>CM062812.1:600008429-602728539 GCA_031772625.1 Pinus tabuliformis | reverse complement strand
CCATAATTTGCCTATGGGCCCACTTAGTGAAGGTGACTCCTTTTCCACTAAGCTCCATCATCTTGTGCATTCTCAACAAGCATTTTTTGTTGCACACTTTTCAACAGAGGCAACCAATCAAAAGTTAATGAACGGAAGTGGTAAGATTTTGAGGTATGAGCAAAATTAATTTCAAATAGCATTTTAAACACATAATCTATATAGTTCGCAAAATCACAAACTCCATAATGTGTAATGATTGATTTGATAGCCGCCTTAACTCCTCCATGACCTCTGCATCAAATTCCAATGGCCTCATAATCCTCTTCTGAATTTAACTCATACTCCATTGTATGTCCACATTACACCTATTGAACTAGTTAATCATGAAAACGTAAGCCAATTGACCACATCTTTCCTCCTCTGACGCACCACTCCGCAGTCATTTTATGAATTTGCCAACGTCCATTATGCATCCTTTTATTTCAAAATTCTGCTAGTCTCACAATGTCTCCATACTCTCACACCGAGTTTACGATTGCCAGTTCAGGGTTTGTTTACATAGGCCTCTATTCCGTGAACCTGTTCTCATTGCACACCCCATATTCTTCCCGCATTATAAACACTAGTTTTCTCCTGCAGCCCTTCTTCCATTCTCCGCTCATATCACTATCATGCCTCCACGAAACCATCACTTACAGAGGTATTTTCAAAACAAAAAGGAGGAATGGGTCTTCTGGTAAGAACAGAGCCAGATGGAGCCAAATTTATGGAGGGATATACACAGCTAAAGAGCACATTAAGAAAATCAAGGTGGTTGCAGTTTATTCAGAAGTTCAGGGGTCATAATAAAGAAGTCACAAAGACATTTGCAAGGTCCTTCAACGGTGTGGAAGTTGAGATTGGGGATATCAAATTCTCGGTGACAGAGGCATCCATTGCAGCAGCAACAGAGCTCCCACAGGAAGGAGAACGATGGTTCAAAAATAAAGATTTCGATGAAAAGGCCTGGAGGATCATTTTGCGTAACCCAGATATGGATATATCCATTTTTAAACATGGAATTCCTATTTCATCCCTAAAGGAAAAATGGACCAGTTTGTTGTTGATAATCCAAAAATTCATCACATGTGAAGGAAGGTATGGGTCTATGTACATGTACCATATAAGGTTATTAATGAATTTTCTGGAGAGTCAAACCATCAATCTGCCTTATTTCTTGTTAAGTAGCTTGAAAAATATGTCCACCACTATACAGAAAAATTTAGACGACGTGGAACCTCATCTTTATCATCACGGCCTTATTAAAATTCTGGTTGAAAATCAATTGAAGGAAAGAAAGAACACATGGGAACAATTCTTAGTTAGAAATTTCTTCCAAGACCCACCTGAAACACCTGAGGGAAGCTCAATAAGGAAATGTAGGAGAAAAAGAACAAATGTAGAAATCCAAAATACTCCTACTAGTATCACTAAAGAAACCAGTAAGGAAGAAAAGCTGTCTAAAACTTTAACTAAGATTAGAAAACAAGTAAAACAAAAAGGGAAAAGAAATGTTGAAGATGTTTATCAAACCCCAAAACCTTCTTCAGAAGAGGAACAGGTACTTTTTGAGAGACTAGTTCATCTTAAGGAGCAATCAGCTAAGGAAAAAGGAAAAGGAAAAGAAAAATAGAGTTTAGAAAAGGGAGATACCAGCTCACAGAATTTAAGAAGGAGCTCAAGACTTAAAGGCAAATTGAAGAAAGTGCAAACCAAAGGAGCCCACTTCATAGATATAGGAGGGGAAACACTAGAACAGTCACCAGAAATCAATCCTCCTGACCATAGTCCACAGCATTATCCTATTTCTCAACCATATTTTGAAATCAGTCCAAGAAAGACCACACCAAAAATTGATCAAACTCAGCAACAGATGTATGATTTTATTGAATCATTGGCAAAGACTGCAACAGAACATGGAACTTCATCTACTCAGCCTGGTACAGCTCAAGACACTTTGAACCAATCATTAAAACAAGAAGTCCTTGAACTAGAAGTCCTGAATAGACATATCAAAAGGGAAAATGAGACATTGAAAGAGCAGAACAAGTTGGACAAAATTATCCATGACAACACCATCTTGCATCTAGGATTTTGGCACAAGAAAAATAGGAAATTGAAGAAGAAGAATAGGAGGTTGAGTAGAGCCCTTATCAACCTCAAATATAGGTGCCTGATGATGAAGCCCAGGATGACAGTGACACCAAGGAAGAAGAAGAAAAAGTTAGATGTATTAGGAGAAGTCTCAGAGCAGATGAATTGAAGGAAGGATAGTCACAGTTTTGGTTGCATTAGGACATGCAACATCTTCACAGTGGGGGTATGTTGAGCCCTAGAACTACCTCTCTTCTACATACTTTTCTAAACCTTTTCTCTTCCATTTTTCCACATCAGTGCCCCATAAGCTATCAAAGATTGTTACATATTGATTCTAGGAGTGCATTTAAGTGGTTTTCAAACTTGTGTGTGCTATTTGATTTAGATTTTGTTCATTAGCTACGGAATGTAGCCACTTTTCGTAACAGACTTGCAATTCTGCAACTGTTTTCATTTTTTTGTAGGTTACAGATGTCTGCAAGGGAAACGAGACATGTGGGCAGCTCAGAAATGATCTACACATGGACAAGGTCATATTTGTTCAACCGAATTCATGAAGAAAGGCATCAGTCAAAGGACGGTCATCAAAGAGTCCTGCGTCCATTAGGTCTCTGTTCCAGCACGTGAAAAAAATCCGAGACCGTTCCTGAGTTCATGGATCCACTTTTGCCAGCTGCAAGGTCATCTCCATGATGCAATCTAACACCCACCTTTTGTAGATTTAATGTTTATGGCAACCAAGAGGCTGAACTTAGTTTTGTCCTGTTTATGTGTCCTTTGCTGAAGATTTTTCTCCAAATGACAGTTATCTATTTTCCTTTTTAGATAAAGCGATTGCAAACGCAAGTAGTTAGTCTTGATGTTAGCCTTGATGCTGTTGGTTTGGCATTAGTTTTTTTGTTGTAACGAGAAGACATATTCTCTGTTTTGCAATACAAAAACTCTGTTTTATTATGACTGTTTAAAGCGTGGTTTTGACGTGACAGTGTATTAACCAAAGGTTGTGCAGAGGGCCCCTACTAGCTGAGGTTTTGTTTTTCATTTTTGTATAGTTTCCATGCGTGTTTTCTCTTATTTCCACTGTACATTTCTCATAATTTGTTTATGGTATTAATCATTTTTATTCCTGTACATGAATTTTGCAGCTTTGCTATATTTTTCACTAACACTGATCAGTGATTTCAGGATAGTTTGTGCTTGAACCTTTTAATATATTTTTTGCATCAAGTGGTGATCTGAGATTTGTTTCCTCTGTTGTACTTTAGCTTTTAATTCTAGTTTTTATGCTTTGATTTCAATGAGATTTGTTTACTGGTTTTTAGCTAGTTTAGATATCAATTTCTTCATGCTATTTGACATTATCTCTGATGCCTTTAGCTTAAACCAGTTTTAGAAGTTAATTGGCGAGCTATCGGATTGTAGGTGAAGTAATTTGATTTTTCTTTCATTAGGTTGCAAGTAGATAGATTAGATATCAAGTTCTTCATGTTAATTGACATTATCTCCGGTGCCTTTAGCTTAACCCCGTTTCAGAAGTTAATTGGCAAGCTATTGGATTATAAGTGAAGTAATTTGATTTTGCTTTCATTAGTTTGCAAGTAGATAGTTTAGATATCAGTTCTTTATGCTACATGATGTTATCTCTGGTGCCTTTAGCTTAACCCTGTTTTAGAAGTTAATTGGCGAGCTATCGGATTGTAGGTGAAGTAATTGATTTTGCTTTCATTAGTCTGCAAGTAGATAGTTTAAATGTCATTATTTCATGCCATATGACGTTATTTCTGATGTCTTTAGCTTAACCCTATTTTAGAAGTTAATTGACGAAATATCGTAATTATGGATGAAATCAGTGACTAGTTTCCAGCTTCTTTATTTTTGGTTTTGAGAGCAATAATTTAGATTTTATTTCTGTAATTAAATAGACAGCAGAGACAGTAACCTCATGTTCAGTACTTCATCTTTTGCTTGATTTAAGTAGCTGCACATTCATACTTTTTTCAAGTTCTGATTTTATCAATAGCATGTTTTGAGATCTTTGAAGTGCTAAGTTTGGAAATTACCATAAGATGCATAAACCTTGTCTTAAAATCTACATCCATACTTGACCTTTAAAAGTATTCTTAAGACCTTAGAATAGGATTTTCATTTGCATTAGACACTTTAGGAGATCGACAAGAACAAAAACCCCAAAAACAAGATAAAAATTGAAAACAATAAAGTAATAAAGAGGTTGTCTTGCACATACAGTGCGGCCACACTTCATTAGTTTATGACTCCCGATTGATAATTAATGTAGCAATTTAGGACACACTAAATTGACTAAACATTTTGGCGTTGTTTCCGGGGAAGTGTAACTAGGTAGCCTATCTCTTACATTCAAAAAAAAAGAAGAGGGAAAAATTGATAATTTTTTGAAGTATGCTCTCCTCTTGCACCTAGTGTGATCTGGAGGATCAAAAAAGAGAATTATTAGTTTAATAATTTGTTGAGTATGCTCCCTTCTTGCACCTAGTGTGAATTGGAAGATCACAAAAAGGATTATTAGCCCAATTAAAAAATTCATTAAAAAAGAAAAGAAAAAATGACATGCATAGAGCAAGAGATTCTAGGGGAAGGTTTATAGTTAGAGCCAAGAGTTCAATTTGTACAACTCCAACTGCTTCAAGGCATAGACAAGATACACCTCCATCCCAGATTCATACTCCCAGCCTTAGGATTCCTGGAATTCAAGGGGCAGCAATTGAATTAGAAGATTCTCCCACACTATCTACTAAATCTGACCTAGGAGAAGAACCCTTCTTTACTTCTGTAGGGGAACATATTGCAGTAAAAGAAGTAGAATCACCTAGAGAAGAAGAAGAAGAAGAGACTCTCTCTCATCATCCACTAATAGAAGAACCAGAAGAACCTGAGGAAACTATCATGGCAGAAGAAGTGACAGATGGAGAATTTTCACTATTTGGAGGAGGGGGTAGAGGTAGAGGTAATAATGGGGAAAATAGGGGAGGAGATAACTCATTTTGATCCCTATAGTTGATGAGGAAACCCATACAAAAATGAAAATCATTTCACCATCTGTCCTCCCAAACTTTTATGGATTTCAAAGTGAGGATCCTGAGACATTTCTATTTGAGTTTGAAGTCTTATGCTGAACCTATGATTATCTAGAAGACTCTCAAAAACTCAAACTGTTTCCTTCAACATTGAAAGGGGCTGCTCTGAAATGGTTCATGGGATTAGTCACTCAATCTATTAGGACTTGGAATAATATGAAGCAAACATTTTTGGATAGATATCTAGATTATTGTATGCCCACTAACCATAAGGATGAGGTATTGAAAATGATGCAAAAAGAAGATGAGAACTTGGAGGATCTACTTGAAAGATTTCAATACAACTTAAAGAGAGAGAAAATGAACAATTTAGATGAGGAAACCTTGAAAGCCCTTCTATTGAAAGCCATTAGAGATGAATGGATAGATATTTTAAACATGATGGGGAAGGGAGACATTTCTCAACTTCCATTACATGACATAGCAGAACTATGTGTCCATCTTTCCAGGGGAAAATCTAAAACTGGAAAAGGGCCTAGAGATCCTTCTCTTATTAGAGCAAACAAATCTGCAACTAGATCAGTAAGTAGAGCAGAGATTGGCAATATGCTTGATGAATTCAAAATTGACATTTTAGGGAGCCTTAGTAAACAGTTAGACACCCTCAAAATACAAAACAAGTAGAAAAGAGAAGCTGATGCTTTAGCCATCTTTTGCCCAAAATGTAGAAATAAACGTGCTCTAAGGGAATGTCCCTTGGATGCAAAAGTTGTAGAAACATGTATGATTTGCTCAGAAAGTCATGAGACCAAGGATTGTCCTTTAATCCCAGGACTCAAAGTTGTCTTTCAGGAGGACCAAAATTCAGTAAAATCTCCTTGTTTTGTTTCAAGAAGACCTTGGCAAGCGCAACAAAATCAGGGATTTAACAATCCTATGAATTTTCAGCCCCCACCAAATTGGAATTCTTGGCAACAACCTTGGCCCCAACCTCAAAATCAGTATCAATCTCAATCATGGGAACAAGGGGTACAAAATCCTTATGGGATATTTGCTCAATTTTACCAATATCCTCCATCTCTTCAGGGC
Organism: Pinus tabuliformis; assembly: GCA_031772625.1. Taxonomy (NCBI): domain Eukaryota; kingdom Viridiplantae; phylum Streptophyta; class Pinopsida; order Pinales; family Pinaceae; genus Pinus; species Pinus tabuliformis. The sequence goes on along the minus strand of CM062812.1, from coordinate 602,722,279 downwards.
TATCCTATCTCACAAAATCAACAACAAAATCCACAACTTCCAAATCAAAGCCCACAACTTTCATTGTCATTTTCGCAACAACAATAACCCCAACAAAATCAAAATCCTCAACTCTTGCTTCCATTTCAACAGAAGCCAAATCAACTGCAAGCCCAGCCATTACCAAATCCCAACTACAAAAAGACTCATAATGCTTACATGGTAGAAGGACAATAATTTCCTACCTACATGATTGTTCCTCTAGATCTTAATGATGTTCAACTTAGATCTGGTAGGATTTTAGAAAAGGAAAAACCTTCTATAGATGTTCAAGAGCAAGATGCTTCTGAGGAGGATTCTCTGAAATTCAATAAAAGTTTTGAGGAAGCATCCTTTCAAAACCAAACCATTCAAAAAAAAAAACAAAGAGTCAACCCCCACAACTCCTATAGTTGAGCAACCTGCATCTTCATCCACGCCTCCTTTCCTTGAAAGATTACAAATTGACAAAGGGGTGGAAAAAAAAATGTTGTTGCCTGACTATGATTTCCTAGATGAATTAAAGAATGTCTATATCAAGATTCCCTTGCTACAAGCCATTAGATAGATTCCTATTCTAGAAAAAACAATATAGGAGTTGAGTTTCAAAAGACCAGGTAGGAAACCAAGAGATACAAAAAAAATCCACCTGGTAGGAAAAATTGCAGATATCATGATGGGAAAGATTACCATGCAAAAATATGTGGATCCAAGTAGTCCAATTGTCAAGACACACATAAATGGGATAGAAATTCCAAATACATTGATTGACTTAGGGGCTGCTATCAACATTATAAGCAGACAGACTATGGAACAGCTTAAACTTCCTAATCTTCTCTTTACACCTACCTTATTGCAACTTGCAGATAGATCAGTAATCAAACCAGATGGTGTACTAGAAGACATTTCGGTCTCCTTAGATTCTTGGGAATATCCAGTATATTTCATGATTTTGAATCCCAAAAGTAATCTAGGAGGGCACCCACTCATCTTAGGAAGACTTTGGCTAGCCATAGCTGATGCTTTTATTAGTTGTAGATCTGGGGACATGTACATTTTTTATGGTAGTTCAACGAAGAAGTTCACTTTGTATCCTCCAGCAAAAGAAATTACAGAAGTAGGAGACAATGAATGGATCAATGATGAAGATACTATACAACTTGTCTTTACTCTCTCTGAAGTTAGTGAAGATAGTCAAATCTTGAATACATTAGAAAATTTTGAAACATCTTCAGAATATGACCACACACAATTTCAATTAGATTTTGATATTGAATATTTGTCATCAAGGCAAATTTCTCTCTACTCTATGGAAGAGTTTGGCAGTTCTGCAGTTGAGATTTTTCGAGGCAAAATATTGAATATTAACAAAAATTTGGAAAAGTTACAACAGGAAGAGCTAACCAAAATCTTGCAAAAACATTCTACTGCATTTGCATGGGAGTATACTGATATGAAAGGTAATGACCCTAAGACTTGCATCCATCATATCTATATCGAGGAAAACAGTAGACCAATCAGACAACCTCAGAGAAGGATGAACCCAAATCTTAGGGTGATTGTAAAAGAAAAGCTCCAAAAACTACTCAATGTGAATTTCATTTACCCAATTTCAGATAGCTGATGGGTTTCTCCCTTGGTTATAGTACCCAAAAAGAATGGTAAATGGAGGGTGTGCATTGATTACAGAGAATTGAATAAAGCAACTTTGAAGGATCACTTTCCTTTGCCCTTTATTGATCAAGTATTAGATACATTAGCAGGCAAAAAGTACTTTTCATTTCTGGATGGTTTTAGTGGTTATAATCAAATTCAAGTAGCACTTGAAGATCAGGATAAAACCACATTTACTTGTCCATGGGGAACTTTTTCCTATCGAGTGCTTCCTTTTGGATTATGCAATGCACCCGCAACATTCCAAAGAGCAGTACTAGGAATTTTTTCTGATCTAATCCATGATTGTGTAGAGGTGTATATGGATGATTTTGGCAATAGATTTGAAGAAGCCTTAGAAAATTTGGAAAAAGTCCTTATAAGATGTAAAGAAACAAACCTTTCATTAAGCCATGAAAAATGCTTTATGATGTTTACTGAAGGTATTGTTTTGGGACATCATATTTCAGGGGATGGGATTAAAGTTGATAAATCAAAAGTTGAAGTCATCTCCAATTTACATATTTCAAATTGTCAAAAAGATGTTAGAAGTTTTCTAGGATTTACTGGCTATTATAGAAGATTTATAGAAAAAATTACCAAAATAGCATCTCCACTCTTCAAACTACTTACAAAAGACTGTGAATTCAAATGGAGTCATGATTGCCAATCAGCATTTGAAGCTTTGAAAACAAGAATATCTGAAGTGCCTATCTTGAGAGGACCAAATTGGAAACTTCCTTTCCATATTTCTACAAATGCTTCAGATACAGCTCTAGGAGCTATGTTTGGACAAAAAGACTTGGTTCCTTATGCCATTTACTATACCGGTAAAAATTTGACTCCCATTGAGTTGAATTATACTGTGACTGAAAAAGAGTTCTTAGCTGTTGTTCATGCAATTAATAAGTTCAGACACTATATAATAGGCTATGAAACTTTTATTCATATTGATCATTCTGCAATTAGATATCTAATGAAAAAACTTGTTACTGATGGAAGAGTTACAAGATGGCTCCTACTTTTACAGGAATTCAATATTACTGTGTTAGATAGACTAGGGAAACAAAACACAGTAGCTGATTTCTTGTCTAGGATTCAAAATATCAAAGAAAATTCACCTGTAGAGGATAAGTTTCCTGATGAATACTTATTTCCAGTAACTATTAAGACTCCTTGTATTGTAGATATGGCTAACTATTTGGTTACAGGGCTACCTCCACATTTATTTCCTAGTGAAAGAAGAAAGATTATTCAGGAAAGTTCAAGATATTCATGGATTTCTAACAAATTGTTTAAAACAGGGCCAGACTTTGTGATCAGAAGATGTGTTAGGGAAGATGAAATTCCTGATATTCTCAAAGCATTTCATGATGAACCGTGTGGTGGACACTTTGCTGACAAGAGGACAGCCTATAAAATCCTTTCTTTAGGATATTATTGGTCGTCCCTCTTCAAAGATGCAAAACAATATGTCAAAAGGTGTGACAACTGCCAAAGGGTAGGGAAACCTACCCCCTCAAATGAGATGCCATTACAACCTCAAGTACTCATCGAACCCTTTGAAAAATGGGCCTTAGACTTTATTGGACCTATTAATCCTCCATCTAAACAAAAAAATTATATATTGGTATGTACTGATTATGTCACTAAATGGGTAGAAGCCAAAGAATTATTTTCTGTTACTAAAAATTTAGTTGTTAGTTTTCTTTATGAGGATATTTTTACTCACTTTGATGTTCCAAGAGAAACTGTGACAGATCACGGAGGTCAATTCACATCCAAACTGATGGAGAAGCTGATGTAAGAGTACAAAGTCAAGCACAGAAAATCCACTACTTACCATCCGCAAGCAAATGGTCAAGTGGAGTCCACAAACAAATTAATTGAAGACATCATTACCAAGACTGTTCATCTACACAGAAGAGATTGGGCCAAAATGATTCCTGAAGCCTTATGGGCCCATAGAACCACATGGAGGAGCACAACAGAACATTCTCCCTATGAACTTGTTTATGGGAAGGAAGTTCTACTCCCCACTGAGTTCCAAATTAAGACCTTCAAGATGGCAGTTCAATTGGGAATGAATCTATCAGAAGCCCAAAAGCACAGAATGGAGCAGTTGAATGAGCTAGATGAGATCAGACAAGAAGCAATTCAAAGAACTGATCTAGTTCAACATCAAAGAGCTAAATGGAATGACAAGTACATCAAGGAGAAAAAGTTTCAAGAAGGAGATTGGGCATTGCTATTTGATTCCAAGTTCAAAGATTTTCAAGGTAAATTTCAGACTCATTGGCTTGGGCCATATGAGATTAAAAAAAAATTTAGCAATGGAGTAGTAAGAATCAAAACAATTGATGAGTATCAAACTCCTTTCATTGTGAATGGTCACAGATTGAAAATCTATCATAAGCCACTCTCAAAGGAGGACTTTATCAAAATCTTTCAAGATAATTTTTCAATGAGGTTGGTGAAGAAGAATCCTTCTTCTCCACCAGCCTAGTCATTGTTCTTTTCATCATCATATAAAATAATAATAATAATAATAATAAGAATGTATAAACCTGAAAACCAATCATTGATTGGCAGCCTTATACAGAAAATGCAGGGAAAAAACCAGAAGCTTTTGACGCCCTATATTTTCCAAAAAAACATCTCTCATTTCACTCATAGTTGGTTCATTTCATGTCATTTCATTTCATTTTCATTCCATCTTGCCACCACATTCCACCAATAAAAATTTCTTTCATGTTCAGCTTTCCATATATCATTCATTCAGTCATCTGTCATTTCCATCCTTCTCCATCCATTTCACCAAGTCATGTGTTATTCACTATGTCAGTTTCTGCAACTGAATTCTGATTCCGCGGCTGAATACTGATTCCGCAGCTGATTGTTGATTATGCAGCTAATCCTCTGTTACTTTGCAGTGACAGCTAGGTAATTAGCCAAATAATGATAAAATTCAGATGCAGGTATGGAAGAGGAAAATATTTTGAAGATGTCAACACCTACAAGAGGTAGCCAATCAAAAGTTAGCGAACGGAAGTGGTAAGATTTTGAGGTATGAGCAAAATCAATTTCAAATAGAATTTTAAACACATAATCTGTATAGTTCGCAAAATCACAAACTCCATAATGTGTAATGATTGATTTGATAGCCGCCTTAACTCCTCCATGACCTCTGCATAACTCCACCATGACCTCTGCATCAAATTCCAACGGCCTCATAATCCTCTTCCGAATTTAACTCATACTCCATTGTACGTTCGCATTACACCTGTTGAACCAATTAATCATGAAGACGTAAGCCAGTTGACCACTCTGCAGTCATTTTATGAATTTTCCAACGTCCATTCCGCAACCTTTTATTTCAAAATTCTGCCAGTCTCACGCTGTCTCCATACTCTCACATCGAGTTTACGATTGCCAGTTCAGGGTTTGTTTACATAGGCCTATGTTCCGTGAACCTGTTCTCATTGCACGCTCCATATTCTTCCTGCATTATAACCACTATTTTTCTTTGCAGCCCTTCTTCCCTTCTCCACTCATATCATTGTCCTGCCTCCATGAAACCATCACTTACAGAGGTATTTTTGAAGCAAAGAGGAGGAATGGGTCTTCTGGTAAGAACAGAGCCGGATGGAGCCAAATTTATGGAGGGCTATCCACAGCTAAAGAGCACGTTAAGAAAATCAAGGTGGCTGCAATTTATTCAGAAGTTCAGGGGTCATAATAAAGAAGTCACAAAGACATTTGCAAGGTCCTTCAACGGTGTGGAAGTTGAGATTGGGGATATCAAATTCTTGGTGACAGAGGCATTCATTGCAGCAGCAACAGAGCTCCCATAGGAAGGAGAACGATGGTTCAAAAATAAATATTTCGATGAAAAGGCCTGGAGGATAATTTTGTGTAACCCAGGTATGGATATATCCATTTTTAAATGTGGAATTCTTGTTTCAGCCCTAAAGGAAAAATGGACCAGTCTGTTGTTGATAATCCAAAAATTCATTATGTGTGAAGGAAGGTATGGGTCTATGTACATGTACCATATAAGGTTATTAATGAATTTTCTGGAGAGTCAAACCATCAATCTGCCTTATTTCTTGTTAAGTAGCTTGAAAAAGATGTCCACCACTGTACAGAAAAATCTAGATGACGTGGAGCCTCATCTTTATCATCACGGCCTTGTTAAAATTCTGGTTGAAAATCAATTGAAGGAAAGAAAGGACACATGGGAACAATTCTTAATTAGAAATTTCTTCCAGGACCCACCTGAAACACCTGAGGGAAGCTCAACAAGAAAAAGTAGGAGAAGAAGAACAAATGTAGAAATCCAAAATACTCCTACTAGTATCACTAAAGAAACCAGTAAGGAAGAAATGTTGTCTGAAACTTTGACTGAGATTAGAAAACAAGTGAAACAGAAAGGGAAAAGAAATGTTGAAGATGTTTATCAAACCCCAGAACCTTCTTCAGAAGAGGAACAGGTACTTTCTGAGAGACTAGTTCATCTTAAGGAGCAGTCAGCTAAGGAAAAAGGAAAAGGAAAAGAAAAACAGAGTTTAGAAAAGGGAGATACCAGCTCACAGAATTTAAGAAGGAGCTCAAGACTTAAAGGCAAATTGAAGAAAGTGCAAACCAAAGGAGCCCACTTCATAGATCTAGGAGGGGAAACACCAGAACAGTCACCAGAAATCACTCCTCCTGACCATAGTCCACAGCATTCTCCTTTTTCTCAACCAGATTTTGAAATCAGTCCAAGAAAGACCACACCAGAAATTGATCAAACTCAGCAACAGATGTATGATTTTATTGAATCATTGGAAAAGACTGCAACAGAACAGGGAACTTCATCTACTCAACCTGGTACAGCTCAGGACACTTTGATCCAATCATTAAAACAAGAAGTCTTTGAACTAGAAGTCCTGAATAGACATATCAAAAGGGAAAATGAGACATTGAAAGAGCAGAACAAGTTGGACAAAATTATCCATGACAACACCATGTTGCATCTAGGATTGTGGCACAAGAAAAATAGGAAATTAAAGAAGAAGAATAGGAGGTTGAGCAAAGCCCTTATCAATCTCAAATACAGGTGCCTAGTGATGAAGCCCAGGATGATAGTGACACCAAGGAAGAAAAAAGAAAAGATTAAATGTATTAGCAGAAGTCTCAGAGCAGATGAATTGAAGGAAGGATAGTCACAGTTTTGGTTGCATGAGGACATGCAACATCTTCACAATGGGGGTATGTTGAGCCCCAGAACTACCTCTCTTCTACATACTTTTCTAAACCTTTTCTCTTCCATTTTTCCACATCAGTGCCCCATAAGCTATCAAAGATTGTTACATATTGATTCTAGGAGTGCATTTAAGTGGTTTTCAAACTATATCCTTGTGTGTGCTATTTGATTTAGATTTTGTTCATTAGCTACGGAATGTAGCCACTTTCTGCAGCTGACTTGCAATTCCGCAGCTGTTTTCATTGTTCTGTAGGTTACAGGTGTCGGCAAGGGAAATGAGGCATGTGGGCAGGTCAAAAATGATCTACACATGGACAATGTCCTATTTTTTCAACCGAATTCATGAAGAAAGGCATCAGTCAAAGGACAGTAAACAAAGAGTCCTATGTCCATTAGGTCTCTGCTCCAGCATGTGAAAAAAATCTGAGACCATTCCTGAGTTCATGGATCCACTTTTGCCAGCTATAGGCCATCTCCATGACGCAATCTAACACCCACCTTTTGTAGATTTAGTGTTTATGGCAACCAAGAGGTGAACTTAGTTCTCTCTTGTTTACGTGTCCTCTGCTAGAGATTTTTCTCCAAACGACAGTTATCTATTTTCCTCTATAAATAAAGCATTTGCAAACGCAAGTAGTTAGTCTTGATGTTTTCCTTGATGCTGGTGGTTTGGCGTTAGTATTTTCGTTGTAACAAGAAGACATATTCTCTGTTTTTCAATACAAAAACTCTGTTTTCTTATCACTGTTTAAAGCATGGTTTTGAGGTGACTGCGTATTAACCAAAGGCTGTGCAGAGGGCCCCTGCTGGCTGAGGTTTTGTTTTTCATTTTTGTATAGTTTCCATGCGTGTTTTCTCTTATTTCCACTGTACATTTCTCATAATTCGTTTATGGTATTAATCATTTTTATTCCTGTACATGATTTTGCAGCTTTGTTATATTTTTTACTAGCACTAATCAGTGATTTTAGGATAGGTTGTGCTTGAGCCTTTTAATATATTTTTTGCATCAAGTGGTGATCTGAGATTTGCTTCCTCTGTTGTACTTTAGCTTTTAATTCCAGTTTTTATGCTTTGATTTCAATGAGATTTGTTTACTGCTTTTTAGCTAGTTTAGATATCAATTTCTTCATGCTACTTGACATTATCTCCAGTGCCTTTAGCTTAACCCCATTTTAGAAGTTAATTGGCGAGCTATCGGATTGTAGGTGAAGTAATTTGATTTTTCTTTCATTAGGTTGCAAGTAGATAGTTTAGATATCAAGTTCTTCATGTTATTTGACGTTATCTCCAGTGCCTTTAGCTTAACCCCGTTTTAGAAGTTAATTGGCGAGCTATCAGATTATAAGTGAAGTAATTTGATTTTTCTTTCATTAGTTTGCAAGTAGACAGTTTAGATATCAGTTCTTTATGCTACATGATGTTATCTCCGGTGCCTTTAGCTTAACCCCATTTTAGAAGTTAATTGGCGAGCTATCAGATTGTAGGTGAAGTAATTGATTTTTCTTTCATTAGTTTGCAAGTAGATAGTTTAAATGTCATTCTTTCATGCCATATGACGTTATTTCCGGTGTCTTTAGCTTAACCCCGTTTTAGAAGTTAATTGACGAAATATCGGAATTATGGATGAAATCAGTGACTAGTTTCCAGCTTCTTTATTTTTGGTTTTGAGTGCAGTAATTTAGATTTTATTTCTATAATTAAATGGACAGCAGAGACAGTAACCTCATGTTCAGTACTTCATCTTTTGCTTGATTTAAGTAGCTGCATATTTACACTTTTGTTCAAGTTCTGATTTTATCAATAGCATGTTTTGAGATCTTTGAAGTGCTAAGTTTGGAAATTACCATAAGAGGCATAAACCTTGTCTTAAAATCTACATCCATACTTGACCTTTAAAAGTATTCTTAAGACCTTAGAATAGGATTTTCATTTGCATTAGACACTTTAGGAGACCAACAAGAACAAAAACCCCCAAAACAAGATAAAAACTGAAAACAATAAAGTAAGAAAGAGGTTGTCTCGCACATATAGTGCGCCACACTTCATCAATTTACGACTCCCGGATTGATAATCAATGTAGCAATTTAGGACACACTAAGTTGACTAAACAGATATGATATTCAAGTGGTTTTTATGTTGGTTTTGATGATAACATATCAATGGTGATGGAACCCTTGCTTTGAATCATGCAAGGTTCCAATGGTGAACTGTGAAAGAGGACGCTTATTTTGGATTCTAACCACGAAAATTTTCTCAAAAGTCCAACCCATAGAAAAGGTGAAATGTTGTATATAAATATTGTTTGTTTCTGACCAAGAAATCTTGTTAAAATTTTCAATATGATATATACTAGTGATTGTATTTTTGAAGCACGTTTTTTTATTGTGAGGCATAGTTTTTTTCCAGTTATATTTCAAAATTTAAACCTGCTTGTTCTTGATGGTTTTACATAGGCTTTTAGTGACATTGTATCCTTGTTGAATTAATGCTAGGGATGCCTTGTTGAGAATACGGGTATATTATATGATATTGATGTCTTTTCTTCAATGGATTTTATGCACCATATGTTTGCAATGATGATGAAGTAACTTTGTGATTATCTTGATCTACATGGATGGCTCATTGTTGGTGTTGTTTGCTCATGGGTAGCACTACATTTTTGAGTTCTTTGGATTAATGATGGAGATTATCCCTCCTCATTGCTTCATGTGATCCTGTTCTTCTTCAGAAGAGGTTGGCTAGGTAGTTGATCATTGTTTTTCCACCATAGATGTAGCATTCTCTTGTTTGTGTAAGAAATTATGCCTGAATTTAGGTTCTTACATTGTTTCATTGGTGATTGACATGTCTTCTTGCTAAAGTTGTTTTAGTTATGATCAAGTTTTTTGAAGTTTTAACAGCATTGACCCTCTTAATTGCTTTGTGGTTAGGTGCATGTTCCAAGTCTTGAGCCAACAGGAATTGATCTTCTCTCGGTGAGGAAAAACATTATCTTTTTTCTTTGGAATATGATCAAATGATGTCTGATAACAATTTTTCTTAATGCTGACAACTTTGTTGTTTGTTTCTTTGTTTTTATGCCACCATGTTCCCTCCCAGAAAATGCTATGCCTAGAGCCTAGTAGATGCATCACTGCTTGTAGTGCTCAGGAGCACGAGTATTTCAAAGATTTAGGTTTTGTACCCTGACCCGTATATTGGCTGTGGGGATAAAAATATTATTGGCCTATTGTAGCATAGCCTGCATCATCTCACTAGTGAGTTTTTGTTTGGAGACTGGTAAGATAGATGGAAACATGTATAAGTAACATGATCAAGTATACCATGTTTAAAAAAAAAATGCCACTTTTTCTAAGGATTTGCACCATTGGTGTAGCTGGATTGTGGTGGTTCTAGTTCTTCGAGACTATTGAACAAAACTTTATTTGGAAATTAATTTGTTTACGATTGTCAAATATTACTGATCATTTGAAATTCTTTGCCATTTGTTGTTAGTAAACATCAATGTAACGAAGAATATATCCAAGAAAAAACAAGAGAGAACTTACTTTTTAAATCATTCCATCTGCCCACATCACTTCAATATCCGCATTTTTGAGACCTATAATATTCCCAATTGAGGATAAATCTGATTCTTCGGTATCCATACCTACTTTAGCCTTACACCTTCTTGAAGACCCTTGCTGGAAAATTTTCTCTGTAATTTTGGTCTCATTTACACATTTTGGCTTCAGTTCAATTTCTTTATCATCTCCAGACTGATGCTCAAAGGCTAGACCAGCCTTAGATTTTTGTCTTTTTCTCAAAGATCTATGTTCTAAAGATAGCTTTGTTCTAATACAATACTTAGGTTTTGGCTCCATTTCACAATCTTTCTCAATGTTTGAATCATTTTCTGTTTTCATACAATTCTCAAGTGATGAGATGTTTTGACACACCTTATCATCAACTGATGATTCAACAACACTAGACACTTCTAGTAGCTCTGCAATAGATGGCAGTCAAATAACAATGTCCCCAATACAATAATTGTAATCTGGGTGCTCAATTAGCTCATAGACACTTACCACTTCTTCTTTGTCAAACTCTCTAGGGTCTTCCGGCTGCAACATAGGTTTCAGCCACCTCACTATAGCTGTGTGCTCTTTTGAATTGACACTTTTCACAACTGCTACATGCTTTGACTCCAGATCTTCTACATCCTCCTCTGAGCCCTATATGTATATCCTGCTATATGTCGCATCAGCATTGAAAAGGTTCTGAACGATGAATGTGATGTGCAACCATGGACACAAGGGAAAACATTGAGAGAGCTCTGCGCTAACATTGTTCCTGAACACATTCTGAAAAGGTACATTTTATTTATGCTTCTATTTACAGTCGCAATAAATGTTGCAACATATTTCACTAAAAACTACTACACACTTTAGTTGAAGGTAGCATTTCAAGCCTCAACCACTGCAATTGGTCCATTGTTGTCTCCCAATTATATTAAAAAAATTGCTAGAAACACAGGCGGCGACATAGGATGCTAGAGTGTCAGGTATTGTATTGTTACAGATTTCTTGGATTGGATTATTTTCATTGAAGACCTCATACCCACAACAATTTTTCTTAAGAGTGATTGAAGAAAGGCATGTATGTCAATTGACACCACAGGGAGGAAATTTTAAATTGTATAGAAAATTTGACGGTGTCGACTAGTACATTAAAGAACATCTTCTGCAAATGATTCTAGACATGTATCTCAGCCTCGTTATGGTAGGATATAAGGATTTCTCATATAGAAGAAAGTTCTAGTAGTCTTGGAAGTGAAGTTCAATATGCTACTGGTAACAGAGAAGGCTGGATAAACTGGAGGTTTACTGGTGACCTAGATTGGCTTGACATGTGTAGGCTTTACATATAGACAAAATAATAAGTTAGTTGTCTTTGAAGTAAATTTCATTATACTTCCAATAACAGAGAGGTTTGAGTAAACTGGATTATTACTGGTGACATGGACTGGATTGATGTGGATGCCCTCAATTGTAGGCCTAATGGTTACACTGGCTTTTCATCCACAATCCCTTGCTGCTCTTCCACAGGAACTTGCTTCCCTTCAATGTAGACCATATCCCTATGTTCTACCATGTTTTTTACCAGTCTGTAAATCACTTGTAGCTCTTCTCTCCAACTCTGAAAGCGCACAATGAATCTAAAACACTCCATTCCTGGACATTGCCTGATTTCTGCTTAGTCTTTTTTGGTTGAAGAAATATGTCTTATCTTATACAGAAAATATGTACAAAATGCAGAAATAAAATACGTAAAATATGTACAAAAACTAAGAAAGAAATCGGGGCATATTTCTCGGTGCTAATAACATGCTGACAAGATTAGATACCCAAAAAAGTTCATTGGTGGGCTGCTAAATTATGTCACTCTAGATTCTAAACAGTTGGTTCTGTCCACCCCTATGGTATCTTGGAAGTTTCTTAGAATTATTGTTTTTCCCCCTTTGGAAGCTAAGGTGTAAGTGTATTTTTCACAGTAATGTTAATTTTGTTTCTTTCTTCCCTAAGATTTGGCAGGAAAAGGTACGCTTTCAGCTCCAAGCCAATGGATTGTTGCTTATCTTGTCCAACCTCCTTTGAATATCCTTGTCAGAGAAGATCTAAATTGTGCTCCAGCTATTCCTGGTTTCCATGTATGTCACATGTTGCTTCCCTAGCTTCTTATTCCATTCTCTCCATTTTGCTTGCCATCCCTACCATAGCTAGGCGAGTTTCTTGATTTTAAGGAGGACAATGATGTGAAAATTGAAAGTCCTTCCCTGTCTATTTGAGTTGAGTTTTGCAAAATTGTTAAATTCTAGGGTTTGACCAATCTTGCTTCCTAGATGAACTTATAAAACCAGGTCCACATTGAGAAGTTTGGGAGCTAAATTCTTGGGTTGGTTGTTGCTGCAGATGCTTGGATCATCTCTATCTGTGGACCTTGGTTGAATTATAGGGCGACCCTCCTTCCAACTTTTTCGTGGCTCACTTGAGGCCCCAAAAACAAGATTTTTTCACACCCCCCACCTTCGTGTGTAGTGATTCTAGTGAATCCCCATGTCAGATGTGTGGATCCACTGGACGTGCCCTTCCTGAGCCTAAGACGTGTCCCACACTCAGAATCTGCATGCTTGATACACAAGGTGAGAAAAGGAATGGATTAGGGTAAAAAACACACAATATAGAGGTCTTCTAGGTTTCTTTCATACATCATCATTTCGGAAAATCTTAAGGCTGTATACAGAGAAGGAGAAGCTTGAAACTTCAAGGATTTTCTGCACTAAATTATGCAATTATTTTTGTCAGTTTGTCATTTCTTGAACAACAACTTTCTTGCACAGGAATTATGGCTCAATCATCTTATCTATGTAATATATTTTGATGACATTGAATGAGAAAACTACAGTTTTAACTCCTGAGTTTATGGTTCTATATGTATGATATGTGGTGTATTGTTTTGTGTTTGAAGTAGTTCTATTTTCTAAATGTTAAAAATATTAATTTATGTAATTTAAATATATATATATATATAGAAGAATAACTTCACAGGATTCCTCCATCTTCCCCAAATCCCCAGATGAAGGCTAGTAGTAACTACCAACTATAGTAGCAGCCAGTAAGCAGGACATGATCCCACAACCTTTTGGTGATTATGCCTTGAGCGAGCAGGCTTTTTCTTAATGAGCTAACTCAATGGTATGTTTGTGTGTGCTTTATATATATATATATATATATATATATATATATATATATATATATATATATATATATATATATATATATATATATATATCTTGGTCCAAGTAGACTCTCTTATGAGCGCAAGAAGTTACTCTATTAGAGTGTAAACATGTCAACATACGAGACTTGACCTGGGTGGGAAGGATAACAACTATTCTGCCCAACCATCAGGCTAAACTAAATTGACATTTTGCATCATCAATCTAAATCAACATTTTTGAAATTTGTACATGCTATGCAGTTTCAGATGGTTGGGCCTTTGTCCCTGTTCATAGATTTTAGGTTTCCATTATTGTTCACTGCAAGGTGCAAAGATATATGTCTTGTGAGTTGTCAATCAGGAGAGCTTACTATAAAAGCTCTGTTTCTGGTCTATCTATGCTAATCCAATTCTCCTATCTCTATTCTCCATAATGGTATCATTTGAAGTTTTCTCCATTATGGTTTCGACAACGAAAGCACTTGTAACTTCACTATTTGTCCACAAACCGCTTGGCATTTGTTTTCACTTCAGTTTAAAATGAAATTTCTTTAGGCAAATTGGTTTTGGGATCATAATGAAACAGATTGTCTTAAACCTCTTTTCCTCTGTTTTCTTTGCTATTCTTTTGTTGTCTTGACATTTCTTTTTCTCAATTTAGGCTTGCAGACATGACTTCACAACCTGTAACATGAAAACTAGTGATTCTAACTGGATCCTTTACTTAAAATGATCTCTTTGCTATTTTATATCAAGGGAGAGATTTGGCAATGCTAAACTCTTTGGAATATGCATCTAGCACATGTCTATTAGTCATTTTTTTGCATATGTTGGATATCGTAACATCAGGATTCAATGCAACTAAACTATAGGAAATTCTTTTTAGAAATGACAGATTGTTTTATGCCAGATTCATCATTGAAATTCTAAATTCAAATTTTCTACCAAGTCTTGTTTGTGGCAATTATTATATCTACAAGCAATTAGAGAACTTAAATTTTCTTTGTATGGGATTTTCTGATGTTTCTTATTCCATGGTACAATTCTTCCATTCAGGTCAAACCAGTACTCAAGCAAAACTAGTCAAAGGTTGGAAGTAGATATTTTCCACCATGGTACTCCTTTACCTCCTCAATATGGATTTTCGATTTTCAAACTTTTTAAGTTTTATGGTGTTCATCTCTCAATGTATTTTCTTCTTTCAGGTTTATCAAAGACTTGGGCATAAGCTGGAAAAAGAAGAATATGAATTGAAATTAACATAGTAAGTTTAAATCTATCGAGTATCTTACCATAGAAAAATTCACTCCTAATGTTTGTTCTTTCTGGGATATTCAATTTTTTTATTGTTTGTTATTTCAGGTCAGTGAAGGATGAGCATAAATAGTACACGTATGTACAAATGTATTATGCAAAGCACTAAGTGAAATAATAAGGATCTCTTCCACTGAAGCTCTGAAGCACCTCGTTTTCCTTGGGTAAATTAAGTAAAATCATAAATGAATCATGCCCAAATATTTTGGAATCTAAATTCAAATGAGTGCATTTCCCATTCAAATTGATCAGACTTGGGCATAAATAGTTGATGAGACAATCCAACATGATATGTATGAGGTCAATTGAAAAATCTGAGAGAAACAGGGATAGGGTATTCCAATTTACCCCATGAAAAACAAAATGCAGAGGCCTATATAGGAACAAGCAAAGGGAAAACGATGATGCTCTGTAGAAAATTGGCTGGAATCCATAGCTAGGAGTTAAGATTATAGAGTTGCAATGATCAGTTTTGGAGAAATAGAAAATTGATATAAAGTAGTGTTTGGTGCTGGCCTCTATGTGATTTATGGTGGTCGTCTCCTCATGCCTATTGATCCCAAAATGGGAACTAAATTTGTTCTAATTAATTATTGTTCTTGAAAGATCTCAAGGGAACATGAGAGATACAATTTTGTTAGCTTTTGACATACTCTTCTGGAGTGTTGTCTTTTATATGTTGTCTTTTGTTGAATTTTTAATAATTCAGATTTGAAAAAATTGTAATTTTTGTGCTTAATGATTTGGGCTCGCAATAACTAAATGGCATTTGGGAAAAAGGTGTTTTCTGCTATCAAATTTATTGTTCTTTTCTTTATACTGCCTCATATCATTTAATTATCCACTGTTATATGTATTTACTTGTATTTCCAAAGAAAATGTTGGCACCAAATGTATCTCAATTTACCTGAAATTTTGTTCCTTTATGCCACACTAACGCAGAAAGATGCCATTTCAAGATAGTTTTACATTTATGTCTTTTGAGTAGGAATGGTTAAAGGATGCACATCACCCATCACAATAACTAATATATCGAAGATGCAATTTTAAAATATTTATTTGTAATAATTTTTCTTTTTAGTAGAATGTTTAAAACATATAAATCATTTATCATAATAATTATTTTGTATTAATTTGATTATACGTAATAATTTAAGTTATAAGTTATTTGACATGATAATATGGAACATGGAGTGGGTATGCAATCTGCTACCAAGGGAATCTTGAAACTGACAGACAGGTAGATGTATGTTGCTTTGTCGATGTTGACTAGGCTAGAGACCTTGATCAATGGAGGTCAACCAACGGGTATGTTTTCAAACTGTTTGGTGAAGCTATAAGTTGGATGAGTAAGAGACAAGCGGTTACAGCCTTGTCAACTATAAAATCTGAATATATGGCGGCCACTCATTCAAGCAAGGAAGTGGTAGGGCGGAAGCTTTCGTGTTCAAAGATTAACCGTCATTTGACATGATAATATGGAACATGGAGTGGGCCTGGAGTACCTAAAATTGCTTCTACTTTCCTAAGAGCTTGTCTTCCTCAGATATAAGGAAACAAGTTAGATGCAGGAGCATCTAACTTAGGGTAACATGTTTACTAAGGGAGTTGGATTCCTAAGTTAGGATTTAATTATTTAATGTATTTTCCTATAGTTTTAGGAGAGAATGAGAATTATTGTAAATAGAAGAAGGTTCGAGAGTATTTTGGAAGAGTTGAAAGATTTGAGGGTTAGTTAGTTCTCATCTAGAGATAAGGGATTAGGTGAGAGTTTTTATGGATCATGAGAGATATTGTGGGAGTTTGTTTGGGATGTAGAGCCTACTTTGGGTTCAAATCCACTTGTATAAATCTAAGTGAGCCCATGACACATGTAAAAGAAGGAGAGTTAGGAAAGAAAGGCTAATTATTAGGCCAATAATTCTCTTGTAAATATCTTATTTCTTTAATGAATTATTTTTGAATATTTGTATGCATTCGTTATGTGTGTGGATTTTAGTTTTATGTGGGTTTTTATTTGCAATAGTTTGCGCCATCATTTTGGTATCAAAGCTAGGTTGAGATTGATTTCTTGTAAACTGTGTGATGGATTGTCTTGTGCTTTTGGAGTCATTGTTGAGTGAATTTTTCGCCTGTTGCTGCAAAGAGGGTAGCGTTGTTGGAGCAAGGTTCTGTGTGTAAAGATCACTGCAAGTGATCATTGTTTTGTTTGCTGCAGATATGGCATCTCAAAATTGAGACCGTGCATTGCTAGTGAGAGAAAAGTGTGAAGATCAAACGATTTGTTGTATTATTTGTTATTTGTGCAATCTAAAATGACGCAGAATCACTATCAGAAAAGTGGAGGAGCTATCATCTCTTTATTATTGGAGAATTTGATCTACTCAGAGGTTGTAGTCGTTGCCTTTGGAGTTAGACACATTGTTATTGACACCTGGTGTGAGACATCTGCATAGAGAAGCAATGCAAAGGGTGTGGGATGAAGTTTTAAGGGTGAGGTTTCCAGTGTGCTTAATTGGAGATGGGCCTTCTCAATTGGAACCATAGCTTGTTGTCCCAATGGGGATGAAACACTGTGATGGAGACAACGACGGGTTAGAAATATTGCAGTGTCTTTTCCAACAATGAGTTGAGCAGGCATAGCACACCCACTTATTACTTCACACCATAGTTATCAAATTTGAATTTAAATTCTGATTCGAATTTGATATGATACGATAAAAATTCGTACGAGAAATTTTCAATTCGGTATCGGTAAAAAAAATACCATAGTATACATCTTAAATATATATATATATATATATCTATATATATATATATATATATATATATATATATATATATATATATATTTCTTTTCCTATAATCACAATGTTTTTTACTCATTTTCTTTTTATTCATTTTAAAATTTAAATATTTTGTAATAATTTTTGTCAATATAGACAATTTTAAAACTGAAATTCACTAAGCAAAATCATAGCAACACTTATCTACTAATCTCTCTCAAAACTACATCTCTCCCTAGAGTTTTGTAATTAATATACATTTAAAAAATAAATATTCAAAATGAAAACTAAATATCTCCGTAGTTTCAAATGTTATATAAAATATTTTTTAACTACTACATATTTAAAAACTAAATATTCAAAACTTATTTTTATTCACACGGAGCCAAGTTTTCCAATGATGGTCTAAAATCCAAAACCCTAGTAGAAAAATAAATTCCTTGCCACATGATAGGCTTCTTTGTGCTCAGATTGTTGGGAGGATGATACTAAGATGTAAAAATTGGCAATTCAAAAATTACTGTAAGATAAAGAATAAATAAGTTAATTACATTATAATTTTTCTGAGTTGAATTGCAAGCCGTAACCCTCAAAATTTAACAAAACATTACTTAAATCATGATCAGGCTATTTATCTGCTCGCAAATAGTAAAATCTCATCTTCCTTCTTAGCTCCTGCTAATATATGTAGGGCTCTACATTTTAAGGACGTCACCCTTAAAACTTGTGACTGTAGTATTCAAACATTGAGCACAGTGGATAGAGCAACAGAGAAGACAGGACAGTGGACAATGCGACAGTTGTCAAGAAGTCCGATCAACATACTTTGAAGGGTTAAGCATCAAACAGAGTAAACAACAACAATGAGTGACCAGTGCTGCTCAAAGGCACAAACCAGAAAAGGAAGAGGATGCACGCTAAGTGTTTGATGCATCAATTGTATAACAACTGAAGTTACAGTCCTGTTTGTGCAGTATTTTTACAGGACTTCTGATGGACTTATACATGGATGTTAACCAATTCCTTGAAATCTTGTCAGAGTCTCCAGCTTCGCCTGAAGTAACAGTGGTTGAAGGTCAAGGGGTACAGCTTGAAACTGGGGTCCATGAAAAAACCATGGAGTCAAATTTTTCATTTTGGACAACCCAAGTAAAACAAATTTTGCAAGAACCTCCTTTGATAAGATTATCATTCCTATTTGGGCATGTAACATGTGAAAAATTGCTTTGCAACATTTAGGGTTTGGACTCACCACATGGAGGGCATCTGTCTCATGGATTCATGACAGCAAAAAAGTGAGTATTTGCTACATCAATTTACTTTGAATCAATGCCATACCATCTAGATGAGTCCACGGGTGAGCTCACATTGCCAGTCTAATAATAATTAGGAGGGAAACAGTTCCATGATTGAAAAATATTGAACCAGTATTTTGGGGAAGTGTTCAAACTGTTAATGGTTGTGTTTGTTTTCTTGGGTTATAGGATTCATTGACTATGAGATGCTTGAGAATACTGCCGCCCTTTTTAGGCCCAAACTTATCATTGTTGGTGCTAGTGCATATCCCCGAGACATTGATTACCCTCGCATGAGGCAGGTATTGAAGCTGGGTATTTCTACAGATCTTATAATGGCAGTCCTTTCAAAAATTTCTCTTTCCAGTAACGTTTATTCTAGCAGATTTTATTAATATGTTCTTTTAGTATGTAATGTTGGATTTTTTTATGCTTTTTAGTACTAAAAAGTTTTTGGTTTGGGAATATTTCGATACAATTGGGGCATACTTAATGATGGACATGGCTATACCTGTACAATTTGTTGCAACAAAAAAATGGGAGAATTCTATCTCCAATACTCATATTTTTTCATCTCCATCTAAAGATAGGTAGGATGAGTAAAAAATATTTCACAAAATCCATGCTCTAACATAGCTACTTGGCAACTATTTTACAAACTAATTATATAACAAGATACATAGATAGATCATTCCTAATTTTTCAATAGGGCTCAGAGGAAGTACCCAAACTCAACGAGAAAGGATTGTAATCCCAATGCTTTGTTCCATTTAAATTCTTTTTCTCACATTTCTTTCCCAAATTTCCTCCCTCTCATGATTGGCATAGAGCTTAATGTTTGTTTAGCTACACTTGCATAAGTGAGAGTTCTAATGTCTACCTTTGTTACCCCTAGGCTGAGGGAACATCTCCCCTCACTATCTCTAATCATTGTTCCTCCCATGTATTATTAATTTGTTGTTTCACCATTTTTTCCTTGTATTTCTTCTCAATTTTTCCATTTTCACGTTTTTTATTTTTTGCACTTATCTTCTTCATGTCAATTTTCTAAGGACTTATTGTGGCTCATTTCCCACTCCTCACTCATATATTTATATTCCAATACATGAGAGATATATTTATATTCAATATGAGTAATATACATATTTCAGTCCTCGAGGGATTGCTTAGAAAACAAGGCTCATAGTCATTACAAGAAATACTCATTATGAGTCCAACACATTGTCACATGTAGGATTTCTCCCTACCACCTGCACTAAACCTAATTGACTTTCCATGAGAAATATCTTTATATTCCATATAAGGAATATACTTATAAGGAATGTACTTGTTTTGGTTCTTGATGGATTGATTAGCAAGGCTTCAAGCCATTACAAGAAATACTCATTATGAACTTTGTTAGCCCTTTACAAAGCCTTTATTATTCAATGAAATATTTGCCAAGATCTTACAAGATTTTATAATCCAATGAAAGATTCGCCATGATTTTACAAGATAATATAATTTGGTGAGAGATTCGCCAAAAAAATTATATATACATATTATATTATTGATAAAATCACCTTCCATTTTTCCTATGTATCATGGGGATTCACCCACTTATTATATATATAAATTTAGGGGGCTTCTTAAAAATTTCCCTGTCTCAGCCTCATATTGAGTGTTATTGTAGACGCAGATATAATATTGTAGTCCATGAGAGGTCTAGTGTCCTGGAGGGCTCTGCCCCCATATATCAGATGTTGAGATCTGATAGGATATCTAATATGGTGGAAAATGCGATTCTTTAAATGTAAAACAGAGTCTATTGCAAAAACCCAAACCAAGATAGATATCCCCAAAGGGGTTTTAATAAAAATTTGATATTGCTGAGAGTTTACCAGGGGTTCTACTTCTGACTGGAGGTTTCTAGGTCATGCAGGGTCAGATGTGGCGCCTTGCAATGGGTTCTATGTGAACTCCTTCAGGTATATATTATCCAGTTTCTGGTAGCCAGGCTCATTTTTATGATCAGTGGACCACATAAATGGAGATAGCCCGAACGACACAGTAGTCCATAGAGAATGTAGGAGGGTGTAGATTTGTGTCTCCGCAAATAGTCCATAAAGTGGGACTCGTCGATGGACGTCCATCCTCTTGTTCATGAATTGCTGGACTGTTGAGCAATGCTGGTAGTCGATGGTTGTAGAGGGTTCAAGGAAATAATCGTCGAATGGTCCATCCTCCACCATGGTGCCTCGTGCCCAGTGACCCATCTGCCAAAATGCTCCCTCAGTTGCTCCGCACCCCATAGAATAGCCCTTAGTTAGCAGCAAGCCACAACAGGGATTCGATTTTCCAATCTGGCTGTAATCAAATGTTTTGTGCCCGGATGGAAACACAGTCCCCACAGACCAAACAACCTTCCAGTACATCCATAGTAGCCATTTCATCCAGAAGGGTTTGCCATCTATGGGCTTAGTGAAATAACAGTAGTATATGTGGCAAATCGGCACTGTGTGTTCCCACCGAGCCGGTTCCTCCATTAAGCCCCTTCCACGGAACAGTAGCCACCATCGGCCTAGAGGATCCGCAGCCCTACAGCCCAACGATTTGTCCAAGGAATAGTATATGGTTGCCGCGCCCAAAATCCCATTGTCACTCAAAGAAACCCTAGCTCTGTATTCCATTTTCATCTTTCTTGGAGTCTCATTTTTGCGAGCTTTGTGTGCGACAGCGAGGAGCCTGGGCAAGCGATCAAACTCAACAGCGTCCACCTAAGGTGGCCATATCTTGGGATTCTTGTTGCTGAGAAAGGTGTACCTCACATACATCTGGATGGATCCCACAAGCGGCTTCGTGTACATCTCTAGCCGAGCGAAGCCGTGCTCGGCATCGCTGTTGTGGCCACTCGTGACACCAAGCAACAAATCATCGTTCTGCAAGCTGCCTGAGGCGTGCCCGATCTGCTACACGGCTTCCAGTAATGCTCCATCCGGTTCAACCCCCATGGCACTCGAACTGTTGTTACTGTTGTTGAAATCACTCGAATCGTTCCACCCACTCGTCATTTTTTCTCACCAACCTTCTTCCTGGTGCATTCTACTTCCCGATGTGTTAAGTTCGTTATTTTATGATTATATTAATATTTTCTTCTTACCAACCTATAAAACACTTTTAAAAAAATGTATAATTTAATTTCAATTAAATCATTTTAATTATATACAAAACCTAACAATGGAAAAATGAAGCTATCCTTACTGCCCATATGGCTCATTTGTATATAAATAATATAATCATAAGATGAATATCTTTATTATGCATATGATTCATTTTATATAAAAAATAAATTCATGTTATATTTAAATATGGTATATTGTGCATATAGTTCATGTGCATAGAAATAATATGAGTAAATATAATATTTTAGATCGAAAGTAATGAAAATTTTATTTTAATTAATTAATTAATATATTTTATATGGTATATGGTTTATTTGAATATAAATAATATAATTAGAGGAAGGTTTTTTTTTTTTTTTTTTTTTTTTTATGCAAATCAGAAGTGATTTTATTAAATTTGTGTTACTGGGGAATTCAATATATTGTCATTTTTGTGTGGGATTTTCTATTAAGATAATGACTAAATTTAAGGGAGAGAGATACCAGTATTTTCTGACGTTACTATGAACGAGTCTTTCTACACGTTTACAAGAGTGGATTTTTATGTATTGGGAGCATAAGAGGATGCAAAAAGAGTACATTGAACTATTTGTGGGGCTTTTGGAGTAGAGAATCTATGGGGAGTTGGGAACCTATGCCAAGTTAGAATTTATTTAGAGTTTTCACTTTTCTTTATTGGTACTTCTTGCAAGAGGAGATCCCACTGTATTCAAAAAGATTTTTCAGAGTTGTTGACTTGTTTTTACAAAAACTAGACTACCCTATTGCAATGAAAAAACAAGATAACTACAGTAAATAAATTACTACCCAACAATCTTCCTTAGGCTATGAAACAAACCCAGACAAAAATACAAAAACTTGCTCAAAAAATACATATCACCAACCCATTGGCATTGCTAACAATCGATCATAAAACTTCTTTCAAAAAACATATTGTAACCGATAGTAAAAAGTGAGTTGTCTTTAGTGCAACTTTTTGGACTTTCCGTTGCCAGAATCTGGCAGAAAATTTTTAGGTGAAATCTTGATTTGTTGAATTAAGGCTTTTGTGATCCATGTCAAGTTTTTTGAGGAGAGTCTTCGGCAGAAATCACATAATAATACATTTGTCGATGCGTTTCGAACCAACAAGTGTGGTTCATCGTCAGGACAAGTTGAGGAACCAGATCATGGCAGCAATTTAAATAGGGAGAGCATATCAACCAACAACGATAATAACGACTATATTTGACTAGGAAACAACTATATTTGACCGGGAAACTGTACCAGGAAACAGCTATATTTGACCAGGAAATTGTACTGGACCGAGGGATAGGGATAGAGTCATTCAAAAAAGTTTGTTATCTTAACTTTACTAAATAGGAATAAATTTAACTATTTATATTAAATGAGTATAAACTAATAATAGATTCATTATTATTATTAAAATAATATAAATCAAATATAAATTAATATTATTTAGTTAGTTAGATATTAAATCAAAGGACCTTTATTAGTTAAATTCATTTTTATTTTCTTATTCATTTATATTAAAGATATAATGGGGTAATTAGCACCAATCATTAAATTTCTTTATTAAAGTGAAACTAATTATATTAATTATTACACCATCTTAATAATTAACTAAGGTTTAATTTGATAGATTTATTATTCTTATTAAAGCTATACAAATTACAAACAAAATAATATTATTAATATAGAATGAAATAATGAGAATTATTTATTAAGGGGCCAACTTACCCCGTTAGTTAGATCATGGCAATATCTTATCATTAATAATAACAAAGTTTTTTTATAAAAGTTTATTTAAGTAGATTAACCAATTGACCTCATACTAAATTAAAGAAATCTAACAGTATGGAATTAGAATATTAAATTAAAGAACTAAAGATAAAGAATATATCTATTCCTAATAGGCTAGTTAATTCATTCATGACTATACCCAAAGGGTTGGTAAGATCAATAGTTCATAACTTTACAATTCTATCAACAATTCTATGTCATTTATTTATATCATAATGATATTGGAAAGGATTATTATTACTCACTAATCTAGAGGGAGGGACAGGTCAGAAGACAAGGGGGAAAAAAGAGAGCAGAGAAGACCTCTCAAAAAGGAACAACATACGGGGCGGGGGCGGGGGAAGGCGGCTAGGAAGAAAGGGCATGGACCCAACAACTGCTAATATTCCAATCGTCATCTCTATTGAGATTTCTCGGTCTTTTCTCAATTTCTATAGCTTCCCTAAATTTCAGGTGATGGAAATGTGCAACATTGGCAATCACACGGGCCTCTTCAATACATACATGATGTTTAGTCTTTTCCACATGTTCTGCTAGTGCGGAAGACCAGGTCCTCCCATGTTTTATGTCGGCTGAGTGCTCATTAATCCTTTGATTAATAGAACGACCTGTCTCACCAATATAAGGGGTCCCACAGGAACATGGTATAATATAGACACCTTTCATGTCCTTGGGGTCACCTAGGTCTTTTACCGATCTAAGGGAGCTACGAATGGTTTTAAGGGGTCTAAAGGTTGATGTAACATTATGCCTCTGAAGAATTCTAGCAATATTATCAGTGGTCCCCTGGATGTAAGGGAGATGAACCCTTGAGACTCGATATTTAGGGTATTTTTTAACCATTGAGTTGTGGCTAGCTTTAAGGAATACTTTCTGACCGAGGTGCCTACTATAACCATTATTAACAAAAACATTAAGGAGATGAGCCTTCTCTTTATCCAAGCTCTTTTTGTCAGAGATTTTGAGTGCACGAGTTGCTAGCATGTTGAGAACGCCCAACTTTTGAGCCAGGAAGTGATGGGAGCTGGCATGAAGATACTGCTCAGTATGAGTTTTCTTCCGGAACACTTGGTGGGAGAAAGATCCATCATCATTCTTTGAAATGAGAACATCGAGGAAAGGCAAACACCCATCAACTTCCCACTCCATAGTGAACTTTATGGAGGAGGACTTATTCTTAAGATGATGAAGAAAAGATCCAATTCTTCTTAGCCATGAGACCAGATGACATCAGTGTCATCCACAAATATCTTCCAAAGCTTGGGTCGGAGACGGGCTGAGGCCAAAGCATTGGATTCAAAATCTTCCATGAAAATATTAGCAACAACTGGGGACAGGGGGGAGCCCATGGCAACCCCACAGGTCTACTCATAGAACTCACCTTCAAAGCTGAAAAAAGTGGAAGTGAGACAGATCTCAACTAATTGAGCGGTATCAGGGTCTGTGAGGCGGTTGATGACCTCAATGGCCTCCTTTATAGGAATGCAAGTGTAAAGGGAGACCACATCAAAACTCACAAGAATGTCCCCGGGGTCAAGCTTAATGCCCTTAAGCTCTTCGACAAAGGATGTTGAGTCTTTGACGAAAGACTCTGTGAGGCCAACCAGGGGCCTAAGCTTCAAGGCAAGGTATTTTGCAAGAAGGTAAGTAGGACCTCCAATGGTATTGACAATGGGCCTAAGGGGAGCCCCCTCCTTATGAATCTTTGGAAGCCCATAGATCCTTGGAGTAATGGGGCTACTCTCAATGAGTTTATGGCAAAAACAACTCACAAAGTTACAAGACTTGATCGCAAGAGCCACTGCTCTTGAGATCTTTTTCAGGGGATTCTTGGAAAGATTTTTATAACTTCCGCTATTACAAAGATGATCCAACATCTTATGGCGATAATCTTCTTTATTGAGGATGACAGCAGCCCCTCCTTTGTCGACTTTTAGAACCACAATATCTTTATTGTGGTTTAAGGATTTGAGAGTGTCAAATTCATCCTTGTTGATGTTGCTAATGGGGGGCTTTGCCTTCTTGAGGATGACAATGCAATCTTGCCTTATCGTGTCCTTAATGTTATCGGGCAAGCCCTTAATCCCAAAATCAATGTCACAGATAATGTCATCTATCGGGATCTTTTTAGGGACTAGGGCAAAATTTAATCCTTTACCCATAGACTAAAAATGGAAGGGAGAAAAGAGAAACTCAAAAGATTGATTTGTGTTATTTAAACTGATTTTTTAACTGTAGAAATGGATTCAGCACCCTTAAAAACCCCTAGGGCACTTCGATTGTGCAAAGGTTACCCATCAAGTTTGTGATTTCAATAAATTCTTGCCAGATTTTAGAGAAATTAGACCAGAAAACCCCACCAGAAAAGTTTCCAAAAAGCCGCACTAAAGACAACTCGAAAAATTAATGCGATATGCTTGATGGATTTGTTAGTCCGAGATAATGACAACAGAGATGACAAGAGTTTGCATGAGGAGAGGTCTCAGCTAAAAAAGTTGCACTAAAGACAACTCGAAAAAATAATGCGATATGCTTGATGGATTTGTTAGTCCGAGATGATGACATGAGAGATGAAAAGAGCTTGCATGAGGAGAAGTCTCAGTTAGAGAGTTGATGACTGCACGCACAGATGATTTTTAAAATAAATAATATAATCATGTTAGGTTAAAAATATATAATCATGTTAGGTTAAACACTTTTTTAGATGAAAATTAATTAAGACTTTAATAATACATGTCAAAAATAATTGAAAAATTAATAATTATTTTAGTAATAACCGTCCAAATACTATGTATTTATATCAACTTATTTATTGATTATCAAAAGAACTACATCTCTTTCAAAGCATTGTTCAAAATTTAAAAATTCACGCTTTGTGCAAAAAGCATGTTCATAATTAGAAGACTCGTTATTTATATCAACTTATTTATTGATTATAAAAGACATCTCTTTCAAAAGCATTGTTCATAATTAAAAGATTCACGCTTTATGCAAAAAGCATGTTCATAATTAGAAGACTCGTGCTTTGTGGATGTGAAAACATTAATTTAAAATAATATATAAATGTTTTTGATAGTATTATTGTTTTTATTTATTGGAATTTGGCTCATGAATATTGGATTTTGACTGATGATAAATATTTTCAATTTATTTATATATATATATATATAAAATAATTTTAAATAAATAAATGTTGTTTATTTATTTATATTTAAATATATATTTATTTTTTTCTGTGTGGTTCACGGGGCACCAGAGGTGGGCCGCTACGTCCACGTAAAGAATCGGGGCAGCTCCACCCGAAGTGCACTGCCGTTCGGCCAAATCAGGCCTAACCCCGAGGGCGTCGAGGAGATTTGACCCCGTGACCTCCCAAACCGGGAGAGTACTATCAACGGGAACTCGACCATTTGAGCTATCCCTCGGGGCTTTTAAATATATATTTATTATTATTTATATAAATTTTATATATTTACTTATTTTTATTAATTGATAGTATTATTGTTTTTATTTATTGGATTTTGACCGATGATAAATATTTTCAATTTATTTATATATATATAATATTAAATAATTTTAAATAAATAAATGTTGCTTATTTATTTATATTTAAAGATATATTTATTATTATTTATATAAATTTTATATTTTCATTTATTTTTATTAATTGATAGTATTATTGTTTTTATTTATTGGAATTTGGCTCATGAATATTGAATTTTGACTGATGATAAATATTTTCAATTTATTTATATATTAAATATATAATTTATGTAAATATATATTTTTTTATGTTAAATCATTTTAAATAAATAAATGTTGTTTATTTATTTATATTTAAATATATATTTATTATTATTTATATAAATTTTATATATTTATTTATTTTTATTAAAAATAATTAAAAAGTATATTTTGTTGGTTGAATTTTGATTTATGTATATTTATATTTGATAATATATAATATGATTTTTTATAGTATCATTGGTTTTATTTGAATTTAGTTTATGAATATTCGATTTTGGTTCATGTATATTTATTTCATAAATATTTTGAATTTATTTATTGTAACAACTAAATTATAAACTCTATCTAGATTTTATTTGGCGGTGGAAATATTTATACATGCCAAAATATATAAATCAGTTCTCGGTACAATACAAATGATTAATTTCTTTTCACACTTTTTGAGCGAGAATAAATGTACATTTAATGTACAGGTGAGGAGATCCGATGGAAATCATCCGGGCTTACTGTGCGCATTTATCCCTGGAGTACTTCATTGTATTGGCACTTGTCCTTGGGAACATGCGGCGTGCAATGGTTAATTGGGTTAATACCTTTGTTTGTTCATGCCAACTATTCTGGTTTCCCACCGTTGATCTCGAGTCTTAGATCGGACGGTGAGAGTTGGATAGGGTTTATCCCTCTAACTGATTCCTTGCGCCCGAACCCTGGAGGTCTCATTGTTGTAGTTACCCCTTTTTCTGTTGTTTCTCTGCGATGCGGAACCATCTACCGGTTACAGTATACGCTAATGGTTGAGATTGTGAGGGCGATTAAACCTGCAGAGTAGGTATGCCCTACAGTGGAGCAAAATAATGAAGGTTTTGAAGTTCGGTTTTGTTTAGTGTTTTCGTGTTCAACCTACTCTAGTGTCTTCCACTGATATGCAGGAATGGCCCATGAGGCTTTGGCGATGGCGGAAGGCATGAAGCATCAAGGATCATCCGAACCAGGTATGATCCATAGTGAAAGATTTAGGGCGGCAATCTCATTTTGGTTTCTGGCTTAAAACGAAAGAGGGTTTTCATTTTTAAATCTTTTTACTTGAACCCATGTTTCATATAGGAACTAAACCTCAATTTGCTCTGCAGGCAGGAAACTTACCAAGGCCATCACTTTGTCCCAGGTAAGACCCTTCTATGTTAAAATTATGTTTATATATAACTACACGAGGGTTCCACCTTTGCGAAACTAACATGCTCTCACCCTCTGCTTACAAGTATGTAATCTTTTTAGGAGATTTGTTTATTTAGACTGCGGCCATTCAACTCAAAGGAGCTTACCACATTTCGGTTTACTTCCAGGTTGGAGTTGTTTCTCTTGATTATGATTTCAGATTGAATCGTTTTAGGGTTTTAAATGGAGGTGATCAGAATCTTGGGGGAGGCCCCCAAGATCTGAAAAATTGAAATTGCCAGAAGAAAAAGAGGAGAATGCCCAATAAACAAAACCACAAATAAACTTTTTATTAAAACAGATAATAATTGTAAGAACTACATTGTGGTGGATAATTTATCCTTTTACAAAATGCAACTTGTTACTTATAGTATTTTTCAGTTACAATACCACGGGTCAATTCCATGGGTGAATGAATACCATGGCTAGATGTCACAATACTACGGGTCAATTCCAGGGGTGAATGAATGTCATGGGTGGATGTCACAACACCATGGGTGAATGAATACCATGGGTGGATATCACAATACCATGGGTCAATTCCATGGGTGGATGTCACAATACCATTGGAAAATACCATGGGTCAATGAATACCATGGGTGGATAAATACCATGAGTGGATGCCACTTACAACACCATGGGTAAATTCCATGGGTGGATGAATAACATGGGTGGATGAATACCATGGGTTGATGCCATTTTCCATTCAGATTAGGAGGTTTTCTCCCTTATAGGCGATCTTAGGTTATTGGTTACCACCATAGTTTATTTTACTTAGATTTCTGGTTAGTCGACAAGCTCTGTCTGTCGAGATATTTTCTTTCTTTTACATGTAAGGTCTGAAGAACGAATACTATGCATGGTGGTTGTCGACAGTGGTTTTAAGAGTCTATCTCCAATTTTACTTTGGATTGTATTGTAATAATTTTCTCTTTTAATTTAAGGAGGCCAAGCATGCCTCCCAAAGGCTGTTCTGAAAGCTTCAACTGTTTCAGGGTTTTCTATGTATGATACGCTTTTTCTGGTTTAATCAGGTTATTCAAATGTTTACATCATTCTCCTTATTTTCTGCGTATCCATTTTATGTGTTATGTTTTGGCAGAGGCACTATATCAATTTTAAGTAATAATTTGTTGATAAAGGTTCTCTCAGCGTTCCTTACAGCTTGTTATATTTCTTTTAAAGACTGAAATGAAAAGAATTTCACTGTCATTCGGTATTTGTCTCATATTTAGATAAATGTTAATGTTTCTATTCCACTATACTTTACGAGCACTGTGCTTCTAGTCAGAAAACTATTTACACTTTCCGTTGTTTAAATGATAAACTGTATTTACAGTCTATTCTATGATATATATATATATATATATATATATATATATATATATATATATATATATATATATATATATATATATATATATATATATATATATATATCAGTATATTTTAGTCATAATGGTATGAAATTCATATTATTTTCCTATTCTGCAAAACAATAATTAGTTTGTACTCATTTAGTTTACCAATTATTCACTGGGATTTTAGCAAGACTGCATGACTATCAATTCAGTAATAAACTTTCTGTCCTACTTGACTGTTTACCTATAATTAACATAATATTATCTATAATGCAGCATAAAGTTTTTACATTAATTATCAGTTAATCCTGTAAGTCAAGTAATCATATTCACAGGATAGTAATAAATTTTTAGAAGTCTGCTACCTTACTGTATTTGTTAATCTGTAATGGAAAACATATTCGGAAGGTCTCACCTCCCAACCACGAGTCTGGAAATCATGTCCAGACTCTCCCCCGAGCACCTTCTATCTTTCACATTGGACTTTATCCAGTTACAGTGAATACAATTGGCCTCAAGACTCATGTCCAGCCTTAAATTCTGTACTCCTTTTGGTGACTGTGTTGAGAAACCTTCCTACTAGTCCTTTCACCCAGCTCTAGGATGGTCCTTTTTGCCTCTCTTACCCTCTCTATATTTCCTTTCTCAGGCAGAGGGTAACTGTTTCTTGGCAACTATTTCTTTTAATTAAACAAAATAGTTTTTAGTCTTGTTAAAGTAGTGCTACCAAATTTAGATAGTCTCAATGTATGGATCTAGTAATCCAACTTCAGTCAGTTAATATTTAACATCACAATGTAATAAAATTTACAAAATCATTAAGTAAAAATCAACTTAGTAGTCTCAACAATTTTTATGCAACTTGGGGTGTTACATCCCCCCCCCCTCATGAGGAACATCGTCCCTAGTGTTCTCTCTACTATCAAAAAACAATGTTGGATAAGCTTTCCACATAAATTCCTCCTCTTCCTAAGTGGCCTCTTTCGGGCCAAAGTGCTTCCATTGCACTTTAACCTAGGTGATGGCTTGCTTCCACAAGTTGGTTTCTCGCTGATTGAGA
Source organism: Pinus tabuliformis (assembly GCA_031772625.1). Lineage (NCBI taxonomy): Eukaryota > Viridiplantae > Streptophyta > Pinopsida > Pinales > Pinaceae > Pinus > Pinus tabuliformis. The sequence goes on along the minus strand of CM062812.1, from coordinate 602,690,856 downwards.
ATATGAAGAGGTTCTACCAGGAACTCTCCTTCTGGTTCGACCTGCACCATAAAGACAATTTTCAGTTACTTCTATAAAACAAACAAAAAATAGTATATTCAGTCTTATACCCATTTACCGTTTACCTGAATATTTTTCCAATTAATAATGTTTTGAGGTTTATACACATATTTCTTTAGTAATGATACGTGCAATACATTGTGAACCTGAATGTGGTTTGGTAGTGCAAGCTTATAGGCCACCGGTCCGATTTGTTCCAAGGCTTGAAAGGGCCTGCAGTATTGAGGTGCTAATTTAGCACAACCCCGCCACTGTAAGGAACTCTTCTAGGGCTTCACTCTTAGATAAACATGATCTCCTGATTGAAATTCCGAATGTCCTCTTTTTATCTGCATACACCTTCTGTCTATCTTGGGCTGCCCTTAAATTTTTTTGAACTTTCTTGACAGCCACCTCCATTTTTGCTAGCATATCAGGGCCTAGTGCTAACTTATTAACCAGATTATTCCAATCTATGGGTACTCTGCACCTTCTCCCATACAACACCTCGAAAGGGCTCATGCCTAGTGATTCGTGATTTCCATTATTATATGCAAACTCCACTAGATGGAGGTAATCCTCCCACTTGTGTGGTTGTTGCATCACGAACATGTGTAGCATGTCTTCAAACACTTGATTTGTTCAATCTATCCATCTATTTGGGGGTGGTAAGTAGTACTAAACTGGATCTGAGTACCTAATCCCGAAAAAAGAGTTTTCTAGAAAGTGGATGTAAATTTCACATCCCTATCCGAAATCACCACTTTGGGTATCCCATGTAAACGAAAAATATCCTTCATAAATATTTCTGCAATTTCCACAGTTTTGTACATGGATTTCACAGGTATGAAGTGAGTTGTCTTACTTAATTTGTCTACTACCACCATAATTGAATCATGTTGCTTCCTTGTACGGGGTAAACCAGTGATGAAGTCTAAAGATATGGTCTCCCATTTCCATTCCAGAATGGGCAACGGTTGTAACAATCCGGCGGGATGTTGGTGTTCAGCCTTCACCAGCTGACACTCCAAACATTTGGACAAATATTCTGCAATATCTTTCCTCAATCCGGGCCAAAAGTACCCCTTTTTGATGGCTGAAAACATTTTTTGGTAACCTGGGTGACCAACACAAGGTTTCCTATGAAACTCATCTAGAATTAATAGTTTAACCAAGTTTTGGTTAGGAATGTAAATTCTGTCCTTAAAAGTAAGGAGATTATTGGAATTTATTGCGAATTCTAATTTTTCCTTTTTCAACAGAGCTTCTTTTGTTTGTTGCCAAAGGAAAGTATACTCTGGGTCTCTGCTAGTTGCCTCCTTAATGATTTCAGGAATATTTGAACTCACTTGGCTCATTTGAACCTCATAGATACAATGTAACTTTCTGCTCAATGTGTCAGCCACACAGTTTTCCTTTCCTTTTAAATGTTTCATCTCAAAGTCAAATTCACTTAAGAAGGTTGTCCATCTGGCCTGTCGGGCGTTTAAGCTAGACTGGTTGAAGAAATTTGTAAGACTGCTATGATCTGTTAGCAGCAAAAATTTCTTTCCCAGTAGGTAATGACACCACATTTTAAGTGCATGCACTACTGCTGTCAATTCGAGGTCATAAGCTGAATATCATTGTTCATACTCCTTCAACTTTTGAGATTCATAAGAAATCACCTTTCCTTCCTATGTCAGCACTCCACCAACACCCTCTTTGCTTGCATCTGTGCAAACCACGAAAGGCTTTTCCAGATCTGCTACTTTTAACACTGGTGCGGTGGTGAGCAGATGCTTTAGTTTTTCAAAGCTTTGCTGACACTCGGCTGTCCAATGAAAGGCGCATCCCTTTTTCTATAAGGAGGTCATCAGAAAGGCAATCCTTGAAAATCCCTCAATGAATCTACGATAGTATCCGACTAATCCCAAGAATGATCTGATATCAGCGACATTCTTTGGGGTTGTCCATTCCATGATTGTTTTGATCTTTTTTGGGTCTACTACAATGCCATCTGTTGATATAACGTGACCCAAGTACTAGATTTGATCTTTGAAAAAATCACACTTGTTGAATTTAGCATACAACTGATTTTCCCTTAACGTTTGCAATACTATTTTCAGATGCTCTTTATGCTCCTCTTGGTTCTTAGAGTATATTAGAATATCATCTATAAAGATTAAAACAAATTTATCCAGGAAGGGCTGGAAAATACCATGCATAAGACTCATAAATGTGGTTGGGGAATTTCCAAAAGGTAGTACCACGAACTCGTAATGACCATAGTGAGTACAGAATGTTGTTTTGTAAATATTTTCATCCTTTATTCTTATCTAATGGTAACCAGACCTTAAATCGATCTTCGAGAATACCTTATCCCCCTGTACTTGATCGAATAGGTCATTGATACGTGGTAAAGGATACTTATTCTTGATGGTTAGTTTGTTTAATTGTCGATAATCGATGCATAGTCTCAGGGTCCCATCCTTTTTCCATACGAATAATACAAGGGCTCCCCAAGGGGACACACTAGGATGAATGTACTTTTTATCTAAGAGTTCTGAAGCTGCATTTTGAGTTATGTTAACTCAGGTATGCTCATGTGATAAGGGGCTGCACCCGGAATTAACTCAATAGTGAAATGAATATCCTGCTTTGGTGGTAAACCTGGAATGGATTCTGGGAATACGTCCACAAATTCCTGAATGATAGGAATATTTTCCAGCGAGGTAATTTTATTTTTATTGCTTGAAAATCCCACCTGAACAACATATATTTGGAAACCTTTCCTAATACATTTTCCTAACTAATTAGTTGTAATGGGACGTAACTTGGTGTTGGCTTTTATTCCTTGCAGTTCCTTCCTTTGACTTGATTCTGAAATAAAACTTACAGTTTTCTGTCTACAGTCCACTAGGGACCAACATTTTTCCAGCCAGTCCATCCAATTAAAATATCATAATAACCTAAAGGAAGTATATTAAGGTCAACATAAATAGGCTGCCCTGAAATTGTTATAGGACAACATTATGTCTTTGCATTAACCCTTCTTTTTGTCCTAGTGGCTAATTGAACTAGCCAAGGTTTTGAAAATTCACTGCTTGGTATTTAACACTTTTCTACCACCTTAGGACTAACATAGATTAAGCTAGCAGCTAGATCAAATAAAATAGAGACATGTTTCTTATCAATCATGTCTTCACATTCAATCATTGTGGGCTGGAATTCGGCCTGATGATCATCCAAGGTAGCGTTAATTCTGGATATGCTCCTCTCTGCTTCCCCAATTGTGGATGCTTCTTGCATATTCGATAACTGTTCAGTTCTATCCGGTGCGAGAAATTTTTGTAATAGTGGGGTTCTCCGCATCCCCATCATTATAGCGATGGTTTTGATTTCTGATCATTGATAGATTTAGTAACTCCTTTTGCTGGTATGTTCTCAAGATATGTAGGTTTTGGCTGATTCCTGGCTGGAAACTTACTGAAAGTCCTTTGATGTGCATTCTTGTTGTTAACAATTTTTGGATGTATGTTTGGAATTAGATTCCTACCTTTCTTGTTCAACCCCCCTTTTGGTCCTTCGTTCTTGTGTTTCATTTGCTGATAACAAATTTGAGCTTTCTGCACAGCATCGTCCATGGTCTTGGGGTAGTCAAATTCCAGTTTTTCCTTCATAAAGTTTGGTAAATTACTCATAAAACGCTAAATTTTGGCCTTCTCCTCTTGCATGTAAGGCACATAACGTAGCAAAGTTGTGAATTTGGCCACGTACTCATCCATGGTTAAGGTCCCCAATCTTAACTCGTGGAATTCCTTCGCTTTTTCATCATAATAATGCTCTGTTAAGTACTTGTCCTTAAAATGTTTTTGAAACTCATTCCATGTAACCTACTCGTTAATTTTCCTTACCGTCTTGATCTCCTCCCACCAGAGAGTCGCTTTTCCCCTTAGTTGGTAAACTGCGAATCGTGCTTTCAGTTTGTCAGTGTATTCATAAATTTGAAAGTATTTGCCCATATCAATTAACCAGGCTTCTGCTGCCTCTTCAGATTCTCCCTCAAAAAGTGAGGGCTTAATTTTTTTAAATTCCCCTTGTAGTTCTGACTTTTGTTCTGGCTTTTGTCTTTTGGTTTTACGTTGGTCGGAGACATTATCTAAGCATCCCTCATCGTCTTCCTTATGTTTTTCAGCTGATTCAGTGTGTTCTTCTCCATGCTGGGCGGTAGGGGTCTTTTCTCGGTCTTCTGCACTGGGGTCTAGATGGTGCTAATTTTGTCGATTAGATAGACTCCTTAGAATTCTCTCCTGTTCTAAACACATACGTTCATTATCCGTTCTTAAGTTGGTCATTTCCGCACACAACTGTTGCATAGTTTCGAGTAACATTGCATTAGCTTGCTGGGATTCCTCGCCCAACTATATCCAAATGTCTGGATTAGCATTCACATAAGTTGTTCTAGGCGACTCAGGTGGTCCAGAGCTCCTTTGCATTCTGACTCTCTTTTCTTTGCTGGTGTGTTCTTTATCTATTTATCTGTGTTCACACATAAGTTAATTTATTTAAACATAGAGACATAGGTTTACAGTACACATCCATTCCCAAAGGGTCTCAGTGTACGAACCTGAGTTCTGATACCATTTGTAACAGCTAAACCATAAACTCTATCTAAATCTTTAATAAAATCTTTTTTTTCTTTTTTTTTGGCATATTAAAACCAATGGCCTTATTCATTTGGTAGTGGAAATACTTATACATGTCAAAATATATATAAATCGGTTCTTGGTACAATACGTATGATTAATTTCTTTTCACACTTTTCGAGCAAGAATAAATGTACATTCAATGTACAAGTGAGGAGATTCGGCGAGAATCCTCCAAGCTTACCGTGTGCATTTATCCCTACAGTAATTTGTTGTATTGGCACTTGTCCTTGGCAACACGTAGAACACATTTGTTAATTGCATTAATACCTTTGTTTGTTCATGCCAACTGTTTTGGTTTCCCACCGTTGATCTCGAGTCTTCGATCAAATGGCGAGAGTTAGATAGGGTTTATCCCTCTAACTAATTCCTTGCGCCTGAACCCTGGAGGTCACATTGTTGTAGTTACCCCTTTGTCTGTTATTTCTCTGCGATGCAGAACCATCCACTGGTTACAGTATACACTAATGGTTGAGATTGTGAGGGTGACTGAACCCACAGAGCAGGTATGCCCTACAGTGGAGCAAAATAATGAAGTTTTACTTCTCAGATATGAAGTTCGGTTCTATTTATTGTTTTCGTGTTCAACCTACTCTAACGTCTTTCACTGATATGCAGGAATGGCCCATGAGCCTTTGGCGATGGCGGAAGGCAAGTTGCATCAAGGATCATCCGAACCAGGTATGATCCATAGTGAAAGATTTAGGGTGGCAGTCTCATTTCAGTTTATGGCTTAAAAAGAAAGAGGGTTTTCATTTTTAAATCTTTTTACTTGAACCCATGTTTCATATAGGAACTGAACCTCAATTGCTTTGCAGGCAGCAAACTTACTGAGGCCTTCACTCTATCCCAAGTAAGACCCTTCTGTGTAAAAATTATGTTTATATATAATTGAACGAGGGTTTCACCTTTGCGAAACTAACAAGTTCTCTCCCTCTGCTTACAGGTATGTAATCTTTTTAGGAGATTTGTTTATTCAGACTACAACCATTCAACTCAAAGGAGCTTACCACATTTCGGTTTACTTCCAGGTTGGAGCTATTTCTCTTGATTATGATTTTGGATGGAATCATTTTAGGGTTTTAAATAGAGGTTTTATCCCTTATAGGTGATCTTAGGTTATGGGTTACCGCCATAGTTTATTTGACTTAGATTTTTGGTTAGTCGATAAGCTCTGTTTGTCGATACATTTTCTTTCTTTTACATGTAAGGTATGAAGAATGAATACTATGCACGACGGTTGCTGGTAGTGGTTTTAAGAGTCTATCTCTAGTTTTATTGTGGACTGTATTGTAATAATTTTCTCTTTTAAGTTAAGGAGGCCGAGCATGCCTCCCAAAGGCTATTCCGAAAGCTTCAACTGTTTCAGGGTTTTCTATGTATGATGCAATTTTTCTGGTTTAATCAGGTTATTCAAATGTTTACATCATTCTCATTATTTTCTGCGTATCGATTTTATGTGTTATGCTTTGGCAGAGGCACTATATCAATTTTAAGTAATAGTTTTCTGATAAAGGTTCTATTAGCGTTCCTTACAGCTTGTTATATGAATTTTAAAGACGGGAATGAAAAGCATTTCACTGTCATTCGGTATTTGTCTCATATTTAGATAAATGTTAATCTTTCTATTCCACTATATTTTACGAGCACTGTGCTTTTAGTCGGAAAACTATTTACACTTTCCGTTGTTTAAATGATAAGTTGTATTCACAGTCTATTCTAAGATATATATATATATATCAATATATTTTAGTCATACTGCTCTAGAATTCATCTTATTTTCCTATTCTACAAAACAATAATTAGTTTGTACTCATTTAGCTTACCTGTTATTCATTGGGCTTTTAGCCAGACTTCGTGACTATCAATTCAGTAATAAACTTTTTGTCCTACTTAACTGTTTACCTGTAATTAACATAATATTATCTATAATGCAGCATACAATTTTTACATTAATTATCTGTTAATCCTATAAGTCAAGTAATCATATTCACAAGATAGTAATAAACTTTTAGAAGTCTGCCACCTTACTGTATTTGTTAATCTGTAATGGAAAACATATTTGGAAGGTCTCATCTTCCAACCACGAGTCTGGAAATCACATCCAGACTCTCCCCCGAGCACCTTCTATCTTTCACACTCGACTTTACCCAGTTACAGTCAATACAATGGGCCTCAGGACTCATGTCCAGCCTTAAATTTTGTACTCCTTTTGGTGATTGTGTTGAGCAACCTTCCTATTGGTCCCTTCACCCAGCTCTAGGATGGTCCTTTTTTCCTCTCTTACCCTCCCTATATTTCCTTTCTCGGGCAGAGGGTAACTGTTTCTGGCAACTGTTTCTTTTAATTAAACAAAACAGTTTTCAGTCTTGTTAAAGTAGTGCTACCAAATTTAGATAGTCTCAATGTATGAATCTGGTAATCCAACTTCAATCAATTAATATTTAACATCACAATGTAATAAAATTTACAAAATCATTAAGTAAAAATCAACTCAGTGGTCTTAACAATTTTTATGCAACTTGGGGTGTTACATTTATATATTTAAATATAATATATACTATGATTATTTGATAATATATACTATGATTTTTGATAGTATCATTGCTTCTATTTGAATTTGGCCTATAAATATTGAACTTTGACTTATGTATATTTATTTCATAAATATTTTCGATTTATTTACGTATTTAAATATATAATAATTTATGTAAATAATTTATTTTATATTAAATAATTTTAAATAAATAAATAAATTTAATTTATTTATTTATATTTAAATATATATTTATTATTATTCATATAAATTTTATATATTTATTTGTTTTTATTAAAAATTAATTAAAAAATATGCTTTGTTTGTTGAATTTTGATTTGTGTATATTTGTATTTGATAATATATAATATGACCTTTGATAACATCATTGTTTTTTTTATTTATTTATCGGAATTTGGATCATGAATATTGGATTTTGACTCATGTATATTTGATAAATATTTTTCGATTTATTTATATATTTAAATATATTATAATTTATATTAAATAATTTTAAATAAATAAATTTTATTTATTTATATATAAATATATATTTATTATTATTTATATAAATTTTATATATTTATTTGTTTTTATTAAAAAATAATTAAAAGTATGCTTTGTTTGTTGAACTTTGATTTGTGTATATTTGAATTTGATAATATATAATATGATCTTTGGTAGTATCTGTAATGTCTCCGTCCTAAAAAAAAATTTTACTATCGAATTAAATGATGTGTCCGATTTTTACTCAGCTAGCCTATCGCACACTAGGCTTCGTTTTTACCGCCACCCTCGGAACCACATCCACTACATCTATATGGTCATTTAAATGCGCATTTAACACTCAGGACAAAAGCTTTGGTTATGATCTGCACAGCTGTATTTCATATTTAATTTAACATGGGGTCGGCTTATCTGTTTGTTTGCCACCTGTGCTGCCGTATACATGGCCTGGTGGTCCGTCCGGCCACCCCAGTTCTGCTCGGGATCCTCACCTAATCAACGGCGCTGTATTCTCCCTCACGATCCAACGGTGGCAACCATTCCAGGTCTTTCCTCAACCTTCGCTGCGAAGAGATTACTTTCATTTGGTTCTGGCAATTACTCTAGGGAGGTTTACCCTGATGCGGCCCTTGTTTGTCCACAGCGCTATCCTGTAACTCAGCACAGGCCCCATTTCATGGCCCGACAGTGTGCCGAAAAATTTACAGGTGAACTATATGGAATTTTCTGCCAGCAGGTTTCCTACTTTTCTTTTTTTTTCCTCGTTCATTATGTTTGGAGGTGTTCCAAACCCTGCTAGCCCTAATCATTTTTATTTATTTTTTTATCAGGTGAAAGTTTTGCATCACAGGATGAAGGATTCTGGAGTTGGCTCGCCCTGCTCGGGAAAGGGAGCCTACACAACCACAACAGCAGAGTTTTCCCGATACAGGTAAGGGCTTTCCTTAGTCAGTGGGAACTCTTAAGACGTGCCCATTTTTTTTTTACTCTCTGCGTCTAAGAGACACCTGTGTTGCAGTCGAACTCCACCATTTAGACAAGGGTTGATTTTCTAATCTTTTAATGGGTTTTACCCAAATGTGGACATTTATGAACACGATGTAATTATCAATGTAATATAGGTACAACCTATTTCTGCTCGAAAACATGTAGGTTTATTTTTTTCCTGGTTATCCACTTCGGTGACAATGAGGGTTTTACAAGTTGTACAGTTTAATTGTTCCGCTATTTGGTATGGATCTTATGGTCAGCAGTCTACAGTATTATGCTTGAATTTGTCTTCAAAGTTTTGTTAATTTATATGTATTTACTAGTTTTGGATTCACGTCCTCCATGACGCAGTCAAGAAATAGTGTGATGAGTTATATGAGTCCTTTACTCGTTCGGGTATACACAGCATGTTCTACTTGCTTACTTTTCTGATAGGCTGTTTGCATTAAGAAGGGTTTCAAGTTCTTGTGTCAATTTTATGTCTCGGCCTACTCGGTCACTGTTTAATGTAGGTAGTTTGTATACCTGCTGCGTATCTTTGCCCTACAACATGTTTCTTTACTTTCTTATTTGTTCCCTCTACAAATGCGGGTTTGCTACCTAGTATCTAATAATCTGTCAATCTCCAGTTTTTTATACCTCTTTTGAGTGCTTGTACCACAACCCCAGCTACAAGACTTCACCACCAGGAGGGTTATTCTTCTTGCATGGTTTATTTTGGATGCAGGGTTCGACTGCTGATTCCTCCACCCTCGGGAACTACTATCTTCAATACGAGTTTCAAACCCTTACCCTAAGCCTACTCTACCCACCTGCATTGCCATCTATTTCTACATGACTTAGTTTCTTCTTCTTGTGAATTGAATTCATGCATTCACAAAATCTTGTACATGTATAAGATAGTGGTCCCACAGATCTCGGCTTGTCTAGGGACTGTCCGAAAGTTAGGCTACTGCACCTATCAACGTTGTTCCAGGAAAATTGCCCGGTTAAGCTGGACCTGATAGTGCAGCTGCTTCATGATAGCCTAACTGTCTTCCCCAAGTATGCTGATACTGTAGCAACCCTCAACCCTTTCCTCCAAGATTCATGATTTCATCTACACAAGACTTTTACAGATTTGCATTAATTCACTGGTTCCCCTAAATTTGAGTCTATCTACATAGTTCTTTATTGTTTAGTTTTCAATGCATTCTTTGGCGATTATCCACCCTTCGTGGTTCGGCCACAATTTTTCTATTTCTTGGTTTTAATTATCCTTAAGTTCCAATCTTTAAATTGTCATCTTTTAATTATAATCTTTAAATTATAATCCTTCTTCGGCTCCTTCCTAGAACAGGCCTATACATGCCACCGCCAAGCTTGTTCACCATTTTATTTAAAGGAAAATTCTGAGAGAAAGGAAAATTTACCTAATAGGGACAGAAGAACTATGAAGTCTCATAAACGACATTTTTCAATAGTGAATCATGTAACTACCTCCACCAGATTACAGTCAAAGTGGAAAACTGTCTGACCACCCTACTAATGACCCCTTTCTCATTATTTGAAGGAGCTATAAAACTACAGACAATAAGTAAATCTTTTTTCTCTTAGTTTTGAGTTAAAGTTGCGTACCTGAGTAGCCATTTGTAGAGCTCTTCTTCTCTCTGTTTAAGGTTCTGATCACCACTGCTTTCTGCAGCTAGTCCTCCACCCGTCCTTAAGACTGTCTTTCATGACCAGTCTCCCCCCTAAGTTGCTCAAAGACTACCGTCTTTGCTAGTTGCAATTGCTCTGCGCCCTTACCATCTGATCCTCACCAGACTTGGTAAGACCTTGATCTTTTTCCTGCTGTCTGTCCTCTACAGCACAACACCCATGTTTTTTCCTTTTCCTCCCTTTTTCCCCAAACCATTCCACGGTTGGGGTGGGAGAAAAGAAACAGTTAGGGTTGCAACTGTTTTTTTTTTGTTAATCCAAGTCTTAACCGACTCTGCCACTATGTGACATGATATACTTGTCATTTAAATTTCCATTTACTAAAAAAAAATATAAGTTTATACACAGATAATGTTCTTGTTTTTTGACTGCGATAAAAAAAATATTTACAATAATTTGGGGATATGACATCTCCCCCTCCTGAAGTTAGACATCGTCCCGATGTCTTCTGGTTATAAACAGCCCTGGGTAAGCTTGCTTCATGAGTTCCTCATCTTCCCAAGTGGCCTCATCAGGCCCAAAGTGCTGCCACTGCACTTTAACTTGGGTAATATCCCGCTTCCGCAGCGTGACTTCTCTCTGGTCTAGAATGCTCAGCGGTTCAACTCAGATTTCTCCTTCCGGTTCTACCTGCAATAAGCAACACCCTGAGTCAATTTTCCTTTAAGAGAAAACATTTTGATTGATTTACCGGAGAAATTTTTACTTGAATATCCTGCCAATTAATCACATGTTTAGGGTCATAAACATATTTCTTTAGCACAGAAACATGGAAGACATTGTGGACCCATATATGGCTAGGCAGAGCAAGCTGGTAAGCCACTGGTCCAACCCTTGCTAAAATCTGGAAGGGTCCACAATATCGAGGTGCCAACTTAGCGCACCCACTCCACTGTAAAGTGCTCTTCCGTGCTCGAATTCTCACATACACATGATCACCGACCTGATATTCCTTGAACCTCCTTTTCCGGTCAGCGAAGTTCTTCTGTCTATCCTGAGCTGCTTTCAGATTAGAACGCACCTTTTTAACCAGTTCCTCCATCTCCTGGAGCATTTCAGGGCCTAGCATCAATCTGTCTTCCGGTCCACTCCAGCTTGAGGGAGTGCGGCACTTTCGCCCATATAGCACCTCAAATGGACTCATCTGCAATGATGTGTGGTAGCCATTATTGTATGCAAATTCAACCAAGTGAAGATAATCCTCCCACTTGGTTGGTTGCTGCATCACATACGCTCTTAACATATCTTCCACCACCTGGTTCACCCGTTCAGTCTGCCCATCAGTTTGGGGATGATAGGCAGTACTAAAATTCAGCTGGGTACCCAATTCCTCGAACAATGTTTTCCAAAAGGCCGATGTAAATTTTACATCCCGGTCTGAAATTATTGCCTTTGGTAACCCATGCAACTTAAATATGTTTTGCATGAACACATGAGCGATCTGCACTGCTCGATATGTAGATTGCACGGGTATAAAATGCGCTGACTTGCTCAGCTTTTCGACAACCACCATGATGGAATCATTGTTCTTCTTTGACTTAGGCAAACCTGTTATAAAGTCCATAGTGATGGTTTCCCACTTCCACTCCGGGATGGGTAACGACTGTAGTAAACCTGCGGGATGCTGGTGTTCCACTTTAATTTGCTGACATTCAAGACATCGAGCCAAGTATCCAGCCACATCTTTCTTCATGCCCAACCAGTAGTATTCTTTTCAGAGTGTAGTAATCATCTTTTGGTATCTGGGGTGTCCGGCATAATGACTCCTATGATACTCATCCATTATCAAATTTTTAATGTTGTTCTGGTCGGGTACATACAGTCTCCCTTTATAATACAAAATCCCAGCTGCATCCAGAGCGTAATCCGGCTGTTTTTCCGTGCTGTTCGGTAGTTGTACCTACTATTTTATTTGCTGGTACATAACATCCTGCTCGGCTGCCTCCTTGATCATCTCCCCGAAGGGGATTTTCCTCTCACTGCAGGAAATCTCGTACAGACACTGTAGTTTTCGACTCAAAGCATCTGCCACCCGGTTCTCCTTCCCCTTCAGATGCTTGATCTCAAAATCAAAGCCACTTAAGAAATCCACCCACCGGGCTTGCCTAGCATTTAGTGTGGGCTGGCTAAAATAATTGGTCAGGCTGTGGTGGTCTGTCAACAATAGAAATTTTCTTCCCACAAGATAATGTCGCCACATTTTCAGGGCGTGAATCACAGCTGCCAACTCTAGATCGTAAGCAGAATATTTCTGCTCATGCTCTTTTAACTTCCTTGATTCGTAGGCTATCACTTTGCCTTCTTGCATTAGCACACCTCCCAATCCTTCTTTGCTAGCGTCAGTACACACTACGTACTCTTTACTGGGATCGGCTATGCTTAGAATAGGTGCGGTGGTGAGTAAATATTTGAGTTGTTCAAAACTTCTTTGACATTCAGGAGTCCACCGGAAAGTTCTTCCCTTCTTTTGCAAGGATGTGATTGGGTAAGCCACTTTTGAGAATCCCTCTACGAATCACCTATAGTAGCCTGCCAAGCCCATAAATGATCGGATGTCCACCACATCCTTGGGTACTGGCCATTCCATAATGGTTCTTATCTTTTTCGGATCCACAGCGATTCCATCCTTAGTGATGATATGGCCCAAGTACTGTATCTGCTCCTTGAAAAATTCGCATTTACTGAACTTAGCGTACAACTGGTGCTCTCGGAGGGTTTGCAATACTATCCTGAGATGCTCCTGATGCTCTTCCATAGTCCGAGAGTAAATCAATATATCGTCAATAAAGATCAGCACAAATTTATCCAAATATCGGTGGAACACACTGTTCATCAGGCACATAAAGGTGGCAGGGGCGTTGGTCAGCCCGAAGGGTAACACCACAAACTCATAGTGGCCATATCGTGTTTTGAAAGCTGTCTTAGCTATGTCTTCCTCTCTAATCCGGATTTGGTGATACCCTGACCGTAAATCAATTTTCGAGAAAACTGTTGCTCCTCTTACCTGGTCGAACAGCTCATCAATGCGAGGTAGGGGGTACTTGTTTTTAATTGTCAGTTTGTTCAACTGACGGTAATCCATACACATGCGGAGAGTCCCATCTTTTTTCTTAACGAATAATACCGGAGCTCCCCAAGGGGACACACTGGGGCGAATGTACTTTTTGTCCAACAGCTCTTGTAACTGCATCTTCAGCTCTGTCAATTCTGGTATACTCATTCTGTAGGGTGCTCGCGAGACTGGGGCTGCTCCTGGTACCAACTCAATGGTAAAATCTATATCTCTTTTAGGTGGCAGCCCAGGAATCTCTTCTGGAAACACATCAGCAAACTCTTGTATCACTGGAATATTCTCCAATGTGGCTGTTTTATTCTTTGAATTGGCATACCCCACTTGAATGGCGTAAATCTGACATCCTTTTCTGATGCATTTGGCTAGCTGTGAGGCAGTTATGGGCTGAATCTGTACTGGCCGCTGAATCCCCTGCATCTCTTGTTTTATTCCAAGCTCGTCTTTAAAGCTGATAGTCTTGGTTTTACAATTAATTATGGACCAGTGTTTTTCTAGCCAGTCCATACCAATCAATATGTCGTAAGAGCCAAGGGGAAGCACATTTAAATCAGCTGTTACTGACTATCCTGCTATTTTTAATGGGCAGTTTTTGACCTTAGCCATTACCCGTCTTTTTGCCCCTGTTGCCAACTGAACTAGCCAGGGGTCCCTAAACTTAACAGGCTGCAACTTACAGAGCTCCACAATTCTAGGACTAATATAACTTAAGGTTGCACCAGGGTCAATTAAAACAGTTACAACAAGGTCTAAGAGTTTACCTTCAAATTCCACCATGGTCGGCTGGTACTCCGCCTGGCGATCCTCCAGAGCGGCATTAATCTTTGGCAGACTCCGTCCTACATCACCAACAGTAGAGGCTTCATAAACCTGGGAGACCTGTTCAGCCCCTTTTCGCTGAGGGCAGTTTTTTACATAATGGGGGCCGCCACAGCCCCAACATTGCACCGGGGGCCTTGTTGTTCCTTCATTGTCTGTTTTTCTGAGTTGGTCATTCACCCTGGATTCGTTGAGAGGCTTTGATCGGAGTGGATTTCTTTGAGAGTTTCTACTGATCTGCCCTTTAGTGAATCCTTTGTTACCTCCACCACGGTTTCCTTTAGTGCCACCAGCCAGCTTGCTGCTTCTCTTATTGACCCATTTCTTACCCAGGGGCTCTCCCTTCTGCTTGCCCTGCTGATAACAGATTCAGGCTTTCCGTATTGCTTCGTCCATCGTCTTTGGGTTGTCAAATTCAATTCTTTCTCTCATACTTGTGGGTAGGCTACTGACAAACCTTTGCACTTTAGCCTTCTCTTCCCGAATATAGGGCACATAGCGGAGTAAGGAAGTAAAACGAGTAATAAACTCGTCCATCATTTGCTGCCCCAACCACAGGTCATGAAATTCCCTTGCCTTCTCATCATAGAAGCGCTCAGTCAGGTACCTTTCCTTAAAGTACCGCTGGAATTTCTCCCAAGTGACCGTCTGTTCGCTTACCCCTTTCACCATCTTAACTTCCTCCCACCACAAGGTGGCCTTCCCCTGTAGTTGGAAAATGGCCAACCATGCTTTAAGGTTGTGATCGTATTCATACAGCTGGAAGTATTTGTTCATATTAATTAACCAGGCTTCCGCTGCTTCCTCTTGTTCACCATCGAAGTGTGGTGGTTTGATCTTACGAAACTCCCCTTGCAACTCGATCCACTACCTTTTGGATGTTTGCTGTTCTGAGGCATTATCTGAGCGTTCCTCCTCCCACCCTTCTGATTCCTCAGGTCCTGTGGGGTGATTCTGTTCTCCTGACATCCTTTGTTGCTCAGAGCTGGGATTCAATGGCTGCTGGTTCTGTCTGTCAGACAAGCTTTTAATAATCCTCTCCTGCTCCATAGTTAACCTTGCATTATCTTCCCGTAATCGAGCCATTTCATTCTTCAGCTCTTGTACCGTTTCCAGAATTGCCTGATTGGTATTGCGTGCTTCCTCGCCCAGTTGTACCCATAATTCGGGTTGTTCCCAGGACCCGTTGCAGGTCCCTGACCCGCCACAAACCTGTGTGACGCACTGTCTGTTCTCCTCATGTTGTCAATTCCCTGTGCTAACCACAAACGATCAACAGCAGAGAGTTAACACACTGGCTATTTCTTTTACACATTAGAGATGAAATAAATTGTAATATTCAGCTTGTTTTTTTTTACCAATGCCCAGAGGCCATAGTTTTGCAACCTGGGCTTTGATACCACTTGTAATGTCTCTGTCCTCATTTTTTTTTTTTTTTTTTACTACCGAATTAAATGATGTGTCCGATTTTCACCCAGCTGGCCTATTGCACACTAGGCTTCATTCTTACCGCCACCCTCGGAACCACATCCACTACATCTATATGGTCATTTAAATGCGCATTTAACACTCAGGACAAAAGTTTTGGTCATGATCTACACAGCTATATTTCATATTTAATTTAACATGGGGTTGGCTTATCTGATTATTTTCCACTTGTGCTGCCGTATACATGGCCTGGTGGTCCATCCGGCCACCCCAGTTCTGCTCGGGATCCTCACCTAATCGATGACATTGTATTCTCCCTCATGATCCAACAGTGGCAACCATTCCAGGTCTTTCCTCAACCTTCGCTGCGAAGAGATTACTTTCATTTAGTTCTGGCAATTATTTTAGGGAGGTTTACCCTAATGCAGCCATTGTTTGTCCACAACGCTATCCGGTAACTCAGCACAGGTCCCATTTCATGGCCCGACATTGTGCCGAAAAATTTACAGGTGAACTATATCGAATTTTCTGCCAGCAGGTTTCCTACTTTTCTTTTTTTTTCCTCGTTCATTATGTTTGGAGGTGTTCCAAACCCTGCTAGCCCTAATCAGTTTTTTTTTTTATTATTATTATTTTCAGGTGAAAGTTTTGCATCGCAGGATGAAAGATTCTGGAGCTGGCTCACCCTGCTTGGGAAAGGGAGCCTACACAACCACAACAGCAGAGTTTTCCCAATACGGGTAAGGGCTTTCCTTAGTCGGTGGGAACTCTTAGGGCGTGCCCCTTTTTTTTTTACTCTCTGTGTCTAAGAGACGCTTGTGCTGCAGTCGAACTCCACCATTTAGACAAGGGTTGATTTTGTAATCTTTTAATGGGTTTTACCCAAATGTGGACATTTATGAACACAATGTAATTATCAATGTAATATAGGTACAACCTATTTCTGCTCGAAAACATGTAGGTTTATTTTTTTCCTGGTTATCCACTTCGGTGACAATGAGGGTTTTACAAGTTGTACAGTTTAATTGTTCTGCTATTTGGTATGGATCTTATGGTCAGCAGTCTACAGTATTATGCTTGAATTTGTCTTCAGAGTTTTGTTAAATTATATGTATTTACCAATTTTGGATTTGCGTCCTCCATGACACAGTCAAGAAATAGTGTGATGAGTTATCTGAGTCCTTTACTCGTTCTGGTATACACAGCATGTTCTGCTTGTTTACTTTTCCTATAGGCTGTTTGCATTAAGAAGGGTTTCAAGTTCTTGTGTCAATTTTATGTCTCGGCCCACTCGGTCACTATTTAATGTAGGCAGTTTGTATACCTGTTGCGTATCTTTGCCCTACAACATGTTTCTTTACTTTCTTATTTGTTCCCTCTGCAAATGCGGGTTTGCTACCTAGTATCTAATAATCTGTCAATCTCCAGTTTTTATACCTCTTTTGAGTGCTTGTACCACAACCCCAGCTACAGGACTTCACCGCCAGGAGGGTTATTCTTCTTGCGTGGTTGATTTTGGCTGCAGGGTTCGACTGCCGAGTCCTCCACCCTCGGGAACTACTGTCTTCAATACGAGTTTCGAACCCTTACCCTAAGCCTACTCTACCCACCTGCGTTGCCATCTATTTCTACATGACTCAGTTTCTTTTACTTGTGAATTGAATTCATGCATTCACAGAATCTTGTACATGTATAAGATAGTGGTCCCACAGGTCTCGGCTTGTCTAGGGACTGTCCGGCAGTTAGGCTACTGCACCTATCAACGTTGTTCCAGGAAAATTTCCCGGTTAAGCTAGACCTGAGAGTGTAGTTGCTTCACGATAGCCTAACTGTCTTCCCCAGGTATGTCGATACTGTAGCAGCCCTCAACCCTTTCCTCCAAGATTCATGATTTCATCTACACAGGACTTTTACGGATTTGCAGTAATTCACTGGTTCCCCTAAATTCGAGTCTGTCTACATAGTTCTTTATTGTTTAGTTTTCAATGCATTCTCTGGCGATTATCCACCCTTCGTGGTTCGGCCACGGTTTTTCTATTTCTTGGTTTTAATTATCCTTAAGTTCCAATCTTTAAATTGTCATCTTTTAATTATAATATTTAAATTATAATCCTTCTTCGACTCCTTCCTAGAACAGGCCTATACATGCCACCACCAAGCTTGTTCACCATTTTATTTAAAGGAAAATTCTGAGAGAAAGGAAAATTTACCTAACAGGGACAGAAGAACTATGAAGTCTCATAAACGACATTTTTCAATAGTGAATCATTTAACTACCTCCACCAGATTACAGTCAAAGTGGAAGACTGTCCGACCACCCTACTGATGACCCCTTTCTCATTATTTGAAGGAGCTATAAAACTGCAGACAATAAGTAAATCTTTTTTTCTTAGTTTTGAGTTAAAGTCGCGTACCTGAGTAGCCATTTGTAGAGCTCTTCTTCTCTCTGTTTAAGGTTCTGATCACCACTGCTTTCTGCAGCTAGTCCTCCACCCGTCCTTGAGACTGTCTTTCATGACCAGTCTCCCCCCTAGCTGGCTCAAAGACTACCGTCTTTGCTAGTTGCAAGCGCTCTGCGCCCTTACCATCTGATCCTCACCAGACTTGGTAAGACCCTGATCTTTTTCCTGCTGTCTGTCCTCTACAACACAGCCCCCGTCTTTTTTCCTTTTCCTCCCTTTTTCCCCAAACCATTCCACGGTTGGGGTGGGAGAAAAGAAATGGTTAGGGTTGCAACTGTTTTTTTTTGTTAATCCAAGTCTTAACCGACTCTGCCACTATGTGACATGATATACTTGTCATTTAAATTTCCATTTACTAAAAAAATATATAAGTTTATACACAGATAATGTTCTTGTTTTCTGACCGCGATAAAAAAAATATTTACAATAATTTGGGGATATCACAGTATCATTGCTTATATTTTTTGGAATTTGGCTCATAGATATTTATTGAAATTTGGTTCATAAATATTTATTGGAATTTGGGTCACGAATGTTAGAATTTAATTCATATATACTTATTAGATAAATATTTTTTGATTTATTTATATATACTTATTAGATAAATATTTTTTTGATTTATTTATATATTTAAATATATAATAATTTAGGTAAATTTTGTATTTTATATTAAATAATTTTAAATAAATAAATAAATTTTATTTATTTATTTATATTTAAATATATATTTATTATTATTCATATAACTTTTATATATTTATTTGTTTCGATTAAAAATAATTTAAAAAATGGTTTGTTTGTTGAACATTGATTTGTGAATATTTGTCTTTGATAATATATAATATGACTTTTGATAGTATCATTGTTTTTATTACTGGAATTTGATTCATGAATATTGCATTTATTTATTTATATATTTAAATATATAATAATTTATTTAAATAATTTATTTTATATTAAATAATGTTAAATAAATAAATAAATTTTATTTATTTATTTATATAAATTTTATATATTTATTTGTTTTTATTAAAACTTAATTAAAAAGTATGCTATGTTAATTGAACTTTGAATGGTATATATTTATATTTGATAACATATAATATCATTTTTGATAGTATCATTGCTTTTATTTAATGGAATTTGACTCAACTTTGATTTGTGTATATTTATATTTGATAATATATAATATGATCTTTGATAGTATCATTGCTTTTATTTACTGGAATTTGACTAATTTTGATTTGTGTATATTTATATTTGATAACATATAATATGATCTTTGATAGTACCATTGCTTTTATTTACTGGAATTTGACTTAACTTTGATTTGTGTATATTTATATTTGATAATACATAATATGATCTTTGATAGTATCATTGCTTTTATTTACTGGAATTTGACTCAACTTTGATTTGTGTATATTTATATTTGGTAACATATAATATGATCTTTGATAGTATCATTGCTTTTATTCACTGCAGTTTGACTCATGAATATTGTATTTTAACTCATGTGTATTTATTTGATAAATATTTTGTATTTGTTTATATATTTAAATATATAATCATTTATGTAAATATTTTGTTTTATATTAAATAATTTTAAATATATATTTATATAAATTTTATATATTTATTTGTTTTTATTAAAAAATAATTATTATGGACTTTTGATTGGTGTATATTTATATTTGATAACATATAATATGATCATTGATAATATCATTGTTTCTATTTACTCGAATTGGAATTTGACGCATGAATATTGCACTTTAACTCATATATACTTATTTAAAAAATATTTTAAATTTATTTATATATTTAAATATATAATAATTTATGTAAATAATTTATTTTATATTAAATATTTTTAAATAAATAAATAATTTTTATTTATTATATTCCTATAAATTTTATATATTTATTTGTTTTTATTAAAAAATATGCTTTGTTAGTTGAACTTGGTTTATGCATATTGGTATTTTTTTAGTATATATATATATATTAAACTAAACAAAAGTCATGAAATAAAAATGTTTATCAAATATATATGTCAATCAAAAATATATTTATTTATTACTCTTATATATTTTAATGCTAAACTAATTTTCGTTACTTTTTCGAGGAATGACCCCACGTCTTTTTCCTTCACATTTATTTAAGTTGGTGCAGGTGCAAGTTGAAGCTGCCTAAGGGCCCACATAATATCATTAAAAAGTTTTTAAAATCCACATAATATGTGTGACTCTGCTATTATGATAGTTATTTTGTGTTCGATTATTCATGAGAAAGCTATTAGGATCTACGGAGAATAGGTGTGATTTGGCTTATCATGATAATAATTTAGAGTTGGGCCTCTTTAAATATTTATTGTTTAGTAAATTTAATGTTAGAATTATTATTATTATTTTTAAATATTTTTTTATTATCTTAATAAATTTTATGATAAATAATGATTTTTTTTCCAAATTTATTTAAATTAATATATATTTTTAAAAATATTAATAAATTTTATAAATTTTTAAAAATCACAATTTTATTGATAAAAATAAATTTATATTTATAATATTTTATAATTATTTATTTAAATAAAGATAAATTATTGAAATTATCTATTTTCATGAAATCTTTCTATCATATATTATTAATGCTTATTTATATTATTTTGTTAACAAGATTCATAACATTATTATATATAACAAGATTCATAACATTATTAATGCTTACTTATATTATTTTGTTAACAAGATTCATAACATTATTATATATCTAATTTTAAAAAATATAAAAAATTAAATAAGATATCAAAATATTCTCAATACTAATTTATTATAATACAAAAATATATCAAAATATGAATATTATACCATATTTAAAAAAAAAAAAATCTCAAACAAAGAATCTTGTTAACCCATATAACCAAATTATAGTAATTTGTGTCGAATATAAACAACATCATTATAAAAAACTAAGAATGACTCCAACCACACTTTATAAGAAAGGACCTTAATTGTATGTGGTAAAAGTATCTCTGTACCAACTTCCTAAAGCGAAATTTAACCCATCGTGGGAGTGAGATTTTGCAATCCTATTCACTTTTTGAAAACATAGATAAATGAAATATTAATAAAATATTTTTCTTAGATATATATTTTAAAAAAAAACAAAAGTAACCAAAAAAAAATCTACTACTCTCACCCCTTTCATCCATCAATAACTAATAAGAAGTCCCCCACTACTTGTAGTTATTGTACTCGTTTATTAACTACCACCTTTAAAATCAATTTTAAGGATAACCATTCAAATTGTCACACACATTTTTGCTAACTCATACTTTTTTAGAAACACTTGTATGTTCTTGAGTTCACGTGCATGTGCTTAGGAACACATGCACATTTCTAAGTATAAATGTACACATGCTTAGGAACACACATATGTTCCTAAGTAACATATGTTCCTAAGTAAGAGTGTGCATGCATTCCTAAGTAGGAGCATGTACACGTTCCTAAGTAGGAGGGCATGTGTGTTCCTACTTGGATCCTCCGATCCATCTCAAAAAAAATTAAAGGAATATCCTTGCACAGTCTTAATATGTTTTAAGCTTTTTTTGGGGAAAAGCTGGGTATATTCACCCCACTTTACAACCACCTAATTGGCACATCTGACACAAACATACAATGCATGGGGTTAGCCATGCAAAAAATATGACACACACCCAAACATAGCACACATACCTACTACTCAAAAGCACCTAGTGGGATTAACATCATGAACCATTGCCCAGAACAAGAAACAACACGTTGAACTCATACATCTAGGGCCACAAAAAACACCTTGAACCCACATGTATACCCTCCCAACTATATCCTTTACCTTTGGGTGAGCATATTGGAACCATTAGGGTTATTAGAGAAGTATTAGAGAAGTAAGTAATGGTTTTAAGATGGGAGGCGATGGGGAGAAGAATAGGGGGAGGGGAGGAGTGGAGAGAGAGAGAGAGAGAGAGAGAGAGAGAGTTACGTTTTTCTTTTAGTTATTCTTATTCATGAAACAAAAATAAAATGTTGCATTTCATAATCAACTAGACTTGAACTTTTAGGTGTTTGAAGCAAAAACATTGGAGTGTTCTTTGTTATCTTTAGGATTTGAAATCTTTTTGGATCTATTGGAAATCACATTTGGAATGTGATTTCACTATTCATTTGTTGAATTTATGAAAGGAAAAATTTC
The DNA here is from genome assembly GCA_031772625.1 of Pinus tabuliformis. NCBI lineage: Eukaryota > Viridiplantae > Streptophyta > Pinopsida > Pinales > Pinaceae > Pinus > Pinus tabuliformis. The sequence goes on along the minus strand of CM062812.1, from coordinate 602,668,383 downwards.
TCCTCTCTCTCTTAGATATATTTCATTAAAAAAAGAAAATTGCATTCTTGTGCATCTTCACATTTAAATTTTCTTTGGGTTTGAAAAGAGTCAAAACATGACTTGGTTCGTTCCACACCTTCTTTAGGAAATTATGGCCAAATAAAATAAAGTGCTCAATTTGAAATCAATTGGACTTTTTTTTAAATAGATTAGGACTTAGGGCCTTGGTGTAGGTTTAGAGAGTAAATTCTCCAAGGCTATAAGACAAAAACTAGGAAATATCTAGAGAGAACTTAAATCCAATATTAGCAAGGATCATTTGCCAAGAAAGCACATCTAACATAAGTCTCAAGCATGATACTGCACTAGAGAAAGTAGGGTGATATCTCCTCTTCACTTGCTTAAGCATCTATTTAACTACTACAAATATGAAGGTTTCTTGAAGTGTAAGGTCCTTTGCGAACAACCACCCCTTGAGATTTCAAAAATTGTTTCCCTACACATACATGTAGTCCCAGCCCATCACTTTTTCACCCACTCACCCATTGCAAATTTGTATCCACATTAACCTTTCCTAGGGAATCATATGCTTGAGACAAGTGGGAAGTACTTGTGGTACCTGTAATGTCCTCACCCCCCAGTTGGGCCATGCTATCACACACCATAGTTGGGTATTGAAAATTTCTTAGCAGAATCCTCATGTACAATTTTCTTGTAGATTCAAACTGCAGATTATAATATGCTAAAACAATTGACTTGAATCTACTCTACTCATTAGCAGAAACAAAAATTGATCGATGAAATCACGAAGTAGAAAAGGAAGAATTTCAATCACACATAACACAATAATTTTCTGGGGAAAGCCACAACTAAAAACCCCTGCTATCTATATATTGCATTAATCAGAAGATCTGAGAAGAAAATATAATTCTTGTTCAACCCAAACAATCTCTGCATAAGTACAATCTATCTCACTGCTTCACAAACCAACTCAAGCCAATACTTAGCCAAATATGTTGCCTGCTAAGCTCCTACTTCATTGTGTTGTTCCCTTGGGAATTAGACCATATTTAATTGGGAAATTCCTCACTCATAATTGCACAATCCATCCATAGTTCTTCCTCTGATTGCGTGCATCACCTGTTTAATTTAGATGATTTTACAACTAATAATACATTGTCCCTGAACTCCAACCTCAACTTGGTATTTCTCAAAACTGACATGCATGAGTTATTTTTGAGTGAATGATCAATTATCGGATTGATCACTACATGTGAATTAAATCCAATTTAATTCACTTGACCACTCACTAGTTCCTTCAACAGTTAGAACTAGTTTAACTAAATTTAACTCAATTAAACTGAACTAAATAATTACAACTCAATAAGAACTCAATCTGGGCCCCTAAAATTTACGGATCACTCTACATGACTCTAGATAGACTTCCAGCTTGAATTTACTGAGCCAACTAAGTCAACTTAACTTAGTTAACTGCTATAAGTTGCTACAAGAATAGAATTACAATTTAATTCAAGGACAAATTAAATTAGGATTTTCTTGATGTTATTTTTAACATTTCTTGTTGCTATTTTCAACACTCCCTCTCAACAAGAAAGGAATTTAGCGCTATCCCTATTTGATACATTTGGAATGTTTTGCATGCAATTTTTGTTGTTTCTATTACAACATCTGCAACCAAAAAGCATCCAAACAAAATAAACTAAATCAACTGTGTCTGCAACTGTCTACTGGGAAAATTGTGTTGTTGATGACTCTGCTCCTGAGCCTCCTGCTATGCTATCAACGCTGCTCTGCACTCCTTAGTATTTGACTGACAGTGATCCTCCTGCTATTGAATATTCTAGGCCCCCATAGCAAGGTAATGATTCATGAGAGAAAAAAAACACCACAATTGGTCCTACCCAAATTTTTGCACTCTTGGGACTATTGCTTCACATTGCCCCACCTCTCACTTAGGGGCATGAATGCATGCGCTCCCTCTACCCACTTGGTTTGAAATTTCCCCCTACTAGAGGTCTCTGATTGAGTGGATATTTCGACTCTATCTCCTCTCTGATTCTCCATTTTTGGTTTCTCCACAACTTGTTGAGGCTGCTTCTAAGGCTCCAATTTGAGAGGTAAATTATGCTCCCTCTCAACCACCAAGTCTTTAAGCTTTTCCTTTCTCCTCAAGGCTTTGCATGAGTCTTTTACCTCAAGTTCATATAGGTTCTTGACTCACACATCGATCTATTTCACATGTCCCATGACGATGTGTCTAAAGAAAACCTTTTCTTTGTTAAAAATCACATCGTAGCCACAGTCTTCCAATACCACGACATAAACAAGATTCTTCTTTAGTCTTGGAACATACATCGCATCTATGAGTCTGGGAAGGGAGCCAAACTCCCTCTGAAAAGAAATAGTACCGATGTTGGTTGTGTTATACCTCCCCTCATCTCCAAACTCTATGTTCTTCTTGAGGTCTTTCTCCTCCAAGTCACTGAAGAGATCTCTATTCCCTGTCATATGGAATGAAGCATCGCTATCGAGAAACCACATGCTTCCCATTACAGTGCTTTCCATGCATGCAGTGAGAGTGAAATCAAGTTCGAACTGTGAAGCTAGAGCTTCACCTACTGCTGCTGCTACATGATCCTTCTTTCTTGCTTTCTTCTGTGTGCATTTCATGGCATAATGCCCAAACTTGTGATAGTGAAAACACTTAATGTTTTACAAGTCCTTCTTCTTGCATCCCTAACTGGAATTTGATTTGGAATGGGATGACCTCCCCTTCCCTTTCTTCGCCTTTCCATCTAAGGCAAATTTCTCCTCATCGTCATGATTTATGGAGGATCCATCTCTAGTGTTCCACCGAATCTCTTCCCGTACCAAGTCAGAACACAATCACTCCCACTCTGGTATATTCTCCCTCTCATTAACTATGTCCTAGTAGCTATGCTAGCTCTTGGGAAGTCTTAGAAGTGTTAGTATCATGAGATCGTCTTCTACAATAGTGACCCCGACACTTCCAAGCTCATCCCGACATTAGGTGAACTTGGTCAAGTACTTCGGAATTGAGTTGTCCTTCTCCATCTTGATCTTTCTAAACTTGTCCTTCATTGCCAACTTCCTATGGTCATTGTTGTTTTGAAATAGGTCTATCAAATCCTTCCACATTGAAAATGAAGTTTCCTTACCGTGGAGAATCGAGACAATATGATCATGAACTCCTTCTAGGATAATCTTTCTTGCCTTTGCCACACACTTCCTCCATTCTTCCAGGTCGTTAGCATCAGATGTTGGAGGCTTTCGGATATCATGATCTATGAATTCCTTCAACTCGTTTTCTTCCAACACTGCCTCCATCCTGTCCTTCCAAGATATGTAATTCGATCTACCTTCAAAAGCATACTCAAGTATAAAACCATAAAATGACATCCTGCTGACTCTAAAGTATGAAACTACAAATTTGATTTCACCTGCACAACAAACTTGTCTATAGTGATTTTAGCTTTGATACCATGTAGATTCAAACTGTAGATTGTAATATTCTAAAACAATTGACTTGAATCTACTCTACTCATCAGCAGAAACAAAAATTGATCGATGAAATCACGAAGTAGAAAAGGAAGAATTTCAATCACACATAACACAATACTTTTTTGGGGAAATCCATAGCTAAAAACCCCTGCTATCTGTATATTTCATTAATCAGAAGATCTGAGAAGAAAAAAAAATTCTTGTTCAACAACAATCTCTGCATAAGTACAATCTATCTCACTACTTCACAAACCAAATCAAGCCAATACTTAGCCAAATCTGCTACCTGCCAAGCTCCTACTTCCTTGCATTGTTCCCTTGGGAATTAGCCCATATTTAATTGGGAAATTTCTCACTCATAACTGCACAATCTATCCATAGGCTTCCTCTGATTGCATGCATCACATGTTTAATTTAGATGATTTTACAACCAATAGTACAATGTCCCTGAACTCCAATCTCAACTGGGTCTTTCTCGGAACTGACATGCATGAATTATTTTTGAGTGAATTATCAGTTAGTTGGCTGATCACTGCATGTGAATTAAATACAATTTAATTCACTTGACCACTAACTAGTTCCTCCAATAGTTAGAACTAGTTTAATTGAATTTAACTTAGTCAAATTGACTATATTAATGTTGCCATCATATGTACATGTTTTTGACATCAATTTATGAACTTCATATCTTCTTGCATAATTAGGAAATAGCTAGCCATTATGTGCCATGTATTATTTAGCATGCATTCCCATATTTAACTAGCAATTTAACACATTAGAGAATACACAATATAATGGAATACACATGTATATAATACAAAACCCTAAGTAGGGTTCGCATGCATAAACATATAATCAAATAAATATTATACTTCGTGGATAATATAATATAATATGCATCACATGGTACCCAATAAATACATAAAATACTCTAATTAGGGTTTATCATTAGAACACATAAACACACACAAAACATATCATCACACAGTGAACACTTATATCTATAAAATGTCAAATTGGTTGCGGGCTCTCCATGTTCCACCCAACCATAGAACGTGTGGGACATAAATATCAACCACAGGTCACCCTCAAGCTAGGGTTTCAACTCCACAAGAAATAGTTTGTAAACCTGCATCAATTAACTAATATTGGCCAATGAAGCAACCCCAGTAGCATCAGTATCCAACTAGAGCCTCATTCTCCCCTTACTTGCACCCAAGTGGTACAGTTTGAAGCCAACCATTGCAGTCTCAACCTATAGCTCCAAGAACTTTACTTCTCTCTAGGTGTCCAAGTACCTCTCCAGAAAAAATTAATAATCCTCCAATCAATGCCAAAGTCCAATCCTAGGACTCATTGACTATCTCCAAATCGATTTCCGCTAGAAATCCATGGCCACCAAGCCATAACCAGAGCCAAAGTACCAAGCTCTCCAACCAAGATGCATCCTATCTGACATGATTAACTAAATAACCATTCCTCAGTCGGTTATAGAGTTCAAGCCCAGGATTAAGTGACTGCTTAGCCAATTCCAAAGTCCAAGTTCGATTAACTCACTGACCAATCCTTCATTCAACCATGAAAGGTTGAATAATTATATTTCTTATATGCATGTATTTATTTCACCATGTGGCACCTTCCAAATTCACGTGGGCCCTGGGTGAATTTTCACCAAAATTCCGCACAATTTTTGTCCTTCTCACCATGGATTTGGAACCCCCATGCTCTTTACCATGGAGTGGGCTTCATATCCAAACATGATTTTATTACTATTATAATATGTGAACAAAAGTTAAATTCTATTTACAATCTCGGCTCTCCAACCTCATAGCCATAATGACATATATACCTAGGCACGATGTGTAGGTTTTAACCCCATACAGAAATTACCTGCATACAAATTCTAAAACACAGAAAATAAACAATGCGAGAGCATAACACATAAAACACATATACGCAAATATTTTCCCCTGGATCCCAAAATCAGGACTACTAGCTTGATTTTTCATTATGTTCCTTCAGTGTTACAATACATATATATACATGCCGAAGCATCCAATACCATGGACCGAAAAGCCATCGCGCCCAAAACCATGTGCTAAAACCATGCACAAAACCATAGGTAGGTTCATCCCACCTAATATAGGGTCCCAAATTTTTTCCGCCGGGCGCTGCCTTGGACCCCATAGAGGGGGGCTATCTGACCCCCTCAAACCCCCTATGACCCCCCCACTGCGCAATCGTCGCAACCAAAGGGGGGCTCTTCCCCCCTCTAACCCCCTGGTTAACTAGGGTTGCTAGTCGTGCAAAGAATATAACACAACCCAACATTCTCCCACTTGTTGTTTTCTTTCCACAGCGGGCCACAGGAGAGCTTAGTCATTTTTCCAGCCCTGCAACACCCATTATTTTTCTATACCAAGAGAACTTCTTAGAGCTCACAGATTTTGTCAATGCATCTGTAGTATTCTTCAAAGTGTCCACCTTTACCAACAACACCCTTTTGTCTTCTATCATATCCCTCACAATGTGATATTGAACATCAATGTGCTTTGTCTTTGAATGGTAAGCAGGGTTCTTTGCCAAGAAAATTGCACTTTGGCTATCACGGTCTATCCTTACAGCTCCCTGTACTAACCCCATACTTGAACACAATCTCTGCAACCAAACTGCTTCCTTGCTTGCATGAGTGGTTGCCATGTATTCTGCCTCTGTAGTTGATAATGCCACTATAGATTGTTTCTTACTCATCCAACTGACTCCACCTCCAAATAGGTTAAACACATACCCACTTGTAGATCTTTTCTGATCCAGATCTCTAGCCGAGTCTGCATCAGCAAAGCCATGAATATCCAAAACTCTGTCCAATCTTGGTCTTCCTTGGTAGCATAAACCATAATCACTAGTGCCACACAAATACTTGAAAACCCGCTTCACTGTTGTCCAATTCTCCTTCCCTGGTTTTGACATAAACTTGCTCAATACTCCCACTACATGTGCAATGTATGGTCTAGTACAGAACATCACATACATCAGGCTATCGACTGCTCTTGCATATGGAACACGGGACATGTCCTCTTCCTCTTCTTGTGTCTTGGGACATTGTTCAGCAGATAACTTTACACCTACAGTAATAGGAACCTTCATTGGTTTACTATCCTGCATATTAAACCTCTGCAATATTGTCTCGACATACTTCCTCTGGTTTAACCAGAGCTTCCTCTTTGCCCAATCTCTTTTAATTTCAATGCCCAAAATATAGTTTGCATCACCAAGATCTTTCATGTCGAATTTGGAGGACAATTGGGTCTTCAAATCCTGGATAATTTCTTTATCATTTCCAACCATCAACATATCATCCACATACAAGACCAGATAAATAACATGGTCACCAATTAATTTAAAATACAAAAAGTGATCTGCTTTGCTTCTGGTGAAGCCAAGTCCCCGTATAAATGTATCAAATTTCTAATACCACATCCTTGGTGACTATTTTAGCCCATATAGAAACTTCTTTAACTTGCATACCATTTCTTTCTTACCCTTCACCGAAAATCCTTTAGGTTGCTTCATGTAGATCTCCTCTCCAGATCCCCGTGAAGAAATGTTTTCTTCACATCCATTTGTTCTACGTCAAAATCAAAAGAAGCAGCAACAAATAAAACTAATCTAATAGAAGCTACCTTGGCAACAGGGGAAAAAATATCACCAAAATCAATTCCTGGCACCTGGGAATAACCTTTTGCTACCAACCAAGCTTTGTATTTCTCCACCTTTCCTTATGCATTTGTCTTCTTGAACACCCATTTGCTGCCAATGGGTTTCCTTCTAGCCGGCAACTCCACCAGGTCCCATGCCTCATTTTTGTGCAAAGATGTCATTTCATCAACCATGGCCTCTTTTCAGAGTTTTCCATTCTCTAAATCTACTGCTTCCTTCACAGTTCTGGGATCATCATTAGCAATAGATAAAGTAAAATTTGAACAGAAAGAAGATGGACTATACCTTTCTAGTTGCCTTCTTTCTCGAACAGTTCTTCTCACAACCGGAGTTTGTGGCTCTTCATCTTCTGATTCTTCTTCTGTTGTAGGGTCCGATTCTTCCTCCTTTAGCTCAAACTCTATCTTTTTATGTTCCTTTGATGGAACTTCATGTTTAATAACATCTTTCACCTCTCTGAACACCACATCTCAGTTGTACACAACCTTCCTTGTTACTAGGTTCCAAAGCTTATAACCATTTAAACCATCCTTATACCCAATAAAGATGCATTTTTCATATTTACTATCCAACTTTGTTCTTTTCTCCTTTGGAACATGTACATATGCATCACATCCAAATACTCTGAGATGTGAAAGAGATGGTTTCTTACCAGTCCATACCTCTTGTGGAGTCTTATCCTCCAATGACGATGAAGGTGATATGTTGACCAGGTAACATGTTGTCTCCACTACCTCTGCCCATAATTCCTATCCTAACCCAGCACCACCGAGCATGCTTCTTTCCCTTTCCATCAACGTCTTGTTCATTCTTTCTACGACTTCATTTTTCTCAGGTGTCTATGGAGTAGTCTTCTGTCATGTTATACCACATTTCTTACATAATTCTTCAAATTCTTTGCTGCAAAACTCTCCACCGTTATCTATCCTCAGCACCTTTATCTTCTTCTCTGTCTGGTTTTCCACCAGAGCCTCAAATTCTTTAAACCTGTCAAAGACTTCAGATTTCTTCTTGAGGAAATGTATCCATGTATTCCTTGAGAAGTCATATATAAATGATACATAGTATACAAACTTAACTAGTGATGGAGCCTTCACAAGTCCAAACACATCACTGTGCACAAGCTCTAATATTTGTTTCGCCCTCTTACCACCAGAGAGGAAACTCACCTGATTTTGCTTCCCATATACACAATTTTCACAGAAATCAAAATCCAGAGAGCTATGAGTCATACCTTCTACCATACCTTTACCATGAAGTATTCGAAAGTCCTCCTCTCCAATATGTCCAAGCCTTTGATGCCATAGCATGGTCTTTTCTCCAGAGACCACTAGATTTTCTGCTCCACTTTCAGGAACCACAAAAATGCTGCACCCATCAATAATAGTGCTACCTTGCAGCTTGTATAGAGTTCCAAGCCGAACTCCCCGCATCAATACCAGTGTTCCCTAAACCATCTTGCAAGTATCTTTCTCGAACACTATTTTTACACTTGCATCATCCATCTTGCTTACAAAAATTAGATTTCTAGCTAATGCAGGAATATGCAGAACATTTGGAAGTGTTCTAATCCTTCGACCTTGAAACTTCAACTTTACTTTTCCGCGACCAACGATTCTAGCCTTCCTGTCATCCCCCAAGAAGGCATCACCACCATCATATTTCTCATACTCGTAGAAACAATCTCTATGGGGAGTGAAGTGAAAGGATACACCTGAGTCAATCAACCATGCCTCACGATCTACATGTGTACTTTAAGAAGCCAAGTACACATCCCCACCTTCATCTTAGGTGGTTTTTGCCTCTGCAGAAGGAGCATCATCATATCCCTTTCCTTTCTCAGGAGCTTTATATTTACAGTCCCTTTTGTAGTGCCCTTCCTTTCCGCATTTCCAGTACACCACCTTTACAGGGTTTCTTGGAGATATAGATCTCCCTTTAGATTTAGATCTCCCACTTGATGACTTATTTTTGTTTCTGTTTTGGGATCGTCCTCGTACAGACAAGGCATCACCATTCTGGCTCTCCATATTTTTCCATCTCATCTCCTCCATCAGTAAGGATGAGACTATTTCATTAAACTGCAAGGCAGTTGCATTGCTACCTATTACAATAACTAGACTATCCCATGAATCTGGTAGAGAACACAACAAACTGACGTACTTATCTTCATCTAAAATTTTAATATGAACAAATAATAACTAATTTACCATAGTATTAAATGCATTCATATGCTCTGTCACCGAGTCTCCATCTTTCATCCTCAGGTTATATAGCTTTTTCCATAAGAACAGTTTATTCACCAAAGACTTAGATTGGTACAAAGTCCCTAACTTGTCCCACAAAGCCTTCGCCATAGCTTCCCCTGATACATTCAATAATACTGAATCTGAGACACACAATCGTATTGTGCTCTTTGCCTTCCAATCCAACTTCTTCGATTCTTCATCAGACACTCCTGTTGGTTTAGTACCCAGATCTACCGTGATCCACTAATCTTTATCCACCAACAGATCTTCCATCTTGAGTTTCCACAACTCAAAAATCTGACCATTAAATTTCTCAATCTCTATCTTCCCACTGCTCACCATCTTCTTTCACCACCAGAATCGATCCCACAGATCTCCCACTGAACAGGGTCTACCACAGGCCCAAGCGAAATTCCTCAGCAATAAAGGCATCCCCTTGAAGCCAAAACATCTCTAATTCCAAATGTAGGTTTTAACCCTGTACATAAATCACCCGCATACAAATTCTAAGAACATAGAAAACAAACAATGCGAGAGCATAACACATAAAACACATATACACAGAGATTTTCCCCTGGATCCCAAAACTGGGACTACCAGCTTGATTTTTCATTATGTTCCTTTCAATCTTACAATACATATATATACATGCTGAAGAATCCAATACCATGGACCAAAAAACCATTGCACCCAAAACCATGTGCTAAAACCATGCACAAAACCATAGGTAGGTTTGTCCCACCTAATATAGGGTCCCCAAAAAATTTCCCCTAGGCACTGCCCATGACCCTATAAAGGGGGCTACCGGGCCCCCTCAAACCCCCTAGACAAGGGGGGCTTCCCCCCCCCCCCCAATATGACCCCCCCACTGTGCAATCAGCGCAACGAAGGGGGGGCTCCACCCCCCCTCTAGCCCTCCAGTTAACTATGGGGGCTAGTCATGGAAAGAATATAACACAACCAAACATGATGGCCCCAAAATATATCTAACATATTTGCATGGCCATGCAAGCCACATAATATAACTTGGCTCACCAACCTATATCAAATGTATTCGGCTCTCCAACCTAAATAACATATTCATCAGACCCATTACATAGGTACTCTACCCTTAACATGTCATAACTCACTCCACCAACCTAATCATGTGGATATTTCCATAGGCACCCCACCTCAATATCCACATGAATACATGCATAAAAAAAGGGTTTGGGAGGGGTATTATAGTACCTAAGTGTTGACAGTGCTAAAAATCTGTCAACCAAGAGGGTCTCCCCATTATGAAGTCCCAAGTAGACCACACATCGTTTGGGGTAGGGGCCCCAACCGAAAATACGGACGGTTGCCACTATTCATAGGAATTTTCCTTGGTTTTAGTTATCAACATAAGAGATTATGCAAACAATGTTTGAAACAAGCAAGTAAGTTGACACTGTGAGGCATACAATTGCAATGTATATGAGGTATTTTCATGGAAGGTAAAATAGAGAGTGGGCCTCTATAAGAAAAGTAATAGTACTATCCTAAAAGAGACACTCAAGAGCATGAAAAGAATCTTAGTTATCCTACAAGGTAGTTCACAAGATAACAACAATCGTAAAATAAAATAGCAACGCACATTCAACGAGATGCATACTAAATCCAATGAAATAGTTAATTTTCATTGGTATGTGTTAATATAAACATACACTGCAAACAATGAAAGAATAGTATCACCATCACTCACGACATATACATGAAAGTGCATAAGCTATAAGAGCTTCATATATTAAGTGAAAGTAAAAATATATAGAATTACAATTCTACCACACTAGTCCCAATAGTGGAACATTGAGTCACCACTTGCCCCTCCAAAGATAGATCTTCATTCTTATGCCAAGCTAGAGAAGCCAAGTTGTAAAGTTCAAAGTCTAAAAAGTCCATTTTCTTGAGCTATGAGGGTTTATTTATAACAAATGAGGTGACATTCCACCTCCCATGTGACTCTTGACCTCCCTTATGACTCTTGAGCTTCTATTATGACTTTTTAGACTTTCTATGTGACCTTTAAGCTTGTACATGACTTTAGAACTTTGTTGTGACTCTTCATATTCCATGTGGTACCCTTGGGATTCCACATATTTTACATTTTATCATTTTTGAAAATACAATAATTACATTCCATAAATGATCTGGCAAGATACATTTACACATATGACTTTGTGATGGCACTTGGACAAGCCATGGAACTTCATTTTGATGTGTTTGGGCCAAGCCTTTCTCCTTTCTTCTATGAATCTAACTTCTTGATGATGGATCTTTTCTTTTCCTTCATCTTGAGGTGTCAGAACCTTCCAAGTCAACTTGAGGTGCCACCATTCTATCATGGTCTAGGCATGTCTTCATCATGGTTCTTCTGGTGCTTCTTCTCTATAACTAATCTCTTATAGCCTATTCTTGATGACCTCCCTTGTATCTTTGTGATAATTCTTGCATGTTTTTCATCTTCATCCTCCCAGAGCTTGAACGATATGGAGTCTTCCCTATGATTTTGATCTTTAATCTTCCATCGTGATCTTGTGTCCCTTCATCTTCTCGCTTGATAGTCTCTTTGTCTCTTCAACTTCACAAGTGTGTTCTTTCATGATATCCTTGGCATCCTCCTTGAGCATCATCATTTATTGTCAAGATACGATACATGTAGATCAAATTCACTCATGAAAAGATGACATCAGTTTGAAAATCTCTTAGCTACCTTATTCTTCATGCAATTTATTGTTTTCTTCATAACTGAGTTCAGGACTGAGGAGGAGGCTTGGGGATTGCACAGTGTGTAGTTCTATAAGGTGGTGATGGGAGTATGGTTAGTATGATTGAACAATGTGTAGTAGTTCTAGGACTAGAAGACAAAAATGTGTAGTTGAGGGAGACAATGACACAATAAGGCAGGCTTGCTCACTTTGATTGTGTAATACGCAATTCAGGGAAGAATGAGCTACAATATTGTGAAAGTACATAGGTTAGGAAGGCAGTGAGGACTAATTGTTGACTGAGACTATGTAGTGCACAGTCGAATACTGACTATGGGAGAGAATTTCATAGTTTCCAAGGACAGGAGGCAGAGACTAAGCACTATGACTACACAATGGATAGTCCTTGGAGGAAATGATTACGTAGTGCAGAGTTCCATGAGAAAAGGGTGCTTCAATGTGAATTAATACTACTGTTGGTGTCCAAGTGTGAATAAAACTATTCAACCCTTTCCCACATTAATTATCAATCCGGGATCTACTGGTTATTTCAAGGCTAACACGCAAAATATATGCAGGTAACAATTGTACAATCCAGAATTGGCCGAGAATTCATCAATCAAATAATAATGATTGTAACAACAAATGGAAATTACAAGAATAACCAATCTGTAGCAACAATAAGAATGACAGGGATAACCAATTTGTAACAATAATGGAATAATAGTAATAATTAACTATAAAAATAATTCGACTCACAACAATTATATCAAACCATCACCGTAAGGAAAATGCATGCATGGGAAAAGAAACTAGCACACACTATCTCAACCACACCTGATTAGGAGAGTGGGCCCAACTCCCTGATCAGGGCTGTGATTAACTCACGAACTCAACGAAAGGTCAGAAAAATATAAATTTCATTAATGCAAAAGTCTCTATTACAAATCTCAATTCTCTTGTCTCCAACCCTGTGTTTCAAACTCTCTATCCTTTCTTATACAAAAATAGTTCCTGAGATCAAGGTAACTGTTGCCTGCAATTTACATGAAGGCTGTAATAAGTCCAAAACTGAATGCAAAAGATAGAAAGAGTAAGTTTGGATCATTTTTGTTGTTACAGCTGTAGTTCAATGATAGCTCTGCTAGCTCGATGTGTAAACTTAGCCATTTGACTTTAGAAATCTACACATAAGACAAAGTTTAGCAAGTTTTTTGGTCATAGTCCCCTAGACTATGCTTTAATGATTAATTAATTCACAAAGACCTGATTAGAGGTAGAACTACGCAATTTAGGATGTAAAATGACTTAGCTAGGAGTGTAAATGTGAAGGAAAATAGGATAAAAAGGTAAGTAAAAACATGCAATTTTGTCTCCCAACATCTCTCCCCAACTTATCTAGGTTAGATCGATTGTGATCAACATGCAGTTGAGCAAGATCATATTTTTCGGCCATTTTTGTCCTTGGGGGTTTGTATCCATCTGTTAGTAAGATATCTTTCCACCAATCAATGTTCACATTATAAGCAGGAGTGTATTGATATGCTGGCAACCAAAGGATGGGAAACTGGAATCTCAAGCCCATACAATGAACCCCTCGAGTGTGGATGCAGGCAATATAATGTGGAAATCTTTCCAATTCTCTGGCATAGTTAGGAGGCCCAGAAGGTTCCCGCATTCTAACAGTTTATAATGACAACTTCCATCTCTTCTGACAGCTAACCAGAGCCTCATCCTGACAAGCAACCACCTATATTGTGCATAACCTGGCGCACCATGTTTGAGTTACCAATATCTTTTCTTGATGCCCTTCAATCCTCAAGAAGGTAGCATTCCTATTATAAATAGTGTTGGACATCCAATGCTCTATTTGAATAAGAAGAGGCCTAGTAGATTGATTTGCTTCAAATTGTATCACTGGACTTTTTCCACTTGACTTGATTGATGGTGTGCGACATGACAACCCTCAGTTGAATATCCCCTACATATGGGACTAGGTTGAATGCTTGGTCATCTTCTAAGAAATAATCATGCATATACAGTTCACATATTAAGTGTTGGTTCAAGACATCATGAAGCCTTATAATGCAAAGAAAATGTATAGGGTCCTTGATTTCATGGCGGATCTCAAGACAAATAATTTCCAGGCAAAAGAGAAGGTATTTTTCATGAAGAAACAAATCATAACTATGAGAAGGGGGGTGACAAGCCATTACCTACTGTGCTAGGGTAAACATTTCCTCCTTATCGACTTTCAGTAAGCCATTACCTATTGTGCTAGGGTAAACATTTCCTCCTTATCGACTTTCAACACTCGCACTTGCTCTTTTAACTATTTCATCTTCTTCTGCTATTTTTCTCATTTCTGCCTATCCTTATCCATCTCATCCACATAATCAATGATGGATTTTGCAGCCTGGCTGTGAACTCTGTTTATCTCTTCCTGATGATATTTCACATCAATTGTCCCCTGTTGAAAACAAACAGATGCAGCCTACCATTTCTGAATCTCGACAGTCAACATGAATTCCCGAGCCTCCCATAAATGGTTTATAGGTTCTTTTTGCACTGTAGTAGAAATAGTGGGATTGCCCCCAGTTTGAGCTGCTAAAGGAGTAGCTCCAGTTTTAAGTATTGTAATGTTTATCTTGTACCTTCTTTCTCCCCTTTGAAAGCGCCACACCCTTTTCCTCAATCTCATATTATCTATTTTTAATTGCACAAGTTCATTAAATTGAGATTGATACCTTTCCTTAAGGGGAGGTCTTCTTCGTGCACACTATTCAATGAATTCTTGCTTGACAGTGACCTCTTCCATTGGTCTCGCAGCTAGCATGGAGCCTGGTGGGTCATTGGCACAAATGTCGACCGGATCCATCTTCACCCTCATTTCTTCTATTTTCTTTCACCTTGAGTGGTATGCCCTCCATTTCCTTCGAAGTTACCATGATCGAAGGCTCAACATTCTCTACTTATTTTTCTCCCGCTTGTTCTCCCATGCATTCCAGAACTGCCTCTGGCTCTTATGGGCCAGTTTCAACAAGCATTGTGTTTTTCGGAAATTCTTGAGTTATCTCAGCAACCTATAGAATACCATCCTCAACATTTTTCTCCCGTGCTTGCTCTTCCACCCATCCATCCATTCTCTGTCTAAAAGTTGACTCGAACCATTGTGAGGTAGTGTCAACATGAATGTCTTCCCCTGGTGGTTCTTTAGGTCTAGCATCCACCTCTACTTCTTCAATCCATTCCTCAGTTAGCACTAGTCCTTGTGTAGCAGTGTTGATGCCTATGTTTCCAAATTGCTTTATCTGTGCAATGACGGGCATCGGCACTTGAGTAGTTGCCTCAACTAGTGCTTCAAATCTTGTACGAACAAATTTTAAAACTACAGGAATGATTTTTTCCTCCTTCGAGCACTGAGGAGTCCAATATTTCCTCACCCCTCTTGCTAGAGTTGCAGGAAGGGAAGAATGAAGAACATCTTCTCTAATTTCCATCTAGACTATACTCCCTAATTCATGCCCCTCAACTTCTACATTTATTGCTTGGGTCGAGTCTCCTTATGGTTCTTGAAGAACCATGTCAAGTGTAGGTTATTTTTCTTTTACCGATGCTAGGGTTTCTTCTCTCAGTTGTGTTGGTTCTTGTGTGACAATACCACTTACATTTTTTACTTTGGACCCCACGTTTTCTTGGATGAGTGGTAATGATTCTTGTGTAACAACACCACCTACAGTCTCTTCTTCAGACCTCAAATTTTCTTGGATGGGTGGTGCTGGTTCTTGTGGAGCAGCACCACCTGCACTCTCTTCTTCAGGCCTCAAGTTCATTTGTTCCAGTGATGATGGTGGTAGTTCTCCCCAAATATTATCAACTAATGTTGAAGCAGCATCAACCATGTCCTCAATTTCCATCCTTTCCACTTCAACTGATCCAACAGGTGATGTTGGTTCTTGTGGAGCAACATCGACTGTAACATCTTCCATCTCGACTAAACCAATGGGAAATGCTAGTTCTTGTGGGACAACATCATCCATGGTGTCTTCCATCTCAACTGATCCAATAAGCGATGCTGGTTCTTGTGGAGCAGCATCAGTTGTGGCATCTTCCATTTCAACTGAGTCAACAGGCGATGTTGGTTATTGTGGAGAAGCATCGGCTATGGTGTCCTCCATTTCGGCCGAGCCTTCGCCATCCTCCACCTCTATAGGTATAATGCCTCCAGTTCTTCTTCCAACAATTCAATGAACTATGGACAAGATACAAGAGTTTGAACCAGCACTTGAATTACCAGTAGCCGAACCAACCCGTGATTCTTGATGACTTCTAATACTTTCCGAGAGCGACGGGCAGATTGTACCATAAATCGAAGACCTTTCTAGAGGAAGAAAGGCATATTTAGCGAATGAATTTATGAATGCCAGAACCGAAGGGACGATAACAGTTTGAAATGATACTTGAACAACATTGTAAAGTTTCCTTCACAGGTCATGTATCTTAACACAAAGTATGAAACTTCGCCCGAGGGATAAGGTTATGACTTACACTCATACCCTCTTCCTTTTTGAATTGTTGTTTCTCCGACTTGCAAAAAATATTTCTGGCAACTCCTGCAAGGGAGCCTTTCGTGAAAACCATTTCTTTCCTTCCTGTGGTAGTCCACTGACGGTCGAGATGGCTTCCTCTATGATAGGGATATTGAGACCCCGAACTTTGGAATGATCTTCTTCCAAGTTCAACGCAAATTCGGATGTAACAGTCTTGTCAAACCCTTGCAATATCTAAAAATATATGTCCGAACCTGCATTTACAAAGAATTTCCATACATCTGCGTTGATGCAGACTAGAATTGTGCTCTCTGGTTCATGTCTCACAGTCGCTCCACCCATTCTGCTATAGCTCAGTAGCAGCACTTCGGAGTAGCAGAGAAACTGTTAGGAGGGAGTATTGGTAGGTAATTTTTGCAAAAAGGCATAAGAAATGGTGATAGTGGCGTGTACGAATGGCGATTTTTATAAAGATGGGAAAAATTCATGGTAGGTTATGGAAATAATGGGGGGCCATTATGGTAATTACTCTGGAGACTCCAAAAGGATTGGTTCGTTAAATCTAGTATCTATTGATAAATGTGTAGAGTAAGGTAAGAATCATGGAGTGGACGTATTGGCACATGGTTTTTTATGATGATGTCGATGAATCATTGTTGAAATTTATTACACCGTTGTTTTTAAATATAGTTGTACCTCCCCCCAATTGAAAAATGACTGTCCACATTCACCTCAAGTCATGTCAAAAGAATTACTAATCAAAGCTGCAAATTCTGGTTGGGGACATACCTGGCACTTACATGGCGGAGTGACAGCATAGAGGAGTAACCACATAGGTGGTGTAATGACATCCGGGGAGTAACAACATCAGGTACCTAGAAAATTTCATACCACAGAGTAGCAACACTGGAGGAGTAGCAGGGTCAGAGTAGTAACAACACTGAAGGAGTGTTGGGTTGTGTTATATTCTTTCCATGACTAGCCCATGTAGTTAACAGGGTTAGAGACGGGGTGGAGCCCCCCCTTCATTGCACCAATTATGCACTTGGGGGGGGGGGGTTACAAGGTGTTTGAGGGGTGCAGGTAACCCCATTCTATGGTGTCCAAGGCAACACCCCAGAAAATTTTGGTTTTGGAACCTATGTTAGGTTGGGCAGACCCACCTATGGTTTTGTGCATGATTTTCGCACATGGTTTTGGACGCGATGGTTTTCGGTCCATGGTATTGGATGCTTCGGCATGTATAAATATGTATTATAACATTGAAAGGAACATAATGAAAAATCAAGTTGGTAGTCCTGGTTTTGGGATCCAGGGGAAAATCTCTGTGTATATGTGTTTTATGTGTTTTGCTCTCGCATTGTTTATTTTCTGTGTTTTAGAATTCGTATGCAAGTAATTTATGTATGGGGTTAAAACCTACATTTGGTATCAGAGTTGTTTTGGCTTCAAGGGGATGCCTTTGTTGCTGAGGGGTTTCACTTGGGCTTGTGGTAGACCCTGTTTAGTGGGAGATTTGTAGGATCGATTCTGGTCGTGAAAGAAGATGGCGAGCAATGGAAAGAGAGAGATCAATAAATTTAATGGTTAGATTTTTGAGTTATGGACACTCAAGATGGAGGATCTGTTGGTGGATAAAGATCAGTGGATCGAGGTAAATCTAGGTACTAAACCAACAGTACTGTCCGATGAAGAATGGAAGAAGTTGGATCGGAAGGCAAAGAGCATAATATGATTGTGTGTCTTAGATTCAGTATTGCTGAATGTATCAGGGGAAGCTACGGTGAAGGCTTTGTGGGACAAGTTAGGGAATTTGTACCAATCTAAGTCTCTGGTGAATAAACTGTTCCTGCAGAAAAAGCCGTATAACCTGAGGATGAAATATGGAGACTTAGTGACAGAGTATCTGAATGCATTTAATACTATGGTAAGTCAGTTATTATCTTTTGATATTAAAATTTCAGATGAAGATAAGTGCATTAGTTTGTTGTGTTCTCTACCAGATTCGTGGGATATTCTGGTTATTGCAATAGGTAGCAATGCAACTACCTTGTAGTTTGATGAAATAGTCTCATCCTTGCTGACGAAGGAGATGAGACAGAAAAATATGGAGAGCCTGAATAGTGTTGCCTTGTCTGTACAAGGACGGTCCCAGAACAGAAACAAAAATAAGTCATCGAGTGGGAGATCTAAATCTAGAGGGAGATCTAAATATCCAAGAAAACCTGTAAAGATGGTGTGTTGGAAATGCGGAAAGGAAGGGCACTACAAAAGGGATTGAAAATCTAAAGCTCCTGACAAAGGAAAGGGATCTGATGATGCTTCTTCTACAGAGGTGAAAACCACCTTAGATGAAGGTGGGGATGTGTACTTGGCTTCTTCAAGTACACATGTAGATCATGAGGCATGGTTGATTGACTCAGGTGCATCCTTTCACTTCACTCCCCATAGAGAGTGGTTCTGCAAGTATGATAAATACGATGGTGGTGATGTCTTCTTAGGGGATGATAGGAAGGCTAGAATCGTTGGTCGTGGAAAAGTAAAGTTGAAGTTGCAAGGTGGAAGGATTAGAACACTTCTGGGTGTTCTCCATATTCTTGCATTAGCCAGAAATTTGATCTCTGTAAGCAAGCTGGATTATGCCGGTATAAAAATAGTGTTCAAGAAGCATACCTACAAGATGGTTTGAGGAGCATTGGTATTGATGTGGAGAGTTCAGATTGGAACTCTGTACAAGCTACAAGGTAGCATTGTTGTTGATGAGTGAAACAATTTTGTGGTTCCTGAAAGTTGAGCAGAAAATATAGTGGTCTCTGGAGAGAAGACCATGTTGTGGCATCAAAGGCTTGGACATATTGGAGAGAAGGGCCTTCGAATACTTCATGGTAAAGGTATGAGTAATAGCTCTTGGATTTTGATTTCTGTGAAAATTGTGTATATGGGAAGCACAATCGGGTGAGTTTCCCCTTTGGTGGTAAGAGGGCGAAACATATATTAGAGCTTGTGCATAGTGATGTGTTTGGACCTGTGAAGGTTCCATCACTAGGTAAGTCTGTGTACTATGTATCATTTATAGATGACTTCTCAAGGAATACATGGATATATTTCCTTAAGAAGAAATTTGAAGTCTTTGACAGGTTTAAAGAATTCAAGGCTCTGGTGGAAAACTAGATAGAGAAGAAGATAAAGGTGTTGAGGACAGATAACTGTGGAGAATTTTGCAGTAAGGAATTTGAAGAATTCTGTAAGAAGTGGGGTATAGCACGACAGAAGACTACTCCATATACACCTCAGCAAAATGGAGTTGCAGAAAGAATGAACAAGACGTTGAAAGAAAGGGAAAGAAGCATGCTTAGTGTTGTTGGGTTAGGACAGGAATTCCAGGCAGAGGTGGTGGAGATAGCATGTTACCTAGTCAATAGATCACCTTCATCAGCGTTGGAGGATAAAACTCCACAAGAGGTATGGACTAGTAAGAAACCCTCTATTTCACATCTGAGGGTATTTGGATGTGATGCATATGTACATGATCCAAAGGAGAAATGAACCAAATTGGATAGTAAATCTGAAAAGTGCATCGTTATTGGGTATAAGGATGGTTTAAAGGGTTATAAGCTTTGGAACACAATAACAAGGAAGGTTGTGTACAGTCGAGATGTGTTGTTTAGAGAGGTGAAAGATGTTATTAAACATGAAGTCCAACCAGAGGAACCTGAGAAGATAGAGTTTGAACTAAAGGAGGAAGAATCAAACTCTACAGCAGAGGAGGAATCAGAAGATGAAGAGCCACAAACTCTGGGTGTGAGAAGATCAATTCGAGAAAGAAGGCAACCAAAAAGGTATAGTCCATCTACTTTCTATTCAATTTTTTCTTTATCTATTACTGATGATGATCCCATAACTGTGAAGGAAGCAGTAGATTCAGAGGTTGGAAAACTCTGGAAAGAGGCCATGGTTGATGAAATGGCATATTTGCACAAAAATGAGGCTTGGGATCTAGTGGAGTTGCCGGTTGGAAGCAAACCCATTGGCAGCAAATGGGTGTTGAAGAAGAAGACAAATGTAGAAGGAAAGGTGGAGAAATACAAAGCTCGGTTGGTAGCAAAAGGTTACTCCTAGGTGCCGGGAATTGATTTTGGTGATATTTTTTCTCCTGTTGCCAAGGTAACTTCTATTAGATTAATTTTATCTGTTGCTGTTGCTTTTGATTTTGGGGTAGAACAGATGGATGTGAAGAGAGCATTTCTTCACGAGGATTTGGAAGAGGAAATCTACATGAAGCAACCTGAAGGCTTTGCGGTGAAGGGTAAGAAAGAACTGGTATGCAAGTTAAAGAAGTATATGTATGGGTTAAAACAGTCACCAAGGATGTGATATCAGAAATTTGATACATTTATATGGGGACTTGGCTTCATCAGAAGCAAAGAAGATCACTATGTGTATTTTAAATTAATTGGTGACCGTGTTATTTATTTGGTCATGTATGTGGATGATATGTTGCTGGTTGGAAATGACAAAGAAATTGTCCAGGATTTGAAGACCCAATTGTCTTTCAAATTCGACATGAAAGATCTTGGTGTTGTAAACTATAATTTGGGCATTGAAATTAAAAGAGATTGGGAAAATAGGAAACTCTAGTTAAACCAGATGAAGTATGTCGAGACATTATTGCAGAGATTTAATATGCAGGATAGTAAACCGATGAAGGTTCCTATTCCTGTAGGTGTAAAGTTATCTGCTGAACAGTGTCCCAAGACACAAGAAGAGGAAGAGGACATGTCCCGTGTTCATATGCAAGTGCAGTCGGTAGCCTGATGTATGCAATGGTCTATACTAGACCAGACATTACACATGCAGTGGGAGTATTGAGCAAGTTTATGTCAAAACCAGGAAAGGAGCATTGGACAATAGTGGAGCGGGTTTTCAGGTATTTGCGTGGCACTAGTGATTATGGTTTGTGCTACCAAGGAAGACCAGGATTGGACAGAGTGTTGGATATTCGTTGCTTTGTTGATGTAGACTGGGTTGGAATTTTGGATCAGAGAAGATCTACAAGTGGGTATGTGTTTAACATATTTGGAGGTGCAGTCAGTCGGATGAGTAAGAAACAATCTGTAGTGGTACTATCAACTATAGAGGCAGAATACATGGCAGCCACTCATGCAAGCAAGGAAGCAGTTTGGTTGCAGAGATTGTGTTCAAGTATGGGGTTAGTACAGGGAGCTATAAGGATAGACTGTGACAGCCAAAATGCAATTTTCTTGGCAAAGAACCCTGCATATCATTCAAAGATAAAGCACATTGATGTTCAGTATCACTTTGTGAGGGATATGATAGAAGAGAAAAAGGTGTTGCTGGTAAAGGTGGACACTTTGAAGAATACTGCATATGCATTGACAAAATTTGTGAGCTCTGAGAAGTTCTCTTGGTGTAGAGAAACAATGGGCATTGCAGGGCTGGATAAATGACTAAGCTCTTTTGTGGCCTCCTGTGGAAAGAAAAAAACAAGTGGGAGAATCTTGGGTTGTGTTATATTCTTTCCACGACTAGCCCACAAAGTTAACCAGAGGGTTAAAGGGGGGGCAGAGCCCCCTTTCGTTGCACCGATTGCATATCAGGGGGGTCACAGGGTGTTTGAGGGGTGCAAGTAACCCCACTCTATGGGGTCTAGGGCAACACCCTAGAAAATTTTGGTTTTGGAACCTATGTTACGTTGGGCGGACCCACCTATGGTTTTGTGCATGATTTTCACACATCGTTTTGGACGCGACAGTTTTCAGTCCATGGTATTGGATGCTTCAGCATGTATAAATATGTATTATAACATTAAAAGGAATAGAATGAAAAATCAAGCTAGTAGTCCCGGTTTTGGGATCCAAGGGAAAATCTCTGTGTATATGTGTTTTATGTGTTATGCTCTCGCATTGTTTATTTTATGTGTTTTAGAATTCGTATGCAAGTAATTTCTGTACGGGGTTAAAACCTAAAAGGAGTAACAACACCAGGTACATAGAAAAAATTTCGTCACGGAGTAGCAACACCAGGTACTTAGAAAAATTTCACCACATAGTAGTAGCACAAAAAGAGTAACAACATCAGAGGAGTAACAACACCGAAGGAGTAACAACACCAGGTACTTAGAACAATTTTCACCACAAAGTAGCAACACCAGAGGAGTAACAACATCAAAGGAGTAACACACTGAAGGAGTAATAGCATTGGGTACTTAGAAAAAAAAATTCCACGGAGTAGTAGCACTAGAGGAGTAACAACATCGGAGGAGTAACAACACTGGGTACTTGGAAAAAATTTCGTCACGGAGTAGTAGCACCGGAGGAGTAACAACATCAGAGGAGTAACAACATCGAAGGAGTAACAACATGGGGTACTTAGAAATTTTTTTTCCACAGAGTAGCAGCACCGAAGGAGTAACATCACCAAGTACTTAGAAAAATTTCCACCACGAAGTAGCAGCACCGGAGGAGTAACAATATTGAAGGAGTAACAACACCAAGTACTTAGAAAAATTCCCTTGCCTCCATAGGATGTAAACACAACAATTGAGTGGTAGCAGTATATATATATATATATATATATATATATATAGATATATATAGATATATATTAAGCAAAGGATGCAGAGGAGGAATTCTCTGCACTAACAACCTTCAAACCAGATTTATCAGAGAGATGTTTGATGAAGGCATCTTTAGAGGTTGGACGATGATACAGTCTGAGACAATTTCCATTTATAATAAAAGAAGCATGTGTATCATCAATCATGACAAGTGTGATAGTTCCATTATCAAATACCTCATCAATCTTGTAAGGCCCCATCCAATGAGAGCAAAGCTTCCCCTTAAAGTCTTTAAAACGAGATTCATACAGTAATTCCCAATCCCCTTTATGAAACACCTTATTCTTAATAAATTTATCATGCCATTTTGTTCTTTGTTGTTGAATCGCAGCAGTTCTCTGGACAGCCATTAAACGAATTTCATCTATTTCATTTAGTTGTTCTAGCCGATGTTTCTAAGCTTCCGAAAGGTCCAATCCTACTCCGAGAGTTGTTCTAAGCGTATTGATCTTAAATTTTATTGGAAACAATGGATATTTACCGTAGACAAGCTCAAATGGTGAAAAGGCTGTTGTATCTCGCCATGATGTTCTGTACGCCCAAAGAGCTTCAGGAATATTTTCAGCCCATTCTCAGCGATGCTTTGCCACAGTCTTTGTGGGAATGTTTTCTAATACCTTGTTCGTGCTTTCCACTTGACTATTCGCATGTGGGTGGTATGGGGATGTTACTTTGTGCTTTATCCCATACTTGTTCATAAGCCTTGCTATCATATGTGATGTAAATTGTGTTCCCCCATCTAAAACTATCTCTCTTGGGCTGCCATATCGAGCAAAAATCTCTTCAAACAAAAAGTCGAGACAACTTGTTCTGCGGATTTCGCCACAACCCTGGATTCAACCCACTTTTTCAAATAATGTGTGCAAACTAAAATATTAAGTTTTGATGTGAAGATGGATTAAATGGGCCAATGAAATCAATAGCCCATTTCTCAAAAGGTTCAAGGACCACTTGAGGTTGTAACAACATTTCATTTGATCGACTAGGCTGACCCATCCGCTAGTAACTATCACATCTTCGGACATAATCTCTCGCATCCCAAAATATGGAGGGCCAATAATATCCCATCTATAACACTTTATGCATGGTCTGTTTGTCTGCAAAATGTCACCCACTGGGGCCGTCATGAGAAGCCTTCATGACATCATAAAATGTCATCTTCTGCTACACAGTGTCGATTCTACTAGTCGATTCCTATATAAAATAGATATCCTGTTATCCATAAATAACAGGTACTATGACGAGTGATCTTTTGTTGTTCCCTATAAGACAAATACTTGGGTACCTTCCCTATAGCAAGATAATTAGCAATATCTGCATACCACGGAATGTGAGTAGAAATTGAAAAAAAATGTTCATCTGGAAAATTGCCTTCTACAGGTGTACCTTCATCATTAGTATCTAATCTAGACAAGAAATCAGCAACTACATTATCCTTGTCTGGTTTATCTATGATGGTAATATCAAATTCTTGAAGTAGTAATGACCACCTTGTGACATGCCCATGTGTTACAAATTTATTCATGAAGTACTTGATTGTTGCGTGGTTAGTATGGACAAAAGTAGGATATCTAGTAATGTGATGCCAAAATTTATTAACAACATAAATAACAACCAAGAAATTCTTTTTTGTTATGTATAATTTAATTTAGCAGGTGTCAAATTCTTGCTGACATAGTATACTGTATACAACTTCTTGTCCTCTTGCTGTCCCAAAACTGCCCCTATCGTTTTTTAGAGGCATCAGTATGGATGTGAAACAAGAGTTCCCAATTAGGACCTCGCAAGATCGGAGCTTGGAAGATTAGTTCCTTGACTTTTGCAAAAGCCTCCTCACACTCAGTTGTCCATAAAAATTCTGCATCTTTAGTAAACATTTGAAAAAGTGGGAATGCAATTCTAGAAAAAAAATTCTATGAAGCATTTATAATAGCCAGCGCAACCAATAAAACTACGTACCTGCATTAGTGTCTTTGGTATAGGAAAATGAAAAATTACCTCTACATTGGCTGGATCAACTTGAATTCTAGTAGCTGAAAGAAAGTGTCCTAACACTATACCTTCTCTCATCATATGGCACTTAACTGTACTTAGAGAAACATGCATTTGTATGCATATTTTAAGCACCTTCTCCAAGTTTTCCAACCCTTCTTCAAATGATCCCCCATATGGTGTAAAATCATCCATATAAATCTCCACATTGTCATCGACTAGATCAAAGAAAATCCCTAATATTTCCATTTGGAAGGTAGCAGGGGCGTTACAAAGACCAAATGGAAGGACCCAGTATGCGAAAGTCCCCAAGGACATATAAAATTGGTTTTATCTTGATCCTCAAGAGCTATTCAGATTTGATTATACCCACTAAACCCATCCAAGAAGGAGAAAAACTTCTTCCCAGCTAAGCTATCTAGGGCTTGGTCAATGAAGGGTAAGGGAAAATGATCCTTCAAGGTTGCTTTGTTCAACTCCCTATAGTCCACACAAATCCACCATTTACTATTCTTTTTAGGAACAATAACTAGTGGAGACACCCATTAACTATCCGAGATAGGTTAAATAAATCCTACATCTAGTAACTTCTGAAGTTCATCCTTGACAATGTTTTTGAGAGCATGGTTCATTCTTATCTGGGGTTGTCTTACAGGCTGACAATCTTCTTAGATGTATATACTATGACTTCACAAATCAGCATGGATACCCTTCATATCTGTATAATCCCATGCGAATGCTTCCTTATTTTCACACAGAAATTTCAAGAGTTGTTCGGTCTGGGATGGTGAAAGATTTGGGTTAATATTCAATGTCTTCCCTGGCTCAATTTCTATAGGACTACTATCACAGGGTGAAATTACAGGAATATCTTCGTCTTCAATGCTTGATTCAATAGTTTCCTGCGTTTCACAGCTCATAATAGATTCTAGAAATTGATGAGTTGTATCAGAAATGGCATGGGGGCTACTGATGAAAGTATTAATAGTATCATCTTCGTCTCATTTTTAAAACAGAGGGCTTGACTAATAGTAAGGACTGGTTTGGTTTCCTTGTTTTCGGTTTCAGGCCCTTCTAAAGGTAGGGAATTTTGTTTAAATGTTGTTTTACCTAATGAACTTGGTTCTGCAGGGGGGTAAAGAATAAGGTTCTTTGTATCTTCCCCATTAGATATCACCATGTTTCCTAACCGGAATCCAATATAGGTGTTTGCAGCTACTAACCAAGGCCTTCCTAAAATCAGAGGG
The DNA here is from genome assembly GCA_031772625.1 of Pinus tabuliformis. Lineage (NCBI taxonomy): Eukaryota > Viridiplantae > Streptophyta > Pinopsida > Pinales > Pinaceae > Pinus > Pinus tabuliformis. Next base: position 602,641,734 of record CM062812.1, on the reverse strand, counting down.
TGACCACCAACTAGGGATTGTGTTTGTAACACTAGAAGATCAACAGGATAACACCATGAGTCTACTGAAATTGTTATCTCTTCCAATTTTCCTATCAGCCTTAATGTAGATCTATCTGCTAATTCCAGGATAATAGGAGTTCGTTTTAGATTTCGTAGACCCAATGTAAGCAAAGTTTTGGATGTGATAACCTTAATTGTAGCCCCCAAATCTACTAGTACATTCGAGATGTCAACCCCGTTAATCTGCACTGTCATAATTCGGTTTCCTAGATCTCCAATTTCACAGGTATAGATTTTCCTAGCATAATGTCTAATAATAACATGAATGGTAAGAGGATCCCTTCTTTTCTTTCCAAGGTTCTTGGAACAGTATTCTCTAATTGTTTTAGCGTAAATAGGGACATTCTTCATAGCTTGGAGTAAGGGAATTTGGACAAACAGGTTTTGCAGTTACCCTAAAAGGTCAAATTCTAGCTGAGGATTCTATTTACTCAATGCTAATCTCTTGGGATAAGGCGGATCAGTTAGGACACCCTAAGTAGCACCGGAATGAGGAGTGGGGTGTTTGACAAAATTCTGATTTGACTCATTCTTGGCTACTTGGCATTCTGGTTCTGGATCTTCATCACTAATATGTTCAACGATAATTGGTGAAGTCTGATCATTCACCACCCAACTAGATCATAGATTTATCTCATTACATTCTGCAGTGGAAATGCTATATGAAGGAAGGTTAAGTGTGTCAGTCTGTTGAGCACCCTTATTATTACGATTTGGATTAGGCTGGATAGGAAGATGAGGATGAGGAGGGGTACTGAAGGGAATGCTAGAAGGTAGTTGTAACTACTATTGTTGCAAATGTGGGGGAAATTGACCAGGAGGAGGAGAAGGCCCTTGTCAATTTTGAGACCATGAAGGCTTCGAACTAGACTGAGAGAACCAAGACTTCTAGGGTGGATATTGATAAAATTGAGGCCATGATTGTGGGAAAAGGTATTGACTGAGGTCCCATATTTAAATTGCTAAAATACTGAGAAAGGTCCTTACACATATATTGGTTTGAATTTGGTGGCATCCTTCACTTGTTCCCTGGAATACTGCCTTTAGCCCAGGAAGAGACGGACATGAACTGGTGGAGTGAGCCTGTTCACATATTGCACATGTCTCCAAAGTATTTAATGGACATTCCTTTAATGGATGTTTCTTCCTACACTGAGGGCAGAAGATGGCCATGGTATTTTCTAACTCCATTTGCTTTTGTTTTTCCTGTAACGTGTCCATCTGAGAGGAAAGTGTACTCAGGATGTTGGTTTTATGGTTTTCAAGTAAGTTCCCGATTTCTTCTTTTGTAATTCCTCTAATGGATGTTTTAGAAGTCTAGATCCCTTTCTTATTCCTTGCAGCCACCCTTGAACACTGAATGCATAACAAATAAATAGAATCAAATTCATATTTAGATATATCACCCTTTCCTACTATATTCAATAGGTCTAAAGAGTCTTCCCTTAGGGCCCGGAGGAAAATAGTTTTTAAAATATCCGTATCCAGGTCGCTATGGCCAGACCTCTGTAGGGTATATTTAAAACATTCCACACAATCCTCAATATTCTCATCCTTCTTTTGCATAGATTTAAGAATTTCTTCCTTTATATCTCGGGATTTACAATAATCCTGGTACTTCTTCAGAAAATATTTCTTCATCTCTTCCCATGAGGAGATAGATTTTCCACCCAGACCCATAAACCATCGCAGAGATGTCCCCTTAAGAGTAGCAAGGAATATTTTCAATTTTTGAGCATTAACCACGTAGTCATATCCCCTACAGATAATATCAAATTCAAACATAAATTTATCTAGATCTTCTAAGGGAAGCCCATGGAAGTTAGGCAAAGTGTTCAATGGGATGGGCTTCATCGGCGCATCACCTCTAATATCTCCAATTGGAAATTTAATTGAGGATGTTGGACGTGCCATGAATACCCTCTAATAATCACTAACAAGTTCCTGTTGTATGACAACTAGTGACTGAGGTCACTTAACAACACTCCCCTGATCACATGGTGATGCAAATCTCCCAAAATTTCCTTCTACTGGTGCACTTGGATTGATTTATTTTCTGACCCTGCTTGCTACTTCCTCTTCTTCTGTTGTTGAAAGGGATAATTCTATTTTCTTTGATGCTTTACTCTCTACTTCTTCTCCTTCTGCTATTGAAAGGGGTAGCCTTACTCCTGAGGTTAATATTGGTTGTTCAACAAACTACCCCTCAGACTGTGTGTGATTCCTTACTCTAATAGTGGCTCATGAAGATGCTTCAGCTTCAGCTTTCGTAATGATTTCCTGGATGTAGGTGTTCCTACCTAAATCCTTCCTTCCTTTCTTTGGGGATCCTTCTCTGCCCCTTAAAAATTCTCACAGCTCAGGGCATGGAGTAGGGTAAGAGACCTTCCTCCCTAGGTCAAGAGAATGATTTGAAATAGAAAACAAAAGAAAGAAAAATTAAAACAAACCGTAAGCTCAGGCCATGGAGAAAGGTAAGAAAACTTCCTTCCCCAGGGAAAGAGAGTGATTTTAAGAGAAAAAAGAAAAACGAAATAAACAAGGAAATCTAAGCTCAGGGCCTGGAGTAAGGTAAGAAAAGTTCCTTCCCAAGGGCAAGGGAGTGGCTTAAATAATCAAAAAGAAAAAAAGAATAAGCAAAGAAATCTTAAGCTCAGGGCCTGGAGTAAGGTAAGAAAACTTGCTTCCTCGGGGCGAGAGAGCGGCCCCTATGTATTCAATCAGATTAAAAAAAGAAAAACCAAAAATAATAAAGCTCGGAATCTGGAGCAAAGTAAGAAAACTTCTTTCCCCATGACACAAGATTGATCTAGCCACCAACAACAGTTGTGCTCTTGCACCTTGATAGCCTCCTCAACAACGACGCCAAAATGTTGGTGTCCAAGTGTGAATAAAACTATTCAACCCTTTCCCAAATTAATTATCAATCTAGGATCTACTGGTTATTTCAAGGCTAACACACAAAATATATGCAGGTAACAATTGTACAGTCTGGAACTGGTCAAGAATTCATTAATCAAATAATAATAACTGTAACAACAAATGGAAATGATAGGAGTAATCAATCTGTAACAACAATAGGAATGACAGGGATAACCAATCTATAAAAACAATGGAATAATAGTAATAAATAACTATAACAGTAATTCGATTCACAAGAATTATATCAAACCATCATAGTAAGGAAAATACATACATTGGAAAAGAAACTAGCACACACTATCTCAGCAACACCCGATCAGGAGAGTGGGCCCAACTCCCTGATCAGGGCTATGATTAACTCACAAACTCAATGAAAGATCAGAAAACTGTAAATTTCATTAATGCAAAAGTCTCTATTACAAAGCTCAATTCTCTTGTCTCCAACCCCTATTTCAAACTCTCTATTCTTTCTTATACAAAAAAAGTTCCTGAGATCAAGGTAATTGTTTCCTGCAATTTACATGAAGGATGTAATAAGCCCAAAACTAAATGAAAAAGATAGAAAGAGGAAGTCTAGATCCGTTATGTCATTACAGTTGCAATTCGATAATAGCTCTTCCAGCTCGACGTGTAAAATTAGCCATTTGACTTTAGAAATTTGCACATAAGACGAATTTTAGCAAGCTCTTTGGTCATAATCCCCTAGACTATGCTTCAATGATTAATTAATTCATAAAGACATGATTATAGGTATACCTGTGCGATTTAGGATGTAAAATGACTTAGTTAGGAGTGTAAATTGAAGGAAAATAGGATAAAAAGGTAAGCAAAAACATGCAAGTTTGGCTCCCAACAACCACACAATGCGTAGTTCGAGGAGGGAGAAAAGTTAAGCAAGTTTCAAATATAGTGAAATCTCCAAAAAATACTAAGTGTGGGATCAGTCAGAAAAGAGAGAAAAATACATGCAAACAAGTCCCAAAACTGTGATTTCTCACACTCATTTAACATAAATACATTCCAAAGGAAATCTTAGTACCAAAAATCAACAAGCATACCTTGAAACAAAAGCAAAGTTACACTTACACTTAAGTGCGATAGTTGAAACGTCACTCTGTGACACTTAGAATACAAGTTACGATAGGAGTGTTGACTGCAACCTAAAAGTGTGTGGAGTTATGGGAGAGTGTCTAGCACATATTCTTATGATGTATATGATCAACTAATGTAGAAGAGTGAACTAGAGTTTCCTTTAGTGGTTCACCGAAGTGTGAGACATGTAGGAGTACAGTCGGTTAAAATTGGCACTAGCAAAAGTAAGAAAAAGTGAAAAAAACACTTACAAAATCAAAATAAAGTGAAAGAAACATATGTTAGAGCAAAGAAAAATAAAAAAATACATTCATTAAAGTGAAAGAAAGAAAAAGAGATAGTCGCAAAAGTGAAAGAAACACTTGCAAAAGCAAAGGCATGCAAAAGTAAAAGTTGAGGAAACTCACTGGAATGGTAATACAATTGCAACTGAGGGCGGGTAAATGATTGACTCATAGGATTGCATGTTCATTACCAACTTATATTTCGCACTGAATCTTAACAAGAATTCCACAGTCATTGTCTTTATGAACTGTGCAGTCACTGTCTTTATGAACTGTGCAGTCACTGTCTTTATGAACTGTGTAGCCACTGTCAGCAAGGGTTGTGTAGTGACTATCATCAGGATTTGAGCAGTTACTAGACTCACTGGGCATTGTGAAATCACTCTATCTAAGGACTTCACATGCACTACTTCCAGAGAATGTGCAAGCACTACTCTCAAGGATTATGCAATGTTTGTCTTCAAGGGTAAGCATTGACTATTGAGCTTACCAAAAGAGGGTGTGCTTGAGAATGGATCAAAAGCTAAGCATGTGTAAGAAAGTGATTTTGAAAATTAGAATCTCATAAGAAAAGTATCAACCAATCATGAAGTGACCATGAATAGCTTGAGGTGATATATCATGAGACCATAAGTAAGCTTCAAAATTCAAGTGTGAGAAAAATTTTGGAGGGTGTTTATCGCGGCGACAACACTAAGTAAAATGTTAAATCCCTGGAGGGTATTTATCTTCACAAGGGTACTTGCACAAGTAAGGATTATTACATGTGGGTTAACATAACTACCTCTTTCACCTTTTCTAGTTAGGCCTTGGGAACTTGACATCCCCCAAGGGTTTATTTTTGGGAGGCCCTTTTATCCATTGGTTACTTGTTGATTGCCTATAATTTCTATGGTTTTTATTTATGGTTTTAGTGCCAAGTTGGCAATATGTTAATTTTTCATTATTTAAAACCTAAATTTTTATTATGACTAAACAATCTCTTCATTGGTCACATAAACAAAGAGGTCTTTCTTGTGTGGGGGAAGAAACACCATCTACTACGCGAAGGGTGTTTTCCAAAATGGATGACACTAATCCAATATAATTTGAAAGACACTCATGATCTTCATATGGGGGTGATCATATAAAGGTTGAAGTGGTAGATGAAAGTTTGCCACAAAAATTTAACCTACTTTTGACTAATCCTTTTGACCTAATGCTCATATAGGTGAATAAACCATCTACTAACCTTTTTCCTTTTACAACCATCTTCACACGATATAAACTATAATTGGGTCATAGTTCATGGGAGAAATTGTTTCCTCATCACCTAGTACATTAGGGGGAGTATCTTTGACTTCGTCCTTAACATCTAATAGTGGAATAGATGCTTCCACCACCATACCTAGCACATACATATTTTCCATTTGGGGAATTCCACCAATCATGTCATTTCGTTCCACAAGTTTACCTAGTGTTAGTTTTACCTCTACATCTATTCCAATTCCCACATATAGATTCATTTTCAGTGTGGCCAAGGCCTTGGTGTTAACGTTGGGGAGAGATTGTTGTCTACTTCTAGGATGCTTGTAGGTGGCCCAAAAAAATACCAAACATTGGATTCCCACTTGGTCACGAGAACTAATCAATGGTATGGTCTTGCTTCTAGTGTCTTCACTAGTGTTAGCACTCTGTAAATTCCCTTAGGTTTAGAAAGGACTACAAAGGTAACCAAAAACCTCTTTTGGACCAAAATCTAGCCCTTCTGGTCGAGAGAGGGCTATCTCTATAGGTTCTTGCAGTCAATTAAACAACTAAGTTTTTTATATTTTAGACTAGATCTTAAGGACTAGAGAATTGAATTTGTTTTAAGTTTTTTTAATTTTAAAGAGAAAGTGACAGAGACATACATTGGGAATCCTTGTTTAGAAAATCTCAGTGATTAAAATGGGATAGTGAGTAGCTCTTTACAAAGGGCAAGATAGCCAACACTTTGGATCTTTAAAATTAGTTGTAGTGTATGGTGGAGGAAAAAGTATTACAGACCACTAAGCATAAAGAATCTAGGGATGAATTTAATACTTAGTTTCAGATGAAAGACATGAATATTATTTGAAATGAAAACAAATCACCTATCTTAGATGAGATCTGCATTCATTAACTTCTTTCAAATAATAAAAGCAGTAGATTCATGAATAACTGAAAGAAATGGAATATGAATAACTGAAAGCAAAAGGACACATAAGAACATAGGAAAACACATCACCAAATTATGTTGACACAATAATACTTGAAAATAAAAATAACTATGGTCTTCTTCATTAAACACTGAATAATCATCACAACATACATTAAACTTTGTCTCTTGTATTTTCCTATCAACCCTTTCTTCATAGTTCTTGTGGCCTTAAATACAATTTTTTACATAACAGGCCCATTGACCAGATACATTGTATGTCTTATCCACTAAGTGGATCGAATCAAACTAAGTTTAATAACATGTTGTTTTTTAACCAAAAAGGATAAACAAAGATAACAATAAAAACTACAATATTTATCTTAAAAGAAGCATAAATCACTTTATCCTATTCATCTAATGACCTTATCCATTTCAATTTCAAATTTATCCCCATCCTTGTTCATGATAACATAGTTCGGATCCAAAACAAATAGAAACTGCAACAACTTGAGTTGTGTAGAAGTTGCACAATAACTCCATCTTGGCACAAACACCTGTAGCACTGAGGGTCGTCTAGCTAATGAACGATGATGATTAGGTGGCTAAGGTGGAGAAGGACCCATCCAATGTGTCTTTTTTCACATGCAAGCCCCAAACTATTCAATTCCACTGTTGTGCAGCACATGCAATGTTGAGCATTGAAAAAGGTATGTATTTACCACTTATTTCTTTATCTTTTCCTTTGAATCATAACTTCTTTACATTCTAAGATGGCAATATGTTAAAGAATTATGATAGAATTAAGGAGATTTGTGATCGATGCAAAATGACTAATTATTGTCTTTTTATATACAGAAAGTGAAGAAAATGGAAAATCACTATTCAGGAGTAAAAGACAATGCAGAAGCAACTACTGTCCCTTTGACAAGAAGCCATATCCAGACGAGGAGATCAAGATCGGAGCGCATGATCCAGGAAAAGGAAGAGGAAACACGACATCAACGCAAGAAGACGAAACAATAACTAGAGATAAAATATATAGTGAATCCCTCAAGATCCTTTGATCTTGAGGGATCGTTGTTTCAAGGCTTATCAGTACTCTTGATACTTCCACCTGGCCATTATAAAAAGGGACAGCGCTAGTAGCCCAGGGGGTGAATATTATTGTCAATTTGTAGAACTTACTATTGTAATTTTAACTTTGATCATCAACTCTCTTTGAAGAGCGATCACTGTAACTCCGCCATTTATGATTAATATATAACTCAGTTGATGTTCCATTATCTGATCCTGGAGTAACCGCAGCAGTGCTTCCCTGGTGGCTAAGGGCCCGGCCCTAGTGGATCCACTTGCTTCTTGTATCATTATTTTACAATTATAGTCATGTGTGGTTTGATTTCCTTTGCATTTCCTTAATTCGCTTTATTCAGTAATCTTCTATTTCTAAACGTTTCCCTAAATTGCTCTGTTATATCAAAATCGTAATTGGATAGCAAGATTATTATTCACAACTTAAGATGTCATGCTGTTCATTCTGAAACAATATTGCACTGTCTAATTTGGATTCTGCTGTTCATTTACAGATTAATATTGCTATTCATTTACAGTTGCGATTGCGGTTCATTTAACTACGGTTCAATTACAGTTGTGATTGTTGTTCATTTGACCATTGTTCCATTATAACTGCAATTGTCATTCCTTTATACATGTAGTTAATGTCCATTATGCCATAATAAGATTACTGATTCAATTACTTTATATTTTTTGTGTGGTTACACTTAATTCGGTTTGTTGTTTCTTTCTTAGAATGTTGTTCAATCCATTTATTAGTGAAGATTGTTGTTCAATTCGTTTCAGTTAAGATTGCTGCTCAATTCAGTCTTGTAGATTAAGCTTTGTTGTTCGACCTTTTCAATAGATTTAATTGTTGTTCCTTTTCTGCTAATCGAATTGTTATTTCCAGCATTTACTTGAGTGTGGATAGAAATATCTACAACTGTAACGAACGTTGACTACTGTTGTCTAAGTTCTCATATTGAAGGTCTTGTCTGTGATTGATTTCCATTTGTATCAGTTTATAGGGGAAAGAGTTATCATTACTGCATCCTTGACTGATGATTGTTGTAGTTTCTTGAGTGAATGATTTAGTTACAAAGCATTTAAGTTTCTTGCCATTACAATTAGATTTTGTTTCCAGCATTCAGTTACTTTTGTAAGAACTATACTGCAAACATTACTCTTGAACAAGTGACTACCTCAAACTGAGTACACTCTTCAGATAAAAAAACGTGCCTGGATTGATAATTAATGTAGAGTAAATAGGGGTTAAAAGACACCTTTTTATCACTCAACATTTTGGCACCGTTGCCGGGAGAGTGTGGCCATTTTTTTCTTTTGAAAAGAGAGTAGTGTGAGTACCTGCTAGGAGAGAGTTGGGTTTTAAAAATGAAGGTAAATACCTACGTACGGAGCATGTAACAACCCAGCTCCCTCGCTCGCTTTCCTGCAGATTTGTTGATTATTTTGGGTAGAAATAAATATTTGACTTATGTGCATGACTAAGCAGAAAAAAACCTGAAAAGAATCCAAAACCACTACCCAAACTTGATAAAGCTAAGGGACCAGTGACCCTTGGTCGATTGACCTTTATAGACGATATCATTAAAAAAGCAGAATCTCAGCCGTCAGTAGGCCCTAAAAAAGTTGCTTCTAGACAACCTACTAGTTCCCTTCGAGCCACAGAATCACCATCTGTAGCCTTTGCTGAGGTGCACAGCCAAACAAAGGAGCAAGATTTTCAAGAAATTGAGAATTCTAGCCCAAAATCATTACAAGAAGGGAACCTTAGTAATCTCTGCGAAGGAGGAGGAGAAACAGGGGAACCGAAGAACCAAGATATCCTCTTGGAATATTTTAGCCACTAAGCAGCCCAGATAAGGGATGTTGAGAATGCAACAAGATGATGAAGCTTAGTGGAAAGGAGTCGCCTTCACTAAGTGGGCCGCAGGCAAATTATGGCGCAAAGTCTATTTTTAGACATATAGATCATGGTATATGAGTTGCAGTATGCTATTTATGGATGATTGGTCATGTTGGGAAAAATAGATGGAATTCTATTTTTTGGATTACAGCAGGAGTGATCACAACAAGAGTGATCAGAGTCTATTTTTAGACTGCTAGCCAAAAATAGAAAAGTCAAATATTATTGTCTCATAATAATATTTAGACTATAAACTTTATCTTATCCTCTTGGAGAACTTCAGTTTGAGCTACAGATGTGGCACATGTAGCTGTCAGAAGGAAATACGCTTTCTTTGTGGGTCAGTTGAGTTGTTGCATGCAAGACTTCAGTTAGAACTCAAGCAGTTGAGTTTGGTGGAGTTGATTGTGGAGTTGATGGAGTTGTGTTCAGTTTGACTTGGTTAAACTAGTTGTAATTAGTCTAACTGCAAATAGACTAATGATGAGTTGTTAAACTAATTATTAACTCATAAAGCAACTAAAGAATGCATCAGTTAACTCAGTTTCATGTCAGTGCATGTACAGTTCAACAGGGACAGGTGTTAGAGGTTGAGATGCTATCAGTTGTGACTATAGTTGTGCATGAGGATTTGCACAAGCAATGGATTGAGTATGCCAATGAGTATTGCGTAGTATATGCCCAGTAGAATAGCCTGTGCTCACGTGATTTCCAGTGTGAGTGATTCTCAGCAGGTATTGTGCAATAGAGGCAGGCAAAGTAGTGGAAAAGATTTGAACTTATGACTTGTTCGGGTCTGAGCTAGTTTTGTGTGTAACAGGTGGAGATAGTGCTGGATACTTGAGAGGAGTATTGTACTATGTAATTTTACATGTTCTCAATCATTAATATACAGATAGTGTGGGGTTTTCAGCTGTAAGCTTTCCCCAGGATACATACTGTGTTAATTTGTGCATGCTATTGATGTTTCATTGTTTTTGATGCTGCTAAATTGTTGATCAACATAGAGGAGCTTATGTATTGTGCATGTATTCCGCAATAGTGCATGATCAGGATAATCTATGTTGAATATGTGTTTATTATTCAAAATTTCTACAAGGGGAGTGTTGTCAAAATCATCCAGAACAAAGTTGAAGAACCTAAAGAGCTAAGATCCCCCCCAGAAATTAGTTCAGTAAGGAACTCTCATCATCCCAGACAAAGGAAGTGTTGTTAAGGCCATTCCTACTCCTTCTAACCAACCTAGGAACACACCCCTGGAAATCCCATAAGGATATTGGCACATATTTGACCAAATGGCCTAGAACCAGCAAACACCCCAAACCTCCACACTGCAATATCCCATTGTAGATACTGCAGTCAATGCACCTATGAAGGCCATTCCTCTCCAACATATCCTACATTCCATGGCCTAACATCGGAAGATCCAGATGCATTTTTGTTTGAATTCTATGTACAATCCTGAGGGTACGACTATACCGCCGATCCCCAAAAGCTAAAATTATTTCCCTCCACATTAAAAGGAGCAGTTTTATGATGGTTTATGGGGTTAGGTGGAGGTGTTATAAATGACTGGGATTAGATGAAAGCTGCTTTTCTAAAGAAATATCAGGATTATTGTAGGTCTCGAGAATTAAAGGATGAAATATTTCAGATGGTTGCCAAACCTAATGAGACACTAGAGGAATATGTTGAACGTTTTCAGTATAATCTTCAGAGATCTCCTTATGAATCATTACCCTTACCTGAAAATGTATTAAAAATGATATTAATTAAAGGAATGAAGGAACAATGGGTTAAAACACTAAATATTATGGGAAAAGGTGACATCTATCAATAAAATTTTGCTGACATTATTGATTTGTGTATCATGAGTTCCAGAGGCAGTACAAGGCTAAAACTAGCAGAATGTGATATGCTCACAAGGGACAACAAGATCTCCAGTGGAGGAGTAACCCACACAGAAATCAGGAATTTATTGGAGAATTTCAAAACTGATATATTGGGGACTCTAACAACGCAGCTTGATATTATGCAAGCTAAACAGAAACAAGCAGAAGCAGAGAAAAATCTGGCAATATTCTGCCCTAGATGCAGAAAGAAACACAGCCATAAAGAGTGCCCATTGGATGCAGTTCAAGTCTGCGCTATTTGTACAAAAGATCACTCCACAGAGAACTGCCCCTCACTCCTGGGTTTGAAAGCAGTATACAAGGAAGCGAAGAAGAATCAGAACCAGTGTACCTACTCAATCAGCGTTGTCAATGGCAGCCACGACAACCAGGTATGCCCTCTGATCCATCTTCTTCTTTCCAATCTCCACAATATCATGCTCAACAATATAATACAATGTGGAAAAATCAACCACCCTTTCCAAACTGGTCACAACAACCATTTCCTTCATCACCATGGCCAAATCAGACAAGCCAACCTAATTGGCCAAATTTTCCCTACTCTCCACCATATTGGCAAAACAATGCATATCCAACACAATGGTCCCCTCCCACTTCACAGAGTCAAGCCTGGCAGTCAAACTGGCAAAGACTGATGAATCAGCCAGCTGGAACCATTCCTCTCCCTCAACCCACACTACCAATGCCATATACACTACAACAAAATCCCCAGTCCAACTTAAGACCGCAACTCCCAGCCCAACCCAACCCGAACCCAAATAATAGACCAGTTCAATCTGTTCAGATAATCAAAACACTAGAACTAGAAACCGATGTAAGGGAGTGCAACGACCTTCAATTAAGGTCTGGGCGCATCATAGAAACTGAGGGAGATAAAAATGCTCAAGTTGAAAATCAGTTACCCATAGAACAACCATTACAAGAAGAGGATGTGGTCAGACAACAAACTCACGACCAAGCAACCACGTCTTCTCCCCCATTCCCAGAACGATTAATCATACCACGCCCCATAGAACATCCTGACTTTGATCTTTTGGAAGAAGTAAGAAATCTGTGTATAAAAATCCGACTCCTCCAAGCTATCCAAGATATCCCAATATATGCAAAAACTATCAAAGAGTTATGTATAAGGAAGCCAAAGAGGAGAATAACAACTAACCCAACCGTCCAAGTAGTTGGCACCCTATCTGATCTGTTATCAGGAAGAGAAGCACCTGTCAAATATGAAGACCCAGGGAATCCTATAGTGACGGTGAAAATCAATGGACAAACCTTTTCAAATGCCCTAGTTGATTTAGGGGCTGCAATTAATATTTTAACAACCACCACTTGTCAAAAACTTGGCATTACATCAGTGGAACCAACCTCCACCTTATTGGAACTGGCTGACCAATCAGTGGTTAGGCCAAAAGGTACACTACACGATGTAATGGTATTCATAGATTCCTAGGAATACCCTGCTGACTTTCTGATAATCAACCCCAAAAACCGACTCGATGGACACCCTTTAATCTTAGGTAGACCTTGGCTTGTGACTGCTGATGCTTACATTGGCTGCTGACAAGGTAGTATGACTATAACTAGAGGGAGTAATATCAAGAATCTAGCTCTATACCCTCCAGCGCAGCCAAGTTTGACAATAATGAAAACTAACAAACAACATGTATCATACCTCGTAGAAAACATTAGGTCCCCATTAACCATAGAAGATGCCCTCGATTTTAAAGATCAAATAGATGACGTTATAAACAACTTCATTAACCAATCCAAATCCAAATCCCATGTACAATGTCACATGATAGAGGCAGCATTTGACAATGAACTAGAAGAAGATCCCCTCAAAGACACTCATGATCAATCAATACCCACTACCTTTGTTTCAAACAGCAAAAATATAGAGATTGAGCTAGGAAAAACCTTGAAAATTAACAAAAACCTGACTCCTGAACAAGAAGAAAAGTTGGTCCAACTACTGAGAAAATATAAGGAAGCTTTTGCATGGGATTATTCGAACATGAAGGGAATTGATCCCTAGCTGTGTACGCACCACATTTATACAGAAAAGGATGTTAGACCTATTTTCCAACCCCAACAGAGACTCAACCCTCACCTGAAAGATATTGTGAAATCTGAATTACAAAAACTTTTGGATGTAAAATTTATTTATCCAATCTCCAATAGCAAGTGGGTCTCTCCACTAGTAGTGGTGCCAAAGAAGAATGGAAAGTGGAGGATTTGTGTAGATTACAGAGAATTAAACAAAGCAACCCAGAAAGACCACTTTCCCCTTCCATTCATTGATTAGGTATTAGACACATTAGCAGGAAAGAAATTCTTTTCTTTCTTGGATGGTTTTAGTGAATACAATCAGATTCAGATTGCCCTTGAAGACCAGGACAAAAGCACTTTTACCTGTCCTTGGGGAAAATTTGCTTACAGAGTCCTACCCTTTGGCCTATGCAATGCCCCTGCCACATTTCAGAGGGCCATCCTCAACATATTTTTAGATTTAATAAATGAAGGGCTCGAAGTATACATGGATGATTTCACACCATATGGAGATGATTTTGAGCCAGCACTAGACACATTGGAAAAGGTGCTGCAACGATGTATTGCCACCAGGCTCTGCTTGAGCCATGAAAAGTGCTATATGATGATGACCGAAGGGCTCATCCTAGGTCATTATATCTCAGTGGCTGGAATACAGGTAGATTCGGCCAAAATTCAAATAATTTTGTTAATACCTACTCCTACCACACAGACAGAGGTATGCAGTTTTCTAGGATTTTCTGGTTATTATAGGAGATTCATAGAACATTTTTCTCAAATAGTTGCACCTCTATACACACTGACAGGGAATGTTGATTTTGTTTGGACAGATAAATGCGACCATGCTTTTGAGGATCTGAAAAAGCTTGTGTCAACAGCCCCAGTGCTCAGAGGGCCAAATTGGGACCTGCCATTTCAAATTTCATCAGATGCTTCAAACACAGCTATTGGAGCAGTCCTTGGGCAGCAAGAAGAAAAAAAACCACATGCAATCTATTATAATAGCAATAATTTGTCTCCTGATGAGCTAAACTATACCGTAACTGAAAAAGAGTTTTTAGCTGTAATACATGCTGTAAATAAATTTAGGCATTATATCACTGGATATCCTATTGTTTTATATACAGATCACTCTACTATAAAATACTTAGCAAATAAACTTGTTACAAATGGTAGAGTAACAAGATGGTTGATTATATTATAGGAATTTGACATCACAATAAAAGATTGACCTGGGAAAGAGAATCATGTCATTGATTTTCTCTCACGAATGCCAAAGCCAGCGGACACAGCATCAGTCGAAGATCAATTCCTAGATGAACATTTGTTTGTTGTTACTATCAAGACACCCTGGTATGCTGATGTTGCAAATTATTTATCAGTAGACAAATTACCAAAGCATCTAACCCCCAATGAACGAAAACAGATTGTGCAACGTAGTACCCAATTTTCTTGGATTGGGGGCTACCTATTTCATTCAGGGGAAGATATGCACATTAGAAGATGCGTCCACAAAGATGAAATATTTGAAATTCTAAAAGCTTGTCATGATGGACCGTGTGGCAGACATTTCACAGATCACAGGACTGGTCACAAGGTTTTGCAAATAGGTTATTACTGGCCCACAATCTTTAAAGACGCTAAGAAATTTGTTCAAGCCTGTGACAACTGCCAAAGAGCAGGACGCCCTAGACAGTCCGATGAAATGCCTTTAAACCCATAGTTAGTAATCAAACCATTTGAGTGTTGAGCACTCGATTTTTTTGGTCCAATCAACCCATCATCAAATCAGAAAACATATATTCTAGTAGCAACAAAGTATGTTACCAAATGGGTTGAAGCAGAGACACTTCCAAGAGCTACAGAGGACTCTGTGATTCATTTCCTGTTCCAAATATTTGTGCGATATGGCCTCCCAAGGGACATAATCACAGATGGAGGACAACAGTTTGTA
Organism: Pinus tabuliformis; assembly: GCA_031772625.1. Taxonomy (NCBI): domain Eukaryota; kingdom Viridiplantae; phylum Streptophyta; class Pinopsida; order Pinales; family Pinaceae; genus Pinus; species Pinus tabuliformis. The sequence goes on along the minus strand of CM062812.1, from coordinate 602,626,317 downwards.
GGTAATAAAATCGCTGCAATATTAAAAAATTATCACATTCAACAAAAAATTACCACTCTGTATCACCCACAGGCAAATGGCTAAGTGGAGAGCACGAATAAGGTGATAGAGGCAATATTGACAAAAACTGTTGCATCACACAGGCATGATTGGGCTTCAAGATTTCCCGAAGCCTTGTGGGCATACCGAACAATGTGGAGAAACACCACTGGTTATTCACCATATCAACTAGTATTTGGAAAAGAACCCATCTTTCCAATATAGTTCGAAATACAAACATTAAGAACAACACAAGAGATCGGTCTGTATTTAAATGAGGCCCAGACTAATAGATTACACCAAATTAACGAGCTAGATGAAATTAGGCTCTCGGACCTTCAACACACTACATTAATTCAACAACAGAGAGAAAAATGGCACGACGCCGTGATCAAAAAGAAAATCTTCCATGAAGGAGATTGGGCACTCCTATATGACTCCAAGTTTCAGGATTTTCTGGGAAAACTTCAGACTCAATGTCTTGGACCATATGAAATACAGAAAGTGCATGACAATGGCACCATTACTTTGACTAATATTAACAGATATGGACATACCTTTAAAGCAAATGGCCATCGAATGCGACTATACCATAAACCGCTTACTCGGGAATCCTTTTACCAGCAGCTCCGGGAAGATTCTGATATGCAGATTCTTGCTAAGGAAAATAATCCTTCCTCGGCATTGGTTCACTAAATAATTCCATTATTCTTAAATTTTGTACATAATTTTTTCTTTTATGCTTGTATAAACTACTTTTTGTACAGAATTTTTGTATTTGTGCATTTTTTTTCTTTTTTTGTTGTTCCTTTCCGAAGGAACAACATTCCCACCTTTTTGCTGTTCCTTTCCAAAGGAATAGCACTTTTGCATTTTGTTGTTCCTTTCTGAAGGAACAACATTTCTACCTTTTTGTTGTTCCTTTCTGAAGGAACAACACTTTCGCATTTTGCTGTTCCTTTCCAAAGGAACAGCATTTCCGCCTTTTTGCTATTCCTTTCCGAAGGAACAACACTTTTGCATTTTTCTATTCCTTTCCGAAGGAACAACATTTCCGCCTTTTTGCTGTTCCTTTCCGAAGGAACAACACTTTCGCATTTTGTTGTTCCTTTATGAAGGAACAACATTTCCACCTTTTTGATATTCCTTTCTGAAGGAATAGTACTTTTGCATTTTGTTGTTCCTTTCCGAAGGAACAGCATTTTCGCATTTTTGTTGTTCCTTTCCAAAGGAACATCATTTCTGCATTTTTGTTGTTCCTTTCCGAAGGAACAACACTTCTACCAGATTGTTTTGTCGTTCCTTTCCGAAGGAACAACACTTCCGCCAGATTGTTTTTTCATTCCTTTTAAAGGAACAACCATCCTTCGCATTTTTTTCTTCCGCCATTCTTTCCGAAGGAACAACAATTTCGACTTCGGATGATCTTAAGCTGTATCGCCAAAAGAGCGGTATTTTATTTCGCGCTTGCTTTATTTGGTGTTCTGTTTAAGGAACAACTGTTGTTCATCTTAAGGAACAACAGTTTCGAGTGTATTTTTTTCCTTTTGTTTGTTGTTCCTCTTAAAGGAACCATGGTTTTGTGTGCAGTTGTTCTTTTTGTTGTCCCTCTTAAGGAACAGCAGCTGTTCCATCTAAGGAACAACACTTTTTGAGTGCATTTTTTTTAGTGTGTGTGTGTTACATCATTTAGAGGATTTTTTGCGAATGATGGTTCATTGTTTATGATCCCTTTAAGGCACAGGTATACATTTATGCAAGAATACAAAAACTAGAGGACACTGAAATCAGCGAACCAAAGAAAAATCGTTATTTTTTGAGAAATTTCTTTGTATCGATAAGAAAAAATAGGAAAGGACACAACTATTTATATCACTTTGCTGTCTTTATTTTCACTAAAACCAATTTGATTGATTATTTTTACCATGTTGGTTCTTTCTTAATTTTCATAATTCTCTTTGATCATTATTATTGAATAAGAATAAGGGCATATTTTTCTCTATTGAGATGTTCAGACTTCTTCCACCATCCCTACTCTTAAGACGTGTTGAGCCATCCTCTATATATAAATACTAAAGTGATATATAGATATATATATATATATATATATATATATATATATATATATATATATATATATATATATATATAAGGAGAAAAATATATATCTATATGATTACTAACATGATTTTTCAGATGAAGGATAAGGGGTCTCATCAAGAGCCAACCTACCATGATCATAAGGAAGCAAGTGAAGTGGCATTCCCACTATGGCCACCACACCAGGGAGATGATCCAAGAGGCATATCAAAAAAAAAAACAAAATTCCTTGGAACAGGAGGTCTCATCACGAGCCGGCCTGCGCACCTTTCACTCGTTCCTGGTGAATGGCATTGTGATTCATCTGGTTACCAAGCCAACACAATGGCCTCCATTTTGACATCACACAGCACTTGCCTAGGCATACATGAAGGATTATGGTTCCGAGGGTGCAACAAGAAACTTTGTCAAGGTTATGGACACCTATGGGCAACAGAGCTCTGTTGATGGTATTGAAGTCATAATTTTCAAACACCAATAGTCATTATAAACCCTTTTCTTATATCTCTATCTTGATTTCAAATGAGATTATGTTATATAACCTTTTCGAACCTCTTACACATGAAAAATCATTTATAAATCAATCATAATGGTTAAAGTGGATAATGATCGCATAAGAATTTTTACTTATGTCAGCTGTCCTCTCCTCCATTTTTCACATCATTTCAAGGCATTTCCATATCTATTCATGATTTCCATCATAAGCCTCGATTTCAATAATCCGCTGCTTTTTGTAATCATGTCATGGATATATACGCCATCCCTTTATTCTACTGTACAACTTCAGTCCAGCATGATGCTCCTTTATTTGCTAATCGTGGACGACCTATCACATTTTACGGGGGCGCAGGTGACCTCCATAATACACTGGCATATGTGCCAACTCCTTATTTGGAGGTACTATGACTCCATCAGAACTCGGGAATAGCAAGTTTAACGATATTGATATTTCCCAATATGCACAGCTTGTTGTTCCATCGTCATTTCTATGTTTTTGCTCTATAAAAATTAACAATGTGCTAAGCTTGAACAGCTTGTTGTTCCATTGTCATTTATGTGTTCTTACTCTATAAAAATTCACAGTGTTCTAAGCTTGAACAAAATGAGAGGTCGATCAATACGCATCGAACCTCAGGTGTTAATAATCTCCGACGCTACATGTGAAATTTTAGTGAGAGTAGGATGGATTGCCTACCTTAACCGACTACAACAGTCTCATGAAACGGTGGCCATTGAATTTTTGCAGAATTTGCAGGAAGATCATTCCATGGTGAGGGGGAGGCAAATAACAGTAACATATGTGGTAATTACTAAAGTATCAGGACTACCAGCTGTTGGACTAGTATGGACTTAGAAAAAGGTGAGACTTCAAGACGCCATAACCATCTTCCGGGACGAAGGACAGAGCCTTACTATCAAAGGAAAAGGAGTCATGCCTGCAACCCTAGGAGAGCCTTGGGAAAAATTAGCCAGAATTGTGCAAAGCTACATCACATGCGATGGGAGAAAAGACGTGGTAAGACCATGCCATCTCAAATTGTTAGTTGTATTAAAACAGAAATGTGTTGTAAATTTGCCCGCATATTTAAATTTTTTATTGCATGATGCTGCTCGGAGCATAAGAAAATCTCGTCATATAGAAACAGTAATAAGTCATCATAGCTTAATTTAGCTAATAGTTAGTTATAGTCTTGCTCAACAGTAGATTAGTTGGGAAGAATTGATATTCTTAATAGATGGGGGTTTGGCCTTACCACCCCCAAAACAAAAAAGAACTGCTAGCACATCTATGAGACTGCAGAAACGAAGACAGTCTGCCAGATTGGGGAGAAGCAAGGGAATGTTGGAAAGTCCCCAAGAAAATAGTAGCCAACCATTAGAGATATATGACTCAGAGGATGAGCAACCCCCACAAATTGAAGGAGGGGAAATGAAAAAGAAGTACTAGAAGAAAATATAGAAGAGGAACCAGAAGAGGAAATTGAGCACTCCGGTGAGGAAGAAGGGGAGGAAGCAGAGCCACCCAACGAAAGCCCATTACAAAACCCTCTGCAAGAAGATGAATTGGCCCAAATTTTAGCCAACATGGGTGAGTATATCCAGCCCCATAGCCCACTTAACCTTGATATTTAGACGGGACAATTACATGAACACTCTGCTCATAGTAAGAGTGCATCTGAGGAGATGGATGGCGAGGAAGAAGGAGAAAGGAAATCATAGGAATGATTTGCTCACAACAAGAGTGCATCTGAGGAGATGAATGACGAAGAAGAAGGAGAAGCAGAAACCACCCGAGAAATAGCAGATCAAACTAGGGTTTCCTCCCCTGAGAAACCTAATTAGGAGGACGAGAACACTGAAGAAGTGTTCCAAACAGAGAATATGGAAATAAGCCAAGGCGAGGGTACAATCCTTGAAGAACAAAGCCCAGGCCCAACAAAAGAAACAGTTGTTCCTCGAAGAAAATGAATGAAATCCAAAGGCTACAAAAGGAACAACAAAGAATACTAAATGTATTAAAACAACTCAGATAACAAATAAGGGTCCTAAAAATGGGGAGAATCTAAAAAAGAACCCCTGGAACAAAGGATGCAGCCACCCAGATGAAACCCCATAAAATAAAGGCAAAGGGGACTCAAACTAAACCCATTATCATTCAGGACCACAAGGAACAGCATGCGGCTGTTACAAACGTAGAGGCCCAAACAGAAGACACACCAATCTGTAATAAGGATGTCCAGACAGAGGCATTGTCCTCTAGCATCATGATCGACTGGACAGTTCATGAGAAGGAAATGCAAACTATAGGAACCAGATGTTGCAATAAGGAGATCCAGGTAGATCTCCGACCCAAAAATGTTTTGATGGACAATGATCCTAGGATAGTGAGACTGCAAGAGGATCTAGCACAGGCCCAACAAACGATAGAAAAGCTCACAGAGGAAACTGTTCCTCAGGAGAAATATCAAAAGTTACAGCAGCAGGTAAAGAACATCAGTGCATCGGAGAGCGAGGCCTTCGATAGGTGTTGGAGGGTAGAGGAAAAAGTTAAAAAGGTAACTAATAGACTAGACACAGTTATGAGTCAAATGGATACTCTATGTTCTCTATATACTGATGTTCTAGCATGTAGGGCACCTGCCAAAAATTATTCTTTGTTTTTTATGGAAAGGTACTTACAATTAAAAATTAAGGTTGTCAAGGTAGGGGTGCCTATAGAGTTAAAAACTATTGATGATTTTATAAACTGCTGTAAACATTATGGGGTGAAAGTCCAACAATTGCTATGTGAGTTTTATTTGCATAATTTTGTGTTGGACGGTGAAACAGAGGAGAACCCTAGTCCTTTTGTGGGTGATATCCAGCTTCAGGTATTCATCTCTTTTGTTGTTAACCAGATAAAGTGGCTTAAAGCCCATAATACCTTTCAGAGACAGGAGAATGGGTTAGATCTATGGGTAAGGGGTGAACCAAGAAACCCATTGCAACTGTGGAATAAGCATAGAAGCTTAATGAGAAAGAAGGGTGTGATCCAGACATTGGGGCCCATTCACACAACAGTTGTCCAGCAAGGGGTAGAATACTTCCTATCCATCAAAGACCTTGCCATAGTAGCAACTAAACTCCGATGGAAGACTTTCAATCAGAATGTTCAAGATAGAGAGCCATTCAATTACGAAAATTTTAAGTTAGTTGTTGATCTACTGGTTACCTATAGTAACCTCATCTTGAGAGAAGGCCCATATTGGCTAGGTTGTAGGTTTCGAAGTCCAATTATCTAGTATGTTGCAGCAAGGGTATAAGGCCCTATATGAATTGCCTGAAGGCTAGACAGGGTATATTTTTGAAGTTTTAGCTAGCCATCATGGTTTTAGACCATTGCATGAAAATCCTTCTCTAGCCTATTCTCTAACTACCTTGCATGTAAATTACAATGTTTTCATGAGGGCATGAAAAAGGGTAAGCAGGGGGGTGTGTTTAGCATGGGAAAAGGTATGTATTTACCACTTATTTCTTTATCTTTTCCTTTGAATAATAACTTCTTTACATTCTAAAATGGCAATATGTTAAAGAAATATAATAGAATCAAGGAGATTTTTGATCGATGAAAAATGACTAATTATTGTCTTTTTCTATACAGAAAGTGAAGAAAATGGAAAATCATTATTCAGGAGGAAAAGACAAAGCAGAAGCAGTTGCTATCCCTTTGACAGGAAGTTGTATCTAGACGAGGAGATCAAGATCAGAGTGCATGATCAAGTAAAAGGAAGAGGAAACACGACATCAACGCAAGAAGACAAAACGATAACTAGAGATCAAAGATATAGTGAATCCCTTAGGATCCTTTGATCTTGAGGGATTGTTGTTTCAAGGCTTATCGATACTCTTGATACTTCTGCCTAGCCATTATAAAAAGGGATAGCGTTGGTAGCCCAGGGGGAGGATATTATTGTTAATTTGTAGAACTTACTATTGTAATTTTAACTTTGATCATCGACTCTCTTTGAAGAGCAATCCCTGTAACTCTGCCATTTATGATTAATATATAACTTAGTTGATGTTCCATTATCTGATCCTGGAGTAACCGCAGCCGTGCTTCCCTGGTGGCTAAGGGCCCGGCCCTAGTGGATCCACTTGCTTCTTGTATCATTATTTTACATTTACAGTGATGTGTGGTTTGTTTTCCTTTGCATTTCCTTAATTCGATTTATTCAGTAATCTTCTGTTTCTGAACATTTCCCTGAATTTCTCTGTTATATCGAAATCATAATTGGATAGCAAGATTATTATTCACAACTTAAGATGTCATGTTGTTCTTTCTGAAACAATATTGCACTGTCTAATTAGGATTCTGCTTTTCATTTACAGATTAATATTGTTGTTCATTTATATTTGCGATTGTGGTTCATTTAACTACAGTTCACTTATAGTTATGATTGATGTTCATTTGACTATTGTTCCATTATAACTGCAATTGTCGTTCCTTTATGCCTGTAGTTAATGTTCATTATGCCAGAATAATATTACTGATTCAATTACTTTATATTTGCTGTGTGGTTACACTTAATTCAGTTTGTTGTTCCTTTCTTAGAATGTTGTTCAATATCTTTATTAGTTAAGATTGTTGTTCAATTCATTTCGGTTAAGATTGCTGCTCAATTCAGTCCTGTAGATTAAGCTTTGTTGTTCGACCTTTTCAATAGATTTAATTGATGTTCCTTTTCTGCTAATCGAATTGTTATTTCCAACATTTACTTGAGTGTGGATAGAAAGATCTACAATTGTAATGAACATTGACTACTGTTGTCTAAGTTCTCAGATTGAAGGTCTTGTCTGTGATTGATTTCCATTTACATCAGTTTACAGGGGAAAGAGTTATCATTACTGCATCCTTGACTAATGATTGTTGTAGTTTCTTGAGTGAATGATTTAGTTACAAAGCATTTAAGTTTCTTGCCATTACAATTAGATTTTGTTTCCAGCATTCAGTTACTTTTGCAAGCACTATACTGCAAACATTACTCTTGAACAAGTGACCACCACAAACTGAGTACACTCTTGAGATAAAAAATCGTGCCTGGATTGATAATTAATGTAGGGTAAATAGGGGTTAAAAGACACTTTTTTATCACTCAACATGCGCAACAAAATTTAAACCTGTGGTTGAGCTATTTTTTCCCGCTCCAAAAAAAACCAAAATTGACAACCAATCACCTGAACCTATGTGTTAATCCAAAAACATCCAAAATTTTAAAATTTATCTATGATGTCTCCACAAAATTATAAAAAGAGTAATGATGAAGAACTCCAACAAACACAAAAAGAAACTTCCATTAGCTAACAAGATATGTTTCAAATACATCACCTCCTTGTTTTCTTACTAGCTAAGGGCTTACTAGATGATGCTTTAGTATCATTGCAAGGGGTCTCATAGTATTTTATTAACTATGATTGTGGTTGTGTCTTTGACTGTGGCTTTGGCACACTTCCAGATGCTTGTTTATAATTTTTCAATAGTCTCCTATATTTTGACAGTTTGTGTTTCATTAGACAGAACATCTTTCTCATAATTAAATTTCTCATATAATAATTTTTTAAATTCATGCATAGGGGAAGAGTCTACTTCATGAAATGTTTGGCTCCATCAAGTGCTTTTCAAGCTTCTGCGAGTTGATCGTCATCTTCTTCAATTAAATGATTAACATATTTTTGGAAATCTTCATTATCCTTGACTATCTGCATGGCTTGTATCTGGCATTCTTCAATCTCCCCTAATATTCTCTGATATTCCCTCCATTGGTTAAACTCAAGTTTTTCTACTGATTATAATATCTCCTTCATCTTTTCTTTCCATGCAGTTGTACCTTCAGCTTCTCTACTCACAGGTTTCCTTAGTTTCATTTTAGGTTCTTCCATGTCTTCAAAAGTTATCACTTGCTTTCCCTTCTATTGTGCAGTAGGTTTAGAAGGTTCTTTAGATGTGTCACCCTCCACTTGTTGAGATAATTGTGATGTTGTATGCCTAAATTCCATGTTCTCCTTTTTCATATAGTAAATATGAAGGTGTTCTTTAGCAAGATAATCTTACAATTTTTCAATTTCAATGTCTTTTTCCTCTTCCATTTGAAAATTTTGTGCTTCACCTGTATCTTTCTCTAGCCTATCCTCTAGAATTGTAACAGTTTATTGAGGAGTTGGATCCTCAATGACTTGCTTGGTTCCCAATCTAGTTCTTGGTCTAAGTACCAACTATGTTTCCTCCACTGTTGTCTAGATTTTTTCTTTTCCCTTTTTACTTAACCTCTTTCCCTGAATCACTTCCTTTGTCATTGTTTTAACCACTGCCTCAATTTTAGGTTAGTTTTCTCTTCACAAGTATCCATAGGTGAAATGTCTACCTGAGGTAGAAAACCCACACTTGATAAGAAGCTTCTCCATGATATTTTCCTCCTTTAAAGCTCATGCAATGCTAACAATTTAATCAAGGAAAAATGAAACAAACTCGGCATACGTTTGTCTTTATTTTCTTGCACTATCTCCTCCATTCTACCCAAGTTTTTGAACAAATAATAGGGAAAATTCAGAGTCTTCTTGGCAGTAAAGTGCATAAGGAGTCTATTATGATATTGGTAAACCTTGCTAAACCTGCCCTCACAAGTAAAATACCTCTCAATGATTTTGAGAAACTGACTATAATGGTTTTGAAGGTAAGTGATGGGAAATTTTGTATCATATTTGTCTTTAAAGTGAGGTTTCACAAAATCCTTGAAAAAGGATACATCTAACTCTTCCCCCTTAAACCAATTTTCTCCTTTCAAAGGGATGGTTGTGGCATCCGAAAAAAAACTTTTCAGTAATAACAAACTCCAGATTTCCTAACTTAACCTTTCCTCCCTTGAAGTTTATTGAAAACGTGCTAGCATGTTGTACATTGTGACCATTTGAATGTATGTTTTCACAAAAGGAAACACAACCAGTGTGCTCAAAAGCTACTCTGATTGTCAGATCATATTTTATTAGGTCTAAGTTTCTAGGCTCAATACGCACTATCTCCCATCCTTTACTTTTGTTCCTGTTGGTAGTGGGAGATGTCTATCTTTAAAACTATAGGATAGGTCTTAGTACTCGTGGCATGTTGGTTGGATGATGGTAAGACAATAGTAAACCTTTGTGTACAGCACATTGAAGATAACGAAAAATCAACAGTCTAGCTTTCAACACGCTGCGCAATGAAAAGAAGAGGGTATACTATGGTAGATATAATGACTATTGCAATAAAATGAATTTACAGGATTTTTAACCAACCCCATTCAAAACTTGAAAATTCTCACATTTAACCTTATACCTACGTCTCCATCTCTAGACTTGAGTCACCATGAAATAGAGCCTATGCAACGATTGGGTAGCGATGGCCTTAAAAAACTTTAATTAATCACAAATTAAGCCTTTAAAGCTAAATTTGGATTAGGGATGGTGACTCTTACCTCATACTTTAATAAGAATTGTTTTATGACTGCGTAGATTCTTTATAGGGTGTCAGAGAACGTTGCGCAATAGTTGTGCTACACTATGCAACGACCAGGTTGGGTAGTGTTTGCACAGTAAATTTCTACAGTGAAGAAGAACTCGGTCTCTCATCAATGTGTTTTTTGGGAATCGATCTGTGGTCTTCTGTAGTGATGTTGTGTCCTGTGCATAACGCAATTTACTTGAGTGTATATTGGAATGAGGTAAGGGCTGTATAAAATTTGAATTGTAGCACATTCATTAAACAACCAATTTGTCACTTTACTTGATTACCTTTAGTGCTCACTTTACTTATCATGAGTGTAAAGGATTTGTGAAATAATTAAGTGTATGGGTATGATACATAAATAATGATTAGGGTATGAGGGTGGGTAAGGATAGTAAGAATGAATATTAATGTTTAGAGGATAAGTTTGGAATCAAAGGGGGGAATATGTAAATGTATATGGAATGTGAATATAAATGAAATTGTATGTATGAATAGAAATGGGGAAATAGGGTATGGGATAGGGAATCATGGGGTAGATAGAATTAATAGGGGATAAAAATATAGATCATAGGTGATGGAATGTTTTAATGACCAAACCTCATGACCAACATAACCTTGACTGAAACAAACTCATTTTGGATGGTTTTGATCAATGAAGACTGACACAAAACCCCTTTCAACTCTAACTGGTTGTATAAACATGTGTGACCTCATGACTCTCGTTGATTGAGACTCTTCACAACTCCAATGATGTTAGACAATGGATTTGAGGCTATGACAATAGCAGTAGTCATAAGCTAAATTGTTGCTCAAAAACTGAAAATAAATGAATAAGTAAAATACATTTGACCTCGAACACTAGGACCCTAACGTTTGATCCAATTCGGATGACATACTCTCTGTGAGGTGCCAAGAACATTAACATTGACTAGTAGCCTAATTAGACCATTGGGAAATGGAGTCAAACATAGAAACTGAAAAATGTAATTGACTTACTGAAAATTAATTAAGTGGCTGACTGGACTTACATATGGCAGCAAATCACCGAAACCTTAGGGCCTTCACTTCGGGCTTCAAACTTTGGTGACAACTTCCTGAAAAGTTTAAAATTAAACTGGGACAAGTGCTTTCCCATCAAGCTTATTAATCACACCATTTCCTACTCTAACTTGCTAAAGATAATGATACAATCACGTGAAATGATCCTTCCAATGTAGCCAATGAAGCAAATGACCACCTGATTGAAGCTTATATTTAGCTTATGAAAGTTCAACATGATAACTGAAATGAATCCATATGTTCATTAATAACACCAAATCCACCTTTACAATTGCTTCCAACATGTTTTCAAAAAGTTCCTTGAAATCATGAATGAACAGCTCTTGTTGATTAGCAAGAAGGAATATGCATTCTTCATTTACAACTATTTCTTGATCCAAGTTTTATTTTTCACCATAAAACTCATAATTAATTCTAAGTGAAAAAATGATATGGTTCTCACTCTTCTCGCCCACAAGAAACAAATTTGAACTTTCTTGAAAGACTGCAAATGAAACAACTACATTATGTATAACAAGAGTGTCAAGAGTCAACCTTTCATGTGCTTCAGCGAAATATGATCTTGATTTTCAAAATATTCTATGTTTTTTACTTCAAGAGGCAAATTTTCCTGAATATCTTCATTTTCAAAAGGCTCTAGATAAAACTTTTCTTTTTCACTGCTTTGAAGCCTAACATCCTCAAAGTCTGAAGCTACATGCATATCTCCTTGAGAAAATGGTTTCATGAGTAATCCTTCATGTGTGTTTGAATTGAGATTTTCTAGAGTAGTAGATTCATCAGATATTTGAAACAGATTAACTTTAATGCACTCTTCAATAACTAGCATAGTAAGATGTAATTATATTTCACATTCCTTTTCAATCTGATTGTCTTGGGATGCATTCTCATTCTATTGAGAATAGTAATTTTCAATAGGATTTATAATTTTCTTTTCTTCAATCACTGATCCAGAAGATGAATGAACCAATGGACTGTTTATTTCCTTTTCTTGGTCATTTGAAATCTATTGAATATGTCCATCAAGCCCATGAGGAAAACCTATTGAGAATCCACTTGAATATCATGGCAACTAACTTCTAGTTTCTGTTCTTGATATATAGATAAAAAATCATAAAGGGCTTCCTTAATTTCATCATCCATACACTCTTCATCACCATAAATATTTTCCTGATATTAAATGAAATCTCCAAAATATGCACAACATATTTTAACCAACAGCAGGAAAGGATAAAGTTTTTTAAAATGCTAATAAAAAGTCGTGATAAAGTCTGCAAGAGAACATAAAATAGCAAGTGGCAAACCTTCATACTAGGATCTAGCTTTTCCTTCTAAAGATTCCATGAACATTCTCATTAAACAAACCTCATGAAAATTAACCTTTAACTTACACACATGCATGTGAAATTTGACCAAATGCAGAGAAGCATCATCTCCATCCCCATCTTTGAATCTTGGCTGATAATTTTGCCAATCTACACAAGGCATGCGGTTTGGGAAGTCTGAAATATTATCTCGATTCATGGGAGCGTACCTTCTGGATTGAGAATTCATCTTGAAAACGTGGAGACACCAGTGGAACTTGAAAATGTAGGTTCTTCTTGATTAGAGTCACCATTTGAATGGTTCAACCTTCTAATGTCCAACTGTTGTTCAACATCAGCGATTAGATTTTATCCTTGTCATTCACACCCAGGGAAAATGCGATTATTTGATCCCTAGCAATGGCACCACTATGTAGCACTCTATAAATTCCTTTAGGCTGAGAAAGGACTACAAAGGTAACCACAAACCTCTTTTGGACAAGAATTTAGCCCTTTTGGTCTAGAGAGGGCTCTCTCTATAGGGTCTTTCAGTCAATTAAATAACTAAAATTTTAAGATAAACAATGTAAACTTTGAAACGGGAACTGATACTGTTACCCGTTTCGTAGATATAGCAAAAAAATGACCCGATTTTCAAAAGTGGTGATGCAGAATACACATGTTTTTTTTAGAACATGGTTTTTGGAACTTTAATTTTTTTTCATGTTCAAGGATGAAATCAAGTTTTAGAATGGTAGTGATTTTCATGCTGATTTTAAAAAGTGAGTATTCTGCATCACACCCTTTTTTAAAAGACCTATTTTTTGACTTTTAATTTTCTAGTGTGTGAAATGTGAAAAATTATTTTCTAAATTTGATAGTTTTTGAAGTTGTCATTTTATTCATATTTTCTTGTTCTCTATCTTAATTTTTTTTTTTTAGGGGGGTTTTTATTGTTTTGCGTTTTTAAATTAGAAAGTCGATAGTTTGAATTTTAGATAATCTACATATTTATACATCCTTAATTAATTTTTCAATCCACATGAAATAATTGTTTCTAAAAAACAACATTTTTTAACAATGGACATAAAAATAACCATTTTTAACATAAATATAACAAAAAAACTAAACGTTTTGATAATTTTTTGCTAGAATTAACATGTCAAAATCACAATTTTTATACAAAAATATTAACTAAAAATGGTCAAATAATAGTTTTTTTTATGAATTTCATGTCAAAAAAATAATAATAACAACTTTTTTTTCAAAAAATAATAATTAACTTAAAAATCAATGCGAAAATCACAAATTACAAATATTGAACACATAACAACTTTAATTCATTGATTATTCTTTTCATGAAATGTCAGAGTCAAAACATTGCAAAGCTTGATTTCCAGGTATAACTTAAATTTAATCAGCAATGTCACGTAATCCAAACTCTTCGTCCTCTAGAGTTTCATCATTTTCATCTTCCACAATATTTTCTGCTTCTTTTTGCGCAATTTCCTCTTCTAATGGGTCTTTGATGTCTGCAAATCTCCTAATATATGTCTTTCCAAACATTCCATGTAATGGTGGTTGGGTTTCCTTTGCCTTTTTTTCCACACGTGATTCACTAAAGTCCCCTTTCCTCAACCCAATTTCTTGCATTTCATCTAGAAGAAATTGAAGAGCATTAATTCTTTGCTGAATGAAATTTCATTGTAATGGATCTTTCTCAATTGCAATGCAATTTCTTCCTTTTTGAAGGCAGCATGCTAGTGTTGTACCTAATTATCAAGCACAAAAAAATAATGAAGTAAATTAGTACAATGACATATTAATTAAAAAAAAGAACATATTGAAATTCAATTCCATGTGGCAAAACCTACCTGAGCCAGAAAATAAATCCAGAACCCAATCTCCTTCATTTGAACATATGTCTATAAGATAGTTAATCAATAATTGTGGTTTCTGATAAATGTTAACTATCTCTCCTTTCGTTTCTTTGTCTTCATATGTTAGTTTTCTCACAACAGCATCATAAGTCAGTATTTGGCTATGACTCTTTCTCTCCACCCGATTAAAAATCATAGACATATGGCTATCATCTTTTGCCCAACTTCAATATGAATGAACTCACAGTCATTTATAAATTGTTGATCTTCATTGTTAAGAAGATTTGACTTTTGCCTGTAACATAAAATAGTAAAAGTTCAATTAACTTGTACATAAATGAATTTTTCAACATTAATCAAATATACCTTTAAACATCTTACCATGTAAGCTGCATCCTTGAATTTGTTTTCCCCTTGAAGCTTGACAATACCATTGCCAATTGTGTGTCTGAATGAAATGTCACAAATCTCCATAATGGTGATGACGTCACTTCCATAAATCCCGCCACCACTTTATTAAAATCTTGATAAGTATAAGGGTCACTATCATAGTAAATGTTTGGAATATTGAAACCATGGGGAATATCTGCAATAACCAAGGCATAATCCCTTTTTGGTACGAGTTTAGCAATGTCTTCGCAGTCGCCTTGTATTATTTGATATTGAATAGTGTCTAGCCCATTCCAAATGAAATGATTAAGAGTTGGATCAAGTACAACATTCTTAATACGTTGCTTTCTCAGTCTTTCAATTTTTATTTTTTCAATAAAAGTCTTGAAACTGTCTGGTGCTCCATTATCTTCTTTCTTCATCTTTTACCAAACAAACAAATGTATGTGTAAGTTTTAAATTAAAAATAGTACACAGATGATTAAAACTGAATGTATAAATCAAGTTACCTTTTTAAATGCAAGATAAAAAGCTTTTAATGTTGATGTAGAACTTGAATCTGGATAGTTGCGTACAACATCATCCCAACTATCTTCATTCAACAGTTTAACCATTTGTTCCTGAATTTTCATGTAAACTTTGTGACTGCATAGATAAAGTAAGAAAAAATTAATATAATGATATGTATAACAAATAATACCAATAACAACATGTTTTATTTAAAAGATAACTATAATCCTGGAAATAAGTAAAAATAATTCAGCAAACTTACTTTTGAAATTCTTCAGACATTTCTTCCAATGATAATTCCCCTGACCTCACACGAGATAATATTGTTTTGACAATTTTTTCATCTTTCACTCCTTGCATCGCCCTCCAAGGCGTGATGGTCATATCGTCTGGAAGTTGCTTCAGTTCAGGAGCTGATTTATTGTTGCTACATATCAATGGCTTAGACTTTTTGACCCTCTGGTTTTTAATGCCAATGTCTTCCCACATGCTAAAAATGTCATCAATCAAATTCCAAATATCTCCAGTTCTAAATGCCAATTGGAAAATGTTATCAATACCTCTGAATAAATCGCTATATCTGTTGTCTTTTCCACCTTTTGAATTGGTTTTCTCTTCAATTTGATAGCCTATTTCCATACAACATTCCTTTCGGAAATCTGCAGTAGTATTTATCTTATCCCCACCACATTTTTTCTAGGAATTCACTATGAATAAATCTAACCTTTTGGATCAAAGTCATAGACATCCTATATTCATTATCTGAATTAAGATCCAATGCCACTAACTTTGCTTCTGTTTCATTTAAACCAACATAAATGCCACATTTCATTGTTTCAAAACGTGGGTTATTAGGATATTCCTCCATCAATTGTCTTTGAGCTTCAACAAAATGGTTCCCCCCAAGCACATAATAATTGTATTCAAAACATTTTGACTTATCAAATGCTTCTTTGTTGGGAACTTGAAGTGGATCAACAAGAAGCACATAACTAACCACATGAGCATATGGATTGTACCTCATCAATGTCTTCAAGTTGTGAACATGCAGATGATGTGACTTTCTGATTTGATATTGGCATTGTCCTTCACTTGCCTTATAGGTTTGTCTGACATTTAACTGAAATGTACGACCACCATCAATTAAGCTTCTCTTTGTCAAATTCTGTCGAATGGCATTTTGTTTTGTTTTGATTATGCCATCATCTAAATCAGCTCCTGGTGTAATGATTTCTCTGCTTTCTTTTGAAGTTTCACTAGGTTCTTGACTACTGGTAATGACTACTTCAAGATCTTCAACTCTACTTTTTTTCGTCATAACATTCTCAAGAGATCTATTCTTGGGCATTGTTACTTTTGGTCTTTTACGAACTTCTTCAGTTCCAATGTCATCTTCAGTAATGGCAACATATGCTTCATTGTCAATTTCAACTTCATCGTCCTCAAAAGTAACTTGTTTACCCTTGCTAGATTTATCCACCAGAGGCCTTTTTTTCTGATTCTTTGGATGTAGTTTTGTAGCATCATCAATTACTACATTTCCATGTTTTCCATATCTTCTTCTGACACTGAGTAAAAATGGCTGACAACTTTCATGATATCATGCTCTATGAAATGAATGCCTCCCAACCTAATTGAACAGCTTTCAACAAAATTCTGCCAAACAAAATATCATATGTTAATATAAACAAAGTTAAAAAAAATATAGCGAGACACTTTCAAAGCGCAAAATAAAAATACAAATAACAATACTTACGATGTTTTGTGTCATCTCATTTACGATTTGTTTACACAACTTTGTAGATACCTCTCTCATGTCATATAATGAATATTATAGTCGGTATTTAATCCTTTCATGTGACTTGGGAGCTTTTGTAAGTACGTAAACAACTTCAGTGTTTGGTATCGAACACATATCTATGACTCTTCCCATCACCTCCAAATTTTCATTATTTTGTTGTATATCAATGTATAGATATATATTCACAGTTGTGCTCTCTCTTTCTTTCACATACCAGACTCTTGATGGAAATTTCACCTCTTTTGAACTTTTCCAATCTGAGATTAGCTTCTTATCACTTGAAGCACTTGAAATATTTGTAGGCATGAGCTCAGGTGGAGTTCGTTCACCAATGTTTTTTGAAGATACACCTTTAAGACTCTTTGGTCCAGAAAGATTCACAGAAATTTTCCTTGATGCCATTTTCCTAAAAAAAAATACATAAATTAGTAAATAAAAAAACATAAAAACTTAAATTAATAACAAAAATATACCATAAATTTTTTATTTGTATAATCAAAATTGCCCAGCCACCTCTAACGGGCAGGCGGGTCGATGGGCGAGCGGGAGGTCAGGTGAGGGATAATGAGGCTAAGTAGACATTTAGGCAAGTATGGGCGAGCCCCTACCCATGCGCCCCCCACAACCCCCTAAGCTTCCCCTCCTCCCCGCCCCCCTCACCCCACCCCCTACCATCCCCCCACACCCCCGCCCCCAAAACCCCCTCCCCCCTATCCCCCGCCCCCAAACCACCTACACCCCCCAACACCTCCCCGTGGCCGCCCCTCCCCACTGCGCCCACCACTCCCCACACCTCGCGCCCCCCTTACCCTATCCCCCCCCCACCATCCTCGCGCCCTAACCCACCCCCCCAACCCTTATCCCCCCCCCTACACCCTACCCGCGCCCTACCCCATTCCCCCCCCCCCCTCCGCCCCCTACCCTACCCCATCCCCCCCCCCCCCCGCCCCCTATCCTACCCCCCCATTCCCCCACCCTACCCCCCTCATCCCCCCCCCCCCTGCCCCCTATCCTACCCCCCCCCATCCCTCCCACCCTACCCCTACCCCCCCCGTTCCCCCCCCACGCCCCCTATCCTACCCCCCCCCATCCCCCCCACCCTACCCCTACCCCCCCCATTCCCCCCCCACGCCCCATATCCTACCCCCCCCAACCCCCCCCCCCCACGCCCCCTATCCTACCCCACCCATCCCCCCACCCTACCCCTAACCCCCCCCACCCTACCCCATTCCCCCCACCCCCGCCCCCTATCCTACCCCATCCCCACCCCGCCCACCCAGCCCACCCACCCTACCCGGCCCACCTGCCTGACCCCGCCCACCCGGCCCACCTGCCCTACCCCGCCCTAACCCTCCCACCCGCCCGACCCCGCCCGGCCCACCCGCCCACCCGCCCTACCCGGCCCACCCCGCCGCCCCTCCCCCTCCGCCTCCCCCTCCCCCGCCCCTCCCCGGCCCCCTCCGTCGCCCCTCCCCCTCCGCCTCCCCCTCCGCCGCCCCTCCCCGGCCCCCTCCGTCGCCCCTCCCCCTCCGCCTCCCCCTCCGCCGCCCCTCCCCGGCCCCCTCCACCCGCGCAGGGCCACCCCCGGGCCGCCCCACCCCGCCGCCGGTCGGGCGGGGCGGGGCGGCCCGGGGGTGGCCCTGCGCGGGCGGAGGGGGAGGCGGAGGGGGCCGGGGAGGGGCGGCGGAGGGGGTCGGGGAGGGGCGGGGGAGGAGGGGAGGGGGAGGGGGAGGGGCGGCGGAGGGGGCCGGGGAGGGGCGGGGGAGGGGGAGGGGGAGGGGGGGTGGGTGGGCCGGGTGGGCGGGTAGGGAGGGGTAGGCGGGGTAGGGCGGGTGGGGCGGGTAAGCCGGGTAGGCCGGGTGGGCCGGGTAGGGCGGGTAGGGCGGGTGGGGATGGGGTGGGATAGGGGGCGGGGGGTGGGGGGCAGGGAAAATTTTAAGAACCCCCCCTAAATTTATAAATATAATAAATGGGCAAATCTCCATGGTATATAGGAAAAATGGAAGGCGATTTTATCAATAATATAATATGTATATATTATTTTTTGGCGAATCTCTCACCAGGCATAGCGAATATTTTACTCAATTATAAAATCTTGTAAGATCTTGGCGAGTCTTTCACTAAATAATAAAACTTTGTAAATTCCTAGTGAATCTTAGCATAGCCTACATGCTGGTTTAATTCCCCCATTTAAATAGGCTACATTCCAGGTGAATACCATGGGTCAATACCATGTGCCATTTTGGTGAATACCATGGGTCAATACCATGTGCCATTTTTATTTTTATTAATTCTAATATTAGGGTTAATAATGGTTTTTTACATGGTATTAATAACAATCTAGTCCATGGTATTTGTCCCATAGTATTTTGGCCATAGGTTTCACCTAAATATAACCCATTTTTTGAGTGTTAGTAAATATAAGGTGACTTATGGAGTAAATATAAAAAAATGTTTTATTTGTTTACCATACCTCTCGTTTATTTATATTTTTATTAATTTACCATACCTCTTTTACAAATATGGTATTTGGCCCATAGGATTCACTTAAATAAAACCTCTTTCTTGAGCCTTCATAAATAGAACGAGGGTTATGGACTAAATATAAAAAGAGGTTTTATTTATTTACGATACGTCTAGTTTATTTATATTTTTATTTATTTACCATACCTTTTGAGTAAGTATAAAAAGACATTTTATTTATTTACCATACCTCCACTTTACTTATATTTTTATTTGTTTACACCCTTACATGTATATAAGGGGACTTGTGGAGTAAATATAAAAAATGTTTTATTTATTTACCATACCTCTCATTTATTTATATTTTTATTAATTTACCATACCTCTTTTATAAATATGGTATTTGGCCCATAGGATTCACTTAAATAAAACTTATTCTTGAAAATGGGCGAATGGATTCACTTAAATAAAACCTATTCTTGAAAATGGGCAAATGGAAGGTTGTAAGTCCTAATTTCAAGGGCTAAATTTACCTTTTTTACCCTCTCCCTTAAAATAAGGTGGGCTATTTGAGGTGATTTGTAAAAATGTACTATGATACAAAATATTCGCCCACTAAAAATTTAAAACCCCTTAATTTCACCAAAGGGCGAACATTCGCCCCTAAAATTATCCTTGGTGGGGGGGAATGGGTTAGGGCGTGGGGGGGGGAATGGGGGGGTAGGGGTAGGGTGGGGGGATGGGGGGGTAGGATAGGGGGCGTGGGGGGGGACGGGGGGGTAGGATAGGGGGGGAATGGGGGGGGTAGGGGTAGGGTCGGGGGATGGGGGGGTAAGGGTAGGGTGGGTAGGGTAGGGTAGGGTAGGGTGGGGGGGTAAGGGTAGGGGGCGAGGGGGAGGGGTGGCGGTAGGGGTAGGGGCGGGGGGGTAAGGGTAGGTGGGGGGTAGGGGTAGGGGCAGAAGGGGGTGGAGGGAGAGGGGGCACGGGGAAGGAGTTAGGGGGTGGGGCCCATGGGGCCGGCATTAAGGAAGGGGGGGAGGAGTTGAGATTGGAGGGGAATGGGAATTAGGGGGTGGGCTTATGGGGAGGAGAGTTGTGGGGTAGGGAAGGAAGAGTTGGGGAAAGGGTGCATGGGTGGGTGAGTTGGGGGTGGCAAGGGCTGTCGCATGGGTAGGGTAGAAGGGGGAAGAGGGCATGGGTGAATGGGAAAGATCGGTAATGGGTTGGGGGAAGGGGGCACGACGACGGCCTACCCACAGTTATTTGGTGATTGAGTTTGATTGGGCCCACCATGCTCACGATTGACATAATTGTTATTTTGGCTTGGAAAAATTATTAATTTAAAAAAAAATTCTTCTTCGACGTTAAATTAATTTAATATGAAAATTTTGAAAAAAAATTGAACTTACCTTTCAATTGCGATAATTCTTCATTGAATATGTTGTTGATAGCAATATAGCTGCTCCACAAATTCACGTCTTTCAACGAACTTCAGAAAACCTGGATGTGAGGTAAGTAATAGTGATAACGAAATTTAATATATAAGTGAAATTACGAAGATGTTTTTCTGTACGATTAATGTGGGATAATTTGTTTTAAATTATTATAGAGCGAATATTGTAGAGTTATTTTACAATGGATTGAATGTGGGATTAATTTGTTTTAGAATATATTATAAAAATTTAAAAAAAAAAAATAGTTGTTTAGTAAATATTATATACTTTAACTATTAGAATAATTAATATAGAAGTTGTAGTTTACAATTTGAATTTCAGTGATTGATTTCATAAAAAAAATTAGTTTATGTTTTTCAATGAATTGTAGAATAAAATAATAAAGGTAAATAAATCTAACAAACTTTTGGAGGGAAATATTTTCGCGAAAATTTTTGGAGGGAATAATTTTGGAGGGAATATTTCATTCTTTAAGCTATATAATATTCTTAGGAGACTCCATTTGTATCATTCAACATCTTCTGTTTGAAAGGGATGGATTGTTCTGATGGTGAAGTTTCGGTTTATACACCATCAACATCTTCATCGCGTAACAACTCTATTCATATTGATGAATATAGTGGGAATTCTTCCACTATGAATAGAAAGTCAATTCTTCCACTTAGTCCCGATTCTAAGGACTATGAAAGCAGCGGTGATGAAGAGCATGATGGTGAAGTTCAAAAGAATGGAGTGTCACGATGTCCACTTAGTCCTAATTCTGAGGACTATGAGAGTAGCAGTTTTGAAGAGTGTGATGGTGAAGTTCAAAAGAATGGAGGGTCACGGTGTCCACTCAGTCCTAATTCTGAAGACTATGAGAGCAGCAGTTTTGACGTGCATGATGGCGAATTTCAAAATAATGGAGTGTCACGGTGTCCACTTAGTCCTAATTCTAAGGACTATGAGAGCAGCAGTGATGAAGCGCGGGATGATGATTTTCAAAAGAATGGAGTGTCAAAGTGTCCAGTTAGTCCTGATTCTAAGGAATATGAGAGCAGCAGTGATGATGAGTGTGATAATGAATTTCAAAAGAATGGAGTGTCAAAGTGTCGAGTTAGTCCTAATTCTAAGGACTATGAGAGCAGCGATGATGAAGCGCGGGATGATGATTTTCAAAAGAATGGAGTGTCAAAGTGTCCAGTTAGTCCTGATTCTAAGGACTATGAGAGCAGCAGTGATGAAGCGCGGGATGATGATTTTCAAAAGATTGGAGTATCACAATGTCCTCTTAGTCCTGATTCTAAGGACTATGAGAGCAGTAGTGATGAAGCGCGGGATGATGATTTTCAAAAGATTGGAGTATCACAATGTCCTCTTAGTCCTGATTCTAAGGACTATGAGAGCAGCAGTGATGAAGCGCGGGATGATGATTTTCAAAAGATTGGAGTATCACAGTGTCCTCTTAGTCCTGATTCTAAGGACTATGAGAGCAGCAGTGATGAAGCGCGGGATGATGATTTTCAAAAGATTGGAGTATCACAATGTCCTCTTAGTCCTGATTCTAAGGACTATGAGAGCAGCAGTGATGAAGCGCGGGATGATGATTTTCAAAAGATTGGAGTATCACAATCTCCTCTTAGTCCTGATTCTAAGGACTATGAGAGCAGCAGTGATGAAGAACAGGATGAGAGCAGCAGTGATGATCCAATGATGGAGATGTTGCCAAGAAATATTGTATCGAGGAGTAGCAGCAGACCTTTTCGTATCAATGCAAACTATTCTAGTTATACAAGGGGTAGAGCAGAATATCTGACGAGAATAAGTTCTATGAGCGCTCTCATTTCAAGTGAATGTTGCCAAAAAAAATTCTTGAAACGTATGGATTTCACATTTGCATTAGAAAGCAGGAAGAGATATTTGTCAATGAATAAAAGCATGCAAAACTCATATTTAGTTGGCTGCATGCAATCTACATTGTCAGGTTATGATTATCATATTAGGGATTTATTATTGTGTAGAAAAGCTTTCAAAATGTTTCATTCAATTGGGAATTTTCGTCTCTCGAGAATTCAAGAAAATTTGGAAAAGGATCCCACATTTTATTCAGAAGTACGTTATAAAAGACAGTTTGGGCCATTATCAAATACTGCAATGTCATGGATGAAAGATTTCTTTTCAAAGCATGGAGAGTGTATGCCAAATAGAGAGACAATACATATTCCAGATAATTTTTCAAGACGAGAAATCTACAACTTATACAAAGAATATGCAGAAAGTGCTGAGGGACAGGGCCAATTTATTACATATCAATATTTTGTGAAGATATGGAAGAAAGAATTCAATAATGTTCGTATTCCTAAGAAGACAAGGATTGGGATTTGCAGTACATGTGCTTCTCTTAAATCAAAAAGGGACAAATGTGAAGGCTCAGAAAGAGGTAAGTGTTCATAACTTTTACTTTCAAATTTGTATAGTCATCAACTATGAAAACATATTTCTTAATGAATTTATTTTATGTTGTGTAGATTTAATTGTCAAAGAACTTCAGGAGCATCGCGAACAACAAACAAATGAAAGGAAGAAGTTGTACAAGCATCGAAAGAAGTGTTATGATAATCCAAATAAATATTTGGGTTTGATAATTGATGGTATGGACCAGAATAAAACACTTTTACCACATTTTGTTCGCACACCCAAAAATCTACAAGAGGAAAATTTTATTCAGTTTCACTTGGTCGGTTGTATGGTCTTCAATGGGAAAATGTTGCCAAGGGTGTACTTCACAGCTCCAAATATTCATATTGATGCAAATCTGACCATAACCATAATTCATGATGTGATTTCTCATTGGTCTAGTAATCTTCCTAAAGTTTTGTATCTACAATTGGACAACACTTGCCGTGAAAACAAAAATCAGGTTGTTTTTGGGTATCTGAACATGCTTGTTGAATTGAGAATTTTTCAAAAGGTAAAGGTTGGTTTCCTTCTTGTTGGGCACACTCATGACCATATTGATCAGATGTTCAGTCGTTTTTCAGTCACATTGAGGAGGAAGGAAGTTGGGAGCTTGCCATCACTAATTGAATGTATTAAGAAATCATACATGCCAGAGCTTGCTTTTGAAGTGTTGGAAGAAACTGTTGACATGCGAAGGTTTATTCTAGGATCATATGGTGAGGGGAAATGCATTGAACAACTTAATGATATTAGCTTCCAACATCAATTTCGTATAAAAAAAATTGATGGGAAAACACTAATATGGGGCAAGAAGTTTTCAACTACTACAGAATGGGCACCGTCATCAGGTTTGCAATTTTTGAAGTTCATTCCAGATCGCCCAATATTTGCATCAAAAATATTGTTATTACAATCAGTTGGTGAAGTTCAGAATGCATGCAGACAGAATAGACATATAAATTATTCTGATTGCCTAGAAGAAATGAAAAAATGTATTAGATATACATATGAGTACTTTGACATTGCTGATTCAGTTTGGTGGGAGTCATTTTTCAATAATCAAAGTGATATTATTTCAACAACAACCAATGAAGATATACCTTTGAAAAATCCATTTATTTGGCCACAAAATGTGTCGAATGAACAAGAGGAAGTAAACAGTGTTGAACAGCAACAAACTCAAGGTATTATTAATTCTTCACAGGCAATGGAAAGAGAGATGTATATTGGTTCCAGAAGATCTCGTGCACAACGTGAAGCCATGGAAGACCTTTATAGGGGTTCAGTACATGATATTAAGGAGGGTTGCATGATTGCAGTGCTAGCAGATGGAGATCCCAAAGGCTATCCATTTTGGGTTGCTAAAGTTATAAAGGTCTTTACAAAAAATGAGGATGTTACAAGTGTTGAAGTACATTGGTATGCCACAAATACACACCCATTCAATGGTGTGTATAAGCCAGAGATGGTAGTTGACAAAAAAAATGGTGGAAAAAGAAAAAGAAAGGGTACAAATATAAATCGCCGCCGCACAGACATATTACAATTGGAGGATGTTGACATACTTTTTATGACTTCAATTTAACAAAGAGAGGAACTCTTCGCTTCAAGACGATAGAGATTCTGAAAAGGTTGTTACCAGAAGGAATAGTGTTGACATGGGAGTCTGCTGAAACTAGTCGTAGATCTAGAAGACTTTTGTGTTGAGATTGCAACAAGATGATGGAGCTTAGTGAAAAGAGTCGCCTTCACTAAGTGGGCCCGTAGGCTATTTTTGGCGCAAGTCTATTTTTAGACTATGTCTATTTTTAAACATATGGATCATGTCTATGGATTGCAGGTTGCTGTTTATGGATGATTGATCAAGTTGGGAAAAAATAGATGGACTTCTATTTTTTATGAAAGTGTGAGTGATCAAAGTCTATTTTTAGACTGGCTGTCAAAAATAGAAAAGTCAAATATTATTATCTCACAATAATATTTGGACTATAAACTTAATCTTATTCTCTTGGAGCACTTCAATTTGAGCTACAGAGGTGGCACATGCAGCTGTCAGAAGGAAATACGCTTTTCTTATGAGTCAGTTGAGTTGTTGCATGCATGACTTCAGTTAGAACTCAATCAGTTGAGTTTGGTGGAGTTGATTGTGGAGTTGATGGAGTTGTGTTCAGTTTAGCTTTGTTAAACTGGTTGTATTTAGCCTAACTAGCAAATAGACTAGAGATGAGTTGGGTGAATTAGTTATTAATTAATTCACAAGTTATTAACTCATAATACAACTAATGAATACATCAATTAACTTAGTTGCATGTCAGTGCATGTTCAGTTCAACAGGGACAGGTGGTAGAGAATCAGATTGCTATCAGTTGTGACTATAGTTGTGCACCAGATCTTGCACAATCAAGGGATTGACTATGCCAATGAGTTTGCTCACGTATTTTCCCACATTATAGCTTGTGCTCACGTCCAACAAAGGGTGAGTGACTATTTTGTAGGTGAAAAACGAGTTTGGTGAGCCATTCTCATCAGTTCTTGAGCAGGTATTGAGCAGTGGAGGCAGGCAAGTAGTGGAAGAGATTTGGAGATCAGATCTGAGCTGTATTGTGTGTAACAGAGGTGGAGATACTTGTGAGAAGTATTATGTTGTGTAATGTTACATGACTCAATCATTAATATACAGATAGTTGGGGTTTTTAGCGAGATGCTTTCCTCGGGATACATACTGTGTTAATGTGTGAATGCTCTTGATGTTTTATTGTTATTGATGTTGCTATATTGATGATCAATGTAGAGGAGATTATGTATTGTGTATGTTTTCCGCAATAGTACATGATCAGGATAAGCTCCATTGAATATGTGTTAAATTACTCAAAATTTCTACATGGTATCAGAGCAACTTGATTTGTAGAAGAGATTTTTACAGGATATCAAGCGAGGATTGATCATCAGATCTACTATTCAGGAAGTGTTTACATTCTATTTCTTCAGGCAGAGTCTGTAATCGGGCCAGGTAGCCTCTGGATTCATCCTTCCTTTGGAAGGTGAGATATCCGGTGAATGCCCATATAGTCAATCTTTGTACGAGAAATATTGTGTTCTCACGAATTCTAGATTGGAAGCAGTTGATTTGGTAGCTGGTGGAAAATTGAATTTGCAGCAGTGTTGTTGAAATGTCTTTCAATGGATTGCAAATGTTATTCCAAAGCAAGAGTGACCTGGCGCTCAAGGATAAACTCAGTAACAATAAAGGTGAGAATGGATCTTCATCAAAGGTATCTGATGAAGGGAATTTCGCTTTGGCTGCCAGAGCAAAGAAGGGGAAGAAAAAGAAAGCTTCTCAGTCTGGTGCGAAAGGCAAGAAGCAGGATATGTCCAAGGTGAAGTGTTTTCACTGTCACCAGCACGGACACTATGCCACAAATTGTCCGCAGAAGAAGAAGAACAAGCAAGCTTCTGGATCTTCAGGGGGAGAGGCCTTAACTTCTCAGTATGAGCTTGATTTTTCATTGATCGCATGCTTGGTTTCAAGTGTGATGGGATCGGTGTGGTTCTTGGACAGTGGTGCGTCTTTTCACATGATGGGAGATAGAGATTTGTTCTCTGATCTGGAGGACAAAGATCTTGGAGTGCACATCGAGATGGGCGATGATGGTAGATACAGTGCGACCGGTATCGGTACCATTTCCTTTGAGAGGGAGTCTGGTAAACCCTTTGTATTGAAGGAAGTCATGCTTGTTCCAGGATTGAAGAAGAATCTCATCTCAGTGGTGATGTTAGAAGACAAGGGGTATGATGTTGTTTTCAGCGAGGGAAAGGCCTTCCTGCGTAGCAAGACAACTGGTGAGACCCAGAAGATAGGGGTTCGAGTGAGGAACCTTTATCAGTTGCATGTAGATGGATGCGCAGCAATGGCAGGCAAGGCAGAAGGATTGGTGAGCCGGGATGATGGCGAGTTGTGGCACAGGAGATTGGGTCACCTTCACCATGGAGCCTTGAAGATATTGTAGCAGATCACTACAGGGCTTCCTAAAGGCACACTTGCGCAGTCAGATCAGTGCAAGGGGTGTACTTTGGGGAAGTTTGTGAAAGCCACCTTTCACAAGAAGGATAGTTGCGCCACGACGATCCTTGAGAGAATTCACACAGACATGTGTGGACCTTTCTCAGTTGCTTCGACAGCAAAACACAAGTATTATGTGATTTTTGTTGATGATTTCTCTCGTAAGTGCTGGATCTTCTTCATGCAGAAGAAGAGCGAGACATATTCAAAGTTCTGTGAATTCAAAGCACTGGTCGAGAAGGAGTCGGGGAAGAAGGTGAAGGCTCTTAGGAGCGATAATGGTGGTGAATACATCTCGGATGAGTTCAAGTATTTCTGCAAGACAGAAGGGATTCGTAGAGAGCTCATAGCTCCCCATAACCCACAGCAGAACGGGGTAGCTGAGCGGAAGAACAGAACGATTGTGGGTGCTGCACGGGCAATGTTGCATGATCAGGGCCTACCCCTTCACTTGTGGGCGGAAGCATGCAATACAGCAGTTTATGTGTAGAACCGTTGTCCTCATAGGATACTTGGCATGAGTACACCTGAGGAACTTATTCTGGTAAGAAGCTTGATCTTTCTCATTTGAGGATTTTTGGTGCTAACGTTTACATGCATGTGACGAAGGATACCAGGAAGAAGTTAGAGCTGACAGCAGAGGTTGGGATATTTGTGGGGTACACTGATACGCCCCACAACTATCGTGTGTATTTTCCAGACAGTGGTAAAATTGTTGTGTGACGGGATATAAAATTTCAGGAGGAGAAAGCCATGAAGTGTTCGCTTGAGAGGGAGCTACACTTGCATGCAGATGAGGAGCTATTAGTTCCTAAGGATGAGCTTCAGGATGTGGATCAGCCATAAGACGAGGTTCATGGAGTGGAAGAGACCACTCATGTAGCGCCAACCATCAGAGGGCGAAAGCGCTTGACAGAAGCTGAGCGACTGGCTCAAGATGCAGAGAAAGTTGTAGGACCACCTACAGCCCAACGCAGGCAGAGACAGTCACCTGATCGGTACACTGGATACATGGCTCTTATGAGCAAGTGTGTTGTGACTGAGCCATCCTCCTTCGAGGAAGCTGTGGAGGATCCCGCATGGGTAGACGCCATGGTGGAAGAGTATGATTCTATTGTCAGAAACAGTGCATGGGAGATTGTTCCTAGACCAGAAGGGAAATCAGTGGTGGGTTCGAGATGGATCTACAAAGTTAAGCAGGCATCTGACGGGAGTGTGGAGAAGTAAAAGGCAAGATTTGTTGCCCGAGGCTTTTCACAGATTGAGGGGATTGATTATGAGGAGACCTTTGCACCTGTCGCAAGGTATTCTTCCATACGGACGATTCTTGCTCTCTCAGCGCAGATGGGATGGAACATTCATCAGATGGATGTGAAGACTGTGTTCCTCAATGGAGTCATTGAGGAGGAGGTGTACATTGAGCAACCCGAAGGCTTTGAAGTCTTCAGCAGCGAGTCGCATGTGTGCAGGCTCAAGAGAGCGCTGTATGGGTTGAAGCAAGCACCACGTGCTTGGTACACACGGATAGACAGCTATTTCACAGGACTTGGATTCTCCAAGAGCGATGCGGATCCGAACCTATACCAGATTGTGGTGGAGGGTAAGTTGCTTATCATTGTACTGTATGTTGATGATTTGATTCTAACGGGTGATGAGTTGTTGATACTGTCATGCAAGAAGGATCTTGCTACAGAGTTTGAGATGAAGGATTTGGGCCTCCTTCACTATTTCCTAGGATTGGAAATATGGCAGCGCAGTGGTGGACTGTTTGTTTCTCAGGGCAAGTATGCTCGGGAGATACTGGAGAAGTTCAACATGCATGGCTGCAAGCCTGTTGATACTCCTCTTCCTGGAGGTTGGAGGAAGGAGGATGCCACTTCGGGAGAAGAAGTGGATGCCACTGTTTATCGACAGTTGGTGGGGTCGCTGATGTATTTGGTCAATACACGACCTGATATATGCTATGGAGTTAACCAACTTTCACAAGCTATGGTTAAGCCTACCAAGCTCTTTTGGAAGGCGGGCAAGCATGTATTGTGCTACTTGAGAGGCACATCGGGATATGGTTTGTGGTACAGACAGGAGGATGAGGTGAAGCTATGTGGCTTCACGGATGCAGATTGGGCAGGGAGCCCAACAGACAGAAAGAGCACATCAGGAGGGGTATTCAGTATTGGATCGACAGCAGTTTCTTGGTACAGCAAGAAACAGAGATCCGTGGCACTCAGTTCAGCGGAGGCCGAGTATATGGCAGCAAGTTTGGCTGCATGCGAGGCTATATGGATGAGGAAGATCCTAGTTGGTTTGTTCGGTTCTCATTTGGATCCTACTGTGATTTACTGTGATAACTAGAGTTGCATTAAACTCTCGGCTAATCTTGTATTTCATGATAGATCTAAACATATTGACATCAGGTACCATCATATCAGAGATTGTGTGCAGCGGAGGATCATGTTACTTTCGTACATTCCAATGGAGGATCAGGATGCTGATATTCTGACGAAGGCTCTCACCAGGAGCAAATTCGAGTACCACCGAGGCAAGATAGGGGTTGCTGATAACCCATATCTTGTCGAGAGGGAGTGTTGAGATTGCAACAAGATGATGGAGCTTAGTGAAAAGAGTCGCCTTCACTAAGTGGGCCCGCAGGCTATTTTTGGCGCAAGTCTATTTTTAGACTATGTCTATTTTTAGACATATGGATCATGTCTATGGATTGCAGGTTGTTGTTTATGGATGATTGATCAAGTTGGGAAAAAATAGATGGACTTCTATTTTTTATGAAAGTGTGAGTGATCACAGTGTGAGTGATCAAAGTCTATTTTTAGACTGGCTATCAAAAATAGAAAAGTCAAATATTATTATCTCACAATAATATTTGGACTATAAACTTAATCTTATTCTCTTGTAGCACTTCAGTTTGAGCTACAGAGGTGGCACATGCAGCTGTCAGAAGGAAACACGCTTTTCTTATGAGTCAGTTGAGTTGTTGCATGCATGACTTCAGTTAGAACTCAATCAGTTGAGTTTGGTGGAGTTGTGTTCAGTTTAGCTTTGTTAAACTGGTTGTATTTAGTCTAACTGGCAAATAGACTAGAGATGAGTTGGGTGAATTAGTTATTAATTAATTCACAAGTTATTAACTCATAATACAACTAATGAATACATCAGTTAACTCATTTGCATGTCAGTGCATGTTCAGTTCAACAGGGACAGGTGGTAGAGAATCATATTGCTATCAGTTGTGACTATAGTTGTGCACCAGATCTTGCACAACCAAGGGATTGACTATGCCAATGAGTTTGCTCACATATTTGCCCACATTATAGCTTGTGCTCACATCCAACAAAGGGTGAGTGACTATTTTGCAGGTGAAAAACGAGTTTGGTGAGCCATTCTCATCAGTTCTTGAGCAGGTATTGAGCAGTGGAGGCAAGCAAGCAGTGGAAGAGATTTGGAGATCAGATCTGAGCTGTATTGTGTGTAACAGAGGTGGAGATACTTGTGAGAAGTATTATGCTATGTAATGTTACATGACTCAATCATTAATATACAGATAGTTGGGGTTTTTAGCGAGATGCTTTCACCGGGATACATACTGTGTTAATGTGTGAATGCTCTTGATGTTTTATTGTTATTGATGCTGCTATATTGATGATCAATGTAGAGGAGCTTATGTATTGTGTATGTTTTCCGCAATAGTACATGATCAGGATAATCTCCATTGAATATGTGTTAAATTATTCAAAATTTCTACATTTTGAAACCTGGAATGTTGGGCATGCATGTGGACTCAAATGGGGCACTAGTTGATGAAAGAGAAGAATATGGAACATCTTCGTCAGCATCCAGTCACTCATCTGAAGATGTGAATTGTGATGGTGTGCAAGAAAATATGAGTGATTTTGAATAATTGTTTAAGACAGATTATATAACTGATGTATGCATCATATCTTCAAATAAAATTAATGTTTTCCATATGTTGTTAAATGAGAAGTTATGAAGCATTTTTATGTTGTTGGATTATGTCTTAAGTATGATAAATTTTATTGTTTAAATATCTACAATGAAATATCAAATAAGAGATATAATGTCTGTTTTATTCAGTATACAAATGAATACTTTTGATTTCATTGAGTGATATACTTTGTTCATAATGTCATGGTTTTTTAATTTTATAGTTGAAAAAATTTCAATTTCTTTTGTATCTAGCATGGTGTGGTTGAAAACATGTTAAATTTATACTTAGGAAAGAAAAATGATATTCTACCAGAAACATTAATGTGTTTTTTCCTTAAAAATTAACTTTGTTTGAGACATAAAAAATTGGTTTTATTAGCATTTTTTTAAAAGTTTGAAAATTGACGCTAAAAAAAAAACGTTATTCCAGTAGCATCACTTTCGTTTTGAAGCTATATTTTGCAAGAAAATTTCGTAGTCACCACCATTTTTAAAACACGTTCAAAATTGGCACCTAAAAAAAAACATTCCAGTATACAGACTTTTCGTTTTTAGCACTGTTTTTGATGTTTTTTTGGGGTTTTTGGGCCAGAGTTCTCGTTTTGAGTTTATAGTTCCCGTTTCAAAGTTTACATTGTTGATAGCTCTTAAGGACAAGAGAAATGAATTTGGTTTACGTATTTTAAAGTTTAATGACAAAGTGATAGAGACATGGATTGGGCATCCTTGTTTAGAAAATCTCGGTGATTAAAATGGGATAGTGACCAGTTCTTTACTAAGGGAAAGATAGCCAACACTTTGGATATTTAAAATCAGTTGTAGTATATGGTGGAGGAAAAAAATATTACAATCCACCAAGCATAAAGCATCTAGGGATCAATTTTATACTCAGTTTCAGATGAAAGACATGAATATTATTTGAAAGGAAAACATAGACCCATCTTAGATGAGATCTACATTCATTAACTTCTTTTAAATAATAGAGACAGTAGATTCATGAATAACCAAAAGAAATGGAGTATGAATAAATGAAAGCAAAAGAACACATAAGAACATAGGAAAACACATCACCAAAATATGTTGACACAAAAATCCTTGAAAAAAATAACTTTGGTCTTCTTCATTAATCACTGAATAATCATCACAAAATACACTAAACTTTGTCTCTTATATTTGTTGATCAACCCTTTCTTCATAGTTCTTGTGGCCTTAAACATAATTTTTTACATAACATGCCCATTGACTAGATACATTGTATGTTTTATCCACTAAGTGGATCGAATCAAACTAAGTTCAATAACATGTTGTATTTGAATCAAAAGGCTAAACAAAGCTAAACATAAAAACTACAGTGTTTATCTGAAAAGAAGCATAAATCATTTTATCTTATCCATGTGATGACCTTATCCATTTCAGTTTCAAAGTTATCCCCATCCTTGATCATGATAGCATAGTTTGGATCCAAAAAAAAAATAGAAACAACAACTTGAGTTGAATAGCGGTTGCGCAACAACTCAAACTTGGCATGCACACATATAGCACTAAGGGACAACTAGATGATGAACGATGATGATTAGGTGGATGAGGTGGAGAAGATACCATCCAATGTGTCTTTTTTCACGTGTAAGCTCTAAAATATTCAATTCCATTTTTTTACAGCACATGCGCAACAAATGCACAGAAAAATTTAAATCTATGGTTAGTCTATGTTTTACCACTCCCAAAAAAAAGAAAATTTGACAACCAATCACCTAAACCTCTGTCTTAACCCAACAACATCCAAAATTTCAAAATGTATCTATGATGTCCCCACAAAACTGCAAAAATAGTCATGTTGTGCAATGATGAAAAACTCCAGCAAACACAAAAAGAAACCTCGAGTAGCTAACAAGATATGCTTCAAATACATCACTTCCTTCTTTTATTACTAGATGAGGGCTTACTAGTTGATGCTTTAGTATCATTGAAAGGGGTCTCAGTTTCTTTGATTAATTGTGACTGTGGTTATGGCTTTGACTGTGGCTTTGGCACACTTCTAGATGCTCCAGATTCTTGTTTATACTTTTTCAATAATCTCCTATCTTTTGATAGTTTCTATTTCATTAGCCTCAACCTATTTCTTAGAATTAAATTTCTCATATAATAATTTTTTAAATTCATGCGCAGGGGAAGAGTCCACTTCATGAAATGTTTGGCTCCGTCAAGTGCATTTGAGGCTTCTATAAGTTGAGTGCTGTAACACCCCCCTCCTAGGTCTACCCGAAGTAACCATACCAATTAGGGTAAACATGAGGAGAGATGCTACTAGAGTCATATTTGACCTCCTATGTCACCTTAAGGAAGTGGAATCAACGGAATATCACATATAGTCATCCAACATCATCAATAGAACCCTCAGGAGACAAGTCATCTACTCATATAGCCTTTCCCTGGGTCCCACTGTTATTCTGCAACTCTTAGGCCATAGCCACTCTCATGCTATGGGTAAGGGAGCGATGAGAAACCCAAAGTCGCTCTCAGAGGCCTGCCTGCCAGCGACTGTGGACTGAAATTGCTAGTTTTGTGCTAACAACCTCGATATTTAAGCCACTTTTCTAGCCCAAAGTCCTAGCCTCTTTCCAAAACTTGTTGTAACTTCCAAAATTCGTTAAATACATGATAATAATGCTGATCAATCAAAAATCACCCTCAGGACTAGGCTTGAGCATCCCCAATCAGGACTGACATTCTGTCAAACATTTGGAATCAATGCAACCTACAGGTCTAGGATACAAGACAAAGCATAAACGACTAAAACAACTTATGAAACATAACCAGAAGGATCACCTCCTTCTCCATTGAACTACCATATCATCAATTAGGTCTTGCATCCATCCATTTAACAATTACAAGTAAATACATGACATGAACTATTCATTAAACGATGCTTATAACAAGCATAAAACCATATAATTATCAAAGATATGAAAACTATTAAATCCACATATAAATCAGTGCAAAGTAAGAGAACATAGCTTTTATTAATAATAGGCAAATCCAACCAGGTTCGGGACTTCCACATACCACACGACCATAAACATGGCTGACCAAATCTCTCTTTTTACCAATCACCCCCATGCCATATTCCAAGCATGAATGTGGGGTCTCATAGAACAACCAAGGGAATCCAGAGGTTAAACCACCTCCACCCTCACCAAACCATGATCACACCAAAACCGATGCTATGATCACAACCAAACAAAACTTTGAATTCCATTCAAAATCCATCACTATCCTTGAGGATTTTTCTATCTCCTTGTCTCTCAGGCTTAACTACAATCCAAACCAGATCACTAGGCCCTAAACCGAGACTAGTCTCGCAGGATTTACCGCAATCCAAACCTAGATCACTAGGCCTTAAACCGAGACTTCTCCCTCAGGCTTTACCATGTATCTCGCCAAAAATGGTCAAGGGATTCCTAGGTCTTAGGGAATGGAACTTGAGACCACCTCCTCTTCAGATTCCGAAATCCATCCAAAAAACCAAAGCTCAAAAACCAAAATAAACATCCCAACATACCATGGCATCTGGAAAAAGGCTAGGCTAGGCTGAAATCCACTGTCATAACCAGACAAAACCATGCCACCGACATCAAGAGAACCATATAGCAACATGTAAAGCCATGCATTTCCAAACCAGCTAGGAAATCACACATGAAAAAGTTTACTTGCAAGTATTCTTGTTGAATTTGCTTGAGTCCTGATTTCCTTTCCTTGATCCTTACTTTCCTTGCTTTCCCTTTGTTTTCTTTTCCTTCCTTGAGCTAGAACTAGAGTGCTCCAAGAAAACTCTAAATGACCAAGAGTGAGAGAGAGAGAGAGAGAGAATATGAGAGAGCTCCAGACTTGTACTGACTAAGAGCTTAACACTGACTAAGAGCTTACATTGACTAAACCTGAGCCAAGAGCCTGCAAACTGATCCTCATAAGCCTTTTTATTAATGAGGTCTCTAATTTCTTCATTTTCCATTATTTTCCTTCAATTTCCTCCTCACATGTAACCTATGACCTTTCACCTTACTTTTCTCCTAATTTCCTTTATTTTCATAAATAAATGTGCCAAAAATTCCCTTTTTCCTTTTAATGCCTTTGCTAATTTTCCTTAGCCAAAACACGCATCCAGTGATTCCCGCTAGGATATCTTTTCCCAACATTCAACTTGGAATACATGTCCCTTACCCATGGTGTTATTTTTCCTTTATTTCATTTAGTTACATGAAATTTCCACGAGGGCTATTACAGAACCCTCCCCCTTGGGGAACACCATCCTTGGTGTTAAACCACACCATGACCTCAAAAAAACTGTTGAAAAGAAAACATACTGCCCATGGAGCTTTATAACTTATCTCATTGTAGTATTTACAATGAATGACCTACTGAAAAGTAAAACATCATGACAACATGACCAGATAACAACCATACTGCATACTAGATCTTTATAACACATCTCACTACGGTATTTACAATAACCATATATACACATATGCACATTTGCTAAACCAGCAAATAAAATGTTATGATGCCCGTATCAATCAACGAGGGGATCCAGAGGATCACACCTCCACCCTCAATGTAATACTAGGATTCACCTCCTTCCCAAGAAGTCCAGAATCCACTGCCATAGTCAAAGCTGCATCCAATGTCCAGCGGTATAATCTTGCACCACTTGTCCTCTGAGTGAATAGTTATAGCCTCATTGTTCCAGGGTGCACTCCTAATGTGTATATGATTCCATCTAGCAATTCTCATGACCAAAACAAATATATCTACGACCTTCCCTTCGCTGCTACATAGTCCCTTAGGAAATCTGGTCACCCCCTTCTGTGCAGTCACTCACCTTCCAAGTTCCCCAAAAACTCCTATCCCAGGCAATCCATCCCTTGGCAAGGCTTCCTCGCATCGGAAGATACAAAACTAGGTCATATACCTACCTCAAAACCATTATACTGGTCATAGCATGCTCATGGAAATCAATGGAAATTATTGGGTACCGATTTTGCATAATGACCCTGCTCCTGAAGTACTATGCCAACATACTGTTGAATGTTCCAATTTCTTTGGTTGTTACTGCTGATTCTTGCAGTCAATTTCAACCACCCAACTAGGCATGTTCATGCATTCCTGTTCCAAGAACATAATTTCCATTATATTCAAATAAATTGAAATAAACTCAAATCCTACCTCATTGGTAGTTCTTCAATAAGGTATACTTGCAATCTTGTTCGCTTCCTATCACAACAAGTCAAAGTATCATATTTGACCAAATCAACACGTATAAAAATATCACATCAGGTTAGCTCAAAACATAACCATCAAAATCATAAATCACATGTAACTATTATAATCCCAATCATAGATCACATGTAATCATCATAGACCAGAATCATAAATCACATGCATACTGAAACTGAAATAAAATGTTGATACTTATCCTTTAGTCAATCCTTAGCTTCCACCTTTTTCTTTATTCTGGATGCACTCTGGATCGATTTCCACACCCGACAAACACCCAGTGCCTTCTCCTCAACCATGTGCACATACACATAGTGTGCATCACACACTTATAGCTACACACATCATACAACACCAGGAAATGCATGCATCTACACCAGTACCATATGTACCACATGTACATAGTACCACCTGTACACTACAACGATATGCACAATTTGTGCATAGCATCACATGTATATAGCACCACCTGCACAACACATACACAATGCCACATGTACATTTCACTATTGTACAACGTGTACACAATACCAAATGTACACAATATCACATGCATGACGTGTGCATGACACCACATGTGCATAGCATCACATGCACGACATGTACACAACACCACATGTACAACATGTACACGACACCACATGCTCACAACACCACTTGTACAATCATGCACACAACACCATATGTACATAGCACCATAGGTACAACATGCATAGAACACCATATGTAGATAGCACTGCATATTCAACATGTACATAGCATCATCTATACACAGCATTTCATATCCAACATGTGCACAACACCATATGCACACAATATTGGATATCCATCATGTACATAACATCATCTATACACAACACTACATATGCAATATTCACACAACACTATTTGTACCATCATGTACATAACATTGCATAAACAACATGTACACATGCTATGTATAGAAAAAACCACATGCACACAACATCATAGATGCAACATGTACAACATATAGAACATATGCACATCCAAAAGCACACTGTCTCTACTAAGAAACCTTGCTCCCAGTGTCTTATCTATGCTTGTCCCAGCATGTCACAGACACTGCTTCCATTTCGATGATGTATCCTTCCACATTACTTGTCATAAACATATGCATAATACAAGTATACAATATCAATTCATATCCACGTGATACTGACCCCGTATATTTGTTGTGACTACTCTTCCCACTTGGTTCCTCATGAACTAGGAATCTCTTCATGCCATTCACTTGCATAAGAAATCATTCCTCCACATGAACGATCCTTGACAACCCTATCAGACAATGACAACATACATACATACATATATAATCAATAGCATAAAACAATCATCATCATGTCGTACAATGGCATACATACATACATGCATACATATATAAACATCAACATAATCATGATCATGACATAATTACTAGATAACAGAAGGTCTAGGTTAAGAGAACTTCCTTTATCTGTCTACAGCATGTACAACATTGCGAAAAAAATTTCCCAACATAGCCAAGGAATATGACACCTCAGATCCATTTAATTTACCTTTTCTAGTTACCTTTCACATGTTTGTACTGCCACCATCCATTTACCACTATGGACCAACCAGCCCAACCGACCATCATAGTATTACCTTCCATTGCGCTTACTCATGCACAAAGCTTCATCGTAGTCTTACCTTACTTATTGGGTACCACACGACTCTCCCCGAGCTCCACTAACTTTCCTCTTTCCCAACAAATTCCCAAGACTCAAAACATAAAAGGAAACTCAAGAAACAAACAAGAAGAATATCATGAAAACCCATAACAACAATACGACATTGCAGCAAAGTAGCATAGCTATACATAAGACACACGCAAAATCGCAAATCAAGTGCAACAATCAAAAAAATACCAAAATAACAAGACTAACAACAGACACCATCACTCAATGCCCATGGTTCCCAATGCTTCCAAAGGAAATCTCAACCTGAGCCTTCTTCAAGGTTCATGGAAATCGCTCCTGTCGTGAAACTCCTTGCATAATACTTCCATTAACACATAATGTAAGTGCATAAATAAACATAACAATACACTAGTTACCTTATCTTGGTGTGCCACACACATTACCTTGTAACTGAGCACATCCACGCCATCTCTCAAGGGCTCCAATCCCCTTGACAGATCCACCTGTAACTAGAGACTAGCTAATACACTTGTCAAGTACATGTCCATGAATATAACACATATCTGCATAATTTTAGACAATATTAAGGTCAAGAAGATTTCATGTATGTGAAGCACTCATTCGTTAGGAATTAGGGTTTCCAAACCTAGCCAAAGAAATTCTTTCCCAATTCCTTTCCATTACGTTTTCACCTTGTTGCAATCAAGGCTTTTTATGTATCATCACATCACCCAACTATTAGTTATATAAACACATCAACTATTACCTTGTCACACTAATACTAGGCATGTTTCCTATAACTGCTCACTCATGTCAACCACATTTTCCAAATATCAAGACAATCATATCTATCAATTTGAAATCAACCTAAAAATCATGTAATAATCCATAGTGAACTCATGGTAATTAGATGTAATGCTACAAATGTCAACTACATTCAAGTATGTATCAACTGTCTCAACACATTTGTTAGTACAATCATCTTAGAACAAGATCATTTCTTCATGCAATCCTATAGACTCATACTCATATTATGCAATTCATCAAACATTCAACCAACTTGCAACATACCATGTTAAATAAATCAAATAAATGACATAATCAAACAGTCAAGCACCAAATATACAACATAAGAAAGCTCATACCTTATTGTATCTCAGGGGAGGCTATCGTGTCTGCACAATCAATCCAGAATAGCATGATATAACTTCACAACATGTTAACTTAAACATAAATAAGATCATGATATCTGAAATAGTCACTAGCTAACATGTTTACATAATAACTCATACACAATTATCATTCATACATAACAACCACATATGCAAGGTCAACCTAGATTAGTACAACACCATATCACAAATATGTCGGCTCATACCTGAATATCGTAACCATAACCATCTGCATAGGCCAATCCAATTTAGCATGATACATGTAACATCAAGGTATAAATGCTATAACCCTAATCATCAAGCTAACTATCATTCTAATCAACAACATATAACCTAATTGTCAAGATCACTATCATATAACAACAAAAAGTTAACCTATAACATACTCATCAGCAATATATAACATAATCATTAGGTTATTTAATATAAAACAACAATAGCAATGCATACAACTACAGGTTACTATAATTCTTTATTATCTGACACATGTGCATATAACTACACTAATCAACTAACATTTGTCATGAATGTAACCATAACATCAAAAGACATGGACATAACCCTAATGTATATAAACCTAATGCATATAACAATCATTGACTTACATACGAGCATGCAAACATACAATACCTGTATGACGATCTGCTCTTACCCCAAAGTTCAATGATGCAACCTCATTATGATGCTTTGCATCTCCTTCTATATCTCAGCCAACACATTAACACCATAACATACCAATATCACCTTGATGACCTAAATGCATACCATGACTTCACAAGGTATGTTTGAACTACTATTCATGCATAATTATAACCAATACCATATGTGCATGACCACAACCATTACTCCATTGTACACATTGCTTCATGCAACTACCAACCTGAATAACAATGCTTAATCAACTACACATATGCATAACCGCATGTAGTTGAACATAAGCAATCAATTCTTGTAATCAACCTACAAGACTAATGCATGTAATCAAATAACCAAGAATGCAACCCAACATACAAGGATGTAACCAAGCTACATATACTCATGTATCCAGCCATATACTCTTGATGATGCATTCCATAAAATCAACATCAAGTTCCTCATGACAACCTTACTACAATGATGATCAATCATTATGCAATGCAAAAAGAACATGGAATGCAAGTGTAAGAGACACACATGCAACTGACATGCATGCATGACCAACATATTCACCCAAGAAGAGCGCAACCATGCTCTAATACCACTCTGTAACACCCCCTCCCAGGTCTACCCAAAGTACCCATGCCAACCAAGGTAAACATGAGGATAGATGCTACTATAATCAGATTTGACATCCTATGTCACCTTAAGGAAGTGGAATTGATATAACATCACATACAGTCATCCAACATCATCAACAGAACCCTCAGGAGACAAGTCATCCACTCAAACAACCTATCCCTAGGTCCCACTGCTATTCTGCAGCTCTTAGGCCATAGTCTCTCTCATGCTATGGGCAAGGGAGCAACCAGAAACCCAAATTTTCTCTCACAGACTTGCCTGCCTGCTAGTGACTGTGGACTAAAATTGCTAGTTTTTTGCCAGTGACACTAGGATTTAAGCTAGTTTTCTAGCCAGAGTCCTGGTCTTTGCCTAGAACTTGTTGTAACTTCCATAATTCATTAAAAATATGATAACAATGTTGATAAATAAAAAATCAGCCTTAGGACAAGGCCTGAGAATGCCCAACCGAGACTGACATTCTGTCAAATACTTGGCATCAAGAAACCTACAGGTATAGGATACAAGACAGAGCATAAATGACTGTAACAACTTATGAAAAATAACCAAAAGGATCATCTCCTTCTCCATTGAACTACTACATCATCAATTTAGTCTTGCATCCATCCATTTAACAGTTACAAGTAAATACATGAAATAACCATGACATGAACCAATCATTCAACCATGCTTATAACCAGCATAAAACCATATAAGTGTCAGATATATGACAACCATTAAATCCACATATAAATCAGTGCAAAAGTAATAGAACTTAGCTTTTATTAATCATAGGAAAATCCAATCAAGTTCGGTACTTCCACATACCACCCAACCATAGACATGGCTAAACCAAATCTCTCTTTCATCCAGGCACACCTATTCCATATTCTAACCATTAATGTGGGATCTCATAGAACAACTAATCCAAGAAAAACCAAGGGAATCTAGAGGTTAAACCACCACCACCCTCACCAAACCGTGATCACACCAAAACCATTGCTCCGATCACGACCAAAATTAACTTGGAATGTCATCCGAAATCCATCACTATCCTTGAGGAATTTTCCATCTCCTTGTCTCTCAGGCTTTACTACAATCCAAACCGGATCACTAGGCCCGAAACCGAGACTAGTCTCTTAGTCTCTACTACAATCCAAACCTGGATCACTAGGCCCTAAACCGAGACTTCTCCCTCAGGCTTTATTGTATATCCCACCAAAACCGATCAAGGGATTCCTAGGCCTTTTGGGAATGGAACTTGAGACCACCTCCACCTCGGCTTCTAAAATCCAGCCAGCAAACCAAAGCTTAAAAACCAAAATAAACATCCCAACATATCATGGCATTAGGAAAAAGGGTAGGCTAGGCTGAAATCCAATTTCATAACCCGAAAAAACCATGCCACCGATAGCAAGAGAACCATACACCAACATGCAAATCCATGCATGTCCAAACCAACTAGGAAATCACACATGCAAAAGGTTACCTGCAAATATTCTTGCTGAAGATGCTTGAGTCCTTCTTTCCTTTCCTTTATTCTTTCTTTCCTTCCTTTCCCTTTTCTTGCTTTTCCTTCCTTGATCTAGAACTAGAGTGCTCCAAGAAAACTCTAAATGACCAAGAGTGAGAGAGAGAGAATATGAGAGAGATCTAGACTTGTACTGACTAAGAGCTTAACAACGACCAAGAACTTACATTGACTAAACCTAAGCCAAGAGCCTACCAACTGAATCTCAGAAGCCTTTTATTAATGAGGCCTCTAATTTCTTCATTTTCCATTATTTTCCTTCAATTTCCTCCTCACATGCAACTTGTGACCTTCAACCTTAATTTTCTCCTAATTTCCTTTATTTTCATAAATAAATGTGCCAAAAATGTATTTTTTCCTTTTAATGCCTTTGCCAATTTTCCTTAGCCAAAACACAAATCCAGTGATTCCCACTAGGATATCTTTGCCCAACATTTATCTTATAATATATGTCCCTTACCTGTGGTCTTATTTTTCCTTTATTTACTTTTGTTACATGAAATTTTCACCAGGGTTGTTACAAGTGTCAACTTCTTTAATTAAATGATTAACAATTTTGTTTAAATCTTAATTATCCTGGGATATCTGCATAGCTTGTAGCTAGCATTCTTCAATCTCCTATAATAGTCTTTGGTATTCCCTCCATTGGTCAAACTCTAGTTTTTCTGTTGATTGGAATACTTCCTTCATCTGTTCTTCCATGTCTTCAACATTTATCACTTGCTTGCCCTTCTTTTATGCAGTAGGTTTAGAAGGTACTTTAGATGTGTCACCCTCCACTTGTTGAGCTGCTTGTGATGATGTATGCCTAAGTTCCTTGATCTCCTTTTGCAGATAGGCAATCTGAAGGTGTGATTTAGCAAGATCATTATGCAATTTTTCAATTTCATTGTCTTTGTCCTCTTCCATTTGAACATTATGTGCTTCACATGTATCTTTCTCTAGCTTGTCTTCTAGAATAGTAACAATTTGTTGAGGAATTGGCTCCTCAATGAATTTCTTGGTTCCCAATCTAGTTCTTGGTTTAAGTACAAACTGTGTTTCCTCCACTGTTGTTTGGACTTTCTCTTTTCCCTTTCTACTTATCCTCTTGCCCTGAATCACTTCCTTTGTTGTTGTTTTAATCACTGCCTCAGTTTTAGGTTCTTCTTTCTCTTCACAAGTATCCATAGGGGAAATGTTTGCCTAAGGTAGAAAACCCACACCTGACAAGAAGCTTCCCCATGATATTTTCCTCCTTTCAAGCTCATGCAATACTAACAATTTAATCAAGGAAAAATGAAACAAACTGGGCATATGATTGTCTTTCTTTTCTTGCACTCTCTCAGCCATTTTACCCAAGATTTTGAACAAATAATAGGGAAAATTTAGAGTCTTCTTGGCAGTAAAGTGCATAAGGAGTCTAATATGATAATGATAAATCTTGCTAAACCAGCCCTCACAAGTAAAATACCTCTCGATGATTTTGAGCAACTGACTATAATGGTTTTGAAGGTAAGTGATGCGAAATGTTGTATCATATTTTTCTTTAAAGTGAGGTTTCACAAACTCCTCGAAAAAGGATACATCTAACTCTTCACCCTTAAACTAGTTTTCTCCTTTCAAAGTGATGGTTTTGGCATTAGAAAAAAACTTTTCTGTAATAACAAACTCCAGATTTCGT
This sequence comes from Pinus tabuliformis, assembly GCA_031772625.1. Classification (NCBI taxonomy): domain Eukaryota; kingdom Viridiplantae; phylum Streptophyta; class Pinopsida; order Pinales; family Pinaceae; genus Pinus; species Pinus tabuliformis. The sequence continues at coordinate 602,582,268 of CM062812.1, read as the reverse complement.
AACTTAACCTTGCCTCCCTTGAAGTTTAATGAAAACATGCTAGCAAGTTGTACATGGTGACCATTTGAATGTATGTTTTCACGAAAGGAAACGCAACCATTGTGCTCAAAAGCCACTCTGATTGTCAGATCAGATTTTATTAGGTCTAAGTTTCTAGGCTCAATATGCATTATCTCCCCTCCTTTTCTTTTGTTGCTATTGGTAGTGGGAGCTGTCTATCTTTAAAACTATAGGATAGGTCTTAATACTCATGGCACATTGGTTGGATGATGGTAAGACAACAGTAAACCTATGTGTACAACACACTGAAGATAATGAAGACTCAGTAGTTTAGCTTTCAATGCGCTGCGCAGGGAAAAGAAGAGGGCATACTGTGGTAGATACAAGGACTATTGCAATAAAATGACTTTACAGGATTTTTACCCAACCCCATTCAAAACTCGATAGCACTCACATTTAACCCTACACCTACATTTCGATCTCTAGACTTGAGTCAACATGAAATAGAGCTTATGCACCGATTAGGTAGCGATGGTATTAACAAACTTTAATTAGTCATAGATTAAGCCTTTAAAGTCAAATTGGGAATAGGGGTGGTGAATCCTACCTTAGACTTTAATAAGAGCTGGCTTGTGACTGCGTGGATGCTTTATAGAGTATCAAAGAACGTTGAGCAGTAGTTGTGTAACATTATGCAGTGACCAGGTTGGGTAGCATTTGCACTATGAATTTCTCAGTGAAGAAGAACTCAATTTCCCATCAATGTGCGTGTTGGGAATCGATCTATGGGCTCATGTAGTGATGTTTTTTCCTATGTATAAGCACAATTTTCTTAAGAGTACAATGGAATGAGGTAAGAGCAGTATAAAATTTGAATTGCACCTTGAACTTTGTCTTGTAGCATAGTCATTAAACAGGCAGCTTGTCACTTTACTTGATTACCTTTAGCACTCACTTTACTTATCATGAGTGTAGAGGTATGTGAAATGATTAAGTGTAGGGGTATGACACATAAATAATGATTAGGGTATGAGGGTGGGTAAGGATAGTAAGAATGAATATAGGGATATGAATAGTAATGTTTAAAGGATAAGTTTGGAATGAAAGGGGGGGAATATGCCAATGTATATGGAATGGGAATATAGATGAAGGTGTATGTATGAAGGGAAATGGGGAAATAGGGTATGGGATAGGGAAGCATGGGGTAGATAGAAATAGGGGATAAAAATATAGATCACAGTCGGCAGCATATTTTAATGACCAGAACTCATGACCAATAGAACCTTGACTGGAACAAACTCATTTTAGATGGTTCTGACCAATGAAGGTTGACACAAAACCCCTTTCAACTCTAAATAATTGTATAAACATGTGTGACCTCATGACTCCCACTAATTGAGGCTCTTCACAACTCCAATGATGTCGGACAAGGACTTTGAGGCAATGACAACAGATGTATTCATAGGCTAAATTTTTGCTCAAAAATTGAAAATGAATGAATAAGGCAAATACATTTGACCTCAAACACTAGGACCCTAACAACTAGAATTGAGGCAATAGTGTTTCCATAATGCCAAATGTCGCCAAGGACAGTCATGTATTTTAGGGCATTAATGTCCATGGAGGAAACACTATTTTTGGGGTCACTAATGTACCTAGGAGTAGTAATGTGTTCAAGGGCACTGATATCCTTGGAGGAAACACATTTAGAGGAACTCATGCCTTAAGAAACTATTTTCCAAGATCCATCTAACTCACGATCCATGTCTTCTTTTAACCCAAATTATTTATCCAACGCCAAGTTTCCTTTTTTGGTGACACTAGACCCTCCTAATATATCATGATTGATGAATGATCCCATTTAGCACCAACCTCAATTACTATTAGTTCCCACCAAATTTCCATCAAATATATTGAAATTTGATGGAAAATAATCACTTACCACTTTTTGTGCTCTTCTGACTCTTTAGCGGATGATAGCATATAATTGCACTTTTCCAAAGAAACTTGACCGAAAATTCCACCATATTGTACATTGAATTGTTGAGTGTTTCATATAATTATTTTGCTTCCTTAGCTAAGGCCTTTCTAAAACACTTATAGTTTCCTATTTAGTATTAAATTGGAACCAATTTTTAGACATCATTATGTCAAAACATTGCCAAACACATATCCAATGACGACCATTAATAGAAAGGGTAGTGAAGTCTCATTAGGGACAAAAATTCTAGATGAAATCTTGGTAGATTGGTTTCCTAAGTCTTTGTCACCAAATATTTCTAAGGACATTGATATGTTAGGGGTAATTATTGAGGATTAGGTAATGTTATGTGCCCGACTTCTAGATCTTATCTATTCTTAGTCTAGCACATTATATGATATAGTTCCCCATGCCTTTAGGCTATCAAAAAATACCATTAGGCCCTAGGATCCCATGCTAATGGCATGGATGGTTCTATATACCATGATATTTTTGGCTAATTGAGTGAGAAATTAAGCCAAATGTCCATTTCCTCGAATCGACCTTCTATTGTGCCAACTTCCAAAATTGTTATATTCCCTATTTAGACCTACAATGTGAATTTAGTATAGTCCACACAATCGAAATATCCTTAGCATCTCGAAGGGAAAGATTTAAAAAAACTTTTCGATTGAGAAAGGGATTATGTGATCCCAAAACAATGCTACTGGGGCACCAAAGAGAAGAAAAAGCTTAAGTTTCCTTGCAAGGTTTTAGTCGATACCATCTTACTCACCAGTACCCAAGGATGGATGAGATTAATCCCTATTTTCGCAAACAAGGATGCCCACAACAATCTATCATATTGACCAATCCATTCCCTCCCACCAACAACAAATGGTTGCAACAAACCATGCACCTCTACATGGGGGCACAACAACTCACACTCCGCAAGGGGCTGCATTATCAAGTTCCAATGTTTACATGTAATACCAAACAATCAATTTACAAACACAAGCTTGTCGCTAACAAAATCCCAATAATGGTTTTTCAAATAAGGAACCTATTGTTATATCATATTTTTCCTCACTTATCATCATATGCATTTGTTGGCTATGACAACATCCCTTTTCCTTGTGGATACCTATGTTTATCTTAAAAAATTATTTTTGAAATTACATGCACTAGATTCCCCATGAAATTCACATATATATGAGGGTACTCCCAAAGAAATCTACATATGGATTAAAATATATTGAAAAAATATTTTTTTTGAATGCAACTTTTCGGGTGGGTTTTATGGGTTAGACTGAAACCCATCTAAAGAATCCTATGGGATAACCACCTAAACCAATTAATGGTGGTATAAATACACACCTTGGGTAGCCTCCATAGGCATCATTAACCTTCATATCTATACATTGTCAAAATTTTCCCATTTTAGGTTTGTTGCTCTCATAATTTTAAGCACTCCCCTATCTCTAGGAAACCCTTCTTTCCATGTTATGATGTTTAGTTCCCCTTATCTCATATCCATATAGATACTATTGGAGGAGGAGACCTTCATTGGCTCGGGAAGTGAGGATCAAGAGGAAGGTTCTATTCAGTGCAGACAACCAGGATCAAGTGATCGTGTAACTACGTCTCTACTATAAAAGAAGCTCATATTATGTTCCAATTCCCTTGTCTATATTTCATGATTATGAATATGTAATTGAATTCCTTATGGACTAACTTGTCATATATACTTGTATACAATGAGCTTGTTTTTTTTTCTTTGTGGTTCCTTGCTTGTGTTGTGGGTCTACATCTATGGAACAAGAATCTCCTACATGTACCTAAGGGATGCAATATTCCTAAGGAGAGAAAACCAATATCACCTAAACAAGGATGGGAGGAATCATCATTAATGCACATAAAGTAAAATCCAATATCTCTCTAATAAGTGCTAACCAAACCAATAAATTGATAAGTTGTAGGAATGTTATATTACTTTTTAAAGAGATAATTATCTAGGAGACAAACCCAAAAAATTGAAGGCAACTCTAGATGGATGTATCAAAGAGTAGAAACATCAATTGGAGGATATTTTATATCTCACAAAAAAGTGTTATAGGAAAATAAATGGTTACCACTTGAGACATAAGTGGAGCATGAGATAGAATTGTTGTTTGACTCCCCATTAGCAAACATTAGATTGTACAAGAAATCCATATTTGAAGTAGATGAAATGAAGATACACTTGCAGTAACTATCGTAGAAAGATGTAATTCAACCATCCACCTCACTTTGTGGGTCACATATCATCATAGCACCCAAGAAGGATGGGACTTGGACAACAACAAATATTTGAATAAGATCACCCTCAAGAATCAATAGCATTTTCCCAAGATCAATGATTTTCTAGATCAATTGTAGCATGCAAAGTAATTCACTAGTTTGGATCTCAAATCAAGATACCGCGAAGTACAAGTTAAATAAAAATACACCTATAAAACCACCTTCAATATGAGGCAAGGTTTATTTGAATCTCTAATAATGCATTTTTGGTGTATGTAATGTACTAGCTATATTTATGTGTTTGATGAATGAAATATTGTGTCCCTTTCCCAATAAAGTTCTAATAGTTTTCTTAGATGATATATTGGTTTATCTATCTACCAATGAAGGGAATATATCACATCTCATGTGTGCGTTAGAGACCCTAAAAAAATATCAACTACTTGTAAATATTAAGAAATGTCAATTTGATCTGTAATCATGAGTATTTGGGGTATGTCATTGGTGAATTGGAACTTAAGATTGATCCAAAAAATATGGAGGCCAGCATCAAATGGTAAAATACTACCAATTTCATTAAAATCAGAAGATTTTTTGGGTATAAAATTACCTACAAAAGTTTATAGCGCTCTTTTCAATTGTGGCTACACCCCTCCATGTCATAGTAGCTAGTGGAGAGAGTTTCCAATCAAGAAAGAATCAATAGAAATATTTTGAAAAGCTTAAATAAAATATTAGTCAAGAATTGTGTCTTGTATTTCCAAATTTTTAGAATCCATTTGAAGTGAAGATGAATGCAAGTGAATATGTTATGGGAGTGGCCTTGATGTAGGGACATAAGTTAGTATATTATCATTCTAAAATGTTCCATGGTGGAATCTTGAACTACCCTACATATGACAAGGAACTTTATGCTTTGGTTCAAGCTATTAATAAATGGAAGAATTATCTTAAGGAAAAACATGTCCACATTAATCACTAGCCACTACAATGTTTGCAAGAATAGAGTAAACTTTATCCAATAGGACACTACAAGTGATAGATTTTTTACAACGATTTCATATAATCATCAAATATAAAAGAGATGGGGCTAATAAGTTGGTATACATTATTTCAAGGCCACCCACATCCAAAGTCACATACTTGGGAACTCATATGCACATGGATACTTTCATGCATGATGCACATATATCCATATAAAGAAGATGAAGAAATTAAAGAATCCTTTTAGTAGCTATGAGGACAAGTTCATGTAGAAGATGTTGATAGTAAGGTTGATAATTATCTCTAGGATGGGTTTCTATACAATCTAGAAAATCTCCATGCTGCTAAAGTTGAAATATTTTAGCCTAACTGTTTAGTCAATTTAGTGTCCTAAATTTCTTGCATGAATTATCAACCGAGGTTCGTAGACTGATGAAGTGTGATGAACTATATGTGCTTAGTTAACTTTTCTCTTACTTCATTATTTTGTATCTTTGTGTTTGTTTTGGGGGTTTCTGTTCTTTGATGTCTAAGAACATACAATCTATGAGAGATTTAGATGGATATAATGAGTTTTAAAGGAAGGATGGGTTCCTAAGTTAGTCTAATCTCCTAAAAATGGACTAGGAATCATTTTTAACTAGTTAGGACCTAATAAGAGAAACAGAGTATCTATCTTATCTGCCATTTAGTCCTAATCCATGGATCTAATTCTTAAAACCAAAAGTAATACTGATGCAAAAGGTAATTCAATAATTGGATTCATTTAGCCATTCAAACATTCAATTTTTGAACATGATAGAATCAATCTCCCTGAAATGATTGTTTGGAATGTCAAGTGATGCAACTAAGTAATGACCTGAAAACAAGAAAGAACAGATGACAGTTTGTAAAACTAACAATGTGCTGAGTAAGCTCAATCACTGCATCAATTATATATTCAACCAATTAAGTTAGAATTGTCATCATTTCAAAATGCTTTTGAGAACATCTATTAATACAACTAATTGACAATTCTATGATAAGAAAATGAGTAATCAAAACAGCAAGAAGCTAAGCAACTGTGTATTCTCATTACTTCATTTTTCATTCAGTCATTTCTCATACAATATCTTAGAAGAATAAGACTTGCACAGTTGTGATTTTTATCCTTACACTATTGGTTACACACTGAAATGAAACAAAACTAGAGAAAACATACTTGTACAAAACAGAGTAATAGAAATTAAAATGAAAACAACAAGTGAAAAACCTCCTTCAGTGCAAGGGCCCTCTGCAACTGATGTGGATGGATGACAGCTAATCAAAGATGCACTTTTAAACCACCATTGACAAAACAAAGTTTGTATTATCAACAAAACAAAGTCTGGACATAGTATTTAACAAAAGCCTATAATTCCTTCTAGCTTCTAACTACTTCTCAGTCTCATTCAACTGATATTTATAGAAAAACAACATAATTGTCGAAGAGAAAATCTTGTTACATGTGGCTTGATCCGAATCTATCATGATTGTTTATAAGAAGACATGCTACGAGTGGCTTAATTCAAATTGTAATGAGACTATTACACTTGTGATCAGCTACAAGTGCCCTGATCTGAATTAACTCCTCAACTTCTGATAATCTACAAGTGGCTTAATCACATTAACTCTTCAACAGAACTCTTAGACTCTTGATTAGCTACGAAAGAGAAAATCAAGAGTCCTACTGCTACTAGATAATGTATTTGACTCCATCTTTGACCATGACTTTAGGCTTGCTTTTCTATCAGTCTAGACTGAGTGAGTAGGATAGAATCCATGTGGAAATGATTCTGGAGATGCCCATGTGGCCCAGTTCTTCATTTGACACCTGTAACCTGCCAAACCATGAGAGTAGCTACAGAACCCACATATAGTTGTAGAATAGGCTGCATTCTGTAGCTAATTTGCAAAAATCTATTAAAATAACAAGAACATGAAAATATAATAAGGTGATCACTTTAATGGTTTCCTAAGACAAAATCTAGCATTTATCATTGATTAGATCTATAGTCTTGTGAGAAATCAAGAGAAAAAGGTGAGAAAAAAATGTCAAGGGGAAGGTAATTCTGAGGTTCAACATACCCCACTGCAAAATCATTGCATGTCCTCATGCAATTTGCCAAAAATGTGAGTTCTTCTTCTCTAATGCATTTGCTCAGACACTTTTGCTAGTACATCCAATTTTCTTCTTTTGCTCTTCTTTGAAGTGATTTTCATTCTGGGTTTCCTCATTACAAGCATGTATTTGAGATTGATGACTGTTCTGTTCAGACTTCTATTCTTTCTTTTCAACTTCCTATTTTTCTTATACCATAGTCCTAGATGCAGAATGGTATTATCATGAATAGCCTTGTCCAATTTACTTTGTTCCTTCAAGGTTTCATTCTCCTTTTTGATATGTCTATTCAATATCTCTAATTCATAAATTTCTTGTTTGAGAGAATCAATTAAAGGTTCTTGTGGATTGACAGAGGGTTCTAGATTCATTGAGGCACTTTTCTTCTCCATTGATTCTATATAATCATATATTTGTTGTTGTACTAGGTCTATGCCTGGAGATCTTCTGCTTGGGCTACCTTCAAAAATGATGATCAGGAGAATTTTGAGGATTGTGTGCAGAAGAGATGTTAATAGGAGAAATTTCTGGGGTTTCCTCTTCTAAGTTTATGAATTTTGTCCCTTTGGATAGTGTTTTCTTTGCCAACCCTTGGAGTCCAGAGCTTCTTCTAGGTTGTGGATGACTTACATTCTCTTTCTTTGTGACCTTTTTCTCTTTTCTTATCTTTCCTCTTGCTCTGATTTGTTTCCTTATTTCTGTCAGTTCTTCATATATTAATTTTTCATCATCTTTTTGTGATGAAGACTCAAGTCTGCCTTTAATGGTTATACCAATCTTCTTTCTTCTGCTTTTTCTAACGTTATCTTCTTTGGGTGACTCTGGTGCTTCTTGAAAATTATTTCTAATGAGGAGATCCTCCCAGGTATCTCGTATTCCTTTTAAATGAAACTCAATCAGTATCTTTATCAACCCATGATGGTACATGGTTGTGTCTATGAACTCTATTTTCTTTTGCACATCTAAGGCCATCCTTCTTAAACTATTTAGCAAGAAGAAAGGGAGATTGATTTCTCCATTTTCTAGGAAATTCATCAATAAACGTATATGGTAGACATACATCCACCCGAATCTCCCCTCACAGGTGATAAATTTCTATAATATCAAAAGAATGCTCCTCCATTTACTTTTAAGAGCTGATATGGGAATTCATTTTCTAAAAACATAGACATCCATACCTGGGTTCTTGAGTATTACTTTCCATGATTCATTGTGGAATTCCTTGGTTTTGAACCATCTTTCACCATGTCTTGGAAGTTTTGTAGCTTCTATTATGAACGGATCTGTTACTGCAAACTTAATATCTCCAATTTCTACCTCTGTACCATTAAATGATCTAGCAAAAGATTTTGTGATCTATTTATGAAAACCATCAAATTTTTTGATGAATTTGAGCCGTCCAACCTTCTACAACATTTCCTTGAGCTATGGGTAGCCTTCCATATACTTTGCTCCTATCGATTCTCACCTGAAAATGAGTCCCATGCCTTCTACTTCGCAAAATTCCTTAACCTTCAGAATTACCCTTCCTGGTTTATGAAATGGATTGACTGTGAGTATGGTGAAAGAACTGCGGGTTTGCATGAAATAAGTAGATGGTAAGGGTATCGGAGGAACGTGGACGAGTGTGTCACGTCATAGTCATGACCGTTAAAAACAATGAGGGAGTTAATTATGGACTGTTATGTGATGGAAGACGGATGGTGTGGCAGATATGCAGTACAATAGAGATTGCAATAAAATCAAATGATGATTTGTCATGGAAACATGTGAATGCCAATATTATACATATGTCATGGAAACATGTGAATGCCAATATTATACATACTCTATGTTCTAACCTTTCTATTTTACAATAATTTTTTTCACTTTTACCTCTTGGAACTTAACCTTTTTGTTTGTTGTTTTTCTTTGATGTTGATCCACAGATACTCTTCTTAGCATATCAGTATTCAAAAAAATAGTTTCTTCAATTCCTTGCAATCAACATTTATTTGGAACAGAGCTGCAGAATGAGATATGGATGCAAAATCAAATTGGTTGTGGAATGAAATTAGCTGCAGAACATGATAAAGATGAAATATGGCTATGGAACATGGATGTGAAATAAAATGAAAATGGAGTGTAATGAAAGGAAAATGGAATATAACAGTGAAAGGGAATGAAAGTGAAGTGAGATGAAATGAAATGAAATGAATTTGTAGATTATGCACTGCAAATGAATGTAGCTTTATGTCACTACTTATTACAGAAAGAGAATAGGAAATATAGGATGTCAGAAATCTCTGATTTTCACCCTGTATTTCCTGTATAAGTAAGCCAATGAACAATTGGTTTTCAAACTTATACATTTTATTTATATTTTCCTTTTATGTTTTTATTTTATTATATGTACAGGAAAACTAAGTTAGTGGAGAAGAAGAATTCTTCTTCACCAACTTCATCTTAGCGTTATCTTGGAAAATTTTGACAAAATCCTCCCTTGAAATTGGCTTATGATATATATTTAACCAATGACCATTTACAAGAAGAGGTACCTTTCTCTCATCTATTGTCCTTATTCTCACTACTCCATTATTAAAGACTTCTTCAATCTCATATGGCCCAAGCCAATGAGTCTAAAAATTCCCTTGAAAATATTTGAATTTTGAATCAAAAAAAGTGTCCAATCTCCTACTTGAAACTTCTTCTCCTTGATATACTTATCATGCCATTTAGCCCTTTACTGCTTGACTAAACTGGTTCTTTGAACTGCATCTTGCCTGATTTCATCAAGCTCATTGAGTTGCTCCAATCTATGTTTTTGTGCTTCTAATAAATCTAGTCCCAATTGGACTACCATCTTGAAGGTTCTGATTTGAAACTCTATAGGGAACAAGACTTGCTTCCCATAAACAAGCTCATAGGGAGTATGTCCTATTGTGTTCCTCCATGTAGTTCTCTAAGCCCATAAGGCTTCAGGAAGCCTTTCTGCCCAATCTCTTTTGTGTAGATGTACAGTCTTAGTGAGAATTCCTTCAATCACCTTATTGGTAGATTCAACTTGACCGTTTGCTTGCGGATGGTAAGGACTATACTTCCTATGTTTTATCTTGTATTCTTCCACAAGTCTTTCCACCATTTTAGATGTAAATTAAGATCCTTGATCTATCACTATTTCTCTTGGAACACCAAAACGAGTGAAGATGTCCTCAAAAAGAAAGTTAACTATAGATTTCTCATTAGAAAAAGGTAATGCTTTAGCTTCTACCCATTTGGTGGCATAATCAGTGCATACCAAAATATACTTATTTTGTTTAGATGGAGGATTAATTGGTCCAACAAAATCCAAGGCTCATTTTTCAAAAGGTTCAATGAGTACCTGAGTTTGTAGTGGCATTTCATCTGAAAGAGCAAGTTTCTCTACCCTTTGATAGTTGTCACACCTTTTGACATACTCTTTGGCATCTCTGAAGATGGAGGGCCAATAATATCCTAAATGAAGGATTTTATAGGCTGTCCTCTTGTCAGCAAATTTTCAGTTACAGTGTAATTTAACTCAGTGGGAGTCAAATTCTTGCTTGTGCAGTAGATGGCATAAGGGATCAAATTTTTTTGTCCTAATACAACTCCCAGAGTTGTATCTGAAGCATCTATTGAAAGATGAAAAGGTATTTTCCAATTTGGACCTCTTAAAATGGGTTCCTTAGAAATTTTTTCTTTCAAAGTCTCAAATGCCAACTGGCAATCAGGATTCCAATTGAATTCACAATCTTTGGTGAGCAATTAAGAGGGATGATGCTAGTTTAGTGAAATTTTCTATAAACCTTCTATAATATCCTGTGAATCCTAGAAAACTTCTAACATCCTTTTGACAACTTGGAATTGATAATTTAGAGATGAATTCAACTTTATATTTATCAACCTTAATTCCATCTCCTGAAATGTGATGTTCTAAAACAATCCCTTCTGTAAACATCATAAAACATTTTTCATGGCTTAGTGAAAGGTTTTCTTCCTTACATATTTTAAGAACTTTTTCCAAATTTTCTAATGCTTCCTCAAATGTATTCCCATAAACTGTAAAGGCATCCATATATAACTCTACACAATCATGTATCAGATCAAAAAAAAAAAATCCTAGTACTGCTCTTTGGAATGTTGCAAGTGCATTGCATAATCCAAAAGGGAGTACCTAGTAGGCATAAGTTCCCCATGGGCAGGTGAATATGGTTTTATCTTGATCTTCAAGTGCTACCTGAATCTAATTGTAACCACTAAAACCATCCAAGAATGAGAAGTACTTCTTACCTGCTAATGTATCTAACACTTGATCTATAAAGGGCAAAGGAAAATGATCTTTCAAGGTAGCTTTATTCAATTCTCGATAACAAATACATACCCTCCATTTACCATTCTTTTTAGGCACAATCACTAGAGGAGAAACCCACTGGCTATCTGAAATTGGGTAAATAAAATTTACATTCAGCAATTTTTGCAACTCTTCTTTCACAATTTCCCTAAGATTTGGATTCATCCTTCTTTGAGGTTGTCTGATAGGTTTACAATTTTCCTCAATTTAGATGTGATGTATACAAGTCTTAGGACTAATTCCTTTCATGTTAGTGTATTCCCATGTGTTGGGTGTGGAGCCTGATTATCTTCTATATTCAAAGGTATCACCACATTGGACCCCAGTTCGAAGTGGGGGCGGCAACGCCGCCCGTAAAATATTTGCTACAGGGGAGCAGCTGTGACCTTTGGGAGCCCCCTCCTAGCGGGGGGTTTCGGGGGCAGCGCCCCCGAAGCTAAAAACAGCTGTAAAATTGCCTTGTAAAAGTATAGTAATTTCTAGTCAATCTGGGTCGTTCATTAGGCGGACGATCTGACAGTAGAACTTATGTTTAGTTTAGGGTTTTTTGCCCTAGAAGGAAACCCCTCTCTTTGTATGAGGGCATTCTATTTGAGGCTATGTAATAGATGTGTATTATGTGAGTGAGAAATAGAGAGGTGAGACTGTGAGAGAAAACAGAGGATATTACAGCAGATTTGCTGTAGGTTGTGTCTCTTCATTTTGCTGGATAATAGAAAGGAAGGATTGGTTGTTCGGGGTGGACGTAGCCCAAACTGGGTGAACCACGTATATATGTGTCTCTCTTGTTTTGTACATTTTCTGTGTTTATATTTCTGCAATATTTTATGTGTTCCATTGCTCCATAATATATAATATTCTAACAACTGGTATCAGAGCCGAAGGTCTATTTGGCTGATAAACTCGCAGGAAAGAAGGGTTCTTCGTTCAAGTGGGAGCAATGGCAGAAGATGGTAAGTTTAGGGTAGAGAAATTTAATGGCCAAAACTTCTCACTGTGGAAGATGCAAATGGAAGATTATATGTATCAGAAAGATCTATACTTACCATTGGGCGGAAAAGCAAAGATGTCGGCGGGTATGAAAGATGAAGAATGGAACCTTCTCAATAGAAAGGCACTCGGAACAATACGGTTGTGCCTTGCAGCGTCGGTCGCCTTCAACATTTCGAAGGAAACAATGACAGAGGGTTTGATTAAGACATTGGAGAAACTATATGAAAAACCCTCGGCCTCAAACAAGGTATTTCTTATGAAACGGTTATTTAATATGAAGATGTCAAAAGGTGGATCTATTGCAGATCATTTAAATGATTTTAATACTGTTACAAGTCAGTTATGTTTTGTAGGGGTAAACTTTGATGATGAAGTTAGAGCTCTGTTATTCTTGTGCTCATTACCAGAAAGTTGGAATGGTTTAGTAATGGCCATTAGTAACTCTGTGTTTGGATCTAGTACTTTAAAGTTTGATGATGTTGTCGGTGCTATCCTTAGCGAGGAAATGCGACGGAAAAGCTCCGGTGAGACATCGGGAAATGCTTTGAGTGCAGAGTCTAGGGGAAGAAAAATGGAAAGAGGAAAGAGCTCAGGATATCACAGTAAATCAAGGAAAGGCAGATCCAAGTCCAGATCGGGGATAGTGTGCTGGAAATGTGGAAAGAAAGGACACCTAAAGAAAGACTGTAGATCTCGGAAGGGAAAAGAAGGAGATTCACAGCAAGAAAACAATCATGAAGCAAATGTGACAGGTTAGGTGTTACAAGATGCTTTGATTCTTTCTTTCGAAAATATTACTAATTCGTCGGTGATAGACTCAGGGGCCTCATTCCATGCTACACCTGATAAGAAATACTTTCATGACTATGTTCAAGGAGATTTTGGACAAGTTCGTTTGGGTGATGATAAACCTTGTAAAATTGTTGGAATGGGTAAGGTTCTTGTAAAACAGCAGAATGGAAACCAATGGCTACTAAAGGAGGTAAGGCATGTTCCAGATCTAAAGAAAAATTTGATTTCAACAGGGCAGTTAGGTGGTGAAGGTTGTGTGACAACTTTCACAGATAAAGCTTGGAAGGTCACCAAAGGAGCCCTGGTAATAGCAAAAGGAAAAAAGGTTGGTACATTGTATTTATGCAATGGTATTTCTAACTCTGTTAATGCTTTAACTTCCAAAGGAGAAGATGCAGCATTATGGCATCATAGGCTCGGACACATGAGTGAAAAAGGGATGAAGATTCTTCAGTCAAGGAATTTGTTGCCGGGTTTGAAGAATGTTGATTTGGACTTCTGTGAGAATTGCATTTATGGAAAACAAAAGAGAGTCAGATTTCTCAGAGTTGGGAAAGAAAAGAAGAATGAAAAATTAGAGCTTGTGCATACAGATGTATGGGGACCTGCTCAGGTATCATCTCTCGGTGGCTCTGGTTATTATGTTACTTTTATTGATGATGCAACTAGAAAAACTTGGATTTATTGTATTAATAATAAATCTGATGTATTTGATACTTTCAAGAAACGGAAAGCTTTGGTTGAGATTGAGACAGGAAAGAAATTGAAGTGTCTTAGATCAGATAATGGAGGTGAATATTGCAGCAAATAGTTTGATAGGTACTGTTTAGAGCATGGAATTCGCAGAGAGAAGACAGTTCCAAGAACACCACAAGAAAATGGTGTGTTAGAAAGGATGAACAGAACAATCATGGAGCGTGCAAGGTGTATGAGATTGCATGCAGGATTGCCTTTACAGTTTTGGGCAGATGCTGTAGATACTGTTGTTTATCTAATAAACAGAGGGCCTTCAAGTTCCTTGGATGGTGGTGTTCCAGAGGAAGCATGGACATGTAAAAAGGTAAACTACTCCTTTTTAAAGCCTTTTGGTTGTGAGGCCTTTGTCCATATTGATAAAGAAAATAGAACAAAGCTTGAAGCAAAGTCAAAGAAATGTACCTTTATTGGATATGGTGTTAATGATTTTGGTTATCGCTTATATGATTATGAAAATCACAAATCATTAGGAGCAGAGATGTAATATTCAATGAAAAGGTCTTGTATAAGAATCAGTTGTAGGAAAAGAAGCAAGAAAAAGAAAACAAGGAATACGCAGTTCTTGATGAAATCACTGAAAAAGTAAAGGTGCCTGAAAATAATAATAATCAACAACCACAATAGCAGCAACCACCACAACAGCAATAGGCACCCCAAACACCTGAAAGCGGTGTCAGAAGATCTACCAGGATAAGTAGACCCCCTGAACGATACTCTCCTTCATTATATTATTTATTGTTGACTGATTCCGGTGAACCCGAATGTTATGAAGAAGCAATGCAGGTTGAAAGCAGGAAGAAGTGGGAGGTAGCTATGGAAGAAGAGATGGACTCCTTAATGCATAACCAGACTTGGGACTTAGTCAGGTTGCCTGCAGGTAAAACTACATTGCAGAATAAATGGGTTTACAGGCTGAAGGAAGAAGATGGAGGAAAATAGAGGTACAAAGCTAGACTTGTGGTGAAGGGGTTTGCACAGAAGAAAGGTATTGATTTTGATGAAATATTTTCTCCTGTTGTTAAAATGACTTCAATCAGAACTATTTTAAGTCTAGTGGCAGTTGAAGATTTGCATCTTGAGCAGTTAGATGTAAAGACAACCTTTCTCCATGGGGATTTGGAGGAAGAGATATATATGCAGCAGCCACAAGGATATGAAGTGAAAGGGAAGGAGAAACTAGTTTGCAGGTTGAAGAAGAGCTTGTATGGCTTAAAACAAGCTCCAAGGCAATGGTATCTAAAATTTGACAAGTTTATGTCTGAACAAGGTTATACTAGATGTCACTCTGATCATTGTGTTTATCTAAAAAAGCAAAATGATGGAAGCTATATTATATTGTTATTGTATGTAGATGACATGCTTGTTGCAGGATCTAACATGCAGGAAATAAATGTGCTCAAAAGAAAATTGGCAAATTCATTTGCAATGAAGGATTTGGGAGCTGCAAAACAAATCCTTGGTATGAGAATAACTAGAGACAAGAAAAATCGCAAATTAACATTGTCTCAAAATGAGTACATACAAAAGGTGTTGAAAAGATTTAACATGCACAATGCAAAATCAGTTAGTACACCTTTTGCTAGCCATTTCAAACTTGGTAAGGAAATATGCCCAAAGACCCAAGAAGACATGGATTATATGTCTAAAGTTCCATATGCATCAGCAGTTGGAAGCTTAATGTATGCAATGGTCTACACAAGGCCTGATATTGCACATGTAGTGGAAGTTGTAAGCAAGTACATGAACAATACAGGAAAGGAACATTGGATGGCAGTGAAATGGATTCTCAGATATTTGAAAGGTACCACAAATCAAGCATTATGCTTTGGTGGTTCAAACATTTCGCTACAGGGATATGTTGATGCAAATATGGTAGGTGACAGAGATAACAGGAGGAGCACTACAGGATATGTATTTACTATTGGTGGAACAGTTGTCAGTTGGGTTTCAAAAATCCAAAGTGTTGTTGCACTTTCAACAACAGAAGCAGAGTATGTTGCTGCTACAGAGGCTAGTAAATAAATGATTTGGTTACAAAGGTTTATGGGTGAATTGGGTAAGGAGCATGATATGGGCACGTTATACAGTGATAGCCAAAGTGCCATTCATCTTGCAAAGAACTCAGCATTTCATTCCAGGACTAAACACATACAGCTCAAGTACCATTTCATACGATCAGTGTTGGAAGATGGAGAGTTGAAGCTGGAAAAGAAACACACTAGCTAGAATTCTGCAGATATGCTAACAAAAGTTGTAACCAGGGAGAAACTGAGAACATGCTCAGTTTCAATTGGTCTTCAAGGATGACGATGAAGATGAGAAACAACCAGGTACAAAGAGGAGTCATTTTCTAGCAAATGGAGCAGTAGTGGAGTTGCTACAATCAGTCTCCAAGTGGGAGATTGTCGGGTGTGGAGCTTGATTATCTTCTATATTCAACGGTATCGCCACATTGGACCCTAGTTCGAAATGGGGTCAGCAACGCCGCCCGTAAAATATTTGCGGTAGGGGGGGTCCAGGGGGGTGGCTGCGACCTTTGGGATCCTCCCCTGGCAGGGGGTTTCGGGGGCAGCGCCCCCGAAGCTAAAAACAACTGTAAATTTTCCTTGTAAAAGTACAGTAATTTCTAGTCAATCTAGGTCATTCATTAGGCGGGTGATCTGATGGTAGAAATTATGTTTAGTTTAGGGTTTTTTTCCCTAGAAGGCAACCCCTCTCTTTGTATGAGGGCATTGTATTTGAGGCTGTGTAATAGATGTGTATTTTGTGAGCAAGAAACAAAGAGGTGAGACTGTGAGAGAAAACAGAGGATATTACAGCGGATTTGCTGTGGGTTGTGTCTCTTCATTTTGCTGGATAATAGAAAGGAAGGACTGGTTGTTCGGGGTGGACGTAGCCCAAAATGGGTGAACCATGTATATCTGTGTCTCTCTTGTTTTTTTCATTTTCTGTGTTTATATTTCTGCAATATTTAATTTGTTCCATTGCTTCGTAATATATAATATTCTAACACCATGCATATGCAGAAGAATGTTGTTGTAAAGTTTTGATTAGCTTTTCCTGTTGTAATTTTTCCAAGTTATTGTTTATGTTCAATGTTTTCCCTGGAAATATTTCAACTGTAGAGCTACCAAAGTCTTCCATAGAATAAAGACACATTTGCCTAAATGACAAATATTCAATATTAGATTTTTCTTGAAACTGATCATGTTCATATTTTGGAGATGATTCAAAATTTTCCATTGTATTTAAGATTTGACTATCTTCACTAATGGTTGAAATAGTAAAGAGAGGTTGAACATCATTTTCATCATCAATCCATTCTTTGTCATCTGTCTCTATGATTGTTCTTGCTGGAGGATATAAAGTGAATTTCTTAGTTGAATTACCATCAGAGATATGCATATCATCAGATCTACAGCTAATGAAAGCATCAACTGTAGCCAGCCAAGGTCTTCCTAATATAAATGGATATCCTCCTAGATTGCTCTTTGGGGTTAGGATCATAAAATCAATTGGGTACTCCCAAGAGTCTAAGGACACTAAAATATATTCTAACACACCATCTGGTTTGATTACAGATCCATTTGCCAATTGCAGTAATGTAGGTATATAAAGAAGATTGGGAAGTTTGATCTATTCCATGGTTTGTTTGCTCATGATGTTTATTGCTGCTCCTAAGTCAATCACTGTATTTGGGATTTCAACTCCATTGATATGTGTTTTTACAACTAGACTTCCTGGATCTACATATTTTTGTATGGCAATTTTTCCCCTCATTATGTCTACTATTTTTCCTGCTAGCTGAATTATTTTTACTACTTTTGCTTTTCTTCCTGGTTTCTTCATGCTCAGCTCTTTGATTGTTTTAGCTAGAATTGGAATGTCCTTAATGGCTTGTAACAAAGGGATTTTGATACATACATTTTTCAATTCATCTAGAAAATCATAACTAGGCAGCATAATATGCTTTTCTACCCCTCTATCAACTTGTAATATTTCTGGAAAAGGAGGTGTAGAAGTGGATAGTGGTTGTTGCTCTATGATAGGAGTTGAGTTTATTGGTTCTTTCTTCTTTTTATTTTCCATATTTTAGTTTTGAGGAGATGTTTCTTCAAAACTTTTATTTTGCTGTAGAGAATCTTCCTCAAAATTGTCTTGTTCTTAAATAACCACGGAAGGTTTTTTATTTTCTAATATCCTACTAGATCTCAATTGGACATCATTGAGATCTAATTGAGTGATCATGTAAATTGGAAATTGTTGTCCCTCCACCATATAGGTATTCTGAGGATTTTTATTGTTGAGGTTAGGTAATGGTTGGGTAGGTAACTGATTTGGTCTTTGTGGAAATGGTAGTGAAAGTTGAGGGTTTTGGTTTTGAAGTTGGGGTTGTTGATTTTGTTGAGGAATTTGTTGGGGAGGATAGTTTGGATATGATGGCAGATATTGATAGTATGGAGAGAATCTTCCATAATTATTATGCATTCCTTGAGCCAAGATTGAGTTTGAGATTGAGATTGAGGCCAAGGTTGTTGCTAAGAATTCCAATTTGGAGGGGGTTGTATATACATTTGGTTGTTAAAACCCTGATTTTGTTGCCCTTGCCAAGGTCTTCTATAAACAAAGCAAAGAGACTCTATTGGATTTGAAGTTGTTTCCTCTTGAAAAAGAGATTTAAGACCAGGGATTGAAGGACAAATTTTGGTCTCATGGTTTTCTAAACAAATCACACAAGTCTCTATGACTTTTGCATCTAAAGGGCATTCTCTTAAAGTGTGCTTCTTTCTGCATTTGGGACAGAAAATAGCCAGAGCATCAGTCTCGTTTTTCTGATTTTTTTGTAACTTAAGGGTGTCTATCTGTTCACTAAGGCTCCCTAGAATATTTGTTTTAAATTCATCAAGCATGTTTCCAATTTCTGCCCTACTCACTGATCCAGTTGTAGATTTATTCAACCTAACAAGAGAAGGATCTCTCAGACCTTTCCCAGTTTTGGATTTTCCTCTTGAGAGATGAACACATAATTCTCCTATATCACTTAATGGGAGTTAAGAGATATCTCCCTTCCCCATGATGTTAAGGATATCTATCCACTCATCTCTAATGGATTTTAATAAAAGAGATTTTAAAGTATCTTGATCTAAGTTATCCATTTTTTCTCTTTTTAAGTTATAGTTGAATCTCTCAATTAAATCCTCTAAATTTCCATCCTCTCTTTGCATCATTTTTAACACTTCATCATTGTGATTGATAGGCATGCAATAATCCAAATACCTGTCCAAAAACTCTTTCTTCATGTCATTCCATGTTCTAATGGACTGAGTGACCAATCCCATGAACCATTTTAAAGCAACTCATTTCAATGTTGAAGGGAACAATTTGAGTTTTTGAGGGTCTTGTAAATAATCATAAGTTCTGCACAAGACTTCGAATTCAAATAAGAAGGTTTCAGGATCTTCACTTTTTAATCCATGAAAATTTGGGAGGACAAAAGGTGAGATATTTCTCATTGTGGCATTTGTTTCTTCATCAATTATAGGGAATCCAAAAGAATTATCAACTTCCCTATTTCCTCTACCTCTTCCATTATTTCCTCTGCCTTCTCCATTATTTCCTCTACCTCCTCCTCCTCCAAGCAGTGAGAATTCTCCATCCTTTACTTCTTCTGCCATTATAGTTTCTTCAGAGTTAATATAAGATTCAACCTACAAGGTTAATTGCTCTTCCTCTGGTGCCGCTATTAATGATATGTGGAAGAGAGATTCTACTTCTTCTTCTTCGCTATGTATTCTTAATTCTTCAACTAAAATATGTTCTCCTGTAGAGGTGAAAAATGCTACTTCTTCTGTTGGAGATCAAAAATTTTCCTCCTTTAGGACTGCCTCAGTAGATGAAGTAGGAGATCCTCTTGATTTAATTTTTGACCTTAGAACTTCAAGAGGTCTATCACTAGGAATATGAGCTTGAGATGGAGGTGTATCTCTTCTTAGTCATGGTGGAGTAGGTGGTGTTGTAGGAATTGAACTCTTGCCTCTAGCTATGAATCTACCCCTAGAGTCGATCGAAAGAAAAAACGCAGAGCGGGAGAAGACGCGTAGCCAAGGTTTCTGAGAGGTTCAGTGCTTGCTCCTAATGGAGGGCCGTAGAGGAGGGAGCTCCACTCCCTCCTACAAGAGCATCATTGCCAGCAGAGGCAAGTCCCCACTGGGTATTGTTAGAGGTTCTGTGGAAGAAGAAAAAAGTAATAATGAAAAGGAGACAGATGGGGGGAGGCCCAAGGAAAATGTCAGCACTAAAGATAAGGAGGAAGAAGACAAAATCTAGGGAACAAGGAACAATAAACAAAAGGGACCATGCAGACCCAAAATGGAGATCACTCCTAGAGTAGTGTTAAACGATCCTGCACTGCAGGCACACAGGGAACATATGGGGACCTACGCTATAATCTTCAAATTTATGGGATTATGGCCCATGGAAAAGGCTTTACAGATATGGATCAAGTATCACTAGAAACCCAAAGGAAGCATCGATCTTCATCTTGGGTCAAAGGGATTTTTCACCGTGGTGTTCACAAACATCGAAGACAAAGACAAAATATTCGAAGGAGGACCCTACTTTTATGCAATAGCTGGCCTCTATATGCAGCCTTGGATGATGAACTTTGTTCCAGAGCAGGAGACTTTCACTTCGGTACCTATCTAGGTAAGGCTCTATTCTCTACCTCTTGATTACTGGCAAACTGAATTGCTTGCTGCCATTGGCAACAAACTAGGTTGTTTTGTCAAAGCTTCAGAAGCCACAAGAAGGGGCAAATACACTTCCTATGCAAGGATCTGTGTAGAAATGGATCTATCAGGAGCCCTTCCAGATGAAGTCATCCTGGAAGTTTTTGATGAGGAATGGGTGCAAACTGTGGACTATGAGCATATCCTGTTCAGATGTCGTAAATGCCACGAACATGGACACTTGTTCAGAGATTGCCCTCTTAGTAAAGCAAACAACAAGAGAAAACCTAATGCAATGAAGGACACAGAAAGATTTCAGAAAGTGGCAAGTAGAGGAAAAGGAGGCAAAAAAGGACCAAAGAAACATCATAATGAGGGTCAAAAAGCCAATCAAAATAGGTATCAAGCACTGGAAGAGAATGAAGAAATGGCAAATGAAGACCAATCTATGGAGGATGGCCCTACTGAAAAGGAAAAGGAAGAAAACCGCAACCCAACTCAAGAGCTTGGTAATAAGAAAGAAACTATGATGAGTGAAACAGAACTAGAGATGGATCAGGAAATGACCCAGAGTGAAATAGATCTGGAGGACCATGAACTTCAGGAAATTCTAGATAAGGAACACCTAGATCTGGAAGGGTTCTTGATATAGGGAACCACGAGAGGGATAGATTCACTACCCCAAGAAGACTTCAACAAAATTCAGCAGCTGTTTTTATGGAAAACTCAGGAAAGGGGATTAGATAAAGGAAAAACCATTGACAAGCAGGAATACAAAGGTGTGAAAATAATGAAATCAACTCCAGGATTAGCTATTAGAAATGGAGGAAAGAAGAGGGGCAGGAAAAAGTAGAAGGACCTCTTGATGGAGTGTGGAAATTTAATGATAGACTTGAGTAAGATGAAAGACCTAACCAGTTACTCCTTTACAAATATTTAATTATGAAGTTCACATCCTGGAATATCAGAGGTCTAGGTAGTAAAAGAAAACAAATAATGCTTAGTTGTAGAATGAAACAAGAAATGCGGGATATTATCTTCATCCAGGAAACAAAATGTTCCATTCAGAAAATAAAACAAATTCATAGAAAATGGCTCAATAGATTTGAGTTCCTAGAGGTTAAAGCTAAAAACACAGTGGGGGGCATTCTAACTCTGTGGAATCCCCAGAAAATCAACATAATAGATGCAGAAGCATCTAGAAATTACTTACCAGTGGTCATTCAACCAATGGGGGTTTCAGAAACCTTCCTGGGCACAAATGTTTATGGTCCTCAAAGAATAGATGAAAAACTCAAATTTCTAAAATCCCTAATGGATCTCAAGAATAGACAGGTTGGGATTCCTTGGATCATGGGAGGTGATTTTAATATGATCAAATCTCTTTCGGAAAAAAAGGAGGTACCAGAGCACTAAACAAAGACTCCTTATCATTCCAAGCATTCACAGATGATATGAAATTGGTTGACTCAAAATTGAGCAATGGCCTTTTTACCTGGAACAACAAAAGAGGAGGCGAGGCACAGGTAGCCTCTAAATTAGACAGGTTCATGATATCAGAGGAGCTTATAATTACAGATAAAGAAATAACAGCAAGAGTCCTTCCCTTTGGAGGTTTCAATCACTAGAAAATTCAATTAGAAATCAAGGGTATGGTTTCTCCCAGGAACAGGCCCTTCAGATTCGAGAATATCTGGCTCTCCCACCTAGATTTCATCAGTAACATTGAAAAATGGTGGTCTGAAGACTTGCAATTCCAAGGATCAAAAATGTACCTCCTTCATAAAAGACTAAAGCATGTCAAGTTCAGGCTCAAAGAATGGAACAAGAAGGATTTTGGTAACATTTTTGTGAACAAAAAATCATTGGAAATCAAAATTCAGGAACTCAACCAAGCACTGATCAAAGATGGCTTTGACAAAGTCAAAAGTGATCAGGCTGATAAACATCATCAAGAATGGGAAAATTTATGCAAACAAGAGGAAATATTTTGGAGGCAAAAGTCTAGAGTTCAATGGCTCAAGGAAGGAGAGCGGAATACAAGATTTTTCCACAGATCCACTATTGCTAACAGAGCATACAACATAATCCCTATGATAAAGGATGAGAATGGGGAGCTTCAGAACACTCATAAGAATATTGAAGCTGTGCTTGTTCAACATTTCCGAAACATCACCCGGGAAAACAATCCATCAAGGAAATTATAAGGCATATCCCTAAGCTGGTGTCTAGGGAGGATAATTTTAACCTCAACAGACCTGTTACTGATGAGTAGGTCAGCGAGGTTTTCAAAGACATGCAGAATTTCAAAGCACCAGACCCAAATGGTTTCAATGTGGATTTTCTTAAAGCTTGTTGGCATATTGTCAAATAGGATATTCTGAATGTGGTGGAGGATTCCAGGGGTAGCAAAACTATCCTGAAATCCCTCAACACCTCCTTCATCTCCCTGATCCCCAAACAAGATTTAGCTCAAACTGCAGATAAGTACAGACCCATAGCTTTATGCAATGTGGTTTACAAGATAATATCCAAGGTAGTGGCTAATAGACTAAAACCTCTCCTTCCTTCTTTACTGTCAGAGGAACAATCAGGTTATGTGGAGGGCAGACAAATTTTAAATAACATTATTCAAGCCCATGAATTCGTCCACACGCTTACCACTAAAAAGCAAGCGGGGATTATCATGCAATTGGACATTGCCAAAGCATATGACAAAGTGAATTGGATTTACATCAAGAAGGTTCTCACTGCTTTTGGGTTCAACCACAACTGGGTCAGATGGGTCATGGCTCTGGTGACCTCTTCCAGCTTTTCAATTTTGGTGAATGGCTCTCCCTCAAAGATCTCCATTCCTTCTAGAGGCCTCAGGCAGGGAGACCCACTCTCTCCCTTTATTTTCATTCTCATGATGGAGGGACTTGGAAGGTCCATTCAGCATGCCAAGGCAATGGGCAAAATAAAAAGTCTTCAATTATCTGAGAATGGTGAGGCTCTAACTCACCAACAATTTGTAGATGACACCATGCTGCAAGGAATCCCCATAGTCAAAGAAGCTTCAGCCTACAATCAAATCCTAAAGGATTTTTCCGTGGCTATTGGTATGGAAGTCAATCTCTCTAAGTCAAAAATCTTCTTCTTAAACACTAACATTGCTATTCAGAGAAACATTTCAAGAATTCTTGGCTTCCAAAGGGATTCCCTCCCCACAAAGTATTTGGGAATTCCTCTCACAGCTAGACCAATGCACAAAAGTATCTGGGAACTGGTGCTTAATAAGTTGCAGGACAGAGTCAAAAATTGGACCTTCAGAGTCTTGAACCTGGCAAGCAGGTTGGTTCTGACAAAGGCGGTTCTAGAATCTATCCCGGTTTTCATGTTATCATCCCTCCCAACTCCCAAAGGTGTTTTAGAGCAATTGAAGAACATACAAAGAAATTTCCTCTGGGGTAAGGAAGAAACAAAGAAGAAATGGGCCCTGGTCTCTTGGCATAAAATCTGTAAACCCAAGAGCCAGGGGGGGCCTAGGCTTGGATGATCAGGAGATTCTTAGTAAAGTTCTAGGAGCCAAGCTTTTGTGGCAATGGGTCCAAGAGCCAAAAGCCCAGTGAGCAAGGATCTGGAAAGAGAAATATGCCAGCTCTTGGCACACTAATGATCTCATAAGAATATCTGGAAATTTAAAAGGCTCTCACATCTGGAATAGAGCCTGGGAAAATAGAAGCCTAGTTCAAAAAAATAGTTTCTGGGAAATCAGAGCAGGAGATCTTGCACTCTTTTGGGAGGACAAATGGCAACAAGAACCAACACTATTAACAGAGGATTTTTTAAGCCTCAAGCAGGAAACAAATTCCCAAGGGTTAAACAAAGTTAAGGATTTCTGGGATCTTGCTCAGATCTCCAGAAAGTGGAGAAGCTGGAGAAAAATTGACTGCAGAGATGATAGCCCCATAAAAATTAAAGCAGAGGCTCTTGGGAGCTTGCTTAAACAAAGGATGATTTTAGTAACAGAGGGGCATGATCAATTGAGATGGGGCAATAACAATAAAGGCACCTTTAATCTTAAGGAAGCTAAAGGCATTCTCCTTGGGCTTGATTCCAGTGTTCCAGAAAAGACCTGGCAGCACCTCTAGAAGCACCAAGGTTGGATGAAAATCAAACTTTTCATGTGGTTGGTTCATCATAAGAAAATTTTAACTTGGGACAACATTAGGAAAAGGGGTGTTATGGGGCCTTCCAAATGCCAGCTCTATGAAGAGCAGGAGGAGACTATGGAGCACATTCTCAACAGTTGCTCTTACACCACCTGGTTATGGGATTCTTTCTCTACCATTTTCCAACAGACAGATAGGGACAAAAGTAGTATCACAAATACCCTAAACAAGTGGAGAGGAAACTATTCAGAGAATGAGTTCCTTAATTTGGCCTGGGCCTTCACGCCAAGCTTCATTATCTGGAATGTTTGGAAAGAAAGGAATAAAAGAATTTTCAAGAATGAAAAGTCTATCCCTCATCGTCTATTTGATTTGATCCTAAAACAGCTCTGGGAGATAGTTAGCACCACAGTACGAAATCTCCCCAAAAATCCCCCCTCTGAGACTGAGCTGAGAATTCTCAGACAATTTGGAATGAAAGGGATTATACCTCAGGGACTAATCAAGAAGTACATAACTATGGATACAGAGAAGGATTTTTGGCAACCTCCACTGAAAGGTTATCTAAAATACAACATTTATGGGGCTTCAAAAGGCAACCCGGGAACAGCTAGCTTTGGAGGAGTTTTAAGAGATGAAGAGGGTAGTATTATCTTTATCTTCCACTGCCATTTACGAAGAGCCACAAATAATATGGTAGAATTAATGGCGTTGGAACAATGTCTAGAGTTTCTGATCTAGAACCATGGACTCAAATGTCATTGTAGAAGCGGATTCAGAGATTACCATTAACTCTGTGAAAAGAATCAACTGTGGTACTTGGCCGGAGAAAGTCTCTAATCACTAGAAACTAATCCTGGTCTACCAAAGAATCCAAGTGTTGGCATTATGATTCAAGTGTTGTCCTTGATGGCAACTCACTCAGAGGATGGTACAGGTGCTCAGAGGTTGGTACAGGTGATGGCAACTTAATCAGAAGACAGATCTCAGTACAGCATACCAAGGAAGCTCATACACGCCGTTTCGTTAAGCCCAAGTCGCGTGTACACGCAAGTTCGATTCATAAAAAGCGCGTGTATGTGGAAAGGTTCCTTTGGTCCATGGTGGTTAGTCCTTGGAAGTTGTGCCTATGATTTCGGACCATTGTGTCTCGACGGGCGTGTCGATCCCTAGTTTTGAAGTTGATGGTATTGTGTTACTATGGTTTTGGCTCTTGGTATTGAGCTAGGCCTAAGACTATATAAGGAGAAGAAGATCATTAGGCAAAATCATCTTTCGACAAGGCTTGAATATCTAAGAGAGAAAGAGATCTGATATGCAGGTTCTGGGTTGCTTGATCTAAGCCAAGGAGAGATCACATCGGTTGATGGAAGACTAGATCTAAGGATAGATCGGGATCTAATGGTTTGAAATGCACTATCATGATATGGTTGATTATGCGTATTTCTAGATCTGCATATTGTCGCAATGTTACGTTTTGGATCTAACTAATGTCTGGTACAGCTGCAAATTGAGAAAGTTTATTTTTAGATCTGTACGCAGGTTGGCTTCGGTAAAAGAGCGTGTATACGCGGGTTTTGCTCATTGAAGTAGCGTATATCTTTTGAAGCTTGATTTTGGGTTTACAGTGGGGTCTGACTGTTATTGCAGAGTTCTGTAGTCTGCTCTGTGTTCTGGTAACTGGTGATTGACAGGGTTCAGTGGTTCAGTGATTCAAAGTTTGGTTGTTTTATGCTTCAATGATCTGTTGTGGAAATTGAATGATTTGTGGTCTTCAGATTGTAATGTTGTGCTTCAGGAATATCCAAGTCTGAAAATGTATGAAAAGTGATATCTGAAAGAAGGAAGATTGTAGGTCAGCACCTACGTACTAGTATCTTGGCTAGTACAAGAGCAAAGGGGGTTGGAGCTCCCTTCCAAGGAAGTTTGGAGAATGAGAGAAGGTTGAAGCCTTCTGCAGGTTGTAGCCTGCGTACTGGTATAAGGCTGCACCAGTACAAAAGATTGTAAACTGAAGTTTCATATTAAAGAAAGATAGAGACAACTTGCAGCAGGTGGTTTTCACCCACATTGGGTTTCCACCTTATATCTTGGTGTTCATGTGTGTGGCTTTTTATCTGTTCTATTTTACTGCACATGTTTACTGTTAATGTGATGAATAATGTCCTGATGCACTTAATTGAAGAATAAGCTAACTAAATTGTGAGTTTTCTTCCTATACGCTGTTTTACTTCGTCACAGTAGCGTGTACACGCTGGTTCACTTAACTGAAGTAGCGTATATGTTTCTGAGCATTTAAAAAGTTTGATTAATCAGATAATACTGATTCACCCCCCCTCTCAGTATTATTTCCAACACCAAGTTCACCTCCAGGGGCTTCGAACGGTTAGTTTCAACCATGTTCAACAATCAGCCAATAAACTAGCGGACCTTCTAACCAACCAAGGGGTGAACAATGTAGATTGCGGGATGGAAAAAAAGTGGCAGGAGATACCTCAAAACCGTTTAAAGGCTCTCTGCAATGAACAAGTTGCAGAAAACAGAGAAATGTTTCGATATCGGACCAGGATGACAAGAATGAATTGATTTTTTCGGCAAGAACATACACAACATATCAGAATGTACTTGGCAGAAGGGCAAGCTAAGTTATGTCTAATTTTATCCCGGAGTTAGTTGAATCGAGTCCCCAGTTTTTCGAATGACATTTTGCTGGGTCTTTTCACAAACAAGCACAGTATCAGGTTCAGGTTCCGTAGTAGGAATAGGTAGAATGCGAGGTTAGTTTTTCCAGTAGCTGGAATTTCCCCCTTTCAACTTTTGGGCTTGAAAACCACGCCCTGGCTAGTTTTCTGGAGATCGCACGATTCATGAGCGGTTTGTGGTATTGCAGTTTCGGGAGCGATCCCATAGGGATTGCAACATGTGGCAGGGTGATTGTCTTTGAAACCGCCCGCGATCACACAATATCTTTCATTCATGTTAGGTTGTGTGATATGATTCCTGGCCTTTGGATCCAGCAGCCAAGATCAACGGTTGGGATCGAACGTGTAGTTTAGTGGGACTAGGTGGGCTTTATCCATTCATCCTGTTTGGCGTGTCTTTTCCCTCTTTTGCGGTGTGTGGGTATTGTGCAGACGGGGATGTCTATGGTCGTTTGTTGACTCCGAGGAGTGTGTTTTTCTGAAACTTCCCTAGTGGGTGGGGGTTCTTGTTTCCTTTCCATGTTTGTTTCTCATAAGTCGGGTAATCACTGTAGTAGGGTAGGGGGTCTTTGTCATTGGCAGGGATTCCTTTTTCCCAAGTTCTTTTAAAGAATCAGGTTCTTTGTACAATATGTAATTTTTCTTTTGGATTAATGAAATAGAAGGATCAGCGCTTGCTTTAGGAAAAAAAAAAAATCTACCCCTAGAGTCTCTTTCTCTACGCATATCAAAAAACATTTTTGAATTTAAGAGATAAGGTTACCTAATTACACTTCCCCGACAACAACACCAAAATTTTTAGTCAATTTAGTGTCTTAAATTTCTTGCGTGAATTATCAACCGAGGTTTGTACACTGATGAAGTGTGACGCACTATATGTGCTTAGTTAGCTTTTCTCTTACTTCGTTGTTTTGTATTTTTATGTTTGTTTTGGGGTTTTCTATTCTTTGATGTCTAATAATATACAATCTATGAGAGATTTACATGGATCTAATGAGTTTTAAAGGAAGGATAGGTTCCTAAGTTAGTCTAATCTCCTAAAAATGGACCAAGAATCATTTTTAACTAGTTAGGACCTATTAATAAAAACATAGCATCTATCTTATCTACCATTTAGTCCTAATCCATGGATCTAATTCTTAAAACCAAAATTAATATTGATGCAGAAGGTAATTCAATAATTGCATTCATTTATCCATTCATCCATTCAATTTTGGAACATGATAGAATCAATCTCCTTGAAATTATTTTTTGGAATGTCAAGTGATGCAACTAAGTAATGACCTAAAAACAAAAAAGAAAAGATGACAGTTTGTAAAACTAACAGTGTGCTGAGTAAGCTCAATCACTGCATGAGTTAGATATTCAACCAACTAAGTTAGAATTGTCATAATTTAAAAATGGTTTTGAGAACATCTATTAATACAGTTAATTGACAGTTCTATGCTAAGAAAATAAGTAATCAAAATAGTAAGAAGCTAAGCAACTGTGTATTCTCATTACTTCATTTTTCATTCAGTCATTTCTCATACAATATCTCAAAAGAATAAGACTTGCACAGTTGTGATTTTTATCTTTACACTATTGGTTACAAACTGACATGAA
This sequence comes from Pinus tabuliformis, assembly GCA_031772625.1. Taxonomy (NCBI): domain Eukaryota; kingdom Viridiplantae; phylum Streptophyta; class Pinopsida; order Pinales; family Pinaceae; genus Pinus; species Pinus tabuliformis. The sequence continues at coordinate 602,552,823 of CM062812.1, read as the reverse complement.
ACAAAACTAGAGAAAATGGACTTGTAGAAAACAGAGTAATAGAAATTAAAATGAAAAAAACAAGTGAAAACCTCCTTCAGTGCAGGGGCTCTTTGCAACTTATGTGGCTAGTTGACAGCTAATTAAAGATGCAAGTTTAAACCACCATTGACAAAACAGAGTTTGTATTATCAACAAAATGAAGTCTGAACAAAGTATTTAACAAAAGCCTGTAATTCCTTCTAGCTTCTAACTACTTCTCGGTCTCATTCAACCAATATTTATAGAAAAGCAACATCCCTATCTAAGATAAAATCTTGTTACAAGTGGCTTGATCTGAATCTATCATGACTATTTATAAGAAGACATGCTACAAGTGGCTTACTTCGAATTATAATGATACTGTTAAACTTCTGATCAGCTACAGGTGGCTTGATCTGCATTAACTCCTCAACTTCTGATCAACTACAAGTGGCTTAATCTACATTAACTCTTCAATAGAACTGTTAGAATCTTGATTAGCTACCAAAGAGAAAATCAAGAGTCCTACTACTATCAGATAATGTATTTGACTCCATCTTTGACCATGACTTTAGGCATGCTTTTTTGTCGATCTGGACCGAGTGAGTAGGATAGAATCCATGTGGAGATGATTATGGAGATGCCCATGTGGCCTAGTTCTTCATTTGACACATGTAACCTACCAAACCATGAGAGTAGCTACAGAAAAGACAGTTAGTTGCAGAATAGGCTGTGTTCTGTAGCTAATTTGAAAAAATCTATTAAAATAGCAAGAACATGAAAATATAATATGGTGATCATTTTAATTCTTTCCTAAGACAAAATCTAGCATTTATCATTGATTGGATTTGTAGTCTTGTGAGAAATCAAGAGAAAAAGGTGAGAACAAATGTCAAGGGGAAGGTAATTATGAGGTTCAACATTAACATAGAGGGTTACACCTGCAAAGTTGTAGGGAACTTCGGTGTTGAGAAGATATTTCCAACTCAAAAAGGTATGCATATTATACTAGACTAGAATTCATTGTAAAATCTACCAAGCAACTCAACCAATATACCCAAAACCAAATATCATAACAAATCAATTCAACCAATATAACAAATCTATCTATTAATACCATTGTAAAACCCCTTCTCGCTTAAAAAATAACTCAACCATCACATCACATCACAAGAAAAAAATACCACAACAAATAAACTCAACCAATATATTCTGATCTATTTTATTAATATGACCTAGAATTACATGTTGGAGAAACCTTTTGAGTTACAAAAATAGATTTTTTAAATCCCATAAACAACCATGGCTAATGGCATGATTTGTTGGGAAAATAGGAAATGATTATAGCACTGAAATTTCCCCTTACACTACTCCATGTCCTAGAAAATGATGGCTCAAACTACTAAGAAGAAAATGGTGTTGGATATGGCAACAAAATATGGGTTGAAACAGCCCCAAAAAAGTACCCTCAACTTGTTGATAATAACTAGTTCAACCTCCTCATTTGACCCCATGATTTGGCAATGATTGAATCAACCCGCCTTTTCACCAATGAATTAAACATAGAAAATAGAACCTATAAAAATCCCACGATCTTCGGTTATACCCACGACCTGATAATGAGATGTATCTTCAAAAAATAAATACCATTGAAATATTTTAGTGATATTCCTTCCCATTAACTAGGGTGGATTTTTTTCACCATTGAAACCAATTTGCTCAATGGTTTCACCTTATCCCTCCAAAGCCACAAGAGATTTGTAAATCTATATGAGGAAAAATGATTTTTCATGCCCAAAGAGTGAGATTCAATCTCTCTTTTATCATTAGAATACCATGGGTCTCTCTTTTATAACTTATTTTTCCTAGAGTGATCATTTAGAGAGGGACATTACGGTCCTCCCTTCCCAATATTTCTTGCCCTCAAGCAACTACAAACTAGGAAGCTGCAAAATCTACTCTCTTTCTCATGTAATTTCCTCTACCAACAAGTCTTTCCACCTAAGAAGTACATGTTGATCACTCTACTCCTCAATTTCATTTCCTTGACTTCCAAAATCTCCTTAGGGATCAATACTAGCTACCCCTTCTCATCTAGTGGAGATAACTCTCCTAAGTTAATAACTTGTTATCCCAATGCCTTCTTGAAGCATGATACATGAAAAACATTATGAAGCTTTCTCCCCTCTGGAAGTTCAAGATCATAAGCCACTTCCCCAACTCTCATGATTACTCTGAAGGGACCATAAAATCATGGTTGCAACTTTTTTATACCACTTTTCTTCATAGAATATTTTCTCTACAACTTCAATAAATCGCAAAACATTTTTCAACCCTACTCTTGTATGCATACATCCTATGCTGGTTTTGGGAAGCCTACAAGTTTTCCTTAAGGATATTAAAGATATCTTGGTTTTCTTGTATTCAATCATTTGTTTTGGGAGCCTTTCTATCCCCAAACTCCAAATCCATAAATGAAGGAGCATCATAACCATACAATGCTATGAATGGGATCACACCAATGGACATGTGGTCGGTGGTGTTGTAGCAATGGTCTCCTATAGGAAACTACTTAATCCAATCCTTATGTTGTATTGGAACATAGTTATGCAGATACCCCTCAACCCATTTGTTTACAATCTCCTTTAGGCCAACATTTGAGAGTGATAATTGGTACTAGTATTCAAACCATTTCTAGCAAATCTAAACAACTACTGCCCAACTGCACTCAGAAGCCTATTGTCCAAATCACTAACAATGCACTTAGAAAACCCATAGAACCTAAAACTCCCTCAAAAACATCCCTTCCACTTGTACTACCTTATAATCTGATGAAATTATGAAGAAATTCACAAATTTGGTTAATTGATCAATAAATACATAAATGCAATCTCAACCCTACAACTTTGGTAGACCTATGATGAAACCCATCAACACACTCTCTAATTTTGTTATGGAATTGGAAAAGGTTTCAATAAACCTAAAGCATGAGTATCCTATGAATTTTTCTACTAAAAATTCATTCACTCCCTTACATGTTGTCTCACATCATCCTTGAGTCCCTTCCATCAAAACCTCTCTCTAATATGCCTGTAATTTTTTAACTATCCAAGGTGTACTACCAAAGGTGTATCATGAGTGGGCCTCATTATCTTCTCCTTAAGTGTGGAATTAGGGAATAAATATATTTTTTCCTTATATAATATAATGCCATCCACCACTATGTACCTATCATCCTAAATGTGACCATCCATAAACTCACAAGTAAACTTATTCTTGGAATATTACACTTGCAAGTGTGATTTCCAATCAGCTGAAATATCCATAAGGAAATATGTTGTCGGTTTCCTGGAAATGGAATCAACAAAAATATTTTTCTTTCCCTTCATATGCTCAATGTAAAAATCATAAGTTGGTATCTTTCTCACCCATTTATGTTGCCTCTCATTTAGGTCCTTCTATTCTAGGAAATACCGCAAATTGTTGTGGTCGTTTCTAACCGCAAATATACCACCAACCAAATATCGCCTGAAATTTTCCAAAGTATGAATAATGGCGAGCATCTCCTTATTGTGGTTTCAACAAGGCCTCTCTAGTTCCATAATATTCTGACTCTCAAATGTTATTGGATATTTTTTCTAGATCAAGATAGCTCCAATACCCTCTCCTGAAGCATCACAATTAAGCATAAAGGGCTGAAAGAAATCAGGAAGTGCCAATTCTGGACAAGTGCTCATCACCTCCTTGAGCTTGTTGATTTCTTGTTGAGCTTCCTTTTTCCACCTAAATTCCCTTTTCTTCATAAGATCTACTAAGGGTGCACCAAACTACAGAAACCCCTTAAAAAGTGCTTATAATAGCTTTATAATGTAAAGAATCCACATAATTCTTTAAGGATTCTAGGCAGTGGCCAATCAAATATGGCTTGGATCTTGTCCTAATGTACCTACACCCCTTACACATTAATCACCAAAATTATATTTGCGCACCAAAGAAATGCCAAAATAAACACCAAAAGAAACTTGCATAATTTCTTGTAGAAGATGTGGTTCATGCTTGACTAGAAAGTTGCAAGTGTATTGGTCAAACCAAATGGCATGAACAAGAATTAATAATGCCCATATTGACACTTTAAGGTAGTCTTGTGAACACCCCTCTCCCTCTGATTTGGTGATATCCTAATTTAAGATCAATCTTCAAGAATTATACTTCCCCATGCAACGTGTCCAATAGCTCGTCGATCCTGGGAACGGGATACCTATTTTTTATCATTTTCTTATTCATATCTTGATAGTCAATACACATATTCATAGTTCCATCCTTATTATTTGACCAAAAATACTGAGAAAGTGAATGGACTGGATTTGTGTCTGATATGTCCCATCTCTAACAATTTCATGATTTGTGTCTCTATCTCATCTTTGAACTTCTTCAAGTGCCTATATGGAAAAATTATTATGATTTTGGCCCCTTATTCTAACTCAATGGTGTTCTCAAACCCTCTATCAAGAGGCCTCCCTAGAGGGATCTCTCCAAAATCCCTATCATGTTTTCTCAACAACCACTGAATGTCTACATGACAATGTTCGCATCTATTTGAAGGTTTATTTGTTGTAATTAGACACTTTCATGCCCAAGATACATCACCATGTTTGAATATTCTTTCAATTCACTTAGCTATAATAATCTTATGAGAACCATTGGGCATACCCATCATAACTATCCTCTTACCATCTATTGAAATGATTCCATCTAAGTGTTTCCCTATAGACTAAATCTATTGAACACCTAGTATGACATTAGCATCTACCAATTCAACCACATAGAAGTCATCAGTCACAGTGTAATTACCCATAGTCAACTCCAACCACAAAAACCTTTTTGTGCATTTCATACCATACCCATCAACTACCACAACATCAAATCCCTAAAATTCTTTTATGGGAATGCATCTCCTAGCCACCAAAGTTGTGCCAATGAAGTTGTGGGTCACCCCACCATCGATAAATGAAATAACATGTTATCCTTATTCTATTCCCTTAACTCTAAGAGTGTTATATATATGGATTCATAATAGAGTGGTTATATTTCCACCCTTAGTCTCCACACGTGTTTCTCATCATCCATACAGCTATGCTCATCACCACGAGCTTATCTTGCCTCCTCTTCCCACCCACTATCTGAGAGCACCTATATGTAATGTGACCTATCATCCCCATGCACCTGTGACCTGGTTCCCAAGACTCATTATAGCTAAAATAGAGTTTCTTCCTTCTAATTTCTTTCTGAGTCTCATCATCCAATTTGTCTTTCCTTGTCCACTGCTTCTAGAAGGTCTTCTTGTCTTGGTTCTTCTAACGAAGGAAAGGTTTGGGAGAAAATTTATATTTTGGTATTGTGTCCTCCAAATCACATGTTCTAATGATAGCATCTTGTATATATTTGGTTTGAATTCCTTAACCCAACCATGTATGGGTTTAGATAATCCTTCAATGAATAGCATAATCAGTTTGTGCTTGAACACATCTATCACCATGACAGTGGGCCTATAAAATTCTAAAATGTAAGCTCCTATTGTACCTATATTTTTTATCCATGCCAAATATCTATATTTTATCTTTGGGTCCTTCTTATTAAATAGATCAATCAACCTCTGTGTGAATATTAAGTAATTCTCAAATCCTCCAAAGTGACTAGCCCATGGTACCACCACTCATGAGCTTCTCCCTCCAAATTCAATGTAGAAAATTTTGTGGAATTTATCTCCACAATATGGTTGAGTTGGAATAATTCCAATCTTTGAACCCATGCTCTATAAGTGCATTTAGATGAACCATCAAAAGAAAGAATGGACTTTGGACATTTTCCCCAACTTCCATGGAAGATCAAAATTTTGAGCACCCCTATTACACTCTCTTGGCTTGTTCTTGTATTTAACGGTACAAAAATCATGTAAGGACATGGTTGCATGAAATTATTCGTAGCCTAATACTCCCTCAAATAGTTAGAAAATCCTTCATTGTGTCCTTTTTGTCTCTCATTTATTTCTTGTTGTTCTTCCAAGAACTGAGGTAAGAGAGGTCTACGAGTCACTACTTCTTGTTTAATGGTTATTTTGAATTGGGATATGTGTGTTTCTCCCTTCATCATTGTTCCCATTGCTACCATTTTACCCTCTTAAACCATTGTTGCAAACATTGGCTATAGTTGGGTGTTTATTAAGGTGAACCAATTTTTGTTGACCCCTTGTAAGGTCATTTTGAATATTCATAGTGCTCCCTTTGGGGATTTTATTCTTTTACCCCATTTCTTCCTCTTCCTATGATTCTGAGTGAATATTGTTATCACCATTTCTCTATTTCTTGTAGGTGATTTATTCCCTATCCTTCGAAGACATCAAGATAACATGAACTCACAATCTAGAAAGAAAACCCTCACTATGATACTATTGTAAAATACCCTCTTTCTAGACAAGAAACTCAACCAATGTACCCAAAAAAAAATTTGAAGCAAATATATTCAACCAATATAACAAATCTATTTATTAATACCACAGTAAAATCCATTCTCGCTAAAAAAATAACTCAACCATCATATTATAAGAAAAAATACCACAACAAACAAAATAATCCAATACATTTTGATATATGTTATTAATCTAACTTTGAATTATGTATTGGGGTGGAATTTTAAGTTACAAAAATATTTTTTTGAAATCCCACAAATATCCATTGCTAATGGCGCAAATTGTTGGGAAAATAGGAGATGATGACAATGCTGAAATTTCCCCTTACACTGTTGTAAAGTCTCCCTTTTTATGCCATGGCCCAACAAATGATGGCTCAAATTGCTGAGAAATAAATGGCCTTGGATATGGTAGCAAAAATCTAGTCTGAAAATACCCCTAAAAAAATGCCCACAACATGTTGATAATAATTGCTATGACCACCTCACGTGATCCCACGATTTGGAAATGAGTGAATCAACCCCCTTTCTCCCCCAAAAGCTGCAGATGGAAAATACGACCTCTAAAAATCCCACAAACTCTTATCATACCCATGACCTGGCAATGAGATGAATCTTCAATAATAAATATCAGTGAAAACATTGTGTGATCTTTCCTTCTGATTAGTTGGGTGGATTTGTTTCACCACTAAAACCAATTCGCTAATAAATTCACCCTTAGAAGGAAAATCCCACAAGATCTCTCCAAATCAATATGACGAAAAATGATTATGAATGCCCAAAGAGTGAGCTCCAATCTCTATTTTATCATCATAATACCATGGGTCTCTTTGTAGAACTTTTTATTCTTAGAGTGATCATTCTGTGAGGGACATTACATGCAAGAATATGTTTCTCAATTTGTTAGAGGATGAATACTTTGTTGTACTAAAAAAAATCAATAAGAGGAAGCATGGTTTATACCATTCCTTCTATATACCTACTATTCCATGGGAGAGTATCTCCATGGATTTTGTGATAGGTTTACCAAGATCCAGGGAGGGACATAATTGTTTATTCATGGTAGTTTATTAGTTTAGTTATATTTTCATTCCCATGACTATTAAAATACCATCAAGTTATGATATGAAGCAAACATTTTCTTTGAAAAAGGTCCACATGAACTTTGGGATACCCAGGAGCATTAACTTATTTAGAGACACTAGATTTCTTACTCCATTTTAGACTACAATTTGGGAGAACATGGAAACCAAGTTGAGGAAATATACAACTTTACATCCATGGATATATGGGTGGAATGAATTAGTGAACAAGATAATGGTTTAGCTTTTGAGGTGTTATAGTCTCAAACATCCAAGGACCTAGGATGAAAATTTGATTTATATTTAGCGCTATTATATCATAATAGTCCACACTTCTACTAGTATGTCCCATTTTAAAACTTTCTTTGTGTATTTTCCACTTTTTCCCAAGTGTATAGACAATCAGAAGTAGTGAAGGAAGAACCACAAGGAAGCATTGAAAGCTAAAAAAAAAAAGCATTGATAAGATCAAGAAGATCCATTTTCAAATACAAGGGATATTTAATAAGTAGCAAGAAAAGTGCAAGGCCCAACATGATTAGTATAGAATTGAGAAGACATGAAAAAATGGTTGCATCTAAACAAAGAAAGGCTTGGATAAGAAGATCAATATTCTATGGTATGTTCATTTTGAGGCATAAGATAAGGTACATGATAATTCCTATATACTTTATTAACCAACATATATGCACATTTACACAATAGTTTATAGAAAAATATTAAACTTTATGAGCCCTCCATGTTTGAACAAGAAACTATTGAGAAATTCCTACCTACCATAGAGGACTTATCATTAAATGCTCATGCAAAGTTAGTGTAGGATATAAGTTTGTAGAAGTAGTATAAAACAACCAGATAGGGGTAACAGGAACTCTAGTATGTTGGGTTGAAAGGATAACTTTCATGAAAGGCCAAATGGTACTCCAAGGAGAAGGTACATCAAAATTTTCCTCACCTCCTTAAGTAAAATATTTTCAAGACCAAAATCCTTCCTAAATGGGGGGGTATGATTTAAATGGCTCATTACATAATATTTCATATATTTTAGTACTTTTGGGTGGAAAAAATAGACTTGGTAACTTGTATGGCACATTTTAGGGGTGGGTTCCACTTTGGTGATTTGGGATCTCAAAAATTCCGAAGCCCATTTGAGGCCTTAAATAGTCATTTTTTGAGTTAAAAGTTTTTGAACAAACTTCTAGCCTCTTTGCTTCAACAACCCAAATATCACTTCAATGTAAATTTTTATGAATAATTTTTGTCTCCCATAAGTTGACATATCCTATTGATCGCCATGATACCAAGTGGATGACATGTTAGCTTCCACTACTCACCCATGTGGACCTAGTTACATGTGGAATTTCAACAATATTCTAGAAGGTTAAAAACATTAACCATAATTGGGAGATGAGGCATGGAAAAACCTTAACCATAACCCTATATGGCTATCAGGCCATGTTAAATAACGGACCACTAGGAAAAGAATGGGTTCTATTCTTTTCTTTTTTATTGTTCCATATTGGCTAGAGTGCCCATGTATACTCCCTAGTAAGTGCACTTTATTTGTACTTTCCTATCATAACTAAGAAGAAAAAAGAAAGGCGCGAGCTTGAATTTCTAGTTGGATTTATCTTAGATTTTGTTTTTCTAAGGTACTTCATGTATTCATTGTGTGGATGGTGTTTATTTTCTTAGTTTTTTTCATTTCAAATTAAATTTGTTTTAGTATTTTTTGCAATAAGCTAGTAATATTAATTGTGTGTCTGGGTCTTTGTGCGTGGTTGGGGAAGTGGACTTAGGTATCCTTCCTTGCTTTGGGAAAGTTTTTTCTCTCTTTAGCTGACCTAAATATTGAATATTTTTAATGTGGGTGGACATCAATCAAGCAACAACAGACTAGAGGGATTCTTCTGTGGGTTTTAATCACGTACAAGAGCAGGGTTTTCAAGAGGTGTTGTCATTTGGGGTTTCTGGTAGTGGTGGTCTTGCTCTAAAATATATCACCTTAGGTATAATTTCACTGGGATTTCTTGGTGAAAAACTTGGAGGAAAAATGTAGTTGAGTATGTTTCATTTGGAGGTGAGGGAAGGTGTTTGGACTCTAAAGGTGAGTAGGTGGAATCCATGGAAGATAATGGTGTTTTAGTGCATTCCAGAGGAAAAACCTCCACAGGAAAAAAGAGAAAGAAGGGTAGCTGCGCTAAAATAAAGTGTGATAACCAAAAGTTGGTGCTTGGGGTGGTATTCCAACTGGGAGAAGTAATGACCATGGTAGAGCTGTTGGTGGTCAAGCAAGCCAAAATAATGTATTTCCTGTGCAATTGGATCAACAAAGAGTGGGGGAAATCATCAGAGGTGGTTCCAGAGTAAGTATTCTAGTTCTTGGTTGGTTCATGCTTAGATTTGGCTCAGCTGATGCTACATCTTGGGTTTTAGGGAAAATTTTGGGTGTTGACTCCTTCCCTATGTTGATGAATAGATGGAACCCTTTATTTGATGCAAGTCATGAAATAATTGATAGTGCACCTATATGGATTAAACTTCCTAGTCTTCCACCACAATTATGGTTTATGGATGTGTTTAGAGCCATAGGGAACTAACTCGGTCTTTTTGGAAGTGGATATGTCATTCAGGGTCACTAGAATCATGACTATGGCAAGGGTGCTAGTCAATTTGGACCTGTGCGAGGGGTTGCTAGAGAAATTTTGAGGTATAAGATGGGCCTCCTAAGAAAAATTATAAAATAATTGTGGAACTAATAAAATAAGATTAGAATACCTCATCAAATTTTGGAGTGAAAAAATAAAAAAACTACTTTTTTCAACTTATCTTCCTACGATTTTGACGAAGGTCGGAGGCAGTCGGAAGAAGGCGAGAAGACAAACCAGGGTTTCGAACTATGACAGAGGCAGTCCTCCATGAAAGGACACACAGGAGGGAGCCCCACTCCCTCCTACAAGCAGGTTGTGGCTAGCAGGGGAAAAAAACCAATGGAAAATGATAGAGAGCCTTCAAAAGGAAGGGATAGGAACAGTGAAGAAGAGCAGGAGAGAACTAAGTCAAGGAAGCACAATAATGCAATGGAAGATGAGGAAGAAATCAAGGAACAAGGCACTAAATACAAAGCACATATGGGCCCATGCAAACCCAAAGCGGCAGTAACTCCCAGAGTCATTTTAAATGATCCAGTGTTGTAGGCGCACAAGGATCACATGCAAACATATGCAATCATTTGTAAATTTATGGGGTTGTGGCCCACTGAAAAAGCCTTACAAATGTGGATTAAATACCATTGGAAACCAAAAGGCAGCATTGACCTACATCTTGGGTCCAAGGGATTTTTCACTGTAGTATTTGTAAATATTGAAGATAAGGACAGAGTGTTTGAAGGAGGGCCATACTTTTATGCTGCAGCAGGCCTCTATATGCGACCGTGGATTATGAATTTTGTTCCGGAACGTGAAACTTTTACTTTGGTCCCAGTCTGGGTAAGACTCTATTCTCTACCTCTTGATTACTGGCAAACGGAATCTCTATCAGCCATAGGAAATAAGTTAGGACGTTTTGTCAAAGTTTCTGAGGCCACTAGAAAGGGAAAGTATACTTCCTTCGCCAAAATATGTGTGGAGATGGATCTCTCTGGAGCTTTTCCAGACGAGGTTATTCTGGAAGTTTTTGATGAAGATTGGATACAAACGGTAGATTATGAACATATTCCATTCAAATGTCGCAAATTTCATGAGCATGGACATCTATTCAGAGACTGCCCTCTCAGTAAGATAGAGAGCAAAAACAAAGTTGATACTATGAAGGATTCAGAAAGCTTCCTCAAGGTGGAACAAAAAGGAAAAGGAGGCAAAAAAGGAATAAGAACACGTAAAGTTGCAGGGCAGCAAGCTAACCAGAACATGCTCTAAGTCCTCGAAGCAGACAAAGGTCCAACAGAACCAGATAAAGCAAAGGAAGGAAGCCCAGGGAAGGAGGAGAAAGTAGAAGAAAGTGAACAAATACAAGAAAACAAAAAACAAAAAGAATTTATGATAAGTAATGCAGAACATGAGATGAATCTTGAAATGACCCAAAGGGAGATGGAAATGGAGGACCATGAACTCCAGGAAATTCTTGAGAAAGAGAACCTAGATAGAAGGTTTCTTGAATCAAGGAACCAAAGAACAGTTAGACTCGTCACCTACAGAGAAGTTCAATAGGGTTCAGCAGCTGTTTTTATGGAAAACCCAGACTAAAGGGGTGGACAGACTAAAACACAAAGATAGACAAGGCAACGAAGGAGTGAAAACAATGAAAAATACAGCAGGACTAGCACCCAGAATCCCAAGAAAGAAGAGGGGAAGAAAAAAGCAGAATGAGTTGTTGATGGAATGTGGAAAGCTAATGATAGATTCAGGTAAGATGAAAGACCTATCCAGTTACTCCTTTACTAACCTTTAATTATGAAGTTCACTTCTTGGAATATTAGGGGTCTAGGTAGTAAAAGGAAACAAAGGTTACTGAGTAATAGAATGAAACAAGCGTCTCCGGATGTGATTTTCATCCAGGAAACTAAATGTTCCATTCAAAAGATAAGAGATATCCATAGTAAGTGGCTCAATAGATTTGAGTTTCTGGAAGTCAAGGTGGAGAACACAGCAGGAGGTATTCTCACTCTTTGGAATCCACAAAAAATTGACTTAATAGATGCGGAGGCATCTAGGGATTATTTATCTGTAGTAATTCAACCAGTAGGAGATAAGGAAACCTACTTGGTAACAAATGTCTATGGCCTTCAAAGAATGGATGAAAAACTCAGGCTTCTAAACTCTCTGGAGACTCTCAGAGACAGATATGTAGGAATACCCTAGATCTTAGGGGGTGATTTCAACATGATCAGATCACTTACGGAAAAAAAGGGAGAACTAGAGTGCTAGGCAAAGACTCTTTGGATTTTCAAACCTTTATTGATAAGATGAAGTTGGTGGATATCGAAATGAATAACGGAATCTTCACTTGGAACAATAAAAGAGGAGGAGAGTCCCAAGTAGCTTCCAAATTAGACAGATTCATAATCTCAGAGGATCTTATGCTCAATAACAAGGAAATGGTGGCAAGAGTGCTCCCCTTTGGAGGCTCAGATCACTAGCTGGTACAACTGGAGGTTCAGGGCATTGGTAACCCCAGGAACCGACCTTTTAGATTTGAGAATATCTGGCTTTCCCACCCAGAATTCATTAGCAACGTAACCAAGTGGTGGGCAGAGGATTTAAACATTCAGGGAACCAGAATGTTCCTTCTACAGAAAAGATTGAAACACATCAAGCTCCGGCTTAAAGATTGGAACAAGAATGAATTTGGCAATATCTTTGTAGAGAAAAAAAATTATTGAAGGCAGAATGCAGGAACTTAACCAAACCCTTATCAAAGAGGGCCATGACAAAGTCAGAAGTGATCAAGCTACCAAATATCAGCAACAATGGGAGAATATATGCAAACAAGAGGAAATATTTTGGAGACAAAAATCCAGAGTCCAATGGCTAAAGGAAGGTGAACGTAATACCAGATTTTTTCACAAATCCACCATGGCAAACAAAGCACACAATAGAATTTCTTTGTTAGATTTTAGGCTTCTGTGGAGGTTTCTTGTAGCTTCATGACCCGGATTATCCACAATTTCTTGTTCATTCTGCCAACGTTTCAAACCCCAAAGGGGGTCCATCATCAGGACAAAACAGAAAGAATATGAATGAGAAATTATTATTGAGAGAAGAGAGCAAGCGACCTGGATATAAATAAACTAAGAACCCTAATTTTATATAATGGCCGACACATGATATAATTTTATTTTAATTTAATTTATATAAATCTTAATTGATTAATTCTTTTTATTAATTAAATTAGTTTATTTATTAATTTTATTATTATTTTATTTTTATAAATTGGTTAGTTAGTAAATTTTTGTTTTTAATTAATAAAATAAATTTGTTTTTTATCAATTAATAAGACTTTATTAAATTTCATTAAAAATTTTCTTTTAATTTTAATTTAAAATTTTTAATCCAAATGATTTTTTTTTATTAAAATTATTATTTCTTTTAAAAAAATTTAATTTTAAATTATTTAAAATTTTTCATACCATTTGAATTTTTATTTTTAATTGATTAAAATTATTATTTCATTTAAAAAAATTTATTTATTTTTATTTTCATTAAATTTATATTTAATTTTCAATTTCATTAAATTTTCACTTTCATTAAAATTTTTATTTAATAGATTAAATCAAATTAAATTAATTTATTAATTTATTTGATTAAAAGATTTTGATATTTGAATATAATTAAAATTATTATACATAAGATTAACTTCAAATTCATTTCTTTTTATTTAAGAATTAAATTAAATTAAATTAATTAAATTAAATTAAATTAAATTAATTTAATTTAATTAATTAATTTAATTAAATTAGATTAAATTAATTAAATTAAATTAAATTAATTAGATTAATTTAATTTAATTAATTAAACCATTAATTTAATTAATTTAATTAAATTAAATTAATTAGATTAATTTTATATAATTGTTTAAATTAATTAATTAAACTTACTGAATGAAAGACCCCTTATTTTGATCTTATGCTTCCAAGGGTCTGGGGGTTTATTTGCTTGATCAGAGGAAGCCAATTTCCACTGATTTCACTCCCATTGTCCCTGTTGAGGTTCTAAGGAAACTTCATAATTTCAATGGCCTCTCTGATTTTCCTTTTATGATAGTTGTCTTCTCTTGCAATTACCCTGGCGTCTTCCAAACACACATGATGTTTGGTCTTGGACGAGTGCTCCGCAAGGGCCGATGAGCGGGATCTTTCATTCTTTATGTCAGCGGCATGCTCTTTAAGTCTTATTTTCAGAGACCGACCTGTTTCCCCAATATAACACTTGCCACATGAGCAATCGATCTTGTATACTCCCTTGAGTTGCTGTCGATCAATGTTATCCTTAACCGACCTCATCATTTGCCTTATCGTTCCACATGTTGTAAATTGAGTGTCTATGTTATTCTTCTTTAAAATTTTCGCAATCTTATCTGTAATTCCTTGGATGAATGGAAGGTAAACTTTCCCTTGATATTCCTTCTTGCCTCGAGGGGGATGCTCAGAGAGGGCCCTATCCTGAGCCCTTCTTATAGCCTTCTTGATGCTCCACTCCTTGTATCCAATGTTTTTGAAGACAGAGGTTAAGTGTTCAATCTCATCCTTTATGTGATCAGGGTCAGAAATCCTGAAAGCCCTCACAGCCAGGGTATTTAAGACGTTGGATTTTTGGGAGGGATGATGGTAAGAGTCAGCATGAAGATAGCTATCAGTATGAGTTTTCTTCCTATAGACCTGGTGTCCCAAAGTACCATCATCTTTTCTACTGATCAGAACGTCTAGAAAGGGGATCTTACCATTCTCCTCAAGCTCCATCGTAAATTTGATTTCGGAAGATATAGAGTTGAGGTGATTGAAGAACTTCTCAAGCTCTGCCCTACCATGAGTCCAATTCAGGTTGGTGTCATCGACAAATCTTTTCCACCATGCTAGCTTCAGGTGGAATGAGCCAAGGGCTTTTCTTTCAAAGTACTCCATGTATAGGTTGGCCACGATAGGTGAGAGCGGGGAACCCATGGAGACTCTAGAAATTTGTTCATAATAGTGATCTTGGAAACTGAAAAAAGTGGACCGCAAACAGATTTCTGCAAGCTTCGTTGTTTCAGGATCGGTGGCCATCTTTATAACTTGAACAGCTTCATCAAGAGGAATCTTTGTGAACAAAGATACGACATCAAAGCTTACAAGAATATCATCCTTATGCACTCTTTTATTCTTAATGAGCTTTACAAAATCACTTGAGTCTTTTATAAAAGAGTCAGTGTTACCAACCAAAGGTTTTAGGATCTTAGCTACATACTTGGCTAATTCATAGGTAGGGGAACCAATGGTGTTAACAATTGGTCTAAGGGGAACCCCTTCCTTATGGATCTTTGGTAATCCATAGATTCTAGGAATAACCTCACAGGAGGGAATCAGCTTCTTTTTTAATTTATCCTCCAGGTTGGTTTCCATGATAGCTTTCTTGACCTGCTTTATCACCTTGGGAATAGGGTTGGAGTTGACTCTTCTGTAACTTCCACAACCCAAATGCTCATTCATTTTGCGTATGTAATCCTCCTTATTCATCACAACGGTGGCGCCACCTTTATCAGCTTTAAGAACAACTATCTTATCATTATTCCGGAGAGATCTAAGAGCCTCTCGCCCCTCTTTACTCAAGTTACTCTTTGGGCGTTTAGACTTCAACAAAGCTAGGGAACATTCCTGTCTTAATATTTCCCTGTCGTTTGAGGAAAGACCTTGAGTCCCATTCTCAATGTTGCAAATGATGTTTTCAAAGGGAATGTTCTTAGGAGAGACCGCAAATCCCAATCCCTTGCTCAAGATTTTTAACTCTTCAGGGCTGAGAATTATGGATGAGAGATTCACAACCCTCTTATCATGCTTATTGGGAACAATGGGGTTCCTTATAACAAACATATTATTGTCTGAATTATCGCTGGCAGCTCCCTGGCTTGAATTGGTTTCAGCATCAAGATCTATATCATCAAAGTTGCTTCCATTCTTATAAACATTAAAATCATTCATCATTCTATTAGGGTCACTGTTAATGTTCTTAGTATACCTAATTTCAACATCTTTAAATATATTATAATCGTTCTTCTTATTGCTGCTGGAATCGAAAGAGACCTTACTGCCTGCGCTTTCCTCCATAGCACATTTGGAATCGTTACTGCTGCTGGAAGTGTGCTCCACAACCCAGGATATCAATCTGTCCGCGTGCTCATTCAAGATTGCTGCTTTTTCCTCCATAGCAATTTTGGTATCATTACGCTCCACAACGCAAGAGACCATATCTGCGTGTTCATTACATACAGCTTGCTCCACATTGATCTGAACAGCGTGCTTTACCTGTGGATCAGGTTGAACAGCGTGTATTAAAGGTTGAACTACAGCGTGTATTAAGAATTTCTTTGATTAAGGATAAAAGAGGAAATAATCTCAATTCTCATGAAGAAATAGAAGCAGATCTAGTCCAGCACTTTTGAAGCATAGCACAGGAAACCTGTTATGAAAGAGATCACTACATCTGGGACTTCACTAAGCATATACCCAAGATGGTATCCAGAGAGGATAATGTTAACCTTTACAAGCCTATGACCAAAGAGGAGGTCAGTGGGGTTCTCAAAGAAATGCAAAATGGAAAGGCGCTAGGCCCGGATGGTTTCAATGTCGACTTCTTCAAAGCTTGCTGGAATATTGTCAAACAGGACATTCTGCAGGTAGTGGAAGATTCCAGGAGGCACAGAACCATTTTGAAAGCGTTGAATTCCTCTTTTATAGCCCTAATCCCTAAACAGGAGCTGGCTCAAACCCCTGATAGATTCAGACCTATAGCGTTGTGCAATGTGGTTTACAAGATAATATCAAAAGTGGTTGCAAACAGACTTAAACCCCTCTTGCCTTCACTAGTTTCGGGGGAACAATCTGGATATGTGGAAGGAAGGCAAATTCTTAATAACATCATCCAAGCACATGAAGTGGTGCACTCTCTAACTAGCAAGAGAAAAGCTGGAATGATCATGCAACTGGACATTGCAAAAGCTTATGATAAACTGAATTGGAACTATATAAGGAAAGTTCTTATTGCTTTCGGGTTTGACCACAATTGGGTAAGATGGATCTTGGCTTTGATTTCCTCTTCTAGTTTTTCAATTCTAGTCAATGGCTCTCCTTCGGAAACTTTCAGGTGACCCTCTCTCTCCCTTTCTCTTCATCCTCATGATGGAAGGACTAGGCAGGGCTATCAAGCATGCAAAAGTAGTTGGTAACATCAGGGGTGTTCAACTCTCTGACAATGGACAGGCCTTGACTCATCAACATTTTGTGGATGACACCTTGCTGCAGGGAATACCTACAGTCAAAGAAGCTCTTGCTTATAAACAAATCCTTAGTGACTTTGCCATGGCATCTGGTATGGAAGTTAATCTCTCCAAATATAAGATTTTTTTCTTCAATACTAACATTGCTATTTAGAGGAACATATCTAGAATTCTGGGCTTTCAAAGAGACTCTCTCCCCTCGAAATACCTGGGGGTTCCTTTAAATGCAAAACCGTTACACAAGAGCATTTGGGAGCCAATGATCAATAAACTACATGACAAGACTAGGAAATGGACAATGAGATCATTAAACTTGGTTGGCAGGTTGACCCTCACAAAGGTTGTTCTGCAATCAATCTCGATCTTTATGTTATCATCTATCCCTGCTCCTAAAGGAATCCTAAATCAAATGAGAAACATACAAAGAGACTTCCTTTGGGGCAAGGGGGAAGAAAAGAAGAAATGGGCCTTAGTTGCATGGGAAAAAAATTTCAAACCCAAAAACCACGAGGGTCTTGGATTGGACGATCCTAAAATTCTATGTAAAGTTTTAGGGGCAAAATTATGGTGGCAATGGATAAATGAACCAGAAGCACAATGGTCCATCACTTGGAAAGAAAAATATGCAAGCTTTTGGCTAGTTAATGACCACATAAGGATGGATGGGAATATAAGAGGTTCTCACATTTGGAACAAAGCCTGGGATAATAGAGGCTTAATTCAAGATAATAGCTTCTGGGAAATTAGAGAGGGAGACTTAGCCTTATTCTGGGAGGATAGATGGCAACGAGAACCTATTCTGTTACAAGAGGATTTGAAGGACCTCAAAGAAGATACTGACACTAAGGAAATCACTCAGGTTAAGGATTTTTGGGATCAAACCAACAGTTCAGGGAAATGGAGAAACTGGAGGAAATTTGATCTCCGAAATGACAGTCCTCTAAAATCTAAGGCCGAAAGACTGATGAAAATGTTAGAGCAAAGGAAAATTCTAGTTTCAAGGGGGCATGACCAGCTGAGATGGGGCAACAACAATGAGGGGAACTCTAATCTCAAAGAAGCTAAACTCATACTCCTTGATCTTGATTCCCATGCTCCTAATAGGATTTGGCAAAACCTATGGAAGCATCAGGGCTGGATGAAAATTAAACTTTTTCTGTGGCTGGTGCTGCAAAGGAAAATCTTGACCTGGGATAATATTAGGAAGAGGGGTTTCCTAGGGCCTTCTAGATGCCAACTCTGTGAGGCTCAAGAGGAAACCATGGAACACCTTCTCAATACCTGCATTTTTACATCGAGATTATGGGATGTTTTTGCCTCAATCTTCCAACAATCTGATAGAGATATTGGAAGTATTTTCAATACCCTTACCAAATGGAGAAGGAACTTTTTGGATAATGAAGTACTTGGTTCAGCATGGGCACTTACACCAAGCTTCATTATATGGAACATTTGGAAAGAAAGGAACAATAGAATCTTCAAGAATGTTAAGAAATCTTCCCAGTGTATCTATGATCTGATCCTAAAACAAATTAAAGAAATGGTTAGTACTACAATTCGAAATCTCCCCTCAAATCCCCCTTCTGCTATAGACTGGAGGATTCTCTGTAGGCTAGAATTGCAGGGACTTGTTCCTCAGGGATTAATCAGGAAAGTTTCAACTGTGGATCCTGAGCTAGACTTCTAGCATCCTCCCCCTAAGGGCTTTCTAAAATTCAACATTGATGGGGCTTCTAAAGGTAATCCAGGCACGGCAGGCCATGGAGGGGTGTTAAGGGATGACAAGGGAGACATTCTGTTTATCTTCCATGACCACTTAGGAAAGGCCACCAACAACATGGCAGAGTTAATGGCCATGGAACAATGTCTTGAGTTCCTGGTTCAAGAAAATCGCCAAAATACGATCATTGAAGCTGACTCTGAGTTGGTCATTAACTCAGTCAAGAGAATAAGCTGGGGAACAAAACCGGAAAAAGCCTCTAAAAACTGGAGGCTAATTCAAGTCTTCCAACGGATTCACAGTCATCTACAGAGCCTGAGAACAATCAGTTTTGCACATGTACGAAGAAAGGCCAATAAACTTGCAGATTTGCTAGCCAATCAAGGAGTGATCTGCACAGATAATAGGGTAGCGATGAACTGGTGAGAGTTCCCTCGAAATAGATTAAAAACGGAGTGTCAAAACCAAGCAGATGAAGACAATACAGTGTTTCTTAAGAGAACCATGGAGGCGGGTACAATTAACTAGCAGCTGTTGGATCAGTGGTATATTCACAATGGGGTCTTTTGACAGAGGTCTAGAGAGGTCAACCGGAGATTTCAAGATTAGCTGGTTCACTAGGGAATCCAGTTGTATTGACGGGAACAAAAGGGCTTTAGGGGGTGTTGGAAGGATGGCGGCGAATGCTTTACGCATCAGGGCAAGAAGGGTTGACGTTGCGATTGGCCGGGAGCAGAGAATAACTGGAAACCGCGAAACCATAGATCTTTTAATTTTACTCTTTTTACCGAGACCTGAGTGGTTTTCAGGTGATCGTGGCCCTCACAAGTGGGAAGCGGTTTTTCCATTTTGGGAGAAATCCCATTCGTTGAGCTCCACATGGTGGTGGGGTCAGGGGGAATACTGCCCTAATCGCATGCTATCATCCATGCATGTTAGCAGGCGCGATATCAATCTCCACCGTCAGATGGCACATGGCGATTCAATGGATCAGGTCGCTCGTGCAGGTTTGTGGACCCTCAAGGTAATTGGTGAGCATCTCATCAGTGTGATTTGGTCTACAGCCCTTGGATCAAACGGAAAGTCTCAAGGGTCGAGATTAAAGAGGAAGGCTAGGTTTGGCAGGAAAAGTTTATTCCGGGGGATTGTACATAAGTTTAAGAAGTCAGGCGGTCGTGCTTCCTTTATATGTAGACTACCATGTGTTCTATTCTTTTCGAATCCAAGTCCAAACTCATGTAATTTTCTTTTGAGAAAGGTAAAGTTTGGAGTTAGGGGGTAGGGTATAGTTTTGTTGGGGTATCTCCATAGTCAACAACCATGAGAGTTTTGATGTAATCTATGTACTTTATTTTATGATTAATGAATTGGAAGGTCCGACTCTTGCATTAGCAAAAAAAAACTTATCTTCCTACGATTTCACTCAAATTTTGAGCAGGAGCACTCATTGGATGCAAAATTTAATTTCACATCGAAGGATTACCCATGTTGAATATTTTTTATGGATCCTGCTACACAAAAAAATAAAAAAATACATGAAAAAACATTATTGCAATCGCATTTTTCATCTAGTGGGCTCCATCGAAAGTATTCAACATGGGTACTCCTTGGATGAAAAAATTAAATTTTGCATCCAACAAGTGCTCCCACTCATAATTTGAGTAAAACCATAGGGACATAAGTTGAAAATACAAGTTGAAAAAGTAGTTTTTCATTTTTTTATTTTTTATCATTTTACGTATTTACTCCAAAAATGTTGAATCATCCCACATGGTTGACATCATCATCTTCAATTCTATTGGTTCTTATAAAGTTGATTTTGGTTGTACATTTTCATTTTGAGGCCCATTTATTACCTCAAAATTTCTCTAATGTATATGTAAATCTGGACCTGTGTTACAGGGGGTTTTCTCACCACCATTCTATTGACTATCAAGGTCTCCCCTTTAGTTATTGGAGGGTCCATCAACATGGTAATTTCATGAGGGATTTCTCTCTTCCATTCACATGTAAAAATTCCATGGGAGCTCTTCAGGTAGAACGAAATTGGGGGTTGCTACCAGGGGAAAAAGAAAATATGATAGGGGTTCCCTCATCTCATGTTCTGCAAACCGATCATCAGGTATCAGAGACAAAAATTCTAAGCTCTGAATATCTGGGTGACACTTCATTGGTTGTAGGAACACAAGGAAGTCAGGAGGTTGGCTACATTTTTTATGGTCATCCCCCCTGCAAGTAGCCCCCCTCCTCCTAACTCTATTATTTGTCTAATTAATTATTTTGATAGTCTAGAAATTGGGTTTGGTCTCTTCAATACCCATCATGTATCTAGCATATTGTCCTCTTCCCTTTCCCTAAATATTATTTTTATTTTCCCTCCTCCCCTATCATTCCTTCCTATCCCTCCCCAAAATTTACATTGCTTCAATGATGGCAGAATCATTTGTATCCCTTTCCCATTATAACCTTTTTCATCGAACCTCAAAGGGGGATATCTTTTCGGGTTTTGGCTGTTTTGGCCCATTTTTCTTGGAGAATCCTAGGGGTCACTTACAAGGGAGGAAATCCCTTATCTCCAAGGCCAAGATGAAATATTACTAGGATATTGTAGACGGAAGGAAAAAGTCTATTGTAGGGGCGCTTAGAGTAGCACAAGCCTGTGAGAAGCTTCCTTCATGATTGTTGTCTCTTTTAATTATCAAGGCTTTTCTAGCCTATTCAAAAAATAAGCCTTATGGATATTGGTTTAAAATAACAAACTGGGCATGCTTTTCCTTCATGAAACTCTGGGTGATGAGGATAATATTTCCCAGGTTCTAGTTTCCCTCCTTCTGGGTTGGTATTTTTTGGATCAAATGTGAGGGGTTGATTTGGGGGGTTTGGATTTTGGTTTCAACAATAAAATGATCAAAGTTAACTATTCTTAAGGATATGACTGAGTCTTTGGTGCAAACATTTTCTCACCAGAGTTGGTGATGAAATTCACAGTGGTAAATATATATGGACCTTGTTAAGATCGAGTCTCTTTCCGAGATTAGTTAATGGTAAAATCCTTCATTATTTCTAACAATTGGTGGTAGGAGGGGACTTAAAATTCTCAATTGAGGCTTCTAAAGTATGTGGTACACATGCCCACATGGACTCCCTTATAGATAATTTCACACACCTTTTGCAGTGAACAAGTTGGTTGATGTGGACTTGATTAAGTATAAACCCTCTTTGAGAAATAAGAGATATGGGGAGGCAATAATTACTAAATGCCTTTATTGTTTTCTTATGGTTGAATCATTTATGGAAGGGATCCCTCTATTTTGGAAATGGATTGGGATTGGAGGTGTATCTAATCATCATCCTGCTTTCTTGCAGGAATTGAAAGTGGGCCTTAAGAAACTTGCAAGCCCTTTTAAATTTAATGCATTTTGGATAAAAGATGAGACATTTCATAATATAGTCTTAGAAAATTGGATTCCTTACAATCCTAATCTTGGTTTGTCTATTGCATCTCATTTTTTTTAAATCTAAAGAGGGTTAAAAAGATATTATCTAGTGGTCTCTTTAGAAGAGACTAAGGGAAGAAGAAGGACTTAAATCTATGGAGGATGATCTTGGAATATTGGAGGCTCCTAAGGGGGGGGATATGCATCCAAATCCTCCAAATAGAGAATTCTTCAACTTGAGACTACCAAAAGAAGAATTTTGGAAGAAGGGGAAGAGTTATGTCGATAAAAACGTAGAGATGTATGGCTGAAAAGTGGAGATGAAAACTAAAAAAATTTCCAAAATTTTGCTTAAGGTCATAAAGCATGTAACTCTATTTGGGATTTAACTTCCCCAAATGGGGGAAAAACCACCTCTTTTGAGGAATTAGATTCACTCAGAAAAAGTCACTTCAATAATATGTATAAATCCCCTATGGAATCTTATATCAATGAAGTGATTCATATGGCTCGGGCCTTTCCTCAGATTACTATGGATGAAGATAACCAATGGTTAATGGATCTTGTGTCGAAAGGTGAGCTTCAAGGGATCTTTCATAGTTTACAAAAAGATAAGATCCCTAGTCTAGATGGTTGGACAATCGAATTTTTTCTTGGACTATATGACATTTTGGGTGTTGATTTGCTAAGACTGGTTAAAGATTATCATCAAAATGGAAGAATGCTAGCTTCCTTAATGTCAACCTTTATCACTCTCATCCCTAAGTCGGATGATCCACAATCATTTTATGATTACATGACAATATCCCTCTACAATTTCATATATAAATCTATAGAAAAATCATTGCTAATAGGACCAGGTTTATTCTTTCTAAAAATGTGTCCAATGGGCTATTTTGATTTCTAGAAGGGTGTCAATCCATGCAGCAATTGAGATGGCACAAGAAGGTCTACACAACCTCAAAACTAGAAATTTGAAAGGCATGGTTATTAAAATTTACATACAAAAATATTATGATAGGGTTACCTATATTTTTATTCATCTCATTCTCACTCATTTAGGTTTTGAAGTCCCTTTTATCAATTGGATTTTGAGTTGTATAACTTCAGTTTTGTTCACATTTATTATAAATGGTTTGGCCTCAACATTCTTCCATGCCTAACGAGGGTTACGTCAAGGTTACCCCTTGTACGCTTTATTGGTACTTCTGGTGGCAAAAGGTCTAAGTGGGCTTCTTATAGTGGGAAAAAGGGGGGGGGGGGGGTTAAAGGGCGTGGCAGTGGCCAAAGATCCAACAATAACACACTCGTTATTTGTGGATGACATATTATTATTATGTGATGGCTCTATAAAAGATACTATTGTTATCAAATATTATTTTCTACTTTTTCTTAAAGCTACTAGAATGCTTATCAATGTATCAAAATATATTCTCTCCCCTCAATCTCTCTCTCCTAATGAAGTTAGAAATGTATAGACACACTTTCCCTTGGGCCTTTAATGTCAATACATTTGAAGAAATTCTTATGTACATGAGATTTCATATAAAACCAAATGACTATAGGAAGGTAGGTTGGTAATGGTCATTAGCTAAAATTGAGAAAATATAAAATATTTGGAGTTTCAGATGGTTTTCTAGAGCTAGCAGACTAGTTCATATTAAGTTAGTTGTTGTCCCAAAGATCACACTAAGAAGGGGGTGGAATCAATGTGAGGTCAATTTCAAAATTTAACAATCTTTCTTAATAATGCATCCATATAGTAATGAACCATAAACATTATGTTATCAGTTATATCAATTCATCATCATATCAGTAGCATTACAAGAAGCAACCAACAACACAAGAAAACATCACATCACAAGGAGACACACTTTTTTAGGTGGAAACCCAAATGGGAGAAAACTACCAACAATTCTTCTACTTAGTCTTTAAGAAATTTAAATCAATTTTTAGGCCCTAACCTATGGGAGGAAACTACCCCCAAAATAAGAAAGTTTCGACTTGCAGTAGGCTACAACCTTATTGAGGCACTGACCTCGAATAATGCAAGCAACTGCCCATTGTAGGCTACACCCTAATTGAGGCTCCAACCTCCATACTGAGCAGGCTTCAACCTACTCTATGTTATAACCTGATTGAGGCTCCAACCTCCTTATTCAACTTCCTTGTGGACCTTTATTTCATCACATTTTCAAATTGGATCCACAATCATAAAATATCATTGAATCTACATATAAGCAACCTATCACAAACTACAATTACAACCCATACACTATGTCACTATCATAAGTCCTAGCACTGTAACAGTTACTATCTCTACCACTGTATTTCCATATAACCTACAACCGTTACACTGCCATAAGCAACTTGTACCATCACAAAATTCATGTCAATTTTTTTTGTTGGCTTTCATATAATTTTCCAAAATTCTACTCCAACCAATTCATCATTATGGTCACTCAAATCCTTTATTGCACCTTATTTTCTTCATGTATTGAAAACATTTGCAATATGATTATAGGCTTTCCAAACATACATAAGATCTTATGTTCATCAATTTAGAGTCAAAAAAACATCAAACCCTTCTAGTTGTATCCATCTCTGAGCCTTAGTAACCAAACTTCTTTCGAATCTCAATTTGGATAAATAATACTCCCAAAAATAAAATAACCATTTATAACTATATGAATTGTTAAATATTCTACAAACAAAGCATTTCTAGGTGCCTTCAAAGTGACTCACCGAATTATGGCACCGTCCACCAGAAAGCATAAACAATGTGACAAATTTCAACCAATTATAGTAAAAAAAACTTGACCTATAGTCCTTCGAGATGAAAACCACTCACCTCAACCTTTGTTCCATAGTCCACTAAAAATTTCCTTGTGTGGTGATGCTTTTCATATCATTCTTCTAATAAAGTTTCATCTTAAGGTCAATTCAAAATTCAATGATGAGGGATTTGACCCCATGACTCGGCTTACACAGTGATGGGTAAAGTAACCTCCGCCAATTGCCAACGATACCTCTAAGGTCCTTTCAGTGAAAGGATTACATAGTGTTAGGTAACATAACCCCTGCCAATTTCCAACTATGCCGTCGAGGTCCTTTTGGTGTTCCAGGCTAAGAGCCATGAAAGGATAACTCTACCAAAGGTTCCATTGATAAATACTTAATGCACAATCAAAATATAATTGTAGTTGGATGTTTGAAAAAAGGTTGGAATGAAACCAAACCAAGAAAAACTATGAAACACAAAATACTTGAACAATATCATAAAGTCTTCGAACCAATTCAATCATATCACGCCATTTTCTAATCAGAGCATCTAACCATTGCATTGAACCTTTGCAAATATATGCATTAAATAACTTTTTTGTTTTGTATATTTTGGGTCATGAACATATAGTATATATACACCCAACTGACCATATGAACAATCCTTTAAATCTAGAGTCTACGCTTCTAGACCCCATATGATTGTGCCAATGTGACTAGGACCAAATGGTCCTTGGTCATCCCTTTGTTGATGTTGTTCGGCATGGCCTAACTTGGTCCAGATTTTAGGTAAAATACCCCGCGAAAGGAGCAAAGTGTGCAAAGCTGGCGAAGAAATATTCATCGCGCAGACTTTTAGGGCCTTAGGGATGGGATAAAGCCCTTATTTTGTAATGGGTATTGGGTAGTAATCCTTGTTTTTATGGATCCATGGCATGTGGACCATGGTTTTGGATAAATGAATTGCACAAAAGGATATGTAATACTTTGTAATCAGATAATCTTAGAATCTGAATGATAGAAGCATAAGTGAATCTATGTTTTCACGTCTGTAGTTTGTAGTTTTGGAGAAGGCATCACGACTGAGTGCGCGGGTTGGAGAAGTGAATGTAATTCAAGAACTATTTAATAAAGAAGAAGTTTTGCGAAGTATTGAACCTGTGTATTTGTTATTTGTCTACTATTTTGTATTTGGTTATGTGTGCTTTTTACTGAATTATGTGAAAATCGTAAGATATATTGTTATGTGTTGAAGTTTATGCATTTCTGTATATTAATCGTCTATGTGAAGTTATTTTGCATGAAAAGTTATAATATTGATATAAAACAAAAGTAATTGCACAGTACCACTTCACGGATATCCCTTTGGTTGTGGAAACCTGGTTCTGCAACCTCCCATAACTGCTTTGGGTGATACTGCAATCTGCTTGCAAGTCATTGCCGAAAGGGCCAGTGGTTGAGGGTTTTGTTGGTGCGTAGCACAATCTGAACCTAGGTCAAGCCCCCTCAAACCAACAAATCGTATATAGAATGACATGCAATGGGACAAACACCTTACAGGCTAGTATATGGACAAGAAGCAGTTATGCCTATGGAATATATTGTGCCAAGCCTGAGAATTGCAATTGTCATAGATATGATAAACTCTGACATGATGAAGGAATGAATGTCATAGATACTAGCTTTAGAAGAAGACAGATTCATGGCAAGATTCCATCAGCAGCTGCAAAAAGCAAGGGAGAAAGCCTAGCATGACAGGCACATCAAAAAGAAGATATTTTGGGAGGGGGATCTTGTATTAATATTTTATGACAGTAAGTTCGCAAAGTTCTCAAGGAAATTTCAAACACATTGGTTGGGGCCATATATTGAAAAGAACATTACATATGGCGGTGTTGTTCAGGTCACGAAGCTAAATGGAAAGATGATTCTTGGGCAAGTGAATGGTAGTAGATTGAAGGTATATAGGGATGATTATGTCCCTGGACCGTCGCACTGAAAAATGAAGGGGAGAAAGTCTTAGTGCCACCTGTAGTTGAAAGTGAGCATGGGACTATAAAATACTTTGTAGGAAGGGATTTTGTCAAGGGAAGAATACTACGTCATACTCATAAGTATGGTGAAGTCTGAGGGAGCCGCGATGAAGAAGAGACGACTGTGCTAAAGAAGAAATCTGACAAAGTTAGCTATAAATATGACCGTTGGAAGGAAAAAGGGCACTGTTAAAAAATAAATTATTTTTGAAGGGTGCAGGAGAAAAGAATTTATGAAGCGCAACTAGATGTATCCATCCCATACCTACATTAATGAATCAAATCTAAAGCCAATCATGAGCATGGGAATTCAATTTTTTATAAAAATCGCATCCTGTGCCACATTTTACACTTGTTGCATGGAGAGATCAAAAATTGTGCCTAAGTAAAGAAGACCTATTGCATATCTAAGAGGAGCTAGGAAGAATTAGTCAGAATAATTAAGAAGAAGGGGCTAACTGGTATAATGGAATCACAAGCAGGAAAGACTACAGGAGCAAATGTTCCTATGCCCCCAATACAATTAAGGTCATTGCAGGTATAGACGTAGTCACAGCCATAGAAGATGAAGGAAAAGAGACCCAGTGAGGTTTCTGCAGCAGAATTGAGAACATCATCGTGGAAGAAGACACCGAACGGAGTGCGTCGAAGAACACAGAGGATAAGGGAAAAAATCCCATGCATAAAGGGAAGAAACCCATACAGTAGGAGGGACCCCAGCAGGTCCATCACAGTGAAGAAGAAGATGAGTTCTAAAGGAAGGAGATGGAGGAGGTGGAGATTCTCTATGTGCTTCTAGCATATATGTCGTCGAGAAATCTAGGCATGAAGCTGGTCAAGGATCGAAAAGAAGGGAAATTTGCTACATATATGTCGTTGTTGCCCGAAGAGGTGCCTTTTGAAGGAGAAGTGTTGGGGAATATCCCCCAACTCAAAATGGAAGACTGGGATTTCAACGACATAAGTAAATACCTGCAGTTCGAGCCTAGTAGGTACCTGAACAAAGTTCACTACCCAGAGAGCGGAGTTACGAGATTAGAGCCGCAACAATGGGTTGTGGGAGTGGGGAGAGAAGGACTTCTGAACATGTTGAATGTGCCACACTTTGGTTGAAGCCCATTCAGTACAAATTGCATGCGACAGCTCCTCGCACTGGTGCATGATGATTGTATTTGGCTAGGGACGAGGATCCCAATTGATGAAATTCTCATTAGAAGAATAAAAGCATTTCCATACTAGGGAAAGGACCCCATGGATGAATTCATGGGTAAAAAAAAAGACAAAGAAATGGCCGAGATAATGAAAGACAAGTTCAAGTTGGTGAAGTAATATCGTGATTACGACATAAATTCTATCGAAGATCAAGGTGTGTGCTTTGTTGTACATATCTTAGCAGGGAAGATTATGAGGAAGAGTAGGGCCAATGAGGTGCCTACAGCAGTGGTATCATTGGTGGAGTAGTGCGCGAAAGGTGTCCAGTTCAACTGGGCTTCCTATTTATGAAAGGAATTTTAATGGATTGCAAGTAGGCACAAGAAGAAGGCAAGGCCTTCCACTATTCTTGGTTGTTGATTCTTATTGCACTTATTGCATGGAATGAATCGGAATATTTTCAATTTCTTAATGTTGAGGTAGATGTGTGTGAAGAAACGAGGTATGCTTCGCTATGGTTTACAAAGGAGCCAACCCGTGCAATGGAGAATCGAATATTTTTTGTGCTGATGCAGATGGATTTACATACGGTGGTAAATCAATATCCCAAACTGTCACCGAGCTTGTACAAGAAGTATTGTCATATAGTGGAGTTTAAGGTAGACTTTCACAGGGCATATGTGAAAGCGATGAAGGACCCAGCAGAGACATGGCATCCATTGCCATATCTAGTAACAGAAGATGACCTCCTCACGATAGTGAAGAGTTGGCCAGAGGAATGGATGACTCCACCTGGTGGAGCGGTTGGAGGAGATGGTGTAGAGAGAGGTACCTTGTAGGGTGCAGGTACAAGTAAGAAACATGTCATCGAAGAGCCAGAAGAAACATAAGGAAAAGGGTAGGAACACGAAGAACACCACAGGGATGCTGAGGTATCAGAAGATTTACCATTTATGATAAAGAGTGATCCAAGACATGGCACAATGTCCAGTTGAATATCGTTGTGTTACCTCTTCAAGTATTACATGAATTTCATCAAGGAATCACCGCAGAGATGTAGGAACAAGAGAAGCATATGACGCTGGTGAAATAAAAGGCGGAGTAAAAGAAAGGAAAAATACAAAATGAGTTGAATTAAGTGGCCAAGGAAAGGGAGGAAGGAAAGCAACAATTGGAACAATTGAAGAAGGCCATTACTAAGACCTACAGTATAGTTCTAGACATGAAGGACCATGATGATGAAGCACTAGCAGAGAAGTTCGCAAAGCTTGCGCTTATGATCAAAGACTCAATGAATTCCTTCGCAAAATTAAAATTTTACTATGAGGTATAGATATCGGAGTGGTAGATAATATTGCAGCCAAGTACACCACCAGAGGTTCAGGAGCAAAAATTAAAGGACCTCAGCTTAACAATGAAAGGCATATCAAATATGGTGGCAGATTGTGGGAAGTTGCTTGATGGTACGATGCAGATTTGGACTTCACTATAGGAGGATCCAAACGTCGTGAAGATTGAGGAGGAACTGCATGCCAGGCAAAAGAAGCACAATGAGATCCTGGCAGTTGTAAAGACCTTACCAATCTTGCAGAGATTTTACAACATTTCTGAAGGGAAGAACCTCTAGGTACAAATGGATGATCTACGAAGGAAAGCGCAGATCTTACAGGCGAGGACTCAGCCGTGGTAGGAGGAAGCCTTGCAAATTTCACAAGAAGTGGATGAACGGCTGAAGGAATTGAAGAAAAGGGAAGCAGAGCTACTGCAGAAGACCATTGACCTTGATACAGAAGCTTTTCTAAAGGAAGCGGAGTATGAATAAATTTGATGGTAGAAACAATCCAACAGTACAATGCAATATACAACGACATCACAACAAATATCAAGGGTGTCGAAGCTGAGTGACTAGGGATGAGTCATGGGTGAGTGTTGGGGGTCTATTAGGCATGGCCCAACTTGGTCCAAATTTTGGGTAAAATACCCCACGAAATAAGTGGCAAACCACACAAAATTGGTGAAGAAATATTCATCGGGTAGACTTTTAGGGCCTTAGGGATGGGATAAAGCCCTTATTTTATAACGGGTATTGGGTAGTAGTCCTTGTTTTTATGTATCCATGGTATGTGGACCATGGTTTTTGTATATATTAATTGTATAAAAGGATATGTAATACTTTGTAATCGGATAGTATTAGAATCTGAATGATATAAGTATAAGTGAATCTCTGTTTTCGCGTCTGTAATCTATAGTTTTGGAGAAGGCTCCGCAGCTGAGTGCGCAGAGACCTTGAAGATTCTTCAGCTGAGTGCGTAGACCACCTATAGCTGAGTGCACAAGTTGGAGAAGTGAATGTAATTGAAAGATATTTTTAATAAAGAAGAATTTTTGTGAAGTATTGAACCTCTGTACTTGTTATTTGTCTACTGTTCTGTATCTAGTCATGTGTGCTTTTTACTGAATTATGCAAAGAACTGTAAGATATATTATTATGTGTTGAAGTTTATGAATTTATTTATATTAGTCATCTGCTCAAAGTTATTATGCATACAAATTTATAAGATTGATATAAAATAGAAGTAATTGCATGGCACCACTTCGCGGATATCCCTTTGGTTGTGGAAACCTAGTTCTGCACCCTCCCATAACAGCTTCAGGTGAGACTGCGATCTACTTGTAGTTCATTTCCGAAAGGGTATGTAGTTGATGTTTTTGTTGGTGCGCAACACAATTTGAACCTGGGTCAAGCCCCCTCAACCAAAAATGTCATTACGATGTCACACTTTCCATGTGGCACACCCTGAGTGGGCAATGTGTCATCCAAATTTGTGCCCATTGGATAGTTGAAAATGCCATTTTCACTTGCCACATGGTAGCTCCTCATGGTACCATGTGTTTCTATGTTAGTGGAAACACACTCAACATCATATCCTAATAGAAACTTTCCACATGTCATCATTTGATTGGATCTAGTGCATTCATTAAAAATTGTGTTGTTTCTCTTCGACCTAGTCATTGACCTATTGATGATATTGTTGATTATCCCAATACTTGTACACCCTTTAATGGCATTAACAAGTGTTCAAGTCCACACAATAATTATCATTGATCAATCTACTTAATGGTAGGTCCACTCTAAACTTGCACATTTTTTAATGAATTATATTTTTGGGTTTGTCCTTAAAGTTTGGCTTGTCAATTTGGGCCCAAATAATATTGATTTTCAATTGTTTGTAACTTCTCATTTGGGAGGAGTTTTTCTAAGAAAAATATATCATTTTAAAGGTATCAATGATCAGTACAAAACCATGTTATTTTTATGATATTTTGAGCATCTTAAATTCAATAATATTTCAAATAAATTCAAGCACCCATATCCTCATGTACTGAGACTTTAAGAAAGGTCAATCTGTCATACTGCTCCACAAAGAGTCCTACTAATTCTTTGATCATCAAGGATGGTCATTTTGTTGTTGTCCATATATCCCCTTTGATAAAAATGACATCTTGTTGTCATTAAATGCAACACCATGTGTAACAATATCCCCTTTTGTCATCGATGAAAACACCCCTAGACGTTAATGGTCATTGGATGTCAAAGCAAATCAAGAGCTCCAAGTGAAGTGCTATAATTTCTCCCTGCTATAAATATAATTAAAGAGCATACAATATCACCCTACTACATCTGCAATCTCTCCCAATTACATCAATGTCTGCAATCTCTCTCCCTTTGACATCAATGGAAAAGGGTCATGGATATCTATAATTTTTTTGTCATGCTAATGATCCTTTATGAATACATGTTTATGTACGATCCTTTGGACTTGTCATGAACCATTCTCCTTTCTTTCTAACATATAGTCTCCCACTGAGACCATGCTTTGATTGTGTGATTTTTCTCCCCCCAAAGATCATGTTTTTGCTATGCGCTTTTGACACTTCCTACTACCCCCATGAGATTATGCTCCTTTATTTATCTATAGGAATTTGTTATATGCCTATTTTTTTTACATATGATATATCACCATCAAAACATATTCCACATACTTTCCTCACACTATGATTGCTTCTTCAAGTTTTGATTTGAAAAATAGTTATGACATTGAAGAAGCTTTCTTCAAGGAATTAGATTTGAGAAATTAAAAACAATCGAGGTCCTTCTTGACCTATTCTCCATCTACCATCACTGGTAGGAAATATTTATCTTTTCTACCATCCATATTTAAGTTTGCAATCTCCAGCAATGTGCCCTTCATTGTGAAATATATGACATTCAACATCAAGCTTCAATACTTGCTGATATGGCCGAGGCATTCTCTTTTTTTCCCACACATCTCCATCTTGGTATGTGATCCTATCCTCTATACCTAACCATGTCATTGGTCCAAAAATATTGTTCTGTGTTCAAACTTTGTACATAAGAAAAAATAATCAAATAACTTATTTTGATACTTGGATATAGAAGGATATCTTGAAATTCTAAGGATGCTCCTTGGAGTAGTCATGTTTCCTTGTTGTTGAACCCTTGCATGAGCCATATTCATTTGTTGATTACTGACACCTTTTCCATTATTATTTGTGGATGCTTTGTTATGAACCATTTTCATTTTATTTCTTGCATCAATTATACTTGTGGATCCTTTCTCTTCATCTTGATTCCTTGTACTCCTCTTTTTCTAGAATTTCTTTGAGATTTATTAAAGTGAAAATGCTTGGCATGGTGTTCTTCTTGCTTAATATCTTCAAGCAAGTTGTTGCTTGGTTCTATAAAAGTATGGTCAATATTATTGGGATTTCGTTCATTCGATGAGGGATCATTTCTCTTAAATTCTTCACCTTATTGATACACAATACTTAGAGATATTTGTATGCAAATAATGTGATCTAGAGATTCAGTACTTTTGTTGAAATTTGAACTGAGTTTCTCCAATTTTTCTCTTAAGAAGACATCTTCCTCTTACAATATTTCACATACTTTTTCCTTCTCATTTATTTATTCAGATAAACATTCTTGTATTCTTTTTGCTTCTTCTAGTTCAACTTTGAGAGAAACAATAGTGTCTTCATTTAGACTTTTGTCTTGCATCAATTTTTTGGAAAATGTAACTAGTTTTGGTCTTCATAATTATCATTGTACTCATGTCATTATGTATATCTTATGTTATAAGAAACAAAAGAAAGAAAAAATTTGTTTTCAAGCATGGGTTTCATGCTTCTTTTGATTGGTCATCTAGGTTAAGCATGTTCTTCATTCTTCTAGTGTTTTTCATGTCATAAGGATATTTGTCATGAGTCAAAATATTCAATATCATTTGTATAAAACCCGTTTGGGCAAGTTGTAAAATGAAAAATAACTTATTTTGAGTCTAGAAAGTCAAAATAACCCTGCAAGAATAAGAACCATCATTTAGTAAGGTTCTTTTAATAAGCATTATGACATGACCAGTATGTATTCCATCTAGTATTGAAACTGCAATCTTGAAGGATGAAGGCATGCAGATGGTCAAATGATAGATTGAAAGAAAAAAATGAATTCTTTCTACTCTTAAGGATGGAAATCTTATCTTTGATAAGGATGGAAGAAAGATCATTCAAAGAAAGAATGGCTAGATGTGTGTATGGAAGCAAAGGTATGCATGTTATTAATTAACTCTTATCTAGAAGGTAAAATTCATGTGTACAAGAATCTTGCAGAAGGAATCGATCATAATAATATGCTCAATAAGACTTTCATGTGATTACTTTATCATTGAAATAAGAATATTGGTATGTTATGGAATGTCTAAGCATCAAAAAATTTCCACAAGATGACATGAATTAAAAATGATAATATTGATCAACATCAAATATGGTTTCCTGAAGAAAGATAGAGAGTTGATAATGACAACTCCAAGGAAGAAAAAATTGCAACTAGTTGGTCAATTTATTCCATGGTCACTTTGATTACAAGTATTTAACATGGATAAGGATCTTTAGTAAAAGATGAAGATATACCATGCAAAAGAATGTTGATATTAGAAGTAATTAGAATCTGAAGAGGCCATCATATTGAGGTAATTTTGATATTGATGTCTTGGTTATCTATTTGATACATGTTTTTTGCTACTTGAAAGGATATTGTAGAAGAACATAATGGAAGTTGAGGAAACTACATCTACAAGAATTGTCCTTGAACTCAATGGATATATAGATTGGGTGGTGGCCTTTGTTAATATATATGCTCAAGATGTTTACATCATCTTGAGATTGAAAGGTAAGAATACAAGAAAATAACCTTATGACAATGAAGATCATTTTCATGTTTAGGGAGATATGATTAAGCTCTACTTTAGTGGGCTCAATATAATGCCTTTATTTGATAAAGGAATGTGATTTGAAAGATTCATGGCTCGAATCCTATTATAGTTTAGATCCACTACATCCAAAAATATGAAAGTTCAAACTCATGAAGATATAAAGAAGAGGATGAGTGATGTAGCTACATGAGTATCTCCATGAAGGAATAGTAGTTGATGTATTAATGAAGACACACTAGAAATATTCCCAATTCAAAGGAAGTAAAAGAATCTCCTCTATGCTTTAGAGGGAGTAAGAATCCTCCTTAAATATTTGAGAAGGAGCAAGGATCTATTCCCCAATCAAGAGGGAATGAGGATCTCCTCTCTAGGTTTAGAGGGAGTGATGTTAAAGACATCATATTCTCCATGTATCATACACTAGACCAG
Source organism: Pinus tabuliformis (assembly GCA_031772625.1). Lineage (NCBI taxonomy): Eukaryota > Viridiplantae > Streptophyta > Pinopsida > Pinales > Pinaceae > Pinus > Pinus tabuliformis. The sequence continues at coordinate 602,517,465 of CM062812.1, read as the reverse complement.
GATTAACCACCGTAAGTATTTGTGAAGGAATTAGGAAGGAAAATGGAGGATTGAATAAGCATATGAGACTAATACTACTTGAGGATAAAGAATCCAAGATAGGAGTTAGTATTGTTTAGCGACACTCTTTGAGGATTGGACAGGTATCCAAGACAATAGTGGTCACAGAGGACTAAAATTATTTGAGGATTGGGAATCCAAGATAAGAATAGTCCTAAAAGGACATACCTGGTGAACATCTATATGGGGTATGTACCTTAAGAGGTAGTGTGGTGTCTCATGCAAAACCTGCTAGCATTGTGCTCGGATATAAATAGAGCTTGTCAGGTTAAGGACTTACTATGTTGACAATGTTGGTTATGATATGTTGCTTAAAATGTGGTTTATCAATCTGAGTCTTCTTATGAGAACTCTTCAGTTTGAGAATATCCTTGTACCAGTTGTACAATTATGAATACCTCCCCAGTTAAGAGGGAGTGTTGGAAAATGTAACTAGTTTCATTCATCATAATTGCCATTGTACTATCATTATGTATATATTATGTTACAAGAAAAAGAAGAAAGAAAAATATTATTTTCAAGCATGGGTTTCATGCTTCTTTTGATTGGTCATCTAGGTTAAGCATGTTCTTCATGCTTCAATGGTTTTTCACGTCATAATAATATTTTTCATGAGTCAAGAGAGTCAATATCATTTTTATAAGACCCAATTTGGAAAGTTGTAAAATGAAAAATAATTTATTTTGAAGTCTATAAAGTCAAAATAAGCCTCCAAGCATAAGTTGGCCCTACCAATGAGAAGTTGGCCTGGAGAGGGGTATTCGAACTCAAGGAAAATAATATACATAGAAGGATATTTAACTCATTTTAATACACATCTTCACAAGTTTGATATATAAGAAAACAATAAGGAAAACAAGAACGAGGAGACTAGAACACAAGAAGAAGAACCCTAGAAAAGGAAAGAGGACAAAATCCTAAATTTTATGGTCACACATGTGACGATTAGGGTTTATGTTCTACTACAGGGGGCTTATATTTGCAAGCCAAAGTTTATGAAGTCACTGCAAGTCTGAAGTTCCAAGATTGGGAGCCAAAATATGAGATTGGAGCAAGTTTGGATAAGGTTTGACTCTTGTTGACTACAATTGGTTTTGACTTCATGAAAGGGATTTGAAGGATGGATGACTTAGTGCTTGGAGGGTTTTTGGTCAAAGTGTTTGGGTCTTTATTTTCTCATTTGATCATATTCTATAAGAGGAGAAGAGCTTTTTTTGGGTTTTGCCCTTGGAGGGGTTTTGCCATGGCTTGGAGCCTATATTTTGTGTCCTTTGGGTTTTATGATCACTATGGTTTATGCTCTTGATAATTATTTGATGAATATAATTTAATAAAGAACATGAAGAAGCTAACTAATTTTCACAAGTAATTATTAAGGATAAGGAGAATTGTTTGATTAGTTCCCCTACTAGATTCTCCAACACAATTGACTTTCTCTTTTCTTGATAATTCCCTTTTCCTTCAATGCACTTCTAAGTTTCCCTTGAAGATCCACTTCTTCTTTAGGTTATTCAACCTCAACTATGAATACTATTTCATTTATTTCTTCATAGGTCATGTTTGCATTGCTTTCATTATCAATTTTCTCCTTATAGTAAAAGTTCCTTTTCTTTCTTGTTTGTTTCTTCTTTTGATACTTAGGTTTGAATCTCAATTCATCATCACTTTCATTAATCTTAGAATAAGGACATTTAGATGAATAATGACCAATTATTCCACATTCAAAACATTTGAAAGGAAACTTACCTTTAAACTTATCGGTTCCTCTTTTGAGATTTCAAAAAAATGTGGCTTCTTCTTCATCACAATTCTAATCATCTTGATCTTTTTGTTTTTTCTCTTCTTTTTCTACCTTGAAAGTTGCTTCCTTGACTATTTTCTTCCTTGATTCTTAACTCATATGATGAAAGAGTTCCATGGAGTTGATCTCTTGTCATTTTATCAATGTTTGTTAGTTCCTCAAGGGTTGAAATGTCTTCTTATCATTTTCTAACAACAGAACTTTCTTTGACTTCTTCACCAAAACTTACAATGGAGTTGACAATATTTTATATTTGAAGAAAATATGAGGTGATATCCTCATATTCTTCCATATTTGAAATTTTGAATCTCCCTCTGAGCACTTGCAGTCTAACCTCTTTAACTTTTTTATATCCTTCATAATAAGTTTGAAGCTTATTGCATAGTTCATGAGATGACTTGCACTGCATTACTTTGACGAATTCAAACTCTGCCAAACCAATTAAAACAGCATGCTTATCTTGTGCATTATATGTGTAAACTTATTTTTATGTTGCATTTGTCGTAATGGAAATGGGGACTTTATATTTTGTGTTAAAAATTTTCCAAACTTTTTCTCTCAAAGAGGTGAGATTTGTTTCCATCCTTCTCTTCCAGAATGCATGATTGGATTCATCCTAAATGGGGGCTTACCTATTCGTCTAGTAGCGGTCATTTCTTCCTGTTCTTCGACCTTCTATTATTTATATGTTCCTAAAGGAACCTACTCTAATCCCACTTGTTGGACCAAATATCACACTGAGAGGGTGGGGTGAATCAATGTGAGGTCAATTTCACAACTTCACAATCTTTCTTAATAATACATCGCTATAGAAATCAACCATGATGTAATAGCCCAACCATGAATGGATCGATTTGGCCATGTAATTTGATCATGCAATTGAATTATTAAAAATTAAATGGGATGAGTAAGAGACATAGATTCCAAGAGGTTTGCGGAGGTTAGTTGCTTGGGAATTTCAACTTACTTTCCGAAGGGAGAAAAGTCTAAAGTATATGACAACCATTAAAGGATGGTTGTTGAGAACTGAATGCACAAGGATGGTCTATTGAATGGGACTTCTGTTGGAAATTAATTGGCTACAACACTAGGGACAAGCCCATGCTAACTTGGAAACCACAAGAATCCAAAACAAACAGTAAAAGGGCAGGAAAGTCAATCAAAGACATGGTACTGGTAGGGAGTTGTGCAATAATAGAAAATAGAAGGAGAGGAGATTCATTCAGGGGGGAATTCATTTTTCATTCTAAGGAAGACAAGAGACTCATGTGGGGGATTCATTCAATAGAAGAGAGCTCAAATCCATCAAGAAAATGGATCGAGCTGTAGGTTGCAATGCAAAAGAGAGGAGAGGCATCCCACCTCTAGTTTTTCTCTGAGTATTGTTTGTCCTTCATGAGATAGCTAGAGGGTAGATGTAGTTGGCCATTGGAAATCCCTATGCATTGGCGATTTATTAAGAATTTGGTGGGTGGAGGAAGACGAACCTCTGGAGTCCCTGTTTTAGTTGGTAAGATTAGTGTTTATTCCCTTGAACAAGGCCACCTTAGACCCTTGGAATATGGACCGGGGGTGACATTTACAATTAGCTTGGCTGCAGCTTGTCTACGGTTAGGTGGAGAGTTGAATTTCTAGTTTCGCATCTTCATTATAATACAAGATAATTTCCCTTCTGTAAAATCTTGTATGGTTTTCATGTTGAATTATGAATGAGTGATATGTTGAGGGTTTGCACGAAAATATGCTCACTTGTGTTTATCTATTGAATGCTTGGTTATGACCCATGTAAATATGTGTGAATGAATATGAGTGTTTCATGTTCTTAATGAAAATTGATAAGTATTTATATTCTATTGAGAGTTGATGTTATCCTCGGTTTAGCCCTTCGTTGGGTTTCACTGCTAACATAGGTCAAATGATATATGTGGCTTGATATTGTTGAGGAGTCATTTTCATCCTCCAATGAAGTTATGTTTCATGAGCTGACATTATTCAGGATGTTCAATAGAAGTTTCTTGCAAATAATATGTGTGTGTCAAGCACTTTCTTGACAACAAGCAACATGGAGACCCTTTCATGTTAAAGTGGCATAATTCCTGTTGTAGTAGGTCCTACAACCCCTAACATTGTGCAAGGGTTTGATTTACAATCTCAAACGACTTGGCTTGTGATTCATGGACTTAGTATAACAATTCTCTCATGTAACTACAACACTCATAAATACATGTTTGTGTTTCTAGATTGAAATGGTATGTGTAACCAAATCGAATGTTTGTTTCATTTCCTATTTTGGGCATTTTATTGCAAAGAACAACATAGGACAACATTCTATCACTAATATTCTAAATAGTATAAGATGAAATTTCTACACTTAATAAGCAAGATTGGGTTACCTTTTTGGGTTATAATGGTGTGCTAAGAAATTCATGAATGTGTTTTGTTGTGACTGAATAAATAATATATGTAGTAAAGCCTTGAAGGCACTAAAAGGTCTACAAATATCTACACCAAGCATATGAAAAATTCTAGCATAAGAACCCATTTTATCAATGAATAATGGTTACATAGAGGATGTGTGTTGATAGGGCCTACATCTGTAGAAGTTTATCCACATTTACAACTCATAATAGTTTCTATAGTGTGCACCAACATGATTCATGTGTTGATGCCGAGGGAAACTCCCTCTCATAACCTTAAAGACTTTTACCTCTACATAAGAGGTGTCTCAGCCTTGCATTTTCAGTAGCCTCCATTCTTACCCTAGGGGCTCTAGTGAGGAGGACTATAAGTCCCTTCCAATGGCCAAATGCCCTGGAAACCCTTGACAGGTGCCATAGATTTTCTTGCATCCTTGACATGGAGTCTAGAACCCTTAGTGTGCGATAGGAGAAGTGGAAACCCTTCAAGAACCCACACCAAGCCTGTGGTAGGTAAGGGTTGTAGGAGCACCTATGTTAGCATGCATAGAATCCCCTGCATCAATGTGGGGAACGCTAGATGGATAGGAACTCATTGGAGTGGATTTTTCCCAAGCTCAAGAGGGGCATCACCTTGGTGAAACTTAATAATCTGTAGGTGTCGGTGTTGAACAATGGTGTTGATTTGGAGGTATGCGGGATCTCTAAAGTATCATCATGGTCAGTGGAAGATGCTCGACAGAGAGCTGGAGCAAGATCTCACGATACTCAATGAATTTCAAATCAAGCGCATTGCATAAGGTTTGGCAAGGTCCCCCTGGTCGAGTTTTGGTTAAGGTCGACTATGAGTACAGTTGCAGTGGAAGAGGGACGAGACTCAATTTTATAATGAAGATGACAACTTCATCTATTAACTAGGTGGAACCCTAGTCATGGAAGCCACAAATTGGTTGTCAATACTTCCCTTGTATTTCGATTGGATAAGGGAGCTAATGTTACAGATTGGTCGACACATAAGCTCGACGGCCCCGCTATTGATCAGAAGTGGCAAATATAGGACATCCTGGTGGTTCAAGCCCGAGGAAACACGAGCACACACCAGTAAGGGAGCAGGATGATGGAAGTCGAGATTAGTTGGCTGACATGCTAGCCCGATGGTCACTGTTATGAAACCAGCTCATAAAATATAAGAAAAGATAGATCAACGACTTCAAAATTAGCCTCTTCGAGGGGGAAACCTCCTTTACATTACACAAATGAACGATTCTTGGATGATACAAATGACAAAACCTCCTTTCTATATATAGGAGTCTAAGGGGTCACAATATAATCAGAGTCAACATAACAATAATAATGTAAGGGCACAACAATAACCATAGTGGGATTCTATGGGGCACAATAATAACAATATGGGGACAACATGGGCACAACAATAATAATAAGGGGTTACAATGACAATACTAATAAGGGAATACATTAGTATTATAGGGACCTAACATTACCCTCTCCTTAAGAAAAGTGTTGTCCTCAACGCTTGAGTAGTTCTCGATGTTTCTGTATAAAATTATCATCCTCCCATGTGGAATCTTCAGCAGGTAAGTTCTTCCTCTTGATGAGATACTCTGAAATTGATCGATTTCGTAGCTTTTGAGTTATTTTTTCTGTGACTACTTCAGGTTCCAATATGATTTTTCCTTCCTCGTCAAGTTCTGGAAATATTGTTTGAATTGGGAGCTTGTCACCTATAACCTTCTTTAAGCATGAAACATGGAAAACTAGGTGCACTCGAGAAGCTACAGGAAGCTCCAATTTGTATGCCATAGTATCAATCTTTTGCAACACCTTGTACAGACCATAATACTTTGGTGATAATTTATTATCCTTCTTAGCTTGCTTGAGGGATATTTGTTGTATGGTTGTAGTTGTAGAAATACCCAGTCACCTACATCAAAACTTATTTCATTGCAATGTCAATCTACTTGTTGTTTCATTCTATTATGCGCCAAAGTGGGGTTATCCTTTAAGAGTTGGAGAACTTGTTGTTGATGTTAGATGTGATCTTCCACTGCTTGAACCTTATAATTTTCTCTTAAATATGATGTGATGGGTGGTGGATGATATCCGTAAAGTGCCATAAATGGGGTCATTTTTGCTGCAGTATGGAAGGAAGTGTTATACCACCATTCAACCAAAGGAAACCATTTGACCCATTTTGTATGTTTATCAGATACAAAGCAATGAATATATCCTTCCAAACATTTGTTTACTATCTCAGTTTCCCCATCATATTGAGGATGATAAGATGAGCTATGAGCTAACTAAGTACCTAGACAAAAAAATAATTATGTCCAAAAATTTTGAGTGAAAATGGGATCTCTGTCACTTATAATAATCTTTGGGTTTCCATGTAGCTTTTGAATTGTTTCCATAAATGTAGTAGCAACTGTACTGGCTTTAAATGGTTGAGATAATGCACAAAAGTGTGCATACTTGGTAAGTCTATCAACTACCACCATGATGACACTCTTTCCTTCGAACTTGGGTAAACCTGTGATAAAATCCATTGAAACCTCCTCCCAAAGTTTACTTGGATTGGATAAAGGATGTAATAGACCTAGGGTCTTAATTTTTTCAACTTTATTTTGTTTGCAAACCAAACATTCCACCACAAACTTTTGAATATCAGATTTAAGGCCATCCCAAAAAAATTCCTTCTTAACCCTGTGGTAAGTTTTTAAAAATCATAAGTGCCCTCCTAAGGGAGAGGTGTGCAATTCCATAAGAATCTTTTGTTTGAGCTAGGAATTCTTACAGAGGTATAAGCAATCTTTGTACCATAACAAATCATTTTTCGAGCTAAATGTATTAGATGTACTGGGATCTTTTTGTAACTTTTGAATGAGTGCCCACACTTCTTCGTCATTCTTCTATTCATCCCTTGCTTAGTTTATCCAATCTGGTTGGATAATAGAAATGGCATAAAGAAATGCTTCCACATCCTCATCTTTTCTTGAGATTGCATTTGCAACAACATTTTGCTTCCCATTTTTGTAAATGATTTCAAAGTCATAACCCAACATCTTTTTGACCCATTTTTGCTGCTCTTCTAAATATAATCTTTGTTCTAAAAAGTATTTAAGACTATCATGATCCATTTTTACCTTGAAGTGTCTTCATATTAGGTAAGGTCACCATTTCTTAAGTGCATGTAGTATTGCCAGAATTTCCTTCTCATAAATAGCTTTGTGTAAATACTTTCCTTTGATTGGACGACTTTTGAAAGAAATGGACCTTTCTTCTTGCATTAAAACAACCCCAATTTCATTTCCTGAGGCATCACATTCCACAATAAAGGTTTTTGTGAAGTCTGGCGTAGCTAAGGCCGGTGCTTGGCACATTTCCTCTTTAAGATGTTCAAAGGCCTTCGTTGCTTCCGGAGTCCATGAAAATGAATATTTCTTCAATAATGTTGTTAAAGGTGTTGCTATTCTCCCATTATTCTTAACAAACTTGTGATAATACCCCGTCAACCCAAGAAATCCTCACAGATGCTTTATGGATGTGGGGATTTTTCATTCCTTAATGGCTTTAATTCTTTTAGGGTCTACCTTAACACCTTCGTGAGATGCAATATGACCTAGATATTCCACCTCTTGTACTCTAAAGAAACATTTGGAGGTTTTTGCATATAAATGTTTCTCCTCTAATAGTTTGAGCACCCTGTCAATATGTTGAACATGACCCTTCCAAGACTTGTTTTAGATTAGTATATCATTAAAAAATGCTAACACAATTTTTCTAAGGGTTTGAAAATGGAATTCATCAAACCTTGAAATGTAGAAGGTGCATTAGTAAGGCCAAAAGGTATGGCCAAAAACTGATAATGACCCTCATGATTTCTAAATTTTGTTTTCAAAATGTCTTCAGTCTTCATTCTAATTTGATGATATCCTGAACAAAGATCCAACTTGGTGAAGTAAATTGATCCATGAAATTCATCCAATAATTCATCAATGACAGAAATAGGAAATTTATATTTAATAGTGAGCTTGTTGAGCTCCCTATAATCTGGATAGATGCGCCATGATCCATCCTTCTTGTGCACCAATACTACTGGACCAGAGAAAGAAATTTGACTAGGTTGAATTATACCAGCCTCTAGCATTTCTGCAACCATACGTTCAACTTCACTCTTTTGGGCATAGGGATATCTGTAAGGCTTGATGTTTGGAGGAACACTTCCTAGAATCAAATGAATAGCATGATCATGATCATGAATAGGTGGGAGGCCTTTCGGAGTCTCAAATACCTTGGAATTATTATCCAAGACTTTCTGGAGATCTGGATAAATAGATGATTTCGATGTGGGAACCTCTAGCGAACATAATTGTGCAATTACGCCTCGTTGTTATTTATTTAAAAGTTATCGTACCCAAATATTGTAGCCATTGGACTCCTGTTACAACATCAGCACCACCCATTGGAATGGAAAGCATTGGACTATTCAATACATATTCTCCCATGGATAGCTTGATATTATGGCACTTTCCAGAGCAATTTATTGTTCCTCCATTTGCAACCATCATTTGACACTCTAGTGCTGGATATAGGAAGCAATTCAATTCCTTGGCTATCTTACCATGAATAAAATTATGGGTATTTCCCAAATCAATCAATTCCATTACCCTTTTTCTTCTTGATATGTCCTTCTATCTTGAGAGTTTGAGGAGTGTTAATTCCAGCCAATGCACTACAAGATATGGTTGGATTCATTTCTTCTTTCTCTAGGGTTTTTTCTTGGTGTATATCCTCTTCTTTTGATGTTTCTTGTTCCTTTTATTCCTCCTCTTCACAATCTATGTAAAATAATTTCTTCTCAACACACTTATGACCTTTAGTGTATTTTCTATCACAACTGTAATAAATCCCTTTTGCTCTTTTTTCTTCCAATTGTTGTGGTGTCAACCTTGTAGGTTGTGGAAGGCTCAGGGCAACAACACTTCCATCTTTATAGTTGTGAGTGGTAGGCTTCCATGTTGCCATAATTTTGCTTTCAAATTTTTTTTCCAACCTGAATGCCTTCTCCAATGAATCAAGATCCCAAAGGAAAACCTCATGTTGGATGTTATCCTTTAAAGTACCTATGAACACATCAATCCTATTCTCCTCTAAAATATCTTTTACCCTTATATTCAATTTTGGAAGTCTTCAATGTGCTCCACCATTGAACCCTTTTGTTTGAGATTTATCAATTGGCTAAAAAAGGAGTTTATTTTTGTATTTTCATAATGTGCTCTCATTTATTCCGTAAAAATTTCCCAAGTGACAATTTGTTTACGAGAGAAAATACATTGATACCATACAAGCTGATTGGGTTCCAAATATAAAGTTGCAATGCATACCTTTTGTGTGTTATGCACATTATGGATATCTAAATATGCTTCATCTGTAGTATCCATGTTACGGGATCCTTGCTAAAAAGCTTCCTCATATCGATCATTAGAACATGGTGGGTCTTTAATCCAACGTTAGAGTCTAGGAAATCATGATTAACATTTTTTTTGTTCTCATTATGAGTTTCCTAATTTACTACCCTTTCGCCATTAGTAAGCATTTCTTGTAGCAACTTTTCCAAATCTACCTTCAAATCTTCCATGTTGTCTTTAACTTTTGCTTCTATAACATCCATCTTAACTTCCATGTCATCCATATTCGCTTCCACTCCATTCATCTTAGCTTCCATGCCTTTCTTTAAACCATCCATCTTAGCTTGTGTTACTTTTTGTGAGAGTAAAAATTGTTGCACTTGGTCTCGTAATTTGATAAATCATGTTGCATTTCTTCCTCTTCTTCATGAGTCATGGTAGAGATTTTAGGATGCTTACTATGTGTTTCCATTTTCTTTATTAGGGGTATCAATTAATGATACTTATACCTTGCTATGCCCTTTGAATCACTTCAAACTAATTTTTCAAACCAAACTTATGCAAATTTTTTAAAAACTACACACGTTTTTTCGCTTTGTAGGAGCTCGATATTGAATCTATTGTATTTCTGTAATTTCGTATATCCAAGGTATGAAATTGTGTCTTTTGGTATCCCTATGAGTCTTCTTTCTAACCCCACTAGGCTGATAAATATTGGATTCTTCAAGAAATCGTTATGTCAAATATCCCACGCTGCCCTGATTATAGACTAGTTTAGTAGAGTGGACTTGTACATATTTTTGCATGATCGATGCCTTTTCGGAAAACAATAGCATCGAGGCATTTATTTCTTCAAGCATCAGTATTGTTTGCAATTAACGCCCTGATGCATTGTAATTCTTAACGCACCAGTGCTCTTTCCATAGAACTAACATCTCGATCCTACAAAATATTATTTCTAGGCCCGGTGCATTATGAAAATTAACAACACCTATCCTTTCATATAATTAACGCATCGGTACGTTTATACAAATGATATGCATTGGCTCTGAAATATTAAACAAAAGCATCAGCATAGCCTGTGGCTTTTTTTTATGTATTAGCGTTGGTGTGATATGTATTACACAACAGTGTTATTTGCATTCAACACCTCGGTGCTTTTATTTATGTATGCAACCCGATGCATTTATATATGTAACACACTGGTGCTACTTGTTCCATGAAGCATATTGCAAAAAAAACATCCGCTAAAACCTCTGGCCACCCATATTTTTTCAATTATGATGAAGTTATGTTATAATCTATGCTAAAACATCTGCTATCATAAACGGATGTTTTAGCAGATGTTTTTTTAACAATTTTTTCCAAATTTATAACACTAAAACCCTTTGTTATAATCTCCACTACAAGGTATTTTCCTTGTAGTGGGAACAGGGTTATTTTGGTGCTCATTGGAAAAGATCAAGCACCCCGAGAATGTGGGAGAGTTGGCTTGATTTGTATTTTGAGGGCAGGAGGGTTTTGATTTTGGTGTCCACTATGCTGAATAGGGTGGGGTTGATTGTGTGTTGTAACAATAGTTCTCAGGATTATAACCATTATGTTCCTTATGATCCCATTATATTTAATTCCTTCAAGTTGGTTCTAAATTTGTTTGATATCAAATAAATTTGTTCTAATTAGAAATATGATTAAAGGGTGGAATCAGTATGTTTGGGTTAGAACTTGTATCCTTATATCCTAGTACTAAGTAGGGATGATTTCTCCATGCCATGGTGAGAAATTTAGTGCTTATTGTGCTATCTTCTTTAATATTTTGGTTGGTGCAATAGTTTGCCTTGCTAACTTGATGAGGGGACTAGTTGTGAGCCCTCTGTGTTCATAATTTGTGTTGGGTCTCTAAGTTGTCTAGTTAGGTCAAAGGCCAGTTTTCCAGGGAATTGGATATACTCTATTGGTGAAGTTGCAGGGGGGTTGAACACTTTTAATTATGGGTTTTCTCGCATTAACACTATTCTAAGTTTTCCTTTTTGGTAGTTTGGGTGATTGTACGTGGGCGAAGATCCAGTCAAGGAAGTTTTGGTTCATAACTTTCTATTCTCTCATAATATTATGGGCTCATCTTTGGAGGATTTGTTGTCTGACATGGAAACTATATTCGAACCAACCATTTTTTGCCAAGATGTCTCCAATGGGCTAGAGTCCACAAGGGAGCAGCCTATTATTAGGAAAGGGCCCAAAGGGGGCAACCTTACATGCAGCAGTGGCTACAGGACTTTGCAAAGCGATACAGGGCACTTACTCCGGACCTGGTTCAGGAGGAAATTGCTAGAACATGCATTGAGGCCCCTTCCCACATAACCTCCCTTTTAAAGACTGAAGTATTGGTTGAATGGGTCGACTAGATCCCATATACAGGGAAAACCAAAGGGCGCTCCACCCAATATTTGCAGACTATTGATTTATACTAGCAAGTGAAGTTTATTCTAGGGCACACATTGATGGATAGGTAAGAGCATAGAGATCATGCCCTCCACTCACTAGAGTTCCTGCATAGCCATCTGAATATCATGGATCACATACTGGTGTGGATCGAGCAGCACCTTGGCCTTCCTCCTATGGGTATCACGCCTCAGGAGAAGGTCAAAGCACATGTTAGGATTGTAGTTTCATACTTGGAACCCTCAGAATAGTATTTTATGTTGTTTTTTTGCATATCTTTTGTTACTACTCTGTGCAGACAGCATATCTTAGAACAATACACAAGATATAGTGAGTTTCTTATATTGTATTTTTTTTTATAACTCGTACCTCCCTTAAGATGATTATATTTTAATTATGGTTAATCCCTCCCTAGTAAGAGATTAACATTGTTTGTCTATCCCATGATTTAATTTTTTGTTCCTCTAGTTAATTAATATTCACCTTAAAAAACTCTCTTTTTAAAAATTATTTCTATATAATAATTATGTTTAAAATTAATAAAATTAATTTTAATTTTTAAATATACAACCAATAATAAATATATAAGGGGAGGCATGAGTGGGAGGAGTTATTTTTCACCCTGACGAAGAAATAGAGATTCAATATGTTTGGGGTTTGGGGAGTTCAACTAATAACCAAGCCAAATTTTTAGCTTTTTAGTGGGGATTAGAATTGGCAATATCAAGAAAAAATCAGTAGTTAATGGTGTTGGGAGATTCGATGATAGTTATCCAACAGGTTTGTAAGCTTAAAGAGAATCTCACTTCAATCCAATCCTCAATTCTGCATAGAATAAGTCTGGAAATATTAAAGTTTGAGATTGTTGAGTTCTATCACGTCAAGGGACATCTCAACTCAACGGTGGATGCATTAGAAAATAGGGGAGTCTCCCTAGAACAAGGGATGATGGCTCTGGATGAAAGAAGTATTGCATTTAAATCCTTACCATGAAAATATTAAAAATAAATCATATTTTAGGGGTATTGAAAGTCTTAAATAGCTTTAAATAAGGAATGAATTGGATGGTGTTCCAACGGCCTAATGTTAGAACACAACTTGGTATGTCGATCCTGCAATTTTTCTTTTGGTGACTCCCATTATCTGTCGAGTGTTGGGTTTGTGCATACACATGGACAGATGATGCAATCAAAGTCAAGGTTTGGGACAGATGGACAATGGTTCAAATCATTAATAAATTTGGGTGGAAGCATAGAGTTGTTATTTGCAAATCCAAGAAGCAACAAACATGCTCATGGTATCCGGCTTTAATGGATAGGGATGTAATCTGCAAAGACATTAATTCATAGAATAAATGCCTGGTCAAGATAATGTACAAGGTTATTTTACATATTGAAGGCAGTGAGAGAATAGATGGCCTGGTGGGGGTAGGCCCTATTGGTTATAAGGTGAGGTCGCACTTCATTGTTTCATTAGGAATTCGAGTTTGGCCATTCAAAATTTTTGAAGGGAGGGAGTGTTGTTGTGGTGGTATTCAAATGGAGCAGTCGTTCAGGTCAAAGAAATATGAATTCTCCCGTCAATTGGATTATCTAATGGAAACTATGGAATTCATCATGTCCTTGTTAACCAGGCAGGGGGGAATGGGAAGTTAGAAATTCAAGCCCAATTCGCCCTTTTAAATCATAAAATTGATCTATTGCAGACCAGGATGAACATATTACAAGTGGCATACGACCTTATGAACCTCAAGCTTGATAAAACGACACCCTCACATGATGCAACAACAAATGGTGAAAATGCATAAATGACTGTGGAAATTGAGGTGCAACAGGATGCGGTTCCATAACAGAAGACGATGGAAACTGAAGAGGTGAATGTGGAATTGGCTTCTGCTTCTCTACAACCAAGGCTTGAAGACAAAGGAATTGAAGTCAACTTTGTTCCTGGGTCGAACAATGAAAGCTAGTTCCTTAAATCATGTTATGCAAAATGTAGTTGCTTTATGAATTTTTTGGAGGATATATAAGAAATGTCAACTTAGAGTATTAGAGTAGCAGTATGAAGATAGAGAATTATGATCTCAAGGCTTTTTTGGATACTCTTGAACTCAATTGATGAAGATCTTGTACCATAGTAAAAGGTTATAGCCTTCAAACCAAATTGAATTAATAAAAAAAATTAAACTAGATTAAATTAATAAAAAAACTACCTATTTGATTTTAAAAATAATAATAATAATCGATGTGATTTATCGAGAAAATTTTTTGCTTAAATAATAATAACAAAAATATATATATATATAACTTAATAATTTTAATAAAAAAACATTTTTTTTTAATAAATACAAAACTTGAACCAACTTTTAATATAAAATTGAATTAATGTATAAATATTTACCAAGCAAATTCTAATATAAGGATGGGATTGCTAGTGAATAATGCATACGCGCTTTAATATAAAAATGTGATTAGAAGCGAATGATATGTACATTATAAGATAGTGTAAATAATTTACATTGTTTAATATTCGGGTTAAGTTAACTTTATAAATAATTTATGTTGTTTTAAGTTTATAAAGTTTATTTTAATATTTTTTGGTTTATAAATTATTTATTAAATTTAATTTTTTTTTAAATATAATATTAAATATTTTAAAATATATTTAATTTTAGATCTAAAATTTTTGTGATCCATAATTTAGAAAGTATTCTTTTGGATTAATCATATCGTAAGGATTGGGTCGACGTTTCGAACCAACTAATGTGGTTTATCCTCAAGACAAGGTGAGAAATCAGACGATCTTAGAGAATATAAATAGCATGGATGCATCATTGTCCAATGTTAGCCGTTGGTGAGGAAGACTTAGGGATTAACCGTTATGTAATAAATAATTTATTTTTTACAAGAACGGTTATGAGATTTCATTAACTGAATGGCTAACTACCACAAAATCGGTTACAAGAGGAAGAACAGAATTCAACATGGCTACCCACCCGAAGGGAGAGCACTCCTTCTGCTTTCAGTTTCCTCTTTTTACATTTGGAGTAGTGCGCTTTGGCAGCTAATTTCCCGAGTTGAAAGATGCAAACAAACTGTTGTAATAAAAGGCAATAAAACATGGTTCTTTATGGTATTGGGTCCCAATAGATTTCCTTGTCTCTGAGAATTGTGTTGGCATCTAAGTGAACCGCTTTATTTGCCTCTATATCTGCCTCTTTATTATTGATTCTTAAGACATGAAAGTAGTTCAATTTTAGTGACTTGGTCATGCTTTTGATCCTTGCAATAATCCTTGCGAGATGCAGATCCGTAGGGTTGGAATTGTTCACCATCGTACTTATGATTACCTGGGAGTCTCCAAAAACGTTTGCCTCCCCGATTCCTAGCTCATGAAGGAGTTTGACACCTTGGAAGAGGGCCATCGCCTCGGCTTGTATACTTGAGGAGTGGCCTAATCCCCAAGCAAATCTGAGTAGGGGAGAACCATCTGGGTTGATGATAAAGCCTCCCGCGCCAGCAATTCCAGGATTCCTTTTTGCTGCTCCATCAAAGAAGAGAGAGGGAAGGGGTTGGATGGATAACCAGAGCTGGAAATCCTCTTCGTTTTTCCTAATTTGCCATTCTTTGAGGGGGGGAGGGGGGCAGCTCTTTTTTGGAAATTTAAAGTTGAGGACAGATCCTAATTCTCTGTCCTGTTGATTTAGATTTATATCATCCCCTTTGCCTGCCAGCCACTCAGCTAGTTGGGTTTTCACTGAGTTGGCTACTAATCTGTAGTTATGTTCCTTTGGAAAATTCTTCTGTTTCTTTCCAACCACACTTGCCAACTGATAAATTTGGGTAAAGCACTCCACATTGCTTTTATAGTTTTGTTTTTTGGGGATGTGCCTGGACATCTGGCCGGCCAACCTGCAAACAGTTCCTGGATCGAATCGGGGAAATCGAACTTGAAGCTCCAAGCCTCAAGGAGATCATGCCAAATGGAGGTTACAAATTTGCACTTGATAATGAGGTAAAGGGCAGTTTCGGAGTTTTCTTTACACATCATGCATCTAGAGGGGCCATGAATGCCTCTTTTCTGGAGTCTGTCATCTGTGAGGATTTTTTGATGGCAGAGGAGCCAACAGAAGAAATCTATTTTCGGAATAGACGGGATTTTCCATATCCCAACCCAGGGGACTAGATTGGGGGGCACATGGGGGCGTTCCAGCCACTTGATATACCCTTTGGCCACTGTATATCCTGTGCGCGTTGAGCCCCAGCCTCTCGTGTCCATCCTCCACACGTGAGTGGGATCCAACCCCTGCAAATACGAGTAGAATGAGCTCAGCACAGGAGACAGTGCGGGAGGAATGGGGAGCTGCTTCCAGCCCGCCCAGACATCGTTTTTCCAGATAGACACGTCCCACAGAGTGTTTATATGATGCTCAGAAGTCCAATGCCTTAGATCTGTCGTTTCTCTTAGCTCAGCCAAAGGAGGTCTACCCAGAATGTTGTCCGTCCACAAGTGAATCCATTTGCCATTACCTGGGATCCAGTAAGCGTGGTTGCTTATCAGCAGGCCTATTTTGTTAATGAATGAACTGAGAGGAGTCCTGTATTCATTTTTGGTTGATCCAAGCATCTAAGCCTCGTTCCTCTAAAAAATTTTTTCCACAGTGTTATCTGGACCCAACCTGGCTTGGGAGCTATTATTTTCCATATTATTTTGGCTCCCATAGCTAGATTTTGGGCTCTGAGATCTTTGAAATTTAGTCCTCCCTCATAAATTGGCTTGGTGACTGTTTCCCAATTAAATAAGGCGACCCTCTTCTCATTTTTCTTGCCTCCTTTCCAAAAGAAATGTCTAATTTGTTCCTCCATTTTTTTTATGATACCCACAGGTGATAGGAGGACTGAGAATTTAGGCAATGGCAAACTGCTCAACACTGCTTTGACTGATTTCCCTGCTAAATTGAGCCAAGAGGCCCCCCATTCTTGCATTTTGGATTTAAATTTTTCTAGCTGTGGGTGTCAATCCTTGCTCAGGGCCCTCCTGTGGAAAATTGGCAGCCCAAGGTACTTAAATGAAGACTAAGAGACAGTGGTTGGCGAATCTTAGGCATTTGGCAATTGAGTTTGCAGTCGCAACAGGTGTATTCTAGCAGTAAATGTTACATTTGTCCTTGTTTAAAATGTTGCCTGAGACCTTGTTGTATTCATCCAGAACTTCTTTGAATTTTATAGCTGAGCGAAGAGAGGCAGCCCCCAGCAGTATTATATCATCCGCAAAGAGGGCATGGTTAATATTTTTTTCCCCTCTTGCAATGCACAGGCCAGTGATTTCCTGCTCTTGCTGCTTTTTATCTAAGTTGAAACTGAGAATAGAGGCCTGGAGGAAAATAGAAGGGGTGAGAGAGGACATCCCTGCCTCAGTCCTCTAGAGGCTTTGAAGAACTCCGCCGCTCTACCATTTACTAGAGGGGCTATCCACGGTTTTGAAATGCATGCTCTGACCCAATTGATGAATTTTTTCCCGAACCCCAGTTTATGAAGCACATCAAACAAAAATTTATGCCTAACCCGATCAAATGCATCAGCAAGATCTAATTTAATAGCCATACCTTTTTCCTTTCGATGGAGGTTGGAGTTAATTGCCTCTTGAACCAGCACGAAGTTATCTACCAGCTGTCTGCCCTGAATGAACCCTCCTTGACTGTCAGGGATGATTTTGGGTAGAATTCTTTTCAGCCTGTTAGCTATCACTTTGGTTATGACTTTGTACCCAATATTGCATAAGGAAATTGGGCGGAATCTGCTGAAAGAGTTTGCACCTTTCTCCTTGGGAATGAGGGCAAGAAAGGCTGAATTTGTACCTCCTCCAATCTTCTGGCAGTCTTGGGATTTTTGAATCATTTTGAGAAATTCCTTCTCCACGATCTGTCAGCAAGTTTGAAGAAATCTGGCCGTGAAACCGTCCGGTCCCGGGGCTTTGTCAGGGTCCATTGCGAAAAGGGCCTCCTTGACTTCCTTGTGTGTGATTTTTCTCTCAAGGATCTGATTCATTTTGGAGTTGATTAGGTTAGGGACAACGTCCAACAGGCTGTCGTTAAGCTCATCTAAGTGCTCCTCCCTGTACAGCTTCCCAAAGTGCTCTGAGGCTGCCTTTTTAATGCATGTAAAATACTTCAGGACATTGTCTTCTTCTTTTATATCAGTGATGGAGTTTCTCCCTTTCCTAGCTTGGGCTTGTTTATGGAAAAAAGAGGAGTTTCTATCACCTTATTTTAGCCAGAGGCTTCTGGACTTGAGCCTCCAATATTCCTCTTCTGTCAGGCAGGCCTTATGGAAGCTTTGCTGAAGCCTGGCCTCCTTTTCCAACTCTTCTTTTGTAATTTCCGCTATTTCAAGATGGAGGTGCTGATTCTCAAGCTCGGTTTGGAATTTTTTCCTTTGCGCAGCAAGATTAGGAAGGGTCTTCGCCCAATTTTTTAGCATGGTTTTGACTCTTCTGAGTTTTTTCTCCCAGACGAAGAAGGTGGATCCCTTGACTGGGACCTTCCAACAATCTCTAACCTTGTCCATATAATCTGCCTCTTTAATCCAAAGCGAACTTAACCTAAAAGGGTTGGGCCCCAGGTCTTTGGGGGGTAGCAGTTCCAGGCTGATAGGCTTATGATCTGATATACTGTTGTGGAGTATGCGCGATCTAGTCTCTAGTCCAAGGAGCAGGAAGGAACTTTGCACCAGAAATCTGTCCAATCTTGCGGCTATGTGACCCGGGCCAACCCTCTTGTTTGTCCACGTGTACTTGCCCATAGTTGGCTTGATGTCTATCAGGTCCCAGTCTTGTATGAGGTCTTCCACTGTTTCTCTTGCCGGATCTCTGACGATACTGCCTCCTCTTTTTTCTGACGTGTGAAGGGTGAGGTTAAGGTCTCCGGCTATGATTATATTTTCCAAGTTTTCTAGATTTGCCAAATTTTTTATGGCCTCCCAACATGATTTTTTTCCCCTGCATTGTTAGGAGCATATACATTGAACAGACTAATAACTTCTTTAGAATCTAAGTGCTGCAATTTTAACAAGATCCAATGAGTGTTTAGGGGTTCAGAGATAAGAGAGAACTTATTTGGATTCCAGAGCGTCCCAAGCCCTCCCGAAGCTCCACGGGCAGAGGTTGCATGCGCTCCATCTTTCTTCCAGACTTTTCTGCTTGCTTGGAGGAAGGTTGAGTCCTCCAGTTTAGTCTCCTAGATGAGCAGGATATCCGGGGCTTCCAGTCTTATTAGAATATTCATTGCTTCTTCCTTAGCTTTGGAGCCCATTCCCCTACAGTTCCAGGAGACTATCTTCATCATTTATTTTTGCTATGAGGAGCTCCTTTGGAGCTCTGGATTTGGATCCTCTTCGTCTTCGGGGTTTTTGCTAGAAGTTTCTCTAGCGTTGGCTGGCTGCCCTGAAGCTTGTCTTTGTATGTTTCTTTATCCCTTTTTTCCTTTGATGACATGCGTCCTCTTGTAGATATTCTGGGGGTAACCTGAGAATCCCCTATTTCCCCTTCTTCCTCCGATTCCTCGGACTCTTGGGTTTCCTCCTCGTCTTCTGATCTCTTCTCTTTGGATCCCTCTGGTTCGCTTGTAGATTTAGGAGGTGAGACTACTTTCGAAATCTCTATCTCTTGAGTGAGCATGGTTTCTGATCCAAGGATCTCGAATTTATTCCCTTGGCTTTCCCTGGGTGGATGCTGGGTCGGGCCCGTTTGGGAGGCTCTGGCATTAACATTTGCATTCTTCTTGGATGTGGGTTTGGGTCTTTTGGCCTGGATCCATCTTTCTTCCTTCCCTTTTTCCTCAACCCCTTTGGACGGGCAGTCTCTGGCAAAATGTCCATAGACTTGGCACTTCCGACATTTGAATGGCAGCTGTTCATAGTCCAATTTCTGGATATGCGTCCAAGGGCCAACCCTTATTTTGACGGCTTCTGGTAGTCCAATCTCCAGATCTACCTCCACACAAATTCTGGCGCAATCATATTAGTCTTTGTTATTTGCCCTGTCTATGAATTTCCCAAGTGTGTTTCCGATATGCTTCAGTGATTCCCAGTTCCAACAATGAACTGGCAGATTGGGAAGCCTTACCCACACTAGGACCATAGATGGCACATCCACCGCCGGATCGAAATCTGGCGTCCATTTGTTCAAGTACAACCCTTGAGGGCCCATGAAGTAGGGGCCATTTCTGAAGATCGGATCCTTATCTTCCTTTTCTGAGAATTCGAATAAGAAGTAGCCCCTACCGAGGAAGTAAGAAGTAACCTTGCCTTTGATTAGCGCAGCCCAGTTTCTAGCAACCCAATTCTCTGTTGATTTCGGGGAGGGCTAGAGACCTGTAAACTGGCCCACCAGAGCGCGATCCGCCAGAGATAATGCTACTTGAATCGGGCCTTCAGGAGGAAGAGCTATCTCTGGTATGTCTTCTAATATTTTCACAAACTTAGCGGCTTCCACAGCTTTCTTCTTGGGCAGAGAGGCCAACAAGGTTCTGAAGGCCTCAGCAGCGGAAGGCGTAACAGGGGAGGAGGGCCCCTAGGGGGGGTCTGGCTCCTCCATGGAGCAGCAAGATGAAACCCTAGCCTACCGCAGCCAGGGGCTATGTCTTTCAGCCAAACCCTAGCCAACCGCAGCTCGGGGAAGGAGCTCTCTACGAACCCGCCCGCAGAGATCACCGAGACGCTGGTGCAGGCTCGCGCGCAGTCTTCTAGATCCGCGGGGTGCGGATCTCACTTGCAGGGCCGAAGCTTGCAGAGCTCTCTTAGGGTTCGAAAATTCAAAAACTATTCTCAATGAAATCAACCTTGCTCACTTTGTTACCTAACCTTCCCGTTATGTAATAAATAATTATTAATTATCGAGAATGTCAAAGTATATTAATATAAAAATATTATAATATAAGGAAAATAATATTTTATTATTAGCTAGGGTTAACCTAGTCAATTTGAAATAGGAGGAAAACTAGCTGTTATTTTGATAAAGTACACGATAATGCTAATAATGTTAAAAAATGGTAAGGGTTGACCAAATGGAAGGAACTAGTCATTATTATGAATAAGATATATATATATATATATATATATATATATAATAATATTATTAAAATGATAAAGTACATAATAACGTTAATAATGTTAGTAAATATTGGTAAGGTTTGGCCAAATGGGAGGAAACTAGACGTTAAAATATATGCAATAATATTAGTTGGTAATAATATTATAACATAATTAGTTGGATTAGCTGGTAATAATATTAAAACAAAATTATTATATTAAACAAATCAAATAATACTAGTAACCAATTTGTAATATTAGGTACAAGACCTAGTATTGTAAAAATAGTTAAACTATAATAATCTAAGGTTGAGAAAGGCGAAAAGGGATCAAATAAATTATGACATAAAATAATTGTCTAGAATTATAGGGGGAATTTTTTATAAAGAGAGTATGGTCAACATTAAATTTTAAGGCGATATATATTATAATTAAGTATCATAGAATCATTTTTATATTTTATTTAAAATTTTAAAGGAAATAAATAATAAAAGAGACAATAAGCTGAAGGATAGTCCACCTCATTGAAAGGAGGAAATCCAAGGAAGGAAAAACCAACAGCAGGGGGAGAGGAGAAAAAACCAAGAAGGAGACCTTCTGAAGCCAAAAAGGATAAGAAGGAGGAGGGGGCGAAGGGTTTAAAAAGCGAGAGCTGGAATCCAATTTTTGCTTAATTTCTAGCCATCATCCCTATTAAGGTTTTTGGCATGCCTTTCGATTTCAATTGCTTCCCTCAGTTTCCTATGGTGGAAATGACTGATCTTAGCAATGACCTTCGATTCTTCAATACAAACATGGTGATTAGATTTCTCAGCATGTTCTGCAAGGGCTGAAGTGTGAGAGCGATTATTTCTGATGTCAGTAACATGTTCCCTGATCCTTTGCTTAATAGACCTTCCAGTTTCTCCAATGTAAGGGATACCACAGGAACAGGGAATGAGGTAGACACCTTTTGAGTCCTTTGGGTCAATAGGGTCCTTAACCGATCTAAGAGAATTTCTAATGGTATTGAGAGGCTTGAAGGAAGAAGAGACATTAGTTTTCTTAAGAATATGGGCAATCATATCCGTGGTTCCTTGGATATACGGGAGATGAACCGTAGAGATAGGATCAGAAAGGGTGGGTTTAACCCTAGGCTCTTTGCTCGCCCTATGAAAGGCCTTGAGGCTATGGGACAACTATACCCATTATTTTCGAAAACCTTAAGAAGATAAGATTTCTCCTTATCAAAGTGGTCATCATCAGAGATTCTTAGACAACAGGTAGCAAGAGTGTTGAGAACCCCAAATTTTTGAGCAGGGAAATGATGAGAATTGGCATGGAGGTACTGTTCCGTGTGAGTCTTCTTTCGAAAAACTTGGTGACAGATGGAACCATCCTCCCTCCTAGAGAGGAGGATGTCAAGAAAGGGAAGGCGACCATTCTCCTCAACCTCCATGGTGAACTTGATGGAGTCTGATTGAGAATTTAGGTGCTTGAGAAACAGATCAAGTTTCTCATGCCCATGAGACCAAATGACACAATTGTCATCGACGAACCTTTTTCATTTTTTAGGACAGAATTCAGCGAAAGCAAGGGCTTTGGTCTCAAAATCTTCCATAAACAAGTTCGCGACAATGGGGGAGAGAGGGGAGCCCATCGTGACACCACAAGTTTGTTCATAGAACTCACCTTGGAAACTGAAGAAAGTAGAGGTGAGGCAAAGGCCAACCAACTTGGCGGTGTCTTTATCAGTGATATGATTAATGATATCAATGGCTTCTTGGATGGGGATTTTGGTGTACAAGGAGATGACATCAAAGCTCACAAGTAAATCACCCGGATCTAACTTGATGTCCTTCCATTCTTGAATAAAGGAGGCAGAGTCTTTCACAAAAGAATCAGTGCAACCAACAAGAGGCTTGAGCTTTTGGGCTAGGAATTTAGCAAGCGGATAGGTCAGTCCGCTTATGGTGTTAACAATGGGTCTTAAGGGGGCACCAGGTTTATGAATCTTCGGAAGGCCGTAG
The DNA here is from genome assembly GCA_031772625.1 of Pinus tabuliformis. NCBI lineage: Eukaryota > Viridiplantae > Streptophyta > Pinopsida > Pinales > Pinaceae > Pinus > Pinus tabuliformis. The sequence continues at coordinate 602,494,224 of CM062812.1, read as the reverse complement.
ATTCTAGGGGTAAGGGGGTTGCTCTCAATGAGCTTACGGGAGAGGGGATCAAGAGAAGGATTTGCTTTAATGGCAGAAGAAACCTCTTTCGAAATGGATTTAAGGGGATTCTTCTTGAGCTTGATATAACTCCCACTATTGGATAGATGGTCCACCATCTTGTGGACATAATCAGATTTATCAAGGATGACAACAGCTCCTCCTTTTTCAGCCCTAAGGATAATGATGTCGGGGTCATCCCTGAGGGATTTAAGGGCAAGAAATTCATGCTTACTAAGATTCTTCTTAGGAGTTTTAGCCTTCCTAAGAACAACGGCGCAATCTTGTCTAATAGTCTCCTTAATATTGTCAAGAAGGTTCTTAATCCCATATTTGATGCTACATATGATGTCATCAGTAGTAATCTTATTCGAGGCGAGGGCAAAATTAAGGCCTTTGTTAAGGAGACTAAAGATGGAGGGATCAAAACTCTTGCTCGAGAGATTAATAACATTATTAAAACCTTCATTCTTATTATTATTATTATTATTATTATTATTAGCATAATTGTCGTTGTCATTATTAATATTATTATTCTTATTATAATCATTATTATGATTATCATGCTTATTATTATTATTATTATTATTATTATTATTATTATTCTTATCTTTATTATTATTATTATCGTTACTATTATTCTTATTATTGTTATTATTAATATTATTATTATTATTATTATTCTTGTTAATATTATTACTTTTATTATCATTCAAGTGGTTGTTATTATTAAAATTGTTATTATTAGAGTAGATATTATTAAAATTATTATTAAACTTAAACAAAGAGTAGTTTATAGAGAATTTTTCGGAAGAAATCACATTGAAGATTTTTGTCGACGCGTTTCGAACCGGCGAGTGTGGTTCATCATCAAGACACGATAAAGAAATAGATCTAGAAAGAAGGTTAAATAGGGAGACGGGTCAACCTAACAGCTAAAATATAATAGTTATATTTGACTGAAAGAGAGATAGGGGAATGTTTAATAATATTTAAATAAATTTTATTAGCTTATTTTATTAAAAATATATATATGTATATTATTTAACAGTTATATTTGTTAATGGTTTTAATTTATAAATATAATAATCAAAGAATAACTAACCACATTTTTATTGAACTATATTCAATCAAATTATAATATATTAATAAATAATAATATATATATATATATAATATGGTTATTTAAAACAATATATATATATATATATATATATTAATAATAAGTTTAATCTAAATATTATTATGATATGGATCACAGAAGTTTGAATTCAAAGAATAGTTATTAGAGTCGTTATTCATATTCTTCTTGTTATTAATTTGTTTATTATATTTAAAGCAACTAAAGGGTTGGGAGGAAGACAGTCTTAAGGACAAGTCAAAGAAGGTCTTGTTAGCAAGCTCAACAGAGTTAACGGTGGAAATGGGTTTGGGTGACGAGCGGTAGACAAGGCCCGAGGGAAGGGGACATGAGAAATCAAGGGGGGAAGGGGGCACGGACTGGCAAGAATCCGAGAGGAGAGGGGGAGGGATGACGAGGGAAGGGGACATGAGAAATCAAGGGGGGAAGGGGGCACGGACTGGCAAGAATCCGAGAGGAGAGGGGGAGGGATGACGTCTTGACTCCTTAGGGGAGGAGGGGAGAAAAACGCAAGCAGACAGGGACACAGAGGAGCAGGCAGAAGTCATGCCAGAGGTTGAAAAAGGCATGGACCGGATCGGAGCAGTCGACGAAGGGCAAGCAGTGTGCAGATCGACGGAGTAAGAACAACGAGCAAACAAGGACGCAGTGGAGCAGGCAGAAACCATGACAGAGGTTGAAGAGGGTGTGGAAAGGATCGGGGCAGTCAATGAGGGGCCAGCACGATGAAAATCGACGAACTGGGAGCGGTTAGAACAAGATTGTTTAACGGAACAGGAAGGAGCACTTATCGGGATAAGCATTGAGTCAGCGAGACCTGGGTGAGCGGTCTGAGATGAGGGAGACACCAAGACTGCCATCGATGTGGCCGGAGAAGCTACAGCAGTAGCAGAAGCTGGGGGCGGCAATGAGGAATGAGACGGTTCAGAAGAAGCTGGGGACCGTGACGAAGAGGAAGGCGGAGAGGCCGAAGAAGATCCAAACGTCTTTGAGCTGAGCGAAATCAAGTCCTTTAAAGCCAGGATCTGCTCTCTACTAACTGAACTAGCTTATCGATGCAGATCCGAGTCAGACACGAGATCGGGGGAGCGCGATCCAGCATTTAATAGTTTTCCAAATTTAATTTATAAATTTAATTAAATAAATTTATGAATGAAATATTTATTTATAATTCAAATTAAATGTTTTAAATGAATTTAAAATAGTAAAATTTTCTTAATTATAACTATTAAATTTTAGTTAATTAAATTTAATTTGAGGGGTTGTAATAAATGATGTTATTTATTTTAATGAGGTTAAATTTTTAAACTTTAAATAAATATCGTTGTCCTCCTAATAAAGTTCACTTCTTATTTATAATACACTAAATTTATAATAAGCATTTCAAAATATCTCTATAATGCATACATTTATAAATAAATTATATGTTAATTTATGTTTAAAATTTTGTTGCAAATGATTTGCGAGTGTATATTTCCACTACTCATAGTCATCTTGATATAAGTTTATGGATATATGTTGTGTGCGAGTTTACCGATATTTTATATTTCAAGTGGTTTCACCATCCATTATTAAAAACTCAAGTAAATCATGATGATGGGTGATAAAATTTCAAGTGATCTCACCATCCATCATAAAAGGCTCAAGTAAATCACAATAACCAGTAATAAAATCACTCTAAAACTAAGACATTCCGCTGTAAAATTAAAACATCAATAAACTTACCTATAACATATATCCAAAAACTTATATCATATTACAAATAATACCAAAATTTTCTTGCTTACCATGATTCATCATTACAATCATTATATATGTACACTCCTAGACGAGGTGGCGAATACAGGGAATGGTTTTCCATTAATTTATTGATTGGGAGATCGATTGTGGCAACCTTTCCCAAATTTTGATTAGGTTTTTCAATCCTCGCCAGATTTTGTTTGGTATGCTTTTTTTCCATTAGAAATTCCACACAAGGCAAACCGCATAGAATAGATAGCAGTGTCAAAACAATTATATGTTGCTTCAGTAATTAAATGAATATATAAATAATATAAAGCGTAATTTTAAATTTAATATAATATTTTTATTATAATATTGTATTTTTGTTTTTAATGATTATATATATTTATTATTTAGTAATTTATGTTTATGTAATTGATTAGTGACTTTGTTAGAAAATTATAAAATTTAATTTAGATTTGAAATTTTTATAATGTTTTTTTTATATTCTCAAAGTATCATATATTCAAAGAAATAAATCACTTTTTTAATTAGGAATCTTGTAAGAAAATTTAATAATTAAATAGTTTTTAGAAATAAAATTTTGTTAGAAAATGTTAATTGAAGTTATTTGTGGTGGTTGGAGGAATGAATGGAATCTTCTCTATCTAGGTTCAATTCCTGCAAGTGACATGACTAATGTTGATAGTAAATGCATATTCTTTGTATGGAATATATAGTGTTGTAATTGTGAAAAAATAAAAAATAAAATCTCCTTAAAAAAAATTGTCAAACATTTATTATTCTTCCTACATACATATATTAGGCATAAATCTACTTCAAATTCATCCAACACAAAATACAAACATCAACCCACTTCAAACTAGTGCAACACTAAAAAGTGCCAACATAAGTTATGAAATCCATAAGAATAATTTGTTATTATATATTTCTAGTTATACATTCTATTATATTTTTTAATATAAGCAAATAAATTCTAAAAATGTCCATGGGGTAGCTCAATTAGCATTGATCGTGCTATGAAATATTATGTAAATAAAGAGATTCAAAGTTTAAATCTCGGTGGGTTAAGGCAACAATATATAATATTTTGAATTTACACAATTACATTTAAGTGGAAAATAAAAATAAATGCTATTAAACTATATAGTTAAACAAAAGAAACTATTAACTTTAATATAATTATATTTCCATATTATATGTTCTAAAATGAATCTTTTGCTCTGCTAGGGTTTTTAGGATCTGTGTATAATAATAATAATTCATAAACCCTCATAGCGGCCCAAAATATCTCGCAGACGGAGTTTTCCTTTACGCTTGCAGATATTTTGTATGGGGATCATGTGCCAGATTCACCAACTTGTTATCATATCTTTATCAAAATCCCCTTTCGGAAGTCACTGCTCATTATGGTTTGCTCTTCAGATCTAGTTCAAAATCTCAAGTTTTATTTAGAGCTTTGACTGAGTATTCACTCAAGCATGCAACACCTGCTTTCTCAAGGTAAGCAATTAGATGATGTTGATCCTCTCTCAGTTTACAATATTGGTAAAGATGCCATTGTTTTCATGGTTCTTAGTCTCTGAGGGGGGATTGGAGGTAAGCCTTCCTCCACTTGTACTTTTTCTTACAAATATGTCATCCATGCTTGAACCCTACCTAAGGAAAATCAGGCCCAAATGGCTCTTGGGTCATTTTTGGTGGAAAAATCTAAGGAAGTTCTTTCCCTAGAAATTTCTCACTTAGATTTGGAGGATCTTCATCAAGTGTATTCAGAGGTAGCCCTAATTTTTCGATTTAATGGCTTTTGATCCATACCGTATGGACTAAGGATTGTAAGGTTATTTCTACTCAAGGGGCTTCTTCATTGTGTTATTTGTGGAACCTGAATATTATCAAAAAGGTTTATCTATAAGGCCCTAGTTTTAGGGCAATGCTGGATTGTTTTTAACCCCTTGGTTCCCAAATGTTGACCCATCCATAGTTGTCATTACGAAGATACCAATATGGGTAGGGCTTCCTAATCTACCAACTCACTTATGGCATTACACAGTCTTTCACAGCATTGGAGAAACTCTGGGTCATTATCTTAGTATTGATGCCTCTCATGGGAAGCTTGGTGAATATACATATGGCATAAATTGTATTGAAATTGATATCACTAAAGGGTTGTCAGATCAAGTCAATTTAAAAATCAGTGATTTTCATTGGACCTAGGCTTTGGATTATGAGAATATTGCTTTTTGTTGTCGCTTCTGTCATTAAACAGGCAACTTACAGAATTCTTTCCCAGTGTTTAATTCTCAACAAAAGTGGAACATCTCCAATTCCAGATCTAAAAGTCGGAAGCCCTGAAACCCTCCTCCTATGGATGGCAAGGCCTCCTCTATGTCAGACAAGGTGTAACCACCCTCCTCCCACATCTACCCAAGTAACCGGCCAACTGGGGTAAACATGCGACAAGAGAAGCCACTATGAAGGGATTCAACCTCCTTGATGAGCTTAAGGAAATGGAATCGATGGAACACATCAACCATACCTTCCACATCAGCAACAACAACCTGAGGAGACATATCATCCACTCAGACATCCTGCCCCTGGGTCCCACTAATCTTTTAGACCTCTTGACCTCTGGACGTTATGGACATGCCAATATCCAGGGACCTTTGGACGCTCTCATGGGCCTGCAAGCCAGTGTCCAAGGACTTTTCCTAGCAGACCTATGCCAGCATCCGTGGAATTCAAGGCACTTTTCTAGCCCAGAATTTCGGACATTACCCAGAACTTGTTATCACTTTCAGAATCCATCAAAGACATAATGACAAAACTAATAAACCAAATATCAACCTCAGGACTAGCCCTGACCATCCCCAACTCGAACTGACATTTCGTAAAACGCTTGGCATCAATGCAACCTACAGGTCTAGGATACAAGACAAAGCATGAATGACTAAAAACTCTTATGAAACATGACAAGAAGGATCACCACCTTCTCCCTTAAACTGTTATGACATCAATTAGGTCTTGCATCCATCATTTTAACATTTACAACTAAATATATGAAATAACCATGACATGAACCAATCAATTAACCATGCTTATAACCAGCATAAAACCATGTAAATAACAAAGATATAACAACCATTAAATCCACATATAAACAAGTGCAAAAGCAAGAGAACTTAGCTTTCATTAATCATAGGCAAATTCGACCAGGTTCGGGACTTCCATGTACCACCCAACCGTAGACATGGTTGAACCAACTCTTTCTTTCAGCGAAATGCCCATGTGCCATATTCCGAGAATGAATGTGGGATCTCATGGATAAAACAATCCAAAAACAACCAAGGAAATCCAGAGGTTAAACCACCTCCACCCTCACCAAACCATGATCACATCAAAACCAGTGCTTTGACAATAGCTGAACCGAACTTGGAATGCCATCCAGAATCCATCACTATCCTTGAGGAATTTTCCACCTCCTTGTCTCTCAGGCTTTACCACAATCCAATTTCGGATCACTAAGCCCTAAATTGAGACCAGCCTTTCAGGCTTTACCGCAATCCAAACCCGAATCACTAGGCCCTAAACTAAGACTTCTCCCTTAAGCTTTATCGTGTATCTCGCCAAAATCGGTCAAGGGATTCCTAGGCCTTTGGGAATGAACCTTGAGACCAACTCCGCCCCAGATTCTGAAATCCATCCGGCAAACCAAAGCTCAAAACCGAGATAAACATCCCAACACATCATGGCATCCGAAAAAAGGCAAGGCTAGGCTGAAAACCACTATCATAACCAGACAAAACCATGCCACCGACAACAAGAGAACCATACACCAACATGCAAAGCCATGCAGGTCAAAACCAGTTAAGAAATCACAAATGCAATATGTTACCTATAAGTATTCATGTTCAAGCTCCCTAATCCTATTCTTCCTTCCTTTATCCTTGCTTTCCTTCCTTTCCCTTTACTTGTTTTTCCTTCCTTGATCAGAAGCTAGAGTGCTCCAAGAAATCTAGGTGACCAAGAGTGAGAGAGAGAGAGAATAATGAGAGGGCTCCAAAACTTGAACTGACAAAAGGTTACCAACTGATCCTCAGAATCCTTTTTATTAATGAGGCCTCTATTTTCTTTATTTTCCTTCAATTTCCTGCTCACATGCAACCTATGACCTTTCACCTTACTTTTCTCCTAATTTCCTTTATTTTCATAAATAAATGTGCCAAAAATACCTTATTTCCTTTTCATGTCTTTGCCTTAGCCTTTGCCATAAACACATCCAGTGATGCCCACTAGGATATTTTTTCCCAACATTCAGCTTGGAATAAGTGTCCCTTAACCATGGTCTTATTTTGCCTTTATTAAATTTTATTACATAAACTTTTCACCAGTGCTGTTACACAAGGATGATGAAGAAGTTGATGATGAAATTCATCTGGTGGACAAGGTAGAAGGCTCAACGGCTCCTGATGTGGATCATGCTCCTTCAACAAGCACAAACATATTGAATAGTAATTCTTCTCTAGGTATATTGAAATGACCTCATGAGTCAACTTCTTCAGAATTTGATAAGGAATCTCTCTCATCACGTAATTGTAGTATCCTGATTATTTATTTAACAATTTTTCTCCAGATTTTTACTTAAGAAAAATATTGTCGTAAATTTGATAAACAAATTTCACAGATTGAACCATAAATTAATGGCAAACAAGGAAATATAAATTGCAACTGACAAAAGACAATTAATGCATGCCAGAATTCTCAGCTTTATTTATATTAATACGAAAACCAATTTACAAATCTGGAGGATAACTGAGATGGGATCCTCCAATTGAATCTAGCCTCAAGATGTATCTGCGACAACACTGGATCTAGCCTCCCAAGATAAAACTCCAACCAATAAGCTCTCTTATGAATTCTTAATGAATCCACCAAGGGATGAGGTGGGTTTTTGTCCACTCTCACCAATTAACCCAAGGGTTTCCATCCTGGGGCTACCTGAATCCTGAGAACCAAGTTCTCAAAACCTCTCACAAAGACAATGCTCAAATTCAAGATGTCCTCAAATGACCTCCTCCTCCTCCTTTTATAGGTTTGATAGATAAATCTCCAATCTTCTAGAAGAATTTTATTTTATTATTCTAGATGCTCCCGCTTGACTTCATCTAAGTGACTTTTTATTTTATTTTATTTTTCACATAAGTCACTTTGGCCTTTTTCCTTTAAGTAGTCATTTTCCCCTTCTTTTATTTAATTAAGTGGCTAATTAAAGTCATTTTTAATCTGGAAAAATGGTAAATCTCCCACCATATTTTCTCTAACCACTGGAATTCACTTCTCATCATCCCATCCTAAAGATCTTCTCATTCTAGTTCCAACAAGCTATTACACTAAGGTGTTCCATCAAATATTCTTCCTAGAATAACACCTTAAGTGTAATTAATTAAGTTAGGCTCAATAATAACCTTGTTTTACAAGAATTAACGGAGTGCAACAAAACCAAAAGAAAGTTGTGCAGATGATAGAATACGCCAATTGAATGTCATTAGATCCCATAAAACTCCTCAAAAAGCCTCTGGAACCTCTGATGACGTACTCTTGCTCTAGTGACATGGCCATCATGTACCCTGGAAATCCATCCTGGTTGTACTATAGTGGAAATTGAAAATGGGGACATATATATATATATATATATATATATATATATTCTAAAAATATTTTAAATTTACACAATTACATTTAAGTGGAAAAAAATAATATTAAACTATATAATTAAATAAAAGAAACTATCTCAGTCCGACTCAGAGATGGAGGATTGGGAGTTTTTACTCCACGACCCTGGCAACACTAGGGGTAGAATGTCTCTATTTAAACAGTCCTTGCATATCTACTGGGTGATGAAGAGATTGCTGGCTAAAGCTTTGGAACAAGCTGCAACAGAGATGGCAGAACTGGCGCAAGGAGTCCCCAACCTAAGGAGGGAGCTGAGGATTATTCAGATTACATTGGAGATGCAAGAAAAGAAGCTTGAGGAGATTCAGCAAATGATAAGGGAAGGACATCAGAATGCAAACAAGGAGACTAACCAGCGACCAGAGGCAGAAGCTGATTAAATATAGATATGTATTAATTTTGATGAAGCTGCATAGTATAGATAATTTCAGTTTGTTTCAAGTATTAGAAGAGGAAAATCGATATATGCATGCAAGTAGAATTAGAAATCTGCAAGACTGTTTAGTGTATTTAGCTTGGATAATCAGACTATGGATCTTCTATTTTTGGTCGGCTATTAAGAACTTTAGGTGGCTGAAATACTCGGTTTCCCCAAGAGGGCGAGTTGAAGGCAACCTTACTCATACTGTTTATTTTTTATTTGAAGTAATAGAAAAAGAAGAGCAACACCGCAGCTTACAAAAAAAAACTATCAAATTTAATATAATTATATCTCCTCATTATATGTTCTAAAATTAGTTTTTTGCTTTGCTAGGGTTTTTAGGATCTGTGTATATTCAAAAGTTTTCATAAACCCTCATGGCGGCCCAAAATATCTAGTAGAGGGATTTTTCCTTTACACTTGCAGGTGTTCCATCAAATATTCTTCCTGGAATAACACCTTAAGCGTAATTAATTAAGTCAGGCTCAATAATAGCCTTGTTTTATGGGAATTATCAGAGTGCAACAAAACCAAAAGCAAGTTGTGCAGATGATAGAATATGTCAATCGAATGTCATTAGATCCCATAAAACTACTCAAAAACCCCTCTGGAACCTCTGATGACGTACTCTTGCTCTAGTGACATGGCCATCATGTACCCTGGAAATCCATCCTGGTTGTAGTATAGTGGAAACTAAAAATGGGGACAGATATATATATATATATATATATATATATGTATGTATATATATATATGTATATATATGTATATATATGTATATATATATACATATGTATACATATGTATATATATGTATATATATGTATATATATATACATATATATACATATATATATATAGATATATACATATATATACATATATATACATATATATACATATATATATGTATATGTATGTATGTATTCTAAAAATATTTTAAATTTACACAATTACATTTTAGTGGAAAAAAAATACTATTAAACTATATAATTAAAGAAAAGAAACTATCAACTTTAATATAATTATATTTCTACATTGTATGTTCTAAAATTAGTTTTTTGCTTTGCTAGGGTTTTTAGGATCTGTGTATAATCAAAAAATTTCATAAACCCTCATGGCGGCCCAAAATATCTCGTAGAGGGATTTTTCCTTTACACTTGCAGATATGTTGCCGGCGGATCGTGTGTCAAATTCACCAACTTGTTATGAAATATTTATCAAGCTCCCGTCTAGGCAATCACTACTCATTACGATATGTTCTTCATATCTAGTTTGAGATCTCAAGTTTTATTTAGAGCTTCGAGTGAGTATTCCCCAGGCATGCAACGCCTGCTTTTTCAAGGTAAGCAATTGGATGATTTGATCCTCTCTCAGTTTACAATATTGGTAAATATGCCACTGTTTTCATGGTTCTTAGTCTCTAAGGGGGGGTTGGAGGTAAGCCTTCCTCCTCTCGTACTTTTTCTTATAAAGATGTTATCCATGCTTGAACCCCACCTAAGGCAGATCAAGCCCAAATGGCTCCTGGGTCAGTTTTGGTGGAAAAATCTGAGGAAGTTCCTTCCCTAGAAATTTCTCACTCAGATTTAGAGGATCTTCATCAAGTGTATTCAGAGGCAACCCTAATTTGTTGATTTAATGGCTTCTGACCCCGCATGGTTGATCTCTACCAATGGATCAATACCATATGGACTAAGGATTGTAAGGTTATTTTCTACTCAAGAGGCTTCTTCATTGTGTTATTTGGGGAACCCAGATATTATCAGAAATATTTATCTAAAGGGCCCTGGTTTTGGGGCAATGTTGGATTGTTTTTAACCCATTAGTTCCCAAATTTTGACCCATCCACAATTGTCATTATGAAGAATTGAATATGGGTTAGAATTCCTAATCTACCAGCTCACTTGTGGCACTACATAATATTTCAGAGCATTGGAGACACTTTGGGTCGTTATCTTACTATTGGTGCCTCTCGTGGACAACTTGGTGCAAATACCTATGGTAGAATTTGTTGAAATTGATATCAGTAAAGGGTTTCCATATCAAGTCAATTTAAAAATTGGTGATTTTCATTGGACCTAGGCTTTGGATTATGAGAATACTGCTTTTTGTTGTCGCTTTTTTCATCAAACATACCACTTACAAAATTCTTTCCTAGTGTTTAATTCTCAACACAAGCAAAACATCTGCAATTCTAGATCTAAAAATTAGAAGCCCTGCAACCCTCCTCCTATGGATGGCAAGGCCTCCTCTACATCACGCAATGATGATGAAGAAGTTGATGATGAAATCCATCTGGGGGGCATGGTCCAAGGCTCAACGACTCCTGGCATGGATCATGCTCCTTCAGCAAACACAGAGATTTTGAATAGTAATGCTTCTTCGAGTATATTGAAATGACCTCATGAGTTGGTTCCTTCGGAGTTTGATAAGGAATATCTCTCAGCACATAATTGTAGTATCCTGATTATTTATTTAACATTTTTTGTCCATATTTTTACTTAAGAAAAATATTGTAATAAATTTGATAAACAAATTTCACAGACCAAACCATAAATTAACGACAAATAAGGAAATATAAATTACAACTAACAAATAAACAATCAACGCATGCAGGAATTCTTAGCTTTATTTATATTAATACGAAAACTTATTTACAAATCTGGAGGATAGCTGAGATGGGATCCTCCAACTGAATCTAGCCTCAAGATGTATCTGTTGCAGCACTAGATCTGGCATCCCAAAATAGAGCTGCAACCAATAAGCACTCTTATGAATCCACTAAGGGATGAGGTTGGTTTTCGTCCACTCTCACCAAATCGCCCAAGGGTTTCTGTCTTGGGGTTACCTGAATCCTAAGAACCAAGTTCTCAAAACTTGTCACAAAGACAATGCTCAAATCCAAGATGTTCTCAAATGGTCTCTTCCTCCTCCTTTTATAGGCCTGTTAGATAGATCTTCAATCTTCTAGAAGCATTTTATTTTATTATTTTATTCTAAAAGCTCCCCCTTGACTTCATCTAAGTGACTTTTAATTTTATTTTATTTTTCACTTAAGTCACTTTGGTCTTTTTCCTTTAATTAATCATTTTCCCCTTCTTTTATTTAATGAAGTGACTAATTAAAGTCACTTTTTAATTTGGAAAAATGGTAAATAGCCCACCATATTTCCTTTTACCACTAGAAATCACTTCTCATCATTCCATCTTGTAGATCTTCACGTTCTGGTTCCAACGAGCTATTACACTAAGGTGTTCCATCAAATATTCTTACCAGAATGCCACCTTAAGCATAATTAATTAAGTTAGACTCAATAATAGCTCTGTTTTACGGGAATTATCGGAATGCAACGGAACCAAAAGCAAGTTGTCCGGATGATAGAATACGCTAAGTGAATGTTGTTGGATCCCATAAAACTCCTCAAAACCCCTCTGCAACCTATGATGAAGTACTCCTTCTCTAGTGACCTGGCCATATGTACCCTACAAATCCATCCAAGTTGCACTATACAGGAAACTAAAATTGGGGACATTACAATAATGAACATATGTAGATCGCTTTGATAAAACTGCCTTTAGAAGATCATATTGAGGTTTCGAAAAAGAAAGGGAAAAGGGGTCACTTTAAGGATGAGCCTGGATTTGGGTAATTCATCTCTCTAGATGTTTCTTATGTCCCTTTATATCTTCTTTGCTATTCTCAATGCCATTCATCTCTGCTTAAATATTGTTCATATAAAACAAATTATGCCAAAAAAATAAAAAATGATGACAAATAATGTAATTTTATTTCTATTTCATCAATAAAAATTTTAAACTTATAAAAATAAAAATATTCCCATATTAAATTCTAAGGATAAATCAAGTATACAACCCATAGCACTTAAACTTGTCTTCATTCAAGTTTTGATTTAGTGCATTGGTTTAAATTGTCCCGAATAATTAAAAGTTCTACTTGATTTCATTCAAAAAATAATAATTTGATCACTCATGGAAGGTGTCTAACTTACACACACCATATATTGTTTAATAAATGAAATCATGTTAGTGTTAATTGAATTTATGTTAAAGTTCCCCGTAGTTAATGTAACATTTTATTTAAGTATTTCAATACAAGGGCCTAATATTGATCATCCAAACTTTACCCATTAATGGAGAGTAATAATAGTAGGTTTTTTTTCAGCATAAGAAAAATTAAAAAATTAATAATAGTAGTTTTTTTTGGTGGAGAGTAATAATAGTAGGTTTTTTTCCCGCAGAAGAAAAAATTAAAAAATTAATAATAGTAGGTTTTTTTTGGTTCCATAGAAATTAAAAAAAATGTACATACTATATCAGTTTTATAACTCATTCGAGCAGCTATAAGGAAAAATAATAGATTTGGTTTTATAACTCATTCGAGCAGCTATAAGGCAGCTGAGACAACATAGAAAACAACATAAACTCCACAATTTTATTTTTCCAAAAAGTTAGGTTCAGGACTTTTAGCTGAGTTTTTCCAGCCCCAAACATGAAATTAATAATAGTTGAGAGTGTTTTTAATGGTGTATTTTTTTGTGTTTTATATATATATATATATATATATATTATAAATTTAGTAAGATTATATTTTTAATATGTTTAATATATCATCTTGATCGAGATAGAGAATTGAGCTAATAATTTCATATCACAAAATACTTTAACAAAACATTTTATCACTATTTATCTAAAACTCATGAATATTCAAATAGAATTTTAATACTAAAAAATTTAAGACTATAATTTTAAATAAACAATTATTTCTAAACCAAAATATCAATATTTTATTATTTAATTTTATAAAATAAATTATATTCCCTTTTAAAATTTCCTAGATTAAATTAGTTATTCATGTTAATGATTTTTAGTAGTATTACTTATTAGCTAGTTGTATATTTTAACTTGGGACTAAATTAGTCATTCATGTTAGTCATTTTTAGTTGGGTCTCTTAATATTGTTAATTTTTGGTAGTATTTCACTTGGAAAAGTTGTGGTGAATAAGTTTACTTGAAACCTATTTTCTTATGCTATCGATAATTGTGAATATGAAAGAAAGATAATGATGATTATGAATATGAAATAAAAACAATTAGTGATTTTTATATTGCAATGTATTTATATTTTGCAATTCATTTGAATCAATATCAAAATAAATATTTATCAATGTTTATGAATTATTTCAGAAGGAAAAATAATCGTTAGTTTGTGGATATGTGTGAAAGATGCATAATTTTATTATAAAAGATATAAATTATTGTCGAAACGAAAGCATTAAAAAGTTATGATTTAACTAAAAAACTTGATGAAAGGAATGTTATATTAGTATTTGTAGAATATGGTTAAGTAATGAGTGTTGAATGGTGGGAAGAGAAAATGATTTCTTTATGTTTGGAAATCATTTTGTAATGTATGAATGAATGATTTTTTATATAAATTATTTATGAAATAAGAATAATAATTGTAAATATTAAGTTTATGGGGTGTAGAGTAGAATGTGACAAGGTGTTTTGTTAAGACATTATCTGGTGTAAAGGTTACTAGTTCAAAACTCTATGAGAAAAAAGTTGGTTATGCTAAACATTGGTGTGGCCCAAGTTGGGTGCGATTCCCAGGTGATTTTGACGGCCTAGATGCCCCTGGGTTGTGGATACTCAAGCCACAGGTTAGGTGTGCCAATGATCTTAGAATTCATATAACCTAGCAAACAAACAAAAAATACAAATTAGTGTCTTCGGACTATGCATTGCAATTCTAAAATCAACTCATAAAGTAATGTATATACATGGAAATAGACATTTTTCAATTATATTTAATCTATGTTAATTATATTTCATTAATCTGGAGGTTTTTTTTTCCCTCGGGAAAAAAAAGGTAATTTTATTTCATTATAGGATGATACAAAATTACTTTTTGTCTATGCATTTTGTGAATGCATTCAGGAGAGATAAACAAAATATACAAGGAAGTCTTGTGGTGTCTGGCTAACACCTCCCTATCATATAAACTGAACAATGACAAAAAAAAAGCCTTATTGCATGAATACATACATATATATAGTAATTGAGAATCATAATGAGGCAAAAACTGATACAGCCCACAAAAAAGTGTCGATACTAGTTCTATTGTCTTGGATGATCTTCGATGAAATGGCAGTGGTAGAAATCATAGTTTTCATTCTCTCAGGTTTCTCTTATGTGTCATTGCCCAAAATATTTCTTAAGGCCGACTTTAGATAGTTGATTAACTAGTTGGTTCCTCTCCTTGTAAATATGGCAACATGAAAAAAATAAATCAAAAGTATCTTTAATATGGGACAACTCCTCCACTAGTGGTAACATATTTAGATTGTGACACTTTTGCACCCAGACATCCAATTTATTACAAACATAGAATTTCCAAAAACTCGTACAGATGTGCAACCTTTTGCAATCGCAAAGAGCAAGAGAAGTTTGAGTGCCAACAATTTTGTATAGTTATTTGAACCTTCACCCAAACTCATTTCCAATGTAGTGAAGTGAATTTCTGTTAGATAAAGAACTGCTCCTCCCCCACATTTCCTTTCCTCTCCTTGGGAAGCTCCATCCAAAAAATCCCATGGTTTAGACTTGTCAAAAAATCTCTCAACAACATTTATATCACCACATACCACAATATTTTGAGGAAGGAAAGCAAAAATAGATAGGCTTTGGGACACAAACCTATCGGGATAGGTAGGGGCATCTTGGAAATTGATATGTTCCTAGCTAGCCAAATGCCCCAACAAAGAAGCAAGGGAACAACACAGAAAATTTGGTTGGCTCTGTTCTCGGTCCACCTCCTCCAAGATTCCAATATATTTCTTCCTTGCCATTTAGTTGCCAGTGCGAGTTTATTTCTACACAAAGACCAATAGTGCTTGGTGTAGGGGCAATCAATAAAAAGGTGTTGAATTGTCTCAATCTCAGTCCTGCAAAGAGTGCACCAACTAGGTCCCTCAAATTGCCTCTTTTGTAAATTATCCCATGTAGGAACCTTGTTTTCAAGAATACACCACATAAAAAGTCGGGCTTTTGCTAGGCATTTGATCTTCCATAATGGTTTCCACCACCACGCTGCTCTTCTCCCAATCTTTTCACCATTAAGTGAAGATAACCCATCTTGGGAGTAGAATCCCCATAAAAGGGAATATGACCAGATCAATTCATCTTCTATGTCTATTAATCGAATATGTGCAGCTTGCAGCCCAACAGTAAAAGCCCTCCATGCACCTGCATGGCTTTCCCCAATGCCTAATTATTCACTTGTTAACCACCCTTGAGCCCAAATGGGTGCAGTCTCTTGGTTAGCAGCAGGGTTCGGAGTGAACATTTCATTAATATGAAGTTATTGTGTTTATTTTTATATTTAGACACTTTAAAAAGTAATAATATATAACATTTGTGAACAATTGCATAAGATTCAATAACTGATTTTAAATCCTCTATTGATTTGATTTATCAAATTTGGATTGGAGTGAGCGCAATTAGATTGCCCAACTCATTCATTTCCAAAACACTTGGTTTATTAATTATAACATCGTTGATTATGCCTAGAGCCCATCTCTCTATCAAAGCCAACATGTGTCTCACATATATCAACATATACTTCATTGGTGCAAATCAAGAGTTTGCTTTAATTTATTCATTTAAAAATATATACTCTCACACACATTTATACATTACATCCAAAGAACTGTAGCCCTTCCTTTCTAGTCATGGCAGAATGCTCAAACAATGCACATCTTTGAATGATAGTACCTATCGACCTTGTGGATGGATTCCACATCATGTACATCAAAGTTTGAGAGTTTGTTGTTTCACATTTATGTATCCCATTTTCAATTTTCAACTCTTGACCTACTATACTTTCACTCCATCTAAAAATATTCAATGGTACAACCATCTTATGATTGATGAGGTAAACTAATGAAGGTAATTTAATAGATGCACGGTTAGAACTCAAATGCCATTAATGCAAAGGTTACGTGTCAATTTTGAATTTTTAAATTCTTTTATTTCATTTATTTTAAAACAAAATGACATGTCCAACCATATATATTTATTTCAATCAAACTTTGTAACCAATTATAAAATAGTTATTAGATAAAAATAATAATAATAAACCTTAGGTGAATCTTTGATCACAGGCCAAAGTCAAAACACTTTAATTGAAAATTGATTCCAAAGTCAAAACACTTTGATTGAAAATTGATTATTATGGTCCCGACCAAAGATCAAACTTCATCATAAAGAGGTATGTATGAGAAGGCATTGTAAATTATTATAAACTAATGCTTTTGAAATTTAACAAGGAGTATTCATATACAAGAATAAGAGATGTGTAAAGTTCTTTTACATATCAAAATATACATATGAATTTGAAATGAAGAAAACTCAAAATTTGAAGCATATAAAGTGCACTTAAACAAAGCATAAAAGTGATGGAAAGGATTTCCATTGGTAGATATCTAGGAGAGGGTGCATAAGGGCCTAGACCCCTTGTTAGTCGCTATCATACATGTTGGAGAACTATTTAACCATAGCTTAACCACTTAAGTTGTTTAGCCAAACTCAATCTTCTTATCTCACTTAATGAACGCATATTAGTAAGTCAATTTTAAGCAATTGTGAGGGGATTCAAATCTTATATATTTCTAGTCTCAACCTTATGCAACTTACCTCTTAGATTATGACTTGAATGAATACAAGATTGAAAACTACTTATTCTTGCAACTCACTTAGCCACTTCTATGTATATTTCAATTTCTTTGGTTTTATTACCATGTTTTTATAGAATTAATGTCATTTCTCCCAAACTCTCCTAGTTAAATGGCCATTGATAAAACAAGTGCTTATTGTATAAATTATGTCATGTGTAGAGTTTAACAATAATATGTAGCATCGGGGATGATAGAGGGGCAGGGGTGTTGTATTACCCCGAGGAAACTCAAGTAGTGAAGTATTCATGGGGGTTAGGATGCATGAAAAATAACCAAGCTTAATCATATGCACTTTTGCAAGGCAAACAACTTGGTAGGAGAAAATTTAGTAGCCTCGCTAGCTATTTTGGGAGCTTCTTTATTACTTATCCAACATTTAGTGTAAGGCTCAACTCCGAAGGGAAAAATGTTAGAAAGCATTCTAAAAAGAAACGCAAAGACTGCAGAACGAATCCCACTAATAGAATATTATCATATCCTTAGGCACTTTAACAAAGAAGCAACTAGTTGTGCCAATGAAGTCTGTGAACTAAGTTTGGGGGTATTAAGCATAAATGGTCTTCACAAACCTTCTAACATTTTTTAATCAAGACACAATCAAGATGGGTATTGGAGGTTTTGTTATCTCTCTAAATGAGGAGATCAATTTTAATAAAAAAATATTAAAAAATGGGGGAGGTCCATGGGCCAATGTGAATAACCCGCGGAGTATATTACATGAAAACAACGAATCAAAGGTACAAGTCACACAAGGATATATCCCTTCGCACCCAGTATATCACATCAAACATCAAATATCTGGAGGCTTACACAAGCCTGTGGAGTGGTTCCATAATGGAGCATTACATTGTGAGATGCAACAGTAGATGTAGGATGGGAGGGATGCACATGCCCTCACAACCATCCCCTCACAAGTGCTTGGATAAATTTAAATAGAACAATGGAAGAAGCAACTACCGAATTTGGATGTTGCAATTTTCCCTTTTCGAATTCACCCTCCTTTTAGTTTAGTATTTTAGCTCTCTGTTAGTGGGGGTGGATTCAGTTGATTGTTGGGATAATGACACCGGGGTGATGGTGTCCCTTGTGGTGTATGGCTAGAGATGGGGTCGTGGTAGAGGAAATACTTACTCTAATGTGTCTATATAGTCTAGCACGAGTACCTCTGAAATAATTGGAGCTCTGCTCATTATTTTATCCTGGAATTTGGAGTTCAATTAGAGTCATAAATATTCTATTGATTTTCAATTTTTGGGTCTCTTTGATTGTGCAATTTGGCTTGAAATTGGATGGATGTTGTGTTTATGGTGTATGGGGTCATAACCCGCACTACAAGGAAAATACCTTCTAGCAGAGGTTATAACAAAGGTTTTTAGTGTTATAGAATTGGCAAAAAATGTCAAAAAAAACCTTCACTACAACATTTGCTTGTGGCAGCGGATGGTTTAGCGGAGCTGATAACAGAACTTCATCACAACTAAAAAAATCTAGGTGGTCAGAGGTTTAAGTATATGTTATTTTAGAAGTGTGCTTAAGGGAAAAATAGCACTGATGTGTTAACACTATAAAAACATCGGTGTTGTAAATTTAGATAAAAGTACCGGGCAGTGAATGCAAACAACACCTGTGCATGAAAACTATACTACCCCAGTGCTTATGTCTTAACAAATTCCCCGAGAGGTACTTTTCAGGAACGACACTGAGGCAAGCAAAAAAAATCTTGCAAACTCAATGCTTTTATTTAAAATTATAGCATTGTTTCTTATGAGTTGTACAAAAGCACCAGTGCGCTACTAATATAAAAGAACCGGTGTTGTTAATTTGAATAATGCATCAAGGTTGGAAACAATATTTTGGAGCACGAGGGCGTTGGTTCTATGAAAGCACTGGTACCTTAAGAATTTTAATGCACCATGGCATTAAATGCAAACAATACCGATGCTTGAAGAGTATAATGCCCCAGTGCTTATTTTTTTTACGAACGCCTCGGTGTTGTACTTTTCAGAAAAGGCATTATGCCATGCAAAAAAAATCGAAAATTGCCCCACCAATGCTTTTACATAAAATAAAGCATCAATGCGTATTCATTTTACAGACCCACTGAGATTTTGTATAGGACACCATTTTTTATTATTATAAATATCATTGCTGAAAAATCAGTATTCTGAGTGGTGCGCATTAATATATGATGTTTTGTATCCATTTTCTCTTTTTTAGAAACATCGACCTGCTCCAATGCAATTATTGTGATTTTTTAAATTCGTTATTCATAAAAAAAAATTAACATATATCTTATAATTGTTATTCATATAAATTAAATTCATATTAGTGCATTTGTATATGATGTTTGGATTGATTTGTTATATCATCAGATTTTGCATCTCTTCATTATAATATATAATCATTCATATATTTAATCAGTGGTGTAACATTTCACAGCGAAATTGGACAATGCAATAGAATAAATTAAAATGTATTTTATTATATATGAATAAGAGCCTCTTTGTCATACAAAATGGGATAGTTATTGGTAACCCTTGTCTTTCAATTGGGACACTATATCCACTACATTAAATAAAATGTCTGATTCTCACAAACAATTATTTCAAAAAATATAACAACTTGCATTGATATCCAAATAGATCATCATTCTTCGTTGGAACTGTTGTCAGTGCTCAAGTTACTTCTGTAACTTGGTTTATTTGGACAAATGTTTTATTGATTGCATCAATTATTTTCATCTTCTTCATGTTTCGTCTTTAAACATAAAAAATAAAGTGTAATGAGTGTATCCACATTGCTGAGAATAATGAAAATTGAAATAAATAATATACATCAATGTAAATCGAATAACAATGTACCATAGGAAGAAGTGAGTCATGAATTGTACACATGGTTTCAAGCCAAGTCTCATGCCTTGTTGAAACAACTCTTCTATTGGCGTAGCTACATACTTTGTTCCCTACAAGTTTTATACCCCATAATAAATCATAGATTTAATATAAAGGTTTTTTTTGTTCTATTAACTATAAACTCAAATAAGTAAAACAACACGGAGACTTACAAATTCCACAATTAATTTTTTATATGTCAACATATACTCACAACCCATATTTAACCCAATGTCAATTAATTCTTTCGATGACTCTTCTTTGTATGTTAGCACCTATTTGAAGACATTCAAAGATGGTTGCTGTAAAACAACTTAAAATATACAAAAATGAAATTTTAAGTTGTTATAAGGAAATATTAACAGTTACTAACAAACTTTGATATCAACCCTTTTCTTCCTTGTTGTCTTGTTTTATGTGTTGAATGGATTCCATTTTGTTTTCTTTTCTACAAGAAAATACTTGAAAAATAATATTTAATGCTAAATTATTTGTTTATATGTACCTAATAGAAAAATTATATGGTTACACACATTTGAAGCAATTTGTTGTTGAGATGGTTCCTCTTGTAATGCAATTATGTCCATTTCTTTGATCATCTCCTTATATAGTTTTTTGGACATTCCTAATGGCATGTATCGGATATCATCTGGTTGATCATTTGGGATTTTTTTTTAATCTTCCAAAAAAAGTAATAAGCTATTTTTATATTAATAAATGAAAACTAAATATAACAAAATTGATATTAATAAATGAATGGTTTATAGTAATATATACATATAATTCTAGAAAAGCATTTTAATTAGGAATATTAGTTTTTGAATGATTTTTTTGGTTGTTGTATGATTTTGCTATTGCAATTCTTCCGAGTCTCATTGACTATTGTTATGGAAAAGCTTCTTGTAGTTTTAATATAACTTGGTTTTTGGAATCATTAGATTGATCTCTGTATTGTAAGTGGAAAATACGTCTATACGTTTGTTCCACTATATCCATCATAGTTTTGTAAAAAATATCTCCCTTTCATTAACCTCTGGCACCACTCCAGATGAGCTAAGGACTAATTCATCGTCATTTACATGTTCTATGAAAAAAAAAAATCTTTGAACTACATACTTTTCCTTCGTTGTTGGTCCATGTAGAACATTAAACATATGTGAATTAATAGATTATTTGAAACATGCTATCTCATATTCTTAAGTATATTATTAATGAACATTCAAAAGAAAAAAAAACTCATATTTCTGAATAGTATTTTTTCATTCACCTAATTCATCATTTTACAATTTTTCCATCATGTTTTTATGCTCTTCTGCACCTAGATAAAAAATAATCATATCGAATTTCCTGATTTTGTGGCTTTACATGACAAACACTAACTAATACATATTAGTTAAACTTACATATAGTTCAAACATATTAATTTTGTAAAGAATTTACAAAGAACTTGCATTTTCTGTTTTTTGGGATGTTCTATCATTGTGTCGATCAATATTGTTCAATACTCGACCACTTTTTAGACAATTTTTTTATTAATATACAATCTATACCATTCAATATAAATGCCATTAAATATATTTTATAAATAAATCACATAATTTTCAGCCAAAAAGAGCTCTAGAAATTAGTGTGCTTATGTGCATAAACACTCGTGCATTTAATTTAGTAAACACAGTTTAATTATTGAGCAATAACAGCAAAAATTTAATATATATATATATATATATATATATATATATATATATATATATACGAGGGTGCGGTATGTAATGATAAAAGCATCGCCAAAAAATGAAAACAAAAAATTAAACACAAGTTTTTTCACTTGATGTTATTTTTCATAGGGGCACCAGTAAACAGAAGTTGTTTTTAAAAAAACCGACAGGGCTAATAGGGTTTGGTTCCCATTCAACAAGTGATCCCCATGTTTTACAGGTGAAACACCTTATATATAGTCATCAAATGCCTAAAATGAAAAGCCCTAATTGTGAAGTGGTAGAGGAAGCTAAACCCTAAGGTGAGTTCCCATTCAACAAGTGATCCCCATGTTTTACAGGTGAAACACCTTATATATAGTAATCAAATGCCTAAAATGAAAAGCCCTAATTGTGAAGTGGTAGAGGAAGCTAAACCCTAAGGTGAAATTTTGCAGTCACATAAGGAAGGGTTTAAGATAAGTATTGATTTTTTTTTGTCTTTTTTAATATTAATTAAATCTAAATAGGAACACAGATTGTAAAACAAAATAGTAATAAAAATTTTACTATACAGCATTGTTAATTTTTTTTTTGAATTTTAATTAAATCTAACATAAATTGTAATAAAAAATATTAGTAAAATCAACAGTAAAATTTACATTTTTACTATGCAAAGTTTTGAGTAAATCACCATACCTTTTAGATTTTGATTTTCTGAATAGTTGATCTGTTGTTCCAAAGTATTCTACTGCTCCACAGTGTTCTTGATATGTCTCTCTTGCAAATCTCTCTTTTAATTAAATCTAACAAAAATTGTAAAAAAAATATATTAGTAAAATGAACAGTAAAATTTAAAAAAAATTATTATGCAGGGTTTTGAGTGAATCACCATACCTTTCCACTTTTGATCTTCTGAATAGTTTTGTTGTTCCAAAGTGTTATGTTGCTCCACAGTCTCCCAATATGTCTCTCTTACAAATCTCTCCCTTGAAATTTTGGGAAATTTAATGAAATAGTGAATAACTTCTTAGTATTTAAAAAATTCTATGAAATTAGATTTTGAGAAATCAATTACTGCTCATTTTTCAATTTGAAAAAATACACTTGTGCGTTTATGAGTAACATACACAGATTAAGTGTGATGCCCCGAGAAAATGTAAATATTTAATTTTACTGTGGTAAAAGACAAACTGGATATGACAATATTAGCCGTTTGAAATTTAATAATCATTTTATTATTTTGAAAGTAAGAAATGTTTTCTTGATGTGCTGGCAACTTCTTGAGGAGGAAGTTGGGAAAAGACAGTCGTTGTGGTTGCAACCCTAACTACCTCCCCTAACTGGAAGGGCTTCCAGAGAAAAGGAGGAAGGTAGAGGAAAAATCTGCGTTGTAGGGACAGGCAAAAAAAAAAGAAGAAGCAACAATGGCTAAGTCTGGTG
Source organism: Pinus tabuliformis (assembly GCA_031772625.1). Lineage (NCBI taxonomy): Eukaryota > Viridiplantae > Streptophyta > Pinopsida > Pinales > Pinaceae > Pinus > Pinus tabuliformis. The sequence continues at coordinate 602,470,358 of CM062812.1, read as the reverse complement.
ATGACCAGATAGCCAAGCACGAGGTGCATGTATCTTGCTGAGGACAGTAGTCCTGCAAGAGAGCTAGGGGGGAGATTCTGGTCCCGAAAGACGAATCTCATGGTCGGGTGGTCAAGGAAAAAGCAGAGAACCCAGGTGAATTTTTCGAGGAGCTCTTACAACTCGGAAAGACCAGGTAAGTAGAGAAAACCTCTGAGGGAATCTGCTGCATGAATTCTTATGTGTTTCATATTATTTATAAAAGAAAGATGGAGAGATTACTGTTGTGAATAGCAGATGACTGTTAAAGAAAATTTAGTTCTCTCTTTCCTTTGTATTCTGAAATATACAAATACTACCGAGCAGTTTTATTCTTTTCTTTAAAAACCAAAAAAAAAAAACACATTCCTAAATTGTGAACAGAAGTAACAGTAGAGGAATCTGTTAGAACAGACAGTTAATTATATCCGAGGGTTTTCTTTTAAAAACACGGTAGCCATGATAATGGTATGCCAATGGTGCATGAAATAAAATAAAAAAAGAGACAGCAAAATTAGCTGAACAAGGGAACTCCATCGTGAGCATCCCAGAAAACGTAATAACGGCGTGACAGACAGCTCTCACAGAACCTGATAGGCGCGGATGGCCTTCAAACTCACAGGATTTCATTTAGTAGGAAACAGAGAAAACTGTAGAAGTCTAAAAGCAGGACTCGCAAGAAATAAACGATTTGAGCCAGTACTTGAATCGATTACTTGTTAGAAACCCTTTATAATGAAAAGAGGAAAACTGTAACAAACCACGAAGGAATTCAAGAAGATATGCCATTACGAGCCAGTACTCATCCCCAACACCGAGACGGAATTCACATATAAAGGAAACTGTGATAAGCTCTAACAGTAGACGCACCATGTGAAACGTATAAATTCCATAACCAGAGATGGAAGAAATAATTTGTATCCATAAGTAAACAAAAGGTAGTCACATTACTTCAATTGTGAACGGATGCATGCACAAAACAGTAAGGCACCAACCAGAGAAACTTACAAATCATTGGCCTCATAATATCGAGTATGACAGACATAAATTCTAAACTCTGCGTGAATAAAGCTAAGGCTCTCAGCAAGTATATATGCATAGAACTATATTGCAAGAGCAGTACAATAGAACCGAAGTAGTAAAACAAATTCAACTGTAAAACACAGAAGGATTATATTTCCCTTACCAAAAGTATAGTCTTACAAAAGGAAACATGACCAGGAGCCGTAAAGAGCTCGGCTTTAATTCAACATGTATAGCAGGCCGAATATTTACAAATGGACTCAAGGTCCTTTTCCTAGGTACTGAAAATAACACCATGACAATAACGAATGCAACGGAAAAACCTTCAGAGGACCCATATATTTCCTCAGCAGTCTTTACAAATGAAACCAAGTAGTTTGTAGTCATAAGAGAAGGACAGAGCTAGCCAAAAGGTGTTAAAAAACTGAAGGTGTGCCGAGTAGGCCAAACCCCTGGTCAGGGTAATTCTGGGCCGACAACCCAATTAACATCGAATAAGGCTACAGAGAAACCATGTTCAGGGTACTCTAGCAGTTACCACTACATCTGAAACAAAAACAAGAATATGGAAACTATAAACCCCGAAGTAGGCAACCAGTATACGCCAATGCTTCTTGACGAAACCATTCTAAACAAGGAACCCTGCATCGGGAGTATGGTGCTTACCCGGTGGCTAGCGCTAGAGGGTGAAATCCTGAGAGCCTCGCCATTCCACTTTGCAAGCAGGCACTTCCTAGTCGCGCTCATTCCTCCTTCAACTAGCAGACAAACAAGGGACTGTTACAGTCACGAATTCAACGTAATCATTCAAGGAGGAAGGAGTCAAATTTAATTTAAACAAAACAATATAAAAACCCTTACATGTATGCATGAATCACTGGAACGCTGGATAGATAGCTCCTGTACATCGAACCAGGGTTGCGGGCATGAAACTTACAAGTGAACCCCGCGTGCAGGAAGGCAAAACAAAGCTGGAGCTAGCGCCGAGGCAAATGAGCGGTATGGGACACACAACTGGAGTAAATGAGTCCCAAAACCCCAGGACTAATCTCAACCCTTAGATCAGTGACCTGTGATCCTCACCGTAGATGACGGGTGAAGCCCGAGGAGCTCGGCAGCCGATGGTACGCCTGCCCATGCCATGTCACATGACGGAGTAGGAAAAATAAATATCAAGCCAGGTGTGATGTGTAGGAGGAGCTGGCAACTGGTGAGACATTAAAGTGACCATGACAGATGGTACTATAAGTTTAATGTGCGCAAATAGTCATTCCATCGGAAAGCTTTTCCCGATCACCTGAGTTACTTATTCATATGATATTCAACCGGAAAACGATAAACAAAGTATGTAATGTTACCGTGCTATGTAATGCCTGGAGAGAGAAATGTAAAAAAAAATGTGAATTTGTTAGGTAGAGACATGACAAATTGGTATCAGAACCCAGTTTCAAAACTGTGGCCTCTAGGACAAACACCGGGAAAACAAAAAAACAAAAAAAACAAAAAACAAAAACAAAAAACAAAACAAAAACAAAAACAAAAAAACAAAAACAAAACAAACTGAAAACAAACGAAGTAAAACCATTACAAATTTTGCAGTCGCAATTCTACTTATATTTACAAGGAAGCAGTTAATATGTTAACCTTTCTTTTGGTTCCATTTTTAGGCCAAGACCAAGGAAACAAAAAGGAGATAGAAGACAGCCAATATGCGAAGGGTAGGCAGTGCTCCACATAGGTTTGTAGCAGGCCAGGGACCTGCAACAAGCCCTGGGAATAACCCAGAATTATGGGTACAGCTTGGAGAGGAGACTCGCAATACGAACCTTGCAATATTAGAGACGGTACAGGAACTGAAAAATGAAATGGCTCGATTACGAGAGGATAACGCCAGGTTAACCATGGAACAGGAAAGAATTTTAAAGAGCCTATCAGACAAACAGAATCAGCAACTGCTGAATCCCAGTGCTGAGCAGCAAAGAGTGTCGGAGGAACAGAATCACCACACAGAACCAGAAGGGTCAGAAGGAAGGGATGAAGAACGGGAGGAATGATCTGATAATTCTTCCGAGCAGCAGACATCAAAAAGGCAACGGATAGAGTTGCAAGGGGAGTTCCGCAAGATCAAACCGCCACACTTTGACGGAGAACAAGAGGAAGCAGCTGAGGCATGGTTAATTAATATGAACAAATACTTCCAGCTGTACGAATACGATCACAACCTCAAGGCACAATTAGCCATTTTCCAATTACAAGGGAAAGCCACTCTGTGGTGGGAGGAAGTCAAGATTGTGAGAGGAGTAAGTGAGCAGAATATTACCTGGGACAAATTTCAAAGATATTTCAAGGAAAGGTACCTGACAGAACGCTTCTATGACGAGAAGGCGAGGGAATTCCATGACTTGCGTTTGGGACAGCAGACCATGGATGAATTTATTACTTGTTTTACATCATTACTTTGTTATGTACCTTATATTAGGGAGGAAAAGGCTAAAGTACAAAGGTTTTTCAGCAGCCTGCCCTTGAATATGAGGGAAAGGATTGAGTTTGACACTCCAAAAACAATGGATGAAGCAATATGCAAAGCTAGAATTTGTTACCAACAAAGTAAACAAAAGGGAGAAGTTCCAGGGAAAAGATGAATTGATAAGAGGAACAGCAAATTGGTTGGGAATAATAAAGGGAATCGAGGTGGAGGTAGCAAGGGCTTTGCCAAAGGGCAAAACAGTAAAAATCTACAGAAAAGCTCCCTCAGGTCGAAGCCAACTAGTGAGTCAAGGATCAGTGAACCACCTGGAAAATTTGACAACGAAGGGACAGCAAGGCCCCCCGTGCAGTGTTGGGGGTGTGGTGGACCCCATTACGTCAAAAATTGCCCGCAACGGAAGGGAACCGAACAGATTTCCCAAATCCATGAAGCATCGACAGTCGGTGACGTAGGACGTAGTCTGCCAAGGATTAATGCTGCCCTGGAAGATCGTTAGGTGGAGTACCAGCCGACTATGGTGGAATTCGAAGGTAAAATTTTAGACCTTACTGTAACTGTTTTAATTGACCCTGGAGCCACATTAAGTTATATTAGTCCTAAGGTTGTAGAGCATTGTAAACTGCAACCTGTTAAATTCAAGAATCCTTGGCTAGTACAGCTGGCTACAGGGGCCAAGAGACGAGTGCTTGCAAAAGTCAATGACTGCCCTTTAAAGATAGCTGGACAGCCAGTGTTAGCAGATTTAAATGTGCTTCCCCTTGGTTCATATGACATTCTAATCAGTATGGATTGGCTAGAAAAACATTGGTCCCTCGTCAACTGTAAGACAAAGACTATCTATTACAGGGATGAACTTGGAATATAGCAGGAGATGCAGGGAATTAAGCGACCTGTGCAGATTCGGCCAATAACTGCCTCTCAGTTGGCAAAATGTATTAGGAAAGGGTGTCAGATTTATGCCATCCAAGTAGGCTATGCTAACTCGAAAGATAAAATAGCCACATTAAACGACATCCCTGTGATACAAGAATTTGTTGATGTGTTTCCGGAGGAGATTCCCGGATTGCCCCCTAAAAGAGACATAGATTTTACAATCGAATTGGTACCAGGGGCAGCCCCAGTATCCCGAGCACCCTACAGAATGAGTACACCTGCAGTTACAGGAACTGCTGGACAAAAACTACATTCGCCCTAGTGTGTCTCCCTGGGGAGCTCCGGTATTGTTTGTGAGGAAAAAGGACAGGACTCTTCGCATGTGTATAGATTATTGTCAGTTGAATAAATTGACCATCAAAAACAAGTATCCTTTACCCTGGATCGATGAACTTTTTGATCAAGGGAGCAACAGTATTTTCCAAGATCGATTTACGATCAAGTTATCACCAAATCAGGATTAAGGATGAGGACATAGCTAAGACTACTTTTAGAACAAGTTATGGACATTATGAGTTTGTAGTGCTACCCTTTGGGTTAACCAATGCCCCTGGGACCTTTATGTGTTTAATGAACAACATATTTCATCAATATTTGGATCGATTTGTGCTGATCTTTATTGACGATATACTGATATATTCTCGCACCATGGAAGAACACAAGGAGCACCTTAGGCTGGTGCTACAAACCCTCCAAGAACACCAGCTGTATGCCAAGTTTAGCAAATGCGACTTCTTTAAGGAGGAAATACAGTATTTGGGGCATATAATCACGAAAGAAGGGATCGCGGTGGACCCTGAAAAGATAAAGACCATAATGGAGTGGCCTGTACCAAGGGATGTGGCAGACATCCGATCCTTCATGGGACTAGCCGGTTATTACAGATGATTTGTAGAAGGATTCTCAAGAGTAGTGCACCCTATTACTTCCTTACAGAAAAAGGGAAGAGCTTTTAGATGGACCCCAGAATGCCAAGCAAGTTTTGAGCAGCTCAAGCATTTGCTCACCACCGCACCCATTCTGAGCATAGCTGACCCCAACAAGGATTATGTGGTGTGCACTGACGTAAGCAAGGAGGGCGTAGGAGGCGTGTTGATGTAAGAAGGAAAGGTAATCGCTTACGAGTCAAGGAAACTAAAAGAACATGAGCAGAAATATTCCGCTTATGACTTAGAATTGGCAGCCGTCATACACACCTTGAAGATGTGGTGACATTACCTTATGGGAAGAAAATTTTTATTGCTAACAGACCACCACAGTCTGACCAATTATTTTAGCCAGCCCACTTTAAATGCTAGGCAAGCACAGTGGGTGGATTTCCTAAGTGGTTTTGACTTTGAAATCAAACATTTGAAAGGGAAAGAGAATCGGGTGGCGGATGCGTTAAGTCGAAAATTACAGTGTTTATATGAAATTTCCTGTAGCAAATGGAAAAGCCCCTTCGAGGAGATGATTAAAAAAGCAGCAGAGCAAGATGTTGTATACCAGCAGATAAAACAGCAAGTACAGCAGCCTACCAGCAAGGAAAATCAACAAGATTATGGGGTGGATGATGCTGGAATGTTGTACTACAAAAAGAGGCTATATGTGCCCAATCAGAACAGCATTAAGAATCTGATTTTAGATGAATTTCATATCAGTCACTACACTGGACACCCAGGATATCAGAAAATGATCACTACCCTCCGAAAAGAATATTACTGGCTGGGTATGAAGAGAGATGTGGCGGAATACTTGGCACGTTGTTTAGAATGTCAACAAATCAAGGCAGAACACCAACACCCTGTGGGGCTATTGCAACCGTTACCCATTCCGAAATGGAAGTGGGAAACCATTTCTATGGAATTTATAACAGGTTTGCCCAAGACAAGGAAAAATAATGACTCCATCATGGTGGTGGTGGACAAATTAAGTAAATCAGCACATTTTATACCTGTGCAATCTACTTACAGAGTTGTGCAGATTGCTCATATTTTTATGCAAAACATATTTAGGTTGCATGGATTACCAAAAACAATAATCTCCGACCGTGATGTAAAATTCACATCGGTCTTTTGGAAAACATTGTTTGCAGAACTGGGAACTCAACTGAATTTTAGTACAGCATATCACCCTCAGACGGACGGGAAAACAGAACGGGTGAACCAGGTGGTGGAAGATATGTTGAGGGCATATGTAATGCAGCAACCAACCAGGTGGGAAGATTACCTGCACTTGGTCGAATTCACATACAATAATGGCTATCATACATCACTGCAAATGAGCCCATTCGAAGTACTGTATGGGCGGAAGTGCCGCACACCCTCAAGCTGGGGTGGACCAGAAGACAAATTAATGTTGGGGCTAGAAATGCTTAGGGAAATGGAGGAAATGGTCAAAAAGGTATGGTCTAATTTAAAAGTCGCTCAAGATAGGCAAAAGAATTTTGCTGACCGGAAAAGGAGGTTTAAAGAATACCAAGTCGGTGATCATGTGTATGTGAGAATTCAAGCAAGAAGGAGCACATTGCAATGGAGCGGGTGTACCAAGTTGGCACCCCGATATTGTGGACCATTCCAGGTCTTAGCAAGAATTGGGCCGGTGGCTTACCAGCTCGCCTTGCCAAGTCACATCCGAGTCCACAATGTCTTCCATGTCTCCATATTAAAAAAATATGTTTATGATCCTAAACATGTAATCAGATGGCAGGATGTACAGGTGAGAATTATTTCCGGTAGACCAGTCTAAAAGTTTTCTTTAAAAGAAAACTGACTTAGAATGTTGCATGTTGCAGGTCGAACCGGAAGGAGAAATCTTGGTCGAGCCGCTGAACATTCTCGACCGGAGAGAAGTACTGTTGCGGAAGCGAGCTATTACCCAAGTTAAAGTGCAGTGGCAGCACTTTGGGCCTGATGAGGCCACCTGGGAAGATGAAGAGCTTATGAAACAAGCTTACCCAGGGCTGTTTATGGTCAAAGGACATCGGGACGATGTCCAATTTCAGGAGGGGGAGATGTGATGCCCCGAGAAAATGTAAATATTTAATTTTACTGTGGTAAAAGACAAACTGAATATGACAATATTAGCCATTTGAAATTTAATAATCTTTTTATTATTTTGAAAGTAAGAAATGTTTTCTTGATGTGTTGGAAACTTCTTGAGGGGAAGTTGGGAAAATATGGTTGTTGTGGTTGCAACCCTAACTACCTCCCCTAACTGGAAGGCTTCCAGAGAAAAGGAGGAAGGTAGAGGAAAAATCTGCACTGTAGGGACAGGCAAAAAAAAAAAAGCAACAATGGCTAATTCTGGTGATGACTAGATAGCCAAGCACACAGTGCATGTATCTTGCTGAGGACAGTAGTCCTGCAAGAGAGCTAGGGGGGATATTCTGGTCCCGAAAGACGAATCTCATGGTCGGGTGGTCAAGGAAAAAGCAGAGAACCCAAGTGAATTTTTTGAGGAGCTCTTACAACCCGGAAAGACCAAGTAAGTAGAGAAAACCTCTGAGGGAATCTGCTGCATGAATTCTTATGTGTTTCATATTATTTATAAAAGAAAGATGGAGAGATTACTGTTGTGAATAGCAGATGACTGTTAAAGAAAATTTAGTTCTCTCTTTCCTCTGTATTCTGAAATATACAAATATTGTCGAGCAGTTTTATTCTTTTCTTTAAAAACCAAAAAAAAAAACACATTCCTAAATTGTGAACAGAAGTAACAGTAGAGGAATTTGTTAGAATAGACAGTTAATTATATCCGAGGGTTTTCTTTTAAAAACACGGTAGCCATGATAATGGTATGCCAACGGTGCATGTAATATAAAAAAAAAAGAGACAACAAAATTAGCTGAACAAGGGAACTCCATCGTGAGCATCCCAGAAAACGTAATAACGACATGACAGACAACTCTCACAAAACCTGATACGCGCAGATGGCCTTCAAACTCAAAGGATTTCAGTTAGTAGGAAACAGAGAAAATTGTAGAAGTCTAAAAGCAAGACTCGCAAGAAATAAATGATTTGAGCCAGTACTTGAATCGATTACTTGTTAGAAACCTTTTATAATGAAAAGAGGAAAATTGTAACAAACCATGAAGGAATTCAAGAAGATATGTTGTTACGAGCCAGTACTCATCCCCAACACCGAGACAAAATTCACATATAAAGGAAACTGTGATAAGCTCTAACAATAGACGCACCATGTGAAACGTATAAATTCCATAACCAGAGATGGAAGAAATAATTTGTATCCATAAGTAGACAAAAGGTAGTCACATTACTTCAATTGTGAACGGATGCATGCACAAAACAGTAAGGCACCAACCAGAGAAACTTACAAATCATTGGCCTCATAATATCGAGTATGACAGACATAAATTCTAAACTCTGTGTGAATAAAGCTAAGGCTCTCAGCAAGTATATATGCATAGAACTATATTGCAAGAGCAGTACAATAGAACCGAAGTAGTAAAACAAATTCAACTGTAAAACACAGAAGGATTATATTTCCCTTACCAAAAGTATAGTCTTACAAAAGGAAACGTGACCAGGAGCCGTAAAGAGCTCAACTTTAAGTCAACATGTATAGCAGGCCGAATATTTACAAATGGACTCGAGGTCCTTTTCCTAGGTACTGGAAATAACACCATGACAATAACGAATGCAACGGAGAAACCTTCAGAGGACCCATATATTTCCTCAGCAATCTTTACAAATGAAACCAAGTAGTTTGTAGTCATAAGAGAAGGACAGAGCTAGCCAGAAGGCGTTAAAAGCCTGAAGGTGTGCCGAGTAGGCCAAACCCCTGGTCAGGGTAATTCTGGGCCGACAACCCAATTAACATCGGAGAAGGCTACAGAGAAACCCTGTTCAGGGTACTCTAGCAGCTGCCACCGCATCTGAAACAAAAACAAGAATATGGAAACTATAAACCCCGAAGTGGGCAGCCAGTATACGCCAATACTTCTTGACGAAACCATTCTAAACAAGGAACCCTGCATCGGGAGTATGGTGCTTACCCGGTGGCCAGTGCTAGAGGGTGAAATCCTGAGAGCCTCGCCATTCCACTTTGCAAGCAGGCACTTCCTGGCCGCGCTCATTCCTCCTTCAACTAGCAGACAAACAAAGGGACTGTTACAGTCACGAATACAACATTGTAAATCATTCAAGGGGGAAATGAGTCAAATTTAAATTAACAAAACAATATAAAACCCTTACATGTATGCATGAATCACTGGAATGCTAGATAGATAAGCTCCTATACATCGAACCAGGGTTGCAGGCATGAAACTTACAGGTGAACCCCGCGCGAAGGAAGGCGGAACAAAGTTGGAGCTGGCGCTGAGGCAAATGAGCGATATGGGACACTCAACTGGAGTAAATGAGTACCCAAAACCCCAGAACTAATCTCAACCCTTAGATCAGTGACCTGCGATCCTCACCGTAGATGACGGGTGAAGCCCGAGAGCTCGGCAGCCGATGGTACGCCTGCCCATGCCATGTCACATGACAGAGCAGGAAAAATAAATATCAAGCCAGGTGTGATGTGTAGGAGGAGCTAGCAACTGGTGAGACATTAAAGTGACCATGACAGATGGTACTATAAGTTTAATGCGCGCAAACAGTCATTCCATCGGAAAGCTTTTCCCGATCACCTGAGTTACTTATTCATATGATATTCAACTGGAAAACGATAAACAAAGTACGTAATGTTACCGTGCTATGTAATGCTTGGAGAGAGAAATGTTAATTTTTTTTTGTGAATGTGTTAGGTAGAGACATGACATTAAGATAACTTATCAATGCGCTAATTTTTCTAACGCGTCAATATGATAGAAATTTATTTTTTTTGAAATCCCACAAACCACCACCGTTATTATTTTAATGTGTCGTTGCTTATATAAAACATGGCACATTGGTAAACAAAAGTTATTTTTTAAAATAAATAGACATGGTCTATAGGGTTTGGATCCCATTCAACAATTAGTCCCCATGATTTATATGTGAAAGGCTTTCTATATAGTAATACACAAACCCGTTAAATCTAAAATGCCTAAAATGAAAAGTCCTAATTGGGAAGTGGTAGAGGAAGTTAAACCCTAAGGTGAAATTTTTCAGTCACATAAGCAAAAAGAAGCAAGGATTTAAGGTAAGTATTGAATCTTTTTTGTTTTTTTTCTTCTGAATTTTTATTAAATCTAAATCTGAAAAAAGGTTGTAAAAAAAATTATTAGTAAGCAGAAGGAATAACAAGCAGAGCGACCAATGTTATGTAAATTTGGTTTTCTAGAAAGACAATACGTAAGACAGTGTTCAAGAATAACTAAAGATCTCAATGAATTTTTGAATATAAGCAATGGAGAAGGGACTACATTCCCATATCACTCTCATTGCTCAGTATTTTTAAGTTGTAGTCCATTGTAATAGGAGCTTGCTCCACCTTTGGCAATATATCCATTACCCGTTCTTGTCAAAATATATATATATATATTAGTAAAATCAACAGTAAAATTTAAAATGTTTACTATGCAGGGTTTTGACTGAATCACCAAACTTTTCAAATTTTGATCTTTTAAATAGTTGATCTGTTGTTCCAAAGTATTATGATCCTCCATAGTGCTCCAAGTATGTCTCCCTTGCAAATCTCTCTTTTAATTAAATCTAACATAAATTGTATAAAAAATTATTAGTAAAATCAACAGTAAAATTTAAAATTTGTAACATGCAGGGTTTTGATTAAATCACCATACCTTTCAAATTTTGATATTGTGAATAGTTGATCCGTTGTTCCAAATTATTCTACTACTCCATAGTGCTCCCGGTATGTCTCTCTTTTAATTAAATCTAACAAAAATTATAAAAAGAAATTATTAGTAAAATGAACATTAAAATTTTAAAAATTTATTATGCAGGTTTTCAGTGAATCACCATACCTTTCCAATTTTGATCTTCTTAATAGTTTTGTTGTTCCAAAGTGTTATGTTGCTCCATAGTACTCCAATATGTCTCTGTTATAAATCTCTCCCTTGAAATTTTGAGAAAATTAATGAAATAATGAATAACTTCTTAGTATTTAAAAGGTTCTGTGAAATTAGATTTTGAAAAATCAATTACTGCTCATTTTTTAATTTGAAAAAAAAACACGCTTTTTTATTCAAAGGTCGGTGTGTTTCATAGTAAAATGCACCGGTGAGTTTATGAGTAACATGCACAGATTAAGATAACTTATCAATGCACTAAATTTTTCTAACGCATCAATATGATAGAATTTTTTTTTTTGAAATCCCGGAAACCGCAACGGTTATTATTTTAACGTGTCGTTGGGTTATATAAAACATGGCACACTAGTAAACAAATTTTTTTTTTTTAAATAAATAGACATGGTCTATAGGGTTTGGATCCTATTCAACAATTAGTCTCCATGTTTTATATGTGAAACCCCTTCTATTTAGTAAAATACAAACTTATTAAATCTAAAATGCCTAAAATGAAAATCCCTAATTGTAGGGACTGGGAGGAGGATGGAGTCTGTTGCAGTAGGTTACGGTTAGGGTTTGCTCTTTTGTTGCGGCTCTCAGACCGGCCGATGTTCTTCGCCGGGCTCACTCTCCGCTTTCTGTCGCTACTCGCTGCCCTCGGTTAACCTGTCGCGGTCGTTGCGCCGGAAGCATCTATCCTGAGCGGGTCTCACGGGGTTTTTTTTCACCCTGTCTCCTAACTGCTCCTCTCGTGGCGTGCCTGCGGTCACTGTGTTGACCGGCTCGAGGGTGTATGCTTTCCGTTTCCTGCGGTTGACAAGAAGGGTTTCTCCGTTCCAAGGCGCAGCTGTCACCATGGAGGATCTGGATGCCGTTGATTACTCCGATGACCCGTTGGAAGGGGTTTCCATCTGGCGTACCCCATTTTCCACGTCGACCTGCTTATTCAGCTCCGGATTCTCTCTGGCTGAACCTTCCCGGCCTCCTGTGGTCCTGCCGGACGATCCCCCCACCTGGCCAGCTCTCTCCACTCCGTCGGCTTCTCCGTCCTCACTAGGGTTTGTCTCTGCTTGTTTAAACCCTAACCCTAGTTTAGACCCCCACTTCTCGGGCTCAAACCCTAGTTTTCTGCCTCCGAGTACCGACTTCGCTTCTGCTCCGTACAATTTCACTTCTCAGGCCCCTCCATCCGGCAGTTATTCCGCTATCCCGCCGCTAGCCGGAACCCTCCAATCGACTGAACTGCCCCCCCACTTGCAAAGCCACCGACCTTCCCACTCTTCTCCGGGTCCGTCTCTGAACAGGGTTCCTCCCTCCCGCCCCCCTCAGGGTACAAAAAAGAAGCATAAGTGCTTTAAATCCAAGGCTGACGATATTTTTTTGCGACTGGAAGAGGACATACAGTGGGGAGAAGCCATGGACTTTGCGGACAGAGTCCTTGTTGGTCGCATCAGAGGAAGAAATTACTCGGCCGCGAGACTAAAGACCTGGGCATCAGAGGTTTGGGGTCACCATCTGGTCGACATCCCATTCGTGCAGACCTTTGTGAGGGGATGGTTCGCCCTTCGTTTCGCTCGTGCCGACCACACAAATTGGGTCCTATCCTCATACTGGCATTTTGAGCATGCCCCGGTTTTGCTGAAGCGTTGGACACCCCTCTTTGACCCTGAGACTGAACAGATCGGTATTGGACCTGTATGGATTCGACTGCCAGGCCTCCCTCTGCATTACTGGTCCGAAGATATCTTCAAATGGATCGGAAATGCCATCGGCACTTATATGGAATATGATAAATCATATCTGCAAACAGGTATGATGGCCTACGCTAGAATTCTAATTAATCTCGACACCAGAGGAGGCCTATTGGAGTACATCACCATCCAATGGCGGGACACATCCCGCAAGCAAATTATTGATTATGAAGGCATTCCTTACCACTGCCGCAGGTGTCACAAGGTTGGTCACCTTTTCAGGGACTGCCCCCTCCTCCACAAAAAAAGGGGCCCTGAGCAGATTGGAGATCCAGTTACGACGGAGGATGGACCATCACAGCCCCTGGAAAAGGAAGGAGAGCCACCACAGCAGCCGGCGAAGGATGCACCAGGCATTCCAAGAGACCTACAGGGCACTTCTGCCTCTAAGGCTGCTGATAAGCGTCCTGCGGACCCCATTCCAGCCTCGCCTCCTCCGCCCATCAGCTCTGGCACCACTCGAGAAGTCGCCTCGACCGCGGGTACGTTCTTCCCTTCTCCATCATCTACATCTGTCATATCTCATATTTTTACATCGCACTCTTGCATGGGTATCTCTCCCCACCCCCTTCCCCCTGGCTCTCTCCAGCTTCCCCCCCGCCCACAGGGCCTTCCCCCTCCCTCCTCCCTCCTTTTCACGCTTCCCTTCCCCTCACACTCCCCCTCCCTCTGCCCCCCCTCCCTGATATCCTCCCCCTCCCCTTCCCTCCCTTCCCCCCCTCCTCCCTCATTACCCCCCCTCTCCCAGCCCTCCATCCCCCCTCCCTCTTCCCCTCGTTACCCTCTGCGATCCAGAGCTAAGGGGAAGGATGTCGACGTGATAGGCATTGAACCTTCTCATACTCTGACCTCTTCTAAATCGGCTAGAGGCCGCCCCTCCCGACTCACTAAGGCCAGACATACAGCGGGGGAGGAAGTCACCCTTGGGCGACAACAAACGATTAACAGGGCCCTTAGAGCTAGAGGCGGCCCACAGCCTACCCCTCCATGAAAGTTCTATCCTTTAACTGTCGAGGGGTTGCTAGTCCCCATAAAAAACTAGCCCTTCGGAGGCTGCTCACCTCGAATGCCCTGGATGTGATCTTTCTCCAGGAAACCCTCTGCCCGGCTGACACCCTCATCCCCATTCTGCGCTCTTGGCTTCCGAACTGGACTTTCCATGCTCTGGATGCTTCTGGGAGATCCGGGGGTATTGCTATAGGCTTCTGCAACAAATCCTTGGTTCTCCGTAATTCCTGGGGAGGCAGAGGATACATCGGTATGGACTTATTGGATCGTGCTCTTAACACCGAGGTTCGAATCATCAATGTTTACGGCCCATGTGTGGACAGAGAACCATTTTGGAGAACCTTGTTAGCTTCTGAACTCTTCCGGGCAGACAACATCATACTGGGAGGAGATTTGAACTTCTCCTTGGGTCACTGTGAATCCTGGGGACACTCGGCCCAAGCGGATAACCTGTCCGAATTGATTTCTACCTTACTTGAAGATCATCATTGGGTAGACATCCCTCCTGTCAGATTACATTATACCTGGTCCAATAATAGATGTGGTGATCAGGGCCTAGCTAGAAGACTAGACAGATTCCTCATAAAAGAGGCTTTCCTCACTCTCCTCCCTCGCATTAGACAATGGGTTGGATCCGGGGGATTATCTGACCACAGACCGATCTTCCTCGAACTCTCTGAGGAGAACCCGAGGATTAAAAGCCCTTTTAAATTCAATGCGTCTTGGCTCAAGGACCCCAGCTATCACCAGCTTGTATCAGAGTATTGGAGATCGAATCCTATCACGGAAGAGGAGGAGCATACTACTGGTTTCTTAAGGAAATTATCCGAACTCAAAAGCCTCTCCAGGAACTGGGCACACTTGAAGCGGATTAATGATGATAAGATACTGAAGGAGGCCGAACAAGCCATAGCAACATTTGAGGATTCATCAGATGGCTCCTTCACAGCACCGGGAAACAAGGATCTATATTCTACTCTTATTTCCAGGCGCACACAAATCCTAAAGGAAAGAGAAGAGAGCTGGCGCCTTAGGAGTAGAGCCATATGGCTGTCTGAGGGAGACAATAACACCAAATTCTTCCACAAATTTGCAAATGGCAGAAAAGCCATTAACACCATCTGGGAACTTCAAAATGATCAGGGACAGAGGATATCTGATCAGCAGGGTCTAGCTAGACTTGCAATCGAACATTTCAAATCCATTTACAAGGCACCTGGTATCGCAAACATACTTGAGATAATGAGGGTTGCTAAACACTTCCCCAGATTTGTGGAACAAGAGGATTCGGAGAACCTGACGATGGCTGTATCGAAGGAGGAGCTAGAGGCCACCATCAAATGGTTCAAAAAAGACAAGAGCCCTGGACCGGATGGGTGGACCATCGAATTCTTTATAGCATTTTTTGACATTCTGGGAGATGATCTTCTCAGAATCGTGGAGGACAGTAGGAGGAAAGGTAGTATTCATGCAGCCATCAAGTCCACTTTCATTGCCCTGATTCCGAAATCTGATTCTCCTACCTCCTTTAATGATTTTCGTCCCATCTCTCTCTGTAACGTTCTATATAAAATTATAGCCAAAATTATAGCAAATCGCCTGAAGCCTATACTGTCTGATCATATAGCTCCCGAACAATTTGCCTTTCTACAACATCGACAGATACATGAAGCGATAGCCACTGCACAGGAGCTCCTCCACACTCTGAAAACTAAGAAACAGAAAGGTATGATCCTCAAGGTAGACCTCTCTAAGGCATTTGATAGGGCAAATTGGCTCTACATCAGATTAATCCTCACTCATCTTGGCTTCCCTTTTGCCTACATTAAATGGATTATGAGTTGTATCAAAGATGTTTCCTATAGTGTACTCCTTAACGGGGAAGCTACCCCATTCTTCCTATCAGAAAGGGGTCTCAGACAGGGTTGTCCCCTCTCCCCGCTACTCTTCCTCCTCATTATGGAAGGTCTGAGCAGAGCCATCAATGCGGCGAAGGACAGACAACAGCTCACTGGTATCAAGATCTCGGATAATTTTTTTCTGACTCATCTTCTGTTTGTTGATGATGTTCTGATCTTTTTAAATGGAAGTATCGGAGATTCTTCAATTATGTACAATATTTTCAAGCTCTTCCAACAGGCTACGGGCATGATGATAAATGAAGGTAAATCCACCATCACCATTATTGGTTGCTCTCAGCATGAGGCAATTTATACCACCCAGCGTTTCCCCTTTTCTGCCCTTAATTTGGATGATGGGCTTAAATATCTGGGCTTCCGTTTAAAGCCCCTCGGGTATAGGATTGCAGACTGGACATGGCTCATTGCAAAAGTGGAGAAAAGATTACAGATCTGGTACCACAAATATCTATCCAGGGCTGGCAGATTAACTCTCATCAAAGCGGTTATCGAGGCCACTCCAGTCTTCTGGATGACGCTTGCATGGATCCCAAAAGGAATACTTAACAGATTACAAAACATTTGCTGCAGATTCTTATGGAAAGGGAACCAACCTGGTAAAACCTTTGCTTGGGTAAAATGGGATCGCATCGCTATTCCTAAACGCTGGGGTGGATGGGGCATAAAAAGGCTTGAATTATTCTCGAAAGCCTTGGCTGCTAAGCTGGGCTGGCAACTTATCAGCTCTAATAGTCTATGGACCCGGGTGGCACTAGCAAAATATATATGGCCTTCATCTCTGATGGACTGGCTCAGGCAGAATCGTCCCCCTACTAGTAATATCTCCAATATATGGAAGGCTATGATGAATGCTCTCCCCATACTGCGTCTTGGTATTACCTGGAGAATTAAGGAAGGAAGCATTGCACGCATTGGATCAGACCCTTGGGTAGGATGTGGAAATGCTCACAGGTTACCTGCCGATTTAATTAGCTACCTGAATGACAGAGGCATCATATACATCAAACATATCGGAGATCATCTCAATACCTCTATCTTTCAACAAGCTTGGAAATCAGCTACTGATCTGGACATTCCTGCACATTGGAGACAAGACTGGCAGCTTTACATTGAAGCCCTCACACAGGCCCACATTCGCTTAACAGAGGAACCTGATGAAATCATCTGGGGCCTTGCCAAGTCTGGTCTTTACTCCCCGAAAGAAGGATACGTCAGCCTTATGGATCCCCATAAACCTCAATCTATTGATCCTACTTGGAAATCCTTCTGGAAACTCAAGGCAGCCCCTCGCACCCGTCTGTTAATGTGGAATATTCTCTTTGACAAAATCCCAATGGGTGCCAACCTGATGAAGAGATCCTTCCATGGCCCCTTCCGATGTCATCTATGTCGTATGGCTGATGAGAACACCGATCATCTCTTCCTGCATTGCCCGTCATCTATAGAGTTATGGAATGGATTATCTGTACACTACCCTTCCTTACTCCCCTGGCGAGGTAACAATATCCAAGAGGTTTAGAACTCATGGTGCCTTTCTCATAAAGGCAAAGCCCTGAACTTGCCTCTCCTTGTCAACTGGGCCATTTGGATAGCTAGGAACCAATCCATTTTCAAGCTCAGAGAACTGCACTGGCCATCCATCATTCAGCACATAATCGCTGATTATGATCTCCTTCCAGAAGAGGACCCTGTTGCCCCTCAGCGCATCATTTCCCCGGAAATTATTGACAAATCTAAACCATGGGCTTACTTTGATGGCTCTGCCCAGGAAGCTGGATGTGGAGGGGGACTGATTTTACACCTGAATGATAAACACAGCTACAAAATTCAGGATAACTTGGGAATCCGAACTCTCCTCTGCAAAACACCTCATACATTTTGCATTATCTCATCATTGCACTCATCTGCAGTTATTTGGTGATTCAAAAATCGTTTGCAACTGGCTCAACAATACATCTCAATGCAATGCATATACTCTCAGACATATTCTGGAGGAAGCGCACAGGTTGATAAACATTTTTGACTCTTTTGTCTGTCGTCATATCTACAGGGAACAAAATACGGAGGCTGACCAACTTTCAAAAGAGGCAACGCATCTTCAGGACAATGTCTGGCTAATACAGGAAGAGATTGATGGTATCCACCATCAATATTACCACAGACCGTTTATAGAACAGGGACAAAATTGAGCTCTAAGCTCATGTTTTTGTTTGGGTTAATTATATAAATATGTATTAGTTTTTTTTCTATCAGGCGACTGTAAAAACAGTTTCATATACAGACAGTCATAGCACTCTAGGGCAGTTTTGATTAACACTGAAGACAGGCTCCCTGCGAGGAGATCTACCACTCTGCAGTCAATTTTTTGTAATCAGACCTATATGTCTCATGATAAGGTAAGTAAAGCCTCCATATGCATATGTCTAGCATCTACAAAATGTAATTTCTTAAGTTAATAGAAATTACTACTTTTTCCAAGGGAAAAAAAAAAAGCCCTAATTGTAAAGTGGTAGACGGAGTTAAACCCTAAGGCAAAATTTTGCAGTCACATAAGCGAGAAGAAGGAAGAGTTTAAGGTAAGTATTGATTTTTTTTTGTTTTTTTCTTCTGAATTTTAATTAGATCTAAATAGGAAGTAAAAAAAATTATCAGTAAAATCAACAGTAAAATTTTTACTATGCAAATTTTTTATTTATTTTTCTGAATTTTAATTAAATCTAATAGAATTTGTAAAAAAAAAAATAGTAAAATTAAAATGTTTACTATGCAGGGTTTTCACTAAATCACCATACCTTTCAAATTTTGATCTTTTAAATAGTTGATTGTTGTTCCAAAGTATTATGATGCTCCAAGTATGTCTCTCTTACAAATCTCTCTTTTAATTAAATTTAATATAAATTGTAAAAAAAATATTAGTAAAATCAACAGTGAAATTTAAAAATTTTAATATGCAAGGTTTTAAGTAAATCACCATAACTTTAAAATTTTGATCTTTTGAATAGTTGATCTGTTATTCCAAAGTATTTCACTGCTCCACAGTGCTCCTCGTATGTCTCTCTTGCAAATCTCTCTTTTAATTAAATCTAACAAAAATTGTAAAAAAGAATTATTAGTAAAATGAACAGTAAAATTTTAAAAAATTACTATGCAGGGTTTTAAGTGAATCACCATACCTTTCCACTTTTGATCTTCTGAATAGTTTTGTTATTCCAAAGTATTATGTTGCTCCACAGTGCTCCCAATATGTCTCTCTTACAAATCTCTCCCTTGAAATTTTGGGAAAATTAATGAAATAGTGAATAACTTCTTAGTATTTAAAAGATTCTATGAAATTAGATTTTGAAAAATCAATTACTGCTCATTTTTCAATTTAAAAAAATAATAATAATAAATAAATTAAAAAAAAAAAAAATCACACGTTTTTTTCAAAAGTCTGTGTATTTCATAGTAAAATGCATTGTTGTGTTTATGAATAACATGCACATATTAAGATAACTTATCAATGCTCTAAATTTTTGTAAGGCGTGAATATGATAGAATTTTTTTTTTTTGAAATCCCGTAAACCGCAGCAGTTATTATTTTAACATGTCATTGAGTTATATAAAACATGGCACACCGGTAAACAAACGTTATTTTTTAAAATAAATAGACATGGTCTATAGGGTTTGGATCTCATTTCAAAATTAGTCCCCATGCTTTATATGTGAAACACTTTTTATAAAGTAATACACAAACCTATTAAATCTAAAATGCCTAAAATGAAAAGTCCTAATTGTAAAGTGGTAGAGGGAGTTAAACCCTAAGGTGAAATTTTGTAGTCATATAAGCAAGAAGAAACAAGGGTTTAAGGTAAGTATTGATTTTTTTTGTTTTTTTTTCTCTCTGAGTTTTAATTAAATCTAAATACAAACAGAGATTATAAAAAAAATTATTAGCAACAGCAAAAATTTTACTATGCAAGGTTTTTATTTTTTTCTAAATTTTAATTAAATCTAATAGAATTTGTAAAAAAAAAAAAAAATAGTAAAATCAACAGTAAAATTTAAAATGTTTACTATGTAGGGTTTTCATTAAATCACCATACCTTTCAAATTTTGATCTTTTAAATAGTTGGTCTGTTGTTCCAACGTACTATGATGCTCCACACTGCTCCAAATATGTATGTTTTGCAAATCTCTCTTTTAATTAAATCTAACATAAATTGTAAAAACAATTATTAGTAAAATCAACAGTGAAATTTAAAATTTTTACAATGTAGGGTTTTACGTAAATTACCATACCTTTCAAGTTTTGATCTTTTCAATAGTTTTGTTGTTCCAAAGTGTTATGCTGCTCCACAGTGCTTTCAATATGTCTCTCTTACAAATCTCTCCCTTCAAATTTTGAGAAAATTAATGAAACAATGAATAATTTTTTAGTATTTAAAAAATTATATGAAAATAGATTTTGAAAAATCAATTACTGTTCATTTTTCAATTTGAAAAAAAAAAATATGTGTTTTTTTCCAAAGGTTGGTGTGTTTCACAGTAAAATGCACTAGAAATAACATCCACAGATTAAGATAACTTATGCCCTAAATTTTTCTAACACTTCAATATGATAAAAAAAAAAAAAAAAAATTGAAATCTTGGAAACGGAGCGATTATTATTTTAACGCGTTGTTGCGTTATATAAAACATGGCACAGTGGTAAACAAAAGTTGTTTTTTTTTTTCCAAAGGTCGGTGTGTTTCATAGTAAAATGCGCTGGAAGTAACATCCACAGATTAAGATAATTTATGCGCTAAATTTTTTTAACGCGTCAATAAGATAGAATTTTTTTTTTGAAACCCTAGAAACGGAGCGGTTATTATTTTAACGCGTTGTTGCGTTATATAAAACATGGCACACTGGTAAACAAAAGTTGTTTTTTAAAATAAATAGAGAGGGTCTATAGGGTTTGGATCTTATTCAACAATTAGTCCACATGCTTTATACGTGAAACATCTTCTATATAGTAATACACAAACTTATTAAATTTAAAATGATAGAGTTCAGGCTTCTATGATCCATATCAAGTTAGAGAAAAATTCTTCGGCGAAAATTACATGGAATACCATTTGTCGACGCGTTTAGAACCAACTAGTGTGGTTCATCGTCAGGACAAGTTGAAGAAACAGATCTAGCTCATCATGTTAAATAGTCTGAGGGGAGCCTCCAACAGCTACCTTGCCTAATGGCTAGTTTGACTCGAGGATCAGGGTCAAAATTATTAAATTAGATTAATTAGTATAAATTAAATAAATTATTATTCGGTTTAAAAATTAATTATTAAAAATTATAAAATAATAATTTAAAAGAAAAATTAGTTAAATAAATAACCTTATAATAAATGAATAAGTAATAAATTTTATTTAAAAATATTATTAAGAATTGTATGTTAATTAATACAAGTTAATTAAGCTGTATGAAGGACCATATAAGATAGAAAATAATAAAGAAATTCAAAGGATGTTATAATAGTTAGGAAATTAGCTAAAAATATAAGCTGATTAGAATTTGAAAGGAAAAATTAGTTAAATGAAGGACCTTAAAAAAAAAAAACAGGAAGGGGTGCCAATTTATAGGAATTATACAAAAAATAATTGAAAAGGGGGTACCAATATATAAAAAGAAGGGTGCCAATTTATAGGAATTATACAAAAAATAATTGAAAAGGGGGTACCAATATATAAAAAGAAGATCACATCAGGGAAAATCAATAAATATCACGTGAATAAAAACTAATAAATAAATAAACATAAAATAAAAATGAAAATAAAAATAAAAATCGAAAAATAAATAAAAATAATAAATATAAAAATAAATTAGTTAAAATATATATATATATATATATATAATAAATAAAATAAAATAAAATAATAATAATAATAATAAAAAAAAAAAGGACGAAAAAACGACTAGGAGGAGAGGGCAGGGACCCAACACCTACTGACTTTCCAACCATCCTCTCTATTGAGATTGCTTGGTCTCTTTTCAATCTCAAGCGCTTCCCTGAATTTTCGATGATGAAAATGCGAAACCTTAGCAATAACACTGGCTTATTCAATACAAACATGATGATTGGTTTTCTCAGCATGTTCAGCCAAAGCGGAAGACTTAGCTCTCCTATGCTTAAGATCCGCTGCGTGCTCGCTAATCCTCTAATTAATGGAGCGACCAATCTCCCCAATATAGGGGGTCCCACAGGAACAGGGGATCATATAAACGCCCTTCATATCCTTAGGGTCGATAGGATCCTTCGCTGATCTGAGGGACATACGAATGGTGTTCAGGGGCCTAAAGGTCACAGGGATACTATGCCTCCTAAGAATCCTACCAATTCTATCAGTGGTCCCTTGAACATACGGAAGATGGACACCTTGAACTTGATCTTTCGGTTCTCTTTTAGTCAAAGAATTCTTGGAAGCTTTACGGAAAGCCCTTTGACCCATGTATCTACTATAACCATTCTCCACAAAGACATCCAACAGATGGGATTTTTCTTTCTCAAAGCTCTTCTTGTCCGAGATCCTCAGGGCTCGAGTAGAAAGGGTATTGAGGCAACCCTATTACTCCCCGAATCTATGGCCTCCCCAAGATTCACAAGGAAGGAGCCCCATTAAGGCCCATCGTCAACACCATTGGAGGTCCTACCTACCTTCTTGCAAAGTTCCTTGCGTTGAAGCTTAAGCCCCTTGTTGGTCGTACGAAGTCCTTCGTAAAAGACTCTACTTCCTTTATTGGAGAGCTCAAGGACATTAAGCTTGATCCTGGGGACATTCTTGTCAGTTTTGATGTTGTCTCCCTGTTCACTTGCATCCCTATTAATGAGGCCATGGATGTGATCAACCGCCTTACGGATCCTGACATGGCCAGGTTGGTTGAGATCTGTCTCACTTCCACCTTCTTCAGTTTTGAAGGGGAGTTCTTCGAGCAAACTTGTGGGATTGCAATGGGATCCCCCCTTTCCCCTGTTGTTGCTAATCTATTTATGGAAGATTTTGAGTCCAGGGCTCTGAATTCTACCCGGCTCCTGCCTAAGCTATGGAGGAGGTATGTGGATGACACCAATGTCATCTGGTCTCATGGCCAGGATGAGCTTGATCTCTTCTTTGATCATCTCAACAGGCAATCCTCAGCCATTAAGTTCACTAAGGAGCAGGAAGTTGATGGATGCCTTCCATTCCTTGATATTCTTATTTCTAAGAATGATGATGGTTCCCTCGCCCATCGAGTTTTTCGAAAGAAAACTCATACGGAGCAGTATCTTCATGCCAGTTCCCACCATTTCCCGGCTCAAAAGATGGGTGTTCTCAATACCCTTGCTACTCGAGCCCTGAGGATCTCGGACAAGAAGAGCTTTGAGAAAGAAAAATCCCATCTGTTGGATGTCTTTGTGGAGAATGGTTATAGTAGATACATGGGTCAAAGGGCTTTCCTTAAAGCTTCCAAGAATTCTCTGACTAAAAGAGAACCGAAAGATCGAGTTCAAGGTGTCCATCTTCCGTATGTTCAAGGGACCACTGATAGAATTGGTAGGATTCTCAGGAGGCATAGTATCCCTGTGACCTTTAGGCCCCTGAACACCATTCGTATGTCCCTCAGATCAGCGAAGGATCCTATCGACCCTAAGGATATGAAGGGCGTTTATATGATCCCTTGTTCCTGTGGGACCCCCTATATTGGGGAGACTGGTCGCTCCATTAATCAGAGGATTAGCGAGCACGCAGCGGATCTTAAGCATAGGAGAGCTAAGTCTTCCGCTTTGGCTGAACATGCTGAGAAAACCAATCATCATGTTTGTATTGAAGAGGCCAGTGTTATTGCTAAGGTTTTGCATTTTCATCATCGAAAATTCAGGGAAGCGCTTGAGATTGAAAAGAGACCAAGCAATCTCAATAGAGAGGATGGTTGGAAAGTCAGTAGGTGTTGGGTCCCTGCCCTCTCCTCCTAGTCGTTTTTTCGTCTTTTTTTTATTATTATTATTATTATTTTATTTTATTTTATTTTATTTTATTTTTATTTTATTTTATTTTTATTTTTATTATTTTTATTTTATGTTTATTTATTTATTAGTTTTTATTCACGTGATATTTATTGATTTTCCCTGATGTGATCTTCTTTTTATATATTGGTACCCCCTTTTCAATTATTTTTTGTATAATTCCTATAAATTGGCACCCCTTCCTGTTTTTTTTTTTTTTTTAAGGTCCTTCATTTAACTAATTTTTCCTTTCAAATTCTAATCAGCTTATATTTTTAGCTAATTTCCTAACTATTATAACACCCTTTGAATTTCTTTATTATTTTCTATCTTATATGGTCCTTCATACAACTTAATTAACTTTTATTAATTAACATACAATTCTTAATAATATTTTTAAATAAAATTTATTACTTATTCATTTATTATAAGGTTATTTATTTAACTAATTTTTCTTTTAAATTATTATTTTATAGTTTTTAATAATTAATTTTTAAACCGAATAATAATTTATTTAATTTATACTAATTAATCTAATTTAATAATTTTGACCCTGATCCTCGAGTCAAACTAGCCGTTAGGCAAGGTAGCTGTTGGCGGCTCCACTCAGACTATTTAACATGATGAGCTAGATCTGTTTCTTCAACTTGTCGTGACGATGAACCACACTAGTTGGTTCGAAACGCGTCGACAAATGGTATTCCATGTGATTTTCGCCGAAGAATTTTTCTCTAAATTTAAAATGTCTAAGATGAAAAGCCTTAATTGTGAAATGGTAGAGGGAGTTAAACCCTAATTTCACATAAGAAAAAAAAGCAAGGGTTTAAGGTAAGTATTGTTTTTTTTTTTTAGGAAAGAATTTTAATTAAATCTAAATAGGAACAGAGATTGTAAACAAATTTATTAGTAAAATCAACAGTAAAATTTTTACTATGCAAGGTTTTTATTTTTTTCTCAATTTTAATTAAATCTAATAGAATTTGTAAAAAAATTTAGTAAAATCAACAATAAAATTTAAAATATTTACTATGCAAGGTTTTGATTGAATCACCATACCTTTCAAATTTTGATCTTTTAAATAGTTGATTTGTTGTTCCAAAGTATTATGATGCTCCACAATGCTCCAAGTATGTATCTCTTGTTGATCTATCTTTTAATTAAATCTAACATAAATTGTAAAAAAAAATATTAGTAAAATCAACAGTAAAATTTAAAATTTTAATATGTAGGGTTTTGAGTGAATCACCATATCTTTATAATTCTAATATTCTAAATAGTTATGTTGTTCCAAAGTATTTGGTTGTTGTTGTGCTCGAGTATGTCTCTCTTACAAATCTCCCCCTAGAAATTTTTGTAAAAATAATGAAATAGTGAATAACTTCTTACTTTTTTTCTCGTAGAAAAATTCGTAATTTCCATTAAATTTGAAAATTACATTTTGTAGATGCCGAAGCATATGCATATGTGAGGCATTGTAGCCTGACAAAAAATTGGTTGGCACAAAAGCCAAAAACAACAAAAAAACTGAGAATGTGTGATCCACGCTAAGAGAGCTAAGATGACAATATGGGGGAAATCAAGTTTTCCTCCCCTTTTTCTTCTCTACCTTGCGCCACTCTCCTTGGGACGGTATAACAGGAACAAGTTGAAGTGGATTTTCATCGCCAGTTAAGGGTTCTCCTTGTCGGAGTCAAAGGTGTCTGATATATGCTGCCTTTTGGTTCCACTGATTTCCATTGTATTTGAAGTCTTTTCCGGTTGCGGTTCCATAGACACGTGTGGAGATTGTTGCTGAGTTCCTACTTGGCTGTTCCCATGTGAATACCTTCTTACTATTTACAAAACTTTATGAATTAGATTTCGAAAAATCAATTACCTTTCATTTTTCAATATAAGAAAAATTTGTTTTGAACATCAAATGTTTCATAGTAAAACGCACCGGTGCATTTACGAGTAACACACACGGATTAAGATAATTTATCAGTGCGCCAAATTTTCCTAACGCACCCATATGATAGAATTCCTTTTTTTTTCTAAATCCTAGAAACAGTGGGATTATTATTTTATTGCACTGACCTGATTATTAATGAAACACCTAGAAACGATGCGATTATTATTTTAATGCACTGACGTGGTTATTAATGAAACACATCGATGCAATTAGTTTAAAAAGAGCACTGATATGATAGAATTTCTTTCTTTTTTTTTATTTTAGAAATCCTAGAAATCGGTGTAGTTATTATGTTAATGCATCGGTGATGTTATTATTTAAATGCATCAATGCGTTTAATTTTATAAGAGCACCGATATGTTTTAAAAATTATCCAAATTTTTATTTTTACATAAAATGATATTCATCTCAAATTATCCTTTAGAATGTATCCACATGAGCTATAATAGTACAGTGTATATTTTTCACTTAAAATCGTCTTATTCTTGAAAAATGGTTTGAAAACTATATTGAAATTTAGATTGTGGTTATATGCTTCCTAAAATTAATTTTAGGTATGTACACAAAAATTTATTGTTGGTTTTGCTCAAATGCAGGGAGAAAAATATGATAATATCAAATGGTCAATTGTTCAAATTCTAGCTCATTCCATGTTGCTCAAAGTCCTTCATGGAATTCTCCCTTTTCATCTCCAGTAAGTTCATATTTTTTTATATTTAAAATATCTAATTGATTTTTTTATCCATGTCAATTTTAATAAAATTGTATCCAAATTTCCAAGATCCTATCGAGTTCAGATGCAGAAAATATTCCACCATTTCAAAAACATTGAAAACTCTTATCAAGAGCAACATACCACAAGGAGTTGATAGATGAAAATGGACATTCGCTCCACGCTACCAATTGGAACATGACATTTTCTAGCGGCAATCCTGGGTCAGTGATGGTAATAATTGTTTTGTACAATGTAATTTCAACAAACCAATTGCATTGTGCTTGCTAATATCATTGATGTACTAATGTTCAATATTTTTTGAAATTAGGATTCTAGTGATGACTAGAAACCTACCTACTATCTTCCATAGTGATGATGAGAAATCGAGAGAATGATGCATTAAGAGAAAAACTAGAGAGGAAGCATACAAAGAATGGCTGAATCAACCACCTATTCAATTCCCACTACGTCCAGATTCACCAATTAGGAATGACTACAACAATAGTAGTTATTCATCACAAGTTGGCAATGAAGACAATCAAATAGAGGTTGGTATGGATGATTACCTACGGGATACAACAACCATGGAGGCAATGTTGTTAAATGCATTCCAGAATGAGTAGCTAGGGGATGATGCTCATATCACTGATACCTTATTTGAAACCCTAAAATCTGCTTCCACCACCCCTCTCTTTGGACCTGGTGACTGATCAAAGTCTACCCAATTGAGGACAACAATATTACCATACAACTTGAAAGCAAAGTTTGGCACGTCAAATGCATGTTTTTCGGAAATATTGATGTAATTGACCATGTTTAAGTCCCTTATATTTTGAGAAATCTTGTCACACAATCAATATTAAAAATGGTCAATTTTATGAACATTAAATATTGGCGTTGTATATTTATATTGCCAACAAACTCACAAGGGCTTCACTCAATGAACCTCTGACATATCACGTGCGTTCGTGGCATACTAAACAATACCCCTAATTTGACTACATATTGGAAAATACCTCTAAATATAACATTATTTAACCCCTTACCAATACGAACCCAATATACCTTCCCAATTTTAAAAAACACCTACTTTCACTAGATATTGTAGGTATCCATTTTTTCATTAACATTTATTATACCCCTTTATATTTTTTCATTAACTTTGAGCTCCGTTTCTTATACTCAACAATATAAAAACAATTTACCCCCTATTATATGCTCAATATATCATGTCATTTTTTCGTCAATATATATCCCCCAATATGAATACATATGGTAGGGTATTCCCCCCCGAGTAAAGTTCTCGTGCACAAACTACATGTTATTCAAAGATAACGTTTTTCCAAGAAATAATGTTTTGCCTGGTAGCTACGAAGACGCAAAGAATTTGTTGAAAAAGTTGGGTGTTGAGTACATATCTTATCATGCATGTTTGAATGATTGTATTATATATAGAGGAGAATATGTAGACAAAGAAATATGTTTGAAATGTGAGCATGAAAGGTACCATAAATAAATAAATAAAAAGGATAAATCACACAGTCCCCCTCATAAGATATTGAAGCATGTGCCTATAATCCCAAGGATTCAAAGGCTCTTTTGTTGCAAAGAATTAGCTATGTTTCATGGATAGCATGCCTCACACATAAGTGAGTCGGAAGTTATGTGAATCCCAACAGATTCAATAGCCATGAAACAAATAAAGGATACATGGCCTGAAAAATTCAAGGATGAAGTACGAAATCTACGACTCAGCGTAGCCATGGATGGTATCAACTCATATTCCCTCCAAAACACTAACTATTGTGTTTGGCCTGTAGTAGTGATCAGTAAAAATACCCCCCCATGCTTGTCTGTGAAGAATGAACATCTTATGTTGGCTCTCATAGTCTCTAGTAGAAGACAAGTGAAGAATATGGATGTCTACTTACATCCATTGGTATATGAATTGAAGAAATTATGGGAAGGGATACATGTATACATTGTATCAAGACCCATCGCAATAGAAAGGAGTTTTACGTTGTACGGCATATGTGCTTACACTATACATGATTATCCAGGCTTAGGAGTTTGCTCTCGTAAATTCCATGTTTATTGATTTGTTTATATACATAATAATATTGTTTCGCATATTAATTTAATTCACTGCAATTATTTAGATGTTTATGATCACTAATGTGCCTTATATTATACAATAATTTTGCAAGTCTTGTAACAAAAGGGTATCATGGATGTAAATTTTGTGGACTTTGTCTAAAGGTTAGGCGCCTAACCACCTAAGAAAGCCAATGTATGACTACTCTAGGGTATTCCTCCCAGAAGAACACCCTTATAGAAGAGAAACATTCGCTTTCAATGGTAAACCAGAGAGAACACAAAGGCCTGCAATAATGACACTATTTGAATGGCTTAGAGCTTATGAGTGATAGAAGGAGAAGAAGTTTACATAAATGTTCGATTCAAATGGGGAGCCTATGTTCGATGATCCAGAATTCTTCAACACCTATGTTGAGAAATTCCCCATTAGGATGAAAAGGAAATTTGTCTTTTATGAGCTCTAATATTGGGAGTGTTGAAATTGCAACAAGATGATGGAGCTTAGTGAAAAGAGTCGCCTTCACTAAGTGGGCCCGCAGGCAAATTATGGCGCAAGTTCTATTTTTTATCACAGTGTGGGTGACCACAGTGTGAGTGATCACAATGTGGGTGACCAAAGTGTGGGTGACCACAGTGTGGGTGATCAAAGTCTATTTTTAGACTGGCTGTCAAAAATAGAAAAGTCAAATATTATTGTCTCGTAATAATATTTGGACTATAAACTTGATCTTATTCTCTTTGAGCACTTTAGTTTGAGCTACAGATGTGGCCCATGCAGCTGTCAGAAGGAAGTACGCTTTTCTTATGAGTCAGTTGAGTTGTTGCATGCATGACTTCAGTTAGAACTCAATCAGTTGAGTTTGGTGGAGTTGATTGTGGAGTTGATGGAGTTGTGTTCAGTTTGACTTGGTTAAACTAGTTGTAGTTAGTCTAACTGCAAATAGACTAATGATGAGTTGTTACTAATTATTAACTCATAATACAACTATAGAATACATCAGTTAACTCAGTTGCATGTCAGTGCATGTTCAGTTCAGCAGGGACAGGTGTTAGAGAATCAGATTGCTATCAGTTGTGACTATAGTTGTGCATCAGATCTTGCACAATCAAAGGATTGAGTATGCCAATGAGTTTGCTCATGTATTTGCCCAGTTTGTAGCTTCTACTCACGTCTTAAACATTGTGAGTGATTCTTTGGAGGTGAAATACGAGTTTGGTAGACCATTCTCATTCATTCTTGAGCAGGTATTGAGCAGTGGAGGCAGGCAAGCAGTGGAATAGATTTGGAGATCAGATCTTAGCTGTATTGTGTGTAACAGGTGGAGCTGGTACTGGATTGCTTGTGATAAGCATTGTACTTTGTAATGTTACATGGTCTCAATCATTAATATACAGATAGTGTGGGGTTTTTAGCGAGATTCTTTCCCCGGGTTACATACTGTGTTAATGTGTGAATGCTCTTGATGTTTTATTGTTATTGATGCTGCTATATTGATGATCAACGTAGAGGAGCTTATGTATTGTGTATGTATTCCGCAATAGTACATGATCAGGATAATCTCTGTTGAATATGTGTTAAATTATTCAAAATTTCTACATGGTATCAGAGCTACTTGATTTGTAGAAGAGATTTTTACAGGATATCAAGCGAGGATTGATCATCAGATCTACTATTCAGGAAGTGTTTACATTCTATTTCTTCAGGCAGATTCTGTAATCGGGCTAGGTAGCCTCTGGATTCATCCTTCCTTTGGAAGGTGAGATATTCGGTGAATGCCCATACAGTCAATCTCTGTACGAGAAATATTGTGTTCTCACGAATTTTAGATCGGAAGCGGTTGAGTTGGAGCTGGTGGAAATCGAATTTGCAGCAGTGTTGTTGAAATGTCTTTCAACGGATTGCAAATGTTATTCCAAAGCAAGAGCGACCTGGCGCTCAAGGATAAACTCAGAAACAATAAAGGTGAGAATGGATCTTCATCAAAGGTATCTGATGAAGAGAATTGTGCTTTGGCTGCCAAAGCAAAGAAAGGGAAGAGCAAGAAAACTTCTCAGTCTGGTGCGAAAGGCAAGAAGCAGGATATGTCCAAGGTGAAGTGTTTTCACTGTCACCAGCATGGACACTATGCCACTAATTGTCCGCAGAAGAAGAAGAACAAGCAGGCTGCTGGATCTTCAGCAGGAAAGGCTCTAGCCTCACAGTTTGAGCTTGATTTTCATTGATCGCATGCTTGGTTTCAAGTGTGATGGGATCAGTGTGGTTCTTGGACAGTGGTGCGTCTTTTCACATGATGGGAGATAAAGATTTGTTCTCTGATCTGGAGGACAAAGATCTTGGAGTGCACATCGAGATGGGCAATGATGGTAGATACAATGCGACCGGTATCGGTACCATTTCCTTTGAGAGGGAGTCTAGTAAACCCTTCGTATTGAAGGAAGTCATGCATGTTCCAGGATTGACGAAGAATCTCATCTCAGTGGCGATGTTAGAAGACAAGGGGTATGATGTTTTTTTCAGCAAGGGAAAGGCTTTCCTGCGCAGCAAGACAACTGGTGAGACCCGGAAGATAGGGGTTCGAGTGAGGAACCTTTATCAGTTGCATGTAGATGGATGCGCAGCAATGGCGGGCAAGGCAAAAGGATTGGTGAGCCGGGATGATGGCGAGTTGTGGCACAGGAGATTGGGTCACCTTCACCATGGAGCCTTGAAGATACTGCAGCAGATCACTACAGGGCTTCCTAAAGGCACACTTGCGCAGTCAGATCAGTGCAAGGGGTGTACTTTGGGGAAGTTTGTGAAAGCCACCTTTCACGAGAAGGATAGTCGCGCCACGACGATCCTTGAGAGAATTCACACAGACGTGTGTGGACCTTTCTCAGTTGCTTCG
The DNA here is from genome assembly GCA_031772625.1 of Pinus tabuliformis. Classification (NCBI taxonomy): domain Eukaryota; kingdom Viridiplantae; phylum Streptophyta; class Pinopsida; order Pinales; family Pinaceae; genus Pinus; species Pinus tabuliformis. The sequence goes on along the minus strand of CM062812.1, from coordinate 602,438,607 downwards.
ACAGCAAAACACAGGTATTATGTGATTTTTGCTGATGATTTCTCTCGTAAGTGCTGGATCTTCTTCATGCAGAAGAAGAGCGAGACATATTCAAAGTTCTGTGAATTCAAAGCACTGGTCGAGAAGGAGTCGGGGAAGAAGGTGAAGGCTCTTAGGAGCGATAATGGTGGTAAATACATCTCGGACGAGTTCAAGGATTTCTGCAAGGCAGAAGGGATTCGTAGAGAGCTCATAGCTCCCCATAACCCATAGCAGAACGGGGTAGCTGAGCGGAAGAACAGAACGATTATGGGTGTTGCACGGGCAATGTTGCATGATCAGGGCCTACCCCTTCACTTGTAGGCGGAAGCATGCAATACAACAGTTTATGTGCAGAACCGTTGTCCTCATAGGATACTTGGCATGAGTACACCTGAGGAGACTTATTCTAGTAAGAAGCCTGATCTTTCTCATTTGAGGATTTTTGGTGCTAACGTTTACATGCATGTGACGAAGGATGCTAGGAAGAAGTTGGAGCCGACCGCAGAGGTTGGGATATTTGTGGGGTACACTGATACGCCCCACAACTATCGTGTGTATTTGCCAAACAATGGTAAAACTGTTGTGCGACGGGATATAAAATTTCAGGAGGAGAAAGCCACGAAGTGTTCGCTTGAGAGGGAGCTACACTTGCATGCAGATGAGGAGCTATTAGTTCCTAAGGATGAGCTTTAGGACGTGGATCAGCCACAGGACGAGGTTCATGGAGTGGAAGAGACCACTCATGCAGCGCCAACCATCAGAGGGCGAAAGCGCTTGACAGAAGATGAGCGACTGGCTCAAGATGCAGAGAAAGTTGTAGGACCACCTACAGCCCAACGCAGGTAAAGATAGTCACATGATCGGTACACTGGATACATGGCTCTGATGAGCAAGTGTGTTGTGAATGAGCCATCCTCTTTCGAGGAAGTTGTGGAGGATCTCGCATGGGTAGACGCCATGGTGGAAGAGTATGATTCTATTGTCAGAAACAGTGCATGGGAGATTGTTCCTAGATCGGAAGGGAAATCAGTGGTGGGTTCGAGATGGATCTACAAGGTCAAGCAGGTAGCTGACGGGAGTGTGGAGAAGTACAAGGCAAGATTTGTTGCCCGAGGCTTTTCACAGATAGAGGGGATCGATTATGAGGAGACCTTTGCACCTGTCGCAAGGTATTCTTCCATACGGACAATTCTTGCTCTCTCAGCGCAGATGGGATGGCACATTCATCAGATGGATGTGAAGACTGCATTCCTCAATGGAGTCATTGAGGAGGAGGTGTACATTGAGCAGCCCGAAGGCTTTGAGGTCTTCAGCAGCGAGTCGCATGTGTGCAGGCTCAAGAGAGCGTTGTATGGGTTGAAGCAAGCACCACGTGCTTGGTACACACAGATAGACAGCTATTTCACAGGACTTGGATTCTCCAAGAGCAAGGCGGATCCTAACCTATACCAGATTGTGTTGGAGGGTAAGTTGCTTATCATTGTACTGTATGTTGATGATTTGATTCTAACGGGTGATGAGTTGTTGATACTGTCATGCAAGAAGGATCTTGCTACAGAGTTTGAGATGAAGGACTTGGGCCTCCTTCACTATTTCCTAAGATTGGAAATATGGCAGCGCAGTGGTGGACTATTTGTTTCTCAGGGCAAGTATGCTCGGGAGATACTGGAGAAGTTCAACATGCATGGCTGCAAGCCTGTTGATACTCCTCTTCCTGGAGGTTGGAGGAAGGAGGATGCCACTTCGGGAGAAGAAGTGGATGCCACTGTTTATCGACAGTTGGTGGGGTCGCTGATGTATTTGGTCAATACACGACCTGATATATGCTATGCAGTTAACCAGCTTTCACAAGCTATGGTTAAGCCTACCAAGCTCTTCTGGAAGGCGGGCAAGCATGTATTGCGCTACTTGAGAGGCACATCGGGATATGGTTTGTGGTACAGATAGGAGGATGAGGTGAAGCTATGTGGCTTCACAGATGCAGATTGGGCAGGGAGCCCAACGGACAGAAAGAGCACATCAGGAGGGGTCTTCAATATTGGATCGACAACAGTTTCTTGGTACAGCAGGAAGCAAAGATCCGTGGCACTCAGTTCAGCGGAGGCCGAGTATATGGCAACAAGTTTGGCTGCATGCGAGGCTATATGGATGAGGAAGATCCTGGTTAGTTTGTTTGGTTCTCATTTGGATCCTACTGTGATTTACTATGATAACCATAGTTGCATTAAACTCTCGGCTAATCCTGTATTTCATGATAGATCTAAGCATATTGACATCAGGTACCATCATATCAGAGATTGTGTGCAGCGGAGGATCATGTTGCTTTCATACATTCCAACGGAGGATCAGGATGCTGATATTCTGACGAAGGCTCTCACCAGGAGCAAATTCGAGTACCACCGAGGCAGGATAGGGGTTGCGGATAATCCATATCTTGTCGAGAGGGAGTGTTGATATTGCAACAAGATGATGGAGCTTAGTGAAAAGAGTCGCCTTCACTAAGTGGGCCCGCAGGAAAATTATGGCGCGAGTTCTATTTTTTATCACAGTGTGGGTGACCACAGTGTGAGTGATCACAGTGTGAGTGATCACAATGTGGGTGACCAAAGTGTGGGTGATCAAAGTCTATTTTTAGACTGGCTGTCAAAAATAGAAAAGTCAAATATTATTGTCTCATAATAATATTTGGACTATAAACTTGATCTTATTCTCTTTGAGCACTTCAGTTTGAGCTACAGATGTGGCCCATGCAGCTGTCAGAAGGAAGTACGCTTTTCTTATGAGTCAGTTGAGTTGTTGCATGCATGACTTCAGTTAGAACTCAATCAGTTGAGTTTGGTGGAGTTGATTGTGGAGTTGATGGAGTTGTGTTCAGTTTGACTTGGTTAAACTAGTTGTAGTTAGTCTAGCTGAAAATAGACTAATGATGAGTTGTTACTAATTATTAACTCATAATACAACTATAGAATACATCCGTTAACTCAGTTGCATGTCAGTGCATGTTCAGTTCAGCAGGGACAGGTGTTAGAGAATCAGATTGCTATCAGTTGTGACTATAGTTGTGCATCAGATCTTGCACAATCAAAGGATTGAGTATGCCAATGAGTTTGCTCATGTATTTGCCCAGTTTGTAGCTTCTGCTCACGTCTTACACATTGTGAGTGATTCTTTGGAGGTGAAATACGAGTTTGGTAGACCATTCTCATTCATTCTTGAGCAGGTATTGAGCAGTGGAGGCAGGCAAGCAGTGGAATAGATTTGGAGATCAGATCTTAGCTGTATTGTGTGTAACAGGTGGAGCTGGTACTGGATTGCTTGTGATAAGCATTGTACTTTGTAATGTTACATGGTCTCAATCATTAATATACAGATAGTGTGGGGTTTTTAGCGAGATGCTTTCCCCGAGTTACATATTGTGTTAATGTGTGAATGCTCTTGATGTTTTATTGTTATTGATGCTGCTATATTGATGATCAACGTAGAGGAGCTTATGTATTGTGTATGTATTCCGCAATAGTACATGATCAGGATAATCTCTGTTGAATATGTGTTAAATTATTCAAAATTTCTACAGGGAGCATCTTAAGATTTCCCACTTACTAGATCCCATGCATGTATTAAAAAATGTTTCGTTTTCTTTATGTAGGCACATATCATCGAAATAAAATGACACATTGGTTGTTAGGAGAGACCTTATTCCTTCAAAAACTAAAAGAAACATTATCCAATATAAGAAAGTAGAGGAGAGGTTGGTCCCTCTTGGTCTTTCAAAGAAGGTGATGTCCCATGGATTTTAAAGAAAGATGATCTTTCTTTGGAAAAGGAAGTTATAATGGGTGTGAGGGTGCCTTCTTTATATGGGTCTTCACTAATTCGTTGCTTCACTATGGAAGACCATTTGTCAGGATTGAAATCGCATGACCATTTGAACCTTCTAAGAGTACGTATGTCAAAAACATGATTTTATTAATTTTTGTTATTTTTATTCAATGGGATAAAATATAATTAACTTTTCTATGTGTTTTAATTTGTAGTGTCATTATCCTCTACTCTGTGTGGGTGTGTGAACCATGACTTCCCCCAAGGCTTACAACGTGCCATATCTAAATTATTTTCATTTGTACATTGGATCGCATCAAAGGAGATTCATATGCTTAGCATTCTACAGTGGCGTCAAGAGATAGCTAAGATTGTTTGTATGTTTGAGAAGGAATTACCGACGAGTTTCATGGACTCGCAAGTTCATCTTCTAATTCACCTAGTAGAATAGGTTGAATTAGTTGGGGTGGTTTCTTGTCGTTGGATGTTCTTCTTAAAGAGCTACATGAAGAAATTAAAATGTTTTGTTTGACAAAGGGCAAAACCCGATGGGTATATTGCAAAGGGGTGCATATCGTATGAGTCTTTCTATTATGCCAACGAGTACATCAAGCAGATCAACAACACACAGGGTGCGGTAATTTGGGATGATGAAAGGGATGAAGACAAAAGAGAAGGGGATCTTCTCCAAACGAATGGAAAAAGGCGCATGATAAAGAGTAAGTGATTTATCATTTGTCAAATTTCTACGCAGTAACTATTCACACTGAACTTCATAATGCATATTTTGATCTCATACGTACTATATATGTTGGTTTGATTTCATCAATGAATTCAGAAATTGAATTCATCAACAAATTCATTATTTACAATTCAGAAGCGACACAACCATGGGTTGCATTATACAAATAGAAGAGGAAATGGTACAATGACATGAAAGAATTCAGAAAGTTGAATGGTAGAAGCATGCCTTATGCCGATCATTTAAAATAAAATATGAAAATGACATGCCCTAACACTTGGATTACTTTTGATGGGGCTGCAAAGGGCAATCCTGGAAGAGCTGGTGCTGGAGGAGTTATATTGAATCCAGCTGGTTTTAAGATCCACAGTTTCGCCTGGGGTTTGGGCATCGCTTCTAGCATTCAAGCTGAGGCTTTGGCTCTTTTTCAAGGACTCAAGATTTTGAAAGTGTTGAACATCAGGGAGGCTAATGTTATTGGAGACTCTCAGGTTATCATTAACACTATGGTGACTCATTCTAAGCTAATGGACCTAAGGCTAGCAAGGCTGATTCACAGAATTTCAAGCCCTGGAGACTCTTTCCAGAACTTGAATTTCTATCATGTGTTGAGAGACAATAATAAGGAGGTGCCCTGCTCAGAGGCGGACAAGAAATATGGGAACCAATTCCTTAATTTAGAAAATTGTCATGTTTTATTTCCTACTGTTAAATCAGTTTGTTTGTATCCAAAAGCTTGGGAAAATATCTGAAATTGACCGCATAGTAGCAGCTAAAAAGAGATGTGAGCTAAACATAATTGTCACGGTCTTGCAAGGTTGTTCGGCATTTCTGGATTTAGACTCACCTTTTGTAATCCGCTCTTTGGCATTAAGGCCAAGTTTCTAATATATCCACTACCCATTTCTGTCAAAAAAAAAAAAAAAACACTTGGATTGCTGATCAAGTTAGAGAGAAATATAGTGCATCTGGATGTTACCCGTGTGCTAAGGAGGATGCACTAAACATAGGGATTAGGTGTAACAACTTAGTAATAATCTCGTTTTGTACATTTTTAACTTCATAATTCACACTTGAATTGTAACATCTTGTCGTCCCCATGACAAACACCCTCTAAAATTTAGTCTACACTTAAATTTTGGAGCCTACTGTGGATCTTGCGATCGTTCATTCAATAGTCACTTTATGTGTGATCGATAAGTGTCAAAGCGCACCTATTCACACATGCTCAGTTTGCAACAAGTTCATGAGTGTGCTATTTTATGCAATCTTGAAAAGGAATGGAACAAGTACATCAAGAGAGTGTCTGTGCGATTTTCAACCTGTGTCGACTGTCAGTGCGCACTTTCATTGACAGTGTCTTACTTTTGGTTGTGATTGTTCTTCTATTTCGGTGAGTTTTCCCAACTGTCGCTCTTGTGCACCTTCGCTTTTGTAAGTGTCGCCTTCATGTTTACAACTGCCACTTTTACTTTTTTCATTGTAATAAGTGTTTTTTGAATGTTGTCTTTGTTCTGGTATGTGTCACTTTCAATTTCCTTCGCATTTTACAAGTGTCATTTGCACTTTCCTCTTATTGTCATAAATGTTGTCTTTTGGCATGACAGACATCACACATCACACAAATGTAGTTTTTATTTGTTTCAATGGGTAATCTTGGTGCTAATGAGTCATTCCTATCATGTAGACATGTATTGCACTCATTCACAAAGTTTCAAGGATTGTCGTCATTGTCGTCAAAAGTGTACCATTAGTGTCTAACTTAGGGAAAATTGTTGCAATGTCATCACATTAGGGGTATTATGTTGTTCATGTGTTTTGAGTGACAAATGTTGCATCATCAACTATTTTAAGTGTGTGATCATACTTAAGTTTTATCATTGTTCAATTTGGTCTCACTAATCCCACACTTAGCTAAATCTAGAAAAATTCCCACCCGACCAACTTAGCCTCACAGCCTTCCTAAACTACGCATTGCACAGTCTCAGTCCTCAAGCTTCAACCTTACCTCATGGCACTATGCAATGTGTAGTATTTGTATCCTAGAACTGCACACTACGCAATGACAATGTTTAGACCCAACCCTTGAGCTCTAGAAATGCATAATCCCTGCCTCCAACCAATCTCCTTTGCGCACTACACAGTCTCAAGCATCAAGCCTTAGCATTGAGCTCTTGAAATATGCAATTACGCAATCCCTTGGCCTCTATACCTTCGGAAATATGTAGTGGGCATCCTCAAGCCTCAAGCCCTCAACCTAAAATCTTGAACCCCTCAACTGTGCAGATGATAAGCCCTGGCCTGCCTAAACTGCACACTGTGCAATATCAAAGTTGAGTCCTGACCTCTGACCTCCTAAGTTGCGCAAATACGCAATCCCTGAGTTTGTCTCCCGGCCTGCCACCTTGTTCCAACTTAGCCAATTGTTATCATGAAGCATGCTAGATTAGGGGTTTATCATACTAATGTCATATTGTCATGTGTGTTTCAGTTGCAAGTATTTTATCATGTTATGACAGGATGATGATGAAGGAGATGGAGAAGGAGACCATGCTAGAAGACACCTTTGAAGCTATAAAACAAGTTGATCAATCAATAGGAACAAAGGGACATCAAATTTCAACAACAACTGAAGATCAAGATCACATTGAAGACTCCTTACCTTCAAGCCATATGGAGGATGAAGAAGAAGACCATGTTCCATCTTTCAAGAAGACATAAAGAAAGCAAATACAAAGACTAGCTTGACATTACCTTGCCATCATGAAGCCCATGTCATCAGTGTCATGTCATGTCATGTCATGAGTCACCATGTGCCACATCATTTTGTGGATTATTTAAATTCAATATTGGAGAAATGTAATGTAAAGTGGAAGTCCAAGAGTCATCCATGGAATGTGAAGATTCATGTAGGAGTTGAAAGGTCATAGAGAAGTCAAACAGTCATGAGGGTAGTCAAAGAGTCACAAGGGAGGTGAATGATCACCCCATTTGTTATATATACACCCTCATTGCTCATGTAAAGGACTTTTCACCTTGGCTCCTCCTACCAGGCATTAGAGAGGAAAATAATTCTTTTGGAGGAGCAAGTGGTTTCTCTAATGCTACATTATTAGAGCTAATGGTGTTCACTGTCTTGATGTATCTTAGAACTTTTTCTTAATTTAGAAGCTCGTTGAGCCAACACACTTTCATGTGTATGTCGTAAATATTGTAAGACTATTCTTTGAATGTTTGCGATGTATGTTGTTTTCATTTGTACTAAGGAAATTGAATTATTTCAGTGGCTTTGGTACTTATCTTGTTGAAGGTGTGTTGTATGTATTTTAACAATTGTTTCTTCTATGTGAACTATTTCGCTAGTTGTCCAACGATTCATTTATATGTACATGCTTGTGTGTATTTTCTATATTAGTATTATTACTTGTCTTTAAAAGGCTCACTTTTCTCTCCCCTTTCAGTAGAAGAACCCTGATACATTCCACAGTTGAACATTCCATAAGGCATACTCAGTTGCTAATATGGAGGTACCTGTGCACTACTCTCTTGTGCTCAACATTGTAGCCATGACATATCTTTAAGAATATATGGCAGTTGGGACTTATTTCCAGAAGGACTCCCACACAAAACGGTGTGAAGTTTAACTGGGACTTTTCATAGGGGAGACCCCCTTGGTTGATGGAATTCCAACACAGTCAAGAAATGGTGTTAGAAGGAGGACTAGATGAAAAGTTGTGCCCGTTGAGTCTATTTTGAATCTCTTACCTTAAATGGCTCATCCCCAAATCATAATCCCAAAATGTTTCTCTAACCTATCCCCTAGTAAACTTTTCATTTTTGTGGAACAACTTGATGACTTGTTGCAATTCAAGTTTGATAGTGAGGGTGATACATCCATTACCAAGCATGCATCTATTTTTCTTAAGTTATGTGAATACTATGAAATTGACTATGAAGATGTTTCTTGTATTCTTTTCTACCTCAGAATTGAAGGTCAAGTTAACAGATGGTGTCATACCCTACCACCTGCGTCCATTCACGCTTTTGAACAACTCATCGAGGACCTTCATTTAGCATTTAATATGTATGATTACGATGTTGTTCTTAAAATAATTAATCAACTAAGAATGAGGACTAATGAATCAATTGAGGATTTATTTGATCGATTCCTTAACCTTTGTTATGAATTTCCTAAAAAAGACACAGATTGGGATTTCTTGAAACAAAAATTTGAGGATTTGGTTCATATCTCTTTGAACGGTGAATCTAAACCTCTTGTAAGTCATGAGACACCTCTAACTTTAGAGGAGGAACCTATTACTCCTTTTGTTCTTTGTCCTCAATATTTTCTAGTACCAATCGGGGCACCTCTATGCATTAATGCTGAAGTTGGGAAATCCACAAATCAGATTACCATTCCATCTCTTCAACCTTCATCCACCTCTCATGATTTAGATCCAATGGAGGAAACCTTGGAATGGTTCATGGAGCCTAGGGTGAAGACTAATCCTTTCATTCCTCAAGATGACATTAGCGCTCTTAACCTCAATCTTGAATCTAGTTCCACTGAAATTGTTACTTTTTCAAGGGACAATTGTTATCCTTTATCATCTACATGCCATGACTCTTTGTACCACAACTTGCCTAATCAATCTGATCCACCAATTCGTTCTTCACACTCTCTTGATTTTTAAGTTGTTGGTTCAAATTACAGGTACAACGTAGTCACACTACACATGTAAAGGAGTGGGAAAGTGAAGAGACTTTTGATCTCTCTTCCCTATTTCAAATTCCCCCATGTTAAGATGATGCTCTTCCATTCTTGGATGATTTTCAATCTACTAATATTGGTAGTGAATTAAATGAAATCAATTTGTTTAGATATGTAGTCTTGGGCAACAAACATTATGGTGATGATTACTTTGTTGATATATGGGATAATGAATTCCCAAGTGCACCAGCAAATCTTGTAGTTCCTTGAGAGGATTTTGATTTGAAAGATTTAGATCTAGAATATGATTCAGTCAAAGAACATGTTCTTATGGAAACTTCCTTTCCATCTCATTATCCCTTGTGTTCTACCATTTGCGACACATCTACTTGTGATGAAGATACTCCACACTCTTCAAGTTCTTCATTTGATGAGTTAACTTCTCAATTGACATAAGGTAGTGATGTTATCTATGATTAAAAAGGAATCATTACATATTTTTTCATCCCTTGTCATCTCTTATTTTGCATGAAGACAACTCTTCAAATCAACTTGCTCATGAAATTTTTCTGATTCATAAATCTCTAGATTTGCGATCAGAAGAATCTTTCAACTTGAGTAATCTGGTTGTTGAAATTGTAAAATCTGATCAAATCAATGACAAGATGGCTACCATCCAATTAGTAGTGGTCTCATTGAAATCAGTGGAAGTAGTTATCCTCACACCATGCATTATCTGATTCAATCTCCAGAATGCGATTTTACAATCCTTGAAAGTTCCTTGACTTGTCAGGAAGTCAAGGCACTTCAACTTCCATTGATGGTTATGTCGGGATCTCGCGACTCTAGTAAGATCCATAGACTAAGTCAAATTTGCTTTTTCTCTCAAAATTCTTTTATCCGCATGGTTTCATTGGATGTAAATTCCTTCTTGAAAGACGTGTGGTATTTCAGATATAGTCTTTCAAACTTTCAAGATTCGGTTTCTGATCAAATTCAACATTCTATTTTAGTTAATTATTCTCCATTCAAGGATCTTGTACTTAACTCAGTTTTGGGGTGTGTATCTCTCATAGAAGCATGGAACTAAGGAGTTGATAATTAAAAACACTACCTTTTGTCGAAGGAATCATGTCTATCAGATGCATTTCAGAATAGTCAGCTCCTGGTTTTTCTTGTGAATGTTATATGGTTAATCTATTTCTTCATCACACCTTAAATATCTTTGAGTGCTAGTGAATGCATGATTTATTGTGTGAATCAAATTCTTGTTCATTCATTGCATCCTAACTGGTTTCATGTGTTTGTTATACTGACATTTCTTTTTACTTCTTTCGACAATTACGATGTTAATGCAATGTGTAACTAGTTACAAGGAAATGGTTTGCTATATTTATCATGTGAGGCAGATGGTTCGTTTGTTCAAGGAATTTGCAAAATTGTTCATACTAACCTATCTTTGTTGTCTTCTAATTGAGAATCTCATGCCACAAACAGTCCATCTGATCATAATATTAACTGTCACTTGTTTTATCATTTTCCCACTAATATATCTGATGATAGTTGCTTCACATTGATTAATATTATGCTTTATCTCACTATTCAAATATTTGTCAAGTAGTTGAGGCACTTCAACCTTCGTTGATGGTAATGTCAGGTCTTCACTATCTTGACGAGTTCTTTGAACACGATCAAATTCATTTTCCCTCACAAGATTTTGTTGGGGCATGGTTTTGCCCAATTTTGACACCCTTTTCCATACTTTACCTCTCCCATTTTGAACTATATTTAACCCCCATTATGCCTATTTTGGTTATAATACTTAGGTTTTTTCCAAAAAGGGTGTTGTAAGCTGAAGGTATGCAAATTAACATGAAAAAACGTCTTTTACCTTAACTTTAAGTATTCCTTACAGCTAGTTGTTCTTTATTTAATTACCATGCCAACTAATCTAGAGTTCTTGTGCAGATTTGTTTTGATTCGGAAACAGACCCATAATTCCTGCAGACAGTTGTGCGATCCTATTTCCTGCAAACACTCTGGAATTCTTGTAGCCACGGATTTCCTGTAACCGCTCGGATTTCCTGTAGCAACATCAGCGGTTAGCTATGTTCCACGAATATCTAAGTCAAACAGGAACATGGGTTTTGTGGGGAATATATCACATATGGATGTTGTCCTATTGGTTGTTTCAGATCTACCAACGATACCACCCAGATTCATAAACCTTCTCTCGTTGGCCGTTTGGAGGAAAGCTACAGCCATGTAACGAATTTAGTCTAATCCATGTGTCAATCATGGGTTAGAGCCAGTATGGCTAAATTCGATATTTTGTAACAGGACTGTTAGCTGATGGCTTAGATTAGTAGTCTTCCTTACTTCGAGCCATATTTGGGCTTTTGTAAATGTATAAATTTTGTTCTAGTTTTTATGATAGGGGGTTGTTGGGTTGGTTTCAGCTAAGACTGTATATCAGATTGTACTCGACTATATCTTTTTCAGATTAATACAATATTATATGTTCTGTCTACTTCAATGAGCAAGTTCTTCTAATTTGAAGGGGTTGTGAGTAAGGGAGGGCCCCCTTTGCTCACAACTCCTGTAGTTTAATGTTTATGCATTTTATTTCTATTATGTAATAATAATTTATTTCTACAGCTAATGCACTCTTCCTAATATATCAGCAACACTTGATTAAATGAACTAGTTTCCTGTTAATGTGTGGAATTCATTTAATGTAGATTTAATTTCTAATGTTGATTGAATTTCTGAGTTTGTTGTAAGTTGATTTCTATATATTTTCCTAATCATCATCAACAATCTCAAGAGTTATAAAGGGATGTGTGATCCACTCTATAGCCTTTGTTGCTAGGTGATTGATGCAGGAAAGAGTCATTGGTTTTGTATGATTGGCTAGTTAGATTAATCAGCACTTATAGGGTTGATGATTTATGTTAATCAAATTATAAGGCTATAATTTGACTCAACATTTTGGTGTCATTGCTAGGGAGGTGCTAAAGGGATAATATTGGAGTGTTTTTTTTGTATTACATGCATTGTTTGAGATTTTTCAGGACTGGGGGAGTCGAAGTGGTAAGACGAAGGGCAAAGCCCACACACCGGAGGAGGTCAGAAATTCACCAAAGTCGTGTCCTGATTGTTTGGTAAGTAGTTTCTTTTGAATTTGTTTGAATAGTAGATGATTAGGTCCAACATCTACAAATGTATTTTGTGGTGGTGTGAGCACCACTTCATTTACTAATACACTGGCAAGGAAAAAGAAGTCTACAAGATATAAGGCAGCAAGAGAAGAAGAGTCTGGTCAGGAGGTTTGTGGTCCTGAAAAGAGCCTAGAACATATTCCTGCTTCTACAGTAGCAGCTTCTGCAGGAAAATCTTTTGTTGTTGCCCATTTCAAATCTCCTGTCACAAGGAAAACAACATCTTTTCTCAGTGGTCAGCCTGAAAAGGAATTCCTTGGCAATCCTATTCAAGAACCAGAATTCCAAACCATTGATTCCGCAGAATCTGTAGTTTACAAAGGCCCCACTTCCTTTTGGTCCAGAATGGCTCATGAAGAGGGGACTGGTCACACAGATGGATACGATGAGAAGGAAGAAGAATTGGTCACATTCGAATTCCCTATCAGGGAGGCTGGTGGAGCTACTCAGATGAAGAATATTCCTCCTTCAGCCTTGCCTAACTTTTGTGGGGTTCCCAGTGAAGATCCTGATGCCTTTTTATTCGAGTTCAATGTGTTATGCAGGAGCTATGACTATTCTTCCAATGCTCAGAAGCTGAAGTTGTTTCCTGCAACATTGAAGGATGTAGCTCTCAGGTGGTTTATGGGGTTGGCTTCAAACTCCATTACAACTTGGGAGGAAATGAAAAAGGTATTCTTAAGGAAATATCAAGATTATTGCAAGACTAGGGACCTCAGAGAAGAGATTTTTGGCATGACTTAGAAGGAGGGGGAGAGTCTTGAGGACTTGGTGGAGAGATTTCAGTGCAATCTGAAAAGACCCAAAATGAATCAACTAAGCAAGGATACTAAGAGAACAATATTGCTCAAAGCAATCAGACCAAAATCTCTAGAGATTTTGAATTTGATGGGAAGAGGTGACATATCAAAGTTGGGCTATGATGAAGTGTGTGAGACATGTCGGCGATATTCAAGAGGTAATTCTAAAATTGGAGGAGGAACAAGATACTTCTTCCAGGATTGTCAAGTCAGTTGCTGCAGCTGGAGTAACCCGAGTTGAAATGGGTAATTTATTTGAAAATTTGAAAATTGTTTTTCTTAGCACATTATCTTCTCAATTGGATGTTTTGCAGGTTAAGAAGAAACAGGAAAAATATTTGGCCGTGTTCTGTTTGAAATGCAGGAAGAAGCATGCCTTGAGGGAATGTCCTGTAGATAGCATAGAGGTATACCGAATCTGTGAAGCAGAGCATTCCACTGATCAATATCCTTCACTTCCTAAAATCAAAGCAGCATATCTAGCATATCAAGGAGTTGTCAATGCACTTTATGCAATGGCACCTCAAAGACCATGGCAAACCACGTGCTGTAGGTATGGCTCAGTCACATTTTCAAGTTCCTTATAATCAAAATCAAAAGTGGAATATTCCAATGCCCTGGTAGCCTTGGCCTCCACAAAAGCCTTGGCAGGGGAACTTTTCTTACCCTACCACTCAAAATTTTCCTTCTCAAAACTTTTATCCACTGCATCCCACACAGCAACAAATGATTCAACCTTAGCAACAACAGCAGCTTCAATTGCCTGCCCCACCAAATCAACCTCGTCCTATGCAACTTCCTGCCCAGCCAGTGTCTAACCCCAATAATAAAACCATCCAATCTGCTCACAACATTGGATTGGTCACCTATCCCACTTTTCCTACCTATTGTATTGCACCACAATCATTGCAGGAAATTTTTGTTCCTGTGTCACTGCAGGAAATCCAACTAAGGTCAGGAAAAGTGGTGACTCAACCTGGAAGAATTGAAGAGATTGTAGAGGAAGATACTCTAGAAATGCCTGAAGTTGAAACCACACCTGAACTAGCAGAACAACCTACTTCAAGGCCACAAGAACCTTCCTCATCCCATACGATCCAGCCTCCTTTTCCAGAGAGGTTGGAAATGAGACTAAAACAGCCCAAGTTTGATCTTGTGTCTGAATTGAGAAATGTATGCATTAAGATCCCGTTGTTGCAAGCAATTAAAGATATCCTGATCTATGCTAAAACAATAAGGGAGCTATGTACCAAGAGACCAGGAAGACAAAAGAGAGAACTCTCTACAATTCAAGTAGGTGGAAAGCTTGCAAGTTTAATGTCTACCGGATTTGTTACTGAAAAATATGCAGACCCTGGAATCCCTGTGGTTACCACCTTTATCAATGGACAACCTATAAAAAACACTTTAATTGATTTGGGTGCAACCATTAATGTGATGACTATGGAGACCTTATCTAGAATAGGAACCTTTGACTTATTGCCTACTCCTACCATGTTAGAATTAGCAGACAGGTCTAAGGTAAAGCCAGAGGGGGTATTAGAAGACATTGTCATCTCATTAGATTCCTGGAAGTACCCTGTAGATTTTTATGTTCTTCAACCCAAAACTAACTTAGGAGGGCATCCTTTGATCTTGGGGAGACCGTGGTTAGCCACAACAGATGCTTATATAGGGTGTAGGTCCGGAAACATGACCATCACTCATGGGACTGAAATAAAGCATATTAATTTGTATCCCCTTGCTCAACCTCTCTTAAGATCAGAAAATACACATTGGGTTGAAGAAGAAGAGCATGATTCAGAATGTACCCGACCAGTTTTGACAATCACCCAAGCTATGAGCCTTAAAGAAAATTCAGAAGAAAATTTGATAAATTGTTGTATTTCTAATCCTGATTTTTTGCAGCAAGAAGAAGGGAAGTCTAGTCATAATTTAGATTTCATTACTAATCTGCAGGATTTTCATGAGTATAGTACAACAATCGAACTACATTCAGCCTTATTATCTGCATTTCCTGCATATTCCATGACTAAATGGGGGAGTAAGGTAGTTGAAATTTTTCCTGAAAAACCTTTGAATATTAATTCTGCCTTAACCCCTGAACAGGAAAAATAGTTAATTCAAGCATTGAAAAACTTTTCAGACACTTTTGCTTGGGAATACACAAATATGAGAGGCATTCACCCAGACACATGCATTCATCATATTTATATAGAAGAGAAAGCCAGGCCCGTGAGACAGCCACAAAGGAGGATGAACCTCGCTTTAAGGGAAATTATGAAAGATGAATTGCAGAAATTTTTAAATGTAGGGTTCATCTATCCTATCTCAAATAGCTAGTGGGTATCTTCATTGGTTATTGTCCCCAAGAAGAATGGTAAATGGTGAGTGTGTGTGGATTACAGGGAACTAAACAAGGCTACCTTGAAATATCACTTTCCCTTTCCTTTTATAGACCAAGTGCTGGACACTTTAGCACGAAAAAAATATTTTTCCTTCCTAGATGGGTTCAACAGGTACAATCAGATTAGGATAGATCCAAAAGACCAAGAAAGGACTACATTCACATGTCCCTAGGACACCTATGCATATAGGGTATTACCATTTGGTCTATGTAACGCACCAGCCACATTCCAGCGGGCGGTCCTTGGTATTTTCTCTGATCTTTTGCATGATTGCGTAGAGGTTTATATGGATGAATTTACAGTCATGGGTGATACTTTTGAAGAAGCTTTACATAATCTTGAGAAAGTTTTGCAGAGATGTAGAGAAACTAATCTCTCATTAAGTAATGAAAAATGTTTTATGATTATGAATGAAGGTATTGTTTTGGGTCATCATGTTTCTGTTGCAGGAATTAAAGTTGATCTGGCAAAGATTGAAGTCATTGCAAAGCTACCCCCACCAACCAATCAGAAGGGAGTCTAAAGTTTCCTTGGACATGCAGGCTACTATAGAAGGTTTGTTGAAAATTTTACAAAGGTAGCCTCTCCATTATTTAAATTATTGACTAAAGAAGTTGAATTTCATTGGGATGATGAGTGTCAAGCTGCATTTGATACACTCAAGGAAAAAATTTCTTCAGCACCGATCTTGAGAGGCCCATATTGGAAATTTCCTTTTCATATTTCCATTGATGCCTCTGATTTAGCCATAGGAGTAGTATTGGGACAAAAGGAGGATCCTGTAACCCATGCTATTTATTATGTTAGTAAAAATTTAACTCCTACAGAATTGAATTACATGGTAACTGAAAAATAATTCCTTGTTGTGATTTATGCTATTAATAAGTTTAGACATTACATCACGGGCTATGAAGTTTTTGTACACACCGATCACTCTACCATTCGATATCTCATGAATAAACCAGTTACTAATGGCAAGATTACTAGGTGGCTTTTGTTGTTGCAGGAATTTGACATCACGGTATTGGATAGGCCTGGAAAGGAAAATCAGGTAGCTGATTTCTTATCTAGACTCAACCATGCAGGTGAGGATGTTCCTGTTAATGATAGCTTTCCTGATGAAAATTTGTTTGCTATTTTTGTTAAAACACCTTGGTTTGCAGACATGGCCAATTACCTTGCTACAGGAAAGTTGCCTCCTTACTTTTCATCTAATAAGAAAAAGAGAATTATTAAGAAAAGTGTTGATTACTCTTGGATTAGGGGAGATCTTTTTTTCACTAGACTTGATTTGATCATCCGCAGGTGTGTCCAGGAAGATGAGATCTATGACATTTTGAGAGCCTGTCATGATGAATCGTGTGGAGGACATTTTGAAAACAAGTGGACAACTTACAAGATCCTTCCCTTAGGTTACTATTGGTCAAATCTTTTCAAAGATGTGAGAGAATATGTCTGGAAGTGTGACAGCTGCCAGAGAATGGGGCAGCTTGTACAATCAGGCGAGATGCCTTTGCAGCCACAGGTTCTCATAGAACCTTTTGAGAGGTGGGCTCTTGATTTTGTAGATCTCATCAACCCTATGTCCAAAGGTAAGAAGTACATTTTAGTTTGTACTGATTATGTTACGAAGTGGGTGGAGGCAAGAGAACTACCTAGAGAAACAGAGAAAACAGTGGTAGATTTTCTTTTTTTCTGATATTTTTGTAAGATTTGGGGTACCTAGGGAAATAGTCACTGATCAAGGTACTCAGTTTGTGTCAAAGCTTATGCAGAAATATCAGATTATCCATCAGAAGTCCACCCCTTATCATCCACAGGCCAATGGGTAGGTGGAATCAACAAATAAGGTGTTGGAGACAATCCTTACCAAGACGGTGCAATTACATAAGAAGGATTGGTCTGACCGACTTCCTGAAGCATTGTGGGCCTACAGGATCACATGGAGAAATACCACTGGCTTTTCTCTGTATGAATTGGTGTATGGAAAGCAAGTTTTATTGCCCATTGAATTTCAGATCAAAACTTTTAAAATGGCAGCAGATTTGGGTATAGACCTTGACGAAGCTCAGCAACAAAGAATCCTACAGCTCAATGAGTTGGATGAGATTAGGCAGGATGCTTTTCAGCATACTAACTTGATTCAGAAACAATGGGCTAAATGGCATGACAGATACATTAAAAAGAAGCAGTTCAAAGAGGGAGACTGGGCATTGTTGTATGATTCAAAATTTAAGAACTTTAAAGGAAAATTTAACACACATTGGTTGGGCCCCTATGAAATTGAGAAAGTCTTTGATAATGGATTTGTTCGGGTTAAAACCATTGATGATGGGAGTGTTACCTTCTTGGTAAATGGGCATAAACTCAAGTTATATCAAAAACCCCAATATAAGGAGGAATTTATGGAAGAAATTGTGAAGAAAAGAAAGTTGGAGATGGTGAGAGAAGGGATCATTCCTTCCACTATATCTTCTTGATTTCATGCTGACACAATGAGCTCACTCTGTTCCTCCTCATGCTCGGTAAAACATGAGAGGAATGTCTATTGGGTATAGGTTTATTCCTTTTTCCGGGCCCAATGGACTAATTACAGAAAAGGAGCCCCCTCGAAGTCTTCTTTTCCAAGTATTTCAGACTCTCTAAAATTGAAATCTAGTGAGCATGGACTACCCTGGGCTCGTTAAAATTACAGGTCAGTAGGTTCTTTAGGATCCTCTCAATAAATTTTGTTTTCAGTTAAATCTGGATTGCTTGTGTTGGACTGATGTGGGATTTCTTAAGGCCCTCCTTCCAACAATCTTGGCCCATCGACATCAACAAGTTATCTGGGTGCAAGATCAGAGTCTTATGATGCCTTGAAGCTTGTATGCCCTAATGATAGGCTATCTTGCCAACAGCAATGGGGAATCACTATGGCTCCTTGACTGTTGGATCCTACAGGGGGTTTGACAACAACTCATTAATTCACACCCGATAGGATGCATTAGGGTACCTTGGTCCTCGCTCTCATTAAAGGTGATGGGCCTCGCATTGGTTAACAACTGACCTCAATGGCTGGTAATCCAATGAGCTCATTGCACATTTGACATTAGCACCTTTATTCATGTGCAGTGAACTGTACACAAACGAGGGAGAAGTATTGTTTAATGGCTTGATTTCCTGTAGAAGTTCCCCAAGTCATGGTCCGATTTCCTGTAGAAGTTCCACAAGTCATGGTTCAATTTCCTGCAGAAGTTTTGCAAGTCATGGTCCGATTTTCGGCAGAAGTTCTGCAAGTCATGGTCTGATTTCCTGCAAAAGTTCTACAAGTCATGGTTTGATTTCCTGCAAAAGTTCCGCAAGTCATGGTCCAATTTTCTAGAAGACTCAGCAGTCACGGTTCCATTTCCTGCAGAAGGTTGCAGTCCCAGTTCCATTTCCTGCAGCGACACCCTGGTTTTCTAAAAAACAAAAAAAGCATAGACAAAGCATTAATTTAAATTATTTAAAGTACTGATAGATTTTAATTACTAGTCGAGGTCATGAATTATGAAGTCATATATCTGATTTAACTATTAGGTGGGTTATCATCTCAAGGACATGCACGCGTCATCCAAAGTACTAGACCGTTGGAAGGTAAGAAAGGTAAAGTACAGTCGGCGACAGGACACTTGAGGTAAAGGGTAATTAATGCTTTAATTTTTAACATTTGTATGATTTTTCAGCTATGGTCACCCTTGCAGCAAAACACGGCCATAATCCGGTGCATTATGACTCCAGCTCCTCGCCTGATCGCCATGATTCTGACACGACCAGTAGATGTACTCCCCATATCTTCCTGCAGGTCAGATCATGATGATAATCATGATCATGACCTGTCTCTCGAAAATCTCATGCTTTTTGATAACTTTCTATAATAAGCCCTCCCTTGTCATGCGAGTCCATTGCAAAGCTTAAACCCAATATTTCCAAAGAAGTGCATACACCCTGTCTTCTAGTTTTTCACCATGTCGAAATTACATGCCCCCGTCTGCTTTGAGCTGCAAGGGCCTGAGTTGCTGGAGGCCGACCCTCGCAGTAAGGCAAGATTGGAAAAAGCAGGGTGGCTGCCATTTTTCCAGCAATTCAGCGACCACAACTCGGAAGTGACAAAATATTTCGCCCTGAACCTGAATGGCGATAAGGCTCAAGTTGGGGATGTCCAATTCAGGTTGACCGAGGGTTTGGTAGCACAAGCATGCGGGATCTCACAGCTGGGAGAACGCTGGTTTAAAAACCAATGTTTCAACAAGGGCTTGTGTGCGTCCTTCCTCCATAAAGAGCATTCGGACCTCGACTGGAGTAAGGGAATTTCGCAGGATTTCTTGAAAAGTAAGTACCAAAACTTATTGTTTTTCCTGCAGAAATACATAACGTGTGAAGGTCGCTTTGGGCTTGCATTCCTATTTCACATTCGGCTCCTCACCCATTTTCATGACAATTCGCTAAAATTTCCCTATTACTTAAGGATGTCTCTGATGAAGATGTCGACGGCCGCCAAGGAGAGGGGGGCCAATTTAGAGGAAAATTTCTATCACCACGGACTGGTGAAAATCATCCTGGTGGAGGTTTTGAAAGACAAGAAGCAGACATGGGAGGAGTTCCTGGCCGAAAACTACTTTGCAAAAAATGAGGATTCTGATTCCTCAGATTCCATGGAGGAAGCACCGGTAGATAAACTGAAGAAAAAGTCATGGACACGTGGGCTACATATAAAAGAAAAAGAGGAAGAGAAAAACTTTGACCCTTCAGAGTCTACAGAGGAAAAACCAATGGAAAAATTGAAGAAGAAGTCACAAACTCAGGGGCCACTGGTAAAGAAGGAAAGAAGGGACGACCTCAACTCTCTGAAGCCCACCGAGAAGAAGCCTGTAGAAAAACCAAAGAAGAAGAAGCCTCAGACCCTTGGGCTATAGATGAAGGAAGCAGAAAGAGATGAGGAAGTGGTGGTGACAGGGGAGACTATGGGCAAATAGCCTAAGTCGAAGAATGGCACTTCCACCTCTGCAAAAAGATTTACCAGAAGCCAGGCTATTCAGCTGGCTATAAAGGATACTGCAGATGCAGAAGTACTGCCTGAGACACCAGATAAGAAGAAGGAGAAACACCACGACCCACCCAAAGGTAAAGAGAAGATCGAGTCAGCTGAGTTTATCAACAAAGAAGCAATGTCCTTTCAGGACTCCCCGCTGCATGGAAGTGGGAATAACACAGAAGGAGAACAGCAAGCAGAGGAGGACCTTGGGTCCCCTCAATCCCTCCAAGGACATTAGGAAGGGGAAGTAACCCCTCAGAAGAGACGGTCTCTGCAGGAATTGGAAGAAATCATCACCGAGCTCACCATTTTGGAGAGAGCCTTGAGAAAGGAAAACGAGACCCTGAAGGAGAACAACCTGCATATACAAAAAGAACATGAGGAGTGGGTTTAGAAAGTGGCTCAAATTATGAAAAAGAAGTAGGCTAGGATTGACCATCTGAAAAAGAAGAATGAATTATACAAGGGTCAAATTCCTGCAGAATCTAGTGGTAACCAGTTGGACCAGTTGGTAGAGGTAGAAGATCAGTTGGCTACAGTAGTTGCAACTCAGGATAAGGAATGATTTCCTTTTTCTTTTTGGGGAAGATGCAACAATTTTGCTTGCATAAGGGGCATGCAAGAAGCTAGGTGTGGGGGAGATGTTGGGGCTTGGTTTTTCCCAATTTTGACACCCTTTTCCATACTTTACCTCTCCCATTTTGAACTATCTTTAACCCCCATTATGCCTATTTCGGTTATAATACTTAGGTTTTTGCCAAAAAGGGTGCCGTAAGCTGAAGGTATGCAAATTAACATGAAAAAGTGTCTTTTACCTTAACTTTAAGTATTCCTTACAGCTAGTTGTTCTTTATTTAATTACCATGCCAACTAATCTAGAGTTCTTGTGCAGATTTATTTTGATTTGGAAACAGGCCCGTAATTCTTGTAAACAGTTGTGCGATCCTATTTCCTGCAAACACTCTAGAATTCCTGTAGTCGTGGATTTCCTGTAACCGCCCGGATTTCCTGCAGCAACATCGACAGTTAGCTATGTTCCACGAATATCTAAGTCAAACAGGAACATGGGTTTTGTGGGGAATATATCACATATGGATGTTGTCCTATTGGTCATTTTAGATCTACCAACGATACCGCCCAGATTCATAAACCTTCTCTCATTGGCCGTTTGGAGGAAAGCTACAACCATGTAATGAATTTCGTCTAATCCATGCTTTCAGTCATGGATTAGACCCAGTATGGCTAAATTCGATATTTTGTAACAGGACTGTTAGCCGATGGCTTAGATTAGTAGTCTTCCTTACTTCGAGCCATATTTGGGCTTTTGTAAATGTATAAATTATGTTCTAGTTTTATGATAGGGGGTTGCTGGGTTGGTTTCAGCTAACACTGTATATCAGATTGCACTCGATTATATCTCTTTATTATATGTTATGTCTACTTCAGTGAGCAAACTCTTCTAATTTGAAGGGGTTGTGAGTAAGGGAGAGCCCCCTTTGCTCATAGCTCCCGTAGTTTAGTATTTATTCATTTTATTTATATTATGTAATAATAATTTATTTCTACAACTAATGCACTCTTCCTAATATATTAGCAACACTTGATTAAATAAACTAGTTTCTTGTTAATGTGTGGAATTCATTTAATGAATATTTAACTTCTAATGTTGATTGAATTTCGAAGTTTGTTATAAGTTGATTTTTGTATCTTTTCCTAATCATCATCAGCAATCTTAAGAGTTGTAGAGGGATGTTTGATCCACTCTATAGCCTTTGCTGCTAAGTGATTGATGTAGGAAAGAGTCATTGGTTTTGTATGATTGGCTAGTTAGATTAATCAACACTTACAGTGTTAAGCCTGCATATATTTTGCGCAACATCTCACAAGATTACCTGCCCTGGGTTGATGATTTATGTTAATCAAATTATAAGGCTACAATTTGACTCAACAGATTCTCATCTTGATCCTACACTTTTAATTCAAAATTGATCTTTTCAATGATTTCAAGGTTCTCAAGAGGACTATTTTGAATTTCATTATCCAATCATTGAGTGCTTGGAGCAATCTTACCTGGAAAGCTTCATCGCAAATAACAATTTTTTATTTTTTTTCATGCTTGCTAAGGAGGATATTACATATGAAGATAAATTTTCCAGAGGCTTCTGAGTTTTGTTTAGTTATGGTTTTCACCGAAAAGGTAAGAGTATGAGTTGTTTATAAGCAGTGGCTATGATATATCTTTCTGCTGACAGGAAAGACCTTCAATTTGTTGGGAAAGTTATTCAAGCACTTATCTTTCCTATTTCATGTTGTTTTATATCTATTTTAATCGCTTGTATCTTTGTGTATGCAGGTCAGGAGCAGCTATTGTGGCTACATTGGAAATTTCATTATATGTGACCTACACCTTCTAGCTCATTAGGTTAGGAGTAGGTCTAGCTAGATATTAGTCTTCCCTTGCACACTCATCTTACACTCGCTCTCTGTACTATTTCTTATGTTTTCTTACTCTTGTCTTACATCCTGTTTTCGGTTATCCTCCTTTCTTTTTTTTTCCAAGGAAAAAAACGGTAACCTTTTATTAAAAATTTAATGAAAAGTTACACTAGCACATGCAATGAAGCATTCAGTATGATGCCACATGGGCTCGCAGCGTTAGTAAACTAACGTGCACAAAGAATAAGAAGGAGAAGAGAAAAGAGAACGAAAAAAGGGAAAAAACCTGACTTCCGGCAATGAGAGAAACTCACGCTTCAGGTTTTTCGCCCCTTTTTCTTTTCAACCTTGCGCCACTCTCCCACAGTGGGCTCGGTCGAGGCAACGACTAACTGGGTTGTTTCATTCTGTTGTCCTGTTTCTTTATCTGAATCTGAAGTATCTGAGTGATGCTGCCGTTTGATGCCTCCCATGCTTTGATCCACGCTTCTCATCTCTGTCTGATTTTGCTGGGTCTCTGCCTGAAATGAATGAGGCTGTAGCTCCTTGTTGGCTGCTGTATTTTCCTTCTGGGTCTCTAGATCAACCTCCTCTATGGTGGTATCATCCTCCTCTGCTTCTGTTTCTGCGTCTTCTGATACTGTGGGGGCTGTCTTTTCCGCGGTTTTCTTCTTTATGACATTGTCTATATTCTGCCATCCTTTGTGCTTCCTTTGTTGTGGCTTGCTCTTGTTAAGGCTTTTGCATGCATTGAACAGATGACCTGTTTGTTGACATCCCCTGCATCTGAATGCTGTGTTCTCATAATCCAGAGGTTGTTTCCATTGAGTATTGTTGAAATTCAGGATGATGCTTTCTGGTAACCCCTGACTGAGATCTACCTCGACGCAAATTCTAGCAAAGGTAAAGATTCCTTTTAAATGTCTCTCTGTATCAATCTTTAACATTCTTCCGAGGGTATTCCCTATTGCTGCTAAGGATGAAAAGTGCCAAAAATGCATCGGAAGATTATGTAACCTTACCCATACCGGCATTTTTGACACCACCATGGTGTTTGGATCAAACTCCGGGAACCAGGGGGTAACAAATAGTCCCGCACTGCCCCAAAACCATGGTCCTTCGGTAAGAGCTTTTTCCCTCTCTTCTTCAACGCGAAAGACTACTATGAAGAATCCTTTCGAGCATAGGTGGATCCGGCAGTTTTTTGTCCATGCCGTGTGTATCCATTGATACAAAGCATCCGATCTAGGCCAGAAGCCGTTAAATCTACAAATAACGGCGTTTTTTTGTAGATCTGTGAATATGCCCTTTACCTCTGGGATATCCAACGGAATGGAGGGGCTCTCTGGTACTTCATCCACGATATACTGCCCTGGAGGGATATTAACAGTTGCATGTTCTTTCCCCTTTGGGGTTTCTGTCCCTTTTGCTGCGTCTCTGTAGGATCCTGTAGGTTTTGATGTGGATCCCTTAGATCCACCTCGCAGCCGGAGATTGAGGATAACAGTTGAATCTTTTGCAACCCTGTAATGCTGGAGGGTGTGTTGATCCTGCATGCATAGCCCTGAAAATAAAAGATTTTGTAATGCAACTGGAGTGCCCAATTTGACCTGTATCTCTTTTTTTAAATCCAGTACAGTCATCCATTCCCAGATCTGCACACAAACGTGTCTTCCTTCTGTTGATCTGATAAAAATTTGTTTCAGATCTGCAATGTCTACCTTGTTCAGGTTCCATTTTACTGGTTTGAGTTCTGGATCTGGCTGGCTTTCAACTGTCTGTTGCCTAAGACAAAAATGTCTGCCTTCTGTTGATCTGATGAAAAATTGTTGATCTGGGTCCGTGTGGTCTAGCTTAAATTTTTTCCTCCCTGAACCTGGTGCGATTTGAGTCACAGAGGCGATTAGATCCGGCCCAGATCTGCTGTCTTTACGGACCCGGAAGGGCAGATCTGTACCATGCACCCGCGGAAAGCCAAACAGGGGCAGAGGAAACGGGAGTCGACTCTGTATCCCGATGACGCAGACTGGGCGAACTCGCCAGGGAATACCACCCACGAAAGAGGGCGGATCATCCTGAAAACGTGTGGGGGTCGATAGATAGGAAGCATAAAACCCCAAGCAATGAAAGGGGGGATCCAGAGTCGCCCTAAGAAAGTTGAAATGAGCCAAGACAGGTGGAATAACCTCAAATACCTGACTGTTTTGATTTGTTACCAGTGGCTCCTTTCCGTTGATGTATCTGGTCCAGATCCAAGAGGTTTCATCGCGCGTTGAGAATCCCTCAGTCAAGCTCCAACCCTTTCCAGCGTCAACCAAATCTGTGAAGGCGGCAGCGGCAGCGAATAGTCCTGCAGCATCGAACATAACCGTGGGGGCGGCAGCGGCAGCGGAAGGACCTGCAATAAACCTAATCTCGCAACCTCCGGCCATGGCTCTTCAGTGCTAATGGTGATCGTTATTTTTCGGTTATCCTCCTTTTTATTTGTCCTTTTTATTTTGTTTTCTTGTTGTGTCTTATAGAGTTCAGGCCTCTGTGATCCATATCAAGTTTGTGAGAGATTTTTCGGCGTAAATCACATGGAAAATCATTTGTCGACGCGTTTCGAACCAACTAGTGTGGTTCATCGTCAGGACAAGTTGGTTCGAAACGCATCGACAAATGCTTTTCCATGTGATTTACGCCGAAAAATCTCTCACAAACATGTTGTGTCTTGTCTCTTCTTTCGTTTTGTTTAATAAGACTTTGCATGAGGGATGTTCCCTTCGACTTGAAAGATAATTTGGAAAAATAAAAGAGGGTTTCATGACACTGCAACATTTGGCTAACCTTTAGTCCTTCTTTATCGTATTGGTTCATAAGTTTTGGTCGATGATGTTTTGCTGGAAAATACAATCCTTGCGTAAGGGGAGCTTTGTGTGAAACCGTGATACCCACATCCATTTTAGGAGCCTCATTTATCTGCTCATTCTTTATGTTTCGGTGTTTTCCACATTGATGAATCAATCAAGTAGAGAAGGACAAGTGGAAAATCTAAATGAGTAAACCAATACCAGAGGTTTTATATACGCTTCTCTGAAGGAACAACCTCTTTTTCTCTCAATAGGTTGGGATCCCTCTTCCAGCCCATGAAATGAATAAGTTTTGATGCACATTCCTATATAAATAAATAAATAAAGGGTGAAAGAAGAGAAAGGCTTCATGCACAGGGAGGTGAAGCAAGTAACTCTGTCTCGGTAATGTCTAGGATCCCTGGTAGCAGACCAATGTTTTTGTTCCTGAAGTGACTCCGTCAAAGTACTGTCCAAGCTTGCTGGTAGCAGAGCAACACCAGAGATGAAAAAATATACTCTGAAAATCTAAAGCTGCAAATAACATTACCCTTCTCTTGATTTGAAACATTGCGATATGGTTGGATTTATGATTGTGTTCAATAGAGAAAGAGATGAAGGTGACTATATCTATAACTAGGTTAAGTGGGGAAGCTATAGTAATATATACAATGAATCAATACTTCCTAAAAAACTCGCCCCTGCACAAAAGGTTAAACCTAGGCAGAGAAGTTGGAGTTCTCCCTATGTGTCGCCAAGTGTTGTCATTGTGACAAACACCCTTCAAAATTCAGAATACACTTGAACTTTGGAGCCTACCATGGATCTTGCAATCATTCCTTCCATAGTCACTTTATGTGCGGTCGATAACTGTCAAAGCACACCTGCTCACACATGCTCATTCTACAACAAATTCGTGAGTGCGCTCTTTTATGAAAGCTTGAACAGACATGGCACAATTCCATCAAGATAGTTCCTGTGAGATGTTCAACCTATGTTGACAGTCAGTGCACACTTTCATCGACAGTCTCTCACTTTTAGTTACGATTGTTCTTCTATTTCGGTGAGTTTTCCCAATTGTCACTTTCGTGCACCTTCGCTTTCGTAAGTGTCACTTTCATGTTTATAAATGTTTCTTTTACTTTTTTTCACTATAATAAGTGTCGTTTTCATGTTGTCTTCATTCTAACATGTGTATCTTTCAATGTCCTTTGCATTTTGCAAGTGTCATTTGCACTTTCCTCTTACTTTCACAAATGTAGTCTTTTGGCATGGTAGGCATCACACATCACACAAATGTAGCTTTGGTTTATTTAAAGGGGTAACCTTGGTTCTAATGAGTCATTCTTATCATGTAGACATGTATCACACTCATTCCCAAAGTTCCAGGAACTGTCGCACAAGTGTCGTCACCGTCATTGCAAAGTGTACCTTTTGTGTCGCACTTGGGGAAAGTTGTCGCAATGTCGTCATATTTGGGGTATTATGTTGTTCATGTGTTCTAAGTGATCAATATTGTGTCGTCAACTATTCTAATTGTGTGAGCATACTTAAGTTTTATCATTTTTCACTTTGGTCTCACTAATCCCACACTTAGCTAAACTTGGAAAAGTTCCTGCCCAAGCAACTTGGCCTCACTCGACCTTCCTGAATTGCATACTACACAGTCTCAGTCCTCAAGCTTCAAAATTGCCTCTTAGCACTGCGCAATGCGCAATCTATGCCTCCCATAATTATGCACTGCGTAGTGACAATGCTTAGTCCCGACCCTTAAGCTCTAGAACTACGCAATCCCTGCCTTCATCAAGTCTCCTTTGCGCATTGTGCAGTCTCAAGCATTAAGCCGCAACCTTCATCTCTTGAAATGCACAACTGCGCAAACGCTTTGCCTATGTCCCTCTGAAACTATGGAGTGAGCACCCTCAAGCCTTAAGCCCTCAACCTGACCTCTTGAGCCCCTCAATTATGTAGATGACAAGCTTTGGCCTGCTTGAACTACACATTGCGCAGTCTCAAGACTCAGTTCTGACCCCTGACCTCCTGAGCTGCGTAATCCCTAAGTCTATCTCCCAGCCTGCCACCCAGTTCTAGCTTAGCCAGTGGTTATCATGGAGCATGCTAGACTAAGGCTTTATCATACTGATGTCATCTTGTCATGAGTGGATTCCAGTTGTAGGTATTCTATCATGTTATGACAGGATGATGAGGAAGGAGATGGAGAAGGAGATATTTCTAGAAGACACATTTGAAGCTACAAAACAAGTTGATCAATCAAGAGGAACAAAGGGACATCATATTGCGATAACAGCTAAAGATCAAGGTCGCATTGAAAAATCCTTACCTTCAATCCATATGGAGGATGAAGAAGAAGACCATGTCTATCTTTCAAGAAGACATAAAGAAAGTAGCAGCAAAGAGTGGCTTGACATTTCCATGTCATCAGTGTCATGTCATGTCACATCATGAGTCACCATGTGCCACATCATTTTGTGGATTACGTAAATTCAATATTGGAGAAATGTAATGTAAAGTGGAAGTCTAAGGGTTATCCATGGAAAGTGAAGAGTCGTGTAGGAGTCGAAAGGTCATAGAGAATTCAAATAGTCATGAGGGTAGTCCAAGAGTCACAAGGGAGGTGAATGATCACCCCATTTGTTATATATACACCATCATTGCTCATGTAAAAGAGTTTTCGCCTTGGCTCCTCCTACCAGACATTAGAGAGGAAAATAGTTCTTTTGGAGGAGCAATTGGTTGCTCTAATGCTCCACTATTGGGGGTAGTGGGTTCCCTATCTTGATGTATCTTGGAAATTTTGCTTAATTCAAAATCTCGTTGAGCCAACACACTTTCATGCGTATGTCGTAAATATTGTCAGACTATTCTTTGAATGTTTGCAATGTATATTGTTTTCATTTGTACTAAGGAAATTGAAGTAATTCAGTGGCCTTGGTACTTATCTCGTTGAAGGCGTGTTGTATGTGTTTTAAAAATCATTGCTTCTATGTGAACTATTTTGCTATTTGTCCAACGATTAATTCATATGTACATGCTCATGTGTCTTTTCTAGATTAATATTATTACTTGTCTTTAAAAGGATCATTTTTCTCTCCCCTTTTGGTAGAAGAACCCTAATACATTT
The DNA here is from genome assembly GCA_031772625.1 of Pinus tabuliformis. Taxonomy (NCBI): domain Eukaryota; kingdom Viridiplantae; phylum Streptophyta; class Pinopsida; order Pinales; family Pinaceae; genus Pinus; species Pinus tabuliformis. Next base: position 602,409,420 of record CM062812.1, on the reverse strand, counting down.
TGCATTTGAACATTCCACATGGATTACTCACTTTCTAATCTGAAAGTACCTGTGCACTACTATCTTGTGCTGAACTTTGTATCCAAGTCATATCTTTAAGAATATATGGCAGTCGAGCCTTATTTCCGGAAGGGCTCCTACACCATATGGTGCGAAGTCTAATTGGGACTTTTTATCGGGGAAACCCCCTTGGTTGACGAAATTCCAACACCGTCAACACATCTGTATTTTATAATTTAATTATGTTTGGTTTATTAGAGAAATAACACTATGGTTTCTTCACTTTTTTATAGGTGCATTTGTTCCCATCTATGTCGGCATATGGACATCATTTTCGCATGGAGGATGTCGATGATGGATGCATGACACAAGACTGTGGAGTGGAAGTCGAGTTCGACCAATCTCGTCGTGCTAGCCACCGCGAACAAAACCTAATACAAGAGACGTTAGGTTACATCGGAAAGATACATGAGATCATTGAAGTGAACTTCTATTCATTCCAATGTGTTATTTTTAAGTGCATGTGGTGGGACACCTTTGATCGGAATAATTTAAAGGAAGATCGCGATAGTGGGATGATCTCTATCAACTCTAGAAATATGTGGATGAAGCTAGGGAGCCTTATGTTGTCCCAAAACACTTCAACCATGTGTTTTTTTACCTAGATGTGTTGGATAGGGATTGGTGGTTCGTATTGAGACACGACCCTAGATCAAAACATATTTTTGAGAACAACGGTGTTATCATGCCAAGAAAGATAATCATGGTGATGACAACGAACAATGATATGTACTTGTGTTATTTCATCATTTATATTATTGTTGTATGTTTTAGTTTTTTTATTTCGCTATGTATATTTTTTTGTTCGTCTTTTTTGGCATTTTATATAACTGGTAAGATTCAAAAACATTTTAGCATGTTTTTTTGAGTGGAAACATTTTTACACTTAAAACTAAGTATTTCCAATTGTGTATTTTATAATTTAAAAATTAAAATTTCAACATATTTGTTTAATTCTAATTTACATAGGCTTCTTTTATAGGCTTTGGATAGACATCATGATGGATCAAAAGATTGTAATTCTAAGCACGAGTTATCAATTGTGTACTCTTTTGTTGTAGTTTTGTGACCCCAAACATATGTTTCTAATATAAACCATTTTCTCATCTAGATAATATAAAGGTCCATTTTGAATCTAAATGTGAGCACTCCATTAATAATGTTTATTTATAACTATATTTTTTTAAGATATCAATCTAAATATACTCATTATCTTATTTCTTAAATGACATTGTGAGTATCAATCTAAATAACTCACAAAGTGATAGAAAATGGAAAAGGAAAATCATATCTATGTTATACATGTGTACTAAAAGGCCTACTACAACCACCTTCAAAGTTTTTCAATATGGTAAAATAACCTCCCTTATTATCATTATGCAATACATCTCCATAAATATAAATGTTTAAAACACGGTGTACAATATCTATGATAATAAGGATTCAAGGTGACAATCATTCTCAAATAGGAAAATGAGAAGAATATCTTAAAAATGAGAAAATGGGAATTTGGAAACAACATTGAAGATTTATTCTAGAAAGGTTTACAATAGCACTCCAAGATTTCGATAGAATAAGTCGATTCTTCCCTACTTGACATAAAATGATTGAGATGAAGAAGTTAAAAAGAGGGAATGTATAATTAGATGTTAGATGCTTATTGGTTTATTGATTGTTTCACATGTTTTTTATTCAGGTTTATACCAAAATCAATATAAATCATGTAGTGATAAATTTATGAGGACTTTAACAATGAAATTTTTTTGTATTAATATGTAATATTAGATTCTTGATGGGAGAGGTAAACTCATGTTTACTATATTTAAATTCCAGTTCTTACAACATTATGTAAAATAAAGCAGGTTTTATGTGCATGTATAAAATGTTGATTACATCTTTTTATGGACCATAAGAGAAACAAATGAACTTACATGGATGCATGAGAGGCTTTATTTTTTTCTTCATGGATAATGGAAGAGTTTTAGATTTTCTTTTTAATGGTAATTATAAATAAAAAATGAATTAATAAATATTTTATGGCTACAAATTAAATGATAAATAGTGTGATGGTGATTAAGAGGCATTTATTTGACTTTCTAATAGACTTGGTGGTGCATTTTTCTTTTCTATTTGATTATGTAAAATAAATATCTATTTTTATGTATTTATAAGTATTTATCATTGTAAACATAATGCATTAGCTAGGAGAAATGTGAAAACATGAATTTTAATGCTACCTTATGATAAGTATGTGGGAAAAATAATATTTCTTGAGTTCTTCCTTAAAAAATAATCAAATATATTATTATCCTGTCGCGGGTAGGTATTACGTATTCGATAACTCCGTTGACTTTAAATTAATCTCCATTTGACTAAAAATCAAATTGCAATGGGTAAAGATAACATTATAAAACAAAAATAATTATTATTTTTAAATATTTTTAATTTTATTTATTTTAATTCTTATTGGTTCATTTGAATTCCTTCTTATTGTGTAATCATAACTAATATACAGACGTGGTACAACCATTCCTTTCTCAGCCACTACAATTAATATCATATCGGCCTCGACTTCGCTGCCATTTCATGGTTGCCACGTTTTATTTCAGATTTGGTAGGAATTTGCATGAAAAGGTTTTGTATTTAATGTGCAGGCTGAAGCTCCAGAAACATGAAAGAATATCAAACTGATCTCAAGAAAGAGCTAGAGTCAGACACCATCATTCCAAAAGGGAAAATCCAGAGGGAATATATGTTCAGACCTTGGTAGATAAAACAAAATGTGTCAAAAGGTGTCATTGCAACCAAAACAGAGGAGGTGGGAAAGAAGAAAATGGTCACCAAAAAAACTCAAAAGCCGCCACCCCATATCCCACTAATCTTTGATTATCTTGACAAAATTGATACCACCTTTATTTGTAAACAATGCCAAACATTAATCCTGTGTAACTAGCTACAAAGTAATAAATACCACAACAGATATCATAGACACAGTCTATGAACAAAAAGCTAAACACCCAACGACAAGTTCATAAATACCATGACAGAATAGCATAGATACGATTGAATCTGAAATGTCCTTAAAAGCATCTATATAGTCTATCATAACATTTGATAGTCTCTGGTGGAGAGTTAGCATTGGTTATAGGGATAGCATGGATACCATTCAATCTAAAATGTACTTAAAGAGAATCTATACAGTTTGTCAGAACATTTAATGGTCTATGGTAGAGTGGTGTAGGGGTAGAATTTGAAGCCATTTTTTTTAACAAAATAAGAAAATTTAACATAACAAAATCATTAATCAGTCAAATTTAATTTATTGGTGATTTGTAAATGGTAAGATTTCACTTTTATCAAATGTTTTTGTATCTTGTATTGTTAATCTATTTTTTGAAGTCCAAAAAACACAAGTTTTTAGCCAAATTCAAGCAGTTTTAGGTACACTCCAAGTCCAAGACAAACTCTTAGGAAAGCACAAACACTTTCAAAGCATACTCAAAACCTAGAAATGGAGTGAGGCTAAGGAATTGCTTGAATGGTCAAAAGTGGTTGGAATCTGAACAAAAAAAAAAATTGTGTTTGAATCATGTTTTTTATGGTGGAAATGGATTCAGCACCATCCATTTCTAAAATTATTCAGCCTATTATGAATTGTGTAATTGTGAGAAATGGATGCAAAAATGGATTCAGCCTAGTGTACTTGTTCTAAAAGTTCCTCTCCATCGATGCATAATCTTCCATTCACATGCATAGATAGGGTCGTGATGAAAACTTTGAGTTCTATGAGCCATTTATGAATTACAATCTTTTATTTTATTATCGTCTACTTTAATAGATTATATAGTACAAATTAATAATAAAAATAATGTATTTAACAATAACATATATTTAAAAAAAACTATAGCTAAACTAAGTTAATTTAACTATATTTTAATCTAATACCACACATCCATCTTTTTCCATGAGAGCCTTTCTAAAAGGTATTTGTACCTTTTGTCGAAAAAAATATAATATTTCCATACAAAATTATGCAAATAATAGATTAAAATGAACAAATATGATATTAAAGTTTATAAAAAAACCATCCACAAATAGAGTTATTATTATCTCTGTCTCAGAGATAATGCAATCATGAAGTATCTTGTTATTTTAATTGTAATTTTTATTAATATAAAGTTGTATGTCTTTATTGTTTCTTACTCTAATCTAGCTATATTTAAACTAAGCGAGAATAGCTATATTGTAGCCTTCATTTAAATGTGGACACTAGTTCATATTTTTCAAAGTTCAATAATTAAACTAAGCGGCAAGAACGCTAGCTATGCGACCTTGTTTGTCAAAAAGTTAAATCTAATATATTATGATTTTTGTATTATTAACTCATATTTATTATTAAAAAAAGATGAATTTAAACCACAACAGCAAATAAAGAACCAAATTAGCATGAAAATGTTATATCTTTATTACTAGAAAATAGTTCACTTGACTCTTTAAGGGAGAACTTCTAATAGAGCAAATCCCCAACTACAAGTTACTTCACAAGCCTTATTTTACATTCTTCCTCCTCTTTAGAGAGATAAATTTATAATTTAAATTGGTAAGAGTTGCTATAAATATTAAATTTAAATTGCTTGAAACTCTCATAACTTTAGTGATAAATTAAATTTTATTAGAATAATTGTTTTAAATTGACTTAAGTTTTTTAAATTTAACAATAGACTGAATTTTATAAACCAGTATAGATCCATCTTAATAACGGATCTACCAAGAGCCAAGAGGGATCGAATCTCATTATATGAAATCTCTTTTTAGAATGCAAAACTTGAAAAAAGATGTACATGTCCAAAGGCTTAATCTCTTTTAGTGCTTCATAAATATGTGATTAAGATGGATCTATAGTGGTTTTCTATCTCTATATATAGACCATGTGTAATTTTTCATTGTTTAAATTGTATTTTTGAATAATTTATTATTATTAATATTTTATATTAAAAATTGAACGAGTTACACATTTTCGTCTTATTAAGAACTAACTAAATTATTTTACCTCTAATTCTTTTTTCCTCGAGTATTGAAATATTTTACTAATTAGGTTAGAATGAATATGTATGAACTATCTAAGTAATAGAGAAATATTTATGGTAATTTTACAATTATAGTTTCAACCATATTAAACTTTGTAATTTATAAAAATATCTTTGCATTTTTTTTAAAGTAAGTCGTTTTACATGTAATTTCATTTATAATTTTTTTTTATATAAGTTCACCAATACATAATTTATAATAAATATCATTTTATAAAAATAAACATCATGATGATAATCATCTAACAAACATAAACATCATCTAAAATACACATTCAAATTCGCTAACATCATCTAATTATATACACCTCTAACACATATAAACATCATTAGCTAGCACACAAATCTAATAATCTAACGGGGCATCATCATCGTGATCACATCTAACAAAACACAAGCATTGTAATCTAACATCATCACTGCAAACATCCTCAAATATACATCTCATGTCAAATAAATGCTATCACATACACATCTATCTGCAAGCACATTAAACGAGCATATCTAACATGACCTAACAATATACACATCAACACTAACATATAAATTAAGTACATCAACATGAACAAAAAAAAAGTGAAAAAATGTGCACTTTATATATATATAAACAAGTCAAATAATTGCATTAAGTCAAATATCTAATACAACAGTAGTAGTGGTAACCTGGTCTATAACAGAAGATGATACAACAATAATAGTGACAGTCTGGTCTGTAGCAGAAGATGATGGATGGTTAACTGCCTCAACAACTGAAGTATGAGGTGGAGGAGAACGTGGTTGGTCTGTTGTCTAAGGAGAAACATGAGGCAGTAGGTGATCATGAGATGAATGATGAGGAGGTGGAGTACTACTAGAAGGATCACCAACACCCTGATCATGATCCAATGGGGTAGTACCTCTAGGTGAAGACTATGTATCTAAAGGATCACTGGTAGGATCACCACCATAATCACCAAAAGTATCATCACCCTAATCATCATGATCCAATGGGTCAGTATTGGGTGAAGACTCATGTGTATATGATGCATGCCCATCCCTCCTCACTGCCAGTAGCCTGATAGCTCTGACGATATGATGCATAAGACTCATCATATCATGCAGACAGTCCCTAAAGAGCTCCAATACCCTAGGATCTACCCTGATGTCTCGAGTCTTCACAGGGAAAACTCCCTACTCAACCAAAAGTTTAGAGAGTCAGTCTGCGTACTCCATCTTGAATCTAACACCATCCCTACACGCCCACATTTTTGCGCCCATTTGTATCTGAGGATGTGCTTCACCCTCTGCTGCCTTGGTCATCTCTGCATCTCCCTCCTATGGGGGAGGACGCATGTCCTTAATGAAATTGTTGATGTTTACAAAATATATAGTACACAACAATAATAAGACAATTTCATTAAAAAATTTAGTAAAACAAGTCAAAGAGCTAGAATAAATTTTATTCTAATTAATTAAGACAACAAAATGAAAGTATATTAATTTAAGGAAAACACTAATATTACCTCTATCATCTGTAGGCTCATTCAGTGTGAAGAGGATGTTGGGACACTATCATTAATCCATCCCCGTGAAAGGACATGACACCAAGAAAAACATGTGGTCAGCCTCACTACCCAGTAGCCCTAGTGCCTTGGTGGAAATCCTGGATGGATACTCTGGCACGCCCCTCTTGGGCATCATCTCACCCCACATGCGCATTTGCACCTCAATCATCAACCTAGGAGGGTGACAGCCAAAAGTAGGCCTTGTCTCCGGAAATCTCTCAAAAACTAAACAAAAAATCTCTGATGCAAAAGGGCAATTCGCCCTCCCATGTATCATAGCACGACATATATATATAGCCATATAAAACTACTGCAAAAAAATGGCAGACCATCTGATACATTGTGGCCTCTACACCAAACAATCCACATAAAACAAAAAGGGCAACTAATGCACTGCCCATCACTAGTATAGTGCACAATGGTATTCACTAATAGTGAGAGGCACCTAACCTCCTCTACACCAAAAGAAGTGATCTGTAGCTATCCACAAAACACCTGAAAATATGTTACACACACTACATGATCCCCGACATATGTCTGAGAGTAGACAAGTTGACTCTCCGTTGCAAAACCATGGGGGGCATCATGAAACTAGGGAAAATTATCCCCTCTCCTGGATAGGCCAGTGATAAAATACATGTCCTCCTTAGGGGGCCCATACTACGTGTTAGGATCGACGCAGAAAGCTTGTTGGTGGGCATCCCACCAACAGATCAGTTATGCCAACAACCCAGAGTTCCCTTTCAGGGATGTAGCCTCCTCAAACTACTTAAGGAGGCCTACATTCCTCAAGAGGACTTGGGTTGTTATTATAATAGGGCAAGGGTATAAATCTCTCTCCCTCTCTCGTGCCTCCCACAGTCGAACCACATTGTTTTGGTCCTCCATTTGCTCCTGTTGTTCTTCCTCCTCCCTCTGTTGACGTTTTTGTTGCATGATTGACATACATCAGCCTTGTACATAAAACATAATTTTTTTATTAATAAATGAAAAATGTGTTTATAAATATGGAAATTTAACTTTTAGTTAAAAAAAAAACCCCCTTGGTGTGCCAAAAAAACAGTAATGCTCCAGACACGCTGCCCTCAAAATAGGAAAGCACCACCAATGGTGCTTACAGCTACTTGACACACCGCTTAAACATTTGTTATTTTTATTTATCAAGGTGGTGCGTCGACATAACATTACACACCAATGCATAAGCATAACCTTTTCGCACTGAAACAAAACATTCATGTTAATGAATGCATAATGCTATATTTTTTTAATATTTATACATGCAGTGCATTTGGTAAAAACAAACACATTGGGAAGTAAATTTTACCAGACGCACCGCGGTGAAAATTATAACTTTCTCGATGTATATCAATTTACCAAATGCATTGCAAACCTGTAGTGCATTAATGGGGCACACAAATTTGCGGTGCACCCTGCAAATTTACAGGGTGCACCACCATCGGTGTGAGACAGACTAGTCGAACGCATCGCGCAGGAATTTAAAAAAAAAAACAATGGATATTTTTACCTAATTTTCAATGCTACTCCACTACAAAGTTAAATTATACATAAACATTGACATTTTCTCGTCGGGGAGACATGGTTACCACGTAAATGAAAAAAACAAATTTGAGCACTGTTTGAGAAAATTTGAAAGCAACGCACTTAGCAATAGATGGAAGGATGACAAGCAAGGGAAGCACCGACGACAGGGTGCTTGACAAAGGCAAGATTAGCATCGGTGCTTGAGAGTTCTACAACACTGTAAATGGTAAAAATGAATTTTACAACCAATAGGTTTTTTTTTTTTTTTTATTTACCCCTTGTTCTGGTGCGCTAGAGTAACAACACCGGTGCGTGCACTTTCCTAAGCTCACTATTATTTTTTAAATTAAAAACCCTATAGCGGTGCACCTTATTATTTACGCATCAACGTGTTTCAATACATGAATAACATCGGCGCATCGTTTGAGTATAGCACTGAAATGGTGAAAATGAATTTTACGACTGACATTTTTAAATTTAATCTTTGTCTAGTGCTATCAAGTAGTATATGCATCGGTGCACCTTATATAGGTAGCACAATGTTGCTTTTATTTGTATAAAAAATAACCCTACATTGGTGCACCACTTTCTTGTTAGAAAATTATATATATAGAGCAATGGAACACATAAAATATTGCAAAAATATAAACACAGAAAACACATAAAACAAGAGAGACACAGATATATGTGGTTCACCCAGTTTGGGCTATGTCCACGGAGAAACAACCAGTCCTTCCTTTTATATTATCCATCAAACTAAAGAGATACAATCTATAGTAGATCCGATGTAATTCCCTCTTCGCTCTCAATCTCCTCTCTCTTCCTCACTCAGAATACAGATATACATAGATGCAATACAATTCCCTCATATATAGCGAGGGGTTGCCTTCTAGGGCAAAAAACCCTAAATTAAACATAACTTCTACCATCAGATCTCTGCCTAATGAGCGGCCCAGATTGACTATGAAATTACAACATTTTACAAGGCAATTTTACATCTATTCTTAGCTTCGGGGGCGTTGCCCCCCCCTTACAGCGAATATTTTATGGGCGGCGTTGCTGCCCCATTACGAACTGGGGTCCAATGTGGCGATACCTTTGAATACAAAAGATAATTAGGCTCCACACCCAACAATCTCCCACTTGGAGACTGATTATAGCAACTCCACCATTGCTTCATTTGCTGGACAATGACTCCACTTTGGACCTAGCTATTTCTCATCTTCTTCATCATACTTGAAGACCAATTGAAACTGAGAAAATTCTCAGTTTCTCCCTGGTTACAACTTTTGTTAACATATCTGTAGGATTCTGGCTAGTGTGTATCTTTTCCAGCTTCAACTGTCCATCTTCCAACGCTGACCGTATGAAATGGTACTTGAGCTGTATATGTTTAGTCTTGGAATGAAATGCAGAGTTCTTTGCAAGATGTATGGCACTCTGGCTGTCACTGTATAACTTTCCTCTATAGCAGCAACATACTCTGCTTCTATTGTTGAGAGTGCAACAACACTTTGCAGTTTTGAGACCCAACTGACAGTTGTTCCACCTACAGTAAACACATACCCTGTTGTGCTCCTCCTGTTATCTCTATCACCCGCCATATCTGCATCAACATATCCCTGTAGAGCAATGTTTGAACCACCAAAGCATAATGCTTGATTTGTGGTACCTCTCAAATACCTGAGAATCCACTTCACCGCCATCCAATGTTCTTTTCCTGGATTGTTCATGTACCTGCTTACAACTCCCACTGCATGTGCAATATCAGGCCTTGTGCATATCATTGCATATATTAAGCTTCCAACTGCTGATGCATATGGAACTTTAGACATATGAGCCATTTCTTCCTGAGTCTTGGGACACTCCTCCTTACTTAATTTGAAATGGCTAGCCAAAGGTATACTAACTGGTTTTGCATTCTGCATATTAAACCTTTTCAACACCTTTTCTATGTACTCACTTTGAGACAATGTTAATTTATGATTCTTCCTGTCTCTAGTTATTCTCATACCAAGGATTTGTTTTGCAGCACCCAAATCCTTCATTGCAAATGAGTTTGCTAAATTTCTTTTGAGCACATTTATTTCCTGCATGTTAGAACCTGCAACAAGCATGTCATCTACATACAATAACAATATAATATAGCTGCCATCATTTTTCCTTTTGAGATAAACACAATGATCAGAGTGACATCTAGTATAACCTTGTTTAGACATAAACCTGTCAAATTTTAGATACCACTGCCTTGGAGCCTGTTTTAAGCCATACAAGCTCTTCTTCAACCTGCACACTAGTTTCTTCTTCCCTTTTACCTCATATCCTTGTGGTTGCTGCATATATATCTCTTCCTCCAAATCCCCATGGAGAAAGGTTGTATTTACATCTAACTGTTCAAGATGCAAACCTTCAACTGCTACTAGACTTAAAATAGTTCTGATTGAAGTCATTTTAACAACAAGAGAAAATATTTCATCAAAGTCTATGCCCTTTTTCTATGCAAACCCTTTCACCACAAGTCTAGCTTTATACCTTTTTCTACCTCCATCTTCTTCCTTCAACGTAAACCCATTTATTCTGCAATGTTGTTTTACCTGCAGGCAACCTTACTAAGTCCCAAGTCTGGTTATGTGCTAAGGATTCCATCTCTTCTTTAATGGCTTACTCCCACTTCTTCCCAGTTTTTACCTGCATTGCTTCTTCATAACATTATGGTTCACCAGAATCAGTCAACAATACATAATATAATGAAGGAGAGTATTGTTCAGGGGGTCTACTTATCCTGGTAGATCTTCTAACACCATTTTCAGGTATTTGAGGTGCTTGTTGCTGTTGTTCTGGCTGTTGATCATTATGATTTTTAGGCACCACCACTTTTTCTGTGATCTCGTCAAGCACTGTGTATTCTATGTTTTCTTTTTCTTGTTTCTTTTCCTGCAGCTGATCCTTATACAAAACCTTTTCATTGAATATGACATCTCTGCTCCTAATGATTTTGTGTTTTTCATAATCATAAAAGCGATAACCAAAATCATTAACACCATATCCAATAAAGGTACATTTATTTGCTTTTGCCTCAAGCTTTGTTCTATTTTCTTTATTAATGTGGACAAAGGCTTCACAACCAAAAGTCGTTAAAAAAGAGTAGTTTACCTTTTTACATGTCCATCCCTCCTCTGAAATACCACCATCCAAGGAACTTGAAGGCCCTCTGTTTATTAGATAAATAACAGTATCTACAACATCTGCCCAAAATTGTAAAGGCAATCCTGCATGCAATCTCATGCACCTTGCACGCTCCATGATTGTCTTGTTCATCCTTTCTGACACACCATTTTCTTGTGGTGTTCCTGGAACTGTCTTCTCTCTACGAATTCCATTCTCTAAATAGTACCTATCAAACTCTTTGCTGCAATATTCACCTCCATTGCCTGATCAGATGTATGGGGACCTACTCAGGTATTATCTCTTGAAAGTATCAAATACATCATATTTATTTTGAATACAATAAATCCAGGTTTTTCTGGTTGCATCATCAATAAAAGTAACATAATAACGAGAGCCACCAAGAGATGATACCTGAGCAGGTCCCCATACATCTGTATGCACAAGCTCTAATTTTTCGCTCTTCTTTTCTTTCCCAACTCTAAGGAATCTGACTCTCTTCTATTTTCCATAAACACAATTCTCACAGAATTTTAAATCAACATGCTTCAAACCTGGCAACAAATTTCTTGAGTGAAGAATCTGCATCCCCTTCTCACTCATGTGCCCGAGCCTATGATGCCATAATGTTGTAACTTCTCCAGTAGAGGTTAAAGCATTAACAAAACTAGAAATACCATTGCGTAAATTCAATGTACCAACCTTTCCTCCTTTCGCTATTACTAGGGATCCTTTAGTGACCTTCCAGGTTTTATCTGTGAAAGTAGTTATGCAACCTTCACCTCCCAACTGCCCTGTTGAAATCAGATTTTTCTTCAGATCTGGAACATGCCTTACCTCCTTCAATAGCCACTGATTTCCATTTTGCTGTTTTATGAAAACTGTACCCATTCCAATGATTTTACAGGGTTTATCATCACCCAATCGAACCTGTCCAAAATCTCCTTGAACATAATCATAAAAATGTTTCCTATCAGGTGTGGCATGGAATGAGGCCCCTGAATCTACCACCCAAGCATCAATAATATTTTCTAATGAAAGAATCAAATCATCTTGCAACACATCACCTGTTACATTTGCTTCATGATTATTTTCTTGTTGTGTGTCTCCTTCTTTTCCCTTTCAAGACTTGCAGTATTTCTTCAGGTGTCCTTTCTTCCCGCATTTCCAGCACACTATCCCTGATCTGGACTTGGATTTGACTTTTCTTGACTTACTGCGATATCCAGGGCTCTTTCCTCTTTCCATTTTTATTCCCTTAGTCTCTGCAGTCAAAGCATTACCTGATGTCTCACTAGAGCTTTTCTGTCGCATTTCCTCACTAAGGATTGCACCGACAACATCATCAAACTTTAAAGTACTAGATCCAGAGATAGAGTTACTAATGGCCATAACTAAACCATTCCAACTTTCTGACAATGAGCACAGAAATAACAAAGCCCTAACTTCATCATCAAAAGTTACCCCTACAGAACTTAACTGACTGGTAACTGTATTAAATTCATTTAAATGATCAGCAACAGATCCACCTTCTGACATCTTCATATTAAATAAACGCTTCATAAGAAATACATTATTTGAGGCCGAGGGTTTTTCATATAGTTTGGCCAATGTCGACATTAAACCCTCTGTTGTCGTTTCCTTTGAAATATTAAACACTACCGACGTCGCTAGGCACAGTCGTATTATTCCAAGTGCCTTTCTGTCGAGAATATCCCATTCTATGTCTGTCATACTCATCGGCTTATTTGTCTTTCCGCTCAATGGTTGGTACAGATCTCTTTGATACAGATAATCTTCTATCTGCATCTTCAACAGCTGGTAGTTTTGGTCGTTAAACTTTTCGACCCTAAACCTACCATCTTCCGCCATTGCTCCCACTCAAACCATGAACCCTTCTCTCCTGCGAGTTTATCAGCCAAATAGACCTTCAGCTCTGATACCAGTTGTTAGACAATTATATATTACAGAGCAATGGAACACATAAAATATTGCAGAAATATAAACACAGAAAACACATAAAACAATAGAGACACAAATATACGTGGTTCACCCAGTTTGGGCTACGTCCACGAAGAAACAGCCAGTCCTTCCTTTTATATTATCCAGCAAACTAAAGAGATACAACCTACAATAGATCCATTATAATTCCCTCTTCACTCTCAATCTCCTCTCTCTTCCTCACTCAGAATACAGATATACATAGACACAATACAATTCCGTCATATATAGCGAGGGGTTGCCTTCTAGGGAAAAAGACCCTAAATTAAACATAACTTCTACTGTCAGATCTCTGCCTAATGAACGATCTAGATTCACTACGAAATTACAACATTTTACAAGGAAATTTTACATCTATTCTTAGCTTTGGGGGCGCTTCCCCCCCCTGGACCCCCCCTGCAGCGAATATTTTATGAGCGGCGTTGCCACCCCATTACGAACTGGGGTCCAATGCGGAAATACCTTTAAATACAGAAGATAATTAGGCTCCACATCCAACATTTCTATTAAGCACGAGGGAATTCAACTCAATTAACGACAGCGATGCATATAATATAATAAGTGCATTGTTCTTTTTAAGTTAAAAACCCCACAACAGTGCACTATATTAGTTACGCATTTGGATATTCATGTACTTGTTTAGAACTGGGGCGTCACGAAAGTATATCACCAGATTAGGAAAAATAAATTTAATGACTGGCATTTTTTTTTTAATTCCACCATTTCCAGTGCTATCGAGTACTACACGCACTAGTGTGAGTTATGTACTTAGCACACCGTTATGTTTTTATTCTTATAAAAAATTAACTCTTTCATGGTGCAACATATTATATTAAGCACCAATGCGTATAATTATATAATGCATCGATGCGTTTGTTTATTATGGACACGTCATTAAAAAACATCTGCCCGCCCATCTCTACTAGTGACCTCTGCTACAAATGGATTTTTGGGCTATTTTTATAAGGGCTTCCGCAAAAACTTCCGCTAGAGGGTCTTTTTTCTCGCAGTGTCATTATGAGTGTTGAATTCCAGTCTTCCTATGAAGGACTATGACCTTTTCCTCATTGTGACTGGGAGGGGGTATCTTGTCTTTGAGTAGCATAGATTTTGGTGTTTCTCTATGTAGTTCCAGGTGATGGTTGAAGGTAAGGTAATACATGGGGAAACTGGTATTGTGTTAAGTGAGATAGCCTCCTCTCTAATGTGGGGATAATTGAATTTTGTTTGGTGGTGAGGGTTGTGCTCTTGCAGACTCACTCTGAAGCTGAGTAACATGTATGGTTTATTTTGTGGATTATTATTTGGTTTGAGTATTGTCTAAGGGGAAACATGAGTTATAACCATAAAGCCTTGTTTACCCAGTTGTCACAAAGGATAAAATCTCTGCAATTGGAATTGGATGTGATTACCCTTATTTGAAGCATAATGAACATATGGCAACAACTGCTTATCTGATGAATAAAATTTGAAAATTGAGGATAAAGAAGTTAGGTGGGATGAAGAAGTGGATGCCCTTTGACGACAACTAGAGGAGTTGAAGGCACAAGTCAACAGATTGACATACAATGTGAACGACATAGCTATCTCAAGCATTCCTATTGTTGTCAAATGCCTAGATCTAAATGAGCCTACTCAAGATATGAACAAGTCCATTGTCATCAAAGACTTGTAACTAATCAATAAACTATGATGTGTAAATTTTTCCTTTTTGGGGATCTATTTTGTAAGGTTTATACCTACAACACCCCGTTTTTTGTCTTAAAATATATAGTTTATCTAGAAGAATTTGAACCTCTACCAGTGAAGAGGGCTCAAGAATAAATTTGGAAGACATAACTATGTAATTCCTGATGTATCGCTCATTCTAGGTGCAAACTTGCAAATTAATACACAATTTTCATTTTTGTTAAAAACAAAACAAAAACTATAATATGTAGCATTCAATAAAACGACTCAACAATAAAGCATCCATATTTATCTGGAAGTGGAACTATATCCATGTACCACTTTGTAGAATTAACTTATATACAAAATGACAATCTTGTTATTGATTCTTCCTTTAATGACACTCATGTCAACGTTTTATTTTATGTAAAGAAAGATGTCCATAGAAGACAAGTGACTAATGTGGATAGAAGTCTATTGTCACCACAATCATATATGTGGCAAAACCAAGTAGGATTACCCACCTAAGAAGTCAATCCCATGAGTACTTGATAGCCATTTCCTAGACAAATCTATGGAATTTACAGTTAAATTTATGAATGAGGAATTCATAAATACCTAGATAGGAATACATAATATTTTGTTATAATTCAAAAACCTAATAATTAGAGGAGAGGTATCAAGATGATGTATTTGTTCTGGTAGTTAATGATTTATGGAAGGTTAAGTGGGTGATTGTGTGCATGAACATTTCTATTTTTTGAAGAGGGGAAGTGATGAGTTTTGTTAGCAATATGACAATTGTATTGTCTGGTGTATTGCTTTTGGGATTGAACGGCTTTATTATGCATGCTTAACTAGATGAATTTGTTAGGAATGGTGTTATTCGAATGCCCACTTAAAAGTAAGAATGACACCCATCTAAGAGAAAAGAAGAAGAAGATGGATATCATCAGTACTTGGTGGGTTGTTTTGCTTGTTGGTTCCTTTGGCTATAGCAACTACATGGATCATGTATTTTTTGTCTCACATAAAGTACATAATGTTTGATGTTAAATGAACTTCATAACATATGATGTTCATTGAGGGATGAATAAAATTAGAGAAACAATAGGGCAATCACTTTATAAACTTATAATCTTTAGAGATCATGTAGTGGTTCATTGATTTATTTCTTTAGCTACCTATTCTGACATGTGCACTCAAGACCATATTTAAGTTCCCACCACCGCAATAAACCCAGACGGGAATTTGATTATTGGTTTAAGATACTTGAATTAACACCTAACATGCCTAATCCAAAGAACAAAGGATGATTTTTAGCTAGTATATGAATATGTTATAGATCTTCTTTTTGTCAAATCTTTCTTTGTAGATATTATGTTAGTGCATTGCATCCTTGGTGAATGAGTAGGAGTTCCTCAAAGTTGTAATTGGCATTTCTGTTAGAGTCTCAACCTTTTTTCTCCCCTTTACACATCCATTATTGGGTTTAAGAACTCCATGATAATTGTGAGTTCATATTTACCTTTAAGTTTAGATTGGAATCCTCTGTAGGCCCCTTTTTCATGGTGGTTTCAAGACTGTACTTGTTGTATCTGGTGTACTTGATTTAGGTGTTGTGCAAATGAATTGATTCAATTTGAAACAAGTAATTGACACATATGGAAACATGGAGGAGGTTAAGTTTGGTCACTCGACACGTATCCAACATATCCTTCTAGAAGGAGGCTTATAATTAGTACATGAATGTTAAAGCATCAACTGTCGGTGCTGATGTGTAGGCATTGTTATCGCTCAAACTAGTAGGGGTCTTAGGAGGGGATTTTATGAAGCAACTACTAGGTCAAGGGCAATAATGGATCGATAACCCATCGTCACCTCAACTAAGTCTCCCTGCTCTTTACAAACTTTCACTGATGGGAGGAGACCTGGTATAAGAGGAATCATAATAAAGGATACGTCAATGAAATGATGAAAGGTGATTCCCAAGGCCTATTCACAAGAGAGACTCAATTGTATGGCTTGCTTGCTTTAGAAGCAACGTGATGGGATCTCTATGAAGGGCCAAGAAGATCCTTAGGGATAAGCTTTGAGAGTATGCTTTGTGGAGATGATTCCTAGACCTAGAGATCTTTATGGAGACTTGGATTTTATGTGATCTTTGTGAAATTGGCAGTAATCAGTTGTGGGACCACACCAGGCCAAGCAAACCCAAAACTAAGTCAAGGGTATGGAGTTGATCAACTAAGGAGGGGCTTGACCTAATTGTGGAAGAGAACAGGACCAATGAACAAATATTCTTGAAAGTGCGATGATCTAAATGAGGTCACTAGCCAAGGGAAACCTAGGGCAAGAGACGGTCCCTAGGCTAGGCCTTGCAATATCTAGAGATCCCACCATCATAATTTCGTGAAATTTGGAGGGCCTCTATAGGACATACTAGCACAATTGTGGGCAAGAGGTCAAATTATTTTGATGGATAAATCATGAGAAAAGTGATGCCCTAGGTGACCTATGGAGGCTAGGCCTAGAAAAAGAGGGGAAGGCGAGAAAAATAAGCCTTGAAAGTGATTACCTATGGAGGATTAGTGACTTGTACTTTGGGAGAGATGGGTTCAAGGAGAATTTATGGTTTAGAAAGAGTTCACCCAGTCAAAGAAGCCTTAAAGCAACTTCACATGGCATTAGGGAATGAGAGCAACTGCTTCAAGGGCTTTATACTTTGATTTGCAAGAATTGATGACTTATCGAGATGTATTTATCACAAATTATCTCTAGGAACATTCACCCATCATACATGGCCCATGACATGATGCAACGCTATGAAAGATCGCAATTTCCACTATTTCATGTAGAAAAGTAGTAAATTTCATACTTGTATAGCGAAAATCCAAGCAACATTCACGTGACAAAGTAAATATCAAGAATAAGCATGAAAAAAAAGCACTTACATGTACAAAAGATTACATCCAATCATCAAATTATGCCAATAATGAATCTCCAAGACAAGAGAGAGATATCCAAACATCAAAATTAATCCATAACATCTAAACTCATCCTCCAAAAGGGATAGCGAAAATCTCACAAGAGCAAATAACCTAATCCAAGTAATCATCAATGAGAGAGAATGCCTCTCTTCTATTTATACAATCCTCTAAGGGATTCGAATAGCCTAATTTGGACTAATAATGCCCCTAGAATAAAATAATGTGCACAATAACAATATTTTTTGGTGACAAGCCTACCAAATTAGCTCAATAACATAAGAATAAGCCTTTCAAGAGGGCAAAATGATTAATAAGGTGAGTCCTTGGGCCTTTCAGGAGGCCTAATGAAATCCAAGGGGTGCCATGATGTAGAACTGGACTTCAAACATAGTGGACAAGAGGTTGGCCCCTTGTTTTCCAAGCAAGAACATGTAGTGCTCCCAAGTGGGTGTGGGGGCACAAGAACATCCTCATGGGTCTCCAAGTGGATCGAAAATGCTTGCAGACCATCTGTAAGGGCTAGGATGATGACATAAGTCCTCCCTTTGCAATGGGAGATATCCTTTGTACCTTGGAACATTTTCCAAGTGTGTGGTGCATGCATGGAGCTAGCTAGGCATGGTGAACCGAGTGCATCATCCTCATCCAAAAGGTGGAACATGAATAATCAATGAGTGGTGCTGGGGATCCATGAAGTACTTTCTGCTATGGTCGAGGCCCATGGCTCTTAATGATCACCCTACAAGTGCCAATGTGGCCCTCTGGAGGGCTAGGCCACCATATAGGGAGACCAAGCCCCAAATGGAGACCAACATGCAATACTGCAAAAGATCCAATGCATCCCCTTGCCTTCCAACACAAAAAATCATTAGAATAATCAAGTAAAAGCACTCATAAGTCATGGAATCAATGGGGCACTTCATGGTGCAATGCCCTTCCATAATGGGCTTTGACATGTACGAGTGTCTCCAAGCTCAACAAGGGGTTAATTAAGGACCCTTTTAGGTGGTTTCAACCTTTAAAGGGGGTGACATGTCCATGATACATCCTTCATGTGGCAGGTGGAAAATGATATAATAATGGAACAGAGTTGGGATTAGGGAAAACATCCAAACCACATGTCATGGCACAAGGGTAGTTATAATAGGGGAAGCCCACACCTGGGTATATGAGCGTAGGAGGGAGAAAATCGTGGTACATGAGTTACCTCGACCTTTGTTTTTGCACCCTTCTTCACATGCCTTTTGCTTTGATTGATTTTTCTTCATAAATGCTCGGGCTCCAGGGAACGAGTGCATGATGTGTAATATATAGTAGTGGATACCCGCTTAAGGTGGGGCAGTTCATCGCCCACCAGGGGTTGGGACAATCATGGGTTCCTTAATGATGGAGGGGCTCTTTTAGGGCCCAGAGGAACCAGGGTGATGACCATGGATAAGGGGTATAGCTAATGTTTGGCTTTTGCCCATGTGTTAAATTTGTATGTCCCAACCATCTTTTGCATTTTGTGGTACATTTCCTGTTGAGAGTGGCCAAATTATGCTTTTTCTTTTCTTTTTAGCTACATCAACCTTTGGGGCATCGTTCCAGGCTTGACCCAATATGTGGATAAGGGGAGGGGAGGCTAACCCTATGTGGACCCAGTGGACACATGTGGACCCAGATGGGAAAATAGATGAATGTAGCTAAAATGAGTGGAAGGGTAGTGATGTAGGTGGTATCGGGAAGCGGGACTATGCAACCAAAATCGAGATTTCCCATGTAGTACCAACCCTAAAGCTAATGGATAGTAAAGGAGATCCCATAGGACTAGGATACAAGGGTAACCACGAAATCGGGTAATGGAGACAAGAATATAGACCTAACCTACTCTTTCTGCTGAATCCCCCAACCAATCCATGTCCGAAAGTGCCCATGACAAGTAAGGAAAATTACTTAACTATACCAATGAAAAACCATACCTTTGGGGTTGGGAGGTCTGCCTTCAAACATACAATCATGACAAGTGGTCGAGGGACCATATGACCAGCTCAGGTGGCAGAGACAATGACACATTGAGCTATTTGGTGGCTGCTGGTTGAGGACCATCTAAGAGAAAAAATTCTCATATATACACTACCCACAAGTGGTGGGTAACAGACATCAACGTGTACAAAGGCCATTAATGCAACCTTAGAGGTAAAATGCAAGAAGAACACATTGCGGCTTTAAAATGACAACTCAGAACATTAAACGAGTTCTGATAGGTTAAAACACCATATAATCATTTTGTATCTACCCTCCCTACAAATATATCGATTTACAAAAATGATGACATTAAATAATATGGCAAATGATATTGTTTAAATTAATATTTTAATTTGGCAATATCTATCAAAACCTAAATTAAAATAATCAGATCTCTATTCTTAATTATTAAAAAATATAATTTTCAAATTTTATATATTTTAAATAATATTTTTTATTTTCAAAATTTTATAAATTAAAAAAATATTTTATTTAAAAAAATTAAAAATAATAAAAATAAATTTACAAATTATAAAAATTTAAAATTTAATTAAAATTCTAATTAACCCAAAACCTTTTCTATAATAAGATTTATCTTTAACACACTTTTCAACATACTGTTCATTATCTCTCACAAAATCTAACATAAAATCTAAACTAGTGTCCCTCACACTTGCATGTTCCCCTTTTCCATTTCACACCCGTGCAAATACTAGCAAATAAATTTGACTAGGAAGCGATGACACCCAACCAAAAGCATGAGTCCCCAAAAAAAAAATGAACTTACGAATTCGTAAACTCCCGAATGATATTCCCATTAGTTCGAAGCATATATCAATATTAACTCTCATATATACAAAGACCAGAATCTTAAACCAGCCCCAAAACTTCCATTTAGGTGGATTCAAGTCATTTTATGTGTATGGCTGAAATTTGGCAATCTACACTTCAGCTCGATTTCCAGACAAGGATGATCATTTAAACCCGTTGAGCGTTTTGTTCGTGTAAAAAATGAACTTGATCAACATGCCCTTTATCAGGTTGGGCTTGAGCTGTAGATTTTGCGTTGTTTTTCTGTTGTCATCATTCTCTTTTCTGCTTAATGTATGTTTGCTGCTGTAATAAAATTGCAGTTCAGTGAATTACCAAACATCTCCATGTTGGGGGTCCTCGCGAATTACTCACGATTTTGTGAAAGGGACAAAAATTTCGAAATCTAGAAGGGCAATTTTTAAGCGAGGCAATCATCCAGTGCAACTGTTTAACATTGCGATGCAGCATACGAGTGATGGCAGGTAGGTTTACACACTCATAATTCATTAACCTTCAATATTTTCGTTTCCTTCTGGGAACTTTGATGATCTAGGACTAAATGAACCAGGCACTAAGTCATACACACAGCCTAGCAAACTGGGTGAGTCTGGATTTTTATTAACGTTCGATATTTTCTCCTCCTTCTGGGAACTTAGATAGCGTTGGACTAAACGAATCAAGCCATAAGCCATAGACACAACATAGCAAACTGAGAGGGTCTACATTTTGATTTTGAGGTGTCGAAGCTTAGGTCTCAAACATAACCTCCCTGCTTATTAGCCACACCCATTATCTCATTATGACATGGGAGAGTGCTAGGTGATTTTAAAAAGTTCTACCATGGTTAGATGGTTTTTGTTGTTCAAACTCAAACTGTAGTCAAAGATTGGGATTAATTGCAATCACATAGTACGTAAGTCTATTGAATCAGATTACTTACAGTATGATGGAGAGATAGATTAGCATTGAAGATAGCCATTCACGGCTTGTTATGGAACTGTTAATGGTGCCCATCGTGAAAGGCACATGTTGCTCAGTGGTAGAGCAGCTCACTGGCCAGGGTAGCTCCCAGGTTTAGTTCCTAGTCCATCAAATTCAAACATGGTATCAGAGCTAGGTGTTTTGAGGGTGACTGAGAGTGGCCAGAAGGGCTATGATGAAGCGGGGCTCGAAGAAGGAGGGTGTCGAGTATAATGCTCCACACCTGGATATCGAACTGGTAAAGGTGCTCTTCATGAAAGAGGTATGCAGCTAGTTCAGTGGTCGATTTCTAGCCTCTCGTTTTCCACAATGAGGCGGTTAGATAGAGTTGTATGTGATATGGATAAAGGATACGTCCCTCCATTAGGGCGTGTTTCTCTAGATTAGCGTTAATTTTATTAGATAAATCCACGACCTCTGGAGATCCGTGCAAGTAGTTGAGATGTACTTACTATTTCTCACTGGTTATTTTTTACTGTGTCAAACCGATGACTTAGATAGCCTCTTCGTATTAGTTTTTATTTTTAAGACTCTAGATTAGTGAGGATCCGTGGGACCTCACCCCACCACACAGACCTTAGCAGCTAAACCATCTCAGAGCCGTCCCTGGGAGACGGACTAGGTCCTCCAGACCTTATCAGTGCACAAACTCCCCCAGACAATGAGTTAGTGGACAGTCCGCACCTACCACTGACCCTTCAGTGCACAAACTCCCCCAGACAACAAGTTAGTGGACAGTCCGCACCTATCACTGACCCTTCATCAGGCAGCAAACTTTGCACAATTTTTTTCAGTGCTCTTCAGTCAGCCTCGGATGTTAGGAGAGATAGGTCTGATCCTCAAACCCATTAGCCCCTGGATCTTCTTCATCAGGGCATTCCATACATTGTATCTTTTATGTTCTTGCATTGTACCTTTTATATTCATGCATTGTATTTTTTATAGGAGACCGTTTGGTTCTCCCGCATTTTATGGACATCATTGTACTCAACAGTCCCTTTGACCTACTTTGTGGTCATTAGTTGGACATAAATATAATTGTCTTATCTTATCTTTATCTTAGTTGGAGGAATGAAGAATCAAGTTATCTGGTTTTCAAGTTTTTTTTTTGTCTTCTTTGTGTCCTGCAAGCTTGTTTTCAGTCTGTCAAGCTAAACACTCCTCCAATTCCCATTTATTGGTATTAGAGCATGCAATCTTTTGAATAAGCCTTGCCGCGTGCAAGAAGACAATCTTGGATTTGGTTTCTTGTCTCAGATGCCCACCCCGAACCCCTCTTTTTGCAGCACTCTGGTTTCGTGGAGGTCTGCCCTCCCACCCGGCGCACTGGGTTCTTGGAGATCTGCTCTCCCACCCATCTCTTCATTGCTGTCTTGCTTTGTTTTCTTAGAGTTCTACCCTCCCACTCAATGCTACTTTTTTTTCCTCACACTAGTTCTTTGGAGATCTTCTCTCCTGCCCAGCTCTTCATTGCTGTCTTGCTTTGGTTTCTTGGAGGTCTACCATCCCACTCCATGCTACTTTTGTTCCGCACGCTGGTTACCTTGAGGCCTGCTGTCCCACCCAGCTCCTGCTTTGGTGTGCTCTCTATGATTTATGCCCTCTCTTGCCCTACCATGCCTTGGTCTAAGGTTTCCATTATCTCCACTGAAGGTGCAGCCCCTATAGGGATCCACTCCCTCCCTTTTCAGCATCTATTTGTCAGATCTACTCGCCAGTGGCTCTCTTCAGCAACAAATATTCTTTTCAGTCTCAGCAATGTCCCAGATTCTTGCTTCCAGCAGTCCACATATTGTGATGGGTTCAGTTCAGGCATTCCGGGTATTCTAAGATTTGCATTCTTTAGTACCATGTCTGATTTCTTTGCGGCCTGCTCCCCTTGCATGATGATAGGCACGACTCCTTATATTCCAGCCATAACTCTACGTGTCCTGTCTCCAAGACATGCCGTTCTGCCCCAACCGCTCTGGCTTAACCTCATTCTTGTTAATGCCCCTCTTGGCCAACAACACATGGTCTCCATGCCTCATCCACTTTGTATTCTGGCAGCTAGGGTTTTAAAGTTTAAACCCTTCCTTTCACACTCATTTATTACTGGATTCTCCTCCATCTCCCTTTTACATCTGTAACATCACTTTATTCAGGCCTGGACACCCTCCACCATTTTGCTCTGGCAGACTTCCCTCTGATGTCTCATTTGGTTTCCTCTCTAGATAGCATGCTTTCACCTCATCGCTTCAACCAACGCTTCAACCAGTGCTAAATATGGTAATTCTAGTTACTTCTCCAAAATCCAGATGCATCTGACCAAGCTAGTGAATCCGGTGATGTACAATGCAGCATGCAGAACACAGCTTGTTCTTATCCTAGAGCTCATGGTCTTTATAA
Source organism: Pinus tabuliformis (assembly GCA_031772625.1). NCBI lineage: Eukaryota > Viridiplantae > Streptophyta > Pinopsida > Pinales > Pinaceae > Pinus > Pinus tabuliformis. The sequence continues at coordinate 602,385,174 of CM062812.1, read as the reverse complement.
TTTTTGTATGGAAGGATCCAACCATTGGTTTCAACTTGGCATGTCTATTTTTAATGCCTTCTGGTATATGTCAATTTGATAACTTATGGGTCCAGGGTTTTGCCAACAATCTTTTTTGGTGGATCTGATCTGATATTGTTCAACTGAGGTATTAGGCTTCCTGGATCTTCTGAAGCATCTCTTGCCTCAGATTGATGCATCCCTCTTAGAGCCAATCTTTCTTTTCATCTAGCCACAACTAATACAGTATTAGATGATTCTACAAGTGCTCTAAAAATTGTTGTCCATGCTATGCATGCCCTAGCCTGTCGTATTTGGCTCAATTACTCTGCACCCTTGGCTTTTCCCATTATGGATCATGGTTATCCCTTCTTATGGTGAGCCATACAGATCCTTGGTGTGGTCAGTGGCCTCGGATCTTGCTGCTCTTGATTTGGACCCAATGGAGACCACTTCTTCAACTCGTTTCCATTATGATCTCATTGATGAGGATTCAATGGTCCTGACTACTCCTAGCAGTGGAAGTAATGACAGATTTTGGCTTAGTTGCATATCATTTGCGGGAATGCGATGGAAGGTTGTAGCCGTCCAACCCCCTTTGTTGGATCTTAATGAACCTAAAGATGACTCTGATCTGAACCCAGTACATTCTGCTTATTTTCAGCATCAGTGCACCCCTCACAGCTTTTACCAAACGGCTAGAGATGATATATTTTCTTCAGACTCATGGATATGGGTCACAACCGGAGAGAGCATGCAAGCAGGCAGAAAACTTAGAAAATTGTAAGATGTTGTGAAGTGTTTGATGATACCATGAACTGAGGCCATGTGCCTTGTGAATCTACATTCATTCTGCTCACTATGGTTTACATTGAAGCACTAGTTAAAGGTTTTGTTGTTGAAGCCTGTGACATATACAATCACATGATTCAACTTGGAGGGTGTCAACGAAGTCTTAGCTTACAAAATTATCTTTTCAAGGCCCTAGTATATGTCACAGGAGGTATTGTAAAACATTATTTGATCTAAGCAAAATTTATGTTTCCTGAAATATGGCTTATGGCAACTCTGAATGCTTCTGAGCCCCGAGATTGATTCCCTCTTCGAGTAGCAATTTGTTTTTATACAACAGCAACTGCCACAGATTCAGATGATATCACGATTGCACCTAGATCTGCATCTCAATTGGTATCTTTGCTGGTGGCTGTGAGGTTGTTTTCTTGTCCTTTAGGCCTCCAAGCAAGATGTGTCGAAGCATTTCATCAAAACATGGTCTCAGTTGTGCCAAATCGTGTACCCACTCACCAGCAAATACTAAATAGTAGAGATTGATGGCACTACTTGTTCTCCATTCAAAGACTCCTTCAGGCACGTGCAAGAGCAGTGTATTGGGCGGCCACATGCATTATTCTTGATATATCACCATGTTACAGCAACCACCACTTATAATGCCTTTTGCATGTTTCTTGCTGCTTAAATTGGATTGGCTTTGGAAAATTTTCTTATAATGTAAGTACAGGTTTCAGTCCAGCATGGTTTGCACAGTGGCTGTGTCACCTCAATTCCTTATGAATTTTTACTGCAAAATTTTTAATGGTGACTCTGTGCTTTATTACATCAGTCCACCGCACATGCTAGCTGGTTAATCCAACACATTTGGAAGTTTGTTTTAGGCCTTCAGATGTTGCTTTCTCACCTCTACATCACGGGGTGCATGTTCGTCAATCTTGTTGATTTTCCTAATGGTAAAGCTTTCATCCCTGTGCTTTAGAATCAGGGTTTGACTGGGTTGCTTGGTTCTAGTTATCCACAAGAAATGGTTCAAAGAGCTGTGCGGCATGATACATGACTGCAAATTTCCTCAGACTCAGTTAATCCTTCTCTTGCACAGGCAATTGCCTATTACTTGGGCTGGGATCATGTCTATTGTCAGCCTATCATTCTAGATGACCTGGCAGTAGAAAGGTCTGGGGGACTGGATGCGTTTTTTGAAAGCTTTGGGCATTCTGTTTTCACTGGTTTTTTCAAGTGTGTCACTGAAGCTAGTGTTCATGACCTAGGCTTATCATTCAGTGGTATCTTTGAGGTCAACTGTTCAAAGGATGTTCAGATACAGGGGATCATTGAGTCCTATGCATCTCTAGACAAGAATGGGGCTGCCTTTTTTTCCTCTCCCTACAGCCACTCCTAAATTGGGAGGAAAGTGAGGACACTTTCCATTTAGCCGGGAGGAATTGATATGGATGAAGGATGCATCTTTCCATGAGGGTGCTCTTCTCTAGATTAGGGTTAGTTGTATAAGTAAATGCATGAGCTTTGGAGATTTGTGCAAGTAGTTGAGATGTATTATTATTTCTGAGTAGTTATTTTTGTCTGTGTCAAGCCAATAACTCAAATGGCTTCTTTGTATCTCTTATCAAGCCTTAGCTGGAGGAGTGAAGAATTGGGCTATCTGGTTTTCCATTTTCATTTTCTTTTGTCTTCTTTGTGTCATGCATGCTTATTTTCGGTTTGTAAAGCAATACACTCCTTTAATTTTCATCAGAATGTTTTTATTCTTTTTGTTGCACTTTTCCATTCTACCCTTGAACTGATTCCATGCCCATGGGTATACAGTTGGGCATAATTGACCACAAGTATTTACAATGCCCAACATACACCCTTTTTGTCTATGGGTGATTCTAAGTACTAATTTTTTTGTGCAATACAATACAAGCTGGGGACAATTGTGTTGCTGTGATATTGACCTCCATTCTTATTACATTCTCACTGTTTCCTGGATGAGACTTTATGGTGCGTGTACTGTCTCGTCTAGGAGTGAAAAGCTTAGTGCCTCAAATTGTTGCCCTCGAAGCAAATGGTGTTAGCAAATTCTTTTAAAATAACCGCACCTTAATTCTATCCCTCTATTTCCTGATTTTTCCTAATCCAAGGAAAATCATCTGTTTATCATTTTGTTGAATGCCATCGAATATAAATTTTCTACTATATATTTACTATTTACTATTAGGATACATATTTGTACCAAGCTATGGAATACCTTATGACCTATCTCTGATATTGGTAGGTTCTTATATTTAGGGGAGTTGCCAAGTGAGGTGATTGTTGGAAATTTTGCATCTCAAATGACTCTCGCGTGTATATCTCATGGGAGAGTAAGTTGGAACTGTTGCTGCAAAATCTAGCAGGCCTGGTTCAAAGCCTCATCGGGCAAGGAGCCAAAACCTTATGGTAACAATGAGGAAGGGTTGCCACTGTCACCTCAGCAACCTTCCTCCTACTGGTTAGTGGGATTTAAACCACAAGGGAGGCTTCCTTAAATCACCTATAAAGATGTTCTACTACTTGGGTTCAAGATGATTGGTTTTTGAAGGACTAAATATGGATAGAGGGCTTGGCAGGGCCAAAGATGACCTAAGTTCTCAATGCCAATGTTCAAGCACTCTAAAGTTAGATCACTACATGGGCTGCTATAAGTTAGGGTTTGGACAATCTTCAATAATAGGGCATTCATTGTCATATAGCAGCCTAAGAAAATACCTCAAAATGATCTTTAACAAGAATAGAGCAAGGCCTTCAAATAGAGGTTAGGGTTTCACTAGGGTAAATTGTTTTATGTCTGTTAGACATGCATAAACAACAAATACAAGGGATGATGTCAGCACCTTTTAGGGCATGTTAGGCTATCCCCTATGCCTGATTTTGCTTGTAAAAAAGTTATAGAGGTGAATCCTAAATTGTGTTGAAATTTTTGTGCCCTCTAGATCTGGTGTGTGCCCTAGCTAGGAACACAACACACTAGAGGAGCCCAACACAAAAGAACTTTACACAACGGAAAATATAACAATAGTGAAATCAACAACGGTATAGAAGAATATTGGCCCAAATATTGTTTCTCATTAGTCCATCAATAAGAAAACATTAGGGCTCCCGTACCAGGGATCATGGCCCTTTATGAAACCTAATACAACTAGTATACATAGTAAACAGTAAAATACACAGTTTGTGCTTTCACCGACCTAGGGCTTGAGATCTGATCCTTTAGATCTTCAATCTGCCCAATGAGACAAATGCATACTTGGGCAAGTCCTTCAACTCACGGTCCTTGGATTGTTTTCTGTCCTTTGCAACTAGTCCTTTTGCAATCACACTACAACTTCTCAATCTGTTAGAACTACTTCTTCAGATCACAGATAAGGCATAAACTTCTTCTGATAGAAATTTATTTCTTGTTGATTTTATGGCCTAATATTAAGCATGGGTGATCATAAGACACCACAAAAACATGCCGCCCTGTGTGCTTGGTCTTTGATATGTGCAGGTAACAGGTTTGCGGTCCTAAGAGATTGCTGGTGTTCTCATGACCTCCCTGTTCGAGTACGTTCGTGCACTCTTGTATGAGATCATGTCCCAGTTGGAGCCAGATGTTACGCAACCCCTGTGGGTAGTATTAGGAGAAATATTTTCTCCTAGACGGTCCTCAACCGACGGCCAACAACCCCTTGCAACCACCAAATAATTCGATGTGCCACTATCTCTGCCACCTGAGCCAACCATGTGGTCCCTCGCCTATCTGTTATGATTGCCTGTTTGCGAGGGGGCCTTTCGACCCCGAAGGTATGGCTTTTCATTGTGAAGTTGGGTAATTTTGTTTACTTATCATGGACACTTTGGGCATGGCTTGGTGGGGGGATTTGGCGGAAAGAGTGAGCTTCATTTGTACTCTTGTCTCCTTTGTCCAATTGATGGTTAACCTTGTATCCTAGTCTTGTGGAATCTCCTTTGTTGACTATTAGCTTTAGGGGTGGCACTACATGGGAAACCTTGATTTTGGTTGCATGGTCATGCTTCCCGACACCATATACATCACTTCTCTCTGCTCATTATAACTCCATTCACGATATCTCCCATATGGGTCCTCATTTGTCCATTGGATCCACAAGGAGTTAGCCTCCCCCTCCCCTTGTCCACACCTTGGGTCGGGCCTGGAACGATGCCCTGGAAGTTGATGCAGCTAAAAGAAAAGAAAAAGCCTAATTTGGCCACTCTCAATAGGAAATGTACCATAAAATGCAAAATATGGCTAAGACATACAAATTTAGCACATGGGCAAAATCCAACTCTACCCCTTTCATTATGGCCATCACCCTGGTTCCTTGGGTCCCTCCTATTGACCCCTTCATCATTAAGGAACCCATAATTGTCCCAACCCCTGGTGGGCGATGAATTGCCCCACCTTAAAGGGGGTATCCGCTGCCATATCTTACACATCATGCTCTTATCCCCTTAAGCCCCGAGCTATAAAGAGAAATCAATAAAAGGCAAAAGGCATAGGAAGAAGGGTGGAAAAACAAAGTTCGGATAACTCATGTACCACGATTGCTCCCTCCTACATTCATACACCCAACTGTGGGCTTCCCTTGTACTGTGGCATGTGGCTTGGAGCCTTCCCTTGATGCCTCATTCCGTTCCACCATTATATCACATGCCACCTGCTATTTGATGGATGTAGCATGGACATGTCACCCCCTTAGAGGCGGAAACCACCTAATAGGGTCCTTGGTTAACCTTCTTCTTGAACTTGGAGACACTTGTATGTTCTAAAACCCACTATGGAAGTGTATGCCCCCATGAAGTGTCCACTTGGTTCCATGATTTGTAAGCTTACTTACTCAATTGCACTAATGATCTGTTGTATTGGAAGGTGAGGGGACACATTGGATCTTATACATGATTGTAGGTGGGTCTTCATCTTGGGTTTGGTCTCCCTATACGGGGTCCAAGCCCTCTAGAGGGCCATATTGGCGTTGTAGGGTGAACGTTGAGAGCCACAAGTCTCCACCATAGCAGAGTGCAAATTTCCACTTCATGGGATCCTTTAGTTCCACCTACTGCTTGCTCGTGTTCCACCTTTTGGACGATGATGATGTGCTTGGACCACCTTGCCCAGCTTGCTCCACTCTTGCACCACACACTTGGCAATTGATCCAGAGCCTAAATGAAGATGTGTCTCATCGCGGGTGACAGTGGGAGGGCTTGCACCATTCTTCTAGCCCTCACAGATGGTATACAAGCATTATCAATCCACTTGGAGACCCATGAGGGTGTCATTGTGCTCCCACACCCACTTGGGGACACCATATTTTATTTGCTTGGATATCAAGGGGCCACCCCCTTGATCCCTATGTTTGGAGCCCATTCTATCACCTTGGCACATTTTGGACTCCACTAGGCCTCTTCAATGACCCTACGACTCATTGTATCTGCAATTTTTCCCTCTTGAGAGGCTTATCTTTGTATTATGGAGCTATCTTGGTGGACTTGTCACCAAGTCATGTCATTATTGCACATTATTTTTTTATTTGGGGCTTAATTAGGCCTAATTAGGCAAATCAAACTCTTTGGGAAGGATATAAATTGATGAGAGCTCATTTGAATCTCATCATCGTTGTGATTTGGATGATTTGTTTCTTTTGGGAATTTCTCTAGGCCTTTTGATGGACGAATTGGAGATTTAATGCATTTTGATGTTTGGAAGAGCTTAATTTCTTGTCTTGGAGCTTCGATTTTCTTGCATCTTGATGATTGGAATAATTTCACTATACTTGTGAGTACTTTTTCATGCTTATTTTGTAATTTTGTCTCATGAAACTATCTATGAAATATTTTTGTTCATGAAGTTGGTTTAGCTGCTCTTTGGCTTATGCGAAGTTGCTGGTATTGTCTTTGTGAGGAATTTTTCATACGATCATTACGGAGTATGGTGAATTATTGTCCTAGGGGTACATGATTGTTCATGATTTGCCTTGATAAGTCATCTTTTGCAACGTAAAAGAATAATTTTCCCTTTGTAATCTAGTTGCTGCTTGGGCCATACGAAGTTGCTGGGAACTCCTTGATCGGAATTAAGCCTATTTAAGCGTTGATCTCATTTGACTCAATTCTCCCAATTGGCCATGCACTGGTCCAGTCCTAAGATGATCACAAAAGAACATTCTTCTCACTTCCCTTCCTTCTTTCTAAGCCCTAACGTAGTAGGCCTCCTAGGGCATCATCTAAACTCATTTCTAGCCATAAAAAATCCATGAAAATTGGTCAACTACTGCACTGGGGTCTTCTTAAGAGGTCCTCCAAATTTGAGGTCATTCCCACACTGGAATCTTAAGATATTTCAAGCCCTAGTTTGAAGACCGTTCTCATCCCTAGGTTCCCTAGTTGCTGCTTGGGCCATATGAAGTTGCTAGGAACTCCTTCATTGGAATTAAGCCTATTTAACCGTTGATCTCATTTGACTCAATTCTCCAAATTGGCTAGGCACTAGTCTAGTCCTAAGGTGATCACAGAAGAACATTCTTCTCACCTCCCTTCCTTCTTTCTAAGCCCTAATGTAGTAGGCCTCCTAGGGCATCATCTAAAATCATTTCTAGCCATAAAAAATCCATGAAAATTGGTCAACTACTGCACTGAGGTCTTCTTGAGAGGTCCTCCAAATTTGAGGTCAATCCCACGGTGGAATCTCAAGATATTACAAGTCCTAGTTTGAAGACTATTCTCATCCCTAAGTTCCCTTGGGTTGGCGACTTCATTAGGATCATTGTACTCAAATTCCAAGAGAAATTTAATTCCTTTTATCCTATTCTCCTCCTCAACTTGGTCAAGATCATCCATTCGTTGCTCCAATCCAAACCCTTGACCTCATTTGGGCCCACTTTGGGCTTCTTTGTGGTCCCACTACACTATAACTTCAGTTTCACAAAGATCACTTAGAAACCCTAGTCCTCTAGGATTCCTTGATCTTGGGCACTTCTTTTCGAGTAACACTCTTCAAAGACTAGGTCTAGGCATGCTCTTAGCCCTTCTAAGAGAGCCATCCATCTTGCTTCTATAGCAAGTAAGCCCATTATCTGAGCCTCTCTTGTGAATAGGCTTTAGGAATCACCCTACATCCCATCATTAATCAATCTATGCTAGTGATTCCTCCCATACCGAGACTCCTTCCATCGGTGAAAGTCCGTAAAGAGTAGGGAGCTTTAGCTGAGGTGATAGTGGCTATCGCTCCATTATTGCCACTTGACCTAGTAGTTGCTCTATAGGATCCCCTCTTAGGAGCCTTGCTAGTTTGAGCGGTAACAAGACCGAATTGGATGCCAAAATGTGGAGCATATGTGCCAATATATAGTTGTTCGTTCATGTGAAGAGACACATCCTTTGGGCAGGTTGACTTGTCTTCTTGGAGGGTCGACTTGGCAACTTGAAGGGACAAATGACATTTACAAAATTTCAAATTTTCTTTTTATCATAGGGTCATGAAGAACATGCCCTTTGAAGTTTTCTTTTGACCAAAATAAAACATGATGAACATGGAAAAGCTTTGTAGATGACACCTTTATGATATGGCCTCATGGACATGAATCATTAGAAACTTTCAAGCAACACCTAAATAGTCTTTTTTCATCCATAAAATTCACCATGGAAGTTGAGGTCAATGCTAGTCTCCCTTTTCTTGACATCCTCATCACCAGAAACCAAGATGGTTCCATATCCCACAAAGTATACCGAAAAAAGACCCATACTGAACAATACCTTCATGCCACTTCTCACCATCATCCTACCCAAAAATTTGGAATTCTAAGCACTTTGGCAATCAGTGCGGTGAGAATCTCAGATAGAGAACACTTGGATAAAGAAAAAACACATCTTATAAAATTATTCTTAAAAAATGGGTACAAAAAACATCAAGCCCTCAAGGCGCTCCGTAATGCCAATAAAGGACCTAGAAATAAAAATATGGAACCTTCCATACATTCTTGGGACCACTGACAAAATTGCCCACATCCTTAAAAGAAATAGCATTACAACCACCTTCAAACCTTTAAACACCATCCACAATTGTCTCGAATCAGTTAAAGATCCCATTGACCCTCAATGCCAAAAAGGTGTTTATTTAATTCCTTGTTCATGTGGTATTCCATATGTTGGTGAAACAAGTTGTTCTATCCATACTAGAATCCAAGAACACTCAGTTGACGTAAAACATAACAGTTATAAAAATTCTGCACTAGCTGGACATTTTGATAAAACCAAACATCAAATTTGCATTGAAAAAATTCACATCCTAGCTAAAACTGATCACTACTTTCACAGAAAATTTAGAGAGGCCATAAAGATTAATAAACACCCTAAAAACTTGAATAGGGATGAAGGATGGAATATAAGTGAAAATTGGATTCCCACTTTAACATCAAAATCAATATCTCCCCAAGTCTCCTCCCCTTAAGTCCCAATATTTATTATTAGTTAAATATTTAAAAAAATATACTATAATATTAATTTGTATATAACATAACTTCCTATGCGATTTAAGCCAACCCTATATATTTTATAATAATAAATATATATTAATTATTAACTTAAAAAAACATATTTAATTATTACTTTAAAAATATTACTATTAACACTAAAAAACAGTATAATCAATTATTACTTTATCTTGAAGATGAACCACAGTTGTGGCTTCGAAACGCCGATAAACAATTTTCATGAAATGCGATGGATCAGGAAAACTATTTGCAACATGATGAACATGCTTGATAATAAAAATAATAATAATAATTTTCTTTTTGTTTTTACATGAATTACATATTAATACAAGTACAATAATTATGAATACCAAACCTAGTTGCAATTTCAACACTTAGGTTAGCTAAGCTTGTTTCGAAGGAGGCTGAAATTTGATGCCCTAGCAACAAACTTCAAACATTTATCCACTCAAAGGAATAATGGAGATTTATGGGAGAGCTACTAGGATAATTCTTACATGTCATGTATGTGTAATGCATGCAATATTAATCTAGCTAGCATTCAATTAATTTTCAATAAAATTAGGGCACAATTTTAGCATGAACTAGAGTCAATCATTCCATACATTTGACATAGAAAAATAGATCTTCAATAATTAAGAGTACTTACAAGACAATATGCAAGAAATCCATCCATTAATCCAAAGAATAGCTCCAAAAAATGTCCAAAAATCGACTTCAAACATCAAAATGCATCCAAGATCCTATATAGTCCATAAAAGAGCAAGGGTGAGTTTCTCCTACGAGGCCGAATTCCAAGTGTGATGATGATGAGAGATCAAATGAGGTCTTTCCAATATATATGTGTTCTAAGATAACCTATTTTAGCTTACAAGCCCCTCTAATAATAAAATAATGTGCTAGTAAAGGCCTAGGCCACAAGCTGCCTTAGTAGCTTTTACAAATTTAACATTATCTCCACAAATGCTAGCCGAAATGCTAGCGTTGCATGGGTATCTATTAATGTCTAGGAGGGTTTTATTTATTAATTCTTCAGTAAAAATATTACAACTGGTTGCCATAAGATGGAAAACCTTCGGAATTTCTTTTTGATCACTTTTGTAAGTCTCCTCGACCTTTTGGAAGCAAATCGTCCCACCTAAACCAATTCGGCCTCGCTATGAAGCTAGTTTCAGTTCACATGTGCGACCTAGTTGAGAAACTTGGCCCTCCTGGTGTTGAGAAAAATGGTACCAAGGAAGTGTTTCCTAGGCATTTATCCTTTTGGCCTAGGATGACACATTAATAAACTTTTGTCTAGTGACATTATGTGTTTTATTAATGTCATGGAGCTAAGTTACTTTTTATGGGAGATGTAACTTGTACTTTAATTTACTAAAGTCACATGTGATTTTAAAAGTGACTTTATGAGAAAAGTATTAAGTACACTTTATATTATTAAAGTGACTTTTATGTTTTAAAAGTGATTTTATGAGAGAAAAAGTGCACATGGTACAAAACATTAAAAAGTACTAGGAGGCTCATTAATTGAGGGGGAAGTTGGAACACATGAGGGAGGGGGTCAAGTGGGGGACTTGATATCATCCATTGATCTCATGGGCTGAGATTTAATTTCAACGCTTGATTTCTAAGGGTTGGGGTTCTCATATTTTGGAGAGACAAAAGAGTAAAAAGGAGAGAAAGTCTCATTATTCTCATGAGACTTGAGGAGAGGAGAGCAAGGCGACCAAGGAGGTCAAATTTGTAGGTCTAAGGAAGAGTTTGGAGGGATGAGAAAAAGAAAATCAAACAACATGGTCAACCCTGAGTTTTCAGGAGTAGACTGTATGCATCTTGAAAATTTCGGGCTATGTTTTTGGGCCGGAAATCTTGGGTGTCCAGGCAAAGTTGAAGTTGAAAAGTAGTGTTGGACTAGGGCTGAGTTTCAAAGAGTTACTAGGCCGAGAAAGAGATGAAAGACAACGTGAAAAACAAGGTCTATCCCTACTCAGTTTTCTGGGTTTGACAATGAGAAGTTCGAGGCTTCTTCAACACTTATTTCAAGGCATCTCAACGAGTTTTTCAAGGCTGTGTAAGGGCAGAAAATTCTAAGTTATATTCGGTTGTACTTGGCTCAAAAATCAAGCATTGTTGGGTGTTTCTATGCACGTAAATCAATGCATTTATCAGTTAGAGTTTATGGTTGTGTGGAGGCTCAAATTTCAGTGTAACTTGGCGGTGACTTCTTCAAGCTTAAAAGGGAGATACGTTTGACGTTTCTATATTGTACAAATTTCCTTAAGAGCAAATAAAATCCTCTTTGAAGACTGGTTTTCCCCTTGTGGGTTTTTCCAGGGTCATTAGACCAAAAACAAGTGTGTAAAATTTATGTGTGTGTGCTTGCATTTATTCCTTGTAACAACCGTGAAAAGAAAAGAGTAGAGCAGTCGTTGTTTCATGTTAAATGCGAACTAACATATATATCAATCATATGTTATGATGGGGTTTGGGCATTAAACTCGTGCAAAAACTTGAAACTAGGTGGGCTACAACAGAACAATAATTTTCTACGATAACTCGCACTGGCTAGGAAAATTATCTCGGCCTCCTCTAGAAAATTTCGACCTCAACTAGCAATTCGATCCTCTTGTGCAAATTTCCTTGCTCCATAATTTCTCCCTGTCCTAACAATTCACACCCCTTGTTGGAGCAACTCGCATTGCTAGAAAACCAACCTCTCATTGCAAGAAAATCGATCTCCAAATCTCCCTGGAAATATCTGTGAAGAATCTCTTCGAAAATCTCCGCTAAAACCCATGCTACTGATGTCCCTGCGTTGCCTTTGCACCTTTGCTTTCACTGCAACTCTGTGTTTCAATATGTTCTCCAAATGACCCTCGATCTCCCCTTATAATCAACGACCATGATCTAATCTCAATCGATGGCTAAGATTATCTTTATTCCATCAAGTGACTTTTCCTGATGTCTCTAGAGGAAAATCGATTTACCTCAACCAATACCGATTAATTAAGTTATTTCCCTAAGTTAGACTCATTAAAATTAATTAACTGCTTAATTAAATCCAATCAAGGCTTTTTCTTGCGAAACCTTTTTAGGGTATTGGAGAAAATGTGTTCCCTAGCCTCAGAAACAATCTGAGACTAGAACATCGGTTCGAGCTACACAAACTGACACTCCCTCTTAGTGAGGAAGGTGTTCTTCATAACATCCAACTTGTCTTTGAACAAGATCAACCTTGCCTTCCCCAAAGCCTTCGTCAGAATATCTGCTACCTGCTCATTTGTAGGTATATACTATAGCTAGACAATCTTGCACTGCACACAATCCCTGATGAAGTGGTACCTAATGTCTATATGCTTGGTCCTGTCGTGAAACACCAGATAATCTGATAATCTGATGTAACTTTGATTGTTGCAGTGTATCACTGTAGTCTCTATCCTCTGACCAAACAAGGCTACCAGTAGTTTTCGAAGCCATATGGCCTCACATGTAGCGATGCTCGCTGCTATGTACTCTGCCTTGGCTAAACTCAGTGCCACAGAATTTTGCTTCTTGTTGTACCAAGAAACAACTCTTACTCCCATGCTGAAGCAACACCCTGAAGTGATTTTCCGATCTATTGTGTTTCTTGCCCAGTCTGCATTAGTATAGCCCACTAACCTGACACCATCACCTCGAGCATACCTAATCCCATAATCGAATGTGCCACACAAATGCCTTTGCACATGTTTTGCTGCTACCCAATGTCCTCTCTTTGCCTCCACCATGAATTGATTTAGAGGGTTAACTGCATAGGATATGTCTGGCTTGGCGTTGACCAAATACATGAGAGAGCCTATCAACTGCATGTATAAGGTGGGGTCCACATCCTTCTCCTTGGATGCATCTATCTTCCTCCAATTCGTGATCATAGCTGTAGACATGGATCTGCAATTCTTCCTCCCAAATCTCCTCAAGATTTCTATGTAGTATTTCCCTTGACTAAGGAAAATCTCGCCATCTCTCTGCCATACCTCCATGCCTAGAAAATAATGCATGAGCCCCAAATCCTTCATCCCGAACTCTGCTGCAAGATCCCTCTTACACTCCTCGATGAGCCCTAGTGAACATGTTAAGATCAATTCATCCACATATAGGACAAGCATGAGAACATCTTCCCCAACCACCAAGTAGTAGAGGTTTGCGTCCACCTCACTCTTCACAAAGCTCATGCCCCGCAAGTATCTGTCAATGCGCCCATACCACGCCCTGGGAGCTTGCTTGAGCTCGTACAAAGATCTCTTCAATTTGCACATGTGGGTCTCTCTGCTGTATGCCACAAAGCCCTTCGGTTGTTCTATATACACCTCCTCCTCCAGTTCACCATTCAGGAACACCGTATTGACATCTATTTGATGGATTTGCTATCCCATCTGTGCTGCTAATGAGATCACGACTCGTATAGAAGTGTACCTGGCCATAGGAGCAAATGTTCCCTCATAATCTATTCCCTCCTGAGAGAACCCCTTGGCCACAAACCTAGCCTTGTATTTCTTGATGCTATCATCCGCACTGTGCTTGATCTTATAGATCTAGAGTGATCCAACTACCGCCCTATTTGTTGGTCTTGGTACAACCTCCCAAACATCGTTCTGCATGATCAAGGAGTACTCCTCAATCATTGCATCCTGCCACACTTGTTGTTATGCGACCTCTTGACAGCTGGAAGGCTCGCTATCCACCAATTGACTGACCAACGCCATGTAGCCAGTGTACCGTTCTGATTGTCTCTCCTCTCTCCTGCTTGTCCTGTTAGAAAATCAAAGGTAAAGTAGCTTTTCTTACTTGGTAGTTACTTGTGAGATTTAATCTTCTTTCTTTTATTATTTTATTATTCCTTCTTCATCAAGAAATTACACAAATTATTCTTCCAAGATCACAAAGAAGTAAGAGACACATAATTTAGGCTTTCAAGCCAAGGAAAAACCCCTCGAAAGGGGAAAACTCAACAATCCTCTTCTTATTGAATCAAGTCAAAATGAGATATCCAAACCTAGAGACAAGACAAGTCTGCCACCAACTGACCAAGTCGACACCTCTTTCAAGTAGTCCAAATCAATACCTTCAACTCAAAGTCAATGCTAAACAAATCTGTCTTCCAACTGTTCAAAAGTTTCAATTCTGTGATGAGTAGGTCGAAAATAGATTTGTCAGTACTTCAGAAGAGTTTTGAGTCTATGATGAGGAGGCCGAAGACAAGTCTGTCTACACTTTTGCAATTCAATCTTTATCCACAGATATGATTTCGTCAATCCTTTTGAAGTGTTTCTTGCTTCAATGTTCCTTTTATTCTTAGCTCCTTTCCTTTGTTACAGATCTCACTATTTGAATGGATGAACTGGATCTCAAGTAGGTCAAACCTTTGTTCATATATATAGGTCGAACATTTGTCATTGAGGCTTGTTACCTCTCAAACTAGCAGGGGTCCCAAAAGGAATCCTAAAGGGGCAACAATGGAGACTTAGCCCATTGTCACTTCAGCTAAGGCTCCCTACTCTTTACGGACTTTCATCGATGGGAGGAGACCCGGTATGAGGACTCACTTACAAAGAATATATCAATGCAATGGATAAGAAGTGATTCCAATCACCATTTCCAAGGAGAAACTCAAAATTAGGGCTTGCTTGCTTTGTAAGCAAGGTGTAAGGTTTTTCTAGGAAAGGTTGATGAGGATTTAAGGGTTAGGTTTAGGGAGTATGTCATGCAATGGAGCTTACTATTCCTCAAAATCCTTGTGGAACTTGGATTCCTAAGTGATCCTTGAAAAGCTAGCTTTGATAGGAAACAAGATCAAACGAGACCAAATGGACTCCAGGTTAGGTCAAGGGGGGAGGGTTTAGCAACCAATGATGAGTTTGACCTAATCAAGGAAGAGAAGGGGATGAAAGAATTTTTTTTCAATGAAAGATGGCACAATGATCCCTATGAGGTAACTAGCTTAAGGAAACCAAGGGCAAGAATTTGTCTTTGAGCTAGGGCTTGCGATATCTCAAGATGCCACTGTCATAATCTCATGAAATTTGGAGGGTTTCTTGAGGGCACACTAGTGCCGTTGAGGACCAAAAATCGAATTATTTGGATGGCTAGATTGTGAGATATTCGATGCCCTAGGTGACCTAGAAAGAAGAGGAGAAGGTGGAAGAAAATAAGTTTTAGGCTGATCACCTATGGTAGACCAGTGCCTAATCGTTTGGGGAGATTGGAGTCAAGAATGATTATGAATTCATATTTGATTTTTGTGGTCAAGGAGACCTCAAGGCAACTTCACTTAGCACTAGGGCAAAGAAGAGCAACTTCAAAGACTTTATACTTTGTCTTGCAAAATAGATGGCTTATCAAGATAAATTTCAACCATGAAATATCCCTAGGAACATTCACTCATTATACATGGCCCATACATGAAGCATCTCTATCTAGAAACACAATTTCCACAGTTTCGCATCAATAGCGAAATCCTAGCAACAATGTATGTGACAAAAATAAAGAATAGCATTAAAATTGCACTTACATGTATTAGAGTATATCCAACCATAAAAACATTGCCAAGCAAGAAGCTACAAGACGGGAAAATAATGCAAACATCAAAATTCATTTCATGCTCCAAAATTTCATCCACCAAAAAGGATAATGAAGTTCTCTAAAGAGATATAAGTCCAACCAAGTGATGATGCTAAAATGAATTCACATCACTTGTATTTATACAATTCTAATGAGTTTGATTTAGCTAATTAGGCCTACATTAGCCCCTACAATAAAATAATGTGCAAAATAAATAACTTTTGGTGACAAGCCCACCAAACTAGCTCATAAACAAAAGAATAAGCCTATCAAGAGGTCGAATAATGAATAGTGCATGTCGTTGGGCCTTGGAGGAAGCCTAATGGACTCCATATGTGCCATAATGTGTAATTGAACTCCCAAAAGCAATGGACAAGGGGTTGGCCGCTTATAATAACCTGTGGTGCTCCAAATGACATGTGGGGACACACAAGTGTCCTCATGGGTCTCCAAACAAATCGAAGATGCTTGTAGATCGCCTGCAAGGGCTAGGATGATGGTGTAGGTGATGCCACATCATCGTGCAAGTCTTGGATCATCTGCCAAGTGTATGGTGCAACTCTGGGGCCAACTGGGCATGATGGATCAGGTGCATCTTCCTTGTCCAATAAGTGAACCACGAGCAATCTTTGAATGGCTGTGGGGATCCATGGAGTGTTGTCTACTGCTGTGGAGGCCCATGGATCTCTACACAGACCCTACATGTGCCAATGTTGCTCTCTTGCGTTAGGACCCCGTATAGGGAGACCAAACCCAAATGGAAACCACCTGCAATCTTGCATAAGATCCAATGCGTCCCCATGCCTTCCAACACACCAAGTCATTAAAGAAATCAAGTAAAAGAGTTTATAAACCATGGATAACAAGTGAGCACTTCATAATGGCATGCCCTTCCATAGTGGGCTTTGGCATGTGCTAATGTATCCCAACTCCAAATAAGGTTAACTAGGCATCCTATTAGGTGGTTTCTACCTCTAAAGGGGGTGGTATGTTCGTGGTACATCCATCAAATGATGGTGGGATATGGCACAATGATGGAATGGAGTAGGGAATGAAAGGGGGCAACCTGGATCACGTGCCATGGTATAAGGGGTAGCTAATAAAAGGGAAGTCCACACTTGGGTAAATAATGTGTAGGAGAGAGCAATCATGGCGCATGAGTTACCTCGACCTTGATTTTTCCACCCTTCTTCATATGCCTTTTGCCTTTTTATGATTTTATTTGGTTAACTGCTTGGGGCTCTAGGTAATGAGAGCATGATGCGTAAAGTATAACAGTGGATACCCCCTTATAAGGTGGGGCAATTCATCACCCATTGGGGGTTGGGACAATCATGGGTTCCTGAATGATAAAGGAGGCTCATCAAGGGCCATGTAGGAACCAGGGTGATGGCCATGGAATGGGGTAGAGCTCATGTCATGGCTTTTGCCCACGTGCTAAATGCTTTTGTCTCGACCATCTTTTGCATTTTGTGGTACAATTTCTTGTTGAATGTGGCCAATTATGCTTTTTCTTTTTCTTTTAGCTGCATCAACCTCCGAGCATCATTCCA
Organism: Pinus tabuliformis; assembly: GCA_031772625.1. NCBI lineage: Eukaryota > Viridiplantae > Streptophyta > Pinopsida > Pinales > Pinaceae > Pinus > Pinus tabuliformis. The sequence continues at coordinate 602,367,704 of CM062812.1, read as the reverse complement.
GGCCTGACCCAAGATGCGGGGCAAGGGGAGGGGCTGGTTGACCCTATGTGGACCTAGTGGAGGAATGTGGACCCAAGTGGGAGGAGAGATGATTGGGGGTGTAATGAGCAGAAGGGGAGTAATATATGTGAATCGGGGAGCGGGACCACACAACCAAAATTAGGGTTTCCCATGTAGTACCATCCCTAAAACCAATAGGTCAGTAAAAGAGATCCCATGAGACTAGGGTGCAAGGTTAACATCCCAAAAGAGACCGAGGGGACAAGAGCACAAACCTAAACCACTCTTTCTGTTGAATACCCCCATTAATCCATGCCCAAAGCTTCCATGATAAATAAACTAGAATACTCAATTACCAAATAACAAGGCATACCTTTAGGTTTGGGAGGCCCACCTTCAAACATACGATCATGACAGATGGGTGAGGGACCACATGGCTGGCTCAGGTGGCGGAGAAATGGCACATCGAGCTAGTTGGTGGCTGCGAGGGGCTGCTGGCTGCTAGCTGAGGACCATCATGGAGAAATTTTTTCTCGTAGGGATATCACCTACAAAATGGTGGGTAACAATGCTGATTTGGTCAGTTTCTCGTGGACTTAAGACTTCAATAACCTTTTTTGTTTTTCTTTCTTTTACAAATGTCCAAATGAGACATTTCTTGAATACAATATTTTATGACTCTTACCGAGCGTGAAGAAAATGCTTGATAAAAATAAAATGATAATAAATACATAATTTTTTTTTTTTTTTTTACATTATGAAGACTGATACTAGTTATATTTCCAACACGTCGTAGGAGTCCCCACAAACTCTTGAGCATCTCTGAGTGTAGCTTGAACTTCTCGGTTCCTCCTGCTGCATCTCCCTATTCTGTTGCATCTGCTATTCCATGCTTGTGAAGCCTCAGGAGCATTCACACTTGAACTCGTGCTTTGCTACTGCCCTTGATTCTGCTGCTCTACTCTGGGAGCTTTGTTGGCTGTTCACTTTGATCTTCAACTGCTGGCAACTCTCTGGACCTTTTGTAAGCCTTGTCCTCCATGAACATGACATCCCGCTTGACTATAATCCTCCTAGGCCCTGGGATGAAGATCTTGTATGGCTTTGAGGTTTTGTTGTAGCCAACGAAGTAACCTCACTCTGCAATCTGATCTAACTTCGAATGTGGATCTCCCCTGGAATATGACAGTACGCTAGGCAGCCAAATATCTTGAAGTGAATGACATCTGTTCTCTTCATGGTGAAAGCCTCCTTGTGAGTCATCTTTCCAAGCGCTCTATGTGGGATCTTGTTATGAATATAAACCGCTGTACTGCATGCCTCTGCCCATAGATAGCGTGGGAGATCCTGGTCATACAACATTGCTCTCGTTGCCTCTGAAATAACCCAGTTCTTCCTCTCAGCAACCCCATTTTATTGTGGGTTGTAAGGAATCGTCCATTCAAGGGTGAGGTATGGGGAAATAGAATTCTTTGAAACTTGCTTTAGAACTTAGTTAACTTAAAATTAACCAAAATAATTTCATCACATTACAAAGAAGGTACACCACAAAGCAACATCATCATTTTAATTTGTGTTTTATGTGCTTACATTTGGGATTGGATAGATCTTGTTTACTTTCAAGTATTGCATTTATCACTTAAGCAATTTTCAAAATTAATAAGCATTTCAAGTAGTTGTTTCATTTGTTGCACTTGATAAAGTTGTAATTTGCCAACATTACTTTTACATCTATCTTGTGGCACTTTGTTTACTTTCTAAGTTGTTTTTCAAAGTTGTATCTTCACTTGGAATATCCTTAGCAAGTAGTTATATTTGGGTATTGTTCTTCTCTTGCTATGTTTGTGAATGCATGTGCTCACTGAGCCTGCAATTGTAAATTGATGCTATATATTGGAAGCATATATTGATCACCTTGTATTAACTCCTAGAAAACTAACTTGCTAGCTTCGAGCTAGTTGAACCTTAGATATTTTTAGGGTCCACCCCCTTGGCTTCGCCATGAGTAAGCCTAAACGGAAAAATTGAGAATTGAGTGACAACCTCGACTCGAAACTTCGCCATGAGTAAGCCTAAACGGAAAAATTGAGAATTGAGTGACAACCTGGACTCGAAACTTGCCCCCAAGGCCACACCAACTGGAGTTAAGGATTTTCTCCCCAATAATCCCAGGCGTGGATTAAGGCAGCAACAGGTGCCAATCCCCATGACCAATGACCACAAGCCCGAAGAATGGATATGGAATAGAGGGAAAGGTGGACAGCGGTAAGTATGGAATATCGTGGACACACTACTTCAATTAGAGCCTCCCCAATAGTGTTCTTCCTATAACCCTAAGGCTTCAGAGGAGGTCCCACTGGACTAGAGTCAAAGACTAACCTCCTAGGTGAAGTGGGGAAATAAGAATATGGCCAAGATCGATCAATCATCTGGATCACCCCTTGATTCATATTAGTATACCCCAAAACATTAAGTAAAAGCTTATGATTACAAAATGGTTAAAGTACTTGTTGATGGATGACCCATGTTCCTTCAAGAAGGAATGCCAGATCGAAGAAAGAAATTTGACTAGATCAATATGTGGAGGGTCTATGGCATCATGTTGTGAGATGATCAATAGGACTACTGGCAGGCTAGCTGTCCAAGGAGGAGAAAACATTCTCTTATGGGTTACCTACTTTTTGGTGGGTAATAGGAACTATACTTTGTTGAATAGTGTTGTCACATAGAATGTCTAGGCACCGCGACAACGACTCAGATTGGGGGATGTCACCTTGATCCCCAATCTCTCGTTTAAGTTGTTTCTCAACAACAGGCTAAGAGGAGTAGACCCTATGGAAATGAAATGAAGGAGAACTAGTTGGGAACCAACCAGTTCGGGAGATAGTTAATCGACCAAGAACTTGATTTAAGATTTAGCAAGACTTATAGAATTCGATTAGATTTAAACAATTGATACCAGTGCCTTATGGAGTCAACTATCTTGCTAGGAAATTTAGGATCAAGTAATTGATTTGCAACTGTTGCTTGAATGAATGACTATCTTATATGAAATGCAAATCCTAAAATTAAAATGAGATGTAGGAATCTTGGTTAATTTTAGTTAAATGACTATCTAAGTTTTAACCCTTCGATCTTTTCTATATTGAGCCTGATTTCGTAGTACGTCGCAGATTGAAGATAAGGTGAAGCACACTAAGGTGTGATTAACGATACCTCTCCTGAAAATCTAACATACCGGTGCCTGCGGCGCTGCAGAGAGCTGTGGCTCTGACCATTGTAAGGTCATCGTTTTAAGTACTATTAAAAGCAGGCTTCTCAAGCAAAGATGGATGGGTACCTATCTTTCTATCGACCAAGTTTATGCTTGGAAGTAAATTTTAATTATGCAAAACTAACTTAATATGCAAATGCACGAGATGATTAGAATATGATATGAAGTTAGATTCAAGGTTTGAGAGCACTTATGCCACGATCTGCTTCAGAGCTATGAGCCAAAACCTTTAATCGCCCAAAATGAATATTAACTTTACTAGGCTGAATGATAAACTTCTCAACAATATGCTTAAAATATCACAATGTAATGCCCAATTAAATCACAAGCCTATCACTTCAATTCTTTTTAATGCGATTATAGCTCAAAGAGAACAAAAGCTTCTTCACAATTTAATATCAATGCCAATTATATAGATGCCCAAAAAATAATACTTAATTAAGGAAACAAAAGATATGTAATTTATCACAATTCCATGAAAGAGTACTTATCAATTACTTGAAAAATTCTCAAAGAAATATGCAATAAATACCCTAATAATTCAAGCAATTAAAACCACGCTTAGAGTTAATTAGACGACGAGCAATCTCAATAGATGTCAGGCATAAAATGTTCAAAACCCTTAGCATGTAAAAACTTAAGCAATTAAATTTCAAAAATTAGTTACCAGTAGAACCATGAAATTCAAATGCTAGACACTTCAAATAATTCCGGAATTAAAAATGATTTTTCTTTAGTGACCCCAACCTAGAAAAATTTCTTGCTTTCCTATAGTCAAACTTTAGAGATTATTTAAAAAAGATTTAAATGTGTTTTGACTATAGAGGAATTAAAAAAAAAATTACCCCTCGAAAGATTTCGCTTTTAAGATTAAAAAAATCCCAAACCCGTAACACAAAAAACCCAAAAAGGAAGTTTAAATTAAAAATTTAATTATTCCTTCGGCAAATATAATGTGCTAAGAAATTTTAATGTGGCAAAAAGTTTAATTTAATTTTTAATGCCAATTTGAAATATTAAAAACTTCTTTTTAGATTTAATTCTTTTTTTAAAACGTTAAAAGCAACAAATGAAAATTGATTTTTTTTAAGTTTTCTTTTAGATTTAAACAAAATCAAAACAAAAATAAAAAAATGAAAAGCAAACTCATAAAAAAAATCGAATTTGTGTTATGAAAACTAAACCCTAAGGAAAATTAAAACAAAGGATAAAAAAGAAAAAATCAAAAGAGGAAATCGTGAATGGAGCGTGGGCTTTCGAAAGACGGCGAAGGAGAGGCTTTGTAGGTCGAGCGGCGAAGGGAGAAGAACGAGAAGGAGGAGCGTCGTAGGTTTGTAGGGACGCGAAAGGATAGTTGAGGGGATGAAAGGAAAAAGCAATGAGCAACAAAGAAAGGATGCCATGAGGGAGCTCGGGTGATGACGAATGTGTTAGACCCAGGGCCGCGGGCAGGTAATGGGCAGAAAGAGACGTCAAGAGGGCCGACAGGTTAGAGGAAATCGACCAAAGGGTAGTGGACAGAGAAGGAGGAAGGGATGAAGATGAGGGCAGAGAGAGAAGGTCGAGGAGATGAAGGAAGAAGGAAAAAACGCAGTAGAAAAAGGGACAAAAAAAGAGTGCAGAGGGAAAAAAGAACTGTGATTTTAGAGAAACAAAGGGATCATTAGGAAGAAAAAAACGCAAAACAAGGCAGCTAAGGAATTTTGAAGGGCTTCTAGGCAGCAAATGGTAGCCTAAGAACCTTAAAAAAATTTCCAAAAATTCTTTTTTAAAATGATATACTTCTACTTCAAATTTGTCCTCAGAAAAACTTATAAAATCCTCAGATCTAAATTCGAAACCCTCGGAAAAATAATTTTGAATAATGTCCCTGCAAAATGTTATTGAGGCCATACCTTGCCCTCTAGGGTCTAGATCTGGCTTCAAATTCAACTTTTCCTTCAGATCTGCACCTACAAAACGAAAATGAAAACAAAAATACCCGGATCCTAGATATACAAAAATGAATAAAACCCCAGAAACCCAAGTTAGAAAATTTTCAGATTTATTTTTTTTTTTACAGATCTATGCACAAATGTTGCAGATCTATCAGATATGAGGAGTATGAGTCCAACTCCGCTCCCAAATCTGATAATCTAAGGCTCTTACTAGCCAAATCTATCAATTTTTCCACAAAATATTTAAAATATTTTGAAATTTTAGAGGTACTAGCCCAAAAACACCCTGCAAAAAAATAATTTATCATTAGATAAATCCTGGAGCATATATGAGATAGGCTCTTCAAAAAATATATGCTGAGAGTTGGTTGGTCCAACCGAGGACTATCCCCAAACGCTCAACAAAAACCTGAGAGATCTCCTGCAAACACTAGATCAACCATCAAACCAAGTAGAGAAATAGAACAACAATGAAATTATGAAGAAATAGAGATACCTGCTACTTTGATCAAAATTAAAAATGTTACCCTAGATCTAACAAACTGAATAAGATACTCGTATTAAGATTATTCTAAGAGAGCTATTGATTGATAGTTTTCACATAATATTAAGTGGAAATTAAAACAATATTACCATATATTCATGAAGAGGAACACCACCGCATGTTGAAACCCCAAAGACTTTTGCATTTATTCCCAAAAAAATATACAAGAGAGCTTGAGACCTTAGTACACGATTCAAAGATCGGATCAAAAGACATAATGACACCGAGTACACGATTCAAAGATCGGATCAAAAGACAGAATGACACCGAACTCTAATTTATAGGTAAAATCTCCAACGACTAGTTGGCTTGATCCATGTCAAATTAATCTCGACCGTTCATAAAGATTTAATTAATCTTTAATCATCATCATCGAAATTATTTAATTTTTTGAGGAGAAATTGAATTTTTCATTTAATTGATTTTTAATTAACTCAAAATTAATTATTTAGAGTTAATTTCCTCAAAATTTTGAGTTTGACTTAACTACCAAGGCCCAAGGGTTCAAAATTTCTTGATTTCTTCAATATTCCCTTGGTGGGGGACCTCAAAAAATTAACTTCTTTAAAACCCACGAATTTCACCATTGGAGAATTTAATTTTACCTAGGACACAAAATTAAATTTCTGGCTTAGGATTTAATTTAATATTGCCAGAAAGTTTAATTAATTGACTTATGAGGGGATTAACAAATTTTCCAACCCTCTAATATTTAGTCATGGTGTCTAATTATGAGGGACCATGCACTAAATATTTTTTACATGAGGATTTTACAATTTAGTACATGAAGGGGGAACACCCGTTCATTTTAGACCCTCAACATTTACCCATTTCTGCGACACAAAATATGATCTAGTAGACCAAGTAATCTATAATAAAATATTTTAGCCAATTAGCTAGGATTATTCCCAAATTATTTTTACAAGGACTCGATAAAAAACACTAGGATTCACTTAATATCTTGACGACAAAATCCACCCTAGCTTTGGGATGAGGTTGGAGGGAAAAACTCTACCGATCATTTGTGTCTAGAGACACAGATGAATCAATGACACAAAAGACCTCCTGAGGTAGAAATCGTCATAAAAATACTATGCTTACCTAGGTTGTTGCATACATGATGGTCTTACTATGATCATTTACATTATAACCATGCGGAATGGGTTTACATCTAAGTTACCGGAAACTCCTGAAGAATTTCCCAGAAACGCGGATCCCCGTTTCCGATACATAAACGGATACGATTCTTGTCCGAAACACTGTAAAAACGTTTTTGTGCCGTTTCAAAAAATCGGAAACTTTAGATTTGGAATTGGATACGTTTCCAAGGGATTTAAATTTTTTTGGATCTGTTTCCGGTAAAACGGATCCACGAAAATTGTGATCAGAATCCACCCTTAAAATGTTAAAAAGCTTGAAAATTTGCATAGCCATAAATAAATTAAAAAAATGAAGAAATCAGATTTGCAAATAAACTCACTATAAAGTTATAAACAGAGTCTCATAAAATCTTTTCTAAATCTTTAGAAACAACAACACTCCATATATTTATAAAAAATTCTTACTAAGAAAAAGATAGATGTTCAAAAATGCAAATAAAGGGGTTTGATGAATGTTTTCGTAAAGAGATTTATTTGAGCGTTTAATTTTCATTTTGGTTAAGGTTTTGTTAATTGTCATTGATTTTGCTTTTGATTTCATAAATCCCTCCAATATAACAAATCTTCTCTAGCCAATCTTGTGCCTGCATATAGTCACAAGACCAAGCTGACATTGAGAAGATTGAAATGTTCAGATAGGTCTTGATGGAATATCCCAATGATCCCATGGGCCTTTTAATTGTCATGCAAGGAAGATAGATATCATCTGCCATGCATGACACGTTCTTTGAAGGAGTTGGACCCGAAAGCACAAACGTTGTTGCATTTCTGATTACATTATTAATGATGATGATAATATGTTGAATGTTATAATAATCACTAATGATGATGACAATTTTTATGCTGAATTGATGATGATGATTTGTTTATGTTGAATTCATGACGATGACTATGCATTTTTAGATATAGATTTTAGATTCTAGATTCTAAAAGATGAATGGTAATATGAAATATATATATATATATATATATATATATGCATGCCGTTTCCTTGCCGTATCGTATCCTCATATTTTGAAAATTTGTCGTATCCGTTTCAAACCCCGTATCCGTATCCGTTTCAGTGCAACTTAGGTTTACATATTTAACAAAATGCCAATTGATGATGAAATCTGAATGATGCAAACACTCGAACATGATAGATCCCTTTTGCAAAAAATGGGTGTATTGCTATGGGGTCGTTGACACAGAGTGGTCAACATCTGGCTCTACTTGGGGACACTTTGCTTCATCGAAGGAATGTGAGAATCCAGAATCTGCACCTAAGGTCCCAAACAACACATAGAATTACATAAGTAATGTCCATCCAAATATCATCAAATAACATTAAGCACATCAACAATTTTATTAACATGGAAAGTAAATCTAATCCTAAAACAAAAATGAAATGCTGAAATGACAAGGTCTAGGGTTAGAAATACAATACAAAGGATGCCCCATGGCATCAAATGTCATCTTTGAAGAATAGCTTTAGCATTTGGCCATTTGCAGGTAAGTCAAGTGGTTCACTATCCAATCTTCTCAAGTGGAATTAATTTGGCCTAGTGATGTCTTGGATAATGTACGGTCCCAACCACAAACTGTCAAACTTATGTTTTCGTGGTTTTTCATTCTTGCGATTCCAAAGAAGTACCATATCTCCAACTTGCAAAGATCTAGATTGAGATGATTTATCAAAGCTTTTCTTAATGTTAGATTGACTTTTACACATATTATCAAAAGTTTTCCTATGAGTTTCATCCGACTCCACAATCTGATCGATTCTGTTTTGAACAACATCTTTATCAGTAGAAAAATGTTGAAGGAGTTGATAAGCTGACAATTTAAGGTGCACAGGTCAAGTTACATCCAAGCCATAAACTAATTCAAAAGGACTTTTACCAGTAGCTTTCTTTTGATAAACTTTCCTACGAGTTTCATCCGACTCCACAATCTGATCGATTCTGTTTTGAACAACATCTTTATCAGTAGAAAAACGCTGAAGAAGTTGATAAGCTGACAATTTAAGGTGCACAGGTCAAGCTACATCCAAGCCATAAACTAATTCAAAAGGAATTTTACCATTAGCTTTCTTTTTCGTAATCCTATCTTGTTGGACACCTAATCCTCAATGGGCTAGTGTGGAAGCCGAATAGACAAAAAGAAGTCCAAGAGACCTTGGGATGTGAAACCCAACGGTCAAACCATGTACTATAAATGTATATCTCTTGTTAATAGAAAGCATTCTCATGTTTTATCCTTCAGATTCTCTTGCTGCCATGTGTGTGTTTAACATGGTATCAGAGCGGGCGATTGCTGGTCCTGCTCCTATTTGAGCCATTTGTTTTATGGCTTTTCTGTGCAGGTTATTTCTGCTATGACTTCTGCATTTCATAAATATTTTCTCAGCTACATTCTAGTTGCAACCTCTGTCATTTCTCCAGCCCTATTTTTAGCATTCCTAAAATTAGTTGTAACTCCTTGACTGCGCCCTCTGCGCTCCCTGGGCTGTGCATAATTGTCCTTTCTGCGCTCTCTGGGCCCTCTGCGTGATAATCTGGGTAATGCTTGAGCCAGGAAGCCATAAATGCTGTTTCATAAACTCGATTGAATTCTCCATAAGTTGCTGTTCTCTGCACGATAATCTCGGCGTCAAATCCATAATTAAACTGATCCACTGGGACTAATTGTCTGACTTCCGTTGGACCTCAAAACAACTGTCTCTTGGACTTTCAATCTTGGAATCTTCACCTGTGGGCTAAAACAGTGCGAAACACGCATGTAAAAGAATATTGAATGAAGTTGATTCACCTGGAGCAAACAGCTCAATGATAATACAAAGATATTTACAATAATAGAAACATCAGATTTCTATGTAGAATATAGAACAAACAGTTTCATCTAAGAAACTGCTAAAAGAATAAAAATAGAAACAGCTAAAAGACTGAGCATTACTAAATAGAGATATATTCTAATACCCTCCCTTAATGCTCAATCTATTTACAACACCAATAGACCCGCGAAATTTTACAAATTTATCAGGACCAAGAGGCTTGGTGAAAATATCGGCGGGCTACTCTGTTGTGGGAACATAGTGCAACTGAACTGAGCCGTCTTCAACCAGCTGTCGAATGTAGTGGCAGTGAGTTTCCACATGCTTTGTTTGTTCATGAAAGACTGGATTCTTGGCAAGTTTGAGCACTCCCTGATTATCACAAAACAAAGAAGTAGGCCCTGTCTGAAAAACATGCATATCTGCAAGCATACGACGAAGCCAAACTGCCTCACAGGCTGCCTTAACTGCTCCCCGATACTCTGCTTCTGTTGAGGAGAGAGCCACTGCCTGTTGCTTCTTACTAGTCCAAGTAACAACACCAGATCCTAGACTAAACACATACCCAGCTGTAGATTTACGGTAATCAACCGAACCGGCCCAGTCAGAGTCAGTGTAGCCACTGAGAATAGGATTGGAGCTGCGAGTATATAAGAGGCCATAATCAGAAGTACCACGCACATATCGTAGCACCCGCTTTGCTGCTATCCAATGATCAGCTTTAGGAGCTGACATAAAGCGAGAAATGTAGCTTACTGCAAAACTGATGTCAGGTCTGGTAGCAGTAAGATAGATGAGACTGCCCACTAATTGCCTGAATAAAGTTTCATCCACAAGAGGAGAGGATGACTGTGCTGAAAGTTTGAGCCCTGGTTCCATAGGAGTCGTGGCCGGTTTGCAATCCTGCATTCTGAACCTTTCCACAAGATTTTTGGCATACTTGGACTGAGAAAGAAAGATCTGATTTTCAGTCTGCCACACTTCAACCCCCAGACAGTAATGAAGAAGTCCCAAGTCTGTCATCTCAAAAGTTCTGCATAGATCTTGTTTGATCCCATGGATCAAATGTGCAGAGCTGCCAGTAATGATAAGATCATCCACATAGACAACTACAAACAAGATATCATCACCAGTATGCTTGATATACAGGTTTGCATCAGATGGACTCCGCTGAAAACCCTGATCTGTCAGGTACTGATCAATTTTCATGTACCAAGCCCGAGGAGCTTGTTTCTATCCATAGATTGCTTTAACTAACCGACACACTTTCTGTTCTTGACCAACAACCTTGAATCCTGGAGGCTGCGTCATGTAGACTTCTTCTTGGAGATCACCATTTAGGAAAGCACTCTTTACATCCATCTGATGAACTTTCCAATTGAACTGAGCTGCTAGGGCAAGCACAAGCCTTATGGTACTCATCTTGGCTGTAGGAGCAAAAGTCTCCTCATAATCAATGCCTTCCTTCTGTGAGAACCCTCGAGCCACAAGACGAGCTTTATACTTGTCTATGGTTCCATCAGCTTTGTATTTCACTTTATACACCCATTTGCAGCCTATGGGTTTTTTCTCTGCAGGAAGATCAGAAAGTGTCCATGTATGATTCTTCTGAAGACTTTGGAATTCGGCTTCCATAGCCTGTTCCCACTCAGATGTACCCTTAGCCTCTGAATAGGTTTGAGGCTCAAAAATACTGTGTATGTTAGCCATAAGAGCAAAATTGACTGTAGACTGTTGTCTGTTCTTATGTCTAGAAGTTCTACCTTCAAGGAGCTCATCATCCCGGAGATCACCTATGGTTTTAGCCCACCATTTAGGCCGAAGAGAAGAAGAACCAATATCAGGAGCAGAGGAACCAATATCAGAAGGAGGTGGAGAAGGCTCAAGAGCAATAGGGACAGCAAGAGGAGGGTTAGCTTCTGGAGGAAGCTCAGATAGAGTATTATCAAATACTGATGCTACATCATCCCTCCCATCAGGTGGACCGACTGGAAGAAGAACACTGTGAGGCTGATCCTCAGAACATTGCTGAAAGAATCCTCTGTCCTCATCAAAGACTACATCCCGACTGAAGCTAAGACGACCAGTGGCTATATCTATCAGCCTATAGGCTTTGTGATGATCACTGTACCCTGTCATCATGAGTTTCTGGCTTTTGGAATCCAACTTAGAGCGCTTAGCAGCTGGAATCCAAACATATGCAACTGAGCCAAATACTTTGAGATGACTGATCTTAGGCTTACGGCCAGACCAAACCTCTTCAGGAGTCTTCCCTGTAACAGCCTGAGTGGGTGATCTGTTAAGAAGGTAAACAACAGTAAATACTGCTTCAGCCCAGAATCTGTTTGGAACACTCCTGTGTTGTAACATGGAACGAGCCATTTCAACAACCGTGCGGTTGCGGCGCTCGACAACACTGTTCTGCTGAGGAGTGTAGGGTGCGGTTAACTGATGTTTGATGCCATGAATATCACAGAAATTGGCAAAAGCTGAAGAACAAAATTCCCCCCCATTGTCGGTCCTAAGAGTCATGATGTTACAGCCAGACTCTTTTTCAACTAAGGTTTTAAATTTCTGAAAGGTACTAAGTGCATCAGATTTATTTTTTAGAAAATACACCCACATCTTTCTACTGAAATCATCTACAATAAGTAAAAAATATTTGCAAGCAGTGATAGAAGCTGTATTCATAGGACCACAAATATCAGCGTGAAGTAACTGGAGTACCTTAGATGCACGCCAAGATTCTCCATTCTTGAATGAAGACCGATGTTGCTTTCCCGCTTGACAGGCGCCACATACCCCCAACTGCTGAGTCTGAATATCAGGTAATCCTGACACAAGTCCCTCCCGGGAGAGCTGAGAAAGATACTGCATATTTAGATGCCCATATCGCTGATGCCAAAGAGTACTGATGGGAGAGACACGTGCTGCTAGAGCCACTTCTGGAGAGTCACCGGTGTCAATTAGCCTACATAGACCATGGTCCTCTAGGCCAACAACAACTGTTAGACTAGTCTCCCTGTCAATAATAGAGCACTTGTGTGCACTGAACACAACATCAAGCTGAGGAGAATTCCTCATAATCTGGCTGACAGACAGCAGATTAATTTCCATACCAGGAACATAGTATACATTCAGAAATATGAGTGTGCGCCCACCAGACTGAATTTGAACTGTACCTCTGCCAGCTACTGTGTACTTTTCACCTCCGCCAAATACCACGGAATCACTGAAAGGTGAGAAGTCAATAAACCAGTCACGCCTGTGAGAGAAATGGCGTGATGCACCAGAGTCAATATACCAAGCAGAAGACGGTACATGATCTGACGACCTTTTAGCCATAAAGGCATAAAAAACAGATTCTGTCTGCTCGGAATATTCCTGACTGCCTTCCAACATGAGATTGGTTAGCGAAGCCATCTGCACGTTTCCCAAGATATGGAAAAATACAAAAAATCCTGCACGGATTTCAACGAGGATGCAGGCTGATCCAGACAGAAATTGACAGATGCTGATATAAGTATGAAAAGATTCCCAAAGAAGACTGATTTACTGTAAGAAACACAAATTTTCTTAAACAAACACTAGATAGGAAGAATCAATAAATTGTGGAGATCTCACAAGACAGAGAAGGATTCATTTCTGTATCGAGATAGACGACTGTAAGCTTTTATCACAGTGAGCAAAGCCGGGGCTAAGACTCAGTGAAGGCTACCTGGCTTACAGAGGGCTCGACCTTAGAAAGGAATGAAAGAACTCAAGAGATTAGGATGCAAAGAAGCTAGCTGATCAAGAACACTCCCTGAGCGCAGTTTCGAAATGAACTACTGAATTTTTCAAACTATGAAAAATTATTTCGAAATCAAATATCAGTTTTTAGAAAAGCCGGAAATTCAAATATCAGTTCTTAGAAAAGCTACTGATAGTAAGCCGACAATGCTGCCTGCTTAAAAAACTTCTTTCAAGATGACTGTATCAAATCTTAACAAATTCTGTTGTGAAAGAAAGAGGCTTGCACACAGAAAATTACTTGCACACAGAAAATTACTCAGAAAATTAAGAAGTACTAAACTTCCTTGTACTCACAGCACCAAGCCAGCGGCCAGCTTTCCACTTTCAACTCTTAAAATGATGCCCACGACTGCAACCTCTATACCTCAAGTAGTAGGAAGAAGAATAAATTGTAGAGGCTCTGCGTGATCAATTAGCACAGCAGAATGACCCCACAACCTAAGCTGTGGACTGAACTCGTGAAAATCACTTTTACGTGAAAATGCCAAATATTTTCAATGCCGTATTACTGTGATTCTTATTCTGGTCCCACTGCTTCAAATAAGATCACAATAAATTTTAATCCAATTTCTAATCAAAAAACCGAGAAGCTGGAAACTACCTTTATGTAACACTGCCGTCACGTTATCTGAAGAATCTCGGATCTGTTAAAAAACTTTATTTCTCAGCAAATAAATGGTGACTTACGTGACACTGCCGGCACGTTATATGAAGAATCTCTGTCTGTAAAAAACAATTTGATTTCTCAGCAAATATATGGAGGCTCTAATCCCGTGTTGCACGTCCTTCACGATTCAGCAGGAGCAGCTCACGAATTTGGCGGTCGGATCGCGGCAAAAGAGCTCAACAGCGGATCTGAATCAAGTGCCGGAATCAAATTATAGTTACGGCTGACCTCCGAATCACGTCCCGTGGAGACCCTACGTCACGTCCCGGCAAAAATTGGTCACGATTTTATGCAGAAGGGTGCCACAAAGGTTCGTCACTGGAGAATGCCGTCACTTGGAAAATGCGTGAGCCAAAAATACGTGGAAATGCCGTCACTGAAAATGCGTAAAAAAAATGTTTAACTGTAGCTTCGACTTTAAACGCTTCGGCTTTGGACGCAGATTCTTCAACTTCGGTTTCCGCTCCAGTCACAGTCGATATCACAGTCGAAAATTCCGCTCCACTTATCAGATAAAAAAAATGACGCAGAAGCCCGCAAATTGATTTACTGCGGTTGAATTTGAGATTCCACGCTTGTGAAAGAAACCTGCAATTCGATGCTATACAAGAACAGCGATGAAAACCTAATGATAAACCGTCTAGCATGGGCCGAACAATAGCTTTCAGATCTCAGACCAATCAGACCATGAACAAGCGTTCTTTGTAAATGGAGACGCTAACCCTTGGAGAGAAAAAAAATTTCGAATGTGGCCACGATAACAAAAAAATCCAGATCCCTAAAGAGCAATTTCGAAATGAAACAAAATTTTTCAAACAGTGAAAAATTATTTCGAAAGACACCTGTGCTCTGATACCATAAAACAGTGTGAAACACGCATGTAAAAGAATATTGAATGAAGTTGATTCACCTAGAGCAAACAGCTCAATGACAATACAAAGATATTTACAATAATAGAAACATCAGGTTTCTATGTAGAATATAGAACAAACAGTTTCATCTAAGAAACTGCTAAAAGAATAAAAATAGAAACAGCTAAAAGACTGAGCATTACTAAATAGAGATATATTCTAATATGGGCTTGCTTGTGTTATCGCTGCTAGTAGTCTTCGCTACAGTACTTGCAGTGAATGATGATTGAATATTATCTCGTAGTTTGAGCAGCTCATCCACAACTTGTTTTTCTTGTGCGTATCTGTTCGTGACTTCTTGAAAGCGGGCCAAAGCTTTTCTGTACTCTGTCTCAAATATTCGAAGTTCATTTCGTTTAGCCAATATTTGAGCCTCTACATCCTTGAGCTTCTCTGTTGATTCTTCAAAAGACTGAGCATAGATAGCCTCGATGGTATAGCTAGCACTCTTGAAAAAAAATTTGTCACCATAAACTGCAAATATGTGAGTGCCAGCTTTGAGCTCAGAAATTTCACACGGTTGGGAAAACTTTGCATGATTGGCACGATTAATAGATCTGTGTTTAATAATTGAAACACTTCAGCTCTCGTGAATAATGGATCTGTGGTGTCCCTGAGGCATTCAACTTGTTGCTCGGCCTTCAACCACAGTGGTGTTGCTGGCCTTTTGCGCACTTCGTATGGAGGGATTTGTGGTTTAGCCATTGTGGTCTAGCTCTTGCCCAGTTTCGAGTTCAGGAACTGAGCGTGCTCCAAGTGTGTTTAAACCTCCGTCAGTTTAGGGTTCAAAAACGTTAGATTTCTCAGTTGGAGGGCATAACATTGTTGTGCCTATGGAAGGAAACTCGATAAGCGGTGCACCATCTGCAGAATTAGGAAGCCGAGAAAGCGAATACAAGCAGAAGCGGGCTTATATCATAGTGATTTCTACACTGGGTGGAATTGCTGTGGTCTTGGAAATAACATCCTGGATCATCTACTTTCGCCGGCGTGACTCATAAGGCTCAAGGACCTCAAACAACGCAGCTTCTAATGGGGGAAGGAAGAGGCCTGGGGTCTAGAACTAATTTGGAATGATCAGGCATCCATACTGCTACACAGGATTAGCAACTGTAGAAGTTTGGGACAAATACATGGAAGCCTGGGATGGTTATTTGCTCCCATGTCTCAGTTCAGGGCTGGTATTACTATCAGTCCTGTTATAGATAAAATATTATTGGATAGCAGTTGTGGTATATTCTTTCTGTAAATATCGCTAATGGATTTTTGTTAAATTATTTCATGAGTATGAGATATGTAGGTGTGAAATTTGTATTTTCTATATATAGTGGAAACCATTTCCTTTTGGTAGTGCTTATTTCTGGGATAGTTTGGCTAAAGTTTAGCATGTTCAGTGGCAGAGCGAACATGACGCTTTTGTTAGAGGGGTTGGTCTAGAAAGGACTTTATTGACATGGGTTTTGGTTGGTTTTCATCAATGTCTCTCACATGTAATCTCTGTATTCTTTGGACTTGATTGATGGACTTGCATTGGAGAAAGGGAAGTACGACTTCTTTTGAAGTTGGTATAGAGATTCTTATGATTTACAGATTCAAGTCTCCTTTTTCTTTTCTAAGAGATTCAAACAATCTCTTGATGTTCTTTTATTAGATTCATATTTTTGAAGGTCATGGTAAAATGCTATGGTATATATGACCAACATTGTACAGTTTGCTAAGTATTTGGACATGTAAGGAGGTCTATCACTGTTGTTTCAGCGTGCTAGAGACTCATTCCAATGCCTATGACCTGAGCAAGTGTTGGAGCAACATTCTGGGTCTGAAAGTCCTTGCTGGAATTTACTCTCATTGCTTATCTTCATTGCCAGAAAGTGGCAAGATCAGAGAATATTGATTTGTACCCCAGTCAAAGCATATGAGCATTCAAGTCTTGCCCATGACATGGTGTTATAATTGTTGAAGTTTTGATAGCCATCATTTCTGATTTGAAAGTGAAGGAGTATTTGAAGGATCCAAGCAAATTTGCAGTTGCTGCTGCCCCAGTGTGGCATTGTATTTAAAACTCATTATAGTGCATTGATTCCTTGCTTCGACTGCTGCATAAAGAGTTTGGTGGGCTGATTGTAATCTTTTATGGAGAAAAGTTTTGTCGGTTGTATTGTCAGAACATAATGCTGGTCATGAGTAAACTCTTATTTTTTATGTAATGGATTGTAATTGGTGCTTGTTGGTTGCACACTGATCATTCGCTGACATTTATAAAGGATATTGCTGTGTAATGTGAGTGGGTATTGCTTTTCTGCATTGAGTAGTAGTTGTGATCAATTTTTAAGGTGTAATTCTGACATTGAAGAAAAAATGGCCAGAATCAATGAAGTATTAGAGTTCCTCAAAACTCTGATATTGTCTACTAATCATGATACATTAAAAGTCAGCAAAGTTTCTCTCACAGAGATTCAGGTCTGTCTACAAAATGCACAAGAGAAAATTGATTTTTTGCAGCTTGAATCACAGCTACAGCAAGAAGAGCTACATCAAAATAGACATCATTCTGAACCTGTTTCTGTTCAGAACATTGAGACAACGACCCATTAGCAGCAAGTCAATAATGTTACAGTTCATTCAGATTTAGTACCCAATAAAGCAGCAAGGTTACATGCAGATGCAGAAGTTCAACTTGCACTTCCCAAGCCCATCATCATACCCTGGGAACAGCTTGTCCACAACAAGCACAGAACTGGTCTTGGATATGACAAGGACTTGTTCTTTCATATTCCATACTACTCAAATCCCATTCAGTTTCAGAGTGTTGGATTCATTCATGACAGTTCAATTGCTCCTCATGACAGTTCACTACCAGCTGTTCCAGATTCTGCCCCTCTTCCACAGCAACAACAACAACAACAACAACAGATCGTGAAATGCCAACACTGTGACCGAGTTGGCCATTTGAAAGATCACTGTTTTGATCTTCATCCATGTAAGCACTATCATAAAACCACCCATTCTTGAAACAGATGCTTCAAAAAAAAACGTCCTGCAAGAACAAAGATTCATCTTGGATGGATCGCTTCTTGGCAATGGGCTTCAACAGCCAAGAAGATATTCCAATCACATGTCAGAACTTGTTTTAGAGTATTGAACAGTCTTGCAGTTGAGTTTTCTCCATCATCTCACCTTGTATCTGACAGGGGGGGGAAATGATGGTCATCTACAAGCTTCAAAGTCACATCAAGCAAGCCTGAGCCACAACCTGCCACACCAGTTTCAAAGTTGTAGCCAGAAACAAAGATGCCCCTGAGCATGCCTTCAGTTGGTAATCTGGGACACTTCCTCTAGCAGAAGACTTCAGCTTCTTGCCAACTTCGGAAGAATTCCAGGAACAAAATTGAGAACACTTCCTCTAGCAGAAGACTTCATCTTCTTGCTAGTTTTGGAAGAGTTCCAGGAATTGCATTAAGCATTCCAGAGTTGTTGGTCATCCTTAAACCATCACAGGTTGAGACTTCCCTTTTCAGGTTGAAGTTCTCCCTTTATGCGGGGTGAGACCTCCCTTTCATGGTTGAAGGTTTCCCTCTTCAAAACAATAGGAGCACTTCCTCTAGCAGAAGACTTTAGCTTCTTGCCAGTTTTGGAAGAGTTCCGGGAATTGCACTAAGCGTTCCAGTGTTGGTGGTCATCCTTAAACCACCGCTCTTTATACCAACATTTCAGAGAGCACATTCAACCTAGTGCTGTCATGCATTTTTGCACATTTTGTATTACAGCTCTCTTCTTGGACTCATACATAACCCTTCGGATTAAGGGGGGAATGTTGGACACCTAATCCTCAATGGGTTAGTGTGGAAGCCGAATAGACAAAAAGAAGTCCAAGAGACCTTGGGATGTGAAACCCAACAGTCAAATCATGTACTGTAAATGTATATCTCTTGTTAATAAAAAGCATTCTCATGTTTTATCCTTCAGATTCTCTTGCTATCATGTGTGTGTTTAACATATCTGCCCATAAAGCATACTTGATTTTACTGTCCCAAGATCACTTATTATCCACTACTATCTTCTTGATAATGGTTATAAAATTTTTGTTACTTGATTCAGCAAGGCCATTACCCTAAGGATAGTAATTAGATGAATGAGATAAGACAATGCCATACTTGAAGCAAAAAGATGAAAACTCTGAAGAACTAAAAGCCTTGGCATTATCAGTAGTGATCTTGGCAGGGACACCAAATCTAGTAATGATATTATTTTCAATGAAGTCCATAATGACCTTTTCAGTGGCATTCTTAGCAGGAATGGCTTCTACCCATTTAGTGAAATAATCAGTAGTAGTCAAAATCCATGAGTAGCCATTGCTAGAATTTTCATGAAACTTCCCAATGAAGTCCAGACCCCAATGCTGAAAAGGTGCCTCCACAACCACAGGTTGTAAGGGCAGGGTAGCAAGCTTCTGTTTCCCAGTGAACAGTTGACAGGCTTGACAACTTCTAACAAACTTATGCACATTAGAAAAAATCAAAAGCCAATAATAACCAACTCTCAGAATTTTGTGGGTAGTAGTTCTAGCAACATAATGATCATCGCAAAATTCCGAATGAAATGCAAAAATTAACTTCTTGGGCTCAACTTCATCAACACACCTAAGTACTATGCCTTCAGGATTTTTCCATTTAAGGCCATCCTTCATGAGGCAATACTTAGTGGCTTTTAATCTAAGAGCCCTTCTCTTATGAGCAACTAAATAGTTAGGACATGTAAGATTTAACAAGTAATAAATAATATCCTTGTACCACGCATAATCTCCTAATCTTTCCAGTTCAAGAGAAGATGAATCGTTAAGACAAATCAAACCAAGTACTTTCTCATTACCTTCGGTCGTCATTTTAGCCAAACCTTGATCTTTGACTAACTTGGTGGGTCTAATCTCTAAGTCATATTCTTGGATTTTAGTAACCCACCTAGCATGAGTCCCTAAGCAATCAGTTTGAGTTAATATATCTTTAACCGCAGAATGTGGGACAAAAGCAATGATTTTGGAATAACCCACATAAGTCCTGAAATGCTTAAGAGATTTAACTAAGGCATAGGCTTGCTTTTCCATGGTAGTGTAATTTAATTCAGAATTTTGAAGCGCTCTACTCATGAAAGCAATAGGTTGCTTGTGACCATCCTTATTTTTTTGTAATAAGACACCAACAATGGTATCTTCAGAAGCGAAAGAGAAAATCATGAAATCCTTTGAATAATTAGGACTAACTAAAACAAGAGCTTTGGCAATAGCACCCTTGATTTCCTGAAAAGCCTTTTTGCCATCTTCTTTCCATAAAATTTTTACATCCTTCTTCAAAATATTTGAATAGATTTAGCTGCTTCTGCGTAATTTACCATAAATCTTCTAAGAAAATTTGTTTTTCCAAGAAAAGATTGAAGGGATTTAAGATTATGAGGGAGAGGAATCTTTTGGATTGCCTCAACTCTTTCAGGATCGATCTTGATCCAATCTTTGGAAATGATGTGACCAAGTAATTTCCCTTCAGTTACTCCAAAAACAGACTTAGTCGGATTTAAGGAAATCCCATACTCTCTACATTTATCAAAAACTTGTCTAAGATGACCTATATGACTCATACCATCCTTAGAAAAAATTGTAAGATCATCCTTATAAATTTTGATAATTTTCCCGATTAAGCCCTTTGAAAAGTAGCCCCAACATGGGTTAATCCAAACGACATTCTAATATATTCGAAAGTACTCCATGGTGTGGTGAATGTAGTTTTGTGACAATCCTCTTTCTTAACCCATACTTGATTATATCCAGAAAAACCATCTAGCAATGACATCATTCCAGAACCAGTTACTCTTTACAACATAGTCTCCATGTTTGGCAAAGGGTAATTATCTTTCTTACATGCTAGATTAAGGTTTCAAAAATCAACACAAAGTCTAATTGTACCATTCTTTTTCTTAACAATCACCAGGTTGGAACACCATATTGAATGCCTAGTTTGAGCAATAATTCCTGCTGCAAGCATCTTTGAAAGCTCCTTTTGAACTAAACGGGCTAACTTAGGATTTATTTGCCTAAGCTTTTGACGAAAGGGTTTAGCATTTTCATCTTTCAAAGGGATAGTGTGCTCCATGATGTTTTCCCTATAACTTTTTAATTCATCATAAGAAAATGCTAAAACATCCCTTTATTCACGAAGTAAATTGGTTGACTTTTTCCTTTCTTCGTCATTAGTACCCTTTACCATATTTAACAATTTTTGGATCACTAGAGGTACCAATGTTCACTTCGATGAATTCACCTCGATCCATTTTATTTTCCTCTTTCGTCTTTGTGGCATCATGCTTATCAAAGTGTTGCTCTAAAGCAATAACATTCCTAGGAGTAGGATTTATAATATCTTCGTGATCATCAGATCCATCCTCCATAGAATTTATTCGAAAATTTTCAAACTCATGCAAATTGTCAAGAAAATGAATCACTTGCTTTTTGTCATCAACAACTTGCCAATGCTCTAAACTATCTGGAACAAAAGGTCTAAAAGTAATTTCCATTTTTATCTTATCTTTGATCAACTCATCAGATAGTTGCAAAGTAGAAGCAACTACGACAAGCTCTTTCACCAAACTATTATGCTCTCTTGGGATAGCTTCAAGGTCAAGGGCATCGAAGTATTCCATAGTATCCCATACAACATTTCGATAATTCCTTAACCTTTGATTTTTACATGTAAATTTATTTGTAATCTGCATGATAACTAAATCAGAATCTCCCTTGATACTAAACAACATAACTCTTAAATCCTTTGCTAAGTCAAGACCCAACAACAAAGCTTCATATTCGGCAACATTATTGGTCGCTTCGGATTCCAATGTATAGGCAAATTTGAAAACATGACCAAGGGGAGACTTTAAAACTATTCCAACACTTTTACCATGCCTAAATGATGCACTGTCAAAATACATGTACCATACTTTATCCTTGAGATCCCCAATCTTTTCATCAACCTTGTCATCGAGAAAAACGATGGAATTAGACAGAATAACATAATGTCAGATTGTTCTTTAATTATCTCATTATGGGGTCTCTTAGGATCTTCAACATGGAATCTTCTTTCGGGTTCTCTGTTAAGTCTTACAAACCCATCACCTCTAGGAGAAGGAATCGTAGCATATGACCAATTCATCTGAATACTTCCTCCTAGATCAGAGACCCATTTTCTAGATAATAGCATACCCCAAGCATCAGGCACATCAATAACAACAATGTCCATAACAATCATAATGTCAGGGTAAACTGATAAATGAACTTGTAAATCCTTGATTAACCCATGAACTTCGATCATCTTAGAATCCGTGGCACATATATTGTAGTAAGGCCTAGAAACTCTTAAATTAAACTGTTCCATGACCCTCTTGGTCATGACACAAGATGATGCACCATAATCCAGCATACAATTATTCAATTTATATCCATTAACCATCAAAGTAATAAAGAATGGCTGATGATCCTTGTTATCTGAATCCAAACTTTGCAAATATATAGGGGCATCCTGATAGACAGTCTCAGGCACCTTCTGTTGAGAAACATTCACTTGAGGAGCTTCAATAACTTTTAATAACTTAGCTCTTTGGGAAGGAATCTTCAAAATCTCAGTGACAAGAACCCAAATTTTTGCATTATTAAACCAACTTCCCAAATCAACATCCAATCCAGAGTTTGAACCATGGTTAAAACTTCGAGGGGGAATTTGATTTCCACTTTGATCCTTATCCCTTCTTTGATAAGTTAAACCCTTATCTTTAGCAATTTCCAAGACTTGCTTTGGAGAAGGCTTTTCACCAAATAATTTAACCATCACATCCTTTTCATGATCAAAATTATTTATACTAAAGGACGATGTGGAAGGCCTAACATCTTGACTGTTTTCCTTAACCTCCATCCAATCTTCCATAGACAAAGAAAATTCTTTACCAACAACATTTATTTGATTACTCGCCCCAAACATTCCACTATCCATAATTCTTTTAATCGTGGGGCAAGTAGCCTCCTCATGAAGAGCATCACAAGCCCTATAATAAGGCGGAGCTTCATCGACCAGATTAGTAGATTCAAGTGGATTAGGCAGTCTCTGCTCACTAGATTGGCCTTTTTCTGCCAAGTATTATTACTTCGATTATTATTATTATTCCTAGGCTGGAAATTTTGCGTTTGAGCCCTTTCCATTTGAACCAACCTAGACTGCAAAGTACTTATTTCCTTAGCATGGTTAGAGATTAATTTCGCTTGGTTAAGCTCCATGCTTTCAATTTTTTGTAGTAATTTTTGAATAGGGTCTCGTCAGATTCTTTAACCTCTTTTCCTTTAGGTTCTTTCAATTTTGTTGAAGCCCTATCAAAACCTGGGATTTCAGACTTCCCAGATGCCTTCTTATCTTTTTCAAGCTCCACAGCTAAAGTCTGAGCAACTTTATAATCACGATTCTTAGCTCGTCTCAATTCATAAGATGTATCAGGATTAAAAGCATCGATGTAAAAATACAAAAGAGATTTATCAGGAGGTTAATAATCTTGAGGTAATTCCTTAATAATATCATTAAACCTCTTATTAAATTCTTCTACGGTCTCATTTTCTCTCTTCTTTATGACATTGATAGCTTTTACGAGATGCCTCTCTTCTCTCTTATCTCCATACTTTTCCTTAAAGGCATTAATAATCGATTGCAAAGAATCAAATGAATTATCAGGGTTTTCCGTAAACCAATCCAAAGCATCTCCCTCCAAGGTAAGAACAAAAAGGCTCATTTTTACATCTTCATGATTATAATCAGCAGCCCTCGCATACTTACCTATCCAAGAACCAAAAGCTTTCAGATGAGCATTAACACTAATTGCATTATTGCCCTGAAAAGAAGGCAATTTATCCATCCCATTGTCTGGAAGATCATTGGGATAACCTTGAATGTTAGCAAAGTTACAAGGGGCGAACACGTCCATGATGTCGTGCTCAATCGGGTTAGGAAAAAGCAAATGGATATCAGAGAGAGCTTCTTGTCCGAGATTAACAAGAAGGGTACGAGAAGAGAGCTTGTGTAATCGTACTCTGAGAGCCCTTTCAGGATCAGGAGCAGGATTAACCAAGCTACTTGGATGTCTTCTAGTACACACTCTTGTAGAAGATGAAGGAAGTGGAGTCGCCACTCGGACAAAAATCTAACTTCAGATAACCCAAATGCAAGGAAGAAAGTCAGTAAAAGGAACCAAGGACAAGGAACTTATCTTGGTGAGAGATGAAAGGATGAGAAAAATGAATGAGATGAATGTTGAATGTCGTAAAGCCAAAGTCCAATAAATTGGTCCCCGACAACGACGCCAAAAAATGTTGTCGCACAGAATGTCTAGGCACCGCAACAACGACGCAGATTGGGGGCTGTCACCTTGATCCCCAATCTCTCCGTTTATGCTGTCTCCCAACAATAGGATAAGGGGGGTAGACCCTATGGAAATGAAATGCAGGAGAACTAGTTGGGAACCAACCAGTTCCGGAGACACAGTTAAGCGACCAAGAACTTGAGTTTAGATTTAGCAAGACTTATAGAATTCGATTAGATTTAAACAATTGATACCAGTGCCTTATGGAGTCAACTATATTGCTAGGAAATTTAGGATCAAGTAATTGATTTGCAACTGCTGCTTGAATGGATGACTACCTTATATGAAATGCAGAGCCTAAAACTAATGTGAGATGTAGGAATCTTGGTTAATTTTAGTTAAATTCCTATCTAAGTTTTAGCTTGTCGATCTTTTCTATATTGAGCCTGATTCTGTCGTACGTGGCAGAGAGAAGATAAGGTGAAGCACACTAAGGTGTGATTAACAATACCTCTCCTGAAAATCTAACATACCCGGTGCCTTCGGCATTGCAGAGAGCTGTGGCTCTGACGACTGCAAGGTCACCGTTTTAAGTACTATTAAAAGCAGGTTTCTCAAGCAAAGATGGATGAGTACCTATCCTTCTATCGACCAAGCTTATGTTGTGAGCAGTGTTTTCAAAACCGTTTTTAAAAACCGGTTACCGGTCTAACCGGCCGGTTAGCAAGGCCGCCGGTCTAAACCGGCCAAAAAACCCGGTTCAATCGCCCATTTCGCTAAAATTTGCCCTAAACCGGTGCTAACCGGCCGGTTTAGGACGGAACCGGCCGGTTTGTATCAAACCGGCCGGTTCCGTCCTAAACCGGCCGGTTAGAGGCACGCCCACCGTGTAATGGAAAAAGTGTAATGCGAACTGTGTTTTAGGGGTTTTGGGGGGGAACTAAGGGTGTTTTCCCTCCAAAAACACCCTCTCCAAGCCTTTAAGAGGCCCCTCTCACTCTCATTTGTCTCACACAACTGTTTTGGGGTGTTTGTGAGCTTGGAGAGTGTTGAGTTTTTGGCATTTGCTGAAGTAGTCATCTTGGAGTTGGAGTTGGAGCTATTTTGGAGATAGTGTGTAGCTGTCAGTGGAGTTGCCATCTTCAAGAGGAGGCTAAGGAAGCTAGTTTGCATTTCCAAGTAAGGATTTGCACTTGAAAATTCCTTATTTGCCTATTGTCCATGAATTAATTTTTTTGTGTTATAAACTTCTCACTTCTATGATCTACCATCCAGGGAGTCATCATTGTTGAAATTTGGTACCGGAGGACAGGTGGTTCCCTAAGGCTTTGATCTTTGGCCTAGGGAAAAGTGTCCAAAAGAATTTAATTTTTCTCCTAAAGTAACTTTATAATTTTTATAAAGTTAAATCTAATTTGAAAGTGACTTTAAGTGATAAAGTTACTAAGTCTAATTTTAAAGTGACTTTATAAAGTCAATGAAAAATTAGAAAGGAAAAGTGACTTTGGAAATAAATGACTAAGTGGGTCTTTATTAAAGTGGGGTGAATTAAAAAATAGAAAGTGAGATTTAAATGAGCATTTAATCTCAGCCATTGATCTAAATCTATTTCAGCCATTGGATTTAGGGATCACCCAAAAGTCATTTAGGGTTGGGTTAAGGGAGGAAAAGGTGGAAAAAGATCATTCATTCTTTCATGAGCAGATTGGGAGAAGGAGAGCAAGAGAGCAAGGGAGATTTCTGGACAAGGAGGAGAAAGAGGCAGCAGTTTGGCACACACACCAAGGCAGCACTTCAGCAAATCCGAACAGCATAAAGAACAAGCAGAAAAAGGCAGTTTTGTGAGCAAAATAGTGAAAAAAAATATTTTTCAGCACGAATATCGAGGAGGCGATTTTCTGCACTTTTTCCGAGGGCTGTCCGTACAAGTCCGTACGGCCGTCCGTACAGTCCGTACAGTCCGTACGGTCCGTACATCCGTACGTCCGTACAGTCCGTACATCCGTACGGTCCGTACAGCTCTTCCAGCATTTTTCAGATTGTCGTTTGGGCTGAAAACAGATAAGTTTTGCTTGCTGGAAAATTTCTGTTTTGCTGATTTTTTGCTGAAAAATTTTCTCTGTAAAAGGCATTTTCCAGAAATAAAGAAGAGCTCTCAAACTGGTTTTCCCCAAGAGTTGTAGGGGGTTTTTCCAGGGTCAAGTTGACCAAAAATCACTGAGTTTAAATGTGTTTTAATGGCTGTTTTAATTGCTGATTTTTTATTTCTGCAATTTCCAGCACTCTGAAAAAATTTCCAGAATTTGTGTTTTCAGCAATATTTATTTTTTCAGTCTGTTAAATGTATGGCTATGGGAATGGGCATTTAACTATATGGGAGAAATAAGGTGAAACTGAAAACCGGGGTGGGAAACAGAAAATTTTTACATGGTATCAGAGCTTGAGTGCTGAAGGGCAGTTTGGGACAGCAAAAGAGAAAAAATACAGCTGCTGATTTTTTCACTCAGAAAATTCCAGCAAGCTGATTTTTCATAAACAGCAGTTTTATCTTTACCACAGCAGTGCTATTTTTCAGTTTTAGGACAGCAAGATGTCATTGGGATTGAGGGTGGAGGATAGGTTGGATGGGCATACAAATTACAGCGTTTGGAAGGAGAGAATGCAGAGTATCTTTGAGGAGGCAGAAGTCTGGGATATCATGGTGCATACAGCACAGCACCCTGTTGTTGTGCCTACTGATGCTACTCAGTTGGCAGCTTATAATAGAAAGAACAACAAGGGTAAGAGGTTGATTCTAGACGGAATCAAAGACCATTGCATTCCTCATGTGAGAGGAAAGAGCAATGCCCATGAGATGTGGACAGCATTGTCCAATCTCTACCAGAGTACCAATGAGAACCGGAAGATGGTCCTGAAGGAGAAGCTGAAGAACATTAAGATGGGGAATGATAGTGCAGCTGGATATCTCACAAAGATTACCAATGTGAGAGATGAGTTGGCAGCGATTGGAGAGGCCATTCCATCCACTGAGTTGGTGCGTATTGCAGTGAATGGCCTCCCCCGTTCATGGTTGAACTTTGCTGATGGGGTTTGTGCACGTGAGACCCTTCCCACATGGGAGAGGTTTTGGGATGATTGTATACAGACAGAGATCAGGAAAGGACAGCTTGGGGCAGCCAAGCCAGTTGAGCAGGATGAGGACGTAGCACTGGTGGCAGGAGGCAAGAAAGGCAAAGGGAAGAAGCAGGCTTCCACAAGCGGTGGTGGAGGCAAAGGCAAAGGTAAAGGTAAACAGGGTAACTCACAAAAGGACTATTCCAAAGTGAAGTGTTGGAATTGTCAGAAGATGGGACACTATGCAGTTGTGTGTCCGGAGAAGAAGAAGAAGAAGGGGAAGACCCAGGATGTGGCAGCGTCAGCTGAGATTGAGGACTTTGCAGGTCGTTTTGACCGGGAGTTTGCGTTCACTACATGTGAGTCCTCTAGTGCAGGATCACCTGCCACACAGGTTCAGAGGGAGCATGCTTTTCCCTCGATTAGCGGAGCATCTACAGGTATCTGGTATGTGGACAGTGGGGCTTCACGTCACATGACAGGAGTCCGGGAGTACTTCTCAGAGCTTTCAGAGAGTGGCACTGATATTGAGGTAGTACTCGGTGATGACAGAGTTGTTAGAGCAGTCGGGGTGGGGACAGTGACATTTCAGAGGGAATCCAAACCTCCCTTGAAGGTGTCAGAGGTTCTTTATGTGCCAGGGATGAGGAAGAACCTCATATCCGTCTCAGCGTTGGAGGACAGAGGATATGAGGTACTGTTCAGGGAAGGACAGGTGTTGATGTATCCCAGGGGCTCTCCAGCTGATTCAGCTAGAGTGATAGGTGTACGCCATGCAAAGGTGTACAAGTTTGCATTCCAGCCCCCTTTGGCATTGAGCTGTAGTACCGACAGCAGAGCTAGCAGTTCTGAGCTATGTGAGATTTGGCACCGCAGGATGGGGCACATGTCTCATGGAGCCTTGAGGACATTGCGGGAGATCACTACAGGTGTGCCAGATTTCAGTACTGATCACCATGATACTTGCAGAGGTTGTGCGATGGGCAAGTTTGCCAAATCCCCTTTTCCCAGCAGTGACAGCAGAGCGACGGGGATACTTGATTTGATTCATTCCGATGTGAGCGGTCGGATGTCTCATGTTTCCTTGAGTGGATATGAGTACTATGTCTTATTCATTGATGATCACTCCAGGAGGACCTGGATTTATTTCTTGAAGACCAAGAGTGAGGTCTTCAAGCGGTTTCAGGAGTTCAGAGCTCTTGTGGAGACTCAGACAGGTCGAAAGATCAAGTCCCTGAGGTCGGACAATGGAGGAGAGTACACCCTTGGAGAGTTTGTTGACTATTGTGCAGAGGCAGGCATTAGGAGGGAGTTCACTGTTCCTTACAACCCCCAGCAGAACGGGGTTGCGGAGAGGAAGAACAGATCCATCATAGGGGCTGCCAAAGCCATGTTATATGATCAGGGGTTGCCATTGTTCTTGTGGGCAGAGGCCTGCAACACAGCTGTTTACTTGCAGAACAGGAGTCCGCATCGTGCCTTGGGGCACATGACTCCGGAGGAGGCTTTCTTTGGGAAGAAGCCTGATCTTGGTCATCTTCATATCCTTGGATGCATTACATACTCCTATATACCCAAGGAGGAGAGGACCAAACTAGAGCCCACCGCAGAGAAGGGTATCTTTGTGGGCTACAGTGAGACCTCAAAGGCCTTTCGGATTTACATTCCTGCACAGAGGAAAGTTGTTGTCAGACGGGATGTGAAGTTCGAGGAGGACAGGGCCTTTAGGAGGTCACGGGAGTTAGAGTATCTGGATCAGCCAGACCCTCAGCAGCAGTTGAGTCAGTCGCAGGGATCCAGTGGGCAGGGATCAGGAGGATCCGGAGGTACATCTATGAGGATGTCAGGTCCATCAGTGAGCAGTGGCTCGCCGAGCCAGAGGGGTGGTGCTCCGGGCAGCATACAGAGCAGTTCACAGAGCAGTTCACTAGGGAGTCCACTGATGGATAGTTCACACGGTACCTCAGCTTCTACAGGTTCAGGTGCAGGCAGGAGGACAGCAGACAGACAGTCAGGAGTTCAGGCTACTGATGGGGATGAGGAGGAGGAGTTTCATTCTCCTATGGGAGAAGCATGCTCAGGGAAGAGGAAGCCCAAGTGGCTTCAGGACACCTTGAGAGATGCCACATCTGTTGCTGAGCCGAAGAGGCCGGTCAGAGAGAGTAGACCACCTGAGAGATTTTGTAGCTATATGGCGATGGTTACCAGCATCCTTGACTCTGAGCCTTCTAGCTATGAGGAGGCAGCTAGCCAGCAGGTCTGGAGAGAGGCCATGCAGGAGGAGTATTCTTCTATCATGAAGAATGATGTTTGGGAGGTGGTGCCGAGGCCTGAGGGCAAATCCGTGGTTACTTCCAGATGGCTTTACAAAGTAAAGCATGCTGCAGATGGCAGCATTGAGAAATTCAAAGCAAGGTTTGTGGCTAGAGGGTTCTCCCAGGTAGAGGGAGTTGATTATGAGGAGACCTTCGCTCCCGTGGCTCGATATACTTCGATCCGCTCCATTATATCGATAGCAGCAGAGATGGGTTGGAAGATCCACCAGATGGATGTGAAGACCGCATTTCTCAATGGCTTCATACAGGAGGAGGTGTACATTGAGCAGCCACAGGGCTTTGAGGTGCATGGGAAGGAGTCCCATGTGTGCAGATTGAAGAAGGCCCTTTATGGCCTGAAGCAAGCTCCCAGAGCTTGGTACTCCAGGATAGATGCATACTTGCAGGGGATGGGTTTCACAAAGAGTGAGGCAGATCCGAACCTTTACTTTATTGTGATTGGTGAGGAGCCTCTCATTCTGGTGCTGTATGTGGATGACTTGATCATTACAGGTGCAGAGAGACTCATAGAGCACTGTAAGAGAGATCTTGCAGCGGAGTTTGAGATGAAGGACATCGGCTTGATGCATTACTTTTTGGGTTTGGAGGTGTGGCAGGAGGAGGGGCATTTCTTCCTGGGGCAGGGGAAGTATATTGTGGACATCCTTAGCAGATTCCACATGGAGGATTGTAGACCCATGTCGACACCGATGATCACCAACTGGAAGAAGCTTCATGCTTCGGATTCCGAGTTGGTGGATCCCACATTGTACAGGCAGCTGATTGGTTCCTTGATGTATTTGGTCAACACCAGACCAGATATCTGTTTTGCAGTCAACACGATGAGTCAGTTTATGTGTGAGCCTAGGAAGGTTCACTGGGTGGCTGCAAAACACATTTTGCGGTACTTGCAGGGGACAGTGGATTATGGTCTGGACTACAGGCAGGGAGATGGAGTGAGATTGGCAGGATACACTGATTCTGATTGGGCAGGTTGTGCTTCTGATAGGAAGAGCACTTCAGGGTGTTGTTTTGGGTTGGGTTCAGCAGTAGTGTCATGGTTCAGCCGGAAGCAGCAGTCAGTAGCACTGAGTTCAGCGGAAGCAGAGTATATGGCAGCCAGTCTAGCTAGTTGTGAGGCCATCTGGCTTCGCAAGATGTTGTTTGGCTTATTTGGTCAGCCGTTGAGACCTTCAGTGATTTACTGTGATAATCAGAGTTGCATTAAACTCACGGAGAATCCAGTATTTCATGACAGGTCAAAGCATATCGGGATCAGATATCATTTCATCAGAGACCATGTTCAGAAGGGAGCTGTAAAGCTTGAGTATATTTCCACTGATGAGCAGGTTGCAGATATTCTTACCAAAGCCTTACCACGGGGCAAGCATGTCTACTTCAGAGACAAGATGGGTGTGGTGAGGAACACCTTCCTCGGTAAGAGGGAGTGTTGAAATTTGGTACCGGAGGACAGGTGGTTCCCTAAGGCTTTGATCTTTGGCCTAGGGAAAAGTGTCCAAAAGAATTTAATTTTTCTCCTAAAGTAACTTTATAATTTTTATAAAGTTAAATCTAATTTGAAAGTGACTTTAAGTGATAAAGTTACTAAGTCTAATTTTAAAGTGACTTTATAAAGTCAATGAAAAATTAGAAAGGAAAAGTGACTTTGGAAATAAATGACTAAGTGGGTCTTTATTAAAGTGGGGTGAATTAAAAAATAGAAAGTGAGATTTAAATGAGCATTTAATCTCAGCCATTGATCTAAATCTATTTCAGCCATTGGATTTAGGGATCACCCAAAAGTCATTTAGGGTTGGGTTAAGGGAGGAAAAGGTGGAAAAAGATCATTCATTCTTTCATGAGCAGATTGGGAGAAGGAGAGCAAGAGAGCAAGGGAGATTTCTGGACAAGGAGGAGAAAGAGGCAGCAGTTTGGCACACACACCAAGGCAGCACTTCAGCAAATCCGAACAGCATAAAGAACAAGCAGAAAAAGGCAGTTTTGTGAGCAAAATAGTGAAAAAAAATATTTTTCAGCACGAATATCGAGGAGGCGATTTTCTGCACTTTTTCCGAGGGCTGTCCGTACAAGTCCGTACGGCTGTCCGTACAGTCCGTACAGTCCGTACGGTCCGTACATCCGTACGTCCGTACAGTCCGTACATCCGTACGGTCCGTACAGCTCTTCCAGCATTTTTCAGATTGTCGTTTGGGCTGAAAACAGATAAGTTTTGCTTGCTGGAAAATTTCTGTTTTGCTGATTTTTTGTTGAAAAATTTTCTCTGTAAAAGGCATTTTCCAGAAATAAAGAAGAGCTCTCAAACTGGTTTTCCCCAAGAGTTGTAGGGGGTTTTTCCAGGGTCAAGTTGACCAAAAATCACTGAGTTTAAATGTGTTTTAATGGCTGTTTTAATTGCTGATTTTTTATTTCTGCAATTTCCAGCACTCTGAAAAAATTTCCAGAATTTGTGTTTTCAGCAATATTTATTTTTTCAGTCTGTTAAATGTATGGCTATGGGAATGGGCATTTAACTATATGGGAGAAATAAGGTGAAACTGAAAACCGGGGTGGGAAACAGAAAATTTTTACAATCATGCCTCCAAAAGGCAGAGATACTGCATGGGCTCATTGTGATATGATTGATGGCAAAATGATCTGCAAATATTTCCAAAAATCCATTCAAGGAGGGGGTATTAACAGGTTCAAGCAACACTTGGCTGGGATAGGAGGCCATGTAAAGCCATGTGGAGCACCAAACAAAATAATAGGGCATATTAGGGCAGAATACCTTCAGAAGTTTGAGACTCAAGTCACTGAACCAATAGAGAAGTTTGTGATTGCAAAGTTTGGGAGTCGAGACTCAACCAACTGAGTTTGATCATGATGACTGAGACTCATGAGAAGTTTCAACTTCAAGTGATAATGTTGATCACTATTATAGTATTACTATTATGAATTATCATATATGTAGAGTCTAGACTGAAGTCTTGTAGTAGGCCACTGGCCCCATAGTTTGTAGGCTTTGTTTTTGCACTCTAAAGGCCATTTAGAGCCTCATTGCTTATGTATTTTGTCGATGATATGTATTGCACTCGGTGCCATTTTGATATATTCACCTTTACATGGTATATAAATGAGCAATCTTTGCATATTTTGTCTCTATTGGCTTGGAATCATGGTTTTAAATCTTAAAAATAGTTTTTTCCATTAAAAAATAATTATTTAATGTATTTTTCTAAAACCAGTTCGTTTAGACCAAACCAGTCCCGGTTAGACCGGTTCCGGTCGGTAAACCGGTTCATTAGGTGGACCGGTCCGGTCACTGGTTCCGGTTTTAAAAACATTGGTTGTGAGATCATGTTTTAAGTACTACATGCTTACATTATTTGTGTCTTCCCTGATTAGGTTATCTTGATAAGGCTGTGAGATTCATGCCTGGTGTTTGCATGGGCCATGAGTCTCTTATCCCAGGCATGCACCTCTGATCTACCTCTTTTTGCCCCACCTCAATGCCTCCTAGCAAGTTTGTCCTTATCACTACAAATGTGTTTTGCACTTTCATTTTGCCTTGCATTTTCCTCTCCTAATTCATTTGTATAACCTCTTACGTTTGATCTTCGATTTTGTTTTCCCTGTATTCTCGCTCTTGCAATCTGCTTTCAATGTAACTCTAGAGTCTAGACATAAGTCAATTCCAAATTAGATAGTTAACAACTCTAGAGACAGTAGTAGAAATGGTCAGAGACCAGAAGGGTACACATCCTTAGGTTGGAATTCTAACAAAAGTACCTTGATGGTAATTCTTGGTTGCTTTCTCAGATTCTATATTCTAAACCATATTTGAACAAATGATTCTTTATTTACATGGCCTTTAGGAAGAATCCATTTGCAATCTAGATTCATAAATTCAAATTTTAACCATGATGGCGATGAATTGTCCATGGTATCATCTTACTCTACTAAGAACAGAATTATGCCATCCACTGGTTTGACAATCTATTTTTTATGCTAATGGGTCGTAAAATTTATGACATGCATCACAGCCCCATGTTGTGTTGCAATGGATTTAATTTTATGTTTATGTATCTATTAGTCATCTCACGAATTATATTTATACATATGTGGTATGGTCGGATATACTAGCAAAAGTAGTCTTTGTTGTAGGATCCTTAAGTTTCAAGATGCACATTATATGATATTATTCATATAATTGAACATATTTTCACCAATGTTGTCAGATCGGATCAGCCATGAAACCGATTGACCCCAAAAATGTGAATTAGACTGGAACTAGAAGAAAACCAAAAGTAACTTGTTAAATTTAGATAACAATGGTATGTTCTATGCTTTGCACAATCACTTCAATGTTCCTTTAGCAGCCCAATGACAATTTCAATTTAGATTTCCAATAGCAATCACATTAACCATTAATCACATTGATAGTAACAGTAGATAGAACATGAAACAAAATGCAAAAGACAAGCCAAGACAAGAGGACACCAGATTTGGCGGATGCCAGGAAAAAAACCCCAATGCGAGGAAAACCATTTGATCAAATCTTCATATTATTATATCAAATGTTCAACAGAGAGAGAGTACAAAAAGTCAAAATTGACTTGCCAATAGAAGATCAAATAGCCCTGTGAAAGTTCTGCAATACTGTCCCAGTCAACAGTAATCAAATCAGCCCTAACCAGAAAGTCAAAGATGGTTAATGCAGTAGTCAAACTTCTCCTTTGAAGCTCGGTCAAAGGTAGTCAAACTTGACCTCCAACAGTGGTCAAAGTCAGCCCAAAATAGTCATAAAATCTGCGGTCAAACTTGGTTAACCTGTGGTCAAACAGGGCTGCGGTCAACGTAGGTCAAAGTCCTTTTGCCTCAGTTCTTGTGCCCAAAAATGTGGCCTGCTGAGATAGAAATCCACCCTGAAAATCAAAGTCAAAGGATGCCTATAAAGTCAAAGTCAACGCTGGTCAAACTATAGAATTTTATGAGATTTTCAGCCTTGCAATTCTGTCCTGTAATTCGACCTCCTTGTGCCACACATGGGAGAGAGAGAGAATGCCCAATGTTGTACGAACCAATGAGAGAAGGAGAGAGAATGTGTGAGTGATGATGATGCCAAATGAGGTGAGAGGTCACTTGTATTTATACAAGTCATTGAGGGTGAAGAGTCATGTCCATTGGGCTTCATGAGCCTACATGATGATGTGGCCGACCTGAACAATTTGCACATGTGTGGGCATAAATTCAAAATCACACTTCTGCTTGTCCAAATGAGATGATCTTTATATCAATTTTGGTCCTCTCAAAAAGAGGAATTTAATGCAATCATCATCTCCATCAAATGAGCTGTCCCAAGGTGGAATTTGGCCCTAGTTGCCAATTTTAACATAACTAGACAAAGAGATTGGTTGACCAAAAAATACATAAAATATTTAAATTTTGAAAAGAAGCATATATATTCATGTGCAACCATATGAATCCAAACCATCATACACAAATATGCAAAGTTTCTCATATATAGACAACAAGGGTGCATATAACCAAAATAACACTGAGTGCAATCCATATTTGAACCAAAATTGCATCAACAAACAGGATCTAAATGGCCTCTAATGTCCAAAAACATCATGCTACATGAAATAATGACATATTTTCAAAATCATTGCCTATATTGGGTTCCACATCAAGTATTAAAACAAGCTAGAAAAAGCTTAACATGTCAATTTAGTGATTTTGTTTGAGTGATGGGTAAATTTTAACCGGGGTCATGATAGAGGAGTTCAACAATCAATACCACCAACATTGAGGTACATAGAAGGCCTGATGGTTTTGATTAAATGCTAGTTCCATACACTCATACATGACATAATCCAATAGAGGGCCCGGTTTTGATTAAATGCTAGTTCCATACATTCGTACATGCCATAATCCAATGGAAATGTTGCAATTCTGACAATCTTGAAATCTTGAAAGCTATTGTCTGCTGAATTTTGAATGGGATCTAACATTCTACTTTTTCCATGTGAAATCCATTGACGTTGGAACCACTCTCAAACATCCTGAAACAATTAATGTTAATGTTGAAAATTTAAGTAAAAAAATTCATTTTTTACACTAATAATTTAACATTACCATCAATTACTAGGATGAGTGAATTGGAGGGTGGAGGTCTCATTAGATAGCACAAGTAAGGCCCTAGTGTTTGGTATTGTGTTTGGAAATGACTTGTTATATAGTTTTTTTCTTTTTCTAAATTAGGTTTTGGTGGTCCTTGGCTGCATCATACCAGCCTAGATCTATCTTAACTCCAGATCTACCGAGTGTCGAGAGGGATAAAATCTCTTTTCACTTTAAAAGAGGTTTGCATCTCAAGAAATTTGATCCCTCTCGGCACTTGGTAGATCCGGAGTTAAGATGGATCTAGGCTGGTTTAATTATTAATTATAATTAATTATAATTATAAATATAATTATAATTATTAATTTTATGTTTTTATTTTATTTTTACTAAGTCAAAATGTTAAAGATTACAACATCTCTACCATACTAGGATCAAATGTTTACATAGGAGTTAAGTTTACTTATGAACCTCAAATATAAAGAATTTTTTTAATAAAAAGTGAATTGGGTGAGGGGAAATCTTGGATAAAATATAATATTACAATATTTATTACCACCCCCACCCAATAAAAAGTGGCCAGGGGTGGGGGGAAATACTAATTAAAATGTAATATTATTACATTTTACCTAATATTTTCCATCACAACTCAGCCTAAATATTACATTTTACTCAATATTTCCCCACCCCTGCTAATTTTATAGTTGAGTTTGTTTACTTTCAAACTTCAAATATAAAGAAAAATTACAATAAGAAGTGGACTAGTTGAGGGGAAATATTGGGTAAAATGTAATATTATAATATTATATTTTACCCAATATAACCTAGTAAAAAGTGGATGGAGGTAGGCAAAAATATTAGATAAAATGTAATAATTATATTTTTCCTAATATTTCCCCACCTCTGAACATATCCAGACAAATGCCCAACGCTACTTTAATTTCCCTCTAAAATAGGTTATATTCCACATGAATACCATGGGTCAATACCATGGATTCTTAAAACCATGGGTCATTTTTTTATTATTTATTTTTTATAGGGTTATTTTTATTTTATTTTCACCAAGTTAAAATGTTTACATTACATTACACATTTCTAGCATACTATAGGCATTAGATCTTCCACTCAATGAAGGAATTACATATATCCCTCATACTAAAAAGTAATATATATATATATATATATATATATATTTCAATTACTTTATCTCACTATATAAAGTCTATGTAAAATAAAGGTGAAAATTGAAGTATTTTATTTATGGCCAACATTGATTTTTAAAGTAACGTTATTATTTTTTTGAAGTAACGTTACCCACAATATCTCCCGCATATACATATATTAGCTGACACACACACACACACACATATATACATTTTAATTTTTTTAATGTAACGTTACGTGACAACATCTCCCTCATGTACTGGGCTGTAGAGCACCTCTCGGCGCAATGACACTGTATGGAATTGGTTGGTTCAGTACAAAGCCAGCTGATTTAGTGTTTTAACGCTGGTTTGGCATGGAACTGGCCAAAAAACGATTCAAAGCACCTGGTTGGATCAGTTTTGCCTCCAAACATGTCTGACTGATTGGTTTTGATAGCATTGATTCTAACGGATCCATATTTATTGTGTTCCACCCATTTTCATCTCCCCTCCCTTTCAACCTTTATCTTCAACCTATCCTCAAGTTTCTACCTGTTCTCAATTTTTTCTCACTGACTGCTACATAAGTAATGTCCACCATGTTTCAAATGGAGTACCTTATCTTGGTTATCACGGCTTCAATAAAATTCTCATAACTTCTACTCCTCAACTCATTTGATTCTCTTTCTTTACCCTCAACAAAGTACTCATCCTGTCCATTTTACCTTTGCATGCCATCAACCATCAAATGTCTTTTTGAACCATTAATAAAATAATCCACATCTCATAATAGTCTAGACTCTAGAGCGACCGTCATTTTGGGACAAGTCACCGTGACAGTATGATTTCTTTGCAGAATCTTGCCTCGTGTCACTATTTCTATCTGGGATCCTCTTAATAATGTGGATGTTCGATACTCATTTTATAGGTTTTGTAGTTGTGAGAGCATGACTTGCAAAATATAATTAAACTAATGGATGGACATAGATACCATCGTCCCCACAAGAACATGAAAGCTATCCTTTTAATTATATAGCCTCTAGTTATATTGAAGCTAAGTTACAGCACATGGCACATGTGGGAATGTCGATACTAGTGTCCGACATGGGACTCATCAATCATTGAAATGTGATATATATACAAAAAGAAAACAAGCAAACAAAAAGATCCAAACTTTTTAGAACATTTACAAAATATTAATACAACTAGTTACTACAAGTGCACAAGAAAGAATCAACAGTTTAGAACCATAAATTGCGGTTTTCTCATTGAGTCATTTGATGTCATCAAATCAAAATGTATTACATTAACAGTGATACCATAGGTGGGAATGCCAATGACAAATTCAAAATGGGGTAGATACTAGATACAATGGATATTTTCTTTCTTGAGCTTACTGTTTTGCTATATCAGCCTCCAGGGTTATTTGTAACGCTGGAAGCTCCACTTGCAGCAGAGGGAGCGGTAACAAGATAGACTTGGAGGGTGGTGGGGGAAAACCAACATTGAAATTCTTCTCTTTCCTTTGACCTTTACTGGCAGCCCTTGATGATTGAGCCATGATTTCTGTGGTGTGATTGAACAAGAACACTGCTTTTGGAGAATTGACAAATCTACAAGGTTAGAATGCCTTCAAATCTCTGAGAATCCTTTCAAATATGGATTTTCCTTCACCTGCTCAATGTTAGAGCATTTTCCTATGATTAAATGTGACAAAAGGGGAAAGTTGCATTTTTCAACTCTGTTTTGGTCCCTTGCGTGCCCATCATCTCAGGACATGTTAACATGTGTGTGAGGCACGAGTTTGACATGTCTGCACTGGAATAGGACAAGTGTGAGATCTGTGTTTGAGCATGTCCTGAAACAAGACACGTGCCAAACTTGTGTTTGACAGTGTCCTATCATGTCACTGCGTGACACTTGTGATACAAACATAGGTTTTGGGGGATGTCTTGTTTCTTAGTATTGAAGTATTGTGATGAGTGCTACAATGTTATTACTTATGATTGGTCACTGACTCACTATACATTGTATTTTAATTGTCAGAATATGAGAAGTTTTTATGATATTATTATTCTGTTATGGGTTATAGTAAACGACTACGATTCATTGAGGTCAAATCTTTTAAAAAAGTAGAGGCTTGCAATTCTTGTCACTGATAATAAAAGATATTAATTAAGATCAGTTATTTGAAATAAAAAATATTTTCAAGGAGGGGATTAACCTCATGGTTTCATGCGGTGTCAATGAGGAGGGGATTATCTACATTGGTTGCATTTTTCATGTATCTCCTGTTCTTTTGTTTCCATGTTTTTGACTGTTTGTTGTGTTTATGAGACATATTTAGGCGTTTTATCTGTTTATTATCTTGATTTTTCTTTTCTAGTTGTCTGCAGCATAGAAATAAATGATGCAGCTGCAGTAGGGCCCATGGCAAAACCTCATTCAGAGGTTTAAGTGTTTACTCTAAAGAACTTTCTACTTTTATTCATTTTTACATACTTTGCTTGTAATGATTTGACAAATAACAGATTTTGATTGCAGCTTTTAGCAAAGGATTGTGTAAAATTGCAATTAGATGCTCTATCTTCGAACAACAATCCCAGAGTTGACCATGGCCTCGAGGTGTGTTTATCTTTCTTTGACTATGCATGTTTTGAAGGATATCCCTCTGCTTGTAAATTGTCTTCAAAATCCATGTATATGTCAGGAAACCATGACAGATGATGATTCTGAACCAAACCATTGGCTCCCTTGGATCCATTTACGAGGCTGATATCAACTGCTTGCTTATAAAATTATTAATTATGTATGTTAGAAGTTTTCCTAAAAGCATCTTTACTGATGAGAGGACCATAAATGCAACATTGGTTCAAACTTTAGACTATTGAATTTCTATTGTCAAACTTTAGTTTAGGGCACTGAGACAGTGTTAACACCCCAAATAGTACCATTGCAATTCTTGTGTCAACTGCCGAAACTGTTTAATAGATCAACACTATTTGTAGAGACAGGTACAACCAGTATAATAGATGGGTACAGGGCCATACTTTACCAGTTTGTTGCTTGTGAGGCAAGCCTTGATTCTGTGTTTGAATGATATCAACGTCAATGCTTTCCAGGAGGATGAGCAGTAGGGGCACAACCTTCATCAATACTTCCAGTCCCTGGCATGTTTATCAATGTTTTCGATATAATTTTATCACAGAAGATTGAATCCAGTGCTTCGTTTGTTTGAAGATCTACTTGATATGCGTGCTATATAATTGAGGAAATAGTATGAAGGATGAACCTGCTAGTAGAACAGGTGATAGCATCATAGAATGTAGATGGGCTCCCAGATCAGATAAGAGGGCTGACTTGTGCGAATTTAATCCCCAATACAAGGGAGGCTGGGCTGTGTGAGAAAATCATAAATATAACCTATATTAGTTTTGAGGGATAACTAGTTTAAAATTTAAATACAAAGTATGGGGCATTATTTCAGACATTCTTCATGCATCGTTAAGCTTCATGTGCAGTGTGTGGTATAGGGGATAAGTTGTAGGTGTTTTCACTTCCCTATAGAAGTACTTTATGTTGGGAAGATTGAGGATTGTATGATGCTGAACAAATGTTGTTGAGATCACGATTCATAGAGTTTGCACCTCTGTGAATGAACTCAGTGAATGATGATGGACAGAAAGGATTGTTGTTAGTATTTGAATGTGTTGTTCTAGATCCATCCTAACCAGCAGTATTATATCCTAAAGCAGTGGCAGCGTATCCTAATCTAAAAAGTTTTGGCTGTGTTCTCTAAAGATAGTTACCGGCAATTGGAAGTACTAAAGTGCACACATAGGCTGTCTTCAGATCCTGTTCGAATAGTGTACCTTGGCAGAAGATAAGGCACTGATTATATACATTTCCAGATCTATTCCACCTGCAGGATGACAGCAATAAACCCATGTTGCAGGGTGCCTTTATGAAGTAGGTTGCTTTTCCCTAATAACAACATCTGTGTTCATCTTTGGGTAGTGGAAATAAGTGTGATCCTGTGAAGGTTCTTTGCTTTTCTGGAATGGTTGCACTACTTTCCAGATCTATTCCACCTGTAGGATGACAGAAATAAAACCATGTTGCAGGGTGCCTTTATGAAGTAGGTGGCTTCTCCCTAATAGCACCTGTGTTCATCTTTGGGTAGTCGAAATAAGTGTGATCCTGT
This sequence comes from Pinus tabuliformis, assembly GCA_031772625.1. Taxonomy (NCBI): domain Eukaryota; kingdom Viridiplantae; phylum Streptophyta; class Pinopsida; order Pinales; family Pinaceae; genus Pinus; species Pinus tabuliformis. Next base: position 602,326,325 of record CM062812.1, on the reverse strand, counting down.
GAAGGTTCTTTGCTATTTTGGAAGGGTTGCACTACCAGATTGGTTGGCATGCAGTTGAGGCGTAATCTAATCCTATCTATTCCTAACTTTCAGTTGACTTACACATAGGGGAAGGTGCATTATTTCAAGTGAGGGTCAATTTGAGTTTGCATGGATGGTTAAGAGTTCCCCACCACTGACTGAAACTGGATAATCTGAGAGAGCGCTCACCAAGATGATGATCCCGGTGGATGTATGAGCCAAATGGGTGCTCAGAAGTGCAGAACGCTCTGATAGATAGGCTACCAATCATTGCCATGCACGTCCATGAAAGTCACACATGTTAGCTCAAAGGATCATGCAACGTCCCAGAACTTATAGAAAGGAGGCTAAATATATCTAATGCCCCTTAGAATCCGGGGGAGCGCTATATACCATTGGAAAGGTCTCTAAAGAAGCTTTCCATCCATATGTCATATGCCTCAATTTGACCTAGGTCGCAGGAGATCCAGACCTCTGAATTCAGGGTGTCAAAAGCTGATAAACCATGCTGGAACAGACCTGAAAGGCAAGGAAAACCCTACTGAGCTCGATATATCTGATAATCACACTGGATGCTGTTGTATGATGCTAAATAACCCCAAATATGCCATGTCATACTTATATGCTAATGTAAAATCCTATGTCAGGGTGCACTAGTGATATATATAGGTGTCTTGCATGCAATGCACTTATACATATCACTAGTCCCATACAAATACTGAGCAAAAACACTCCCTGGATCTTACTGGCTCGGTCAGCGCATCCTTACCAGCAGCCACTTACTTACTGGCCCACTTCTCTTATTTATTGGCAGCGCAAGCAGGCTCGACCATAAGCCCCCCCACCCAATAAGTAAATTGAACCTTTGAGTAGCTTCCCTTGCTCCCCATGCACGATTGCTGGATTACATGGCGGGGCGGCTGGATGGATGATCGATTAGCCGAGGACTTCTAGTAGCATGCTCCTGCGGGGATGGTCCCGAGAGGGTTGACCTTTAGCAGAGATCGTTTCACTGCCGGATGAATTATCAACAGCCAGAACTTGTTAGATCAGATCAGATATCAGATGATTGGGTGGGGTTAGGCACTTACGACCTTTACACCTTGACTATGCTGCCTACTTTGACCTTTTTATTGACTCTTACCACCCTGTTCCTAGATACTGCCTTACTTAGACTTACTGCTGCATTGGACGGATAGATGGGAGGGATGGAAGCACTTCAACATAGAAGAGCTGGACGGGCTTCAGACATTGCTAGGAGAGGATAGGCCTTTTATCACACTTGCTTAATTAATGCTTTGTTGGTATGGCACTATTACTATTAACCCTTTACCCTTGCCTTACCTTTGATTAAGTTCATACAACCTCACCTTATGACCTAGTAGAACTGTTAGCTCTAGACCACTTGATGAATTGATCTTAGAAGGTACAGCTAAAGCCCTCTTCTCATCTCAGGACCGGATCACACTACCCCCCTTCCTGGAGTACTACCCAGCACATAACACCATCACGTAGTACACCCTATACACCTCTGATTAGCAGCGATATAGCATTCACTTACTTCCATAAAAAACACTTGCTGAATTCCGTCTTTGCCTTTGCCTCTACCTCCTCTGTGGGTTCCGTATCTGTATCTGTACCTAGCACTTAATCCGCAACATATAGCTCTAGATCCAAAAGTAGGAGCAATTTCATCTGTTGATCCTGAACCAGTAGAAGATCCCCCAGCAGCTAAGGTAGCAGTTCGGCACCCACCATAACCATTCCTTTAGCCCTTACTTTTAGCCAAATAACCGCTCGTATTCTTTCTTCCGATACCTTATATCCATATCCCTCCCTATTCTCGTTCAGCCATCTAGTTCAGACAGATCCTGGGCAGACCTTGTTCCTTTCCTGGACAGATCCCTTTGGAATACATTTCCTTAACCAATATGAAGCAGACAGATACTTACTTTCATAGTGACAGATACTTACTTTCCACTGCCCCCACTAGCCCAGCAGAGTTCTATGGTGACTTTGGTGACTTTGTTCATAGCCTAGCAGAGTTATCCGCCCTTTTTCGCCCTCGCCCTTATATCTCTTTTAAGGACTTACTACACGTAGTGATCCCAGGCATGACCTGCTTTTTCTATTGATCAATGGCATGGCTGGCCCTTGGCTGGGCGATGTTTGTAGGTCGTTAGAGGGGACTTAGTACTTATAACATACGTTAACTGTACCAGATGGCCCATACGGCTTAGAGGTAACTTAGACTTAGCTTAATGTCGCAAGACTAGTGGTACCATATATATATATTGCTATCCACCTAGGAACGAGGCTGACCCAGGCTACCAGCGTGGTTACTTTAGTGAACCGTATCCGGGCTTATACACCAACACTTATGACTGGACTTGGTTAAGTACCTGTAAGGGCTAGACCAGAACCTAGGGTGTCTCATGAGCTGTCGAGCGCCTCTCCTTACCCCAAAGGTGAGCCTTCGTTGGCTATGCACCCATCAATAATGATTTGATTGAGCCGAGTTGAGAACGGGCCATCTAATTCCTTCTTGTTCCTACCTGACATACTCCGCTTGCTACCGCTTGCTGCGTGCATTGTAGTGTCAATCAACTGCTCTGTAACAGGTATGGGTAGCAATAAGCTCTGGCACTGGGGGAGAGCTCTGTGCCAGGTATGGGGTTGTGAGCCTTTCATTGAAGGGTGAAGGCCTTGGAAGTGAAGTGTTGTGATTCACCCGGCGAAGCATACTTCAAAGAAAAGCAAATCTTATGCACTGAACGAGGTAGAGTGTGAGCCTACATATATGGGCGATGTGTTCCCCCGAAGGGCATATTATCATCATTCGAGAAAGAGAGTGATTGGAGGTGTGACCTATGTGCCCTGTAAGTGAAGTAACTAGGTAGTGGCAATATATTGAGTGGCCAGTCTATTATCAGCCATAGGAAAAGAATTGCCATTTGAGGTTATTTCATGCATGATCTAACAGTTATTTTGGGCACGTTAATGTGCCCTCTTGAAGAGGATTTGTTACACATGCTTGTGTTTTCTTGGAGTCTAACCCAGTGTTGCACGAAGCGGGAGCGAAGCGGAAGCGCGGAGCGCGAAAGCGTCATTTTCGAAAAATCTAGGAAGCGAAGCGTCCGCGGAAGCGTCTGCTATATATATATATATTTTTTATATTTTTTTGCATTTATACTCAAAACAAACATCCCAAATACCAAATTAATTGTAGAAGACATGAAAACATGCATATTTTTGCATAAATCAAGATAGATATGGCATCCATGATTCCATTGTAGTTACTAGTATGTACAACAATCATCTATATTCTAGCTATTACAAACATACATCAAATTTTTAAGCGGATATACGAATCTCTGTGGCACATTTTGGTTAAAAAACCGAATTTTGCACTTAACACTTCGCTTTGGTGCAACCATATACTACATATGGTATAACAAAGACCCGACAGTGACAAGGCCTTGTGGCATCAGATATGATATAGTCGTAACCATATGATAAACATAAGCTCAATTGAACCGACAGATGATATGTTTGAGTTCCGCATGGCATATATTTGATAACTTTGGCATATGCATTATAACCAAAGTCCGACGGTGCGCCATCCGTGATTGGATATGACAATTATAAAAAATGTAACCTTGGCATATGAGCGCATGAACTCCGATAGTTATGTAACTCCCCTCAGTGGTGTGGCAAACATTGACGGTGTAATATTACTCCGACCCGTGGCATATATCAAATATAACCAAAGTTTGACATAGCTCCCTGCGGAATATTCGTGATATACGATTTGACTTTGGAATATGGTGTTGCTGTAAAATTTCTCCACGCCGAGTTTGGTGGAGATTCCTGTGATATTTGGAGTGTTGCTAACCAACTCCGGAATGCCAAATATAATGAACCAGCGGACATATAAACCAAAGTTTAGACATACTCCGCCATATTGACTTCGCGCTGAGTTGCTGCTATCCATGAGTTTCAAGCATTGATAACATTGTCTAATGGTTTAGCGGGGCTGCTAGGTTGGCGGGGCTCCACCAATCCTTACCCCCATTAGCATTACAACAAAACTTTAAATAAGACTTGTGCGTCACCATAAATAAAATAAACTCATAGCGGATGGTAAGCGGATATTCCAGGAATCGTTTCAAAAAATAGGAATCGCGCTTTAGAAAAACCGGAATCGCGCTTCGCCTGGAGGTTCCGGAACGCTTCCGTACGGGACGCGATTCCGGCTTAGGATCCGGGGGGGGGGGGATTCCTGCAACTATGGTCTAACCCATGCAACCTATTGAGGATTGTTTTAGGTATATAATAGCAAAACTATTTTAGATGTCTATTCACATCAGCTATGCGGTTATTGGACACATGAGAGTGCACTCTTCTTACTGATTTTAGACTTTTTTATGATAACAAAGAAGGTGTGGTTGATAGCATTAGAGGTGGATTTACCACAAGTTATGCATTGAATCTTCCACCTTAGGTGCATGCATTAGGGTGTTATAACTTATATCTAAATGGTATGACAGTTTGAGCTTGCATCTTGGATAGCATCATGGGTCAGCTGGAGTGTAATGGAACATGGATTCATCTGCTAGAGGATCAGGATCAACCTGACCAACATATTCACTGTGAAACGATAGAGAAGGGCAATCGCCGCAATCATGCTTGGATGCTTTATAACAGGCCCTTTAATAGGTGATTTAGGGGGAATTTGTAGTGGTGAATTTGGAGGCTGACTTTTCTGCTTCTTCTTCACTCTAGAAAATCCCTTGAGTGTCTGTTCGTCATCACTGTTGATGCAAATAGGACTTTTCTTGGTTGCTTGAGGTGTAGGCATAGGTGGTGATTCTATAGGTTTTTGACTTTCTTGTTTCTTAAACATATTTTGGGTAACACAACGAGTAAGTGGTTTAGTTAATGGGGGGTTTGCCTTTGATGCATTACTCTTCGTTGTCTTTGGCTTATGCCAAGAAGGATGAGTAGTTTTGGCCCTGGCTTGAGTTACGTCCTTTTCATGGTTAATATCATCGGACCCTTGTTCTGGGCTTTGCTCTGGTAAATTCCCCTATGGCCATGACACAAAACCATTTTGACCTATAAAATTCTCCCAGGTCTCATTTTGGTCTTTAAGCTCTTCTAGGATTAAAATTTTAGTGAGGCCATGATGATGGAGACTCGTAATAGGATTCTTCTTATTTCTCTTCACCAACTTGCCATTTTTCTGAGACTTCTCCATAGATAGTATGGAAAATTTAATTCTTGACCAGATTGAAAATGTAGAAGACTACGAATATGGTACTGTAAAGTAAGAGCGTACCTCCCCTCGCAAGTCAAGAATTTTTGTAAAATCAATGGTGGCTTTGCCCGTTCGTCCCTAAACCAACTCCTTAGTACACCTTTTACCCAGTTTGCATCCCGATGCTCTGGTTTAAGGAACAAATTACAAATATTTTTGTCCAATGGTTTATTTTTAAATCACTTTTCTCCAGTGTGAGGGAGGCCAGTGGCGCGGGCCACCGTTTCTTCTGTGACTCTCACAACCAAATTTACAACATGAGCAATGTAGCCATTAAAGTTCTATGTAAACTGTAGGGTGACTTGGTCATCATACCCTTGGAATCGTGCAAGAAACCATTTCCATTCAGATCCTTTAAACCATTGCGGGCAACCATTATGCTTGGCAAAACTTCAAGAGTTTGAATAGTCGGCTCATGCTGATCAACCACCATATCTGTAACCTTTGTCATCGTACAGGGAACCCTGGTATTCAGATTATGAAACCCTACTGCGGATTTTTGTTGATAATCTTGGTACTTGGTTTTAAAATTTGTTCATTGGGATGAGATGAGCATGGTGAGAGTCAAGCTAGCTGATCGTCTCATATGAGAGTTTCAATTTTTCGAAGAGACAATTAAGTGGCATACATAACTATGATTGTCCATGACAAGGAGCTAGTGATGATAAAGGGGGTGTTAGTTTCTGTCAATGTTTTAAAACTCGGACTCCGACACCAACTCGGCTGAGGGTCGACTCCAACTCCGACTCGGCCGGCTCGATTTCAATGACTCAGTCGTTGTAAAAAATACATTAAATATATATATATATATATTTTAATTTATAAAAAACATAATTTTAAAGAATTTCATTCATGTTTCCAAACACACAACATTAGAATATAGATGGAAGACAGCATATGATCAAAGTAGGCTCATGAATATATCCATTAGATCAAAATGGCACCCAATGCACTGTCCAATACATACATGATCAAAGATTCAAAACAAAAACACATAACCAAGGAGGCTAGAAATGACCTCTACAACAAAATTAAACTGTGACCAGTACTACTGGCTAGTAGCTACTGCCAGAGGAGCCAAGATCATGTGGATCAATCTCTGGATCATCATTAGAGTCAGACAGGGGGCCCCATGGCTCCTCCTCATCATCTCCAACTGCAACTGTAGAAGTGGTAGCACTAGCAGGATGTGCAGCAAATGCAAGCTGAGATAGACGAGATATGCGGCTGCGCTTCTGTCGTGGCTGAGCAGAGAAAGCGCCTGCAACTGGAGGACTTGCTCGCTGTGAGGCTGAGGCTGGTACAAGTGGATCAGGATCTGCATTCAACTGAACATCATGTTTGAGTGATGCCTCCCCATGTAAATCCAAATCAAGATCCTCATCAAAATCAAACTCTGCTAGATGACTCTCCACTACCCAATTTGATGTTGGATCAATGTCTTCCAACACAATGGGATCTGAATCAGGGCTTTTGTTCAGCAATTGGTTGCGTCTGAGCCGGAGGTTGTATTGGACATAGACTAGATCATTTAACCGTTTTTGATCCAAACAGTTTCTCTTCTTTGTGTGAATCCTCTCAAAGACAGACCAATTGCGCTCACACCCAGTAGCACTGCAAGTTTGACTCAAAATACGAATTGCAAACTTCTGCAATTTAGGACAATGGCTACCAAAAGCCTCCCACCATTGTGCTGCAAAAAACATAGGAGTGTAATGAGTTAGCTCAACAAAATTACAAATTATATCCAACTTTCAAATTATAAACGATTTAACAAAATTTAAAAAAACTATTAAGAATTTGAAAATTGAAATTTTTGTTTACCTGGCTCATCTGCTTCTCTTGCAATCTTTGCTAGGTTCTTCCCAAAGGTACTCGAGGCATTGGTGAAGGTCATGACCTGTCAGTGTATCTCCAACTGATCAAACTCCAATGGGATCATGCGATCAATGTAGTCAATTAGTCCATCTCTAACCTCCCCCCTCAAAGCTCCTGTCTCGTTAGCTTTATAATGATACCGCGGGTTCAAAAAATACCTAGTTGCATGTATAGGGCGATGGAGTTGATTATTCAATCTTTCATCAATGATTGCCCAAATGGGCCCATACTTAGCCACTTTATCCTTGTATACCCTCTTTATTTTCTCCTTTGCTTGATCCATAGCCTCATAAATGAAGCCCATAGCCAATCTTTCCCCATCCACCAACCACAACACCTTAACCAGTGGCTCAGCAAGCTTCACAATCTCTGCTGCCTTTCTCCAAAATATTTCTTCATTAACTTTCTTTTTCAATTCTTTGCCTTCCAGTTTGTGAGACCACTGGCTTTGATTCCATTCATCACTGGAAAACAACTTTTGCAAGTTTCTATGTTGGGAAAGCATAGATTGCAATGTCAAAAAATGAGTAGCAAATCTAGTGATGGCAGGCCTAATAATATCCCTGCCCCCAGTGTGTTTCCTCATGAGGCTCAAAATCCATGAATGATTGTAGATAAATTTTGTTATGCTTTTGGCATGATCTACAGTGTTTTTGACCCAATCTAATTTTCCAATATCCTCAAGCATGAGGTCTATGCAATGTGCAGCACATGGGGTCCAAAAGATGGTCTTGTGTTTTTCCTCTAACAGTTTACCAGCAAGAACATAGTTAGTGGCATTATCTATGATGACTTGAACAACATTAGCCACCCCGACCTCCTCAACAACCTCATCCAATAGTTGAAACAACAATTGCCCATCTTTTACCCTATCAGATGCATCAAATGATTTTAAAAACATGGTTCCCCGTGGGCAGAAGATAAGAAAGTTTATGATGGTACGGTTTCTTTGATCAGTCCATCCATCTGACATGATGGTACATCCTGTTCTTGCCCATGAGTCCTTGAAATCTTTCAAATACTGATTAATGGATGAAATTTCTTTCTGCAAACGATACGCCCTAAGCTCATGCATAGTAGGGCCTTTGAAGCCTTTTCCAACAACATGTATGGCATCAAACATAGGCTCATAATATGGTGAACGGGAAGCATTGAAGGGGATATCAACATCATACCACCATCTAGCTATGTAATCACAAGCAATCTCCCTCAATTCTTTTTTCCAATGGTCATCTAAAGTGGGCTGCATTTGACTTCTACTAGCTTGAGGACCATGTGCATCTGATGGAGAGGGGGGAATGAAATAACTTTTGATATTCATATCACCCTTTTCATTCTACCTTTTCCCTTTTCTTCAATAGAATCAAAGGAGGGAGGAACATATCGGAAGGGGTTGGATGCATCAGTACAAGGGATAGAGGAAGAAGCCTCAAAATCAAAATGGGGGTTGGTAGGCATCATTTTTTGTATATCCCTCTTCCTCCAATTTCAGCCTCTAACTCTTTTTGCCTAGCCTTATCTTCTTTAAACTTCTCAAAGTTGGCTAACAATTCCTTCCTAATCTCCCTAATTTTTGGTGAGGTACATGGAGTAATTTGGCCTCTAATCCTCGCCAAGTGTTGTTTCAGCCTATTAATGCCCCCATGACCTTCCTTAATTTTCCTATGGCAAAAATTTGCAACGCATTTGACTTTCAACCATTTCAACATATGCCCAAGCAGCATCTTTCACTCTAGGTGCCATTTTTTGACTTGGAAATGAAAGCAAACAATTTGCAAAAAAAAAAAAACACATTGATTCAATGTTCATTTCTTTCACAAAAAACACTCTTTAGGATTTCTAGATTTGCACATAAAATTTAATAAGCAAAAACAGATTTGTACAAGTGAAAAAAAATACCTCCAGGCACAAACTGCCTCCTCAAGCTTGCTCCAAGAAACCAACTCCTCAATGCTGCTCCAAATGGTTGCCCAAGAAGCTCCCCACTCTAGCTACAATGCTTGCCCAAGACTCCTCACTGTTGCTCCAAAAGCAAACTCAACAACTCCTCACAAACTCTCACTGAAATTCTCACTCAAATGCATGAGATGGCTGTGAGAGAATGAGAGGGGTTGAGTGGGTTAAATAGGGTTTGGGAGAGGGGAATGGACCCCAAAGACCAACAAACCAATTACTAAACCCATTTGGAGTCCCCCACACTCAGCGAATATTAAAAAATAAAAAAAATCCGTTTTTTATGTCACCAGGCCGTTGTACGTTACTCGGCCGGGTTGATACGGACTCGACCGAGCCGACCGAGTTGTGTAACAACTTGGCTGGCTCGGTATTAACCTGGCCGGCCAAACCGGTTCAATGGCCGGGTTGCAATTTTCAAGGTTGGCTCGGACCAACTCGGCCGAGTTGGTTCCGAGCCGACCGTTTTTTAAAACATTGATTTCTGTAGCATCGGATGTGTTCTAGCCACGAAATTTGGTGGAGAGGCTAGAATACATGAGATCTCCAAAACCCATAAATTGTTTTTGGAAATTCCACCTAGAGATGGCTTAATTAGATTATTAGCCAATTTTTAAATATTTCCTAAGTCTAAACTTAGGGAATATGGCTAATTAATCATAATTAATTAAGTCAAGGTGAGAATTCTCTAGAAACTCACATAGATTGATCTAGAAATGATCTGAGCCATCGATTAAGATTTAATCTTGGCCGTTGGAGTCCCAACATGAAGATATAAGAAGGGATTGATGTGGTGATGGAGAATGCACCAGAGTCACTTGGAGAATTTGATTTTCCAGAGTAGCAGCAGTCAGTTGCTGGAGAGTTCGAGCTTCAGTGAGGCAACAAAGATAGTGAGGGGCAGGGACAGTGATTTAGAGGAAGTTTTCCAGATCCGGAGAGGCAGCAACAAGAGGGCCGAGTTATTCCCAATGAGGCAATGCAAAGGGCTGCACAGTTGCTTCAGAGAAGCAGTCCGATTTGTTGGAGAAAAATCTGTTCTAAGTTCCAGAGGTTGGGCAGAGGGTCCAAAGTGTCAGAGAGGTGATTTCCTCAACAATGATAGGTAGAATGAGTTCATCAGAGGCAGGTTGGAGGCTTGACGTCATAGGGTTTGTGTAAAGCAGTGCAGAGGTTGACGTAAAGGGTCTAGGAGGCCGAGTTGGAAGTTGTATCGGGATTGCTTGTGGAAGAAGGGTAATTCCCTTAAAATAATTTTACCCATATTTTATTGCTGATTGTATTGCCAGTTGGGCATCCATAGATTGTACTCAGAATTTCACCGCTGCATGATAATAAAAACCCTCATTGCTGCACTGGTTTTCCCAAGTTGGGTTTTTTCGGGGACAATTGTCGAAAAATAACTGTGTCATTTTTATTATGTGCTAGTATTTTCTCAGTTCCAACGTTATTTATTTTCCACAATTTTATTTGTGAAGGTTGCAGTGTGATTAATTTGGTATTTGCCATAGCAAATAAATTGTTAATTAATTAATAATTAGGATAATTAATTCCAGTTGCTACAATAAGATTCCAGTTTTTGGAATTTTCACATGGTATCAGAGCATAAGTGATCAATCGGATGCTCAGAAACAAAAGGAAAGAATTTCGCTGCTCAAAGGGAGCAACAAGCTGAAATTCCCAAAGCCAACGTAATATCCAGACAGGCATGTTGAATTGCTGGGGCAAAAAAAATTTCGATTTTCAGTTGCGAGAGTGCAGAAAAGTCGAATTGCCCAAGATTGTAATTCTAACAGTTAGAGGGAGCAACTGCAACTCAGATTTTCGCTGAGTAGATTCTTAGTTGGATGCAGAGGATTTTTCTGCAGGTTGCAGAAGCAAAATCCACATAGAGTGGAAGAGAAAAGCACACATAACAGAGGGAAAATTTTCCTCAGGGAACTTCGAGTCTCAGCATTTCAAATTTCCAGTTGCAGATTGGCAGTAGTAGCTAATAGAGCCACACATTCCAGGAGGGAGTGTGAATAGCAGAGCAACAACTGAGCACATGGAAAGAGGGAGATTTTCAAGGTTTATTTCTCCAGTTTTGAGTTTTTAGATTTTGCAGCTTTGCAGGGATGGCCATACAAGATTGCCAGAGGAGGCCCTGCGAGTTAGCCAGAATGCAGATCTAGGTAGCAGATTGACTTTCAGTTATCAGAGGCAGATATCGGAGGAAGTGAGTTGTCTGGTGCGAGTTGCAAAGCGAAGGGTCCCAGCTAGGGACTAGGCTTGAAAGGAGATAGTGGGGCACTAGATCTAGGAGGAGGAGTATAAGACTCCAGTGTGTCATATTGGGCAGGGTCCAACGCAGTTGCAACAAGGAGATCAGTAAGGTCAATTCCAGTTTGTTGCAACGGGACAATCACCTTTGCTACAGGAGCCCACAATGTCATAGTATCAGGTTCATTGTGAACATATGCAATCTGTCATTAGACATTTTCAAATCTAGTTGTAGTCAATACCCGAGAGACAGTTGTAGAGCTAGATGTAGTGACATAGGAAGTGCGAATTGCCTAGTTGTAGTATGCAGGTGCAATTCTATCCAGAAGATTCCTAGCGTAGAACTTCGTAGTCCAGTTTCCAGTGCAGGAGGACAATGCGAGTTGTCAGGAGGGATGAGATATTTCCCAAAGGGAGATCAAGACTCAGAGGGAGTCTAGTTTCAGAGGGAGCATCCCTATGGAAGCTAGTACTTCAGGATCTAGGGAGACTAGACTCATTATTGCAATAGTTGCTACACTAGTGCAAAAGCATTAGTAGCGCAATAGCAACAATAGTATGAGTAGATCAGATTTCATGACGTTCGCAGCTATACCTCCAAGAGGGAGGTGGGGTGATTTGGTGCTGTAGCCCCAGAGAGCTACAAAGATTGGGCAGGGTCCTTGAGGAGTTCACCTCATGGATCAGTACCTGGCTACGGGGGCCCACGATATTCAGTAGTAGTATGGATTAGTGGCAGTTGATGCAGTTAGTACCAGAGTGACGGTTGCAGACTAGTAGCAGTCAGATGTTGAGGAGCGCAAAGCAATGTTGACAGTAGAGCAGGTGGCTAAGTGCAGAGTTGGCAGCGACGCAAAGTCTTCAGTGACAGTGCAGATGCTAGTAGCAGTCAGAGACTTGAGAGACAAATGCCTCATACTAAACATTGTTGGTTCAATATTTTGGATGCTTCTCAATTGCAGTAGTTGCAGTTGCAACAACAACATATGAGAGGGAGTTGCAGTGCAAATGCGGTGTTGGCAGCAGTATAGCAGTGCCAGCAACAACACAAATGCAACATCAGAGTTGCGCAATGGTTGGTGGGCAGTATGGCCAGACATCAATAACGTGACAAGAGGTGATACAGAGACAAGGTGTTGTGGCAGGATGTGCAACATTAGAGAGAACATAATCCTCGCTAAGAGGGAGTGTTAGTTTCTGTAGCATCGGATGTGTTCTAGCCACAAAATTTGGTGGAGAGGCTAGAATACATGAGATCTCCAAAACCCATAAATCGTTTCTGGAAATCCAGAGAAGCAGTTTGATTTGTTGGAGAGAAGTTCGTTCTCAATTCCAAAGACCGGGCAGAGGGTCCAGAGTGTCGGAGAGATGATTTCCTTAGCAGAGACAGGCATAATGACTTCATCAAAGGCAGGTTGGAGGTTTGATGTCATAGGGTCTGCGCAGAGCAGCATAGAGGCTGTCGCAGATTGTCTAGGAGGCCGAGTTTTCTAAAGGAAGTTGTGCTAGGATTGCTTGTGGAAGAAGGATAATTCCCTTAAAATAATTTTGCCCAGATTTTCTTGCTGATTGGATTGCCAGTTGGACATCCATAGATTGTACTAAGAATTTCATTGCTGCATGCACCGATTTCTCCAAGTTGGGTTTTTCGGGGACAATTGTCCAAAAATAATGGTGTCATTTTTTGTTGTGTGTGTTAATATTTTCTCAGTTCTAGCACTGTTTATTTTCCACAGTTTTATTTGTGAAGGTTGCAATGTGATTAATTTGGTATTTGTCGTAGCAAATTAATTGTTAAATTAATTAATAATTAGGAGAATTAATTCCAGTCGCTGCAATAAGATTCCAGTTTTTGGAATTTTCACAGGGGGTTGGATGTAAGGACAGTACAAGTGGCGAATCGTGTCAGCCCGAGTGTAGACCCAAAGAACTTAGTGCATAGTAAACAACGTAAAGGTCGGCCATCATTACAGTGATTGGAAAAACAACACAAGTATTACATAAATTCGATAGGGCATAGCGAAATACTTAGCATTTATCAATTTGACTTAAAGGATATGGCAAGTAAGCTTATAATGGAATATAGGGTGAGGTTTAGATAGGATTAGGAATGAAATGGAATACGTGAAAGAGAAAATAGAGCAAGGAAAAATAAGTATGAGAGGACTTGCTTATATATAAATAAAAATATTTTCATGTCTTTAACAGATAAAAGTTAATAAGAGATATGATTTTGTTTACTTCACAAGTAATTCAACTATCAATACCTCTTTATAGTCGGTTTAGTGCTAAAGATTTGGATGCAAAACTGTTGAACTAGTTGCATTAGAAAAAAGGTTACCTACAAGTATTCCGGTAACATCTATTTTGTTTCGGTACCTGATCGAAACTTGGACTATTGTGTTTCTTATTATTGTAATAGACTGGAGTCAATTTGAGAATTCAAAGAAGTCAATCCAGTATTGAGAATTGACGAGGCTCTGAAAGTAGTTGTAGCTGGAATAATAAATAAAGAGATGAATAGCAAAAGACAATGTTGTGTTTCAAGCTCTATAACGAAGAAGATATCTGGACTCCTAAAGCCTCTCTAAGACACTAGACAACCTCCTCTTTTTGAAACAATCAACCTGTCCTTGTTTCTTTGATTACCATTCCCCTTTTATTCACACTATGCTGAAAATCACAACTGCTGTCAATTCTCAAACCAATGATCTTCGTCATGATCCAACCATGGCGCAATTGCTATCTATGTGAAAAAAGATGCTGAAGTCAAACATAGAAGGAAATCATTGGATTAGCAACCAATGAGGCAAGCAATTAACAAATGTGAGACCACTCACCTTTGATGTCAATGAGTGTCAAGGTGCCCTGGTACTGTTGGAAATGTAACTAGTTTCGGTCTTCATAATTATTGTTGTACTCATTTCAGTATGTATCTTATGTAACAAACAAAAGAAGAAAAGATAAAGTTATTATTTTAAAGCATGGGTTTCATGGTCTTTATTGATGGCCTTCTAGGTAAAAGCATGTTCTTCGTGCTTCTAGGGTTTGTTATGTCATAGGATTTATTGTCATGAGTCAAGAGAGTCAACATCATGTTTATAAGACCCCTCCGGGCAAAATATATCTTGTAATTTATTTATTTATTTTTATTTATTTATTTATTTTTATTTTTATTTTTATTTTTATTTTATATGAGTCTAGAAGGTCTTGGAAACCTCTAAAATACAAGTTGGCCCTGACAACTTCAAGTCGGCCTAAATGAGGGAATTCAGCCCCTTAGAAAGGCTATATAAAGGTGTAGATTCGACCTCATTTTTTACTCACTCACACACAAGTTCGATCTCAAGAAAAGAAGTTCGATCTCTAGCTAGGAAGCAAGAGGAAAAGAAGAGCAAAGGTCTAGAAGGAGAAAAGAAGGAAGAAATCTTGTTTTTGGGCTCTATCTCTTTCACACATGTGAAGAAATAGGGTTTCTGCAACTTCCAGGAAGGCCAAAATTGTAGGTCCAAGTTGCAGTTGCGGGGAGAGAATATATTATGTTTTGACTTCGTTGACCTTGGAAGGATTTGTCTTGCTCAAAGAAGGATCTCTCGGAGAAGTTGCATTAGGGTTTCTGCAACCACTACCAGGTCGAAGTTGCAGGGTCAAAGTTGTGGTGACCTGATTCTATTGGAAGGGTTGACTTGGTACTTGGAGGAGGACTTGGTCTAGGGTTTGGGTCTTTGTTGTCTCATTTGAAGTAGATTCTATAAGAAGAGAAGAGTTTTTCCGTGTTTTCCCCTTGGAGGGGTTTGCCTTGGCTTGGAGCCTAATATCTGTGTCCATTGTTTTTACTGCTTTGCTCTTGATATTTGTTTGATGAAAAATATCTAATAAAGAAACATAAGAAGAATAATAAAGTTCACAAGCAAGTATTAAGGTTAAGGAAAATTGGAACTAATCGCTGCTACATTGCATTTTCCAACATGGAATCAGAGCTAAGGTGAACTAGAGAAGGCAACTGGAAGGATCATCTTGTGGACACAAAGAAGGGTTTGCTTGTCAAGGGGAAGGAAAAAGAAGACCTATTGATCTAGTAGAAGGGTTACTATATCAAGCATTCGTTGAAAAGGACTACATCAAGCTCTCATCAAATGAAAGCCGAAGGAAGAAGACTCCAATAAGGTTGTTGTTCTCTTTTGGGAAAGGATCTATTTGAAGGCTCATTGGAAGACATCCTTGAAGGAAGCATCAAAGGATTTTGGTATCATCACTTTTGAAGTCTCCTTGAAGATCTTGAAAGCCTCGAGATAGTTGGAGACATCATCAGAGAAGGGAAGAATCTTGGTTAACAAGTATCTCTATGTTTGAATCTATAGGTCATATGGGTTCTTTCTGCAAGGAAAGCAATAAGCTCGTTGGCTCAACAAATTTCCTGGCATGGAAGAAAAGGATTGATCTGGCACTTACAAAGCATGAAGTAATGGAATATGTTCTTGGTGAAATTATTGAACCTAGCAAAGACAAGACTCAATAACTAGCAAAATACAAGAAGGGGGAAGTAAGGACACAAAGGATCATTGTTGAGTCCATTAAGGATCAACTTGTTCCATTTGTTGTTAATTTGAAGACTTCTAAGGCTATGTATGACAAGCTAGTGAATTTGTACTCTATAAGTACATCGGGGCAAAAGATGTCTTTGAGAAATAAACTATACAAAATGAAGAAATCAAAGGATGAGGACATGGCCTCCTTTCTAATGAAGATTTCTCAAATAAGAGATCAGTTGTAGGGGCTTGGGGAGACAATTTCTGACTCTAAAATGACCATATGTGTACTAAATGCTTTGCCACCAGAATGGAGCAGTTTTGCAACGAGCATTTACTCTAAGAAAGAATCAACTCCTTTTGATGAGTTGTGGGCTCAATGCATTTTGGAAGAAACTAGGATCAAGGCAAAGGATGATATTGAATCAGATGAACAATCTCAAGCCTTCATTGCTAGAATCAAGAAGCTGAAGAAGGGAAAGTTTGGAAAGTCCAAGAAGAAGCCTGATATGTCCAAGGTTCAATGCTTTGGATGCAATGAATATGGACACTTTAAGAGGGACTGTCCAAACAAGAAGAACAACAAAAGAAAGGAAAGAAGTGAAGCACACATAGTCGAAGAAATGGGAGAACCTGAGAAGAAGCCGAAGAAAGAAGATGTCAAAGATCTTTACTATTAAGGAAGGCATCCTCTCTGTCAGGTTCTTTGTGAAGTTGGTCTTTCTTTTAGGATAACATGCATTGTTGATTACTTTAGAAGAATTTTTATTTTATATGACATCATAAATAGAGGCATATGATTGTAGCTTTGAGTTGCTTTATATGAATCATCTAGTCTTTCGAAAATCGAAGATTGGGACCATTTTTGCATAATATTCATCCAAGCATTATCTAACATTATGTTAGAGGTAGTCATTTTGCTAAAGTGGATCATCATGATCCTGTTAGAACCATCATCTTGGAAGGTTCTTGGAAGAAGCATTATGACAAAGGTTAGTATACATTCCATATAGTATGGAAACAATACTCTTAAGGGATGGAGGAATGCAATTGGTCAGGTTGCAGGCTCATTGTAGGTCATATAGCTAGATGATGGAATAAGAACATAGGAATGCATATTGAAAGTAACTCTTGGATAAGATTCATATGTACAAAATCTTGGAATATGCTTAGTATGATTATGTGATGTTTAAAGAGAAGAATTTTTCTTACTCAAGGATGAATAAAAGAATTTAAGACTTTCTCTAGATCATATAGAATAATGATTAAACATCCAATATATTCTCCAAAAGAAAGTTCTAACTTGGTAATCAAGTTTGATCCTTGGGCACTTTGATGCATGAAGGAAGATTCGTGTGGAGATGGACCATGAGGATGTTGATGATTTGATGAGAAGGTCATCATGATGAGGTAAGTCTAATATTTCTATTATTGGTTATCTAGTTAACATATTGTTTTGCTACTTGGAAGGATATTGCAGGTATATATGAAGGATGTTGAGACAAGCTCAACATATGATATATGGAAATTATGAAGTCAAGATGTCTTTCATCTTGGGATTAAGAGGTAGCAAGTGCAAGAAGATAACCTGAAGGTCAAGTCTGTACAATAACAAGGAGATCACTTTTATGAGGAAGCTATGATCAACGTGAAGTTTGAAAAGGCCCAATATAATGCCTTAATTGGTGATGACAAGACAAAAGTAATGTGCAAGATTAATGACTTGAACCTTGTCACAAAGGAAGAAGATTGCTCCATGATACCAAGGAAGGAAGTAGGCTTGATACAATGAGATGTGAAGGAAAGAGGGAGCCATGCGGCTATAAAGAACAAGTAGTTGATACTTTTGTAGAGACAAAGCTATAAGGCTTGTGGTGTTGACTTCCCAAATTGAAAGGAAGTATGGAAACACCTTTGGTTTTGAGAGGGTGTAAATGAGTCTCCTTGAATAGAAGCAAGAATCTATTCTCTAATTAAAAGGAGAATAGAGATATCCTCTTTGGTTGAGAGGGAGTGATGTTGGACATCACATGTGCATTCTCTTCTTCATGTGTCATGCACTTGACCAGGACTAACAACTGTAAGTCTAAGTGAAGGCCTTGGAGAGAGAATGGTGGAGGATTGGATAAGCATTTGTGGTTTCCTTGAGGATAAAGCATCCAAGAAAGGAAAGGGACCAACACTCTTTGAGGATAGGACATGTGTCCAAGATAAGAGTGGTCAAAGAGGACTGATATTCTTTGAGGATTCAAGTTTGGAAATCCAAGATAAGAATAGTCCTAAAAGGACATACCTTGTGAACATCTGGATGGGGTATGTGCCTTTTAGAGGTAGTGTGGTATCACACATAAAGTCTCCTAGCATAATGCTCTTGAATGAAGATGAGCTTGTCTAGTTAGGCCTCAAAGACAATGTTGGTCATAATGTTGATGCTTACAGTTGGCTTATCAATCCAACTTTTCTTATGAAAACTCTTCAGTTTAAGGATGATGTTGCACTAGTTGTACAATTATGAATACCTCCCTAGTTAAGAGGGAATGTTGGAAATGTAACTAGTTTCAGTGTTCACAATTGTTGTTGTACTCATTTGAATATGTATCTTATGTAACAAACAAAAGAAGAAAAGAAAAAGTTATTATTTTAAAGCATGGGTTTCATGCTCTTTATTGATGGTCTTTTAGGTAAAAGCATGTTCTTCATGCTTCTAGGGTTTGTTAGGTCATAAGTTTTATTGTCATGATTTAAGAGAGTCAACATAATGTTTATAAGACCCTTCTGGGCAAAATATATCTTGTAAAAGAATTTATTTTGAGTCTAGAAGGTCCTAGAAACCTCCAAAGTACAAGTTGGCCTAAAGGAAGGAATTTGACCTCTTGAAAAGGCTATATAAAGGAGTAGATTCAACCTCGTTTGTGACTCACTCACTCACAAGTTCGATCTCAAGAAAAGAAGTTCGATCTCTAGTTGGGAAGCCGGAGGAAAAGGAGAGCGAAGGTCTAAAAAGAGAAAAGAAGGAAAATTTTTTGTTTTTGGGCTCTATGTCTCTCACATGTGCGAAAAACTAGGGTTTCGACAACATCTAGGAAGGCTGAAATTGCAGGTCTGAGTTGCAGTAGGACCAGTTGTAGTTGCGGGAGAGGAAATATTCTGTTTTGACTTCGTTGACCTTGGACGGATCTGTCTTGCTCAAAGAAGGATCTCTTGAAGACGCTGAATTAGGGTTTCTACAACAGCTAAAAGGCCGAAGTTGCAGGGGCGAAGCTGTGGTCAAAGTTGCTACTGGACGCCGGTTGATGTTGGATTGAGCTATGGTGATCTGATTCTATTGGAAGTGCTGACTTGGTACTTAGAGGAGGACTTGGTCTAGGGTTTGGGTCTTTGTTGTCTAATTTGAAGCAGATTTTATAAGAAGAGAAGAGTTTTTTCCAGGTTTTCCTTGTTGATTTATAGTATCATCGGATGTGCTCTAAGCCTCAAAATTTATAGGGAGGCTTGGACACATGTATTCCACAATACCCATAAATCGTTCTAGGAATATCCACCTAGAGACAGTTTTATTAAAATAATTAATTATTTTTAATGGGTGCTTAAGTCTAAACTTAGGAAATTAAAATAATTAAAGGGTATTAATCAAATTGTGGGTGAAACTTCTATAAGAAGACAAGGATCAAGCCAAAATGATCTGAGCCATTGATTAGAATCTAATCTGGGCCGTTGGTTCTCAACGAGAAGATTATAAGAGGAGGCTTGATGGACATTTGGAAAACACATGAAGTGGAGATCAGAAGATCGAGTTTTTGAAGCACAATAGTTGCCGGAAGAGGAATTCGAAGTGATCTTTTGCAGTGGGGGGCAGGGATAGTGTCCAGAGGGACGTTTTTCCTGGGTCGAAGAGTACAAGGCAGAGAGGGCAAAACGACGTCCAGAGAGGCTGACGCTGGGCCATGCATAACTATGATGTGGCAACGTAGAGCCTGAGAGGGAGATCGAATTCTTGTTGAGGAAATAAAGTTTTAGAAGCTAGGAGCTGGGGTGTGAGATCGGGAGGCTAAGAGCTGAAGTTTCTAGCCAACAGAGGATCAAAAGGAGGGGCAACACAGTACCAACGGAGGTGACGTGGAGACTGCGTGAAGTTGACGCAGTTCTGTGCAGAAGGGACAAAAAGGCTCATTTTCAGCGAGATTAGAGTCGGTTCTTCCAATGCCATGAACAATATATACTTGAAGCTGCTTCAAAGTGTGTGGATGATGTTCCCAGGATTATTGATGCTTCCTTGTCTTCCAAAGAACCCTCAAAGTGATAATCTTCCAAGAGAGAGATCAATGTTCTTCTTCAAGATGATGATGTGTAAATAATAGCCTTCAGTGGAGGAGTAGTAACCTTCCTAAAAGATGATCCTTTTGGGTCCTCTTTCTTGTATCCTTCTTTATGTCTTTCCTCCAAATGATTTTCTTCAAGGTATCTTTGATGAAAGTCTTCTCCTTGTGCCAACAAGAGTGATCTTCAAGTTGTTTTCTCCTTCACCTTAGCTCTGATACCATGTTGAGAAATTGATAGGGGAAACAATTAGGGTGATTTCTCTTTACTTGATAATTGCTTGTGAAGTTATGTTGGCTTCTTATTATTTTATTATGTTATGTTCATCAAACAATTACCAAAACCATAAACCATGAAGATCACAAATAGACAATGAACACAAGATATAGGCTCCAATGCAAGGCAAAACCCTTCCAAGGGGAAAACCCAAAAAATTATTCTCTTCTTATAGAATCAGATCAAATGAAAAATCCAAGACCCAAACAACAAGACCAAGGCCTTCAATAAGATCCAAGTCAACCCTCCTCCCAAGCTCTTCTAGCAAGTCAAATTCAACTCAAGCGAAAACCTTCCAAATCAGAATTTTGGCTCCTGACTTTAGAATTTCGGACCTGTAGTGAATTTGTAACTTCGGCCCCTACAACAACTTCAAAATTTTGCACGTGTGAGAGATCTAAGGCAGATTTTAGGGCATAAACTTCGTTTTTCTTATTCTTTCCCTCTCTTGCTTTCTTACTACTTCTCTTGAATTTTGCTCTTCTTTTCTTGGAGATCAAACTTGCTCGTGTGGTGCTTCAAATGAAGTCAAATTGTCTCTATTTATACACATCCAGGAGGTCAAATTACCCCTTCCAGGGCCGACTTGGTCTTGTAGGTACAAAAATTACGTTTTTTACTCGAAGAAATTTATTTTTCCACTTTCTTTTCAAAGTCCAAATGGGACTTGACTCCAATACAATATTTTGACTTATGACAATTATTCTTTCGACTCAATAAAACTTAGAAGCATGAAGAAGATGCTTGACCTAAATGACTAAATAATTTGAACATGAAACCCATGCTTGCAAAATAATATTTCTTTTTCTTCTTTTGATCTTTACATGAAATATACAATAATATAAGTACCAATAGCAATTATGAAGACCAAACTTAGTTACATTTTCTAACATATGCAACATAGATTTTTAAATTAAATGATTCATGTTGTTTTTTTCTCCATCATATTTTAATTGCTAATAGTGTTTAAAAATTTGTAGTGAAGTGCTTGATATAGTGTCATGGATACTTTATTCAATGTTTGCAGTGGACTTTGATGAAATTGTTTATGCAGGTTCTATATAATTTTGCTAACACTGAGGGAACACTTGTTGGGGATTCATTGCCAAGTTATTTTGGTTATGCTGCAGATTTATATCATTTTGGGCACTTTGCTTTAAAATTCAAAACAAGGTAATATTATTCAGCAACATTATTAAATCTTAACCAATAGTTTTGCATGAAGATTTCCTAACATGTTCATTTGTGTGTGAAGGTATCAGAGGATATTAAATCTCAAGGGCTATGAGATTTTGAGTTGTGAGGAATTCTTGGATCCCAATCAAAATACTTTAAGAGCTCGTGTGTTTGTCAAAGTCTTTGAACATGATAACAATTCAAGCCTTTGGGAGTTTATGTTATCAAAGAAAGTTCGAGGATTGCATGATCCTTGTTGGCTAACTGATAGTTTACTTAGGAAAAATTAGTTGTTGACACAAGTAGAAGATTATGATACATTGCCTTTTCTTGATTTTTTTAATGTATATTTTTTATCAACTATTCGTTTATTCTTTATTTATTACAGTCTCACATGTAGAGGCTTATATATCTTATATATTTGGGCATGCATATACATGACATGGATCGTGATGCCACATGGTATACATCATCTTTTTGTATTGCAAAGGAATGAATCCATCTCTAAATATTTTGTCTCATGTCTACTATCTCAGTAAGTTGTAGGTGACTCTATGTCCCTTTATTTGTTGATTATAGTCTCACATGTAGACACTTGTGTACCTTATATATTTTGCAAACATGATTCGTAATATCTTTTGTAGATCAATTTTTCTTATCACAAATGATTAAATACATCTCTAATTATTTTTTCTTGGGATTACAATCTCAAGAAGCCAACACTTATAGTTGAGCTCACAAAGGTCAAGGTCATGTATGCTAATAGATGTGGCACTGGTAAGTTCTTGGGAAATGCATATTAAAGAGACCATAATAATACCAAGATTGCTTTTAACTAGGATATTGTCCCAACACTGTAGACATTGAGGCTTATGAAACATTACAAATATTGATTGTACCATGGAAGTTGTTGTAAAATAACATATAGAAGGAGGGTTTAAAGCCTTAACCTTTCATTTAGGACCAATTGCAGTGTTTTATGACCAAGGTTTTGTAGGGTTAGCCATTTAGTTAGGGTTGAAAGTTCTAGCAAGGAGTTAATAGAGACATTAGAGCTTAAGTAAGACCAAGCACAATTGTAGCATCTTTTATACAAGGCCAAAGATAACTTGGCAAATGAGCCAAAAGTTATAAATCAACATTTGGGGAAATCACATGGTCAAATGCCAAAGAGTAATAACTCACACATGGGTCAAAGATCAAGACAACATAATCTACATAATAAAACCCTTTGAGATGGAAAAATCTAAGAAGCGACATAAAAGTTGTATCACAACTGAAATTATTTATATTTGATACATCTTTTTCTATCATATTCACATTTCTTAGTCAAATGATCCTTCATGATCTTTAAATGGAAATCATGGATCGATCATGCGAAAAAGACACAAAGCAAGTTTTGTGAATATCAATAATAGGACCATCGAATCATTTATGCATAAGATAGGATGTTGACCATTAGATAACTAAAGTATAAAAGCATACTGAAGAAATACACTAAAAACACCCATGACTAGTACATTGAAACTATTTGGTCTTAAGTAATACCCTTATATCTAATGTCCTAGCAACATCCTTCAAGAACCAATTGGGATAGGATGAAGGATCCACAAAATCATAGAAGGATAAGGTGGAAGGTGTTACACCTATCTCTCCTTAATGACAACTTCATTCATAATTAACATAGTTTGATGATAGAGAAACTTGGTTTATGTTAGGGGCTTTGTGAAGATGTTGACAACTTGATCTTTCGTTTAACAATAAGTCAAGTTAGTAGCTTATCGAATATGAATACATTGTCAAAAGAGGAGTATGTGCTTCATGTGTTGATGTTGAATTCAGTGTGGAGCGAGTTAGATGGCACTCTCATTGTCACAACATAAAATGGTCAGATGTGTCTACCAGAAAGGATATGTTGATACAAAGTGCTTCATAGCTTGCATGATCAACTACTCAGAAACTAACCAAAGTAGAACTCCATGAACTGTATTGAATGCCAAATTGAATTTTATCTTGGATGTACCAAAGTATCATTTTGTCTACTTTACAATGGCTCCCATGGATCCTACATAAAATTAGAGACTAGATTAATAAAAAAAGAAAGGTTTGGATAGGTATGAGTTGAGTACAATCCATTGCTAACTACTTGTTAGTGAAAAGTAGGGTCCACCTTGGCAGTGGAGTATTGGGCAGGCAACTTAATTCCACACAGAAAAAGTGTTGGGGTTGATTTACAACTTCATTAAATTTGCAAAGGGTATCAAGGGCATACTTGAGCCAAGAAAATAAAATATTTTCATTTGGTTGAAGAACTTGAAGTCTAGGGAAACAATGTAGGCATCCTAAGTCTATAATCTCAAATTGTTCCTAAGAGACTTCATTTGGATGATCAAAGGAGGATCATTGCAATGAGAATGATATCATTAACATACAAAACAATAATCAAAAGTTCACGACCCACTCTTCTTTTTTTTGTAAACATTGGGGTCAAAGTGGCACACATAAAATAAAATCATGAATTAAGCTTGCTGTCATCCATCGTTTGATACCAAGCCTACGGTGTTTTGTTGAGTCTCAAAAGAGATTTTTTGTTGGAAAAAAGGGTTAGAGTCACCTTGAACAAACCTAGGAGGTTGGTTCATATAAATTTTATCTTTGTAGATTCCCATGCAAGAATGTTTACTCAATGTCCATATATTGATCCTCCCATCTTTGTGAAGCTACAAGTGAAAGGAGGAGGAAAATAGCCTAAGGAGTTAACTCAATGGTCATTACTAATGTTGTTGGGAATTTGGCTAGTTTTGTGCTAGCATATGCCTAGCTTGAATTCCACTAGGTTAGGTGCATGAGCATACATCGACCAATTTACTAGGGATTGTATCCATGAATATGGGGAAGCATCCCTTGGGTTTCCTTGAAATAAATTCCTTTGATAAAAAAGAATAAAGGTAAATTGAATTTGTTATCCCTAAATTGTACTTGATGATAAAATCCATAATCGACAAGGCAGAACTAAAGAGGGAACTACTAGGATTATCACCATTGTCACCTAAGTAACATATTCTCTTCACTTTAGGTCAACTCTCCTCTAACTTAAGGGGGGTATCCCTAGTAGGATTAATAAGTAAGCAATGAGGCACAAGGTGATGTGAGAATAGCATTAGTAAAATAATGCTTTTGCAATGTTTAGGATATAAAAAAGGTGATGGAAGGAAGTAAAGATTAGTGCCAAATCCAACAAGGTTAATGGAGTCAAGGGGAATCTAAGGGGGCTTATGGGGTCATGAAGAAACACATCTTCAAATTTGCTTATTTTTTCTATGTATTAGAATGAAGAGTGTAGCCTATCTAATCAAGATTAAATTAAAGCTGAAGACTCTATAAAGAAGGGTTCCTAAAATGAGCACCTTCACTAGCAAACTCAACTTTAGCTTAGTAATAGTAATTGGTAGACTCTGCCCTATAATGGATCAATTTTGCTAGCTTTTAGAAGACTAGAAAATTCACAATCAATATTTTATGAACCAAATTGAAACCAAGGGAAAATATCTTCAAGAGGTAACAACAAGTAGCTATGCACCCACAAATAAAAATCCCTTATATGTCACATATACTTCAAGAAAGATATGTTAATTAAGCTCCAGGGATGGGAAACTCCAAAAATCCAACCAAGAGTGAAAATAGGGGAGGGATACTCTTTATATAGAGTCTAACTCAACTTTACAATACAATATTAATTTTTCACATGAAAACCCTAGACCTAGTCAATGGAGGATTAAAGAATTATTTCCTCTAACTATTTTTTAAACAAATCATAAAATAATGAAGTGGTCAATGCCACATATACAAGTCTCCAGAAAACATATCCCAAGAGAGTGGGACATCTTCACTAAAAGTAGGAGGAAGTTGAGTCAAAGTTGCAACGTCTAGCCTCCAAAGGCCTCAAAGTGGATGGATCCACAACCAACTCTCCGAAGTAGGTAATGAAAACCTCCTAGATCTCCTTGAAGGTGAAACATCCCAAAAAGCAAGAGTAGAGGCTCTCAAGAATGGACTGCCTCCAATAGGTTTATAAAACATGGGCCATGTGGCCATAAGAGCTAGGGTGCTCTTCACCATGGGCATATACCAATAATGATTTGCTCAAATAACCCGAATGCTCAAGCCCAAAAGGTTGGGTGTTCCTTAAATGTGTGGTCAAAATGTGGTGAAAATTTTCCTACAACAGATTTTAAAGCACCATAACTATGTCAACTTTTTTCAGAAATTCTGCTATGACCACATTTTAGAAATTCCACATCCATTATGCATTTAGTGACATTGATCTAGTAGCAATATGGGTACTTTTTCAAAGGATAACTACTCTTGAAGTTATGCGATCCTCAAATGAATTTCTACAAGGAATGTGTTAGCTCTCGAATTTTGCCTCAGGCTGAGGAAGGCAAAAACTCAAGGCAACATCAAACCAAGCTCAGCCTCGTAGCTAGCCCTACGAGGACAGGAGAGGGCTCTCTCCGGGTCTATCTCGGCAAAAGGTCTTCAAAGGGGCTGAGATGACCAATAAAGAATACTGATTTTAGGCTAGTAATTTGATAGGGAAAGTTTGATTTCAAATTTTCAGGGTTTTGTTGGACAACATGGCAAGGCAATTTTGGGTGCGGGGATGAGACACAGTTTTTGCAGAGGTCTTTTTGGGGCAAGGTAGGTGATTGTTTTGATGCCTTTAAAGGAATTGAATGGAAAGGTATGACTGGTGAGGAGCTAAGGAGAGCAAGAAACTTTCAGGAGTTCTCCTTAAACAGATGAAAACATAGATATTAAGCAAACTTAAAGGCAGAGCATAGAAAACCATGAATTCTACCTTAACACTTCATTTGCTTAATTTGCAAAAGAGAATAGTAGGAAAATGATACACATAAAAAACTTACAAGTACATGAAAGTAACACACCATCAACACAAATAACCACAGGAATACCAAATAGTGCTGCAAAACCCTGGTCTTTCCTTTGCCAAAATTGCAGAGATACAAAGTGTAATACAGTCTAAGCTTATCCCTCCAGAGTCCAACCATGAAAATGACTAAGAAAATACATAATATAGGCAAGCTAACACATTCCCTTGCCTCTAGGGGTCGAGCTCATCATCCTAGGAGCTGTTTCAACCAATTCTAAACAAAGCACTACAATCTAGGCAATCAAAACAACTTGCCTCTATAAGCTAGGAAACCAATTCATTCATTAATTTTTTGCTATTTTATGAATGAATCTTCTAGAATAGGTAAATAAGTGTCATGTCAACATAAAATTTCATTAATTACATCAAGGAGGGTGAAAAATCCCACCACAAGTCAAAACTGGTCAAACTGGCTGCGTTTTCCTGAGCTGAAGATGAAAATTTTGGAAAATATCCTGATGCGTAGCGCGCCAAAACTCTACGCATAGTGCGCCTTTCCACCCACTTTTGGGGCACTTCCCGGCATCCAAATTGGGCTCAGGTGGGCTTGTTGGAAAGGTCTGGATGTCTGCTTTCCAACCCAAGTGGAATTTTTCAATTTGGTGCCCATTTGCCCCTCCAAAAATGCATTCTCCCAAGACTGCTTCCTGTGTGTCCAAAAAGGGGCAGTGAGGTCATTTTTTGCATGTTTTTTGACCTTTTGGGGACCCAAAACTTGATGAAATGCCTTGGAAGTGGCTGAGCAGATGTATTTCATCATGACAAATCCAAAAATGCAAACCTTTCTTGAATTGGACCTCCCCATCTTCAGGGTAGCGCGCGGCGCGCTACGCGTTGAGGGCAAAAACCTGTTTTTAATACAAAAATTTCAAAATTGACAAAAACTTCTCCAAATTTTTTGAAATTTGAGCTGGGGGTGTCTCATCAAGTACCATGCTCCTTCAAAGAGGCTTCGGCCAAAATTTGGAGTGGATCGGGCCTTTTTCTCCGTTTTAGTGCCTTGCTCAATCGCCCTTTAAGGATCTTCAGTTTTGCTTTGCAAACATGCATGCGGGCCCAGTAATGATTCTTCATATGGCAGAGCATATCTTTGTCTCTGTTTGCCTTGGCTAACAATTTCTCTAAATGAGTGTTCACCCGGATGAGCATAGACTCTCGCTCAATAGGTGTCAAATCACCGGGTCTCTTGCGGGCCAAGTTTCGGTCTTCTCGGATTCGCCGCAACTCATAAAGAGTGTGTTCATCTTCTAGCTGTTTGTTGCGCTGCTCCAAGTAGTTGATTGTCCAATTGGCCATTTCCAATTTCTGTTGCAACAAGTGATTCTCAGCCTTTTGTTGTTGAATGACCTCCTTTAGCTCTGAGCTAGGAGAGCTGATATCAAGGTCAATAATATCCGTGTCCGGATCTCCTGAAGGTCCCTCATCAAACATGGGTTGCTTGCCTCTGTCCTGTACCTGTGCCTGTGTTGCTGTCGAAAGCGAGGCCCCTTCTACACGAAGTGGAGATAACACTCGCTGTGCTGATGAAGAAGGCGAGACCCCTTCCACCTGATGTGGAGATAATACTCGCCATGCAGATGCAAATAAGGCCCTGTGGCCTCTCTGATATGTAATACATGCTGGAGTGCTGACATGCTCGGGCTCTGGAATGTCAAACTAATGTGAAAGCCCTCCCTCATCATGGACAATCTCAGCAGGTGGCCTTGGTACCGTGAAAAAGTCGCGAGAAATGAAATCCTCCCAAGCAATACCCTGCTGTGCCAACTGATGCATCACTATGATTTTAATCAGTGCATAATGATAAATACTCTTGTGCTGCTCTGCTGGGCTCTTCCTTTGTACCAAGGGCACCATCCTTTCTACATTGCGACACATGAAAAAATGAATGTTCATCATTCATACCCTTGTGAAATGCATCAACAAATGAATATGGTACGAATAGAGACGTGAAAATCTGCCCTCACAAGTGAAATAGTGAATAATGAGTCTCATCAACGGTGCATACTCATCCCTTAGGAATCTGAAAGGAAAAACAACAGTTAAGTGTCTCATATACCCAGGTTTGATATATGGCTCATAGTGAAATCTGTCTAACTGCTGGCGTTTATTCCATTCCTCCCATACATTTGGTATCCCGGTGGCTTGAGCAACAATCTCGGGTGATAGGGTGAAGTCCACTCCTGCAAGGCTCACATGACCATTCTGCAAATGTAGGACAAACAAGCGAGCTAGTTCTCTGTGATGTTGAATTTGTGAGATCCGCTCACAATATCCAAAACATGATTGGTACTGAAAACAGTTCATTGCAAGTGGACAAGCTTGCAAATGAGCCAAAGAAGTGGGCTCCTCCCTGACATGTCGACCACCTTTACCGCCCTTGTGATGCCTCCTTGGCACTTCTATCTCTGGTGTTGAATCACTGTCATAACTCTGCTCATAATCTGATTCGGTTTCTGACATAGTTTTGAAGACAGGATGGCTGAAATGTATATGCTGACTGTGCACACAATTGATTGCTGTTTGACTTTTTCAAATGTTGTATTTCTCTTGAGTTAAGAGAGAATTTGAGAGCTTGCTGGCAAGTAACTGGGCGAAAAACCCAACGCGTAGCGCACCTTGCCAAACGCGTAGCGCCCCTCTGGTGCGTAGCGCCTGAACAAAATTACACTGAGAAAATCGCGCTGATGCGTAGCGCACCCTGGGTACGTAGCGCGCCCACCTTGATGCGTAGCGCACACTCAGCTACATAGTGCATTTTGCAGGAGGCTTTTGGAGGCCTTCCCGGTGTCGAAATCGGGCGCAGGATAGCTCGTTGGAAAGGTCTTTGAGTCTACTTTCCAACACAACTGGAATTTTCCAATTTGGAGTTCATTTTCCCTGTCAAAAATCAAATCTCCCAAGACTGGTCAAAATGTGCCAAATGAGGGGTGTTGATTCACTGTCATAACTCTGCTCATAATCTGATTCGGTTTCTGACATAGTTTTGAAGACAGGATGGCTGAAATGTATATGCTGACTATGCACACAATTGATTGCTGTTTGACTTTTTCAAATGTTGTATTTTTCTTGAGTTAAGAGAGAATTTGAGAGCTTGCTGGCAAGTCACTCGGCGAAAAACCCAACGCGTAGCGCACCTTGCCCAACGCGTAGCGCCCCTCTGGTGCGTAGCGCCTGAACAAAATTACACTGAGAAAATCGCGCTGATGCGTAGCGCGCCCTGGGTACGTAGCGCGCACTCAGCGACATAGTGCATTTTGCAGGAGGGTTTTGGAGGCCTTCCCGGTGTCGAAATCGGGCGCAGGATAGCTCGTTGGAAACGTCTTTGAGTCTACTTTCCAACACAACTGGAATTTTCCAATTTGGAGTTCATTTTCCCTGTCAAAAATCAAATCTCCCAAGACTGGTAAAAATGTGTCAAATGAGGCTGCCTCAAGGCAGAGTGCTGTTGCAGTCAACTTTTGAATGCCTTCCTCAACTCCAAATTGAGCTCATGATAGCTCATTGGAAATCTCTTTGTGTCTAGTTATCATTTGACTCATCAAGAAATTCATTTGGCCAACCAAGCTAGGAGAAAACTTGATTTTCCCAAGGTCACTTCAGAGGTGCATTCGATTCTCCTGAGGCGATTGTATTTTTGACATTTCTCTAAAACCATGACACCTGTGTAAAAAGTGAAGGAGGTTTTTCTTTCTTGGCCTGTTGTGAACAAAAACCTCTCTCAGTTTTCCAAAATTCATCTTTGATTGCTCTGAAACATCTTTTGAGTGAAACTTATCCCGATGTGTGGAACAAGGGATTTTGTCGAAATGAAGCGAAATGAAGGGGATAAGGGGCTTCTAAATTCTTGGGGAAATTTTTGGAAGTAGGGAGGGATGTTAGGAAGTAGGGGAAAGTGAAATCTCAGAGATCGAGCGAGGGGAAGGGGTCCAAAAGGGCAAAACACAGGCCTAGCCTAGAAAATTGCCAAGTTGTGGCAAGAAACTAGGGTTTGTGCAAAAATGAGGAATTTGGGGGATCTCAGTGATGGGAAGAATTTGATAAGGTACTTTAAGGATAGGGGAAGGTGTATGAACATCAGGATACAAGTTTTGCCGATGATTTGACCGTCCAAGAGAAATTGCCTTCAAAACCCTAGGAGAGGGAAATGACCTTGCCTAGGTGCAACTGAAGCATGAACAAGGTGTAGAATGACCCATTGGAACTTGACATGATGATGACAACCCTATGAATGATGATAGACTCAGCTGAATAGTGACATAGATTGGCATTTGGGCAATTTTGAAAAGAGTGAAAGCAAACCCTAGACCTAATGCCTAGTGACCAAATTTTGCTTGAAGACTCATTGAAATGACAAAATTTGACATTGACACTCTGAGACCACTTTGTAAGAGCATATTTGATCACTGGAGGAAGGCTGGAAAGACTGACACTAACAGAATGCAGAGTAGAAACTGATTTTCTGATCCGATAATTACTTCCTACCGATCTTCCACCAAATTAACTTATATCACTTATATAATTGAGCAATTATACACAGAAAATCTCAACAATAATGCAACAAAAATAGTAAGTTCATAAAGAGACAACCAAGAACAATAGAGGCAACAAAATTTTCCCTGGAAAACCCAAACTTGGGAGAAAACCCAACAACTTTTCTTCTAGGAGAAATTTGTTATTCAACAATATTTATAATTCCAAGAATATTCTAAAAATTTGTGCCAAAATCCAAGTCTATTCACCAGTCAAACCTAGTCAAAATTCAAACTTAGTCAATGTTGGTCAAGCCTTAAAAATAGTCAATTTTGGTTAACTTTTTGTCCTAGTCAACCCACCCCTTGTGGTCAAATTCAGACCTGTGGTTGACCCTTCTAGTCAACTCAAACCTACGGTTGACTTCCTGTGATCATCCTGTCGTCAAACAATGTCTCTTTGTGGTGAAACTCGACCTTCTTTTGCGGTCAAACTCGAAGTTCTTCTGCGGTCAAACTTGGACAAATTCTCGGTCAAATAGAGTAGGTCAAATCTTAGTCAAATGGTAGCTTTTATGACTTGGTCAAACTT
Organism: Pinus tabuliformis; assembly: GCA_031772625.1. NCBI lineage: Eukaryota > Viridiplantae > Streptophyta > Pinopsida > Pinales > Pinaceae > Pinus > Pinus tabuliformis. Next base: position 602,294,578 of record CM062812.1, on the reverse strand, counting down.
CAAATCTTCTTCTTGACTTCGCACGTGTGAATAGAAGAGAGAATGTGCTAATCCAAATTGGTGAAAAAGTGGAAGTCAACTTGTGTATTTATACTTGTTAAATGGGTGACTTTGACCAAGGGTCACACCCTTTCATGGTGGGGTCGACTTGACCATTTGGGGCCTACATGAAGCCCAAAAATACAAATTTTAATTTTTCATTTTCATAATTTTCCTTGGCCAACTTGGGAGGCCTTTTGGCATGCAGGAATACCTCTCGATGCTACACAAAAATCAACCCTCCCTCTTAGCGAGGCATGTATTCTCCTTGGCTGCAACATGTTTATATTTTAGCTGAAATTTCTCCTTCATAAGAAAAGTTCATGAGGTTTCCATGTTGATGTTATCCTAGAGTGGGAAATGTAACTCCTCATATGTACGTGAGTATCCAGGGATTTTGGCCAAAGTCCTTTATGGCTCCATAGACAAATGCATCAATCTCATATGGTCAAAGTCCTTTATGATTTAGAAAAGTCCTTTTGGCTTCTTAGGAGAGAATTTACCTTTGGACCATTCACCTTTCTGATTAAATTCCTTTATGACCTAGCTAAGTCCTTCTGGTATCAAAGGTGAATTACATCTATCTCTTCTAGTCAACCTAGCCAAATCCTTCTGGTATCCAAGTAAGGCTTCTGAGGAGAAGATCTGTTTGATCATATAATTTCCTTGGGTCATTCACCTCTTGGTCAAAGTCCTTCATGACCCAACTAATTCCTTCTGGCTTCTCAGGTGAGTGTATCCAATAATTGTCCTTATAATTGGTTTGGGCCACTCACCTCTCTAGTCAAAGTCCTTTATGACCTAAATAAGTCATTTTGGCAGTCAAGTTCTTTTGGCTTCAAAGATGAATGTATCTGTTATCAACCGAGTTGGAGGGGGTTGGGCTGTGGCAACCCTTCAACCTCTGAGTAACTATTTCAAACCAGATTTTGATTGGAAGTTATCCCTTCCAATCTCAGTATTTTTTGGAATGCAGATGGCTAACTCTGGTTTTCTATTTTTATATTTTGGGTGAAAGAGTGTGAGAGTAACCACCATTGGGCATGGAGTTAGTTAAAGGAAAACAACAACAAACAACACACTGTTTATGGAAGCTGAGGCAATCTTTGGTTCCCTAAGGTGGATAAAGGCATCATAATAATGACAACAAATTGAAGGAAGTTGGAGTTGTTTAACAAAATTCCAAGTAATCAAGATACTATGCAAAACTAATAATAAGGCATTCACAGTAATCACAACAAATTAAAGGAAGTTGGAGCAATACAACATTGAATTCCAAGTATTCAATAAGCTGTGAAAACTAATAACAACAAAGCATGACAAGATGGGACTGAAACCAAAATGAATCTCAGGTCAAAACAAAGTTGTTGCAACTGTATTTCTATTAATTGAAAACATGTACAAAGGATGGTTCTCACATCATCGATCTACCCCTTTGGAGAGTCGAAAGTCTGCATATTTATAGAGAAGGATCTCTCATTACATATCTGCCACTTGGGCTAGATAACTATCAGATATGTTCCTATCTGTTTAATAAAACACTGAGCTTTCTAAGGGATTTCTGTTATAATAGAGTTCGTATACAAATGGAAGTCTGTATAACTAAACCTATCTAATAGTTACAATTATTAAGAAAACTGTTGTTGTGGCGTGGCGCTGTATCTGTGGAAATCCATACATCTGGCCCCTTGAATCTTGATGTGTTGTTTCCTGTTGAAAGTGCAGAGAATGCCTTTACTGTCCCACAGTGTCTCGCTGCATGTTTTTTCTGTGTTTTATTAAATAACCATGTTGCTGAGAAAAGCCAAGAAATACTCTTGTTGTCTCGTGGAGTGGAAGTGGAATGGATTCTGATCTGGGCCGTTGATCTGGGCGGTTTTAACATCGCATCAAAACACAAGAGGAAGAGCTTTAACACTGATTTTTAGTGATTTTCCAATAAGCCGGACGTGATGGTCTATAGAGTGAAACATAAAAAAAATTGCATTCGGGGAGGGTCTCGCACATCGCAATCGGTGGGTCGGAAGGACTTTGGTGGAGCGGGATTATGTTTGTGCGATCACCGATTGCGATATCGCAATTGGCGAGTGGAGGGTTATCGCAATTGACAAGGTAAAGGATTTTATGTGATATCGCATCGACTATCGGTGTAGGGAAGAACTTACGATATTGCATCGAGGGCGGAGGAGAGTCTTATCGCAATCGACAATCGACAAGGGAAGGGTGGATAACCTTTAGTTATTACGGGGATTATTGCAGGGTTTGCGATTGCGATATATGACACGTGGCCCCTGGGCCCGTTTTCTGTCTCGGTGGTGGGGGTTATATATATATATATATATATATATATATATATAATTGTTTGCATGTGTGGCTAGAGTTTAGTGTCAATGGAATGCGGCTAGAGTTGGGAAAGGCCGATTGTGATATAGACTGTGGGTCCTAACCTTAAAAAGGCTGCAACATATTTATAAAGGTTTTGAAATATTACAAAGGAAAAGGTAGAAATGCGGCTAGAGTTTGGAAATACAAAGGGATTAAGGCTAGAGTTGAAACATGGGTTACGGCTAGAGTTGGGTTAGTGAGTAATGAATGGTAAAAACAAAGGATGAAATGGGATGGGTTTTAGAGAATATGGGAATTTCTCCAAAACAATAGAATAGACTTGTCGTTCCTTCTTTGATCTTCAAATGTAAAGCACAGTAACCTCTTTCAGTAAAACATCAGATAGATGAAAATATCAATGATGGAAAACCTTGACTAATAAAAATAAAATTTATTTTAGTGAGTTATTATGGATAACATTGGTTCCAATGGGGATGCTGCGCCCCTGTGGTGCAACAAAGAACCAGTAGAACAATTTCCTAACCATTGGACTGGTCCCATTCTGAAGACTACATTCAAACCCACTGCACCAAATTGAAAAGAAAACTACAAACCAACTGAAACTAACAACTGCAAACTATAACATAAAGTTGAAGGAAATACTTGCCCATCAAGCTTATTTATGTCCTACTCTAATATTTGAAAATCCACTTGCTTAATTCAAGTAATATAAAATCTCCAGTATAACCAGTCAAACAACAGATTAAATGCTTGCACTGCTTGACTATGCTTGAACAAAATCAGTAGTGGATCATATATGGGAAACTCAAAAATAAAATTGAATCCATCACCTGAGTTGATAAATGGAAGAGACTTCACCTTCACTGATGACTGAAAAAGACTTGTGGTAGAATTCATCTTCAAAATTTTCGAGCTACTGATTTGCAAGTAGTGGAGTCACCATGAAACTTCGATCTTCAGAATCCTTTAAGAGTGGAGTCGCCAGGGTAATATCACAATCTTCAGAGACCTCTGATTTCCTGTTACCCTCAGGAATCAGAAAGAAGAGACTCAAAGAGAATCCCGGAAAAGGAGCTTTCCAGCTCCCGGCAGACGCACCAAAATGTTATCACCTGAGCTGGTGGGGTTGGGCTGTGTCAACCTGTCAACCTCAGAGTAACTATTTCAAACCAGCTTTTGATTGGAAGTTAGCCCTTCCAATCTGAGAGGGCTCTCTCAATATTTTTTAGAATGCAGATGGCTAACTTTGGTTTTCTATTTTGATATTTTGGGTGAAAGAGTGTGAGGGTAGCCACCATTGGGCATGGAGTTAGTCAAAGAAAAACAACAACAAACAACACACTGTTTATGGAAGCTAAGGTAATCTTTGGTTTCCTAAGGTGGATAAAGGCATCACAGTAATCATAGTAAATTGAAGGAAGTTGGAGCTATTTGACAGATTTCCAAGTAATCAATAAACTATAACACTAATGGACATTCACAGTAATCACAACAAATTGAAAGAAGTTGGAGAAATACAACATTGAATTTCAAGTAATCAATAAGCTGTGAAAACTAATAACTAAGAAATGAGCATGATAGGATGAGACTAAAACTAAATGAATCTCAAGTCAAAACAGAGTTGCTGCAACTGTATTTCTATTAACTAAAAACATGTAGAACAATGGTTCTCCCCACATCGATCCCCCCTGTGCAGAGTCAAGAGTTCACATATTTATAGAGAAAGGTATCTCATTACATATCTGCCACTTGGGCTAGATAACTATCAGATTTGTTCCTATCTGTTTAATAAAACACTGAGCTTTCTAAGGGATTTCTGTTATAACAAAGTTCGAATACAAAATGGAAGTCTATATGAACTGTTACAATAATTAAGAAAACTATTGTAGTGTGGCATTGTATCTGTGGAAATCCATACATCTGGCCCCTTGAATCTTGCTATGCTGTTTCTGGGTATTTATCCTATTGGAAGGCGTGTTGTGAGTGCCATTACTGTCCCACTGTGTCTCGTGCCCCGTTTTCTTGCGCTCCATGTCTTGCTTCCTGTTTTCTCTGTGTTCTATTAAATAACCATGTTGCCCCTATGTATCGTTGGCTCTTTTCTCTGCTTTGTTTAATAACCATGCCGCTGAAGAAAAGTCGAGAAATACTCTCGCTATCTCGTAGAGTGGAAGCAGAATGAAGTGTTGATCTGAGTTGTTGTTTCGTGCTTGTGGTTTTCACATTCACAACACAGGAGGAGGAGCCTTAACACTGATTTAATAGTGAATTTCCAATAATTCGGACGTGCCAGTTTATAGGATGTAACACATAAAAAATCGCATCCGGTGAGGGTCTTGCAATATCGCAATAGACATAGGGTGGATTGTGATGCGATATTGTAATCGGCAGATGAGTTCTACAATATTGGTGGGATGGAAAGAATTCTGCGATATCACAATCGAAGAGCGAGACTTATCGGAGAAGGGAAGGACTTACAATATGGCATCGACGGTGGGTTTGCGATATGCGATATTGGCGGGAATGTGATATCGTAACCGGTGACAGAGGGATAATCGACAGAGTGGTAATGACATGCGATCGACCTCGGGCTTGCGATATTGCGATATACAATATCGCAAGCACAAGCGGAGGAAGTATATGGGCGGAGATGTTATAAAGGAAGGGAAGGGCCGATGCGATATATGAAACGTGGCCTGCGGGTCCCAGCCTTTAAAAGGGCGATGGGTTATATATATATATATATATATATATATAATGGTTTGCGGCTAGAGTTTTACAAAGGAAAATGGAATATGGGTTTCGGCTAGAGTTAGAATGCGGGTGAATGTGGTTAGAGTAGGAATGAGTATGTGCCTAGAGTTAGAAAGTGGATTACAGCTAGAGTTGGGTTTATGAGTAATGAATGGTAAAAACAAAGGATGAAAGGGATGGGTTTTAGAGAATATGGGAATTTCTCCAAAACAGTTAGAATAGACATGTCCTTCCTTCTTTGATCTTCAAATGTAAAGCACAACAACCTCTTTTAGATAAACAACAGATATATGCAAAGATCAGTGGTGGAAAACCTTGACTAATAAAACTAAAATTTATTTATTGAGTTACCATGGATATTGCAGAACTCGTCTGTCGATTGCTATTCGCATCGCAATCCACCCTTTGCCGATTGTGATATTGCAAGACCCTCCCCGGATGCGATTTTTTATAAAGGGCTGAAATAATATAAAATTTTGGCTACTAATAGTGCCTTACACTTCCATTCATAGCATACTTGGTTTTATAAACCCACTTATGTTCCACATGTCTTGCCCTTAGGGAGAGGGATGAAATAACAAAGATAAGATTTAATTTGAACAAACCTAATATATTTTTCTATATAAAAATTTCTTGTGGACTCCCATGTAAGAATGAAGAGTTAATGTCCATTTGGTATATATCTCCCATCTTTGTGAAGTTGTACATGAAATAACAAGGAAATTGGAACCCCTTTTGAGAGCATAAGGTTTAAGAATAGTTGAGATTTTCAAATCAAGAGAAACCACTGGTTGCTAATTGATTTATATTTATCACAATTCTGTCTATTGCATATTTGGTTCTAAAAATCCACTTACATTTGAAGTTTTCTTCCCTGGGGTAGTATAAAGGTTTAATCCCAATCATTATTTTCCAACAAGGAATCCTACCTTTCATTCATCACTTCATCCCATTCTCACTATCCAATTCTCTCTTGAGTCTTTTGAACCCATCGAGGAAGTGTTTGAGTTGTGGGAGTAGGATCAACAGACTGATCTAATGGAGGAGGGTGAGCATGAGGTTTCTCCTCATCGTGTTCATTAGAAGAACAATATCTAGAACAAAAACATAATAAGGGGAAGCAGAAGAAGAATATGCCTTGTAGGTTGAATATGGCACATCGAATAAAGTTTTCATGTTGAGAAATTTTCTTCAAATTGAACTCGTCTTCTAAGAATCACATTTGTAGTGTGGGGTACATAAATATGATAATCTTTTACATCTTTAGAGTAACCAATAAAAATACAGCTTTTTAATTTTTGCTTACAAAACCTTATGCTTCTCATTTGGAACAGGTCAAAGCTTCATCACTACACATGAGAAAGTTGCTAATATTTGACTCATGTTTGCTCTATACTTCTCCTAGTGTTACATTTTACACAATGTTGATAGGAGTGCATTTTAGTGTGTAATTTGCACAAGTAATCTCTTCAACCCAAAACTTAACGACTAGATTTTTAGATTAAATCATGTAATTTCCATTTCTTTTAAGGTTTAGTTCTTTATTTTAGCCACAATATACAATTATGGTGTATAAGGGACAATGTGTTACATCTATATTCTCCCTAAAGAACACAGATCAAGGAAATAACTATTTACATATTTGTCTCCATTATATGATAGAAGATATTGAATGTGATGACCAAATTGTTTTCATTAGGGCCCCTTAAAGTGCAAACTTGTATTCATTCTTCCAATTAAGAACCTAAATGCATCTAGAAAAACCATCAATAAAGTGTTGAAAAAATTTGGAACTAGGAAAGAAAAAGGATCACTAGGTCATAGTGAACACATGTGAAGTGTTATTGTGATCCAAGAGACACCTTTGTCAAAACAATCCCAATGGTCCTTCTTGAGAACACACTTAAGACAAATAATATCTTGGAGAAAAATTGAAGGAAGGCCTTGTCGCATATTATGCTTACACAACTATTGAAGTGAGTAGTAATTCAAGTGTCTCCACTAGTTATGCTAGATCATGCTCAATCATTAGTGAGAGAAATTAAAACATAAAAAAATATGATTAGGCCCCAAATTGTGAAACTTGTACAACCAAGAAAAATCATCAATAGTACCTGAAGGTATTAGACACTTGGGATCGTTTAAATCTTTAATTACAACTTGGTGAATTGAAAATGTTTCAATTCTTATGGCATTTCATCTATGTCTCCTTAGGCACTATTATTTATGTTTTTTTGTGAATGATTTGTTACTTGATGGAATTTGTGTGTTATTTAAATTTCAACACAATTCTAAATAATTGTAATTTCTATATTATTTAAATTACAATGCAATTCTAAATACCTAAACAAATTCATGTAAGAATTTCACAACTATTCATAGAGCATATGTTAAAATTGGCAACTAGGGCCAAATTACACCTTGGGACAATTCATTTGATGTAGATGATGATTGCATTAAATTCCTCTTTTCGAGAGGACCAAAATTGATATAAATATCATCCAATTTGGACAAGCAAAAGTGCATTTTTGAATTTATGCCCACACATGTGCAGATTGTTCAGGTCAACCACTTCAACATGTAGGCTCATGAAGCCCAATGGACGTGACTCTTTACCCACATCGAATTGTATAAATACGAGTGAACTCTCATCTCATTTTCATTTTCATCAATCACACATTCTCTCTCCTTCTCTCATTTGGTTCGTACAACATTGGGCATTCTCTCTCTCCCACGTGTGGCAAAAGGAGGAAGAAATTCTAGGGCCGAAAATCTTAGAATTTTTCTGCAGTTTGACCAATGTTGACTTTGAATTTCTGGGCATCATTTGACTTTGATTTTCTGGGTATATGTCTCAATAGGTTGCATTCTTGGGCACAAAAACTGAGGAAAAAGAAGGGCGTTGACTACAGGTTGACCAAGTTTGACTGCAGATTCTATCACTGTTTTGGGCTGAATTTGACCACTGTTGGAGGCCGAGTTTGACTACCTTTGACCGAGCTTCAAAGGAGGAGTTTGAATGCTGCATTGACCATCTGTGATTTCTGGTTAGGGCTGAAGTTTGACTGCAGATTTTGACAGGGTTGTTTTGACTTGAATTTGGCAAGTCAATTTTGACTATTGTTCTCTCTCTCTCTCTATTAAACATTTTGATATAATAATAAGAAGAATTAATCAAATGGTTTTCCCCACATTGAGGTTTTTCCCTAACAGCCGTCAAATCTGGTGCCCTCTTGTCTTGGCTTGTCTTTTGCATTTTAATTCATGTTCTATCTAATTTTATTGTCAATGTGATTAATGGTTAATGTGATTGCTACTGGAAATCTAAATTGGAAATTATTATTGGGTTGCTAAAGGAACATTGAAGTAATTGTGCTAAGCATAGAACATATTATTGTTAACTAAAATTAACATGGTATCGGAGCACAGGTGAAGACAAGCCCAAGCAAGAGAGAGAAAAGGAATCCCTAAGCAAAATCAAGAAAGGTGAGGTCAAAGATAAAAGAATTATTATAGACTCCATTCAAAAAAATTTGTTTGTTTATATTTTTGATTTAGGAACATCTAAGGAGATGTATGATAAGTTGGTTGGGATGTTCAAAGTGAACAATGCAAATCAAATCCTCTTTCTCAAAAACAAGTTCAAGGATATCAAGGTGGACAAAGGGGAATCTATCCAATCCTACTTCATGAAGATTACAAAAATCAAGAATGATCTCCTATCTATTGGAGAATTTGTTGCTGACAGGGAACTCACTCTCATCTTCCTTGGAGGTCTCACAAAAGCATGGGATGTGTTTAACACGACCATTCTTAACAATGACAGTATTCCTAGTTTCAATGAATTATTGGCTAGATGCACTCAAGAATTGATGAGGATGATGGAGAGAGACAAACTTTAAAATGGAGATGAACCTAATGCTTTCTGCACTCGTGTAAAGAGAAAGAACAATGTTGGTCCAAAAAGACAAGGTCAAGGATTCAAGCAGGGATTCAAAGAAGGAATAAAAGGAAGGTGCTACAATTGCAACATGTTTGGCCATTATGCTAGAGAGTGTCCTCACAAGAAGGATGCTCCAAGGGATGATGACAACAACAACCACAACAACTACAAAGGAAATGGCAATCAAAGGAACACCATGTTCAACAATAAAGGAAAGAAGAATGCTCCCACTACTCGAGATGGAAATGGTCGACCTCCCAAAAGGATGAGAAATTCCAGGTATGAGGAAAGTAATGTTGTAGAAAAACAAAAGGAATTTTATCTTATTTCCGCCCTCACTACTGCCTCTCCTCCGGATACTTTGGATCATTGGTTGATTGATAGTGGTGCCTCAAGGCACTTCACTGGGTACAAGGAGGCCCTCTCAAATTTGATTGAAAAGAAGACTAATTTGGAGATCATACTTGGAGACAATGCCACCTACCCCATGAAAGGGATAGGGACTATCACTCTTCACTTAAATCAAGGTCAAACCCTTCATCTACAAGAATTATTGTATGTACTTGATTTGAAGAAGAACCTGGTGTTTATTTCTGCGATGGAAGATACAGGCTTTAAGGTAGAATTCGTTGATGGAAAGGTACATATTTGACAAAGAAACCCGAAAGATGCATTTACACTTGGATTTAGGGTTAAAGGTCTCTATCAAGTTGGAGGAAGTCCTTTGGGAGCCTTGACTTGTCATACTTCTCTTCAATATGAATTATGGCATCGAAGATTTGCCCACCTTCATTACAAAGCCTTACCCAGAGTAAGGATGATGGTCACAGGTATGCTCGAGTTCAACATAAATCATGAAGGTGTTTGTCAGGGTTGTGCAACTGGAAAACTTACAAGGGGAGCATTCCCCTCAAGTGAAAATCAAACTACCGACATTCTTCAATTGGTCCATTCTAATCTATCTGGTATGTTTCCCGTAACATCACTAGGAGGATACTTATATTGTGCAATTTTTGTGGATGACTTCTCTTGCAAAAAATGGATCTAATTCTTGAAGAAGAAGAACGAAGTGTTCAAATGATTTCGTTCTTTCAAATCTTTGGTTGAATATCAAGCATCGAAGAAGATCAAAATATTGAGGACCAATAATGGAACCGAATATAGATCAAATGAATTTAATGACTATTGTAGAGAGGCTGACATTAAGAGGGAGACCACCACTCCATATACTCATGAGAAAAATGGAGTTGTTGAAAGGAATAATCGAACAATCCTAGAAGCCACCCATGCCATGCTTCATGACAAAGGCCTATCTAAGTTCTTATGGGGAGGCATTGCCAACACTGTCGTATATGTTCAAAATAGGAGCCTGCATCAAGCATTTAATTTCAAAACACCCGAAGAAGTTTTCATTGGTAAGAAACCTAATGTTTCACACTTTAGAATATTTGGATGTCCTGTGTATTTTCAAGTGTCTAAAGAGAAAAGAAACACGTTAGAAGCATCTGGGAAGAAATGAACATTTGTGGGCTACAGTGAAAATTCAAAGACATATAGAATATATGTGCCTGGTCAAAGAGAAGTGGAAATAAGCCATGATGTCACTTTCAATGAAGATTTTCCCTTGGAAAAGCCAGAGATCTCCCTATCCCAAGGAAGGACAATGATGATGTTGCAAGAAAGCAGGATGAACCTCCGACAAATGAACCGATGCCCGATGTTGAAGGCCTGATGGATCCCATTGATCCACCTCTTGGTGATCCCTCTACCTCAAGGAAAAGACCTTTCTGGCTCAAAGACACCCTCGAAGATGTTGAAAGGCATATTTCTCCAAGAGGGACATTTCGTGAAAGTAAGAAGCCAAATAGGTATCAAGGGTATTTAGCTGCTATGAGTACCATTGTTCAATCTGAGCCATGTACGTTCGGAGAAGTCGTGAAACACCAAGTATGAAAGGATGCAATGAATGAGGAGTTCGAATCAATCATGAAGAATGATGTCTGGGATGTGTTTCCTAGACCTAAGGACAAGTCTATGGTCACTTCTAAATGGCGTTACAAAATCAAACATGGAGCTGATGGGAGTGCTGAAAAATACAAGGCCAAGTTTGTTGCTCGAGGCTTCTCTCAAAAAGAATGAGTGGACTATGACGAGATATTTGCACCAGTTTCCTAATATACCACTATCTGATCTATTATTACTCTCGCTTCCTCTCAAGGATGAAACTTACACCAAATGGACGTTAAAATTGCTTTCTTGCATGGCTTATTTAAGGAGGAAGTCTACGTAGAACAACGTTAGGGGTTCGAAGTACAATATCAAAGGAAACACATGTGCAGGTTGAAGAAATCCCTCTATGGGATGAAGCAAGCCCCTAGGGCTTGGTATGAGAGGATTAATAACTATATTATGAAGTTGAGATTTACAAGGAGTGATGTTGATCCTAACCTATACTTCAAGATTGAAAAGGACATGCCTCTCATTTTGGTCCTTTATGTGGATGATCTCTTTCTAACAGGTGCAGACCCTCTCATTTATCAACGCAAGAGGGAGTTGGCTTTCGAGTTCGAGATGAAGGACCTAGGTCTGATGCACTACTTCCTAGGCTTGGAGGTCTGGCAAAAGCCAAGTGATATTTTCCTTTTTCAAGGAAAATACATTGTGAAGCTACTCGAGAGATGTGGGATGGTGGGTGCAAGTTTGTGTCTACTCCAATGGAACTCAACTTCAAGAAGATATGTGGAAGTGATGTTGGGCCCGAATTGGAAAATCCTTTCGAATATAGACAACTTGTGGGGGCCTGATGTTCTTGGTAAACTCCCATCCTAACATATGCTTTGTTGTGAATATGTTGAATCAATTTATGGTCGAACCTCATCACATACATTGGATTGCTGCTAAGAATCTCTTGAGATATCTTTGTGACACAATCAATTATGGACAAAGATATACTGCCGAGAATTTGAGGCTACATGGATACACTGATGCTGACTGGGATGGGAATGTGGTGGATCATAAGAGAACGTCTCGATGTTGTTTCTCATTGGGGTTTGCTTCGATTTCTTGGATGAGCATGAAGCAGAAATTGGTTGCTCTAAGCACCGCAGACCCTGAATACATTGTAGCTAGTATGGCCTGTTGTGAAGTTGTTTGGTTGAGGAAGCTCTTTAGTGAGCTATTTGAGCACATGATGAATACCACGATGATCTTCTGCGAGAACCAAAGTGGGATTCTCCTTTCAGAGAATCCCATGTTCCACGACCGCTCCAAGCACATTGGTATTTGGTACCATTTTATTTGGGATTTGGTACAACAGGGAGTAATAAGGCTCCAACACATTAGGACTGACAAGTAGGTCACAGACATTCTCACGAAGCCCTTAGGGAAGGTCAAATTCTTAGCCTTCCGAGAGAGACTTGGAGTCGTGGAAAGACCCTCATATGAGGGTCCCGCTTGAGTTGGACACTGAGCTCTGGGAGCTCCTGGGGGCTTGGGGTACTTCTTGGAGCTATGAATGACCATAGGGTGAGTGGTTCACCTTCCCCTCTTGGTGCGTTGTGTACAAGGTGAGTGGTTCACCTTCCCCTGTGACACCCCATGATGGTTGATTGTGTGTAGGGTGAGTGGTTCACCTTCCCCTAAAATTGACATATGCATAGGATGAGTAGTTCGCCTTATCCTATGGCATATGAGCAGGATGAGTGGTTCACCTTCTCCTGCTGATGCCCCAACGTACATCCTACCCATGTAGTTCGAGACTCATGGGAAATACCTCTCATCTGGCCAATGAGTTGGGAAATGTGGATAGGGACCAAGCACTACCAATGGATGCATCGTGTACTGTCGTACTCTCTATGTCTATGATGCATGGTGTTCAACAACTTGATCTGAGATTGATTGAGGTTCTACCTCTGGACTGGATTTTGTCAGTGGAGAGTGGTAAGGTCTTGTGACTCGCTCGATCAATTCTTTTTCATTATTACATCATGGTTCAACAAAACATAGATGAGATGAAAAAGATGGTACATGATGACATGATGGCATGATGGTCGACGATGATGATAGATGGATTGGTAGGGGGGATTCTCCCTAGTTGAGAGGGAGTGTTAAAATTGACAACTAGGGCCAAATACCACCTTGCGAAAACTCATTTAATGGAGATGGTGATTGCATTAAATTCCTCTTTTCAAGAGGACCAAAATTGATATAAAGATCATCCAATTTGGACAAAGGGAAGTGCATTTTTGAATTTATGCCCACACATGTGAAAATTATTCAGGTCGAACACATCAACATGTAGGCTCATGAAGCCAAATGGACGTGACTCTTCACCCATAATGAATTGTATAAATACAAGTGTCCTCTCACCTCCTTTGGCATCTTCATCACTCACACATTCTCTCTCATTCTCTCATTTGGTTCGTATAGCATTGGGCATTCTCTCTCCCACATGTGGCACAAGGAGGACTAAATTATAGAACATAATTGCAGGGCCAAAAATCTCATAAATTTCTGTAGTTTGACCAACGTTGATTAGTGTTGAATTTGACTTTCTAGGCATCATTTGACTTTGATTTTCTGGGTATATTTCTGTCTTAGCATGCCACATTCTTGGGCACAAAAACCGAGGAAAAAGAAAGAATTTGCCCTGTGTTGACCGCATACCTGTTTGACTGTAGGGTTGACCAAGTTTGGCCTCAACTTATGTGACTGTTTTGGGCTAAATTTGACCATTGCTAGAGGCCGAGTTTGACTGCCTTTCACCGAGCTTCAAAGGAGGATTTTGACTGCTGCGTTGACTATTTGTGATTTCTGGTTAGGGTTGAAGTTTGACTACAAGTGATTGCAATTTTGATAGGGTTGTTTTGACTTGAATTTGGCAAGTGAATTTTGACTATTGTACTCTCTCTCTGCTAAACATTTTGATATAATAATAGAAAGAATTGATTAAAGGGTTTTCCCCATATTGGGGTTTTTCCCTGGCGGCAAATCTAGTGTCCTCTTGTCTTGGCTTGTCTTTTGCGTTTTGTTTCATGTTCTATCTACTTTTACTGTCAATGTGATTAATGGTTAATGTGATTACTACTAGAAATCTAAATTGAAAATTGTCATTGGATTGTTAAAAGAACATTGAAGTAATTGTGCAAAGCATAAAACATACCATTGTTAACTAAAATTAATAGCATAAGATGAAGGTAAAGACCTATGAGAGTGTTGGGTCCCTAGAATACTAGTGATTACCCCATTACTATTGTAGTTGCATCCCTTATTAATATTGTTGTGCCCCTATTATCCCCATATTGTTATTACTGTGCCCCATAGAATCCCTCTATTGTTATTTTTGTGGCTTTATATTATTATTATTATTAGGTCGGCTCTGTTATATTGTGACTCCTTAGACTCCTATATATAGAAATGAGGTTTTGTCATTTGAATCATCCAAGAATTGTTCATTTATGTAATGTAGAGGTTTCCCCCTCGAAGAGGCTGAATTCTAAGGCGTTGATCTATCTTTTCTTGAGCTGGTTTCATAACATTTGGTATCAAAGCCTTGGATTCTAGGGTTTCGCTGCTCCAAATAGGTCTTTGTGGCAATTTCGCTATAACTTTTTTTCTGCGATGTTTCTGAAGCTAAAAAAAAACCCATTTGAGAAGACATTGTGCTGAACCTCAGGTCTGAATTTTAGAGCTTTTCGCACTATATTTGCGGAGATATGATCTGAGGAAGTTGGTCTTTTTGCAGACTCCTGAATTACATTCCAAACAGGTGACCTGGGGAAAATCGTCATAACTTTCTCTCTGAGCATCAGATTGAAATTTCATAAGAAGTTACAGAAAGAGGATGGACTGTAGTTTCTTGTAGATATTTTTCAGAGCCAAAGGTCAAAACAGTGACTCGTGGCACATCGTACAAGTTCGCTCTACTGAACTAGTCTATAATCAAGTCACTGTGGGAGATTTCGCATAACTCTTCCTTGGAGAATCCAATTTGGGTCAGACTGGTGGCATTGGAAAGAGGACACAGAGGGCTACTGCAGGTCGCAATTTCAGAACTGGATGATCAGAAAGTACAGAGATACATCAGAGGCAATATTGAGCTCCTACAAAGTGAAAAAAGGTGTGTAGATTTTTTAAATTTTTGCTTAAGCTTGATTTGAAAATTTATTTTGAAGGAATTCAAAGGGCACAGTAGAGCATTATTATCGGCAACTGATGCCTCGAGGAAAGAAAATGCAAACACCTAGTAAGCAACCTGAAAGCTCTAACATGACTCATGAATAAGAGGAAGAAATGCTACATGATATATCAAAATTACAAAAACAAGTGCAACAAATGTCACTCTCACAAAAGCTAACAGAAGCTAAGATAAATGGTGTGGAAGCTAAGATGAATGGCATGGAAGCTAAGATGGACAACTTGAAGATAGATTTGAACACAAATTTGAAGACAAGCATGGCAGATTTGAAGACAGATTTGACAAATTTTCTACAAGAAATACTTACTAATGGTGAAAGGTTAGTAAAGGAAACTCATGATGTGAACAAAAGAAATGTTAATCATGATTTCTTAGACTCTAATGTGGGATTGAAGACCCACCATATTCCAAAAATCAATATGAGGAAGTTTGATGGCAAGGACCCCGTAACATAGATATTACAAATGGAACAATTTTTTGATCTCAATAATGTGCAAAACACACAAAAAGTACGTCTTACAACTTTATATTTGGAACCAACTCAGTTTGTATGGTACCAATGGCTTTGGTCTCGTAAACAAATTATCACTTGGGCAATTTTTACGGAAGAATTGATAGCACATTATGAGGATACAAAAAGCAACACTTTTTTTAGCCAATTGATAAGTCTCAAACAAAAGGGTTCAATGATGGAGCACATTGAGGAGTTCCAAAAATTGGACTTAAGGGTAAAAAATATTCCTGATGAGCATAGGATTGATGTGTTCATAGGGACTTTAAAGGATAATATCCAACATGATGTTCGCTTTTGGGAACCTGATTCATTAGAGAAGGCATTCAGGTTAGCAAGAAAAATGGAAAGAAAAATTATGGCAACCAGGAAGCATACCACTCACAACTATAAAGATGGAAGTGTGGTTGTGCCTAGTCTTCCACAACCTATAAGGTTGACACCACAACAATTGGAAGAAAAAAGAGCAAAAGGGCTTTGTTACAGTTGTGATAGCAAATACACTAAAGGTCATAAGTGTGCTGAGAAGAAATTATTCTACATAGATTGTGAAGAGGAAGAAGAAAATGAGCAAGAAAGGTCAAAAGAAGAGGATATACTCCAGGAACAAAGCCTAGATAAAGAAGAAATGAATCTGACCATATCTTGTAATGCATTGGTGGGAATTACCACTCCTCAAACCATCAAGATAGAAGGACAAATCAAGAAGAAAAAGGTAATAGTGTTGATTGATTCAGGAAGTACCCACAATTTTATTCATTGTAAGGTAGCAAAAGAATTGAATTGCTTCTTATATCCAGCACCAGAGTGTCAAGTGATGGATGCAAATGGAGGAATAATAAATTGCTCTGGAAAGTGCCATAATATCAAGCTATCGATGGGAGAATATGTATTGACTAGCCCAATGCTTTCCATTCCAATGGGAGGTGCTGATGTTGTACTAGGAGTCCAATGGCTACAATCCTTGGGTACAATAGCTTTTAATTTTCAAGAACTTTTCATGAAATTTTCCATGGAAGGAAAGGAAGTTGAATTAAGGGGTATTGCAGGGAAACCGGAAAAGATAATTAGCTCTAATGGTATGACAAAGCTTCTAAAAAAGGAACAAAGGGGTGTAATTGCACAATTATGTTCGCTAGATGTTTCCACATTGCAATCATCTATTTCTCCAGATCTCCAAAAAGTCTTGGACAATCATTCCAAGGTATTTGAGACTCCCAAATGTCTCCCACCTATTCGTGATCATGATCATGCTATTCATTTGATTCCAGGAAGTGTTTCTCCAAACATTAGGCCGTACAGATATCCCTATGCCCAAAATAGTGAAATTGAACGTATGGTTGCAAAAATGCTAGAGGCTGGTATAATTCAACCGAGTCAAAGTTCTTTCTCTGCTCCAGTAGTATTAGTGCACAAGAAGGATGGATCATGGCGCATGTGTCCGGATTATAGGGAGCTCAACAAGCTCACTATTAAAGATAAGTTTCCCATTCCCGTCATTGATGAATTACTGGATGAATTGCATGGATCAATTTACTTCACAAGTTGGATCTTCGTTCAGGATATCATCAAATCAGAATGAAGACTGAAGACATTCCGAAAACAGCATTTAGAACTCATGAGGGTCATTATGAATTTTTGGTCATGCCTTTTGGCCTTACCAATGCACCTTCAACATTTCAAGGTTTGATGAATTCCATTTTCAAACCATTCCTTAGAAAATTTGTGTTAGTATTTTTTGATGATATACTAATCTACAATAAGTCTTGGAAGGATCATGTTGAACATGTTGACAGGGTGCTACAACTATTGGAGGAGAAACAATTATATGCAAAAAGATCCAAATGTTTCTTTGGAGTGCAAGAGGTGGAATATCTGGGTCATATTGTATCTCATGAAGGAGTTAAGGTAGACCCTAGCAAAATTAAAGCCATTAAGGAATGGAAAATCCCCACATCCATAAAGCATCTGCGAGGATTTCTCGGGTTGACAGGGTATTATCGCAAGTTTGTTAAGAATTATGGGAGAATAGCAGCACCTCTAACAACATTATTGAAGAAAGATGCATTTTCATGGACTCTAGAAGCAACAAAGGCCTTCGAACATCTTAAAGAGGCAATGTGCCAAGCACCGGTCTTAGCTACACCGGACTTCACAAAAACCTTTATTGTGGAATGTGATGCTTCAGGAAATGGAATTGGTGTTGTTTTAATGCAAGATGAAAGACCCATTGCTTTTGAAAGTCGTCCAATCAAGGGAAAGTTTTTACACAAAGCTATTTATGAGAAGGAAATGTTGGCAATACTCCATGCACTTAAGAAATGGCGACCCTACCTAATGGAAAGACACTTCAAGGTAAAAACGGATCATGATAGCCTTAAATACTTTTTAGAACAAAGATTATCCTCTGAAGAGCAACAAAAGTGGGTCACAAAGATGTTGGGTTATGACTTTGAAATCATCTACAAAAAAGGGAAGCAAAATGTGGTGGCAGATGCACTCTCAAGAAAGGATGAGGATGTGGAAGCATTGTTGTGCGCCATTTCTATTATCCAACCAGATTGGATAAACAAGCAAGGGAGGAATGGAAGAATGACGAAGAAGTGTGGGCACTTATTCGAAAGTTACAACAAGATTCCAGTACGTCTGATACATTTAGCTGGCAAAATGATTCTTTATGGTACAAAGATCGCTTATACCTCTGTAAGAATTCCCAACTAAAACAAAAGATTCTTATGGAATTGCACACTTCTCCCTTAGGAGGGCACTCAGGATTTTTAAAAACTTACCACAGGGTTAAGAAGGAATTTTTTTGGGATGGCCTTAAATCGGATATTCAAAAGTTTGTGGCGGAATGTTTGGTTTGCCAACAAAATAAAGTTGAAACAATTAAGACACTGGGTCTATTACAACCTTTATCCATTCCAAGCCAACGTTGGGAGGAGGTTTCAATGGATTTTATCACAGGTTTACCCAAGTTGAGGGAAAGAGTGTCATCATGGTGGTAGTTGACAGACTTACCAAGTATGCACACTTTTGTGCATTATCACATCCATTTAAAGCCAGTACAGTTTCTACTGCATTTATGGAAACAATTCAAAAGCTACATGGAAACCCAAAGATTATTGTAAGTGACAGAGATCCCATTTTCACTGAAAATTTTTGGACATAATTATTTTCTTGTCTTGGTACTCAGTTAGCTCATAGCTCATCTTATCATCCTCAATCTGATGGGCAAACTGAGATAGTAAACAAATGTTTGGAAGGATATCTTCGTTGCTTTGTATCTGATAAACAGACACAATGGGTCAAATGGTTGCCTCTGGCTGAATGGTGGTATAACACTTCCTTCCATACAGCAACAAAAATGACCCCATTTATGGCACTTTATGGATATCAACCACCATCCATCACATCATATTTAAGAGAAAATTCTAAGGTTCAAGCAGTGGAACATCACATCAAACATCAACAACAAGTCCTCCAACTCTTAAAGGATAACTTCGTGTTGGCACATAATAGAATGAAACAACAGGCAGATCAACATCGCAGCAAAAGAAGTTTTGATGTAGGTGATTGGGTATTCCTATGGCTACAACCATATAAGCAAATGTCCCTCAAGCAAGCTAAGAAGGATAATAAATTATCACCAAAGTATTATGGTCTATACAAGGTGTTGCAAAAGATTGGTACTATGGCATACAAATTGGAGCTTCCTGTAGCTTCTCGATTGCACCGAGTTTTCCATGTTTCATGTTTAAAGAAGGTTATAGGTGACAAGCTCCCAGTTCAAACAATATTGCCAGAACTTGACGAGGAAGGAAAAATTATATTGGAACCAGAAGCAGTCACAGAAACAAGAACTCGACAGCTACAAAATCGATCAATTTCGGAGTATCTTATCAAGTGGAAGAACTTATTCGCTGAAGATTCCACATGGGAGGATGAGAATTTTATACAGAAGCATCCATAACTACTCAAGCATTGAGGACAACACTTTTTTTGAAGGAGAGGGGCATGTTGGGTCCCTAGAATACTAGTGATTACCCCATTACTATTGTAGTTGCATCCCTTATTAATATTGTTGTGCCCCTATTATCCCCATATTGTTATTACTGTGCCCCATAGAATCCCTCTATTGTTATTTTTGTGGCTTTATATTATTATTGTTAGGTCGGTTGGGTTATATTGTGACTCCTTAGACTCCTATATATAGAAAGGAAGTTTTGTCATTTGAATCATCCAAGAATTGTTCATTTATGTAATGGCAACCTCGAAGAGGCTGAATTCTAAAGCATTGATCTATCTTTTCTATCTTTTCTTGAGCTGGTTTCATAACAAAGAAATTTATATTAAAGCAAACATCTTTGTAACTATTGTGATTCTTTTACTAACACTACAGACTTCATATCATCCCTCAAAACAAAATGTTTCTTGTATTTATCAACACATAAGCTTGCTCTCATACAAATAGACTCCACCAATAATTCTCTTTATCTACATGTGAATAATGATTAAGGTCTAAACTAAACTACATAGATTAAGGTTTTTTATATTTAGAAACAATAGCAATACAATGATAGTGTAGCAAGAGTGATAAAATTTCCTCTCTAAGAGACACTAGTTAACCATATCATATAACAACTAAAATCTTCAGCGCTATATTCCTCTCTAAGAGACACTAGTTAACCACATCACAACTAAAATCTTTGATAATAACAATAAAGTAGCTCATTACTTAGCCCATATTTTTTTTGTCCCAATTAGAAAGTTATAAAGTTATAAAAACCATATATCTAACTTAAAGCATCAACTAATTACATTTAATATCAAAGTCTAAGAAGTTAGTTAAGTGGATATTCTCTATATTTTCTCAACTTCCATGTCCTTTGATAACTTAATGTGATGTCGTGTTGTCATCAAGGATTCTCGCTATGTTTAATATACTTAACCAATGATACCTTGTTATATATCATTACTTTAATATGCTTGAAAATTATATGTTTTTTGTTATGGTGTGAAACAAAATAGGAAAGAATCCTTATGGTTGAAAAAAACTATGCATCATTCCTAAATAGACCTTTCGTGATCTTCTTTTTTTTTATAATATCACTTATATCCTTTGACGACACTAAAAATAATACCATAATTATAGTTTAAAAAGTAAATTACCATAGTTAATAAAATATATAATTAGATTTATTTTAAGTACTGATCTAACATAAGTTGATTATAAAATATATAATTAGATTTATCTTAAGCACTGATCTAACATAAATTGAGAGGGATAAAAGTTTTTCACATGCAGATTATATAGAATGCAAAATACAATATGTTATTTTTCATTGTTTAAATTGTATTTTGAATGCTAAATAGAATATGTAGGACCGAATAAAAAATTTAACCATAAAAACTTCTTCGTTTTTTTTTTTTTAAGATATATATGAAGTTGATATCAACATAAATTAGTTAACATAGATCGTCAAATAGTTTGTTTAAATCTTTTGTTGAAATATTTTTGAAAAGTATAAAATTTTAACATTTGATTCACACATTATTTTACTTCTAATTACTTTATAGCATATTATTTTTTATTTTTTTTAATTATAGTGGACATTATTTTTCTATTTAGAAAATATTTTTTATTTTTTATTTTTACTTTAAAGGGGCATTGACGTATGTACAGATTTACACATCTCCTTATACTGGGATGTAGAACCAATATAGATCCATCTTAAGTACGGATCTAACATGAGTCGAGAGGGATCAAAATTCTTCACCTGCAAACTTTTTTAGAGTGCAAAATACAATATGTTATTTTTCATTTTTTAAATTGTAGTTTTGAATGCTAAATAGAGTATCAATAGGACCAAATAAAAATTTTAACCATATAATTTTTTTCTATATATAGATATATATGAAGTTGATATCAACATAAATTAGTTAACTTAGATCTTCACATAGTTTATTTAAATCTTTTGTTGAAATATTTTTGAAAAGTATAAGATTTAAACATTTGATTCACACATTTTTTAACTTCTAATTACTTTATAATATATTCATTTTTTAAAATTATAGTTGACATTATTTTTCTATTTAGAATTTTTTTTTTTTTTTTTTAGGGAACACTGATGGACATAGAAACTTACACATTTGTAGAATGAGACTTCAGGTCAAAAATAAAATAATAAAGTAGAAACAACAACCATAAATTTGCTAACACAACCACCCTCAACTTAATGTGTATTAAGTATCTATATATTTTATAGAATGTTATTTCTTGCTCCAATAACAAAATCACACTTGAAATAAGGTCCAACAACCATGCTACATATTTGATTTTCAAGAGATAAAATATTAATAAACATGATATAATGGAATTGTCTTTAGTGCGACTTTTTGGACTTTCCGATGGAAAATGTTGAGGTGAAATCTTGATTCGTGTTATTTAAACTGGCTTTTTGACTTTATATATGGATTCAACACCTTGAAAAACCCCTAGCGCACTTTGATTGTGCAGGGGTTACCCATTAAACTTGTGATTTCAGATAAATTCTTACCAGATTTTAGAGAAATTAGATCAAAAAAACCTACCAGAAAAGCTTCCAAAAAGTCTCACTAAAAACAACTCGTAATATAATACAGTGACTTTCGATCACCTAGTAACCTAGTTTAGATAATGATAATGTAGCAAAACTCCTACCTTATATGTGGAATGTAATTATACCTACAACTACAGGTATTATGCATCGGTTTTAGGCTGACCATGTATTACTTTGGTCAAACTTATTAAATAATTTTCAATTTCTTAAAATAAAACTTTGAAATTTATTTTTTTATTTATTGCAAATCTTTTTATTAATATTTATTTGTAATACTATCGGATGTAATTTTGAACATTTTATAGGTCAATACCTCATAATTAGTGATATAATTCATGGTATAATGGTAAGGCTGGCATGTTAATGATTACTATCGTGCATTGCACATTGATCATCGAATCTTGTCCAATCATATTTGACGCATCTACTGCAGTGATCATACTGCAATTATGTCATTGTAATGAGGGATGGTACTGCAATTTTGGCCAGTCTATCCTAATGTTCTTTGAATAAAAGGTTTGATAAACTTAACCACGATGAAGCTATATTAATTCTAATGAAAGAAACATTATTGAGGAAAGTGATTACCAATGAAATAATTATTAATATAAACATTAACTTAGGCGTATTCTTAGTTTAAACATTAGTGAGGAAAGTGATGACCAATGATGTTATAAATAACAATAATTATTAATATAAACATTAACTTAAGCGTATTCTTAGTTTAAATGATATTGACTTCCAAGATAAATTGCATTATAAATTATGTATAGGGAGGTAAGGACAGAACGTCCATTTATAGGTAAAGATTTTAAAATATTATTCAATCCATAATCTAAGAAATAGAGACTTTTTCTAGGTATACATTTTAAAATATTATTCAATCCTTAATCTAAGTAATAAAAACTTTTTCTTAACAAGGAGATCTTATTAATTGAAAGTCATTTTTAACCTTTCCTTATTTTAAACTTTCTTTATTTTAGAGTAATTTTTAAAAGTTATATCTTTTTATTAATTTTATTTTAAAAATACTATATTTTATATATTTTTTTTCCCATGGAAAAATCATAATTTTCATTAAGTTATAGAAAATTACATGCTGAAGATGTTGATAGCATATGATGTATCAGTGGTCTAAGCCACTATTTGTACTGTGTCTGTCTCAAAAATGTGTCAATCCCATCTAAGGGAGACTGCTGTGAATAATTACATATGAAAAGATTTATATATATATAGACATAATATATGCTATAATTCAAATAATTACATCAAAATTGTACCAAAAATGCTCAGAAATCAGGGCCCAATGCCCTGTCAATATAGCTCATCCATGAATGGTCTGTGGTAGTAACTGTAAGTGTCCAGGTCTCGCTGTTCTCTGATCAACCAGACCCCCCTTGGCTGGTGCGAGGATTTTTTGGAAAGCAGGTCGGAAACTTTGTTGCACTCCCTGTATAAGTGATGACAAGATATAGTGTCAAAGTGTGATCGCAATCTCAATGCATCATCCAATATATGATGGAGTGTGTGTGTGTGTGTGACAAATAGATTGTTGATTAAACCATTTAATAATGATCTGTGAGTCACCAAATATCTGCAATCGACTACATCCTTTAACAAGAGCAAAGTATAATAAATGACGAAGGGATATAAGTTCTGCAAAATTATTCGTCCCTCCCCCCAAACCCATCTGAATCTTGAAGAAATGGGAGTGTGTGATATGGAGGAGTATGCCTCCTCCACAACCATGTTGTTGCACCGAGCCATCAAAATAATCCCATGGGGTATCATAGTCTATGATTTCAGCAGAGATGTTGCGTGCAGGTGGTTCACAGTCTTCCTCCGGTAAGCTGTGATATGTTGAGATGAGTAGAGCAATGGCATGTGCCCATCGAGGAGAAGTATCTGTGAATATAATCTTATTCCTTTGTAGCCAGATGCACCAACATATCATTACAGGTAGGTTCCGACTCCTGTGAGTATGAGCATTTGACCACCAACGGTGCCATGCCGCCCGAATCTCCGGACCCTGCCAAAAGTTCTGAATTTGTAGTTGAGCAGTAACCTCCAACCAGATGGAGGTGGTGTTAGGGCAGTGTAGGAATATGTGATCAATGGTTTCCATTTCATGTTTTCACAGTACACACCAAGATGGTCCATGAAAGGTACGTTTTTGTAGATTGTCTGTTGTAGGGACCTTGTTCTGGAGGATACACCACATAAAAAGTTTTGTCGGGGAGCTGCCTTCAGCTTCCATAGTACAGTCCACCACCAGTCCATAGCGAAAGGCCTATGATCTGCAAAGATATGGAGGTATCCAAATTTTGGGGAGTATTTCCCATTTGGTGAGAAAGACCAATTTAGTTCATCATCCCCATCAGATACCCGAACATGTGATTCCTTCAATGCATTAATATAGGTATGCCAATTATCTTGCCAGTGTGGGGGGATGCCCAGAGTGTCAGTATCTTTCCATGCCTACCTGAGTAAATCGGTATGCTCGTGATTTGCGATATGTGCCAAATTGGTGTAGCTAGCATCCGAGAGGTGATGTATCAGCTCTTGTGGCAGTAGATGAGCATTCCCACATCTGATCCATGGGTCCATTCCAATACGAACTAATCTTTCATTGCCAATCTTCCAAGTCAGTCCATCCCTAATATAAGCCATTGTATTGAGAATCGCCCTCCAGACAGTTGATATATTAGTCCTGTCCCAAGTAGGGAGTCTGAGCCAATCAAGAAGATGGAGGGGAGAGATGTATTTATGATAAATAACATCAACCCAAAGGTTTCTCGAAGAGAGCACATTCCATCCCATCTTTGCTGCCAGAGCACATGCAAATGTTTCTAGTCTTTTCAGTCCCCATCCCCCCCATTTTTAGGAAGTGCGATCTTTTCCCAGCTAGTCCAGGAAAATATGTGTCCTTGATTGCCCCTCCAGAGGAATCTACAACACAGTTGTTGAATCCTACGAATGATTCCCTTCAGAATCCAAGCCAGAGACATCCAATATACCGGGGTGGCCTCCAGGACCGATTTTATGAGTATCAGTCTCCCCACCCTAGACAACCATCTGTGATGCCATATATTTAGTCTTCTTTCAATTTTGGCCACCAGCCAGACCCAGTCTGCAATCGGTAATTAGTGGGTTTTAACCGGAAGCCCAGATATTTAAGGCCCTCCTCAAACTGTAAATTGGTGAAGGGGAAAAGTTGCAATGCCATGCCAATCTCATGAGGAGTGCAACCCATGGTTGTTAGAGTAGATTTATGATTATTGCACTGCATTCCAGTAGCGAAACAGAATAATCATAAGGCAGCAACAAATGCAGTGGAGTCCCCCAGTGTACCATTCAGAAATATGAGAATATCATCCACAAATAGCAGGTGAGTGAGGGTGCAATTGTGGGTAATCTTGATACCAACCTGTCTACCCTGCCGTCGATCCGCAGTAATGAGTTTGCTCAGGCCTTCCATGATCAATAGAAAGAGGAGAGGAGAGAGGGGACATCCTTGTCTAAGGCCCCTTTCAACATGGAAGAAAGAGGATGTTGATCCATTGATCAACACACTATAAGAAACATTGGATATGCAACACATAATCCACTGAATAAATGATAGAGGAAAGCCTAGATGTGTCAATAGCATTTGAATATAGAGCCAGCTGGTTTGGTCAAAGGCTTTAGCCAAATCAATCTTGAGGATCATCCCTTTGAGTTTCTTGGATTTAATGGAGTGGAGGGCCTCTTGTGCAGTTCCCACAACTTCATGAATGTGACGATGATCAAGGAATGCAAATTGCTCCAAAGATATGTGATCAGATAATATGGGTTTGAGGCGATTAGCAATAATCTTGGCAATAATCTTGTAAATACAATTGCAGAGGGATATAGGCTTGTAATCATCGAAATTTTGTGGATCATCAGTCTTGGGAATAAGGGAAATAAAGGTAGAGTTAAATGCATCATACATCTGCCCACTTGTGCAGCACTCTTCAATGATCTGGAGAAGCTCATGCCCAAGTATGTCAAAAAATGCTATATAAAATTCAATTGACCAGCCATCTGGTCCTGGGCTCTTATCCCTCTTGAACCACTTAATAGTGGCCTCTAATTCCCCCATGGTTACCGGAGCGAGTAATCCATCTCTTGTATCTTGGTCCACAAATCTGGGGAAGTGTCCTGCAACCCTGATGATCTCAGCTAGGTTAGCCTCCGGGGGCACGGAATAATCTACCAAAATGGGAGATACCAAGGTTGGCCAAATGATGGAAAGTCTTAGCTTGTGTGCCTTCGTCATCCGCCAGGTGCCAAATGGTGTTGATAGCCCATCGCCCATTAGCAACATGATGGTAAAACTTGGTATTTTCATCACCCTCCACTAACCAGATAGCCCTGCTATGGAGTCTCCATGTTTCCTCTCTGTCTTTCAAGATCCTATTCTGCTCTAGCTCTAATTTGACAAGTCTTTCTTTTGCCTCAGGGGTATCAAACCCTCGACTTTTCTCATCCCCCAAGTGTTTGAGCTCCAGTTTTGTGTCCCTCAGGATCTGCTCATCCTTGATCCTCTTGTCCTTTGCCCAATCAATAGACTTCTGTTTCAGGGTTAGCATTTTATATGCAAATTCAACAGAGGCCGATTGTCCCAGATGAGGAGTATAGGTCTTCCAATGCTTTATGACCATCTAGATATAACTATCATCTTTGAGCCAAGTAGAATTAAATTTGTAGGGTGCCTTGGGTTTACGATCTTCGCCTGCAATTTCAAGATAGATGGGCATGTGATCTGACAATCCCCCAAATCCCACCCATTGATGATATAAGGGTAATTGTTCCAATAAGGATTCCTTAACCAGAAAACAATCCAATCTCCTGGCAAGTGCAGCTTCACCGATCCTCCAATTACGCCAAGTGGGTCAGAGTCGGGTCATGGGGATATCAATCAAATGGTGATCCTCTAGTAGAGAGTGGATCTCATCTAATAATGTGTCACATTGTGCATTTGTTCCCCAAGATTCTGCATGTCCAAGAGAGAAATTGAGGTCCCCCCTATAATGATGTTCTTGGCTTGCATATAGTCATAATTTAGTAGTTGCTACCAAAATGACACCTTGTTGATATAGGGCCCATATATATTTATAAGCCTCATCTCCCTTCCAACATCTGCTGAGTAAATATCAGCGCCAATGAATCCTTCCCCACCCCAGGAATTCAGTAATCTAATGGACCTAGGATTGTGACCCAATACCAATCCACCAGACCGCCCACGGGCATCCAGTGCAAGAAAATGCCAGCCAGGGGGAAAAGCCTCAAGAATGGGAATAATTTGAGTGTCGGCTGTAAGAGTCTCCTGTAGAAAAACAATGTCCACCAATTCCGATTCCAACATCCGTCGGAAAGCTAGTTTCTTTGCAGGGCTAGCCAAACCTCGACAATTGAAGGAGATCCACTTCATGGGAGACTAGTGGAAAGGGAGGTCAATGCTTTAAGGACCTTGTCTATGGGTTGTTGCCGGCCTTGTGCCACATCTAGTCCAGCCTGGAATATGGATTTTGACATGAAAGAGTGTCTGCCCCGAGAGGTTCTGGAGTGTGGGGCCGAGGGGGTGATACCAATGCCACTACCGTCTCCTGGGGTAAAGCGGGTCAGAGACCAAAGGTTGTAATTGTGACCCCTACTTGAATCAAAGGATGGCTCCGCAGGGGAGAGGGAATCCAGGAGTCCAGTAATGGTAGGGGGGAGGGAGAATAAGTGGGGGCAGAAGAGGCCAATGTGCAAATAACAGGTACAACAACACCATTCGCAGAACAAGGAATACAAACAAATGATAAATAAGGGAGAGATGGAGGTAAAGAGAAAGTACCCGCAACGGAGGCTGTCGTCGCAATAGTTGCATGAGATCTGGTGATATGTGGGGATGGGGGGCGAACATGCTCCATGTGAGCGCCACGAACCGCCTGTGAGTCCAACTCTAGATCCTCCTCGTGTCGAGCGAGTGCCTTACCATGTTGGTCAACAACAGAATTACCAGCAACATGATCAGATCGGGCAACCGATGCAGAGTTGGATGCGAGGAGTGGGAAATCTTTGTATAGGTGTCCAATCTTATGACACCTCCGATAGCAGTAAGGTACCCCCTCATAGTCTAGTATCTGTACCCTGCAAGTGTCCCACCAATGCAACTGCATATTTTCCTCCAGACCTTCCCTGGTGTCAAGATGAACCAGTATATGTGCCATAGACATATTTCCAGATACCATATATGATTTATCATAATCCATGTACCATCCAAGGGCATTCCCAATCCGTTTGAAAACATCTTCCGACCAGAAGTGCAGGGGTAATCCAGGCAAATGAACCCAAATAGGCCCAACCCCAAGGTGTTCTCTCTCGGGATCGAAAAGAGGGCTCCATCATTTGAGCAGTACTGGTGCCATCTCGATGTGCCAATGCTTTGATAGGACCCATGGGATAAAATCAGGCCGATGGAATCAGAGAGAAAACCATCCTCGAGAAAGAGTAACAACTGATGGTAATTCAGTGAGGACCTGCCCCCAAATCTCCAAGACCCATTGTCTTAGTCACGCAACCGAGTAAGCCCTACCTCTGACCCGACCCACCAAGACACGATCAAAGGTCTCCATCACATCCCCCATATGAATGTCATCACCAAAGGTGAGTGAGATTTTCTTCATACCAGCCTTCACCCCTTTGAAATGCTTGGGAAATCGACCCAGTTGACCAAGGGGCGGTTGACTCGGAGGGATGGGGTGGAGGAACCAAGTTAGTAGCCAAATGGGGAGCTCCAGACAAACCCAGATGGGGAGGGTATGAATCTGCAAAATTGTCGGAGGTGTGAGGGTCAGGTATCCGAGAAAAGGGAATAGAAGCGGAGGTTCAAGTGAATGGGGCGGAGAAAAGGACGACATCTGTGGAAGGTAGATGAGCGAAGTCCTAGGGAGATGAGATGAGGGGGATGCAGAGGGAGCGGGGGAGAAAGAGGGTTAAGGTAGGAGGAAAAAAACTGCAGAGAAACCAGAGAGAGTGGGGGTAAATCAGGGACAAGGAGTAAAAAACCGTCCTAGGTATGCCAGGGTTACGACAACGAAGAAGTGGATGGGTTGGTCGATAAGTGTGGTTGCAGAGCCGAAAGCGAAAAAATCGTGTAGTCCGACACCGTGTATACCCCGAGAGCACAGGCTAGGGTTGAAGGAATGGCTAGTGAAATGCTTGTGGAGGAGGCCAACAAATGCAGAGGGAAGACCGACCAGTTGGGGTCCAAAGCAAAAGGGTCCTCAAAATAATCAACAATATCCCCGTCCATGCTAACTGTCAGCTAACAATAATCGCCCTGGGAAATCCCACAATTGACAAATGTCGGGTCAGATAGGAAAAACAGTGCAATTCGTCGTAAACGGGTTGGGAGGGAATGAACGGAGGAGGGTGACTGGAGTGCGGGATGGATAGGTCTGTAACAACACGGTATGAGTGTGCAGTCAAGTCCCATAACCAGGCCGCCATCGCCAGAGCTCCAAAACCCTAATCATATCTCCCTATATATATATATATATACCTACACATTTTAAATATATTTTATAATTTATGAAAATTTAATAATACTAATTTATTCATTTATTGATGAACTCAAAATTGTTCAATATTGTAATAATTTTGATGATTATTTATCTTAGGCTAATAATAAAGACTATATACAATACAGATCTAAATTGTATGTAACAAAAACTTATAATAGTGACCAGAACATTTAATAATGTATACCATTAGTATTTAATAAATTTAGTTGTTTTTATTAAAAATTTTAAGTTTAATAATTTTATGAAAAACTTATATATATATATATATATATATATATATATAACTTGTTTTTTTCATCTTTTCACTTTTTAGAGAAACTATCTCCACATGGTCCTACATCATCATTCGTTGAAATTTTAAAACATTACAAAAATAATATTGTTCCCAATTTATCCATCTATGTATTAACAAATCTTTAATGTCTTTTACTTTAATTTAGGTATATTCAAACTAAGCGGTAGGTACTAGCTACTATGTAGCACTTGTTAGAATCTCAATGTAATTCATAAGAGAATTACTTATCATTTTGTCCAAGGAATATAAAACATAATTCAAACATCGCTCTTGTGAAATTATTTTATTATATATTTTGAAATGTTAATAAATGGGTAGATAATTCAAAGTTTCTTTGATTTATAGTTTTAATAATTTAATTCATAACTATAATTTTGTTATAGTTGTTCTAATCATGCAATATGATTTCATATAACTAAGCGATGAATTTAGTTAAGTTAATAATTCAATAATATAATTATTTTTTGAATTTAGGTTTTTGTGATCCATAACTTTTATGAAGAGAAACTTTTTGGTGATAATCACATAGGAGATAATATTGTCGACGTGTTTCGAACCAACTAGTGTGGTTCATCTTCATGACAAGATGAGGAACCAAATCTCAACATCAAATTGAATAGATGTAGAGATATGTTTACCAACAGTTAGAATATAATAGCTAGTTTTAACTCAAGAAAACTAACTATTATATTCCAACGGCTAGTAAACATATCTCTACATCTATTCAATTTGATGCCAAGATCTGGTTCCTCATCTTGTCCTGAAGATGAAGATGAACCACACTAGTTGGTTCGAAACACGTCGACAAGATTCTCTACTATGTGATTATCACCAAAAAGTTTCTCTTCAGAAAAATATAATTACTATTTTATGAAAGCAATTTGAATGTTAATTAATGAATAATTTACACATTTTCTAATAAATTTAGTCTTTCTTTTTCTAGTTTAATGAATAAGAACATTGTCTATATTGAATTTATCTTTTTTTAATTTGAGAATCATAAATGAATTGAGGAATATTTGTTATTAGAATTCTACTCTAACTCATTTAAATAAATTATTAATGTATGTAGTTCATTAAATAGTTAATTAATAATTATTCATTGTAAGAAGGGTTCTCTTTGTTAATAGAGTTCAAAATAGCAACTCATTGATAAATTGGAAAAATGTTTAAAACTTTGGAGTGTGTGATGGCTATCATGCACAGGGAGACTAGTACTAATAAATCTGTGTTGGAAGCCATCTGAGTCTATTGGATGACTCTGCCCTGGGTTCCTAAAGGATTTTTCAAGAAAATGTGTGAAGTTTACTTAAGATTTTTATGGGCAGGCTCTCGAGAGTACTTCGTCATACCTTGGTCAAATGTGACAAAATTGAAACTTCAAAGGCATTGGGGGGGGTTGGGGATTGAGGAAACTTCCCCTTTTTGCCAAGTTTGTAGCAACTGAAGTTTGGTGGCACCTCCTATCTACAAAGACCCTATGGATTGTGGTGGTACATTTGAAATATATTTCTCCTAATTGAACTAAAGAATGGATCAAGAATCTGGTTGAAGGGGGAAACAATATGTCTATTATTTGGAAGGTGGTGCTTGTTTCCTTCCCCTTGATTGAAGAAGGGTTCTCTTGGAGAATTAGAAATGGTCAAAAGGTCAAAGTTGGATTTGACCCTTGGTTCAACGATGGGAATGCTTACAACCTCCCTTAAGGCTAGGTGGAACATGTTGGAAAATCAAGGTGGATGTAAATGATTGTTGATTCTCCTTAACATGATAATTACTTGTGAACTTTGTTGGCTTCTTATTTAAGTTATTTGTGTTTTATTTCATCCAGAAATTATCAAAATGTAAACATGAAGATCACAAGAGACACAAGATATAGGCTCCACACCAGGACAAAACCCCACAACTAGGGAAAACCCAAAAATCCTCTTCTTATAGAAATAGATCACAATGAGATATCCAACCCAAAACCAAAAAGTCCCTCAAAAGTTCCAAGTCATCCCTCCTCTCCAGTCAAATTCAAATGTAGTCAATCCTTCTTGAAACTAATCAAGATGTAGTCAACCCTTTTCTAGTCAACCTTCTTCAAGACATAGTCAACTTTCTTCAAGTTTTGGTTATGTTACAAAAGATCATATTTCCAGTCATGTTTACGAACTTCAGAAAAATTCAGACCCTCGGCCCTATTGGAGATTTCAGATTCTTGGCTCTATTGGAAACTTTAGAAAGCTTAAGTTCCTTGGCCCTGTCACAATTTGCAGAGTGCTTGCTTTTCCTTCCACAGAAAACTTGTATGCCTTTGCCTTTGAAACTTCACATGTCACTTTATAACATAACCTGAACTTGCTTTTGTTTAGGATGAGGATTCATGCCTATAAATAGTTGTTCTCGCATACAAACATACACGTCCCTTTGAGTGATCTGACTTGACCATTTGGAGGGATGACTTGGTCTTATGGAGGTAATTTTGACTATAAAAAAATATTTTCCTTTTTTCTTACAAAGAGTCCCAATGAACTTTGATTGAAATTAAATTCTTTGACTCAACAAAAACCTAGAAGCATGAAGAACATGCTTGACCTAGACTTGCATGAAACCCATGCCTAAATGAAATTATTTTTCTTCTTTTACATGAAATACAAATTGATACAAGTAAATAAATAATTATGAAGACCGAACCTAGTTATTTTTCCAACGCTCCCTCTTAACTAGGGAGGTATTCATAATGACTCAACAAGTCCATCTCAAGTTGAAATATTCTCATAAGAAGGGATACAAATTTATAAGCATCAAAATATCATCATAGTCAGCATTGTCACATTACCAAAGCCTTGTCAAGTACACTCTATATTTCACAAGATCAAAGCACAATGTTGGGAGGCATTCCATCAGAAACCACACTGCCTCACCAAGGTACATACTCCACCTAGGATACCTAGTGTATATCTACCACCATACCATTTCCCTTAAGGAAATTTCTGTCCATCAAACCATTCTTATCCAAGCCCATGTGACTTAGGATCTCCATCCTAATACATCACATTACGTGACTCGAGAATGATTGTCCAAGATGCTTATCCAATCCATCATTCTCCTTTCCATGTCCATGTAATTGAATTATGATATTAGTCCTAATCTATCATTTTCCCTATCCTTGATGCATGCACTACACTTACGGTTGTTAGTCCCAGCTTAGTACATAACATAGGGAGAACTAGTGTCCAACCTTACTCCATCTCATCCTGAGAGGAGAAATATATGCTCAGTCCCTCTCAACCAAGGATAATTTATCAACATGCCTAAACTTGTGTCAGAATTACTCATACTTCTTTTACATCAGCTACTTGTAGTTGTAGCTTTCTTCTACCAGCCCTCAACCCACTTGTGACTGCTTACCTTGCAACTTTAAGGGCTCCAACTCTACCTCCAAACAGATCATTATCATGTTCATGAGGTCTTCGCCTACATCATCTTCAAATGTGATCATCACTTCTTCTTGCATTGCTTTCTACCTTGAAGATAGTCCATTACACAATTTCTTCAATAGACTGATTATCATAATGTTAGCCAATCCACAACTTGGTTGACCTTTCCAATCAGTCTCTATCAATCAACACAACTTCAAATAATTCTTCCCTCTAGATGTTATTCTCATCCTTTCCAAAGTAGCCAACATCGAGGGTCTTCAAACAAACTTTCTTATCAGTCCTCTAGCTGCCTCTTTAGATGATTGTCTTTATCCCTCTAACTGTCCTATTGTTGTCAGTCCTTAGGGAACCAAAACTATTATTCAATAGCCCCAAGACTTTTATCATAATATATTCACAAAAAAACTCACTTAACAATGAATGTTTGTTGCTTCATTGTCCTTAAGGTTTTTCACACTCAACCCTCTTATTATTTCTTGGCTTCTCTAAGAGTGTTAGACCTAGGGCTTACATAAATTGCCCTTACAACATTCTTCTTGATCCACCAAGATGATAATACTTAGGGCTTACTAGGCCAACCCACTCAACAATGACTTGTTACATAAAATCACAATAATTAGGGCACACTTGGAAACCCACAATAATGATAATATCATATCAAGTCATAGTTTCTAGGGTATCCATACCTGTTATTCAAAACCCTTATGAATAACCTTCCATACTTAGTAGTTCAACAAACATACCTCCTTAGGGAACTCAACATAGCTCCATGGTTTTGATCACAAACTTTTTAGTCCTCTGCAGCTCCACAGTTCGGATCTCCTTCGGCCACCCTAATCACACATATCTTAGTTATCACATATCTAGTTGGTTCTAGGTCTTCTTGTGCATAACTTTATCCTTTTGTCTACACCTTACTACATGCATTTCTATCCAATATTATACAAATTCTCGGTCCTCCTGATGTCTTGAATTCTTCACGGATTCAAGTTTCAATATAAATATAATTTGCTATATGGTTATACTAGCATAACCTTTTCTCAAATCATTGTGCTAGTTTCTCAACAACTGCAACTTCCAATGTCTCGGAACCTTCAATTCTTCAAAGTAAGGCTTTTGGCCCTCTACAAACTTTTGTAACAAATCTCAACTTTTCTCCTAAGGTAACAGAATTTTGTGACCTTGTATTACAGAGAGATATATACCAAAATCATCTTGACGAAACAAATAACAAGAAACCCAAACTTGACTTTTTCTTCACTTTAGGTTGCTCCTGTAGAATTTGGTTGCCTCAAAATGCACTAGAGTTTGTCTTATTATTGTAGCCCTACTAGACCTACTTGGCCTCCATAAGGATTGTCTTTATATGAGATTTCTTGATCAAAATTATCCTTTTCAAAGTTGTTTCATTGCAAGTGAAATCTCTCCATCAGCATGGCTAGATTACAAAACCTAGCTTCCTCCTTGAGAACTTGATCCTTCAAAAAAATCCTTGAGAGAAATCGTATCATTTATGGTGTAGATCTTACTAATGTGAAGTTATGTCTTCTTCAAATCATAGAATAGATTTCATTAATCCTTACTTCAGATCTTGTGTTGACTTAGGATTATTGTCATTCTTTCAAAAATTAATTTGGTTGAATGGTGCTCGGATCATATTGTCATGCTTGCATTGTTTGTAGTTATTTTGCAGACCTTAAATATCTTTTGAAGTTCTTAATACTTCAAGGTATTACTCTTTGGTTAAAATGCTTGTATCATTGAAAATTTTGATCATTCAAATTCGGCTTATTGAGAATAGAAGTGGACTTATATACTTCCTTTTATTTTGTCTCTTACATAATTTCATCATATAACCTTTGGATCTAACCTTCAAATGATCATAGTTATAAAAATTTGCATCAAAGTAAGAGACTAATCATTTTGAGGAGAACATAATTCAATGTTTTAGACTTGAATCAGAATTTCACATCAAAAGGTAATTCATATTAAAGCAACTCTTTCATCAGGCTTGGATTCTTG
This sequence comes from Pinus tabuliformis, assembly GCA_031772625.1. Classification (NCBI taxonomy): domain Eukaryota; kingdom Viridiplantae; phylum Streptophyta; class Pinopsida; order Pinales; family Pinaceae; genus Pinus; species Pinus tabuliformis. The sequence continues at coordinate 602,258,847 of CM062812.1, read as the reverse complement.
GATCAGTATCTCAAATAAACTTCATCTTCATTTCAAATGGTACTTGGATTATTTGTTGTATCTAGAATCTTTAAGAATATATGCTTTTATATCAACCCATAGCCAATCTTGTATTGAACTTCAGATCATTCTTGTAGTAGACCTTCTTAGAATGCCAACAACTTGTGATCTTTGGCTCCCTTTACCAACCTTAGCTCTGATACCATGTTGGAAAATAAAGGTGGATGTAAATGAATGTTGATTCTCCTTAACATGATAATTACTTGTGAACATTTTTGGCTTCTTATTTAAATTATTTGTGTTTTCTTTCATCAAGAAATTATCAAAATGTAAACATGAATATGACAAGAGACACAAGATATAGGCTCCATGCTAGGGAAAAATCACACAACTGGGGAAAACCCAAACAATCCTCTTATTATAGAATCAAATCATAATGAGGTATACAACCCAAAACTAAAAACTCCCTCAAAAGTTCCAAGACAACCCTCCTCTCCAGTCAAAGTTAAATGTAGCCTATCCTTCTTAAAACTGATCAAGATGTAGTCAAACCTCTTCTAGTCAACCTTCTTCAAGACATAGTCAACTTTCTTCAAGTTTTAGTTTTGTTACAAAAGATTATATTTTCGGTCCTATTTACAAACTTTAGAAAACTTCAGACCCTCGGCCTCGTTGGAGACTTCATATTCTCGGCTCTATTGGAGAATTCAGACTCTTAGCTCTATTGAAAACTTTAGAAAGCTTCAGTTCCTCGGTCCTATCACAATTTCCAGTGCTTTCTTTTCCTTCCACGAAAAACTTATATGTCTTTACCTTTGAAACTTCGCATGCCACTTAAAAACATAACCCAAATTTGCTTTTCTTTAGGATGAGGATTCACGCCTATAAATAGTTGTTCTCACATATGACCAAACACATCCCTTTGAGTGAGCCAACTTGACCATTTGGACTGCCGACTTGGTCTTATGGAGGTCAATTTGACTAAGAAAAATATTTTCCTTTTTCTTACAAAAAGTCCTATTCGACTTTAACTAAAATTTAATTATTTGACTCAACGAAAACCTAGAAGCATGAAGAACATGTTTGACCTAGACTTGAGCATGAAACCCATGCTTAAATAAAACCCTTTTTCTTCTTTTACATGAAATACAAATTGATACAAGTACATAAATAATTATGAAGATCAAACCTAGTTATTTTTCCAATAGACATTTACTCAAAAGTGGGTATTTTACCTTAAATCATGTGGCGTATTAGGCAAGAAGGCATCTTTGGGCCCAGGGATGGATGTCATAAGATCAACTGGAAATTGATGAAGGTTACGTTGAGGCTTGGAGGACCTACACCACTATGTTGCATTCATCACACGTTCACTTAATGGATAGGGAAGACGAATTGGTCTGGTCCCACTCTCCATTCGGTGATTACACTTTGAAGATGGGTTATCTCCACTTGATTGTTGAAAGATTGATAAGTTACCTTAGTTGGTCATGGAAACCGTTGTGGAAGATAAAATTCCCAACTAAAGCTTATGTTATGAAACCAACTCAAGAAAAGATAGAAAAGATAGATCAACGCCTTAGAATTCAGCCTCTTCAAGGGGGCAACCTCCTTTACATTACATAAATGAACAATTCTTGGATGATACAAATGACAAAACCTCCTTTCTATATATAGGAGTCTAAGGAGTCACAATATAATCTAGCCGACCTAACAATAATAATATAAAGCCACAAAAATAACAATAGAGGGATTCTATGGGGCACAGAAATAACAATATGGGGGTAATAAGGGCACAACAATATAAATAAGGGGTATAACTACAATAGTAATGGGGTAATCACTAGTATTATAGGGACCCAACATGCCCCTCTCCTTCAAAAAAGTGTTGTCCTCAACGCTTGAGTAGTTCTGGATACTTCTGCATAAAATTCTCATCCTCCCATGTGGAATCTTCAGCGGATAAGTTCTTCCACTTGATAAGATACTCTGAAATTGATCGATTTCGTAGCTGTCGAGTTCTTGTTTCTGTGACTGCTTCCGGTTCCAATATAATTTTTCCTTCCTCGTCAAGTTCTGGCAATATTGTTTGAATTGGGAGCTTGTCACCTATAACCTTCTTTAAACATGAAACATGGAAAACTGGGTGCAATCGAGAAGCTGCAGGAAGCTCCAATTTGTATGCCATAGTACCAATCTTTTGCAACACCTTGTACGGACCATAATACTTTGGTGATAATTTATTATCCTTCTTAGCTTGCTTTAGGGACATTTGCTTATATGGTTGTAGCCGTAGGAATACCCAATCACCTACATCAAAACTTCTTTCACTGCGATGTTGATCTGCCTGTTGTTTCATTCTATTTTGTGCCAACACGAGGTTATCCTTTAAGAGTTGGAGGACTTGTTGTTGATGTTCGATGTGATGTTCCACTGCCTGAACCTTAGAATTTTCTCTTAAATATGATGTGATGGATGGTGGTTGATACCCATAAAGTGCCATAAATGGGGTCATTTTTGTTGCTGTATGGAAGGAAGTGTTATACCACCATTCAGCCAGAGGCAACCATTTGACCCATTGTGTCTGTTTATCAGATACAAAGCAACGAAGATATCCTTCCAAACATTTGTTTACTATCTCAGTTTGCCCATCAGATTGAGGATGATAAGATGAGCTATGAGCTAACTGAGTACCAAGACAAGAAAATAATTCTGTCCAAAAATTTCCAGTGAAAATGGGATCTCTGTCACTTACAATAATCTTTGGGTTTCCATGTAGCTTTTGAACTGTTTCCATAAATGCAGTAGAAACTGTACTGGCTTTAAATGGATGTGATAATGCACAAAAGTGTGCATACTTGGTAAGTCTGTCAACTACCACCATGATGACACTCTTTCCCTCAGACTTGGGTAAACCTGTGATAAAATCCATTGAAACCTCCTCCCAACGTTGGCTTGGAATGGATAAAGGTTGTAATAGACCCGGTGTCTTAATTGTTTCAACTTTATTTTGTTGGCAAACCAAACATTCCGCCACAAACTTTTGAATATCTGATTTAAGGCCATCCCAAAAAAATTCCTTCTTAACCCTGTGGTAAGTTTTTAAAAATCCTGAGTGCCCTCCTAAGGGAGAAGTGTGCAATTCCATAAGAATCTTTTGTTTTAGCTGGGAATTCTTACAGAGGTATAAGCGATCTTTGTACCATAACGAATCATTTTGCCAGCTAAATGTATCAGAAGTACTGGAATCTTGTTGTAGCTTTCGAATAAGTGCCCACACTTCTTCGTCATTCTTCCATTCCTCCCTTGCTTCGTTTATCCAATCTGGTTGGATAATAGAAATGGCACACAACAATGCTTCCACATCCTCATCCTTTCTTGAGAGTGCATCTGCCACCACATTTTGCTTCCCTTTTTTGTAGATGATTTCAAAGTCATAACCCAACATCTTTGTGACCCACTTTTGTTGCTCTTCAGAGGATAATCTTTGTTCTAAAAAGTATTTAAGGCTATCATGATCCGTTTTTACCTTGAAGTGTCTTCCCATTAGGTAGGGTCGCCATTTCTTAAGTGCATGGAGTATTGCCAACATTTCCTTCTCATAAATAGCTTTGCTTAAAAACTTTCCCTTGATTGGACGACTTTCAAAAGCAATGGGTCTTTCATCTTGCATTAGAACAACACCAATTCCATTTCCTGAAGCATCACATTCCACAATAAAGGTTTTTGTGAAGTCCGGTGTAGCTAAGACCGGTGCTTGGCACATTGCCTCTTTAAGATGTTCAAAGGCCTTTGTTGCTTCCGGAGTCCATGAAAATGAATCTTTCTTCAATAATGTTGTTAGAGGTGCTGCTATTCTCCCATAATTCTTAACAAACTTGCGATAATACCCTGTCAACCCAAGAAATCCTCGCAGATGCTTTATGGATGTGGGGATTTTCCATTCCTTAATGGCTTTAATTTTGCTAGGGTCTACCTTAACTCCTTCATGAGATACAATATGACCCAAATATTCCACCTCCTGGACTCCAAAGAAACATTTGGATCTTTTTGCATATAATTGTTTCTCCTCCAATAGTTGTAGCACCCTGTCAACATGTTCAACATGATCCTTCCAAGACTTGCTGTAGATTAGTATATCATCAAAAAATACTAACACAAATTTTCTAAGGAATGGTTTGAAAATTGAATTCATCAAACCTTGAAATGTTGAAGGTGCATTGGTAAGGCCAAAAGGCATGACCAAAAATTCATAATGACCCTCATGAGTTCTAAATGCCGTTTTCGGAATGTCTTCAATCTTCATTCTGATTTGATGATATCCCGAACGAAGATCCAACTTGGTGAAGTAAATTGATCCATGCAATTCATCCAGTAATTCATCAATGACAGGAATGGGGAACTTATCTTTAATAGTGAGCTTGTTGAGCTCCCTATAATCTGGACACATGCGCCATGATCCATCCTTCTTGTGCACCAATACTACTGGAGCTGAGAAAGAACTTTGACTCGGTTGAATTATACCAGCCTCTAGCATTTCTGCAACCATACGTTCAATTTCACTTTTTTGGACATAGGGATATCTGTACGGCCTGATGTTTGGAGGAACACTTCCTGGAATCAGATGAATAGCATGATCATGATCACGCATAGGTGGGAGACCTTTGGGAGTCTCAAATACCTTGGAATGATTGTCCAGGACTTTTTGGAGATCTGGAGAAATAGATGATTCCAATGTGGAAACATCTAGCGAACATAATTGTGCAATTACACCTCTTTGCTCCTTTTTTAGAAGCTTTGTCATGCCATTAGAGCTGATTATCTTTCCTGGTTTCCCTGCAATACCCCTTAATTCAACTTCCTTTCCTTCCGTAGAAAATTTGATGAAAAGTTCTTGAAAATTAAAAGCTATTGTACCCAAGGATTGTAGCCATTGGACTCCTAGTACAACATCAGCACCTCCCATTGGAATGGAAAGCATTGGGCTAGTCAATACATATTCTCCCATGGATAGCTTGATATTATGGCACTTTCCAGAGCAATTTATTGTTCCTCCATTTGCAATCATCACTTGACACTCTGGTGCTGGATATAGGAAGCAATTCAATTCTTTTGCTACCCTACAATGAATAAAATTGTGGGTGCTTCCTGAATCAATCAACACTATTACCTTTTTCTTCTTGATTTGTCCTTCTATCTTGATGGTTTGAGGAGTGGTAATTCCCGCCAATGCATTACAAGATATGGTCGGATTTATTTGTTCTTCATCTAGGCTTTGTTCCTGGAGTATATCCTCTTCTTTTGACCTTTCTTGCTCCTTTTCTTCTTCCTCTTCACAATCTATGTAGAATAATTTCTTCTCAGCACACTTATGACCTTTAGTGTATTTGCTATCACAACTGTAACAAAGCCCTTTTGCTCTTTTTTCTTCCAATTGTTGTGGTGTCAACCTTATAGGTTGTGGAAGACTAGGGGCAACAACACTTCCGTCTTTATAGTTGTGAGTGGTATGCTTCCTGGTTGCCATAATTTTGCTTTCCATTTTTCTTGCTAACCTGAATGCCTTCTCTAATGAATCAGGTTCCCAAAGGCGAACATCATGTTGGATATTATCCTTTAAAGACCCTATGAACACATCAATCCTATGCTCCTCTGGAATATCTTTTACCCTTATGTTCAATTTTTGGAACTCCTCAATGTGCTCCATTATTGAACCCTTTTGTTTGAGACTTATCAATTGGCTAAAAAAAGTGTTGCTTTTTGTATCCTCATAATGTGCTATCAATTCTTCCGTAAAAATTGCCCAAGTGATAAATTGTTTACGAGAGCAAAGCCATTGATACCATACAAACTGATTTGGTTCCAAATATACAGTTGCCATACGTACCTTTTGTGTGTTTTGCACATTATTGAGATCGAAGAATTGCTCCATCTGTAATATCCATGTGGCGGGATCCTTGCCATCAAACTTCCTCATATCGATTTTTGGAATATGGTGATTCTTCGATCCAACATTAGCGTCTATGGAATCATGATTAACATTTCTTTTGTTCTCATCATGAGTTTCCTTTACTACCTTTTCACCATTAGTGACCCTTTCTTGTAGCAACTTCTTCAATTCTTCCATGTCTGTCTTCAAATCTATCTTCAAATCATCCATCTTAGCTTCCATGCCCTTTATCTTAGATTCCACTCCATTTATCTTAGATTCCACGCCACTTATCTTAGCTTCTGTTAGCTTTTGTGAGCGTGACATTTGTTGCACTTGTTCTTGTAATTTTGATATATCATGTAGCATTTCTTCCTCTTCTTCATGAGTCATGCTAGAGCTTTCAGGTTCCTTACTAGGTGTTTGCATTTTCTTTCCTCGGGGCATCAGTTACCGATAATAATGCTTTACTATGCCCTTTGAATTCCGTTAAACCAAGCTTACACAAAAATTAAAAAAAAACTACACACCTTTTTTCACTTTATAGAAGCCTGATATTGAATCTGATGTATCTCTGTAATTTCGGATCATCCAGTTCTGAAATTGCTACCTGTAGTAGCCTTCTGCGTCCTCTTTCCAATGCCACAAGTCTGAGCCAAATTGGATTCTCCAAGGAAGAGTTATGTGAAATCTCCCACAGTGACTTGCTTTTAGACTGGTTCAGTAGAGCGAACTTGTACGACGTGCCACGAGTCACTGTTTCAACCTTTGAATCTGAAACACACACAAAAGAAACTACAGTCCGTCCTCTTTCTGTACCTTCTTACGAAATTTCAATCCGATCCCCAGAGAGAAAGTTATGACGATTTTCCCCAGGTCACCTGTTTTGAATGTAATTCAGGAGTCTGCAAAAAGACCAACTTCCTCAGATCATATCTCCGCAAATATCACGCGAAAAGCTCTGAAATTCGGACCCAAGGTTCAGCGCGATTTCTTCTCAAATGGGTTTTTTTTGCGACTTCTGAAACGTCACAGAAAAAAAGTTATAGCGAAAATGCCACGATGACCTGTTTGGAGCAGCGAAACCCTAGAATCCAAAGCTCTGATACCAAATGTTATGAAACCAGCTCAAGAAAAGATAGAAAAGATAGATCAACGCCTTAGAATTCAGCCTCTTCGAGGGGGCAACCTCCTTTACATTACATAAATGAACAATTCTTGGATGATACAAATGACAAAACCTCCTTTCTATATATAGGAGTCTAAGGAGTCACAATATAATCCAGCCGACCTAACAATAATAATATAAAGCCACAAAAATAACAATAGAGGGATTCTATGGGGCACAGAAATAACAATATGGGGGTAATAGGGGCACAACAATATAAATAAGGGGTATAACTACAATAGTAATGGGGTAATCACTAGTATTATAGGGACCCAACAGCTTAATTGTTTATGTGGTGTTTGTTAGAGAACAAGGTGTTGACCTAAGATAATCTCCAGAAAATAGAAGGTCAGGGTTGTAATATTTTGTAAGGCTAAGAAAAAAGCAATTTATCACATGTTCATTGAATGTTTCTTCACAAAGTACATATGGATTGTTTACTACAACAAGTTTCTGCTGCCAAGTTCCTGGCATAGAGAGAGACTATTGGAGGCATGACAAGCCTGGATCGAAAATAGAGTAGTTAAAAATTTCAAGGTGGTGCATCTACTCTTGTGTTGGGGAAATTAGTTATCAATGAACAAGGCCATTTTCTAGAATTCTCATTCATGCCCAGACCGATTGGTGGCACAATGCCTTGCAATTTTCTCCAGTCTACCCCAGAAATATAGACCCATAGTTGTTAGAGAGGTAATTGTAGAAGAAGTAGACAAGTCGAGACCGTGGGATTTTTTTGATGGGGCCTTTAAAGGGGAGGAAAGAATATGTGGGTGGGGGGAGGGGGGAGGCAGTGGTTTACTTATCTGAGAACCATGTTTTCACCTTAGAAATGGGTTTGGGAAGGGGCTCAAATAATTACGCTGAACTCATGGCACTTAAGAAACTACTTCTTTTCGCCAAGGAAAAGGTTATCCTTATCTTAAGGTATTTGGGGAGTATTTGATTGCAATCATTTGGATCAAAGGGGTTCAAAGGTTTTACAGCCATCATCCTTTACATTTAGTTGAGGTGTTACATACCAGTATAGATCCAACTTAACCACAGATATACCAAGAGTTGAGAGGGATCGAATCTCATTATATGCAAACCTCCTTTTAGAATTCAAAACTTGAAGAAATATTTACATGCCCCTTTTAGTGCTTGATAAATTCGGGATTAAGATGGACCTATAGTGGGTTTTGGTCTCTTTCTCTATATATAGACCATGTGTAATTTTCATTATTTAAATTGTGTTTCTAAATAAGTTATTAATATTAATATTTTATATTAAAAATTGAATGAATTACACATTTCCCTCTTATTAAGAAGTAATTAAATTATTTTACCTTTAATTACTTTTTGCTTTTGAGCTCTAAAATATTTTTACCAATGTGAACATTAACACACACACATAGACATCGAAATATTTTATTTATAACATTTAACATAGGCATCAAAATACTTTATTTATAACTCCTAGAGTGAAAGTGAAATATTTTTACCACATCTTTTTCATATTGGATTGTATTATTAACAATGAACCAAGTGAGCACAATGAGAATGGGATTATTGATGTTGTATAATGCTTTTAATTAAAACTAACCAAATGTGTATAATTATTTATGTTTTTATTATAGCCGACAACGTTTTTTTATTCAAAATATTTTTTAAAGGGACATGTTCCAACTCCAAGTTGATCACAAATGAAATTACACACCTCCTTCATACTGGATTGTAGAATGAGCCTCTCGGCTCAATCAAGATCAGAAGATGGATCACTTATCTAAAACACGCCTTCAGTAGGATCATGGAAGACCACTGATTAAGGAAAACATAGGTGAAGGGAATTTTGAATACTATCATCGTTCTTTTATAGAGGTGGACCTCAACGCTAGTTTTAAAATATGTATCAGTGACACTTTTGTTAAAGTTATAAGAGGTAGATAGTTCTATGTTGTAGATATTTGCATTTTAAAATATTTCAACATTTTCACATTACATTCACCCCATATCATCATAAGAAATTACATAGAGAGAACATTGATATTAAAAATGCAACGAAACAATAAGGAACATTAGAAGAAAAGCCTATGCAATAGAGAAACTAGGATTTTTTGTCAGTGACCAGGGAAAAACCCCACAAGGAGCAAAACCCATAATCAATTCTTCTTCTTCTTATATATTCATCAAATGTTCAACTAAGATACAATCCAATAGTATAATTATAATGAAACACAATTCTTTCAACATCAATCACATTAGGCCTCCTAGGGCCAACCCTGGATCATACAAGATCCTCATGAGATGGCAGCAGACAAGCCTATCAAGGAGGCATTCACAAGCCCTCCACAAGACCTCTGATAGGTCTCCTAGTGATCAACAAATGAAACCATAAGGGTTGCCTCCATATCATTGTCACAAGTAGCATATATCTCTATCTCAAGTAGCATACATGTTACTGCCATAGGAGCACATGTCACTGTTATGTATCATGGTCATATCATTGTCACTTGTTATTGTTATAAGTATCACTGCCATACAGGGGAATCATAAGAACAAGTATCACTGACATGCATTATTGTCCAATCACAGAAGATTAGGGCACATATAAACCCTTATCACAGAGTTGCTCCTTCTTAGCACATAGGGACTTCACAACACTGCCCACTTCTACGACATTGCTGCTCCAAAGATGACAAAATTAGGACTTGGAGGTTGCCCTCTTATCACTGACCTCTCTACAACTCAATGAATTAGGGATTAATAACTAGCCCTCTTAGCTCCCTGTTAGCTCCTTCAAAAGTCAACCCTTAGGGCTCCACAATATTTCCCACACATAGTGAAAAATCTTCCTATTTGTGCATTATACTAGGGTTCTCCTAGTTGCTCTCTAAAATCCCTCCACCATTGTACACAAGATGTTACAAACTTGTCCAACCTAGACCTACGCTACCTTGCAAATCAACAACTTAAGAAGAGAATTACATGCCTCTTAGGACATTAACCTATTCCCATAAAAAACGTATCCATGTGCACACTTTAGCTCTACATTTTTTACCCTGATTAGGGCACCTATACAATTGTATGTTAGCCCTACAACTCGGCCTCCAAACCACTTCGATACTTGTGCAAACCATTCTCCTTTAGTCATGATCTCCTGCATTGTCCTACTATGGATCTCGACCACTAATCACAGGTATGCTCGAAGGTGGAATGACCTCATATTTTCTTACGTTTAGGGCTCAACCCCTTGCAACATACATAGAAACTTTGGCCCTGTTATCAAGAGAAATACATCACCAAAACATGCATATAATTGTCCCTTCCAACTCGTCCAACAAGCTACCTATCTTGGCTTAGATCAATCACAAGAAAAGACATCAAAACCTTCTTCTCTCCACTTCGGCTAGGGCTCTCAAGGCTACAACTACCTCATAAGTTTTTTTTACCTTTTATGTGATGCACTTGATGTGTTTTAAATGAGCCAAAAGGTGGACTAATATATAGGCATTTGATTGGGTGAAAGGGTGCCACCAATAATGGAGCCGGCCTAAACTTGTGCCATAAATTATTTTTTCATCTATTTATTTGCCACATAATTACTTGAGTCGACTTGAGTATTTTCCCAACAATAATGATAAGGTGACAAGCCGACTTGCACAAGATGATATGATAATTTCCATTTAATTTATTCTTGGGGCGGAGTGGTTCCCCTTGGGAAAATTGGATTTATCTTGGGAAAATCCATCCCGAAGCTACCCAAATTTTAACACTCCCTCTCAGCTAGGGAGGAATTTTCTACTGCACCATAAGTCTCATCTCAAATGCACATGTCTCAACATAAGAGAATATTATCTCATCTCATGTGAACAATGATGACTTGATCCATAGAATAAGAAGAATGATCCACACGACAATAAGAGAGATCAATTTACCACAACCAAGTCTATGGTAGTCATAAATGACCTTGGTAAATATCACACACACCCTATGCCCACTGATTGACCCTCACCCAACTTGATCCTCAGTAATCAAGTGCTATAACACTTGCATCCAATACTTGGGGAGATCAATTTACCTTAATCAATTCCATGAAAATCACGCCCGACTTTCGTAAAGATCATACACACCTAAGTCTCCTTACCCACTCGCTAGATGGGTGGCAATCCCAACAAGCTTAACCAAGGAAAATTTGAAGAACCCCCTCTAAATTTATATGTATAATAAATGGGTGAATCCCCATGATATATAGGAAAAATGGAAGGTGATTTTATCAATAATATAATATGTATATATAAATTTTCTGGCGAATCTCTCACCAGATTATATTATCCTGTAAAATCATGGCAAACCTTTTACTAAATTATAAAATCTTGTAAGATCTTGGCGAATCTTTCACTGAATAATAAAACTTTGTAAAGTCAGATTTATTGACCATAATTTTGAATTAATAATTGTTATTATAAAAAAAAATTAAGTTTTAAAAACTCATACTATTTATTCAAAACTAAAAATAGGAGGAGGAAAGCTATGATTCTATTAATTATGAATGCGAAAAAAAAAAACTATTGTTGTGTTTCATGTAATATAATTGAACACACAACCACCTAATAATGTTACATTTTCCTAAATGTAATATTAGTAGAGACACCTTTATTCAAATTAGACAAATATATCTCCTTGGAGGAGAAGATAAGTAATGTCCATGCTGATGGCAGGTCATTTTGTCTCTGCACCTCTAAAATAAACAAGATTTGTTTTACAATTTTATCCTATATTCAAATAAGACAAAATTATCTTCTCAAAGAAGAAAAGTGACATCCATCTTGTTAACAAGCCATTTTGTCTCTGCAACTCTAAGATAAACAAACTTTGTTTCACAGTTTTATCCTTAGCAGAAAGAAATTGATCTAAATGCATCAAATATTAATAAAAGATGAAACAACAGAAATAACTTTTCATGAAGTGAACTGGAACTGTTTCAAATTTCTTGCACATTCCTGGAGTTCTAAGTTTATAACATCAATTATTTTGTCTTTATAGCTCTTGATGTAATGAGTTCGGCCTTAGTGTTAAAACGCCATGTACTTTTAAACTGAAAATTTATTCATTAACATAAATAGGGTAGTGTATGAATTAATACATTAATTGTCGCACAAGTTTAAGCAAAGGCTACCTATGATCATGGAAGCAACTCAAACTACTTAAAGGAGGACACTAGCCATCAAACGAAAAAAATGTGATCACTTGTAAACATGAATCCTAATCTCGCTCCATATTCTACACTCACTATAAATAATTCGATGAGAGAAATTTTCCATGGAGAATGATGCAATTCAAGAAAGGAATGCAAATAGCTCAACCAATCACCCATTTGGCCAATTTGGAATTTGAAAGGTTGAGAGCGGGAATTTGAACACCCCATGAAAACTCAACTAATTAGCATTCAAAGGGTCCCATGAGGAGTTCACAATGCACATAGTCATTGCCATAAATTTCCCATCGATGGTCAAAATGGGGAGCTTCATTGTTGTTCTTTTGAAGTTGATATGAAAGTGAAGCAATAATATGTTCAAAACTAAAGTTTACCATCGATGTATATAAAATGTTTCAAATGAGTTCTTTCAAATAGTGATAGAAATTCAATCAACACAACAAGGGGAACAAACTAACTCAAACTCCAATAGCGCATTGCTATTATGAATAAATATTGCATGCTAACATGGAGGAAGCTACAACTTATAGACATAGGTATATTTCAGTTGTTTGAAATCTGTCCAGCAAAAAAATAAAAGGCATGGAACATAAGCAACAAGTTAAAAGGTTTTGAAACCAACATGTAGACCAATAGTTATACTCAAGAGAGAAATTTTGTTTGTTCCAATATTTAAATTGACATCTGATGAAAACCTCACTTTCGGGTCCTCCCTCCTTCCATACTCACTCCATGAAAGCATCCAAGAAAAATTTAAATCCAATTTGGAGAACCCTGGAAGAAGTATAACTCTATGTTCTCTATACTCTTGATTTATTCTAGGAAAAAGCATCACTATCATAAACTAGAATTTCTAGTTATTTGATGGTATGAAACTTGGCACAACAACATGTTTAAAAGTGTATAATTATAGCTAAATTTTAATGCTAAATAAGCAAATGCTTGCAAGATCACCATTTATGAAGACATGTAATGCAACGCATGTTAACTGTATAGTAAGGATTGGGAGACCACCATTCTTTATAAAGGGTTCATCTTCATCAACTTCCACATTGCTCACGACATGATTTAATTACTGTCTAGGAATGCATGAAGCCATGAAATGCCTGTGAATTAAAACTTTACATTTAAATCAAAGCCTAATGAACTAAGCATCATCAGATACCCTTCCTGTCAATTTTATATAGGTAGCATGTTGAAAACCACAACATCGATACAGTTGAAATGAGGATAAATAACATATATTTAAGACAAACTATAAAATAGTATAATTACATGGGAAGGCAACAACAAATTTATAAATCCAATGATTCATGTTAGTACTCCTCTTCTCCCAATTATGAGGTCTGAGTTTTTTTTTTTTTTTTTTTTTTTAGTTTTTTTTTTTTTTTTGCGAGTTTCACACACATTCAATGCATGGGCTAGTACAAGTATGATAAATGAGCAAGAGATAATTCAATATAGGAAAGGAAAAAGATGCAAAAATTCAGATACATATATCAATCTTAACAAAGAAGGTAGCAACCCATGAATAATCAAAAGTAACAATATTAACATACAATTTGAAAGTTCAAATTAAAAAAGATACAAAATTCAAATCTAAGCAAGCTCTTTCCCAAGGACAATCCACTAAAATTTTCAACTCTAACCACACTAATTGGAATCAATCAAGGAAAAACTTCAATGATAAAACATAGTAAGGAAACTATGGTGTCTCACCTTTTTATGTACCACAAGTAATCAATATTATCTCTTGTAATGTTTATCTACTCTACCAAACCCACTGCAGTGATGGGATTCTCTTCAAAAGAGGCAATCTTTTTATCAATAGATTCCCAAGAAACCCCTCCAACAAGTTCCATTTTCATTTGTGATGTTTGTACGTCAACATATTACATTGAAAGAATCATCTTTTAAGTGGATTCTATAGTAACACGTGCATGTAGATTTGGTAAAAGAGAGGCCAAACACACCTCATTATCCAAGGTAGAAAAGTAGTGCATTGAACTACAAATCTTAATGTTAGACACCAATAGAAAATGTTGAATTAGAAAATAGAACAATTTCCATAGAATTTATCACCCATGATACCCAATCTATTAATAATTTAATATAATATTGAGCATGTGACATGCTACAATATACATACATGCAAGCCATGCATCAACAAAACCATAACAGAAACAAAATGCATATTTTCTATTTTATTATCAACTGCTCTCTAAGATATCAAACACACATTCTTTCATCTGCTATCAACTGGACCAGTGGGTAACTTGATTAATTGTTTGGTGCATATAAGCAGTTATTGTAAACTAAGTCTAGATTCTATACTTACATTTTGCTAGTTTATGCTCAAATTAGAATAAAGAGCTTGCAACAAAAGTTATCAACATCGAGATAAGTTTGTGCATCAACTTTAACAAGTTTCATGAGCCTCAATAATTTGAGATAGAGAAAAAAAAGGGGCTAAAATCACAACTCTAATAACTCAAGGTTATCATATTTGCAATATTGAAAACCACATTTTTGCAATTAGGGAGAATGCTAACAGAACACAGAGTTATTTTATAGGGTTGATCGTTAAAGATGACTCTTCCAACATTATTTGAATTCTAATTTACAAGAAAGGCAACATCACAATTTCCAGCTATTGCATAATATACATAAGCCTGAATAGGAAACATCTAAGTCAGTTTTGTCCTACATATCATCCTTTAAGAAAGTAGGAGAAACTTTTCTATTTTATGTCTACCAGAGTGTGTAGAAGAAAATCTTAATTGCAGAACTGCAATAATGAGTGTGCTTCATTGGTTTTGTTTTAAAGGGGATCACTTTATATAAAATTGCATGGGCATTTGACATTTGTTACCTTCGAAGGCTTGAACTGTAGCCAAACCTGGTGAAATTCTTTTTGTTATTTGAGGTACCCTTCAAACTTATTAATCAAAGCCTTAATTAAACCATTGCCCTGTTTCTTCCAGGGAACTTATGTAAGTTGTGGGACTTTATTTAGAATGTTAAGTTTTACCAATCAATAACATTGTTTATTTCCATAAATCATACATGGTCCTTTCCTTGCCAGAGGGCTTAAAGTGGAGCACTTGGATGTTGCATGTTTTCATGGATGCTTAGTATTTCACTGCAAGAGGTTTGAGATGTAGTGAAATCTGTGCAATTCATTTTGTCACTAAACACACACGATACATGGCTTAGTTAACAAGGCCTAGTTTTACAAATTAGGCCATTTTGTAAAACTTCACCTTAATCTATCATTGATGTTTTTTTCTATGAACAACCCTTCATGGAATGATATAGTATGATATTTTCGACTACAACTGTGATTATGACACTGAGAAAGGTATGCAAATCCTTTTATTCATTGAAAAATGGTAATGACTATTACCTTACTATGATTGCAAATGTGATGCTTACGTGAAGGCATTGAAACAAATTATTGTCCATCAGACTCCTAATATTCTTACAATTGCACTGAAACGATTCCAGATTCTATTTTCCACCATAACTTAATCCATGTTTGCACATTCTCCTAATGTTATCCTGGTTAATACAGTGCATGACTTTTTTATGGACTTTACTCTTTAGTTTTTACAAGAATATTTTATGAAGATTAAGTCAGGGAGGTTTTCCAAGTTAAACAAGAGGGTAACATTACCAAGTTAAACAAGAGGGTAACATTACCTGAAATTCTGGATTTGTCACCTTACATGAGTGGAAAGGGAAATGGTTTGCATATATACAAGCTTTATTATGTTGGTGTGCACATTGAGATGCTAAATGCCTCCTTTTTTGGGCATTATCTCTTTCATGTAAAGGATCTGCATGGATCATGGTATAGAATAGATGGGGTTATTTTTTATTAAAAATTCACTAGAAAACTCCATCTAATTATCAGATCACATGACTATCTCTCTTTTAGTCAATGTGTATGAAATTAGTGTTGAGAATATGTTGACGGTGTTGGACCACCAACATGTCAAGGGGATCTCCCCAGTAAGAAGTCCCAATTAGACCTCAGACCATTTGGTGTAGGAGTCCCAACAGTGGGTTGTATGGTAATGCCTTGACCGCAATTTCACACAGAGGAAAGTAAGATAACTATGTTAGTAGCAAGGGTGTGATCGCTGCAGTGAGTCAAGGAAGGTGCATGAGAGGTTCTAACACAGGTGGGTTGAGATGAGTGCGCCCCTTGGCAACCTGTAACAGTACTCAGCTGGGAAGGGAACACACGAGCGGGGGACATCACAAGCTGGAAAACGAGTCATCTGGAAATCCCAAGTGATAGTTAAACCAACAACACATCTACAACAAGATTCATATAATTGCATAAAAAATAGTTCATACACAACTACGTAACTTAAACAACATACATTGCTACAACAATTGGAACAATCCAACTACAATAACAACATATGCATGAAAACGTGTTGGCTCTTATTATATAAAGAAGTGTAAGTTCCAATCATACAATACATCCATGTAAACCTGCTAGCCCCAATAGTGGAACGTTACAACCACATCCTCCTACTCCTTCAAAGAGATGAACTAGCTTCGTGCAATGGAGAAGCCAAGGTGCATTAAAATAATGTCCAAGCTCTCTCCAAGATAGTCTTATTGGAAGCTTGGCTGACCAAAAGCCTATACAATGAGTTATGAGGGACTATTTATAGCAAAGGGTGGGGTGACCCTTGACATTCCCCTTTGTGACAATTCATCTACCCTCATGACCCTTCATCTACTCTATGATTGTTACATCCAACTATTGACACTTGACTTACATTTGGCATGACATTACATTACAATGCACATGTACTCATGTGAGACAACATGGCTTGAGCAAGCCATGCAAGACACCACTGACACTTGGTCCGTTGTGATGAGACCAAGTCTTTGGCATGCTTGTGATGGTGAAGGTGGTGAGCTGAGGCCAAGCTTGGTTGTCCGTGATGGTGTGCATGCACCTCATGGTAATATCTTGTTGAAGCAAACTCTTGCCTTCGTTGCAACCGGTGCATTGGTTTGGCTCCTTCATCCAACTTGCCTGCCAACATGCACATGGTCTTCTTCAGTGCGACTGAACCTGCAACACACTGATGCATAGTGTCCATGTTGATCTTCAAGTGTGTGCTGGTGGTCATGCACATCAACTTGCCAAAGTACATGTTCAGCTCCAGTTGGACTTGCTTCTTGTCTTCACCTTGGTAAATGTGCTGAATGGGTTGGATTGCATACGTGTGCACAATGACATGCATTCTGCTGAATCCCTTGCATGCGATCAACAAAATTGCTCACCATGTCCACTCTGTGTCAACTACTGGGATGGATCTTTAACTTATACGAGCATAGTTTCATCCGTGAGTGCATGTTGTGCCCACTCTTGTTCCTATTCCTGCTGCAACTCATTTGTATGTCTGTGCAGGTTCATGTTCTTCCTTGAGTTGCTACTTCAACACATGCAACTCCTTCTTTGTTCCATTCTCTGTCTTCACGCGATATTCATGTCGCACCGTCACCTCATAGCCTGAGTCTCCAAAGTTTCTTTCATCATCAGTGGATCTGCTGGATCTTGCAACTTTATTTTGCCTTTGTGTTGTCAACAACCTTCCTCTTGCATTCACTGCATTCGCTGCGTTCGTTGCATTCACTGTATTCACTGCATTCGTTGTGTTCGTTGCATTCTCTACATTCGGTATGTTGTCGTCAGCTTCTTTTCATGATATTGCTCATTGCGATATCTTGATGTTCTTGTCTATGAACAACATGATATATTCGTGAGTAGGCAATCTCATACACATTTGATCGACTGCATCTCCAGGTGTGCTCTGAACAGTGTCTTCGACTCCGCTCTCTTGGAAACCATTGTACCTGCACTGCTGAGAGGCAGATGAACACCTGCAATACCTGGAGACATGACAACACTCATGGCAAGCAATCTGTCAGTCGAAAACCAAAATGAACTTGAGAACTGAATTTCAACATACCTGTGTGATTGTTCATGAAGGTTGCACAACTTCGGTCAGGAGGTCGGGAGACTAAATACCAAGACTGGGAAAGGCACAGTATGGCTTGTTGGGAGACTCATTGAGTGTTGGAACTACGCAATGCATAGTCCAGTCTGGCTGTTGACTGCCGGAATTGCGCAATGCGTAATCTCAGTTGGCAATGGCTGCAGGCTCAGTGACTGCATTGCACAATTTTCTGGGCTAGCAGTCACTGTCCCTCAGAAATGCGCAAAATAATCCTGGAGGACAGTGCCTGGGTAAAAATGCGCATTTCTGGAGAGGAAGACAAAGCCTTCCTTCCCTATATTGTGCAATGTTGTCTTAGTGAAGGCAGAGTCTGGACCAAGGTTGGTCTGACTTGCCGACAGGCAACTGAAAGCAAATATGACAGTGGATGCATGGCGACACTTAGTGAAAGTAGAAGTGATTGACAATGCATGCAAACATGAATGAAAGATTCAGTAAACAGATCAACATGCATGTGGGTGAAGCGAGTCGCTGAATCGGTGACCGTTCATGAAAAATAGTTTCATGCATGCGACAACAGTGAGATAGAAACGAAAACTGAGACAGTGCTAGGACAAGCTAATATACATGTAAACGACAACAAGTGTTCAAAGAAAACAAGCAAACAATACTCATACAAGCGAAAACACAAAAAGCGACAGAAATGCAACACAAGTCATGGAAAGTGGGCTTACCCCAAAACAGTTGAGTTGAATGTGCCGACAGCTCCTAGATGTGATGTGGGATGTTAGAGCTATAAGGTTGATGTGAGGAATGAGCTCTGTGTCATCCGGTTGATGAGTTTTGATAACATCGAGGTTGTGACGAGCGTGCCACAAATCTAGGGAAAGCGACAGTTGGTGGAAGGTTTCTGAAATGATCCTTGCATGTAACCTCCAACTGCTAAAAATAGACCCCTGAAACAAGGGATCCCTTTGCACGCTGCCTTGGAAGAAGCAGCCCATGCATGAAAGTCTGTTTTTCTTGGTCCCAGAGAGAACCGGTCAACTTAACTGCACATGCAAGAGGTTGTTTGACTGCTGGAAGAAAATGCGCATTTCTGGCTAGGAGTTGGGCTGGCTGCCCAGGAGATTTGCGCAATTTTTGGGCAACGCAGCTGACTGCTGCCCATATTTGCGCAAATTCTGGGCTGGGCAGCCCTGCTAGGGAAAATTGCGCAATTTTCACTCTGAGTGTTGACTGCTAGAATTGCACAATTCTGGAGCCCAGCCAGCTGCTAGTTAGGATTGCGCAATTTCTGGAGGGAAGGCTGGTTTCCCTCCAGAATTGCGCAATTTCTTGGGGGAGCTGCTCAGCCTGCAGCTGGACCAAGTCTGAGTGATCATCCTATGAGGGGAATGCATTGAGCTGTGATTGACAGGCTGCCTTTGTGCAAGAAAAACACTGAAGCTTGTGAACTTGACAAAGCAAGACAAGCTGCTATGAAAAGTTGGTAGGGAGGCTCCAAAACGAGGCTAAGGCAAAATTTTGGAGGGTGGTTGTAGTCGCTACAACACTTGGCGACACATTAGTAGAACTCCAACTCTCTGAATGGACCTTGTTCATGAAAAGTAAGTCTAACACCTCCGGAAGTATTGTTCAGTTCTTAGCTCATCTTGGTTTCACACTAGCTTGATTGTAAGATGTAGCATCTGCCAAAATCTTGGTCGATTGACACACATTCCAAGCTAAGGCAACACAGTTGTTTCAATTGGGGTTGAGGGGTATATTGGTGCATAAGTAGTATAGTCATCAGAGTCTTAGTTTCATCTCTGGTGTTGCTCTACTACTAGCAGAGCTGGACAATACCCTGGTGGAGTCACATAGGAACACAAGCATGGCTCCGCTGCTAGCGAGCCTAGTCAGTACCCTGACGGAGTTACTTGCATCACCTCCCTGTGCAGGAAGCCTTTCTCTTCTTTCACCTTATTCATTTTTAATTTTTAATTTTTTGACTTTTTCATTTTTTCATTTTTTCAACTGTGCATAGCACTTATTCATTTCAGAGGCGGAAGAGGGATCCTGACTTATTGAGAGTAGAAGAGGTTGTTCCAACAAAGAAGTAGTTTATTATATCTCTGACGTGCCTGTTAAGGTTTTCCCCCTCACCTTACTCTACTTGACCAAACTAACAAGGGTTAACCCAAAAACAACCGACTAGAGAAGGTGAGACTAATTAGCACGCAAGCATTATGTTTTCACTAAGGTTCACTTCGAACAATATGTATTTTCCTTCGACGTATCACGGACTAAAAGTAACAAGTTCTTCATATAGAGGCAAGATGACAGATAACCAAGTAGTGATAGTTGTACAAGCCCTCTTGTACTTCACCCATCTCGTTTCAATAGTCATACATGGTTTCATGTGAAACTAACCTACGAACGAAACAAGCAAACTATACGAAAAAAGTGAACTAACAAAGCAAGAGAAAAAGTGAAAGTGAAAGCAAAGTGACTAAGCAAACAAGCAGGCAAACAAACAAATAAACAAAGCATGTAAGCAAACAAGCATGCAAGTAAACAACTGAAAGAAAACACTACTCCTAATCCTACACTAATGGTGCATGGGCCTGATCATGTGAAGTGATATTTCCAATGTAGCCATCGGCACATTGGTTAACCCATGTTGGTGAAGACTTGGTCCGCGAGCAACCCAGTTGTGTGAACTAGCAAGCAAGAAAGATATAACATTGAATGCAACCACACTTTGTGTTTGACAGTGCCCACAGGACATAAGTGGGTGCAAGTACATGACGAGCAATCCGTGGACATATCATAATGATGTGTGACATTGCGTGCAACTTTGAAGCATAAGCACACCCTTGACTGTGACATGCAAGAAAACTAAAGAAACAAAGATAACTTGTGTCGCAAATGAGTGTTTGCAATGTAAGATTCCTCCAATGCATGAGCGATGGGATCATGCAGTTCGAGTGGAGGAAGCATGATCTGTGTGTGAGATGGATCTTCAATGCATACAGATGAGTGATGAGGAGCCTTGGGTGATTGAACAATTTCCTGATCAGAAGTGAGACTAACCCCAAGAGAGCGAGGGCCTGACATAACCATCAGCTCGGGCTGAAGTGCCTCGACAGTCTTGGGTGTTTCAACTTCATCATCAGATAGATCATCATAAATCGGTGGCTTCGAAAGATCAACTATGATAGAGTCATGATCGTGATCAAATACGGAAACAAATGGATCACGACCGCCATGATCAGAAAAATCAATGATTTCATCGGCATCCTCATGATCAAATGAATCAAACAGAGGGGTAGATGAAAAGTGGACAAACTCATCCTCTGTGTTTCTAGAAAAGACAGATGAAAGATCAAGTGGATTTTCAATGAATAGCTTATCCTCTCCATTTTCGAATGATGGACCAACATCGGTGAGTCCTGCGAGTGATCAACAATGGGTGCATCCGTGGATGAAGACACACATGTGAAATCATGGATGGTAGGTTCACCAAAGATGTTAGGAAAGAACGGAGGGGGCTCAGACGAAAGGGAGTCATCCTTTGCTGAGTGTTGATGCTCAATCTCCCACTCATACTCTTCATGAATGATAGCGCATGTTGGTTGTGCAACACCAACTCCGTCAATGGGTTGTTCCTCATTCACAACAAGTGAAGAGTCTGGAATGGACGAACACAAGACAGTATCATTTGGAGGAACACCCGAGTGCGAAGACGGAGGTCGTAGAACAT
Source organism: Pinus tabuliformis (assembly GCA_031772625.1). Classification (NCBI taxonomy): domain Eukaryota; kingdom Viridiplantae; phylum Streptophyta; class Pinopsida; order Pinales; family Pinaceae; genus Pinus; species Pinus tabuliformis. The sequence continues at coordinate 602,236,818 of CM062812.1, read as the reverse complement.
AATGCATATGAGAACTCGAAGGACTCACAACCAAATCTGTGCAAAAATTAAGTGAAGTGATGTTGGGAGGATGTGAAAGATGAACAAGTGTGTGAGCATGATCTTCAACATCACTCAGTAGTGGTGGAGTTGTTGAATGAGAGGAAGGCAGATAGTCAGTCGAGATAGTGACCGCATCCACATGAGATTGCACAACTCCCTCACTGAAGAATGTTGAGCGAGGCTTGATCTCAAGCTTCTTCTTGGGACGGGCAAATTTCTTAAGGCAATACTCGAACTGGTCCCAAAGATAGGAAAATTTCATCTGGCTCCTCGGAGCTTGAAACTGCAAGTCACGGAAGCGCTGCCAAAAATCAATAACCGATTCATGCGGAGCCTTCCGTTGTTGTAACAGTTTTTGGTCAAGATAGTCTGGATCAAAATGATAGAAAGTGTCTTCAATGAGATCACAGAAGTGCTCAAGTGAGTGCATGTTGTCAGTCGGTAGGCTGAGTAGCCAACGATGTGGAGATTCGCGAAGTGTGTGTGCAAGCAGCAAGCTGGCCTATTCGTTAGAACACCCATCTTCCTCATGAAGCATGGAAAGAAAGTCATGTAAGTACTCAGGCTAGGCCACTTCACCTTCACCATCATACGTGTAAGTGGACAAGAGATTGAAAAACTCCCCCGTGATGGAGACATCTTCACGATTCGAAAAACATCGCGGAGGGAGAAGAGTGCAAGAATCCATGAAAGGTATGCAAAGGTTCAAAACTGGATGAGAGGACACAACTTGTCATATGGCCCTCCTTCTAGCACCAGAAATGTTGACGGTGTTGGACCCGCCAACATGTCAAGGGGATATCCCCAGTAAGAAGTCCCAATTAGACCTCAGACCGTTTGGTGTAGGAGTCCCAACAGTGGGTCGTATGGTAATGCCTTGACCGTGATTTCGCACAGAGGCAAGTAAGATAACTCTGTCAGTAGCAAGGGTGTGACCGATGCAGTGAGCTAAGGAAGGTGCATGAGAGGTTCTAACACAGGTGGGTTGAGATCAGTGCGCCCCTTAGCAACCTGTAATAGTACTGAGCTGGGAAGGGAACACACGAGCGGAGAGACATCACAAGATGGAAAGCGAGTCAGCTAGCAATCCAAAGTGATGGTTAAACTAACAGCACATCTACAACAAGATTCATATAATTGCATACAAAATAATTCATACACAACTAGGTAAGTTAAACAACATGCATTGCTATAGCAACCAAAACAATCCAACTACAATAACAACATATGCATGAAAACGTGTTGGCTCTTATTATATAAAGAAGTGTAAGTTCCAATCCTACAACACATCCATGTAAACCCGCTAGCCCCAACAGTGGAATGTTACAGTCAAATCCGCCTGCTCCTCCAAAGAGATGAACTAGCGCCGTGCAGTGGAGAAGCCAAGGTGTGTTACAATACTATCCAAGCTCTCTCCAAGATAGTCTTATCGGAAGCTTGGCTAACCAAAAGCCTATACAATGAGTTATGAGGGACTATTTATAGCAAAGGGTGGGGTGACCCTTGACATTCCCCTTTGTGACAGTTCATCTACCCTCATGACCCTTCATCTACTCTATGACTGTTACATCCAACTATGGACACTTGAATTACATTTGACATGATGTTACATTACAATGCACATGTACTCATGTGAGACAACATGGCTTGAGAAAGCCATGCAAGACACCATTAACACTTGGTCCGTTGTGATGAGACCAAGTCTTTGGCATGCTTGTGATGGTGAAGGTGGTGAGCTGAGGCCAAGCTTGGTCTTCCGTGATGGTGTGCATGCACCTCATGGTGACATCTTGTTGAAGCGAAATCTTGCCTCCGCTGCAACTGGTGCATTGGTTCAACTCCTTCATACAAATCACCTGCTAACATGTGCATGGTCTTCTTGGGTGTGGTTGAACCGGCAACACACTGATGCATAGTGTCTGTGCTGATCTTCAAGTGTGTGCTGGTGGTCATGCACATCAACTTGTCGAAGTACATGTTTAGCTCCAGTTGGACTTGCTTGTTGTCTTCGCCTTGGTGAGTGTGCTGAATTGGTTGGATTGCATGCATGTGCATAATGACATGCATGTTGTTGAATCCCTTTCATGTGATCAACAAAAATACTCACCATGTCTGCTCCGTGTCAACTGCTGGGATGGATCTTTAACTTGTACGGACGTAGTTTCATCCGTGAGTGCATGTTGCGCCCACTCATGTTCGTGTTCCAGCTGCAACTCATTCATCTGTCTGTGCAGCTTCATGTTCTTCCTTGAGTTGTTTCTTTAGCACATGCAACTCCTTCTTTGTTCCATTCTCTGTCTTCGTGCGATCTTCATGTCGTTTCGTCACCTCATAGCCCGAGTCTCGAAAGTTGCGTTCATCACCAGTGGATCTGCTTGATCTTGCAACTTTGTTCCGCCTCTGTGTTGTTAACAACCTTCCTCTTACATTCGTTGTGTTCATTATATTCGCTGCATTCGTTGTGTTCACTACATTCTCTACGTTCGGTATGTTGTCGTCAGCTTCTTTTCATGATGTTGCTCACTTTGATATCTTGATGTTCTTGTCTACGAACAACATGATATCTTAGTGAGTAGGCAATCTCATATACATTTGATCGACTGCATCTCCAGGTGCGCTCTGAATGGTGTCTTTGACTCTGCGCTCTTGGAAACCATTGTACCTGCACTGCTGAGAAGCAGATGAACACCTACAATACCTGGAGACATGGCAAGCAATCTGTCAATTGAAAACCAAAATGAACTTGAGAACTGACTTTCAACATACCTATGTGACTGATCATGAAGGTTGCACAATTTCGGCCGGGAGGTCGGGAGATTGACTGCCAAGACTGCAAAAGGCACAGTCTGGGCTGCTGGGAGACTAACTGATTGCTAGAACTGCATAATGCACAGTCCAGTCTGTCTACTGACTATTGGAATTGCGCAATGCGCAATCTCAGCTGGTAATGGCTGCAGGCTCAATGACTGCATTGCGCAATTTCCTAGGCCAGCAGTCATTCTCCCTCAGAAATGCGCAAAACAATCCAGGAGGACAGTGCCTGGGAAAAAATGCACATTTCTGGAGAGGAAGACAGAGCCTTCCTTCCCTAGATTGCGTAATTCTGTCTCAATGAAGACAGAGTCCGGACCAAGGTTGGCCAGACTCGCCGATGGGAAATTGAAAGTAAATATGACACTGGATGCATAGCGACACTTAGTGAAAGTAGAAGCGATTGACAGTGCATGCAAACATGAATGAAAGATTCAGTAAACAGATCAACATGCATGTTGGTGAAGTGAGTCGCTGAATCGGTGACTATTTGTGAAAAACAGTTTCATGCATGCAACAGCAGTGAGATAGAAGCGAAAACTGAAACAGTGCTAAGACAAGCTAATATACATGTAAACGACAGCAAGTGTTCAAAGAAAACAATAAAACAGTACTCATACAAGATAAAACACAAAAAACGACAGAAATGCAACATAAGTCATAGAAAGCAGGCTTACCCCAAAACAGCTAAGTTGAATGTGCCGACAGCTCCTAGATGTGATGTGGGATGTTAGAGCTGCAAGATTGATGTAAGGAATGAGCTCTGCGGCATCCAGTTGATGAGTTTTGATAGCATCAAGGTTGTGACGCGCATGCCACAAATTTAGGGAAAGCGATACTTGGTGGGAGGTTTCTGAGATGATCCTTGCATGTAACCTCCAACTGCTAAAAATAAACCCCTGAAACAAGGGATTCCTTTTCATGCTACCTTGGCAGAAGCAGCCCATGTATGCGATTTTGTTTTGCTTGGTCCCGGAGGGAACTGGTCAACTTAGTTGCACATGCAAGAGGTTGTTCGACTGCTGGGAGAAAATGCGCATTTCTGGCTAGGAGCTGGGTTGTCTAACCAAGGGATTTGCACAATTTTTGGGTAAAGCAGTTGACTGCTTCCCTGATTTGCGCAAATTCTGTGTTGGGCAACCCTACTGGGGAAAATTGCGCAATTTTCACTGTGTGTTGACTGCCAAAATTGTGCAATTAGGAGCCCAGATAGCTGCCAGTCAGGATTGTGCAATTTCTAGAGGGAAGGCTGGTTGCCCTCCAGAATTGCACAATTTCTTAGGGGAGTTGCTCAGCCTACAGTTGGACCTAGTCCGGGTGATCAGCCTATGAGGGGAATGCATTGAGCTATGATCGACAGACTGCCTTTGTACAAGAAAAATAGTGAAGCTTGTGGACTTGACAAAGCAAGACAAGTTGTTGTGAAAAGTTGGTAGGGAGGCTCCAAAACGAGGCTAAGGAAAAATTTTGGAGGGTGGTTTTAGCCGCTACAACAGAATACTACTTTGGTTGGAAAGTCACAAAGAGGATAAAGGTAAAGTCAGTGTTTAAAGCTATCATCTAACTTTAAACTACTTGATTACTCTTACGATTTTCATAGAAGCATGTGGAACAAATAAAATGATTTTTTGTTTTGTTTTGTTGAGTTTGGAAAACTTTTGACATTGTGCCTAACATATGAAAGATAATAGAAGATCTAAAGGTTCTTTTTGGATTAGGGATTGTTTGTAATAAGGTTGTATGTTAATTTCAAGAATAGTGAATGTTTATTAGTAGAAACCTATTGTAATCTAGAGGTTAATCAAGGATGTCCTTTATGCCTTACTCTATTTGGCCTCAATATTGACGAGTTAGAAGTGTATTTAGAGAAATCAAGTTGTGTTGGAGCTACCTTCAGTAGAATAATCATCATTCTTCTTTATGCATATGGGATTATTTATTTAGAAAGGATCCCCTCCAATTTTGAAAAACAACTAAGAATTCTTAAATATTTTTTAAGCTAGTTTTGTAATGTTAGTGAATTGACAAGATGATCAACAAATCTATGCACATCCTCGACCCTAAGTTTGTGCATAACAATAAAATCATGGAGGAGATTCTTTTGAACAAATATATTGAAGTTCACATATATGACAAGCTCAATTTCGAACTATAATATGGAAAGAATGATTAATGGATATTGAAATCTCTATTTTCGCCTTGAGAACAATTGTGGGAAAATAAATATATGATTTTGGGAAAAAAATAATATCCTCTTTAATATGTTTGTTATGATATTGATCTTATATCATTATAACGTTGGAAGTTCACACTTCTAAACAAATTTGGAGAAAATCAATCAAATCTAGACGTTTATATCCAAATATTCTCTTAGAGTTGGGGCTTTCATCCATTGATCCTATATCATTATAATGTCGGAATTTGTCACGTTTTTAAAGAAATTTAGAGAAAATCAATCAAATCTAGAAAAAATTTATAATTAATAAAATCTTAAACTATAAATCAATATTCCATACCCAAATATTCTCTTAGAGTTTAGGATTTCATCTATTAATAATAAGGCTATGGTTAGCTACTTAATTACAAGCACAAAAAAATCAACATGAACACTAAAAGGATTCCTAGCATTGCTTCAAATAGCAATACAAATCAACAAGACATAAGAGAGGGTGAAGTAGGGGCATTGATTCTCAGCTTAGCCATTAAATGATAGTCGTGGGAGGTCTGTTTAGACTATTGAGACCATCAAAAGTACTATAATAATTAAAATTAATGAGAAGTTGTAGTGTAATTGATAGTTTGAGAATCAGAAAAAATTAGTGTACTATAAGAACTTCATAAGCTCCAATTTAGAAGATTAAAATTAACTTTTTATTTAGGCATCTTAAAAAAAAATTTCCTTTTCAGTTCCCTCATAATCTTCAAAGTGAAATTAGCTCTTAGACCATACCTAAAGTATCATGTGAGAATAGAATATGTACTTTTATGATACAAATAAGGTGGATGACGAAATAAGGGAAATGGCTTGCATATATAGAAGCTTTACATTTGTTGCTATGCACGTCGAGATGTTAAATGCCTCCTTTTTGGAATTATGTCTGTTATGTAAAGGACTTGCATGATCATGGCATAGAATATATGACTTCAAAGTAAGTACAACTTTTATGATCGACCACAGATCCTAGGAAGTTTATAGTTTTGATCGATTGTGTACCTTAATGCAGCAAAGTTGTCTTTCGTTTTTGTAGTTTGAGACTTAAGTCAATGCTTATGGAATTGTTTTGTTTGCAAGTTAAGAGAGATGATCTAGAGGACGTATTGTCTTAAAGAGTTTATATGATTCTATACAGTAGGTGACTCTATGCATGATGTTTCATAATATATGCAAAAATGGATGTGTCTCTTCCTTCTGAAATTGAATTCATGCATGGTAATGTTATAAATATTTTCTTTTCAGAAGAAGAAGAAAAAAATGACATTTTACTTCTATATTGGTCTAATATTTTCCTTGCATTCCACAAAAAAATTGCCATATGGTTTGGTGGTTCTAGAATTTGATTTTTTAACTTATTGTTAAATTATTAATGATCATTTGTCAGAAATTGACATAGATGATACTACTTTGTTTTCTTTATTACCTTGTAGCCATTTATGAAAGTTGTGTGATTTTAAGGTTTGATTATCTATTCTAATTTAAGATTACAACTTGTTCCCCCTTGTGACAGAGTATCTTTTTGAGCCCCCTCAACTGTTGTTGATAGCCCTACCTCGATTGTTAAAAAAGTGGAAAAATATGATTTTAATCACAGTACATCTCCTGTTTACGATCAATCTCATTTTACATCCTATAGGACAGATGGATATTTATCTAGTCCCTTTGAACTGGTGGAACCCATCAAGAGAAAACTTGGTAATGGACAAGACGCTACCATTGAGAAGATTGAAGTTTTGGGCAACCTTACAAGCAATTATGAGCTAAGAAAATGCACGAGTCGGATTTAGCTACAGGATCTTTGAGTAGTTGTGACGTGGATATGGTGCCTGTAGATGTGACATCTGAAGTATCAGGATTGCAAACTAGTAATTCAATTTGTTCGGAAGAGTCATTGAAAAAATCTAGAGAAAGGAGCATGAATACAGTTAGTTCCCCCCTTTCTCAACCCAATCCACTAAACACGTGCTTGAATATGATTTCTCCCTGCCCTTCTCTTGTGGAAATGAAGTAGAGCCTGCCTATGAACAATATAAATGAAAGAGCCATCTCATTCAATCCATTGGCAGGTTTTGTTGGATAATGGAGATTGCAGTTGCTCAGCCTCAAATCATTCATATTTAGATACCTCGAGGACCAGTGATTTGACTAAAAGTGATACAAGCAGGATTTCTACCATACATAACTGTGATTTAGATGTAGTTGGCCCAGAAAAGATGGATTGTGGCTATGAAGTAACACAACTCTTAGCTGAAAATTCCAGTGACAACCTTCATGGTTTTCTTAATGATTATGCTATAAATGGAATTATGGATAATTCTTCACAGTGTATTCCACATATTATGAATATTTCACCATTTTATTTTTACAATGGTGAAGCTTCTCTGAATTCATATGTTTGTGCCTACTTATCTGCCTACAATTACATACGAAAATCGACATGGAACTATTATGGAATCTAAACTATAGGGATCCATATCATCAAGCTGGAAAGATTGACAATATTTATGAAGCTGATATGAAGGAGAAAGACAATGATGTGGGGGATGAACCTCATAAATAGGTAGGTTCTTCTTCCAAGCAAGCGATTAGGAATGATTCTCATCTTGGCATGCCATGCATTGTTGCTCAATCATCAGCGATAAAACCAAGAATACTCAACAATGATAAAGACTTTGTTGATTCCAAATTTAATTTGATGTTAGAAACAAATAATGATGTAATGTCATGTGAATCAACTAGAGATGCAGAGGGATTTCATATTGAGGATGGCATGGTGGCAGGAGTTGCGGATTCTACATTAGAATTACAGTCATTTGCACACCAACACTTAAAAGATCACAGTGATTCATGTCAAAATGAGCAGAGAATGTCTGGAAAATGCACAGGGTGCAATGTTAGAAGGTTCTGCTTCTACTAATGAATTTTTTGTTAGTCCACTAGATTCTTCCAAAATTGTCACTACCTGTAGTAATGGTAAACTGACCAGTACACAAGAAAAGAAAGTTGTAAAACCAAAGACTATATTTACTCTAGGTTTTTTTTAATAGACCTTCAATTTTGTCTCCTATGACTGGTTCTATTTCATCTCAAGATGATAACAATCATTCATTTACATCAAGTGGGTAATGTTCCTCATTTAAAGAATATATTTACATGTTGATGGTTCCAAGTTGGTGACTTCAGCTTCTGCTCAGTTTGATGTGGACTCTATAACTCATTTAGATGTTTCTTCACATGGAAATTCTTTCACCCCAGTAGATGGGTCAAAGGTGGTGACTCCTGTCTTTACTGAGCTTGCCATGGGTCCCTGATCCGTGACAATAGCTCTTGTTTCATGTGAAGCAACCAAGAGACAAACAAGAATCACCATAAAAGCAAAGCCCTTATTTGCTCCTGGTTTTTTGGACATATCATGTAACCTAATCTAAGGCTCCGCAAAAGAATGATTGTAGTGCAAATGGCTTTATAGCAGTGCACAAAACTGCAATGGGGGATGGGATCTCTGGTATTGGTTAGTTTGTTGCATATGGTTGCAAGCCAATATTAGGTCAATTCCCTTGCCAAATAAATGGATAACCTGATAGATTTCCAGAGGATGAAATTCAACTCCTAAAAAAACTTCTCTCAATTTTTCAATATTGTGAGACAAATTCAAGTGAAAATTGCAGAAAATATATCACATCCAAGATATAACATACCATATTCATATATGGGTGCATCATAGTCATAAGAGGTTGCAATGAAAGGCCCTCTTGTTGTAACAACCAAAATTTGTTCCTCCATGGTACTGCAATAAAAACAAATAAGAATCATACATAATTTAGTCAAAACTTTTGTATATGAATGTCACATGCTAGGGTGATCCAATTATTAATGTGCAAATCCTACCATGTAGTAGTTTACAAAAGATCCACCCTTCACTAAAAAGCGAGTAACGACAAAGGCCAAATATTCCACCAGTCTCTGAGGAGATACACCTCCAAATTCAGTATACCTAGAAAACCATAAACAATGTTTCATATTACTATATGTGCATACATTTACCATTGACTATAAACATTGTTGCATATCTACATTTTTCAATTTGTTGCAATTTTTTTTTACTACAAAGCGTAGAATATTCATGATGTCAGTTATTTTAGCATGCATTTCAAAATTAATTTGAATGTGAAGTAATCAAAGTTGTTATTTGATCAGTTGAAAGAAAGTTCAAAATATTCCCAATACCAGCCACTCCAGACTTTTGTCCACATTGTTGGCTTGTAAGGCTTGTTAGGTACAAAGTTGTCACAATAGAAACCATTGCAAGTGTTTATCTGTTAGAAAATTAAACAAGAAATAAGGTAAAACACTGGAAGCTCAGATATCACTACATGGATTATTACAAGAAAAAGAAAAACATAATGTAGGACCCTAAAAACCCCACAATCTATTACATGGCAGCTATCCCTCTTTCAATACACTCAAAAGTAGTGATCCATCAAAATGAAAAATGACAAACATCTTATTAATATAAACTACATGTGATCAGGTCTTCCCCTATAATAGTTAATAGAACAGATATTGCAACACCAACAATCAGTCAAAGACCTCTTTAGGCAGAGTGAATATGCAAAGCTAACAATTGATTTAACTAATGCAACATTTTCATACAATAATACAATATGACAAGCTCATCCAGAAACAGGGGCCACCAAGTTCCCAGATGAAGATATTATGATATAAACATATAAGTGGGTATTGATAACAGAGATTACCATAGGGTCTGGTGCATCATCTTGTTTTCACATAACCCAAGGTACACCTGTATCCATTCCCACAACCATCTGAGCAGCCCAATTCATATATTGCACTCCTCGGAGCTTTACTCCATTCTTCAGGTTTATACTCCTTTTTTGCCTATAAGAATACCTTTTCCTTAGTCATAATAATAAAAATTCAAACCATGAGCATATACAAAGTTCAAACTATCCATGCCAGATCACTCCTTTGTGCAAATTTAATGAATCAAGCAAATGACTACCAATCAAAACTTAACACATTTTACCAAGAGGGATCAAAGCATACCTGAGCCATAATATTTGGTCCACCTTACGATTCAAACAACCCTTCACTTTTCATCATGTCAATTTTATTTTTTTTTGTGAAACCTTCCATTGCATTTTGTAAGAAACCCAAACAGACATTCATAAAATGTAACATAAATTATAAGTGATTTGAAAGTATGTGACTCACTGACGTTCACAGTTTAGAGGACTTTACTAATCACAGTGTTTCATCTCATTAAAATGAACATTAGAATTTAAAGGAAACATAAGGGTATTCATATAGGTCAACCTTGAAAGGCTCATTATATGTTCTGAAACTGATGCCAAGAACATATTTTAACCAAACTAGAAAGCCTATGCAGATATATCAAAAGATTTGTGTCCAATGTTATAAAGACCTAGTAGATCTTGAGTAGAGAGGACATTGTTGAAAATCATTCAAAAGGAAATATACCCAAAATTCCATTCTATACAGACATAAGGGCCAATGCGAAGATAAACGTAAAGTCTTGTCTCCTGGGAAGCTTCACAAACTTCACAAGATCTAACCTTCCATCAAAATTGTACTACAGTAGCAAGTTACAATAACAGAAGTAAGAGGTATAATTAGAAAACAACGAAAGATATATCAAAAGGATTTATACCTTCAAAGCCTGCAACAAACTCTTAATCACATCCCACAGACATTTCTATCAACTTTAACCCAACAATAAAGTGCCATATCGTCAATCACCACACTACTAAGATTTAACCTGATTAGACTGTGAAAAGTAGCTTTTCAAGGATTATATACACTTCAGATGCATCATTAATAATAAGTATAGACGAACAACTAAAGAGTTTTACAAGACAGTCATGCCTTGACATATCCAAATGTCCAAATACAGATGTATGAGATGCAATGCCTTGTTGCTTGCATTTACAATGTTAAGCTAGATTTAAGCTTATACAATGTTCATTTAAGACTCTTTTTCCTGACAGACTGAATGAGACACAAATTTTATAGCAAATGTTGAGAAACTTAATGTCGAACTAGTAACCATTATTGACTATGAAGGCATTGGATAAACGTCGCAAATATGACTGCTGCAATTAGCCTTGGACTTTCTCTTGAGTGACTTCAATTATTCTATCATACCATTAACTAACTAATTTGTCATTGAATTCCACGTTATCTATATCTTTCTGCAACCTCCAGGGTGCATATGTCACGGAAACAACACTACCTCATTTTGGGGCAAGTGGCTCTCGGTCCAACGGTGGTTCCCAGTTGAACATGGTGAACGCTATAATCAAGTAGTTGTATGTCAAATAGTAGGTCTTGGTGCCTTCAAAAATTACGATTTGAACATGACAATAGGAGTTGCAATCCAAATATTTCATCAGTGGTATATAAATTTTAACTTTGAGAATAATTCAAACCCTTACCTGAGAACATGAACTCTTTACATAACAATTTTCTACAAGCATATGATGGGAATTGTAAGATTCAATGAAAAAGGAGAATGATCTTAGACCATTGTCGGAAACTCTTCTCCTACAGGCAAGAAACAAACTGAAATGTGACTACTATTCAACTGTTAAAAATATCTCATTAGCAGTCTACCAGTACATCATTACTGCAATCTGCTTTACCATAACAATCTGTCGAAATTCGACCACTAGTTACTACATTTCAAGAATGCGTAGGTTCACCATGAGAGTCATTAAATTGCAAGGCAATGGCTCAATGTGATTACCATTCCACTACTATAATAAGAAATAAATATCAGTAATGGTCTGCAAAACATGTCATTACTGAAATATGCCTTCCCACAATCGTCAATGGAAAGCAGGTCGCTAGATTCTACCTTAGCATATTGAGAATGTCCAACTGTATCAAAATAGGTCTTACATTGCTAGGAAATGGCTCCTACATATTCCCAAACACATAAGTCTGCATGATGTCCAACCCTCCATCCTTCACCTTCTTGATGAGATTCGACCACATCTGCAATACTCGGTGAAGTGACACAATTATGTACTCAGACTACAACTGAAAACAACTATTTATATGCCAATCAAGCACAATCCCAAGCCCAAGAGTTCAATCAGTAGAATAGGGCATGCTAAGGGAACCCAAAATGGATTTCCACAACAGAGGCTTTTCATGAAGGGAAAAGTAGCAGTTTCTAGATACACTTATGTTAAAATATGGGGCGAATTCAACCACAACCTGATCTCTAGGAATGGTAGAGGGTGAAATAGCCCCTAACTAGTGCCATTCGAGGAAATCGGGGGCGATTGGAAGCAAATCCCTTGTGAATCTGGCTTGGAACGAAATTTGTATAGGCGAAAACACATTTTATTGGATTATTTTCTGTCACGAAAATATAATATTTATTTATTTAAAAAATGGGCTAACTATAGAAAAAATGGGTGTAATGTAAAAAATTTGCCCCTAAAATTTTCTATGATATACCTGTGGGCATGCGACTACGTTAACATGATATTAGATTAAGGATAGAGTTGGTCGACTAACTCTCTACACTTTTGGTTGAGGAGGGATTTCGTCTTGGACGATTCGAGACATCGTGGTAGATACTAAGATCCTAGAGCTATAGAGGGACTTGTCACATGATATGATGAGTCTCATGCATCATATCATTAGATCTACCAGGCTGCTAATAGCGAGGAGGGATGGCCATGAAAAGACAAAATATTCACCTAGTATTACCCTATCGGATGATGATCAAGATGGTGATCCTTCTGGTAGTAATCCACCTCCTCCTCCTTCACCTCACCCATTACATGTTTCTCCTCAGAGAGCAGACTAGCCACCTCCTCCTCTAGATCCTACTTCGACTCTTGAGGCAGTTGACCATCCATCAACTTCTGCTACAGACCAGGCTTCCACGAGTACTATTGATATATGGTACATTTTTTGTTCATGTTGATGTACTTAATTTATATGTTGGTGTTGATGTGTGTATTGTTAGGTCATGTTAGATATGTTCATTTAATGTGCTTGCAGATAAATGTGTATGTTATAACATTTATTTGACATGAGATGTATATTTGAGGATGTATGCGGTGATGATGTTAGACAATGCTTGTGTGTTGTTAGATGTAATCACGATGATGATGCCCTATTAGATTATTTGATTTGTGTGCTAGCTAATGATGTTTATATGTTCTAGAGGTGTATATAATTAGATGATGTTAGCGAATTTGAATGTGTATTTTAGATGATGTTTATGTTTGTTAGATGGTTATCATCATGATGTTTATTTTTATGAAATGATATTTATTATAGATTATGTATTGGTGAACTTATATCAAAATTTTATATATGAAATTACATGCAAAACGACTTACTTTAAATAAAAAATGCAAAGATATTTTTATAAATTACAAAGTTTAATAAATAAAAGTTTATTTATTAATAATAATTATGAATAAAGCTTCATTAAAAATGTATTTATTAATTATAATTATTATTTAAAATGTAAATTTTTAAATTAATATGTATTTTTAAATTTTAATTATAATTATTTTTTTAATTGTAATATTTAAATCAATAAATAAGAAAATGCAATCAATTAACTATTATAAATAATATTTATTTAAAAATATAAAAATAATATATTAAGTCGGTTTATAAAATTCAATTTATTGTTAAATTTAAAATACTTAAGTCATATTTTTTTATAATTAATTTACATTTAACATAACTTATAAAATTCTAAGCCCCAAGGGTTAGCTCAACTGGTCAAATAAGTGTCTCGTTGTTCGGGAGGTCACAGGGTCAATTCTCCTCGAATCCCTTGGGGTTAGACCTAGCTATTGGTCGCGAGGCTTGATACCCTTGATCAAGCTCAGATATTTCCATGGACATAGCGGCCACCCAGTGACCGTGGGTGTCTGTGAACCACACGTGACAAAAAAAAACAAAACAAAAACAAAAACAAACTTATAAAATTCTATTTGAATAAAATTTAATTTATCACTATGAGAGTTTCAAGCAATTTAAATTTAATATTTATAGTAACTCTTACCAATTTAAATTTAAATTTAAGATCTTGCCAATTTAAATTTAATGTCTTACCAATTATATAAAATGCCAACAAGATGAATAAAAAACAATATAATTAGCATGGGATATTGTTAGTTGTGATCACGATGATTATGCTCTGTTAAATTATTAGATTTGTGTGTTAGCTAATGAAGTTTATATGTGTTAGAGATATATATACATAGATGATGTTAGTGAATTTGAATGTGTATTTTAGATGATGTTTATGTTTGTTAGATGGTTGTCATCATAATGTATATTTTTGTGAAATGATATATATTTATTATAGATTATATATTGGTGTACTTACATCAAAATTTTATATATGAAATCACATGCAAAAAGACTTACTTTAAATAACAAATGCAAAGATACTTTTATAAATTACAAACTTTAATATGGTTGAAACTATAATTGTAAAATTATCATAAATATTTTTCTATTGTATAGATAGTTCATACATATTCATTCTCACTAAATTCTTTTTCAAAAATCAATTACATATGAATAAATGTTATTTTCCATTGTACTATTTACTCTTTTTGATTAAACTCTTCTATGCCAAAATTGTTATTATAAAAAAGTTATGATCTCCAATCATAAGCATTCTATTGGCCCTAAAATTTTATGGATGCAAATCTTCCTATATTTGTTACTTTTGTCATTATTTTGTAAGTTGATTGTTATCAAAATTTTAAATTATTTCATTAATTGTGGTTTTAGTCAACATTGGGGGGCATAATTTAAATATTTCCAAATTCAATGATAAAAGTATGTAAACTAACAAACAGCCAAGCTGAAAACCAAATTATCACAAAATCCAAATTAAACTTATCACAAACATAGAATTAAAAAAATATTTTAATTTTTAAATTATAAATTACATAATTGGAAATACTTTGTTTTAAGTGTAAAAACATTTCCACTAGAAAAAAAAAAAATTGTGTAAAAACTTTTGCGAATCTTACCAATTATATAAAATGCCAACAAGACAAGTAAAAAATAATATAATTAGCGAAATAAAGAAAACAAAAACATACAACAATAATATAAATGATGAAATAACACAAGTACATATCACTTTTCATTGTCATCACCTTGATTATCTTCCTCGCTTGGCATGATAACACTGTTGTTCTCAAAAATATGTTTTGATCTACGGTCTTGTCTTAAAATAAACCACCAATCCCTATCCAACACATTTGGGTAAAAAAACACTTGGTTCCAGTGTTTGGGGAAAACATAAGGCTCCCTAGCTTCATACCACATCTTTCTAGAGTTGATACATATCAACCCACTATCGCGATCTTCCTTTACAATATTATGATCAAAGGTGTCCCACCACTTGCACCTAAAAATAACACATTGGAACGAAGGGAAGTCCACTTCAATGATCTATTGTATTTTTCCAATGTAACCTAACGTCCCTTATTTTAGGTTTTGATTGCGATGGCTAGCACGACTAGATTGGTCGAACTCCACTTCCACTCCATAGTCGTGTGTCATGCATCCATCATCGACATCCTCCATGTGAAAATGATGTCCGTCTGCCCACATAGATGGGAATAAATGCACCTATGAAAAAAGTGAAAAAATCATAGTGCCATGTCTCTAATAATCCGAACATAATTAAAATAAAAATATAGATGTTACAATTCAAAGGTGCATTATGAAGTTAAAAATGTACAAAAAGATATTATTACTGAGTTGTTGCAGCTAATCCCTATGTTTAGCGCATCATCTTCAGCACACGCGTAACAACCAGATGCATAGTATATCCCTCTGACTTGGTCAACAACCAAACAGTTGGGGCATATCATTGGCATATTTCCCTTTAAATTATCACGATAAGGCATTCTTCTACCATTCGACCGTTTGAATTATTTCCTGTCATTGTCCCATTTCCTCCTCTTACGTTCGTACAATGCGACCCACGGCTATGTTGCTTCTGAATTGTAAAGAATGAATTTGTTGATGGCTTCAATTTCTGAATTCACTGATGAAATCAAAATGACATATATAGTATGTATGAGATCAAAATATACATTATGAAGTTCAGTGTGAATAGTTACTCTTTATCAAGCACATTTTTCCATTCGTTTGGAGAAGCTCCCCTTCTCTTTTGTCTTCATCCCTTTTGTTGTCCCAAATCACCACACCTAGTGTGTTGTCGATCTGCTTGATGTACTCACTAGCATAATAAGAAGATGCATATGATATGTACACCTCTGCCATAGACCCTTCGGTTTTTCCCTTTGTCAAACAAAACCTTTCAATTTCTTCATGTACCTCCCAAAGAAGAACATCCAACTACAAGAAACCACCCCAACTAATTCAACCTCATCTACTAGGTGAATTAGAAGATGAAACTATAAGTCCATGAAACTCGTTGGAAATTCCTTCTCAAACATACAAACAATCTCAACTATCTCTTGATGCTACCATGGAATGTTAGCCATATGAATGCCCTTTGATGTGATCCAATGTATAAATGCATATAATTTGGATATGGCACACTGTAGGTCTTAGGGGAAGTCATGGTTCACAAACCCATGCATGAGCAGAGGATAATGACACCGCAAATTAAAAACATACAAAAATTAATTATATTTTATCCCATGGCATAAAAATAATAACAGATATTAAAATCGTGTTTTTGACATACGTACTCTTAGAAGGTTCAAATGGTCATGTGATTTCAACCCCGACAAATGGTCTTCCATAGTGAAGCAGCGTCATAGTGAAGACCCATATAAAGAATCCACCCTCACACCCATTATAACTTCCTTTGCCAAAGAAAGATCATCTTTCTTTAAAATCCATTGCATATCACCTTCATTGCAAACCAAGAGGGACCAGCCTCTCCTCTACTTTCTTGTCTTGGCCAATGTTTATTTTAGTTTTTGAAGAAATAAGATGTCTCCTAGCAACCAATTTGTCACTTTCCTTCGATGATATGTGCCACCATAAAGAAGATGAAACATTTAAATATATGCATGGGATCTAGTAAGTGGGCAATTTTAAGATGCTCTCAATATGGGAGCTCATAAAAGACAGATTTCCTTTTCATTCCAATGGGAAAATTCTCAACATAGGTGTAGAATAATTTTGGATCATCAAACATAGCCTCCCCATTTGAATCGAACATTTATGTAATCTATTTCTCCTTCTCTCTCTCATATGTGCTAAGACATTTAGCCAGTAGCATTATTACAAACCTTTGGGTTCTCTCTAGTTTACCATTAAAAGCGGATGTTGCTTTTCTGTAAGGGTGTTCTTTTAGGGGGAATACCCTGGAGCAATCATACACTGGGTTTTGTAGGTGGTTGGACCACCTAGCCTTCAGAGAAGGTCCACAACGTTTACATACATGATACCCTTCTGTAACAAGGCCTGTGAAATTATTATATACATGGCATGTTAGCGATCATGAAGATCACAACAATTGTAGCGAATTAAATTAATATTTAAATAAATATTGCTACGTATATAAACAAATCAATAAACATGTAATTTATCAAAGCAAACTCATAAGCCTAGATAACCATGTGTGCTGTAAGCACATATGCAATACAACATAAAACTCCTCTCTATTGTGATGGGTCTTGATACATCGTATACATGAATCCCTTGCCATAATTCCTTCAATTCATCTACCAATGGTTGTAAGTAGACATCCATATTCTTCACTTTTCTTATACTAAGGACTAGAGCCAACATAATATGGTCATTATTCATGGACAACAATGGGGGGATATTGTTATTGATCACTACTATAGGCCAAACATAATAGTTGGTGTCTTAGAGGGAATATGGGTTGACACCATCCATGGCTATGCTGAGATGTAGACTTTGTACTTCATCCTTGAATTTTTCAGGCCATGTATCCTCTATATCCTTCACAGCTATGGAATCTATTGGGATTCGCATAACTCCCAACTTGTTATGTGTGAAGCATGCCATCCTTGCAACATAGCTAATTATTTGCAATGAAAAAGTCTTTGAATCCTTGGGATTATAAGCATGTGCCTCAATATCTTATGAGGAGGACCATGTGATTTACCCTTTTTTATGGTACCTGTTATGCCCACATTTCAAATATATCTCTTTGCCTGCAAATTCTCCTCTATATAGAATACAATCATTTAGACATAAATGATATCATATGTACTCAACGCCTAACATTTTCAACAACTTCTTTGCCTTTTCGTAGCTACCGAGCAAGACATTATCACTCGGAAGAACATTATCTTTGAATAATCTACAGTTGGTGGGCAATATAAATGTAAAATGATAATATTTAACGTTCATAAAATCAACCATTTTTAATGTTGGTTGTGTGACAATATTTCTCAAATAGAAGGGACTTGATCATGTTCAATTGCCTCAATATTACCAAGAAACATGCATTCAATGTGCCAAACTTTACTTTCAAGTTGTGCAGTAACATCGTTGTCCCCGACTGGGTTGACTTTGATTGGCTGTTAGGTCCAAAGAGAGGGGTGGAGGAAGCAAATTTCAAGCTTTCGAAAAGGTATCAATGATATGAGCATCATCCCCTAGCTCATCTTTCTGGAATTCATCTAACAACTTTGTTTCCATGGTAGTCTTATCCCATAAGTAATCATCCATAACAACCTCTATTTGATTTCTTCCATTTCCAACTTGTGATGAAAAATTACAATTGTTGTAGTCATTCTGGATTGGTGAATCTGAACGTAGTGAGAATTGAATAGGTGGTTGATTCAACCATTATTGGTATGGTTCCTCTCCAAGTTTTGAACTTAATGCATCCTTCTCTTGATTTAACATTATAATGCGGTGCATCGGAGGATGGTAGGTGGGTTGTTCATCCTCATTAGAATCCTAATCTCAAAAAATATTAAACATTAGTACATCAATGATATTAGTAAGAACAATGCAATTGGTTTGTTGAAATTACATTATACCAAATAATTAGTAACACCGCTAACCCAATATTGCAGCTGGAAGATGGCATGTTACAATTGGCAGAGTAAAGCGGTTAACCATTTTCGTCTACCAACTTATTGTGGTATGTTGCTCCTGTTAAGAGGTTACGATGTTTTTGAACTGGTGGAATATTTTCTGCATCTGTACTTGATTCTGAATCAGGATCCTCCAAATTTAGATATATTTTTATTCAAATTAACATGGATAAAAAAAATCAATTAGATAATCGAAATATAAATAAAATCTGAACTTACTGGAGATGGAAAGGGAGAACTCTGTGAAGGAATTTGAGCAATATGGAACGAGCTGGAATTTGAAGAATTGGCCATTTGATATTATGAGATTTTCTCCCTGCATTTGAGCAAAATCAACAATAAATTTTTGTGTACGTACCTAAAATTAATTTTGAGAACCATAACACAATCTAAATTTCAATACAGTTTTCAAACCATTTTTAAGAATAAGGTGACTTTAAGCGGAAAATGTATACTATGAACTATTGTAACTCATGTGGATGCATCCTAAAGGATAATTTGAGATGAATATGTCATTTTATGTGAAAATAAAAATTTAGATAACTTTTAAAGCATATAAGTACTCTTGTAAAACTCACTGCACTGATGCATTTAAATAATAACCACATCGATGTGTTAAAATAATAAATGCATCGGTTTCCAAGATTTCAAAAATAAGAAAAGGAATCCTATCATATCGATGTGTTAAAAAAGTGTAGCGCACTAATAAGTTATCTTAATCGGTGTGCACTGATGTTTCTAAAAACTGACCAAAAAAACGCGACTTTGTTTTTTCAAATTGAGAAATGAGACGTGATTGATTTTTTGAAATCTAATTTCATAAAGTCTTTTAAATAGTATGAAGCTATTCACTATTTCATTATTTTTCCCAAAATTTCAAGGGAGATATTTGCAAGAGAAACATATTGGGAGCATTGTGGAGCAGTAGAATATTTTGGAACAGCAGAACTATTCAAAAGATCAAAATTTGAAAGTTATGTTGAATACCTCAACACCCTTCATAGTAAAATTTTAAAATTTACTATTGATTTTACTAATGAAAATGTTTACAATTTATATTAGATTAAAAAAAAAAAAAGTACTAATACACTCAAGTTATACCAGTTGGTGGTGAGATTTCAATGCTAGAACAACAAATAATCAAGCTAGCATTCTTTGTTGCAAAGAGGATAACAATCCTATTTGGCTCATTGAAGAGGAGAATCCCCATTGGGTGAGGTGTTCAGAAGATCACAAAGTTAGCAATCATTTTGGAGAAGAGTTGCTTACACTATGTGGGGCTTTCAATTTAATTATTTGCAATGGTCTAGATAGATGGAAAATGTTTGGGAACTTCACTTGCAACACATACAATGGGGCAAGTGTCATTGACTATGTGATGTGTTCACAAAGCTTGATAGAAAAGATAGACGAATTTAGTATTGGAGAGCATATTTGGGACTTAAAATCAGACCATAACCCAATTTATATAAGGTTGTCATGGTTAGAAGAAAGGCAACATAGGAGGAAAACCCAATGCTCTCAACAATTGCTATCAAGGGGCAAAATTATTCTAACACAAAAAAAAAATTGTACTATCTTCAAGACAATGTTAGAGAGATTAATTCGAAAGGAGAAAACTAGTTTCAAAATCTTCAACAGTCATGAGCTAACAAATATAATTCAAAGTGCACTTGAGAAGTGCAAAAGAGCAAAAAATAGGAAATCAGAATCAAATTATTTTCCTGTAAATTCTTGGTTTGATAAAGAATGCAAAATGGCAAGGAGAACCTTGAAAAATGCAGGAAAGGAGAAGATGATTGTAACGTTATATAAGCATATACTAAAAAGGAAAAAAGATGAGTTCATGCAAACAAGGAGAGAAGAGTTAATATATTTAAACAAGAATAAACCAAAGCTTTTCTGGCAGGAACTGCAACCAAGGAAGAAGCAAATTGAAAATAATATTACATTCAATCAATGGTTTGAATATGTAAGGCAACTCTATGAGAAAGAATCTAAGGCAGAGCCCCCCCCCCAGGATCAACACAAATTCAAAGCTCTTCACGTTACAGGAGGTGGAGAATGGAATTAATAAGCTTAAAACAGGAAAGGCAAAGGATTTGGTTGAACTTCAAGCAGAGTATCTAAAATGGGGAATGAACGCTCTTGCATCGCACATCATGGAAATATTCAACAACATCATTTAGAAAGAATTTCCAAGAGACTGGACAACTAGCCTAGCAATACCCCTTTTTAAAATTGGAGACATTAATAATCCATCTAACTAAAAAACAATTATGATCAATCCTTTGTTTGCAAAGATTTTTGGCAACATGGTAGAAGACAATATTAGTAAGTGGGCAAAAGTAAAAGAAAAGAGGGCAAGAGGACAAGCGGGTTTTAGGCTGAAACATTCTATAGTGGATCATGGTATCACGTTGAGACACATTGTTAAAAAGGTTTGGAAAGACAAAGGAGAAGTATTTTGCTGCTTTGTTGACATCAAATAAGCATTTGACATAGTCCCTAGGGATAAGTTGTGGCATAGAATGGAAGAACTTGAAATTCCTGTGCATTATAGAGTCGTTGTCCATAAACTTTATGAAGAAGTGAAATTCAAAATTAGAACTTCAGCAGGTATTTCAGAAAGCTTTAGAAGTGACATTAGATTCAAGCAAGGTTGCCCTCTATCCCCTACTCTCTTTGGTCTATATATTGATAAATTGAAAGAGTGGCTAAATCTGCAAGGTGGAGATGGTGTTCGGTTGGGGGAGTTTGTGATAAATCTTCTTTTGTATGCTAATGATATTATATTGATTTCTAAATCGGCCCATGGATTGCAAATGCACTTATATGCCCTTGAGCATTTATGTAGAGCAGTGGGGATGCAAGTCAATACTAACAAGACCAAAATAATGATTTTCTCTAATAAAAGGAAGCATAGCCAACATACTTTCTTCTTTTAAGACAACATTCTTGAAGAAGTAAATGAGTACAAGTAACTTGGGATTGATTTCAACAACAAACTCAATTGGGAGGACTGCAGAAAGAAGATAATTTTAGGAGGGTGGAAAGCATTATATGTTCTTCAAAACAGATGTAGAAAGGCAGAGTTAAGGGATTGGAAAATGATTAAAGTGCATTTTGGACTCCTAGTTTGTCCAGTGATGCTATATGGGTGCGAATTGTGGGCGAGAAGCACTCCTATCTCAAAATGGAAACAAATTGAGAAAATCCAAAAACGCTTGATCATGAGCAAGTTAAAAATAAAATGTTCAGTACCTTATGAGATAATGTTGAGTGAAACAGGAGCAACTCCCATTGAAGCAATTACTATGGTGCGGCTCCTAAATATCTAAAAAGAATTGAGCAAATGAGAGTAGGTAGATGACCTCGTGTTATCTTCAATGAAGGCATGAGTGAAAGAAAGAAAACATGGATGAAACAAATCTACACATGGATGCAAAAATGGAATATCTACCTCAATGCCTATCCCACAAATAGCAAGGAGCTAAAGGATTTTATTATGGAGAAGTTTTGTAAAAAGGTATGTGGAAAAGAGTTGGGTAGAAAGAAGAAATATTACATGAAGGAATTCAACCCTATGTGTGATCTACAACAAAAAGAGTTCATTGGAGCTAACATTTCGTGGAGGGCAAAGGTTCTTATTGCTCAATTAAGGACCAACTCACATCAACTTCAGTGTGAAACAGGACGGTGGAAAAGGCCTAAAGAAGCTTGGGAAGAATGGGTGTGTACATTTTGCACGTCTGGGGTTGTGGAATTGGAAAAACATTTCATTTTGGAATGTGATGCATTCAAAGTCATCAGAGAAAGTTATGAGAACATGTTAGCATCAGCTTCTTGGCATTGTTTTTTTAGCGGGGAGATGGTTGGAAGGTTGGGCCATCTCATTATCAATTTGAATCGGAAAAGGATTGAATTGCAAAAAGCGAAAAATAGGGAACTAATGGTCTCATAGACTATTTTTAGTCTTGTGGACCTTAAAATATCATTTCATTTCATAAAATAGATAGGCCTCAGGTAATTAAGTCATAATATTGATAGGTGTCTTGATATCTCCTTTATGAAATATCTCATCCTTGCTGTGTATGATGGAAATTTTTAATAATTAAATCATTTTATCCATGTTTTGATTCATGGAATCTATCCTTTGATCCATCAAATTTTTCATTTTATTTTATAAGGTATTTCTAAGAATGTGATAAATCCACTTGTTTCAACACACTACCACCCTTTAACCTTAACCCTACTCAGTTATCAACATCTCCATTATCTTTGCATCTCTTGCGAACCATGGTTGGCATTGTAGGAGGGAGTAGATGTTGCAGGGGATAAACACCCCAACTAATCCTCAAACCCCAACCTTCATTTTTTTGCAAAACAACTAACTCCAAACCAACAAAAAGGTTCCTCATTGCATGCTTCTGTGAGTCAGAGACCTCCAGGAAGTTTCCTTCCAAAAGCAACCACAGATCCAAAGTTTGAAGTGCATTCTAATTGAATTCGTGAGTATATCCAATAAATGAAGGATCATCACCCGGATGCGGGTGTTTAATTGCCACATTAATGGATAGGATTTCTTGCGCCGGCGTATGGTCCTGCAGGTGGCAAGATCACACACTTCTTCACGTTTACTCTGGGTACTTGCTGCTCATTTGGCATTCTGCATTTACTGCTCTTGTCGATCAAGAAACTTCGCCCAAGATTTTAATTATGGGGACGTTGGCTCTCTCATCCCTCATTTTCCCCTGGCCTTCCTGCAGTTGCTCGCATCAGTCTCTGTATCCTTGCAGCGCTTCGGAGGCTGCCTTGAATCTCTGTTTTCTGAATTGTAAGTGGCTCCCTTACTTCGGCTCCCGCTTCGCTTCCGCCTGCTTCAATTCCCCTGCTCGTTGTCTTTGTTTTTGGATTATGGTGCGCGAACGTGGTCGATGTCGCGACGGTGGTAGGCGTGGAGGTCGTGGGAGATCTCAGTCTGCTCCGTCGCCTATTATCCCCATGGCTCCTGTATCCCCTCCCGCGGAAATTCCTCAACAGAACTGTCCTGGTAGTAGGCCCTTCCCGCATAACACCTTCCAGACCACCCATTTCAAATTTCATAGTCGTCTCAACAAGCCCATCCTCTCGGCCAGTATCACTGTCATTTTTACGGAGGAAGAAGCTCAGTCTAGCACTTCGGTGCATTCTTCGGCGTCGCTGTCTCAGGGTGGCAAGCAGAACGGAGAAGACGTGGGAAATATTTTCAATTCTGATGATGTGCAGGCAGAGGGAGGTATGCCTGAGGACATCAAGCAACCTGACGGCATCCTCCAGGGCGTCTCAGGCTCTATTGACCCGGCAAGTCATTCCTATGGCATCCGGCGTTCGGTGGCTATTCCTGACAGCAGTGGTGTGAAGGCTGAGACCACAGTTGGCGATGTTTGTTTGGGCCCTGCATGCCCGGTGGTGGAGGAACTTAAGGACCACGACATGGTAGTCTGATGCCTCCTGAGCCATGATTTCATCCCCAGTTTTCTTCTCTGTTCTCCAGGTCGTTGCTTATGTTTATCTGGTTTTGACAATGTTTTTTGCAAAAGGTCTTCGGCTATGCAGTTGTTTTGCTTTGGGAATATGGTCAGTTTAGACAGCCTGATTGTTGACCTCCTTCTTATCTTACTATGGTTTTCCAACATGCACAATTCTCAATATCTGGTGTTTTGGAATGTTGTATCTGGTGTTTTGGGATGTTGTATCTGGTCTTCCCATCCATGGGATAGTCGCAATATGCTGATGGACAGTCTCAGCTCTGCTATGAGGTCTCAACCTCCTTGTAAATGTATTTTTACTTTCTTTTAATAGAATTAGTATTTACTAAGAATATATATATATATATATATATATATATATATATATATATATGAAGAATCATCCCTTAATAGGAAAATTCTTTGCCATTGGCCTTCCAAAAAAAAAGTCCTCTCCTATTTTATTAAGTAAAAGTGGAAGCCAATGGGCCAAATCAAATTAGAGTTGGGAGCAAAGGGTGTTTTCACCATTATTTTGCTAATGTAGAAGACCACATGCGAGTTTTAAAAATCAATCCATGTTCCCTTAAATTTGTTGGATTATATCTCTGGTTATGGATAGAGAGATTTGTTTTGAACAAAGAGGACTTCACAGTAGCCCCAGTTTGGATCTGAATGTACTCCCTTCCTAAAGAGTTCTAAGATGAAGAAATATTAGCTAGCATTAACAATGCTCTAGGCCACTTCGTAAAGTTTTGAAAGCCACAAAAAATCTAGGTACATATCCTACACCCATGTATGTGTATACATGAATATCTCAAAACCCCTTCTCGAGTCAATTGATAATTATTAAAACGAGACCTATAAGAAAACCCTATATTATGAACACATTCCATTATGTTGTCGAAGATGCTAATAATATGGGCATCTCTATAGAAATTGTCTCATGCTTGTACCCAATACCACTCCAGATCAAACCCAAGCCGCAGATGAGGATGGCTTCTCAACATTGATAAACCACCACCATATACATAAGCCTCCTATATAAGTTATAGGAGAAGTTTATCAATATCAGAGTGAGTAGCAGTTTGATAAACCATCGCCACAAACATAAGCCTCCTATTATGCATCTATATAAGTTTATAATACGAATACAATTTCCCTATGCATAATGCCCATCCCAGTATAGGGGTGATGTGTAGGTGTAATGTAAGAAAGTTTGTCAACATGTTTACATGTCTTAGTATGTTGAATTTATATTAATATGTACAATTTATAATAAGTAAAAGATTGGTAAACATTTACATGTTGGTTAAAATTAATATAGGGGCCAATATGGGGGAGATGAAATAATGTCTGTAAAAAAGTTAAAAGTAATAAAAATAATAAAATTCAATTTGTTACATTGTAATTTTGTTTTTATTAATAAAATTGCTATAACTTTTTAGATAAAAGGAAATCATTATATACATATCACATTAAAATATATAACATATAATCCATTTTACCTTATAAATTAGAATAATGATTATGATTATGTAAAGAAATTTAAATGTAATTAATAAGCACATACAAAATTGAATACTTACCATATAACAATATACTGAACCATGGATATTCACGTCCACTTTGCCATGGATATTATTAACTTGTAAATAGACTTTGATACAATACCACGGGCCAATACCATGGCTCAAAACCATCTCTCATTTCACAATCAAAGTATTTTATTTCAATTTAATTTTATAACATTTTTTATTAAATTTAAAATAAAAAGAAGATTATAATTACTTTTGAGATATATCTATACCCTCTATGACATTAAAATATATATTATATAAAAGTAGTTATAAATTAAGATATATTTTACCATATAAATAAAAATAAAAATGTTGTTACCATATTTAAATTTCATTAATAAGCACATAAAAACGCAATACTTACACTATAACAAGATTTTAAATCTTGGATATTCACTCTCAATTTACCATGGATATTTTAACCATATCATATGATGGGTCATCAATACCATATGCCCAAAAACCATCTCTCATTTCACTATCAAAATAATACTTACAATATAACAAGATTTTAAACCATGGATACTCACCCCACTTTACCATGGATATAATCAACCATAATATACCATGGGTCAATACCATGGCTCATCAATACCACATGCCCAAAAGTCATCTCTCATTTTACAATCAAAATATTTTATATTTTATCATTTTTTTCTTTTAATTTAATTTTATTACATTTGTTGGCTGAGAGACACTCTCCATCAAAGTATGGAAGATACGTGATCCAGGGGATCAAATCAGTGCTCAAAATTAAAAGTGTGTGACAAAACTAGAAACCTAAATGAATGGATAGATCTTGTCGATCTGAATCCAACGCATTTCATTTCACTCAAAACCGATATCATATGCTCTCGATATCATGTTCTGATCAAATTGTCAAACAACTAAAATTTTAAAAGTTGGGTTACAGGTAGCCCAGTCAACAGTCCATGCGCTGGCTAGGTATTTGACTTGGAAGTTGACTATATTTTTGTGGGCCAATCTTTTTTTGACAAGTGGCATCTTCGATTTAGTCGAAATCGTGTCATTTCTATTGGTTTATGGTTTGTGAAGTGGACCAATTAGGGAGAGCCACGTGGGCCAATCCTTGGCAGCCACGTGGCCTCTTGTTGGCATTGCAAAATTTTGGTGGAAGGCCAAACGGGCCTGGCAAGAATCGAACCATGGACCGACTGAGTGGTAGGGCAACTCTTTACCATTGCATTGCGTGGTGGTGCTTACTACATATGGGTCACAATATCTATATAAAGTTTGCAAAATGCGTCATTAGGGGAGGGGGGTCGAGCTAAGCCCTAGCCCCTAGCCACTCCAGCGCCCATGGGACCGCAGGTGGAGGGGCCAAGGGGCTAGGCCTTAAGCCAGTCCATGCCCACAACTTATATCACCGACGGAGTTAGCAAAAAATCGGGCACGCAAAAAAGAGGAGGGGACCAGCCCCAAGACATAGGACAAGTCACAGGACCAAGGGCACGACGGTTATAAGGGGGCCACCCCTAGGTCACTGGGAACCAATGCGACCAGGAGAGCAACGTATTTAGAGGGACTAAATAGATGGTGGAGTTAGGCCCCAGAATCTTGGCCCCCTATGCGGTCATATGTGCACCACGTGATCGAAATTTTCAAGACAAGGGGCTTAATGGGCAGACTAACCATCCTACAATTTCGCTTGTGAGGCGAAATTGTAGGCCAGATTTGCATGTCGGTTCCAGATTTCGGGCACTCAAGCTAGGTTTGGGCCGAATTGGAGGATGATTAGCTATAGAATTTGGAAACAACTAGAAACAAGCATAACCTACTAAATTTTTGGCCAAATGAGGTGCAAAAAGAACCAATATGTGGGTTTTTTATAGTGTTGGATCCATTGGAGACATCCGGTTTTATGTTTGAGCTATGTAAAATCATGTAAACATGCTTTTGAGCACTTAATGAAAGAGGCCCTGCATTGGAAGATGGACTAGGAGATGTAGCCCATGAGAGGGGTGAACTCATTTATCATGTTTTGTGTTGTGTGTTTCAAATATGCTTATTTTGTCTCTGTTTGGTTGTAATTTGTGGCTAAATTCACTTGTTTAATGTGTTTAGTAAATTGATCCTCCACCCAAAAGACATATAATTCTCACTTGCAAATTGTTAAAAATCTTCAAGTTTTCAATTATAAATCATTTTGGTATCGGAGCACAGGTTATTGTGAAGGTTTGATTTGTTTGCAAGTGTTTTTCTGATGCTTACAAGGTTGGAGCTCAAAAGAAGAGAAGGAAAACTTGTGGAGCCAAAATCTCAAATTGTTTCAAGGAGAACAAACACACCTCAAGTTTCAATAGTCATGGCACATGAAGAAGGTCTTGAAGGGATGTTTGAAGATGAAAGGACTTTCAGAAAAGAATTCTTTGAGATGTATGAAATGGTAAAGGTTCTTTATGAAGAAAGGAATTTAAGATTGTATGGAGAAATCTCAAAACCTCCCGGAGGAAAAGGAGACAAACCTCCAAAAGGAAATGGAGGAAATGGCGACAAGCCACCACCTTTACCTCCATCCTCACCTTCATCTTTAGCTTCATCATCTACTACTTCTTCTACCCTTTCAAAAACACCTCCAAGTTCCCCAAGGGGTCATGGTAAAACTCCTTTGCTTAAGCTTGATATTAAGTTTGAATTGCCTATGTACAATGGAGAGGTAAATCCAAAGAGATTGGATAATTGGTTCGTTGGATTGAAGTGTATTGCAAGATACAAAGAATCAAAGATGATGAAACCAAGATTCAAAGGCAAAGACAAGAAGAACGCTTTAGTTAATAAAGAGGGAGAAAAGCTCACCTGTAAACATTGTTCAAAAGAAGGACATGATGAAGACCATTGTTGAAAACCTCATCCTGAAATGAGACCCAAAAAGTTTAATAACATGGAGAAAGACAAGATTGCTAGAACTACACAACAAGATTTAGGTTCTAATTCCGGAGATGAAACAAAGATTACAACCATGCGTTTGAAGGTAATGACATTGCAAGTACTAGTTCTTCAAATTGTCTCAATGATACTCAATATGAAAAAACAAGAATAGAGCTTTTCCACATTAGATCCATTTCAAAACATACCAAGATAGATACATTGTTTGATAGTGGTTCACAAGCAAATCTTATCTCAGAAGACATTGTCAAGAAGTTGAATTTAGAAACCATTCCTCATCCTAAACCTTATCCTTTAGGTTGGGTATGTGAGAATGAAAAATTGCAGGTGACAAAGAAATGCATACTTAGATTTGCAATCACTGCAAACTTTCTTGATGAGGTTGAACTTGATGTAGTTTCGCTTGATATATGTGGTATTGTTTTGGGAAGTCCATATCTTTATGATAGGAGAGCTATTTTTCATCACCATGAGAACAAATATCATTTGTTCAAGAATGGGATTGAGTACATTGTTAGAGCGCATAACAAGAAATTGAGTTTATCTCTTATGAATGCTGGACAAATGAAGAGGATTGTTAATGCTAGTTAGAATTTTGCATTGTTAATGTTCAAGCACAAAGATGTTGAGGAACCTAAAGCCTTTCAAGGATATGAATCAAGTTTGAAATATGATTTTATTGAGGTTTCTAATTCATGTGATAAGATGTTTCAGGAGTCTAACAAGTTGCCTCCTAAAATAGGTAAACAAAATGAAGTGCAATTGCAACAACATGCTTCCTTGTTGAACATTGATGTGAACAATATGCCAGTGTTAAAGCATGAAGAAGTCAAAAAGCAAATGCAAAGGCTATTTTACAAAGAGGACATTGGTCCCAAAACATCTTCTTGTGGGTTTCATAATGTTTTGGCTTTGAAGAAGGATGGTGCATGGCGATGGCGATCACATTTGGTAAAGAGTCAAGCCAAGTGCAAGGCTAGACATGCTAAGCATCGTTATGGCGAAATTGTTCAAGGCAAAATAAATTTGAAATTGAATAATTTTCCTTTGATTGAAGGTCGAGGAGAGAATGTTCAGATTTCTTTAGCAATTTTTTTCTCTTCTAAACAATGAACATCTTGAAGAATTGCAACAAGGTCCTATCTTTGACAAGAAAGACAAATACTTCAAAAGTGAAGTACGTTTATCAAGAGCTCAAAGCGACAAAAACAAACAAAACCAAATGGGTTGAGGTTGGAAGGGTGAGGGAATTGTACCCTCATCTAATTGTTGACTGAAAATGATTTTTTGGAGGTCCAAAAGCTTCCAATGGGGAAGAGTGATTCAGGGGATCAAATTAGTGCTCAAAATCCAAAGTGTGCAATAGAGCTCGAAACTTAAATGACTGGATAGATCTCGGTGATATGAATCCAATGCAATTCGTTTCACTCAAAACCAATATTGTATGCTTCCAATATTGTGTTCTGATCAAATTGCCAAACAACTAAAATCTTAAAAGTTGGGTTGCAGGTAACCCAGTCAATATTTTGTACGCTGACTAGGCATTTGACTAGGTAGTTGACTGTATTTTTGTGGGCCAGTGGTTTTCTGACAAGTGGCATCTTCAGATTGGTCGGAATCGTGTGGTTTCTATTGGTTTATGGTTTGTGAAGTGGACCAATTAGGGAGAGCCACGTGGGCCAATCCCTGGCAACCATGTGGCCTCCTGTTGGCATTGAAAAATTTTGGTGGAAGGTTGAATGAGCCTAGCAGGAATCGAACCATGGACCGACTGAGTGGTAGGGAAACGCTTTACCATTGTGCCGCGTGGTGGTGCTTACTACCTATGGGTCACAATATCTATATAAAATTTGCAAAATGCGCCATTGGGGGAGGGAGGTCGGGCTAAGCCCTAGCCCCTAGCCACCACAGCGCCCACGGGACCACAAGTGGAGGGGCCAAGGGCTAGGCCTTAGCCTGACCCACGACCACAACCCACAACACATATCACCGATGGAGCCAGTAAAGAATTGAGCACATAGAAAAGAGGAGGGGAACCAATGCAACCAGGAGCACGACCCATTCGGAGGGGTTAAACAGATGGTAGAGTTAGGCTCTATAATCTCAGCCCCTTATGCAATCATATGTGCACCACGTAACTAAATTTTTCGGGACAAAAGGCTTAATGGGAGGACTAACCATCCTACTATTTTGCCCATCGAGCAGGATTGTAGGCCAAATTTCTGCGCCAGTTGCAGGTTCGGAGCGCTCAAGCTAGGTTTAGGCTTAATTGGAGGATGATTAGCTATAGAATTTGGAAAAAACTGGAAACATGCATAACTTATTCAATTTTTGGCCAAATGAGGTGCAGAAAGAACCCAGATTGGTGTTTTTGGATCCATTAGAGATATCAATTTTGTTGTTTGAGCTATGTAAAAGCATGTAAACACACTTTTGAGCACTTAATGAAAGAGACCCTACATTGGAAGTTGGACCAGGAGATGTGCCCCAAGAGAGGGATGAACTCCTTTATCATGTTTTGTGTTATGTGTTTAAGATATGCTTATTTTGTCTCAGTTTGGTTGTAATTTGTGGTTAAATTCACTTGTTTTATGTGTTTAGTAAATTGATCCTCCACCCAAAACACATATAATTTTCATTTGCAAATTGTTAAAAATCTTCATTTTTTCAATTACATATCAAGACTTAATGTCATGTTATATTATGTTATCGAAACATTTTGACTCGGTCAAATTACATAAAAATAAAAATGAAAATGAAAAATAAAGTTATTAATTAAAACATTTTGCCTCGGCGAAATTACATAAAAATAAAAATTAAATTAAAAATTAATAATTAATAATTAATAATTAATAATTAAACCATCCTAGATCCATCTTAACTCCGGATCTATCAAGCTCAAGGTTTTCACCTTAAGAGATTTGATCCCTTTCGATGCTTGATAGATCCCAAGTTAAAATGGATCTAGGCTAGTTTAAATAAAACTACCAGCATAGATCCATCTTAAGCACGAATCTAACATGAGCCAAGAGGGATTAAATTTCTTCAAGTGCAAACTTATTATAAAGTGCAAAAAATAATGTGTAATTTTTCATTATTTAAATTGTATTTTTAAATGCTACAAAGATTACATAACTTAAACTTGTAACTCCAAAAAATCTTTGTTGAATTTCAACATAAAAAATAATTAAACTATAAAACCACTTTAAATGTTTTAACCATAAAACTTATTTTTTTCAATATTTTCATATGATATATACATGCTTTTTTAAACAATATATAAAATATTTTACATAACATGTGCATTGAGTATTTTATGGGCGCACATTAAAATGATTTTTTATTATTAATATATTTTTAGTATATGTCAATTTCAATTCCTATTAAAATATTTAATTCATAACCCACATCGGATGTTTTATTATATGCGTTGACTTTTGAATTAATTTTAAGTTGACCAAAAATTAAATTAAGATATCTAATGTTTACATTATAATTTTTTTTTTTAAATGTGATTTTTCTAGATTCTGATTGGTTAAATGACTTGGAGTCTTATTTTGCAGTCATTATATTGCAATCAGTTTATACTTGCAAGTTGACAGAGACCGTAAGGGTCACGTGGCAAGGCTCCGGCCTCTGGGCAGCATAACTCCTAAGGAAATTCGAGTTTGTAAATTTAAGGGACGTGTTTGTAATTATTTATAGTATTTCGATGCTCAGCTATCAATTACCGAAATCGTGCATATTATTGTTCAAAAGATATAAGTATGCGTTATTTATTTGAAAAGATTGACCGAGAAATGCATTTATGTGAAAGTACATGGCTGTTATTTATTTAAAATCTCTGGATACTACGATAGAAAGTACATCTATGAAATAAATCTAGATACTAAAACTCATATACCATTATTGCTGAAGTGAACTCAGATCTCGATTTAGATTTTGTGAGTAGACACAATCATGGATAGATTATATTATATTCATTTTATAGATATTTTAATATATCATTCAAATGAGCATTTCCAGACAACATTGGAATTTGAAATATTTAATGGCATTGAAGTACACAAAAACACAGATTAGATTATCTTGAATAATTTGTTGATATAGAGTATTTGCATAAAAAGTTGGTATTCGAAATATTTAATGAAGTTGAAGTATAATATAAGGCACTCCAGAATTGTATAGCAATTACTTTTACGACTCTTTAGGATTACACTGATAATCAATTAGGTGGCCCCTTGTATCATTCCATGGGGATTTTGATTCAAATCTGACAGTTGTAACAGTAATAATCGTTAAATTTCATAAAACTACCATTTCTTCAATTTATGAAAATTCAACTGTGATGGGTCTTTAAAATATAATTTAGGGTAACAATCTTAAAATTGTTTGCCAAACAATATGAAATTTTTATTAATTTTGAAAAGGTTTTTGGCGTATCGTATGTGAGAGAGAAATTGTTAGTTTTACACAATGATGCTGACAATACCTACTCTTCCTGCAACTACGACCTGAAGTCCTCAGATCCTCCCGCATCTTCGACCCAAATAACTTCTTTTAATTGATCTTGCAATCAGGTTTGAATTTCTCTTCTTCTTTAATTCATGTACTGAATTTCCAGTGAGTTCATTTATGCCTACAATCCTGCTTTTTATGTAGATGTTGACGACATCCACAATCACAAATTGGTGGCCCATTTTAAAATGTTATCTGTACTACAAGGATGATGTCACAGAATCTCCTTCATCTCATTCAAAATTAGAACATGATCTTAGGTTTCTTATGCTAAATATTTTCTTATTAAATCCAATTAAATCATTTAGCATTGTGGTCGCTCTCCGTGGTTCATGTTTTCATCCATCAACACTTTGGATCATTATTATCCCTGCCGCTCAGGGTACAATGCATTCACAAATGAGTTGAATTTTGAATTAGTTTTAAATTGACCAAAAATTAAATTATGATATCTAATGTTTATATTATGACAAAATTTAAATTATTTTTCTAATAGGTTGATGATTATTTTAGAAAAGATCTTTCTCTACTAATAAATCTAAAATTAGGAGAGGCACGAAATGGAGGTCCAAGCTAGGACAACAAGCGACCATGGCTAGCTGCTTTGTGGAAGCCGCAAAAGGGTGTAGTTGTTCGTACCAGTACTACACATGTTCCCATCATCGCACGTGCAGACCTCCTATGATTTTACCATGGGTGGTTTTGGGTTTTTACTCCGTTTTCATTTACCTGATCGCTCGTTCCCGCTTTACAGCTTCACTGTTTGACCTCTGGCCTCCCTTGCCGGTTTCTGTCGCTTTGTTGCTCCTCCCTCTGGCGGTTACCAAGGCAGCTGGCATTGGTTTTTACCCAGACAACAATGGACCTAGAAATGGTGGATTATTCGGAAGAGGAAATAGTGGAGGACTCCATCTAGACTTCGCGACCTGCTAAGTTGGGGACCATTTCGTTTGGCGAGGCTTTGCATGAGACAATTTCTGGGCTTCCTGCACTATCTGGACCGCCGGACCACCAGCTCGTCCTGGCGGATGACCCTCCTGCCTGGTCGTCGCTCTCAACTCCCCCGACGTCCCCGTCAACCTTAGGGTTTGCAACGGGTTGCCTTAACCCTAACTCTCCCTCCCCGGCCCTTGGATAGTTTTCTCTCCCCGATTTTTCCATAAACCCTCCCTCGCCCCGTGCCCCCTCAGTTTCCCCACCTCCGCTAGCCCCGTCATGCACTTCCCCTCTTCCCTCTCCCAGTTTCACTGGTATTCCCCCCCAGCGAACCCCCCCATACAGGAGCGCTCCTCAGAAGGTCGCGGGAACCCTGCAGCTGAGGATAGGACAGTAAAGAAGACACGGTGCTTCAGAACAAAGGAGGTGGACTCATTCCTCAGGTTGGAGGAAGACATTCGGCTGGGAGAGACCATGGATTTTGCTGATAGGGTACTGGTCGGCAGAATTCGGGGATGCAACTACACCGTGACTCGACTGAAATCTTGGGTTTCAGAGGTCTGGGGGAACCACTTGGTGGAGTTGCCTATTGTGCAAACTTTCGTAAAGGGTTGGTTTGCTCTCAGATTCTCCAGGCCTAATCTCACGAACTGGGTACTCTCGTCGTATTGGCATTTTGAACATGCCCTGGTCCTGCTGAAGAGATGGTCCCCCCTTTTCGATCTAGACACGGAGCAACTCGGAGTCGGGCCGATTTGGGTAAGGCTTCCTGGCCTCCCCCTGCATTTCTGGTCGGAGGACATCTTCAGACGTATTGGGAATTCAATCGGCACATATATGGAATCAGACAAGTCATATCTGTCCACGGGAAAGATGGCATTTGCAAGGATACTGGTTCATATGGACACTCGAGGGGGTCTGCAAGAATATCTAACGATACAATGGAGGTATTTCACACGGAAGCAACCCCTAGATTACGAGGGCATACCTTACAGATGTCGGCGCTGCCATAAAGTGGGGCACGTGTACAAAGATTTCCCTCTGGTAAACAAGCAAGTGCAACAGCCGGTGGAGATCGTGCTAGAAAACCGTCCCCCATGGGAGGAACCTCCATCTGCTATCAAGGAAGTTCAGGGCCCTCCAGAACTGACCGATGCGAACAAGGACCACGAGAAAGACTATAGAAAGAAGCGTGGGAAGGCTCCTCTCCGCCTCTAACCAGAGCACGAGCAGCCATAGGGGATGCTAACACCACGGGTATGTCTTCTCTCTCCCTCTCCTCTGTTATTTCTGCCAATGTTACTTCTGTTATGCCTTCTCTTTCCAAGCATGTTTGTTCAAATGTTCCCCTGGATCTTCCTTTAAGCGCACCCTCTCCCCCCCCCTCTGGACCTTCCCTTCTGTCCCCTATGGTCCAGCAATGCACTATTGCCCCTCCCTCCTCCCCGTTTTCTCCTTCCCTCAGCCCTCTCTCTCGGAGGCATCCCTTTCCCCTTACCTGAACCCTGTTACCCCCTCCGCTCCCAGATGCGCCCTCAAGGGCTTGACTCTATTGGCTTTGAGGTCATTGCCTCCCCCCCCCACCCCAAGTCTAGAGGGTGACCCTCCCACCTCTCCAAAGCCATGCATCAGGCTGGAGAGGAGGTTGCCTCTGGCAAGCAGAAAACTTTAAATTGGGCTCTTAGAGTGGAGCAAGCCCCTCCCCCCCCCCCCCCTCCATGAAGCTCCTCTCTTTTAATTGTCGTGGGATGGCTAGCCCAGACAAGAAACTAGCCCTCAAGCGCTTATTTGCCTCTGAGCAGGTCGACATCATTTTCCTTCAAGAAACCCTTGGCTCTGCTTCTGCTGTATCCTCCCTTCTTGCTTCTTGGCTCCCAGGATGGTCCTTTCACTCTCTCGATGCCTCAGGTAGATCAGGGGGCTTATCCCTGGGCATTTGTAATAGAACTATAAAATTTTGAGTGTATGGGGAGGCCAAGGTTTTCTGGGTGTAGACATATACTCCCCAACCCTTGAATCGGAGTTCCGGATCCTCAATGTGTATGGACCCTATCAGGACAGGATGGCTTTTTGGAGACCTCTCCTCAGCTCGTCTCTTCTTCTCCAAGACAATGTTATAATCAGGGGCGATCTTAATTTCTCTCTGGGATACTCAAAATCCTGGGGTAATCATGCCCAGGTGGATGCTTTGACGGGTCATTTTGAGAACCTCTTGGAGACCCACAGTCTTGTCGATGTCCCTTTAGCAAAAAAGCAGCCTACCTGGCGGAATAACAGAGTGGGAGAAGCCAGTTTGGATAGAAGACTCGATCGCTTCCTTACTAAGGAAGGCCTGATCAATGGAGGACACTGTATTAGACAATGGGTAAGCTCGGGTGGGCTGTCGGACCATCGCCCCATATACTTGGAGATACAAGATGTTATTAGTAAGCCAAAGGCCCCTTATAAGTTCAATTCTACCTGGCTGCAAGATATGGAATATATCAAGCTTGTGACGGACTTCTGGAAGGCACACCCTCCTAGTGCATCGGGGGACATAACTCAGAATTTCCTCCTCAATATGAAGGAACTGAAGAGCCTATCTAAGTCTTGGGCTCGGAAGAAAAAGGAGGCGGACGATCTATCCCTCCAGGAGGCAGAGAGGGCTATACTCTCGTTTGAGGAGGACACAGGAGGGGTCTTGAGGACCCAAGATCAGAAAGAGGCCTACAGTGTTGCGCTTCAAAAGAGAACCCAAGTTCTAACAAACAGAGAAGCGAATTGGAGGCTCCGGAGTAGGGCTATCTGGCTGAAGGAGGGGGACGATAATACAAAATTCTTCCATAAACATGCAAATGGTAGAAAGGCTATAAATACTATCTGGGAACTAAAGGATTCGGAGGGAAGATCGGTTCAATCCTTCAGAGAGTTGGCTTCTCTAGCTTGCTCACATTTTCACAATATATATAAAGCCCCTCCTTATGCCTCCCTGGCCGAAGTGATGAAAACCGTCCAGCTTTTCCCGAGATTTGTTGAGCAGGAGATGGAACAGGAGCTAGCGGGAGAAGTGTCTATGAGAGAGCTGGAAGATACTTTAAAAATGTTGAAGAAAGAGAAGAGTCCGGGTCCGGATGGCTGGACCATAGAATTCTATGTGACTTTCTTTGAGGTGCTGGGGGCGGACCTCCTGCAAATTATCGAGGAGAGCAGAAAGAGAGGAAGGATCTCGGGTAGCTTGAAGGCCACATTCATCGCCCTCATTCCAAAAACTGACAAACCCTCCTCCTTTGATGGATTCAGGCCCATATCCCTCTGCAACTGCATTTACAAAATTATAGCCAAAATCATTGCTAACCGCTTAAAGCCTGTCCTCTCGCTCCACATATCCCAAGAGCAATTTGCCTTCTTGCACAACCGACAAATCCATGAGGCCATTGGGACGGCTCAGGAACTCCTCCATTCAGTTCAGTACCAGAAAACAAAAGGCATGATCCTGAAGATTGACCTCTCAAAAGCTTTTGACAGAGTCAACTGGCTATACCTCTGCATGCTCCTTACCCATATTGGCTTCCCCTATCCTTTTATCAAATGGATCATGAGCTGCATAACCGATGTT
Source organism: Pinus tabuliformis (assembly GCA_031772625.1). NCBI lineage: Eukaryota > Viridiplantae > Streptophyta > Pinopsida > Pinales > Pinaceae > Pinus > Pinus tabuliformis. The sequence continues at coordinate 602,198,596 of CM062812.1, read as the reverse complement.
CCCTTCTGTGTGTTGATAAATGGCTCGGCCTCCCCTCTTTTTCATGCAGAAAGAGGACTCAGACAAGGATGTCCCCTGTCTCCTCTTTTGTTCCTCCTGGTCATGGAGGGCCTCAGCAGATATATTCATGAGGAGCATAGGAATGGGCGCTTAAAGGGCATAAAAGTTATTGATACCCTTGCCTTGACTCACTTGTTTTTTGTGGACGACATCCTCATCTTTCTCGATGGTAGCCTGAGTGACCTCACAGCTCTCCACCAAGTCATGGGGGTCTTTCAAAAGGCTACAGGAATGGTTGTAAATGAATCCAAATCTACTTTGTCTGCACTTGGATGTGCTCAAAACGAGATGTTATTTGCACTCAAGAGATTCCCCTTTGTCACCTATCCGTTTGAAGAAGGCCTGAGATACTTGGGATACCGTTTGAAGCCATTTGGCTACAAAATTGTGGACTGGATCTGGCTGATCACAAAGGTGGAAAAGCGCCTGAATATATGGTACCATAAATACTTATCCAGAGCCGGTAGACTAATTCTGATTAAAGCGGTCCTGGAGGCAACCCCAGTCTACTAGATGTCCCTAGCATGGATCCCTAGAGGTATCCTGGACAGGCTTCAGAAAATATGCTGCAGATTTTTATGGAAGGGGAACCAGACTGGTAGAATTTTTGCTTGGACAAGATGGGAGACTCTGGCGCTGCCCAAACGTTGGGGGGGTGGGGGATAAAGAGGCTAGATTTCTTCTCAAAAGCGCTAGCGGCAAAACTGGGTTGGCAGCTTCTTAACAAAGACAGCCTTTGGACGAAGGTAGTAACTTCAAAATACATTAGCCCCATCAATCCGCTGGACTGGATTCGACATGATCAAAGAACATTCGGGAACATCTCCAACATTTGGAAAGCAGTAAACAAAGCAAAGGACCTAATAAGGAACGGTTTGACTTGGAGAGTTCGCTCGGGCTCAAACGTGCGTCTGGGAGTGGACCCGTGGGTGGGGTGTGGCAACGCTCACAAACTCCCCGAAGACCTAAGACTCCATCTAGCTGAACAGGGGATTTCTCATCTCAGTCAAATTGCAGACAGCGAGCGATCCACCTTAGCACAACAGGCCTGGAAATCGGGAGCAGCCCTAAATATTCCCATACAGTGGCAACAAATTTGGAGACTCTACATTACAGCGCTAACAGAGGCTAACATCAGGATCATGGAAGGGGAAGATGAGCTTATTTGGGCTTTTGCAAAACATGGTTACTACGCACCTAAGACTGGATACCAGGTGCTCATGGAACCTTTTAAGCCACCAGACTCTAAGATAAGATGGAATCTCCTCTGGAAACTCAAAGCTACCCCCAGAACAAAGCTGCTCATATGGTCCATCTTAAAAAACAAGGTCCCTACGGGGGAAAATCTGATGAAGCGATCTTTCGTTGGACCGTTCTGGTGCCACCTTTGCAGAAGCAGCAACGAGGACATAGAACACCTCTTCCTGGATTGTCCTTGGGCACAGGATCTTTGGAATGGCATCCAGACAACACTTTCCATCAGGCCCAGCTGGCAGGGGTTAGCAGTAAAGGAGGCGTGGATCTCTTGGTGGAGGGATACATCTGGAAAGGAAAGGAACCTGCCTCTGCTAATCTGCTGGGCGATTTGGATAGCCAGGAACGAGATAATTTTCTCGCAGAAGATCCCACACTAGCCCTCCATTCACAACAGAATTGTAGCAGATTATCACATGATCCCTGAAGAGTCCTAAAAAAAACCAGCCAAAGAATGTTGAGACAGAAGTCATTAACAAATCAATCCCTTGGGCTTATTTCGATGGTTCAGCTCAAGAGGCAGGTTGCGGCAAGGGAGCGATTCTATTCTTATCAAAAACCCATTTTTACAAAATCCAAATGGGATTAGGACGGGAAACCAATAACTATGTCGAGCTCATTACTGCAAAAAACATTATCCTTTTTGCCTTACAAAAACAATGCTCCAACCTGCAGCTTTTTGGTGACTCAAAACTGGTTATAAACTGGATCAACAAAAAATATACATGTTCTGCTTTCACTTTGAGGCATATACTAGATGAGATTCATAGACTTGTCATGCGTTTTGACTCTTTCACTTGTCATCACATTTACAGGGAGCGGAACACCACTGCTGACTACTTATCCAAAGAAGCAGCGATCAGGGACGACAACTCTTGGATGATCTGCGAAGATTTGGACGAGGTCGTGTATCAGCATTATCACAGGCCATTCGTAGACCCTGAAGCACTATAAGAGCAGCACTGGAATGAAACATTTTAACTCAGTTTTTTGATGAAGATCATATATTTTTTGTTTATCTGTTTTGATAATTATGTAAATAGTCATCGGTTACTCTTTATCCTCTGAGAAGAGGACAGAACTTATAAGTGTTTTGAACTATATGTACTCCCTGCGAGGAGGAATGCACAATTTTCTCACATTTTTGGTTGGACAGGGAGTGCCAGATCAAAGTAATGCTTATGCATATACAGAATGTAATTTTCATCTTTATTAATGGAAATTACGACTTTTTCCACGAAAAAAAATAAAAAAATAAATAAAAAATAAAAAATAAAAATTGATGATTATTTTTGGTTTTAAATTAAATTGTCATAAATAAAAATTATATTAAAAAATAAAAAGTCTAAAAAAATTGTTATAATAATTTAGACTTTGTTACAATACTCAATATCACATGCCTAAAAACCATAACTCATTTCAAAATCATAATATTTTATTTTGATTTTCCCAAGGTATAACCCATTCAATAATAGTTTGAACCCTGAATTAATTCAAGATTGACTAAATATTAATTTTTCAATATATAAAGTTTACATTACAAAAGAAAATTTATATATATATATATATACTCTGATTGGTGGAGAAAATTTTCCTCTTATTGAGCGATGATGATTTTTGTAGATAAATTATACGTTTATAGTCATGTTTAATTTCCACACTGTTTTCAACATGTGTGAGGATAACTTCAAGGATTATTGGGAGAGGAAAGGACTATGAAGTTCTTACTGTATCCAAAACTAGGGTCTCGTGCAGTTATACTATAAACAAGAAATTTTAACAAGAAATTCGGACAATTGAACGGGAACTAAAGATAATTTACAAGGGCAAGAGCTAACGGGTTTGACATTGGGCATTAAATGTCCGGCTACATGCGCCCCCGATAGCTTTTTAACACTTATTTTTTATTTATCTATCATCACGCGCGCATGTTATAAAAAGCTATAGGGAGGCGCATGTAGCCGGACATTTAATGCCCAATGGCAGACCCGTTAGCTCTTGCCATTTACAAGGAGTATTTTGAAAACATATCACGACAAGTGTAGGATTGCCCAAACTGCATAATGAGTGGTGGTTCATAAACCATTAAATTGATGTAAAAAGGGGTAGTTAAATTAGGATTTTAGTTTTTCAAACGATATCTTTGTTGTCTTAAGGATTTAAAAGGGTATTCTCTATCGAATATACATTTAAATCTATCTAAATCTGGTAGGGCGTGTTGATTTAGATAGGGCACGTTGATTTCCCTTAATGTCCAGTCTATATTTAAATTATTACAATGGCATGGTACATGTTTGACATGTCCACGTTTCAACAACTTTAATGTGCAAATCTAAATTATCATGGTGATTAGTTTCCAGATTAATTACATACTACCCATATTTACTTAGATTATTTAGGTTATTTGGTGTGGAGAGTTTTAAAAACAATCTAAAAAACAAAAACACTTATCAAATAAAAAATAAATAAATTATTTAATTTCATGGAAAATTATTAATTATTTTAATAGAAAATTATTTTAAATATAAAATTTGTTTTATAATAATGGATAATTTATTTTAATATAAATTTAATCATAATAATTTCTTATGATAGAGACCACACACTCATTCATGTGTATGTTTCTATCTCAAGAAAAAGGCAAAAATAGTTCACATGTCCCGTCAACTTAGAGGATCAGAAAACTTGTCATTGAAAAAGGTTTTTACAATGATTATCACATTTAACGTGTTTGACTCCTCAAATATTTAAAATAGTATGTTTGAAACCTAAAACGGAAGTGGACAAGTGTTTAAAAATTCGAAGTGTTAATGGACATGAACTTGTATCGAATTTTTAAAAAAATTGTGAAGACTTTATTATTTTGGTTGAATATATTGTTTATATTTCAACAAAAATCTGCATGAATTTACAACAAAATGCGAATACACATGTAAATAAAAAAATATATTATAGATTTCTTTCACCTATGTGCTTAATTTAATTTGCAATAATCATGCAATCCTCCATTGCAACCACCACTCATTTGCAATATCACAACTACTCATGATAACTTATTTTTATTAACTTATTAGTGTCAAATTTTCAAAGCAAATTTACTATTAAAAAAAAACAAAAAATTGTATTATTAAATTTATATAAACATGAGAAATATATTATAAATAATAAACTATGAAACAATTTATTACCAAATTTTAATAAAAAAATTCAAAAGATTAAAAGAAAATATTACACATTTTTAATTTCTCACTAAAAGTTTAAAGTTCTCCACCTAAATTCAAACTTTCAATTTTCTAGTTCATTTTTATGACTATCCTCCATATTCCATTCAATAAATATAGCTATAAATACATATTTTCCTTATTCATGTTTATGAATAATAACAATTTTAATTGCGCCTTATATATTTTTTTTAACTTTGTCTTTACTGTTTTTAACTTTAGTTTAACTATATTTAAACTAAGCGGCATGGAATGCAAGTTATGTGGCCTTGTTATATACAACATTAAAATATTTTATTTTAATTCTTTTTCTTTATATATAGATATATATGAAGTTTGTTATTGGCATAAAATAGTCAACATAGATCCTTAGATTTTATTTAAAGCACCTATTAAAATATTAAACCTTACTCACTTGCAATTACTTGACATGAAATCTACATGGTAAAAGGAGGGTGGATTTTACTTGCAATTACTTTACATGAAATCTACATGGTAAAAGGAGGGTGGATTTCCATGGTTAAAAATCTTGCATAGGGGCATTATATTAATGTTGACAAACTCTCTCAAATTACACCTACATATCATCCTTATATTGGGCTAGGCATTATGCATCTAATATGAATACAAGTGCATACACAAAATTGGTGCGTCTACACCTACATATCATCCTTATATTGGGTTGGGCATTATGCATCTAATATGAATACAAGTGCATACACAAAATTGATGTGTCCACGTAATGTAATTTTATCAATAAAATTATGGTTTTTTTTTCTCCAAACAAAAAATCAATATCACATCCCTAAAAAACCATAACTCATTTCATATGACACTTGTTCATATGATTTATTTTTTTAATTAATCAATTTAATTAAAAAACAAAAATGACATAACAACTTTGGACAGAAATCTCAACCTTTGATTTGTGTATACTACCAAAAATAACTTACAATGTTTCATGGAGGTTAAATCCCTAACATCCATCTAATAATTATTAATAATTAAATTAAACCAAAATAGGCACGCCTCAGGTAATTAAGTCATAATCTCAATAGGTGTCTTGATATATCCTTTATGAAATCTCTCATCCCTGGTATGTATGATGGAAATTTGTAATTATTACATCATTTTATCCATGTTTTGATTCATGGAATCTATCCTTTGATCCATCAAAAATTTCATTCTATTTTTAAGATATTTCTAAGAATGTGATAAATCCACTTATTTCAACACACTATCACCCTTTAACCCTAATCCTACTCAGCTATCAACCTCTCCATTGTCTTTGCATCTCTTGTCAACCATGGTTGGAGCTGTGGGAGGGATTAGATGTTGCACGGGATAAACACCCCAGCCAATTCTTGAACCCCAACCCTCATTTTGTTGCAAAAGAACCAACTCCAAACCAACAAAAAGGTTCCTCATTGCATGCTTATGTGAGTCGAAGACCTCCAGGAAGTTGCCTTCCAAAAGCAACCACATATCCAAAGTTTGAAGTGCAATCTAATTGAATTGGTGAGTATATCCAATATATGAAGCATCACCCCTTAATAGGAAAATTCCTTGGCATTTGGCCTTAAAAAAAAGTCCTCTCCTATTTTATTCCGTAAAAGCGGAAGCCAAAGGGCCAAATCAAATTAGAGTTGGGAGCAAAGGGTGTTTTCACCATTATTTTCACTAATATAGAAGAATGCATGAGAGTTTTAAAAAACAACCCATGTTTCCTTAAATTTGTTGGATTATATCTCTGGTTCTCGATAAAGAGATTTGTTTTGAACAAAGAGGACTTCACAACAGCCCCAATTTAGATCTCAATGTACTCCCTTCCCAAAGATTTCTAAGATGAAGAAATATTAGTTAGCATCAACAATGCTCTAGACCACTTCATCAAAGTTTTGAAAGCCACAAAAAAATATAGGTACATATCCTATGCCCGTATATGTGTATACATGAATATCTCAAAACTGTTGAAAATAGCAACAAGAAATGCTAAAAATAGCACTGCTATAAATAGCAGTTCAACGAGTGTTGATCTTAGCAACAATGGATGGAAAAATGGAAGTGCTAAAAATAGCATTCTGTAAATAGCATTTTGGGACACCTTCCTATTTTAGTCAGTCCCTAAACTAAAATAGTGAAGTAAAATTCGAATTTGATCTTAGCAGCAGTTTGTAAAATAATTAATTAATTCATTTTGAGTTAATTAGTTAAGGAAAATCAAACTTGAAGTCTATGTGGGGACATGCAACAGTGTCTCCATTAATTGAGGAATTTATCCATCAGTTAAAGAGATAAGGATGAGTTGTAATATTGAGTTGTAATTAGTTGACTTAGTTAACTGAGTCAAGTCCAGTTAGATTAATTCAAATGGTTTGTTGAATTAATGTAAGTTCAGTTAGTTAATGCTCGCATGCATGTAACTACTACACTTCAAATAACTGAGTATTCTCTTGTAAATAACTCTTGCATGTCAGTTCAGATAGAGACCCAGTTGAGATCAGATGGAGGGGTAGTGTACTATCAGTTGCTAGAATATTCCATTATGAATATTCCTTGCATGCAGAAGGAATTCTTTCCTTGAGAATTACGCAGTTACTTCTTCAAGTTTAGTGAGTGTGATGAGGCCAATTCACACATGTGACATCATTGGACTCCAAGAAAAATTGCGCAAGGAAATAGGAAGCTTGGAGGGCTTGAGGAGGACATATACTATGTCTATTCAGTGTGTGAGCAGTATTGTTTTGATTGCAGAGAGAGTAGGATAGCTTGAGAGCTGATTCTTTTTGTAACTTGAAAAAGATTTCCACTTGTATGATAATATAGAGTTGGGGTTTTAGGCTGAGGCTTTCCCCGTGATATTTCTTTTGTGTTATGTGTGATTGATTTCTCATTCTTAGTTATATGTGTTCTCTTGATCTTGCTCAATTCGATTAAGCTTCCGCAAAGTGTTGTAGAAGTAGATCTTGTATTGTGTTTTAGTAAATTGCATAATCTATTGATATACAGTGGGAATTTATACATGGTATCAGAGTGAAGGTGATCAAGGCAAAAAACATTATACAAGAAGGAGAAGTTCAAAGTTTGGTTCCTGAATATAGAAATCGAGTTCTTATCACATCTCTATTTCACCTATGGCATTCAGTGGTTTAAGACTCAAGTATGCCCTTGATGGCAGCTCGAATTATAAAGCCTAGAAGGATCGCATGGAAGCAATATTAGAGGATAATGGTCTAAAGGACTTCATTGATCAAGAAGTCCCCAAGCCGATTGATGCTACTCAACTGGTGGAATGGAAGAAATGTGTGGCTAGAGCAAGAAGAATCCTCCTGGAGGGAGTTCGAGTCCACATTGTCTCGAGCCTCCATGGGAAGGAGACTCTGTTTTCGATGTGGAAAACATTGAAAGATTTGTATCCGAATAGCAGCGATCAAAGGAAGCTGGTGCTGAAAGACAAGCTTCGTAAGATCAAGTGTGAAAAGGGCGACACGATCTCTACATATCTGAATAAGCTCTCCACCTGTAGCGATGAGCTTGGAAGTGTAGGGATCACGACCGTTGATGATGACATGGTGAGTCTTGCACTCCTCGGTCTTCCTAAGAGCTGGCATAGCTACCAAGACCATGTTAATGGAAGAGAAAAGCTGCCAAATTGGGAACGACTTTGGTCAGATTTGATGCAGGAGGAAATAAGAAGAAGCACTAGAGATGGATCCTCATCGAAGCAAGATGATGAGGAAACTCTAGCCTTAGCGAGTAAGGCGAGGAAAGGGAAAGGGAAGGCATCCCATCCCAAATCCGGTTCTTCCCATGGTGGGAAGAAGATTGACAAATTGAAAGTGCGATGCTTTCATTGTCATGAAGTGGGCCATTATGCTACAAATTGTCCACGGAAGAAATCCAAGAAGGGTTCCTCGAAGGGATCTGATGGTGAGGCACTGATATCACAGTTTAAGCTGGATTTCTTGCTTATCGCATGCATGATTTCATCCATGGTGGGATGTGTGTGGTACCTGGACAGTGGAGCTTCATTCCACATGTTAGGTGACAAGAATCTTTTCAGTACCTTGGAGGAGAAGGATCTCCAGATGCAGATTGAGATGGACGATGATGGAAAGTACCGTGTTTTAGGTGAAGGTACGGTTGTGTTTTAGAGGGAGCATGGAGCTCCCCTCACCCTGACTAATGTAAAGTATGTACTAGTTCTGAAGAAGAATATTGTGTCTGTCGCTATGTTAGAAGATAAAGGCCATGATGTAGTCTTTAGTCAAGGAAAGGTATTCCTGAGGCATATCGGTACTGGACAGACAAAGCGAATAGGGATTCGAGTCAAGAATCTCTACAAGCTGGAGGTAGACGACTGTGTTGCTTTGAGTTCCAAAGCTAAGATGGTGCAAAGCCAAGATGTTGGTGAGCTATGGCATAGAAGACTAGGCCACTTGCACCATGGAGCCCTGAAGATCATGCAACAGATTTCTATCGGATTACCCAAGGGAAAACTTGAGCAGACGACTACATGCAAAGGTTGTACCTTGGGTAAGTATGTGAAATCTTCCTTTCCAGATCGAGACAGTAGAGCTGGAGCAATCCTGGAGCGAGTTCACTCAGATGTTTGTGGACCTTTCTCTACAGCCTCCACCGCTAAACAAAGGTACTATGTTATTTTTATTGATGATTTTTCTCATAGATGCTGGATCTACTTTATGCAAAAGAAGGATCAGACCTTCTTGAGGTTTTGTGAGTTTAAAGCCTTGGCAGAGAAAGAATCTGGAAAGAAAATAAAAGCCTTGCGTAGCGACAACGGTGGGGAGTATGTCTCCCAACAATTTAAAGACTTTTGCGCTGCAGAAGGTATTAAACGGGAATTGATGGCACCCCATAACCCACAGCAGAATGGGGTGGCCGAAAGGAAGAACAGATCGATTGTGGGAGAAACTCGAGCGATGTTGCATGACCAAAGCCTACCACTGCATTTGTGGGCTGAGGCATGCAATACAATAGTATACTTGCAGAACATAAGCCCGCACCGTATAATGGGGATGAAGACACCTATGGAGACCTATTCCAGGAAGCGACCTGATGTAAGTCACTTCCCAATCTTTGGATCATCAGTTTATTGTCATGTGACCAAAGATGCCAGGAAGAAGCTAGACCCAACAGTTGAGTTGGGAATACTTGTGGGGTACGTGGATACACCCCACAACTATCGGGTGTACCTGCCTTCCACTCAGAGGATAGTGGTATGCATGGATTTGAAGTTTGACGAGCAAAAAGCCATGCGCTTATCACTTGAGAGGGAGCTCGAGTTGCATGCAGATGAGGAACTTTTAGTTCCTAAGGATGAGGAGCCTCAGATTGATGTGGAGCAACCGCATGCAGAGGATCCGGGAGTGGGGACATCCACTCATGCTGATACTTCTAGAGATGGGTGGAAACACTCAAGGGAAGCCGACAAGTTGATGTTGGATGTGGGGGAGAATGTGGGATAGCCATCTTCTCAGTGTAGACAGAGGTGGTCGCTTGAGCGGTACATTGGGTACATGGCCTTGGTTGGGGAGTGTGTAGATACCGAACCTTCTTCATTCAAGGAGGTAGTGCAGCAACCAGTCTAGGTTGATGCAATGGTAGAGGAGTACAACTCTATCATTCGGAATAGTGTGTGGGATGTTGTCCCAAGGCCTCAAGGCAAGTCAGTGGTGAGTTCCAGATGGCTTTACAAGGTAAAGTAGGGAGCTGATGGTAGTGTTGAGAAACATAAGGTAAGGTTTGTTGCCCGGGGTTTCTCACAGGTCGAGGGGATCGATTACGATGAGACTTTTCCTCCCGTAGCAAGGTACTCATCGATTAGATCGATGTTGGCACTATCATCTCAGATGGGGTGGAAGATCCACCAGATAGATGTGAAGACAACATTCCTCAATGGGAAGATTGAGGAGGAGGTGTACATTGAGCAGCCAGAGGGTTTCGAGACCTTTTATTGTGAGTCACATGTGTGCCGACTCAAGAGGGGTTTGTATGGGCTGAAGCAAGCACCCCGTGCTTGGTACACCAAGATCAACAACTATTTTACCGGTTTGGGCTTCACCAAGAGTGAAGTAGATGCGAACCTTTACCACAACATGGTAGAAGGTAAACCATTGATCATTGTTCTTTATGTTGATGATCTGATTTGACAGGTGATGATCAGCTGATACAATCTTGCAAGGAGGACCTTGCAAGAGAGTTCAAGATGAAGGACATGGGCCTTATGCACTACTTTCTAGGCATGGAGGTGTGGCAGAAAGATGGGGAAGTATTTGTGTCTCAAGGCAAGTATGCCAATGAGATACTCAGGCGCTTTCACATGGAGAAGTGCAAGCCCATGCAGACTCCTCTAGCTAGGAATTAGAGGAAGGAGGATACTACTTCAGGTGAGGTAGTAGTTGTTATTGTTTATCGACAGCTAGTGGGTTCACTTATGTATCTGGTGAACACACGACTCGACTTATGCTTTGCGGTGAACCAGCTGAGTCAAGCTATGGTTCAGCCTACCAAGTTGTTTTGGAAGGCAACGAAGCATGTGCTGAGATACCTTAGAGGCACATCTCATTTCGGATTATGGTACAGAAGGATAGAAGGAGTGAAGCTTAAGGGCTTCACAGATGCAGATTGGGTTGGGAGTCCATCAAACTGGAAGAGCACTTTTGGAGGAATCTTCAACCTTGGTTCAGCTGCAGTTTCCTAGTATAGCAGGAAATAGAGATCAGTTGCACTTAGCTCAGCAGAGACTGAATACATGGCTGCTAGTCAAGCTGCATGTGAGGCCATTTGGATGTGGAAGATTCTAGTGGGATTGTTTGGTCAGACGATGGATCCTACAATGATCTACTGCGATAACCAGAGTTGTATCAAACTCTCGGAGAATCCAGTTTTTCATGACAGGTCCAAGCACATAGATATCCGATATCACGATCTTTGAGACTGTGTGGTCAATAGGATCATGTTGTTGTTGTATGTTTCGACCGAGGAACATGATGCAGATATTTTGACTAAGGCATTGTCAAGATGCAAGTTCGAGTTCCATAGAGACAGGATTGGGGTTACTGATAATCCCTTTCTTGTTGAGAGGGAGTGTTGAAAATAGCAACAAGAAATGTTAAAAATAGAATTGCTAAAAATAACACTACTATAAATAACAATTCATCCAGTGTTGATCTTAGCAACAATGGATGGAAAAATGGAAGTGCTAAAAATAGAATTCTATAAATAGCATTTCGGGATACCTTCCTATTTTAGTCAATCCCTAAAGTAAAATAGTGAAGTAAAATTCGAATTTGATCTTAGCAGCAGTTTGTAAAATAATTAATTAATTCATCTTGAGTTAATTAGTTAAGGAAAATCAAACTTGAAGTCTATGTGGGGACATGCAACAGTTTCTCCATTAATTGAGAAATTTATCCATCAGTTAAAGAGATAAGGATGAGTTGTAATATTGAGTTGTAATTAGTTGACTTAGTTAACTGAGTCAAGTCCAGTTAGATTAATTCAAACAATTTGTTGAATTAATGTAAGTTCAGTTAGTTAAGGCTTGCATGCATGTAACTACTGCACTTCAGATAACTGAGTATTCTCTTGTAAATAACTCTTGCATGTCAGTTCAGATAGAGACCCAGTTGAGATCAGATGGAGGGGCAGTGTACTATCAGTTGCTAGAATATTCCATTATGAATATTCCTTGCATGCAGAAGGAATTCTTTCCTTGAGGATTGCACAGTTACTTCTTCAATTTTAGTGAGTGTGATAAGGCCAATTCACACATGTGACATCATTGGACCCTAAGAAAAATTGCACAAGGAAATAGGAGGCTTGGAGGGCTTGAGGAGGACATATACTATGTCTATTCAGTCTGTGAGCAGTGTTGTTTTGATTGTAGAGAGAGCGTGATAGCTTGAGAGTTGATTCTTTTTATAACTTGAACAAGATTTCCACTTGTATGATAATACAGAGTTGGGGTTTTAGGCTGAGGCTTTCCCCGTGATATTTCTTCTGTGTTATGTGTGATTGATTTCTCATTCTTAGTTATATGTGTTCTCTTGATCTTGCTCAATTCGATTAAGCTTCCGCGAAGTGTTGTAGAAGTAGATATTGTATTGTGTTTAAGTATATTGCATAATCTGTTGATCTACAGTGGGAATTTCTACAAAAACCCCTTCTTGAGTCAATTGATAATTATTACAATGTGGTCTATAAGAAAACCCTGGATTATGAACACATTCCATTATGTTGTCGAAGATGCTAAGAATATGGGCATCTCTATAGAAATTGTCCCATCCTTGTACCTAATACCACTCCAGATCAAACCCAAGTCGCAAATGAGGATGGCTTCTATAAAGCATGGCCATATACATAAGCCTCCTATATAAGTTATAGGAGAAGTTTATCAATATCAGAGCGAGTAGCATTTGATAAACCACTGCCACAAACATAAGCCTCCTATTATGCATCTATCTAAGTTTATAATACCCAATATAGGGGTGACTTGTAGGTGTAATGTAAGAAAGTTTGTCAACATTTTTACATGTGGGCTTAGTATGTTGACTTTATATTAATATGTATAGTTTATAATAAGTAAAAGATTGGTAAACATTTACATGTTGGTTAAAATTAATATAGAGGCCAATATGGGGGAGATGTTGTACTGTCCCTAAAAAGTTAAAAGTAATAAAAATAATAAAATTCAATTTATAGATTTGAGGCTTCTGCGATCTTCATTTTGTGTGGTGATATCTTCCGGATTCATCGCATTCATGTTTTTTGTAATCGACGTTTCGAACCAACCTCTGTGGTTGAAAGTGATATCTTCCGGATTCATCACATTCATGTTTTTTGTAATCGATGTTTCAAACCAACCTTTGTGGTTGAAATCAAATCCCAATGATGAACCACAGAGGGTTGAAATCAAATCCTGATGATGAATCACAAAGGTTGGTTCGAAATGTTGATTACAAAAGACACAAAATTCAATTTGTTGCATTGTAATTTTGTTTTTATTAATAAAAATAATAATAACTTTTTAATAAAAGAAAATCTTAATATACATATTACATTAAAATATATAACATATAATCCATTTTACCTTATAAATTAGAATAATGATTATGATTATGTAAGGAAATTTAAATTTAATTAATAAGGACATAAAAAATTGAATACTTACCCCCGGATGCGGGTGCAATTACTGCCTGTTAATTACAGTGCATGCAAACGCGGCAGCTGCGCAAACACTTGGACGGATCCGGTAGTCCACACAATTCGTTATCAGCTGATATGAAAGGAGAAGATTGTGGAATTAAGGCTCTGGTTACAGCATTTAATGTTCATTCGGTTCGAGATCCTCAGCCAAGTGATTTAACCATGGCGTGCTCTCTGGTGTTTGCAGCTGACATTTGCAATCCTGTTTTCCTCTGCTCGTTATGCTTTCCGCACCCATGCTCTGTTCAGGGTGTATGGAAGCCCCTCTGGTTTCGTAACTTGGTTTATTCCGCCTGTGCCTGGTTTCTTAACCTGGTTTATTCCGCCTGTGTCTGGTCTATTAACTTGGTTTATTCCGCCTGTGTCTGGTCGCCTTCCCTCCAGTTCCGGTCATCCTATTTACCTAAGCTGCCTGCGCACCCTGCAATGGCTCGACGTCGCGGCGTCCCCCGGCGTGGAAGCAATTCTGGTACTCGTGGCGTTTCTCGGCGTCGTGGTGGCTCTGCCCCTCAGAGCATCACTCCTTTAGCCTCTGCCTCTCCATCCTCTCCGCCTTCTGATCATTCTCGGCCCTCTCTGAATAGTTCCTTTCAAACTACCCGGTTCAGGTTCAGAAGTAGGCTCAATAAGCCTTTAATCTCAGCCACTATCACTGTAATTTTCTCGGAGGAGGAAGATGAGCTTATGAGCTCGGATTAACCCTCCAGGGCTCAGTCTCAGTCTCAGGATACGAGCGAATTTCAGGGTGACATGGCTGGAGTAGTCCTCAATGACAATTCCAAGCAGAATGAGGATGGCCTTCAGGAAGCCCCTCAACCCCAGTCAGCTTCTCCACAAGAGCAAATTCTTGCTTGTGAACCAGTGCGCTTTTCTGGAAGCGTTCTGAATCTTGTTATTCCCCCAGAAGGCAGTATGATGGGAGCTGAAGACAATGAAATGGTGACCTGGATTGGCTCCCCCAACCAGGCAAACGTGGACGCGACAGGCTCTCCTCCGCAGGATTAAAGACTTCTGGCTTAAAATGCCATGACAACAGTCCCTCTTCTGATTTTTGGTACTCAAGTTATGTTTCCATGGTCCTTTCTGTGCATGTCTCAGGCTTCTTTTTGATATCAGCATGAATTGTTACAGTCTTCAGGTCAAAAGTCTGGTTTTGGATCTTTTTGTAATAGCAGCTTTAAAGGATAGTATTTCTGTAAGTGATCAGCTACCTCTGAAGCATAGATCAACTATAGGACAGTCTAGTTTTTTGTCTCTCAAGCTCACTTCAATTCTTGCTTCAAAAACTCTCAATTATGTAAAAGGACTGAAGTTTGCTATATGCATAAGTCTCTTTGGTGATGGGCAGGCTACGGCCCCCTCAGAGGTTTAATCCTCTCTGTAAATATTTTTATCTTTTTTAATAGAATAGTCTTTATCCAAAAAAAAAAAAAATTGAATACTTACAATATAACAATATACTGAACCATGGATTTTCACATCCACTTTGCCATACATATTATTAACTTGTAAATAGGCTTTGTTATAATACCATGGGAAAATACCATGGCTCATCAATGCAACATGCTCAAAACCATCTCTCATTTCACAATCAAAATATTTTATTTGAATTTAATTTTATAACATTTTTTTATTAAATTTAAAAGGAAAAAGAAGAAGATTATAATTTCTTTTGAGATATATCTACACCCTCTATCACATTAAAATATATAAGATATAAAAGTAGCTATAAATTAAGATCTATTTTACCATATAAATTAACATAAAAATGTTATTACCATATTTAAATTTCATTAATAAGCACATAAAAACTCAATACTTACAATATACCAAGATTTTAAATCGTGGATATTCACCCTTAATATACCATGGATATTTTAACCATACCATATGATGGGTCATCAATACCACATGCCCAAAAACCATCTCTCATTTCACTATCAAAATAATACTTACAATATAACAAGATTTTTAACCATGGATACTCACTCCACTTTACCATGGATATTATTAACGATAATATACCATGGCCAATACCTTAATTTTATTACATTTTTACATAAAAATAAAAATAAAATTATTAATTAAAACGTTTTGACTCAATGAAATCATATAAAAATAAAAATAAAAATAAAAATAATAATTAAACCATCTTAGATCCATCTTAACTTCAGATCTATCAAGCTCTTAGAATGATCAAATCTCTAAGTTCTCTAGGTGCAAACCTTTTTTTAAGTTTGCACTTTGGAAAGAGGTTTGCACCTTAAAAGATTTGATCCCTTTGATCCCGAGTTAAGATGGATCTAGGCTGGTTTAAATAAAATTACCAGCATAGATCCATTTTAAGCACATATCTAACATGAGTCGAGAGGGATCAAATTTCTTAGAGTGCAAACTTATTTTAGAGTGCAAAAAATAATGTGTAATTTTTCATTGTTTAAATTGTATTTTTGAATGCTACAAAGATTACATAACTTAAACTTGTAACTCCAAAAATCCTTCGTTGTATTTCAACATAAACTCATACACCTAAAAAATGATTAAAATATAAAACCCTTCAAATTTTTTAACCATAGAAATTATTTTATTTCAATAATTTCATATGATATATACATATTTTTTTAAACAATATATAAAATATTTTACATATCATGTGCATTGAACATTTTATGGGCACACATTAAAATGTTTTTTATTATTAATATATTTTTAAGTATATGCCAATATTAATTCATATTAAAAAAAATTATTAATAACTCACATGGGATATTTTATTATATACAACATATTAATATAAATTCAACATACTAAGCGGACATGTAAAATTGTAGACAAACTTTCTTACATTACACATACACATCACCCCTATACTGGGTTGGGCATTATGCATCTAATATGAATAAAAATGCATACACAAAGTTGGTGTGTCTACATAATGCAATTTTATCATCCAGTGACCATTGAATAGCTTACAATGTTTCATGGAGGTTAAATCCCTACCATCCACTAAATAATTATTGATAATTAAATTAAACCAAAATAGACATGCCTCAGGTAATTAAGTCATAATATCGATAGGTGTATTGATATATCCTTTATGAAATCTCTCATCCTTGGTATGTATGATGAAAATTTGTAACGATTACATCATTTTATCCATGTTTTGATTCATGGAATCTATCCTTTGATCCATCAAAATTTTCATTTTATTTTTAAGGTATTTCTAAGAATGTGATAAATCCACTTGTTTCAACACACTACCACCCTTTAACCCTAACCCTACTCACCTATCAACATCTCCATTGTCTTTGCATCTCTTGCAAACCATGGTTGGCGTTGTAGGAGGGAGTAGATGTTGCATGGGATAAACACCCCAACCAATCCTCGAACCCCAACCCTCATTTTGTTGCAAAAGAACCAACTCCAAACCAACAAAAAGGTCCCTCATTGCATGCTTCTGTGAGTTGGAGACCTCCAGAAAGTTGCCTTCCAAAAGAAACAACAGATCCAAAGTTTGAAGTGCATTCTAATTGAATTGGTGAGTATATCCAATATATGAAGGATCATCCCTTAATAGGAAAAATCCTTGGCATTTGGCCTTTAAAAAAATTCCTCTCCTATTGTATTCAATAAAAGTGGAAGCCAAAGGGCTTGTTGTCACACAAAGTGTCTAGGCACCGCGACAACGCTTAGAGTAAGGGTTGTTATTCTTGATTCTTACTCACTTCGTTTAGACTCTCTCCTAGGTAAGTCAAGGGGGGTAGTCCCTGAGGTAAATGGATGAGAAAGCCTGTGAAACACAGGCTCTAGGAGATTTTAGTGATGGACAACTTGAATGAATTTAAATGAATCTCGATTAACTCAGATGAATAGATTAAACTCTAATGTAACCAAGACACGACCACCAACTAGAGATAATTATCGACCAGTGCCTTTAATTTGAATTAACCATAGATCAAGTAAGAAAACAAGTCATCTAGAATAATTTTTCCAATATGTGACGAACAATGACAATCAAGTATGATTAATATAAATGCTCAAAACTGTATCATACAAGAGATTCCAGATTTAAAATGATTATCGTTAATGACCAACATCTAGAATTAATTAATTTTCTCCAACAATCAATATAACTTAAAACATTTATCGTACTTTCACCATAGGAAAATCATAAAAATGCATTTAATGACCAAATAACTCTAAGGAACTTTAGGTTTAAATTTTAATTATTCGTTAGGCAACAACTTCAATGGTAACTAAAAAAAATCAAAATCTTTTAATGCGACAAAAAAAATGAATCAAAGGGTAAACAAAAATTAAAATTTTAATGGGCCATAGGCCACATAATTTTTTTTTTAACGTGAAAGCAAATCCATTTAATTTGTTTCTTTAGTCATAAAAATTATATTTTTTTTAATGATTTTTTTAATTTTTAATGTTTTATTGATTTTTAAAATAAAAAATGGAATAAAAATAAAAGTGAAAAAGGTGAAATTATATGAAATCAAAAAATATTAAAAACCAAAGTAAAATTGAATCTCAAATTAAATCGGAAACATTCTAACCCTAACCTCTAACCATTAACTCATATACAAAAAAAAGGTGAAATGGAAAATGAAAAAAAAAGGTCAAATGAGAGAAAAAGAGAAGGAAAACCTAATACAAAACATAAAATGGCAAGGAGAGATTGAAATATTCGTTGCTGTTGCTTTGCAGGTTCAGACGGTGGGAGAGACTAGGCAGCGATGGAGGAGCAGCTCACGCAAACAACAGATTTTGTTCAAGGCCTCACGTAGATGCAAAGGGCAGCACACAGAAGGCAGCATGAGCACTAATCTGTGGGTAAGGAAGGGAGAGATGTTGGATAGAGGGAGCAAGAGCGAGGTGGCGCCGTAAGGGGTTTCGAAGAGAATAGCAGTAGACATCGAGGGAGAAGAGCACGCAGGTGGAAACAATGGATAGAAATGCGGATTGAGGCAAGAAGATACACCGTGGAGAGGGTTGAGGGAGCTAGAGAAATTGCAGAAGGGAGAGCTGCTGTCAGAAAGTAGAGAGGAGAGGCTTATGTGTGTTTGTTATTCGCAGGTGCTTAGATGGCGGCGGAAGACTGGGGGATACACAACAAATCAGAATGAGAAGGGGCAGCAGAAGGATGATACTACAACGTAGGAGATGAGGGACAACTACGTGAAAGACGAGAGTTTGGAGGTGAATACGCAAAGGGAAGAGGTGATGAGATCCGTGGGAAGATAGAGTAGGTTACATGCAACAGGTGAAATGCATGGAAGGGTAAGGCAATGCCAGCAGCGACAAGTAAACAATTTCGAAATCTCCCAGAGACCCTAAAAAACAAACAAAAAAACTAGTAAGAGTAAACCCAAGGCAGCAAAACAAATCTGAAATTTTTTGTTAAAAACCCCAGGCAGTAAAAAATGAGGCTTGCAGATTTGCAGCAACAACAAAATGACTGTGAGCCCTCTAAAAAAAAATCGAAATGCACAGTGAATTCCGCAAATCAAACTGCAAATCAAAGGAAACAACCAACAAACTAGTAGCCCAGAAACCCTTAAAAAAAATTCCAGAAATCTTAATTAAAATTTTAAATCCTTCTGCTTCAGATTTCTTAATGAAACCGTCACAAAATTTCTAGATCTGAAAATAAATAAATTTAAACCGTTGGACTACAAAATTTGGATATGATCCCTACAAAAATGATGCTGATGAACCCCAGAAATCCAGATCTTACCCTCCAAGGCCTCGATCTAGACTCTGCACAGTTTTCTTCTTCATATCTATAGCTGCAAAAAACAGGAAAGCATCCAAACGATATATACAATGACCCAAAAAAACTAAAACCCAGAAAACCCAAGTCAGAAAAAATAAATAAATAAAATAAAAATAAAAATTTACAGATCTATGCTCAGGAACAATAGATCTATTAGATCTGGCGCGTGTGAGTCCAACTTTGCTCCCAGCTCTGATAATCTAAGGCTCTTAAAAGCCATATTTATCAATTTAGCACAAAAAAATTTTGAATTTTTAAATTTAAACGGTGGTGCTTTGCTCAAAACCCTTCATGCATCACCAAATAAAAATCTTATGATAGGTCCCAAATCAAATCAAGCTCGGCTCTTCAGAAAACACAAATTGGGAGTTGGCTGGTTCAACCGAAAACTTCCCCGAACGCCTGATGATCTAATAATCAATGATTTCCTGCAAAACTCAATTTAACCATCAACATAGAGCGAGAAAACGATAATCAAATTAAGATAAATAGAGATACCTGCTATTATATTCAAAACTTAAATTATCATTCAAACCCCAAAGACTGAGTAAGATACTTGTATTCAAATCGCTCTTTAGAAAGCTATCATCAATGGCTAAAAAGAAATCTATGCATGAAAATGACACATCCTACAGTATTTCCACGAAGAGTAACACCAACAGAGATTTAACCCCCAAGTATTTCTTTATTGCTCATAAAAAGATTACAAGAGAGCTTTTCGCTTAGCACACGATTCAAAGATCGGATCATATTGAGTGACAAATGACTTCCTATTTAAAGATAAATCCTCCAATGGCTAGTTCGAGTGATCCGTGTCAAAGCAATCTCGACTGTTGATGAGGATAAAAAATTCTTTTAATCTCATCTATCGAAATTTTAAATTATTGAGGAAATTCGAATTTTTCAATTAAATGCATTTTAATTAATTTAAATTTTTGAATTAATTTTCTCAAAATTTTGACTTTGACTTAACCCCAGGGACCAAAGGCTTAAAATTTAGCAAAATAATTAATTTACCTTAGTCAGTGAACCTCTTAAACTTTAATTTTTTGAAGGACCAATGAATTTTGCCTTTGGAAAATTTAAATTTACCTAGGATCTAGAATTAATCAAATTTCTTGTTTAGGATTGTAATTAATTTGGGCCAGAAATTTTAATTAATTAACCTACGAGGGGATAAATTATTTTTCCAACCCTCAGGACACTTTACATCATAATTTTTTACATTTTTTACATCTCAAGGGGGAAAACCTATTTGCAAAAGACTCTCACAGACTACCCAGTTCTGTGACACAAATATAATCTAGCAGATCAAACAATTTATAATAAAATAACTTAACCAAATAGTTAGGATTATCCCAAATCACTTTTACATAGACACGATCTAGAACACTAGGATTCCCCTAAGATCCCAATGACAAAATCCATTCCGGCTTTAGGGTAAGGTTGAAGGAAAACTGTGCCGACCATCTGAGAGTGGATCGATGAGACAAAAGACCTGCTGGAATGTAGATCGTCACTAGAAAAGTATGTTTACCTAGCTGATTACATACACGATACGGATCTGCTGAGATTATTTACATTATACACATGCATACTGGACTTACATTATAAGATGATGATCAAGCTGATGATGATAGCTGGACGACACGAACACATCGTTCAGGCACTATCCATTTTGCAAAAAAAAGGGGTGTACTACTATGGGTCATTGACACGTAGTGGTCAACAAGGCCAAATCAAATTAGAGTTGGGAGCAAAGGGTGTTTTCACCATATTTTTTGCTTAGAGTGGGGAGCAAAAGATGTTTTCACCATTATTTTTTGCTAATGTAGAATATCGCATGAGAGTTTTAAAAAACAACCCATATTTTCTTAAATTTGTTGGATTATATCTAACTATAATTTGATTTGGCCCTTTGGCTTCTATTCTAGCATAGATCCATCTTAAGCACAAATCTAACATGAGCATAGAGGGATCAAATTATTCAAGTGCAAACTTATTTTAGAGTGCAAAAAATAATCTATAATTTTTCATTGTTTAAATTGTATATTTTATTGCTACAAAGATTACATAACTTAAATTTGTAACTCCAAAAAATCTTTGTTGGATTAAAACATAAAATCATATACTTTAAAAATGATTAAACTATAAAACCACTTCAAATGTTTTAACCATAAAAACTTATATGTGCATTGAGCATTTTATGGGCACACATTAAAATAATTTGTTATTATTAATATATTTTTAAGTATATGCCAATAATAATTCCTATTAAAATATTTTATTCATAACTCACATTGTATATTTTATCATATACAACATTAAAATATTTTATTTTAATTCTTTTTCTTTTATATATAGATATATATGAAGTTTGTTATGGGCATAAATTAGTCAGCATAGATCTCCAAATAGTTTATTTAAATCACCTATTAAAATAGTAAACCTTACTCGCTTGTTTATTTTACTTGTAATTACTTTATATGAAATTATATTAGGTCATATGCACAACTAATTAAATATCTATATACTATTCTTTTTTCTTTTTTATTATAACTCACATTTCTTTTCTATTTAGAGAATATTTTATTTTCATTTTAAGAGGGACGTGTCAACTCCAAGTTGAGCACAAACATACTTACATGTTGCCTTCGTATTGGGTTGTAGAATGAGTCTTTCGGTTCAATAATTTAGTTAATTTTTATGTATTTTTAGCACCGTGACATGTTCTATGAAATAAGTGTTTTGATGCTTATCATGGATTAATTGTGCTAATAGTAGTTTTGTAGGATTATTGGAATTTTTTTTGTAAGTTAAATTTAAAAATTATTAAAGAAAATTATATATATATATATATATATATATATATATATATATATGGAAAAGTTTTGTTTTTAAATATGTTTGAGGTGCACAGCATAGGTAATCACTGATCGGATACACGTTTCTCTACCATTTCTTTGCTTTTTGAGAGGGCAACATTGCTCTTTGTTTGGGTTGACAGAGGGTGTGGAACTTGTTAAACGCGTCCATGAGAGAAGCAAATGCAATGACAACCAAAGGAATGGAATTGGAACAAATAGCATATCGATACGTGATGCATGTTACCCTCGCAAGTTAGGAGACACATCATTAGCTCACTAGTGGCATTGGCTTAGGATCAATCACTGGCCAACACGATTACTTAGAGAACACTTGAAAGATTTGAAACTCTTTTGTCAAGATGCGAGAATGCAAGTAAATACGAGCAAAACTAAAGTCGTGATTTTTTCTTTGAAAATAAAGAAAATAGTTTACTTTTCTCTTTGAGGGCAACCCGTTGGAGGTTGTAGGTGAGTACAAGTATCTAGGAATTGATTTCCACTATAGGCTTAGCTCAGAGACATGTAGATCAAAGAGAATCCAAGGAGGGTGAAAAAATTCATACCTTCTTTGGAACGAGTGTAGACAAGTAGAACTATGGGATTGGAAGACTAAGAAAAACCTCTTTGGTTTATTAGTGGTACCAATTATCTTCTATGGTTGCGAAATATGGGGGAGCAACATGTCAAGCAACAAATGACGATAAATAGAAAGAATTCAAAAGCATCTAATCACAAATAGCCTCGAAGTCAAATCAATGGTCCAATATGATATCCTTTTAGCTGAGGTTGGTGTGTTTCCAATTAAGGCTTCTACGATCATTCATTTGCTAAGTTACCTAAAAAATGTTTGAAAATATGGATATGAGGTTGGTGTGTTTCCAATTAAGGCTTCTACGATCATTCATTTGCTAAGTTACTTAAAAAATGTTTGAAAATATGGATAAGCACTGATGGCCCAAATTGGTTGTTGAAGAAGAGCTAAATTGTTGGAAAAAGACATGGATGGAGAAAAATAGAAAGTGGCTGGGGAAATGGGACATAAATTTTCATGAATTTCCTCACACTAAGGAGGAAATAAAAAAGTGAGTGTTAGAAAAATTCAAGACTGCCATGTGGACATAACAGGTAAGCAAAAACAAAACATATTATGTCAAAAAATTTAACCGACGTGGAAACATGATGATAAAGAGTATTTGAGTTCCTCAATCAAAGGATCAACTAAAATTTTAATTGTACAACTTACGACTAACTTCCATCATCTAAGATGTGACACTTGTAGATGAGCGGTCATCAAAGAAGATTGGGAAAAACAAAGAGTGATATAAACATAATGACATTTTATCAAAGAATGTACAACGTATAAGATTATTCATCATCAATTTGAAAACAACCTAAAAGTGAATAATCTAAATGAGTTTTTGAAGAGACGAGACTTCACAAAATAGCAAATTTCTTATAAGCAGAATCAACATGAAAAAAAATCAAAATATCCATTAAATTAATAACATGGAAAAAAATAAATCTGAATATAGATATATTAAGTTGATAATGCGTGGATCTTAGACCGCGTCGTAGTGGAAGTCATTAAATATCATTCATTCAGACGGGAGAGAGAGACAGATGGGGACGGAGGGGTAGTGCAAGGTCAGATAGAGCGCTGGGCGGAGTAACCAAGGGCGCCAAATTAGGTAGGATTGTTTGGAAAGTCAGGCCATTAGTTAGTTCTAGCAGAGATCGGAGTTAGGGTAGCCTCAAAGCTTGCATTCTTTTAATGGCTACTTCCCCGCTTTGATTTGCTTGTGGAAGGGTGGCTCTGCAGTAGATGGATCTGTGGTAACCATTGGTTAATGGATATTCCCAACTTGGAAGGGATGACATCCCAGCATTCTTGTAAGGGTGGGCTACTATTAGCTCGACCGTACACTTGGATAGTAGCTATAGGGCAGAGTGGGCTTGTCTTTCGTTTGAGAATGGGTTTCTCTTTCGCATCATATTCTCTACTCAGCGCGACTCTCCCATGTGTTTCCCATTCAATCCCTGCAAATGACCAGACGATTCTGTTTAGCAGTAATCACCGGAACCCAGCATCTTACCACAATAAATTATGTTGAATGATAATAAAAGCAGATTTCCATTAATTACAAAAGACTGGAATGATATACACCAAGAAAGAAACTGAAACAACACTGAGAGAACTAGTGTCATTTCCCAGGTACGGAGGAGATGCGCACGAGCGTGAACCCTGTGTTCCAGAAACAAGAACTTACAGTGTCATTTCCCAGGTACGGAGGAGGTGCGCACGAGCGTGAACCCTGTGTTCCAGAAACAAGAAGCAAGCAGCATCGGCAGGGCTATCAATAGGTTTTTATTTCTGAGATTATAAAGCAGAAGAGAAGAGTCCCTTTCAACCATTGAACAGGAACCAATTCATCTAGGCAGAAGGTCAATGCCAGCAACATGTACTCCTGTGAAGGTTTTCAGTAAAGCTAAGGGCCTCAGGCTGCAGAGTGAGGTTATTAGAGAAAAAGGGTGGCGATATTTAGCAAACGGTCCAGGACCTTTGCCTCAAGTCACAAGAAGGCAAGTGCAACTAATTACGGAAGATTTCACGGAATACGGAAAAGGGACGATGCAAAACCTCTAAATCATAGGGATTTCAGTAAAGATTTAGTCAAGGGCTTGGAAATGAACCGTTTGGTAAAAAAATTCAGATATTCTGTGAAAGAATGCATGAAGAGTTTGTATTCATATTCAAGAGGTGCAGTAAAGATCTAGTGACAGACCTTGGTAATGAGAATATTAGCGAAAATATTGAGGCATCCGGTAAGCGACTGGCTCTCGGATGCACTCTCCAATGGAATACTAAATGCGTGCTTCGGTATAAACTCTTCCTGGCTTGTAGAAGTAGCGTTTGACAGATGACACAAGAGCTTGTTGTCATAATCCAAGCAGAGCAAGAGCAAAGAGCACGGTGAAGCAATTATAAAACCCATAATTCCGAAGTGAACTGAAGCTTCATATTGGGATTGGTACTGTTTGAAGGTCATACTAGTCTGCATATTAATTATGAGAACATATATATGAAATGGAATTCAAGGGAGAGAACATGAAAACATAAATATAATACAAATATTCACCCTTCATAATTGCTATATCTTATTTACTCCATGTTGAAGTCTGTTTACTGGGCACGCTCTTCAAGCTGCATATCCCTTCCTGGTAGGTCATCAGAGGACTCGACTGATTGGTAGTGTTAAAGGCATACTTTGCATGTTAGACAGGAGAAGCTGCAAAGCAGCAAGTCCCTGCCTTCAGGACAGAGAGTGAACCAAGAGATAACGAGTGCATTGATGTTGACAGCATTTTTCAAAGTGCTTCAGAGTGGGCAGGGACTGAACCAAGAGCTAACGAGTTGTAGTGCAGGGACTGAACCAAGACCCAACG
The DNA here is from genome assembly GCA_031772625.1 of Pinus tabuliformis. Classification (NCBI taxonomy): domain Eukaryota; kingdom Viridiplantae; phylum Streptophyta; class Pinopsida; order Pinales; family Pinaceae; genus Pinus; species Pinus tabuliformis. Next base: position 602,172,734 of record CM062812.1, on the reverse strand, counting down.
AGTTGTAGTGCAGGGATGTAGACATCATTCTTCAAAGTGCTGTAGTGCATTGATGTTGGCAGCATTCCTCAGAGTGCTGTGGCGGTGCCTTGTTGAAATCTGTCCCCTGTGATGAGGGCGTTGGCTCATAACGATTTCTGCGAGACACGAAGAGGTGTGCCTCTTGTAACTTAAGTATCTGATGCTATTTATCTGTTACCATGCTGTGGATATAGTTGTAATGGATGCCTAGCAGAAAAAAATCATCCTGTTTTATATTTACATACATATATTCAGAAATTTGAAAGTATGGATATAGAAAATGAGTGTTCATAGAAACTCAATATTGCTCTGAAAATAGTTTATAAATCAGTAAAATGTTTTAATGATTGTTTTGTTCAACAGGTCATGTTTTAATTTTAGGTGTCTAGTGATTTGGAGTAGAGTGTATCCTTGTATCCAAGTGAAATATTAGGTGTATGAAGTCACTTGTTAGCAGAAACATACGTTGTAGACTATGTTTGCATTTTCTTAAAGCAGATAGAATTTTACATTAGATAGAACCTTGACACCGAATGGTATATGGAATTTGTAATCTTAATCATAGCATGCTTAACTTACAGTTGATTTGTCCGTTATCGTTGAGCATGAAATATGTAACATAGTTAGAGTTGCTTGTCGTATTTTAGGGTTCGAATCTTGCGTATTCATGTAGACAAATGCTGCCGCTGTTATGCCTTCTTACAAGTGCCGGTTCAGACAAATGTTGCCATTGATATCCCTTCTTACAAGTGCTGGTGCAACTTTTGCATCTGGTATGGACATCCAGAAACTGAGAATGACATTTAATACCTCAAGATGACACTTGAATAAGAGTATTGTTTAGATACCATTAAAACTTTGAAATGTTTTTTAAGATGAAATTATAAAAATAACAAATATATTAGGTGTTATATATGATGGAAACGTAATCCTTAGAATTTGGATTATTCACTTGAGAAGAAGGCAAAAAGCCACAAGTGAACCTGAAGAGTCACGAGGAGTCTAAAAGACCTCTTGGAAGATGAAACCAAGGGTCAGAAATTGATGTATTTATTCATTATCATATGAATGAATAATGCATCTCTGGCTTATCAAAATCTGTGGATCTGTCTTCCACTTTTGTGAGTCTCACAGTGGTATCAAAGCGAGGTTTTTTTGAGAAATCCACAAGTTTGTGAGCCAAAGTTTTGTGTGGCCTTCTTTGACATGTGCGATCTTCATGGGAAATTGCAATGTTCCACCAAGACTCTGGTGCGGGGAGACATAGGGGGGACGTGTGGGAGTACCCTCAAATTTTAGGGAAATTTCAGGGGTGCGGGGAGACGTCAAGGTATATATATATATATATATATATATATATATATATATCTATATATATATATAATTCAAGTTCATATTCATTGTTCACTGTTCAATAATGAAAGCATAAAAATATTAAATAGACAATTGCATCATTGTTCCATCCTCATCATTCATTTTGATACATACATCATTCATATGACATACTCAAGTCTCATTATTGAATAATTCATACATACCATGAGATTCGATTAAAAAAAACATAAAAATCAATAATGAAACATTCAAATACATTGATCCATATCATTCATCATTCAATGATTCATCATTCTACAATCTACATTGATTTAAAAATTAAATTCAGCATTCATCATTCTAGAATCTAAATTGAAAGAAAAACATACTAGTATATTTTCAAAGTTTGAACACTAAATTTATATAACTCAAAGTTTGAACCTAGGTTTTAGACTTTTAGTTATTTAATGTTTTTTTGTTCTATTTAGTTTTAATTTTAAATTTTTTTAATTGTTTTGATTTTGATTTTTTAATTTTTAATTTTTAATTTGGGTCTTATTAGACAAATTTAAAGGGGGATGCCCAGAAGCACCCTTTTTGAAGGGGGATGCCCAGACGCACCCTTTTTGGGGAGTCTAGACTCCCACACTGAAGGGGGACTCCCAAACGCACCCTTTTTGGGGAGTCTAGACTCCCACACTGGGGAAACACACCCCCTTGCGTCTCCCCGAGACTCCCCAAAAAGGGTGCGTGGGGAAACGCACCCCCAAGAGACTCCCTGTCCTGGGTGCGAGGGGTGCGTGCACCCGACCCTAGGGGATGCGTCCCCATGGAACACTGGGAAATTGTGCTTGATTTGGATATTCGTGGCATTGTATCTGATTGTCCAAAATGATCTCTGATCAGCGCTCGTTTTTCTTTGCCTGGCTTTAACTTCTCCCTTGCTTAACTGTGCTATTCATCTACTTTATGCCCATTTTATTGATGTCTGCAGCCTCTCTATCCCTTGCAGCTACTAGACTCTTTGCACTACATGTAGTGGATTTGCCCTTTATCCCTACCGCTCCTTTCAACAATAAGACAAATAAATAAGCAAAGATTGACAGCCTGTAGGTTTTAACCCTGTACAAAAATTACCTACAAACGAATTCTTAAAACCTAAAATATACAATGGTGAGAACATAAAACAAATATACACAGAGATTTTCCTCTGGATTCCAAAACCAGGACTACCAGATTGATTTTTCTTTATTCCTTTCAATGTTACAATACATATATATACATGCTGAAGCCATCCATTAATTCTGGATTAGAACCTAACCGTAGTTCCCTTGACCGAATCTACAAAATACCATGGGCAGAAAACCCTCATGCCCAAAACCATGTGCAAAACCCATGCACAAAACCATGGGTAGGTCCGCCCACCATCTTTGGGTCTGCCCCCCATCCTTGGATCCGCCCAACTATTATTGGGTCCGCATAATTTTTTTCCTTGAGGCGCTGCCCTGGACCCTGTAGGGGGGCTAACACCCCCCTGTGACATCCCCGCTATGCCTGGTGCAACGCACAACACGTGGAACTAGTTGTGGAAAGACTATAACACATACCCAACACAACCTTGGTGACCTTCTTCTTCACTTAAATTATAGTAAGACGTACATGCTTTATACTATATTGTGTGAACATGAGGCTTGGCCCAATCACTGTTTCTGTTAATTGGTTAGCCTCACGCCCATCAATGTCCATGGATTATCATATTTATTCATGTTCAATTCTGTAGAGAGCTTAGAAAGAAAGTGAGGGGAGTATTGTTGTTTGTGTTTATTCTTGTCGCTTTGGTTTCTATTGTAGCGTTGGGTGTAGGAGACGTTGAGGGTTTGTGGAGGTTGAAGTTATAGGGCGAGCATTGGAATCTGAAACCGTAACCGGGTTCATTACAATCAATGCATTGGTATTCATTTGCGACATGCGCATAAGTTAGGTTGTGTTTATGTAAATTATGTATGTATGTTAGCCACGTGGGATATATCTTTAGTGGAAAACCTTGTACGTAGAGTTTATTCTTATGTTTCACTGATTTGAGAGTTTGGACTACTCATATAGACCATAACTGCTTTTGCAATCCAATTCTACCACATAATTTCAACTCTCCATGTCATGGAGTTATTGCATTCAAAAACATTTGTTTGTATTGTTGAAAATTAGCGAGTGAAAGTCTTCTTTGGCTTGTGCCTTAGTCAAAGAGAGCACAAGTAGTCCTTAGCATGCATAAGGTCCTAAAAGTTAGGACGAGTTCCTAAAAATTAGGATGATTGCATGAAGCAGTTTAACTCATGCGTTTAGTGGGAGGCTCAGTTTGTTGTCTCTTAGTGCGAGTTAGTTTTGGAAATTGAATGCGAAAAGTCTCAGTTCTAAATTGAGACTAGACGAGTTACAACAATCAGTTTGACTCAGTTAACTCATCAATCACTAGTTCGACTTCCAAAAATAAAACTTGCCAAATTTAGCTTATTCGAAAAACCTATAAGGAGGACGAAGGCACAAAATTAACTCATTGTTTTGTGAGCACGAGTTGGTGAGACAAGCCAATAGAGAGCATGAGTTTTGTGTGTGAGCTAGCAAAGCTAGGAAGAGCATGAAGGAGAGGCCTATATGTAGTGTTTGGCAAAGAAAATTCTTGCTGGTATGTGCTAGGAAATAGGAGGAATTTCCAGGGCCAACGCAAGGATTTAGGAGCTAAGGACAAGGTTGTTGCAAGCAAGTTTCAGCTAAGTGTTAACAAAGAGAACAACCTTGTTCTCTAAGTGAAACAATTTGCCTTGTAATTAATTCTATTTGCTCAACTTTGTCAATAAAATTTCTACAACTAGCAAAGGGTTTTCCCAGTTGGGTTCCCTAGATTTTTTTTGTTTGTGTTTTTGGCTATTGTGTGACCGTGTTTAATTTTGTTCTATTCCATTGCAAACAAGTAGAGAAATTTTGTGTCTCAATGAAAAAAAACTAGTTTTCAGATTGTCATTAGAGCAGTTGGAGAATTTCAAGGAAATTCTACATGGTATCAGAGCAGGGAACAAAATAAAGACCAACACAAGGTGATTCATTCATCACAAGAGCAATTCATCATTGGAGAAGCACCTGTGGTAGCCGCAACCTTGAAGAGGAGCATATATGGGTTGTTTTGGTGCATAGTTTTTGGTTGCTATTTCTCTGTACAACAGGTTGAGTATCTCTGTGATATTACAGGTAGGGCCGAGCCCTAGGTTGAGGCTGGTCTAAGGTCTCAAAGTGCTGGAACAATAGTATAAAGGTGGCCGAGTGATAGCACAGAAAGGAAGGCCTAGTGGAGAAGGTATAACACAATTTTCTGAGGAGTTTTTGGGCCAAAATTGGAGGGTTGATGTGGACTGTCATCAAGCCCTAACCAGGGCCTAAATTCACAGGAGTTTATGCACAGGGCTGAGAAGGAGAAGGCAAAAAGAAGTCATCTTTTTGAGGTATGTATGTGTCTTTCATGTTGATGTAATTGCTAAGTGGTTGTGTCCAGATTGGATAGATTTGGTGGGTAGCTTGAGTGCAGGTTGGAGGGCTGTCAAAAGTTACCTTATTTGAGCCCTAAGTACAACTCCTTGTGAAGGACTACAAGGTTATTAGTGGGCAAGTTTTGGAGGGCTCTCTGGGGAAGCACGATGGCATACCAAGGATTGAGAGCAAATCACTATTTAGAGGGAGCATTGAACTTCGTTCCATGGAAAGGGAGGATCATGATAGTTTTGGAGGATAATGGGTTGTGAGAATTTGTGAAGTAGGCTATACCACCACCACAAGATCCCCAATAGTTGACCCAACATACTAAAATGATATCAAGGCAAGGAGGATTATTCTAGAAGGGGTTAGAGATCATATAGTTCCTCATATCCATGAGAAGAAGACAACTTTGAGATGTTCAAAACTATTTTAGAACTATATTAGAGTACCGGTGATACCGGGAAGCTTGCTCTTAAGGAGAAGTTGAGGAGTATCTTGATGAGCAAGGATGAGCCCATCGTCATATATTTGTCAAGGTTCACTCAGTTACGAGATGAATTGGGTGTTGTTGGCGTGATTGTATCTGATCATGATAGTTTTGGAGGATAATGGGGTGTGAGAATTTGTGAGCAGGCTTTACCACCACCACAAGATCCCCAGCAGTTGACCCAACATACTAAGAATGATATCAAGGCAAGGAGGATTATTCTAGAAGGGGTCAGAGATCATATAGTTCCTCATATCCATGAGAAGAAGACAACTTTTGAGATGTTTACAACTATTTTAGAACTATATCAGAGTACTGGTGATACCATGAAGCTTGCTCTTAAGGAGAAGCTGAGGAGTATCTTGATGAGCAAGGATGAGCCCATCGTCACATATTTGTCAAGGTTCAATCAGTTACGAGATGAATTAGGTGTTGTGGGCATGATTGTATCTGATCATGATCGTGTGAGTTTGACCTTAGTGGGACTGCACAAGTCTTGGTATGGTTTCCAGGATGCCCAGTTGGGAAAAGTTATGGATTGATTGTATTCAGGAGGAGAGGGACTAGAGATGGTAGATCAGTTACGACAGTGGATGAGGAGAACCTTGCTTACAACCTTGCCTTGGTAGGCAAGGGCAAGGGCAAGAAGGGCCAAGGAGAGTTCGAGTCCAGTCAATAGGGCAAGAAGAAGGATCTAAGCAAGATCAAGTGCTTCCACTGCCATGAGTTTGGACATTATGCTACTAAGTGTCCTAATCGGAAGGAGGAGTCCAGTAAGGATCATGTAGCTACATCAACGAAGGTAGATGCATTTTCTGCTTAGTTTGAGAAAGATTTCTTATTGATTGCTTGCATGGCAAGCTCAACAGACAACAGTATATGGTATATTTATTCAAAGGAGCATCTTTCCACATGACCGGGAACAAGAAGAGTTTCAGCTTCCTGAAGGAGAAGGACATGCGGTTTCAGATTGAGCTAGGAGATGATGGTCAATGTGGAGCTAGAGTAGTTGGTATTGTTAGTTTTCAAAAGGAGTCAGGTTATCCTCTTCATCTCAGAGATGTTCTCTATGTTCCAGGATTGAGGCAGAATCTTTGTATCGGTAGCTACCCTTGAGGATAAGGGATATGGTATCATCTTCAGCAGAGGTAAGGCTTACCTCCAACTCTTGGCTTTTGGATGTATGAAGCAGATAGGTTTGAGGGTGAAGAATCTCTACAAGTTCCAGGTAGAGACAGGTGCAACCTTGAGCAACAAGGCAGACATAGCTGAGAGTAGAGAAGTGATGGTTGAGGAGACAAGAACTCAGAGGGAGTCCAGTTGGAAATTGTAACTAGGTTTGGTCTTCATAATGACCTTTGTATAATCATGACATTGTATATTTTGTATAAAGAAAGAAAAAGAAAGAAAAGAAAAATTTTATTTTATGTAAAGCTTCATGCTCAAGTTTAGGTCAAAAGCATGTTCTTCGTGCTTATAGGTCTTTTTAGGACAAAGAAGAAATTATGTCATGTTTTATGGTCCCATTTGGACTCATTGTATTAAAGAAATATATTTATTTTGTCAAGAAAAAGCCATTTATTTCTCCAAGACCAAGTCGGCCCCAGTTAAAGACAAGCCGACCTAAGGGAGGGTTGTTCGACCCCTCAAGAAGGCTATAAATACAAGGAGCTCAACCTCATTTGAGACACTCGCCCATGATTAGTTCGATCTGCAATAGCGAACGACGAGGAAAAGAAGGAAGAATCGAAGTCTCTTGGGATAATCTCTCTCTCTCTCTCTGTGCCCACATTTGCGAAGTTAGGGTTTCTGTGTAGCTGCAGTTGCATGAGGCTGAAATTGTAGGGCCGAAATTCTGAGGAGTAGTTGCAAGGCCAAAATTCAAAAGCGGAGCTGCAGAAGGTCGAAGTTTGGAAGCTGTCTTAAAGAAGATCTTGCTGGGGGCTGACTTGGTGCTTGGGAGGGTTTTGGGCTTTGGTCTTTGGGTCTTGGAAGTCTCATTGTAAGAAGATTCTATAAGAAGAGAAGCATTTCTTTCTTGGTTTTCCCTTTGGAGGGGTTTTGTTTTGGCTTGGAGCCTATATCTTGTGTACTTTGTCTCTTTGTGATCTTCATTGTTTTTGGATTGCTTGATGAACAAGAACTAAAGAAGTAATAAAAGACCAACTAATATCACAAGTAATTATCAAGTTAAGGAAAATCATCTATAATCTTCAAGTCTCCTGATTTTCCAACATGGTATCAAAGCTAAGGTGCAAGAAGGAGATTGAAGATCACATCCTAGTTGGAACTACGATAAGGGTTATAAAGAGGGTTTCAAGTTTGTTCGAGATCTTACTACATCCATCAAGGGTTTCATCTTGAAGATCATTTCCAAGTTAGAAGCAATGGATGGAAGTTTATTTTCTGCTTTGTCTGGAACTTTCAAGGACGAGAATGTATGGGTTATCGACAGTGGTGCTTGCAGACATATGACAGGAGAATGCAACTAACTCCAGACTTTGTCAAAAGGAACCTCCTCTCATCCTATTGATCTTGGAGAAAAGAAGAGCTATCCAGTGAAAGGGATTGGATATACTTTGTTGGAGCTCGAATTTGGTGGAAGTATTCATCTTAACAACATCCTATATGTTCTAGGTTTGAAGAAAAACTTACTTTCTATTTCTTGTTTGGAGGATAAGGGTGATAGAATAACTTTTGTCGATGGTAAGGTTTGAAGAAAAACTTACTTTCTATTTCTTGTTTGGAGGATAAGGGTGATAGAATAACTTTTGTCGATGGTAAGGTTTGAAGAAAAACTTACTTTCTATTTCTTGTTTGGAGGATAAGGGTGATAGAATAACTTTTGTCGATGGTAAGGTTTTGGTTTTGGTTTGGGGTAAGTGCTCTAGTATTGATGATGCTAGGATGATTAGGATTTGTGAGGGAACATTATATAAACTTTTTACACCTCGATCTCAAGCCCTAGTTCACTTGGATGTGAGCCCTTCCGAACTATGGTATAGAAGGTATGGACTCCTTCATTACCGAATTTTGCCATCTCTAAGTCAAATGGTCAATGGCATCCCTGAATTGAAGGAAGAACATGAAAGGACCTGTAAGGGTTATGCTCTAGGCAAGAACGTGAAGAAGCCATTTGCAAGAAGTGATACTGGATCTTAGGAAGTTTTGGATCTCATACACTCTGATGTATGTGGTCCTATGGCACTAAAATATCTTGGAGGGCATCAATATTATGTGACCTTCATCGATGATTTCTCAAGGAAGGCTTGGTTGTACCTCCTCAAGAACAAAGACGAAGTATTCGAGAAGTTTTAGGAATTCAAAAATGAAGTGGAGAATCAGACATAAAGAAATATCAAGATTCTGAGATCTGACAATAGTGGAGAATATACCTCCAAAGAACTCATAGCCATTTATAAGGAAGCTGGGATTAAGAGGGTGCTCATCGTTCCTTATAATCCTGAACAAAATTGTGTGGCCGAAAGGAAGAATAAAACAATTGAAGAATGTGTCAGGGCCATGCTACATGATCAAGATCTCCCTCAATTCCTATGGGGAGAAGCATGTGTGACAATTGTTTACTTGCAGAATCGAAGTCCTCACAAGATTCTCAACAACATGACTCCGGAAGAAGCATTTACAGGAAATAAGCCGAATGTGGATCATCTTCGAATATTTGGGTGTCTTATTTATATTCATATACCAAAGGACAAAAGGAAGAAGTTGGATCCTACTAGTATGAAGGGCATCTTTGTTGGGTATAGTGCTTCATCAAAGACATACAAAATCTATATTAAGGAGGATCGTCGGCTTGAAGTAAGCAGGGATGCCATCTTTGATGAAAATATAGCTTACAAGAAATCAAAGGATGTTCTAGTCGATTCTGATGAAGAACATATACATATCTTTGAAGATATCTCAAGGGAAAATGATGTTCAAGATCCAACATCAAATCAAGAAGATATTGAAGGTCCTAGTGAGCCTGAGCAGCAAGTAATGGTTCCTAAAAACCAAAAGAGCCTGCTTGGTTGAGAACTACTCTATAACAAGCAGAAGGACACACAACAAAGGGGGTCTTTAGAGAAAGTACAAGACCGAATAGGTATTCTAGATATGCTGCATATATGACGAAGCTCATTGAAGTTGAACTGTCCTCCTATGAAGATGCAACTAAACATCAAGAATGGAGGAATGCTATGCAGGAAGAATACCAGTCTATCACGAAGAATGATGTTTGGGAAATCATTCCTAGGCCAAATGACAAATCAATAGTCACTTCAAAATGGATATATAAGATAAAGCATGCTGCAGATGGGAGTGTTGTCGCACATAATGTCTAAGCACCGCGACAACGGCTTAGATCGGGGGCTGTCACATTGATCCCCATTCACTCCGTTTGAGTTGTCTCGCAATAGCAGACTAAGGAGGGTAGACCCTATGGAAAAAGAAAAATGAAAGATTAAATGGGAACCAACCAACCTGGGAGACACGACTAAGCAACCAATACTTGTTTTAGATTGCGCAAGATTTTAAGGATTCAGAATGATTTGAAGAAAGTGATACTAGTGCCTTGTGGAGTCAACAATCTTGCGAAGAAAATAAGGTTCAAGTAAAGGATGGGAAATTGCTGCTGAAAAGACTCGATTGCCTCATATGCAAATGCAAAATTTAAAACTATGTGAAATGCAGGGACTTGGTTAATTTTGGTTAAATGAGGGCCTAAAATTATTTCTGAAATATATCTTAAATGTTGCTTAACTTAAGGCTTAGAAAGGTGGTGATTTTAATGTGAAAGCAGGTACTTATACCAACACTGCAAATTGTAAAATCTGCACAAGTAATTACTGAAATGCACAATGGACTGAAATGTACAATGCTGGAATAAAGCACTTTTAAATTAAAAAATTCATTTGTATGAAATACTCAATCAAGATCATTAAATGCATAATTAGAACTAGATTAGTCCTATTTGCATAAACATGTAAAAACAAATGAACTTCAGAAATTAAATTAAATGTTTTAAATTCAGATCACATTAATGAAATATCAGTCTAGAAATCCGCTCTTAAAACAAGTGTTAATACCAACAATATATTTTAAATCGGCAGTTTTGTAACCATGCAATATTCAGAAATTTCTATGTATAACAGCAAAAAATTTTAAATGACAAACTGATAACTACAATTCAGAAAATTTTTGAGTTTAATTATTTCTGATCTATTGATGTATTTGATCTAAAAAACTCAGAAATAAACTACTGAACAACAGTAAAACAATTTTCAGAATTTTGTTTGCAAAAGTTATTGAAGCTAACTTCTATTTTTGCAATTATACAACAATAAAAATGTAAATTAAATTTGCTGCTAAATTCAGAAATTTTTTGAGTTTACTTCTTTATGATCTATTGATGTATTTGATCTAAAAACTCGGAAAATTATTGAAAAACAGTGAAATACTATTCAGAAAATAACATGCAAAAGTTTCTAAAAGTAAATTATATTTTTGAAATGTAATGTAGTGAAAGATGCAAACTAATTTGCTGCTAAATTTCAGATAACTAAAATTTTATGCCACTATTAAGGGTTTAGAGGATGTGCATCAGTCAGACCCTAGGGGCTTGAATACACTTGAAGATGGGATGCTCAAGTCACTGAAAATTCTCCAATGCAAATGCCAAACTCAGAATTTTTTTGTTAAATTTTGTTAAACTTTTTAGGGAAATTTATGGAGAAAGTTTAGTGATGAAGGATGGTGAAGAAAGGGAGGTTGAAAGGAGAATGATGGGAGGCCATAAGGAGGTGGAAGATGGCCAGCGCAGGGCCTCAAGGCCCCAAAAGAATTTTCCCACGATCTTCTTGCAATTTCTCCTCAACCAACAAACAAAATGGAGATGCCCTTTAGGGCTCAAATCTCTCTTCGAAATCCACAAAATCGCCTGCAATTTTTAGATTTTTTCCTGCACAAATAGAAGACAGAAAACCCCAAAGCATGTATATACAAAAATATGAAATACTGAGAACCCCAATGTATTAGAAAATTTCTATTTACAAATCTACAATTATATTCTACAGATCTAGCAGATCTGTAGATCAAAGCCCTCTATTAGTCAAATTTAAACAAATTTTGCGCAATATTTTAGAAATAAATTTGAAATTTTAAAGAGACACAAGCCCAAACAAAAACCCTATAAGTAAGATATTCTATAAAATGACTTAAGAAATTAAAAAGACAATGGGCTCTTTTAGATTCTGTAAATTGAGAGTCAATTGGCCCAGTTGAGGACTTCTCCAAACGCCCAAATTCTGAATGATAACTTCTGTGCACTTAAATCTACTTGTTAGATTAATAAAGATTTAAAAAATGATCATAAAATTATCAAGAAATAAAAATACCTGCTACTTCTATCAAATTAAAATGATATTCCAAAAAACCCAGAAATCTGTGTAAGATACTTGTACACAGATCAATCCTCAAAGGCTATTAACCAGCGAATGCAAATAAAAGCGGCAAAATATTAAAAACAATATTACCACATAAATCTGAAAGTGGAACACCACGATCTGAAACCCCAAAGTCTTTGCGTTTTATTATCTAGAAAAAGTTACAAGAGCTTTCTTTAGAGCAAGTACACGATTCAGAAATCAGATACAAATAATGGAGAGAGGCGTCTCATTTATAGAAAAATTCTCCAATGGTTAGTTGGCTTGATCCTCGTCAAAACAATCTCAATCGTTGATGTAGATCAGATGATCTTTTAATCATCACTATTGTAAAGTTACTTTTTGAGGAAATTCGAATTTCACGTTTAATTTCCTTTTAGTTAACTCAAAAATGATTATTTTGAGTTAATTTCCGCAAAAAGTTGACTTTGACTTAACTACTATGGCCCAAGGGTTCAAAATATCTTGAAATTTTCAATATTTCCTTGGCCTGGGACCTCCAAAAATTAAAGACTTTAAAACCCACGAATTTTAAATGTTGGAGAATTTAATTTTTCCTAGAACCTAAATTAATTAAATTTCTGACTTTAGCATTTTAATTTATTTTAGCCAATTTTTTTAATTAATTGGCTCATGTGGGGATTATTAATTTTTCCAGCCCTATTTAGCCATGGTGTCTAACTATGAAGGACTATGCACAAAATATTTTTTACATGAAATATTACATTTCTAATCCATGAAGGGGTAACACCCATTCGTTATAGACCCTCAATAATTACCCATTTCTGCGACACAAAATATGATCTAGTAGACTAAGTGACTTGTAATAAAACAATCTAACCAAATAGTTAGAATTATTCTCAAATCACTTTTACAGAGACTCGATAAATAACGTTAGGACTAATTTAAAATCCTGACGACAAAATCCACCCTAGCTTTTGGGGTGAGGTTGGAGGGAAAAACTCTGCCGATCATCCATGTTTAGAAACACATGAATCGGTAAGACTAAAGACCTCCTATGATAGAAATCATCATCAGAAAGATAAATTTACCTAGGTTGTTACATACATTTGTCTTACTAGGATCATTTAAATTACAAAATGGGTTTACAAAACTCCAGTGTACATATAGCTGATAATGATGAATCTGTGGATCATCCGAGTGCTCGTACATGATGGAAATCCATGCACGAAAAGATGTATAGCTATGGGGTAGTTGACATGGAGTGGTCAACATCTGGCTCTACTTGGGGACATGTTGCTTCATCGAAAGAATGTGAGAATCCAGAATCTGCCCCCAAAAAAAACACAGAATGACATATGTAGCGTCCATCCAAATATAATCCAAAAATCATCATATAACATTATATAAAATAGAAGATCTGTAACAATTCTACAAACATGAACTGTAAACTTAATCTAAGAACATAAATAAAATGCTAAAATGACAAGGCGTTAGGTTAGAGATACAATACAAAGGATGCCCTTGTGGCATCAGATGTGTTCAATATAGTGCATATTGAGCATCTGTCGACTTTTAGGTAGATCAATGGGTTGTTTCTATGATGTGCCATACCCAATCCTGCACATCGAAGGACTCTGACTTATACCAATGTTGTGTTTTTCTCGGCCATCAGTTGTATCAAACCTCTTCCTTCTTCTCTTTCGCTTTGTGAGTTTGCTTTCGTTAGGATGTGATGTGTATGATGATGTGGTTGGCGCACAACTTCCTTCTTGATCCGAAAAACGCTCATATGGAAAATTTGGAATGTTCAAGACTTCTGTGAACTGCGCTTCTTTATTTTCATGAATCTGATCTGTTATCACTAGTGGATCCAGCCTCGCAAGGATCAACCTGATTCTTATCAATTTCCCTTTTATCCGGGTCACCTTCAATTAGCCACTTTTCAATGGAACAAATGACCTCCTCATAATAAGATGGAACTTGCTGCAGCAGAGAGGGAGGCTTATGATTTGTTGACGTTTCATTGTTTCTTTTATCCTCTAACCCATGCTGAAATTCCTGTATCTGTATCTGTATCTTTTCCATGACTTGCAACTTATTTTGAAGAGTGATCTTTTCATTTTTTATGGCATCCATCTAGTTAGAGTGTTCAACCTTCATAGCACTGACTTCCTTGGCATGATTTTCCTCCATGGTCAATAACTTATTCTGAGGACATATCTGACTAACTTCCATATCTTTTATTACTTTGTCATTATCTTCTTTTATGGTCATCAAGTAATTTTGCATAGATCTCATTTCTCTGTCATGATTAGCTTTCATGGTTTCCATTTCCTTGGCATGTTTTGCTCCCATGACAAGTAAACAATTTTGCATGGAAGTCCTTTCTTTGTCATGATCTGCTTCCATGGCTTCTATCCTATTTTGAAGATTAATCTAGTTAACTTCCATGTTCTGAACCATTTGTGTATAATTGAGTTTCATGTCCTTAATCGTCTGAGGATGTTCATGATCTTCTATTAATTTGATTGCTCGTCCTTGCCATTCTACTATCTATGATTCTTTTGACAACATGGCAAGTAGCCTCTTCATGAAGAGCATCACAGGCCCTACAATAAGGTGGAGCCTAATCCCGAAGATTGACAAACTCAAGTGGATTTGGTGGTCTCTGCTCATTAGATGGGCCTTTCTTATGCTAGGCATCATTAATTTTTTCTAGGTTGGAAACTATGTCCCTAAGATCTTTCCATTTGGACCAACCTAGCCTGCATGGCACTCATTTCCTTAGCATGATTAGATATTAAATTACTTTGATTAAGTTCCATGGTTTCAAGTTTCTGCGTCAGTTTTTGCATAGGATCGTCATCAGATTCATTGGATTCTTTTGATTTACTTGGACCATCATCAAAACCTGAAATTTCAATATTCCCAAATGCTTTCTTATCCTTTTCAATTTCCTCAGCTAAAACCTGGGCAACCTTATAATCATTAGTTTTAGCTCGCGTCAACTCATAAGAAGTATCAACATTAAAGGCATCAATATAAAAATCCAAAAGAGACCTGGCAAGAGGTCTATAATCTTGAGGTAATTCTTTAATAATACCATTAAACCTCTTATTAAACTCTTCGACTGTCTCATTCTCTTTCTTTTTTATGATACTGATAGCCTTAACCAAATGCCTTTCTTCTTTTTTATCTCCAAATTTATTTTTGAAGGCATTCATGATTGATTGAAAAGAATCGAACGTGTTATTGAACTTCTCTATAAACCATTCCAAAGCATCTTGCTCTAAGGTAAGAACAAAAAGTCTCATTTTTACATCCTCTTGATTGTTACCTCTAGACCACTTACCCCACCAACCACAAAAAGCGCTTAGATGAGCTTTGACACTAACTACATTATTGCCTTGAAAAGAAGACAACTTATCGATACCATTATGAGGGAAATCATGGGGATAACCTTGAATGTTAGCAAAGTTACAAGGAGCAAACAAGTCATCCATGATGACTTGCTTAATGGGAAAAAGAGGGGCCAAATGGATGCTAGAGAGAGAGATCCTTGCTCAAGAAAAACAAGAGATCCACAAGAAGCGAGCTTCTAGCGTAAATTCTTGTAAGAAATGAAAGAAGTGGAGTTGCCACTTGAACATGAATCTATCTCCAAGATCCAAAAGGCAAAAACCGAAAGGTTAGTCAGGAAGAAGCAGATGGATATTAGGGAGGGCTTATTGTTTGAGAACTAATGGATGAATAAGTGGAGTAAACTAACCGAAATGTCCAGGTGCTAAAGGTGCATATAGAAAATATGAAATGATTAGTGAGAGGAAAAAGATAGGGCGATGAAAAGATGAAGAGAAGAAATGGCGCCAGAAAACGTGGCGTTGGTGGGATAAGAAATGATGAAAGATTAGACGATTAGAAAAATATCGTGAGGACCAAGGACAAAAAAACTTTGTCTCGACAACGATGCCAAAAAATGTTGGCGTTGTTGGCAAAATTGATAAAAATGATATGAGGAGAATGAAGATAAAATGTCGTTGAAGTGTCGAGAATAAAATATCTCCGACAACGATGCCAAAAAATATTGTTGCACAGAATGTCTAGGCACCGCGATAACGACTCAGATCGGGGGTTGTCACACTGATCTCCAATCACTCTGTTTGAGTTGTTTCCCAATAGCAGACTAAGGGGGTTGGACCCTATGGAAAAGGAAAAATGAAAGATTAAATGGGAACCAACCAACCTGGGAAACATAGGTAAGCAACCAATACTTGTTTTAGATTGCGCAAGATTTAAGGATTCAAAATGATTTGAAGAAAGTGATACCAGTGCCTTGTGGAGTCAACTATCTTGTGAAGAAAATAAGGTTCAAGTAAAGGATGGGAAACCGTTGCTGAAAAGACTCGATTGTTTCATCTGCAAATGCAAAATTTAAAACTATGTGAAATGCAGGGACTTAGTTAATTTTAGTTAAATGAGGACCTAAAATTATTTATGAAATATGTCTTAAATGTTGCTTAACTTAAGGCTCATAAAGATGGTGTTTTTAATGTGAAAGCATGTATTTATACTAGCACTACAAAATATAAAATCTGCACAAGTAATTATTGAAATGCACAATGGACTGAAATGTAAAATGCTAGAATAAAACATTTTTAAATAAAAAAATTCATTTGTATGAAATACTCAATCAAGATCATTAAATGCATAAGTAGAACTAGATTAGTCCTACTTGCATAAAGATGTAAAAACAAATGAACTTCAGAAATTAAACTAAATGTTTTAAACTCAGATCACATTAATAAAATATCAGTCTAGAAATCTGTTCTTAAAACAAGTGTTAATACCAACAATATATTTTAAATCAACAATTTTGTAACCATGCAATATTCATAAATTTCTATGTATAACAAAAAAAAAAATTTAAATGACAAACTGATAACTACAATTCAGAAAATTTCTAAGTTCAATTATTTCTGATCTATTGATGTATTTGAATTAAAAAACTCAGAAATAAACTACTGAACAACAGTGAAACAATTTTCAGAAATTTGTTTGCAAAAGTTACTGAAGCTAATTTCTATTTCTGCGATTATACAACAGTAAAAATGTAAGTTAAATCTGCTGCTAAATTTAGAAAATTTCAGAGTTTAATTCTTTCTGATCTATTGATGTATTTGATCTAGAAACTTGGAAAATTACTGAAAAACAATGAAATAATATTTAGAAAATAGCATGCAAAAGTTTCTAAAAGTAATTATATTTCTGAAATGTAATGCAGTGAAAGATGCAAACTAATTTGCTGCTAAATTTCAGATAACTAAAATTTTATGCCAGTGTTAATCTTGCTTTCAATTAGATCAATGAAAGAGGTAAGGGTTTAGAGGATGTGCACCAGTCAGATCCTAGGGGCTTGAAGACACTTGAAGATGGGTTGCCCAAGTCACTGAAAATTCTCCAATGCAAATGCCAATCTCAGAAATTTTTTGTTAAAATTTGTTAAATTTTTTAGGGAAATTTATGGAAAAAGTTTAGTGATGAAGGATGGTGAAGAAAGGGAGGCTGAAAGGAGAATGATGGGAGGCCATAAGGAGGTGGGAGATGGCCAGCGCAAGGCCTCAAGGCCCCAAAAATATTTGCCCACGATCTTCTTGCAATTTCTCCTCAACTTGTAAACAAAATGGAGATGCCTCTAGGGCTCAGATCTCTCTCCGAAATCCATAAAAATCTCCTGCAATTTTCAGATTTTTTCCTGCACAAATAAAAGATAGAAAACCCCAAAGCATGTATATACAAAATTATGAAATATTCAAAACCCCAATGAATTAGAAATTTTCTATTTACAAATCTACAATAATATTCTACAGATCTAGCAGATCTGCAGATCAAAGCCCTCTATTAGCCAGATGTAAACAAATTTTGCACAATATTTAGAAATAAATTTGAAATTTTAAAGAGGCACAAACCCAAGAAAAAACCCTGTAAGTAAGATAATCTATAAAATGACTTCAGAAATTAAAAAGACAGTGGATTTTTTTAGATTCTGTAAATTGAGAGTCAGTTGGTCCAGCTGAGGCCTTCCCTAAATGCCCAAATTCTGAATGATAACTTCTGTACACTTAAATATGCTTGTTAGATTAATAAAGATTTAAAAAATGATCATAAAATTATCAAGAAATAGAGATCCTGCTACGTCTATCAAATTAAAATGATATTCTAAAAAACCCAGAAATCTGTGTAAGATACCTGTACACAGATCAATCCTCAAAGGCTATTAACCAGCAAATGCAAATAAAAGCAACAAAGTATTAAGAACAATATTACCACATAAATCTGAAAGTGGAACACCACAGCCTGAAACCCCAGAGTCTTTGCGTTTTATTAACCAGAAAAAAGTTACAAGAGCTTTCTTAGAGCAAGTACACGATTCATAAATTGTATTCAAATAATGGAGAGAGGCCTCTCATTTATAGAAAATTTCTCCAACGGCTAGTTGGCTTGATCCTCGTCAAAGCAATCTCAACCGTTGATGTAGATCAAATGACCTTTTAATCATCACCTTTGAAATCAAGTTACTTTTTGAGGAAATTTGAATTTCACTTTTAATTTTCTTTTAGTTAACTCAAAAATGATTATTTTGAGTTAATTTCCGCCAAAAGTTGACTTTGACTTAACTATTATGGCCCAAGGGTTCAAAATATCTTGAAATTTTCAATATTCCTTTGGCCGGGGACTTCCAAAAATTAAAAAACTTTAAAACCCACGAATTTTAAATGTTGGAGAATTTAATTTTTCGTAGGACCTAAATTAATTAAATTTCTGGCTTTAACATTTTAATTTATTTTAGCCAAAAATTTTAATTAATTTACTCATGTGGGGATTATTAATTTTTCCAACCCTCTAATATTTAGCCATAGTGTCTAACTATGAGGGACCATGCACAAAATATTTTTTACATGAAATATTACATTTCTAACCCATGAAGGGGGAACACCCGTTTGTTATAGACCCTCAATAATTACCCATTTCTGCGACACAAAATATGATTTAGTAGACTAAGTGACTTGTAATAAAATAATCTAACCAAATAGTTAGAATTATTCCCAAATCATTTTTACAAAGACTCGATAAATAACACTAGGATTAATTTAAAATCGTGACGACAAAATCCACCCTAGCTTTGGGGTGAAGTTGGAGGGAAAAACTTTGTCGATCATCTGTGTTTAGAAACACACATGAATTGGTGAGACTAAAAACCTCCTAGGATAGAAATCATCATCAGAAAAATAAATTTACCTAGGTTGTTACATACATTTGTCTTACTAGGATCATTTACATTACAAAATGCAGAACGGGTTTACAAAACTCCATTGTGCATATAGTTGATAATGATGAATCTGTGGATCATCCGAGTGCTCGGACATGATGGAAATCCATGCGCGAAAAGATGTATAGCTATGGGGTAGTATGGAGTGGTCAATAGGGAGCATTGGTAAATACGAAGCAAGGTTTGTAGCAAGAGGCTTCTGAGAAAAAGAAGGTATTGATTATGAAGAAACCTTTGCTCCTATAACTTGATATACAACAATCAGATCACTTGTTTCTTTGGCTACTACTATGGGATGGAACATCCATCAAATGGATGTTAAGACGTCTTTTCTAAATGGAACTGTTGATGAAGAGGTTTATATTGAGTAGCCTCAAGCATTTGAAATAAATAAGAGGGAGATTCATGTCTGCAGACTGAAGAAAGCTCTATATGGCGTAAAGCAAGCACCTAGAGCTTGCTATGCTAGAATGGATGCATACCTATTGAGACTTGGTTTTACCAAGAGTTCTATAGATCCTAACCTATACATCAAGGTGGTCCAAGGTAAACCAATTATCATACTTTTGTATGTGGATGATCTACTTCTTACAGGTGTAGAGCATCAAATTCAGGAATGCAAGAAGCAGTTAGCAACCGAGTTTGATATGAAGGATCTTGGGATTATGCATTACTACTTGGGACTAGAAGTTTGGCAGAAGCCAGGTGAAATATATCTTGGTCAAGGGAAATATGTGATCAAGATTCTTCAGAAATTTGGCATGATGGATAGCAAGCCTATGATGACTCCTATGATTATCAATCTAAAGAAGTTGAGGAGTTCAAATTCTAGTCCAGTGGATCCTACTTGCTCCAAACAGTTGATTGGGTCCTTTATGTACTTGGTAAACACAAGGCCAAACATTTGTTTTGCAAGAAATGTCCTTAGTCAGTTTTAGATGGAGCCAAAACATGATCATTGGATTGCAACCAAGCACATCCTAAGATATTTGCGTGGAACTATACATCACTGCCTTCGTTATAATGGTAATGAGATTCAACTCATGGGATATACAAATTCCGATTGGGGTGGCAATGAGACAGATGGAAGAAGCACAACAGGTGGATGCTTCAACTTAGGATCTTCCATGGTCTCATGGATGAGTAGAAAGCAGGATACAATTGCTTTGAGTAATGCTGAAGCTGATTATGTTGTTGTAAGCGAAGTCTTTCGGGAAGTAGTTTGGCTCTGAAAGTTATTATCATATTTTTTTGAAGAACTGCTTAGCCCTACACGCATACATTATGATAATGAAAGTTGCATAAGATTGACTAAAGACTCGATGTTTCATGCTAGGACAAAGCATATAAATAATAAGTACCACTACATCAGAAGCTTGGTACATGATGGGGTTGTAGAGTTGCATTATCTACCTATAGATGAACATGTAGCAAATATTCTGACTAAAGTGTTACCAAACAAGAAGCTTGAGTATTTGAGAGGTAAGCTTGGTTTGGTAGACATCTCTTCCCTAATTGAGAGGGAGTGATGTTGGATAGTTCTTGTCTTTATGGGTCATGCACTAGACCAGGACTAACAACTGTAAGTCTTAGTGAAGGCCATAAAGAAAGAATGGAGTTCAGAGGATTGAATAAGCATCTAAGATTGGAACTTCTTATGGATTGAAGAATCTAGGGAAAGAAGTTGTAGACTGATACTCTTTGAGGATGAGGTAGGGCATCCAAGATAAGAGTAGTCGAAGAGGACCGATATTCTTTGAGGATTTAGGATTGGAAATCCAAGATAAGAATAGTCCAAAAAGGACATACCCGGTGAACATCCAGATGGGGTATATGCCTTAGAGGTAATGTGGCAGCTCACATAAAGCCTCCCAACATGATTCTAGTTAAGTTCTTAAATGACTATGCTGGTTATGATACAGATGCTTGAAAAAGATGGCTTATCAATCCGACTCTTCTTATGAGAATGCTTCAAGAATGAGATTCCTTGTACTACATGATGGGATTATGAATACCTCCCTAGTTAAGAGGGAGTGTTGGAAATTGTAACTAGTTTTGGTTTTCATAATGACCTTTGTATAATCATGACATTGTATATTTTGTATAAAGAAAGAAAAAGAAAGAAAATAATTTTGTTCTTTTATGTAAAGCATGGGTTTCATGCTCAAGTTTAGGTCAAAAGCATGTTCTTTGTGCTTATATGTCTTTCTAGGTATTTTTAAGACAAAGAAGAAATTATGTCATGTATTATAGTCCTATTTGGACTCATTGTATTAAAGAAAAATATTTATTTTGTCAAAAAAACCATTTATTTCTCTAAGACCAAGTCGGCCCCAGTCAAGGACAAGTTGGCCTAAGGGAGGGTTGTTCGACCCCTCAAGAAGGTTATAAATACAAGGAGCATGACCTCATTTAAGACACTCACTCATCACAAGTTTGATTTGCAATAACGAAGGAGAAAAATAGCTAGAAGGATGAAGAAAAGAAGGAAGAATCCAAGTCTCTTGGGATAATCTCTCTTTCTGTCTACACGTGCGAAGTTAGGGTTTCTGTGTAGCTACAGTTGCAGGAGGCTGGAATTGCAGGGTTGAAATTCTGAGGAGCAATTGCAGGGCTGAAATTCTAGAGCGAAGTTGTAGAAGGTCGAAGTTTGGAAGCTGTCTTGAAGAAGATCTTGCTGGGGTCTGACTTGTTGCTTGGGAGGGTTTTAGGATTTGGTCTTTGGGTCTTAGAAGTCTCATTGTAAGAAGATTCTATAAGAAGAGAAGCATTTTTTTTGGGTTTTCCCCTTGGAGGGGTTTTGCCCTGACTTGGAGCCTATATCCTATGTACTTTGTCTCTTTGCGATCTTCATTGTTTTTGGTAATTGCTTGATGAACAAGAACTAAAGAAGTAATAAAAGACCAACTAATATCACAAGTAATTATCAAGTTAAGGAAAATCATCTATAATCTTCAAGTCTCCTTATTTTCCAACAAGTCCTTAGAGCAAGAGAAGATCAGAGTACTTGAGAAGAAGCTACTCAAGATGGAGCCTTAGCCAGTATCTCAGTTTGAGTCTAAGCTAGTTGGTTGTTGGGATGACCAACATGATGATGGGTATCATAGCCCAGGGTGAGTGGAGGCAACCACTCAGTCAGAGACTCCCATTATAGGGAGAGTTCGAGCCAAGAGGGTAGAGGATTTGTTTAAGGGAGATCAAGAGAGAGTTGAATCTTCCAGTATCACTTCTAGCTAGAGGAAACAACCACAGAGGTACACAAGGTACAAGGCACTTATGACTGAATTGATAAACTCGCAGAGCATGGTGGGAAAGAACAGGTCTTCAGATTAGGTTCTGTAGAAGAAAGCAGGGAAGTCTTCTAGTTCAGAGGGAGTAGTTGCAGTAACAAAGCATGTGGTAGTATTGGAGACAGATCCAAGTGGACGAGGTTCTTCCTGAAGCACCTTCCTCGCTAAGAGGGAGTGTTGAAAAGTAGCGAGTGAAGACCTTCTTTGACTTGTGCCTTAGTCAAAGAAACCATAAGCAGTCCTTCCTTGGCATGCACAAGTTCCTATAAGTTAGGACAAGTTCCTAACAATTAGGATGAGTGCATGAAGCAGCTTAACTCATGTGGGTTAGTGGGAGGCTCAATTTGTTGTCTCCTAGTGTGAGTGAGTTTTGGAAATTGACATGCGAAGAGTCTTAGTTCTAAATTGAGACTAGACGAGTTACAATAGTTAGTTTGACTCAGTTAACTCATCAATCACTAGTTCGACTTCCAAAAATAAAACTTGCCAGATTTAGCCTATTCGAAAAGCTTATAAGGAGGACGAAGACACATAATAGATTCATTGTTTTGTGAGCACGAGTTGGTGAGACAAGACAATAGAGAGCACGAGTTTTGTGTGTGAGCTAACAAAGCTAGGAAGAGCGTGAAGGAGAGGCCTATATGTAGTGTTTGGCAAAGAAAATTCTTGTTGGTATGCGCTAGGAAATAGGAGGAATTTCTAGGGCTAGAGCAAGGATTTAGGAGCTAAGGACAAGGTTGTTGCAAGCAGGTTTCAACTAAGTGTCAACATAGAGAACAACCTTATTCTCTAAGTGAAACAATTTTCTTTGTAATTAATTCTATTTGCTCAACTTTGTCAATAAAAATTCTACAGCTAGTAGAGGGTTTTCCTAGTTGGGTTCCCTAGATTTTTTTTTTTTGTGTTTTTGGCTGTTGTGTGAATTTGTTTAATTCTGTTCTATTTCGTTGCAAACAAGTAGAGAATTTTTGTGTCTCTAGTTTTCAGATTGCCATTAGAGTAGTTGCAGAATTTCAAGGAAATTTAGGAAATTCTATATGTATAGGAGCAACCACATTAGGATTTCCTTTTCAACGTGCTTTGGAATCTAGTTTAATGTTGTAGAATTCTTCCTCCCAAGGTGGCAGATTCAGTTCAACCCATCACCAACACAACCAATCTGGAAAAAGAATGTTAAAATGATATTCATTGCCGCATTACCAAAATAGAGGAGGTAGTGATTGCAGTATCCTAACATGAGATCCACATTGGGTACCAAACTAGGATACCATTCCAAAAGTTGCAATAGTCCCCAAATTGTGAATATTATTCTAGTTTGGGTGCAGGGCCAAGAAGATATATCAGTCACACTATATAATTATTGACACATCTTGCAGTCAGTCAAGAAATATCTTCTCACCTTGTATTTAATAGGGGGGTAATTGATAGTGACTAGGAACTAAAGCCAACAACTAAAGCCTAGAGCTAGAGTTCGGCAGAGGCAAAGTCAAAGTTGTAGCCAGAGATAGACTCATGTTTTATGAGCACCATTTGGTTTGTGGTCCTCCTTAAACCCCCACTTAGTAGAATACTTATTGCTCATGCCAAACTATACCTTGTGGTCATCTTTAAACCACCATATCATCAATTTGTGGTCATCTTTAAACCACCATTAGAGAGCACTTCCATTTTGCAGAAGCTATCAACTTATAGCCAAGTTTAGAATTGTTCTAGGAACTACTTTGAGCCAAGTTCCAAAGTTTGTGGTCAACCTAGAACCACCACTAGTAGAAGACTTTGGATTCTGCTACCCCATTTGGTTTGTGCTCTTCCTTAAACCACCATATTTAGAGAGCACATCCAGCCATTGGTTGCTATCCACCTTCATATTTCAATTTTCTTCTTGGATTCGCACACACCCATTCGAGTTGGAGGGGAATGTTGGAAAAGTAATCCTTAGGGATTATGTGAATTTGGATTACTCACTTGAGAGTAAGGTGAAAATCCACAAGTGAATGTGGAGTCATGAGGAGTCCAAGAGATCTCTTGGAAGGTGAAACCATTGGTCCTAAATTGATGTATTTATGTATATCATATGCATGAAAAATGCATCTCTCCTTATCAAAACTTGTTTTCCACTTTCGTGGGTCTAACAATATACATCATGCACTTAGTCAAAATAAGCTAGAACAATTTTTGACTACTCTATGTAAATGTATTCATCTAAATTGATCCTATATAAATTTTATACATGTAATGCTAAGTCTATATTTTTGTGTTTGATCTTCATTTTTAGATCTACGTATGGTGTGAAGTCGCAACATTTTTCATTAGGCTTTCGAATGTTAAAAAATACTTTAATAACAACCTATTATATTCACTAATACTTTGCATTTTGTAATTGTGGCAAGTTAAACTTTTAAAAAAGCCCCATACTAGAATCTTGTAGCTATTGCACAATCTACAAATATACTACATAAGCATATTAATTATTACTTTTAGAAAAAAGTCATGCTTAATTTATTAAAAGTTCCTTTGCTCTTTTGAAATATGAAATGTTAATTGTATTTTTTTGTTCAAGATAAAAAATGTTATGAACTATATCTTTGATTTCCTAAACAAGTAAATACACCTCTATAAGAATTTGTGTCGGGTGAAGAAAGTGCAATGAAATGTAGCTGGCATATGGACTTTATGTTTGATTGTATACACAAGTAAATACATCTCTATAAGACTTTATGCCAAGTGGATGAAGTGTAACAAAATGCAGCTAGACATGAATCATCTTGATTCAAATGACCAGTCTAATCTCTTCCTAGGTGTGCCTTAACCCCGATACAACTTGAGTATTGATTCTCGAACAACATTCAGAGTAGCCCAAAACCACTCCCCTTGACATTGCTTTGTTAATTCATGACATTGTGCATTACATTGCATGTAGTGGTTTCCACTTGGTTTGCATGCTTTGCATGCATCCTACATGTCCAATTACACTTGGCTTCCATGCATCATGACCCAAGTTTTATCCCCATACTCTCTTCGCCATTGATAATGGTGGTCTTGTGGTTAGATGGGTGGGACTATCCTAGATTATAGAAGATACTACTATATTTGTTATGGTCTTGGCTAGGATGCTATTGATGGTGAATGTATAATGGACTATATGTCTCTTCACCATTGATAATGGTGGTCCTGTGGCTGGATGGTGGGACTATCCTTGATTACAAAACCGTTTGTTATCTTTGTTATGGTCCTGGCTAGGATGCTGTTAGTTGTAAATCTAGAATGGACTATGACACAACTCTTGAGGTTTGACATGTTTCTTATGCCCAACTCAAGGATGGGCGAGGGGTTTACTCTTTTTTATTCTTTAGCGCCCTTGGGATGAGGGCTTGCAACTACTTGACCAGGATGGGAACACACAGGTGTCCATAAGCCTCCTCGAGTCTTTGCTTAGTAGCTACCCCCTCTGCTAGAGTTGTTGGTTGTCTAAACGACTATGCACCTAAAATTTAAATACCCATTTACGTCGGTATAGCCTGATTTAGAGTTGCCATATCCTTAAGTCACATTACTTAATAATTTCATAATTGTGAATGAATAATATTATTTTTCCGAAAAGACAAATGCTTCATGGAAACAAGAACACAGAGCCGGAAATGAATGATATAGGTTCATCATATGAGGCCGAGGTCTAGATTTTGTTTGAAGGAAGGGATTGAGGGACTAAGGTAGAGAAGAGATCAACAAAGAGCACTATTCGAACGAGAGATCATCAAGAGGTAAGAGATTTGTGCTCTTGATTTGCTTGTCATTTTTTTGTTCTCATCAAAGAATTTCCATTGAAAATTGGTCTTCTTGATGAGCACATATATTGATTCCTATTGCTAAAGTTCATGGGGTATCCTAGATTGACCAATAATTCTTAGGGTTGGGCAATAATAGGCATAGCTCGATGCCTATTTGATTAAGCTTGGCATGCTTGTAAGTAAGGTGGCTATCTAGGTAGGTGGCAATAGCCTTGGCATGAGGTAGCTTGGTAGGGCAGCCTAGCCTTGTAGTTGCAGGGCTCTTGCCCTTTGTCCAGGTAGGTAGAGAGTCTGCGTCCCCTTCTCGTTCTTGCTACTATTTTTAGTATTATTTGAATATTTGAAATTCATGCTAAGCTAGTTTATTTTATGATTAGGATTGGTTATAGAGCCTCATTTGATATCTAGTGCCGCATCCTTCTAGTGCAAGGCATGGCCTTCTAGTGTAAGGAAAGAAGAAGCAATCTGTTGAAGAATGTTAGCGTAAGTAACATGACACTCCCCCCCAGTGTCATGAATCCTTCATGTTAGACACGACGCGATGATGACATGTGCCTGACACAAGTTTGACACGTGTTTAAGGCAAGGGAGACGAGTCAAACTCATGTCGGACACATGCCAAAATTGTGTCCTGATTTTGTGACATGTGTCCCACGTGAAATGAACCTTGGGCGCTTTAAAACTCTGTTTTGCGTTGATTTCCCTCACATTTGTTTGTTGTCTTCGAGCTGTAGGAGCGTGTGGACTATCAACAAAGGAGATAAATGAGTTCTAGAGGAGATTCTAGGTGCAAGTAAGTGGATTTCCCTTCCATTTTTTTAGTTTTGCTACAATAGTTTGCCAGTCCGTTTTTGTTTACAGGCACAACCTTACAACAATCCATTTTTCTTTATATTTACAACTATCATGGTTCAATCAAGGGCAATAAGGAAAGGGCAAAAGAAGGGCAGAAATGTTCCCACTCATAATGCCCCCTCTTTCAATTTCATTTGTTGGAAGTGGGGCTTTCAAATGTTGAGAGAACCATTCTTTTAGCAAGACAATTCGAGAACTAAAATATCCATCGTGGAAGTATGTTACAAAACGTCAGGGGCTAGGGAGCAAGTTAAATGGAGGAGGCATTGTTCTTTCGACATGCAATTTTTGCAACCATCAATTCAAGAGCACCTACTTCCGTTTGAAAGGGCATTTGTTGGGCACATCTTGTGGACTTGGAGCATGTCCAGGAGTGAGTGCATCTAAGCAGAAAGAACTAGAAAAAGAGGCCAATGTTGTTGTGGCAATGGTGGCAACATCATCTAAGAAGAAAAGGAATGAGGATCCTCTTGCATTCTTGAGGAAAAGCAATTATCCATTTGAGAGTTCCAGTGGGAGTGCAGTTCAAGCAATAAAAAGGGGAGCACTTGGTCCAATGGACAAGATATTTTAGCAAGAGAGGCGAGAAGAGATTGATCTTACCATTGCCTTTTTTTCAGTCTCAAATTCATATCATTTAATGTTGCACGTTCACCTTTATTCATTGGAATGTGTCCATCTGTAGCTCAAGGAGCCCCATTGGGATATGTGCCTCCTAGTTTAGAGAAGCTTCGAACCACATTGTTGGTTAAGACAAATAAGAAGGTGGATAAAATGCTTGAGCTTATTAAACCAACATGGCCATCATCTGGGGTTAGTATTGTTTCTGTGGATGGATAGATGCAACATGCTATCCACTCATCAACTTCATTGTGTTTTCCTTGAATGGACGAGTTTTCTTGAAAGCATTGGATGCTCTTGGAAAATATAAGGATGCACAATATATGGGTGAGTTGTTCATTAAAGTTATTAAAGATGTAGTTGTTGATTCTTGTGTGCAAATCATTATAGACAATGCACCTGTTTGCAAGGTTGCTGACATGATTGTGGAAGCTAAATATCCACAAATATTTTGGACACCTTGCATTGTCCATTTTTTTAATTTAACACTTAAATGAAAATCCATTGCTTTTGATATGACATGGATCAAAAATCTTATTGAGGATGCTTGCCATATTTGCAACTTTGTACAAAATCATACCAATGCGCTCACAATCTACAAAGAGTACAAACATCTATTGTTATTGAAGATTGCAAATACAGGGTTTTCCTCTAGATTCATCATGCTGAAGAGGTTGAGGGAGTTCAAGACTAGTCTTGGGGCCATTGTTATTTCAAATTTTTGGTCTTTTCGGAGAAAGATAGATCAAACAACCTCAAAAAAGGTTAAGGATATAGTGCTAGATGACGCTGGGTGGGAGAGGGTAGATCTTACTTTTAAGATCATGGACCCTATCATTGCTTTGTTACGATTTGTATACATAGACCAACCCATCCTAGGAGAGGTTTTTAAGGAGTGGGATTCCATGATTGAGTCTGTGAGGGTCATTATTTTTCAGAATGAGTGCCTTGAGTATGAGACATCAGCGAAGGCCTTCTTCACCACCATACATGATATTCTTGCTAGCGGGTGGGACAAGAATTACACACCTTTGCATTGCTTGGTTCACTCATTGAATCCAAAATATTACAACAATGAATGGCATAATGGTGGACCTTCACATAGATTCCCTTCTCACGTGGATGTTGAGATTTCATAGGGGAGGAAGGATGCATTTGGACGGATATTTCAGGATAGATCATCCCTTGATGAGGTGGAGACTACCTTTGTAGAGTTTTCCATTGCCATTGGGAGATTTGCAGGCAATGATGTGATTAGAAATTGGGGGCTAGGAAGGCCTATACTTGGTGGGTAGTGCATAGGGCAATATGCCCTCCTCTATAGCTATTAGCCATGAGGCCCCTCTCTTAGGTTACTTCATCCTCTTGTTGTGAGACAAATTGGAGCATATATGGGAATTTGTATTCTTTGAAGAAGAGTAGGCTTGAGCAGTCTAGGGCGGAGACAATGGTGTATGTGGACACCAACCTTCATCTTATTTACAGGCAGAGGAAGGAGTGGTTGAAGCAAAAGACAAAGATGTGGGGTGCATTTCCTAATGGTATTGGTTTGGACAATAGTGTTGAGTTGGCATTGACCAACTTGGATCTTAATGAGCCAATGCTAGAGCTTGTCACTTTTGATGATGGTGATCCTCTTGAGGGGTCATCCTCCACACCAACAGATGCAAAGATTATACTGGATACGGAGGAGGATGCAGAAGAGAGTAGTGGTGGTAGTGATGTTGATTTTGATGTTGATGAGCTATAGTCTATGAGATTCTTCCATCTCAATCTATGGTTCTAGTATCTACCATGTTTTATATTTACTATTTGTCATTGGCATTCCCACCTATAGTATTTGTGACTTATTGAGTTAGGACTCAGTATCTATGTAATACATTTTGATTTTGATGACTTAATGAGAAAACTGCAATTTATGGTTAATTTCTTGTGTTTGTCAATTTATCATCATTGATGTAGTAGTATGTACTAGTTGTATCATTGATGATTGTATGGTACAATGTATGATTGAAATTGTATCATTATCATGTACATGTTTTAGTTTATAAATTGAATCTTTGTCTAATATCTGTTAATTTTTTAGACATATTATTATAATAATATAATATGCGATGTGCCCTCCGTGTCGTGTTTCGGGGGGGGGGGTTCCATATCCTGTGTTGGAAACTCGTATTTTTCATGTCCTCCGTGTCTCGTGTCCTTGTGTCATGTGACTTAGATGCCAACTTTACAGATCTAGATGTAGATCACTCAATGTAGCCTAATTAGGTGATTGAGTTGTGGGGTTGTTCCCTCATTATAGGCAACAAGCAGTGGCTTGGGATGAATGGACAAGCATCATAGAAGTGGTCGCTTGGGGTGGACATGCTGGGGTTGACAGAGACCTTGTAGCTTGATGGATAGGCATGATAGACAAATTGGGATGGATAGCCTAGAGTGGACAATGACCTCGTAGCCTGATGGATAGGCATGATAGAAACAACATCCTAGGGTGGACATCCTGGGGTTGATAGAAACTTCATAGCTTGATGGACAGGCATGATAAAAGTGATTGAAAAAGGCATGACTGAATCCCAATGAAGATAGGGTAGTTGATCAGACCCAAGTGGTGTGAAAGGCCATGAAGGCAGGGGATTATCTATACCTGGCTGCGGTGAAAAGAATGGCAGATGGACAACATGGCAATAGCCACAGCCAACCACTGCAGTGGCTACATGTAATAGCATTACCGTGAAAACTAAACCTAATGTTCCTGCTTTTATGAAATGCAATAACATTCACATAACAGGGTTACCATGAATACTAAACCTAATGTTTTTGCTTTTATGAAAATGCAGTGACATAAAATGTTATGGATTAATGCTAACCTGAATTCTAGTATTAATCGACTCGACTGTGACAGGAATGGAGCCTAAGCATATTACTCATTTCCTAAGTTTTAAAGAAGAAATTTTCCCCTTTGCTTTGATACGAGGCCAAATGAGGCCTCAGAGTTTATGATTGTTAAACAAAAACAATGTAAGTGTTTGATAGGCAAGGGGAAAAAATTCCATAGAGCCAAAACTTTAGGTTATGCAGATTGGTTTGTGTGGGGGATTAATAAGAAAGTCATGAACCAGTTATTAATAGTCCCTGCAGCTGAAGTGCATGAAAAGTTACATAAAAGAAGTCTGTTTTTTTGGGCATCTGTATGTCTATTGCAGATTCAATGCATCCAACAGGCACTTTGTGCTTATTGGATGCATGTGTTTAAACTTTAAATGTCACTAGCAGATTGTTCACCACTATCCAACTAACAGCACACTGATTAAAAGAAAAAAACTTGAGCTTATGTTGATTTCAGATTCAGGCATCCAACGGGCACGAAGAAAAGTCAAAACAGTTAACTTTGCATGTTGAATGCATTGAATTTGCAATTGGCAAAGATGCCTAGAAGGGGAAAAAATAAAACAATAGGATTGGTTGTGGCATAGATACTCGTCTAAGCTTGTAATCCTATCTAATTGGATCTATAGCCTGTCAATCTCACATGTCAAGCTAAATAGATTCTAATACCCTATCGTTAGCCAGTGTTAATTTACTGCCAAATCACAATACCATACATATAGTAGAGTAGATTCTGTGGCTGTTTCTGCCAACGCAGGAGAATCACTTCACACTTTCCTGTTCTTTGCTCCTATACTCATTCACATATGCAAAAGGAGGTACTTCTTTTTGGTATTGTCCAGTCAACAAGGAAAATATTAAGGCCATAGATTATCGATGCAATATCTAAATTATAACCTTGCTGTTAGTGTGTTGCATATGCTGCTGACAACAGCCATCGGTGAATGTGACGTGGAATGTTTTTAGCGCTCACAAGTGTAGCAATGAGATCTCAAAGTTAAAATCTGAGATATTGTTTAAAGTATACAGAGCATGATTTCCAGAAATATGTTGGTACACTCTATTTGATCATTGTATTTCTGTAAACATTTTTAAAAATAAAAAATTAAAATTTGCCTTGGTTAGGTTTGATATTTAGTTAAACTCTCCTCAATACAAGAGAAAAAGGGAATGCCCAGTAACACTTCATAGGAAGAAACATTTCCTTTATAAGAAAAAATATTTTCTAACAATGATGATGCTGTTGGAAAAACAATTGAGTCTTCTCCATATTTATCATTAAAGATCTATTATGATTATCAATTTTCATAAAGAAATGGAGATAATAGTCAAGTCATATCTGAGATTAAAATCACTGAATGCCTATATGTAATAGAACTTTGGGAAAGCAAATACAGAAGAAATGCAGGCCGACCTTTTATAATCCAAGTCCTGCTATCCTGTTTAATCTTAGTTTAAAAGGAGCCTTTCAGGTATCGTTTATAAAAAGTAAAGAGATATTGCACAACAGCTATGTATAATGCTCTATGTACATAAAATAAGAAAAAGAAATTGCTAATTAAACTTAGTCAGAACCATAGGATGTAACCAGAGAGAAGAATTCTGTGCAGCTTGTAAAAGTATTCAAACTATCAAGATCCTTTACTGCCTTTAATGGTACTTCTATTCAAAGGATTCAATATATGTCCCAAAGAGGATCAATCCAGTTAGTTTTTCCTTGATCACAAACATGAAAGGATGGTTAGCTATAAAGTCCTCAAGAGGATCCCTCTGGAAGCCCTTCACTGAAGCAGTGACTATAGTAACATCTACAAATGAATTGTGAAAAATATTTAAAACATTGTAAATTGGCCACAGGTGAATCCACCATTTCTGTGAAGTTTGTTAGAATTTCCTTAATTCAGCACCCGGTATTCAGTTCCCAACAATTATTAACTGAAAGAATACACGGCTAAGTTCCTAACCAAAAATATTTAGCGAAAGCAAAATTACTCGATTTGAATCACATCAACACAAACAGATTTCTGCGCAATCAACAGTTCTTCATTAATTGATCATGGAACTTACTTGGGCTCCCGTCCTGGGATAATGGCCTAATTGAGAAAATACAAAACTGATCACCAGCCTCACTGTCCTCTCTCGGACCCAACAGATGCTCATTGAGAAGCCTCCTTCAACACTTAGGCTCGATTTTATAACTTTCCTAAGCTATGATTGACAGCCAAAATTAGCTCGTCAAATTAACTGAAGATAAATAACTTTACTTTAGTTAACTATCCTATATTTAGTTTTCTCTAGTGTAACTCAAGTACAAGTGATAAATTTAGCTTGTTTTACATGCACATCTCATGCATGTCACATACAACACATTCACATGTGTGCAACGCACTTGCACACTCTGCGTGTCACATACAACACATTCACATGTGTGCAACTCACTTCACACTTTGCATGTCGCATACAAACTCCTAAAGAAGCAAATCAAGGTCCTTCTAGTCAAGACATAAGACTAGAAGTACCTTCCGTGCTACAAAACTCAACACCCCCTCTTAGCGAGAGAGGTACTTCTGGAAGAACCTCCTCCACCTGGACCTGTCTCCAAGTCCATCTTAGTTTTTGTATATGCTCCCTCTGACTCTAAAGCTTGTCTTGCTACTTGACCTGAAACTTGAGCTGAGAACCTATCACATCCAACCATGCTCCGAGGATCCTGCTCTTGAGCATCCATCAATGTCATGTCATACTAGTTGAGTCCCCTAACAATGCCTAAAGAATCACTCTTCCTCACCACTTGCTCCCTCTCAACAACCGACACTGTTCCTGTATTGAAGATTCCCTTTGATATACCCATAGGCTATCTCAGCGACCTGTATGATTGCCCCTTCTGTTGCCAAGCACTACAACTGCATCCAAGGTCGCTTCGTCTGAATATAGAAGCACCTATCCATCCTGGAACAAAACTCTATATCCAACATCTTCCAAGGTTGATTCTAAGAGCACATGTACTGTCAACCCTGGAACAAATAACATCCCCGTCACCTCTAGAAATCCTCTTGGCTCTAGTTGGAATCTGACACATCCAACCCGCTTCACTGCATGCATGGTATTGGTCCCACTAAACACGCAATAGTATGAGCCTGTCTCTGAAACATTGTGGAACACTAACCTCATTTTCGTCATGTGACTGCATGCTCTACTGTCCACTAGCCTCAAACCCATGCTAAGTCCTTCTAGCATGCCTGTGGGTCTGTCTCGGTCCTTTGAGACACGTACAAATTCTGTTGCCAATCCCTCAATTAGTACGGTCTCTCTCTCCTTCTGAGGGTTGACCTCCCAATCCTGCTGGTTGCTGGTATTGTCCTTTGTACTTGCCGCTGGATACTACCAGCTTTGCCAACTGCTGCCAGACCATGCCTGTCGCGGCAGATCCCTTGTCCAACGACTCTTGTTGGATACTACCAACTTTACCAACAACTGTCGGACCATGCCTGTCACGACAAATCCCTTGCCCAACTCTTGCTGGCCACTGCATCTCGCAGTTTCTCCGATCATGCCCAACATGGCATCTTGCTTGCGGCACGATCCCCTGGAACCATCCTTGTGGTTCACTATCTGTCATGACCAAAAAGACTTGTTGACTCTTCTGCGACCAATCCCCCTTTGCTGGTGCCACTGGTCGACAGGTCGTTTTTGACTCTCTTGTCCCTTCGCTGTGCTGTTACCAGGCCTGCCGTCTACCTTGCTAGCGACTAGTGGCTTGGCCGTCAGCCACCACCACGCTCAGCCCATTTGTCCCCTTATTTATTTTTCTTTTCAAAAAAAATGGGCCCCTTTATTTCTCTTCATGGATATTTTTTGCTTGTAAAAAAAATGCCTGTAAAAAAAAAAATTCTCTCGATCCCCAAACAAAAAATCTTGCCGCGTTAAAAAAAGTTTCGTTCGTATGATCCCAGCCAACTCGGCCCTGAAGATCCGATACGAAACCGACACCTATAATTCCAAGATTGATTCAGAGTAAGAGCTTTAATACCATGTTAGAATTTCCTTAACCCAACACCTGGTATTCAGTTCCTAGCAATTATTAAATGAACAAACACACATCTAAGTTCCTGACCAAAAATATTTAGTGGAAGCAAAATTGCTCGATATGAATCACATAAACATAAACAGATTTCTGCCCAATCAACAGTTCTTCATTAATTAATCATGAAATTTACTTGGGCTCATGTCCTAGGATAATGGCTCAACTGAGAAAATACAAAGCTGATCACCAACCTCACTACACTCTCTCGGACCCAACCAACACTCATTGGGAAGCCTCTCTCAATCTTGTGTTGCTGTTGTGTCATAGCCTCTCTCAAATTATCTCTGTTTTCTTTGAGCCTGAGGCTTTGTGGGTTTTAAGACCCCTTTCCTCCTATCAATTTTGGTTGTGAGAGATTCCACCCTAGTTGATAAACCCATTTTTTCTTTATTTTCCTTTTTTTCTACTTTGTTTTGAACCGGGTTTCTCTTCATATAGGAGTAGCAAAATCTTCCTTAAGTTCTGTAATGATGTCTTGAAGCAAGTTGAGTTCTTCATTGAAACTTAAATCTGGGCAGATCATAATTCTTTGTGAAACATGCCACAATTTCTAAGATAGACGAATATTTGAATTATAATACTGGGCAATGTAATCTCCTATTCTGAGGTCAAATTCCGGTTAGCCTACATGCAGTTTTCATTTGAAGTCAAGTCGTAGCTGAATATGGATAGGGTCGAGCATTTAAGAATCATACGAACTTGTTAGGTGCATCACCCTGAAGCAAATTGAATATTCTGAGCAGTCGCATAATATGAGCATATTCTAATTTGTGCATCAATGGTGTCAAATCGCACTTTGGACAGTCCTCTTGTGGCCAACCAAGAGATTAGAAGTAATTCTAGGGACTCTGAGTCTCTTGAGGTAGAAGCAAGGAGTTTTCTGAGCTTCATTCCACAGGGTCGATGCACTAAAAACAAATAGACATTGTGTGCAAAGCATGATTCAAGTCTGGGGCATATTTTCTCACAGAGTGGACTAAGGTAGGAATAGATAGGCCCGAGACCCCGAAGTTAATATGGGTCCTGTAGCAAAGCAGGGTTCAAGCTAAGGCAGGAATAAAGTATTCACCACAAGCAAATATGTGGATCTTGAGTAGACCCGATTTTGTGTAGGATTTAGAAATTGGTAGCACTTGGAACCTATGGTTAGGGCATTGTTTACAATTGTCAAATTTTGGGTTCCGTCTGTCACCTTTGAACGCGAACTATATTATGTAAGGATCTCTAATATCTTGCTAGACTACTGTTTGGTTTTGATAAACAATATATGGTACTGTTAGATCTGTTGCAATTGTTGATTGGAGTTGAATTTATTGAATGATACATTGCTCTGTTGAGTTCATTATACCATTGAGTCGTTGGCACTTTTCATCAAAGAATACACTATTTGTATTGAATTAACTATTGTTTGGAAAAATAAATTCCGCAGAAACCTTAGTGCCCTATGATACCCTCGGGAAAAAATCTACCTTAGATCACTACATATTGGGTGCAAATTGAAATTCTAATTGTAGTGGATCAGGATTGGATAATCATGGCGGTAGATGGGGACGAAGGAATGATGGTTAGAAACTCAGGTGCAAGGATGAGCAACTCAGTGTTCATGCCAAGTCATGAGCAACACGAACTTTTCCCGAAGGTAGAAGCTTAGTCAGGTAGTAGACTTATAATATAGGTTATATCCTCATCTCTCTGGCTGTTTCTAGTTTGTATGTGTGTTTCTTGTTTTAGATATTTCACTGACGTCAATTTTTTTCTTAGCATGAGCATACTATTGCGGCCTTACTCCTTGCATGTCAAGGGTCATTTGTGTGGGGGGGTGGGAGTATGGTGTCTTTGTTTGGAACCCTAGACTAGTCTTCAGGGCAAGTAATTCCTTTTCCAGGGTCACTATTTCAATTTCGTGGTGTTGGCTAGATTCTTGGCTTCGAGTTGCCTCTTTTAGCTATAGTATCGGGGTTTGTATCGGGGCCCTGAGGCTCTCAAGGTATGATGGAAGAGGGGGATTACAAGTTTTATGGTTCTGGGCAAAATCCTTTAGTCTGGGGCATATTTTCTCATAGAGGGGCTTTGAAGCCTGTTAACAATGATTCTATTCTGTTGAGGACCTTCAATACTCCCTTGACAATTGTTAAATAAGGGGGCTTCATTAGTTTCTAGTCACTCTTTCCCCTCGACAAACTTGCAAGTTGTACTTTCTCCTTAACATTAG
Organism: Pinus tabuliformis; assembly: GCA_031772625.1. Taxonomy (NCBI): domain Eukaryota; kingdom Viridiplantae; phylum Streptophyta; class Pinopsida; order Pinales; family Pinaceae; genus Pinus; species Pinus tabuliformis. The sequence goes on along the minus strand of CM062812.1, from coordinate 602,135,914 downwards.
ACATTACTCTTAACAATCACTTGATATGTGTGACCCTCCATTGTCATTTTTTCATGACAATGATGAGGGGAAGTAGACAATGAAGGGAGGGGTCAGGCGCTCCATGTCCTAAGCACAAAGGGTTGCCAAGACCTCTGCGCATATCTACCATACCATGACTACCCCTGCAATCCAACAATAAATAAAGAAGGCCGAAGAGGAAGTGTAGGTAGAGCATAGTTTTATTCTCCAATGACGAAGTTCTCGCATAGGTGGGAAAATGGATCCTGGACACTGGCACAACAAGAACCAAAAATACCAAATACATGCAAGCAATAGACATATATTGGTAGATAAAAACCATCATGGGCTGAGTTTTGGTGGAAAGATCTAAGGAGAAACATGGAATTCTTCTCTGTTTAGATGAGACCCAATGCCAAATGAAAAAGTTGGACATCAAGGTGACGAAGCCAGTTTGAGTTGTGGCAAACATAGAGTTTATGGATTCAGATGAAGACAATAGTCCACCTGTATCTATTCAGGTGAACTCTCCCTCTAAATAATTAATCTAGCTGTTAGTTTGCTTTTGGGTCTAGGCTAGTTTCCTTTTGAGTCTATATGCAGAAATCAATACAATGTTCACTTTCCTTTTGAGTCTATATGCAGAAATCAATACAATGCTCACTTTCCTTTTGAGTAGGTTTGTACATATTAATAGTCTTAAATTTTCCAAGGTTAGTCATAACAATTGTAGTTTATTGTAACAATTTTTACTATAGCTGTAGACATTTTGAGTGGACAAAGTCTATTTTATAGTATGATTGGTTTGGTTTCCCTAGTGGCGGGTCAATCACACTCATAAATTCAACTTGTTATCCTTTTTGATATAATATAATTTCCGGTTTGCCTAGCTTACACCAAAAAAAATAGTCAAAATTTGTGCAAATTTGCATGGACAAGGACATTGTTGGAAACACATTGGGCTAAAAGAGGTTTCCCCTGTCATCTTGTTACCCACCACTAGTGGGTAACCCCAATAGGATAAATTTTCTCCTAGATTTGTCTTCAGCCGGCAGCCAACAACCCCTTGCAGCCACTAGATAGCTCTATGTGCCACCATTCTCCGCCACCTGAGTTGACCATCAGGTATTATGTGCCCTCACCCATCTATTATGATTGTATGTTCGAAGGTGGGCCTTCAAACCTCGAAGGTATGACTTTTCATTATGCAATTGGGTATTTTTGCTTGCTTTTTTTGGACACATTTGGACATGGATTAGTGGGGGGATTTGGCAGAAAGAATGGGCTTGGTCTGTACTCTTGTTCCCTTGTCCCAACTTGGTGTTTAATTTTGTATCCTAGTCATGTGGGATCTCCTTTATTGGCTACTAGCTTTAGGAGTGGCACTACATGGGAAACCTTGATTTTGGTTGCGTGGTCCCGCTTGCCGGCACCATATACATCACTCCCCTCCGCTCATTATAACCTCTTTTCACTCTTTTCCCATCTGGGTCCACATTTGTCCATTGGGTCCACAAGGAGTTAGCCTCCCTCTCCCCTTGTCCACACTTTGGGTCGGGCTTGGAACAATTCCCCAGAGGTTGATGCAACTAAAAAGAAAGTTAAAAGCATAATTTGGCCACTTACAACAGGAAATGTACCATAAAATGCAAAATATGGCCGGGACAAAAATTTAGCACGTGGGAAAAAGCCAAACATGAGCTCTACCCCTTATCATCATGGCCATCACCCTGGTTCCTAGGGCCCCTATGTGAGCCCCTTGCATCATTAAGGAACCCATGATTGTCCCAACCCCTGGTGGGTGATGAACTACCCAACCTTAAGGGGGTATTCACTGCTTTATCATACACATCATGCTCTCATTCCTTAGAGCCCCAAGTAGTTAAAAGAAAGAAAAATCAATAAAAGGCAAAAGGCATATGAAGAAGGGTGGAAAAACAAAGGTCGGGGTAACTCATGTACCACGATTGCTCCCTCCTACATCTATACACCCATGTGTGGGCTTCCCTCATTATAGCTACCCTTGTACCATGGCATGTGGCTTGGAGCCTTCCCTGCTACCCCACTCTGTTCCACCATTATTTCACATGACACCTGCCATTTGACGGATGTACCATGGACCTATCACTCCCTTAGAGGTTGAAACCACCTAATAGGGTCCTTTATTAACCTCCCTCTTGAGCTTGGGGACACCTGTACATTCTAAAGCCACTTGGAAGGGCATGCCACTATGAAGTGTCCACTTGGGTCCCTAATTTGCAAGCTTATTTACTCAATTGCTCTAATGAATTGTTGTGCTGGAAGGTGAGTAGATGCATTGGATCTTATACATGATTGTTGGTGGGTCTTCATCTTGGGCTTGGCCTCCCTATACGAGATCGAATCCCTACAGGGGGTCATGATGGCACTTGTAGAGTGATCGTTGATAGCCATGGACCTCCACCACAACAAAGCATTGATTTCCACGCTATGGGATTCTTCAACACCACCTATTACTTGTTCGTGCTCCAGTTATACATAAATGATGATGCACTTTGACCACATTGCCCAACAGGCCACATACTTGCACCAGACACGTGGCAGTTGATCCAGGGCCCAGATGGGATTTTGTCTCACCCAGGGAGACATGGGAGGGCTTGTATCATCATTCTAGCTCTTATTGATGGAGCATCGACTTGTTTGATCCAGTTGGAGACCCATGAGACCATTCATTGTGCCCCACAACCACTTGGGAGCACCACAAATGTTTTGCTTGGAAACCAAGGGGCCAACCCCTTGGTCATCATTTTAAGAACCCTCCACTTCATCTTGGGACATGGAGAACTTATCTAGGCCTTCCAACGACCCTTTAGCACCATTACTCTATCATTTCAGCCTCATTAAGAAGGCTTGTTGAGTACTTTTGAGCTATTTGGTGGGCTTGTCACCAATAGGGTTCTTATTTTTCACATTAAAGTCATTTTTAGGGGCTCATTAGGGTAATTAGACTAAATCGAACTCCTTCTGGCTCATACAAATAGAAGATGAGCCTCATTTGTAACTCATCATCATTTGGATTGGGATTTCTTTTGTAAAAAGAATTTAGACTTGCAATTGATGGACAAAATTGGTGGTCTTTGATGCATTTTGGTATTTGGATATTTTGCTATCTTTTCTTGGATATTCTTAATATGATGGATGGATATATTCGATTTGTCTTGTAAGTGAAAATTTGATGTTATTTCTTTACTTTATTACATGATTAATGTATGTAATATCTTGTCACAATCTTAATGTGACCTAAATGAAAGTGAATTCATGAAAACACTGGGATTTTGAAGTATTGCATGCATTACATGTTAGGCAAATGCGAATGAATATTCCTAGAGGCTAGTTTACTTGTTGCTACCTCAAATCTCCATCATCCTTTGTTAAACGAAGTATAAATTCCTTTGTTGCTGGGTAGCTACCTCATTAGGGTTAGTGAAAAGCTATATAAGACTCTTTGATAGAGTGAAGTCCATTTCTCCCAATTGTCAAGGTAATGGGTCCTAATCCTAGTTGATCAAGCTTAAAACTTTTCCTTTCACTTTTCCCATTTTCTGCCCTAACCCTAGAAGGTCAACTAGGGCCTAGTGCGAAATGCATTAGGATTGTCATCTTGAAGAGCGAGTTGGCATGCTACTGTGCTGGGGTTTCCTCTAGGCATCCTCAAAGTTTAAAGTGAATCTCGTAGCTAGATTGAGAGAAACCTTGAGCCCTAGCTCCAACATTATTTATGCCCTTAGAACTTCCTGTTTAGCGACTTTCCTACGGTCATTTGCTCTTGAAAACTCATTGGAGTTAATCATTCTTTGACCCCCATCATCCTTGCTTGACCTAAAGTATCTCATTGTCTTTGAAATTTTACAAACCCTAGGCCTTGATTGGATTTTCCAAGGTCTCTCTTGTGGTCCCAAACCTTCATATGCTTGTTATTTCACAAAACCCTAAGAGAGGTCCCTTATTCCCTTAGGAAGCCTTGATCTAGATGTATCCCTTGTATTGAGTATCCCTCCAACCTAGGTCTAGGCATCTTCATAAGCCTTTCTTGGAAAGCCATTATCTTGCCTTTAAAGCAATTAAACCATTATCTGAGCCTCTCCTTTGAATGGGCTTTAGAAATCACCTTATACCTCGCTATTGATCCTATTATTCTAGTGATTTCCTTCATACCAAGGTTCCTCCCATTGGTGAAAGTTCGTAAAGAGCAGGGGACAATGACTGTGGTGATAGTGGGTCTTTGCCCCACTGTTGTCATAAGATCTATTAGTTGTCCATTAGGTACCCCTCTTAGGACCCTTGCTAGATTGTGTGGCAACATTTTTGATGCTGTTGCCGGGCACACGAGACACGTGTCTTGTTCCCCATACGACAATATTGACATATCATTCTTGGTGACTCGATTGGAAGAACAAAGCCCTAGTTCTGCATTGTAATTCAAAGTCAATGCTTGTAGGGTGAAGCAAGCATTTGTGAAGGCAATTTCATTCACCTTGGCGATTCCCTGTCATTAAGAGCCAAACAACATGTTGACTACATATATTCTTGCCTTTGATACGACAGGGACCTCGCAATATCCCACATTGGAATGCATGAAGAACATGCCAATGTTTGATGGGTATCCACTTTTCGCAGGAAATCACCTTGTGAGGTTCATAAGGTATGTTTCAATGCAAAATATAACTCAACCTTGTGACCAAATGGAATTGTTCATCCTATCCATTGCCCCGAATATCGATTGGCTTGAATTATGTGAACCTAAAAGCATTTCTTCTCTATCAATATTGGTTTTGCACTTCCTTTTGCATAAAGGTCTAGGTTTACAAACTGATGAAGACATATGCCAAATGTTGGACATGGCCCTTCAGGAGGAGGAAGTTATTGAATATGGTTATGTGCTTGAAGAATAGTGTACTGATTCTTCTCTAACTTCTTTATCATCAGGACACTCGTTAGAGAAGAGTGTCCAATGATAAAAAAGAGACTCACGAATTGGAAAGCATGTCCTCCAAGGATGATAAAGAAGATCTGGACCCTGAGAGCCTCCAGATGTTGCAAGAAAGGATGATGGAATATGAAGAATCTTGCAAGCATCTTATAGAAAAATACAATGCCAAGGTTCTCTTCTCCCATCTATATAAGCAAGGAGAGAGGCTCTATGAAATGAGATGCAAATATAAAGAAAATCCTATGGGAACCCTTCTCCTTGAACTTTATTTCCAAAACTATGTGGTAGAAGCCTTGTATGATATTGTTCGAGAGAAGGGAAGGGAGGATTTGTGGCCTAGCCAACATGAGATAGATGATGAAGAATGGAATGATTCTAAGGAAAATCATGATAATCAAGCAAATTAAGAATCTATGGATGACTTTTGGTTTGTTGATTGGGGAATTGGGTATGAGTATAATAAGAATGAGAGCTTCGTAGAAGCTCGGGTCCATGAGGATGAATCTAATGAGGTTGGGCTTCTCATTCAAAAGGGGATGCTTAATAAAGATCTAGACGATATGGACATTGTGGTTCCTTGTGAGGTTGACATTTGTGATTTCTTCCGTATCATTGAAGGAAAATGGGATGTTGGCAACCATCATTTTGACAGTGACCCTATTTATGACACTGACAAGGAAAATGAGGTTGAGAACGGTTCTTTCTTTCTTCGGGTTTTATCCATAATGATGTACCTCTTCCCACTGTTGAATGGAGATATCATTATTTTCCCATAGATGAAGAAGGACCATTGGAAGTAGACGGCGAGAGCCCCATTTATGATACTGATGATGACATCAACATGAGCCTTGCTTTCCCTTGCCTCCTCTAGGATCCTGAGCATGTAGTCGCATTGTCCACAAGCCATCGCTTCACCCTCACTGATATTGATGAATCCTTTCCCCCTCCTGAGTATGATGTTGAGGAAGGGCCACTCATTAGATGTATCCCTTCTTCTCAGTTATACCCTCAGGATTGTGAGCACACAATCTTTGCCCCTTTTCAATTTGGCCATCATATCGAGCAACCTGCTTGTTGTGTCTCTCCATGTCACTGGTCCCCTTTTCTTTCCCGTCATGATCATGAGGTGTCCATGAAGCATGATGTTTTGAAGAGTGATCATGATAGGGAGTTCTTGAGCTTGGTCATTCAATCATCCTTTCTATGCTTGCAAGAAAGGCTCCGAATCTCAAAATTGGTATCCTTTCCCTCATCCAAGATTCCTTTCTACACCATATGGATATCATATTTTCTCGCCTCCCACTTGCATCATCATCCATATGAGTGTTTCTATGTTGGCTGTTTGGTTTATTGCACAAGTAATCATATAGGCAAGTATTCTCACATTGATATAATGATATGTTGGTTGCATTGGCTTTATGATTACACGTAGCATTTGATTGATGTAATATGTATGTTAGGGTAGGATGCATTACATATTGATTTTGCATTAGAAACATCATATTATGTTTGTCATGCTAGATTAGGTGCATTTAGATTAAATTTTATTACTTGCTGATTTTTCGAACTAACGAAGCATGGGCATCAAAAGATGTCGTAAAAACACGTTGCCCCGTGTGCTTAGTCTTTGATGTGCAGGTAACAAGTTTACGGTCCCAAGAGACTGCTGGTGTTTTCATGACCTCTCCGTTCGAGTACATGGTTCATGCACTCTAATGAGAGCTCATGTCCCAGTTGGAGCCAAATGTTATCCACCACTAGTGGGTGACTCCTATAGGAGAATTTTTCTCCTAGATTTGTCTTTAGCCGGTAGCCAGTAACCCCTTGCAACCACTAGATAGCTCGATGTGCCACCATTCTCCACCACCTGAGCCGACCATTATGTGCCCTCACCTATCTGTTATGATTGTATGTTTAAAGGCGGGCCTTGCAACACCGAAGGTATGGCTTTTCATTAGTGGACACCGAAGGTATGGTATTTTTGCTTACTTTTCTTGGACACATTTGAACATGGATTAGTGGGGGGATTCGACGGAAAAAATGGGCTTGGTTTGTACTTTTGTTCCCTTGTTCCAACTTGGTGTTTAATCTTGTATCCTAGTCTCGTGGGATCTCCTTTATTGGCTACTAGCTTTAGGGGTAGCACTACATGGGAAACGTCGATTTTGGTTGCGTGGTCCCACTTCCTGACACCATATACATCACTCCCCTTTGCTCATTGTGAACGATGCCCCAGAGGTTGATGCAGCTAAAAAGAAAGTTAAAAGCATAATTTGGCCACTTACAACAAGAAATGTACCATAAAATGCAAAATATGGGTGGGACATAAAAAAATTAGCGTGGGAAAAAGCCAAACATGAGCTCTACCCCCTATCATCATGGCCATCACTCTGGTTACTAGGGCCCCTATGTGGGCCCCCTGCATCATTAAGGAACACATGATTGTCCCAACCCCTGGTGGACGATGAACTACCCAACCTTAAGGGGCTATTCACTGTTTTATCATACGCATCATGCTCTCATTCCCTAGAGCCCCAAGCAGTTAAAAGAAAGAAAAATCAATAAAAGGCAAAAGGCATATGAAGAAGGGTGGAAGAACAAAGGCTGGGTAATTCATGTACCACAATTGCTCCCTCCTACGTCTTCTATACACCCATGTGTTGGCTTTCCTCATTATAGCTACCCTTGTACCATGACATGTGGCTTGGAGCCTTCCCTCGTACCCCACTCCATTCCACTTTTATTTCACATGACACTTGCCATTTGATAGATGTACCATGGACCTGTAACTCCCTTAGAGGTTGAAACCACCTAATAGTGTCCTTTATTAACCTCCCTCTTGTGCTTGGGGACACCTATACATTCTAAAGCCTACTTGGAAGGGCATGCCACTATGAAGTGTACACTTGGGCCCTTGAATTGCAAGCTTATTTACTCAATTGCTCTAATGAATTGTTGTGCTGGAAGGTGAGGAGATGCATTGGATCTTATACAGGATTGTAGGCGGGTCTTCATCTTGGGCTTGACCTCCTTATACAGGATCCAAGCTGTCCAAGGGGTCATGATGGCACTTGTAGGGTGTGATCGTTGAGAGCCATGGGCCTCCACCACAGCAGAGGATTGATTGCCTCACCATGGGATTCTTCAACACCACCTATTACTTGTTCGTGCCCCAGTCATACAGAGATGATGATGCACTTGGACCACATTGCCCAATTGACCACATACTTGCACCAGACACTTGGTAGTTGATCCAGGGCCCAAATGGGGTTTGTCTCACCCATGGAGACATGGGAGGGCTTGTATCATCATTCTAGCCTTTATTGATGGAGCATCGATTTGTTTGATCCAATTGGAGACCCATGAGGCCATTCATTGTGCCCCACAACCACTTGGGAGCACCACAGATGTTTTGCTTGGAAACCAAGGGGCCAACCCCTTGGTCATGATTTTAAGAGCCCTCTGTTTCATCTCGGCACATGGAAGACTTATCTAGGCCTTCCAACGACCCTTTTGCACCATTACTCTATCATTTCGACCTCATTAAGAAGGCTTGTTGAGTACTTTTGAGCTATTTGGTGGGCTTGTCACCAATAGGGTTTTTATTTTACACGTTAAAGTCAATTTTAGGGGCTCATTAGGCTAATTAGACTAAATCAAACTCCTTATGGCACATATAAATAGAAGATGAACCTCATTTGTGACTCATCATCATTTGGATTGGGATTTCTCTTGTAAAAAGAATTCAGACCTGCAATTGATGGACAAAATTGGTGATCTTTGATGCATTTTGATGTTTGAATATTTTGCTATCTTATGATGGGGCTTCTTGCAAATATGATGGATGGATATATTCAATTTGTCTTGTTAGTGAAACTTTGATTCTATTTCTTTACTTTATTGCATGATTAATGTATGGAATATCTTGTCACAATCTTAATGTCGCCTAATTGAAATGCAAATTCATGAAAAAACTGGGATTTTGAAGTATTGCATGCATTGCATGTTAAGCAAATGCGAATGAATGTTCCTAGAGGCTAGTTTACTTGTTGCTACCTTGAATCTCCATCACGCTTTGTTAAACAAATTATTAACAAAAGCTACCTCATTCTATGTAGCTACCTCATTAGGGTTAACGAAAAGCTACATAGGACTCCTTGATATAGCGGAGGTCCTTCATCAAAGTCAATCTCGACTCTCCATTTCTCCCAATTGTTAAGGCACTGGGTCCTAATCCTAGTTGATCAACCTTAAAAATTTTCCTTTTACTTTTTGCATTTTCTGCCCCAACCCTAGAAGGCCAACTAGGGCCTAATGCAAAATGCATTAGGGTTGGTATCTTGAAGAGCGAGTTGGCATACTATTGCGTTGGGGCTTCCTCCAGGGATCCTCAAAGTTTGAAGCAAATCCAATGGCTAGATTGAGAGAAACCTTGAGCCCCAGCCCCAACATCATTTTTTCCTTTAGAACTTCTTGGTTAGTGACTTTCCTAGGGTCATTGGCTCTTGAAAACTAGTTGGAGTTGATCATTCTTTGACCCCCATTGTCCTTGAAATTTTACAAACCCTAGGCCTTACTTGGATTCTCTTAGGTCTCTTTTGTGGTCCCAAACCTTCATATGCTTGTTATTTCGCGAAACCCTAAGAGAGGCCCTTTATTTCCTTAGGAGGCCTTGATGTAGGTGTATCCCTTGTATTTAGTATCCCTCCAGCCTACGTTCGAGCATCTTCATAAGCCTTTCTTGGAAAGCCATTATCTTTCCTTTAAAGCAATCAAACCATTGTTTGAGCCTCTCCTTTGAATGGGCTTTGGAAATCACCTTATACCTTGCTATTGATCTTGTTATTATAGTGATTTCCTTCATTCTGAGAATCCTCCCATCAGTGAAAGTCCGTAAATAGCAGGGGGCACTGACTGAGGTGACAATGGGTCTTTGTCCCATTGTCCCATTGTTGTCATATGGTCTAGTAGTTGTCCCTTAAGTACCCCTCATAAGACCCTTGCTAGATTGTGTGGCAACACATCCCATGCTCATGACTGTAATTACTGGAGTTTCATCTTCCTTTCATAGCAATTCGACAATTGCATTGATGTCTTTTTCCATGCCCACAGTCTGAGCTTCTCTAACAAGTGTAGTCTAACTTTCCATCTAGTCTTCTGAATTATTTAAAACTGGAGCATTCACATCAAGGATAGAGGCAAATGTAAGATACTTGAGATACTTAGCTTCCCCATGTATCTTGTGATTCTCTACTTCAATTTCTTAATCTTGTGGTCCATCTGATAATAGAGGATGGGGTTGCCAAACTTGCAATAGGGGAAGAGCGGGTTGCTTGCAACCCAACACCCTTCCACTATGTCCATTGCATCTACCACAAAATCTTCAAGATTTTCAATCCAATTGGACATTGAATGGAGTTCGTTCTCTCTTTGATATCATTTAACAAGTATTTAATGGAACCAACCTGCTCACATAGGAATTCAAAATCGTCTTTGAAACCTTGATACCTATTGTAAGATTGCTTCAATGAGCATAGAATCATTGACTAATTTGGATAAGGAGCAAAGACTAAGGAAACGATGGCTTGGTAGGCTAAATTCCTGCTTGAAGATGTAGATGGAATAGAGACAAGAGAGATAGTAGTAGCTAAATTAAAGTAAAGGTACTTCCCCATTTTAATTTTATAGAGGCCATTCAAGGATGTTTCTCTATCATCTCAATGATTAACACACAATCCTCCCACATCACCCAAAGGGTTTGCATGTGATTGACACGTGCAACCTACATGAAGTAAGTCTTGTAAACCAAATATCTCTCCAAACATGTCACAAATGGCATCCCTCTCAAACAAACATTGCAGACTTATCGACAAGAATTGGGACACTTTTCTCTTCATTCTATGACTTTTAATTATTATTATGTGATTAAAATAATAATACACTTGCAATTTTTTAATAATAATTATATATCAACAATTATGTTAAGCGAAGTGTGTAAGGTTCATCTAGTCCTGCAATGGCCTAAAGTACTACCTCAAACAAGTCACTGGGATAGTCGATGCATGCCATCATGAGCAATTTTATGTTGAAAAGATATTTTATTTACATAATTGATTGTAATCTTCATCTTTATCATTCCTCTAATTTTTTAAAATTGGCATTTTGCATTTTTCGGACAATCAAACAGAGCAAATGTAGTCATAATCACTGTTGATAATATCGGTGATATATCGGCGATATTCGGAAATATCGCGATATTTTCGGCAAAACGATATATCGCCGAGAAAATATCGCGATATTTTCAAAATATCGGCAAATATCGGAAAATATCGGCAAAATATCGCGATATTTTGAAAATATCGGCAAAATATCGGCTATATTTAAAAATTTGAAAAAATTATTTTTTATGCTTGCCGATATTTGCCGATATTTTGCCGATATTTTCGCCGATATTGCCGATAAGATATTTTCTGGACCCTCACCGATATTTTGCCGATACCGATATTTTCAACACTGGTCATAATAGACAACATGAAGAATCCATACAAATATTACCCTTCTCCATACAAATATCATCCCAATTTCGATATGCACTTTGCTCTAACACAACAAACTATACACATGGAATCTCGTCAAGTATGAGTGTGTTATGCTTGATGCAAAAAAATCTATTTTTGTAGGAAATGGGTGAGCTCTTCCAATGTGGGCAGTTCTATGCCATATTCATTAATGCTTGCATTTTTCACACCGTGTTCATCATTTTATAGTTTTTGATTGAATCGCCTTTTCCCCATTAGATTCAAACTTAAAATCAATGAAGAACTTTGAAACTATGTTTTATTGATGGGTTCATTTCTTTGAAACCATTGAAGCAAGTAGCCGATGATACATTGAATCATCTTGCCAATGGCCTAGAAAACAAGAATGGTGCAGGGCAAGGCTTTTTGACAGGATATTTTGACGATTCTCAGACGATTGATCACATCTTCACCCTCAAAGCCATCATTGAAGAGTCTCGCTACTGCTCTTTACGGGTTTATAGTTGCTTTATTGATTTTCGAAAATATTTCGATACAGTTCTGGGGGAGGCACTGTTCTAGAGACTCGGCGACATTGACATATCATAGATCCTCTTAGCTGTTATCATGAGACTCTATGAGTCAGTGCTGGGGTGTCTTAAGATGGCCCATGGTCTTTCAAACTTCATTCAGAGTACCATTGGGGTGAAGCAAGGGTGTCCCCTCTCTTTGACTCTCTTTGGGATTTGTATGATGAGCTTTAGTCTTTCCTCCATGAGCACATATAATAGGGTGATGGCTGCCTACTGCACCATGTTTTGATCTCCTTGCTTGTCTTCACTGATGACTTGGTCTTGTTGGCTTCTGCTTCTGAGGGATTATAGAGATAGATTAACGTGTTGGCCAATTTCTGTGACCTTCGACCAATTTCTGTGACCTTCGATAGCTAAAGGTCAACCTGGGTAAAACCAAGGTTCTGATCTTCAATGCCTCGAAGAATTCCATTGCAGACCTACACTTCTACTATAGTGGGGCAGAGATTGAGATTACCACATCTTACACCTACTTGGGGGTACAGTTCACAGGGCTTAGATTTGCTATGCAGTAGGCACTCCAAACTCAACTTAATAAAGGTTACGATTCCCTAGCCGTCATTGAGCAATAGTGCTTTCAGGCACAATTCTAGAACATCTTGTCCAAGCTCCACCTCATGGAAGCCATTATTAGACCCATGGTCCTCTATGGTTTCGAGATTTGGGGACCCAATTTACTAGAGTTAGATTGGGCTACGATGGAGGGAGTCCAGACCCTGCTTCTCTAGTGTATCATCAACTACAAACACATTGTCTCGTAGCCCATTATTTGGGCAGAGTTCAGGGTCCACTCATTTCGCCTTTTGCTTGGTCTCGTTTCTCCATAGAGTCAGGCTTATAGAGACTAATGAGAGAGAGAGATACCCCTATCTTTCACTTTTCTCCTCAGAGGTCATCACTTCAGATACTCCCTCAGGATGTGCTCACGGATGGGTTCACAAAGGCATCTCGGCTCCTTCAGTTGATGACCATCTCCCTAGAGCACCTTCCTCCAATTAGTTTCTCCCTTGACGAACAACCACATCTCTTACAGACTTGACATAAACTGAATCAGGCCGTCAGAGAGGATATCTACAAATTATACATTCAGGTCACTTGGGGGGAGGGGGAGCGTTGAATAGACAAAATTTGAGTTGTAAGTTGTTTGGGAAGCATATGACAGGGGGAAGAGTATCCCTATTGAAATATTGCCTTAGACAAATTTCAGACATAACATAGAACTTTTCTCAGATGCATCTCTAGAAATCATCCGTATTGCCATCAAATCATTAAAAGATATAGATTTTGCCAAAAGTAACAAGGCAGCTATCAAAAGTCAAATTGCAACTTGAGGAGAAGACGAATTTTGACAGCAGTGATTAGTGCTTGGCTTGGCGCAGCCGTTATAAATTGGAGGGGGCAAATTGCATGCACTGCATTTCACAACGTCACAAGTACTGGCCTCCTGTACCGTCTGAGTGGAATTTGCTGATGTCTCAATATTCCTGGCTGCCTGGTGCCCGTTGCCACCACCATGAACATGGTGATAAACGTCACCATCGTTATCCTTATGCCAATGACCTCCATCATCACAATCTTGGCGATTGCAGATCACATGGCCATAGCATTTTGCTCCTCTCAAGAGAAGCATACTGTTGAACGTGACAAGCATAGCAGTCCCCACGTCTGCCAGAACTGCTATCCAGAGGTACACAAAACCCACAGCAGTGAGGACAAAGATAACAACCTTTGTGACAATAGAGATGGCAATGTTTATGTATATTTTCCTCAATGTCCTTCGGCCAATCTTCACTGCTCCTGCGATTTTCCTGATATCATTAGACATGAGAGCTATGTCTGAAGTCTCCATGGCCACAGCGGAGCCCGCTACACCCATAGCTATGCCGATGTCAGCTGCAGCTAAAGCTGGGGCATCGTTGATTCCATCGCCTATCATGGCTGTCTTGCCCACCTGCTTCAAATCTCCAATAATTCTGACCTTATCCTGTGGGAGTAGTTGAGAATAAACTTGAATCTGACCCACCTGAATGTGGATACATGGTCAATGAATGCTTGGAAAGCTAATAATCTTATAACATTTATACAGATTAGTCTAATCGGTTAGAACTTGTTATGATTTCAGTATTTACCCCTGTTTCGATCAGAGCAGCAGAGGCGGCCGTATCCCCGGTGAGCATGGCGAGTTGAATTCCTAATTTCTGTATTGGTAACAAACAGAACATCATACTTCAAAGATCAAAATACTCAGCTCTCAGTGTATACACTTTGCCTTACCGTGTTACTACTTTTTTAAATTGGAAAGATTATTTGTATTGTACAATTTTGTGTTTGGTTTGCAACAAATATATCAAGCATTACAGAGCTAATTCATAAAAAAAATTCAGGTGTTTTCTCTTTTACAATAGGAATCCATAATTTCCCTTTGGAGATAATGTCTGAATAGCTAAAAGAGGGGTTTTTCAGGTGAATATCTTACAAAACTGCCCGAACAAAACACAAAATTTACAGCACATAATGCTACTAATTGATTATGAAATCTTTCATGACTATGAACCTGCTGCTGTCCTGATCACCATTAGGGAATTATAGCAGGCTTGATTTGACCATTAATCTTTAATTTACCTATCTTTAATTTACACTCCTCATTAGCATACTTGTCTACTTCTCTGTTGAAGTCTCTTAGGACATGGAAATATGCTTTGGATGAGATGTCTTCTGCAATTCTCCTGATTATTTTCATAATGTTTTCCATAGATTTCTCCTTTGGGAGGGAGCCTTTGACGAAATGATGCAGGATTATGAGAGAATCTCCCATAACTGTAAGTGTGTCCACTTGTTGCTTTTTGGCAACCGAAAGTACCTGGTAGATACCATATATCTCTGTTTGATTATTTGTCATATGACCAAAATTCCATGAATATCTGAACACTTTGTCCTCCTTGAAATGATAGAGTACCCCTCCCTCTTCTGCTACCTCTACCTTACTGTATTACTATTCAAAGTAAATACAAACTATGTTAATGCAAGAGCAAGAGCACATGTTGGCTTTAAGAAAATGTCAATATTTTCTTGTTAATGTTAATGTGGGTGCAACCTTGAGTATTCAAGCAACTCACGCTGAAGAGCGATCTTGCAGGAATGGAATGACAATTTTTAACTTTGAAATGGTTGAACTTACCACACAAAGGGGATTTTCTCATCTCCTAAAGTTGGTGGCATAATGCATGAAATGCATGCGAATGGCATCAACTTATAAAGTTCTTTTAGTGCAGCCAGATAAGCTCATTGATGCGAGTAAAGGATGTTATTCATTATTCTTCGATGTCTAATGAATTATTGTTTATTTAAATTTATGAGACATAGATTAGTTGGTTTAAGTGGGATTTAGTATCATTAGATTTTAGATAAGCTCATTGATGCGAGTAAAGGATGTTATTCATTATTCTTCGATGTCTAATGAATTATTGTTTATTTAAATCTATGAAGCATAGGTTAGTTGGTTTAAGTGGGATTTAGTATCATTAGATTATTAGTTGACTAGGAGACATAGATTAGTTGATTTGAATGAGATTTCAAGTCATTATATTATTTAGTTGATCTATAGATTAGTTGATTTGAATGAGATTTCAAATCATTAGATTAATGGTTAAAATTTCACGGGAGGGTTTGAGTATTGGTTGATTATTTGCTGAAATTTCATAAAAAGGGTTTGAAAATTGATTGAAATTTCATAGAAAGGTTTGAAGATAGAAACCAGCTGTGGAGATAAAAAGTGTTTAGGCTCAATCTACTTATATATGTTTAATTTTTATTATTTTAAAATATAAAATAATTTTTATAATAATAATTATTAAAATAAAATACTTTTTTAAACCTAAATATATAAATTTTATATGGTTTAAAAGATTATAATAAATATTTCTAATTATTTATTATAATAAAGTATTTTTACAATTATTATTATTATCGTAAAATATTTTAATTTATACACATGTCATGAAACAACTGAACAAAATAACTAATCGAATGATGAATTTAGGTATCTATTTAAAATTTTTGATATTTATGATAAATAATAATATTATATTAGCAAAATATAAATAAAAAACAAAACTAAAAATATTTTTATAAATTTAAGTTTAAGATAAACTATTCCATATAATTTAGGAAAATTAAACATCATATTTGGGAAAAAATTAAAAGAATAAGTTCATAAAATTTCACATATTATTATTTTTTTAAATAATAAAACATAAAACTTAATTAAAAAATAATATTAGTAATGTTAAGAAGGTATAATTATAAAATATTCTAATTATATATGAAATGGTGTGGTTAATTTTAATTAAAATTTGGCAATTTTTAAATTTTTTTTGTCGGTCAAAAACACTTCATTATATTAATTATCATAGCCTCAAAAGCAAAATACATTAGCATCACACCATCAAAATACATCACTGCTGCACCAGGCTTAAGAGTTGGCATGGGCCTTGCTCTAAACAACAATAAGCCTGTGAAGAGGCCAAGACAACCTGTGTCATTGGTTATTGCCGATACAAAAGAAGCAAAAAAACATATCTCAGGAATACACATTAAGGGGGTGGGTTGGGGGGAAATGCTAGAGGAGCAACAAAGAACGCAACCCGCTTGTGCGTATGATAGTCGATGTGTTCCACCCGAGCCTCCAAAGCACGAAGATGGTTGTTTGTGCGCTAGAGCTGCCTTTGAAGGCCGTCTATGGAGTCCAAGAGCTCACTCTGCATATGTTGGAGGTCATTAATGTAAGCCACCAGTTCATTCCTGTCATCATACCTCTGCTCCCTCAAAGTTTCCATGTTGAGTTGGAGATTGTTCAGTTGGGCTGCTATGGATTCCAAGGTGGCCAGAGCCTCAATGTGGCTCGGGGAGCGGCCTGGGGATATGACAGTGTCTGTGTTAGAATGGCAGCTCTCAGTCGACTCTGATTCTGAGCTGGGCATTCCCTGGTGCGAACGTTCATCCATACAGTGGTCGACTCTACCCCTTCGGGCGCGTCTTCTCTGTCTCGGCATGTAGCCAACACCACCACCACCATCGGTTGCACCACAACAAGGAGGAAACTGCCTGCCCCGTGAAACCCACCAAACACAATAACACATGACTTACCACTTCTGAGCCCGGGAGCCCTAATATATATATATATATATATATTTTTTTTAAATTTAAAAACTTGAGTTTAAGTTGTTTGATCTATAGAATTCGAGTGTCCTAGTGTTTTTTTCAGGGTGCTGAACCATTTACGCATTGAAACTATATTCTAAACAATAAAAAATCACAATCTTGCATGAAATTGTATCCCTAGATTCCAGTAAAAAAGGCTAACTACGCCTATAATTATTAATCTCAGTTGGTTTTATCTTTTGTAGTTGGGAACAATGATTATTATTCTCCCCACCAAAATTTATGTAATTTCTTTTCTTATGACATAATTTAATAAAAAATAAGTGAGCATTTTTTGTTAATTTATCCACTACTACATCACTGAATCATGTTGCATAATAACTTTGTGATAAAATTAATCATTACCACTTTCCATTTCCACTCTCTAATTGGCAATGGCTATAACAACTTTGTTTGGTGTCTATATGCTTAATCTTTTCTCTTTAACATTTCACACCCGTGACCATGTAATAATCAGCGTACTAGACATCATTTTGGGATTCAACTGTGTTAAGTAAGTCATTCACGTATGATCATTTCCATGAGAGGTAGTTGTAACTGACTAATTTCTCATGATTTTTGAATAGTTCACTTAGCACTCATTGCATCAGTGATGCTCACAGGGGTGAAGAAGTGGGATTAAAACTAGTGAAGTGAATCACATAGTGTCAATCATCACTTTCGGGGCTTGCACCTGGTAACTAGGACTTCCCGGGAGGTCATCCATCCCAGATCTCCTCTGGCTCAAGCGTGCTTAACTGTGGAGTTTTCCCCATAATCTAGCCCACTTGAGCACGCTTGAGCCAGAGGAGATCTGAGATGGGTGACCTCATGAAAGTCCTGGTTACTGGGTGCAAGCCCTGGAAGTGATGATTGACGCTATGTGATTCATTTCACTAGTTTTAATCCCACTTCTTCACCCCTGTGAGCATCACCCGATGTAATAAGTGCTAAGTGAACTACTTAAAAATCATGAGAAATTAGTCAGTTACAACTACCTTTCATGGAAATGGTCATACGTGAATGACTTACTTAACGCGGTTGAATCCCAAAATGATATCTAATATAATGCACTGCGTAAACCCCCTAATACTTAAATTCAAAAAGAGTGAAGGGATCTCTACTTGAATGGTTCATGAGGCACAATACTTGCTAAGGTTTTGCAAATGGGGTAGCAAGCTAAGTGGGCTAGATTGTGGGGAAAACTCCACAGTTAAGCGCGCTTGAGCCAGAGGAGATCTGGGATGGGTGACCTCCTGGGAAGTCCTGGTTACTGGGTGCAAGCCCCAGAAGTGATGATTGGCGCTATGTGATTCATTTCACTAGTTTCAATCCCACTTCTTCACCCTTGTGAGCATCTCTCGATGCAATGAGTTCTAAGTGAACTATTCAAAAATCATGAGAAATTAGTCAGTGACGACTACCTCTCATGGAAGTGGTCATACGTGAATGACTTACTTAACGCAGTTGAATCCCAAAATGATATATAATAACTTAACGCAGTTGAATCCCAAAATGATATATAATATAATGCACTGCGTAAACCCCCTAATACTTAAAATCGACATACTTTTCACCCAACTTTTATTCTTTGACATTCCATGCACCTGGCTAGATAATGATCAACATCTTTTTCATTCTTAGTCTAAAATATCATAGTGTTATTGTTGACATGTTCAAATTTTTGCTACATAGAGTAGCATGTTTTTGGAAAATAGAACCCAAATAGAGAAGAAATTAAACCCTCTAACTACCACTCAAACTCGCACTATTGTCCTTTGACAAAATCAATCTTTAATTTTACCAAAATAATATTGAATATGATTTTTCTAATTATATCATAGCGACGTTCTTCTTTATTTATTATCGCATTGAATAACCCACATGCCCAACATTTGCACATATAGGCATATTTTTAAGGTTGAGTGGGTCAATAATAATGATTATTATTTATCTATAAAGCAAGAATCATATAGGTTTTATTTATTTATTAATTCATTCAATTATCAGCATGTTTATTATATTATTCAATTACTTACATGGCCGATTCTTTTGAAAGGTTACCTTGCTAGGTAATAATAATTTCTAATGGAAGAATAGGAATAATATGGATTCTTGGTGGACAATGATCAACACCAAATTAAAAAAATAAAAATAAAAGAAATGTTGATTCTAAATGTGAAACATTTGCAGAATTTTGAGGTCTAAAATGAATCTTCTAAGGAAAATAATAAAATAATAATTAAAATAATAAAATAATACTTATAATTTTTTAAAGAAAAATAAAGGAAATTATCTTTTTCTTTTTATTGTATTTTCGAGTTATTTCTTTGTAAATTAACTCAAATTTCAGAAGTAGAAATAAGTTGGATGCGGAATTAAATTCCACATCCAACTAGTACAATTTTTTTGAGTAGATCCAAGTCAGAAAAAAGGAAAATACATAAAATCACACGTTTTTTCATGTATTTTCAATTTTTTTCGATTTGGATCCCAACTCAGAAGTAGGCAAAATGGATACTCGTTGAATGTAGAATTTAATTTCGCATCCAAAACATGTCTACACCTGAAATTTGAGTGAACCTACAAAGAGATAAGTCGAAAATACAGTAAAAAAATAGTTTTCTTCTTGTTCCAAATAGCTTTCCGAATCCATCGCATAATGTTAGTTAGATAATCGACGTTTCGAACCCCCAACTGTGGTTCATCTTCAGGATAATATGAAATCTAGTTCTTTCAAAAATGCGAACCTCTCTTAATTTGTCCCTTCCGTGTAGGTTTATGATTTTAGAATTCATATTTATGCGATTATAATCTTGTTCTAAATAGCTTTCCGGATCCATCACATAATAGATAATCGATGTTTCGAACCCCCAATTGTGGTTCATCTTCAGGAAAATATGAAATCTAGTTCATTCAAAAATGCGAACCTCTCTTAATTTGTCCCTTCTGTGTAGGTTTATGATTTTAGATTTCATATTTCTGAGATTATAATCTTGTTCCAAATAGCTTTCCGGATCTATCGCACAATGTTAGTTAGATAATCAACGTTTTGAACCCCCCTTTGTGGTTCATCTTCAGGATAATATGAAATTTAGTTCGTTCAAAAATGCGAACCTCTTTTTTTCCCTCCAAAATATTTCTCATGGGGATGACATCACCATTTTAAATCCTATTGGTTTTTCTTATGCACAACCCTTACACTCAATTAAAATCTCAAACAATTTGAAAAGGGGTTAAGTGACATTCCATTATTGGCCACTAGACATGAGTTTTAGTTTTAGGAAACGTAAGTGTAACTACTTTAAATTTGTAATAAGGTCCAGGAACAATCTATCAAGGAGAACTGTCTTATATTAGGTTTTTTCCTCATATTTCTTGTAATGATGACTATGTTAAACACAAAAGACATTCCATTTTCAATAGGTTTTGCAAATTTTTATAGTTGTGTTGAAAATCACTATAAAATAATTTGGTTTTCTAATTATATTAAATTCATATTTCAGATTAATAAGGGGATTGAAGAGGAATTTATTTAAACATTTAGTACGCAATCCAATTCACAACTATCTGATTGTTTTCACAATGCTTGGGGTTGGATGATGGAAGCACTGAACTTGAGTGAGTCCTCGAAACCCACATACAATATGTGAAAGTTGAGATGATCCTAAGAAAAAACAAGAAAAATAACTCCAAGGATCATCCTTTTAAAATGTTGTATTTTCTGTTTTCTTGACATGGAGGGTTCTTTTTACCATTGAAGATCCAATATCTAAATCACTAGAAATCCAAAATGAAACCCACCATACAAAATCCATGTTTTGAGCTGCAACTTGTACAAAAAGTTTAGATTCAATGCATTCCAAAAAAATGAGTTGGAAAAATGATCATATCGTTCAATCATCAATGCCCATGATTGTCAATCATCAACGCCCATGATTGTCAAAATTGAAGCTTTGTGCATGGTTTATCCCTAAAACCTTCCCAAAACATCCTTAAAATTTGCCCACAAAATCCTTGAAATCTGTCAAAAACATCTCTGGAATCTGTCTAGAACATCCTTGAAATTTGTCTGAAACTAGCAAGTCCCCAATGGAGTTTCCAACAGTTTGGAGACGTTTGCTAAGGTTCCAAAAGTCCCCAGAATGCGGAGACCCAGGATACATAAGTATTTTTTTTTTTGGGAGGAGATGGGTCCTCATGCAACATAGTATCTCACCTATCTTTTAAACTAATTAGTGAATTAACTGCGATTACACCTAAAAGTTCATGGTACACGAACGAACAAATAGTAAAGTGAACATGATAAGCCGATTATCACCTTGAGCTGATCTACAGCTTCTGCTGCTTCTGGCCGGATGTTGTCGCCCACGCTGAAAACCCCCACAAAATTTTCCTCCGTTCCAAAGTATCCGAACGTTGCTCCTTGGATATCCCAGGTTTCTGGTATATCTGCAACATTCCATCCTTCATAATGTTAATTCTTGCAAACAGAGATGAGTTATACAGTAAACAAAACTGGAGAATGGAGTGATGTGAAATTAGATGCAAACCTACATTCAGTCCAACCTAAGCGATTTGATAAACGGATATTGCCAAGGTTTCAAGTCTAAAATTTATTATAGTAACAATTGCAGAGAGTGGTGCTTAAACCACCACAAGTTGCCAACCAACCTACCACCATGAACCATTTAATAACTGCTGAACTTATTCTGAGTGTAGATTCTAGCAATATTTTAGAAGATGCGTAGATTTTAGGAATATTTTAGAATATGATACAGTTATCGAGATCAACTGTTTGATCTTTTGAGATATTCTAAAAATCTACGATCGAAATAAAGATACCTGTAAAAACTTACCAAGATATCCATTTCTGCTTATCAGTGGTCTCAGACTCAACGAACTCTACATCTATCACCCTGAATATTCCTTCTGTGAGTGTTCCAGTTTTATCAAAGGCTATCACCTTAAGCTTCCCCAAGGCTTCCAGATACCTCCCACCTTTGATAAGGAGGCCTGTTTTAGCAGCATAGGCCAACCCACATGCTACAGCCGCTGGAGTCGAGATAATCAATCCACACGGGCAAGCAGTCACCAGAACAACTAAGGCTTTGTAACCCCTAACGTTCCAAAAGTCCCATTAAATTCGGCGAACTCGAATTTCATGCCGAATTCGAATCTCTGCCGAATAAAATCGCCATTAAATTCGTTTCGATGCGTTGAAATTCGCCGGCAGCAGATTAAATTCGTTTTTTTTCGCGCCCGCGGGTATGAATGTTCCTGTTTTAGGTTTCATTGGTTTCAACTTTCATTGACTCGGGTTTCGTTGTTTCAAGTTTTCATTGCCGCCGCTGGTCATTGCAGACGCCATAGACTACAGTCTACACCTTGACGGGCTCGGGTTTTTCCAGAAACAAAGACTCGTATGATCGTATCTCCTGAACAGGCATTGATATCTCCCAAATCAGTGTAAGAGAAGTTTGTTGGAAGACAAGGCGTGAAAGAAAGGGTTGTTCTGGGCATATCTATCTTCTGCTATATCAGTTTACCAGGCCGAGAGGCGAGAAGTTAGAACTCAGAAAACTGCCGCGTGTGCATCTGCCATCCTGTAGGCTGTAACTTGTAAGTTTTCTTCTCGTCTTCTTTGAACTTTCCTTTCCGTCATAGTAATGGAACGAACCATAATGTTACAAATTATTTGTTTGCTGGTGGAGTTACTCACGTCCTGTGCGGCTGTGCCTCTGTCCAAAATTTAGCACCGAGACCTTGTCACTGCACAGAGACCTTGTCATTGTGGCAGCACTGAAACTTTGTCACTGCATCTAGACCTTGTCAATGTGGTAGGCTGGTAGCACCGAAACCTTGTCACTGCACCGAAATCATCTCTGCAATTTACAATGAAGTCATCTCTTCATTATACTATGCCTTCACGAAATTCTGTCTCTTTGAGATCACCAAAAAACTATATCTGAGATCACCGAAATTCCTCTCTGAAATCTGAGCTCTGAACTGTGCTTGATGCGAAGTCCTTAGGCTTGTAGTTGTATATATAGTTGTTTGTCCATCATAAATGAGCCGACACATGTTTATGAACAATTGTCTCGAAATAAAGTTAGGCCAACTTGTAGGCTCAAATGAGTCCTTCATTACATTGCTTTGATGAATATCTTAGTTCCTCCACAGATAGATGTATATATTATTGTATTACTGTTACTGAACTTGCACCACAGAAATCACATCACAAAGGTGTGTCACTGCAGAACTCACATTACAGAGGTACAAAACTCGCATCACAGAACTGTGTCATCACAGGACTCGCATTACAGAGATACAGAACTTATATTGCAGAATGATATCACCACAGAATTCGTATAGCAGAGGTTAGACACCTGAATTCTTTTATCCACAGATCATCACCGAAATTATTTTCTCTTCTTCAGATTCAGATCCTCTCTTTATCTTTCTTATCTTCACTTCAAGTCCAAGCCCTTTTTCTCTGAGATTTCTTCTCCGAAAATTGGATCAAATGAATGAGCTCAGGCTTGTATTTATATTGATTTCGTCTAGACATGAAGGGACACGTCTTTCTGGTGTAGCCTGCTTCGCATGAGTCTTTTCTCAAATCCTGATTTTGTCTCTCTGAAATCTAGGTATGGCATTTTTGCTTTTCCATAGTCTGTCCCATGAAGTGCTTGCACTGGATAGTTCCCTTACCAAGTTACCTCCTGTGCATGCCACTTAAGTAAATAAGCTATCATTTCCATACTGTCAGATTATAAGACTACTACTGCAGTTAACAAAATGTTTTAGTGGGCTGAGAGTACCCAAAGGACAATTTCTTTTGGATCATTATTTTCACCCCTTAATTTACATATGCTCCACTTTTTCTAGGCTCTAGGCTCTAATTATGTTCTCACTGTGTTGAAGGCTGAAGCCTGGTTTGACTGTGTTGAAGACAATTTTCTTTATTCAGAACTACCCAAAACCTCCTTACTACCCTCAAATTTGTTGTCAATAAGTTAGGCAATCCTTAAATAATAAAGACTGTTATTCTTTGAAAACTGTTATCAGCTCTTTATCAGATCTTTCATCTGGAAAATTTATCCTTAAATAATTTATAACAGTTTATAACAGTTTATAAATTATAATAGTTTATCCTTAAATAATTTTCCAGATGACAATTTTCAATGAGAGAAGACTGTTATTCTTTGAAAAATTCTGGCTTGCTTACTGTTCGTTGGATGATCATGAACATTTGCTTTACAAGTTTACATGACTAACGAAAATGTAATTTCAAAAAAAATTGCAGGCATTTCAGACATTGAAGTGTCAGACATTTCAGACTTCTAAATTCCAATGGCACCCCCAAAATCAACTGCTGTAGCTTGGAATTTTATCCAAAAAGATGGTTTTAATCTTTCATGTCAGCTGTGTGGACATAATTTCAAGGGCACTTTGACTAGAGCAGTGGATCACCTTCTCGGTATTAGCAATGGAAGTGGAGGTGGTGTTGAAGCCTGCACTAAGATCACTGATGAACAAAAAGCCAAAGTGGAGAAAGACCATTCCAGTTCACAGATGCAAAGGCAGAAAAGGGTGAATAAGAGGCAGCGAATTGAGAGGGAGATTGCCATGTCTTCCTCCAACACCATTAATTCAGTTTCAAACATTGGTGGATCTAGTTCTACAGCTCCTCAAGCAAAAACAGGTGGGCCGAAAACATTAAATCAATTCTGGAAACCTGTTGAGAAACAGGAAGTTGATGACGCTGTTGCTGAGTATTTTTATGCATGTGCAATTCCCTTTAATGTGGCGAGGAGTCCATATTTTAAAAATGTAATTAAAAAGGCCATTGATTTTGGGAAGGGCTATGTTCCTCCTGGATCTGAAGCTTTAAGGACAACTTTGCTAAAGAGAGCGAAAGACAGAGTGACAGGAAAGTTGGCTGATATTAAAGAGTCCTGGAAGCTTACAGGATGCACAATTTTGAGTGATGGTTGGTCAGATTTGTGTCATCGCCCATTGATCAATGTGCTTGTTTATTGTCCTCAAGGGGTAGTTTTCTTGAAGGCAGTGAATGCAATGGATCAAGTGAAGACATCAGAATTCATTTTTGGAATTTTGGATGAAGCGATTCAAGAAGTTGGGGTGGAAAATGTTGTCCATGTTGTTACAGATAATGCATCAAATTGTGTTGGTGCAGGGAAGCTGATTATGGAAAAATATGGGCAGATTTATTGGACCCCTTGTGCAGCTCATTGCTTGGATTTAATGTTGCATGACTTAGCCAAATTTCCTTGGGTCAATGAAACAATCCGAAGAGCCAAATCAATTTCAAACTTCATCATCAACCATCATCTCACTTTGAGCATATACAGGAAGAATGCATCAAAAGAGTTGTTGAGGCCTTGTGATACAATGTTTGCCACTTTTTATATTACTCTGAAAAGAGTTGTTGAGGAAAAAGCGAGCCTAAGAGCTGTTTTTTGCAGCACTGAGTGGGAGAGATCTACTCTCTCAAAAGAAACTAAGGGGAAAAATGTTGAACAAATAGTGCTCAATAATGGCTTTTGGGAAAATGCAAACAAGGTTTTAAAACTTTGTGGCCCAATTGTTAATGTGCTCCGCATGGTTGATGGTGACAAACCTTGTATGGGTTTTGTTTATGAAAGCCTTGATCGTTGCAAAGAGGCCATTGCAACTGCTTTTGATAATGTGGAAGCTGATTACAAGGAGATATGGGATTTAATTGATCATAGATGGAAGATGATGCATAGTCCATTACACGCAGCAGCATGCTATTTGGACCCTAGATTGTTTGGGTTACCAAGACATAGGGACGAAGAAATCATGAATGGACTTATCCAATCTATTGAGAAGCTAAATCCAGATCCAGAGATTGCAGGTTTGATCAGAAGTCAGTTGAGAGCATACAGGTAAATGTCTTGCAATTATATTCCTTTGCATGCAATTATATGAATCTTGTTGTTAATGTCTTGCAATTATATGAATCTTGTTGTATATGAACTGATTGAGACTCTCAACTTGAGAGCATACAGGTTAGAAGAAGGATTATTTGGAACAGTATCAGCAAAGTATGATAGGAGCAGAAGTGATCCAGCACTATGGTGGGAATTTTATGGTTCAGGGGCACCAGAATTGCAAAATTTTGCAATTCGTATCTTAAGCCAAGGAACAAGTGCATCAGCATGTGAAAGGAATTGGAGTTCCTTTGACCACATTCATTCCAAAAAAAGAAATAGACTGTCATCTCAAAAATTAGAAGATCTTGTTTATGTTCGTAGTAATTTGCAGTTGGCATTGAAGAATGTGGCTAAAGAGTCATCCAATTCTTCTACTCCGTGGATCGATCCTGTTCCAAATGCAACAATGGATGATGCTGATTTGTACATTGATAGTGACATAAACACTGACAGGGAATTCACTGATGAATCTGGTGCTGAAGCATCTAGCGGATTCACATCTCATACTGCTCTTGATGACATAGAACTTTTTGATATAACAAGTGGGCAACAGGAACGTCAAGAATAAGACTTGTGTTCCTGTTTTAGATTTCTAGTTTAGTTTTTGCATGAACAATTTGCTAGAGCCTAAAACTGCCAAGCTAGCTGCTACTTTAAAGTTAAAGTTTAAACTGTTTTTTTATCTTATAAATTATAATGCAGAGTTTTTCATTGAACTGCCAAAAGAATATATATTCGCTGTTCATTAATTAAATATCTTAGAAGTTAGCATATATTTGCTGTTTTTGTATATTTTTTTTATGCCAATCTATCTTTAAAAAATAGTTATGAATGGTTGCTTACAAAGTTACAGCCTACAGGATTTCTTATAATCATGTTTTAATTTTTTTGGGATATTTTCTAGAATCTGTGCTTGTTTTTCATGCCTTGAGGATTCACATGAAGTGATAAAGGTATTCAGGTTTTATATACCAGCACTAAATAGATATGTTTCCAGGTATGTTGAGTCAATATATGTGAAATTGCAAGGCTGTCCTTTGAATACAACAATTGCTGTAATAAATCTGTCAATGCTGGCCTGAACTTTAAACACAATAACACGCAGACCTTCCAGCTTATAATGGTTCCCTCCTGGTCAAATTTATGAGTATTCCATAGCTGAATATGAAGTATATTTCAGTTAATATAATTTCTAACAATAAGATAGTCTTTATAAGTGTATAAATCTGCCCTCTATCTTTAATATACATTTTTTTTTCGAATTTCTATATGTCGAATTTTATCGACAAAATTTGAGTTGCTGAACTTTATTCGAATTTCATGGTCCTCGAACTTGAACTCGAACTCGAACCTGGTGACTTAGACCACATGATATAAACTGCTATCAGATGTTTTCTAACTCAATTGAAGAAGGATTTTCAAAAACATTTCTGCCTACAGACCTGGAGTGTAATATTTTACAACTTTTTGAACGAACTCTTCGGTGGGTGAGCGTTGATTCTGTGCTTCTTCTACAAGCTTTGCCATCCTTGCCATGGTAGCGTCTTCTGCCAGAGCCACCGTCTTGACGCTTAAATAACCTGCAATTTTCACCATTTAAGCATTCAAATAAAATGTTCATCACAGTCATTTACTGGGTAAAAGAAGTGTACTTAAACCCTCTACAATTTTTGACGGACGATGTGTATTTTTGGACATGGGTTTGTCTAACTAAATTACTTTGCCTTCAGCGAAGTAATTTTTGGTCAAATTGCGTTTTAATTTTTTCAACAAGTCAAATAGTGTTTATGGAGAATTTATATCTTCTAAAGACCTGCTGCTGCCATTATTAAGACTACTGTCACTATTAAGACTAGATACAACTATTTTCATAAATGCCAAAACAGACCGTTTACAACATGTCCTGAAAACTTAAACCCAGATAAGCAAATTATAAACCGCCACAATCCTTCGATTAATAAAATATATTATCTTTAAACTAGAGAGTTATAATTTTATTAACTTTACTGATATAGAACTTGTGTGAAATTTATTTACTCTACACAGATTTTTCTCCTCTCCTAAAAAATGATTACAAGGCTTTCCATTGAATATAAACTACTCAACAACAATTATTCAAGATTATTTATAAGTAATTATTTTACTTCTCCTTTAAGCTTCTTTATTCAATCGTTCAACAAGCATATAAAGATGGTTTTATTATTATCTTTGCAATATCAAATCAATCTGTTTATGTACAATTGCCAACACCTCTTCATTGCTTTTACAATCACAACAACCATACTAATTCTATAACTATGTATATTTGAAAGTTCATATGTAATCACTGCAGATGTGAGGTGAAATGATGGTAACCAGACGGTCAAATACTCAACCTCAGGGCACACCTCTTGAATGCTTGTGGATTAACCGGATGATTAAATGGATGGTGTGCAAGGTTCAGCTTATGTTGGAATGTTCACTTTTAAGCTATCAGTTAATTAATTAGACATAATGCCTCCAAACTCTTATTTAAGTAATTTACATCAATCAACTAACTAAATATATCTGTTCAGTTACATAAAGAGCAGAATGGTTTTATCACTGTATCGCTCTAAGTTAATGTTATAATAAAAAATAAAAAGAAATAGAAAAAAAATGAGCAAACATGCTCCTTTCATGCAATTATTTGACATGACAAAACTTTGATTGTGCACTGCTATAACCAATTACCTTGCCCAATCAACTCTCCACTCTCAACTCTAAGAAGTTTTGGAAGGAGTTGGATTTTAATAATAACCTACGAATGGATAATGCAGCATTAAGAGGCATGGCAAGGGAATGGCCATTCACTAGCTCTGGGAAGAGTCTCATTCCCAACAAGATCTATATATGTAAAATCTAGCACAACATGTAATATATGTATGGGAGTTTCCAATAATTAATGAGAGATGAGGCAATGCACTAGACTGTCTAACAATTTTGTAACTAGACAAATCAATGAAGTGTTCAATATATCAAGGGAGAAGTTTTATTAAAAAATTAACAATCTAACTGAATAATTAGATCAACGATATCATAACAGTCATTGATTTCAGAATACAGGATGAATGGACAGTGATGATCATAGCAATGTGAGCATTTGTCAATTGTTATCTAAAATGTTTTTCAGAATAAAATTACAATTTGTTATTCTTCATTAACACATTATATCTCATGTATAAAATTTGCTGAAAAATAACTAAAAAAAAATCATATACATATACAGTGATCGCAGTTAACTTTCTATTTGAACAATCTCTAGATAAATGCAGCTCAGGTTCTTTGTTCATACTTTTTTTTCAAAAAAGCTCTTTCAGACCTATGTTACAGTAAGTATCTAGAAAAATTTGAGATGATGGCAAGGTCAATGCATTAAATTCTTTTTATTTTAGTCCATTTTTATTTTACAATTATATTTATAAGATATTTTTGTTATAATTTAATTCATATTTATTAATTAAAATATATTTATGATTTTTTTTATAACAAATAAATAAATTTAATTTAATTTGGGTGGTGGGGTAGAAGTTCAGATCAAATGAATTCAGAAACGTAAGACCAGCATTCTCATGATAAGGTTACCTGTCAGATTCATGGTACCAGCCCATACTTTGGCCCCGCCTTGTTTCTCCACGGGTAAGGATTCTCCTGTTAAGCTACTTTCATCCACTGAACTACTTCCAGAATCGACAATACCATCTAGAGGTATCGTCTCCCCTGCTTTGACAGACAGCACCGTGTTAATGGCCACATCCTTCACAGATACTTTTTCTCCACTTTCTTGAATAACCGCTGTTTGTGGAGCCAAATTCATAACAGAATAAATCTCTGCTCGAGCCTGCCATGAAATACCAAATGGCAAGTAGAATTGCCAGTAAAATGCCAAACATTTATAAGCATCATCTAATTGTCTTTAGATGAACGCAATAAAATTAGTCTTACCTTGTCACCCGATCTGCTTTCCAGCCATTCGGCCAATGTAAACACGAAGACAATGGTACCTCCTTCCAAATATTCCCCCAAACCAAGAGTGCCTATAACTGTTTCAAGGCCAACTAGCTTATTTAGAAAATTACTATGTACACCCATTATAGAATAATTATGCAGGTGGCCAATATGGCCTCATCTGTTATAAGGTTTATAAAAGTTACCTGCAATGAGCACGAGCACATTTATGTCCAGTATGAAATTGCAGATGGCCAACAAACTCCTGTGCATGATTGGAAAAATACCTACAGCTATGGCCCCTAGAGCCACCCACTGTAGAGGATGGTAAAAATATTGGAACAAAGCTATGGCAAGACAAATACCAGAAACTAAAGTGTAAGGACTGGGCCATTCTCTGCCACTTTTCACTTGTCCAACTACACGAACACTTGCATCTAGCCTTGCTTGATTTAAGGCCTTAACTGTACAAAACCATGAGAAGGTTATCGCTGTGTCATGTTTAAAAAAAAATGTTCATATATTTCAAAACATTTAATAATCATATTTCTGAACTGTAAAAAGTTCAGATGTTGTTGACTATTTAACCTATTCATCTAATAATCTAAGAAAACACATATTTTTTATCAATACCTGGAATACCAATCCACAAGTATAGAAAAACATCCCTCAATTTCTTAAATTACTTATTTTACAACGCGATATGTATTACAAAAGATTCATACCTATCTGTGCTGGTTGAATAAGACTGGCATCATACAGCACAGTCACTGTTTTTGAAGGAACATTGACAGAAACTTGTTCAACACCGCGCAGAGGCTGAAGAAGTCTCTCGATCAGAGACGCCTCCGAAGAACAGCAAATCCCCGAGACGTTTAAGGTCGTTTTACTCAACTCATTGCCATCCGCTGAGATGCTGGGAATTTGTACATATTTCCTCGTGTTGCCCCCAGTTGACATCTCCGTAATTCGTGCATACATCCTCATGTTTTAAGAGAATTATTTTGAGAGGCCTGAGAACTGTGACAAACAAAATCAAAATCAAGAATAAGTTGCTGCTAATGAAGAATATATGTATTAGTCTCAGATCTGTTTTTTTTTTTAAACAATCTCTGCCGTAAAGTTTGAACTTGAGAACCAGTGGAATGCTATTATTAGGGCAGTTGAGTTGAAAAGCTACTTAATATATTTTAATTCTCTTTTAAAAAGTGACTCCGATCTCCAGTTCTCCAACTCTTTCTATAATGTTTAAACTTAAAATCCAATAATTTATAAACCAATTACTCTGCTCCTCTTCCCTTTACTGTCTCCTTGCACCAGAATGTCTTTGACGGCCGTCGTCGTTGTGATTTTGGATTGCAGCACATACATACGAAATGATTTCAGCACCTCGACGAGTGAATAACCCTGTTTCTCCAATATCTCATAATTGAGCTTAGCGTTCCTTCGGACTCGGTTAAAAAAGGCATCTACTTGCTGCTTTTACAAGTTACTTTTGTGAAAAAATAAAAAATTCACATCATATGCCCCTAACCTAGAATATTCAACAGAAATTAAGGTAGGGCAACTGAACTTTTCCCCAAAGACTTCCCATTAACTTGAATCAGTATTTCTGCTAAACTTTGATTTTAATGTATCATCTAATGCCAAGTTTTAAGATTTTGCAGTACAAATATTTAACATATATAGTTTAAAAAATAAATTAACACAGGTATTTAAAAATAATAAATGAAAGTATTTTTTTTCCCAAGTTCTAAGTTTAAAAAATTAACATTTATAGTTAAAAAAATAAATTAACACATGTATTTATTTTGTTTTTTTCAAATTCTTTGCGTAAATAACATAAAAAAAAAAAAAAAAATTAACATATTTGTATATATATATATATAATATTATATTGAAATATTATACTTTTATTATAATCGTTTATAAATTTATAAGCTTCGAGGGATAACTTATTTGGTCCAGTTCTTGTTGTATCTCGTTTAGCTAGGTTTTTGGGGTTAGGCTTTGCTAATTCGGCTAACGGATAGATGCCTTCCTTCAAGTTAATCTAACTGAATTTTCCAGTGAATATGGTGTGGTGACCACTCTTTGTTCGTGAACTACCCTTAAAAAAAAATTATTTATAAATTAATTGATATAATTTAAGTATATATAATATAAATAAAAAATTAACAATCCCTCTATATTAAAAAATAATAACCAAAAAATTTAAAAATTAAAATATTTTTAAATTTACATATATTTCTTTTACATAATTAACTTTTATATTTTATTAGAATATTAAACTTCAATTATAATTATTTGTAAATATATAATTTTTATAATTATTTATAAAGATATAATTTTATATAATTTAAGTATGTATTTTTTTATAAATATATTTGTATAGTATAAATAAATAAAAAATTAATGCATATATATAATAAAAAATAACAACAAAATTTAAAGATTAAAATATTTTTGTAATTTACATATTATATATATATATATAATTTTTATGTTTGGGTGAAATATTACACTTCTATTATAACTGTTTTTGTGCTCTATGACTTATTATATGAGGAAGATGTCACATAACATTACATTAATTAAAAAAAATGTTAGCTAATATTGAATATGTCATCTCAATTAATTTGTTAATAATTAATAACAAGAAAAACTTATATCTACAATTACAAACACAAATATACAATTTGTTTCATTCTATTTAATAACAAAGTATGGGTCTAATAACAAAGTATATGAAGTAACCCAGATGCGGGTGATTAATTGGAAATTAATGAAGATAAAACAGGAGAACAGCGAGCGGCCGAGCCACATGGCCACCCGCGTCCTCCTCCATGCCAATTTATGGCACAACACAGTCAACCTGCAGGCACCATTAATTTGGTGCTCAGGTCGAGACGGCTGCAGCAGGCTTAAGGCTATGGAAAACCCTGGCTAGAATTCTCTCTCCCCCTCCTCGCTTAGATGCTCTTGCCCCCCACAAGCTGAGGAGCCAAACATCCGCACAGTCACAGGGTGACGCTGCTGGCTTCTCAACTGCGTGGATTTGGGAAATGGCATCCACTTCACCCAAACCACTCACTGTGTTTTGAATTCCGCCTAGAACTCCTCTGCATCCAGGCTAGACAGCATCAATAATCCCAGAGTGAACTCTACCTCACTAGCTACTCATTCTGATTATACCACTGTCATCCCAATGCAAAACTTTAATTGCCAACCTGCCAGACACACAATGACGCGGATTCGCCATAGGATGCGCAGCAGAGGTGGTAGCAGTCGAGGTTGTAGCACTTGCCCAGCCTCCCCACCCACCCCTGAACCGGAGACCCCTTCCTACACCCCTTCTTTTGATGAGTCCAGAGGTCATCTCTCTGGAAATTACCTGAATACCCGCAGCAGCAGAGGCTGAGCACAGGCATATGGGGCCAGAAGAGCGAATGCTGCCACCCAAACGACTGGCCCTCCTGACCCCCCTCACCCTTCTTACCACACTACCCAGTTTCGTTTTCAAAGCACGCTGCATCGACCCGCCATTATTGCCACTATCACAGTGACATTCAACGAAGAATTGAGTCAGCAGGAGGAGCAAGCTACACGGACTCAAGGACCTGAACCAGAGAAAGGGAAGACCAGCAAGCAGGAGAAGGCCGAGGAGACATGAGACACAGGAGCTAGAGAAAACATGGACAGAAAGACAACTTGCCTCAGGCACAAAGATAGAAATGGCAGCACCCTGCATAGCGAGGAAATGGCTGACGGCAAGCATGCATTCGATGGCTGCTCGGGCGGCATACAAGAGGTCGGTGGTAACCAGGGTGGCACGTCTGCAGCGGTGGCAGAGGGGGATGACTACGACTGTCGAATCGAGGAATAGACTGGGATGACTACGATGGTCATGTTGTGGAGGAGCATCCACTAGACGCCTAGTAGGCTCCACCTGACAACTGTGCAAGCCAGGTTCTGACTCTCTATTTTTTTTCATAGGGATCTTTCTTAATGTTTTTGCAATCCACGTGTTTCATTCTGATTGGATCTTACTCAAGACCCTTGTGTGGGCTTTACTTGTTTTTTTAATGAATTGGGACCCCTGCATGGGCTTTGATTTTGGGTACACTCGGACTGGTTTCCCCTTGGTGGGCAGTCATGTTTTTGGGTTTTTGGTTTCATACTGAAATAACTATGTTCATCACCGCAGAGGCCGGAGCCTCGTTGTAACTTTACTATTTTCATTAATAGAATAACATTACTTAGAAAAAAAAAAACCGAAACAAAGTATATGAAGTAATTGATTCCACTATCAAAGTGCATGGACAACAAAATGTATTTTGATTCTGTTAATACCCAAGTAAACAACATCTACATTTTAGGTTTTAGGTCAAGAATAATTATTCTTGAGTTTACGATTGTTTGACTTTATACGGTTCTCACCTTTTTTGTTTACTTTTAAAAATCTATTTACTTTTAATTTATATTTGGGCCACGAGCTTAGTCCAACATGATCAATAATAATTGAGATTGATTATATTGTAAAGACATGTTTCCAACATGATGAATAGTAATTGAGATTAAATTCTTTTTTAGAGACGTGTTTCATTTTGTTATACACACATGTAAGAAAAACCTTCTTCTTAGCCTCTGGATCAAGGGTGCAACTGTATTTCAATTTCTATTAGACTATGCTTTAAAATGAAAGCAGAGTGATTATGGTGACTAAGAAACTTGATGTGGAGTTAATCTTTTTCAAAATGTTTATTACTCTTTGTGAGGGAATTCTATTCTAGACATTGAGATAACTATAAAATCAATGAATTCCAACATTGAGAAGCACACTTACAATGTCTATACAATTGTGCAATTTCGTATAAAGGTATTATCTTTTTAAAATAGTATGTTGCATATACCACTGGTATTCCAGGATCTGGATAAGCAATATAGTTGGAGCTAATATTTTAATTTTGTATATATGAGAGGAAATTTCCCTATCGACAGTGAATGCAACTCAATGCAGTGGCACTGCAAGCATAACCATGGCTTCTACACTTCCAAGTTTAATACCCAAAGTAAGATTGTTAAATGCTTTTTCTCTTTTACCCATGTTGGCGGTGTTGGACCCACTAACAAAGGGGA
This sequence comes from Pinus tabuliformis, assembly GCA_031772625.1. Classification (NCBI taxonomy): domain Eukaryota; kingdom Viridiplantae; phylum Streptophyta; class Pinopsida; order Pinales; family Pinaceae; genus Pinus; species Pinus tabuliformis. The sequence goes on along the minus strand of CM062812.1, from coordinate 602,100,546 downwards.
TTGCCCCCGGTATGAAGTCCCAACTAGACCTCACACTATTTGGTGTAGGAGTCCCATCCAGTACGATGGCCCGGTTGCCATTATCTTAGAATTTGCCTTAGCTCTTATTGTTCAACACATGAGAGTGTTATGCTTGTAACTTCAAAAAGTGAGGTATGTGTGCTTGTTAAGTGCGTAATGTAACTTGTGTCCGATTTCTTTTACTGTGAGGGGAGAGAGTAAAGTGAGCCTCTAGATGAGAGGTAGTAGTACCACCTAGGGAAAGATACGCGAACCAACAAGGGTATGTTCAACACCCAGCGGAGTAGTCCACAGCGGATGCGACAGTCGTTGAAACCAAGGTGAAGGGGACAACACGTACACCACCCAACGGAGTAGTCCACATAGATGTGATGGTCGTTGGAACAAGAAAACAAAGATATCTTGTCAAGTATCCTGTGTAGTAGTCCACAAGGATGTGACAACAGTGATAGCCAATACACAAAGATGGTCTATCTAGTATCCTGCGAGGTAGTCCACAGGGATGAGACAATGATGGTAAATTATACAACACATCTTCAACAATGTAAGTACTAAAATAACCAAAGTAGTTCAACTATCTTAGCACATGTTAAGAAAACATGCATTACAAACGTTTAAAGAATAGTCTTATAAACGGATACAAAACATGTGTGAAAATGTGTTGGAATTAACAGGCTTCTGAATTAAGCAAAAGTACCAAGACACATCTGTACAACATATATCACTAGTTCCAGTAGTGGGATGTTGGAGCCACTGCTCGCTCCTTAAAGAACAAACTATATACTCTCAAGGCTATGCGAGAGGAGCCAATGTGTAAACTCCTTTGCTCATACAATAAGGGGGTATATATAGCCAAGGGTGATGCTTGACCCTTGTGACTCTTGGACTTCCCTCATGACCATTCAACTTCCTATGACTTTTCAACTGACGTGACTCTTCAACTTCATATGTGTGTCTGTTAGACTTTCACTTTACATTACATTTGATTACAACAAGTATGGCCCATAGTAGTGATGTGGCTGAGACGACTCATGACACAACTCGACATGACACTACTGACATGTACTGATTCACTGTGGTTTCCAGGTCGAGCTGCTATGCTGCTGAGGGTGTGTTGCGTCTTCACCCCCGCATAACAAATTGTCATGGGATCTTCGATGGTCTTGGTGTTGCTTGATGGTCCCATGCATGTCTTCTTTTGCTTGATGCTTGATGTGCTATGTACGTCTGTCTAGTTGCAAGCAAGTCTTTTAGCATGCACTCCTTATTCATCCCGTTCTTCGTCGCGCCATGTTCCATCAAGGTACCTGTTCCTGCAATTCACTCATGATGGGATAACATCGAATCCAAAAATCTCATAGTCTGGCATGATTCATTATTTTTGGTTTCGGGTCCAGGTGACCGGGAGAGAGCACAAGACACTGAAACTGCGTAGAGCACAGCTCAGGCCGGGATGAGGGGTTCCAGAGTATTGTCGGGCAAATTGTGCAAAGGTGACTAGGAGGCAAAATTGCGCAATTAGGGTCGGCAGTGTCAACTGCTAGGTGAAACCCGATGGGCAGAATTTGTGCAATTCCTAGGAGGAAGATAAGGCAGGGTGTCCAGGGAACAACTAGACAATTCTGTGCAATTTATCGAGGGAGACAAAGCAGGGGAGCAGGAGGCACCGTTAAGACAATCTGCGCAAATTTCCAGAGAAAGGCATGATCAAGCTTCGGGAAGCTGCTGGTCACAACTGCACATTTCTGAGAGACAGTGCGGGATAGACATCCAGAGGACTACTGGGGAAAATCTATGTGTTTTCTGAGCTCAGTGCAAGACAGGCAGCCTGGGGGACTGCTGGGAAAATCTGCGCATTTCTGAGAGACAATGCAAGGCAGGCAACCCAGGGAGTGCCAGCCAGTTCTGCGCATTTCCTGGGCACAGTGCAAGACAGGTGGCTCGGGGGGCTGCTGGGCAAACCTATGCATTTCTTGGAGGCAAAGTTGAGCGGGCCAACATGAGTCATCTGGGAAGCTCTGCGCGATTCTTGGGAACAATGCAGAGCGACACTACACATGACCAGCTGGGTTGCTCTGCACATTTTTGGGGAACAATGCAGTCCCGGGTCAGAGTGCAGAGAAAATTTTCGGTAGACCAGAGGGAGGCTTGATAGCTGATCTTGCAGGAAGCGCAGATTGGATTGGGCTTGGAGGCAACTTTTGCATTGTTCTGGGAGACAAACAACCTGCTCACTTCCAGGATTGCACAATGCAGCTGCCTGGGGGTAGCCTCAAGCACTGTGCATTTCTAGGCAGCAGAGTAGGGTCACTAAGATCGGGGTTTGGTTGAAGGGGTTTGTTTGGTCGACATATTTTCAAGAAAAATGGCTAAGTGTGAGAGCAAGTGAACTTGTGTAGACGTGACATTGTGATCATACACTTAGCATATTTTGACGACAAGACAACACAGACCAACAAGACAAAACATGTGCTTAGTGAGACTGTCTTAAAGCTAAGAGCGACAAGTGTGACACTTGAGATAGACCTTCGAATGACCGTGACGAAACTTGTGCGAATGTGCTTGCAACTTTGTGTGTGAGTGTGATTGATGTTCACAGAGCAAAGACAAATCATGCACACAAAGACAAACCTTCAAAATCGTCAGAACAAGATCACAAGCATGACAAAGCAATCTGTATGCCAGAAGACGACTGCTGGTGCAACAAGTGAAAGGGAGAAAGACCATACTTACCCTCCAGATGGTTATGCATTCAACGAAGTTTGCATGCGGTCCCGATCTTTTATCATAATGCGGTTCCTTGGTCTTTCTCCTCAACTCCTTGAGAGTCATCTAGCATGTCATCTTTCCTTGTGGTCATTGAGAGATAGATTTGTGCAGTTTCAGCGGGCAGTAACTGATGCTGGGATGAGGCCTTGGGAGGCACATCTGCGCAGTTTTTGAAATCAAGACATACTAAACAACTGGGACAATACTGCGCAGTTTTGGGATGCAAGACACTACTGCAGGATGGGGTCCTGGGAGGACAATTCTGCGTAATTTTCTTGACCAAGGCTGTTGGATTGCTCTGCGCATTTATGGAGAGCAGTGTCAGCTGCCTGGCTGCTCTGCGCATTTATGGAGAGCAATGCTGGCTACCTGCCTGCTCTGCGCATTTATGGAGAGCAATGCTGGCTGGAGGAAGGACACTGGAGGAGACCACTGCGCAGTTTTGGATGCCAAGGGAGGCTGGGGTTTCTATGCATTGCACAGTTCTAGTAGGCAAGGAAAAAGGCTTGAGGGTTGCAGAAGCAAAGCATGCTGTTCTAGAAAGCTGGATGAGGCTAAGTTGTTCGGGAAACTGGCTAAGTGTGAGATCAACGAAACTGATGTAAACAATGATAGAACTTGACTATGATCACACACTGGAACACTTAGTGATACAACATAGACCATCCAGAACATATAAAACATACTCTGCTTGATGCAATAAACTTTGTGACAAGAGTGCGTGAAGTGAGTGTGAAACATGTCTATGTAATGAGAACAACTCATACGCACAAAGCTTTCCCCTTGCAGCAGAACAAACTTCCCTTTGCATGACAAATGATAATCCCCATGCCCAAAGATGACACATGCTGCATAAAGATGGGAACGTGGACAACTCTTAAGATCAAGGAGGGGGCTTGAGATCATCAACTTACCAATAAGTGACCAAGGAATGATCGATCACAAGATCCATGGTAGGCTCCAAAATTTGGATGTAGGCCAAAATTTTGGAGGGTGTTGCAGCCGCTACAACACTTGGCGACACACTGGTTGAATACCAACTTCTCTGTTTCGGTTCATTTCAGCGCAGGGCCTTTGTCTTTTAGGGAGTATTGACTCGTTGTGCAGATTGCTCTGACTTCCCCACTTACCCCATGGATAGACATGGTTCACCCTGTACAAACTCAGTCGAACACAAAAAAAGATTCAGCCAAATCATAGTGTTTCAAAATTGGGAAGGGTAGTTTGGCTCGCGAGCTTAAGATTTTCAGAGTATAAGTTTTCATCTCTGGTGTTGCTCCGTTGCCAGCAGGTCTGGACAGTACCCCAACAGAGTCACGTAGGAACACAAGCATTGCTCCACTGTGAGTGAGCCTCGACAATACCTCGGTGGAGTTGCTTGTTTCACCTCTCTGCACAGTAAGCCTTTCTCTTCTTTCACCTTTGTTATTTTGTTTTGAAAGAGAACTGTGAATAGGCACTTATTTATTTTTTGGGGCGGAAGAGGGATCCCGACTTATTGAGAGTAGGGAGGTTGTTCCTTCAGAGAAGCATGTAAGACCTCTGATTCAGATTTGCTCGTCCAAATTTTTCCCCTTCTTCGTTTCTACTAGTTGGATAAGCTTGAACACACAGAGCAGAAGATTGAGTACAAGCATGGGGTTTTCCAGTTTGGACACAGGTTCATGGTTTGACCAAAACTTTCTTTACAAATGGCTTGTATTTTCCATCAAGGCTTCATCGGCCAGAAGTTACAACCAAGCACAGAGAAGACAGACATAGGATTGACCAAGCACTGCAGTGTCACAAGACTCTTTGCAATTCAACCACATACCACTCAGAAACCAGAACATAGGTCCAGGCACAACACTTATTTGCGTAGTGAAAACAAATGGAAAACTCAACACGAAAGGAAAAACAAGATGAGAGGAAAGGCGTACACAACAAGCTAATGAAACTAAAAGACAATAAAGCAAAACGGTTGAAGCAAACAGGATGTAAAACCAGAATAAGTAAACCATGATGGACTACGAGTGCAAGGAAAGGAAAGCTAAGATGCAACTAATCCTACTCCTATCCTAACAGATAAATGATCCAGGTTACGTGAAATGAAATTTCCAGTGAAGCCACTGTAGTCGCTCTCGACCTGCATCCACAAAGATACAACCGATTAAAACCAATAAACAATAGTGCGCAACAGAAAATACAAAAACTTGAGAAACTTGCACATGGAAAGGAAGGCCTTGCCTGTGGGCAGAAAGATGTGTCACAACCACCCAATACATGTGCTTACCTCTTCAATGGATATCGTTTCTAAACAAACCTTGGAAGCTTCTTGCGAGTGTGTCCTTATATGCACTGAGCTCCTTAGCAAGCACGAGGAAGGATTGAAGCTTGTTGTCTGCAACATGGCTTGCCAAGTAAGATTGTTCCATCCATTCAACGATTAGATCGTGAGATTCATAATGGTTGTTTGAACAACCTTGTGATATGTGAAAGGGTGAATTTTCGATTTGACAGTCTGGATCACAATGGGAATCTTGGAAGGGAAAATAAATCTGATCATTCTCAACAGTCATGCCAAGACAGTGAGGACTTGCCATAACCATCAGCACAAGCTGAAGTGCCTCATCTGCTTGATAAGAGTCTGAAGAGAAAGATTGTAAACAGTGAAGATCAGAGAGTGTGAAGCAACTACCATTGGATGTGTTGTTGGGAAAATGATAAGTTGAATGATAGTCACCCAAGATAGATGAATGATCAGATGGGCTGGTTGAAATGTCAGGTTCCCAGTTTGCAATTTGAACAATCTTACGAATGCTCTGCATAATCGAACCAAGTTCGTTGTGAGCTAGATATGATGGGCATATTTGCAGTGCAAGGTTCGCAAGAAGATCGAGGGGCTAATCAGGGAAGGGAAGATTCGATAAGTATGATTGCAGGCAAAGATAGTCTTTGAGATGATCAACTTCACAATTCCATGATTTTATGAAGGACAAACACTCTCAACCCGAGTTTGATGTAAGAGATGTGCATGAAGACGGATGCGTTGTGACAGATTCGTGGATTACGTCATGAGTGAAATTTTGAAAATTTGGAAGATCACACCCAGAATACCAAACACTTGTTACACTAGGATCCACACCGAATGAGACCATGTAGATAGACGTGTTGTGCGTGAGAAACCAGATCTGATTGGGTTCGGGGGGCTTACCAAAGTTGCGATGTCCTGACATAACCATCAATGGATGTTGAAATGCCTCAACTCCCCGGTACGTCCCATAACTTTCTAGAATTACAGAATCACATTTTGAAGCATGAACCAGATCATGCATGGCTTGAAGTTAGCTGATTTCAAAACTGCTCTCAGGATGGCAACCATCTCTGTCACAGGTTGCACCAGATTTTTTAGCTTTAGCAAGCTGGCTTGAAGAGTTGTCTCCATGCAAGAGAAGAGATGATGGGGAATGGGAAGTACGCTATGTGATTAGACTGTTTCCATCACGGACAACCTCACTGCCTTGTGTCCACTAAGGAGATAACTCATCGGATGAAGTAGCAAGAGAACATGGAGTATCTCCAACACATGTGGGTGCATTGTGAATGGTAGGACACATGGGCAAGTGAGGTGAAAAGGAAGATTCAATATGAATGTCTTCTTTGACTGGAGCACATTCTAGATTTGAGTTAGAGTCTTCATGAGAAAACGTGAGATCACATGATGTGCTTGGGTGTTTGTCACAACATATAGAAACAAGGGAGTGATGAATGCCCAAGATTGGGGGTTGATTGAAAGAATTAATTGTATAAGATGTTTCACGAGATTAGCAGATTGAGAATTGTTAGAGAATGGAAGCTCATTGTTTTGATGTGGACAATTTTGAATCAAAGAGGGGGAATTGATATATATATATATATATATATTAGTTTTTCCTTTATACATTTGAAATATTTATTAATTTTTACTAGTATAAAATTTACCACAACTATGATATCAATTTATGCAGTTTATATCTCTGAAATATTTATTAATTTTCATTTAGATAAATTTTACCTCACACAAAAGCATTTAACTATGATACCAATTATATCAAAAATACTTATTGTTTTCTAACTCACATAAAAAAGTTTTTAACCATAATATCAATTTTATTTAATTTATATACCTTAATCGCAATAAATTTTACCTCACACAAACAATTTTTAACTATGATATAAATTTACATAATTTTCTCAGCGTTTTAGTTTTGTAACTTTTCCAATTTCATTACACATTTTACATGTAATAAACCTATGTTTAATGAATTTCAAATTTTGGCAAATAATCTTATGATTTATTTTATTTTATTCTATTTTTACATTAGTGACAAAACCTAATCTATTATTTTCCATGTATTGCTCAATAAAGGATGAAAGCAAAGTGGAATGAGGAATGGGTTGTTGTTTTTTTTTCCGGAGAAAAAAACGAACTTTTTATATATAAAATAGATAAAAAGTTACAAGCAGATGCAAAGCATTCAGTTGCAGTGAGGGAAAATGCGAAGCATTCCCTTACTGCCGAGTAAGCAGCCACATGGGCACGAGTGCTTTCGCACCCCACGCACCGTTAGAAGACTAACGAGCACAAAGAATAAGAAAAGAGAAAAGAGGGGAGAGAGAAAGAAAGGGCAAAAAACATTCCGGCAGGAAGAAAAACTCTCGCATCAAGTTTTTCTCCCCTTCTTCTTTTCAACCTTGCGCCACTCACCTTGAGTGGGCTCGATCGAAGCAATGACTAGCTGAGTTTCTGCATTCTGTAGGCCTGTTTCTTTGTCTGAGTCTGATGTATCTGAGTGATGATGCCGTTTGTTGCCTCCCATGCTTTGGTCCATGCTTGTCATCTCTGACTGATTTAGGTGGATCGTTGTGTTCTTATTTGCTGATGTAGTGAAGTTCCCGGCGCCTGAGGACAAATGTTCCTGATTGTTTGCTGTAGGGGTGGCAACCGCGACATTCTCCCCGATAGGATCATCATGTTGTTCAGGTGGGGGGATGAGCTCCTCCTCCTCCTCTATTTCTTCTTCTGGATTCACTGTGCTTTGCCAACCTCTTGGTTTGTGTACTTGTTTCTTGTTCCTTCTGTTTTCTCTTTTGTTTTGCGGGCAGTTATCACGTAAATGCCCTGTTTGTTGACAGCCTCGACATCTGAAGGCCGTGTTTTCATAATCAAGGGACTGTTTCCACTGAGAGTTGTTATGGATCAAAGTTATATTGTCAGGAAGCCCTTGACTAAGATCAACCTCCACGCAGATTCTGGCGAAAGTATGAATGCCTCTTTCTATTCTGTCCACATCTTGCTTGATATATGAGCCTATGGCATTCCCTATCGCTGCAAAGACATCAGGAAACCAGAAATGTAAAGGAAGGTTGTGGAGCCTGACCCAAACCGGCATTTTGGAAACCACCATAAAAGAGGGGTCAAAATCCGGAAACCAGGGGGTCATGAAGAGACCAGCATTGCCCCAGAACCATGGCCCCTCATGGAGGGCAAAATCTTTTTCCTTAACCGAGTCGAACTTTACAATAAAGAAACCCTTGGAGCACAAATGGATGTCACAATTTGGGGTCCATGTGGAGAAGATCCATTGTCTTAAAGCATCTGTTTTAGGCCAAAACCCATTGAATCTGCATATGATAGCCAATGAAGAGAGATCAGAATGAAAATTTTTTACCTCAGGCATGTCGATTTGCAGAACAGGATTCTGTAATCTTTGCTCCACAATGTAGGGACCAGGAAGATCTGGTGTTGGTGGTGGTTTGTTTCTGATTCCCCCCTTCCCTTTGACCGCATCTTTAAAAGAGCCAATGCCTTTAGGGCCTGGGCCAGAGCTTCCCCCTCTCAGCCTTGTGCTAAGAATGATAGTTGAGTCTCGGCCAATGCCATAGTGCTGAACTGTATACTTATCCTGCAGGATTTTACCTGCATGTATCAAGCTTAGCAGGTTTGTTGAAATGCCTGTGTCTGCTTGTATTTCATCCTTTAAATTTTTTATCAATATTCCTGTCCAGATTTGCTTGCAAATGGATTTTCCTGACAGGGATCTGATGAAGATTGGGACTCTGCTCGAACTATGAATAGTGCCTTCGATCTGCTGCCTGGGGGCACTCTGAGCTCCGATATAGACTAAATCGCGTGGATCTGCGCCAAACCTGCACAGATTGGGCCCGTGTGTTGACAAAGGGAGCGGAACTGCATCCTGCAGTCCCTCCCTACCTATTCTCCACGCAATCTCTGATAAACAACGCCCAGCCTCTAGACTCCACACGCCAGGCAGGTCTCTTTGTTCAGGGCTGCAGATTGAAACCTCAATCTTTCGCAGGAGGAAACCCTCCTCGAATCTCCACGCAGCAGAGGGAAACTCCGTTAACGCCTTCACCCCGTCTCGCTGCAGACTGTTTTCAAAGCCACGCGGATCTGAGAGGATTTGGACCATTCGCCTCCGTGAGATCGACCCTTTCTCTGCAAGAGCTTGCAGAAGTGACGACCTCCCAACAACAGTTGTCGTTTCCTCAGTCCCTGGTTCGCCTTCGGCCCTTGAGGCAAGCTTTGGATCCGATGCGGCGGCAAGCAGATCTCTGTTCAAAACCCTAACCATCGCCATTTTCATAAGATTCCGGAATGGGTTGTTGTTAAGTTCTATAGCAAGGTGATTTTGTTGTTCCAATGTGAAGCGGGACCACATTTATAGACAAATAAATTTATTTAATTACTATATTAGAGATTATATATTTGAAGAATTTTTGAAAAACAATCATACAATATTCACCAATACTCCTTATGCTCTATTCTTTTGGTTTTGTTGAATTTTGTCCATGCTTATTTTTCTTTTGTGATGATAATATTTTTTTTCCGAGGAAAATAGAGTTCGTAATTTCTATTAAAGAGAAATAATAGAGATTACATGCTGTTGATGCCAAGGCATATGCAGTAGTGTGGTTTTACCACTGTTCAAATTTTTTTACAAATAAACATCCTGTAAGTCCCACTGAGGATACGGTGGATCTGTATCCGTCAAAACTATACAACAGTGTCTCACAAAAACCATAAATAGACATAGTTTTGAGGTATATGAGCCCTCATGCAGTGAAAATAAGTATAGAGCTGATCAGTACTGTGCTGTTATATACAAAAATAAAAACTTGTAGATCAGTGTTTAGATGGGGAGGTTGTCCCCCTGTAGCAGGCCGTCAATATATGGACGATGATAGAATCTGTGCATCCCCTCTGGATTGTATTCTTCAATCAGCCAGTCTCCTAGAGGGCGATCCGCCGCTTCTTTCGAGAGCCGGTCAGCAGTTGCATTTCTTTCCCTGTAGATGTGAGAAACAGTGATCTGGTCAAAAAATGTTTTTAAAAAAACAATTTCTTCCAAGATGTGTTTCAAAGAATATGCATGACAGATAGATTTATTATTTGCCCAATCAATCACAATCTTTGAGTCCCCAAAGATTTGTATTTGTCGACAGTTTTTGGATAGAGCAAAGTATAGAAGATGTCTCAGTGTGATAAGCTCAGCATGGTTATTGGTACCCGGGCCGAGTCCCAATCTCAGGTGAAAATAATGTGTTTCTGTTAGATGAAAGCAATATACCCCCCCCACAACCTTGCAATGGAGCTGCCCCGTCGAAATACGCCCAAGGCATATCCTTGTTTATGATTTCAGGCAGGATGTTCCTGGGTGTGTTAATTTTATTTTCAAATGAGATTTCCGTGTATGCCGCGCAAATGGATGGCGGAAGTGTTTGCCAGTTGACCCTGTAATCCTAAAAAATAATGGCATTACGCTTGTTCCATATGAACCAGGACACCACAAGCGGTAAGTTCCTGGCCTTTTCAGAAGCCACCGCAGTCCACCACTGTTCCCAGGCTGTGGGTATATCTGCAGTGTGCCAGACTGTGGTAATGTTGAGGGCCCGTGTGACCTGTTGCCATATGTCCTTTGTAACCTCGCAGTTGAGGAATAGGTGGGGCGTTGATTCCTCCTCTTTTCTGCAGAGTACGCACCAAGTAGGTCCAACGAAAGCCCGATTTTTTAGAGTGGCGCCTGTAGGTATCTTGTCTGCTATAATGTTCCACATTAGAAGTCTGGCCCGTGGCTGTGCTTGTAGTTGCCAGATATCTTTCCACCAGCTTTTTTGTATATCAGGTTTCTTGGCTTCGATAAGCTTTAAGTAGCCAAGCTTTGGTGCATAAATACCAGATTTAGCAGGCGCCCATATTAGTTCATCTTCCTCCTCATGAAGCTTGATGTGTGATTCGGTAAGAGCCTGAATGTATCCTTGCCAATATTCAGACCATTCATCTGACAGGTGCCACTGACGATCCGTGATCCATGCTTGTGTGAAGATAGTTGATCGTTGAGGATCACCAATCTGTGCCAAATATTTTATGCCCCTGTTGTTGAGATGTCGGATCAGACCTTCCGGCAGAAGGTGTGCATTCCCTGAACCAGGCCAAGGGTCTAAGCCTATATGGACCTGTGCTCCATTTCCAATTTTCCATAGAAGGTTATCTCGGATGAGTGGCATAGCTTTTAGTGTGGCCCTCCAGATCGTGGAAATGCCCTGGTGGTTCCAAGTGGGTCTGCGAAGCCATTCAATGATGTTGGAGGGCCAAATATATTTTTGGTGTATTACTTCCGCCCATAGACTGTCCATCTTAAGGAGTGACCAGCCCTGTTTCGCAGTTAGCGCTTGTGCGAAATTTGAGAGAGATTTTAGACCCCACCCTCCCCATCTCTTTGGCAAGGAAACGAGGGACCATCTAGTCCAAGCAAAATTTTTTCCCTTTTTATTGCCATTCCACAGGAACCTGTTGCAGATTTGTTGAATTTTTTGAAGGATGCCTTTTGGGATCCAAGTGAGGGACATCCAGTAGACTGGGGTAGCCTCGAGTACAGATTTGATCAGCAATAGTCTACCAGCTTTTGACAGTAGTCGATGTTGCCAGCAGATGATCCTTTTTTCAATTTTATTTATGAGCCATGACCAGTGTTCAGATTTATATCCATCCGGCCTTAATCTGAAACCAAGGTATTTAATGCCTTCCAGCAAGTTGCTTTCCAAAAAGGGGAAGTACTGGGTCGCCAGCTGAGTTTCCTGTTGTGTGCATCTCATCATGGATCTGGTGGATTTGTCCCTGTTGATTTCCATGCCCGTGGCTTTACAGAAGAGTAGTAGAATATCATTTAATGCGATGATGTCACAGACACTTCCATTGAGAAAGATTAATATGTCGTCAACAAACAGTAGATGGGTAAGAGAGTACTGTTCAGTGATTTTGAGACCGCTGAAGTCACCGTTTCTTTTTGCAGTCACAATGAGCCTACTCAGTCCCTCCATAACAATAAGAAAGAGCAGTGGGGAAAGAGGGCAGCCTTGCCTGATCCCCCTGTTGATATTAAAGCGGGCAGAGGCTGCACCATTTATAAGGATGGCAAAGGAGACAGAAGATACACATCCCATAATCCAGTTTATGAGCGTATGGGGAAAGGCCAAATGGGTAAGAATCATCTTAAGGTAGAGCCAATTTACCTTATCAAAAGCCTTTGCCAGATCGATTTTAAGTGAAATACCTTTGAGGTTCTTCAGCTTTATGGAGTGTAAAGCTTCCTGGGCAGTGCCTATGGCCTCTTGGATGTGGCGGTTTTGGAGAAAGGCAAATTGTTCTGCAGATATATGAGTGGACATAATAGGTTTAATGCGGTTGGCAATGATTTTGGCAATGATTTTATAGAGGCAGTTACAGAGGGAGATAGGGCGAAAGTCATTGAAGGATGTGGGGTCATCAGATTTGGGAATCAAGGCAATGAAGGTCTGGTTCATAGGCGGATGAATGTGCCTAGTGATCCTGCTCTCCTCAACGACTTCCAATAAGTCCTCGCCCAGCAGATCATAAAAAGCCAGGTAGAACTCCACTGGCCAGCCATCTGGCCCCGGACTCTTATCTTTCTTAAACCATTTGAGGGTACTTTCCAGCTCTTGAATAGTGACCAGTTGACTAAGGTCTTCAATGTCTTCCTGTCCAACAAACCTAGGAAACTTTCCTGCAAGACTGATGATGTCTGGAAGATTGACAACATTCGGCGGCGTGAATAGTCGCTTGAAGTGTGTTACCCCCAAACTGGCAAGTTGCTGGTGTGTGGTAGCCCATCCATCTGGTTCCCTTGGTAGCTTCCAAATGGTATTTGATGCCTTTCTACCATTAGCGAGGTTGTGAAAATATTTTGTATTACTGTCCCCAGCTTTGAGCCAAATGGCTCTGCTTTTAAGTCTCCATAGCTCCTCCTTTTCCTGTAATATCTTCGATTTTTGCCCAAGTAACTGGCTTAGTAGTGTTTTGGAATCGTCGGATTGATAGCCAGCCCCTCTCTCATCAGTCAATAGAGCTATCTGTTCTTCAGTATCCTTCAGAATCTGTTCATCTCTGTTCCGCTTTGATCTCGCCCAGGTCTCGGTCATTACTTTGAGCATCTTTAGTCTATCACAGAAATCCATCGCTTTCCTCTGATCCCTCAGCGGGGGTTGTGATGCCCAGAAATCCGTAACCAGCTTGATGTATTCCGGCACTTGGAGAAATCCAACAAAGAATTTAAAGGGGGAGCGCGGCTTTGTTTTTTTGTCACTGATCTGAAGTAGAATCGGGTGGTGATCGGATAGACCCCCCGTGCTGACCCATTGTCTATATAAGGGGAACAATTGCATCAATTCCTCATGCATCATAAATTTGTCTAAACGCCGCCCCAGAGCAGCCTCTCCTGTACGCTGATTGTGCCAAGTGGGAAGCTTCTTGTTCATGGGGATATCCACTAGATGATGTGCATCTAATAACATGTTCATTTGATCCGCAATAGAATCGCATTGTGCATGATGACCCCAGAATTCTCCAACCCCCAATGAGAAGTTGAAGTCGCCCCCTAACACTGTATTCTGAGTGATATGGTTGCCATTTAGGAAATTTTTCCAAAATGGTTGTCTATTCTGATTAGGCCCATAAATATTAATAATTCTGATTGGGATGCCCAGGTCACCCATGATTATGTCCATACCGAGAAAGCCACTACCCCCCCACACACAGAGTGGCCTACTTTTTCTGGGGTTTATTCCAATGAGCAGTCCGCCAGATCGACCACACGCATCCAATCCATGTAAAACCCAGCCAGGGAGCAAAGCTTGTAAACTTCGCACCGCCACCTCTGATGTGCAGAGTGTTTCCTGAAGGAAAATGATATCACATCTAGATTCATGCAAGAGTCTTTTCAGAGCCAATCGTTTTTTGGGGTTGGCTAATCCCCTGCAGTTGAAGGAGAGCCAGATCATGGGGAACCGCCGGTCAGGGGCTCAATAGCTCTAAGTGCCCGTTCAATAGTAAACTGTCGCCCCATGGCAACATCCACAACAACATTTAGCTTGGCTGAAGAGATATTAGAAGGTCTGCCTCGCTTTTGCTTGCGAAGACGACCAGGGGATGATCCCAGACCCAGAATTCTAGACCGTGCTCGGGGCCTCAGATGATAGTGATGAGAACCGGATCCGACCGGAGAGGAGGGGGAGTCAGGACAGCCCAATACCAGGTTGTGAGAGGGAGGAGTGGTAGAGAAAGTGGGTGGAGGTGGGGCAATGGTGCAAAGGATGGAGGGGAGGGAGACAATTTCTGAGTGGGAGGTCCGCAAAGAAGAGTTTACAAATGAATGCAAATCATCAGAGAAAAAGTGAGTACAAATGGGATTGGAAGCATTATCCGGATGAGTAGGTGCAGCATCCGCCGACTTAGGTGCAGCCTCAGCAGTCTTGGAGCGAGTACGCGGCGGTCCTGGTGTAGTTGATGCCTTCCTTCGAGCGTTCTTTTTAGCGCTATCACCCGTCTTCTTGGATGGAGTCTCCTGCTGTGCCTGCTCGCCTTCCGTTGGTATGTTATCTCCAGCATTTTGTTCCACAGTGGTCTGCTGACGAGGTCCTTTGGTATCCTCAGAAGTCACCCCCGAGTTCAGTGGACAATCCTTATAGAGATGGCCAATTTTATGGCATCTTCGACAGTGGAAGGGAACGCCTTCGTAGTCCAGAAGCTGTTTGCGAGAGACATGGCTGTGGTGCAGGGTGATTTTTTCCTCTAACCCTGGTCTAGTATCCAAGTGGACTAGAATTCGAGCCATTGTCCTGATGCCCGTTTTCTCATAAGATCTGTCGTGCTCCAGGTAAGTACCAAGAGTGTCCCCTATTCTCTTAAAGGCATACGGGGTCCAAAATTGCCATGGCAAACCAGGTAGGCGAACTCAAATGGGTCCAGCCCCCAATTGTTCTCGTTCCGGGTCGAAGAGGGGATCCCACCGCTTGAGCATGACTGGAGCTAGCTCAATGTGCCAATACTGAGAGAGGATCCACTGTGTATATTCGGGTCGATGGAAATGTAAGGCGAACCATCCCCTCGTGAGAACCATAATATCTGGGAGTTCTTTAAAAAATAATCCCCATATCTCCTCCACCCAGAGCTTGAGTCGTTCCACAGTGTAGGTGCGTCCACGGACCCTACCGACCAGGACCTTGCGAGCAGCATCCATCACGTCCGGCAGCGGTGGTTCAGGCCCAAAATTGATGTTGAAATCTGAATCAATTGCTCGAAGGCATCTGCCTTTTGTCACCTTCTCCGAGCGCTTGCCAAAGGGAAACTCCTTTAGAAGTTTACGGCAAGGGTCAGTAGAGCTATGCTGTGCGGAGCCAGCGGATCGAACCGGTAGCAGCGGGGTAGTGAAGCAACCCGAGCGAATCGGAGAGCGAGGAACCGAGTTGCTAGTGCCAGGGGGAAGAGGTAAGGAGGAGCGGAGGGGGGGCTGTTGGGCCTGCGGCATAAAGGAAACAGAGGGTGAATGTGAGGATGATGGAGGCAGAGGCGGAGGGGGCGGAGGTAAAGCAGGGCGATTTTGAAACTGGAGCGGGGCGTCGAGAGAAGGCGAGTTCTGAAAGCAAGAACCCAATAACTGAATCGTCGCAGGGGATAGGGGCGGGCAGTCAAGAGGCGAGGAGTCCGCTAGTGTGAAGACTGGAGATTTGTTCTTCCCTGTATGCGACAGGTGCGGTTGCTGAGACGAAGCACCTGTCTCGTAGCCCAGTGCAACACTCCGCGGGATCAAATGAGGCCTCTTTTGGTAAGCCCAAATGTCTTGATGTGGCATGGGGTCCGCCTCATAGTCCACCAAGTCTTCATCTCCCATGCTGATTGTCGGTGCAGAGAAAGCCAAAACAGGAATCGATCAGGGGGACCGACCGGCGGAACGGTAGGAGGGGTCAGTGCGCCAGGGAGACCAGGAGGGGACCGCAGAATAAAATAAAGCTCCGTGAAACCCGAAATCGCTGTCGATGATCAGGCCATCAGTGCTCCCATACCCCAAGACTCCAAAACGCTAGTCGCCACGGGCAAAACGTTCCTGTAACAAACCCTAGAAATTAGGGTTCCGCCATTGTAGCCGCCTTCGAGAGCTCTTCCTGAGCAATCTACAAGTCTAAGATGCATCGTTAATAATTAATAATTCTGATGATAATATTATTGTATATATGTGTTTTATTGAGTCCACATATTCAATATTATTCTTTACTTTTTTATTAATTAGCTGACATATATTTTTATAATCTCAACATCTCTCTCATATACTAATACATATATAAATTTATATAATTTAAGTTGATATTATATAAAACAAAAATTAACATACACATATTCAAAAACAATAAATTACAACAAAATTTAAAGATTAAAATATATTTTTAATTTGCATATTTCTTTTATATTTTATTAAAATATTATTTTTCTATTATAATTATTTATACTATTTATAATTATACTAATTTATATAATTTAAGTGTATATGGTATAAATAAAAAATTAACATATCAATATATAGAAATGAAAAATATTATTAAAAAATTTTTGATCTATGTAAATTAACAATTCAACTCCTAACATCCTCTCAAAACTAACATAACTCATTTTGGTATCTCTTTTATTGTCAAATTTAATATTTAAAAATAACATTCTATTAGTATAAACAACTTATATTTTTTTTTAAAATAAATTTAACTTTAAATTTTAATATTTTTTAAATACCAATCTCTTTGAATTTGAAACAAATTTCAATAGAATTTTAAATATTTTTTGAAATTATTCATGTTCATGTTACCTTATCGAATAAATTCGCCAAACTTTTAATTTAATTAATTTTGTTTTCCAAACCCAATAACTTGATTTATACTTAAGGTTTATATTTTTTTTTTTCAAAGGAAAAAAGCGATATATATTATATGAAGTATATAAAATTTGAATAATACATTTTTTCTCTGTTGTGCAAGAACATAGATATGATCCCCCTGTATATAAGAACAAAAAGCCTATATCAGAGAAACAATTGACTCTGTATTCGACTTTGATAAATTCTGATATCAAAAACTCCAAAGAGAGGACGGTTGCCATGCAAATTCTTTACAAATCTGGAAGGGCAAAATCAGATATCTGATAATGGACATCATCAGATACAATGTCGAGATGCCAAAATTCTGAAGAAGAGAAGAGTCCCTTTTTAGAAAGACCGTCTGCTGTACTGTTTTCTTCCCTATTGATATGTTGAATTGAGCAATTCTCCAGGCAGGACCAATAGAACTGTATCCTATCTCTCCAGCCAGACAGATGATGAGCCTGAATGCAGTTTTTCTGGTTAACCGAATCAACCCATAGCTTTGAATCACCATAAAAATCCATCTGCTGAATATCAAGGAATATGCAAAATTTCAGAAGGCCAGAGAGAGCCATAGCTTCCGCCATATTATTAGATCCCTGACCCCCATACCAATAAGCAGAGAATTGAGAACTTTCAGAAATAAATATGTAGAAGCCGCATCCGCATTGACCCTGTTGAGCTGCCCCATCAAAAAAGGCAGAAGGTTGATGAGGACGAACATAAGAAAGCCTGTCTGAGGATGATATTATTCTCTTAGCTGGTTCCTGAGGGAAAGATTCAGCATAAACAGTAATTTGATCGATAACCTTAGCTGGGGAAAATTTGGAATGATTAAAAATGCAGGAGTTTCGCCCTTTCCATATAAACCATAATGCTAAGATGCCAATTCTGCGCCAAAATTTCTTTTTCTTGCTGCAATCCATAAGCCACTCCTGAATCGATACCAGCCTGTCAATCTTGAAACCATAGGCATGTTCTAAATCTCGCCATATATGAGTTGACTGCTTGCATTTCAGAAAGATGTGGAGGTTCGATTCCGCCTCTTCCCTGCATAAAGAACAAACATTAGGACCAAACCAACCTCTCTTCAATAAATTTTCCCACGTCAAATTCCGGTTATGAAAAACGAGCCAGGCAAACAGGATCATCTTCATAGGACAGCCGTCCTTCCAGAAAATGAGGGGAAAAGACGGGGACCAGGAGGGCTGTTGCCCAATGATCAGCTGATATAAACCTTTGACAGATATATTATTCGGATCACCCGAAATGTCCCAAGCAAGACAATCGGAGTCTCTCGTACAGGTAATGCCCCCATTTTGAAGACTACGGACAACAGCAAGCCACCTCTGTTCACAGTATTTTGGAATGTTTAGATCTGAGAAAACTTTCCAACGCGGCACTGGACCATCCCATGCAGCGATCAGCTTGTCCCAGAAAAAATTACCGCCTCTATGGAGATGTTTAATGAGAGTGCTTGGGATTTCAATAATCTCTGATCCACATCTAAAACGATCTTTGCCAATAATGATTTTGTTGCCCTTATGAAAATGCCAAATCAGCTGCTCCAGAACAATAGCCTCAACCTTTCGAAAACTGCGCCAGATGGGAGAACCATAGTGAACACCTAATTTGCCTCTTCGATACCATGCCTCCAAATCCTTATTGGCAAGATATTTGGATTTTATCAGCCGGCTCCATAGACCATCCCCTTGAATAGCTCTCCATAATGATTTGCAAAGGAGGGCTTTGCTGAAGATTTTTAGATTTAATAAACCCCAACCGCCCAGAGGTTTAGGAGATGAGATGCCAGAAAGCTTAACCAGATGATATTTATGCTCTCTGCCCTACCCCCCCAAATGAAATTAGCCGATAGACAGTTCATACTGTTGATTATACTCACAGGAAGGTGGAAAAGGTGAGCCCAGTAAACGAACAATTGATTGAGAATGGATTGAACTAATACGATTCTCCCGGCTAGAGAAAGACACCGGAATTCCCAGCCTGAGATCCTTCTATAAAATCTGTCCACCAGCCATGACCAATCAGCTTTGGAATAGCCTGTCGCTTTGATCCTAAACCCCAAATAGTTAATACCATTGCTGATATGGGATGCTTTTACCCCAAAAAGATTGGATAGCCAAATAACATCATCCAGCCTGAGGTCAGAATGGAAAATAGAAGATTTGTCCAGATTAATCTGCAGTCCCGAGGCCCTCTGGAAATTAATCAAAATCTTATGAATATGTAACCAGGAAGCCCTGCAAAACATTGCAAATAATAAAATGTCGTCAACGAATAAATTGTGAGATAGGGATATGCTTCTGCAAATATTAAGAGGGCGCCAAATGTTCTCATCAACGGCTTTTTGAATGTGTAAACTGAGGGAGTCGATGGCTAAAATAAATAATAAAGGGGACAAAGCACATCCCTGACGAAGCCCCCTCTCAGCTCTGAAGAAGGAAGTCGGGAGGCCATTTATGATTATAGCATAATCCACAGGGTCGATACACGCCATAATCCATCTGATCATATTGCAGTTCAGCCCAATTTTTGCCAATAAGCACTTGATATAGGCCCAATCTATGCAATCATATGCTTTCCTTAGGTCAACTTTAAGAAGGACCGCTTCGCTTTTCTTAGAATGAATAGCAAATAATGCCTCCTGAGTCACAACAACTGCATCATGGATGCTCCTCCCCTTAAGAAAACCAAACTGCTCCTTAGAAATAATATCTGATAATTTATCTTTTAGCCTTTGAGCAATGATCTTGGACATAATCTTGAAAGTGGTGTTGCATAATGAAATAGGCCGATAGTCCGAGAAAGTCATGGCTTTCTGTTTCTTTGGGATGAGGGTCAAATATGTTGAGCAGAGCTGCCTGCTGATCATCCCCCCCATCCTGATTTCCTCTAACATCCTTAGAAGATCAGACTTGATGAAGTCAAAGAAATGTATAAAAAATTCAATAGACCAGCCATCTGGTCCAGGGCTTTTGTCCCGGCTGAAAGATTTCATAGTCTCCAATAATTCCTCCTCTGAAATGGGGCTAAAAAGCCGGACATTTTCTTCCTCATTAAACATTACCGAGTATGCCTCGATCCCCCATAAGATATCTTGGAAACTACTTCGATCCATCCTCTGGTATTGCTTCCTGAAGTGAGAGACAGCATGCTCCGCAATATCTTTTTGAGATAAGAGCTCCACCCCGTTCTCATCTTTAATTCTCCAAATGAAATTATTTAGCCTTCTGACGTTAGCATACCTCTGGAAAAACTTTGAGTTTTTGTCGCCTTCTCTCATCCAAACAGCTCTGCTTTTCAGGCGCCAATAAATTTCTTCTTTTTTTAGAAATTGCATTTTCTTTTTCTGAAGGTCCTTAAGAAGTTGTCTCTGTTCAAAAGATAGAGAATTATAGTCAGAGGAAACCGACAATTGTTGGATTTGATCAATGATATCCATATATTCTCTCCCGTCAGCTAAACGCTTCAGTTTCTGCCACTTTTTGACTACCTTCCGAATATTTATCATCCTGTTCAAAAAAGACTCCTGATGTGAATACGTTCCACTAGGTTCATACTCGTGACAGGCTTTAACCACCATGTCGATAAATTCAGGATCCGCAAGGCATTCTCTGTTAAACTTAAACGGCAATCCTTTATTGAAAGCCAAGGACTGCCAGCCCATGAGAATCGGCCGGTGATCAGATATAAGAGAGATATCCACTGATGAAAAGGGTATTCCAAGGATATCAATCAGCGAGGCGTTAATAAGAAATCTATCGAGCCGTTTAGCAATGTACGCCTCCCCACTTCTCCCATTGTCCCAGGTAGGGCAGATAGAGGAAGGGAGAATGTCGATGAAATCCCTCTTGAGAAATTCATTTCGAACCAAGGGAGCAATGGAGTCCGACTTCTTCCCCTTCCCCCATACTTCATCAGAAGATAAGGTTAAATTCAAATCACCTGCAATCAATAATGAGCCAATATCAAAAACTTCAGATGCAAAGAGGCTGACCCAAAAGTCTGATCTGTTCCGGTAAGGAGCATAAATATTCAATATGTTGATGCGGCAGTTTAGACCTCTGACATGAGCAGAGATAAGGATACCAGCAATGCATTTATATGCCTTTGCATTAATCCACCGAGGATCCCAAATGACAGCGAGGCCACCTGAAAGACCAACAGCATCTGTAGCAGATATATACCATGAAGGAAACATTTTGCGGAAGTAAGAAATAGTAACATGAACAGGATGCATAGTCTCCTGAATTACAATAATTTTAGGAGATGTTGTCCAGAACAGATTTTTTAAGGCTAAGAACTTCATCTCAGCTCCCAGCCCCCTGATGTTAACAGAAAGGATAAAATTCATTTAGGTGGAAAAACGGCCTTTCCAGCTCTAAGAGGCCCGTTAACAGGAATATCAGATATAGGAACGTCAACCAGGGATAAATTTCTGAAGCAGCAGTCCGAAACTAATCCCCTTCCCCGAAAATGTCTGCTTCCTCTTTTTTCCTTCTTTCGAACAGTGATATTCATTGCAGAAGAGGGACTAATGCACGGTGAAGTAGGAGCAGGAGGTTTATGAACAGTCAGAGGGGCTAGTTCCAGCGATTTCTTGGACAACAAATGGTCTAAGTCACTACCAATAGAATTGGTAGGCGAAATAGGGAAGGCGCCTTTATCCTCCGGAGAGGGATCGATCAAGATAGTAGAATGATTGGGGGGGTTAATCTTAGCCGGTGAAAGAGAGATGTCAGGCGGAATCGGGACAGTATCATCACCGGATGGGTCGATGGGCTGGACCGGGGGAAGAGGAAGCTCATACTCAGAAGCGGTCTCTAAGTCCGGCATCGAGGGGGATACCCTTAAAAGAGGATCAGGGGATTCAGAACGATGGGATGAAGGCAACAACCCTTCAGACGGAGAGACAGGACTGCAGTCATGCGGAGAAACATCAGAAGACAGAGGATCATTTGGGATAGCAGAAGGCCGCGATGAAGAACATGGAAATTCGGCGAACTTAGTAAGACGATGATGCTTTCTACCCTTAGCCCGCTTATTCGGGCAATTCGAAAAAAGGTGACCAGTATGGTGACATGCAGCACACCGAAACGGTATACCCCAGTAATCCAGCCTTTGTCTCAGCGATAAATCCCTCCAACAAATGTCGATATGCTCAGGGAAACCACCTCTGTAGGATCTTTCGATCAATATCCAAGCGATCCGCTTATCTTTCTCAGCCCTGCACCAAGGATCTACATATACACTTCTACCAACAGCATTACCGATCTCCAATAGGATCTCAGGAGTCCAGAAGTCTAGTGGAAGACCCGGGAGCTTTAACCAAATGAGATTGTTTGTCGGGGTATTACTGAGGGGATTGAAACCCAGATACCATTTGTGCAGCGAGAGAAAACTGCGACCACATACCCATTGGAGATTCAGGATGGCATCCCGATCTTCAGCACTTAAAAAATGGAAGCAGAACCACTCATTCAGCAATTTAGCAATAATGGGAGAATATCCAATTACGGGCTTCCAGCGAGCTTCTAACCATGCACGCATCTGATTTTCATCCATAACCGGGAAAAACCATTTCCCGATCAGAGCCTTACCCTGAAGGCTATCAATCCGGTCCGATAATTGAATGCTGTCTATCCTAATAGCATTGGGAGAAGGAGATGTCTTCGCCGGCTTGAAAGATTTGCTAGTACGACCCCCTGATAGAATTTTTGAATTCTGGTGTGACTCATCGAATGCTGACTGAGAGGGAATCGAAGGATGGACAAGTAAGTCATCCAAGGTGGATGGCCAGTCAGATGAAGGCTTGGTCGGATGGAGACGAGATTCAGCTTGAATGGCCGCAAGGACCATCGCCTCTGTGGCGGATGAGTCAGATTTAAAATCTGACATTATAAAGGAGGTGATAAAAAAACATTCATGTCACCCTCAAGAAATAATAACAGGATCAGAGTAGGTAAAAGAAGGACAGATATCCTGACAAAGACGGCTGCAGAAAGATCTTCAGATCAAGAAAACGGTCCGTTCTGACAGGGGAAGCAGCTGGATCAATATCTCCAATCCCTAGGAAGAGAAATTTGAATTTCAAACGGAAAACCACTATACCAGAGGATGAAACCAGCACAAGGGTGCAACTGAGTCCGAAAACCAGATAACCGGAAGGAAAACCATGGAAAAAGCACAGCGAGGAACAGGGGTACCAGAGATGCAATGGAAGCATCCGCAAAAGACAAAAAAAAGCCTATTCACCCGCGAGGATCCTCTTAGCATCAGAAAAGCTGAGAATGGATATGACAGTTAAAAAGCAACACTAAACACTCAGGCATATAGTCCAAGTCCAGCACCGAGATCTCCAACAATTCATATGCCAGACCTTTTAAAATATGAAAGAGCGAAAACGAACTTCCACATAAAGATAAAACTGATATAATAGATAATCCCTGGTAAGAGCGACAAAAAAACTAACTAGCGAGATAATCCCTGCTAAGAGCGACAAAATTGATTTTCATAAGCAAAAACGTTCGGTTTTGTGCCCTCTCTCGCCGAATGCGGACATATCTTTGCGCATAACAGTGACCCTCTTGTCGTCAATGGCGCAGAGGTTGGTATCTTCGAAGAGACCGAGCAAAGATCTCACCAGGCTGCTTTCGATGGGTATTTCCTGACCGGGATCTCGAAGCTGGCTGAAGAATCTGGTGAATTTGAAACCTCTGAGCGGCAACATGCCTCAGGAATCAAACTGAAACTGAACCATATTCTATCACTTTAACCTATCTTCTGTGCTCGGATTCGATCCAATTACCTGCAGTGATACTTAAGGTTTATATACAATTAAATAATTGAATTAACCTGGGAAGGTTGATTATTTCATAGAATTCCTTTCCCTTAGGTTACGCTATATACTTAATGGTTAGGTTTATATAAAAATAATAATGATTTATATATAATTAAATAATTTTTTTTTGTAAGCTAAGGCGTTGCTCTATTTTTCATTACTTAAACCAAAATATTACAAAATGGGACAGGTCTCCACCCGCCCTTAAGGGAAACCGGGCTTCGTTACCATCTAAAGTTTTTCAAAGCCATCCAAAAAAAGTATGTCACCAACCTATCTATCCACGCTAAATATGCATCTATCCTTACTACCAGTACATTGTTTGCTTTCTGATACAGTAACATCTATATTTCCAAAACAACAAAACAACAAAACAGCAATATATATAAAAACCTCCAAGCATCAGCTACATCTCTTACTGGTTCGGTGCATCTGTCTTTGGTTCGTTCTCTATCTTGACGCCCAATCCCCCCGCTTGAAGCAGCTTCATGATATCATCCATCTTTTTGTCTTGCATCAGTAGAGTGACTTGAATGTTTTTCAATTCCTTTTTCATGGTAGGAATGCCTTGAATCAGTTCAGCCATTTCTAAAGCCACCTGTTCCATAGCTTTAGCTAATAAACGCTTCATGCCCCAATAAACATGTAAAGACTGTTTATATAAGGACATTCGTCCTCGCGTATGTCCAGGATCAGGGAGATATTGCTCCCAATCCTCCATCTCAGGCTCTGAGTACCCCTGCATTGCTTCTTCCTCCATCTGTTCTATCATCCTTCTGATATTTGGATTTGTATCCAGAACATATGCAGCTTCTGCTTCCTGTAAACGCCTCCGCATGTCTTTCTTGCCTCTCTTTCTTCCTCTTACCTCACTAGCTGCTCCCTCCTCCACTTCCGAACGCTCATTCCTGTTCCCACGGCTGCCTCGCCCAGCAGGTCTCCCTCTCCCTCTTTGATTCACTCTTCCCCGCGCTCCTCTGCCCCGACCGCGTCCCTCCACCTCCTCTTCCTCATCTCTTACCAGATCCTCACTCTCCTCCTCGTTGTCCCCCGAATTCCGCGCTTGGGTCTTCCCTGTACCCGCTTTTCCTTTCGGACCTCGTTGAAACTCCTCTTCTGCAAAGAAATTCCGAATGTCGAAGTCTTCTTCCGAGTCATCCTGGATAGTCAAATAAACCTTCTGCATAGCGTCTTCAACAGTGCCCTTGCCTTTTTCCGCTGGAGTTGCTGTTTTACTCCTCGTCCACCTTCCTACTCCCCTGTCATGGTGCTCCACCATCTTACAATCCTTCTGCTGCTGCAATTCCTCTCTACACTTCCTCGCTCTGCTCTGCTGCATTTGGAGATTCGCCTTTGGCTTTGGTCGATTGCATGCAATTCTTAAATGATCGTGAGGCTGCCACCTTGCCATCGTGAACCTTCGCTGCATCCTGGCTTTGTCATTAATACCCATTCCATATACACTTCCATGATGGGAAGCTAGTACTGCCTCGCCGCCATTACCACTAATTCTCCTCGGTACCTTACCCGATTTCCGTCTTGGGATGCTAAACCTTCCCATGGGTTGATTACTGCCACCCTTCATGACTTTAATCCCATAATCTTGAACTTGTAAATGTTTTGATCGCGCATTAAATCCTCTGTCCTTCCCCCTCTTTACTATAATCCAAGATCTTCTAATTATTTCTTTGCTGTGCGGTCGCAGCATCATAATCCTGGTTTAATATAGTTTTTAAGTCATTCCACCTTGGATCGTCTTGTAATGACATCCAGCTGCAATCTACACTTCTATTCGGCCCTCCACTACCCCAATTAGCCAATAGATCGGCGGCACGGTTACCATTTCGCAGTACATGGGTTGCTGTTATATACTCGATCCTACGCAGCATCTGCTCAATATCCTGTAGGATCCCTGCTGTCCGCCAGCTCTTCGACACATGCATCCAGCTCTTCCCATCCCTTAACTTCTTCAACATATCGATCGTGATTTGTGAGTCGCCTTCTATTTCAAGACTCATATAACCGTTTCTAACTGCTATCCTGAGTCCATGGTAAACTGCCCATAATTCCGCTTCATTGTTCGTCATTTCCCCTCCGCCTTCAGCATAAATCCACCTCGTATTGCCGCTACTATCTCTGAAAAGACCACCTAAACTTGCTTGTCCCGGGTTACCCTTTGAGGCCCCATCGAAATTTAATTTAACTCGTCGTTCACCAGGCATCTTATAATGGTTGGGGCTGAGCATTTCATTTCTAATCTTCCGCTCTGGATTAGGATAAATCATTTGAAATTCCATGTTTAACTTAGAAACTATCCTCTGTTCCTCCGGGTTCAATCTCCAATCCTCTTCGTCCCATACCTCTGATAAAACCGTTTCTTTAAGCGATCGACAGATTTCATCCCAAAGTCTCGACTCTTGCCAACTATTATCCCTAAAGATTCGTCGATTCCGCTCTTTCCAAATCGCCCAAATGACAAAACCAAGTGCTAGAATCCATATTCTCCTTACGACTTTACTTTGGAAATTCCCTTTGCCCCACTGAGACAGGGTATTCCTAATGCTACCAGGATCCCTCTTCGTCATACCAAAGAGCACTCTTATTTCCTCCCATATACTTTTAGTATATATACAGTTATTCAACAAATGCTCCTGGGTTTCGAAATCCTTAGTGCACAGACTACATCTTGATGGACCAATCATTCCTCGTTTCTGCATATTATCCCAAGTTAGGATCCTTCCTCTGCATACTAACCAAGCAAAGCATGTAACTTTAGGCCACCATTTGCCTTCCCATATCTTTTTCCATCCTACTGGTTCCTCCTCTCTGTCCTCCTTCGTGGCCCAATAATAGGCTTCTTTTGCTGTAAACATACCCACCATTGCCTTAACCCATCTAAGGATATCATTACCTTCTCGAAACTTGATTTTCCGTGATTCTATATTCCTGTCATACAATTGCTGAGCCTCTTGTCCGATGTTGTCAGCCCATTCATTTGGTCTTTTCCAAGCTCTCCATATATAGTTTAATTCGGCTCTTTTCCAATAATCTCTTACATAGTTCAGTCCCATTCTTTGCGCTGTTACTTTAACTTCTTGAAGAGCTTGTATCCTATCCAGAATACCCCGCTGTTGCCAACTATCCTCCCAAAATCTTGCAGATTTTCCATCACGGATTTCCCAGAAGGCATAGTCCGTAACTAGAGCCTTATTTCTGCTCGCAAAATCCCAAATCGGTGATCCTCTTGGGGTTTCTTCTATTCTTAAGCGTTCTTTAGTGGTATCGGGCATGCCATATTTGAGGTGCCATATTCTTTTCCATACATCATCTCCTCCCTGAACCCATCTCCACCATAATTTTGCCCCTAAAATGTTATTTACAATTTCAGGATCGCGTACTCCCAGACCTCCTTCCTCTTTCCGCATAATTACATTCTTCCATGAAACCAGAGTCCATTTCTTCTGCTGCTTGGGACCTCCCCATAAAAAATTTCCAAAGATTTCTCGCATTTTGACAAAAACTCCTTTGGGAGCAGCCATAATAGACAGGTGATATATGGGAATAGATAATAGGACCGATTTTAATAAGACAATTCTACTTGCTAAATTCAACAATCTAAATGACCAACTGTCTAATCTTTTCCTGATTCGTTCCAACAGACTTTAACGTGGGGAGGCTGATTATTTCATAAAATCCCAATCCGTTAGGTTACATAACATACTTAATATTAAGTTTATATAAAAATAATAAATATAATAAAAATATTTATTAAGTTGTTTTATGGTTATAGTATTATTTTTAATAGATAGTATAAGTTTATATTTTTATGTTTTTTTAAAGAAATTTTATTTGGTCATTTGATTTATTTATAAATTGAAATCTTATTTTTGGTAATGGATTTGAATTTTCAAGTGACAAGTCATGATAGACAAAGTCGTGCAACATGTATAATATTTTTAATAATAAAATTTGGTTTAAACTAAAAATTAAAATGTTTATATGTTGGAATACACATAAGAACAAAGGAATGAGCAATAAATCCAATTTCATTAAAGACGATACACGCATAAATACAACATCATTAACGTTGGATTTAACTTCCAAGGTTTCTTGGACCTCCAATAACTATTCACATAAAACACCATAACCCCAATGGATGAGGTGTCCCATATTCTCCCCCTTAATTCAAGGGTCGTATATGAGTTTAAGAAGAGAACTAAAATAAAAAAATGCATGCCAACCAATTGCTGGATGTGCTCTCTGAAATGGTGGTTTAAGGAAGACCACAAACCAAATGAGGTGGGAGAAATTGAGGTCTCTATTGGTGGCAGCATAAGGTTGACCACCAACTCTAGAACTAAAACTTGATGTCATTCCTGGAACAATTCCAAATCTAGCTAGAAGCTAAAGTCTTTTTCTAGTGGAAGTGCCCCCTGATGCTGGTTTAAAGTTTTCCACAAATTGTGTAGCAAAAATTGAAGTGTTCTGCGGGTGCTGGTTTAAAGAACGCAACCAACCAAAAAGCATGCTCATGGAGCATGACTCTGTCAATAGCTACAACCCTGAAAATGCTTATGGCGACTATGGCTTTAGGCTTTGGCAGGTCACTTTGGTTTAGGTTGTGGCTCAGGGTCGCTTGATGAATCTTGGTCTCTGTCGATGGTGGTTTAAGTCTAACCACCAACTATTGAACTAAAGCTTGATGCAGTTCTTGGAACTGTTTCAAATCCGACTAGAAGCTGAAGTCTTCTGCTAGTGGAAGTGCTCCCTGATGTTGGTTTAAAGTTGTCCACAAACTATGTAGCAAAAATCAAATTCTTCTGCCGGTGGTGGTTTAAGGCATTCCACCAACCAAAAAGCACGCTCATGGAGCATGACTTTGTCTTTGGCTACAACTTTGAAAATGGTTATGGCTGACTATGGCTCTAGGCTTTGGAAACTCACTTTGGTTCGGGTTGTGGCTTAGGCTCACTTGATTAATATTGGTCTCTACCAGTGGTAGTTTAAGGCCGATCACCAACTTTGGAACTAAATCTTGATGTAGTTCTTGGAATAGTTCCAAATTTGGTTAAAAGCTAAAGTATTATGCTTGTGGAAGTGCTCCTTGATGTTGGTTTAAGGTTTTCCACAAATTGCGTAAAAAAAATTGAAGTTTTTTGGTGGTGGTTGTTTAAGGTATGCACCAACCAAAAAGCATGCTCATGGAGCATGAATTTGTCTCTGGCTACAACTTTGAAACTGGTTATGACGAACTATGTCTCTAGGCTTTGACAACTCACTTTGGTTCAGGATATGGCTTAAGATCGCTTGATGAATCTCGATCTCTACCAATGGTGGTTTAAGGCTGACCACCAACTCTGGAACTAAAGCTCTAGAATTTGAAGTCTTTTTCTAATGGAAGTGCTCCCTCACGCTGGTTTAAAGTTGTCCACAAATTGTATAACAGAAATCAAGTCTTCTACTGGTGGTGGTTTAAGGCAGGCCACCAACCAAAAAGCATGCTCATGGAGCATGACTATGTCTCTGGCTACAACTTTGGAATTGATTATGGCTGACTATGGCTCTATGGTTTGATAGTGCACTCTGGTTCATAGTGTGGCTTAGGCTCACTTGACGAATCTTTGAAGCAAGTAGATGACCATCAATCCCCCTCTCTATTATATACAAGGTAAGAATATGAAGAAATATTCATTGCAAGACTAATCAATACTCGAGATCAAATTTTGTGGTACGGCCGATATATCTTCTTGGCTGTTGAAGACCATTTCCAAGAAGTGATCCATCCAAGGCGAATCTTCATTATTGTAGGAGTCTTGTTGTTGGAATTTTTTTCTGAATGATGAGTGTGCTTACCACAATGCTTGCAAGGGTGAAGATCAAAACACTAATCTTTCACATGTCCAACTCGATCACAATGTTGGCATCTGACAACCTACTGCCACTGTGGAACAAGAGTAAGTGAAGATGAATCATCCTAAAGAAACCCAACACTATGAAACTAGATGGGCTTGGAATAGTCCAGAATATGAAAGGACACATCCGTATCATATCTAAGACCGAATCTATTCTTGTTGTTAACAACCTATTCCTAATGTTTGATGATGGTCTTGGGAAGTGCAGGTTGAACCTTTCCATCTTTATGCAAATTTGCTCCTGAAATGGCTTCATTATTCTGATTAATTTCTGACTGTTGATGAGAGACATATTTAAACATGGAGTTGTTTTGAACAAGAACCAGTTCAGAATCACAACTCTTATGCTGTAGCTCATCTCTTTGTAGCCCTGATTCAAGTTGGAGAAACTCAATCATCCCCTGTGCATGATGTAGATGGATATTGATATCAACAAGAGTGGCTTCGCTAATTTTCACTATGTGATCAACATTAGATAGAATCAAAGTATTTAGTAACTCTAATAC
This sequence comes from Pinus tabuliformis, assembly GCA_031772625.1. Classification (NCBI taxonomy): domain Eukaryota; kingdom Viridiplantae; phylum Streptophyta; class Pinopsida; order Pinales; family Pinaceae; genus Pinus; species Pinus tabuliformis. The sequence continues at coordinate 602,070,236 of CM062812.1, read as the reverse complement.
ACTCTCAAGTTGGCCATTTTACAATCAGAAAATTAAGTTTGTCAACTTCCAATGAAAATGCACCACTTACAATGCAACTTCAACAAATAAAAGATGAAAAGTTGACAGTACAATATTCTAAATGCTGAAGGAGAATAAGAAGAGAAGAAGGACAATCCAAGGATTTTTTGTGCCTTTTTGAATCTATCTAGGCCTGCTTGGTTGAACATCTTGAAACCAAATCCAACAATCACTTTGTAGAGATCAAAAAGCTCAAACCTACTTCAAATAATATAATTGTTTTGATAGAAGTATGATCCTCTCATATCCTTCACACACTCAGATTTTTCCTTCGTCATGACTGGAAATTCATAGTCATAGCTAAACTAAACAAGTCAAAACACAATTCACCTTCCACTCAAACCTCTCTCCTAGGAACTAGCACTAGTTTTTTCTTCCTTCCTCAAAAGTGCCTCGATCTGTACAACAAAAACCCTAGGGCTCATGTAATGGGACAAGCACAGGGGATTTTAAAAAGGGGCTTTCAATGATGGAATTGTGAAGAGGGTCTCACAATGGTTGTTTGTTTGATGTAAATGATGGTATTTTGAGCAGAGCTTCAAAAGGATTTTTTTCTCCTCCTTCCCCTCCTCATTGTCTTCTTCCTTGCCTGCAAAGTTCTTGGATAGAGGAACACGACTTCACTTGGTCACGTGTTCGAGCCCCTCTTCACAAAACAAAGAGATGTTTAGATCATTTACTGAATCATGGAAGACACACTACATAATTTGTATGATTATAATGCAAACACTAAAGGGCCACATTTACGATGTTGGTGACACGGGCATTAATATGACCAAACAACAATTCATTCATAAACTTGGCTAGGGTCCTAGCTCAGAATTTGAATTTGGAGGGCATCACTACCAAGTTTGAGCATGAAACATGGTATATCTGGCTGCCTTTTCCACCTAGGCATTTCAAAAGAAATGAATTTTAAATCTTTCTTGCTATACTTCAAAATTTATGAGCTTAGGGTCAAGATAGATTTCGCTATGGTCGTGGCATCAATAATGGTAATTTTAAGAGATCTGAGATTTCCACAGTTATTCATATTGTTAGAAATTTCAGGAGGAGAATTGTGTAAAGAGCACAACTGTCTATTAAAATCAGGCTAAAAGAGTACATTGCTGATACAAACCACAATCGTCTATCAAAATCAACCATGATTTAGCACTCTTTTAAGTCCAAACATCTGATTCAGTTTGATCATTCAAAAATCCTAGCTTTGGTTCCTTATTATAACTCGCGGGTTATCCGAGAGGCCCTGGAAATCGAGAAGAACCCTATAAAATTTTAATAGAGAGGATGGATATAAACTTAGCCAATTGTGGAATTCTGTCATCCACCATCTTACCCACTGATAATTTAAACTCCAACCCCCTATTATCAATATTCTAATAGACCCCTTGTTGGTTGTTGAATCAATCATATTTATTTCATCAATACCTAATATATATATATATATATACTATCTTTCCATTTTTTCTTAACTTGAATAGAAATCTTTATTTTAATTTAAAATTTTCCAAGCTTGTTTTATCACTTTTTTAACATATACTATTTTTCAATTTTCTCTCTCATTCGGTAAACTTGACTAGAAATCTTTATTTTAATTTAAAATTTAAAAATTTCCAATCTTGTTTTGTCACTTTTTTTAGTTTTTATTTTAATTAAAAATTTATTTAATTTCTAATTCAAATATCTAATAACTTTTTTGATTTTTAAATTAAATTTTCAAATTTTATTATTGATGATGATGATGATGATGGTTAACGTCAGTTGAGACCAAACATTGGTCTATTGGACCTAAAGAAACAAATTATTTATTTTGATTTAAGATTTTATTCCTATGCTCAAAAAGATTGGAGAGAAGCCTCGGAGCTCACTATAATTTTGACACTATAAAAGGCTAGGAATGTCAGTATTGTAACAAAGATTGTGAAACTGAGATCTAATGTGGTTGTACGCGGGGCACTCTAAGAGGAAGTGGTTTTCATCCTCGATGTTCTTATTCTCACATATATGGAAAATCCTTTCCATCCATAGCGTTTAGGCACTGCCCAACTACCTGTTTCACTATGGAGCTCATGAGAATTTGTTCTAATCTTTGCTATATTAATTTTCTTCTTTTGAATTATAAATTAATTCAAAATTATTTATTTTAAAAATTTTCACTAGTCTTTTTATTTGACTACATTATTAATTATATTTAATTTTTAATTTTTAATTCTTAATTTTGAAAATTTAATTTTTTATATAATCTTTAACTAATATTCTTTGTTTGATTATATTATTAAACTATTGGTTTTTAAAATAATTCTTAATTTTTAGTTCTTATTTTTCACTCATTTTCAATATTTCAATTCTTAAGTAATTATTTATTAATTTTATATATTTTTAGTTTTGAAAATTTAATTTGAATTTTATTTTTTATATAATCTTTAAGTAATATTTTTTGTTTGACTATATTATTAAACCATTGGTTTTTAAAATAATTCTTAATTTTTAGCTCTTATTTTTCACTCATTCTCAATATTTCAATTCTTAAGTAATTATTTATTAATTTTATATTGAGTCGTTATTGACACCTAATCTTCATGATTGGGGAATTTGTAAAATAAATAAATTAGGAATGTAAACAGTCATCGGAAGATGAACTGAACAATCACTCCTAATGTATAAAACAATAACATACCTATGGAATAAACACACCAATCAGTTTTTCTGCCCTTGGAGAGTTACTGCCTGGCCTGACAGTCGTCTTTAGTGAGACTTTTTGGAAGCTTTTCTGGTGGGTTTTCCCAGTGTAATTTCTTTAAAATCTGGAAGGAATTTATTGAAACCACAAGTTTGATGGGTAACCCCTGCACAATCCAAGTGCCCTAAGGGTTTTTCAGGGTGGTGAAAAAACTAGTTTAAATAACACAAATCAAGATTTCATCTCAATTGTTTCCGCCGGATTTCGGCACCGAAAAGTCCAAAAAATTGCACTAAAGACAACTCCATTTTATATATCAATTTTCCAACAATGGTTCATTTCATATACTAAATTACTTAATTCCTCAATAAAATTGGTCAAAATTCAATTATTATTTCTGATTCATTTTATTTAACTTTGACCCATTTCTTAATAGCTAATATTTCCTTTTTCTTATAAAAAGGCTTTCCAACCCTGGGTCACTCACGAAACCTTTTGGTCCCTAATAATGAATAGAATAACCCTCCAAAACATTGAACAGATCATAATGGAGTTCTCCTCCTAAAATTTCTAATAATAATAATTTTATCAGTTGGCTTGTACCTCTCCTATAAATTAGGCTTAAGCTCTACTGAATATTGAGTAGAATATTATACAACGTTGTTGGAACAATGAAGTTCAAACAATCATCATTGGGAATGCATACTTACAGATAATAATAGAATTGTGCTCTCTTGTATGATTTGTCTAGAAATGCTTCGAGATGTTGACGTCTGCCCAATTAAGTTGCAGAAAATTTGTGCAATGAATTATCTACGCTTTGCGGATCTGATCTCATGCTATCTGCATGTAGAGACACAATTTTCACAGGCATAAACAAAGGTTGGACTGAAAGCCTTTGATCTTTTAGGCTACGTGTTGTTAGTAAATCTCATTTCAGGGTGCTGCTTAATTAAGCATAATCCCTTCCATGGTAGAAATTAAGGTTGGATCCTTGGAATTGTCGATAGCCATTACTATCCGCTGAATCTTTAGGTTGCTACAACTTCCTTGAAAGGAATATGATCATTAAGCCCATTAAGTTACTATATTAATGATTAAATTATTGGATTAAGAGAAAATTAAAAAACTAACGGATATTAAATATATTTAATGATTTAAATGTTAAAATATAGGTTAATAATAATAATTCTATTAGATTAAATAGTCAAAATTCAATTAATATGATTGGATTTTGAGAATAAGGCAATAGCGTTGGAAACAAAATTTCTAGAAAAATTGGGTGGAGAAACTACAATGTTCGAGATTTTGAACTGTGAAAATCTACATTCTAAGTAGCAATGATCTCAAGGAGAGGTCAAAAAATTATAACCATGTTAAGGGTTGACTTATCTCAGGTGTGATTTCTAGATAATTTTGAAAATTTAAATATTTGTAAGTTACAATTTCTTAAATCATAAATTAATCTCACTAATTATAAATACCTTTTTTTTGTGAGTAAAAATTGTATTACCTTTTGAACAAGAGTTTCCATGAAAAGTTGAGAAATTTCGATTGGTTGGTCACACAGGAAACCCAACTAGATCCAAAACTAGAAGGCAAGCTAACCTAAGATTGAAAATACATATACATATATTGAGATTTTGGTCTTTGAGACTAAGAATGATCATGGGGTATTTCAAATGTCTTTTATTCCTTTTTTCTTATGAAAGTTAATACATCCTGAGGATTTTTTAGATGTAGATGACACAAAGACAATGGACATTTTTCCTTGAGCCATTTCCATTCCTGGAGGGTCTGCAACAATGGTTGATTCCTTATCATTGTTCGAGTGATCTGATTCATGAAGACATTTGTGCCCGCCCGTGGATGAAGCCAAGATCATGGTTGTGTGTCTTTCTTCTCCATTTGGGGGATCCATATGAGAGCGGGGAGATGAAGGAAGAGGTGGAGGGACCCAAAGTCTATGTAATGAGATGGCGTTGCCTAAGGCTGAGCTGAGGCCAAAGGACTAGATTTGATTGCAGAATATTTTTGTTGTTGCATGTTGTCTTGCTTGTGAGCTTAGGAATTCTTATATCCTTTTGGATATTTGGAGTCTTTCCATCTTCAAGTCTTTTTCTTGGAATTATGGGGGCGACAATACCCTAGAGAAGAAGAGAAAGCATTTTGATGATGATCTGGTTGTTGACATGACCTACAATAGAAAGCTGTTTTTCGTAATCCACCAATTACAAAAAGATTATGCCATTCCAATTGATGAGGATCCTATCAGGAAACCCTTTGTTGAGGTCTATTTCGACACAAATGCATGCAAATGTTACAATACCCCTCCCAAGCATGTTTTTATCTATCTTTATAAAATGATTGAGAGAGTTTCCTACAACAACTAAGATATATAGAGTTAACAAACGAATAGGCATCTTATGACTCTTACCCAAACTAGAGTGGCTAGATATATTATGAATAAAGGATTGAATTCAGGAAACCATCACTGAAAGGAGAGCCTAGAATGGTCCCAAAACTAGGATCCTTGATCAAAACCCCTTTGACGATCCTCTCGTTTTCTGAAATAAAACACAAAGAAACCCTTTGAATAAAAATATAGATCTCCATTCTAGGACCAGGTTTGATGCATCCATTTTCGAAGCACAAATGCTTATGGCCAAGCCCATTAAAGCGGAAAATTATGGCATTTTTCTCATATGCCATGCAAGAACGATTGGATTGGGAGTATTCCATCTCTAGAGTAGGAATATCTTCTACTTGTTCTACAATGAAGCCCGAACTTGAGAGATCTTTGGGAGTTGGTTGCAAGAGCCATGAATTTAAAGCATCTTTAAAAGATTGTGACTGAGAGGAAGACTGCGCACCCCAGCCTTTGACTCCTCAATTCAATCTTGAGACTATGAAGAATAAGGCATCCTTGGTTATACTATAATCTTTGAGAAAATACCCTTCTTGAAGCTATTTTCCCCCATGTAAGCTTGCCACATTGAGACGAAAAGGATTCCTATTTGATCTTGAATTATGGCTTTGAGTGTGGAGACAAGGTTAATGGTTTTCACCTACATATAGAGGGTAACCCCCTAATATCAACTTCAAGAAGACTGAACATCCCCATGGAGGCGTTAATAACCCCATTGCAAAAGAAATTTCTCCTAATTTAACAAATCTGTAACAATGACACCAAAATGATGAGACTTTAGACGAAAAGAAAAGTCCTGAAGTTGAAAGGCGATTGAAAGCTTTAAGGTTTTCATATGATTTATTTCTATTTTACTATAGTTTAAATAAAAATTAATTAAATTATAAATAACTTGAAAAATGGCTAAATTAAATTTAATATTAAAATATATTAATTATTTTTTTACTTTTAAATTATGATTTTATAAAATTCTATTATTTATTAGAAATTAAATGTGTTAATGTCATTTTAATAAATAAGTTCCATAAAACAAAATTTATTAAATTTATAAAATCATTTTGTTGAAAAGCATGCATGGGAGAAGCAAAAACCTCATGGAATTCATAATTTGAAGAATCAACTTAATTATTGCATTTTTTAAGAATCATTTTTACTTTCGTTAAAATAGGTTAAAATAATTTCAAATATTCATTAATCGCATTATAAAATATTGGTTTATAATATATGTTAAAATTATTTCAAATCTTCTTTAAATAATTTATGACATAATTTTTAAAATTTAAAATTTATTTTAAGGTATTTATTTTATGTTTGATCATTATTAACAGACACACCCTGGAATTCATGCACTTAATTATATGTATTTCTTTTAAGAATATTTTTAATTAGTTTTTAAATTATTTCAAAATTATATATATATATATATATATATATATATATATATATATATTTTGAATATATATATATATATATATATATATATATATATTTATTTATTGATTTTAGTTATATGCTTTACAATTAAATATTCTTGTGTAATTATTATGGTATAATTATTAATTTTTATTTTTGTAATGGAGGTTATTTATTAATTTTAAATATAATATTCTAATAAATATAATTAGTTATGGTTAAGGAGATATTTATGAATAATTGTGAGAACTTTATTTTTGGAGGCGAAGAAGAGGATGTGGTTCTAAGATATGCGTGCTTCGCTAGGGTTTAATCACAAGTTATACTGTAGTCTTGATTAGGTTGCAGAGACTTCTTTCTACACGTGTTGATTGTTTTCCTTTGGGCCCTTGTCTCTACTTTCTTAGGTTTCTCATCTCTATCCTCTCTAGCCTTGCCTTCATGCCTTTTCTGTTTTCCATATGCCTTATGCAATGATGCACATGCTCCCCACTGTTGCCAGTACACAATGTTTGAGGAAATAATCGATTACTCCATTAGTCCATATCTCAACAAAATCTTCTGGGCTTAGTCAAAATACAATGATTTAACTACCATGGTGGACTCTCCATTTCTTGTGCATATACTCGACATATCTCTCGAGATCACTTTAGATTCTTCCCCAGATCAACAGTTGGGATTGCATTGATCCACAAGGCCACTACAATTGGAGAGATATTGTTCAAAGCCCAAGTTTGACACTCATTTATGCAACATTAACTACCCTCCCTGAACTCCCTCCCCTATTTCTTTCCATGGGCTTCCTTCCTCTCATCCCCATGTTTCTCCATAGATATTATTCCAATCAAGCATTGAAGGGCTCGAATATAAAGAAAACCAAAAGATTTTGTGGTATTTATGCCCAATTATTAGTGGTCTCCATGGTGGTGGGACATGACTTCAACTTGGAAGCAATTCCACAAATTCTTGGAAAAACCTTAGTAGGTAGTTTTTGCGGCAAGGATGTGGAGGAAAAATCTTTGTTTGAATGGTTAAATTTGAACTGGAAGCTTATTGTGGGTTATATGTCATGCTTTTATTTGATGGTTCAAGGTTGGTTCACCTTCATTTTTGCATCATAATTTGACTGCAAAATATTCTTGCTTCGCCTTGGAATTGAGGGTCATATGAGCTTCTCCTCAAGCCCTAGGTTTTCGAGTTTGATCCATCTAGGGAGATGATATCGAACCAAAAAGTGTGCATAATTATTCCTATTTTCCTCTTAATTTTATGGGTAGAAGAGATTCTCAATGCTATGGGAAAAACGATTGAGTGGTTTCTCCAACTAAAATTGAATTGGACAAAAAAAATGGATCATTGGTCGTTGTGGATAGAGATCAAGGTGGACATCAACAAGGGTTTGATGGGGGAAATCGATCTCAATCTTGGCTCCTCCTCCTAGACCTATAAATTGGATTATTGATGCCTCCCCTTTTAATGCTATGCCTACATCGAGATAGGGCACTTGCAAGCTTGATACTTGAAAATATCCCCCCCCCGCACCCCTCGACCAAGGGTCATAAAAGGGTTTGGACGAAAAAATTGACAAATCTTGTTTGTTGTAGTAATGGTCATCCTAATCCGAGGAGTCTAGATGTCAACCTGTGATATACGATGTTTACAACTCATCATGCAAGGTCAAATGAGATCATGGCTTGTAATAATTCACCCTCTGTGCCCTCTCCTCCCCTTGTTTTATCCTCTTCACATGTTAATCCTACTCTAGGTACTCATGTGAGTGATCATGTGGAAAAGAATGCTGGTTCCCCCCTAGATTTTCATTTACTCACTCACCTTCCCCCCTCCCTTGTCCCTATCCCCATGTGTGATAAGCCATTTAGTCCTTGTGTTGATCTCATTCCCTCCAAGGAACCTACAAAGAATGTGGCTCCTATCTCCATGCCAAAAAACCCTGTTAGTCACCCTCCCCCTAGAGTGTAGATTCCTTGTGGCCATTGGTCTAGCTTAAATATGATTCCTCATCTCTAGGGGTTTAGATTTAGACTCGGTCCTCACTAACAATGTTGGGAGAAAATCCCACCTTCCTAAATCTTAGCAAAAATCTATTTTTGACATTTAGAATGGGAAGTAGATGACTATTTCCAGGGCCTTTAGAGCAAGGATGGCCCTCAAATCTATTTAACCATGATTATTATCTCCTTAATTTCCGAGGGGTTGGGGGTGTCCCTAAACAACTAGCCCTTAAGCATCTTATTTTTTCCCATAGAATCAACATTATTAAACAAGAAACCATGGCTGATGTTTCATGTAGGAGGTCAATTTTTGAGCTTAGTTAAATTACTTGTCCTTCTTTGCATTAGATGCAGATGGTAGGTTAGGTGGCCCACTCAATGGTTGGAGCCATGCCTTCAAGGCACATTCTTATTTGGAACATAATCTCAATTCATCTGGAAGCAAGGGAACTTGGAATTAACATGACAATCCAAAATGTATATGACCCCTATGCAAATAAGATCCCTTTTTGGGAAATCCTAGTTGACTCTGGTGCCTTGTCTTGCCCAAATCTCATTTTAGGTGGAGATTTAAATTTTACTCTATCCTTGAGAGAGGTTTGGGTATCAAATCCATGCTTGGATCCTCTAAGTGGTTTCTTCACAATGCTTCTTGAGAAGTTTCTCCTGGAAGATTCGAAGCCCGTAAAACTTACCCCAACTTGGAGGAATTTCCATGATAACATGGATGCTATCTCTAGAATATTATATTAGTTCTTGGTTTCAATTGAGCTTCTAAATTCCCCTATCTCCACTTGTTTATTGGTTTCCTTTGATGCACTATTTGATCACCTTCCTATTACACTTAGCATGGTCTTGGATAAGGATAGACTGCAATTGCCTCTTAAATGAAATGAATCATAGTTTCAGGAAGACAAGTTTAAGAAATTAGTGGGAGATGCTTAAACCATTTGGAACCCCTTGCTTTTGTCTCTTATATATCTCAATTTGCAGATAAAATATCCAATTTGAAGGTAGTTAGAAAACAATCGTCTCTTTGGTTTCAAGAAAAGAAACAAGAAAACCTAAAAGAATTGGAAGAAGGAATCAAATATCACTTCGAATCAAGTTCATCTAGGGTTTCCTTATAACAAAATTTTGCCCAGATCCACTCTCTTGGAATGGATGGGAAGTCCCTACTAAAAAAGGAGGAAATTGAACGACGATTAAAAAGAAAAGAAACTTTGGTTAAATAGGGTGATAATAACACAAAGTTCTTCGATCATTATGCCTCATTTAGGAAGAATTTAAATTCCATTTGGAAAATTTAGAAAATCAATGTTTTGATGGTGCACAAATTTAGAGAAAAGGAAGATGAAGGAGTTAGGAAATTTGAATCATTATTCAAATATATTGAAGGTTGTCCCATTTAGAAAATAATTAAGGTTATATCACTTTTCTCTCAAGTTATTACTAAAGAAATGAACCTTGCCGTTGAAGACAAAATTTTGGAAAATGAGGTTAAGGTTGCTAATTTTTCCATGCAAAAGGGAAAAATCCCAAGCCTTGATGGCCTCCCTGTAGAATTTTATGTGGATTTATTTGATTCACTTAAAGACAACATCTTAAAGGTAATTTTGGAAGCCCAATGCTCCGGAAATATTTTGGGGACCTTTAACTCCATTTTTCTCGTGCTCATTCCCAAAAAATAAGAAGGGGTATCTTTCAATGATTATCAACCTATTATTGCTAAAGTTTCATTTACAAAGTTATTTCAAAGATCATTACTTGATGAATTAGGCCAATAATCAACAAAAATATCTTTGAATAACAATTTGGATTCCTACACGACTTGCACATCCATGACACCATTTCCATAGCACATGAGGCAATATATTCCGTAAAAATATGAAACAACTATGTTTTTGCGCTCAAACTAGATTGATCAGAAGCATTTGATTGGGTAAGTTAAAACTTCTTACTGTTGGTTTTACTAAAAATGGGAATGGGTCTCTCTTCTGTAAATTGGATAATGGGATATCTTCAATATGCTTCCTTTTTGGTCCTTATAAATGGAGGCCTTCAACATTTTTCAAAACCTCTCGTGGCCTTCACTATGGTTGTCTACTCTCCCCATTACTCTTTCTACTGGTAGCTGAGGTGCTCAATAATTTTTTCATGGTAGCCAAGTATAGATGAGTCCTAAAATATATAAAGGTATTCAAAAATCAATTCCTCTAACATTTTATTTTCGTGGATGATATTTTAGTTTTCTTTGTCCTCTGTGTGAAATTTCCTTGAAATTGCAGCAACTGGAATTTATCCTCCTAACTAATTAGTAATTTTATTATGGAAATTAATGAATAAATCAAACTACAATTCTTCACAATGAAAATAAATGCTGCATAAGTGAAATCAAGAACTGAGAAATAGATGCACACACAAAAATCGACACAATATTTTTTGGACTAAAAAGTCCCTAGGAAAACCCTGAAGGGAAAGTCGGTGCAACAATTGAGGGTTTATTTTAGTATGCAACAAAATTTTGAGAGTACAATATCTGGATGCCCTACTAGCAATCCTCTGGTAAATATTTGGTAGATAATTTTCTCCCTTTGCAAATCAACTTGGCCCCTCCACTGGCTTGCTCACACTTCCCTCTAGAAATTCACACTACATGACCTGGAATCACTTGCATTGCCTACTAGCTGGCTCCAAGTGAGTTGTCCTTCGTCCCTCTACCTCTGGAAAAATTTAGTCTACCTCTCGAATGATCTTTGTGGCCTTTGGCAACTAAAACGACCTCTCCCTGACAACTCACACTGGGGTTTTTGGCTGCTACGACCCTTTATGCAACTAATTCAACCTCATCTCTCGTGATTCTCTGACACTAGAGAAATGTTGGAAAATTCTCCTCAATATTTTTTTTATTTTTTATTTTTAATTTATTTTTAATTTTTTTAATTTTTAATTTTTTAAATTTTCTTTTTAAAATTTAAAATTTTATTTATTTATTTTTATTTTTTTTCTTTCTGCCCCCTCTCTTTGATGCTCTCCCTCTAGCTCAAACTCTTCCCTCGCTAAATCTTTGCGCACTAGGTAGCTCGATCTTCCTTTCTTGTTCTCTAGCAATTGTGTCTATCTCCATCCCATCAACTTTATCTTATAATATCTTGTTGGAGCATCAATGGCCAAGATCTAATCGTGATCAATGGCTAAGATCATATCAGACTTGATCCAAGTCATTTTCTGGAAGTCTCTAGAGCATAAGTCGATCTCCTCAATTAATTGTTGTTAATTAATCAACTTCCCTAAGTTAGACTTAGGCATTTTTTAATTATCAATCAATTAACTTAATTGAGTGGTCTCTAAGTGATTTCTCCCGAAACCTTTTCTAAGTTTTGGAGATATCGTGTTCCCTAGCCTCTTAGACATAAATTGAGACTATAACACTTGTCCAATGCTACCAAATCATCCAAAAACTAACACTCCCTCTTAACGAGGAAGGTGTTCTCCACTAAACCCATCTATTCTTTGAAATATATGAACTTAGCTCTCCCTAGAGCTTTCGTGAGTATATCTTCCACTCGCTACTATGTGGGAACATGTTGTAGCTAGACTGCTCCATGCTACACACAATCTCTGATGAGATGGTATCATATTTCTATATGATTCGACCTATCATGGAACAATGGATTCTCAAAGAGCTTGTTGCAACTATGATTATCACAATAGATATTGGTCGCCTCCATCTTCTGACTGAACATAATCACTAGCAGCTTCCAAAGCCAAATATATTCGCATGTGGCCATTCTAGTTGCCATGTGCTCCGCTTCTACGGAGCTTAGTGCCACAAAATTTTTCTGCCTGCTACACCAAGATACAACCCCTAATCCAACGCTGAAGAAACACCTTGATGTGCTCTTTCAATCAATTGAAATTCTTACACAATTTTCATCTATATAATCATATAACCTAATGTTAACATTAGAAAAATGTACACACATTTGTACAATCCAAAATACACCCAAAGTCGTCCAACAGAACGTACAACTTAAGCTTTTCCAGTTGAAGACATTATGAAAGTTCAAAAATTTAAATTTTCCAAAGGTCTTATGTGTAAAATTGGACTGTGCAACTTATCCAAAGGATTAAAGTACAACTGGACAACTTTTCCTTTCGAAAGTTGCGTGGTCGAAGAAAAAAGTCGCGCGGTCGAAGAAAAGTTTGACTCAACAAATTTGGGACCACTTCCCACACTTGGAAGATGATTCCCTGACATGTTCCAGTCAAGGACAATCGAATTCGAGTCACCCTGAAGATATGCAACCCTCAAAGGAATCCTCTTGTCCTACTCATAAGTCATTTTCATTCATGAACCAAGAGAGAGAAGAGGGATTCAAAAAATTCTATATAAACAGGCCATTGGAGAACCAAAGAGAAGACAATGTTATGCTGGAAAAATTGCTATGAAAGTAATCTTACATTTCATTGCTGAAGCAGAAGAATTAGAGAATTAATATGTTGGCCAAATTGCTTCCCAACAATCCATCATTCTAATGCAAGAAGAGTCCACCAATGGAAGCTTCATACTTCTTTGATAGAGAGGAGAAGCTTGCAAATAGATTGAGGAAATGAACCTCCTTGCTAAGGAATTTTGAGCACCATAGCTCAAATAATTCTGTTCACGTGTTTAGTTTTCATCTATTGTATTCATCTTCTAACACCAATAGTCAATAAATGGATCCATTTTCCATAATTTTGTTGATTTGTTTGCTTCATTAAGCATTATTTATGTGTTTATCTCTTTGATTTAGTTTATGTTTGTATATGCATTTTTTTCACCATTTGCAATGCTTTGTTTCTTCATGTTTGTCCACTAACAACAACCAATTGTCTATATTTATTTGTAGGGAACAACCAACTACTAAGGAGGTGTATTTTGGTACCCCATTGCTACAAAAACATTACTACAGAATTGGCGACTCCACTAGTTTCTTTTCTTTACTCTAACAATTGTGTTTGCAGGACCCTCTCTCTGCATTATCACCTCATTAGGCATTCAACATCTCTCTAGAATTTTTGCAGGACCTGTTGTTGGCCGAAAAGCTTGATTGTTCATTCTTTTTTGTCGACTGCACGACTTTCATTCATACAAATGTGTAAGCGTGAATTTTATTCAGACAAATGCGCATGCACGTCTGTGCACAATAAAACCTGCGCAATTTACAAAGAGCATAAAAATAATTGTAATTTCACTTTTCTCAGGTGATTGGCAACCTTTAGTGAATTTCCTTCACCTCTGCAATTTTTTTCCAGTCAGTTTAGATTACTTAGTTTCTTTACTAATCATAATTAGTAGGGTAATTAGATTATCTTTGTTTTTTTTACATTTCTCACATAGCTTAATAAGTAAAGGAGTAAGTGGACCATGATTCAAAAATCTTGTTACTAACCAAAGTATTTATTTTTCTTCATTTTTGGGACTATGATCAAGTGCTATTATAGAAAGTAACTAACCTCTATTTCCTTTGCGTCTCCTAGACGAACCTGGGCTTGCAGATGAAAACTTTATTAAATCACTTAAGTTTCCATCTCCCTTTGTTGAAGCTCACATAGTGTAATAGGAAAAAGAGTACGTGGCCCATTATCCACGTTTGATTTTTTTTTCATGCAAGGAACAATCAAAACTTAGTGTAATTAGGAGGATATTGAAAATGATCATCACATATCCACATATTATCACACTTTGTATGTTCACTTGCCCACTTGCACAAATTACACATCACATACTAAGCTTCTATAAGCTTTGTATAAGAAGGCATCTAGTTTCCAGAGATTTTTGTACTTAGCTTGTTTTGGCTTACATCTCACACCCTAAGAAAAAAAAGACTCTTAAAATCAACCATAACTTGAACCAACTAAATTCCCCACAGGGGCCACAAAAGAATTAATAGTTCAGGTTAGGACCATTGAGGGTAGGCATCCAATAAGCTACCATGGTCATGTTAAATCTTTGAAACATAGAAGTTGAATTTTAGGGTGCTTAAAATCCTTCATCATCGCACAAAAAAGACTACCTGAGTGTGTCAGAGATCTGATTCAAAGGGGGTTCAGCTTAGCTATGGTGCGTTCGGTACTATTTGGGGCTACTTGACCTATATAGTTCTCGCTATTGGTAGCTTAATACTAAGAAGCTAAAGACTCGACTGCTCCCGTGGGATGAAGGTATCTCAGTGGACAAAATTAGAGCATCCATCCCTATAGGTGGAGGTGCTCGTAACACTAAAGCCTCATCCATTACCTTGGTTGATTGTTCGACTGCTGGAAAGGGTTTCCAGTTCTTTTGGGATGTTTCCTTAGTACCCATTAGAAGATATCTCCACAAGGCCTAGTGATCCATGTGGATGTTGGTGGCCACCCACCTATCCCATTTGGACCCCCACAACTATCTCTTTCAGTTTTTCACTTTCCTTAATTATAGTGCAGTTTACTATTTTTAGCAGTTTTTCGGGTCCGAAACTTCCGGAGCCGTTTTGAGGCCCTAAACGACGTTTTTTGGGAAATCCACCGCCAACGATTTTTCTTATAAAAAATCGTCTTTTCCGTCGTAGTCGTCGAAGAGATCTTTCCAACGGGCTATCATGCACGTCAAACGGAGATAAGACGACCAATTCGCGACCCCGGGAAGTTGGCTGTCCAACTCACCCCAAAACGGGGCCCACAATTTGGCGTTTCATCTTCTAGGGTTAGGTTTTGGAATGTGAAGGGTTTTCCATGGTTTCTCAATAATAAATAGGCCTTCGAGCCTCATTGTAAAGACAGTTCGAAACAGTTCAGAGGCATGTAGCCGACACATCTCTTCTCAGAGATAAGCTACCATCGCCCTAGCTGGGTTATTTCTATTTGTAAGCATATTTCAGTATTCTCCATTAATGAAATGAAGTATTATTTCCGCTGCATCTATGTTTTTATGGTTATCGCATATCTGTATTTATGGTTAACTCTATAATCTATTGCGTTCCTGCTTAAATCTGGATCACCTAGTTACTTCGAGAGTGGCAAGGAAGAATAGGTCTTTATAGGATCTTTTATCATACGCAAAAACAAATGAAAACCATTTTTTGTTTGAATGATCACATAGCCTAAGTTAAAGGGAAAGTAACCGTTTTATTTTTGCTTTGTTTTATGTGTGTGATTTTGTTGCTTTGATACTTACCTCCTTCCCTCATGACACCAAGTAACACACTCTCTACTCAACACCATAGGGGACCCCCTGGCTCCCCGTCGATCTAGATGTTTTCAAAACCTCCCTCCATTACCAAGAGGTGTGCTTGGTCTCTCGTCGTTTAGGCGTAGAAGACACCAAACAACCACCATACTGCGATCTTCCTTTATCGACACAACTTTGATTGGGACCCTTCCTCGTCAAAGCACCCCATTCACTAACCCTCAGGGGACCCCTCATGCAACCACTCAGGGGAGGGGAGCCCACACAACTCCCCTCTTGAGAGTCCACGCGGTTCTCATCAAGGTAACCATTCTCATAAGGGAACCCCTTTAAATACAACTGTTCAAAATCGTTTTGTGATCATAGAAAACTTACAAGTCTCGTTTTTAGCTTCTTTAAATCTCCTTGATTTAATCAAGAACAATGACCCAATTTCACATGACGAGAATTGGCCACCCATGCCCACTAAGCTCCCTTTGGACATTCCAAAATTTGAAGGGAAACAAGGAGAATACCCAGGAAATCATGTCATGACCTTTTACCTTTGGTATTCATTCGATAGTATTACAGACGATACTATTCGATTGTGACTATTTCAACTCATCCTCACAAGGCCCACAACAAAACGGTACATAAACAAACCTTCTGGGTCGCATGGGAACTTTATTTCCCTAGCCACAACATTCTTTACCTTCTACCAGCTCCCGGTCCATCAGGACTCAGGCCTGGAACTCCTTACCCATTTCAAACAAACACCTCCTACACACATATTAGATCACATCCATGAATGAAGGAAATTTCGTAGCTTGTGCAAAGCACATTTGGAAGCCAAACTCCTCGACCTATTTTTGAGATCTCTCACTCCGGAAATCTCAAAATATATGGCAAATTCATGCCCACAAAACGAGGAAGAGGCCATTATAAAGTCTCAACAATTAGAACTCATATACACACAGTTTGGATACCTCTATCATATTATTCCAGATGCCCCCCGCCTGCAAACTTTTAACAAGAGTCATTAGGCGCATCCAATGCTTCCGATGGATTGATCGAGACCATAGCCCAAAACCAACTCGAAAACACTTTCTAGTACCCTAGATACACTTATAGTGGCCAACCATTCGATGCTACTCTTGTAGCACCACCACCACACTACACAAGATATTACCCTGGTCAACCTATGCCTATGAAAAATCCTGCTATACAGGTCAACCAATACCAACCCACACAGGGTGGCCAATACCCTCCCATATAGGGTCGCCCATATCCTCCTACACAGGGAAATCAATACCCCCCTAGGAATGTGGAAGCAATTCCCCCTTCCCATAACTCATATGCCAGTTAGGGACAAGGGAATCAATATTTCCCTTTCTCTGCACCCCAACAAAATAACCCACTAGCACAGGCTAATGTAGGGGTTAATCTAGTGAAACCATCTCTTGCTCAGCAACAAAAATAACTTGAACATTTGAACATAGCTAACCCACCTAACATTTCTAAGAAAACATCATAGAGCAAGGCAAAGGAAGAGCCTAGCCAGGGGGAAACAATCAACAACAACCTCTACAGGCACTGGCTGGGGGTAACCCCAACTAGAATCAAAACCAGGGATAGACCAATAGCAACCCATAGAGGAAAAATAAGAACACAAGTCTACACACTAATAATGCTTGTGCCATTTGCGGGGAATACGATCATTATACCCATCATTTTCATCAAATCCTTGAGTTGAAAAATATGAAAGATATTAGGGGATAGGGAGGGAAAAACCAACAAATTGCAGTAATGAAGAATTCCTCCCCCCATCAAGAGTGGTCAATGCTCAGGAGGAACCCTCCAACCAAGATCAGAACCCCTGTGGAGGGAATTTGCATAATAACTCAAGTTGCGACATTTACATGGTAGGGGAAGATATTCTTCTATAGACGCGAAATCGAGATTACAGAATTCCCCCAGAAACCAACCCATCTACCTCGACCAATACAACCCCTATATCACTGTTAATGATCCCTTTACACTCTATAGAACCCATTCCTAAAATGGTCAAAGGGCCTTTGTGACAAACATGACATAACTCAAAAGTTTCTCATTGCTACAACATAGTCGATGAATTAGCCCAATCTCCATCAGCTATGTCAGCATTGGAAGTCCTCCAAATGTGCCCAACCCAACAGAAAGCCATAATTTTCACGTTAGGAGAAATCGACCTTGTCGATTCTTTCTTAATGACTTTCAATTTGGATAAAGTTGCCCTATGTCTTCCATCGAATGTCACCTTCCAAATCATAGTTACAATCACCATTCACCGCTGCATAGTTGATGAAGGAGCATCCACATCTATTATGTGCAAAACCGTTTGGTAGAAACTCAGATCTTCAGAACTCAAACCATTTGACATCACACTTAGAGCATATGACAGGTGCCCTTCCGCCCCTGTTGGACTATTCCAAGACACGCTAATACAAATTACCAGTAAAATCGTTCTCATTGACATTGATGTCCTAGACGCACAATTGGATTATAATATCCTTCTTGGCTAAAGTTATATGTATGCAATGATGGTAGTAACATCTTCCGTATTTAGGATAATGATGTTCCCCCATGAAGGAAAAAATTGTAGTTGACTAGCTCACATACTACGAGAAGAAGATATTAACAACCCATGATGGCGTGCTACCTT
This sequence comes from Pinus tabuliformis, assembly GCA_031772625.1. Taxonomy (NCBI): domain Eukaryota; kingdom Viridiplantae; phylum Streptophyta; class Pinopsida; order Pinales; family Pinaceae; genus Pinus; species Pinus tabuliformis. The sequence goes on along the minus strand of CM062812.1, from coordinate 602,051,753 downwards.
TCGTCGGATCTTCTCCTGAGTTGACCACAACCTACACTGAATTCAGACTTGGAAAATTTAAACCATGAAAACTCCTTGGTACATTACCTAGAGACCCCCCCATTGCGGGAAGACATTCCGGAAACCAAAAGAGCTCCGGTGTGCATGATGAGTTCATCAAACACCGCACCAAGTCAATAACCGGTGCCAGATACCACGAGTGCGGCAACTGCTGACTCTATGTTCCTACTATATAATATCAACCAAACACCCTTCTTATACCCTCCACGTAGTTTTGTCTCGCACCAAGTCACTACAACACTCACGTTTCCCGCTATGGATATGGCGATACTAGTTTAGTATCTTTCCCCTTAGACCATGTCGACAAACTTAGGTATCATGTCGACAGGCGTTATTCTTGTAGCCCCTCCTTAGGACAAAACCCTGCAACAAGCAATGCCTGCATCGACACTAGACGGTGCTAGAAAAAGGGATAAGAAAAAAAGAAAGAAGGTGGAAGCTTCAAACACTTCCTCCTCCAGGGTACCTCCACCCTGTGCTTTGTGTGAAGTAATTGGGAACCCCACCAATATGTGCCCTGAGTTAGACGAGTTAAAAGCTGTTCTACATGCCCCAAAAGCACCAATGAATCCTCCTCCTCCTACTGGAGAAAATACCACCCCTGTGCCTAAAAAGGCATTGCACACCAACCATGCATGTGCCATATGTGCGTAATATGAGCATTACACTCATCATTTCCCCGAAATCCCTCGATATCAAGATGCTTTAGGTGCACTTGCCCAAGCCAATACCGTGACCCCATCACTACTTGCCACAACAATGACAGATAATGGATATAAAACCATTTTTTGCGTCACGAGGGAATAACATTCTTGCTCATATCCCTCTTCTTGTCACCCAACCTCCCGCCATACACGAAGACAACCATAATCAATGAATCCCCAACATACCTTCTTGTGTGCTTTATGCGACAAACCAGACCATTTCATAAACCAATGTCCCGAGTTATAGGAATTTAAAAGGTATTACCTTAACCTACACATCAATTTGAGCTACAGCCCCAGATGCAGGTGTCACAATTGCCACATTTATGTAGGAAACCATCATACTCGATGTTTCCCATGCCTTCCCCATTTTCGCGAAACATTGGATTTCATGCGTCGCTTCATCACTGAGAACTCAGATTTAGTCGAACTAGATAACCAATCCCAGGATAACACCACACCAGTGGGGGATGACAGATTTAGGTCCATCTTGAGTGTATTCGAGAAAAAAACATTGCTTGAGACAAAGTGAGGCACCCATCAATGTGTCAAGCCCCACCACCCTTAGTTAGGATCTAAAAGAAAGACAAAACAGCCTCAGGCCACATTGTCGAATCATCCCACACTTGCACCCTATTCGATATACCCAACCACCTGGTAAATCAATGTTGGGAATTGGGCATGATTCAAGTTGTCTTTCACTTTTTGGTCCATATTCTGCAACCTAACCGCGCTAGACGCTCGCACCATCAGTGTCACATCTTCTCTCAAGCACACCATACACGGAATTGTCAATACCTTCCATGTTTTCGAGAAGCGAGAGAAACGTTGAGACAACCTCACATTAGGGACACACCTCATGCTAATACTAAGATCCATATCTTGTCGACACCCAAGAATTCCCCACATCATGACACCAACCAGGCATCGTCATCTCACACTATGGACAATATTATCACCCACACCATTTATTGTGTTACCACTAGTTCTGTGTGTAGTATTTGCACCAGTAACTCTCATACTTCTGAGACATGTCATATGTTACAAACATTTAGACAAAATCAACCACATATTGAGGAAGACACTTTTTCCCCTCGCATGCCAACGAGGTTGAAATAAATTCCTGTTGTTGGGTGTGGAGCCTGATTATCTTCTGTATTCAAAGGTTTCAGCCGGATGTATACCCCAGGAAGATTGTACACCCCTCCACGCGGGGGGGACTTGTCCCCTCTGCGGGGGTTCAGGGGCAGCGCCCTCGAAGTTAAAAATAGATGTAAAATTTCCTTGTAAAAATATAGTAATTTCTAGTCAATCTGGGCTGTTCATTAGGTGGATGATCTGACGTTATAAGTTATGTTTAATTTAGGGTTTTTTCCCTAGAAGGCAACCCCTCACTATATATGAGGGAATTGTATTGCATCTATGTATATCTGTATTCTGAGTGAAGAAGAAAGAGGAGATTGAGAGCGAAGAGGGAGTTACAACAGATCTGATGTAGGTTGTATCTCTTCAGTTCGCTAGATAATATAATAAAAGAAGGACTGACTGTTTCTCCGTGGATGTATCCCAAACTGGATGAACCACGTATATTTGTATCTCTCTTGTTTTATGTGTTTTCTGTGTTTATATTTTTGCAATATTTTATGTGTTCCATTTCTCTGTAATATATAATTTTCTAACAATTGGTATCAAAGCCAAAGGTCTATTTGGCTGATAAAATCGCAGGAGAGAAGGGTTCCTGGTTCGAGTGAGAGCAATGGCGGAAGATGGTAGGTTTAGGGTCGAAAAATTCAACGACCAAAACTACTTGCCGTGGAAGATGCAGATGGAAGATTATCTGTATCAGAGAGATCTGTACCTACCATTGAGCAGAAAGACAAAGAAGCTGATGAGTATGACAGACACAGAATGGAATATTCTCGACAGAAAGGCACTTGGAACAATATGGCTGTGCCTAGCGGTGTTGGTAGCGTTTAATATTTCAAAGGAAATGACAATAGAGGGTTTAATGTTGGCATTGGCCAAACTATATGAAAAAACCTCGGCCTCAAATAAGGTATTTCTTATGAAGCATTTATTTAATATGAAGATATCAGAAGGTGGATCTGTTGCTAATCATTTAAATGATTTTAATACAGTTACAAGTCAGTGAAGTTCTGTAGGGGTAAATTTTGATGATGAAGTTAGGGCTCTTTTATTTTTTTGCTCATTTCCAGAAAGTTGGAATGGTTTAGTTATGGCCATTAGTAACTCTGTCTCTAGATCTAGTACTTTAACGTTTGATGATGTTGTCGGTGCAATCCTTAGCAAGGAAATGCGACGGAAAAGATCTGGTGAGACATCAGGTAATGCTTTAACTGCAGAGACTAGGGGAAGAAAAGTTGGAAAGAGGAAAGAACCCAGGATACCGCAATAAGTCAAGAGAAGGCATATCCAAGACCAGAATCAGAGATAGTGTGCTGGAAATGCGGGAAGAAAGGACACTTGAAGAAAGACTGCAAGTCTCGGAAGGGAAAAGAAGGAGATGCACAACAAGAAACTAAGCATGAAGCGAATGTAACAAGTGATGTGTTGCAAGATGCTTTGATTCTTTCATTAGAAAATATTATTGATGCCTGGGTGGTAGATTCAGGGGCCTCATTCCATGCCACACCTGATAGGAAACATTTTTATGATTATGTTCAAGGAGATTTTGGACAGGTTCGATTGGGTGATGATAAATCCTGTAAAATCATTGGAATGGGTACAATTTTCATAAAACAACAAAATGGAAATCAGTGGCTATTGAAGGAGGTAAGACATGTTCTAGATCTGAAGAAAAATCTGATTTCAACAGGGCAGTTGGGAGGTGAAGGTTGCGTAAATACTTTCACAGATAAAACCTAGAATGTCACTAGAGGATCCCTGGTAATAGAAAAAGGTGAAAAGGTTGGTACATTGTATTTATGCAATGGTATTTCTAATTATGTTAATGATTTAACCTCCATAGGAGAAGATACGACATTGTGGCATCATAGGCGCGGGCACATGAGTGAGAAGGGGATGCAGATTCTTCGCTCAAAAATTTTGTTGCCAGGTTTGAAGCATGTTGATTTAAAATTCTGTGAGAATTGTGTTTATGGAAAATAGAAGAGAGTGAGATTCCTTAGAGTTGGGAAAGAAAATAAGAGCGAAAAATCAGAGCTTGTGCATAAAGATGTATGGGGACCTACTCAGGTATCATCTCTTGGTGGCTTTTGTTATTATGTTACTTTTATTGATGATGCAACCAAAAAAACCTAGATTTATTATATTCAAAATAAATCTGATGTATTTGATACTTTCAAGAAATGGAAAGCTTTGGTTGAAAATGAGACAGGAAAAAGGTTGAAGTGTCTCAGATCAGACAATGGAGGTGAATATTGCAGCAAATAGTTTGATAGGTAGTAGATGTCACTCTGATCATTGTGTTTATCTAAAAAAGCAAAATGATAGCAGCTATATTATATTGTTATTGTATGTAGATGACATGCTTGTTGCAGGGTCTAACATGCAGGAAATAAATGTGCTCAAAAGAAAACTGGCAAATTCATTTGCAATGAAGGATTTGGGAGGTACAAAACAAATACTTGGTATGAGAATAACTAGAGACAGGAAAAATCGCAAATTAACATTGTCTCAGATTGAGTACATACAAAAGGTGTTGAAGAGATTTAATATGCACAATGCAAAACCAGTGAGTACACCTTTTGCTAGCCATTTCAAACTTAGTAAGGAGATGCGCCCAAAGACTCAAGAAGACATGGATTATATGTCTAAAGTTCCATATGCATCAGCAGTTGGAAGCTTAATGTATGCAATGGTCTGCACAAGGCCTGATATTGCACATGCAGTGGGAGTTGTAAGCAGGTACATGAACAATCCAGGAAAAGAACATTGGATGGCAGTGAAGTGGATTCTCAAGTATTTGAGAGGTACCACGAATCAAGAATTATGCTTTGGTGGTTCAAACATTTCTCTACAGGGATATGTTGATGCAGATATGGTGGGTGATAGAGATAACAAGAGGAGCACAACAAGCATGTGTTTACTGTAGGTGGAACAACTGTCAGTTAGGTCTCAAAACTGCAAAGTGTTGTTGCACTCTCAACAACAGAACCAGAGTATGTTGCTGCTACAGAGGCTAGTAAAGAAATGATTTGGTTACAAAGGTTTCTGGATGAGTTGGGTAGGAAGCAGGAGTTGGGCAGGTTATACAGTGACAGCCAGAGTGCCATACATCTTACAAAGAACTCTGCATTTTATTCCAAGACTAAGCATATACAACTTAAGTACCATTTCATACGGTCAGCATTGGAAGATGGACAGTCGAAGCTGGAAAAGATACACACTAGCTAGAATCCTGTAGATATGTTAACAAAAGTTGTAACCAGGGAGAAACTGAGAATTTTCTCAGTTTCAATTGGTCTTCAAGTATGATGAAGAAGATGAGAAACAACCAGGTCCAAAGTGGAGTCATTGTCTAGCAAATGAAGAAGTGGTGGAGTTTCTATAATCATTCTCCAAGTGGGAGCCTAATTATCTTCTGTATTCAAAGGTTTCAGCCGGATGTATACCCCAGGAAGATTGTACATCCCTCCACGTGGGGGGGACTTGTCCCCCCCGCAGGGGTCCGGGGGGGGGGGGGGGGGTGGGGGGCTAATCCCTCATGGCTAAGGGGTTCGGGGGCCAGTGGTCCCCCGAGGGGGGTTTGGGGGCAGCGCCCCCAAAGCTAAAAACAGATGTAAAATTGCCTTGTAAAAGTATAGTAATTTCTAGTCAATCTGGGTTGTTCATTAGGTATATGATTTGACGGTAGAAGTTATGTTTAAAATATGTTTTTTCCCCTAGAAGGCAACCCCTCACTATATATGATGGAATTGTAAAGCATCTATGTATATCTGTGTTCTGAGTGAGGAAGAAAGAGGAGATTGAGAGTGAAGAGGGAGTTACATTGGATTTGCTGTAGGTTGTATCTCTTCAGTTTGCTGGATAATATAATAAAAGAAGGACTGGCTGTTTCTCCGTGGACGTAGCCCAAACTGGGTGAACCACGTATATCTGTGTCTCTCTTGTTTATGCGTTTTCTGTGTTTATATTTCTGCAATATTTTATGTGTTCCATTGCTCTGTAATATATAATTTTCTAACACCTGCCACTCATTATCAGCCCACCATTACGGAAATTCTATCGCCACCTAATGCTGACGACACATAACATCACATATGATTCATTTCCTTGTCCGTAGGAGCCATGATTCGTGCTATCTGATCATCATTCTTTGGTGTCAAGATTGCTGAATCCATCACACTGGTGAAACCACCACCCTGGTGGAACCACCACCGACAGTGTAGACTCATCCTATCTGCTCATTGTCAAATTTTCTAGGTTCCACAACATCAACCATCGAACCATATTATTTCTTTTCTACCAACACATCTAGGCCTGAGATCCACCCTCACGGCCTCGCGCAACCCAATTCAACATTAGATAATATTTTTCACTCAAAGGAAGATATTATATAGGCCATGATGGAACCTGACTTTCCATGGGACGCCATGCACCGTCGTTCGTTCTTTCTACCTGAAAAAACATTTGTACCTACTGACGCACCAAGCCACGATATTTGTGCCATAGAATTAAAATATTTCTTGCCTCCAGGATAGGTAGATTGGTTTAAGAATCCCATCTCGGCACCAAATGTATTCGAGGAAGGGAACATGTCAAATATTTCACCTACCATTAAGGTCAATATTTCAAACAAACTTGGCATAGATGAAGAGATCTCGCTGGGGGAAGCTTGCTTTTAAGAAGAGGTGTCCTCATACACTGCCCTGTTCCAAGAATATAGGGATATATTTGCATGGGATTACTCTGAGATACCAGGTATTAGTCCCACCATTGTTGAATGTCATATTGACACTTGGCCTGATGCCCACCCTGTTAGGAAAAAACAACGTCAACTACATCCCTCTAAGGCAGAAGTGATTAAGCAGGAAATTGATAAATTCCACAAAGCTAGTTTCATCTATCCTATCTCTTACACTTCTTGGGTGTCTAACCCTATACTCTTCATGAAAAAATAGGGAAATATTCGTGTTTGTATCGATTTTCGAGATCTAAAATGAGCATGTCCCAAGGACAATTATCCTACACCATTCATCGACGCTTCTGAAGATCATGAAGCCCTATCATTCATGGACGAGTTCTCTGGCTATAATCATATTCATATTCGCCACATGGATTAGTATAAAAGAAGCTTCACAACCCCATGGGGCACATTTTCATACCGAGTGATGCCCTTTGGCCTTAAAAATGCTAGTTCCACCTTCCAGCGAGCCATGAATTATATCTTCCATGAGCTGGCTCATCTCATTCTAACCTATTTGGATGACCTTACTGTATGATCCAAAAAGTGCGATGACCATTTGTAGGACCTTCGCCTGGTTTTTCAAAAATGTCCACAATATAACATACACTTGAACCCTCTTAAGTGTGTGTTCTGCGTTAATGCAAGACGACTACTGGGATTCATTGTTTCCCAACAAGGTATTAGATTCGACGCTCTCAAAGTCTAAGTCATCAAGGAAATATCACCTCCAAATTTTTTAAAGAAGTTCCAAAGCTTGTAGATAAGGCCAAATTCTTACGTCGCTTTGTTCCCTACTATGCTACTTGTGCACAAGGCTCCTTGCACCTGCTTCGTTAGGATATTCCTTTCCACTAGGATCAGGAGGCACAAAACTCATTTGAAGCCCTAAAAGACGCATTATATTAGGCACCTTTGATTAGCCCTCTTAACCACAACAAGGCCTATACCCTATACCTCTTAGCATCTGACGTAGCCATCGCTAGGGTATCGATCCAAGAAGGACCTGATAATAGAGATAACCTAATTTATTACATTAAGAAGAACCTCTCTGACCCTGTGTTAAAGTCTGAGCCAACCGAAAAGACAACCTTAGCCCTCATACACTCCATACATAAGCTTCGACATTAAAGAATCTGTTGTAGCGGCTACAACCACCCTCCAAAATTTTGCCCTGCACCCAATTTCGGAGCCTCCCTTGAGAGTTTCACTTGATGACTGCACACACTTGGGTTCACTCCATGAGCTCGCGTGAGTCTTCACATTCGCCTTGCTTGTTCATTTCACTAATTCTTGCATGTTGATGTCAAAGTCATGTTTGCAACCATGTTCTGGTTATGCTCAAAGTCTTCGCTTCGTATGTAGTTGTTATGTCCGTTATGAAAACATCTACCACACTCACACACGGAGTCACATTCACTATCGCGCAAGCATCATCAGGGTCGACCAACAATAAATCTCAAGTGTCACACTTGTCGCCTACACCGTCGGTCAGTCATGTTGTACATATGTGTTTGGATGGTTTGAGTTGTCTTGTCGTAGAGTCATGAAAGTGTGTGTTGCAAGATCACATATGCATATTTCACTTGTTCACGCACTTGGTTATTTTGCTGAAGTTTTGATGACTGGACTCCCCTCTGATAGCTGGACCATCACCCTGCCATCGACTCGATCGAATGTCACCCAGAACAACGCAGGAGCAACAAGAAAGTCATTTCAAGCTATGCTGCCTGTAAGAAAATCAATGTCTCCATGTTGGTCAACCAGAGAGTTTGACCCGGCAGCCACCCTAGGACTGACTCCCCTGAAAAATTGTGCAAAGGCTGCAAGCATTGCCCGCTTTGCTGACTAAGAAAATTTCATAGATAGGTCAGACAGACACCCAGTGCCCATCCCTGTCTCTCTCATGAAATTGCGCAATTTTTCCAACCAACCCTCCCCACAGTCGACTAGCTGCTCATCTAGAAAATTGCACAATTTTCATGAGCAGGAACTCTACTACCCAGTAGTCCGCTCATCTCAAAAATTGCGCAGAGATGATCAGCAGGCTGGCCTCCCAGCATTAGTGCAATTTTTCTCGCCAGTAATAGACTGCAAGTTCCATCTTGGAATTACGCAGTTTCTGCTGCCAAGATCTCGACAACTGACTGCAAGTTCCCCTCAGGAATTGCACAGTTGTTGCTGCTAGTGACCCAGCAGCCAGCTGCCAGTTCCCTCCATGAATTGCACAGTTTTGGCTGCAAAGCTCTTGGCCTGTTCCTCCAAAAAATTGCCAATTTTCGTTTTCCAAGCCTCCCTGCAGCCTGGCTTGTTCCTCTAAAAAATTGTGCAGTTTTTGCTTCCAAGCCCCACTGCTCGCTTGTTTTGGAAACTGTGCAGATTGTTTTTGCCCAACCTTCCTACAGCCCGGATTGTTCCACTAAAAAAATACACAGTTTTGTCCTCCAGTTGGGTCAAACCTCGTGAACAGTCACTATTGATCCAGATTGCCCATCTCCATCATCCAGTGAGTCTTGCACAATTTTCATTAGCAGTGCCCATAGCCTCCATCCTGTCTCACAACCTTGTTTCCTCTCCCAGTCACTTGCATCCGAAATGATCATGTATCATGGTAGACAAGGAGGTTTTGGATTTGATGTCATCTCGTCATGAGTGACTGCAGGAAGAGGGACACAAACAAACATGGCATGATGACGAACGAGATGAATGAAGGGGGGCACATGCAAAAGGACAGGTTCACCAACGGACGAACAACCGATGCATGCAAAGAGATGTGCTCGTGAACGGACGATCATGAAAAGTTGTGTTCATGGACAAACGAATGAGAAAACATGCAAGATGTGCTCACAAACAGACGAACGAATGAACATGCACCTTTCGTGAATAGACGAACCTGTTAGCCTTCCAACATACAAGCAAGGAGCAATGTGCAAAAGCAACATCAAGCGAACCATTGACCATCGAAGACTCCGTGCACTTTGCCATGCGGAGGTGAAGCTGTGACACACCATGAGGACATCCATCACCCAGCAACACTGCAACTCGACATGCACACTAGCAGCATCACGGATGTACCAACACTGTCATGTGGAGTCATTTCATGAGTCATGTCATCCACATCTCTACTATGGGCCATACTTTCTATCAATGTAATGTAATGTGGAAGTCCAAGAGACCCACTTGTTGTATAAAGAGTCATGTAAAGTTGAAAATTCAAGGAAGTCAAACAATCACGAGGGTAGTCGAACAACCACAAGGGTTAGTTTCACCCTTGGCTATAAATACCCCCTCATTTGTACATGCAAAGGAATTTTCACCTCAGCTCCTCCCAAATAGTCAAGAGAGTCTGTAATCTTTTCTTTGAGGAGTAAGTAGCGGCTCCAAATCGCCGCTCACGAGGTTAGTGATGTATGGTGTAACGATGTGTCTTGGAACTTTTTCTTAATTCAAAAGCCTGGTAACAGGCCAACACATTTTCACACATGTATTGTAACTATTGTAAGACTAATATTAAACACTTGTGATGCATGTTTCTTTAACCTGTGTTTCACATTTGAACTATTTCACTTGCTGTAATACATAATCTATTAATGAAAATGTTGTATATGCTGTTAATGCTGTCTTGCCTGTGGTGGCTACCTTCGCAGACATCAAGCAGACCTTTCACATAAAACTTGCTGTAACAACCATTGCACTCTTGTGGACTACTCTGCTAAGTGTTATACATGTTATCTTCCCTTGTGTGTTGTGACTGCCCAATCATATGGACTACTCCACCTGAAGTTGTGCACGTCCTATTGTGTTGTCTGCTCCTAGCAGAGTTGGGACTTATCCCAATCGACTTGGGACTAACTCTCACCCTCTCCCTCTACAGTGAAAGAAATATTGACACAAGTGATACTTACACTCACCAGGCACGCGAACCTCACTTCTCGAAGACAAAGCAAACCACTCTCCTATGCTGACAAGCAAGAGTTGAGGCAAATCCTTAAGATAATGGCAACCGGGCCATCATACTGGATGGGAATCCCACACCAAACGATGTGAGGTCTAGTTGGGACTTCATACAGGGGTGATCCCCTGAATGTTGGCGGGGCCAACACCGTCAACATAATCTTATGAACCACCACCGTAGTAGCAAATATCAACCCTATGCGATACTTTCTCACTCATCGTATAATGAACCACAAATATGCTCGATGGGTTGTTATTCTGTAAGAATTCGATCTTCAATTTTCCTCCCCCAAGAGCAAGAAGGCCCTTATCCTTGTTGAGTTCATCACTGATCTCCCAACAAAGACCCAAGGATCCCTCGTTAATGATGCTTAACCTGACGAACATCTGTTCTTAGTATTAATGGATTATCCCTGGTACAATGACATCCTCCTCTTTCTACGAACTCAGAAGTTCAAACCTCAACTTACTCGCGACAAACAGAAGCATATATGCCACCAAGCCCCCCCGCTACCTCCTTCCGGGGGATGTCCTCTATTGACGAGGCATCGACACCATCCTTTGCCAATGCCTCACTCACGAACAAGCCGAGAAGGTATTAAATGATTGTCACAATGGAGCTTGTAGCGGTCACCTCTCAAGGATGGCCACCGTTCAGAAAGTACTATGTGCCAGCTATTTCTGGCCCTCCCTTTTCCTTGACTGTATTTAGGCAGTCAAGAGATGTGAGTGGTGCCAAAGACACACTTATAAGGTGGGAGCCCCACCAGCTGCCCTACACCTGGTCATTGTCGTTATCCCCTCATGCAAATGGGGCATATTTTTCATGACCTGCACCCCCCATCACCAGGCAACCATAAATACATTATGGTTGTTGTCGACTGCTTCACCAATTGGGCAAAGGCCATGGCCACATATAATAATAATGTATAAACAACTGCACAATTTTCTTTAACCATGTCATAACACAATTTGGTGTTCCCAAGGAGTTGGTATCCAATGAAGACAAACATTTTGAGAAGGAAATATTTCAAGATTTATCCCAACACCTTGGTTTCTCTCACGAGTTTGCTTCCCCATACTACCCTTAGTCCAATGGCTAGGTAGAAGATATCAACAAAGTCCTTTAAACAACGTTGCAACGTATGGTGAGCAACCACAAAACCAATTGTCACCACATGGTGTTTTTAGCCTTGTGGGCATACTGCACGACAGTAAAATCATCTACAGGATTCACACCCTTCTAGTTAGTCTATGGGGTCGAAGATGTCCTCCCCATTGAATGCGATATCCCTACCTTACACTCGGTCATCAAACTTTTCATTGACACCACACCTTTAGAGAAAAGGTCGGTGTTGCTAAAACACGTCGACGAGAGTTTCTCCAACATAACGAAGGACACAAAAAGTGGACTAAAGCCTCTTTTAACTAGAATGTCACCCCCCAGTCCTTTACCTAGGGGGAGTTAGTCCTTTGTTATGATGTTTTCAAAGAAGCTTTAGGACCAGGGAAATTCAAGACATTATGGAAGGGCCCATACATTGTCAAGCATTTTCTGCTCAAGGGGGCATACATATTAGTAGAGCCAGATGGGACTTGCCTCAAAGATCCCATCAATGGGATCTATCTTAAAAAATTCCATCCATAACATTACAAGTAGCCCTAGAATGTAAATGTATGCACCATAAATTATTTTTATGATGACCACTTTATCATGGATACACTCTAGAACTTCTCTCTCATCATGTGTCACAGATGGATCATTTGCCAGCCTATTATCACAAGTTCGCTGATGGTGCTTCTCTATGGTCACAAAACCTCACTGAATCATCTTGGGTCATATACTCTCCTGTCCTCACACCATGTCTCACCAATGGATTATGTATAGGTTCATCCATCAACAATCAAGCTAAATGTTGTCATCATAGGCCTCTTGACTAATGCCTCCCATCTAGGTATTAGTCACCTACATGTATTCCTTGATTCCTAGCTTTTTGTGTCACAATTGTACAAAACCTTCAAATTTCACGATCCATGCCTTTTTCAGAAATATATGCATACGCAAAGGTTAGCTCGTGATTTTGATCATATCACATTTACACATATACTAAGGAACCATAATCATATAGCTGAGCACATAGCTAATGAAATCCTAGACTGGCATGTATCACGTATATATCACCATCAATAAACATAAATCATGAACATAATATCCATCAGATAAATGCATAAATAAATCACATGTATAGAAGCATGCACATAAGGACACATCATAAGAGTTGTAAAAATCATATCTCGTATACATCCGCTGGATCGAGGCAAAAAAAAAAGTCATCAAACATAGGAGCATCCTCATAATAGGTGTTTTCCTTGTGTTGATGGCCCAAAATGACCATTCAACATTATAAGGGAGACCACCCAGTCGAGAACTTAAATCAACTCATTTTCCGTTTGGAATGGTGGTTTCGACTGGTTCAATTGGGTCCAATTACCCTCTCTCTATATCTGTGATGGCTTAAAGTATCTCTTTAACTCACCAACACAGAAAGAGTAATCAAATTAGCCTTCCTACTATGCACAGGAAAGGAAGTAAATCCTTAAGCTGATTTAAGGCTCAACCAAACCACAACTATGGTTTTGCCTCTTTTAGAAGAGGACTTCTAGAATGAAAGATTTAATCTAAATGCAAATTTACTCTATAATGCAAGCAAAAGGAAAACTATGCTAAGCCTATCTTGATGGAAAGAAGGATTATTCCTTCTTTCTACCAAGGGAAAACTATTAACATAATCGGGATTTTAACATGTCTGGCTTAAGATGAATACGTAACTAATGAAGTAGTTCAATTAACTAATATTATAATTAGCAAACATGCTTTTCAAAGCCCTATTAACAATGAATGATGAACCAATAACATTAGGAAGTGGTTCACATAATACCAATGGAAATTAAATTAGAACTAGATGGCATATTTCTGAGTAAACATTTACTTAGGAATCTGGTTTTAATACATCAGAGCAAAAGATACAATTGACAACAGATTCATGAGGCAAACATATTAGATAGCTAATATGTAAGACATGTATTCATATTGACAGCAGTGAACAATATAAATCCAATTAACATAATTCTGCCATCAAGAATGAAATTCACATTAAAAATAATAGTATTTCTAATACAAATTTATTTGAACATGTTCTCTTGCTTCGTTCTTTAAATCTGATCTCCTTCAATCTTCTCCAAAGCATAAATTCTGCTGCTAAAAGCAAGAGCTGAAATGGTGCAAGCTCTACCTCTCGTACACAGTTCAAAATGAAAAGAGACAAATCCAAAAATTCCCAGATTTGAGATTGATCCTCTCTACCTACAACACGAAACCCCTATTACAAAGTTCTTTCAGAATTACATAATTGTAGAAGAAAGGAGCCCTTTTTCTATTCTACAAACTACTATTATAATTACAAAAATCAATTCCAAATAGGAGAGCTGTTGAAGAACAAATCTACTCCAATGATTTTCATTGATAAAAAATCCTTTTATTCTCTTGCTAGAGTCATTACATTGATTCAAATCGTCTCTTCCTAATCTCCTCAATTGTTCTACTGGAAAAAACCAATCAAAATTAAATTAAAATGCAAATCAAAATAAAAAAGATAAAATCTAGAAAACAAATATATCCAATCAAATTTTAATTAAATAAATAAATAAAAAGAAATTTGTGCTTTCCATTAATCCATGTAAAGATATTATTGGTCAAATAGAACATAATCAAATGGCTCTGCAATCAACAAAGACTTTGAGCAAATGAAAATGCAAAATTTAAACTAAGAAAATTAGTTGTTGTTACAAATTCGGAGCTTAATTTTCTTCTCAAATTTAGGCTCATTTAATGAGAAAATATGGCCATTAAAACACTTCAGAAATATTCTCTATGATTTTATCTATCTAATGAGCCGCTCATTTGGCCAAGTAGAACTCAACTGATGAGCTCCCAGAGTTGAAGTGTCAACAATGCCAGAATTCTGGAAAATATTCCGCCTAGGCCAAAATTGGACATTTAATTAAAATTCTAATCCTATTTAACTGCACAATTATTAATTAATTATAATTATGAAATTAATTCATTATATACAAATTAATTAAAATTAATTAAAATCTTTAAATGAATTACAAATTAATTTAATTATAAATTAATAAAAAATAAATTATTAATTATTAATTATTATTACAAATTATAAAAGTATACTAACTAATTAATATTAAAAATTAGTTAATATTAAAAACATGGTGGGACACGTGGCAAGTGGCTATGAGAACTAATAAGAGTCTTGATGTAGTATAAGAGGGAGGCTTAATTAATAATGGAGAGGAGACTTTATTAATATCAAGGAGGAGGCTTTATTAGTATTGTAGTATAGGGGATCGATTATTATCGGAGATTTTAAAACGAGCACCCTGATATATAAAGGCCTCACGATGTTCCGATATATTATATCAAAACTTTTAAATATAAGAAGTTTTTCTTTTTGTTTTAAAATCAAGTTACGATGCCCATACTTCCCAGGTCCCAATAATATAACAAAATAATGAGCCATCGGGGAGAATAAAATTATCGGAGGTTCAATTACAAAACCCCCAATATGCATTGAAGATTGGAGACTTGCCATATCAGAGAGGAATAAATTATTCTGAGGTAATAATGTGGGTAAGGTCATTGGAGGAGAGGGATATATAAGGTGAAGTGAATCTCACATAGAGCGGGTCATTTCCATTATAAACTACAACTACTTGGTAATTTAAAAATCTGACAAAATGAACTACAGACGCTTTGCAATTTCGAGATTTTGGATCTCGTATTTACCTTTTAAAATTGGGATTTAATCATAGACTTACAAAATCCAAAAACACCATACTTTAATTGTTATGCAATTTGGTCGTTGCGATTTTGTAGGACCATTAGCGAAAAATGAGTGAATTAGCAAAAATGAATTAACAGTCGATATTTACAATTAATTTACAAAAATTAAAATAATATACATTTTGTACAATTTTTAGCCCTAACAGTAAAACTTATCAATCTTTAGAGAAATACCATTTGCAAACCGTTTAACCAAATGGGATGAAACAAACACTGATGGAAAGCTAGCGAAAATTTGAATGCAATGAAGCAGTCAAAATAGAATTCTAGAGAAAATGAAAATTTGGCAAAATTGTAGGACACTTAACCAAAAGAAAATATTAAAAAGGTGATTTAGCCAAAAATTTATGGAAAGGGTCCCCATTATTTGAAATAAATAAGTAAAAAATGGGTGGGTTGAGTTTTCAACTCAACACCCTGGTACATACAAAAGAAATATCTAGGGCTATGGCTCTACACCCCTTACGCCCCTCGCTTGAGGTCCAACTGCCTCATCTCGTGCTAGAATGGGACGTGCAGTTGCTACTGCCATCACAAGGTGACGAAGGGTCGGGCACCGTGCTTTCTCACGTGCCATCACCGTCTCCACTATCTCCTCCCCCAGTCCATCCCACCACTCCTCGGGCATCCCCCTCACTAGGATGGATACTCGACTCCACACATCCTTTGAATCCCTCAACCACACCTCTGCAACCTATGCTCGAGCCTCTGCTGCCTCAACATGCTCCTGTAACTTGGACACCTCCATTGAGGCAGAGGAGTTGCTTCCCTCTCTAGAGGGACCACTGATCTCTATCTGATAACGCTACGTCGACCTCTTAGGATCCTCTTGAGCCCTGACATCCCTTCGTTGTTGGGCAGAGACACTCACCAGTTACCCCCATCTGTGGAGGATCATTTCCTACCAAGTAGGCCAACGGTCGCCCACACATACCAAAATTTGCAAACAAACATACATGATATCAACATCATCATAAATATACAACATATATATAAGTAAGAACGCACAAATGAAAAAGACACAAATCACATACCTGTTGGCCCCCAAACATTGCCAAGAGGAAGCCCCATGTCTGGTTCACCCCTGAAGTCCACGCCATGGTAGGGGTACTCTAGGATCATCTCATTAGGGAAGTTTTGAGGTCTAAAATGGGCCCCCTAAGGAAATTATAAAATAATAGTGGAAATAATAAAATAATATTAGATTCCATCATCAAATTTTTGAGGGAAAAAAAATTGTTTTTCCAACTCGTATTTTCAACTTATCTCCCTATGGGTTTACTCAAATTTCGAGCAGAAACACTTGTTGGATGCAAAATTTGATTCTTCTTCCAAGGAGTACCTATGTTGCATTCTTTCGATGGACCTTGCTACACGAAAAATGAGAAATACATGAAAAATGTGATTACAATCACGTTTTTTCATGTATTTCTTATTTTTCGTGTAACTGGGTCCATCGAAAGTATGCAGCATGTGCACTCCTTGGATGAGTAATTAAATTTTTCATCCAACGAGTATGCCCGCTCGAAATTTGAGTACAACCTTAGGGAGATAACTTGAAAATACGAGTTGAAAAAAATAGTTTTATTATTTTATTATTTTTAAATCTTTTTATTTTTTACTCCAAAAATGGTCAATCATCCCCCATGGTTGACATCATCATCTTGAATCCTATTGGTTCTTATAAAGTTTATTTTGGTTGTACATTTTCTTAGGAGGCCCATTTTAGACCTCAAAATTCCCCTAATGGAGGGTTGGATCTAAACTAACCATCTGCCATGGCATTCCAGTAACGCCCCACATTGTTGCCACTATCTCGTGGCATCACTAGAGCTCACTGCCTGATCCGTGGGTCTCTAGCAGGACCTGGTGGCACTGCCACATAAGGATGTACCATCACTAACGTCTCATACATAATGCTATGCAGCATGGTCACTAGAAAGAACTCTGCAACTGACCCTGTCTTACCTGTGTCAGCTGTGACACCATCCCTCTATACAAAAATCTAGCCCAATCAAAGAAATGGCCAGCTTGCAGTCTCTCCAAAACAACAATCTAAGGCCCCGAAAGTTGGTGAGGGGAAATTGACCCAACAAGTCATACGATCATCACTAGTGAAGCCTGCTCGGTGAGATCCGTAATAGTCCCAACCCGGATGTTATCCTCATCAATCTCATGGGGTCCACTGTGAGCCCCCACCCATGCATGAATATCCACTTGCCTAGTCGGAAGGGGCGCCCACAAGACCTCTCCACAAGGCACCAATCTAGTAACAAAATATATATCCTGCGCTGCAGTAATGCGCAAATATTTGTCTGTGCGGAACACCTAATGCTCCACATCCCATCATCATATTAAGAAGCGTAGAAATCCATCATGCAACCTCAAAATGGGGTTATGATCAAACTTTAATAATCCCCAACATGCTAATGTAGCGCTCGCTGCAACATGTCCAACAATAGCTATGCGAAGAGGCTCCTAGTTATGCTCTCTCCATACCATACCCATCTTACCAACAAGGATGTCAAAAAAGTAAAAAATCAAACTCCCTAGGCTTAAAAATCACTTTTTACTCATCTGCACGCCTGTCTTCATAACATGCGTGCAATTTTCATGTCTGTTTCTCGAATAGACACAGAGTCTGCACATCTGTGAGTCAGAAAGCCGCGGGGACGTCGACCCTGAGGTCGCGCGTCTGTATTTTGTGCAGATGCGCAGAGTGCGCAACTGGTCCATTAACAACCATGCACACTATGCATTATTTGTTCACAATGTCATGACGTCATAAAAACAATGACCCCACGACTTTTTTACCATAAGCCACACCGTCAATGCAACTACCTAACCTAAACCAACAAAGTATCTGCAGGTATCCCTAAGTTACCAATAGAGACCGTGCAATTGTATCTTAGTCGCTTACACGGTCATTTATTCTACCATAGAGAACATGCCATACAAGTCACCCTTTATGACCTACCTAACCTGATCTACCAAAATCAAAAAGTTGGGGCAATGTGCTCTAACCTGTCTCTCCTCACGCCCTTCCTAGGTGCACATGTTGACCGCAATGGTAATAAATAGCTCATGGAACCTCTCTTATCTCCCAAAATAGTAAGTGCAAATGAGGTGGCATATGACCCACTTTTCCCTATATATCGCCCTCTTTGTCATCTTCTAGAGCCCAGTACAGGAGCTCAAGACCTCTGTTCTCAAAAGCATGAGAGAAAAAATGATAGGTACTGCATCATATTCATCATGGTACCCTTTGTTCCATTTCAACCCCAAACTCTTTTTTGGGACCACTACATGATTACAATACCCCTTCAGGTGCGCATTCTCATGTTCTTCTATTCATCTTGTTTAGCAAATTTAATCTTATATATGCTTTCATTAAGATGTTTTCACTCTGGGTATTGGTTGTTGAGGTTGCAGGTAGATTGACAACTTCCCATAAGAGTCAGTACCCTGATGTCCATCGACAGTGTTGGTATCATTTTTCACTCAACATGATAGGCTTCCTATAAGGCTTTTGCATATCTTGGCATCATTTCTCTGAAATGCACCATAGGGTCCATCATCTTGACCACTTTTACCACCACCTCCTTTTGTACATGTTAAACATCCATACTGGTTAACAGAACATTCCCTCTCATGGATCACCTCATGTTATAGACCCTCACATTCTTTTAGAATCCATGACCATCTACTCCGACTTGGGAGCCATCTCACTTGCTTGCCTTGAATATTAGCCTCATTATTCTATTCACTTATTTATAACAAACCATACTCCCGAGCCACCTCATCCATTTGTGATAGACAAAGATGAATTCACCCCCGCATTCTACATTCGTCTTATCATCCGTCCATACAACATAAGCCCATTTGCATCACTTCATCCACCTCATCAACCTAGCACTGAGACCAACCAATGGGCCCCCGACCTCCGCAAAACACACTTACCTCCGTCATCATGCGAGTCACCATTTTCAAGGGGCACCCGTATCCATGTATGTACATCCCAAACCACCTTTACATTCTTTTGGCAAGTGTACAATTTTTGTTAAGAAAAGGGTCCCCACCTATATTTTCATTCCTTATACCTGACGGTAGTCCCTAGTCACCCTTGGTTAGAGCTAGCACATATCCATGTTTTTTTACCCTCTTCACTCCAGTCAGAACATGCTGACACCTACCCTAGATGTCCTATCAACTCCAGGGCCACCCCTCTTAGAAGAATTTTTTTGACTGTCGCCACTTGCATTACAGCTCCAACCTCAGGGAAGTTTTCCATATCCATTCATATCGTCAGCTTTCACTATAATGTCTTGTTGACTCACCTTATTACAATCTATTTCACTCCACATCTTGATTTCCCAAATTAACATCTCGGTTGGTTGATGCTTCTTTCTTGTTAACTTCAACACCCATCTTCCAAGACCAAGGCATTACCTTAGGTGCTTCCCCCCTTAAGGGACATCCTTGTATGGCACAATGGGAATCATTATTGCCCATTGATGTCATCAGTCTCCCTAACATTCGACATCAACATAAGATTTTATGTCAGGGTGGTATCGTACTTCGTGACAGTTTCACTTCTCTCATTTAGTCGAAGACCCATGCATCACTTAACACCTCATTCAACAATTCTTACATTTTGATGTGTGGTAGATACCTGTAGTCAAAGACCCATGCATCCACAAGCACCTCACTCAAGTTGTGCTTCATCTTTCTGGATGGATGGAGGCACCTAATTCGATCTATTTGTCAAAGACACATTCCTGTGGATTTCAACAGTTATCATCATCAGGCATCAACATGTCAACCACCATACCGTTGACTTGACATGACTATTTTGTGTTTGATTGTAATAACTAGCCAGTAGTCATCATAACAAGCATGGGACATGCCTGACTCATATAAACATTTTCTTCAGAGCTTGGTTATCTTTTTATACTCAGTTAAGGTTTTTACCTACTCATCTCTAGAACAAGTTATTTTCTCTATCAAGAAGTTGATCAGATTCTCAGTTAGAATAGAAAAAGTGATGCATTTCGGTTATACGTTTGCTCCTAATCTCGTACATCAGGGGGAAACTGTTAACACCGAAAAATTGTTCACACATTTGTAAAATCCAAAAGACACCCAAAGTCATCCAGTAGAATGTAAAAGTGAAGATTTTCTAGGTGAAGACATTATGAAAGTTCAAAAATTTAAATTCTACAAAGGTCTTATGTGTAAAATTGGAATGCGTGGTTTATCGAAAAGATTAAAATTACAACTACGCGACTTTTCCTTCGAAAGCCACATGGTCGAATAAAATTTCGACTCAACAAATTCGTGACCAATTCCCACAACTGGAAGATGATTCCCTGACATGTTCCATTCAAGGACAATCGAATTTGAGTTTCCCTGAAGATATGCATCCCGTAAAAGAATCCTCTTGTCCTACTCATATGTCATTTTATTTCATGAACCGAGATAGGGAAGATGGATTCAAAAAATTATATATAAATATGCCTTTGGAGAAATAAAGAGAAGACAATGTTATGCTGGAAAAATTAATATCAAAGAAATCCTACATTTCATTGTTGAAGCAGAAGAAGTAGAACATTATTATGTTGGCCAAATTTCTTCATCATTCTAGTGCAAGAAGAGTCCACCATTGGAAGAGTCTTCATCCTTATTTGATAGAGAGGAGAAGCTTGCAAAGAGATTGAGGAAAGGAACCTTGTTGTTGAGGATTTTTGAGCACCATATCTCAAAGAATTATTTTCAAGTGTTTAGTATTCATCCTCTACCACTAGCAGTCAATAAAGGGAACCATTTTCCATAATTTTTTTGACTTGTTTGCTTCATTAAGAATTATTTATGTGTTTATCTCTTTGTTTTAGTTTATGTTTGTATGTGCATTGTTTTCACCATTTGCAATGCTTTGTTTCTTCATGCCCTTCGACTAAAAACAACCAAGCTGTCTATATTTCTTTGCAGGGAACAACCAATTGCTAAAGAGATGTCTTTTGGTACCCCATTGGTACAAAAAAAAATACTACACCTAAAACCATCACCTTGAGTATACCTCAACCCATACTCGACTATGTCATGCAAATATCTCAATATATTCCTCAATATAGTCCAATGCACTCTTTTAGGTCCCACCATAAGCTGACTGAGAGTGTTGACCGCGAAGCAAAAATCTAACCTAGTGTTGATGAGATATATAAGGGAACTAATGAGATCTCTATACAAGGTTGGGTCAAAAACCTCGTCCTTTGATGCATCGATCTTCCCCCATTTCGTAATCATAGGCATAGACATAGGCCTACAATCTTGCATCTTGAACATTTTCAGAATCTGTGTAGTGTATCTCCCTTGACCAAGGAAGATCTCCCCATCCTTCTGCCATACTTCCAAGCCTAGGAAGTAATGCGTCAGTCCTAATTTTGTTTATGTAAAACTCTACTTCTAGGTTCCTCTTGTAGTCCTCTATGAGCCCTGATGACCTAGTAAAAAAGAGATCATACACATGCAACACTAGGATGAGTGGCTCACTCTCTACCATCAAATAGTAAAGGTTGGTATCTATGTCACTCTTGACAAATCCCATTTTTTGCAAGTAGCTGTCAATCTAACCATACCATGCCCTGGGAGCTTGTTTGAGCCTGTATAGAGCTCTCTTCAGTATAAACACATGTGTTCCCCTCTCATGTGTCTTGAAGCCCTCTATCTATTCGATGTATACTTCCTCCTCTATCACCCCATTCAGGAAGGTTGGCCTGACATCCATGTGGTGAATCTGCCATCCCATCTGTGCTGCTAGAGATATAACTGACCAGATGGAAGTATATCTGGAAACTAGGGTGAAGGTCTCCTTATAATACATAATATATGCCTTCCTTTTGTGCATACCCCTTTGCTACGAACCTAGAATTTTTCTTCTCCACGTTTCCATATACAACATACTTGTTCTTGTAGATCCACAAAGAGCCCATAACTGACCTATCGACAGGTCTTGGCAATACCTACCAAACATCGTTTGTCATGATAGAGCTATACTCCTCTACCATGGAATCCACCCACATTTGGTGTTGTGCAGCTTCCTAATAGTTGGAAGGTTCAATAAAATGTGCTACCAATTCTTGGTACATGTCTGGCTATCTACGTTCTCTCTTGTTCGTCCTAGGAGCTCTTATGAACTCCTTTGCATCCCTCAACGTTTGATGAACTTTCCCGCTGGTTTGATCACTAGTGGTGGGCAGATTGACCAACTCCTCATCCTACCTCTACTTATCTATATGCTGCAAACTCACATGATATCCTGTACTTGAGGTTGTGCTTGTACTAGTAACTATACTAGATCCTTGTGACTGTCCTTTCTATTTTCCTTGCAGCTTCCCCTATTGTTGGACCAATGGAGCTTCTTCTGGCCCACTCTTATCATTTTCTGGCATCTCGCAAGGTCTCTTGAAGGTTCTATCCTCCATTAACTTCATGTCACGTCTCATGATAATCTTCCTACTACTAGGAACATAGATCTTCTATTCCTTAGAGGTTTGTTATGCCCAATGAAAAACCCCTTTTCTACAGTCTGATCCAACTTATTGTGCTTTTCATATGGTATATGGAAGTAAGCTACACTTCCAAAGATATTGAAGTGACTAACTATTGTCTTCTTCCCTGAGAATACTTCTTCTGGCGTTATCTTCCCTAAACGTTATGAAGAACCCTTTTTTGTATATACACTGTTGTGTTACATGCCTCCACCCATAAAAACTTGGGCATGTCTTATTCATATAACATAGCCTTTGTTGCCCCAACTATAGACCTATTCTTTTGCTCCACTACTCTGTTATGTTGTGGATTGTATGGAGTTGTCCACTCTCTCCTAATGCTCTCCTTCACATAGGAACCCGTGAAGTCACTATCTATGTACTCTTCGCTGTTGTTCGAGCAAAGAACCTTGATCTTTTTTCCTGCCACATTTTCCACTAGAGCCTTGAACTCTAGGAAGTGACTGATGACCTCATCCCTGGTCTTCAAGATGTAAATCCATGTTTTCCTGGAATAGTCATCGACGAAGGTGATGAAGTAATCATACACTCTGAGAGATCTAGTGGACATAGGGCCATAAATGTCCAAGTGTATAAGCTAAAACACACTGTCTGACCTACTATCACTTCTTGGGAATGTTTTCTTAGCATATTTCCCAAGTATGCACCCGTTACACACATTATTGTGTTCCATGGTGTAAATTCCCCATTCTCCTATGCCATAGTTCATTAAGGTATATCCGCTGCTACTAACTAGTGCCTTTGGAGAGTTGATCTGTAACTTCTACAACATGTTACTCCAATATGCTTAGCCTTTTCATAGTTATTATGTTTGATGAACACCTTCTTCCCTACAAAGTGGACATCGTATCCCCTATCTTATAGCTGGGACACTAAAATTAGGTTCATTCCCAAGCGGAACACATGCAACACATCTTTAACATTGGTGCTTTCTCCTAACTCCCTCTGAATCTTGATGGTACTTGTTCCAACTAGAACACATTCAATATTGTTTCTCATCTGTTGACGGTGCTGGACTGACCAACATGTCAAGGGAATCTCCCCGGTAAGAAGTCCCAGTTAGACCTCAGACCATTTGGTGTAGGAGTCCCAACAGTGGGTCATAAGGTAATGCCTTGACCGCGATGTCGCACCTAGGCAATAATGATAACCATGTCAGTAGCAAGGGTGTGACTGATGCAGTGAGTCAAAGAAGGTGTATGAGAGGTTCTAACACATAAAGAGGAGATGAGGGTGAAGGTTAGTTCTAGGTTGAGATGGATCAGTCCCAACTCGGCTAGGAACACACAACAAAAAAGTACATGCACAACTTTCGGTGGAGCAGTCCACTCAGATGCGATAGTCATAACATACAAGGTAAGATAACATGTACAACACTCATGGATTAGTCTGAGATGAGTGCAATGGTTGTTACAGCAAGGTTCATCTGAAAGATCTATTTGGTGTCCGATAGAGCAGTCGACACAGACGAGACATCATTAACAACATATACAACACATTAACAACAAGATTCATATACTTGCATAAAAATAAGTTCATACAAAAATATGTAAGTTAAACAACATATATCATTAAGAAACCAGAGTAGTCCAGCTACAATAACAACATATGCATGAAAATGTGATGGATCTTATTATATAAAGAAGTGTAAGTCACAATCATACAATACATCCATGTAAACCTATTAGCCCCAACAGTGGAACGTTACAACCACATATCCCTGCTCCTCCAAAAAGATGAAATAGCTTTGTGTAGTGGAGAAGCCAAGGCGCGTTACTATACTGTCCAAGCTTTATTTGAGATAGTCTTATCAGAAGCTTGGTGGACCAAAAGCCCTTACAATCAGTTATGAGGGACTATTTATAGCAAAGGGTGGGGTGACCCTTGAAATTACCCTTTATGACAGTTCAACTACCCTCATGACTCTTCACCTACTATATGAATGTTACATCCAACCATTGACACTTGACTTACACTTGACATGACTCAACATTACAATGCACATGTACTCATGTGAGACAACATGTCTTGAGCAAGGCACGCAAGACATCACTGACACTCGGTCCGATGCATGAGACCAACTCTTTGACATGCTTTGCGATGGTGAAGGTGATGAGCTGATGCCAAGCTTGGTCGTCTGTGATAGTGTTCATGCACCTCATGGTGACATCTTGTTGAAGCGAACTCTTGCCTCCGTTGCATTGGTGTGGCCCCTTCATCCAAATCATCTGCTGACATGCACATGGTCCTTTTGGGTACGATTGACCTGGAAACACACTAATGCATAATGTCCGTGTTGATCTTCAAGTGTGTATTGGCTTTCATGCACATCAACTTGCCGAAGTACTTGTTCAACCCCAGTTGGACTTGCTTCTTGTCTTCTCTTTGGTGAGTGTGTTGAATGGGTTGGATTGCATGCGTTCACTCAATGACATACATGTAGCTGAATCCCTTGCATGCGATCAATAACACTACTCAGTGGCTAGAATGGATCCTTAACTTGTACAAACTTAGTTTCATCTGTGAGTGCATGTTGCGCCCACTACTATTCTTGTTCCTGTTGTAACTCATTCGTCTATCTGTGTAGCTTCATGTTCTTCCTGAGTTGCTGCTTCAACACATGCAACTCCTTCTTCGTTCCATCTTTTGCCTTCGCATGATCTTCATGTCACGCCATCACTTCATAGCCGAAGACTCCAAAGTTGCTTTCATCATCAATGGACCTTCTTGAGCTTGCAACCTTGTTCCGCCTTTGTGTTGTCAACAACCCTCCTCTTGCATTCGTTACATTAGGTATGCTATCTTTAGTTGTTGTTCATGATGTTTCTCGTTATGATGCTACTGCTGTCATATCTTGATGTCCTTTTATATGAGCAAATTGATGTCTTCATGGGTAAGGAAGTCCATGGACACTTGATCGACTGCATCCCCAAGTGTGCTCTGAGCATTGTCTTCATCTCTGCTCTCCTGGAAACCATTGTACCTGTACTGTTGAGAGGTGGATGAACACCTGGGATACCTGGAGACATGGAAACACTCATGGAAAGCAATCTGTTAGTTGAAAACAAAAATGAACAAGAGAACTGACTTGTAACATCCTTAGGTGCATGATCATGAAGGTTGCGCAATTTTGGCTGGGAGGTCAGGAGACCGATTGCCAAGACTGCACAAGGCACAGCCTGGGCTATTGGGAGACTAACTAACTATTGGAAATGCGCAATGCATAGTCTAGTCTGGCTGCTTACTGCTGGGATTACGCAATTTCAACTAGGAAGGAATGCTGGCCTAGGGACAAATTTTCACAATTTCTTGGGCCAAGCAGCCATTGTCCTCTAGAAATGCACAAAACATTCCTAGAGGCCAGTGATAGGTAGGAATACGCAAATCTGGATAGGAAGGTGAGCCTTCCTTTCCCAGATTGCGCAATGCAGCCTAGGTGAAGGTAGAGCCCGAGCCAAGGTTGGCCTGACTCGCTGACGGGAAACTAAAAGTAGGTAAGTTAGTGAATGCATGGCGACACCAAGTGATAACAGAATTTATTAACAGTGCATGCAAAACATGAATGAAAGATTCAACAAATAGATCAACATGCATGTGGGTGAGGCAGTTTGTCGGTTGGGCAAACATCCGTGCAAAATAGTTTCATGTAGGCAACAACATTGAGATAGCAACGAAAATTGAAACAGATCTACGACAAGCTAGTATATATGTAAATGACAACATGCATTCAAAGAAATCAAGCAAACAATACTCCCACAAGTGAAAACACAAAAAGCGACGAAAGTGCTGCCCAAGGCATGGGAAATGGGCTTACCCCAAAACAACTGAGCTGAATGTGCCGATTGCCCCTAGATGTGATGTGGGATGTCAGAGCTGCAAGGTTGATGTGAGGAATGAGATATGCAATGTTCGATTGATGAGTTTTGATAACATCGAGGTTGTGATGCGCATGCCACGAATCTAGGGGAAGCGAAACTTGGTGGGAGGTTTCAGAATTGCTCCTTGCATGTAACCTCCAATTGCTAAACATAGATCCCTGAAACAAGGGATGCCTTTGCATGCTGCCTTGGGAGAAGAATCCCATGCATGCAAGACTGTTTTTCTCAGTCTTGGAGGGAACTGGTCAACTCAGTTGCACATGCAAGAGACTACTTGATTGCTGGAGAAAAATGTGCATTTCTGGCTGGGAGATGGGCTAGCTACCCAGGAGATTTGTGCAATTTCTAGGCAGAGGAGCTGACTGCTTCCTAGATTTGCACAAATTCTAGGCTAAGCATCCTTGCTGGGGAAATTTGCACAAATCCTGCTGGGAGTGTTAACAGGCAGGATTGTGCAATCCTGGAGCCCAGCAGGCTGCCAGAGAGGATTGCGCAATTTCAAGAGGAAAGGCTGGTTTCCCTTTAGAAATGTGAAATTTTCAAGGGGAAGCTACTCAGACTGCAACTGGACCAAGTCTGGGTGAACAACCTGTGAGGGGAATGGATCAAGCTATGACCAACATGTTGCCTTTGTGCAAGAAAGACACTGAAGCTTGTGAACTTGACGAAGAAAGGAAAGCTGTTGTGAAGGTTGGAAGGGATGCTCCAAAACAATGCTAAGGAAAAATTTGGAGGGTGGTTGTAGCTGCTACACCACCATCTAAATCTGGAAGTCCATTTTCTCTCCTTATAGTTGGAGAAGTATTCTCTAACTCTTTTCATATGAGTAGATGCTTCATTGTTTGTGTACCAGAAACTTTGTGAAGTTCAATTAGAGAGGCAATCTATCTGAGCAAATTCATTCTCCAACCTCGAAGATAAATCCGTAGCCACTTGAATTTTGAATCTATCTACAACCATATTAAAGAAATATGAGAATTTTATTTGAGAAACCCAGGGTATAATATCTATGTGCTTTTATCTTCCTTCCTAGCATATATTTGCAACTAAAACCCTTGCTACAAATATTTTGTGCCTATATTTGGTCAACGAAATCACTAATCTACTCACTATAACTACTTCTCGGTAACCGCATTTCCTGTTGGAACTTTGCTCTTGGAAAATCAAACTTTCCCTGCAATTTGCTTATGGAAATTGATTTTCCTTCCCAAAAATTCACACTGCCTGGTTTTCCTACACATATCTAGAGTAATTGTGCTCATATATCCCTCTGAAACTACACAAATGTTCTCCTCTCACTTTTGAGCCTCTGATCTGATCAAAACTGCTCTAATATCAAGTGAAATTTCCTTGAAATTATAGGCACTGGAATTTATCCTCCTAACTAATTAACAATTTAATTGTTTATGGCAATTAATGAATAAACCACACTATAATTATTCACAATAAAAATAAATGTTGGAGAAGTGCAATCAATAATTGAGAAATAGATGCACACACATAAAAATCAACACAATAATTTTTGGACTAAAAGTTCCTTGGAAAAAACCCAAAGGGAAAACTGATGCAATAGATGAGGGTTTATTTTATTATTCAATTTTGAGAGTACAATATTTGTAAGCCCAACTAGAATTCCTCCATCAAATATTTGGTAGAGACCCTCTGAAAATAAGCTCGGCCCCTCCACTAGCATGGTCACTCTACCCTATCTAAATGTGCATTGCCCGACCTGGAATAACTTGCATTGCATGCTAGCTAGCTCAAGTGAGATGTCCTCCCTCTCTCTACCTCTGGAAAATTCACTCTATCTCCTGGATGATATTTTTGGCCTCCAAAAACTGAAACGACCTCTCTTCGACAACTCACACTATGATTTCAGGCTCATTGCACTGGCTGCTATGACCATCTCTGCACTAATTCACCCTTCTCTCTCCTGCTTTTCTGACACTAGAGAAATTTTGGAAAATTATCCTCAAGAATTTTATACTACCCCCTCTCTCTGATGCTCTCCCTCTGGCTCAAACTCTTCCCTCACTAAATATTTGCGCATTAGGTAGCTCAATTTTCATTTCTCTCTCTCTAGCAACTGTTTCTATCTCCATCCCATCGACTTGATCTTATAATCTCTCGCTCAAGAATCAAAGGCCAAGATCTAATCATGATCGATGGATAAGATCATCTTAGACTTGAGCCATGTCATTTTCTGGAAGTATCTAGAGAATAAGTTGATCTCCTCAATTAACTGCTTTAAATTAATCAATTTCCCTAAGTTACACTTAGGCATTTTTTAATTATTGATTAGTTGACTTAATTGAGTGGCCTCTAGGTGATTTCTCCTAAAATATTTCCCGGTTTTGGAGATATCATGTTCCTTAACCTCTTAGACACAAATTGAGACTAGAACACCTATCTAATGCTACCAAATCATATGAAAACTAACAATATCCTTAAGGTACATATCAACCTTAAAACCTATGTTGGATTTATTTTGCTCTACAACAGGAATGCATGTAAACATAGCGAAACCATGCTTAATATATCATTCCCTTCTTGATCTATTAAGTGCACAAGTGACTTTAATATTTCCTTTCTTATATAGGCCATTAGAGGATGGTTTCAGATACTTAGGATTCTTTTCTCAAGCCAAATAGCTACAGGTTCATGGATTGGTTGTGACTTGTCAAGAAGATAGAATTGTGAATTTCCTTTTGTGTAAATTATCTCCTCTCCATAGGTGGCCATATTACCCTTCTCAAAGTTGTTCTAGAAATTATTCCAATTTATTGAAAGTCAATTTCATATGTTCCTAAATACATCCTATCTAAAATTTGCAAAATTTGCTTCCATCTCTTATGATCTAGAGCCAAACAATTTGGAGGAATTACTCCTGTTAAGTGGGAAAAGGTCACTCTTTCAAAGAAGCTTGCAAGTGGGGAGTGTAGAATATATTTCATTTTAGTAAATCACTAGTTGCACACAATCTTTGGTATGTGGTTCACAATTAATCACTTTGGGGTAGGGTAATGAAATCCAAATATCCCCCCTCTTGGTCTTTCAAAGAATGGTTGCATCAATCACATAAAGAATATAAGGATCAAACATATGGAAAGCTCTTCTATTGGTGTTTCCCTTAATCAAATCCTTAATCAAATCATGAATGGTCCGGTGCATTGGAAATGGTTTGAAGGTGAAGTTAGTTCGGGATCCCTAGCTCAGGGCTGGGAATGATTTTTGTTTATCCAACCCCTTCCTATATCAAATATAACAAGTTGATATGTTCTATATCTCTCTCTCTTGAATGCCAAGACCCAAAGTCCCCAGTTGTGGGGTCATGTTGGTTGGAAGACTTATGGTGATCTAAGAATTTTAGACACAAAAGTGGTTGAGTGGGATTCTTACATTAGTTTATTCATATAAAATTTCATGAGGTTGAAAGATGATAATGAAAATAATTTGGTTTGGAAAAAAACTACAAATGACTAGTTTATAGAAAATATAGGATATGATTCCTATGCGGAATCTCTTCATACAAGCTATCCAAAAAGGCG
Organism: Pinus tabuliformis; assembly: GCA_031772625.1. Taxonomy (NCBI): domain Eukaryota; kingdom Viridiplantae; phylum Streptophyta; class Pinopsida; order Pinales; family Pinaceae; genus Pinus; species Pinus tabuliformis. Next base: position 602,021,236 of record CM062812.1, on the reverse strand, counting down.
GTGGAGCTCTATGCCCCATTAAAAGGTAAAATATCCATCTAGATCACTTTCAAAGACAAAATTCTTATGTGAAAATGGGTTGAAAAGGAGTCAGTTTGGCCCTAGTAGATGCCATATATGTAAAGTTTCTAAAGACTATATCTCTCATCATTTCAACTGTTTTTTATATATAGTGTTGGTTTGTGATAAGGTGATCATTGAGCTCAATTCTAGTGCTAGATGGACTCAACCTAATTTGGTGGATTACTTCAATGTATGGAGAGAAGGAACAACATTAGCCCCATTTGACAGCTTCCAATGCATCCTATTTTATGGTATTTGTTGAGACCTAATCATAGGGATTGGGTGAACAATTGTAATTAATGTAAATGAATAATAGAAAAGATAAAGAGTAACCAAGAGATGAAATGAACAATCTCTCCCTCCTGTATATAATAATGAACAATCTGAATGAATTTCATGATTTATTTTGAGGAGTTACCTCCTGGTCTGACATGGTATCAGAGCCAGTGCCATTTTTGGCTTCCCTCTTTAACTTGTAACTCCTTTATGCCATTTCTATAGTCTACCAAATTCTTGTCATCTTTAGTCTTTGAGTGATTCTCGCTCCCTGGTGTGTATGAATGCTCGTTCTGCGTTTTTTGTGTTGGTGCGTTTGAAAACAGGTGTGGAGATTGGGTCGAGGTGTTACAAACTGTTGCGGTATGAGAATTGAGCCATTAAGCCATTCAATTGATACGCTGCTCCAATGCTATCGCTGTCCAGATCCATTTTTAGCTTTCATGTAGTAACTCCCCATTTCTATAGCTTGCCATATTCTTTGTCCTTTTGTATCTACGTTAGTTTGGCTATTTAAAAAAAAAATGTTTCCTGTGTAATACACATGGCTGGGAGGTGTGCATTGTAATACCTCGGGCCTCCACTGCATATTTGTGTTGGGTATCTTCTACTTTCTTCATCGAATAAGAATTGCACTCCACCTTTCTATCTAGAAATTCTTGGTTAGTAGTATGTTTTCGTTGGATTAGACAATACAATACTTTTTCTTTGAGCTCTCTCCAATGGTCGCCATACCGCATTCACACACCGCCTCACTGGTTGTGGCATCACACTCCCCACTGCACTTTCATGCCTCCATACTCCCATCCCTTGAATGATGCATTGAATGTTGTTGAATGCGCAATAGAATCACACACCGCCCTCCTGGTAAGTTCTGTTAAAATATTCGAAGAGCTACATTGAACATGTTGAATGTTGTGTTGAATCCGAACTACGGTAGCCATTGAAGTAGTTCTTGAGTAGATCGTGCGTTGGTCTGGATTGCATAAGTTTTGTGCGCTGGTCAAAGTTGGTAGTGCATTGTATGGAGAGTGCGAATGGTGCGTTGAACGATCTAGTTAGTGCAGTGCGTGTGTTTTTAATGGTGAATGTCAAATGCTGCTGCAATAACCATATGCGTTGAGCTCTTGTAAAAATCGATTAATGTGTTGGTTGGGATATAAAAGATTATTTATATCTTGATGTTCGTGTGCACGAGACCTATGATTTTTTTTCTTGGCCCCCTGCAATTTCTTTCATGATTTTGTGCCCCTGTTTTGTAAGATATTGCATCTTGTTTCTTGGTTGTCATAAGAATTCAGAATATTGCTACTACAGTGCAATTTTTTCTACATCAAAAGCACATTTTTTTTGCCAACAGAAGTATTTTTACAGCACTCAGATTTTACAATGCATTCAATCATATCTATTGTGGGAATAGTTCTCACTGGCAAGGAGAACTATCCTGAGTGGTCCCGGAAGATAAAACACACCCTCATTTTCAATGAGTTGTGGAAAGGAGTGTGTGTTGGAGACAGAGACAAAGAGCCAGAACAACCTAACTCAGACAAGGAGTTTTCCATTTGGGAAAATAAGAACAACAAAGCCTATGCATTGATTGCAACATCAGTAAGTGAATAGGTGAGTCACCATATTTTTCCATTTTCAAATGCTTTCGAAGCCTTACAAAAATTGAAGGAAATCTATGAGTCACACTCTGCACTTGAATTTGTTCAACTCATGATTAAACTCTTCACTCTTAAATTACAAAATAATGATCCTCTTGCTCTTGCATCCGAAGCAAAATATATAATGCATGATATCAAAGCCACTAAGGTTGAATTGGATATTCCTCTGATCGCTTTTCTCAAGGCACTTTATCCTACTTACTCCAATTATCTTGAGTCATTGCAAACAAATGTAAATCTCAAATATATTACCTTTGACTCTCTTGTGAAATAATTTGCTGAAAGAGAGAAAGCTTTTGGAAAGAAGACAACCCCTGAATCTTCTGAAGAGGCTGTGTGCCTTGCTCATAAAGAAAAGAATCTTACCTAAGATTCTTCCAGAGGAAGAGGTGGTCAAAGAGGAAGAGGAAGATATTTCAGAGGTAGGGGGGTAGACACTCTCAAGGAGAAAAGTCAGATTTTCACTGCATACGCTACAAAAGAAATGGATCACATGATGCCTCCACATGCAAGTTACCTTGGGAAAAAATTGAGTAACAAAGAAACCAACCCAAAGGTAAAACTAATGACATAGACAAAGGTAAAGCACCTGAATCTGCTCATTATGTTGTGGCACAATGTAATATTGGAGTAAATGAAGACTTATTTAATGCTCCACTTGCTTCTTGGAAAAATGATTGGTTGCTTGATTAAGGAGCAACTTGCCACATGAATCATAGAAAATATCTTTTTGAAGAATTTACTGACAATGTTGATGGAGCAGTATACTTTGCAGACCAATCAAAACTCAAGCCATCAAGGCTTGGCACAATCAGGCTTAAATTGCCTAGTCTTCCAGACTTTCTTCTGCATCATGTTCTATATCTCTCACAACTGAGGAGAAACTTGTTGTCCTTGGTCCACATTTGCCAACAAGGTCACTCCATTCATATGTTTGATGGAAATCTTGAGGTGAGAAAAGCATCTGACCACTCACTTGTCATGATAGGGATAGAAGAAGAAAGGCTTCTCAAGTTGCAGGGAACCTCTGCTTGTGCACAACATTTCTCATAAAATTATCATTATGAAGAAGGTACAATTCCATCAAGTTTATTACAGCATGCTAGATTTGGACACTTGAACTATGGCAACCTCCGCTTGTTGAAGAAAAATGGTGTTACTGGTTTGCCTACAATTCCTAGGAAACTTAAGCAATGTGATGCCTACATTCTAGGAAAGCATAGAAAACAGTGTTTTCATGATTCACATTCAAGAGCACATAGAAAACTTGAACTCATTCATTCAAATTTATGTGGTCCAATTCCTATTCCTTCTGCAAATGGAAATAAATATATGATGATATTTATTGATGACTACACCAGAATGTGTTGGGTTTATTTATTGAAGAACAAATCTGATGCTTTTCAAACATTCAAGAACTTTCTTACATGGATTGAAAATGATGCACAATCTCATATTGGCTTTATTCACACTAATAATGGAAAATAATACACTTCAAATGAATTTGAAAACTATCTTCGCCAACATGGGATCAAACATCAAACAACTGTGCCTTATAATTCCCAACAGAACGGTGTAGCTGAAAGAATGAATAGGACAATCAATATGGTGTGCTCCGTGATGTTTTTCAAAAATGTAAAATTGATGTTTTGGGCTGATGCAGTTCTATGTGCTATATATATAAAGAACAAATGTCCATCTAATGCTGTCAGAAAAAATACTCCTTATGAAATGTGGTATGGGCACATTCCTTCGGTAAAGCATCTCAAGGTCTTTGGTTCCACCTGTTATGCCTTGATACCAAAGGTACATAGAAACAAAATTGGTGCAAGAAGTCGTAAGTGTATCTTCCTAGGGTATTTAAACACCTCCAAAGCATACTGTCTCTATGATGAAATCAATAAAAAGTTTGTTGTATCTAGAGATGTAATCTTTCTTGATTCATCCAAAACTGACAATGTTGTTGATGTTGTGTGTGGAGCATGATTGTTCAAAGGTCTTTGTTTCAGCCGGATGTATACCCCAGGAAGTCTTGTACACCTCTCTACGCGGGGGGGACTTGTCCCCCTCGTGGGGGTCCGAGGGCCAGCGGTCCCCCGGCGGGGGCTTGGGGGCAGCGCCCCCGAAGCTAAAAACAAATGTAAAATTGCCTTGTAAAAGTATAGTAATTTCTAGTCAATCTGGGCCGTTCATTAGGCGAATGATCTGACGGTAGAACTTATGTTTAGTTTAGGGTTTTTTGCCCTAGAAGGCAACCCCTCTCTTTGTATGAGGGCATTGTATTGGAGGCTGAGATATAGATGTGTATTCTGTGAGCGAGAAACAGAGAGGTGAGACTGTGAGAGAAAACAGAGGATATTACAGTGGATTTGCTGTAGGTTGTGTCTCTTCATTTTGCTGGATAATAGAAAGGAAGGACTGGCTGTTTGGGGTGGACGTAGCCCAAACTGGGTGAACCACGTATATCTGTGTCTCTCTTGTTTTGTGCGTTTTCTGTGTTTATATTTCTGCAATATTTTATGTGTTCCATTGCTCCGTAATATATAATTTTCTAAAAACTGGTATCAGAGCCGAAGGTCTATTTGGCTGATAAACTCGCAGGAAAGAAGGGTTCCTGGTTCGAGTGGGAGCAATGGCGGAAGATGGTAAGTTTAGGGTCGAGAAATTTAACGCCCAAAACTTCTCGCTGTGGAAGATGCAAATGGAAGATTATCTGTATCAGAAAGATCTATACCTACCATTGGGCGGAAAAACAAAGGTACCGACGGGTATGAAAGACGAAGAATGGAACCTTCTCGATAGAAAGGCACTCGGAACAATAAAATTGTGCCTTGCTGCGTCAGTCGCCTTCAACATTTCGAAGGAAACCACGATAGAGGGTTTGATGCAGACGTTGTCGAAACTATATGAAAAACCCTCGGCCTCAAACAAGGTATTTCTTATGAAACGGTTATTTAATATGAATATGTCGGAAGGTGGATCTGTTGCAAACCATTTAAATGATTTTAATACAGTTACAAGTCAGTTAAGTTCTGTAGGGGTAAACTTTGATGATGAAGTTAGAGCTCTGTTATTCTTGTGCTCATTACCAGAAAGTTGGAATGGTTTGGTAATGGCCATTAGTAACTCCGTTTGTGGATCTAGTACTTTAAAGTTTGATGATGTTGTTGGTGCTATCCTTAGCGAGGAAATGCGACGGAAAAGCTCTGGTGAGACATCGAGAAATGCTTTGAGTGCAGAGTCTATAGGAAGAAAAATGGAAAGAGGAAAGAGCTCAGGATATCGCAGTAAATCAAGGAAAGGCAGATCCAAGTCCAGATCGGGGATAGTGTGCTGGAAATGTGGAAAGAAAGGACACCTAAAGAAAGACTGTAGATCTCGGAAGGGAAAAGAAGGAGATGCACAACAAGAAAACAATCATGAAGCAAATGTGACAGGTGAGGTGTTACAAGATGCTTTGATTCTTTCTTTCGAAAATATTATTGATTCCTGGGTGGTAGTTTCAGGGGCTTCATTCCATGCCACACCTGATAAGAAATACTTTCATGACTATGTTCAAGGAGATTTTGGAAAAGTTCGTCTGGGTGATGATAAACCCTGTAAAATCGTTGGAATGGGTAAGGTTCTTGTAAAATAGCAGAATGGAAACCAATTGCTACTAAAGGAGGTAAGGCATGTTCCAGATCTAAAGAAAAATCTGATTTCAACAGGGCAGTTAGGCGGTGAAGGTTGTGTGACAACTTTCACAGATAAAGCTTGGAAGGTCACCAAAGGAGCCCTGGTAATAGCAAAAGGTGAAAAGGTTGGTACATTGTATTTATGCAATGGTATTTCTAACTCTGTTAATGATTTAACTTCCAAAGGAGCAGATGCAGCATTATGGCATCATAGGCTCGGACACATGAGTGAAAAGGAGATGAAGATTCTTCACTCAAGGAGTTTGTTGCCGGGTTTGAAGAATGTTGATTTGGAATTCCGTGAGAATTGCATTTATGGAAAACAGAAGAGAGTCAGATTTCTCAGAGTTGGGAAAGAAAAGAAGAATGAAAAATTAGAGCTTGTGCATACAGATGTATGGGGACCTGCTCAGGTATCATCTCTTGGTGGCTCTTGTTATTATGTTACTTTTATTGATGATGCAACTAGAAAAACTTGGATTTATTGTATTAAGAATAAATCTGATGTATTTGATACTTTCAAGAAATGGAAAGCTTTGGTTGAGACTGAGATAGGAAAGAAATTGAAGTGTCTTAGATCAGACAATGGAGGTGAATATTGCAGCAAAGAGTTTGATAGGTACTGTTCAGAACATGGAATTCGCAGAGAGAAGACAGTTCCAAGAACACCACAAGAAAATGGTGTGTCAGAAAGGATGAACAGAACAATCATGGAGCGTGCAAGGTGCATGAGATTGCATGCAGGATTGCCTTTACAGTTTTGGGCAGACGCTGTAGATACTGTTGTTTATCTAATAAACAGAGGGCCTTCAAGTTCCTTGGATGGTGGTGTTCCGGAGGAAGCATGGACAGGTAAAAAGGTAAACTACTCTTTTTTAAAGCCTTTTGGTTGTGAGGCCTTTGTCCATATTGATAAAGAAAATAGAACAAAGCTTGAGGCAAATTCAAAGAAATGTACCTTTATTGGATATGGTGTTAATGATTTTGGTTATCGCTTATATGATTATGAAAATCACAAAATCATTAGGAGCAGAGATGTAATATTCAATGAAAAGGTCTTGTATACGAATCAGTTGCAGGAAAAGTAGAAAGAAAACGAAAACAAGGAATACGCAGTTCTTGATGACATCACTGAAAAGGTAAAGGTGCCTGAAAATAATAATAATCAACAACAGCAACCACCACAACAACAATAGGCACCCCAAACACCTGAAAGTGGTGTTAGAAGATCTACTAGGATAAGTAGACCCCCTGAATGATACTCTCCTTCATTATAATATTTATTGTTTACTGATTCTGGTGAACCCGAATGTTATGAAGAAGCAATGCAGGTTGAAAACATGAAGAAGTGGGAGGTAGCCATGGAAGAAGAGATGGATTCCTTAATGCATAACCAGACTTGGGATTTAGTCAGGTTACCTGTAGGAAAAACTACATTGAAGAATAAATGGGTTTACAGGCCGAAGGAAGAAGATGGAGGAAAACAAAGGTATAAAACTAGACTTGTGATGAAGGGGTTTGCACAGAAGAAATGTATTGATTTTGATGAAATATTTTCTCCTGTTGTTAAAATGACTTCAATCAGAACCATTTTAAGTCTTGTAGCAGCTGAAGATTTGCATCTTGAGCAGTTAGATGTAAAGACAACCTTTCTCCATGGTGATTTGGAGGAAGAGATATATATGCAGCAGCCACAAGGATATGAGGTGAAAGGGAAGGAGAAACTAGTGTGCAGGTTGAAGAAGAGCTTGTATGGCTTAAAACAGGCTCCAAGGCAGTGGTATCTAAAATTTGACAAGTTTATGTTTGAACAAGGTTATACTAGATGTCACTCTGATCATTGTGTTTATTTGAAAAAGCAAAATGATGGCAGCTATATTATATTGTTATTGTATGTGGGTGACATGCTTGTTACAGGATCTAACATGCAGGAAATAAATGTACTCAAAAGAAAATTGGCAAATTCATTTGCAATTTAGGATTTGGGAGCTGCAAAACAAATCCTTGGTATGAGAATCACTAGAGACAGGAAAAATCGCAAATTAACATTGTCTCAGAATGAGTACATACAAAAGGTGTTGAAAAGATTTAATATGCACAATGCAAAACCAGTTAGTACACCTTTTGCTAGCCATTTTAAACTTAGTAAGGAAATGTTCCCAAAGACCCAAGAAGACATGGATTATATGTCTAAAGTTCCATATGCATCAACAGTTGGAAGCTTAATGTATGCAATGGTCTGCACAAGGCCTGATATTGCACATGCAGTGGGAGTTGTAAGCAGGTACATGAACAATCCAGGAAAGGAACATTGGATGGCAGTGAAATGGATTCTCAGATATTTGAAAGGTACCACAAATCAAACATTATCCTTTGGTGGTGCAAACATTTCTCTACAGGGATATGTTGATGCAGATATGGCAGGTGACAGGGATAATAGGAGGAGCACTACAGGATATGTATTTACTGTTGGTGGAACAACTGTCAGTTGGATTTCAAAATCCAAAGTGTTGTTGCACTTTCAACAACAGAAGCAGAGTATGTTGCTGCTACAGAGGCTAGTAAAGAAATGATTTGGTTACAAAGGTTTATGGGTGAATTGGGTAAGGAGCATGATATGGGCATGTTATACAGTGATAGCCAAAGTGCCATTCATCTTGCAAAGAACTCAGCATTTCATTCCAGGACTAAACACATACAGCTCAAGTACCATTTCATACGATCAGTGTTGGAAGATGGAGAGTTGAAGCTGGAAAAGATACACACTAGCAAGAATCCTGTAGATATGCTAACAAAAGTTGTAACCAGGGAGAAACTGAGAACATGCTCAGTTTCAATTGGTCTTCAAGGATGACGATGAAGATGAAAAATAGCCAGGTCCAAAGAGGAGTCATTGTCCAGCAAATGAAGCAGCAGTGGAGTTGCTACAATCATTCTCCAAGTGGGAGATTGTTGTGTGTGGAGCATGATTGTTCAAAGGTCTTTGTTTCAGCCGAATGTATACCCCAGGAAGTCTTGTACACCCCTCCACGCGGGGGGGTGCAGGGGTGACTTGTGCCCCCCGTGGGGGTCCGGGGGGGCCGATCCCCCCCGGCTGGGGGGTTCGGGGGCAGTGCCCCCGAAGCTAAAAACAAATGTAAAATTGCCTTGTAAAAGTATAGTAATTTCTAGTCAATCTGGGCCGTTCATTAGGCGGATGATCTGACGGTAGAACTTATGTTTAGTTTAGGGTTTTTTGCCCTAGAAGGCAACCCCTCTCTTTGTATGAGGGCATTGTATTGGAGGCTGAGATATAGATGTGTATTGTGTGAGCGAGAAACAGAGAGGTGAGACTGTGAGAGAAAACATAGGATATTACAACGGATTTGCTGTAGGTTGTGTCTCTTCATTTTTCTAGATAATAGAAAGGAAGGACTGGCTGTTCGGGGTGGACATAGCCCAAACTGGGTGAACCACGTATATCTGTGTCTCTCTTGTTTTGTGCGTTTTCTGTGTTTATATTTTTGCAATATTTTATGTGTTCCATTGCTTCGTAATATATAATTTTCTAACAGTTGAGCGGCAACTTGATCACTTGGATAGATTCGCAAATGCAAAATCATTTCAAGAATTTGATAATCAGATTCCACATCTTGAAGGGGGAATTCCTATACTAGATCAATCTGTGGAATCTTCTTCTGAAGCACTCTCTCCTCCGCATGAAACTCCAACAACAGATGATACTTTGAGTGATGTGATTGACGGAATTGGGAGACTCAATCTTGATTCAGTCCCAACTCAATCAACGGAGCAGCTTGGTTCGTTTGAGAAAGGGCCCCCAAAGTGGTTGACAAAGACACTTGAAAGTGTTCATCTTGATGAGGTTGGAAAGACATGAACTAGAAATTCAAACTGGTAAAATGGAGGTGATGTAGATGACTCTGATTAACCTGTTGATATGGATGTTTCTTATGATTGTGAATTGAATTTGTCTACAAATTTTGAACCAAATTCCTTCAAAGAAGCTGCTTCTCATGATGAATGGAAAGAAGTGATGCAAAATGAGTATGATGCTCTGATAAAGAATGGAACTTGGACGCTGGTTGATCCTCCATTAGGAACCAAACTAATTGGCTGCAAGTGGGTCTACAAGAACAAGTATAAAGTTGATGGCTCACTTGACAAGCACAAAGCCAGACTTGTGGAAAAATGTTTTTCACAGAAGGAAGGGGTCTATTATGAGGAGACTTTTCCCCCACAACAAAATGGGCTACCACCCGGACACTCTTTTCCATAGTAGCTCAGAATGGTTTTAAAGTCCATCAAATGGATGTAAATATTGCTTTCTTGAATGGAGATCTAAAAGAGAATATTTTTATGTCCCATCTTGAATGATTTGCTATGAAAGGACATGAACATAAAGTATACAAACTTGTGAAATCCTTGTATGGCCTCAAACAAGCACTTTGAGCATGGTATGAAAAACTAACTGAGCATCTTCTGAAACTCAATTTAAAACATTATGATCTTGATGATGCAACTTTGTTTGTCAAGAAAGTTGGCAAAATAGTTGTATATCTTGTTGTATATGTAGATGATCTTTTGATGATAGGGAACAATGAAAGCTACATTGCATCCATAAAGAAGGAATTGAAGAAAGGTTTTGAAATGACTGATTTAGTCCATATTCCTTTCTCAAAAGAAGTACATTGGAGATCTGTTGAATAGGTTTGGCATGATTGAATGCAATCCTTTGACTACTCCAATGGAACAAAACTTAAAGCTCACATCCATTGAAGGAAAAGAATTTGAGGATGCAACAAAGTATAGACAACTTGTAGGAAGTCTCAACTACCTAATTACTACCAGACCAGACATTTCGTTTGCTGTTGGAATCCTCTCTAGGTTTATGCAAAAGCCTTGTGAGGGACATTGGTTTGCTACAAAAAGAGTTCTAAGGTACTTGAAGGGAACTCAAGACTTTGGAATCAAGTATACATAGGTGGGAAACTTTATCTTGATTGGATACTCTAATTCGGATTTCGATGGAGATAAAGAAACTGGGGTATCTACTTTAGGTTATGCTATGAGTCTTGCATCAGGAGCTGTCTCTTGGAGATCATGCAAACAATCAGTTCCAACAGATTCCACAACAGAGGTAGAATATGTGGTAGCAGTTGAGGCAACAAAAGAAATTGTGTGGCTCAGGAAAATTCTTGAAGATTTGCAGGTAAAACAAGTACAATCAACTCCACTCATGATTGACAATACCTCGGCAATAAATCTGGCCAAGAACCCAAAGTTCCATGATCGAACGAAGCACATCAATACTAAATATCATCTAATTTGACATCATGTTGAGGCCAAAACAATCCATCTCCGCCATTGTTCCACTAATGAGCAAATTGTAGACATCTTCACCAAAGCGCTTGGAAGAGAAAAGCTTGAAAGATTCAAAACGATGCTTGGACTCACCAACATCCCTTCAGATTAAGGGGGTAATGTTGACACCTAATCATAGGGATTGGGTGAAAAACTATAATTAATGTAAATAAATAATAGAAAAGATGAAGAGTCACCAAGAGATGAAATGAACAATCTCTCCCTCCTGTATATTAATGAACAACCTGAATGAATTTCATGATTTGTTTTGAGGAGTTACCTCTTGGTCTGACAGTATTTGGTGGGTAAGGAATTCTAATTTGTTCCAATCCCATGAAATTATCATTGAAGTAACCAAAATGTTGGCATTGTTGTGTTGGCATTGATATCAACAAGTTCATGGTGCTAATTGTCATGTGCATATGTGTTTGGCTTGGTGGTCCTATTGGTTGGCATTGATGTCAATAGTATGATGTCACTTATGTTGGTATGTGTTGGCATTGATGTTGGTCCTATGATGATGGCACACTCATGATATTTAGTGATGGCATTGGTTTGGTTGATAGTGTTGCTATAGATACATGATGCAAATCTACGTGTGATGGTGATGGTTGATGGCACACTAGTTGAGTTGTCAACTAGGTCTTCATGGTTATGCTTCATGGAGATGAATTGTTGTAGTGTGATGGATTCATGATGATGATTTTAATGTTGCAGAGGTGATACATAGGGTTGCAATTTTGTTCAGATGTGCTGCATCTTGTTCAAAGGTCTGATGGAGAGTGGAGGACTTGTTGGTACACTTGTCAACCTTTCTTGTTTGCCCTTGTAGGTCAACTTGGAAGTGACACTTGGGAGGCATGTTTAATTCACTTGAAGCTATGTCAGAGACCATGTTAGAGGTTTGGACACATGTACAAGAGATGAAGAAGAGCTTCCAACAGGTGGCAGAGGTTCTGAGCTAAAGGCATGATGTTTTCACTCAGGTTTAGCCACAATCACATGCATATAATCCTATGGGAGCGGATGGACGTTGGTAGAGAAGCCTATGAGAGAGGCTACATGCTTAGTTGCAAAGAGACAGTTTTATGGGAGAGACTGAGGGATTTGACGAGAATTATCTGCATTCCTCACGCTATTTCGAAGGAAATTAGCAAGGAAATTCCTAGAGGCTACCAGAATCATTTGAAAAAGTCGGAAATGGTTTGAAAATGTCCTCTCATGATGTGAATTAATTTATTGCACAAGTAGTGGCCTTAGTGGATTTATTTGGTCCAATTTTTGCACCTTTGATCCTAGCCCCAAGATCAATTTCCCCCTAGATGTTTTATATACTTGATTTTGGAGTTGAGCATTGGTTGATTGAGTTAGATGTTGAGTGTATGTGTGGAGAGAAGGCTGAATAGAGATGTTATGATTCAGATCTTGAGTATAGTCTAAATGCTTCAATCTATGAATGTTAATCACTGAATAGTGAGCAGATCTGAAGCATGTTGTAGTATAGATCAAATTTGAAGTTGTTGGAGTAGAGATTGGTTGGAGAGTATTGTATGTTGCTAGAGCATATGTTGGCGATAATATCACACTTGTTTTTGTAGGAGATGCTATTACATTTGATGCATATCCTTAGTTTTTTATGGTCCTAATTGTAGTATGTAGCGATTACATTCTGATGTGAGGGTTTGATATATATATATATATATATATATTGGTATCAATTTTATGTGGCCACAATTTTACTTGTTTATATTATATTTGATGGTGAGATCTTGCTACGGAGAGCATGTATGTAGAGATGATTTCTTGTTGAGCATAAAGTCCTAGATTCAATTTGAAAATATATTAAAGGAGGTCCACATAATGGTGAGGAGCAGTGACTTCATAGAGGTGGAGCAGTGACATCGAAGCATCAATGAAAGGAACAAGTTTCTCAATCCAATGGTATTTGGATAGTCCAATCGGAGATTAGCGAGGATCGATTAATCATTGTGGCTTTCAGCTGATGGTAGCTCGTAGATCCATAGAGAACAAAGTCTTTCGAGGTGAACAGTAGTACCGAGTATCCTAGCTGATGGGTGTTGTCATTTTGTATATGAGGTCGAATCTCCATACTGATGGAAGTCAACAAGCTATGTAAAAGACCAATTGCTTGAATAATATAAATTCAAAGCAGAGCAACAATAGAAAGGGTTGTTTTTCTCTCAGAAGGGTTTCCACCAGAAATCTTGTGTCTCTTGTGTGGATGTGCTTTTGATGTGTTGATTATTTTCTCTCTCATGGTTATCTTGATTTAGTTTGATCTGGATTTAAACAGGAACGCAACAAGTTACAGATAGAACCATAAATACAGAGATACTTCATTTCATTAACGTAAAATATTGAAATATGCCTAGTAACATAAATGGAAATAAACTAGCTCGGGCAATGGTAACTTATCCATGAGAAGAGATTTGGTGGCTACATGCCTCAAAACTGCCTTACAACTGTTGGGTTGTGTTATATTCTTTCCATGACTAGCCCACGTAGTTAACCGGGGGGTTAGAGGGGGGATCACAGGGGGTTTGAGGGGTACCCATAACCCCACTCTATGGGGTCCGGGGCAGCGCCTTGAAAAATTTTGGTTTTGGAACCTATGTTATGTTGGGCAGACCCACCTATGGTTTTGTGCATTATTTTCACACATGTTTTTGGACGCGATGGTTTTCGGTCCATGGTTTTGGACGCGATGATTTTTGGTCCATGGTATTGGATGCTTTGGCATGTATAAATATGTATTATAACATTGAAAGGAACATAATGAAAAATCAAGCTGGTAGTCCTGATTTTGGGATCCAGGGGAAAATCTCTGTGTATATGTGTTTTTATGTGTTATGCTCTCACATTGTTTATTTTATGTGTTTTAGAATTCGTATGCTGGTAATTTCTGTACGGGGTTAAAACCTACATTTGGTATCAGAGGTGTTTTGTCTTCAAGGGGACGCCTTTGTTGCTGAGGGTTTTTGCTCAGGCCTGTGGTAGACCGTATTCAGTGGGAGATCTATGAGATCGATTCTGGTGGTGAAAGAAGATGGCGAGCAGTGGAAAGATAGAGATCGAGAAATTTAATGGTCAAAGTTTTGAGTTGTGGAAACTCAATATGGAGGATCTGTTGGTGGATAAAGATCAGTGGATCGTGGTAGATTTGGGTACTAAACCAATGGGAGTGTTCGATGAATAATGGAAGAAGTTGGATCGAAAGGCAAAGAGCACAATACGATTATGTGTCTCAGATTCAGTATTTCTGAATGTATCAGGGGAAGCTATGGCGAAGGCTTTATGGGACATGTTAGGGACTTTGTAGCAATCTAAGTCTCTAGTGAATAAACTGTTCCCGCGGAAAAAGTTGTATAACCTGAGGATGAAAGATGGAGACTCGGTGATAGAGCATATAAATGCATTTAATACTATAGTAAGTCACTTATTATCTGTTGATATTAAAATTTTAGATGAAGATAAGTGCATCAGTTTGTTGTGTTCCCTACCAGATTCGTGGGATAGTCTGGTTATTGCAATAGGTAGTAATGCAACTGCCTTGAAGTTTGATGAAATAGTCTCATCCTTGCTAACGAAGGAGATGAGACAGAAAAATATGGAGATCCAGAATGGTGATGCCTTGTTTGTACGAGGACGGTCCTAGAACGAAAACAAAAATAATTCATCGAGTGGGAGATCTAAATCTCCAGGAAAACCTGTAAAGGTGGTGTGCTGGAAATGTAGAAAGGAAGGGCACTAAAAAATGGACTGTAAATCTAAAGCTCCTAATAAAGGAAAGGGATCTGATGATGCTCCTTCTACAAAGGTGAAAACCATGTCAGATGAAGGTAGGTATGTGTACTTGGCTTCTTCAAGTACACATGTAGATCATGAGGCATGATTGATTGACTTAGGTGCATCCTTTCACTTCACTCCCCATAGAGAGTGGTTCTGCGAGTATGAGAAATATGATGGTGGTGATGTCTTCTTGGGGGATGACAGGAAGGATGAAATCATTGGTCGTGGAAAATTAAAGCTGAAGCTGCAAGGTGGAGGGGTTAGAACACTTCCAAGTGTTCTGCATATTCCTGCATTAGCTAGAAATCTGATTTCTGTTTGCAAGCTGGATGATGCTGGTGTAAAAACAGTGTTCGAGAAGGATACTTGCAAGATGGTTTGGGGAGCACTGGTATTGATGCGGGGAGTTCGGATTGGAACTCTGTACAAGCTACAAGGTAGCACTTTTGTTGATGGGTGCAACAACTCTGTGGTTCCTGAAAGTGGAGCAGAAAATCTAGTGGTCTCTGGAGAGAAGACCATGCTGTGGCATCAAAGGCTTGGACATATTGGAGAGAAGGGCCTTTGAATACTTCATCGTAAAGGTATGGTAGAAAGTATGAATAATAGCTCTCTGGATTTTGATTTCTGTGAAAATTTTGTATATGGGAAGCAGAATCGTGTGAGTTGCCCCTTTGGTGGTAAGAGGGCGAAACAGATATTAGAGCTTGTGCACAGTGATGTGTTTGAACCTGTGAAGGTTCCATCACTGGGTAAGTCTGTGTACTATGTATCATTTATAGATGACTTCTCAAGGAATACATGGATATATTTCCTTAAGAAGAAATATGAAGTCTTTGACAGGTTTAAAGAATTTAAGGCTCTGGTGGAAAACCAGACAGAGAAGAAGATAAAGGTGTTGAGGATAGATAACAGTGGAGAGTTTTGCAGTAAGGAATTTGAAGAATTATGTAAGAAGTGTGGTATAGCATGACAGAAGACTACTCCATATACACCTCAGCAAAATGGAGTTGCAGAAAGAATGAACAAGACGTTGATGGAAAGGGAAAGAAGCATGCTCAGTGGTGCCAGGTTAGGACATGGATTCTGGGCAGAGGTGGTGGAGACAACATGTTACCTGGTCAACAGATCACCTTCATCAGTGTTGGAGGATAAGACTCTACAAGAGGTATAGACTGGTAAGAAACCCTCTCTTTCACGTCTAAGGGTATTTGGATGTGATGCATATGTACATTTTCCAAAGGAGAAAAGAACCAAGTTGGATAGTAAATCTGAAAAGTGCATCTTTATTGGGTATAAGGATGGTTTAAAGGGTTATAAGCTTTGGAACCCAGTAACAAGGAAGGTTGTGTACAACTGAGATGTGGTGTTTAGAGAGGTGAAAGATGTTATTAAACATGAAGTCCAACCAAAGGAACTTAAGAAGATAGAGTTTGAGCTAAAGGAGGAAGAATCAGACTCTACAGTAGAGGAGGAATCAGAAGATGAAGAGCCACAAACTCTGGGTGTGAGAAGATCAGTTTGAGAAAGAAGGTAGCCAGAAAGGTATAGTCCATCCGATTTATGTTCAAATTTTGTTTTAACTATTATTGATGATGATCCTGGAACTGTGAAGGAAGTAGTAGATTTAGAGGATGGAAAACTTTGGAAAGAGGCCATGATTGATGAAATGGCATCTTTGCACAAAAATGAGGCTTGGGATCTGGTGGAGTTGCTGGCTGGAAGGAAACCCATTGGTAGCAAATGGGTGTTCAAGAAGAAGACCAATGCAGAAGGAAAAGTGGAGAAATACAAAGTTCGGTCGGTAGCAAAAGGTTATTCCCAGGTGCCGAGAATTGCTTTTGGTGATATTTTTTTCTCCTGTTGCCAAGGTAACTTCTATTAGATTACTTTTATTTGTTGCTGCTGCTTTTGATTTTGAGGTAGAACAGATGGATGTGAAGACAACGTTTCTTCACGGGGATTTGGAAGAGGAGATCTAGATGAAGCAACCTAAAGTATTTGCGGTGAAGGGTAAGAAAGAACTGGTATGCAAGCTAAAGAAGTCTTAGTATGGGTTAAAATAATCACCAAGGATGTGGTATCAGAAATTTGATACATTTATATGGGGACTTAGATTCACCAGAAGCAAAGCATATCATTGTGTGTATTTTAAATTAATTGGTGACCGTGTTATTTATCTGGTCTTATATGTGGATGATATGTTGCTGGTTGGAAATGACAAAGAAATTATCCAGGATTTGAAGACCCAATTGTCCTCCAAATTTGACATGAAAGATCTTGGTGCTCCAAACTATATTTTGGGCATGGAAATTAAAAGAGACCGAGCAAAGAGGAAGCTCTGGTTAAACCAAAGGAACTATGTCGAGACAATACTGTAGAGGTTTAATATGAGGTTAGTAAACCGGTGAAGGTTCCTATCCCTGTAGGTGTGAGGTTATCTGTTGAAAAGTGTCCCAAGACACAAGAAGAGGAAGAGGACATGTCCTGTGTTCCATATGCAAGTACAATCGGTAGCCTGATGTATGCAATGGTCTATACTAGAGTAGACATTGCACATGCAGTGGGAGTATTGAGTAGGTTTATGTCAAAGCCAACGAAGGAGCATTGGACAACAGTGAAGTGGGTTTTCAGGTATTTGCGTGGCACTAGTGATTATGGTTTGTGCTACCAAGGAAGATCAGGATTGGACAGAGTGTTGGATATTCGTGGCTTTGTTGATGCAGACTGGGCTAGAGATATGGATCAGAGAAGATCTACAAGTGGGTATGTGTTTAAACTATTTGGAGGTGCACTCAGTTGGATGAGTACGAAACAATCTGTGGTGGCACTATCAACTACAGAGGAAAAATACATGGCAGCCACTCATGCAAGCAAGGAAGCAGTTTGGTTGTATAGATTGTGTTCAAGAATGGGGTTAGTACAAGAAGCTATAAGGATAGACTGTGACAGCCAAAGTGCAATTTTATTGGCAAAGAACCCTACATATCATTTGAAGACAATGCACATTGATGTTCAGTATCACTTTGTGAGGGATATGATAGAAGACAAAAAGGTGTTGCTGGTAAAGGTGGACACTTTGAAGAATACTGCAGATTCATTGACAAAATCTGTGAGCTCTGAGAAGTTCTCTTGGTGTAGAGAAACAATGGGCATTGTAGGGCTAGATAAATGACTAAGCTCTCTTGTGGCTCCTTGTGGAAAGAAAACAACAAGTGGGAGAATGCTGGGTTGTGTTATATTCTTTCCACGACTAGCCCACGTAGTTAACCAGGGGGTTAGAGGGCAGGTCATAGGGGGTTTGAGGGGTACTTGTAACCCCACTCTATGGGGTTCAGGGCAGCGCCCCAGAAAATTTTGGTTTTGGAACCTATGTTAGGTTGGGCGGACCCACTTATGGTTTTGTGCATGATTTTCACACCTGTTTTTGGACGCGATAGTTTTTGGTCCATGGTTTTTGATGTGATGGTTTTCGGTCCATAATATTGGATTCTTCGGCATTTATAAATATGTATTATAACATTGAAAGGAACATAATGAAAAATCAAGCTGGTAGTCCCATTTTTGCGATCCAGGGGAAAATCTATGTGTATATGTGTTTTATGTGTTATGCTCTTGCATTTTTATTTTATGTGTTTTAGAATTCGTATGCAAGTAATTACTGTAGGGGTTTAAAACCTACAACAATGAGGCTCAAGGGACTTTTTATTATTGAACAATAAGAGAAAACCCTAAACAACCAAAACCCTAACCCGAGGAGATGTAACACCAAGAGTTTATGGGCCCTATTGGGGTTAGTTGGACAACCAACTTCCCGGGGTCGGGACTTGGTCATATTATCTCCCTTTGAAGCACATGATACCTCGTTGGAAAGATATCTCTGGGGAATATGACGGAAAAGATGATTTTTTTGAAAAAATTGTTGGTGTAGATTGCCAAAAAAAGTCGTTTAGGGCCTCAAAACGGCTCTGTAAGTTTAGGACTCGAAAAACTGCTAAAAATAGTAAAGTATGCTACAATAAAGGAAACTAAAAAACTAAAAGAAACAATGGTGGGGGTCCAAGTGGAATTGGCGGGTGGCCACCAATATCCACCTGGATTATTCCTCCCCCTTTAGGAAGCAATGGTCCCCATTGCGTTGAGTTCCTCCATGAGATGAGGAAAATTCTGCTGAACTTGGTCCCTGGTGAGCCACTTGCCTTGGTGAAGGAGTTGGCCTGCTTTGACAAATCAATACAATTAAATCTTCTGCTGACAAGTGTGCTTGATATGTGTATCCATGATCCGATCAGTTGTAGCTTGTTCCATGCAATCTGAATTTAACTCTGTTGGTGTGAGTTGTTTTCTAATGTTGGATGTGTCTAGTAATGGTGGAAAGTATGGCTGAAGGCGGTCCACATTGAACACTGGGTGCAGGCCAAGGAAAGGGGGAATGCTGAGCTCAAATGCATTGTCTCCCACAACCTTGGTAATGGTGTAAGGACCATACTGGAGTGGTATGAGTTTCCGATAGGCTCTGGTAAGGTGTTCCTTTTGAAAATGCAACCAGACTTTGTTGCCTACCTGAAGCTTGTGTGGCACCCGATGTTGATCATGTCAATGCTTGTACTTGGAATTTGATTTCTCCAGAATGTCGTGGACCTGCTGGTGGATATGTTGGATGTTCTCAATGAAGTTTTTTGCCTTATCTGTTTTGGACTGGACATGAGTCGAATCTGCCTGAGTAGTTGCAAATGGCATGGCCACATCAATGGGACATAGTGGCTGGAATCCCAAGCCCACCTGAAAAGTGTTGTGGCCAATCAAGCTGTGGAGAGCCCGGTTATAACTGTGCTAAACATAGGGGAGGCCCTCATCCCATGTGTGTGGATGATTTGAGTTGTACATGCACATAATGTGTAGGATCATCCTATTGACAACCTCTACCTCGCCTTTAGTTTGGGGATGGAAGTCTATGGACTTAGTGAGTTTGATGTCTAGCATCGATGAGAGACTAGACCAAAATGTACCGAGGAACCTGCTGTCCCGATCTGAGATGATAGACTGTGGGATACCAAAGTGTACCCACACTCATTCAAAGAAGAGTTTAGCAGTGGCTTCTCCCGTGATATTCTTCTTGCAGGTCGCCATAATGGCCATATTTGAGAACCTGTCGGCGACCACAAAAACACAGTCGTTTCCATGCTTAGTAGAAGGAAGGCTCGACATGTAATCCATGGAGATGGATTCCCAAGGTCGACTAGGGGTAGGCAGCAGAGTATATAGGCCTTGCTTCTTGATGGTAGGTTTGACAATGGCGCAGGCAGTGCAGGATCTGATGTACTTCCCAACATCCTGTCAAAGATTTGGCCAATAGAAATACTTTTGTAGTTCTGCCACTGTTTCTCAACCTGAAAATGTGCAACAACCCGACTGTAGTGTGCTTCCCAAATCATCTTGGCACTCTCACCTAAAGGAACAAAAAGGTGACCCAGGTGGCATAACAGGGCATCATGGAGTTGAAAATCTGGAGCATGCTAACCCTCCAAGAGTGTCTGGTATGTGTGGCCAAATTCTAGGTCACTTTTGTAGAAAAGTGGCCAATCAGAAGTCTCGTTCCCATAAAAGTTCAGCATGGTGGTTAACGCCATGATTGGCGGTCGACTGAGGTAATCTACAACATTATTGGTGTTGCCCTTCTTATACTTGATATTCAAATGGAAATGTTGCAGGTATGTGGACCACTTCTGATGGCGATCATTCGACAACTTCCCTTGCGTCTGTATGAACTGCAGGGGCCGGTGGTCTATGTGGATGACCATTTCCTTCCCCAAAATGTAATGCTTCCATTATCGATAGACCTACACAATGGAATACATCTCTTAGTCATAAGTGGGATACTTTTGGACTGTTTCTGAAAGTGTCTCACTGTGATATGCCATTGGATGCCCGTGTTGAGTAAGGACTGCCCCAATAGCATAGTCAGAGGCATATGTCTCGATCACAAATAGTTTTTGCAATTCGGGTAATGCGAGCACTCGTGCTGAGTAGAGACGATGTTTCAACTCTGTGAATGCCTTTTGTTGAGATTTAGACCAAAATAATTTTTCTTTTTCTCCTCCCTTGGTGACTTGACTCAAGGGTCAAGTGATATGAGAAAATCCTAACACGAACCTGCGATAGAAATTGGCAAGACCTAGAAAGTTGCAGAGCTCTGTCAGAGTGGTTGGAGATGGCCAATACTGAATGACTTGGATCTTGGCTGGATCCACATGCATCCCCCGTTCATTAATAATTTATCCCAGATATTGAACTTGGATCATGTCAAAAGTGCATTTCTCCAAATTGGCACATATCTTGTGTTTCCACAGTGTTTGGAGAACCTATCGAATGTGGTGGAGGTGATCTTCCCAACTCTCGCTGTAGATCAGGATGTCATCCAAGTATACCACTACAAATGAGTTGGTGAATGGCCACAAGATGTCATCCATAAACCTCATGAAGGTTGCAGGAGCATTCGTTAACTTGAAAGGCATAACCAACCATTCGAAAAGGCCCTCCTTGGATTTGAAGGCAGTTTTCCACACATCGAAGGGTTTGATTGGTACCTGGTGATATCCTGAATTCAAGTCGATCTTGATGAAATATTTTCCCCCTTTTAGTTGGTCTAGAAGGTCATCAATCCGTGGGATTGGGTACCTATTCTGGACAGTGATCTTGTTGAGCGTCTGATAGTCAATACAAAGTCTCCAAGTCCCATCCTTCTTTTGTACCAATAGGATCGGGCTCCCACAGGGTGATGAACTCAATCAAATGTGACCTTTCTGTAGTAGTTCCTAAATCTACCTCTTGATTTCATCGTTCTCCAGAATGGAGCGCCGATAGATTGGTCCATTGGGCAGCGACGCACCTGGGGTTAGATCGATGTAGTGCTTGACCTGGGAGTGCAGAGGAACCCCTGTGGGGGAGGTGAAGATGCCCTCGTACTCCTCCACGACCTTGTCCATTTGTAGTCGTCATGTGGAGGGGCCCTATCTGGAGGTCGTGGCCACCGTCTTCTTCTTTCCCTGAGGGTGTATCATAAGGAAAACAAATTTCCCGATTTTGGAAATGAGATTATTGCATTATTTTACAGTAACCAAAGAGATGGCGGTAGGCAGTGCTATCTTCAGTATCCTGTACAACTTATTTCCCAAAGTAACAATAAAAACATGAGGCCTTAATTCATACACAACATGTCACTTCCACAAGTATGGTAGGCATAATAATACATCACAAACATTAAGGGGAGAAACATCACATATTACCTCATCCGTGAAGGGCTTGATATTGTATGGAAGGTGACACTAATGGCTCACGCGAAGATCTCGTCCTTGGTGAATCCACCTGATGGTGTACGGTTGGGGATGTGTTGTGGTCAATAAACCTAGCCGCTTCACGACCTCTGCTAGAATGAGGTTCTTTTGGCTCCTGCTGTTGACTATGAACTGTAGTGAGGAACCCTTTACCCACATTTGGGAGTGGAAGAGGTGCTCCTCCTCATCTGAATCTTCGGGTTCCTCCTTCTGGATCTTCGGGTGGAAACGTTGGCATTGGGCTCCACATTGATAATCTTCTTCCCTTTGTCATTCACCTTGTCGAGTTTTGAATTAGAGTCGGAACATGCATCTGATTCCGAAGCCTTTAGCTTGGACACCAGTGACTGCTTGGCTCGACACTCACTTGTATTGTGAATGGAGCTCTTATGGAACTCACACCACTTTCCCATGTCCTTCTTCAGCTTTGCGGTGTTGTTCTTTGCTTGCAGCCTTGGAGGGTTATCCTGGGCTACCCTGCCTTGGATTTTTCCTTTGTTCTGTAGTTTGGGGGCACCTTTCCCTTGCATTAGATTTGCAGATCCAAAGTCTCGCTTCTTATGTTTAAACTTCTTCTCGATCTTGACAGTATCGGTATGCCGTGCCGAGTGAGGAGATGTCCTGGAACTCCACCTCATCCTAGATGTACCTGTGTAGGCAACCATGGTATTTGAGTACCAAATGCTGCTCAGTATCCTGGATACCCAACTTTGTGTGAAGGGTATGAAAAATATTGGTAAACTCTAGCATGTCTTGGTCCCTTCCCTGCCGCAGCATGGTCCACTTTATGTATTTATCTTCATAGCTTCTGATAGGGTAGTACTGCTCCTTGATGACATCCTGGAATGAATTCCAAGTGGGTGTAGCTAAAAATAGTGAGGCCGTATTTTCATCCTTCTTCTCGCAGTATGTTTCCCATCAATCCTTGACATGGGGGGCGACTTTGAGAAGAGCGAAAGTAATATTTTCCTGTCCGAAAAAATCATGAAAAGAAAAATACCCTTCTAGCAGACTTAACCATTTATCTATAGCGTCTGCATCTATCTGACCCTCAAATGTGGGAATGTCAAAGTTAACTTGTACCTTAAAGGGTGTGGCGCTTCCAGAGTAGCAGTTGGTAGTAGATGTGTTGCCCTTAGGTAGCCGCTGAAGGATCTGGGAAAATTTGTCCATCATTGTGTTTCTTTGTCACTCGAGGGCCTCTTCGAGCAAGATTTTGATAGGATCTCCTGTCCCCTCATCTTTCTTTTCATCTGCCATGGGAGGCTGTTGGGATTTGTGAGGTTGGTCTTGTAAAAGGTTCGACCAGTTCAAGCCCTAACTCCTTATATCTCGACCTCGTTCGGGACATGCAAAGAAAAATAGATAAAGAGCAGACCGCTCTAATACCACTGATCCAGATTTAAACAGGAATGCAATAAATTACAGATGTAACCATAAATACAAAGATGTAGCAGAAATAATACTTCATTTCATTAATTTAAAATACTGAAATATGCCTAGTAATAGAAATGGAAATAAAGTAGCTCGGGCGATGGTAGCTTATCCCTCAGAAGAGATGTGGCAGCTACATGCCTCAGAACTGCCTTACAATGAGGCTCAAGGGCCTTTTTATTATTGAACAATAAGAGAAAACCCTAAACAACCAAAACCCTAACCCGAGGAGATGTAACACCAAGAGTTTATGGGCCCCGTTGGGGTTAGTTGGACAGCTAACTTCTTGGGGTCGTGACTTGGTCATATTATCTCCGTTTGACGTGCATGATACCCCATTGGAAAGATCTCTCCGAGGACTACGACAGAAAAGACAATTTTAATACAAAATTGTTGGTGGTAGATTGCCAAAAAAACGTCGTTTAGGGCCTCAAAATGGCTTTGGAAGCTTAGGACCCGAAAAAATTCTAAAAATAGTAAACCGTGCTACAATTAAGGAAACTGAAAAACTAAAATAAACAATGGTGGGGGTCCAAGTGGAATTGGTGGGTGGCCACCAATATCCACCTGGATCATAGTTGATTATATGTTTATATGCATGCTTAATCTAATGTGTTGCTAGAGAATATATGTGCGATTTATTAATTGAAGTAATAATTGGTAAAAATCATATATAGATCACACTATCGATTCACCCCCCCAATCTCAGTAGTTCTCAAAGGTTTCCAACAATTGGTATTAGAGTGAGGATCTTGGTTGCAGCTTGATCGATGGAGAGTAGATCTGGGGTTTGTTGGCATAAATTGTTTATTTTTTTAATTTATTTTTTCTCCACCTGGATCATAGTTGCTTATATGTTTATATGCATGCTTAATCTAATTTGTTGCTAGAGCATATATGTGTGATTTATTAATTGAAGTAATAATTGGTAAAAATCATATATAGATCACACTATTTATTCACCCCCCCAATCTCAGTAGTGCTTAAAGGTTTCCAACAATTGGTATGTGGGACAAGATAGAATCCATTTTTGGTGATGGCACCAACAACAAAATTGAAAATGAGAAGAAGAAAAAGAAGAACAAGAATAAGAAGAAGAACAAGAAGAAGGGCCTTCAAGATCAAGAATCTTAGCCACAAGTGTCTCAATCTTCTAATGCACATGATTCAGTGGATGATGAGAAGAAACCAAAAAATCATGAACCCAAAGGTATAAACATTGATGATTTTCTTTTGAGATATAACTTTGACTTAGATTTAGATCATGCTGAAGCACAAAATGAAGATGAGAATGCTATTAAGGGTCATAGAGATGATATTTCAAGACTAACAACTACATGCAAGGATCAAGAAAAAATATTGCAGATTTGTGATTATAAGGAGGCCAAGCTCAAGGAAGTGATTGTGAGCTTAAATTTAAATTGGCAGAAGAAGAAATAGTTGAGGAAGGTATGCAGAAGAAATACCAAGTGAAGTTTTAAGAGGTTGAAAAATTAGAAGCTAAAGTGGTTTCCTTGAGAAAGCAGCAAAAGATGGAGAAGAGTATTGTAGCCTTGGATAATTTGCTTGAGATCCAAAGATCACCATTGGATAAATCTGGTCTTGGATTTCAAAAGGGTGAGTCTAGTTTTCATGTAGGAAAAAACAACAAAGACTAACCCAAGAAAACTGTAGCAAACAATACCAGCAGAAAAAGTGAGATCCAAGGAAATAAGAAGCAGATCTAGTAGCCAATTAGCAAACAAAAGAACCAACAACAAAAAATAAGTAGAACCAATAGAAGAAAATCTCAAGGACCAACTACATTCAAAATATCCTTTTCTTCTAGAGATGATCGTGGCAACTCCATTATATTTCAAAGGAAGAAAATTCCTTTTATTCCTTTGATGCATGAGATATAGTGCTACAATTGTCACAAGTTTGGGAATGTTGCAACAAATTGTTGGAGAAGAATGTATAGTCCATATCAAAAAGATTCTAGCAATATCAACAGCCAAGGAGAATCACCAACATGTATACTTTTGATTTTTATGATTATTGTTACTCATGTCACCTATTTTTCCGTAAGGCATCTGATTGCAAATCTAACCGATGGAGGAGAAGCACATTTCATGCACAATTTAGATCTGGCATGAACAATAGGAGAGTTGATCCTCTTGGTCATGTGGAGTGCTATATTTTTCATAGATTTGGCCATATGGAAAGAGATAGTTTGCTGCCCCGTTACTCAAGACAAATCGTCAAAGGCAACAAAAACAAGAGGATCTAGCACAAAACCAGTGAAGCAAGAGAAGAAGTAGTTGAAGGAAGAGAAGAAGAAGGTGAAAAAGGATAATAAGCAGCCCAAAACTGTGTGGAGAAAGAAGGAGCAACAACTCTTCAACTAGTGAAGATCATTCCCTCATGCAATCCATGATTATTCATGCATACGTATAGAGGACTGTAGATCATGAGAGGTGCACAACCTCAGGAAGAGCTTCTGACAATTGTTGCAGAAATAGATGATGAGTTCATTTAGCCTCGTGCACATTTAGGTCCACATGATAAACCCGTATTATTGGATTTATATTGAGCTAAGGGGGAGATACGCATGGTATGAATTTACATGTGATATTCAACATTTTCTTCATTGTTTTTCACTCAGTAATTTGTGGAAGATTTATATGTGTTTTCATGAGTGGGAAAGAACACATTTTTTCAGTCATGTATATGATTTTGGTTTCCAGTGATAACTGGTTGAAAATATGTGCAACCATTCATAGTTTTTTATCATTCCCCTGGCCATGTATACAGATGAAATGTGACATGGACCTACAATGTGTGAGCTGTTGTATGATGTTTACTACAACCATGTATTTTCTATTGTATCATCATTATGTATTGGAATTGAGTCCAGTCAATAGTATGTTGAGTCATCTTGATGATAGGATTGTTATGGAGGAATCATATGGAGTCATTTTGTAGCTACATGAATGGGCTAATGATGATGTAATTGTCATGATGTATTATGTATTTGAGTCATTGGTCCATAGGAGATGATTATAGCAGCCATGTATTTCATTGATATATTCATGTAATATGCTCATGGAGCCATTTACTTGTATTGCACTATCTTTGGGGTCACATAGCCATGAAACATGAGGTCATGTTATGATCATATGAGTTATGTATGAGGTCTTATGTCACTGCTACAACCATGTATTTATCATTGTATATGTCACTTGATTCATGGTCATGTGGAGTCTCAGTCCATATGGTGCTTCTATTTGTCAAAGGAAGCATTATTTGCAGTGGAAGCAATCATTTCAGCCCAACAATTGGTATCTCTACAACTTGGAGATGGCATGTGTTCAGGGGGAGCACTATTTTCTCTTATTACTTCAGCCATACATTGTTGGCATTATGATCCACTTGGAGGTGTTCATGCTATGCCTCATACTATGCTATGACAATGGGGTTCTTGGCTTCATGAGATGAGATGTTATGATAGTTGCTGCTATATATTTATGGGGGAGATTATGTGTGGTTGCCTCATATGGATATTGTTGCATATTATATGATGTTGCATATGTTGATGATGGTTGCCTTATGTTGGCATGATGTTGCTTACTGCTACTAGTAGTTGTTGGTTGGTATTTTTCTCTGAATGGTGATTGGATATTATGCTGCTTGTTGCTTATATGGAGGCATGGATGATCATTGATTGTATTATATTTCAGCCATGTAGAGATGTATTTCTCCAGTCTTTGTTCTTCATTCCTTGCTACTTATTCATATGGATTTGACCCTTTTCCATTGATGTCAAAGGGGGAGATAATTTGGATGGATATAATGCAACTTATGTCTTGGAAAGCATATGGAGATTGGCCTCACATATTGATAAGGTTGACATGAATTCCAAAGGGGGAGTTTGTTGGCATTGTTGTGTCTTCATTAATGTCAACAAGTTCATGGTGCTACTTGTCATGTGCATATGTGTTTGGCTTAGTGGTCATAATGGTTGGCATTGATGTCAACATTATGATGTCACTCATGTTGGTATGTGTTGGAATTGATGTTGGTCCTATGATGATGGCATACTTGATGGCGCACTCATTATGTTCAGTGATGGAATTGGTTTGGTTGATAGTGCTGCTATAGATACATGATGCAGATCTACATGTGATGGTGATGGTTGATGGCACACTAGTTGGGTTGTCAACTAGGTATTCATTTACGTCTTCATGATTATGCTTCATGGAGATGAATTTTTGCAATGTGATGGCTTGATGATGATGATGTTGATGTTGTAGATGTGCTACAAAGGTTTGCTGGTCTGTTCAAATGTGTTGAAGCTTGTTTAGAGGTTTGATGGAGAGTGGAGGAATTTTTGGCACACTTATCAGACTTGTTTGTTGGCCCTTGTAGGTCAACTTGGCATTGACACTCAGGAGGCATGTTTGATTCACTTGTAGATGCGTCATAGGCCATGTCAAAGGAATGGAGGCATGTACAAGAGCTAACGAAGAGCTTCCAATAGGTGACAAAGGTTTTGAGATGAAGGCATGATGTTTTCCCTCAGTTTTAGCCATAGTTGCATGCATACAACTCTATGGGAGAATCTCGACACTGATAGAGGAGCCTATGTGAGTGATTATAGGCTCAGTTGCATAGAGACAATGTTATGGGAGTGATTGAGGGATTTGACAATATTTTTTGTGCATTCCTTGCACTTTTCGGAAGGAAATTAGCAAGGAGATTCCTAGAGGCTTCCATAATTGTTTTAAAAAGTCAGAAATGGTTTGAAAAGGTCCTCTCATGATGTGAATGAATTTAGTGCACAAGTAGTGGCCTTATTGGATTTATTTGGTCCAATTTGTGCACCTTTGATCTTAGCCCTAAGCTCAATTTCGCCCTACATGTTTTATATACCTGATCTTGGTGCTAAACATTGGTTGATTGAGTTAGATGTTGAATGTATGTGTGGAGAGAAGGGTGAATAGAGAGATTATTCTTTAGACCTTGAGTAGAGTCTAAATGCTTCAGTCTATGAGTGTTAATGATTGAGTAGTGAGAAAATATGAAGCATGTTGTAGTATATATCATATTTGAAGCTAATGGGGTAGAGATTGGTTGGAGAGTTTTGTATGCTGCTAGAGCATATATTGGTGATACTCTCACACTTGTTTTTGCAAGAGCTGATATTACATTTGGGAATAGCCTTAGTGTTGTATGTTGCTAATTGTAGTATGAAACAATTACATTCCGATGTGAGGGTTTGATATATATATGTATGTATGTATTAGTTTTTTGGGGCCACAATTTTACTTGTTTATATTCTATTTGATGATGAGATCTTGCTGCTGAGAGCATGTATCTAGAATTGATTTCTTGTTGAGCATAGTGTCCTAGATTCAGTTTGGAAATAGAAGAAAGGAGGTCTGCATAGCAGTGAGGAGCAGTGACTTCATGGAGGTGGAGTAGCGAGATCGAAGCTTCAGTGAAAGGAAAAAGTTTCTCAATCCATTAGTAGTTGGATAGTCCAATCGGAGTTGGGCGAGGATCGATTGATCATGGTGGCTTTTAGTGGATGGTAGTCCATAGATCCATAGAGAACAGAGTCTTCCGAGCTGATCAATAGTATTGAGTATCTTAGCCAACGAGTGTTGGAATTTTTTCTATGAGGTCGAGTGTCCATGCTGATGGGAGTCCACAAGATATGTAAAAGACCAATTGCTTGACTAATAGAAATTCAGAGCAGAGTAGCAGCAACAAGGGTGTTTTTTCTCCTGAAAGGGTTTCCACCAAAAATCGTGTGTCTCTTGTGTGGATGTGCTTTTGACATGTTGATTATTGTTTCTCTCATGGTTATCTTGTTTTAGCTCCTTATACATTTATATGCATGGATAACCTAATGTGTTGATGGAGTATATATGTGTGATTTAGGAATTGAAGTAATAATTGGTAAAAATCATATATAGATTACACTACTGATTAGGCCTCCCCCTTTCAGTAATTCTCAAATGTTTCCAACACAATATTGATCATAAAGCTTTGCATTGAGTTGAAACTTGGCCCAAAGTAGAAAAAGGAGAAGAAGTCCAATTATTCCTTCACTGGATCAAGGTGTTCCTTG
This sequence comes from Pinus tabuliformis, assembly GCA_031772625.1. Lineage (NCBI taxonomy): Eukaryota > Viridiplantae > Streptophyta > Pinopsida > Pinales > Pinaceae > Pinus > Pinus tabuliformis. Next base: position 601,991,499 of record CM062812.1, on the reverse strand, counting down.
GGGGTTCTTTGATGGTGCCTCTCAGGGCCATTTTCTTATGCATGAAATTGGAGTGGTTTTACACCTCTTGGAAGCATTGCTCTCTTTTAAATGGACACATTTTACTCATGTGCTTAGAAAAATAAACAGAAAAGCATGTTTCTTCTCCAAAGAAGCTTCAGAGCTCATGGTGGGAACAATGGGCATAACATAATTTGTGGATGGAGAGGAACATGAAAATATTGAATTTCGTTTCTGATCAGTACTCTTTTCAAGGTTTTCTACTAGTGTTTCTCATTTTTGGCTGGAATGATGTTGTCGTGCTATGATAATATTATTTTTTTAACAACACTAAATGTTTGTTCAAATATTTAACTTTTAGGCAAAAGGGAGATGAAGAGAGGATAATATAATTTTTGTTGTTTTTTATTTTTGAAAGATGGAAAAGTAGACATGAAAATTTTTGTCCTCACCAATATCATGTATACTCATCCCTTATGAATATTAAGGTTTTTTTATGATTTTTTTTTTTTTTTTAATGAATAAATGTAATTTTATTATGTTAATAATTAATGTTAATAACTCATCTATCATTTAATCCTTGATCCAATAGTTGTATGGTTGCATATAAAATTGTCTATGTATGAAATGCTATATTAATATAAGGTGAAGTATAAACATTTTACATTTTGGAATTTTCATTGGAATTTACTAAGATATTTTTTCATGAGATCACAATTTTTTTGTTTAAACACTTTAGATTTTATAGATTCAACAACTAAAAAGTATAATTCCAACAAATTATGACTTGATTTCTAACAAAATTCAATCCTCTAATCTAATGCTAATACAAATCACTGACTATATTTGATTATGATAATTTATATGTATTCTTAGTTAAATATAGCTTTATTATACTAGTGGTTAATGCTCACAATGATTCAATATATATTATTGATCATATTCCTAAAAACCTTCCACAAACATAAATTTATTTTAACTCTGGATTTAACAAAAACTAAGAAGGATCAAATCTTTCAAGATGCAAACGTCTTTTGATGTGCAAAATTTCAGGAAATATTTGCATGTCAAGAGATTTTATCCCTCTCAACACTTCATAACCTCATAATAGATTTAACTAACAAAATTTAAACATGAAATTCTAAAATATCATGGTTAGAAATATGAATCATTATTATTTTAATTTATATGATAATATGTATTTATAATTTATAACTACTATTCATATTTCTCTCTCATACACATTGAAATATTCTTATTTTTTATTCTATTCAAACCCTCATAATACATATAACTACAAACACATTTATGTGATTTTTTTTTTACGTTTATGGTAATTTTTTAATTTTGGATGTGATATTATTACCATAAAGGATAGATATTATTGTGTCGATCATGCACTCTCAAAGGAATTGTGGCTAGTTTTAAAGCATAAAAAGTTTCCAATTCCTTTTTAGCCTATGAGAAGTTCGGTAACGTATAGGCACCAACTTGAACATGAAACTCGATCCATGCTTTCTTTGAAACTTTTCTCGATTCAACTGTTATACATGTTCCTATAAATTGGTAAGCTACTTCTTTACAAAGAACGCTATTTGGAATGTAAAGAGTCAAAGCTTGAGGGGCACCATAACATCCATAAACCTTGATATATGTGAAATTTTCTTTAGAGAACCAATCTCCGATCCATGATAAAGAATCTATGGTTGAATGAGACATTTTGGGGATTTGAGAACCAAAGATAGCATGATGGACAAGAATAAATCACATAATGGAATATTTCATAGAAATGATCAAAATAATTATTTTCCCACAGCTGATTGTGATGTAAATAAATTGGTAAAGGCTCAGCAAGTTTCCATTTCCAGCCCATTGCTAGAAAGGCATCAGAGAAATAGATGCATCTACAATGGAAATAGACATATAAAATGGAGGATTAAAGGTGTATTTTTTTCTGCTTTTTGAAAGAGGGAACATGAAGGGAAATTTTACTGGACAAAATGTGTGTGTGTACAAAACTTAGAAAAATAGTTTACTATAAGTATTCAATCTCTATATTGTTATGTTGACACCTTGAACAATCATCCATTTTTATTTTACTTACCTAGTTAAAAGAAAATCCCCGCTCAGAAACTTGATTTTAATGCTTAATCTAGTGAATTTACTATATATTATTTTATTATTTTTGGTTTGTAGGATTAGATTTTTGATCTTCTTTTTGTTTTGAATTTGACAGGTCATAAATTGGTGTGTAATTTATGTTTAATGCACTAAGTAGGTTATAAAATTTTGCTTCTTTTAGTATGATGTTTTCTCAATTTGAAGGCCACCATCATCTTATCCTTATATAGATATTTCCAAAGATATACATTTTTTCTTATTCCTAATATAGGACACAAAGTCACGATATTATCACCATGTTCTACTAATGTGGTAGATTGCGCGTCCCCTTGATCTATATGAAAATAAATTGTATTGAATGTGCTAACAGGTATCTGATACATATTTTTTGTAAATTAATATTTTATTGCCTCCAAATTTCTTCAAAACAAAGTACAATATCTAGCCATATAGTGTTTTCTCATAATAATTTGTAGGTGGTTTCAATTTACCTCAAAGGAAACCAGATATTTTAACTACCTACACATTAAAATTAATCTAAAAAAATAGACATTCTTAGTATATCCTAACAGCCCAAAACATAGCTTTAATAAAAGGACATGAAGGGTGTCTATATTATTCCTTGTTCCTTTGGGACCCCCTATATTGGTGAGATGGGACACTCTATTAATCAAAGGATTAATGAGCACGCAGCTGACCTAAAGCATGGGAGAAAAAAGTCTTTTGCACTAGCAGAGCATGCGGAGAAGACCAAGCATCATGTTTGTATTGAGGAGGCCAAGGTTATTGCAAGGGTGGTGTAGTTCCATCAATGAAAATTTAGGGAGGATATTGAGATTGAAAGAAGACAAGCAATCTCAACAGAGATGACGACTAGAAGATTAGTAGTTGCTGGATCCCGACCCTCTCTTCCTAGTCGTTGCTTCCTCGTCCTCCCCTTCCTCTATTAATATCTTTTTCTTGATTTTTTCCCCCTTGTTATCCCTTATCCTGCTTTCTTTAGCCGTATTTCCTTACTCCTCTTTGGAATTCTCCCTTGGTTTATTTTATTTCAGAGACAGTCCTTTTCATGAATATTTAAATAGGTTAAATTATCTAATATTTAAATCGCAAGTTGATGTTCCCATCAAACAACTTTACTAATAAATTTATATTAATTAGTTACACAAACCTTTAATAATAATACTATTATTATAACATTATTATATTAATCCTTACTAGTAATAACATCCCTAGATCTATTAATATATGTTCCCATTAGATAAACTAACCATTAATAATAAGAATAATACTTTATTATAACAACAATGATTAATAATATTATTATTAAATCCTTATTGTTACTAATTATACACGTTAAATATTAGTATAAATATTCCCTCTTTTCATGTCTAATCTGAATAATCTAGTTTAAACAATATAACAATAATTAATATTAATTTGATTGTTATTAAATTCCTTACTAATATCCCTAGATCTATTAACACTTATTCCCATTAGATAGATTTTAGTGTTAAATTTATATTAATTAGTTATACAAGCCATTAATAAGAGGATTAATACTATAAATATATCATTAATCATTATTAGTTTAGATTAATATTAAAACCTTTCAATTACTAATAGTTATTATATGTTAACATTTCAATCAAAATATGGTAAACATTCCCTAAATGAAATATTGTTAACCCAAAATCCGTTTTACAAATATTAAAATAATATTCGTTTTAACATAATGATATTATTATAGTTAAACAATTTAAATAGTCAAATCTAGTCATTTCTTGGTCAATTATAGCCATTTTTCAGTCAAACCTAGCCGTTGGACGATCTTCTCTCCCTATTTAATATGCAGCCATGATCTGATTCTTCAACTTGTCTTGATGTTGAACCACACTCGATGGTTTGAAACACGTCGACAAATGTATCATCATGTGATTTACACCGAAAAACTTTTTCTCATAAACTAGATATGGATCACAGAAGCCTCAATTCAACAATTATTTTTTTGGTTCAAATAGATAATAAAAATTCTTGTAAATATTAGTTTAAAAAGACTCATGAATTCGTTTTTTTTTTTTTTTTTTAATCAAGATATTGAGCCTAAGAGAGAGACAGAGGTTAAAATTTAATAACATAGATTTATTATTTAAATTTTATTTTGTGTGATTTTATTCACAAATTGATTTGGTATTTATATTTTATTTTTTTTGATTGGATATATATATATAGAATGAGAATTTCTAGAGAATCATTAACTTCTAACTTCGAAAGATCGACTGCCACAATTACATCTAGTACATCTATTTCATACATGTCACAAACGAGCGAATTATAACATGTATCCAAAGACTTGATCCCTTAGAGCTAGGGAAACAATTGTTCGCCAAACCACTCGAGCTAAGATATTTTTATTAGTAATTTCGTTTAAATAATTTTTGTAAATTGTGTAAGTCTATAGAATAAGTTTATGAACTAAACAGTCTAAACAAAATAAAATAATAAGAATTCATTCTAGATTATAGGATTTTGTTGAAGATTAGTTTTTATGTTAATGGCTTTTAGTAAAACAAAAATAACTATAATCATAAAAAAATGAACAAGTTAGTGAGAGATTTAATTAGTATTCTTCTTATTAATTCATTATTATTTTATTGTTTTGAGAAATTTTCCCTTTAAATATAATATTAATGAATATCTTTCTAAAGAAGTAAATATCAATAATTATATTTAAATTGTTTACATGTGGAAGAAAAGAAAGAAAACTTGGAAAAAGAAGAACCTATAACCATCCAATGACTTACAAAGCTATTATTATTATTATTTAATAACATTTCCAAAAAATATATCAGAAGATGAATAGGAAGATGAAAGTAGCTGCAACTAAAGAAAAGTAAGAAGATTAATAATTAAAGGCTACTCTTTCTATGGTTTGGGGGTTGCAAATGTTGTAATCAAGATGATATATTTCTATAAGGTATAGTATAGTTTTGAAGATCCGTGGGTTGAAAGTCAAATCTTGAAACTTGTATATTTCTCTTAAAGTTTTAAGAAGGATTGAAGACTTAATGGCTGGAAAATATGTAATTCTTTCTTATATATTTTTATCAAGTAAATTTTAGATTCAGGACTGATGGACTTTGCTTGAATTTGATATTGAAGAACTTTTTCTCAACATTTAATACAAGTAAAAGCTTGTTCATGATCAATGTGTCAAATTGTGCATTTTTTTCAATTATTTTATCAAGTTCTATTCGTTATTGAGATTTCTTAATGAAATATGGTAATCTGATTGTGAATTTGGTTGTAGAGATATTTTCTAATAGCATTTATGTGGAAATTATTCACATTCATGTTATTTGAATATTCAATATGGTTTATAGTGGAGAATAATGAACTTCTTCTTGTTTTCCATTAATGAATTACATGCTTATAATCAATTTCTTATCGTTGTTAGTTTATGATTAGATATAATGTTGCATTTGCATAATTAGATAAGATTTCATTTCGGATTTAGAAGAAATTTAACATGAAAGTATCCTTTCGAGGAGTAATCTATTTAGTAATAACTTAATTGACATATTGGTGGAAATTGCTACACTAAACAAGAGCAAGTCTAACTAGGACATTCCATCAGGAAATTCTCCTTTATTGCTAGATACATTTTTTCGACTATCAACAATTTGGCACTAGGAGGATAAATGATAACCTAAACTTATACAACTATTTTTTTCAATGTTTTTTAGTTATTAATGGCTCCTTCCCAACGAACTATATGCATGGATGTATTTCTAGTTCTGTATCATGTAGCATTCCTTTAAATATAGTTAAGTTATTGTCAAAAGTGAAATTTAATGGTGAAAGTTAAACATCTACATTCGAACATGCTTTTCAATTTATTTATAATTGTATTTCTCATAATATTATTCATCAAGGTGTCCTATGTAGGTTGTTGACTCTTAATTTGCAAGGCCAGGTTAAGAGCCAGTGTGAGACATTGTCAGGAACCTTTATTAATATATTAGAACAATTTATAGATTACTTTTTATTTTCTTTTCAAAATTACAATTGTGATAAATTCTATTATTAATTCCAAGATATTAGAAAAGAATAATATGAATCAATAGAAAGAATTTTTACAGGGTTTATGCATCTTTACTATATATTTTCTTTAAACTATATGCCTTATATCAGTGAATGATTTCAATATCTTATTTCTCTTTCTAATGAGCAATACCAACTAGTCATTAATAATTCTAAATCATGTAGTGATGGTTTAAATTTATATGAAAATTGTGAACATTCAAAAACTACAATTGAATGATTAATTATGGGCTATTTCTTTGCTTTCAATGATGTATCTGGGAAAACATGTAATTTTAAGGAAAATATATGTGATCTCTGATCAAGTTATTCCACCTACATTTCATCTTGATGAAAAAGACAACTCTTGTACAAAGAGTTTAGATGTATGAATTTACGAGGAAAATTTTTTTTTGGAAATGAAGAAAGTTTTTTATGTTTATGAGAACATGATAGTTACATTGGAATTTAATGAAATTAAAATAAATATTTCTAATCATGATTGTGATTTATAATTAAAACCCCTCAAAAATGTATTTATGAAGGAAGTTTCTTGTGAAGATGTTTCATTTCCTTGAAAGTCATTTCAATCGCTTACTTCTTCCACTTATTATTCCTTGCACCTTGATATGTTTGATGGTTGTGTTACAAAGGTGATCATTTTAGATGCTTTGGAATTTCATTTTGTATGGTTTGACTCTAATAAAGTACAACATGGTATTGACTTATATATAATATATATAAAGAATGAAACATCTCCTCATGGATATTTTAGTTTTAAACCTTAGCAACCTTAGACATGGGAAGAAGGAATTGCTATATCACACATGTTTTAGACAATGTCTTCTATTGATTCAACTACATGTATGATTAATGAAGAGTTTTTGTGTTCAAGTAACAAACTAGATGAGAGTGAAAAATTTCATAAAACAAAGTATGTTAATGGTTGCTTCCCTATTACTAACAAAATATATTATATAATGGTGCAATATAGTTTATGCACATTATTTGATCCCATTAACTCATCTCAAGTTGTTAGTCATGTGAATTACGAATATAAATAAATTTGCTAGAAAACTGAGCCATTTAAATTTCAATTGATGGCCGTGTCATGTTCTCATTATATATATATAGATACCATTTTTTTTTTAACCTATGTAATTAATAATACCATCAAGACTCTCCCACAAGTTATTATTTATGAATAATTTATACATATTTCTCATTAGGCATGTCACTCATAAATCCATTTTAACAACTTGTTGTTCCCCAACAACTCCCCTTTACTTTTTAAGAAAAATGAAGGGTCTCTCATATAAAATTTTGAAAATATCACCTTATTTTGCATTTGAATACCTATTTTTAGTGATTTTTGGTTTGCTTATAATTTTTTTTATTTATGATATTTCTATCATCTTCGCATTGTTGAGATGTTTCCAATGATACAAAATTTACCAAATTTTGACTCCCAAATCAAAAGTTATCATTGTTTGAAGTTTTGTGTTTTTTCACTGTTTTTAGTGAGTTGTCATGCCACATGGAAATTCTCACTATTTTTCCTAATTATTTCATTTTGGATATATATATATATATATATATATATTGGTCATACCTAGGTCAAGCTTATGATTTATTCAAATTTCATTATTTTCCTCCCAACCCCAATGAGATTTATTAAATTTTATATCTTTCATATCTCTCGACCTTATCTCCCATGCCACCTCACCTCCTCCATGTTGGTAGGATTACTACTTGGTCAACTTACTATTCCACACATAATTTCTTTTTGGGTTGGAAACTTTTATTTTTTTAATGTAACTTATATATATATATATATATATATATATATATATATATATATATATATATATATATATATAGCATATGATTTATTCAAATTTAATTATTTTCCTACCAACCCCAATGAGTTTTATTAAATTTCATATATTTCATATCTCTCGACCACACCTCCCATGTCACCTCACCAAGTGCATGGCACATCTGTGGGGTAAGTTGGGCAAAGATGAACCAGGTGCATCTTCCTTGTCCAATGGTAGTATCTCGAGGATATCTGGCCATCCTCGGGGATCCATGGAGTGTTGTCTACTACTGTGGAGGCTCATGGCTCTCGCCACACACCCTACATGTGCCAATGTAGCCATTTGGAGGATTAGGACCCCGTATAGGGAGACCAAACATAAGATGGAGACCATCTGCAATCTTGCATAAGATCGAATGCGTCTTCTGGCCTTCCAGTACAACAAGTCATTAGGGAAATCGAGTAAATGAGCTTAACAAACATGGACCACAAGTGGGGACTTCATAATGGCATGCTCTTCCATAATGGGCTTTTGGATGTGCCAATGCCTCCTAAACTCCAAATGGGGTTAACCAATTATCCTATTAGGTGGTTTCTACTTCTAAAGGGGATAATATGTTCAAGGTACATCCTTCAAAAGGTGGTGGGAAGGGTAAACCTTGGGTCACATGCTAGGGTACAAGGGTAGCTAATAAGAGGGAAGCCCACACTTGGGTTTATAATGTATAAGAGGGATAAATCGTGGTACATGAGGTGCCCCAAAAGTGATTTTTCCACCCTTCTTTATATGCCTTTTTCCTTTTTATGATTTTCTTTGATTAACTGCTCGGGGCTTAGGGGGAAGAGCATGATGTATAATATATAGTAGTGAATACCCCCTTTTGAGGTAGGGTGGTTTATTGCCCACCAAGGGTTGGGACAATCATGGGTTCCTATATGATGAAGGAGACTCATAGAACCTGTAGGAACTAGGGTGATGGCCATGATGATGGGGTAGAGCTCATGTATTGGCTTTTACCTATGTGATAAATGTTTTTGTCTTGGCCATCTTTTCCATTTTGTGGTACATTTTCCTGTTGAATGTGGCAAAATATGCTTTTATCTTTCATTTCAGTTGCATCAACCTCTGGGCATCATTCCAGGCCTAGCCCAATGTGTGGGCAAGCTAACCGTATGTGGACCCAGTGGAGGAATGTGGACCAAGGTGTGGGAAAGCTAACGCTATGCAGACCCAGTGGAGGAATGTGGACCCGGGTGGGAGAAATGATGAATGATGTAGTAACGAGTGGAAAGAGGGTAATATAAGCATATAAGGAAGCAATACCACGCGATAAAAATAAGGGTTTCCCATGAAATACCATCCCTAAAGCCAAATGGTTGATAAAAGAGATCCCATGGGACTAGAATACAAGGTTAATATCCAAAATGTGTCTAAGGGACAAGGGCACAGACCTAACCCATTCTTTCTGATGAATCCCCCCATTAATCCATGTGCAGAAGTGTCCATGATAAGAAAACTACAATACATTATTACCAAATGATAAGGCATACCTTTATGGTTGGGAGGCCCACCTTCAAACATATGATCATGGTAGATGGGAAAAGGACCACATGGCTAGCTCATGTGTGGGAGAAGTGGCAAAATGATCTAGCTAGTGGCTGCAAGGGGCTGTTGGCTACAGGTTGAGGAACATGTTGAAGAAATTTTTTTTTCATAGGGATATCACCCACAAAATGTTGGGTAACATTTGGCTCCAACTGGGATGTGATCTCTTGAAGAAGTGGACAAAACTACTCGAATGGGCGGTCACAAGAACTTCGACAATATCTTGGTTACTGTAGACCTGTCACTTGCACATATAATAGATGGAAAAACATGGGGCAACACACTTTCGTGACATCTCATGATCACACATGCTATATCTTAGGTGATTAAATCAACAGAAAATAAAATATGAAAATATGCATCTATCTACCATGATAAAAATCATATGACGTTAGTTAGAATTTGGAAATCATCATTCAATGCATCTTACTCTACCATGCATATAATACGAAGTCAATTTTCAAGGAAGGAGGTGATACGACCATGCCACCTCACCTCCTCTAATGTAACTTATATATATATATATATATATATATATATATATATATATATATATATATATATATATATATATATATATATATAGATATATATATATATGAGAAATCATGTGGAATAGTATGTTGACCAAATAGTAATCCTACCAACATGGAGGAGGTGAGGTGGCATGGGAGGTGAGGTCAAGACATATGAAAGACATGAAATTTAATAAAACTCATTGGGGTTCGCAGGAAAATAACAAAATTTGAATAAATCAGAAGTAATATTATGATTTATTCAAATTTCATTTTTTTCCTGCCAACCCCAATGAGTTTTATTAAATTTCATATCTTTCATATCTCTCTACCTCACCTCCCATGCCACCTCACCTCCTCCATGTTGGTAGGATTACTACTTAGTCAACTTACTATTCCACATGATTTCTCGTTGGTTGGAAACTTTTATTTCACCTCCCATGCCACATGACCTCCTCCATATTGGTAGGATTACTACTTGGTCAACTTACTATTCCACATGATTTCTCGTTGGTTGGAAACTTTTATTTCTTTAATGTAACTTAGATTTTTATTTATTTCAAAAGCATTATCACACATGCCTTCCCCATACCTTCTCATTTCACACATATAACATTAGACCCATTAAATTATATAAAGAATAAAAACTCAAGCTTTCCCATGCATGTGGGATATTTGTTTTTAACTTTAGTTGTTCGATGAAACGCATAAACTATTCGATAAATTACGCATAAGTTGTTACATGACTTCAACTTCTGGAGGGAATATCTTGAGCTACAAGGCATGAAATCAAGCCCAGAATAGCTCGTTGCAAAGAGGAAATTGAGGAAAACAATATTAGAAAATTTATTTCAACAATTATTGATGGGACCAACCCATAATACAAACCTTAACTAATCAAGTAACTGTTGATTACAATGATTTATGAATAATAATATTATTAATCAGGGTTTAGCACAGATATTTAGGTTTGGAATTGATTGTTGTATTAATATGTTTGTACGTCGAGAGGACAAGTGTCTAGACCTCAGGCTTTCGTCCCGCATTTGGCTAAACCCTAGGGTATTGGGTTCTCCCGGTCATTTTCACTATGCGCTATTGTTTGTGAGCTCTGCGACTCCGTGAGGGTTTGTCACTGTTCTGCAACTATGTTTGCCTGCGCCGACTGTGGATTCCGTTTGACAATTGTGCATTAATATTGTTTCTCCTTGGTATACGCCTTGTTGGCTTGGTTCTTCTTGTATTTGGTTGAACTGTATGAGGTTCTCATGTTCCTTCGACGGCTCATTGTTCACTGCTTCATTCTGGTTGCTTGGACGGTCCTTTAATTTCATTTACAGTTCCTCTGCTACTTGAATGATTACATAATTTGTTGTTTGAATATGTATGTGCTTGTGCTTAGGTCACGACCTCAATGGGACCCTTCCGTTCAGCAACTGTTCTCTCTGGCAAGGTAAAATGTCTCTCTCCGCTGTAAGTTATGTTCTCAATTTTTCTTTGTGCTAATGGTCTTGGCTCCTGGCTTGCAGGGTTTTTTTTAATGATGGCCACGGTCAATGGTAATTCTTCTTGCCCAGCTTTGCTGTTGAGAGGGTGAGTTCATCCGGCACTCTCATTCCCTTTCTATCAGTCTTTACGCTTGTTGTCTAGTTCTCAAACCCTCGTTGCTAACACCTTGTCGTGCTTCCCTTGCAGGTCTCTGGTCTCCAGTTAGTGTAACCCTCGGCTCCTTCTTCGAGTGGAACCGGTAGGATCTTTCCTTGTTGTCTCTATTTGGTCGAAGGGTTTCTGGTTGTGTTTCTATTGTGCTCGACCTGGTTCGGTTGCAATGCGTTCGATTGTGAACAAATCTAGTTTTCTGGTTCGTTGACTGTGTAATGTGGATTCGGCCATGGGCTGTAAAGAACTTTGTTTTAAGGGTTTGAAACCCTAACCCTCTTCCTATTACTTGGTTTCTGAAGGAGGGTTTCCTCGCCTTCGAAACTGTTGGCTTTAGACTTGTATTTACGTGTTTGAACCCCAATGTGGACTGTAATAATATTTGTGAAAGATTAATGAAAAGAAATTTGGTATTATCGTGCACAGGGTTACCTCTTGCTTATATTCGATGCTGGAACTGTGTTTGTTGATAATGCTTTACTGTAGCATATCTTCGCGCCTCTGTAGCCTCTTTAGCGTGCACAGGAACTATGTGCTTGTCTTCATTTTGTATATCTGTGTCTCGGCTTTAGTTATGCTTCTGCTTGACTTTGTATTTGGGAACTTGCTTCTGTTCAGGAAGGAATTTGACAGATTGTCTGTCTGTTCTTATATTGCATGTAACAAAAATTAGATTATAGGAGATATAGTAGTCAATTCAAATGGATTCAAGAAAAAATAATGTAAAGAAAATATCTTTGTTTCGTATTATTATTCTTTGTCCCGAAAAGAACGAACCCCGTTCATGCTGTGTACAATTGTTTTATAATTCCTTGCAATACAGTTAAGCAAATTGTTGGCAGTTTCTTGTTTAGTTATACAGTTGTCAACTATCTTGCTATTTTGATTCTTTCATTCTGTAAAATACAATGATAATATTTTCTTTCCTATTACTTTGTTGTTTTTTTTTCAAAAGTAAACAACTAGAAAGTTAAACTAAACAAGAGACCAGACAACCAGGTGTCTGCAACTGCTTTTACCTAACTGTACTGTCCCTAACTACTCATTAACAGACAAAAACAAAACATAAAACAGGTTCCTAATACTGTCCTTAATTGACAAACACAAATGAAATTCAAATTGTTGACGATCTCTCCTCCTCGGCTGAGACCAACACCCGGTCATGGTGCCCTTAGCTGGATGCTCCTGCATCAGGCTCCCGGGGTAAAAAGAAATCATGACTCCAGTCCATGAGCTTCTCGACTGAATAACCCGCCTGCTCTATCTGCCTAGCATCAAGCCACGAATTGTCCTCAATAGGACAGTTCTTTCACTTGACCAGGTATTGCAGGTACTCTTTTCGTCGAGTTCACTTAGCCACCTGAGTGTCGAGGATCCTCTTGATCTCAGGAGGCTAAACGTAAGGCATTTGTCTCATCCAAGTATCACTTCCATCTTGGGTGTCCCATGTAGGCTGTGTGGTACTGTCTTCCTCTGAACCAACAGTGTATGGAAATAGGTCTGCTACATTAAAGATGGGTGAAATACCTATTCCTGGTGGCAGCTGTATTTCATAGGCATTTGCTGAAAATTTACGGAGGACTTTGCAGGGACCTATCTTCTTGTACTTCAACTTGTTGTATGCACCTCTAGGGAAGTGTTCCTTGTGCAAATGCACGAGTACTTCATCTCCCACATTAAACTGCACTTCTCTCCATTTCAAATATGCTTGCTGCTTATATTTTTGGCTGTTGTCCTGCAATTTAATTTTCACCTGCTTATGCAAATCTTTCATCACGTTAGCGGAGTCTTCCCCATCAACACTTCGTCTTTCCTACTGTCCCAGCTATCATAATTCGTGCACTTCGCGAGGATGCATGCCATACAAGATCTGAAAAGGACTGCAACCCGTGATGCAATTAGGCGAGTCGTTATAAGCGAACTCTGCCTGGGCAAGTACTCGATCCCACATCCGCGAATTTTCACCAATCAAACTCCGTAGTAGGTTCCCTAGACTTTTATTTACCACCTCTGTTTGCCCATCGTTTGCGGGTGATAAGCAGAGCTGTAAGTCAACTGCGTGTCCATCTTCTTTCACAGGGTGCGCCAAAAGTTCCCTGTAAACTTCACGTCCCTGTCAGAAAGAATAGACTTAGGTAAACCATGTAGCCTAACAATCTCTGTAAAGAACAAGTGGGCCGCATGAGTGGCATCACTGGTTTTTTTGCAAGGGATGAAATGCGCCATCTTCGAAAACTGGTCCACTACTACCATCACCAAGTCATAACCCCGTTGCATCCTTGGTAGACCCAAGACGAAGTCCAAGTTGACTGAGTCCCATGGTCTACTTGGAATGGGAAATGGTGTGTAAAGTCCCATGTTTTGACTGTGACCTTTTGCCAACTGGCACAGTTTACATCTGGTCACAAATCTCTGTACATCCCTTTGCATTTTTGGCCAAAAGTAAAAATGGTTGAGTTGCTCTAATGTCTTGTTTATGCCAAAATGTCCAGCTAGACCTCCACTGTGCTTTTCTCGAATAATATTCTCCCTCATTGAGCAGTCAGGAATGCATAGTTGCCCTCCCTTAAACAACAACTTCTCCTACAAATTATAGTCCAACCATGGACTATTGTCCCTTACCAAAGGATTCTGGCACGCTTCGTAAGCCTTAGGAATGCATAGCTGTCCTCCCTTAAACAACAACTTCTCCTACAAATTATAGTCCAACCATGGACTATTGTCCCTTACCAAAGGATTCTGGCACACTTCGTAAGCCTCCTTAAAATCTGTGTTAGTCTGATACAAATCTTTCAAGTGCTCAAATCCCAGCACTTGTATAGTACTCTCCTGCAAGAGTAAGGCTCTCCTACTCAATGCATCTGCCACCTTGTTGCCTGCCCGCTGATGTGTTTCAACACAAAGGTGAAACTCTGCAAATATTCAACCCACTTGGCATGTTTATGGTTCAGCTTGTGCTGTTGCATCACATACTGCAGTGTAGAATTATCTGAAAACAAAACAAATTCATTCCCCAGCAAATAGTGTCTCCAATGCTTCAGTGCTTGGATGACAACATAGAACTCCTTGTCGTAGGATGAATACTTCTGCCTGCTTTCATTCAACTTCTCGCTGAAAAATGCAACAGGTTTATCCTCCTAGCTAAGTACAGCTCCAATAGTCGTACCGCTTGCATCACAGCGAACTTGAAAAAGATTTTTAAAATCTGGCAATCTCAGGATTAGTCTCTCTGTGATCTTCTTCTTCAATAGTTGAAAACTCCTTTCTGCTGCCTCAGTCCATCGAAAAGGCTGACTTGCCTTCTTAATAGTGTCCAACATAGGTGCACAGATTTCACTGAAATTTCTTATAAATTTTCGGTAAAAACTCGCCAGCCCATGAAAACTACGTACCTCAAATAAGCTTTTCAGGGATGGCCAGTTGACTATCGCTGCAATCTTCTCTGGATCCATCTTCAGCTCATTTTCTGCAATTACAAAGCCCAAATAAAAGTACACTTTTTCAGATTTATTAGCAGCTTATTCTACTGCAATTTTTCCAACACTTTTCGAACATGTCGAAAGTGTTCCTCTCTTGTCTTGCTGAAAATTAATATGTCATCCAGGTACACTATTACGAACTTCCCAATGTATTCTTTCAGCATTTCATTCATTAATTGCATAAAGGTACTGGGTGCATTGCTCAGTCCGAATGGCATTACCAGCCACTCATACAGTCCCTCATTAGTCTTGAAGGTTGTCTTCCACTCATCCCCTTCTCGAATTCGAATCTGATGATACCCACTCTTTAAATCAATCTTAGAAAAATATGCTGCCCCGCTCAAACAATCCATCATGTCGTCCATCCGTGGCAGTGGAAATCTATACTGGATGGTGATCTTGTTGATGGCCCTCGAGTCTGTGCACATCCACCATTCTCCTCCTTTCTTGGGAGCGAGCACTGTTGGAACTGCACAAGGGCTCAAACTCTCCCTTATCAGCCCTTTATCTAGCAATTCCTGCACCTGCTTTCTAATCTCCTCATTGTCTTTGGGGCTCATCCGATATGCTGCCTTATTCGGCAAACTTGCTCCGGGTATAAAGTCAATATGATGACTTATGCTTCTTTTAGGGGGCAATTTATCTGGCAAGTCATCCACCACTATATCATTAAACTCCTACAACATCTGCTGAATTTCTATGGGAAAATCTGACACCTCTGTATGTAGCAGCACCGTCTTTGCTCTTCTTACAACAGCATAGCTCACCTCGCTGTCCTCAACTTGTTTCAAAAACTATTTTCCGCTCATTAACAACACTCTCGTCTCACTTGTCCCTGTTGTCTCTTCCTCCTTGATGGGCACAAGTGTGTGCTTGATTCCATCTTTGAAAAACTTACAAAAATTTATCTTTCCATCATGTACCACCTTCTTGTCATACTGCCATGGCCTACCTAGCAGTATGTGACATACATCCATTGGCATTATGTCACAAATGACTTTATCCTTATATCTACCGATATGAAACTCCACTTCACATTGCTCATCTACCAGCAACTAATGGCCTTTTTGTAGCCATGATACCTTGTAAGGAGTGGGGTGTTTCAATCGCTTCAACCCTAGCTTTTCCGCCATCTCCGTGGATACCAGGTTATCTATACTCCCACTATCGATAATCAGCTTACATCACTTACTGTGTGACTTACAAACTGTCTGAAACAAAGCTTTCTGCTGAGTTTGTTCAGTTGTTTCTTTAGTTGGTTTCAACAACACCTTGTTCAAAACTAAGGCTTCCCCTGTTTCCGACACATTTTCTGCTTCTTGGGGAGGTGCCTCTGCTTCTTCTGGATATGCGACATACACACCCCTATGTCTAGCTTGTTCCACCTCAGGACATTCAAACGATTTGTGTCCCCACTTGTGACACCTGTAACATTGATAACCAGCTCCTCTGCCTCGGCCATTTCCCCTGCCTCGCTAATATGGCCTACCACCTCTCGTGTTGTCACCTTTTTCTACTGTCCGGAAGCTTTAAAACTGTTGCCTTCTTCATTACTGCTAGCAGTTCGCCCTCTGCCATAAGATTGTCCTCTTCCTCTGCCGGTTCCCCGACCTCTCCTGGCATTTTGTTTCCTGGCGATTTTCTCCTCTGCTTTCATAGCACTCTGATATGCTTCTTCGATGTTTTTCGAAGAAAGAATACTAATTTCATCTAATATTTCTAACCTTAGGCCATTTACATACCTGGCTGTTTTCTCCAGGGTGTCCTCTGTATAGCCAGCCCTTAAATTCAGTAGGTAAAACTCTTCAGTGTACTCCCTTACTATCATTCCTTTCTGTTTCGGATTCTGCACTTGCTTATGTAGTGCAATCTGGTAATCCTTAGGTAGAAATCTACCTTTCAACTTGGCCACCATCCTTGACCATTTCTTGATCAACAACTTGTTCAACCTCCTTCTCTCTATTTGGACACTGTCCCACCACAGGGCTACGTTTCCCTTCAACTTTGTCGCAATGAACTTGACTCTACGGTCTTCACTGACCTCTTCACACTAAAAATACTTATCTAGCTTGCTGATCCAGTCCAACAGAACCTCTGTGGACAAGCTGCCGTCATAATTTGGGAGTTTTGGTTTGGGTTTGCTGCTTGCCAATAAGACCGACCTCAACAGTCTCATTTTTGGTCCTTCTTCATTCGATCCATCTGTTGTCACTACAGCTTCTTCTTCGCTATCATCTCCTACCTCCAGATCCCTTCTTCTCCCTGCTTCAACTGCCTCCAAACGGGCAGTAAGGATCCTGATCTCCTCCCTCAATCCTTCCTCTACTATCCTTCGAACACCTCTTCCACGACCTCGCCTTCCTACCTCCATTTCTCAAGCCAATTCCAAATCCTGCTCTGATACCACTATGATGGGACCAGCCCGTGCTACAAACCTTAATTAATCAAGTAACTGTTGATTACAATGATTTATGAATAATGATATTGTTAATTAGGGTTTAGCACAGATATTTAGGTTGGGAATTGATTGTTGTATTAATGTGTTTGTATGCCGAGAGGACAAGTGTCTAGACCTCGGGCTTCCATCCCGCGTTTGGCTAAACCCTAGGGTATTGGGTTCTCCCAGTCATTTTCACTATGCGTTGTTGTTTGTGAGCTCTGCGACTCTATGAGGGTTTGTCACTGTTCTGCAACTATGTTTGCCTGCGCCGACTGTGGATTCTGTTGGTAAGTTACAACTATGCATTAATATTGTTTCTCCTTGGTCTACGCCTTGCTGGCTTGGTTCTGCTCATCTTTGGTCGAACTGTATGAGGTTCTCTTGTTCCTTGGATGGCTCGTTGTTCACTGCTTCATTCTGGTTGCTCGTTCGGTCCTTTAATTTCATTTACAGTTCCTCTGCTACTTGAATGATTACATAATTTGTTGTTTGAATATGTATGTACTTGTGCTCAGGTCGCGGCCTCAACGGGACCCTTCCGTTCGGCGACTGTTCTCTCTGGCAAGGTAAAATGTCTCTCTCTGCTGTAAGTTATGTTCTCAATTTTTCTTTGTGCTAATGGTCTCAGCTCCTTGCTAGCAGGGTTCTTGTTTAATGATGGCCGTGGTCAATGGTAATTCTTCTTGCCCAGCTTTGCTGTCGAGAGGGTGAGTTCATCCGGCACTCACGTTCCCTTTCTATCAGTCTTTATGCTTGTTGTCTGGTTCTCAAACCCTCGTTGCTAACACCTTGTCATGCTTCCCTTACAGGTCTCTAGTCTCCAGTTAGCGTAACCCTCGGCTCCTTCTTCGAGTGGAATCAGTAGGATCTTTCCTTGTTGTCTCTGTTTGGTCGAAGGGTTTCTGGTTATGTTTCTATTGTGCTTGACCTAGTTTGGTTGCAATGTGTTTGATTGTGAACAAATCTAGTTTTCTGGTTCGTTGACTGTGTAATGTGGATTCGGCCGTGGGCTGTAAAGAACTTTGTTTTAAGGGTTTGAAACCCTAACCCTCTTCCTATTACTTGGTTTCTGAAGGAGGGTTTCCTTGCCTTTGAAACTGTTGGATTTAGACTTGTATTTATGTGTTTGAACCCCAATGTGGACTGTAATAATATTTGTGAAAGATTAATGAAAAGAAATTTGGTATTATCATGCACAGGGTTACCTCTTGCTTATATTTGATGCTGGAACTGTGTTTGTTGATAATGCTTTATTGTAGCATATCTTCGCGCCTCTGTAGCCTCTTTAGCGTGCACAGGAACTATGTGCTTGTCTTCATTTTGTATATCTGTGTCTCAGCTTTAGTTATGCTTCTGCTTGACTTTGTATTCGGGAACTTGCTTCTGTTCAGGAAGGAATTTGACAGATTGTCTGTCTGTTCTTATATTGCATGTAACAAAAATTAGATTATAGGAGATACAGTAGTCAATTCAGATGGATTCAGGAAAATAGAATGTAAAGAAAATATCTCTGTTTCGTATTATTATTCTCTGTCCCGAAAAGAATGAACCCTGTTCATGCTGTGTACAATTGTTTTATAATTCCTTGCAATACAGTTAAGCAAATTGTTGGCAGTTGCTTGTTTAGTTATACAGTTGTCAACTATCTTGCTATTTTGATTCTTTCGTTCTGTAAAATACAATGATAATATTTTCTTTCCTATTACTTTGTTGTTTTCTTTTCAAAAGTAAACAACTAGAAAGTTAAACTAAACAAGAGACCAGACAACCAGGTGTCTATAACTACTTTTACCCGACTGTACTGTCCCTAACTACTCATTAACAAACAAAAACAAAACATAAAATAGGTTCCTAATACTATCCTTAATTGACAAACACAAATGAAATTCAAATTGTTGATGATCTCTCCTCCTTAGCTGAGACCAACACCTGGTCATGGTGCCCTTAGCTGGATGCTCCTGCATCAATTATTTAATCTAAACATTCAAAAATTTTAGTAGAAAAAATGTTACATTTTTTTTTTTTAAATTAAATCTAAATTTCTGGGTTATTTTTGGAAATAAAACATGATGCCAAAACATTCTGTTTCTTTGATGTCATCAGTGTACTATCTATCTATCAAAATTGCAACAACAAAAAATTACTTGCTTAGGTTTTGGAATTTGTTGCTAATTTAGAGGAATCAAGTTTTCTTTGAATGATTGGTTTCAATTATTTTAGATTGGGTTTGCTTTAAATTTTTAATGGGTTTTTAAATGATAGTTTTGTGATTTTTTTTTTTGCAGAATTTGTAGAAGGTTGTTACAACTTGAAGTTTCAATATTTATGGATTGAGAGAGAAAATGGAAAAAATTGATTATTCAGATCCCAAGAAATCAGAAACAAATTTCCCTGAAGCTGTCAGGAAAAAAAAATATTTTTAAAATTCAACTATGTGATTATAAATAGAGGGTCTGTAGAAGAGTGTAGGGGAGGCTGAACCAAATCAAGAAGGAAATTATATTATTGTGGGATATTTCTTCTCAAATTGCAGTCCCAAGATGTTTGGAAATTATTGCACTTTAAAATGTTGGTTTTATAATTAGAGGATTTGAGTCAATTTTTTGAAGACCAGTTAGGTGTTGATGTATCTTTGAATATTATAATTTTTTTAATAAGCTTGGTAGGACTACATCTTCATCATGTCCAACTTCTCGCCCCAATTAGGGGGATAACACAATATTTTAATCCAAGACTTGCAGTTCGGTGAGACTTCATTTCCATGGCCATTGCCAATTGAGCTACCCTGAGCGAACCTGAATATTACGATTTGAGTACAACATGATCCTTTAATTTTTTGAAAGACGTTGTTGGTATTTTATTTTATCGTTCTCATTTATATCGATACCTTGTGAGTGCTGGAATGTACTTCTATCTTTTCTTTTGAAACAATAAAGTATATTGTATTATCGAATTATTTTAATTAACTCATATTTATCTCAACTTATTTTAAGAGAATCGACATTTGTTTCTGATATTAAAAAATATAGTTTATAAATCTTTCTCTTGTTATAAAGATATATTTATTTTTTGTCATTTATATTACTTTCATTCAATGAAAATAAACATAAAAAACATAAAAAATATAATCAACTTTTCATAACCTCTTTAAACCAAAGCCCAAAAATCAATCTAAATGGTTGCTTAGACCTACATTCCAGTCAGGGTTATCACTAATTTAAACATCTGCAATGTTTTCTCAAAAAGTTGGATTTGGTTGATTTCCCCATCCGTTTCTATTTTGATTGTTCAAGCAGATCCACTCATGCACAACAATTTGTATATTTGTTTATATTTACTTGGAAATATTTAGGATGATTAGATTAAATTAGTTTTCTTGTTAATTAATTTCTATGTATATATTTTTAGGTTAGATTAGCACATGTAACCGAGCCTTTGTTCCAGAGATTATATAGCCGCACCAAATGAATAGGGTCTATTTGGGACCTTAATAAGGCCAATACTCACTCATTGTAGGAGAAATTCTTCTGCCTGCCAATACAACTATAAATCAATCATTGCATATATTATGATAGAATAGAAATTTAGTTAGAGCAATATTTCCAAACAATATTTTTTGTAAGCAATAATAATCTTATCTTGCTTATGATGAATATATATATATATATATATGATTATATATAATTATATAATTTCCTTATACTCCAAATTCTACTCATAATTTGTAATATATATGTGATTGTCAGTTTAGAGTTACATGAATGGTTGTATTGGCATTTCAATTTTACATAGTTTATTTTCACCAATGTACGACCTGATATGAGTAGAGTAGATTAGATTAAATTAGTTAATTTCCTTTCTTAATTGTTGCTATAGAATTTACTTTTGTTTTTATTATTTTGATTTTCCCTTATTAAATTGCTTAACATAAGTTAAATGTGTTGGTTTCCAATCAATTTTTTTTTGTTCACTTTCTATTATTTTTAATAATATTAACTTCTTGGTTGAACAATAAAGTAATTTCATAGATGAGAGGAAAGACAATTAATTAAGACACTCTCTCAGCCTCTTTCTTTTTGTATTTAGATTAGCTTTTTTTTCACTATTCATACTTTGATTGGAAAATTATCATTTTACAAAATGGAAGATTAAAATAGTTTTTGTAATTCAATATAAAAAATTTAAATGATAATGAACACCGAAGAATTTCCAATTTGATATTTCACTCCCAATTACATTTTGATTGTATTTGTTTTTCTGGAATGTATTTGCTTTTAAATTTCCATAAAAATATCCTAATTAAATTATACACAAACAAGGTGAAAGGAAAAATAAGGTATCAATAAACAATGGTATATTTAAAATGGCTATATTTCTTCACCAATTAAATTATAAGGTATGATGGTCTTAATTTTGATCCACATAAGAATCTTTTTAAATAAATTGTTTTGAATGCCTAAGAAATTTGATTAATCATTTTTTTTTTACTAAATCTTATAATACTATTTCATTCACATTTCAATATTGGGTGGATTTTAAACAAATCATCACTAATGAAAGTGCTTGTGAGGGTTGCATATATTCTAAGGGGTGATTGTTTTATTTTTCTGAGAATGAACTATTGTTTTTCACAGGTACGTATGAAAGAATGACCCATTGTTATGCGAATAGATTGAATTCATTGTTATAAGAAGTAAATCTTAGCATTCCCTAATTAATTCTTACCGTTTTGCATCCTATACATTTTTATATTTAAAATATTTGGTGCGCAACTAAGAGGAATACATTACAATTATTATAAAGCTTTATCATGATCCATAAAAGATCTAGTCCCCTGGTAAAAAAAATGATATGCATGACAATCTTGAATTCAAGGAGAAATAGAGTTAATGAAATAAAGATGATTTATTTTTTATGGTGATAAGAAAATTGAATTGTTTCTAGGAGTAAGAACATAGATAAGAAGAAATAAAAAAGGTCAACAAAATATTGAATTTATCTAAGCTTAGAAATTGGAGTTATTCATCTCAATTTAACACACCTCATTATTTCTGAGTACTTTTTTTTCTTCTCTTTTATGTGTGACTTATCAAAGTTTTGGTTTAGCCAACTTTCTTGGATCTTAATAACTTTTTTAATGAGTAATTCACTTGTCATGGTATAAATATGAGTTTAAGATGATTTGTTTTACTCATCATGCTTAGATTTTAATCTTGTACAATGTTGGGATGTTCTCATTGATTTTGGATTTCCTTTTTATTCATTCCATAGATTAGATTTTATTTGTATTATTTTCCTGTATAGTTAAAATTTCTTAAGTTTTCATTTTCTTTGTTTTTGTTTAGTTTGATTTAACCGCAAGAAGTTTTATAGTGAGTCATTAATATTAGTTAAATGGCGTTTTTAACACTTGGGTTGTGCTTTAATGATGGTGAATATCCTAAAATAAAATCATAATACTTGATTATCTTTACAAATTTGTCGATCTATGGTAAACAAATCTACATTTGTGGTAGAACGCTTATGCTTCCAAGGATGTATATCCATAACTTTAGCACATTAGACCTCAGGTTTCTTGCATATCTTTTTTTATTTTTATTTTTTTAATCTCCACTGGCCTTGCATTAAATAACATATACATAGAATGATTGATTATGGGAATAACCTTAAGATAAAACTCCGAGAGTGAGTAATTTTCCAAGAAAATCAAAACAATTCTTTTATCTATTTAAATTTGTAACTAGGTTCGGTCTTCATAATAATGTATATTGTAATTGTGATTTTATATTTGATATTAAAGAGAAAAAAAATATTATTGTCATTCTTGATGCATGTGTTTCATGCTCAAGATAAATTTATTTGTAGTTCAAGCACCCATTTAGTGCTTTTAGTTTTTCCATAGAGTTATGAATTCAAAAGAGTCATTGTCATACATGTAAGACCCCTTTGGGCATGTTGTATATTGTAAAGATTTTTTTTGTAAATTCAAAAGTGTCATTAAGACCATCCAAGACCATGTCAACAAAATTGGCTTACTAGAAGGATCAAGTCGACCTCTGAGACAATGATTCAACCTCCTAAGAAGCCTATATTTAAGGGAACCTTGACTTCATTTGGTAGAAAAATTTAATCAAGCAAGAAGCAATTTGATCTCCTCGAGAAAGAAGTTGGAAAAGGAAAAAAATCAAGGAAAAGAAGAAAATAATATCGAATTTTTTCGACCTATTTCTCTCTCTTGTTAGGGTTTCTAAAGTAGCTACTAGACTAAAATTGCTGAAGTTTATGCGGAAGTCGAAGTTGCTAGAAAGTCAAAGTTGCTATTAGGTCGAAGTTGCTAGTGTCAAAGTTATTACAAAAGTTATTGTAAGTTGTGAAGGTTGACTTGCTATTTGACAAGGTTCTTAGGTCTTGGAATTTGTCATTTGAAGTTCTATAATAAGAGAAGAATTATTATGGGTTTTCCTCTCAAGAGGAGAGGTCTTGGCCCTGGCTTACAACCTACATTTGTGTCCTCTTGCGTCATTGATATTTTTTGTTTAGTAGCTATTCGATGATAGAAAACACAATAATAATCAAGTTGAATAAGAATCTAATCAAGTTAGGTAAAAATACATCACAAGCAATTATCAAAGTAAGAGAAATAACCTAATATAACTGCCCTAGATTTCTCAACATGATTTTAGAGCTAAGGTGACTACAACAAGAAGAAGATGAGGCTTGAAGATCACATCATTGAAGAAGGATACATAAGGGCCAAGCACAAGGAGATTATTAATAAGGACAAAGAAGCATCAAGGAGGAGTACTCATCTCAAGGATCACTTCATCGCAAGGACAAGAAGACCTCAAGCAACCTACATCCACTCAAATAAAGAAGGACTACATATTTGAAGCATATTGAAGTCTCCATATTCTACATTTCCACATCCAAAGGAAGAAGAAGCATTGCCATCATCATCAAATAAATCAAGGTGTTCTCCCTCACATTGAAGCAAAGTTCACACCTCAAACATCCTTGAAGAAGATCATCAAGGAAGCAACATCATCAAGAAGGCATCAAGTTGAATATATCATCATCTAGGAGCATCTTCACTTTAAGAGTATGTATATTTATATTTATGTCTAAATCTACTATCAACGTGACTTCATTTTGCAAGGAGAGCAACATGCAGGTTGGGTCATCAAATTTCCTTGCATGGAAGAAGAGGATAGATTTGATACTCATAGAGAATGAAGTTATTGAATATGTTAAGGGTTCAATATCCAAACCATCTCAATAGAAAGATCAAGCACTATAGAAATATATGAAAGGGGAAATAAGGGCTCAAATAATCCTCATAGAATCAATCAAGGATTCCCTCATCCCTTATGTAGAAAAGTTGGATAAATCGAAAGATATCTATGGAAATTTGGTAGATTTCTTTTTTAAGCACTGCATGAGAAGTTATATCACTAAGAACCGAACTATACATGATGAATGCATCAAAGGAAGAAGGGGTAGACTCATACCGTATGAGGGTATCACACATAAGAGATTATCTACAAGAACTAGGAGAAATAATGTCTGATAAAGAGATGACCATTGTAGTGCTCAATGCACTACTTGATGAATGGGGCAACTTTGTATCAAGTATTTATGGAAAAAAAAGGAAGTCACTCCATTCAATGAACTTTTGTCATTATGTAATATTGAAGAAACTAGGTTGAAGGAAAAAAGCAATGTATGATCAAATGAACAAGTTTAAGCATATGCTGCCATGACCAAGAGAAAAGGAAAGTTTAGAAAGTTTGATCCTCGGAAAAAGAACAAGTTAGATATGTCAAAGATACAATGCTATGAGTGTAAAGAATATGGTCACTTTGAAAGGAATTGTCCTAAACTCAAGAAGGACAACAAGAATAGAAAGGAAAAAAATGAAGCCCATGTTACCGAAGAAGTGGAAGAATTAGAAAATAAGAAATCAAAGAAGGAGGAAGTGAAAGATCTCTACTATGAATGAGATAACCTCCTTCACTTAGTTATTTTCAGTTATATAAGATGATAGAAAGAATCATAAGTATGATAGGATGCATTATAACAATATAGAGATGACATCATCATAGAAGCATGGAAGGATAGATGAAGTAGAAAGTCTACATGGTTATAACAGTCATCATAGAAATAGTATCTCCATTGAAAACATATAAGGACAACCTAAGTAGAAGTATATATGGTTGTAATAAATTCATCTAGCAATATAGAAGATAAAGAAATCATCATACACCATCATTATTAGGAAGGAGCATTTGCAAAAAGAGGATCATCAAGATCCTCCATTGGAATCTTCATTAGAAGCTTCACCTCTACTTGGAAGAAGAAAGTGTCTCACAAATAGTCTACATTTCACCTTGTGTGGGATCCATTGTTTACAAGGATGATGGTATGGTGACAATGGAGTGCAAAATTTCAAGTTAGTTGAATTACATTCATCTTCAAACAAGGAAAGGAAGTTGTCAAAGGAAGTCTAGATGGCCACATGAAGGAAGAGGTATGTATATATTTGGTAATAAATAGATAAAATCATGTCATCGTATGGTTGCAGATAGAAGAATTGAATTCTCTATGTCATTAGCATGATTGAATAAGAAGGGACTCTTCCTTATGAATGATGCTAAATGCATGTAGATAATGTTCCTTGAAATCTTCTACATATTGAAAAAATGAAATCAACATAATATGACCTCATGAAGAATATGAGGTGGTTGGAGACTATGGTTCTCATGATGAAGGAACTATGTATAGAAGTTCCTAGGGAAGCAATATGTGAATAAAGGAAGAAGAGTTAGTGAAAGATACAACTATAGTAACGTAAGATAAGATACGATAAGTAATCAACATTCAACAACTAGAAGAATTAGCTACTGATCTAGGTGGATCTTTAGACACCATGGTATGGAAACGCTCGAAAATCAAAGTGATCAGAATCATGTTGAACTAGGACCAGATTGAAGATCTCATCTTCCTAATCGTGGAGGTGCAAACGGTTCGTCAATCCGAGTCTGGATGATGAAGTTATCACGATAAGAAGGTGGATCTATTCCTTAAGAAAATGAGGCATTTTCTCATAAAAATGGGTTTTTTGGCCTTAAAGGCAAATCGCAATCAGAATAGTCCAAAGGGCAGACTTAAGGCGGGCCTTTGGAACACCTGATCAGCGACCTCCAATTAATCAGGATTGGGGGCAGGCAACCGACGATGTCGGAGAGTTATTTATGTGATCGGTAATCAAATCGGCGATCAGCGTCGGCAAAACCCAAAGGCCGAGGATCAGGACCCCTGCGATTAGTGATTGCCGATCAGCAATCAGAACGATTAGAGATTGGACCCCAGGCCGTAGCGATTGCGATATGTGATACGATCTCAGCCGTCGGATTGGAAAACCGATCAACGACCATGATTAAATTGGCGATCGGGAAGATTGGCATCGGCGATTGGTGATCTTCTATTCCGAATTGCGATATAACATGGACTCGATGGAATAATAGATCCAATTTGATAAAATTTGAGATCCGGGAATTCAGACTTTTCAGTGTATTCTCGTATATTTGTGGTTTTGGCCAAATCCGTTATGCGATGTGATAAGCGATTAAAGCGGACCCAATAAGGTTTGTAGGGCTGATTTAAATTGTTTTGAAATCCGGCTTTAAAGGGATTCTATCGGATTTATCAGTTTTTAGAGTATTTTCTATTTAAACATAAAGAAGGCCATTTTCAATGTTTTGTTGCAACAGCCGATGCTTCTATGCAAACGAATTTCATTATAAACAAAACGACCCCGATTTTTATGCGGCCATGTCCCAAACATGTTATAAAAATGATGGATGCAGAGAGCGGAGGGGGGAGGAAAACGGCTGCGTGACAGAGGGTAGAGAGCTCGAGAGGCTGCGTGGAGAGGCCGAGAGCCTGAGTGCCAGAGAGTTGATGAGGAGGCTGTGCCCAATGGAGAGTCACAGATAACGAGAAGGGCCAGAAAGCCAAAGATAGCCCAACAATGCTGTGAATTATGCAGAGAAACCAGAGAGCCCAAGAGGCTGCGGGGAGAGGCTGCATGGAGAGAGGCTTGAGAGCCTGAGTATGCAGAGAAGCATGGAAGCCAGAGTTACGCTTGAGATGCATAGAGCCACAGAGCTTGAACTTCAAGCAGGCTGCAGAGCTGCAGTAATTGTAGCCAGAGCGCTGCAAACACCAGATAGCTCGAGAGCTACATTGCAGAGAAGTCTAGAGCAATTATCCTTCTATGATCAAGTCTCTTCTGATCAATTTTTCTTCTCATGATCGATGCTACAAGATCGATGTTTCAGCGAGCTTCAGCTTATTGATAGCTGCTTCAGATGCCCCGCTTCTTCATATGGCCATTTGTAATGAGGCAGTGACAGATTGGTAGCGGACTGTGCCTGCGCATTGATAATGTGAACAGATGTTCACCATGGATTGTTCTATCCACTTCTTCATTCACATCTTCAGATGGCCCGTGGTGGTGTGAGGTATATGATTTATTCATATATTTATTCTTTTACATTATGCTGCAGATCCTTGATTGATATTAATGCAGGATCTTCTTTATTTCTTGTTGTCATGATTCCTTGCTGATTTGATGCAGAATATTCTATATGATGTACTTGTTGTCATAAATCTTCATGTTATGCTTTGAGATCCCTTATTGTATGTTGGTGGGATATTCTTGTTTACTACATGTCATCATGCATGTTGTTTTGCTTTGACATCCCTTTTGTGCCATGTTGGTGGCATGCGCACCATGCTTGTTTTTGTGTCATACTGATAGGAGTCTTTTGATTGAGAGTTCTAGTTGTGGGATATCTCTTAGAGCCACTCCTGCGTGAGGGCCTTCTTCCTTGTATGATCGAGACATCATCTCTCTGTGTACATCACCATTATTGGAAGCACCTAATGCAGCGGCCTATACCACCTTGATGTTGGAAATAATACTGAGAGGGGGGGTGAATCAATATTATCAAGTCAAATATCCTTTTTCAAAATCAAATGATATACGCTACTTCAGTTAATTAAACCCACGTATATACGCAACTATGCAGAAGGAAACCTGCGTATAAAATGCAAACTTTTAAATGACTTTATCTTCCTGATGTTGATTATTAATCTGTGTTTGAGAATCAAATAACCAGTAACCAGAAACAGTAAAATAGAGCAGAAAGACAATCGCACACAAGAACACAAGATATAAGGTGGAAACCCAATGTGGGTGAAAACCACCTGCTGCAATTCGTCTCTATCTTCTCTTTAATTAGAAACTTCTTTTTACAATTGTACTGGTGCAGTCCTTTACCAGTACGCAGGCTGCAACCTGCAGAGAGCTACAACCCTCTCTCGTTTTCCAGCTTCTTCTGGAAGGGAGCTACAACCCCCTTAGCTCTTGCACTAGCCAAGATACTAGTACGTAGGTGCTGGCCTACAAAAGGCTACAACCTTCTCTTTCTTTCAGGGACCACGTTTCATGAATTTTCAGACTGGATCCACAAATAGCATCAATCAAACATCAAGAATTTCTGCATCAACCAATCACCTTTTCACCAATCAAAACTGAATCAAAATAACCACTTTTCTGATGACTGTACCCAGATCACAGTAACAGTAACCACACACCAAATCTGAACCCAGAACACTGCAGCAATAAACAGAAGCAGCAAAATCACAACTCAAAATATATACGCTACTTTAATAGCCTGAAACCTGCGTGCATACGCTTCTGCGTATGGAACAACCTGCGTATACGTTGTTTTACTTCACTGAGCCAGCGTGTATACGCGCCTTCGCTTCACTGAACCTGCGTACAGATCTATAAAGGATAATTCACTCTTTCAGATATTCAAACACTAATTCACCCAGATCATCAGTTTTATAGATCAAGAAAGCGCCACATATAACAGATCAAAATCATACAAAAATACTATCATTCAAGCTTAAGGATTATGATCCATCAATGGAACTTATCCATCTCTTTGCGCTAATGTTCCTCCTTCATTCAGATCCAAATCTGCACCATAACCCAATTACCAGTATTCCAGATCTAGCCCTTTATCAAATATTTAATAACAATTCAGAGGATACCTTGCCACATGATCTCCTTCCTCTTTTATAGTTTTAGGCCTTCCACAATACCACGGTCCAAAACCATAATAAACCAATACCACGGACCCAATACTTGGGATCAACATGTCTGACGAGGTACCATGGTCCAAAACCATAGGTTCAAATACCAAGGACTAACTACCACGGACCAGAGGTAAGTTCTCCAACATATACGTGCTTTTCCTTGAATGAAAGTGTGTGTATACGCACACGCGCCTTTGAAATGACTAACCCGCTTGTATACGCGTCTTCGTCTAGATGAACCTGCGTATATGTCTTTTCCTTCATTCTAAAAGCCTGAACTGAGATCTGTTACCAAAGAGAGTTGCCATCAAGGACAACGCCTGTGCCATAGCTCCAAACCTGTGCCATAATGCCAACAATCTCCCCCTTTGGACTTGATGGCAACCCAAAATCCTCAAAGTCATTCTCCCCCTTTGTCATCAAGGGCAAAGGGTTGTGCTCCCCTTGAGTACATGCTGAAAATTCTGCCCTGCTGTGCTGACCATGCTCCCCCTGACTGTAGGCAAGATCTGCAAAAGATGTTCTTCAAGAAGAACCATGATTTATACATCATAAAAGACCTTCCTATCACCAAAAGACTCAATACATACATCCATCACCCAACCAAGTGGGGATCATCCACCCAACCAAGTGGGGATACATTAGAAATTTACATATGACAACCAAGTTCATTACATGCTCATCCTAGGCATAGTAGGGAAACCAAAATAGGCCATTACATGACCTTGACACCATAAAAGAGATACCACAAAAGAGATACATATCATAGAGATGAAATATCTAGAACAAGACTTATGAAAGTCACCAATAACTGATAGCAGCAGCATCTGTAAATCACCATTCAGATCAACAACCAAGATTTCCTTCTGTTCTCCCTCTGCCTCTGTTCCATCTGAAACCAACAACAGCTGTGAACTAGAACCAAAAGCTTCTAAGATAATGCCAACAATGCATTATTAGAAGATTATCTGCTCCCCCTGAACCTGTGCCGAATGGTCTCTGTCAGACCCATATCAGAATATCTTCAACTAGAGCCTATCCCTACAGATATCCATCAAACCTCCATATATGCGACTATCTCTGCATAAACCGGCGTATGTACACGGATCCTCCTCAGGCAACTCACGTACACCCATTTTTCATTGAAACAGACGATTTTTAACAGCAAGATGATGCATCAACTACTCCCAGCTTCTGTCTGAGGTATTCAAATGTCTCCTGGGCAGTGGTTTGGTGATAATATCAGCAACTTGTTCCTTAGAAGGAACATACTCCAATTTGACCTTTTGTTCCAACACTTGTTCCCGGAGAAAGTGATACTTGATCGGTATGTGCTTGGTCTTTGAATGCATGATTGGGTTCTTTGAAATGCTGATTGCACTTGTATTATCACACAAGATGGAGATAGGTGGTGTACAAGTGATTTGAAAGTCCTGCAAGGTTTGCATCATCCAAAGAAGTTGAGTGCAACAAGATGCAACAGCGACATATTCCGCTTCAGCTCTAGATAAAACAATCGAACTCTATTTCTTGCTGAACCAAGATACGAATCTAAAACCCATAAAGAATGCACCACCACTTGTGCTCTTCCTGTCATCCACGCTTCCAGCCTAATCTGCATCTGTATAAGCATGAAGAGTGAGATCTGTATCTCTAGGATACCATAAGCCATAGTTTTGAGTTCCTTGAAGATACTTGAAAATTCTCTCACTGCCTGAAGATGAGTTTCCTTTGGATTTGCCTGAAATCTTCCAACTATTCCCACTACATGCATGATGTCTGGTGGGGTACCTGTCAAATAAAGTAGACTTCCAATCATAGATCTATAGGTTGGTTGATGTACTGCTGCTGATTCGTCATTTGCACTGAGACTGCATCCTGTAACCATAGGAGTACATACTGGTTTCGAATCTTCCATGCCATACTTCTTCAGAATCTGCTTGAGGTACTTGGTTTGAGACAAGAAGATACCGCCTTCATTTTGTTGGATTTGCAATCCAAGAAAGTATGTCAGTTCTCCAAGCAAAGACATTTCGAATTCTTTCTGCATCACCAAGGCAAAGCTTTGACTCATAGCTTCTTCATTGCTGCCAAAGATAATATCATCTACATACACAACAAGTATTAGCAATTTGTCATTTTCAATTTTTATATAAAGATTGCTATCTGTTGATCCTTTTGAAAAACCTTGTTGATGAAGGTATTTGTCCAAACGGTAGTACCAAGCCCTTGGAGCCTGTTTAAGACCATAGAGTGCCTTTTTCAGTCTGCATACAAGATTTGGATCATTCCCAAGAATGAAACCATCTGGCTGCTCAATGTATACTTCTTCTTCTAAATCTCCATTCAGAAAGGCTGATTTCACGTCCATTTGAAATACTTTGAACTTCTGAAAGCTTGAGAGAGCAAGGAACATTCGGATGGCCTCAAGTCTTGCAACAGGAGCAAAAGTTTCTTCAAAGTCTATTCCTTCTTGTTGAGCATACCCTTTACACACAAGTCTGGCCTTGTTTCTGATTACTTCTCCATTTTCATTCAACTTATTTTTAAAGATCCATTTTGTCCCTATGTGTTGTGGGGAAAAGTATCCGACTCGGATGACCCTATCCCTACTCTAAAGGTGACAGTCTTTAGCAACAACTGAAAGTAAAGCTTTGATATTTTCCTTTATGAAAGTACAGAGAGAAGGAAGAAAAGATTAACCAACCTGGTGTCTTTCGCTTAGTCGATCCTTATCCTCTCTCTTTGTCTCTTGTTCCCAGCTCCTTGCTCTCTTTGCCGGTCCAGCTACACACAGATCTTGCACAAAACAAGAGAGGAAACTACAAGATACATGTACTCATAACTGATGCATGGATTAGAGTGAATCAAATATACAAGTAAATACAATACATCAATGCAATACAAGTATATAGGAGAACATGCAAAACTTTATTGATAGAAGTAACAGGGTTCTGAGAAGGTTACAACCATTGATGGCTCCAATCCAGCAGCACCTCCCCAGCAGCAAGAACTCTCCTCTTCACCTCTAGTAAAACAATCACCCAATAGCTCTAACTGTAAACCAACAGCACCTCCTTGCTTTACACAAAATTCCAGCCTCCTTAGACCTCATAGAAGAGCTCTATATATAGGAGAGAAGAAGAAAGGATGAGTCAGCTTGAGGCTGGCATAGAGCTGACTAGTGTCCTCTCTCTCTTCAGTTAATCTTCAGTTCTTGAGTCCACTTGGAGATCCTTGCTTACACATGGTGATCAAGTACCTCTTACTCATTACAGGGCGAATCTCATGAACCAAGTGTCAGTTTGGAAGCTTCCTGGGCAGTTGACACCTTGCAGAATGACTGTGCCACTTGGCCAATCTCGCCCAGCGCAGGTAGCCTTCATTAGATTTGACTTCCAGCGCAGGTACAGGGAGGAGCAGTTGCATTCCAGCGCAGATGCTCAGTGGAGCAGCTGACATGATCCAAAATTAGCCTGTTTTGAAGTGTTTTCAGGTGGAGAACTGATTGGAAGTGCTGTTGTTTGATGACCTTGTTCTTTTAGGGACTGAGGACCCCTGTAATTATTGACATTTCATGCTCCATGCTGCGAGGCACAAAAATGTCTATAACAGTTGCCCCCTAAAGTATGAGGCCGTTTATCGGGTGAGATGCTTTATCTAGAGGGTCCGAAGTTCATTTCAGTGCTGAGGAGGCGCCCTGTAATACAATACAATACAATACATTATTTTTCATTCTGCTTTCATGATCTAGCTGAGGCGGGCATTCCCATGCTCAGCTTTATAAATACATTTTGGTACATATAACAGACGATCGTCTGATGGTAGACTGATAATTTTCTGCTGAAATTATCATCCTTTGAATAGGATGATCATCTGCTGCAATGATGTACATGGCAAATGCTTTTATATTTCCTGAATATATGTCGCAGCCCGGATGGATGAAACTAGATCCGGGGTCTTCAAACTCGTTCGATCTTCACTTTAAGTACAAGTCGATCCATGTGAGAATTTCGCTGAAGTCGAACATGGAAAGACATCGCTTGATTACCGGTCAATAATGAAAACCGTTAACAAGCGCGAGAGGAATCACCAATAATGACGATGACCCTCAAGGTACTGCAGTACAATTCACGTGGCGTGAATAAAGGACTTGGCGTCGAATGCCACGCAAAATCTTCTGGTCGAAGGTCATTGATGTATACCTGTCGCCGGAAGTGAGAAACTTGCCATTGAGGCATGCAAGCTTCAAAGTACTGATGGGGGTTGTCCCTAGACCAACTTCTTGGATAATGAGCTGAAGTCGACAAGAAGCGATCCGTCAAAGGAGGGCCTTAATGAATCCCACATCAATGACACGGAACGGAGCTAATGATTTTAGTGGAGGTGAAAACAAACTGTGATATATGATTCAGGGTGGCGATCATGAGTGGATGAAGGATAATGTATGGCAGTGGATGGGACACGGTTGACACTTTCAGAATGACCCCTCTTGAACATATAACGACACTGATGCGATGGATCGGTAGCATTACCCCAAATGTGGATGGTTTGGCGAGGACCATGGTGATGAGACCGGTGAATGAAACAACCCAACCCGATGTGGTACGGAGGAAAAGTGTCATGTTCAAGAGTGACTTGCTACCATTAAACTTTGATGTTCTCCCAATTTTTCCCCAGTCATTTCTGACCAGTACCTCTTTATTTTTGTCAAGCTTGAGGAGGATAACATATGCTTGTTCTATAACCTGCCCTTCGGGCAAGCCCATCGCTATGATTTAACGAGCTTAGCGATAGGGAAACTCGTTCTCGTCTAAAGACAAGTTTGTCGCTATTTAATCATTTTAACGAGTCTAACGACAAGGAAAACTCGGTCCTTTTCATTTTTAGAGAGTCTAAAAAGGTACAGAAAGTTAACTCCATAATCCCTTTTTCGTCAGCTAATCCCTTAAGTCCGAAAAAGTATAAAACAATACAGAAGGGATGGTTGTTCGGTACTTTTAACGAGCCGAACAAGACAAGCGCTCGATCCTTTTGTGCAATAATCCCTCAGGTCCAAAAAGATTAAAATTTAGAGGAGGGATAGCGTTCCGGTCATTTAACGAGCTGGAAGGCCAAAACTCGGCAAACTTTTCATATTTTACGAGTCAGTGAAAAGAGCTCAAAGAAGACTCGTCTTTTGAGGAACGAGTGATAAACAGGGATAGCAGCAGATTCCAGGTACAGGTTGGAATTTTCCAATCACGGCAGTGTCACAAGGATGGCTAGATGAAATCACTCTTCGCAGCTGTTTCTCAAAAGAGGTAAACACACAAATGGAAGTGAATGATCGGCCAAATGAACAGTGGAGGTGATGGATGAAAACACGATCAAGGTTCTTATGGCTGATGAATTTACAATCTCAAAAGGTTATTTACCGGGATAGGTTCATTTTTTCCATGAGCTTGAACTCTGGGGAAAACTTTTGCTCACACTTTTCTATTTTTTAACGAGCATAAATTCAGTCATAAAACTGCTCGAATTTTGCGTTTATTTTTTAACGAGCATGAACTATATGCTAAAACTGCTCGATATGCCCCCAGCATAATAATGCAATGGAGGCACATGCCCCCTAGTCTTTATAGGGTCATTTCATTTTTTAACAAGGTTGACACAGTAAAGAACTATCCTTATTTCATTTTTTAACGAGGTTGACCTGAGATAGGAACTATCCTCGAAACTTTGGATCCATTAGAAACAGAAAGTTTCATATTCCATTGTAGCCATTTCTGCCAGATTACTTGGAGGCGGTAAGGCGAAAGTGTCCATCGACGGAGGGTTTTTTAGGAAGATGAATCCGATATTTTGGAGAGAAAAATTGTTCCCATGGATCATAGGAATGCTTCCCGTAGTAAATGGTGGCACAACTTCTGTCGAAGTTGTCGTCGAACTGCTAGGTTGATCATTTCCTTTTTTGTTCGACGACTGCGGATTCCCGCAGTTTTTGCACTTTGTCGAAATCAGAGCATCATTTTGTTGCTTAGAAGTCGACAACATTAGTACTTCGCATCTAGAAGCATCTCTACTATCAACCAGATTTTGACCTGGATTTGGAAACGGATCATTTAACACAGCTGGGGTTTGCGAATTCTTTACGAATTTTTTAAACTCAGCTTTGAATGGACAATCTTTCGTCCAATGATCCTCTTCACATATCTGACACCCTGACGGGGGTGGTTTCCTCTTTCCTGGAGAGCCTGAAGAAGTTTTCTGAGGGGATGACTCACCCTGTTTCTTCTTCCCTTTGTTTTGTTTCTTCTTGCTTCCTGGTTGATTGGAGTTTTTGCCTTTATCCGTAGATACAGCATTTACCTCCGAAGCAAGAATCTCCTGATTTTCTTTTTGATTCGAAGTCTTACGGGCTTTCTTATTCGAATCCCTTGTCGACTTAGCGTTTGCAGTTCCAATCACGCCATCACCGGCATGAGAGTCACTATTCGATCCGGGAGGAGGAGGGATTGAAAATTCCGGTCTGGGGGCGTCAGGTATCTTATCATAGAGCGTGCCCGACTGAGTATATACTAAGTCCAAATATTGAGCACGAGCAATAACCTGCTCCTCCGTTACGACGCCTCCCTTGGCCACATCTTCTGTTATAGCTGGCAGAAGCGACTTTATAAACCACTCAGCTAATAGCTGATCTGGAACATAGGTTTTTACCATTCTGCGCTGACGACGCCACTCATGTATATGATCTGATATATGTGTGGCCGTTGTCTGCTTAAAATTGGTCAAGATCTCTGTTCTAGTTTCGTACCTTATAGGTAACTGAAAGTGTGTTAAGAAAGTCGTGGCTAGGGAACTAAAATTGTCGAACGAGGCTCTAGGTAATTCAATATACCATTTGGCCGCCGGACCAGTCAATGTTCTCTGGAAGAGACGAAGCCTTATCGAATCATCATTCAAGGTATTCGATGAACACCACAGATGGAATGTCATCACATGATTCGACGGGTCTTCGCCAGGATTTCCATTGAATTTAGGAATGTCCGAAGGAAGTTTGTGAGGAATCGCTGGCCACCAATGGGCATAGGCGATTGGATCGTTCGTTAATCGATGTAAATCTGGTAATTCTAGGGTCGCCACGAATGGCAACTGCTGATTCAGGTTTGGCGAGGCGTACCCAGGGTACGATGGAATCGCCTGAGCAGTAGGTCTTTGCATACCAGCATAATGCAACTGATGTTGATATAACTGATACGGCTGGTGGGCTTGGCCACTGTAAAGTGGTTGATTTAACCCGTTCTGAATATAGGGTTGCCCACTATTCGCAAAGATCTGTTGTTCAGATCCCTGGTACACCTGTTGAAACTGAGGTTGTTGGTATTGCACCATCCATGGTTGTGAAGCCATGTTTTGCTGTGCGACACTAACCGACGGTCCAAGATGCGGGGTTATAGTTCCCGTTTGTATCTGTGTCGTCTCGGCAGTTGGCGATTGTGGTTGTGTTGCAGGGTCAATAGGCTGTTGCATTACAACTTGGGGTTGACATACAACAGGCATCGATTGAACTTGCGACACGGTTACAATTGCTGGCGTCGTCGGGATACTGGACATAGGTACACACTGTTGCATGGAATATACAACTCTTGGTTGTTGGGGTAACATAGGTACCCAACCACTCGTCGTTACCTCAGTCAAACCTGAATGTTGTTGAAAACTGCCGTATGGGTATTCCCTCGGAAGGGGAAGTGAAAGGGCATATTGCCCCCCATACGGTAACAATCCGGAGCTCAAGGGTATAGATGGCCTTTGAGGACTGGATGGCCCAAACTGATTCCCAAAGGGATCAATTTGTCTAGTTTCAACATAAGAATTACCGGGTATTATACCGGAAGAACAAACTGGAACAGACCAAGTTGTCATAATAGTCCCTGGGTGGACTCCTTCTAGTTGATGAGAACTAGTTGGGACAGATGGTATGCCGGCAAACATCGTTGGAGTGACAGCAGGAGCTTCTGCTATCGCTGTGTCGTTTGGCACAGTCCTAGATGTCAACGGTTGCTCAGACATTTTAAGTCTATCCAATAAACTTCCTAACGATTCTTCAGGAACTTCCGGTGGCGACAGACAAACTTTTGATGCAGAAGGAAAAAGAGGGGTACCTACTCCAAAATGAATTGGAGTATTTGCTTGCTGGTCCTCTACGATTTCCTCTATTGCAATCAGACCAGGAGGAAGAGGAAGACCGTCAGGTCCGTAAAAGATTTCTGGTGCCGAAGAAGGGGTTGCTTCGACAGCGACAGTTGTTTGAACAACAAGACTCTGTGGACCGGTTTCAGATGGAACTAGTTCAGTTATGCAAGTACTTGTCTTCAGACTAGGATCAGTACAACTGTCCTTCTGTTGCTGTTGAACTTCTTCAATAGAGGCAGGGATTCCAGAAATATTGGGAGTGACCAGAATCTCAGATGTTGTTGGAACTTCCGTTCTAACTTTAATGGGAGATTTTGACCTGGTCAAGCGAGTTCGCTTCGTCCGTACTACTCTCGGTTCCGGAGACAAAGATGGTTGACTCGCGAGTCTCCCCGAACGACGGAGTTTTAATTGACTTTCCTCCACGGTTGCGGATTACTTGATCAACTAAAATACAAAAGGGGAATTATGTTTCCGTATTGAATGAATTTTATTAGACGCTTTTAGACACAACTTTGTTTTTTCATGTTTTAAGAGTCGAGAAAAAGCTAAAGATGACTCTAGTCGCCTTCGATGTATTAACGAGCCCGAAGTGACAAATGCTCGGTTGGACCTTTTCAGTTATAGAGTTTGAAAAAGGCCAAAAGAAACTGCTCTGGAGATCTAGGCAGAGGGTGTGCCAAACCTTTCGCGAAACCACAGAATACGTTTTACGGTACGGGTGGTTGATCTTCGTGAATGATGTGTTCACTGCATCACGATCAGTAGGGCGGTCGACACGGCTTCCTAAGGATAAAGGATAATTGCCTATAGGGGTCTCCCAATATACGCGACGGTACGCGGGAGCTCAAGTCCGTATTAGTGCTATCGTCCCTCAGGAGGAATCACCCACCTTCGTAGAGATCGACAGTCACTACGTTTAACGACGCCGGAACACGTCTCTACCTAGACCTCTATTGTGAGCGTTATGTTACAATGCGTTTTTAGATTCATTCAATATATTTTAAGTTGATCTTGTTTATCAGTTTGTCTTTCAGGATCACCACGAGATGTATTGGTACAAATTCCTAAATGCAGCTAAAATGATAAGCAAGCTTTTACAATCTTTTTAGCTTTGAAAATCCTAACTACTGAGGGGAGAGAAAAACAATATCTTTCCACACAGAGTACAAAGCACAAACTAATGCACTTTCGATCAGACACACAAACTTATCAAAAATGCGAATGCAAGATGCATGTATTTCTTTTCTTTTCCCTTAATGTTGATGTAGACAAAAGGAAACTGTTGTATAATTTTCGAATTCAATTTGAAGTGTAAACAAACAAGTTTTGTCTAAAATGAAAAGACGCTTCACAAGCACTTGTTTCGACACTAAAAATATATGAATTCAAACCATAAGATGAAAAACAAACAAACTCAAACAGCCATGAACAGTAATAAAACTAGCTCTTAAGATCACAAAGACACTTTTACAGTTCAGGATCTAAGAGGCCACAGCTATACTGGTTCGCTTTTCACAATGGGAAACTGTAACTGAAACAAGAAATACTAAAAGAACATTCACAGTTTCATCACACAACTGAGGCGGAATAATGTCAAGGAGAATGGTTTACAGCAAGTACAATGACTAGCAAGCAATCAGCAAAAAATCAGTGAAAACAGGGCTCAGACACAAAGGGAAACCTCAGCAAGACACTGGCTAACTGGACCAGCGCAGGCTCTGGTCTGTCAAATTGACTCTCAGCGCAGTTCCCAAAGGGAGTACCTACGCTGGAATGCAGACTGCCTGTGGACAGCCTGCACTGAGACACGAGAGTTGCGTTTACAAGGAATTCCGGGTCATAAAAAGCTAAAAAATGCACTGTTTTTGCTGAAATAAAAAGCTATAGGTCAAGTACAGGCTAAGGGATGATCAAGAGGATGAAAAGCTATCACAAAGAGTAAAGAGTCTTTTGTAGATCAGCTCTTCAAATCTTGAATTTGCTCAGCAAATGAGCAAGAGTAGCAGTCCCTCTACTTCGCTTTTGATATAGTCAAAAGCTTTTCGATTTGGTACTCTTTTCTTCAAGAAATGAATAGCAAAATACTACAAACACCAACAAGATACTAGGCTCCCCAGCGGAGTCGCCAGTTTGTTGTGGGGAAAAGTATCCGACTCGGATGACCCTATCCCTACTCTAAAGGTGACAGTCTTTAGCAACAACTGAAAGTAAAGCTTTGATATTTTCCTTTATGAAAGTACAGAGAGAAGGAAGAAAAGATTAACCAACCTGGTGTCTTTCGCTTAGTCGATCCTTATCCTCTCTCTTTGTCTCTTGTTCCCAGCTCCTTGCTCTCTTTGCCGGTCCAGCTAAACACAGATCCTGCACAAAACAAGAGAGGAAACTACAAGATACATGTACTCATAACTGATGCATGGATTAGAGTGAATCAAATATACAAGTAAATACAATACATCAATGCAATACAAGTATATAGGAGAACATGCAAAACTTTATTGATAGAAGTAACAGGGTTCTGAGAAGGTTACAACCATTGATGGCTCCAATCCAGCAGCACCTCCCCAGCAGCAAGAACTCTCCTCTTCACCTCTAGTAAAACAATCACCCAATAGCTCTAACTGTAAACCAACAACACCTCCTTGCTTTACACAAAATTCCAGCCTCCTTAGACCTCATAGAAGAGCTCTATATATAGGAGAGAAGAAGAAAGGATGAGTCAGCTTGAGGCTGGCATAGAGCTGACTAGTGTCCTCTCTCTCTTCAGTTAATCTTCAGTTCTTGAGTCCACTTGGAGATCCTTGCTTACACATGGTGATCAAGTACCTCTTACTCATTACAGGGCGAATCTCATGAACCAAGTGTCAGTTTGGAAGCTTCCTGGGCAGTTGACACCTTGCAGAATGACTGTGCCACTTGGCCAATCTCGCCCAGCGCAGGTAGCCTTCATTAGATTTGACTTCCAGCGCAGGTACAGGGAGGAGCAATTGCATTCCAGCGCAGATGCTCAGTGGAGCAGCTGACATGATCCAAAATTAGCCTGTTTTGAAGTGTTTTCAGGTGGAGAACTGATTGGAAGTGCTGTTGTTTGATGACCTTGTTCTTTTAGGGACTGAGGACCCCTGTAATTATTGACATTTCATGCTCCATGCTGCGAGGCACAAAAATGTCTATAACACTATGACATTCTTATCTTTTGGTCTAGGAACCAACTCCCAAGTGTTGTTCTTTTCTATCTGCTCAAGTTCTTCATCCATTGCCTTGACCCATCATTCATCTT
This sequence comes from Pinus tabuliformis, assembly GCA_031772625.1. Lineage (NCBI taxonomy): Eukaryota > Viridiplantae > Streptophyta > Pinopsida > Pinales > Pinaceae > Pinus > Pinus tabuliformis. The sequence continues at coordinate 601,950,151 of CM062812.1, read as the reverse complement.
TGCATGCCTCTTTTACATTTTGTGGCTCAGTGGAGGAGAGCAATGCCAAATAGCTTGAGGCTTCTGCAATTGTTCTTCTTGTTTGTACACTTGCCTCTTTCTACCCCAAAATCTGAGACTCTAGATGATTCTTCTGAACGTACCTAGATGGAGTTTTTTCTTCTATCCTTATCTGTTCCTCTGGTGCCTCTTGAGGTTCTTCTTCATTATCAGTCTAATTTGGAGAGTAGTCTTCATCCTCTTCGATATTTTCATAATTTACTTGCCTAGGAATGTATCCTTTTTCATCAACCACTACATCAATGCTGTCAACAATTCTTCCAAGTCTTTTATTGTAACACTTATATGCCTTGCTGTGGGGAGAATAACCAAGGAGAATGCCTTCATCTGCTCTAGGTTCAAGTTTGCCAAACCATTCATCATTGTTCTTAATATAGCATTTGCTTCCAAAATTTTTGAAATGCTTTACCGAAGGAGTCTCACCATACCAGAGCTCATGAGGAGTTTGAGTGTTGTTCACTCGGACATTTGTTTTGTTGAGAATAACAACCGCAGCAAATGCAGCTTCACCCCAGATGGTTGCAGGAGTTCCAGATTCATCAAGCATAGCACGAGCCATTTGTTGGACCGTTCTGTTCATCCTTTCCACCACTCCATTTTGCTAAGGAGTCCTAGCCGTAGAAAATTCCCTTCTTATTCCATGTTCTTCACAGAAATCGAAAAATTCATTTGAGGTAAACTCCCCCCCTCTGTCAGACCTGAGACACTTAATTTTGTGATCAGATTCATTTTCAGCCAAGGCTTTGAAAGATTTGAATTTTTCGAATGCTTCGTCCTTGTGTTTCATAAGTCCTAACCAAACCATCCTGGAGAAGTCGTCAATGAATAATATAAAGTATTCTTCTCCTCGAGGTGACCTTGTCCTAAATGGACCACATACATCTGTATGGACTAGTTCAAGAGGCCTACTGGCTGAGCCTTCCTTCTCAGGGAAGTTGGTTCTGGTTTGCTTACCAAACTGACATGATTTACATATGGTGTTGTCTGGAATTTTGATATCTGGGAGACCACGAATTGCTTGATATTTGCATGCTTTCCTTATTTGTGAAAAGCTTAGATGCCCCGACCTCCGGTGCCATAACTAGTGTTCATCATCCTTGCTCAAATAGCATTGTTGTTGTCCTTCTTCAAATATGTATAAGTTATTTGGAGTTCTTCTATCTTTGATCACTGTTTTTCCTGTATCAAGATCACGAACACTACATCCATTTGATCAAAATATTACCTCGGTTCCTTGATCACACATCTGACTGACACTCAGGAGATTATGCTTCAAGCCATCAACATACAAAACGTTTCTAGCTTTGACCCTTTCTTTCAAATGAGTAGTGCCTTTTCCTTTTATTACTGCAGGGGTATCATTTCCAAACGAGACTTTATTTCCATTTTCTAAAACACTATATGATTCAAGTTTTTCTTTATCACCTGTCATATGCTTCGAACATCCACTGTCGATGTACCATAGATTTTCCTATCCTTCTGCATAAAAATCTATCCCACATCTTTCTGGTTGTGGTTCCTTCATTCTTCATGTTCTGGCATTCGAGGTTTGTTCCTTCTGAGTTGTCTTCCGAAACCTGCTCCTACATTCAGACTCTTCATGATCGAAGTTATTACAAATAGAACATTCAATTTCACTTTCAAGGGCAGAAAAATTGTTATAGGTCCTCTTCGTGATTCCAGACATACTTCTTTGTTTTTGAGCTTCTCTAGTCATGATTGTCTTATAGGCAACACATTAAGCTGCTTTATGACCAAAGTTATGGCAAGAGAAACATTGCCCATTGAAGAAACTTCTGCGATTATCAAATCTATCATCCAATCGATTTTAGTTTCTACCAACATCCATTCTTGAGGCAAATTGGGAAGATTTTACCTGTGGCTGGTTGTAGCTTCTGTTTGTCCTTAAGGTAGTTTGCCCCCGATTTTCTTGATAGTCTTTGTTCGTTCTTGAGGTAAACTGTCCCTGATTTACCTGATGATTTCTATTAGGCCTTTGCTCACTCCTCCTTGCTGCATCAAGATAACTTTTGGAGTTGGATGCTTGAGATGCTTCTTCATTATATCCCAGACCTGTCTTGATTAGTGGAGAACGCTACACATTGATAATCTCATCCAGAGTTTCAGATCCTTTAACAAATTTGAGATTAAGAGCTTTTGTTTTCTCAATCTCTTTTCTAAGACCAACAATTTCACATTCCAATTTTTCAAGATGTTTTTCCCTTTCAGCCAGTTGACATTGCAGAGAATCAATAATCACATTTTTCTCTTCTAAGAAAATTTTGAGATTAGAAATCTCTTCATAAAAACCTTCTTCATCTATAGCATCCATGTAATCATCATCTTCAAAAGCCATTAAAAGTTTATAATCATTACCTCATTCATCTTCGTCACTATTTGAAAGTCCATCACTATCTTCATGAGTGTAATAGCTTTTCTTGTTTGCATTCTGTTTCTTGTTCCATCTAATAGGTTCCTTCCCCTTGACAAATTCTGATTGAGATAGGCATCCTAATAGAGTATTGACCGCCTTTGCATTTGTTTCATATTTCTTCTTCTCAGCCGGATCTGTAGGAGTTGCTGATGGAAAAGTATACCCTATTTCTATGATATCCCAGACTTTTGTACCAAGAGATTGAAGATAGGCAGTAACTCTTACCTTCCAATATACGAAGTTTGTCCCATAAAAAATCGGTGGCCTGATTGATGCTTCCCTCTCGTAGTTGCTCATGATGAACGATCTTCCTTCAAGCGATCAAGCTTCTTCCGCAGGACCTGCTCTGATTCCAATTGTTGGAAATAATATTGAGAGGGGGGGTGAATCAGTATTATCAAGTCAAATATTCCTTTTTCAAAATCAAATGATATACGCTACTTCAGTTAATTAAACCCGCGTATATACGCAACTATGCAGAAGGAAACCCGCGTATACAATGCAAACTTTTAAATGACTTTATCTTCCCGATGTTGATAATTAATCTGTGTTTGAGAATCAAATAACCAGTAACCAGAAACAGTAAAACAGAGCAGAAAGACAATCGCACACAAGAACACAAGATATAAGGTGGAAACCCAATGTGGGTGAAAACCACCTGCTGCAATTCATCTCTATCTTCTCTTTAATTAGAAACTTCTTTTTACAATTGTACTGGTGCAGTCCTTTACCAGTACGCAGGCTGCAACCTGCAGAGAGCTACAACCCTCTCTCGTTTTCCAACTTCTTCTAGAAGGGAGCTACAACCCCCTTAGCCCTTGCACTAGCCAAGATACTAGTACGTAGGTGCTAGCCTATAGAAGGCTACAACCTTCTCTTTATTTCAGGGACCACGTTTCATGAATTTTCAGACTGGATCCACAAATAGCATCAATCAAACATCAAGACTTTCTGCATCAACCAATCACATTTTCACCAATCAAAATTGAATCAAAATAATCACTTTTCTGACGACTGTACCCAGATCACAATAACAGTAACCACACACCAAATCTGAACCTAGAACACTACAGCAATAAACAGAAGCAGCAAAATCACAACTCAAAATATATACGCTACTTTAATAGCCTGAAACCTGCGTGCATACGCTTCTGCGTATGGAACAACCTGCGTATACGCTATTTTACTTCACTGAGCTAGCGTGTATATGCGCCTTCGCTTCATTGTACAGATCTATAAAGGATAATTCGCTCTTTCAGATATTCAAACACTAATTCACCCAAATCATCAGTTTTATAGATCAAGCAAGCGCCACATATAACAAATCAAAATCATACAAAAATACTATCATTCAAGCTTAAGGATTATGATCCATCAATGGAACTTATCCATCTCTTTGGACTAATGTTCCTCCTTCATTCAGATCCAGATCTGCACCATAACCCAATTACCAGTATTCCAGATCTAGCCCTTTATTAGATATTTAATAACAATTCAGAGGATACCTTGCCACATGATCTCCTTCCTCTTTTATAGTTTTAGGCCTTCCACAATACCACGGTCCAAAACCATAATAAACCAATACCACGGACCCAATACTTGGGATCAACACGTCTGACGAGGTACCATGGTCCAAAACCATAGGTTCAAATACCAAGGACTAACTACCACGGACCAGAGGTAAGTTCTGCAACATATACACGCTTTTCCTTGCATGAAAGTGCGTGTATACGCACACGCGCCTTTGAAACGACTAACCCGCATGTATACACGTCTTCGTCTAGATGAACTTGCGTATATGTCTTTTCCTTCATTCTGAAAGCCTGAACTGAGATCTGTTACCAAAGAGAGTTGCCATCAAGTACAACACCTGTGCCATAGCTCCAAACCTGTGCCATAATGCCAACACTTGACTGGGGCCCGGAGACTTAGTCCCTCCTATACGAACTCCATTAATAACGGACTATGTTTTCATGTGCTGATGATTATTATGTTCCTCTTCTTTTATGCATGCAGATGTATTCCTTAATGTTCTTTTAAAATGCAATTTTAACACATCACGAAAGTAAAAGGTCTTGGAAAGGTCCTTCTTCACACCTGGACCTGGATCAAGTGGTATCAGAGCAGGTCTTTGCGTTGATGTGAATTGCAGTGTGAACAATGGAACCTACAATGACAGAGGATGAAAGAGCGATGTGCGAGACCATGCTCAACATCTCCACGAAAGTGGAAATTGTGTATGAAACTCTATAGAAAGAAACAGAGGAAAAGGAGTAGTTATAGCTTCAGTTGAAAGCCACAGAAGAGGCCATGGAGGAACTGAAGCAAAGAAAACATAATCTTCAAACAGAGAATGATGAGTTGAAGATGCGTCTACATGAAGAGAAAGAGAAGCGGAGTTTTCTACTACAGTTGCAAGCAAAGGACAAGGCCTTGGAAAAGCTGCAGCAAGACCCATGTGAGGTAAAAAGTAGTTCTCCATCTTCATGTATGTTTCCTGATGATGATTTGACTGTGTTTGAAAATCACACCACAGGAATTGGCTCCAAATTGTTGAAGAGAATGGGGTATGAAGGAAAAGGCTTGGGCGTTAATGGCCAAGGCATTGTCAACCCCATCAAAGTAGAGGAATTACCATGTCAAGCAGGACTTGGGTATGTCAGGAGAGAAGTTGGGGAATGCAATCAATCGACAACGAATGATGAGCAACCATCATCAGTTCTTTCCAAATCAAAAGAGAAGGTAAAATATTTTGATTTCCTTTCGATTTCATCTACTGATAGTATGATGTCTGTTGGATATTTGGAGATCCCGATTACAGGGACAAATATGAGGCTCCTTACAAAGACAAGGCACGAGGAGAAAGAACTTGGTGTTGATAACCAAGGCATCACTCAACCTTTGGAGGTTATGCATGAAGCACAATTTGCAGGCTTGAGGTACACCAAAGGAGAGTGCTCAAAGGTGTTAGATTTGTCTGAGAGACTTTGTCGAGGAAAGAGAATGATGGGAAAACATCCCCATCATCACATGGCAGTTCCCATTGCAAGGAGAGAGCTGAGGCAAGCTCTCATCGCCATACTGACATCAAAGATAGCAAAGGAAGGTATAATCACTTTCGATCTTCGAATGTTCATTTTGATTATGATCATGTTGCTAATAATGAACGAATACAAAGGCATCGAAAAACATGTACTTTTTGTGGTTTACCTAACCATACCTTTTCTAAGTGTTGGAAAAGAATGGCAGCACTCATGAGGCGTGAAAAACCCTCTCGACAACATGAAAAGAAACAGGTTAAGCAGATATGGTGGAAGAAAGCATACTGCAGTCATTGCAACAGAAATGGACATCAAAGAGCCACTTGCTGGAAGATCCATCCAGAGCAACACCTTAAAGATAAAGCGTTGGTGCGTGAACCAGGTAAAGCAGTTGTTCGACAAGCAAAACCACCTCAGGGAGGTGACCCATTCACATTGATTAGTGAGAAATGGTTTCTAGACATGTTGTCGTTTCATGGTCATTCTTTTGTAAATCATTTGTTGCATTTTAAAGTGTAAAAGTGATGATGTGTTTCCGTCACTTGGTCAGCAACAATGATGTTTGGTCATGTTTTGAGTTGCATGTTAAAACTCTGAAAGTGATGTTATGTTTCGGTCATTTATCAAAACAATAGTGTTTGGCCTTAGGTATGTAAATCATGCGTTGTAGTGATGATGTGTTTTCCGTCACTTTTTGAAGCAACCATGATAGGTTGGCCTTGTTGTAATATCTAGAGTATTACGTCCATCTTATTGTAAACTTGACCACCGAATATGAGTTATAAACCTGTGGCAAGTATGGGATGTTTGGGTCTTTAGTTCGTCATGTCATTCAAAGCATGTAATTTGCAAAAAATGTACTATAGGTTGCAGAGGTAGCAAGTGTCGGCTCATAGCTTAAGGCTATGAAGAACAAAGGTGAAGGAGATGGTGAGACCTTTTCAGCACATTTGTGTTGCAAACATGGTACACAGAAAGATGCAGAATACTTTTTATGCTTTTGGAGGACCAAAAGCTCCTCAGCGGGGAGGATTGATCCAGGTGGATCTTCAGACACCATGGCATGGAAACGCTTGAAAATCAAAGTGATCAGAATGATGTCAAACTAGGACCAGATCGAAGAGCTCATCTTCCTAATCGTGGAGGTGTGAACGGTTCGTCAATCCGAGTCCAGATGATGAAGTTATCGCGAAAAGAAGGTGGCTCTGTTCCTTAAGAAAATGAGGCATTTTCTCATAAAAATGGGTTTTTTAGCCTTAAAGGAAAATTGCAATCGAAATAGTCCAAAGGGCGGACTTAAGGCGGGCCTTTGGAACCCCCGATCAGCGATCTCTAATTAATCGGGATCGGGGGCAGGAAATCGGTGATGTCAAAGAGTTATTTATGCAATCGGCGTCGGCGAAACCCAAAGGTCGAGGATCAGGACCCCTGCGATTAGCGATCGCCGATATCGGCGATCGGCGTCGGCATATGCTAATGTATTGGTGAAGGACCTCGGGCCGTAGCGATTGTGATATGCGATGCAATCTCAGCCATCGAATTGGAAAACCGATCAATGGCCACGATTAAATCGGCGATCGGGACGATCGGTGATCATCTATTCCGACTTGCGATATAACGCGGACCCAATGGAATAATAGATCCGATTTGATAAAATTTTAGATCCAAGAATTCAGACTTTTTAGTGTATTCCCGTATATTTGTGGTTTCGGCCAAATCTATTATGCGATGTGATAAGCAATTAAAGCGGACCCGATAAGGTTTGTAGGGCTGATTTAAGCTGTTTTGAAATCTGGATTTAAAGGGATTCTGTCGGATTTATCAGTTTTTAGAGTATTTTCTGTTTAAATAGAAAGAAGGTTATTTTCAAGATTTTTTTGCAACAGTCGATGCTTCTATGCAAATGGCTTCCATTTTAAACAAAACGACCCCGATTTTGATGCGACCATGTCCCAAACGTGTTATAAAACACGATGGATGCAAAGAGCGGAGGGGGGAGGAAAATGGATATGTGACAGAGGGCAGAGAGCTCGAGAGGCTGAGAGCCTGAGTGCCAGAGAGCTGAGGAGGAGGTTGTGCCCAATGGAGAGTCACAGATAACGAGAAGGGCCATAAAGCCAGAAATAGCCCAACAATGTTGTGAATTATGCAGAGAAACCAGAGAGCCCGAGAGGTCGTGGGGAGAGACTACGTGGAGAGAGGCCCGAGAGCTTGAGTACGCAGAGAAGCATGGAAGCTAGAGCTGCGCTTGAGATGCATATAGCCACAGAGCTTGAACTTCAAGCAAGCCCCAGAGTTGCAGTAATGTAGCCAAAGCGCTGCAAACACCAGATAGCCCGAGACCTACATTACAGAGAAGTCCAGAGCAGTTATCCTTCTATGATCAATTCTCTTATGATCGATTCTTCTTCTCATGATTGATGTTTCAGTGAGCTTCAACTTATTGATAGCTGCTTCAGATGCCTTGCTTCTTCATATGGCCATTCGTAATGAGGCCGTGATAGATTGGTAGCAGACTATGTCTGCGCATTGATAATGTGAACAGATGTTCACGGTGGATTTTTTTATCCACTTCTTCATTCACATCTTCAGATGGCCTGTGGTGGTGTGAGGTATATGATTTATTCATATATTTCTTCTTTTACATTATGCTGCAGATCCTTAATTGATATTGATGCAGGATCTTCTTTATTTCTTGTTGTCATGATTCCTTGCTGATTTGATGCAGAATCTTCTATATGATGTACTTGCTGTCATAACTCTTCATGTTATGCTTTGAGATCCCTTATTGTATGTTGCTGGGATACTCTTGTTTGCTACATGTCATCATGCATGTTGTTTTGCTTTGACATCCCTTTTGTGCCATGTTGGCGGGATGTGCACCATGCTTGTTTTTGTGTCATATTGATAGGAGTCTTTTGATTGAGAGTTCTAGTTGTGGGATATCTCTTAGAGCCACTCCTGTGTGAGGGCCTTCTTCCTTGTATGATTGAGACATCATCTCTCTGCGTACATCACCATTATTGACAACACCTAATGCAGTGGCCTATACCACCTTGACTGGGGCCCGGAGACGTAGTCCCTCCTGGACAAACTCCGTTAAAAATGGATAATGTTTTCATGTGCTGATGATTATTATGTTCCTCTTCTTTTCTGCATGCAGATGTATTCCTTAATTTTCTTTTAAAATGCAATTTTAACACATCACGAAAGTAAAAGGTCTTGGAAAGGTCCTTCTTCACACCCGAACCTAGATCAACTATGACATATCCATGGAAGAAGGTATGAAGACACTGATATGTATGATGGAAAAGGAAGACATTAGTAATATGTGTATTGGAGATGGATGGCATACATGTGATAGAAGTTGATGCCATGATGAAAGGCCATCATAAAGAGGTAACTTTAATTTATTTTTCATTTTGATTTTTGAAAGCACCTGGTTAGGTTGTTACAGGGCTACCAAAAGAGGGTTGTATAGAGTCACCTACAACCTATACTCATGGGATTGGACGGAAGATCCTGAAATAAACATGACTTGGAAGAGGTATCTCTATGAAGGAAATCCAGATGTGGACTAGAAGATCAGTTTCTGATGAAGAGAAGGATGAAATGAATATTGGTGCAACCCTATGGTTCGTTGAAGGGAAGTGATGGAGAAAGATGACTGAAGCCATACAAAGAAGTTATGAAGAAGAAGGCTCCATAATGAAGAATATGAAGTTCATGACATGATGTAGAAAGAGGATCCCTACAAGAAGCTGATACTACCATGATATCCACTAAAGAGAAGAGAGTTGTTGTTTAAGAAAAGTCCCAAGTTAAGAGGGAGCCTGGGAAATTTCCTAAGGAACTTGGGTATGTTCCTTTTATAGGAATGAGTATATCCTCCTGAGTTGAGAGGGAGAGATATACACATCATTCTTGTATTCATGGTATGAAGAAATAATGGAGGATTGGTTAAGCATCTTAGATTTATTCTGATAATATTTGAGGATGTGGTAGGGCATCCAATAGGCAAGAGTAGTCGAATAGGAAATTCCTTGAGGATGTGTTATTCCAAGGAACGAATGGTCCTAAAAGGAAATACCATGTGAAAATCCAGATGGGGTATCTACCTTGAGAGACACTTATGAAAGGTGTTTATTAGTCATTGTCTCACCAACATTGTGCTCTGATCACGTGGAGAGATAGAACTATTAGTCAAGTCCTTGCTATGTGACAATGTTCATTGGTATGATGAGATGCAATGATACAAGTTGAGAAAATAACTTATGAGATGGCTTACTAATTCAAATATTCTTATAATAATTCTTTAGTATGAGAATGTCCAAGTACAGTGTATGGATTATGAATACTTCCCTAGTTAAGAGGGAGTGTTGAAATGTGTAACTAGGTTCGGTCTTCATAACATCTATTGTAATCATGATTTTATATTTGATATTAAAGAGATTTTTTTTATTATTATTGTCATTCTTGATGCATTGGTTTCATGCTCAAGATAAATTTATTTGTAGGTCAAGCACCCATTGATTGCTTCTAGGTTTGTCATTGAGTTTTGAAGTAAAAAGAGTCATTGTCATAAATTTAAGACCCCTTTGGGAATGTTGTATCATGTAAATGATTTTTTTGTAAAGTCAAAGTGTCATAAAGACCCTCCAAGACCTTGTCAAACAAGTCGACCTACTAGAAGGATTAAGTCAACCTATAGGATAACAATTCGACCTCTTAATAAGCTTATATATAAGAGAACCTTGACTTCGTTTGGAATAACAATTCAATCAAGAAAGAATCATTTTGATCTCCTCAAGAAAGAAGTTGGAAAAGGATGAAAATCAAGGAAAAGATGAAGAAAATCAAGATCAATGTTTTTGGACCTATTTCTCTCTCTTGTTAGGGTATTTAAAGTAGCTGCTAGACCAAAATTGTTAAATTTTCTGGGGAAGTCGAAGTTGCAAAAGAAACTATTGGGAAATCGAAGTTGCAGAAGAAACTGCTAGGGAAATCAAAGTTTCAAAAGAAACTACTAGGAAGTCAAGGTTGTAGAAGAAGTTGTTGGGGAAGTAAAAGTTGCTAGAAAGTCTAAGTTACTGCTAGGTCAAAGTTGCTAGAAGCTGCTAGGTCAAAGTTGTTGGGGCCTAAGTTGTTAGAAAAGTTGTTGGAAGCTGTGAAGGTTGAATTAGTCTTGTATGGGTATTTGATGAGGGTCTTAGGCCTTGGAATTCGTCATTTGAATTTCTATTAGAAGAGAATAATTCTTGTGGGTTTTCCTCTCAAGAGGATAGGTTTTGGCCCTGGCTTATAACCTACATTATGTGTTCTCTTATCTCATTGATCTCTATTCTTGGTAGCTGTTTGATGACATAAAACACAATAATAATCAGGTTGAAGAAGAATCTAATCATGTTATGTAAAAATACATCACAAGTAGTTATCAAAGTAAGAGAAATCACCTTATCTAGCTAACCTAGATTTCTCAACAGTATTACCCCACTTCCTATGCACCCAAATGCAAATGTTATTTTATATATAAATTAAAATGGTGATTCAAATAAAAAGGAAGTTGAAATTAGTTTGAAAAATGTGTGAAATGCAAGGAAACATGTTGTGACTATGGATGCTCATTAGTAGTAGGGCCATGTTTATATGATACTAATTCATATTTAGTGAGGCTATGGATGCTCACCGGAAATAGAGGAATACCCTGTTAAAGAGAAATTAAGAACATATGCAAGAAATTAATTATTCACCCCAAGTGAATGCCCTAGATCACCCTTAAATCAATTGCTTGTGGATTGAAAGCTAAGGAAAATTAACCTCATAAATTGGCTCGAAGAGATGGTCTATTGGTTACTTGATGTTCAATGTTTAGTGGATATATATTTCAAATTCAAGCACACCTGATGGTACTCAAAACTAACTAACTACTACTACTACTACTAATGAATTTTTAAGGTCATTTCAAATGATCTTTAAAATTAAGTGTGAATAAGTCTTTTGAGGAATATTAGAAAAAGATAACTATTTTTCCCAAGATGTTGCCATTTGTTGATGCCTTCCACAACCACCCCTTTTATTTTATTTATTTAAGTAAAAAAAATGCTCCTCTAACAAATTTTATTTTAATGCTTATTCATGTGAATTTTCTATCTATTCTTTCACTATCTTTGGTTTGTGGGATTAGATATTTGATCTTCATTTTGTTTTGAATTTGATAGGTCATAAATTGGTGTGTAATACACTAAGTAGGTTATATTTTATTTTTTATTTTGATAATTTCACAATTTTAAGGCCTTCATCATCTTCTACTCATCAAAATATTTCTAACGATATAAATTTTTTCTCATTCGAGTCTAGGACACCATTATGGCCATCATAATTTTTTTGTATTAATGTCTGGTTTTAGTGATGTGATAGATGATGTGTCCTTGTGATCCATGTTGTAATTAATTGTATTGAATGCCTTGAGATGCCATATGATATGGATTATATTATTTTTTATTATTTTTATTTATTATTTCATTTATTTATTTATTTTCACAAGTCACTGTCAAATAACAAAATGCAGAATTCATGATGATTAATAAAACCCATATAATGGAATTTATTTGTGTTAGTTAACAAGATATCAGGTTTCAGGTATTCTCATTTGAGGTTGTAATGTTTTCCAATGACGTATTGACCGACCACTGGAATTTGATGGCATGATGATGGAATCCAATGGTTTTATTTATTTATTTTGATATTGAGTAGTCTAACAATGAGATGTTTTTGACATTTTCAACAATATTTTCTAGTTAATTTTGTCCGAGATCTAACAAGGATGTATTGGAATGGTAAAATTAAACTCCGCAATCTCCAAAAATCAAGTTTCCCAAGAGTTTTCAAGGACGTTGAACCCATTTATGCATTCAAAAGCACATTTTAAACAACAAAAATACTCAATTTCACAAAACTTTTATTGTCAAATTCTGACAAAGATAGTAAAAACATCTCATGGTTAAACAATACTTTTAAATATATTTTGGAATTGAAAAAACGTTAGTGTGATTAGGCTCAACAATCTTGGCTTCAAGTGGTTTCATACACAAACCATTATTAGCAACAAAGACAATATAAACATCTCACACTACAATTTCACAATGTGTGGGACAATAAATTAAACTTGTAGATCAATGACCAAAATTAACCCATGAATTAAATCAATTGTTGTTGAGTGTTATCTTTCGGGAGCCATATCTTGATATTCATAAAGTTAAATTAAGAAAAAAATAGCTTGGTTGAAAGTTGGGAATGTGAGGAACATTTTGGATTTTTCTTTTCCAAATATTTAGTAAAAATACCCCAAAAAATTCATTTAAAAACATACTCATGAATTTTCTTAAAAAGAAAAAAATACCAAGATATTTTAGAAGAAAAAAATATGTATAGAGAAAAGAAAAGAGAGAAAAGGTTAAAACTTAATACCTAAGATTTATTTAAATTTTATCTTGTATGATTTTTTTCTTTTTAATGGAATAGGTAGGCTTTTATTTTAATATGAAACTGATTGCAAGGCCAAGTCCTTTTACATATTTAAATGATACTTCTAATACTGAGTTCATACAGGTCCAAAAAAGGGCTTGATTTCTACTACAATTCCTATTTACTATGTAACTATATCGATATTGGATGAGGACCTTCCAGAAAGCACCTAAAACTAATACATATTTGCATAACATAATTCAAGAGAAAAGTAAACTAGCCTCCACCCATGATCAGAATTCAAGCTAGTAATTGCCTCTTCTCTCGTTTCCATCAGTTGTTCTTGAGAAGAATCTTGGTTTGGTACCACCTTCTACCTTGCATTCTTGACAATGTTGCTTCCCTCCACTCGCCTGTTGTTTTTTGATTGCAATTTTCTCTAACGAGTATCCATTATGCCTAATTTTCGCTCCAACCTATTTATTTTTCTCTAAAGCAGATTGATTTTTTGGATGAGAAGTCACATCTGAATCTGATTCTCCATGACCACCATTTCTCCTTGCTAATTAAGAAAATATATGATGTCCTCCATAGTTGTAGAAATATGATCTAAATGATGGGAAATCTCCTCATTCTCCCTAGTGGTTGAGCTCTGTAATTCTCCCTCCATGCTCTCTCCAACACCTCGAGTAATTATAACACCTGCAAAGTCTCATTTCCAATAACAAACCTCAAAATGTAGAATAACGACCTTATTGATATTATATAAGCTTCCTCTAGGACTACCTAATCATGTTAACCAATGTAACCACTCACAACCTTTAATATGATGTCCTTCCTTATTCATTGCACTGACTAGACATTGCCTGTTCGATTCATCACCATGACGATTCTTAATCAACACCATTAAGACTATGTTTTTGAAGCGTGCTAACCTCATCATACCAATGGAGAGGTTATATTATAGATCCCACTTTCATTTTCTAAAATAAATGTTAGTTCGTCATCTGTCCCAAGGCTCATGTACAAGTATAAACCTCGGCCAGGTGCTTGGGGTGGTCTGAGCCCTGACATTAAAACTATGTCATCATTATTCAATGCATTGATTCTAGAGGACCTTTGGTTGAGGATGAGGTTTGACATATGACCATCAGGCTTCTCAAATGTTGATTGGTCCATTAATTACAATTATTCCAATTGATGCACTATTTGTATGAAAATTAATTTCTAATTTTAGGGAAAAGGTTTAGAAATAACATTACTATGATTTTATACCAACGCCCCTTTGTCCAGGGAAACTCCTTTATTCTCCAACACATCTACCATAGAATTCAAATGCCTTTTGACATGCTGAAATTCTACTAAATCAAATTTTTGAATTTTCATTTTAATCCTTTGTCAAATTGGGATTTGAACATTGATGAAGTTCTCTTTTATTTTAGCTACTTGTTGGATGATGATCATGGAGTCCCACAATACCATAAAGTACCAAATTTTCCTTGAAATAACCAATTTTATCCCTTGCCACAATGCCAAATATTCCACTTAGTTATTTTTATCACTCCCCAAGCCCCAAGCATATTGAATCTCAATATTTTCATCAAGGCAATAGATAATCCCTCCCACTCCTGCCTCCCCCAGATTACCTTTCAATGTGCCATCGAAAAACATAGAGTATTTCCCCAGGCTGATCCTCCAGCTTTGAAATTCATCATTGTCCACTCTTATGTAAAATGACTTTTGAATAACTGGTTTGTGAATGAATTTGCTAGCATGACATGAGACTTTACCTAGATTGAGCCAATACTTCTCTCTTGGTGAAAATCCCTCCAATTTATATGATTCATGACCATGAGCCATGATGGCTTCAAAGAGCAGGTTCAAAGCCTTAATAACCATTGTAGAAAAATTTGAACGTTCACCATTAAATATAGATTTGTTGCATGCAAGCTATATTGCCCAAATCAGGTACTTAGTAGGGGCCATCCAACGTTGCATAGTCACTATGGTGGATTTCCTATTCCATAGAATTTTAGTTGTCCAAGATTCAAACATATCAATCCAAATATCTGGGATGCTTTTAATAGAGATGGCTTTTCCAAGGATTATTTCCAAACTTCCAAAGTGAATTTACACCTTTGTAATACATGAGGAATTGCTTCTTATGATATTTCACAAAGGACACACCTTGAAAGCCCCTCGATATTCCTCTTTTTAAGGTTCTCAACCGTCATAATTTTCTCGTGAAACAATACCCAACATAAAATGTTGATTTTTGGCAGGCCATCCTTTTTCAATAATTTACCCCAAAGATTATTTTAAGATGGATGAGGTAACCTTTTAATTATCATTTCATAGCCAACTTTAACTAAATAAAAAAATTTCTGATGACCCATCCAAATTTTTTGACCTGTCCTTGTAACTTCGATTAGAGAAATACCTTTTAATGAGTTCACCAAATTTACCCACTAAGTCTGAATATTCGAAGGGAGATCTTGGCATGCCCATCCTATCCAATGAACTTGATTATCGCATTGCGATATTAACAATCTTACTATATCCCCTTGACTCCGTCCAGTTCGCCATCTCCCTAATTCCCCCATTATTTTCCATTAACCTTGATAATGACACTCTATCCTTCCATAATTTTATGAAAACTCTATTCTCAACTACCATCCTAAATGATCTAGTATAATAGGGGCCATCGTTTTGCATAATTTCCAAATTTTTGAACCTTGCTTTGAACAAGTTTCATTTTTTGTTCTAATAAGCCTACTTTTATGAAAATATTTTTGTAGAAATTCTTACTTCCACCATTCTTTAGAGTAAGTGTGGAGGCTCTACACCAATTTTTCTCCCAAATCTAGATTCATGAATTTGAGGGTCTTTTATTTCTAATCCTCCATAGTTTTTAGGAAGTCGAACTATATTCCAATTAACCAAATGAAACTTTTTTTTATTATTTTTACCCCTATGCCAAAGAAATTTATAAATAAGGTCACCAATTTGGCTAATCACTCCTTTTGGGGAAAGTAAAATAGGTCCCATATAAACAAGGAGGGATGACAAGACAAATTTGATCAATGCAACCTTTCCTGCTACATTTAACCATTTCGGTCCCATGAATGAATGATTTTGTTTGAATTTTTGCATCACTTCCTCCCAAAATTTAACATTTGTAGATCCTATTGATATTGTGATTCCTAAATACTTAAACAATATCTATCCTATTGGAATAGGGAATTCTAATACCCTTGAAATTTCAGCTAAATTCACTTAAGTACAATTCCATCCGTAAAGATGATCTTTCTTTTTGTTTACCATCCCTCCTAAAAGATCAATGTAAATATTTAGAAGTTTTTTGAAGTAGTTTACAATAATTTTTTATGCCCCCCTAAGAAGGAGAGTGTCATCTGCAAACTGCAAGCGATTAACCCCTTTTTAATTTCGAGCAATGCTTAATCCAATGAGCTTGACATCCATCCTTGATTTTACTATATTTCTACTCAGACGTTTGGCTACAATGATGTAAATAAGAGGAGAGAGGAAAAAGACGCAGGCAACCCGTTAGAACAGGCGCGGGCCCGCTCTGTGCAAATGGCAACAGCGCGTCCAAAGACGCACTGTGCAGTACTCAGAGGGTGCGTCCTTCTGGAAAAGTTAAGAAAAACCAAATCTAACTAAATCTAAAGCTAAGCCACCCAAATACTAATTCTCACAGTCAAAAACCAGAAAATAAAAATGATTTTCTCAGAGCAAAGTTCACACAAAGGAAAAGACTTTCACATTAATGGATTCCCCAGTGGAGTCGCCAATTTGTCGTGACGGAAAAGTCGTTTGTGCGGACACAACTGACCTCCCTAGGAGTCTAAACTCTCTAGCGACAAACAAGACAAAATGGAGCGATCTTTCTCTAAATACACCTTTTAAAACATGAAAACTACAAGTGTTTAGGCTTACCTTATTCCAAAACGCTGTTGTTGTAGTCCGTCCTTGCCGATCCGGATGAGCTCCTCCTTCACATCAATTCCTGCAACCACAAACAATCAAACAATTACCAAGCACTTGCATCTCATATAATAAAACATATATCCAACATGCAGACCAAGGAACACATGAAATAACTCATTAACACAAGCTATTGAGAAAAATGAACCAGTTTGTATTAATAACGAAACAAAGAAACTCTTACAACCTGGCCTTGGTGTTGTGCAAGTTCCTCCCAGGGTCCATCAAGGGTTTTCCTCTACTTTGACAAAGCTCACCCACTTCCAAGTAGAATCAAGCAAAGACAATCTCTCCTCACAAGGTTCTAAATGGGAGTCCTAATTCCTGCAGCATTTACCCAAAGAAAATGTATAGCTCCAACCTCTCCTCCCTCTGGCTCAATGTCTTTATTTATAGTGTTGTAAAGAGGTTATTCAGGTCCACCATCAATGGGATAATCCCCCTCTTTGGGTGGGATAGCTCCCTTATTGATGGGATAAGTTCCCCCTTAATAGAGATACATGAACCAACTGGAGGCGCATCCAAATCATCAAACCGACCTCTAGAAAGTTCTAGAAGTAACCACAAGTAACTTTTTTAAGATGAAACTCGCGCATTTTGCCTTTTACAGAAGGACGCACCTGTCCCTTAACATACAGAGCGTCCAAGGACGCACCTTTTGTGAACATTGTGAGCGTCCCCGCAGGTAAGGCTAGAGAGAACCTGCGACCCCAGAGATAAACATATTTTTGACAAGACTTTCTCTCTTCTTTGAGTTTGAGATGGATAGCAGAGGCATAAGACTTGCCTAAGAGGGTAGCATGACTGTTGATTTGAGCCATACTAACTGTAAGTGGTCATGGTGACATTTTTTAGTGTAACACATAGTTCCTTGTGGATAATGACTGCTCAGTCCTAAAAGATAGTGCTTGTGTAGTCTCTGGGGATAATGATTGCATAATTCTTAGAACGGAGACTACACAATCCCTATGGACAATTAGTGCACCATACAACCTCTCACTCTTAGAGGCAATTGTGTCATCATTCCAGTGAGTCTTCTCAACTGTTGCTTTTTTGCACCTTTTACTTTCACAAGTGTCGCTTTCGCTTTCACGACTATTGTTTTTTCTTTCTTTTGATTTCAAAATTATCACTTTCACTTTCTCTTCACTCTAGCATGTGTCACTTTCAATTACTTTAGATTTTGCAAGTGTTGTTTTCACTTTTTCATACTGTTACAAGTGTCACTTTTAACTATTTGTACTCCTGCATGTGTTGCACCTTAGTGAACTACTAGAGAAAAATCTAGTGCACTATTTTGCATTAACTGATAATATATATAATAAGAATATGTGCTAGACACTCTCCCATAGATTAGCACACTTTCTAGTTGGAGTCAATACTTGTGTCGAAACTTGTATTCTAAGTGTCACAAAGCTATGTTTAAACCATCACAATTAGAAATACATGTCGCTTTACTATTGTTTCAAGGTATGCATGTTGATTTTGGGTACTGTGCATTCTTTTGGCTTGTGTTGATGTTATCTGAGTGTGATGTAGCTATTTCAAGACTTGTTTGCATGTCTTGTTCTCTCTTGTCTCCCTGATCCCACACTTAGTCATTTTTTGAGATTTCATTGTCTTTGAAACTTGCTAACCTTTCTCCCTCCTTGAACTGCACACTGCATAATCATAAGTCACAATAAAGAACCCTTGACCTCTTGGAACTGCACACTACAAAGTCCTAGAGGATAGTCTCCCTCGACTATACACTGGGAAACCTTGAAGTCTGGACCATCACTTTGGCTGCCTAACCTTGTCAACTGCGCAGTAACTTTACACATATTGCCCTGGATTGTGCATTGCATAGTTGCAGTGGAAAATGGAGCCTCCCTATGTCACTAACTTTTCCAGGTGCACAGTCTCCCAAGGATCCTCTTCAGCCACTGTGCATTGCGCAGTTATAGTGTGCAACCTTATCTCCCTGTCTCTCTAACTTTCCCAACTATGCAACCCTTTCATATGGTGAGCCTGCTACTATGCATTGCAATTTTATAGTAATTAATATGTCATCTCTAGGTCACTAAAATCCTCAACTGCGCAATTCACTGAGCTTGTTCCCCAATCACTAAGCATTGCACAATTACAGTGGTTAGTCTTGCCATTCCTGCTTACTGAAACCCCTCACTATGGAATTCCTTTCCTTTCCTTGCCTCCTACTATGCATTGCATAATTCCAGTGGATAGTAAAGTCATTTGTCAACCCTTGTGATACTAAATTGTACACTTCTCAACCTCCTTCTCTAAAAACCCAAAGGTAGAATAAGTGATTTTTGGACTAATGTTGGCTTTCCATGAGTGGACTTCATTTGCAGGTGTTATCATTTCAACATGGCAAGGTGATTCTAAAGGGAAGTCATCAAAGAGAGGCTACAAGAGAGCACTTGTGAAGAAGGAGTAGAAGAAAGAACCATCATGAAGGAGTCTTGGACCAAGATAAATAGATGCTAACTTGGAAGGTTTCAACACTGATTTGAACACTTTGGAGGGTGAAGATGAAGTAGAATTTAAAATCCATCATGAATAAGTCATAGTTATAGAAACAAAGAGAAGATCTTGCCATTGATGAAATGAAGTCTTATGTCATAGTTGCCAAGTAATGGCTTCTCGAAGTGTCATTACAAAATTCATATGAGTCAATATGTTTTGCCACATCGTATGTGGAATGAAATTATGTAATTTCCAAAAATATAGAGAATATAAAGCGCGTGGAAGCCCAAGGTCCCCACATGGAAGATGAAGAGTCACTAGAAAGTTCTAGAGTCGTCTAGAAGTTCAAAGGCCACATAGGAGTTCAAAAAGTCATAGTAGGAACTCAAGAGTCACGAGGGAGGTCAAGAGCCACATGGGAGGTGGAGAGTCACCTCATTTGTTATAAATGCACCATCATAACTCAAGAAAAGGGACTTTTGGACCTTTCACCTTGGCTTCTCTAGTTTTTCATAGGAGAGAATATATTTCTTTGGAGGAGCGGGTAGTGATTTAATGTTCCACTATTGGGGCTAGTGTGGTAGCATTGTAATTATGTACCTTGGGAATTTAAATTGATATATGAAGCTCTTGGAGTCGACACAATTTCATGCATATGTCGTGAATGATTGTGAGACTATTATTTGATTATTTGTGGTGTATGTTTATGTTAAAACATACTAATGAAAATGAATTATTTCGTTGGCTTTGGTATGCGTCTTTTTGAATGTGCATTGTTACTTGGCTTTATGATTGTTGTTATCTTGTGCTACTTTACAGGTTAATCAACGATCCTTTCCATGCTCTTGTGTGTCTCTTTTAGGTTAGTACTATTACTTTTCTTCTAGAGGCACACTCTCTGTTTTCCCTTTCGTGAAAGTACCTTATACACATTGTGATTGTATGCCTCATAATTTCAACTTACTTTCTTAATTCAAAGATTGTATATACAATTCCCTATGTTGATAATTGTAGCCAAGGAAAATTCCTAAGAATAATGGCAACCGACCTTGTTCCTGATTTGGGATCCTACTCCAAATGGTGTGAGGTCTAATTGGGACTTCATACCAGTGAGACCCCTTATGTTGGCGGATATCCAACACCGTCAATAGTTAGTGCTAGAAGGAGGGTCAGATGAAAATTTGAGCCCTTTGAGTCCATTTTAAATCTCTTATCTTGAATGTATCATTTCCAAATCATAATCCAAGGATGTTTTTCTAACAGAGAAAATATTTCACTCTCCGCAAAACGTATTTATAACTTATCTCAATTAAAGTTTGATGGAAAGGGTGGGACATCTATAACCGAGGATACGTCTTAATTTCTTAAGTTTTGTGATTTTTATGAAGTGGATTGTGAAGATGTTTCTTGTAAATTATTCACCCTCACTCTTGAAGATCGAGTTAAATTATGGTGTCATACCTTACCATTTACTTCTACCCATTCATTTGAACAACTTTTCAAGGAGATTCATCAAGCCTTTGATATGTATGATTACTGAGATGTTTATAAAAGGATTAATCAACTTATAATGAATACCAATGAATCAATAAAAAAATGTTTCAATATATTTCTTCACCTATGCTATGAGTTTCCTGAAGTAGATGTGGATTGGGATTTCTTGAAGGAAGCATTTCAGCGTTTGGTTCAAATATCCTTAAAACAACTCCAATCTGAATCCTTGGTTGATTGTTCTCTCCCAAATTTTATTAATCATGATACACCTATAATCTCATAGGAGGAATCTAATGTTCCTTGCATCCCTAGTCCTCCTCTCTTTTCATTGCCTAACAAGGTAGCCTCTAGTGCTATTGTTGAATTTGAGAAGTCTGAAAATCAAATTGTTGATCCTCCTCTTCCACTTTCTTTTACTTCCCATGCTGAAGATATTATATGAGGAAACTTTCAATGTCCTAATAAATCCATGGAGCCTAAGGTGAATATTGATCCCTTGATTCCTAAATATCAACAAAATATTAAATCCAATACCATCAAAAGTATTGTTTCTTAAAGGGACACCTGTCATCCTCTATCATGTATACCTCATGTCCCTTTGTACCTTAATTCACTTGATCAATCTAGTCCACCAACAAGTCCTTTAGATACTATCAATTCTCAATTTGTTGGTCCAAGTTTTGATCAGGTACAAGGTGGTCACATTCCACAGGTAGAAGAGTATACAAATGAAGATGCTTTTGATATCTATTCTCTATTTCAAAGTCCCTCATGTCAAGATGATGTTCCTTCATTCTTGGCTAATTCAGAATCTTGTGATTTTGGTAGTCAGTCAAACGAAATCAAGATGTTTAATCAATATAAATCCCTAAGAAACGTCATTCTGATAATGACTTCGTTGATGTAGATGGTGATGATTTCCTAGGAACATCAGCCAATATTTTGACTTCTCAAGAAGATCTTCTTTTTGGAACTTCTTCTTCAAATTTCCATCCCTTGTGTCCTATTGCTTGCAATGAAATAACTCATGATGAATATATGCCTTACTCTTCAAGTTCAGAATCTAATGAGCAAGAGCTTGAATTAACACAAGATGGTAATAGTGCCCATGATGAAGAAGAAAACAACAAAGTTATTGAGCATCCATTCCATTATTTACAACCTCTAGTCTTGTATAAGGATAATTCTCTAGTTCAGGTTACTCATGAAACTTATCTGATTTACACATCCTTAAATTCGGAATCAAAATAATCCTATGACTTGAGTAAATTATTTGTTGAGGTAGAAAAATCTTATCAAACCTGTGAGGTAGATGGTTTCCATCTCGATAATAGTGATCATGTTGCAGTAGCTGGTAATAGTTGTCCACATACAATTCACGATCTGACTAAACTCTCAAAAGGTAATTTTCCAACTTTCAAAAGTTCTAGGACTTTTCAGGGATTCAAGACGCTTAAACTCTTGTTGATGGTTATGTTAGGTTCTCACAATCCTGATGAGGTCCCCACACTAGGCTAGATCTGGACTTTATCGCAGAATTGTTTTATTTTCATTGTTTCACTAGATGTAAAATCATTCTTGAAAGGTTTTTGGTATTTCAAAGTGTTACATATAATTGTTTCTAATTAGTTCATAAATTTTAAATTTATAAACAATTAGTAACGATGTATAGCTAAACTAAAATTAGTATAGCCATAATTATTATTTAAAAAAAAAAAAAACTAAAAAAATGTGTATTAATCTTTGGATTTATTTAATAGTATCTTCAAATAACTCAATCAATTTAAGTGAGAGAGCCACAATCGTATTATGTTCTATTTTTTGATAGTATTATGAACGTTTAATTGGCATATTCAAGGATTAAATTTGATAGGTATTTATCAATATCTTCTTCATTTAATCGTTAAATATTGAACATTTTAAAATATGCAAATCATCAATGACATTTACTTAATTTTTAGAACTGTCAATTTGATATATATATATATATTCCAAATAATATTTCAAAAAACAAAAGAATTCATTTATCATGGTAGCTGAGAGTCCAAGATGAGTGTCAGACTATTAAACACCCACAATACTAAGACCTCAATATGAGAATCCTAGAAAAGCACATAATTCTCTCATACTTCTAAGATTCCAATATAAGCATAGACTCACCCATATTGGGTATTTAGACTTGTTAGGAAATGTGTTTCTCCTTCTCCACTTATATCATCAATCCTACACATTTAAACCTAAATCCTAAACATTAAAACCCAAAGCTTCAAGGTTGAGACTGGTTTGGCATGCCCACATCTATGGGTCATTGGTACGCCATCTAAAACACTGACCTATTTTTTTTAGTACATTAGTGATAAATCTATGATTTTATAAATGGATAGTGCTCAGATTCCAATATAAGCATAGAACCACCCATAGTAGGTATTTGGACTTGTTAGGAAAAGTATGTCTCCTTCTCCACTTACATCATCAACCTTGCACACTTAAATCTAAATCCTAAACATTAAAGCCTAAAGCTTCAAGGTTGAGACTTGTTGAGCATGCCTACACTATGAGGTATTGGTATGCTATACAAAACATTAACCTATTATTTCTAGTACTGGTGATAAATCTAGATTTTTATCAAATGGATCTATTTTGGTGATAAATCTAGGTTTTTATCAAATGGATCTATTTTGGTGATAAATCTAGGTTTTTATAAAATGGATATATTTATTAGTTTGATTAGAAATAGAATCTAGTTTATGATTTGATATGAAATTGGGAATTTCAAGTGTTAGGGTATCAATGAGAAATCTCCATCCTTCGTACATTTTTTTAGCCACTATAGCCATTATATCAAAGTTCATTATGTTACTTGTAGGAATTGAACTTGGGTGGGGAACATCCCAATCATTCCTCCCAACTATTGGCAAGATAAACCCAATTGACAACTCCATCCTTCTTACAAATAGGATGACTATGATTTTTTTCAAAACACATGACCTATATATTATTGTTACTTAAAATGTTAGAATCCTCCCAAATTCCTATTTAAAGTGGGTAGCTTTCTCTTCCACAATAAATCTATTTTTACAGTGTAATTTAATTAATTAATTTTTTAAATGAGTACAAAAACTATATAACTATCTATGTTTTGGCAAAGAATTTTCACGTGCTAATCATGAAATATACATACAACTAACATGACATTTGTGTTAGTTAAACATCTTAATTAAGGTAAGATATGCTAATCACTTTATACAAAATTATTTGAGGTATATAGTGACTCTAAAATTTATCCCACTAGTGCATTATATACATATTAATTATTTATATTTATTTTTTATATAGTTGTATTAATACTTTGGTGATAGGGATAAATTTATAACCATTTATTTTGATTATTAAATCTTTATACATCATTTGATAATTTTCATTGTTTTTTTGCGCAAGTTATACATTATTTCTTAAGAGTTTACTTTTGAGTTTTTGAGATTTACATTTAGTTCATAATAAATTTTGATCTTTTGCTATTGATTAATGAAATGAGCCATGTACCATCAGATATACTTTCACATTAATGTTGTGATAATTTAATATTTAAATTAAACACAAAAAAAATTGCTAAACAAATTTGAAAATTTATATGAATATGAATAATTTTCTCTATACTTTTTATTCATTATTGACTTTAATAATAAGTAAAATGTTGGCTTTAATAATAATTTTATTCATTATTTACAAATATTGTTATAAAAAATTATAATAATTGCTAAAAATAAGGTTTAAATTTATTTTTTTTTTTTAAAGAAAAAAACGTTGATTTGTATTATATATTAAAATCAGTACATGTAATTTATTGAGTCTAGCATCCAGCTATCAAATGTCAACCACTACTCAGGGATAAGAAACAAATATATAAGAGGAGTCCCACATGATAGCTAAACTGATGATTTTATAGAATTATCACCATCCTCTATGTGCATATAACACATGACTTGGCAAGTATATGATGAGAAAATATGAGAAAAAATTGTACCTGTGTATTTAAAAAACAATAAAAGACTGCAAAATAAACAAAAAAGCATAAAAATTAAAAAGGGCCAGCCATAGACCCAACATCATAGATGATATGGTCCATATGTAGAGAAATGTGCATGAGGCCTGGTGATTCCCTGATACTTGGATCAACGATTGAATTCTTGATGGATATGATGGAACTGGATATGTTGAAAAGATTCTTTGAGGAAAAAAATGCTCTGAGACCAGTCCAGAAGATATGGTTGTTTAATGGAAACATGTCCCTAAATATACTTTATGATAATCTATAAATCACATCTATCTGCAAAATAAGAATCCCATATATCTGCAAAATGATTTATTTGTATTTTTACTTAAAATTTTTATTATCTTATAATTAATAATTATTTTTAAAATTTTAAAAAATATCAATATAATAAATTAAATGATGTAACATCTCAAAATTATGTTTTAACTTTCTTTATTCTACATTCTTATTCCAAATAAAAATACCCATTTATTTCAAATAAATATCTAATTATAAATTCCCTTCCAAATAAAAATACCCATTTATTTCAAATAAATATCTAATTATGAATTCCATTTTATAATATCCTTTATCGTAAAATCTCTATATATTTTATTATCGTATCACATGGTTCTATGATAAATAAAAAATTTATTTATGAAAAAAATTGATAAAAAAATCTCGTATATTTTTTAAGAAGGATAAATTAAAGTTATCACTTTAATGCCAGACCCAAAATGAACCAACACAATATTAAAATTTATTTACATTTTTAACTCACAAACGAGGACTCTCTTAACTTTAGGAAGTAACCTAAATCATGAAAACAAAGCATGACGATGGTTGGTGATTTATTATTGGGAAAATTATAACGACAAACGAGTGTTTTATTCATATGACTACAAAGAGACTTACCATATAGTTTAAGGTTATGCATGTGATAAAGAGTACTAGTGTTGACCAAAAATAGAGAACTAAATGGCATGAACCTATGTATGTCTTTAGAGTTGTCATCATCCTTATTTGTGGTTATAAATTCCAAACTCACACTTTTTTTTTCTCTGCAAGAAGGCTAACTTTATGATCCAGAGTTTTGACTTTTCACTGAAGGGCATTTAGATAGAGAAGAATTTATTTTTGTGTTTCACTTTTCTCACTAACCAGTTTTTTCATCGTTGTCTTTATTTATTAATAGAAATCTTTTGTATGTAAGTATTTGTATTTTTGTTTAATGTATTATGGGTTTGGGACTGAACGCTCTGCATCTTTTTCTATATTGTTATTATGAATGTATCTTATTTTTACTCGAGCTTCAACCTCAACAACATTGATCTCAACTTTTGGATTTGCAAGAACAAGTTCCCAAGAGAGGGCAACAAAGGCCTTTGCCCCCTTGTTGAGCCCGCAAGATGGGTTGATTGCAACACCCTTGGCAACCATGGTGACTACGATTAGAACTAAAAGGAAAGGCAAGGAACAAGAGGGAGCAACCTCAATAAGGACATACCAAACCAAGACTCAATAGGAGGAAATCGTAGAGAGAATAATATCAGGAAAACAAGTTGGCAAGAGAAAGAAACAACCCAGCTTGGGAAAGAGAACACCCAAAAACAGGCCACCAACAAAGCTTGAATTAGGAAACATACATAGAGGATTGAATAGAAACTAACCTAGAAAGAAATATTACAAAGAGAGGAGAGGCATTGTATCTACAAGGTGACAAAACCAAGCTTGTTATAGCCATAAATCATTCCATATATGGCCGTAGTGGTAGTGGTGGGACAAAACAGAAAGGGTAGCCTCAAATCATAAGCCAAGGTAGAAGGAAATAATGCTTGAATCTCCATTATGGCTCAAGGTTTCCAACTCATCTTCATAACTTGTTGCATGCTATGGAGATGTTGTAAACATGCCACCTATTGTGGCAGCAGGAAGAGGAATAAGAGCTAGCAATTGATCAATGACTGCATTGCGTAAGCGGACCATGCCGAATATCCCATTTAAAGTTTAATTTTTTCTATTATCAAAATAAAATAAAATAAAATTATTTTTATTTTTATTTATTATAAATATTTTAAAATTTATGACTAATTTAAATAAAACGATTTATCGAAGATATTTTTTATTATTTAAAGTTTTTTTCTAATTGTAATTAATTAATTTTTTAATATTATTTTATTCTTACTTTTTATTAAAAAAATATAATATATTGATTTCTTCTCTTTAATGCCTAACATCCCTACTTGGTGTACATTAGGAATATTAAAATCGAGAGGTTGTGAGCAATGAATACATAAAAGGAAGAAATGAGCAAAGTGTGGACTATTTTTTATTCCTAAATTGTTGTGGATATTCTATTAGATAGTTCGTGAGAACATATCTAATAAAAGTATATTAAAATCTAAAATCTATAATATGAGTGTCAATTTTTCTTAAATTTCCAAATTTATCAAAATATTATTTTTTGCTTGTACATGAAATATACTAAACAATAATAATAGATCACAGATAAAATAATCATTCACAAACCATAATAACACCAAGATATCACTTGGGAAACCCTTTCGAGAGAGAATCGAGTTGGAAGATGATGTTACAAATACAAAGGAGTGAAACATGTGGCCCATGGGTTGTTACAAAACAAACCCTCTATCTTTTTCCCTCTCTCTACCCACTCTTAGCTACTCTACTCTACTATGTAACAAAATTCACTAGAATAGAATCGAACACCTTTTCCTCCAAGTGGCTTGGTTATAACACAATGCAATATCCAACTATGGATAAAATTTGGCCTGCTCAACATTAAATATGAGTTACAACTCAATCCTTCTAGGTTCTTCTTCAAAGTGCCCACATGGATAACCCCTTTTCCATGTGGGTTGTGAGATGAATGAGACTAAATATCGATGATAGAATATGCCACTAGGGTATAAAAATAATATAGAGGAAATATCAACAATACAATATGTCACAAATGCATAGAAAATAATGTGGAGGAAATAATCATATGAAATGAGCTTAATTCTTCTAATTAAAGGCTAAAATGTCATAATACTTCATGGTGAGAAACTTCAAGGCTTTTACAATGGTGAAGGTTCCTATTTATATTGTTTGTGGGCACTTTTTCACCTAGCGTTATACATTTTTGTTATATTTCACCTAGAGTTATTAATTTTCATTATATTTCAAATATCATGTGTAAATACCATGGGTTGCAAAAAACCATGGGTGAATACCATAAATCATAATGGAAAAAACTATTGAATGTTTGGATATGATAAAAGCTAATTGTACAAAATTAGGTTTTTATTTTGTTTTCTTCCACCTTTCAAATACTATGGATGGATAACATGGTTTACCAAACCATGGGCTTGTAAACCACCAACTGTAGAAAATAATTATTTACCATGGTGATTCACCAATGTCTACCTAGATCAAGTATTTGTTACAATTGCTTATTTATCATGTTCGCTTCTATAATGGACTCCTTGCAACGAAGAGTCCAGAAATAGTTGGATATTATACTCAACTTCTTGAGTCTTTGTTGGTAGCCCTTTAGGATCCTAAAACATTCCCTTGTATGTCCTCTTCCATTCCTTAGTGAACCCCTCCAAGGACACCCTTAATCTTATTAAATCCCTTACATATTGATTTTCTCTTAAAAATGTCAAACATACTTCTCGCTAGAAATAATTATTTTTTGGCTTGGTTGAAACCTAACAATGAAATTTTAGACTTTCTATTGTGTGTGTTTGATGGTGAAGGAGTTTTCGTCCTTGATGAGGCAGTACTAATTGTCTATATACATGAAGATTTAATCCTTCATGTACATGTTGGAACTCCCAAATACCACTCAACATACATCAAGTTAAACTACATCCAATTCTACTTCATCAATAAAATCAGGACTGATAACAAATTTTATTTTACATTGTTTTGTTTTCTTTATTTTTGCATCCTTATTTATCCAATCCAATGGATATGGGAATGGAAAATTGTTGACTATCTCTACTGCAATAAGAATATAATGTGATCTTATGTTGAACAAATCATCATTTGTTTTCTTCTTGACCTATATCTTTATGTGGAAGATTTTTCCGCATATCCTTCTCTTCTTGTTGTTTAAGGCTATTTAGATTCACCTCCTTTTGCATTCACGTTAGACTATCTTCTCATCCACATCCCAGGTACTTCCCACTTGATCAGTCAAATCTCTGGACATGATATTTTTCTTCTTCCTGTTCTTCTTATGGTTCTTCGAGTTGAATTTTGGTTGTAGTTTCTGACACTTCTCCTTTGTGTAACCATCAATATTATAATGGTTGAAGTGGTTATTGGGATCTTTGCACTAGTGTGTTATGCCTATTGTCTTCTTGTCCTTCCCCCATTTCCATTTTTTCCTCCCTTCTTTGGAATTTTCTTGGTGTTCCTTATACTTTGAACCACTTTATTACCCTTTCTTCTAGCATATGTTTTTTAAGTATTTTTCCTATACACAGGCCTCATCCATAGTTTTGGGTTTGAACAGAATCATTTTAGAATTTGTATTAATTTTATACGGAAACCCCTTGCCCATATTTCCCCATCACACAATGCCACAAGTGGTAGCCCCCACTCTGTCACTATCACATAGGGCATGAATTTGTAAATACCTGCCAGCTACCACTCACATCTGGATCTAGGATTTCCCATAAATCCTCATATTATAGTCTTTATGGATCTTCAATTTTCCAAATCCATTGAGATATAGAATTTTCCTTTTTCCTAATATGGTTATTCTTCTTCTTTTGGATTTCTGCTTAACCAACTATCCCAACCAGATCCAGGAAAAAAGTACGATTCAACTAAAAGTCCAAATTTTGGATTTTCTCTAACCAAAACACCTACTCATCCACATCAAAACCATGAGGTTGTCACCTGGGCCTCCACCTCAACACCATTGTTCCTTTGATCCATGTCAACACCCTCCATGTTGGCATACCACATCATCTAAAACTAATCTACATTTTATGTCAGTGTGACACATAAATACTTGCTTACCCATAGGGTCTATAAATGTTCATGTGGACTCCATGTAACCCCTTGTGTGGTCTACGGTGTTGGCATCCAACATTCTAGTTTTTAAAAAATTCTAACTTTTTAAATTTCTTTTAGGATCTCCAGATCCCTAACCATATTGAAACCATGGTTACTCCATGTAGATTTCCACCATTTGGCCCATTTGGCCCATTTGGTGTCTAGGTTTTTATTAAATTCCAATTATAAATTAATTGAGATTCCTAGGTATACAAAACACGACATATTCCAGTTCTATAGCCCTATCAATTGACATATCTTGCTTATATTGTCTGCGACTCTGCAAATAATCTAAATCTCATCAAACTTTAGATCCCTAGCCCCATTGTGAGTGTTTTCTATGGTTCTTAATAGGATCTAGATCTCAACATACTCAAGATGTTACTTCTGACACTTTGAAAAATGTTGAACTATCCATATATTTCACTTAACGGATCCTAGATTACCAATAGATATTGATGTTGAGATTATCTAGCACTTAACAAAACCCATTAGTCCTCCTTTCTAACGTAAGCCTCACTCTGCTAGTCCAAGGCCATGACTCACATTAAGCTATGTGATCAGGGGTTGAGGCTAAAACCTCAAATCCCTTAAATTTCCAAACTCACTTCCCAATTTTTTCTAAGGAAAAGCATGTTTTCAAAGAGAAATTCTTAGAATTTCCTGAGGACTAAAAGGGAATTAAACACAGCATTGAACTACCCATGGGAATTTTAGCGACACGAATTTATTCACCATCCTATAGAAGCATCTATAATCCTTCATTCTACAACTATTTTCCATCCCTTACTTCAAGGATTCAAAGAGGCCATTCGTCACAGTTTACACCCATTCTAGCGAAACTTCTCACTCTCCTAACCTGGAAAGACATAAGGCCTACAACCCACCACAAAACCAAATAACATCAAACATCAAGACCTACCTTCACAGGGAACATAATTCTTCTAATGCAACAACATTAAGATACCTTCAAATCTTCGTATCCCATAACAAGGATACATTTTAGTTGTCCAACTGTACAATGGATTAAAATCTTCTCTAGCTTATATAAAGCAAAACAAGTTCCCTTGGTTTAGACCCACCAAGAGTCTTTTACAACCAACCAGTCATCCTAGCTATCCAAGGAATTGAGGGGTTAAAATCCCATATCTTCTCAACGATAAAAACTTACTAGAAAAAAATATTAATATAACCATAAACATTAAATATAATCAGGACTAAGTATCTTGTAATCCCATGTTAAATATCATGAAAACACATCATGAGATATTATTAAAACCAACATTTAGGCATGTAGATATTACACAATTATCATAGCCAAATTTACCACTTCATACCAAGGTCAAGTATCACATAGACCTAAATATCTATTCTTTAGGAAAGCACATAAGTAAACATGGTTTATAAATCATCATCCATTTCAATGAATATGGTTTACATCACATATTTTAAGTCATTTAAGGGCACTTATCTTATCAAGAATAAAGGCTATTTGTAACTGATGAAGGGTGAGTCATGTTCCACCCCATCATATGCTTAGTTTTATGTTCTATCCTTTGTATTTGGCTACCCACGAGCTAGAACAAGAAGCCATGAGGGAAATTCTCACTTAGCCTTAAAAGGTGGAATCGTGAAGGAAATTCGCCTTCATCCATGGAAATTTCATCAATTCTCTTGAAATCTAACTAAACCTAGAGTTTGCCCTACTTTTATGGGTGGTTTCTTATTAGTATTGCACATCAAGCACCTAGTGGGAAATTATTTCTAAGGATATCAATGGTGTAAGGATGAAGTAATTTCTCCTTCATCCACACAGAAATAAATATTAGGTATTTCAACCTATTGAGCTAGGGATTTTTGTTTTCAGTTGTTCCATTGTGGACTTGCATAGAAAAGAGGGAATCCTTTGTTGATCCCGGGAGTCCCTCAAACTTCCACCTTCTCAATGGTTTTATGCTTATAACAATAAAGTTACTTAACAATTCATGGCCCCCTAGCTAGGGTTAACTACTCTAACATTGACTTCTCTCACTAAATCAAGTGGACTAAAATCACGCACAAGTTATTGTGTCTCAAAACCCTCATTCATTTTGTTTTCTATGCATGCAAGAGCCTCCTCATCTCACACTTTAGGATACACATATGCTATACTTTGTCTCTCACACCAAAAAGTCATTTATCCTTATATGTCCCTCACACCCCCATGAGTGCTCATCTCAATTCTCTCTTGTCCATGAATTTTCTCCACGTGTTTCTTCTTTGATAGATTTTTGTGTCAGATCTTCAAGTTGTGGTCAGATCAAAATCTTTTGATTAGACCGAAAAATCCTTTGAATGGGTATTCTACTCATACTTTTTCATGAGATGGTTAGGGTATGACCCAACCACTTCCATAAATGTGAAAGTTATTAGCACACCCTCCCATTGGATATTTTTCTTGTGAAAAGTTCAACATGATAAACCTTATGAATATTTGGCTCTGTTTTTTTTTGTATGAAGTTTTAATTCATATTGGTGAATAAAATAATTACATAAGATAGGTCTTTGTGCTACTGGTCAGCCCGCTAGGACGTTGACCTAGTAATACAAATTGAGTCTCTTAATATTACTAGTGTTGTGCTTGATAAGCTTATCAGACAAAATGAAAGAGTGGCTAGAGCCCATGCTTGTTTGCAAGGAGTTACAAAAACGTTGGTTCAGTTCTATAGAACCATATAGACAATGCCAAAATTTACCGAGACTATCCATGTATAATTAAAACAAAAGATTAAACCATATCATGACCTGGGAATAGTGAAAAACCACTGCCATGAGACATATAGCAACGATAATCCATGAACCTCGAACCATCTAGAAGCAATGAACCACAAAATACCAAGAATTCATGGACCACAAAACACTGACCAGTGAGAAGGCACAAACCACAGACTAGTAAGAAGCCACGAACCACAAACCATGAAGCCATCAAGAAGCGAGGCCATAGGCCGTCATCCACTCAAGATTGCCAACCTCTCGCCACCACGAAGCAATTTTGAGCATACCAAAGCTATGAATGTCAATCCATGTACCATAACAGCGTGGTGACCTGAGTTTGTTTATGCTAAGATTCAATGTTCATAGCTCATAATCTACTAATAGTGTGAATATTTCCACCTTCATAGGATGGAGAATGAGTTTTTTCCATCGCCATGTATGCAAGCAACATCATAGAACTACATCGTAAACCATAACTTATCATCATCTAGAGTTTATTAACACCATGAGCCCTAGCCCACCACTCTGAGCCTATTCTTGAGCCCACCATCTGAATTTTTGTGGCCAACTTAGGAGGAACTAAGCCTAAGAGAGAAAATATGGGGAGCACATTGGCCTTGAATTATTAAAGCCTACAAATTGTAGCAAAACAAAGAACTATTGAAAAATGTGTAACTAGGTTCGGTCTTCATAAAATGAAAGAAAAAATATTATTATTATTTATGGAGCATTGGTTTCATGCCCAAGGTATTTTATTTTAGATGTCAAGCACCCATTGAGTGCTTCTAGGGTTTTTCCTAGGTCAAGAAGTCAAAAGAATCATTGTCATAAGTTGAAGACCCCATCGGGAACATTGTAACTTGTAAAGAAAATTAGTTTTGTCACTAAAACTTTCAAAATACCCTTCAATACCAAGTCGGCCTGGTAATTTGAAAGTCGACCTAAATTGAGGAGCCACGTCCACCTTAAGAGGCATATATAAAGGAGGGAACTTGGCCTCTTTGAGATATAATCATCACTCACTCGGTCAATAGAAGGAGGAAAAAGAAGAAGGTAGAAAAGAAAGAAGAGAAAGAAGAAGACTTATTTCAGGGCTATTTCTCTCTCACACATGCATAGGAAGGCTAGGGTTTTTGTCATTGGTCTAGGGTTTTTCTTATGCATGTTTGATATTGAAGAAGGAAGAGAAAGAAGGTTAGTGAAGGTCACTTTAAGTCATCCTCAAACACAAAAATAAGGAGAAATTCAAGCGAAGGTCTGAAGAAGTCTTGGGAAGCCAAAATAATCTCACACATGTGGCAAAAGTTGCTACTAGGAGGGATGAAATTTTCAAACAAGAAATAGAGGCCAAAATTCTGAAGTTGTGGGTCAAAGTTGTGGTGCTAGAAGAGATTTGACTAGGTTTTACTTTGAAAAAGGAAGAACATCATCAGGAAAGGTTGGAATTGGTGTTGGAGGGTATTGATCTTGGTTAAGAGGTCTTGGAATTCGTCAATTGAAGAATTTGTAAGAAGAGAAGTGATTTGCGAGTTTTCCTCTCAAGTGGAGAGGTTTCAACCCTTGCTTGTAGCCTACATTTTGTGTTCTTGTTCTTCTCATTTGGATAGTTGTTTGATGATATACAAACATAACAATAAGTAAAGAATATAATAAGTAAGAAAAAGTAAAAAGAGATCACAAGCATTTATCAAGAAAAGTGAAATCAATCTAATCATTGCCCTATAGATTTCTCAACATGGTGTCAGAGCTAAGGTTGGCTAAGGGAATTATGAAGATATCTACCACACTAAAGAAGGTTCTAAAGAAGTTTCCAAAGGTATAAAACCATCTCAAGAAGAGATTCAAAGAAGTATGGAATCTTCTATTTACTCCAAAGAAGGAAGTGATCAAGACAAATGATAAAGGACTATTCTCAACACTCACTGACACATTTCAATATGACAACATTTGGGTGATCAATTGTTATGAAACCAGCTCAAGAAAAGATAGAAAAGATAGATCAACGCCTTAGAATTCAGCCTCTTCGAGGGGGCAACCTCCTTTACATTACATAAATGAACAATTCTTGGATGATACAAATGAAAATACCTCCTTTCTATATATAGGAGTCTAAGGGGGCTTAACATAATCAGAGCCGACATAACAATAATAATGTAAGGGCACAATAATAACAATAGTGGGCTTCTATGGGGCACAAGAGTAACAATATGGGCACTACATGGGTACATCAATATAATAAGGGGGTTGTACTAATAACAATAAGGGGTTACACTAGTAGTATAGGGGCCTAACATGCCCCTCTCCTTCAAAAAGCGTTGTCCTCAACACTTGAGTAGTTCTTGATGCTTCGGTATAAAATTCTTTTCCTCCCATGTGGAATCTTCAACAGGTAAGTTCTTCCACTTGATGAGATACTCTGAAATTGATCGATTTTGTAGCTGTCGGGTTCTTGTTTCTGTGACTACTCCAGGTTCCAATATAATTTTTCCTTCCTCTTCAATTTCTGGAAATATTGTTTGCATTAGAATCTTTTTCAACTTTTGAATAAGTGACCATACTTCTTTGTCCTTCTTCCATTCATCCCTTGCTTCATTTATCCAATCTGGTTGGATAATAGAAATAGCACAAAACAATGCTTCCACATCCTCATCCTTGAAGAGTCTTCCCATTCGGTAAGGTCGCCATTTGTTAAGTGCATGTAGTATTTCCCACATTTCCTTCTCATAAATAGTTTTATTTATATGTAGCAGCAAAAATACCCAATCACCTACATCAAAACATTTTTCACTATGATGTTGATCTACCTATTGTTTCATTTGATTTTGCACCAAAGTGGCGTTATCCTTTAAAAGTTGGAGAACTTGTCGTTGATGCTCGATGTGATATTTCACTGCTTGAACCTTTTTCTTCTTGATATGTCCTTCTATCTTTAGAGTTTGAGGAGTGGTAATTTCTTCCAATCCTTTACAAGATATGGTCGGATTCATTTCTTGATGCTTGATGTGATCTTTCACTTCTTGAACATTTTTCTTCTTGATATGTCCTTCTAGCTTGATAGTTTGAGGAGTGGTAATTCCGAACAATGAATTACAAGATATGGTTGGATTCATTTCTTCTTTCTTGATGTGATCTTTCACTTCTTTCATCTTTTTCTTCTTGATATGTCCTTCTATATTGAGAGTTTGAGGAGTGGGCTTTCTTGCTAATAGTTTACAAGATATGGTCTGATTCTTTTCTTCTTTCTCTGGGGTTCAGTCCTGGCATATATCCTCTTCTTTTGATGTTTCTTGATCCTTTTCTTCCTCCTCTTCATACTCTATGTAAAATAATTTCTTCTCGGCACACTTATGACCTTTAGTGCATTTGCTATCACAATTGTAACAAAGCCCTTTTTCTCTTTTTTCTTCCAATTGTTGTGGTGTAACCCTTGTAGGTTCTGGAAGGCTTGGAGAAACAACACTTCCATCTTTATAGTTGTGAGGGGTAGACTTCCTTGTTTCCATAATTTTACTTTCCAATATGTCACAAAGCCCTTTTACTCTTTCCAATTGTTGTGGTGTTGCTCTAAAGAAGGTGTTGCTCTTTGTATCCTCATAATGTGTTATCATTTCCTCTGTGAGAATTGACCACGTAACAAGTTGTTTACGAGAAAAAAACCCTTTATACCATAAAAGTTGATCTGGTTCTAAATATGAAGATGCAATATATACCTTTTTTAACAGTGGTACACCATGTAGATCAAAATATTGCTCCATCTGAAGTATCCAATT
This sequence comes from Pinus tabuliformis, assembly GCA_031772625.1. Classification (NCBI taxonomy): domain Eukaryota; kingdom Viridiplantae; phylum Streptophyta; class Pinopsida; order Pinales; family Pinaceae; genus Pinus; species Pinus tabuliformis. Next base: position 601,913,548 of record CM062812.1, on the reverse strand, counting down.
TACCGGATCCTTGCCATCAAACTTCCTCATCTTGCTTTTTCTTGATTTTAGGATCTCGATCTTGCAATGACTATAACTCTGTAATTTCGGCTATTTAAGTTCTGAAATTGCTACATGTAGTAGCCCTCTGTGTCCTCTTTCCAATGCCACCAGTCTTATCCAAATTGGATTCTCCAAGAAAGAGTTATGCACAATCTCCCAAGATGACCTGATTATAGACCTTTCCAGAGGAGCGAACTTGTATGAAGTGCCACGTGTCAAATTTTCGACCTTTGGTTCTGAAAAAGATATACAAGAAACTAAAGTCCGTTCTATTTTTATACCTTCTTATGAAATTTCAATCCGATGCTCAGAGAGAAAGTTATGACGATTTTCCCCAGGTCACCTGTTTTGAATGTAATTCAGGAATCTGCAAAAAGACCAACTTCCTCAGATCATATCTCCGCAAATATCGCGTGAAAAGCTATGAAATTCGGACCCAAGGTTCAGCGCGATTTCTTCTCAAATGGGTTTTTTTGCGACTTCTGAAACATCACAGAAAAAAGTTATAGCGAAAATTCCACGATGACCTGTTTGGAGCAGCGAAACCCTAAAATCCAAAGCTCTGATACCAAATGTTATGAAACCAGCTCAAGAAAAGATAGAAAAGATAGATCAACGCCTTAGAATTTAGCCTCTTCGAGGGGGCAACCTCCTTTACATTACATAAATGAACAATTCTTGGATGATACAAATGAAAATACCTCTTTTCTATATATAGGAGTCTAAGGGGGCTTAACATAATCAGAGCCGACATAACAATAATAATGTAAGGGCACAATAATAACAATAGTGGGCTTCTATGGGGCACAAGACTAACAATATTGGCACTACATGGGTACATCAATATAATAAGGGGGTTGTACTAATAACAATAAGGGGTTACACTAGTAGTATAGGGGCCTAACATCAATAGTGGAGCATCAAGACATATGACTGGTCATCGCAAGCAACTAAAAGCACTATAAAAATGAAAGTCCTCTTACTCTGTAGAGATTGGTGATAATAAGAGCTATCTTGTGAGAGGAATTGGATCAACCTCACTAGGGTCAGAGAATAAAGGAAATATTCATCTTAACAACATCCTATTTGTTTCATGTTTGCATAAGAATTTTGTTTCCATTTCAAGTCTAGAAGATAAAGGTGATAGAGTGACTTTCATTGATGGAAAAGTTGTAGTATGGGGTAAAAAAACTCAAGTAGAGAAGATGTTAGAATGATTGTGATTCATGAAGGAAGACTCTATAGATTGATAACTCCCCTCGCACAAGATTTAGTTCACATTGAAATCAGCCCATGTGAACTTTGGCATAGAATATTTGGTCATGTCCACTACAAAATCTTACCAACACTAAATACCATAGTTAATTGCATCCCCAAACTTAAGGAAAATCATGAAGGAGTTTGCAAAGGATGTGCATTGGGAATGAACACCAAGAGACCATTTGGAAGCAGTGCTTCAAGGTCAAAAGAAATATTTAATCTTATTCATTCTAATGTTTGTGGTCCTATGAGTCCAAAGTCGATTGGAGGCCATCTATACTATGTCACATTCATAGATGACCATTCAAGGAAAACTTGGGTTTACTTAATGAAATCTAAGGATGAAGTCTTTACAAAATTTAAATAATTCAAAGTTGAAGTAAAGAACCTTACAGAAAGGAGAATTAAGATATTAGGATCTGATAATGGGGGAGAATATACTTCTAAAGAACTTATAGCCTTTTGAAAGGATTCTGGTATTAAGAGGGAGTTAATATTCCCATATAATCCCGAGAAAAATGTAGTTGCAGAATGAAATATTGATCCATTGAAGAAAGGTTTAAAATAAATGCTACATGATCAAGATTTGCCAAAATTTGTGTGGGGTGAAGCAACAAAGACAGTTGTATACATACAAAATAGAAATCCCCACAGGTCACTAAATAACTTGACTCCGGAAGAAGTATTCACTGGGAAAAAACCAAGTGTGGATCATCTCTGAATTTTTGGTTGTCATGTTTATATTCATGTACCTAAGGACAAGAGAAAGAATTTGGATCCATCATGCATGAAGGGAACGATTTTTGGCTACAGTAACTCTTCTAAGGACTATCAGATCTACATAAAGGAATGACAGTGAATAGAAGTCAGTCGAGATGTGATATTTGACGAAAGTATTGCATTCAAGAAATCAAAGGATCTCCCTATGGACTCGGATGATGAAGAACTTCTGGTATTTGAAGAAGAAGTTACAAGGGAGGAAGAAGAATCAAATCATGAATATGAAGGTCCTAGTGAACCTATACAACCTATGGTAATCCCCAAAACTAGAAAGAAACCTAACTGGTTGAAGTCTACACTACTTGATGCAGAAGGTCATGGATCAATTCAAGGCACATCTAGGGAAAGTAAGAAACCCAAAAAATATTCTGGGTATGCAACCTATATGACGAAATTGATAGAAGCAGAGCCATCCATCTTTGAAGAAGTTGTCACACACCAAGAATGGAAGGATGCCATGAATGAAGAGTAACAATCGATAATGAAAACTGGAGTTTGGGAGATCGTACCTAGGTCTGAACAAATTTATGGTAACTACCAACTAGCTCTACAAGATTAAACATGCAGCAGATGGAAGTATTGATAAATATATAAGGCAATATTTGTTGATATGGGCTTCTCTCAACAAGAAGGCATCGATTATGAAGAAACATTTGCTCGGACAGCAAGGTATACAACTATTTTCATTCGTATCTTTGGTAGCATCAATGGGATGGAACATACATCAAATGGATGTCAAGACTCCATTTCTGAATGGAAAAATTGATGAGGAAGTCTATATCGAGCAACCCTTGGGATTTAAAGTTAAAGATAGAGATGCATATGTTTTCATATTGAAGAAGGAATTATATGGCCTCAAGCAAGCACCAAGGGCATGGTATGCTAGAATGGATGCATACCTACAAAGATTAGGCTTCAAAAAGAGTTTTTCTAATCCGAACCTTTACATTAAGGTTGTGAAGGGAGAGCCAGTAATAATTCTTTTGTATGTGGATGATCTTCTCCTAACAGGTGTGGCAGGTCAAATTGAATAACATAAGTAGCATCTAGCAGCATAATTTTTCATGAAGGATCTAGGTTTGATGCACTACTATTTGGGATTGGAAGGTTGGCAAGGACCTGATGAGATCTATCTAGGTCAAGAGAAGTATGTGATCAAGATGTTGAAGAAGTTTTACATGATGGTTTCAAACCAATGACAACCCTAATGATCATAAACTTGAAAAGACTAAGGAGTTATTAATAGAGCCCTATGGATCCTTCCAGATATAGACAATTGATTGGCTTACTGATGTACTTGGTGAATACGTGACCATACATATTTTTTGTAGTAAATGTTCTTAGTCAATTCCAAGTGGATCTGAAGCATGATCATTGGATAGCAGCAAAACATATACTGAGATATCTACAAGGAAACATCCACTACTACTTGAAATATGATAGGAGGAATGATGTCCATTTAATTAGATATACAAATTCCGACTGGGGAGGTAGTGAGCATGATGGAAGGAGCACTACAGGAGGATGTTTTAGTTTAGCAGAAAGTAAGATATGGTTGTTTTGTGTAGTATTGAGGCTAAGTATATTGCAGCCTGTGAAGTAAGCAGAGAAGCTCTCTGGTTAAGGAAGGTGTTGTCCGACTTGTTTAAAGGACCAATGGACCCTACAGTGATACATTGTGATAACACCATTTGTATAAGATTATCTGAAGACCAAACATTTCATGGAAAGACAAAGCATATAAAAAAACAAGTATCACTACATTTTAAAGCTAGTACAAGGTGGTTTATTACAGTTATGATATATCTCCATTGATGAAAAACTAACTGATATTTTGACAAAAAAATTTCCTAACAAGAAGCTTGTGTATTTGAGAGACAAGCTTGGTTTAGTTGATATATCCTACCTCATTTAAGATAGAGAGATCAACCCATCATTCTTGTCTTCACTTGGGAAGAAAGAATGGAGGATTGGGTAAGCATTTGGCATCCAATACTCTTTGAGGGTGAGGTAGGGAATCCAAGATAAGAGTAGTCGTAGGGTTCCGATATTCTTTGAGGATTGGTTATCCAAGATAAGAATAGTCCTGATGGAACATACTATGAGAGAACTCGAGTGTGGTATGATCTGAGAGAGACAATGAAGATGGTGTCTATCAATCATTGGTCTCGGTCGGCATTGTGGTCTGATTGTGTAGAGAGATAGAATTTTTAGGCAAGGCCTTGCTATATGACAATGTTCATTGATATGATGCTAAACAGATGGGTTACCAATCTGACTCTTCTTATGAGAATGTCTTCAAATTGAGAATGTCCATGTACCATTTATGAATACCTCCCTAATTAAGAGGGAGTGTTGAAAAATGTGTAACTAGGTTCGGTCTTCATAAATATGAAATGTACCTTTGATACTTATATATTGTAAAATAAAATAAAAATTATTATTATTATTATTATTTCTGGAGAATGGGTTTCATGCTTAAGGTCTTTTATTTTAGAGGTCAAGCACCCATTGAGAGATTCTAGGGTTTGTCCTAGGTCAAGAAGTTAAAAGAGTCATTGTCATAAGTTGAAGACCCCATCAAGAAAATTGTAACTTGTAAAGAAAACTATTTTTGTCATTAAAAGTGTCAAAATACCCTTCAAGAGCAAGTCGGCCTGGCAGCTGGAAAGTCAGCCTAAATTGAGGAGCCACGTCCAGCTTAAGAAACCTATATAAAGGAGAGAAATTGACCTCCTTGAGATACAATCATCACTCACTCATTCAGGCGAAGGAGGAAGAAGAAGAACCCATAAAAGAAGGAAGAGGATGAAGAAGACTTTTTTCTAGTTTATTTCTCTCTCACACGTGCGAAGGAAGGTTAGAGTTTCTATTTTTGGTCTATGGTTTTTCTTTTGCAGGTTCAATCTTGAAGAAGGAAGAGAAATAAGGTCAGTGAAGGTCACTTTAGGTCATCCTCAAGCACCAGAAGAAGGAGAAAGTCAAGTGAAGTTTTGAAGAAGTCCTATGGAACCAAAATAAGCTCACATGTGTGGTAGTAGCTACTACTGGGAGGGCTGAAAATTTTAGACCTACAGTAGAGGCCAAAATTCTAAAGTTGGAGGTCGAAGTTGTGATGTTGGAAGAGATTTGACTGGGTTTGACTTGGAAAAAGGAAGCACATCATCTGAAAAGGTTGGAATTGGTCTTGGAGGGTATTGATCTTGGTCAAGATGTCTTGGAATTCATGAATTGGAGATTTATAAAAAGAGAAGAGATTTGTTGGTTTTCCTCTCAAGTGGAGAGGTTTTGGCCCTGGCTTGCAACCTAAATTATGTGTTTTGGAAATGTCATTTTGATAGTTATTTGATGATATACAAACATAATAATAAGTAAGAAAAAAATTAAAAAGATACTAGAAGCAGTTATCAAGAAAAGAGAAATAAATCTAATCATTTCCCTATAGATTTCTAACCAAGAACCCTCTGAGAAGGTCGCACCATAATGGTGAAACTGGGGGGCAATGGAAATTTCAAAGCCACCCTATTAGTGAGGGAGGTAGAGGGAGGCCAAACATGAATCCAATTGTAAGGCTAACCCTCCATTATTGAGAGTGACACAATATACCAAGAAGCAATATAATTAAGGAGTGAGAAGAGAGGATAATAATGATGGCATGACGTCCCTACAATAAGGAAACAGAGTGCATATTCTCATATGACAAACACCTAGCAAGATCGTTCCCTGATAATAGAAATAGGATAGAGAGAGGACATCAGGTCACCATGATGCCACTCTCCTTCGGCACTATGAGGAACCTCTTCAGATAATTATGCATTGCCATTATTTTTTAGCAAGCTAAGTAGTATTTTGTGTACAATGATTGATGCCAAACATGTGTGATCATCATTAAAGGATTAAGTCGAGCATGTGTGAGAATTAAATGATTGGCCAAGTGGCTTCCCCTGCAAATTAACCTTAAGTGCCCAAAAACAAACATTGGATTTAAAAACATTAGAGAAATTTTGAGGTATAAAGTGGGCCTCCTAAGGAATATTATAAAATAATAGTGGAAATAATAAAATAATATTAAATTACCTCATCAAGTTTTGGCGGGGAAAAAAACTACTTTTCAACTCGTATTTTTAACTTATCTCCCTATTATTTTACTCAAATTTCAAGTGGGAGCTCTCGTTGGATGCATAATTCAATTTTGCATCCAATGAGTACCTATGTTGCATACTTTCAATGGACCCTACTACACAAAAAATGTTAAATACATTAAGAAGAAGAAAAAAAACATGATTGCAATCACATTTTTCATGCATTTCACATTTTTCGTGTAATAGGGTCCATCGAAAGTATGCAACATGGGTATTCCTTGGATGGAAAATTAAATTATATATTCAATGAGTACCCTCGCTCAAAATTTGAGTAAAAAAATAGGGAGATAAGTTGAAAATACAAGTTTAAAAAGTAGTTTTTTTTATTAATTTATATTTTTACCTTTTTACTCCAAAAATGGTCAAAATCATCCCCCATGGTTGACATCATCATATTGGTTCTTATAAAGTTGACTTTTGTTGTATATTTTTCTTTTGAGGCCCATTTTTACCTCAAAATTTCTCTAATTCCCATCATGAGGGAGCAATCCCGAAGTGCAATGGAGAGACACACACTTCTTAATTGAACAAGTATTGTCTGAGACCATTGTGCATCAAAAGGAGGTATTTTGGTGTCTAGAGCATATTTGTCAAGGTTATCTGCAAGCTTATTTCCTAAACAAAATATATGAGATAACATAGGAGCTTGAATACATTCAAGCGAGGAGGCCACCTTAGAGATGTGAGCTTTTATGCACCAACTGCCAGAGATTTTTGAGAGAGGTGGCCCACATTGAATCTTCTTTAGAATATAAATGTTGAGTAATTAATCCCCTTCTATGAGGAGTTGATGATAGTTGTTTTTAAGGGATATGCTTATATCATGCTCCAAACCCCAAAGATCTACTTCGTTGTTGGTAATAAAACCAAGTTTTCCAACAAATATGTTGAGGATCTGACCCAAGCTATTCATGAAAACACCTCCATAATTGTTTGGCCCAGGATTGCCTCTAGAAAATCCATCAAAGTCAATTTTGATGAAGCCTGTTGGGGGGGGGAGACCATGAAGCGGAACTAACTAGGTGGGGCAAGATGAAAGTGTCAAGGGAGAGAGATCATTGAGGACTTAATCCTAATTGTCGAATAATAAATTGCTCTATTGGAGGATATTCCTGGTCCTGTGAAGGCTATTGTGAGGAGTCTATGGTCTCTTTTAATTGAGAGAGGATAATAATCCATTCATTTTCCAAAGTGGAAGTGGAATTTTTAAAAATTATTGAGTTTCTTTCCTTCCAAATATTCCAGGTAATGAAGCTAAGAATAAGTAACCAGACTCGATTAAGAATGGAGCTATGAAAAGGTGAATCCTTCTAGTTTTATAAAGAGGCAATGATGGAATGGGGAACCAATACTGAGCGTTGGAAGGAGATGCAAAGTTGATCCCAAAGTTGGGAGGAGAAAGATAAAGTGAGGGAAAAATTATTAGGATCCTCCATTTGTTCAATGCATAATCAAAAAATTGAAGGGACCTTGAAGCCACATTTTTCCATCTTATCCCACATTAAAGTCTTGTTTCTTAATAGTAGCCAGAGGAACAGTATGATCTTAGGTTGGTGCTTCATTTTCTAGATATGTTTTCATGTTCGGTTTGACTCAAGTAGTAGTGCTTGGATCAGGATTCGACAAGCCCATTTGAGATTGAAATTCCCAGAAGACCCATAGCCCAAGCGTAATAAATCATTCCCAGCATTCACTATGATGTTTCTAGTATTCAGAATAGGTAGTAGAAATTGTTGCTCCTCCCTGTGAGTTCTTACAGATTCTAGTGCTTCAATTTTTTTAAAAATAGCAACAAGAAATGTTAAAAATAGCATCAAGAAATACAATCCTAATTTAATTTTTTCCTTTAATTAAATTGTAATTCTAATTCGCATAGCAACTTGTAATTAGGCCAATAGGGATTCTTTTGAATCAGTCGACCGTCTACACTTTTAATGTCCGTCTGACATCTGTACAGGCCACCAAAAATCTCTCCACTTGACGTATGTGCGCACCTTTTAAGCCGAGGTTTCGATAAAGTCCGTTTGAATGTTTAGTGGAGTTTATGGCACTGAACATGAAACTTATGGTGCGTGATTGGATTGCTTGCCAACATTCTTGTGCGCTGCATTACAGCGCATACAAGGGTCTCTCAGAGACAAACACGTCGGCAGGTCTCTAGAAGGAACCCAGAGTTTCTTATTTTATCATTTGGAATTTATGTGAAGGAGATTGGATTGTGCAATGGATTCATTTGCTAGTTGTGTTTCATATATGGGGATTTGCAGTGTAGAGTGATCTTCCACTAATGAGTGTCATAAAAATGGGGAGGATGGAAACCTATGAGAGTGAGGTCTATTTATAGAAGTCAAAGATGGCTATGATATCCATGCTTAGTGTAGCTTCCACTTCGTCTCTCGCTATAGCAAAAAATCTACTTCATCTCTCACTGTAGCAAAAAATCCACATTGTGACTCTCTAGAACCACTGGTGTTGTATTGTAGAGCCTTTAATTGCGGTCTTGGGAACCCATTTGTTTGGCGAGAAAGGGGTTAGATCCAGGGTCTTGCTTCAGAGGAGGAATATTGGCAATACACGAATTGTGAGCATGGATGAAGCACTGGAAGTGTGTGTTAAGGCTGCCACAAGTGCACCTGACAAGCTTGGGGACTGTAAGTAATTTTTCTTGTCATGCTCCCCTGTTTTAGCAGAACGATTCAATGTTGCATTTCCTGTTTTCTTCGATTTTTATTTCATCTTTATTTTTCAAACAATTTGTCGTCTATTGATGCATTTCAAGCATTTTAATGTATGAGTAAAGTTGAATGTATTGAACACATATTTCCATAGGTCCCTTGGGGACTGTAAGTAATTTTCCAGTCATTTTCCCCTTTTTTAGCAAAACGATTCAATGTTGCATTTCCTCGCTTTTATTTCATCTTTATTTGTCAAACAATTTGTCATCTATTGATGAATTTTGGGCATTTTAATGTATGAAGTAAAGCTTAATGTATTGAAAACATCTTTGAGCAGGTCCCTTCAGCTAGAGGGTTTTGCTTACTCTCGAGGAAAAACAGGTCCCATGCAACATGAAGTTCATTGATACTAGTAACAAACCTGACTGGTAATGTTCTGGTTCCGAGGCCCATATATTATTTTTCATTTTCATTGTAGGCCATTTCTTTATGGCTATGGTTAAAAACGATTACGAGTGTGAGACTGTGCCTATGTTTATGTGGGAAATTAGGGGGAGCTAAGTTGAAGATGTTGGTGCACATGTTTTTGCAGATGAACCCTGAAGGAAAATCTCCTGTCATCAAGATCGATGATAAGTGGATTCCAAACTCCGATGTTATAACCCAGATATTGGAGGAAAAGTACCCGAAACCACCTTTGGCAACCCCACTTGAGAAGGAAACCGTGTATGTATTCTCAACCCTTTTCAATCTTACATTTTTCCATAATCTAAAAGTTAATGCTGGAATTATGGATCTATTGCTTCAAAAGTAAAAAAGGCGTCACAAACCAATCAGAAAACAACCCAAAAAATCTATGTACTATTTGTTGCTCCATAAAACAACCCAAAAATCTACATCCATACATCAAAATACAATTCTAGATTCCATAGCTACAAATAGAGTATTATTGTGGGTAAGATCAATATAACAACCAAGAAATGAAGCAAGTCTGCTCTGATGATTTTTCTCCACAACATTTACTGGGGACGTCCAACAACTGAGTCCTTTCATATAACTCTTGTCTATTAATTTCTCCTATGTTTGTTGAAAATGCATCCGCTCCGTCTGGTTTTGCACTTGCTACTATTGTTCTCACCGGTTGTTCCTTTGGGATACTTGCAGGTTGGAAGATGTATCGACATGTGTGATAGACTTATTAATTGCTCCAAACTGCTCCTTGAACTCTAGCAATTCGTCTATTTTTTTTACTTTATCTGTCATCTGTGATAGACTGATTAATTGTTACAAACTACTCCTTGAATTTCTGGTTGGAAATTTGTCAATATTTTTTGGTAGCATAACCAACTCTTCGTACCACTCGAAGCCGAATATTCATATGATGTATGGCTTTAATTCGCTCTGTCATTCTCTTTATCCAACTGTTACCGACACAGACATTCATGGTGCTCGTTGCCCATCTTTATAAACTACTCATATGATATATGGCTTTAATTCGCTCTGCCATTCTCTTTATCCAACTGCTACTGACATAGACGTTCATGGTGCTCGTTTCCCATCTTTATAAACTATCTATTCGGTGTTGCGTGAATTACTACCATCAAGATTTCCTCACCTTGGTTTCTTTCACAATGCCTTTCCACATAATTTTTCTATTCAGAGGCAGGCATAGAGTGTGAGAAACTCTTCGTCTATTATTCTTCAATAGCCATTTCAAATCTTAATAGCTACCTCTATTATTCCTCAATAACCATTTCAAATTTTAACAGTTGGCTGGTAAGGATAGTTGCTTCCAAACAAAGACTTGTTTTTCTAGGAGGGCTAAAATCTGAGTCCTTGCATATACACCCTTGTGTATTAATGTCTCCTTAATTTCCTAAAAATATTTCTACTTCGTTTGGGTTTGTAACTACTACTGTTGTTCCCACCATATGCTATTTTTGGATATTTGTAGCTTCGAAGATGCATCTTCCTATATGATAGATTTATTAATTGCTGCAAATTGCTCCTTAAAATTCTTGATTGGGCAATTTGTCATCATGTTTTTCCTTCGCTATGGTTAAAGGATCTATCCTTCAGCATACCCATCTCGTTTATGTTACTTGAAGGTATAGATCTTATGATATATCTCTAATTCACTCTTCTATTAAATTTCTTTCAACATACGTTGCCAGAACACACAACAGAGTGGGAGTGTCATTTACCAAAAAAACTCATAAGTAGAACGTCACAAGAGCATCTATTTTATATTTATGTGTATATTTATATTATATTGCATTTACATTCAAAATAGGCATGTATAATGCTAAATTAGTTGCCCCGGGGCAACCACCTTGAAGCCATCACTTGTCCTTTACAACCCATTAATTTGGCTGGAATTCCACCTTTTCATTAGTATGTTTAATCTGGTAAATAGAAAGAAAATTTGGTTCAACACTTGGAACATGAAGAGCATCTCCAAACTTAGTTGTAATAATGATGGCATCACCACATCCCACAACATGTGTCATTGAATTGTTGCCAACAACCACTTTCTCCATATTATGTTGTTGTCTATAATTAGAAAGAAGATGGTCATGCTTGGTCATGTGTTGGGTGGCTTCAGAATCAACAGTCCACTCTTGCTAAGAAGAAGGAAAAAGTGCAGAGTATACTGCCAAATGTGCACCATGAGGAGATGCAACATTCTCATCGAAAGGGTCTTTAGTTCCTATTGTAGATCTTGCAAGCCCTTCAATTTTTTGAAGACAAGTAAGGTAAAACTTGAATAGACAGCCCTCCTTGTGACAACAACCTCATATGACTTTTTCCTTCTCGAAGGATTTTGAGTATTCCTCTTTACCTTTGTTGGTCTCAAATTTAGAATGGGTTGAGACAACCTTTGGATCGGGTTGATCTCAAAAGGGAAACTCACACATATTCCTCAAATTAATCTGATGTTGAATGAGATTAGAGAAAACCTCTTCAAGAGTAGGAGTTATGAGATCCTTTAAAATAAAGAAATGCTATAGAATATAAGATCAACGGATTGAATGTTGTAGAGATCATATTTTGAGAAACACTTAAATATTCCAAATTTGATTTGTCATTTTTGCTTGTTTGAATAATGTCGGTCTTCAGGTTTTTAAACTTTGCAATATATTCCTCAGCTGTGTCGAAGTCACCCTTCTTTAGGTTGGAGAGATTAGTTTCAAGTCAGTGGACTAGAGTAGTATTTATTGTTGCAAAGAGACTTTTGAAGTTATTATAGATTTCCTTTGGACCTTTGTTATCCTTGGTATGATGAATGCAATTAGTTTGACATAAAGACTGATCAACCTAATAGCTTCATCCTTCTTCAAACATACCAAGTTATCATAGTCATCATTTTCAGCTGGAAGCGGCCTTGACAAGTACATACATACACCTTTGCTTCTAAATAAGGCAATCATTTGATCTAGCCAAGAATGATAGTTGTCCTCATTTAGATGGGGAGACAACCACTTTGAATCCATAAACTCAACAACAACCAGATAAGTCTCCTTATGTAATGAAGACTTCGGAAATTCTCTTTTATCAATCCAAATGGTACCAAACCCTAGGTAACCTTAGGAATGAAGGTGTTGACCTTAAATAAGAGTGAGAAGCACCAAATAACACCCTAGAAGGAATGTGTGACACTAGTTCTTCCCTGTAACAAAGATTTCACTAGCCAATAGTTTTTGTATCACGCAAAGGAATTGAGAAAGTATGGTTCACATTTGTTTGAGGATCAATAAAAGAATCAACCCTAGAAGGAATGTGTGACACTAGTTCTTCCCTGTAACAAAGATTTCACTAGCCAATAGTTTTTGTATCAGGCAAAGGAATTGAAAAAGTATGGTTCACATTTGCTTGAGCATCAATAAAAGAATCAATGGAACCTAAGCTGCACGAAACATGGAAACATGTACAAATTTCCAAAATAGTAATGCCTAGAAATGTGACCTCTCCCCAAAATGGGTATGTGGGGAAACACAGTATATAAAAAATACAAAAAATATAGATATATAGTTTTCTTTAAATAACACATTATATTTCCAAAATAGTAATGCCTAGAAATGTGACCTCTCCCCAAAATGGGTATTTGGGGAAACACAGTATATAAAAAATACAAAAAATATAGATATATAGTTTTCTTTAAACAACACGTTATCTTTCAAGAAAATAAGAATGAAACACAGAAATTACATTTTAAAAGTAGACCCATGTCTATATTAACTCTCATAGATGATTACATGATGCAAAGTCCCATAGCTTGGTGGTCTTGACTAATGCCCCATACCCTCATACATGATAGTATCCAGTGGAAATGCTACAATCATGCCAACCCTGAAATACTAAAAATTGCTAAGTTTGTTGAATTCTTAATGGGATATGAAATGCTACTTTCTCCATGTGAAGTCTGATCATCAATGAGGTTGGAACCACTCTCAAGCATCTTAAAACAATTAATAGTACTGTTAAAATTTTAAGTCAAAGTTGACGTTCTCCTTTATCTTACTTTTTCTATCCATTCTCCTTTATCTTACCTTTTCTATCCTTTTACTTTAAGATTTAATATTACCAATAATTACCAAGGTGACAAGCTCCTCAAAGTTGGATCGCTATCTTCGTTTTGTCTTAAAGGGTGCTTGGCATGAAGTCATGGACAGGGTGATATTTTCCTAAGTGTCCCATATCGCTCTCGGGCACTTAAATGGGCCTAGAAACTTCTAATAAAGTGCCTAAAATGTCACTAAAGATGGATGAAATGTCTTGGAAACAGTGTTGGCCTTATTGTGCAATCTTTCTAGATTTGGAAATGTCATATGCTATGGTTGGCAATGTTTCCAAGGCATTTTGTACCCATTTGGGTATTTCAGGTATTGGAACATAGTTGAACTAAGCATTTCCTACAGCTTAGGATGGAACCAAATCTCACCCAAATTTTGAAATAGCCTCCTTACAAGTACCCTAGAGAGAGATTTCTCTAGTTTTGCTTGAGAGAGAGTGCAAAAGCCAGGCATAAGTGCTGAAAACAGAAATACCAAAGTGTGCTTAAGAAAAAGTTGCCAATCACAAGCGAGAACACCAAAATTAAGTGCCCTTAGGCTTATAACAGTTTGTATTTCGGATCAAGAAGATCACAAAATGAGATGTACAAATGAGAGCTTTAATTGTGTATTTATACACAATTCAAGTGAGGTCTCCCTTCAAGAGTGGGTTATGGGTTCACAAGACAAGGGCACACACCCCAAGAGGGTTGTTGAGCCTTCAAGTTTTAGTAGTCAAACTTAACCTCACCTAGTAATACAATAGTTACAACTACATAATGATACATATGAATTGGTTGTGGCCATGTGTACATATTACAGTTATATTCCCAAAAATTTTCTGAAAGGACCCTGTTTCACCTTGAAGAGCTCAAGCTCACTATCGATTGATTTTAGCAATAAACAATTGTCGGGAAAAAGAATGTCACTGGAGTGAGAACGCTACACTAATTTGTTTCACTAACCTCCAAATACATGCCATTGGTTTTAAGCATCTGTAAAATATTTAAAGCATGCTTTGCAGTCATCAATATCTGGACTGTAAAGGACATACAAACTCGTTTATTGTGAATTAGTGTTATAACTTTGGTCTATAGTTAATTTCTTAAATGTGCAATGACATGTCTGTCTGTAGGAACTCAGCCAGTTGCTTTTAGGTGTCAATTGTGGCAAAGTAGTGTCACCCTTGTCTCTACCAGAGATAATACTTGCTATATCCAAAGAATCATCTTTTGATTTGCAGGTAATTACAAAAGGGAAGTATTTTCATGATATGTGATTCTGCGTGAAGTTTTAGCTTCAAAATTTTCTTTTCTGCCTTCTTGGCACAATTTAATGAGAATCAACCATTTTTTTCTCCTTTGGTTACATGAAAGGCATATCGTTTCAATGCTGAGCCAGAGATGATGTGAGTTCCACGCATTGTTCGTGTTGGTCTTATTCAAAATTCCATTGTTCTTCCCACATCTGCTTCAATTTCAGAGCAGAGAAAAGCTATCATGCAGAAGGTTAAATGTATGATTGAAGCTGCTAGAGTTGTTGATGTAAACATTGTCTGTCTACAGGTAAGAGATGAAAAATGTTTTCCAATCTAGCTGTGTGCAAAATTAACTCTGAAACTCTAGGATGCATATCTCAGGATGCCTGGACCATGCCATTTTCTTTTTGTACACGAGAAAAGAGGTGGTGTGAATTTGCAGAAAGTGTGGGTGGAGAATCAACTCAATTTCCAAAGGATCTGGCACAGAAGTGCAACATGGTGATTATCAATCCTATTTTAGAGAGATATGAATCCGGTGAAGTTATCTGGAACACTGCAATAGTCATAGGCAATCATGGCAACATTATTGGTAAACACCGTAAGGTAATAATACAATTCAACCTCATAAGTACCAACATCTTTTTATTGTCTTGGATATATCGTAAGTTATATTTACAAAATAGGCCAATTGTAATGGTGTTGCAAATATCCCGATTTTATTGCAAAAAAATTGGAAATTGTAATTTTTTGGCCTAGCTGATGTTTGCTGATTTGTATCGATATTTTGGTGGTATCTTAATTTTGTCTATCAATATTTTGGTGGTATCTTAATTTTATCAATGTTTACTTAAATATCATACATATTTATTTCTTATTATCATTATCATTATTTCTTATTTTTATTATCAATCAACAAAAGAAAAGAACAGAAACAAGCCTTTCAATTTACAAAGTTTCATGGGAGCTTATTATAGACAAACAACATATAATTCAACTTTTGCCAAAAACCCCTATTGGATAGCCTTGCTCAAATCAGATACAACAAGTCTTCTAACCTTTGGCATATTTCTACTTCTATTTCTCAAATATTTATCCCTGAAGTAAAATATAACAAATATTTTCCTGATATTTTTCTTACTAGTAACACTGAAGAAACTATTTGTAACACACTCCACAACCTTACCGCCCAATTCAGTGTTATTTATTGTGATGTATCCTTTCTTCTTACAATAATTTGCCTTTGTTTATTACTTTACTTAATCAGTGTCATGTTCTTTACCAAAGAATTAGACCCAAATAATCAAATGAACCTTTTAAATCCGAGCCAATTGCATACCATAATTCTCGTTAACATTCGTTCTAAAGTTGGAACTCCGTAATTGTAAAGCATTAATGACAACAAAGAAAACGCTTTTGCTTTGGTGTTGACCTCAAGTACTTCTGAATTGTAAAGCATTAATGACAACAAAGAAAACGTTTTTGCTTTGATGTTCACCTCAAGTAAAAGCATATTAAATGGATTACCATTAAAACAAATTAAAAAATTAAAAAAATATCAAACTTTTTATTGGTCTCTCTTAGTAACTATTAAGAAATTTCCTGTTCAAATTGAATTACAATAATAGGCCAAGTTATAGTAACCACGAAAATTAATAAATTAACCAGTAGAATAGTTGCATGATTTTAAAAATTAATAAATTAACCAGTAGAATAGTTGCATCGTTTTAATTAAATTTAAATGATGGGTTTACATAGTTATATAATTAAATAATTATATATAAATTTGTGCAATTTATTATACACAATAAAGATCCATAAAACTAAAATATCATCTTTTAAAATATCTATATAAAATTTAAATTTGTCAATATATATGACATACATATTTACAAATGTGTTTCTCATACTAATTTTCCAATTTAAAAAATCTATCGGCCTCTCTCTGCACCTTTTGGGGCAAATGCTAGTACTTAACTAAGTTAATTTGACTTAGTTGACTTAGTTAATTTGAGTTGGGAGTCTATCTAGAGTCATGTAGAGTGGTTCCCAAATTTTAGGGGCCCAGGTTGAGTTCTTTTGAGTTGTAATTATTTAACTGATCTTCATTGAGCTAAATTAAGTTAAACTAGTTCCAATTGATGGAAGAATTAGTGGGAGATCTAGAAGTGGGGTGTAACCTGCAATAGTAGGGTGTAAATAACATTGCTCAACCAATAAACTGAAGATTGACTCATAAAAAACTCATGCATGTCAGATCTGAGAAAGACCTAGTTGAGATTGAAGTTCAGGGACAATGTACTATCAATTGTAAAATCATCTAAATTAAACAAATGGTGCACGCAATATGAAGAAGGCCTAAAATAAATCATTCCTTAATTAGAAAACTCACTAATTTTAGCCATTCAGATTGCCTTTAAAAGGAGGAATGAAGGCAGAATTTTAATCATTGTTTTGGTGAGCGCGAGTTGGTGAGACCAAGCAATAGGAAGCACAAGTTTGTGCGTGGATATTGTGAGAAAAAGGTGTGCCAAGAGAAGCTTGTGCACAATTTGGTAGTGAGATAGACAGAGATAGTGCAGAAGTTGCTTGGTCTTGAGAAAAGCATTGTATTCTTCTCATATTTTTTTATTAATGCAATATACAGATAGCATGGGTTTTTAGCTGTGGCTTTCCCCGAGAAATCATTATGTAATATGTGATTGAATTCATTCTCTTATATGCTTCATGATTTCATCAATCGTTTATTATTTCCTCTTATTAGTAGAGTAGATTCAAGTCAATTATTTTAGCATATTACAATCTGTGATTTGAATCTACAAGCAATTTCTACAAATTTTCCATGAGCGCCATGGTAAATCAAAGGGATGGTCATTCCAATAATGTGCCACCACCAAAAGCCCTTGGAGAATGAATCTTTCTCAAGTTGCTAGGAGTTGGTCAGATTAGATATTTTAGGCCATTGGTTCCAAGAATCCTCCCAAAGTAGAGTTGTCAAGCTATTACGAACTTCCCAAAAGCAGTGGTCCTGAATTAGATTTATATTTTTCCAGGTCTCATTCTATATGTGGGTGCCTTTTATTCTTGGTGTCGTCCTAAATAATTGAGAGGAGTGAATTCCCTATGCATATTTATTGGTCCATATTTGGCACCAGAGAGATAAAGGGTTTTTTAGTCATTTCCACCACATTTTAACACTTAATACTTTGTTGATAATCTCATCATCTCTCAGGCCTAAGCCTACAACAAATTTTGGAAGGCAAATCTTATCCCAAGCTACCAAATGCCATTTCCGGTCCATTTTGGCTCCCCCCTATAGGAAGTAGTTTTGAAGGCTACAAAGCTTGTTGAGGATGGATCTATGAGTGGCAAGAGTGAAAAGAAGGTAGGTAGGAATGGGTTGCAACATAGACTTTAGGAGGGGTGAGGCGACCAACAATATTAAGACCTCTAAAGGTCCAACTTGATATATTTCCATCAATCTTGAGCAACAGCTCTTCATATACTGATTAGCGGAGGGGGTTGGATGTGAGGGGGATCCCAATGTATTTGGACGAAAGGGAGAAATTTTTGAAGCCAAGAATACCAGAGATGTGAACTTGAATAGGTTGAGGGGTGTTGAAGAAAAATATTTGATATTTACCATTATTTATTTATGTGTCAGAATTCGTTGCAAAGATATCCAAGATTGTCTTAAATTCCAGGGCCTCCTAGACCGAAGGTTGCCCCATCAAAAAAGTATCATATACAAATTGTTGATGGGTTGAGCGTTGGTGATTGGACCCAAGTGGGAGACCTCTAAGGTGGATCTAAGAGAGTTCATGATGAATGGAGTGGCTCAAACCCTCAACTACTAGTAGGAAGATATATGGAGAAACAGGGTCTCCTTTTCTAATTCCTCTAGAGGGGGTTAAGGTGCGGGAGGGAGAAACATTAACAAAATGGAAAAGAAGCCCTTAGAGATGAGATACATCACCCAGGATATCCATTTTTCATGAAAACTGTAGGCTTTGAAGGTGTGATATATGTATTGTGAGCTTACCTTGTCAAAGGTCGTTGACATCTCTAGTTTTAGAAGCATCCTAAGTTGCTTGTAAGAGTGAATAGAATGGATGTGCTCCTAGGTAGGAATGATGCTATCCAAGATTTTCCTTCCTTCCACATAACATGTTTTCTCTAGATTAATGAGTAGGAAGAAGAAGCTTGAGGTGATTGGCTATGGTTTTCGAAATAATTTTATAGATGACATTACACAAGGAAATGGGACAAAACCCAAATGGATATGAGGCTTTAGAGGAATTGAGGATAAGGTATATGAAAGAAGAATTAAAAGAAGAGAGGAGTGGGGTAGAGCACCTAGAGCCTTCAACCACTTGCCAAAAATCCCATCCCAAAATGGCACAATATGATTGATAGAATTATGTTGCAAAACCATCTGGGTCGAGGCATTTATCTTTAGGCATGCCCATTACAACTTCTTCCACTTATTGGAAGGAGGTCTCTTATATAAGAAGAGAATTTGTTCTTCAGAAACAAGATTGGGGATGTGTTGAGTTACATGTTGAATGCCAACTCTCCTGATAGAAATTGGCTCTATTAGGAGGGACTAGAAGTGTTGAAATAGAGTCTGTGTAGTAGGTTCATGATCTTGTACTTCATGATTATGCTTATCCTAGATGCAAATTATGTGATTCTGTTGCCTTTTATTGATCATTGATTTGTGAAAAAAAATTGTATTATGCTCCCCCTCTTTCAACCATTTCACTATAGATTTTTTCTTTGAAAAAAAGTATTCCTATGCTAATATTTCATCTAGTCGCTTCTTCGGAATCTCTTAATTCCTCTGTCCTTCCTTCTTTGATCATGTTTAGTTGCACTTCACTCATTTTGGCTTCTAATCTTTGCTTTTCCTGGAATATGTTGTTGAAACTAATCACATTCTAGTCCTTTCATTTTTGCTTGATGAATTTTAGCCTCTGCTAGAAGTGAAACATTATACACCTAGAAATGGATATTGATTCCTGCCACCATTTTTTCGTGTTGGACGTGAAATTTGAAAGACGGAGCCAAAAATATTCAAAACGAAAGGGCTTGTTATGTGGTGAACCTGACCATCCCAAATGAAGAATAATTGGCCAATGATTCTATCCATGATTAGAAAGAATGGAAGTTTCCATGTTGATTTCTGCCAAGAGGAGGGATTTGGAGTTGAGGAAGTGATCTAGCCTTGAATCCACTTGTTGCAATATGCCTCTTCTATTGTTCCAGGTGTGGATTCCATTTGAGGGATGAATATCTACCAATTTGTAGTCATTATTAAAGGAGTTGAAGAGAAAAGCATCTTCTTCTAACCTATGAATGCCTTCATTTTTTCCTACAGAGAGTGGATCATACTAAAGTCACCTCCTAGGATCCAATGGCTAGGGCCAACCAGGCAAGCTATGGATGAGATATTAGAGATAAAATATTTCTTATCCAGAGGGGAGTTGGGACCATATAAGTTGGAGATGAAACCACATTGGGAAGCTCTAATGGGTTGAAAGTGGGATGACAAAATTCTAGGTAAAGGAAAGGAATCTTTGAGGATGATTGTTGATGGTTTCCAAAGAATTTCTAAGCCCCTTAATTCCCTCGTGGAACATTGGGTGAGAAGGTCACAATGTATCCAGAAAGTATTGACAATTTGTCTTTGAATATCGTGCATACACTTGGTATCTTCAAGCAACATAATATTTGGCTTTTCTTTGGAGAGACTATTCTTTAGGATTGGATGTTTGGATTTTCCATTTAGGCCTATGACATTCCATGATATGACTTTCATCATTTGGAATTGTGGATAGGAAGAAAGAGAGTATTCATGGGGGCAACTCTACCTGAATGAATCGGAAATTATCCTAGGTCTTGAAGAAGTTGACTATTGGTTTTGCAACCCTTTTTCTTGGGTTCTTTGATTGATAAGGCATGGTCTTGGCGAGCATTACATTTAATCCCTTGTGAGGGAGAGGAAAAGGTTGGAGAAGAATTGTTACCTTGCATACGATCTCAATTGATGAGAAGATCCTGATGCCAAAGATAGGTTGTGGCCACCATTTGAATTTGATCCCCTGGGGTAGTAGTCACATCTTTGTGCTCCTATTCCTTTATTATTTTATAAAGATCCATGCTCGGTAGTTTGAGATCTACTAGGTCTTCCTCTTCCATTGGAGTTGGGACATCCTGATTGTTATTATTTCCATGTGGATTATTCTTGTGAGACTAGGGAATCGAGTCAATTTTTTCAATGGACATTTCCCCTTGGGCAGCTTGCTTCTAAGGTTGATCACTGGAAGGTGTGGCCTGGGGCTTTGCATTCCCTTCCTCCAGATCCTGAAGCATTGTGTATCTATTTTTCCCTTGATCACCCTGTGAGTTTGAACCTTCTATGTGTTCTATGGTAGCCTTCCTTTTGCCCGACATCGTAGTGAATTCATTTTCAGAGGGGTCTTGATTGGCAGTCCCTTTTCTTGATTTTGGGTAGCCTTCCTTTTGCTTGACATGGTAGTGAATTCATTTTCAGAGGGGTCTTGATTGGCAGACCCTTTTCTTGATTCTGGTGACCAAGGTACCTTAGCAAGATAGTCTCTGAACAAGTGTCTGTCTACATGATAATGGCGACATCAGAAAGGGAATTTCTTGTAATCTATTTGTTTCCCCCAAATGATATCCTCATTACTTAAAAGGATACTTGTTGGCAGGGGTTTTCAAAGGTCCAAATACACACAGATCTAGGCATATGCCATATATCTCCCCTTTTTTGTAATATTAGATAGCATAACAAAGCACCCAAGTTTGTTGCCAATTTGGGCAAGAATATTTGGATTCCAATACTCATGAGGAAGGGAATATAGTCTAATACAGAGTGGCAAATAGGAGAAATATTCTTTCTTAGGGTTGAACAGAGGAACCCAAGGTTTCATGAAGAGCCCAACCAAGTTCATGAAATAAGGACCTCCCTGGAAGATGTTATCGCGTTATGACACATTATTGAAAATAACTATAAAAAACCCCTCAATCCTAGCTTGAGTTTCGCCTCTCCTTTAATGGTTTATTTCTTCTTGGTCTAGATGATCAAAAGCTTTTCTGAGGGCCAAGTTCCAAAAAACTTACAAATTATTGCATGCTCCTTCATATGCTCCATTGTGGTGCGATCTCGTGAGGGGGGGATCTCCAAGAGAGGAGATTCTTGGGCCTACGGAATACAAGACCCGACTAATTGTGTTGTCTTGCCTGCAGAATACAATGGCGAAGTTGCAGCATGTTGCTTGCTATGGTCTAAGGTCGTGGTTTTCTTATCGAGAGTTGTGTTTGTTGCTTGTTTATCAGCTACGATGTTGGATCTACGAATTGGTTGCTGAGAAGAGCGCCCTGCAACCACATTCCTGAAAGAGGAGCCACTGTCTCCAACCCACCACACCCCCCCATGGAGGTGTGTGAACAATATAAATGTAGGGAGATTTTTCCAGAACCCTAGGTCTTCAAAGTTGCAGAGCATCTATATAAATATTTAGCTTAGTTAAATAATATGTTCTTAAAGATTAATTCCATAAATCATTTTTGTTAGCTTCCCTCCCCTCTCATGGACTCTAATGGTCTATATGAAGGCTCCACCTTTTCATTAGTTGTTATTAAAAATATAATTACAATTACTCTAGGTATTCTTAATGCAATTAGATTTACAAACCCATATGTGCATTATTAACATAATTTAATACAATTACGATATTTATGGGGGATTTAAAATTGTGGGTGTTACATAAAATCTCTTAAAGGCCTTTTTCATGGCCTTTAATCCTAAGAAGATTTTATTAGGACCCTTATTTTTATCCTTGGACATGGTAAAGCTCCTAAGACTCATTTTTATTATGAAAAAACTAATCATTAGTTCCCATATTCCTAATTGAAGGCCTTGCTCCTAGCCATTGAACACACAAAAACTTTGTTTAGGATATAAGGTCCATTCTTTCCTCCCTTAGCTATATATAGGTCTTGACTACCATATGTGATGTGAAAAAACTACTAATAACACCCATAAAGGATTAACTCCATAAAAATTAATAATTTTCATTAATATTAATCATTATTTAATATATTAGAAAGATCATTACTTTTCTTCATCTTCTATGTATTCTTCGGATTCCTAATTATTTACAAAGTGTTTGTAATTACACAAAATATCATAAGAACTTTTCAAAAATGTTTCAACATGATTTATAAAGTATTTGAAATTAAATAAATAATGATTATAAATAATTGCACCAAACTATCTATTAATTTGAGAATAGAAATGATTACAAATAAATATATTTGAGTATATGATATTATTTGGTTTAGCCATATTTTTGGTTAAGTTGGAACTTTAAAAAAAAAAATCTTAAACATAAAAAAACACACATATATGGACATCATCCAAAAACACAACAGTTAAAAAAAATGGAACATCATCCAAAAACACAACAGTTAAAAAAAAAATGGAACAGGCGATTTCTGATATTTCAGTTAAAACAGTA
Source organism: Pinus tabuliformis (assembly GCA_031772625.1). Classification (NCBI taxonomy): domain Eukaryota; kingdom Viridiplantae; phylum Streptophyta; class Pinopsida; order Pinales; family Pinaceae; genus Pinus; species Pinus tabuliformis. The sequence continues at coordinate 601,890,292 of CM062812.1, read as the reverse complement.
TGGTTCCCATTTACAAACAAGGGATGAGTACAACATATTCTCGAATATCGTTAACAATTTAAGTGTAGTGTCCTATCTGTTACGTTATTTGCTTAACTGCCCTGCATTCACTGTCATCGGTCACCTTGAAGGTGAGCAAGCTCGATCAGGGTGGGATTTCCTTCATTTTCATTATTTATCTGGCCGAAGATGTTGATGAGTGCATGTGATTGCTCCAGCCATTGCCATGCTTAAATCGCGATGACGTTCATGAATCCTCGGATGGTGTTAAACCACTGAAGAGTTTTATTTTTTACATTTAAAATGATAATAGATAATTGGTTCGAGTATGTCTTGAAATTTCTTTTACTTGGTTAAGAGTTTGTTTTTCTTTAATGTAAGGAAATAGGTTCACTACCTAAAACTATGAGGCATTTAGAAGTGAAAGTCTATCTCTTATAAACTACTAACAAGTAATTCCAAGTGGTGTGGTTTTCCTTGAATAACAATGCTAAGTCAATTTACATTCCAAAATCGTAGTGAAGAGTGGTTATCCCCACTAATAATTTGAAAACTAAATTATAATAAATTTTCTCAAATAGTAAATATTTATTTATTTTGCGACATACATGTGATGTTTTTCAATTATTAATATTTCAAGGCCTCGTTCGCCGATAGGTGTATATATATGATATACATGTGATGCTTTTCAATTATTAATCTTTCAAGGTCTCTCTCGCCAATAGGCATACATATATGATATACATGTGATGCTTTTCAATTATTAATCTTTCAAAGTCCTGATAGTCATATATATATTATTTTTTTCTTTTAATTGAGGGACTAGATTGATTCACAAGGGAATATGCTCAGCATATGTTTCTTCTTAATGTTTATCAATGGCTATAGTGTATTACAAAGTTTGTTAGCTTGGATTGACTTTTAGTAAATTTAAAAATTTATATTCGTGCCACGTGGCCCCCCACTCACCAATTTCTTAGGATTTGAGATTATTCCCATTCTAATAAGTTCCCCCATGTTGATATTATTCCAATTATAAGAAGTTCATCATTATTATTTATAACATTCATTTATATAAAAGCAATTTTTATTTAGCAAAATGATTCATTACTTTTAATAAATTAAAAAGAATATATATTCATGCCATGTGGCTCCCCACCCACCAATTTCCTAGGGATTTGAGATTATTCCAATTCTAATAAGTTCTTCCATGTTGAGATTATTCCAATTCTAATAAGTTCTTCATTATTATTTATAGAATCCATTTATATATAAGCAAATTTTATTTAGAAAAATGGTCCATTACTTTTAATAAATTTAAAAAATTATATTCGTGCGACGTGGCTCTCCACCCACCAATTTCCTATGGATTTGAGATTATTCCAATTCTAATAAGTTTCTCCATGTTGAAATTATTCCAATTCTAATAAGTTTCTCATTATTATTTATAACATTCATTTATATATAAGCAAATTTTATTTAGCAAAATGGTCCATTACTTTTAATAAATTTAAAAAATTAGATTTGTGGCTCCTCACCCACCAATTTCCTAGGGATTTGAGATTATTCCAATTCTAATAAGTTCCTCCATGTTGAGATTATTCCAATTCTAATAAGTTCCTCATTATTATTTATAACATTTATTTATACATAAGAAAATTTTATTTAGCAAAATGGTTCATTACGTTTAATAAATTCAAAATATTATATTCATGTTAGGTGGCTTCCCACCCACCAATTTCCAAGGGATTTGAGATTATTCCAATTCTAATAAGTTCCTCAATATTATCTATAGCATTCATTTATATATAAGCAATTTTTTTAATTTTTTTTAGAGGTGGTTCACAGGTGGCCGCTACATCCACAGAAAATCTGAGCAGATCAACCCCGAAGGAATCTTTTAAATACCTTCAGCCAAACTAGCAGGGCCTAACCCCAAAGGCGTTGGGGAGAATTGACCCTGTGACCTCCGGATTGGTGAGGTACTTAACAACAGGGACTCGACCAGTAGAGCTAACCCTTGGGGCTTTATATAAGAAAATTTTATTTAGCAAAATGGTGCATTACTTTTAATAAATTAAAAAAAAAATAAGATTCTTGCCACATGGCTCCCCATCCACCAATTTTTGAGGGGTTTGAAATTATTCTAATTCTAATAATTTCTTCCATGTAGAGATTATTCCAACTCTAATAAGTTCCTTATTACTATTTATAACATTCATTTTGTATATAAGCAAATTTTATTTAGCAAAATGGTCCATTACTTTAATAAATTTAAAATAATAGATTCACGCCACGTGGCTCCCCACCCACACATGTTTCCTAGGGATTTAAGATTATTCTAATTCTAATAAGTTCCTCTATGATAAGTTCCTCATTATTATTTATAACATTCATTTATATATAAGAAAATATATAACAAGGTATTTTCCTATATCTTCACTATGGTGCAAATAAATTTCATCCATTCTGGCGTTAAGATGTCCCTCAACGTGTTCAAAGATCATATTGTCTACTCCAATCTTCTGCTCGCGCTGTAAAAGTGTGGGCTACAAGTTGTGAATGCTACGTATTCTTCAATTAATAACAAATTTTTCCATACCATATATAACAAGGTATTTTCCTATAATCGTGGCAACAATTTACTTCCTTGTCTTCTTTACCAGTGTCTAAACATACATATATTTGTACGATGCCACAAGTGTCTCATAGTGGAAAATTTAATGTGGACAACCTCTATGAAAAGTTTGGGCATTTGATATTGGATCACGATGCCGACTTATAGGACCTTGACTATCGAAAGGGATATGTGTCGCTGCACAATTGAGGAGTTCAAGGTTTGACCAGCTTATGCCACGAGTCTCCATGAGATCAATTATATGTCCACTATAAATTTAGTAACTGAGTGTGGTTTAAATTTTAATGATTTGAAGGAGAGTTCTATGGAATATTGCTTTACTTTTCAAATACAAATGTATAAAAGTAGCTCAGCGGTGAATTTGGTCTGTCCTAGGTTTTCAGTGTAGGATTAGTGTAGAATTAGGTAAAGTAGCATGAATGAATTTGTGCTCTAAAATTAATTAGCAATCATTCAATAACAAATTTTCAAATTGCAAGTTGATCTTATTAGTTTTTCTTTAAAGAACAATATTGATCTATTTAATCACAAATCTAAGAATTGCTTAGAGCGATATAATTTCTTCTTGTGTAAATATTTTTAAAATGAAAATTTTGAAAAAAAAAATGCTTGCATCTCAAAGATAAAATTGACAAAAAATATCCCAAATATAAAATAATAACATTACTTGAAATGCTTAAAAATGTTTTAGCCATGAAAATTTAATTATTTTCATTGTATATATTAGTTGACATTGAAATATTTTACTTATGAAGTACATTGTTTATATTAATAAGTTCCATGATAAGTTCCTCCATTATTAATAAATTATGAAATTTAGAAATAATGGTTGATGTTTTGAAATGTATTTTTTATTTTTTAAACTTTGAAATGCATTATATTGTAAATTGATTATAAGTAAAATAGATGAAGTAAAAAAAAAAAAAATTATCAAATTCTGAAATATATCATATGTTTAAAAATAATAATAATAATAATAATAATAATTTATAGATTTAAAATTTCATCAATAATGTTTCACATGATATAATTTTAAAAATTTAAAATATTCAAATGAGATTATAATAAATGAATTTATGAATTTACAAATTCTTATTTCGTTTCATTTTATTTTGTATAAATTTATTTTTGAAAAATCATTATCTATTGTTCATTTGTTTTTAATATTTTTCACTATATTTTGAATTTTTTTCATTAAAAAAGTCTATAAAATAATAATTTATAGGGTTTATTAATCTAAGGCTTCATATTCCTAGGGTATAATATTATTCATAGGGTTTATAATATTAATCTTTAGGTTTAATATAAATTCATTGGGTTTATAATCATGGTCAACCATGGTCCAATGTCACATTGCGATAACGATTTTCTCAATATGAAAATCAACCAATGTCGCATTGTGACAAGCATTGTCTCAATATGAAAATCAGCCATGGTCAACCATGGTCACATTGTGACATAGACTGCCTCTTGGTCCAATGTCACATTGTCACAATCATGGTCATCCATGGTCAAACATGGTCCAACATCGCATTGTGACAAAAATTGTCTCAATATCGAGATCAACCATGGTCAACGAGGGTCTTCCATTGTCCAAACGTCGCATTGCGACAACATTGTCTCAATATGAAAATCAATCATGGTCAACCATATTTTAATGTCGCATTGTGACAAATATTTATCTTAAGGTTTATAATATTTATCTTAGGGTTTATATTCCTTGGGTTTATAATATTTATCCCTTGGGTTTAATATTATTCCATTGGGTTTATAATCCTTGGGTTTATAATATATATCTTAGGTTTTATATACCTTGGGTTTATAATATTAATCCCTTTCGTTTAATATTATTCCCTTGGGTTTATATTATCAATCGTTGGGTTTTTAATCCCTTGAGTTTTTGGTATTAATTCCTTCGGTTTATTATTCCCTTGGGTTTATAATATCAATCCATTTAGGTGAAATCAATAAAATAACAAATCATCAATGGAATTTTTTGATTGAATGGAGCTGCGAGCTAGGGTTGGAAATTGTTGAACCGTCGCCTCGGCCCTCTGCGCGACGATGTTCCATTCTTTGGTGATCCGGATCCTGCCCCTTGATCGATCTGAGCTGATCTGGGGGCTATGCCCGCTGCTCAAGGTTGAGCTCGGTTGGAACGAGCTAAACTTGATCCAATGGAGCCTCCTGCAACCCCTTCTGAAGCCGAGGCTTTTGTTAACCTGCTAAGATCCCTTCCTAAAAAGAAAACGTCTGAGGCAGCGAAATTTGTAAAACGATTGGATGACATCCCTGAGATCTCGCTTCCTCCTGAGAAGCCGATTCAGGTCGCCCTCTCTCTTGCTGAGCGTGCATTGGTTGGACAGCTCAGTGGGCTTTGGCCCTCTCCCAAATCCACAGAGAGCTGGGTCGCAAGGAACTAGGCACCGCTCATTAAGAGTAGAGTTACCTCGTATTTTCTAGGGAATGGTTTCTTCCTGTTTGAATTTGCTGAAAAAGAAGACAAGGAGCTGATATTCCGCAATGGCCCTTATTTCATGGGCCCTGAAGGGCTGTATCTTAACAAATGGACGCCTGATTTTGATCCAGCAGTGGACGTCCCCTCAGCCATCCCTGTGTGGGTTCGTTTTCCAAACCTGCCAATGCACTGCTGGAACTGGGAATCCCTCATGCACATCAGAAATACCCTAGGTAAATTCATTGATCGCGCCAACAGCAAAGGCCAATTCGACTGCGCTAGAATCTGTGTTGAAGTTGATCTGGATGTCAGTCTGCCAGAGGCGATTAAGATTAAAGTGGGTAGCTAGTCGCATCTTCAAAAACTAGACTATGAGTAGCTCCCATTTATGTGTAGGAAATGCCACGTCGATGGCCACTTTGCTAGAGGTTGTCCGAAGAATAGTGATACAGAGAAGGGTAAGGAGGAAGGATGGACTCAAGTTAAAAGAGCCAAAAACAAAGCTCCAAGATCCGGAAATAACAATACCAAAGCCCCACAGACCGGCTGAGGGCTCCAAACCCCTCACATGGAGGATCAAGGAAATAAATTTATTCAACTAAGTTCAGCAACAGAAAACTCTCAAGGACTAGAGATACAAAATGAAGGACCATCTCATAATGAGCCCCCGCCGGAGTGAAAGCAAACCGAAAAAAATATAATCATAATGGAAGAGATACCCTCAGAAGAGACTGAGGATGGACAAATTTCGGAGGATTCGGAAGAAGAAGGAGAAATAGCAGGTGCACAAGCTTCGCCCAGACGATCAATGAGAGGCCGAAAATCCGCCCGAGAAAAGAGAGAGTGGGAGACATACAAAGACAAAGTGCAAGGAAGTCAGCCCACCCTCGAGAAACTCTTCGCTAAAACCCCGAAGATGACTAGAAACCAGATCTAGAGCTCCAAAGGAGCTCCCCATTCCAAAAGCAAATGATAAAGATCGTCTCCTGGAACTGCAGGGGTATGGGGAGCAAAATAAAAGAAGAAGCCATTAAAAGTCTGATAAGATCCGATTCTCCTGACATACTCCTCATCCAGGAGACTAAAATGGAGGATAAGGCCTTCCTCCACATAGGCAAAAATCTATGGAAAAGAAGTGAAGGGCAAGCAGTCTCAGCCCGGGGTGCCTCAGGAGGCCTAGGCACTTTATGGAACACAAACAAATTCACGAAGGTTCAAGAGATCACCAACTCTCACTGGTTGTTCACAAAGCTGAAGCATGTGGGCTCAGATGAGACCCTTTGCCTTATTAATGTGTATGCTCCAGTCAGCGCTGGAGAGAAAAAGATCTGCTGGGAATCCATTAGAGGATTGGCAGATTCTGAAGCTCTGGAAAACATCATCATTGCCGGAGATCTAAACCTCACCTTATCCTTGGCCGAAAAATGCAGAGGAAGCATAGTAAGGGACCTAGCGCGCGAATGGGTGGAGGAATTGCTTCAGGATTGGGACATGATCGACATCAAACCCTCTTCAGGCAAATACACCTGGTCCAATAGAAGGCTCAGCCCGGGTCACATTGCTGCAAGGTTCACCTCTAATTTTTTTTAGAGGTGGTTCACAGGTGGCCACTACATCCATGGAAGATCTGAGCATATCAACCCCGAAGGAATCTTTTAAATCCCTTCAGCCAAACTAGCAGGGCCTAACCCCAAGGGCGTTGAGGAGAATTGACCCTGTGACCTCCAGTTTGGCAAGGTACTTAACAACAGGGACTCGACCAGTGGAGCTAACCCTTGGGGCTTTATATAAGAAAATTTTATTTAGCAAAATGGTGCATTACTTTTAATAAATTAAAAAAATAAAATAAATAAATAAATAAAATAAAATAAAATAAAAAAATTCTTGCCACGTGGCTCCCCATCCACCAATTTCTGAGGGGTTTGAGATTATTCCAATTCTAATAATTTCTTCCATGTAGAGATTATTCCAATTCTAATAAGTTCCTTACTACTATTTATAACATTCATTTTGTATATAAGCAAATTTTATTTAGCAAAATGGTCCATTACTTTAATAAATTTAAAATAATAGATTCATGCCACGTGGCTCCCCACCCACACATGTTTCCTAGGGATTTGAGATTATTATAATTCTAATAAGTTCCTCTATGATAAGTTCCTCATTATTATTTATAACATTCATTTATATATAAGAAAATATATAACAAGGTATTTTCCTATAACATCACTATGGTGCAAATAAATTTCATCCATTCTGGCGTTAAGATGTCCCTCAACGTGTTCAAAGATCATATTGTCTGCTCCAATCTTCTGCTCGTGCTAGAAAAGTGTGGGCTACAAGTTGTGAATGCTACATATTCTTCAATTAATAACAAATTTTTCCATACCATATATAACAATGTATTTTCCTATAATCGTGGCAACAACTTACTTCCTTGTCTTCTTTACCAGTGTCTAAACATACGTATATTTGTACGATGCCACAAATGTCTCATAGTGGAAAATTTAACGTGGACAACCTCTATGAAAAGTTTGGGCATTTGATATTGGATCACGATGCCGACTTATAGGACCTTGGCTATCGAAAGGGATATGTGTCGCTGCACAATTGAGGATTTCAAGGTTTGACCAGCTTATGCCACGAGTCTCCATGAGATCAATTATATGTCCACTATAAATTTAGTAACTGAGTGTGGTTTAAATTTTAATGATTTGAAGGAGGGTTCTATGGAATATTGCTTTACTTTTCAAATACAAATGTATAAAAGTAGGTCAGCAGTGAATTTGGTCTGTCCTAGATTTTCAGTGTACGATTAGTGTAGAATTAAGTAAACTAGCATGAATGAATTTGTGCTCTAAAATTAATTAGCAATCATTCAATAACAAATTTTCAAATTGCAAGTTGATCTTATTAGTTTTTCTTTAAAGAACAGTATTGATCTATTTTAATCACAAATCTAAGAATTGTTTAGAGTGATATAATTTCTTCTTGTGTAAATATTTTTAAAATGCAAAATTTGAAAAAAAAAATGCTTGCATCTCAAAGATAAAATTGACAAAAAATATCCCAAATATAAATAATAACATTACATGAAATGCTTAAAAATGTTTTAGCCATGAAAATTTAATTATTTTCATTGTATATATTAGTTGACATTGAAATATTTTACTTATGAAGTACATTGTTTATATTAATAAGTTCCATGATAAGTTCCTCCATTATTAATAATTTATGAAATTTAGAAATAATGGTTGATGTTTTGAAATGTATTTTTTATTTTTTAAAATTTGAAATGCATTATATTGTAAATTGACTATAAGTAAAATAGATGAAGTAAAAATATTAAGTTGGTTTTTTTTATCAAATTCTGAAATATATCATACGTTTAAAAATAAAAATAATAATAATAATAATTTATAGATTTAAAATTTCATCAATAATGTTTCACATGATATAATTTTAAAAATCTAAAATATTCAAATGAGATTATAATAAATGAATTTATGAATTTACAAATGCTTATTTCGTTTCATTTTATTTTGTATAAATTTATTTTTGAAAAAATCATTATCTATTGTTCATTTGTTTTTAATATTTTTCACTATATTTTGAATTTTTTTCATTAAAAAAGTCTATAAATAATAATTTATAGGGTTTATTAGTCTAAGGCTTCATATTCCTAGGGTATAATATTATTCATAGGGTTTATAATATTAATCTTTAGGTTTAATATAAATTCGTTGGGTTTATAATCATGATCAACCATGGTCCAATGTCACATTGCGATAAAGATTTTCTCAATATGAAAATCAACCAATGTCGCATTGTGACAAGCATTGTCTCAATATGAAAATCAACCATGGTCACATTGTGACATAGCCTGCCTCTTGGTCCAATGTCACATTGTTACAATCATGGTCATCCATGGTCAAACATGGTCCAACATCGCATTGTGACACAAATTGTCTCAATATGGAGATCAACCATGGTCAATGAGGGTCTTCCATTGTCCAAATGTCGCATTGCGACAACATTGTCTCAATATGAAAATCAATCATGGTGAACCATATTTTAATGTCGCATTGTGACAAATATTTATCTTAAGGTTTATAGTATTTATCTTAGGGTTTATATTCCTTGGGTTTATAACATTTATCCCTTGGGTTTAATATTATTCCATTGGGTTTATAATATATATCTTAGGTTTTATATACCTTGGGTTTATAATATTAATCCCTTTCGTTTAATATTATTCCCTTGGGTTTATATTATCAATCGTTGGGTTTTTAATCCCTTGAGTTTTAGGTATTAATTCCTTGGGTTTATTATTCCCTTGGGTTTATAATATCAATCCATTTAGGGTTTATATAGCTTGAATTTATAATATTAATCCCTTGGGTTTAATATTATTCTCTTGGTTTTATAATACCTTTGGGTTCAATTATGGTCAACCATGTTCCAACATCGCATTGTGACAAAGATTGTCTCAATATGGAGATCAACAACAGTCAATCATTGTCCAACGTCCCATTGTGACAAACATTGTCTCAATATGAAAATGAATCATGGTCAACCATATTCCAACGCCGCATTGTGACAAATATTTATTTTATGGTTTATAATATTTATCTTAGGGTTTATACTCCTTGGGTTTATAATATTTATCCCTTGGGTTTAATATTATTTTTTTGGGTTTATAATCCCTTGGGTTTATTATTACCTTGGTTTTATAGTATTTATCTTAGGGTGTATATAAATTGGGTATATAATATTAATCCCTCGGGTTTAATATTATTCCATTGTGTTTATATTATCAATTTGTTGGGTTTTTAATCCCTTAGGTTTTTAGTATTAATCCCTTGGGTTTATTATTCCCTTGGGTTTATAATATCAGTCCCTTTAGGGTTTATATAACTTTCATTTATAATATTATTCCCTTGGGTTTAATATTATTCCCTTGATTTTATAATACCTTTGGGTTTTATAATTAATCTATTGGGTTTATTATTCCTTTTAGTTTATAATATCAATCCCTTGTGTTTATCTAGTTCATATTCCTAGGGTATAATATTATTCATATGGTTTATAATATTAATCCTAGGGTTTAATATAAATCCCTTGGGTTTACAATTATGGTCATCCATGGTCAACAATGAACCAATGTCACAGTGTGACAAATATTGTCTCAATATGAAAATCAACCATGATCGAACGTCAGATTGTGACAAACATCATCTCAGTATGAAAATCAATGATGGTAAATAATGGTCAACCATGTTTATCTTAGGGTTTATTTCTCTCTTTATGAAAATCAATCATGGTCAACCATATTCCAACGTTGCATTGTGACAAATATTTATGTTAGGATTTATAATATTTATCTTAGGGTTTATATTCCTTGGGTTTATATTATTTATCCCTTGGGTTTAATATTATTCCCTTGGGTTTATAATATTTATCTTATATACCTTGTGTTTATAATATTAATCCCTTGAGTTTAATATTATTCCCTTGTGTTTATATCATCAATCCATTGATACCTTGCATTTAATATTAATCCCTTAGGTTTATAATACCTTTGGGTCCAATCATGGTTAGCCATGGTCACATTGTGTCAAAGACTATCTCTTGGTCCAACATCACATTGTCACAACAATGGTCATCCATGGTCAACCATGGTCCAACGTTGCATTGTGACAAAGATTGTCTCAATATGAATATCAACCATGGTCAACCATGGTCAATCATTGTCCAACATCGCATTGTGACAAACATTGTCTCAATATGAAAATCAATCATGGTCAACCATATTCCAACGTCGCATTGTGACAAATATTTATCTTAGGGTTTATATTCCTTGGGTTTATAATATTTATCCCTTAGGTTTAATATTATTCCCTTGGGTTTATTATATTTATCTTAAGGTTTATATACCTTGGATTTATAATATGAACCCCTTGGTTTTAATATTATTCCCTTGGGTTTATATTATCCTTCCCTTGGGTTTTTAGTATTAATCTCTTGGGTTTCTTATTCCCTTGGGTTTATAATATCAATCTGTTTAGGGTTTATATACCTTGCATTTATAATATTAATCCCTTGTGTTTAATATTATTCCCTTGGGTTTATAATATCTTTGGGTTTTAGAATTAGTCCCTTTGGTTTATTATTCCCTTTGAGTTATAATATCAATTTGTTGGGTTTATTTGGTTCATATTCCTTAGGTTTATAATATTATTTTTAGGGTTTATAATATTAATCCTTGGGTTTAATATAAATCATTTGGGTTTACAATCATGGTCATCCATGGTCAACGATGGTCCAATGTCACAATGTGTCAAAGATTATCTCAATATGAAAATCAACCATGGTCAACCATGATCCAACGTCACATTGTGACAAAGATTGCCTAAGTATGAAAAACAATGATGCTAAATCATGGTCAAACATGTTTATTTTAGGGTTTATAATATTTATCTTAGGATTTTTATACCTTGGGTTTATAATATTTATCCCTTGAGTTTAATATTATTCCTTTGATATGTATACCTATATCAAGAGTGAAATCAATAGATAGCTTGCAGATTTCACCATATGTTTCTTTTCAATGTTATGCAAAAATGCAAAACAATGCAAGAAGAGATTGGTTGGAAAGCATGAATGGTCATGATCATTATCTTGTTGATTTGAATCATTGCAGCTTTTATCATCGGTCTCGTTGTGTTTTGGAAGTGGTTAGCGTTTAATAACTGTGTTATGGTGGAGTGTTTAAAGTTGAATTTCCTATCAGCCACATTTAAATTGTTGTTTGATTTTTATTAAATGTTTATTTCATAATTACTTCATTATTATTATTAAATGATTACTAATATAATTGTTGTTGTTATCTTTATTTTTTTAATTATTATTATGTAATATAATAGTAATAATATAATTACTATTATTATTTAATATAATTATTATTATTATTTTATGAAATAATAGTAATAATATAATATTAATTATTATTAATAAGGTTCTTATATTTATATTAATATTATTGATAATAACATTAATTATTAATATTATTAATAATTGATATATGTGTTTGATATGGGCCTATCGGTGTTTATCAACCATGTTTATTAATGTGGTTATGCTAGTTAAATATCTTATCAAGGTCATGTATGTTAGGAACATTAAAAACATCTTGTCAAAAAAGAACATGTATATTAAGAACATTAAAAAAATAATGAGACTAGCATATTTTTCTTTGGTTAATGTATTTTAATACAAGTTGGATATAAATAAGAATATATTTTTTTATACTTGTCTATAGGAGATCCTATAGGAGGTTATATTGTAATCATTTAAATTTTTAAAAAGACTTTATAAAGTTTACTAAAGTTTTGGAAAAAAATTACTATTAAACTGAATATTTTGAAAATTAAAATTCTTTTTTGAAATTTGAATTTCTATTTTCTTATTGGCTCATACAGATGAAATGACTAATTTCATGGGGTTATAAATAAATTTCTCAAAAATAAAAATTATTTTAAAAAATCAAAAAATGCAAAAAACAATTATATGCCATTAAATGTCATAATAGTACACATATCAAATCTCAATATTAAATGGTAGTTAAAATGATCTAGATTAAAATTATTCTGTGGCTACCATCGCTGGTTGGTAAACCCTAAAACGATCCAACTGGTAAAAATTTGAGTTCTGCCCGCATGGACGCTGGAGGGGGCCCTCATCGTCCCCTCCCTCCTGAGATCGATGCCTTCAAACGTCTGGTAGCCTCCTACGGCAAGAGGAAAGAAGACCCGAATCAGCAAAAGTTTGTAAAGAAAGTTGAATCCATCCCCTCTGTTGAACTGCCTGCGGAACGCCCGTGCTGGATTACGCTGAACCCAATAGAACGCAGGCTCATTAGCTAATTTACAGGCATCTGGCCCTCTCCCAAAGCTATTGATGGATGGGTCCAGTGAAACTGGAGGCCCCTTGTCTCTCAAGGAATCTGAAATCATCTAGTAGGTAGAGGCTACTACATTTTTGTCTTCGATTCAGCAGAAGATCGAGACCTTATTTTCCGAAATGGTCCATATTTCATGGGCCCCCAAGGGCTCTATCTGAATAAATGGACACCGAAATTTGATCCTTCCAAGGATATTCCTTCAGTCGTTCCTATCTGGGTAGGGTTACCCCACCTACCTCTTCATTGCTGGAATTCAGAATCTATGGAAACCATCGGGAACAAACTAAGCAAATACATTGATAGGGCTAAAAGGAGAGAACAATATTCGTGTGCCAGAATATGTGTTGAAGTCGATTTGGAGATAGGGTTGCCCGAGGCAATCAAGCTAACCGTAGTTGGATGGTCTCACATACAGGAACTTGATTAGAACAGCTCCCCTTCAAGTGATAACACTGTCACGGATATGGCCACTTTGTTCGAAACTGCAAGAAGAAAACTGAGGAAGAATCTGAAAAAGAGAAGGGCGAACAGTGAACACAAACCCGAAAAATAAGCACATCCAAGCAGACCAATAGAGCAAAAGGGAAATGATGGAATGCAAATACTAGAGGACCCTCTTCTGGGAAGAGGCTACCTGAAGTTCAATCCACAGCAAATGCCACCACTTCAACACATCCTTTTGTTGTTCTAAACCCTCTAGAAGATCAAAACCAACCAGAACTTGAAAAGGGAGAAGTGCAGTAGTATATTGAACAAATAGCAGACGCAGAAATAAACTTAGGATCTCAGGAACAAACTGGAGTAGCCACCTCAGAAATCCCTTGTATAGACCAACCCCGCAGGAAACCCATGGCTCTTTAGTAGGCGCCATATCCCCACTCTCTTATGCAGAAAAGATCAAAAAGAAAAATTTGATAGACAACCCTGTTTCTTCTAAAGAAGACTATTTTCAGCGATCCACCAAAAAGGCAGGAATGAAGTCTCGTAAGGAGATTAGAGAAGAAGAGGCAGAGAGATTAAAGATGCAGGGCAGTCAGTCCATAATTGAAATGTCATTAGGTAGAAACACATGGGCTCGACCCATAGAGGGAGGGCCTACTCCTTCGTTCCCTAGTAAATAATGCAAATTGTCTCTTAGAATTGCAGGGGTTTGGGGAACCCATTGAAAGCTGAAGCAGTAAAAGATCTATCAAGAATGGAATCCTCAGATATCCTCCTGCTCCAAGAGACAAAGATAGAAGAGGATGATCTTCTATCCTTTAGTCGAATCAAGTGGAATAAGAACTCAAGAAAAGCAGTCAGTGCCTGAGGTACTTCAGGGGGTCTTGAAACCTTATGGTCAGAGGATATGTTTTAGTTGAAAAGCTCCTTCGCAGCCCAACATTGGATATACATGAAACTTTGACATCTTCCAAGTAATATTTCTTTGGCTCTCTTCAATATTTGTCCCTATTAATTTCCTGGAAAAGAAAGACTGTTGTAATTCTCTCTTAGACTTCCTAGAAATCTACACTCCCCCAAACATCATATTGGCCGGGGATCTTAACATCACTTTAGATACAAAAGAGAAAAAGGTGGATTTTGGGGTGAAGATCCCTCCCATGTCTCGGTGGAGTCTCTAATTCTTGCTTGGGACCTCCTCGACCTCAAACCTAAGAAAGGTCATTATACCTGGACCAACAATAGAGTTGGTAATGCCAACATCGTTGCTCGTCTAGACCAGTTTCTAGTTCAAAGTTCTTTGATGGAGGGGAAGCATTTAATATCTTCAAAATTTCTGCCCAAGATAACATCTGACCATAACCCCATCTCACTGCTGCTAGAAAAAGAGGAAGACTTAGGCCCTATTCCCTTTAGATTCAGTCCTCTTTGGGTAGCACGAGAGGGCTTTATGGACATAGTGATTCAAGCTTGGTTGCAACCATTTGAAGGATCCCCCAGCTTTTTGTGGGAGTAGAAACTTAAGTACACTAAGTATGCCTTAAAAACCTGGGAAAAAAAAAACCCATCTCCACTCCAACGAGAAATAGACAAAAGATTGTGCAGGCGTTAGCCAAGATTTAGCTAGGCATGGAAGAAACTGAAACCACCAAAGCTCAGTTGCTCATCGAATAGAACGCCTAGTTAAACTATTTTCTCTCCTTTCGCCAGGAAGAGGAGTACTAGCACCTCAAGTCTTGCAGCCTCTGGCTGCAATCTGGAGATAGAAACACATCATTCTTTCACAAACAATGCAAAGCTCGTCTCTCTTGGAATCACATCTCAGAAATATCCACTAGGGAGGGGAAAGTCATCAAAGGACAACCTCTTTTAAAACAGGCCGCCACATCTCATTTTCAGCAATTGTTTCAAGAGGATGGTTCTTCTGATGATGATCTGGCTGCTGACTTTTTGTCAAACATCCCTTCACTTGTCACTACAGATTTAAACGTTGGGTTATTGAAGCCTTTTACTGAAAAAGAGATAGTGGAAGTCATATGGTCAATGGAGCCAGATAAAGCCCCTGGGCCGAATGGCTTCACCATCCATTTTTACAGAGCTTGCTGGAATGTAATAAAACTCGATCTCCTCTTAATGATAAAAGCCTTCCAAAAGAAAGCCAAAGTGGGAGGGTGCACCAACTCCACCTCCCTTGCTTTAATCTTGAAAGAAGTTAACCTAAAGACCTTCAACAGGTTCCGACCTATCTCACTCTGCAATGCTCATACAAGATTCTCGCCAAACTCTTAGCCAATAGACTCAAGCCTCTATTAGGGAATCTGATCTCTCCTCTTCAGGGCGGTTTTTTGAAAGGAAGGCACCTCATAAACAATGTGATCCAAGTGCAAGAAGCCCTCCACTCTAGCCACATTCGGAAGGAAAAATGCATGCTCATCAAGTTGGATATGTCAAATGTTTTTGACTGGGTTAAACTCTCATTCCTCTATAAAATCCTTCTCTCTTTTGGTTTTAGTGCTGAGTTTGTCAACTTAATAAAAGCCTACACATATAGACCTTGGATAACGCCCCTAGTCAATGGCAGACCTACTGATTTCCTCCAAGCTACAAGAGGGCTCCACCAAGGGTGCCCATTGTCACCCTTTCGTTATATCCTGTTGGCAGAATCCCTAAGCAGAAAGTTAATAGATGAAATGGAAGTAGGCTCTATCCCAGGCATTAAGGCAACAAGACGTGTGGATCCTATAAATCATGCCCTCTTTGTAGATGACTCTCTCCTCTTGGGAGGGAACTCGATTAAGATAGCAAGGGCTTTCAATGAAATTCTTCAACACTTCTGCTTAATTACAGGAGGCTTGATAAACAAAAGAAAAAGTGTTGTCTACGGTTGGAATATAGATCATCCAACTATCCTTTGAATCGCTTGCTCCTTGGGATTCCCTGGGTATGACAAATGGGAAAAGATCAAATACCTAGGCCTTCCCTTAACCTTGGGACCAAGCCCTCCCTCCCTCTAGATCAAAGTAATTAGCAAGATAAAAGCAAAATTAGCATATTGGGGAGGCCAATGGCTAACAAAGGCTGGGAAGCTAGTTTTGATAAAGGCAGTCCTCTCTACCCTCCCCATCTTCCAGTATTCCCTCCTGCTAGCGCCCAAGTCTATCACGGAACAGATCTCCAAGCTCCTTCAGGATTTTCTATGGAACGGGGTTAAGGGCAACCAAAGCAAGTTACATCTGGTAAGATGGGATATCCTTAAAAGACCACTCCAAGAAGGTGGGTTACAGATACGGGATCTAGGCCTAGCGAATTTGGCTCTTGGTGGAAAAATCATATGGCAGTTGTATGCAGACAAAAAACATCCTGTCAGCAAGATCCTCTGGATGAATTACCTAAAGGGAGGCTCCTTGAGAAACCTTACAACAACATCTACTCCAACATGAACAGTAATTTGGAATTTAAGCAGAAGATGCATCGATCACCTACAACAACATTTATACAGAATCCCAGGCAATGGTCTGAGAACCTTACTGTGGGAGGATAATATTCAAGGGAATGCCCCTTTGGCCTCCCTAAATTCCTGCAATGAGTTAAAGATCTGGCTAGTGAACAAAGGTCTCCTCCGGCTTGCAGACATTTTCTCTTAAGACAGCAAAGGGAATTGGGTAGGATGGACTTTTCTAGGGGTCTTAGAACCTCTTCATGCTCAAAAAAACCTGTAGTATACAGCTCTCTCTGGCCTCGCCCTGTCCACTGCCTATCCAAGGACAAATCGGGGTGGGGAAGAATAGGAATTTACACAGAAGCTCAAGGTTTCTCCTCTTTACAATCTACGCATGCCCCTTCACTGACACCGAAGCTCTGGAAACCAGTTTGGTCCCCCTTTAGCCTACCAAAGGTGAATTTCTTCACATGGTTACTCATGCATAGAAAGGCACTAACAAGTGAAAATATAAACTAAAGAGGGTTCCACAACCCCTTTAGATGTTGCTTATGCAACTCTGCTGCTGAAACCTCTGATCATTTACTGGTTGACTGCAATTTCACACAAGCAGTCTGGAATTTGGTCCTTCACGGTCTTAGTGCTCCCTCCCCCTCCCAGACATCTATCGTTTCTCTTTACATCTCCTAGGCAGACCAAAATCTAGAGAAAAAAGCTAAAAATGCAATCTGGAACATCTGGCAAGCTGTTCCAAAATGCCTTTGGTGGAAAGTGTGGTTGGCTAGAAACGACTGTGTTTTCAATCACATACTTATGAATTCAGTGGTAGTGGTGGCCAAAGTGAAAGCCCTCTTGATGGAAATTGCAGGTAAATCAGCTCCTGCCTCCTCTTTACCTTCAGAAGCTTCTGTGTGGCTAGGATCTTGCTTGACAGGAGAGAGGAATGATTTAGTCAGCAAACCGTTCAATGCTCCTTCTTGGCGCTTGTGACTCACTGAAGGTGACTTTCACATATGGTGGTAGGGGACCTCAAAAGCCACGATCTTCTTTGATGGAGTGTCCAAGGGGAACCTAGGAACTGCAGGTGCAAGGGGTTTGATTCTTTCCCTGGATAGATCGAGTGAAACCGGCTTCAGTTGGGGCCTAGGCACTAGCTCGAACAATCAAGCAGAGAGTTACAATCTCTTAAAAGCTTGTCAAATTGCGAAGGAGCTAGGTTATAAAATAATCCAAATTTTCGGAGACTCAGAGCTTCTAATTAAACTTTTAAACTTCAAAGACCATTTTTGTAATCCTGCATTAAACAAAACTCTACAGAAAATTTGAAACACTTTGAAATATTTTGACAAAGTTGACTCTTACCACATTCTGCGGGATTTAAACAAACAAGCAGACTCTCTGGAAAATAAAGGTTGTCTGCTACCTCAAGGAAACCTTAGTCTCAATGGAGGACCCTGCTCGCTTCATCCTCTGCCTTAACCAAGCTACAGCAGGCAGATATTCATTCATTGGCCTCAACACTCAAATTGAGCATTGTATGCAGAATTTTGAAATAAAACCCAGACATGGAGGAGATCTTCATTTCAGGGCTCTCTGGAGAGATGTCAAGCTTCCATCCATCTGCATTGTGCAAACCTCCAGCCACCAACCTCTCTCCCCCTTTAGCGACGATTTCCACTGCTTTACCTCCCCCCATTAGCACCTCTCCTCCCTATCAGTCACACTCAGGAACGCCAAGTAGCAAGCAAAAGGAACAACAAGCAGTCGTAGCCAATAGAAAGAACAGCAACCAGAAGGAACAACACAACAACCAAAGGAACATCAAGCAGAAGGAACAACACAACAATAGAAGGAACAACACAACAACAGAAGGAACAGCAAGCAAAAGGAACAACGCAACAACAAAAAGAACAGCAAGCAGAAGGAACAGCACAACAACAGAAGGAACAGTAAGCAAAAGGAACCGCCGCAGCCAACAAAAGGAATGGCAAGTAGGAGGAAGAACACAACAACAAAAGGAACAGCCAACAGAAGGAACAGCAAGTAGAAGGAACAGCACAACAACAGAAGGAACAACGAGCAACCCAAGGGGAAAAATAAGGAAGCAAACCAAATGGAATTCACGACAAGAAGAATCAGCCCTGCTAGGAGTAGTCAGTCTACAAACCATGAAAAAATACCAGAGAATCAATGTTATGTAAATTTGCTTTACTGGTAGGACAATATGTTAGACAATATTCAAGAATAGCTACAGAAATCTATGAATTTTTTAATATAAGCACAAGAGAAGGGACTACGTTCCCAGCACATTCTCACGGCTTAGTTTCCACCTATGTTATAGTTGATTGTAATAGAAGCTTGCTCCATCACAGCTTTCGGTAATATATCCACTATCCAATCTTGTTAAAAATAAAAAAAATTAAAAAAAAAAAAAAATCTCAATATTAATGCAAATTTCATTATTTATAAAAAAATATATTTTCTACCAAGTCTCATAATATTAAACACATCAAATTTCAATATTTATGAAATTTTCATTTCTAAATAAGTGTGTCAAACTCATATTTGACTTTTAATTAATGTGTAACTTTTGAAAATAATTTACAAAGTTTGCTTAAGTTTTTAAAAAAATTTACAATCACATTTTTATTTTACGATATTTTTTTGTGGTTATATATATATGTGTGTGTGTGTGAAATTACTTTATATATAGATTCACTTTTATATATAATACTAACATATACAATCGACTTAATATAAAAAAAACATCTAAAATTATTATGTTACTACTTAAAGTTATAATGGTAACTTTTTAATAAAATCTTTTTTAAAACTTACGCCCCCTTCATTATAAATCTTTATAGCTCTTTGGTATGCCCCTAAATCAACATGCTTTTCTTAAATTTATTACTTGTTCCTTTAATATTATATAATTTTTTTTTTCTTTCAAACATGTTTACCTACCTTCAATAGCTAACTTGATTTTATAGGCAACTTGTGTAGGAGTCATATATGGCCTTGAAATATCAAGTTGTCAAATAATACAAGGTAAATACTTATAAGAATTCGCATATGCATTAGTTATTTAAAAATATAGACAACAAACAAAATCCAATTGATGTCATTTGTTGTGGAATTTTTTGTTATAAATGATTTTGATGCAAAATAGAAATTTCATTTTTTAGCTAAACACTTATTGAATCTTAACTTTGTGAATTCAACTATAAAAATCTTCAAACTTCAACAATTTTATTTGTTTTAATATTATAAAAAATTGTTTTAATATTCTGAAGTACAAACCCAAATTCAAAAATTGAAGAAAATCTCAACTATTATAATATTACCTCAAATAGAATTTTGCAAATCACAAGTTTTAATAATTAAAAATAAATAAAATCGTTATGCATGGCATAAGTTGAATTTCTATCTTAGATACAATAACTTTTGCTATCGATTACTTTTTGCATAAGAAGCAAGTAATATTATATTTGTTAGATTTGGATTAAATTTATTCAGATTTATATTTTTTTAATTATTAAAAAAAATATCTCAAATATTTTGAATTTTTTGCTCTTGATATATTTAGAATTACTTTTTTAACATATAATATATTTAGAATTATTGTTTTAATATAAAATATTTAAAATTAAGATAAATCTATACTAATTTTAATTATTAATTTTCCAAAATATCTTATTGAATACATTTAAAATTGAGATAGATCTATATTAATTTTAATTATTAATCTTCCAAAATATCTTATCAAGTTATGTATATTAAAAACATCTTGTCAAAGCTTGCTATAGTGCTGCTACAGTGCCGCGCGCTCCGTGCACTATGCTTTCGTGCTCTGCTGTCTTGGCCTTGCTATGTCTCTTTGTTTGTCTTCACTGATCGACCTCTAGTGAACTTAGTGCAAACCTACTTGGATCTTTCACGCTCTGCGACCTTACACATGGCTCCCTCGCCTTTCAACGGTCTAGCATCCCTTAGAACCTTTGGCGAACCCCTAATGAACTTCAAGTGAAGATTATGAGACAACTACTACATAGCAGACGATTTATAAAAGCGCACATGTATTCAAATGCAAAAAATGCCTTTTCATATTATTTCTTAGAATGGATATAGATTACAAATTACAGAGAGTATTCTTTATCAGAGATAGACTATTTTTGCATTTATCGGACTTTTGCTTTTCACAGAGGAATAAGAATTATCGAATGCTTCCTGGCAACAGATAGACTCTGCCTTAGAATATACAGACTCGAATGATATGCAGACTTGACTGACTTCAGACTACTAATAGATCTGGCCACTTTTTACCAGTGCCAAGCACACTGATACGCAGGCTTCTCAGATCTCTAAGACTCTCCAAATGTGAATGCCCCAAGAATGAGTCTTACCCTCAACTTATAACAAATGAGAGGGGACAAACATTCCTGTAGAGTATCAAACAACTGGATGGAATCATTGCTTTTGGGTAACACCAAGGTGACATCCGCACAAAGATTCTAGTGCGGAAAAGTAAATCCTACGAGAAAATATGTTGTCTGTATTGTTTACATAGTGGATGCTTTTGTACAACAAAGCCCACGAGAAAAGCTGGCCACAATTAAGTCCTTGTGACTGGACAACATTATTACAATAATGGATGCTTTTGTCGATCAAGCCCATGGGAATCGTCAGAATACAGTGATTTCAAGGAATCTATGCTTTTGGTACAATAATTCGTCCCATGCTTTGGTAAAAATTCTTGGAACAATCATAGATTTCCCCAAAACAATTTTATGCTTAACCTTGGTTAAAACTAACCATTCATAATGACCGGTCATATATTCTCTTAGAGTTTTATTGTCATCATGAAAAGGTGACCATTCTCCTACTGTCATTTCTTTGACAGTTTTGTATGGGATGTGGAAGCAATCTAGGATGTTATGTTCGAAACATATATCACAATGGAATCTACAGTGTGACTCATGATAAAGTGTATCCATTGCTGTCCTGTTAACGCCGAAATCAGTCCACCAATTTTGCAGCCATTCACATTGTTAATTTCTTTGCATTATTCCTGTTGGACTAAATTTTAATTTAGTATAATGGGTTTCTTCCTTGTCATCTACAGTCAGAAAATCCTACCATAGCTTTTTATATGCTACAAAATCATACACTGTGTCTAGAAAGATTAGCTTAGGATCTCCTCCTGGCCATAATGCAGAAGTCTAAGTAGGCATATGCCATGCCAAATTCCTGGTTCGGTTGATGCAGAAATATTTTTCATAAATTCCTCGACGGATACCTCCATGACACCAAATTCCTAAAATATCATGAAAGTCTCTTTGAAGAGCATCTTCTGCATATAATGCATCCCTTTTGGCTTTTGTGTAGATCATGTCATGTATCCATTTACTCCCTTTTGGATACACCCTTCTTTCTGGTACAAGATGTTGAATGTCAGTATGTGCTTGCATATTAGCATCTAACACCTTGGTATTTCTCAACTACCATGTTGGCTTCCACTTGTCCCTGTATTCTTCCCAGTCTTGATTGTCTGGTATGGTGCGCAGGACTTCTTGTTTCTGATTTTGGTCCCATTCTGTTACTATGACCATGATATGTTCTTATGGCTGGATAAACACCCTGCACAGAAAATCTGGGAGACAATTCTTTGTGCCCTTTATATGTTCGACTTGAAAGTTGAAGTTAGCAAAGAGCGCTTGCCATCTAGCAAATTTGGCCTCTCCTGGCTTCTTGATGACCTTAGTTAAGACTTTCTGCAAGGCTGAAGCATCAATTCGAAGCAAAAACTGTTTGTTTATTAAATGAATATCAAATTTGCTAATACAGTTCCACGTAGCTTTTACTTCTTTCTCAATCGTGCAATAATTTTTTTCAACAGGATTCTAGGTCCCTGATGCAAACTGGACGACTTGTTCAGTTCCATCTTTTCTTTGTTTTAGGATACCTTCCCATCCTATATTACTGGTATCTGTTTCAACAATATCGAATGCACTATCATCAGAGACATATAAAATGGGAAGAGACTTTACTTTGGCTTTGATGTTCTGAACAGCCTTGGTGTGTTCTCCTGTCCACTGAGGTGGCTCCTTTCTAAGTCTTTGGTTTAGCACACTTCTGTCTGTGGCACAATCTTTGTAAAAATTACTGACATAATTCAAACACCCCAAGAATCTTTGAAGCTGATTCTTGTCTGTAATAACATCTAGGAATTTGTCAGCGAACTCAAGCGCATGCTTCTGCATAGAGATTTGGCCATTGAATATGGTATGGCCAAGAAATTTGATAGTCGTCTGAAAGACTTCTATCTTTTTCTTACTCAAAACTAGACCATTATGTTTTACCAGCTGTTTAAATGTATGAACATGCTTAAAATGGTCTTGGATGTTCTTGGAGAAGATTAGAACATCATCAATGTAAACTATAAGCCAATCAAAATATGGCTTAAAAATTTTATCCATTACCTTTTGGAATTTTGACAGAGCATTCTTTAAACCAAAAGGCATGACATTCCACTCATAGTGGCCTATCGGAATACTGAAAGCAGTTTTGAACTTATCTTTTTCTGAAATGTCAACTTGCTAGAATCTTGCCTTCAAATCAAACTTTGAAAATATTTTAGCTCCAGCTATCCTACTCATTAGGTCTCATTTGTGAGAAATCGGATAGGTGTCATCTGTAAGAATAGAAATTAGAGGTTTGAAATTTATTACCAGCCTTGGGATACCTCTGATTTGTTCTGCTTTTTGTTGACATAGAATCCATAATAGTTCTAGGGACTGTCAGATTCTTTGATGAGTTTTATGTGTAAGAGTTGTTTGATCTCTTTTTCACGGAGATCTCTATATTCCTTGTTCATAGGAATAGCTCTACTTTTACGGGGCTTACCTGTATATCCTTCTTTGTATGGGAGCTCAATAGTATGTTGCTTTCGGTGCCGGAATGCATTTGGTTCTTCTGAGCAGCATTCACCTTCAATTTGATTCTTCAGTTCCCCAATTTTCCTCTTAACCTGAGGATCCTTCAGTTGTTCTTCTACCTTAAGTGTAGATTTCAGATCTGTCAGTTTGGCTTTTGCTTTGTCCAAATCTTGGATAGTCTGGACCATTGTAGAGACTCAAGGATTTGAGATATAAGGCAACTCAATCCTTTTTGTTATTCCTTTAGAAGTAGAAACAGAAATAAAATAATAAGCTTTGTTTTCTTTTAATCTGGTTGACCCATGTGACTCAACAACTGCTAGGAATATATTTCCTAGAATACAATCAACTTGGATGTCTACTTCATACATTGTATCTGTCCCTCTTGCTTGATATTTTTACCTGTCTGAAAAGAGGCTTGGGACTTCTTCCCTCTGTTTTTCTTAGATTCTCCTCCTTCTGAACATCTTGAGGACGTATGTCCAGTTTTGCCACACAACCAACAAATGAGATTGTTCCATTTCTCTTGTTTGGTTGTATGCAGATGAATGTCAGAGGGTCTATAATAATGTGTCCTGGGGAATACCTGTAGTAGCCCTTTCTGGCTTTGGAGGAGTGACCTTTAGATCTCTAGGAATGCTTTATTTTGTTTTTATATCCTTTAGCATTCTGTTTATACTCCTTTTTAGCCCTTTTCTTTTCTTTTCTTCTCTTGACCAAAGGGTCATCTACTGTGAGTCCATATTTTCCGCAAATGGACTTCTTGTCTGGGAGCTTTGAAAGTTTTTCCAAAGATTTGTTTACTTTGGAACTTGTGCATAAGCTCACCAATGTTTTTGAAATGTGAGAATAAATCGCACCCCAAGTATATGATTCAAATGGCAACTAAAAAATCTCTTGCAACTTGATATAATCAACAAACCTGGATGGAAGGGCAGCAAGATAAACCTGTTTCCATAGCAGATTTTTTGAATCTTTCACTTCATAGATTCTTTGCATCCAATCCCTGTGAAAGTATTCATATTGTGACATCTTGTGACACTTGAGATTCATGAGAATAACTTCATTCTTATCTGCAATCTTTGTTTCACTGCCACACTAGTGCTCCAAGATCATAGATGTCAGAGCTCCTATCATGTTGCTTGTAGTTGAGCCATCTGAATTGTGAATCACATCTCCTGCTTCATCTTTAAGCACTTCTGCTTCCATTTTTATCAATAGTGTTGGAGATGATTCAGTCTCCCACCACCTAAGCAGTGTTCCTGTAAAACACTGAATAATAGTCTTGCATGCTTCTATTTCACTTTTTCCTCTAAGACACATGAGTTTATATTCTGTGAACATCATATCAATTAATTTTCTAATCTGACCAACACTCAGATTATCAATATTCCACTCTTTGTGTGATTCAGGGAAAAATGTATGAGCTTCAGGAAGCTTTCCTTTGCCTTCAAGATCAGGTGTAGGATATTCATTGAACCTAATTTCAAGTGGTTCATATATGGGAAAGATCTGAGACTCATATTCCTTCTTTTCATCTTCGTCTTCCTTGAATAAGGAAGCAATGGTGACTTTTTCTATAGCCTTTGGCTTTTTCGCTGAAGATGTGGCTACTTCTTTGGGAAATAGTGTCGGGAACCTATTGATTGGTTTAACAGGATCTTGAATCTTTATATTCCTTTTGTAGAGAAAAGAGGTAGGAACTAGTTTATCAATTTTTGACATATTTATTTTTTTCAACCTTTTTAGTTAAACCAGATATCAAATTTTTAGTAGTATCCATATGATCTACTATTTTCTCTTCCATTTCCTCTATTTTATTTAAATATTCTTTGGCATAAGATCTAACAACAGATGAAGTATATTGTACATCGTTGAGGTTTCCGTTAACCTCATTCTGTGAGACTTGAATAGTATCAAACTGTTACTTTATTTCTACAGCCTTTGCTGTATTTAGCTCCAAACCCTTTATTGTTGTATTAGTCCAGTTGATTTGTTCACTGGCCTTTTGAATCCTTCCATCTATCCCCAATGCATTATCATCTTTTTGAACCAAAGGAATTGCCTTTGCCGCATTTTGATTTTCTCCGATGATAATTCCTCTATATGGAGGAAAAGTAGATGGAGTCTCTACTCAACTGCCATCTAAAGCAGTCCAAGCATGTTTGGTGGATGATTAAGAGGATGATCCTGTAAACACAACTTCAATGGAAACATTTTTCTTCCATTCATAAAAGGAAATCCAAGAATTTGTGACTTCCATATAATGTTTCCAATCTTCAGATAATTTAATCCTCTCCTCAATAGTATGACTAAGGCCAAACTGCTCTACTTCTGGATTGGTAAATAAGTCCCAGCTCAACATGGCCTTCATCCATTTAGAACTTATTTCTGATTTCAAGCAGCCATTCATCAAAGTAAAGAACTTGTGCATTTCCATGACTGCAGGCTTTTTACAGTCATCTGGAACAGGACCAAATCTACATGAAGGAATTAGGCCTTTTGCTTGCTCAAGATAGCCTAGTCCATATTTGGGCTTGGTTGGCCTCATTATACTGAACATTTCTGTCAATCTAGGATCTTCCCCTTCTAGAGTGATAATCTCATGCATCATTAGAACATGGTCAGACTCTGGCTCATGGGGAAAAGGGATGTTTGAACATTTTGGGTTCGGGCATGGATTAACTGATGTGGAAGGAGGAGCTTCTCCAGTTCTTGGATGGTGATTCTCATGGATGACAGATTCAGCAAGGGTACATAAATTTACAGTAGCTTTACATTCAGGACATGTAACTTCTAGGGAATTGAAATTGACTAGCTGGGCAAATTCAAACAAAGAAATATGTTTACAAGAAATTGAGCTAGAACAAGCGGTATCAATAGTGGATGGATCTCTATAAAATCTGGAACTTTTGCAGGCTCTTTCAATTCCTCTGTAATCAATAGTAGATCTTCTAGGGAAAGACAAAACAGCAAAGGTTATTCTTTTAAGAGTTGGAGGCTTGGGATTAGAAACTACCCCGTGTTCAAGGAATGTAAGATCTTCCCATCAAATTGTCTGATGTTCTATTTTCTGATTCTTTGAATCTGTTAGAACAACAACACTTGCTTTTGAATCCTGACTAGGTGTATGGCGTATGGCTGGAAATAAGGTATTTGTGTGCTGGAAGCATCCTCTAGATTGTATGGCTATGTTATGTATTTTCTGGTGCATATCAAACCCTGAAGTTTGGATCTGCAACTGCAGGATATGATCTATTGTTTCGTCAAAGACATAGACTGAAAAATTAGGATAATAGTCAAAGTATACTAGGCCATGCGACAGAGGGGCAACTATACCTCCTATTAAGGAATCGGTATACTTATTATGAGTAAGATCTCGGACTGTGGCTAGCACAAAAGTATTTAACCCTTGATGAGTCAAAGGGTTGATCCCGATCCTTATGCATCCCAAGTGCAAATATTTTGTTTTTAACCTTTTAGCTTCAGCCTGTAATGTTTTTGGATCCAGAAGAGGAATAGACTGAATATTGTCAGAATTCTCCTGAATCTGACTAATAGACTCCTTTATACTAATTCTAGTGGTGGCTTTTAAATGGAATATAGACAAATCATCATAAACTTTTGATGCAGAGATACTAGGTAATTGCCATCGAGCAAACAGTTGTGGCTCTTCATATTCAAGTTCTGCTTGATTTAAGACTCGACTAGAACTTGATGCAAACATATCCCTAAGGGGATTCTTTGTAGTAGATTATTCTTTGTCTTCTAATTCATGGAAGGATATAGACTTCTTGAATGGATCCATTAATATGAGCGATGATTTAGAATACCAACCTCTTGAACCAAGCATTACTGGCTCTAATACCAATTTTCAGCAGGGGCTTCAGGCAAAGCTTGCTACAGTGTTGCTACAGTGCCACGCGCTATGCTTTCATGCTCTGCTATCTTGCCCTTACTGTGTAGGAATTTACAGGGTCAGTTCCTCAGACAGAACACCAAAGGACACCGCTCACAAACAGATCACAGATCAATACACCAGTATTTTGACGTGGTTAAAACCCTCAAAGAGGGAAACAGTCCACGGCCTGAGCCAACGCAGCCACTTCAGGCAATTTATTAATAAAAGAATGAAAATTTACATATGCTTCTCTCATAGACGGATTACCCTACAAATGACCCTCCATGCTCTTTAAATAGAGATCATGGACCAATCGGGTGTTAAGCCACGGATCAAGTGTCGGTAATACCGAGGAGAGAATGAACCATCAGATCACTACATATCGTGACCGTCAGATTGTAAGTTACAAAATGTACATAGTAAAGAAACACACTTTACCTAACTCTATACTAGACCAAGTTGTACTTAACTATTTCCTATGTGTCGGAATATCCTAACATCCCCCCTTAAGAACAACTTGGGATAGGATTGAAGGATTTACAAATATGACACAATAGGAGAAGGAAGGAGGCACTAGAGCCTATCCCCCCTTAGTGACAACTTCCTAAACTCCAACCATAAATCGAATTTTAGTGAACTTCGCCTCTGTGAGAGCCTTTGTAAAGATGTTTGCAACTTGATCATCTGTTGAACAATATTGCACTTCAAGAACATGGTCGTGAATGAGATTTCTGATGAAGTGCATGTGTAGTTCAATGTGTTTGTTGCGCTGATGTTGGACTGGATCTTTGCATAGCTGAATGGCACTTTGATTATCACACCAAAGTGTAGTCGGATGCTGCTGCTGAAAGCCAAACTCTGACAGGATCTGACGAAGCCACAAGGCTTCCTTACTAGCTTCTATGGCACTACGATACTCTGCTTCTGCTGAAGAAAGAGAAATGGCACCTTGTTTCTTGCAAGCCCATGTAATAGGTCCTGAACCAAGAGTGAACACATAACCTGCAGTAGACTTCCGATCATCAAGGTCACCAGCCCAATCGGAATCAGTGAAACCAACCAATAGAGGAGATGTTTCGGCACTGTAATGAATCCCAAACTGAACTGTACCTCGAACATAACGAAGTATTCTTTTAGCTGCTTTCCAATGACTTTGACATGGGTTTTGCATAAACCGAGCAACAAGGCCAACAGCAAAGGAAAGGTCAAGACGAGTATGGGTTAGATACAAAAGTTTTCCTACAAGTTGACGGTATAGCATCAACTTCAGGAGAAGTACAAGTGACTGAAAGTTTGACTCCAGACTGAAAGGGAGAAGGGGCTGGCTTACAGTCTTCCATGTGAAAGTGGCGTAGAATATCACAGGCATACTTGGACTGAGAAAGGGAAATACCTTCCTTGGATTGCAAGACTTGAAGACCGAGAAAATAATGTAAGTGTCCTAAGTCTGTCATTTCAAACTTCCTTTTAAGGCTAGACTTCACATGGTTTATAAGGTTGGGATCACTACCAGTCAGGATAAGATCATCAACATAAAGAACAAGAATGATAAGAGACTTGCCCACTTTCTTGGTGTAGACAGTATTGTCAGAATGGCACCTAGAGAAGCCAGATTCTAAAAGAAAGTTATCCATTTTGGCATACCAAGCTCAAAAAGCTTGCTTGAGACCATAAAGGGGTTTCTTAAGCTGACATACAAGGCTGGAGTCTATTTGTATAAAGCCAATAGGTTGTTCCATATAGATTTCTTCATGCAAGTCCCCATGCAAGAAGGCGGATTTAACATCCATCTGATGGACTTCCCATTTGAAAGAGGCAGCAAGGGAAAGAACAAGGCGGATAGAGTTCATTTTGGCAACAGGGGAGAAGGTTTCAGTATAGTTAATGCCTTCAACTTGTGAAAAACCCTTAGCAACAAGACGAGCTTTATGTTTATCAACTTTCCCATCTGGTCCATACTTGGTTCTGTAAACCCATTTGCATCTAACAAGTTTTCGTCCCTTTGGTAGAGGAACAAGATCCCATGTATCATTTGCCAATAATGAATGATATTCTTCATTCATAGCTGCTTCCCAATCTGGATGGCCTGAAGCTTCTGCAAAGGTGTCAGGATCATAATTCACTGACGCTAGAGCCAGTAAAGAAGAGGCTCTCTCGAACTGAGAACGTGTACGTCGCTGATCTGTAGGATCACCGGCAAGATCACCTGCTGCATCCCGAGTAGCACAGACCCATTTTGGAAGTTGAGGAGCTGAAGGAGGATCCTGAGAAGGTGGGGGAGGATTTTCATCCTCGCTTTCATCATCTGAAGAAGAAATATTTTCAAAAGTAGAAGAGATAGGGAGAGGTGGCACATCCGCCGAACTAGGCTCGCAGGCCGATATATTTTCATCAAACTTTACATCTCTTCTAATGATAACATTTTTGTACTTGAGTGGAATAAGTATATATCCTTTGACATCTTCAGAATATCCAACAAAAATACATTTTTCACTCTTTGGTTCTAAAGCTTTATGTTTCTCATTTGGAATATGGGCCCATGATTCACTTCCAAAAACACGAAAGTGACTTACATCTGGTTTGTTTGAGCTCCATGCTTCTTCTAGAGTGATATTCTTTAAAACCTTAGTAGGAGTGCGATTTATTATGTAATTTGCACAGTTAATTGCTTCTGCCCAATAATTAAGACTAAGTCCTTTAGATTGAAGCATACAATTAGCCATTTCCTTTAAGGTGCGATTCTTCCTTTCAGCTACACCATTTTGTTGTGGAGTATATGGAACAGTATGTTGCATTTGAATTCCATTCTCAGTGCAAAAGTTGATGAATGTGTTTTTAACATATTCTCTGCCATTATCAGATCTTAGCTTAAGAATTTGATGTCCATATTGTTTTTCAACAAAGGCCTTAAAGGCCAAGAACATGTTAAATACTTCACTCTTGAGTTTTAAGAAGTATACCCAAGTGCGTCTGGAGAAATCATCAATGAAAGTTAAGAAATACTTGTAGCCAGAGAATGAAGCAACTGGAAGTGGACCACATAAATCACTATGCACGAGCTGTAAAGGGGTTGAGGCGTGCCAAGAGGCACGTTTTTCAAAACTGTCCCGATGATGTTTTCCGAGTACACATCTGGAACAAACACCATCTCTGCAAGATACCATTGGAAGACCTGTCACCATATTTTCTTTACATAGATTCTGAAGAGAGCGATAGTTTAAGTGACCAAATCGCTCATGCCAAAGTTTGATCACTTCATCATTATGAGCAACAAATACTGAGGGAAGATTTGATGACCCAAAGTTGTGAAACTTATACAACCTTGTAGAATCATCAGCAATGCCAGTAGCTAAAATCTGTCTAGGATCTCTTAGGTCCTTAATTACAACATTGTGAGGTGAAAATTCAACGATTTTACCTTCACCTGAATGTGTTATCTGATATATAGATAGAAGGTTGCAGGATAAGGTTGGAACACATAATACATCATTAAACTGACCATTGTCTAGATGAACAGTTCCAGTCCCTACAACACTAAGAGATCTATAATCACCAACATATATATTTTTGGTGTTACAATCATTTAAAGAAGAAAACATGGCTTTGTTTTTGGCCATGTGATAAGAAGCTCCAGAATCAATGAGCCACTCATGAGAATGAGAAGAAGAAGATACATTTAGTGCATAGCCAGACCAAGATGCTTGACAACCACATGCAGAAAGTGCCATTCCTGAAGATGAAGTTGAAGTTGAAGATTGCTCCAAATGGATGTTATGCTTCTTCATTGCTGCTTCCAAGGCTTCCATCTTCTTAAAGCATTTGGATTCTAAGTGGCCATCTCGATTACAAAAGTTGCAATGTCTATCAATCTTCTTCCCTTTGTTTTTATTTGTCTTATCATTTTGTTGAAATGATTTTTCATTTTGAGGCTGAAATTGCTTAGGACCCTTGTTTGGTTTAGGACCATTCTTTTTAGGATACAACTTTTTAGGATTCTTTGGATTTGGTTGCTGCTGGGCGACTAACTCTTTCTTAAAAGAGTTTCCAAGATGAAGAAGACCAAGGTGTAAGAGTTTTTCTTGTTCTCTTATTAAAGAATCACAAAAGGAATCAAAGGAAGGGGACTTGTAGGTTTGTCCTTGAGAAATGAAGGCTTCTCTTGTAGAATGGAAGGTGGAAACAAACACAGAATAGGCTAGTCCCAAATTAGTAAGAATGGAGTAGATAAGGCTACTATCTTATTTCTTAACCTTAACACCTTCCAAGAGAAGTCTAAGGGTCTTGAACTTGGACAAAAAATCTTCAATGCAAGAAAAATTATTGGGGTCCAATGTAAGCAATTCATTTTCAAGTTGATGGGCTTTAAGTTCATTTTTAATTCCAAAGACTTTAGTAATTTGTTGCAGTGCTTCATCAGGAGTATCAAGTTCTGCAATATGGAATCTAAGATCTGGAGAAATAGACATCCCTATCAACCCACGTGCTTGGTCTTGCCTATTTTCCCATTTAGCTGTTTTATCTTCATCTTTCGGTTTGGTCTCTTGGCCTGTGGCTATTCTGTAAAGACCTTTACTTCTAAGTAAATCCACAATATAGGACCACCATTGGAAGTAGTTAGTGCTATCAAGAATGACTTGGCATGGACTTTCCATTTTTAACAGAAACTGAAGCTGTAGAT
Source organism: Pinus tabuliformis (assembly GCA_031772625.1). Lineage (NCBI taxonomy): Eukaryota > Viridiplantae > Streptophyta > Pinopsida > Pinales > Pinaceae > Pinus > Pinus tabuliformis. Next base: position 601,857,839 of record CM062812.1, on the reverse strand, counting down.
GCTGAAACTAAGTGTACCAATGGAAAGATCTCGAAAAATTAGGTTGTTTCAAAAAAAATGGTTCTGAAAACGGCTTCCGAATGAAGAAGTTATGGCTTTTTGAAAAAAAATTGACGAAGTCGCCGACGAAGTGCGGGAATGTGCGGAAATGAAAAAATCTGCCCCCACAAAATGGAGACTTGAACCCAAGACCTCTACTCTCATAAATTAGCTTTGCACCAAGTGAGCTATACAAAAAGTTTGAGAGAGAGAGAGGGGGGGGGTTGATGCTTTGGGTTGCGTGCTTGCTTTGAGAAAGCTCTTTTTCCCTACAAAACAAAAAACACAAAACCCAACACGGACATACAAAAAAGACGAACCTTGCGGCTCGAAGTTAGCTTTAGCTGGAAACTAAATATTTTCAAAACGAAACTTGCGGCTCGAAATTAGCTTTAGCCGAAAACTAAATATTTTCAAAAACGAACCTTGCGACTCGAAGTTAGCTTTAGCCGGAAACTAAATATTTTCCTCAATGTTTCTGATTTTCCGAGATCACACTAAGGCGCAGTGGAAAAGAGCATACGCATGAGAAAAAATCCTTCCTTTCTGTTTCTGATTTGCCCAGATCGCACAGAGTCGCAGGGCAAAGAGCATACACAGAAATGAAAGGTATAGATCCGGTAATAAAAAAGGCTAAATAAACCGAAACCGAAATAAACAGAGAGAAAATAACTATAAACTACAAATAAACACTGTATACCTCCAGATCTTAAAAATGACGCAGCTAGGGCTACCGAAAACCTTTTCACGTGAAACGAAAGGGGTTCCTCACTGGAACAGATGCTCCCAACACAACAGAGCAGTCCTCTCGGCCCGAAAGCAGTCAAAAACAGTAGATCTAGGAAACGACAGTCGGATGCAGTTCTACCAGCTTCAAATTTGGATCACCAACGGACGCGGCCCTCAAATAGCTCTGATACCATGTAGGAATTTACGGGGTAAGTTCTTCAGACAGAACACCAAAGGACACCGCTCACAAACAGATCACAGATCAATACACCAGTATTTTGACGTGGTTAAAACCCTCAAAGAGGGAAACAGTCCACGGCCTGAGCCAACGCGGCCACTTCAGGCAATTTATTAATAAAAGAATGAAAATTTACATATGCTTCTCTCATAGACGGATTACCCTACAAATGACCCTCCATGCTCTTTAAATAGAGATCATGGACCAATCGGGTGTTAAGCCATGGATCAAGTGTCGGTAATACCGAGGAGAGAATGAACCGTCGGATCACTACATATTGTGACCGTCGGATTTTAAGTTACAAAATGTACATAGTAAAGAAACACACTTTACCTAACTCTATACTAGACCAAGTTGTACTTAACTATTTCCTATGTGTCGAAATATTCTAACATACTGTGTCTCTTCGTTTATATTCAGTGATCGACCTCTGGTGAACTTAGTGCGAACCTACTCGGATCTTTCACGCTCTATGATCTTACACATGGCTTCCTCGCCTTTCAACGGTCTAGCGTCCCTTTAAACCTTTAGTGAACCCCTAATGAACTTCGAGTGGAGATTATAAGACATATATTAAAGACTAACGTATTTTTCTTTGGTTATTGTATTTTAATACAAGTTGGATATAAATATTTTTAATACAACTTGAATATAAATAAAAGCATCTGGTCAAATATGTTATCAATGACATGTATATTACGGACGAGCGTATTTTTCTTTGGTTATTGTATTTTAATACAAGTTGAATATAAATAAAAAATATATTTTTTTGGATTTGGATTAAAATTAATGAAGTTCATAAGTTTTTAATTATTAAAAAAATGCAAGTCAAATATTTTAATTTTTTGACGTATGATATAGATTTTTTTGACATACGATATATTTAGAATGAGATAAATCTACATTAATTATTGATATATGTATAAAATATTATTGGAGATGAGGATGCTTGCATCATATGTTGAGCTTAAAACTATTTTACCAATCAATATATTATTAAAATATTTTAATATTATATATAGAGAAGGATATTAAAAAAATTTAGAAATTATTTTTAAAATAAATATAAAATTAAAATTAAAAATAAAAAATAAAAAATCATCTAAAAAATTTATTTCTTTAAATGCATGATAAAATAGATTCCGGCCCTTGGTTTTGGGAAAAATCAAGCGTATTCATGAGGCCATGGAACCCATCATTTGATCCCTCAACAATAGTGATAACCTCGACACCTGTTTGGGTGAGATTTCCAAACCTACCTTTGCATCTCTGGAATTTCTTTTCGCTAAAATCCATTGGAAACGCAATTGGGAAATTTTACTGCAGGTGCCCAGAAACAGAGGAATATGCCAGAACCACCTATGCACGCATCTGTGTGGAAATGGACTTCAACATCGGATTCCCAGCTGAAATACACCTAACAAGTAAAGACTATGTGTGGAACTAGAAACTCGATTATGAAAGTGTCCTCTTCAGATGTCAATCCTGCGTTGAGACAGGCCACCTAGCCAGAAATTGCCCAAAAGCTTCCCAGAAAAATTCTGCTAGAAAAAATCAGCACAGTTGTACATGGTGGCAAGGAGCACAAAAGGAACACTACACTGTCATCAAAGAAGAATACTCTCAAGAAAACTATGAATTACAAGAAATCGGGCAAGAAATAAACAACTCTCAAGACAAGCAGTGGGAAAGCCCCGCCCAACAACAAAAGAGTGAACTCGACAACCCCTCAAGTTATGAGGGTTCGAATACCACATAAAATAAATCTCCATTTAACAGCAAAGCAGATCTCCTAGACCAAACTTCTTCTCTGAATATCTTCAAAAGGACGAACATAATAGATCGTGAAGCTAAGACACCAATTTACCAAGAATTAAAAGGGATGAAGGAGATGCAAGATAAAGAAAGTTGGAATACCGTAGAGAAAAAAAAGAAAGTTGCAACACCAATCTCGCCAAGAAAGACGAGGAGCCATACAATTAGAAACTAAGAAAGAAAATTATAGGTCCGATAGACCAATTTGGTCTCAATGGACAGTAACCATCATCATCATCATCATCAGAATTATCAAAAAGAACTATATAACCTTCTTAAGTTAAGTATGCACTAAGTAAAACACTAATAACATGTTTTAATCATAAGAAATCGATTGAAATTGACATTAAAATCTATACAAATAAAGTTGATATAAAATTAATATGATGTGTGGAGGGGTATCAAATCCTTTAGAAATCATTTTTAAAATTTATAAAAAGTTTTGATATAAAAGAACTTATTTCTTTAAATGCATGATAAAAAATGAAATTATCAAAAAGAATTACACAACTTCCTTAAGTTAAGTGTGCACTAAGTAACACAACAATAACATGTTTTAATCATAAGAAATCAATTGAAATGGACATTTAAAATCTATTCAAATAAAGTTGATATAAAATTATTTTACTTAAATGGATATTGGACTATTTTAACTATAGTGGATATTGAAATTTTTTTATTATAATTTTTTTATCATGGAAAAAATAAAATATCTCTCTTTCATTATAAAAAGTGCATATAAATATAACTTGAAAAATAATGTAAATATTAAAATTATCATTTGAGTTAATATTTAAAAAAAAATAATAAAATAATAAGTAAATGAAAAATATGTTATATCCTTAGCCAGGTAATTCTCACCCATGATGCCAACACTTCTCTTGCAGACCTAGCTCAAGCTCATGATAAGTCATCTCAACCATTAGGAGAGGAAGCTCAACCGTCAATTAGTATTGTACAAAATATAGATATAATTTTGGCATCTAGAGTGGGCAAAAACTTAACCACTAATCAGATTATTCATAAAGTGGCAAGGATCCAACAAATATGTTAGAGTACTTTGCAATGGAAACATCTCAAGGAAAGGAGGTAGTTGTCTCAGAGAATCCCTTGGGTTGGATAGACTTTCCGAATAGGAAAGGCAAGAATAACAAGCCAAAGGATCCAACAAATATGTTAGAGCACTTTGCAATGGAAACATCTCAAGGAAAGGAGGTAGTTGTCTCAGACAATCCCTTGGGTTGGATAGACTTTCCAAATAGGAAAGGCAATAATAGCAAGCCAATGTATAATACTGGAGCCTAAATCCAATAAAGAAAAATGTAATGTTGTGCAGCGAGATTAGGGGAAGATTGATGTATTGTGATGTAATGTAATTCATTTTTGATAGGTCAATAGAGTTAATAAACTTTAAAAAAAAATGTTATATCAATTTTTAAAATAAAAATAAAAATTAAATTAAATTAAAAAAAAAAAAAAAAAAAAAAAAAAAAAAAAAAAAAAAAAAAAAAAAAAATCATCTAAAAAAACTTATTTCTTTAAATGCATGATAAAATAGAATTATTTAACTTTCTTAAGTTAAGTGTGCACCAAGTAATACACTAATAACATGTTTTAATCATAAGAAATCGATTGAAATTGACATTCAAATCTATACAAATAAAGTTGATATAAAATTAATATTATGGGTGGAGGGGTATCAAATCCTTTAGAAATCATTTTTAAAATTTATAAAAAGTTTTGATATAAAAGAAATTATTTCTTTAAATGCATGATAAAAAATGAAATTATCAAAAAGAATTACACAACTTCCTTAAGTTAAGTGTGCACTAAGTAACACACCAATAACATGTTTTAATCATAAGAAATCAATTGAAATGGACATTTAAAATCTATACAAATAAAGTTGATATAAAATTATTTTACTTAAATGGATATTGGACTATTTTAACTATAGTGGATATTGAAATTTTTTTATTATAAATTTTTTTATCATGGAAAAAATAAAATATCTCCCTTTCATTATAAAAAGTGCATATAAATATAATTTGAAAAATAATGTAAATATTAAAATTATCATTTGAGTTAATACTTTTAAAAATAATAAAAAAATAAGTAAATAAAAAAATACGTTATATCCTCAGCTAGGTAATTCTCACCCGTGATGCCAAAACTTCTCTTGCAGAGCTAGCACAAGCTCATGATAAGTCATCTCAACCATTAGGGGAGGAAGCTCAACCGTCAATTAGTATTGTAAAAAATCTAGATATAATTTGGCATATGGAGTGGGCAAAAACTTAACCACTAATCAGATTATTCATAAAGTGGCAAGGATCCAACAAATATGTTAGAGCACTTTGCAATGGAAACATCTCAAGGAAAGGAGGTAGTTGTCTCAGACAATCCCTTGGGTTGGATAGACTTTCCGAATAGAAAAGGCAAGAATAACAAGCCAAAGGATCCAACAAACATGTTAGAGCACTTTGCAATGGAAACATCTCAAGGAAAGGAGGTAGTTGTCTCAGACAATCCCTTGGGCTGGAAAGACTTTCCGAATAGGAAAGGCAAGAATAACAAGCCAATGTATAATATTGGAGCCTAAATCCAGTAAAGAAAAATGTAATGTTGTGTAGCGTGATTATGGGAAGATTGATGTATTGTGATGTAATGTAATTCATTTTTGATAGGCCAATAGAGTTCATAAACTTTTTTAAAAAATGTTATATCAATTTTTAAAATAAAAATAAAAAATTAAATTAAATCAAAAATAAAAAATCATCTAAAAAACTTATTTCTTTAAATGCATGATAAAATAGAATTATATAACTTTCTTAAGTTAAGTGTGCACTAAGTAATACACTAATAACATGTTTTAATCATAAGAAATCGATTGAAATTGACATTCAAATCTATACAAATAAAGTTGATATAAAATTAATATTATGGGTGGAGGGGTATCAAATCCTTTAGAAATCATTTTTTAAATTTATAAAAAGTTTTGATATAAAAGAACTTATTTCTTTAAATGCATGATAGAAAATGAAATTATCAAAAAGAATTACACAACTTCCTTAACTGAAGTGTGTACTAAGTAACACACCAATAACATGTTTTAATCATAGGAAATCAATTGAAATGGACATTTAAAATCTATACAAATAAAGTTGATATAAAATTATTTTACTTAAATGGATATTGGACTATTTTAACTATAGTGGATATTGAAATTTTTTTATTATAATTTTTTCTATCATGGAAAAAATAAAATATCTCCCTTACATTATAAAAAGTGCATATAAATATAACCTGAAAAATAATGTAAATATTAAAATTATCATTTGAGTTAATACATTAAAAAATAAGTAAATAATAAGTAAATAAAAAAAATGTTATATCCTCAGCCAGGTAATTCTCAGCCGTGATGCCAACACTTCTCTTGCAGACCTAGCTCAAGCTCATGATAAGTCATCTCAACCATTAAGGGAGGAAGCTCAATCGTCAAGTAGTATTGTACAAAATCTAGATATAATTTTGGCATCTGGAGTGGGCAAAAACTTAACCACTAATCAGATTATTCATAATGTGGCAATGATCCAACCAATATGTTAGAGCACTTTGCAATGGAAACATCTCAAGGAAAGGAGGTAGTTGTCTCAGACAATCCCTTGGGTTGGATAGACTTTCCGAATAGGAAAGGAAAGAATAACAAGCCAAAGGATCCAACAAATATGTTAGAGCACTTTGTAATGGAAACATCTCAAGGAAAGGAGGTAGTTGTCTCAGACAATCCCTTGGGTTGGATAGACTTTCCGAATAGGAAAGGCAAGAATAACAAGCCAATGTATAATACTGGAGCCTAAATCCAGTAAAGAAAAATGTAATGTTGTGTAGCGTGATTAGGGGAAGATTGATGTATTGTGATGTAATGTAATTCATTTTTGATAGGTCAATAGAGTTAATAAACTTTTTTTTAAAAACGTTATATCAATTTTTAAAATAAAAATAAAAATAATCATCTAAAAAACTTATTTCTTTAAATGCATGATAAAATAGAATTATATAACTTTCTTAAGTTAAGTGTGCACTAAGTAATACACTAATAACATGTTTTAATCATAAGAAACCGATTGAAATTGACATTAAAATCTATACAAATAAAGTTGATATAAAATTAATATTATGGGTGGAGAGGTATCAAATCCTTTAGAAATCATTTTTAAAATTTATAAAAAGTTTTGATATAAAAGAACTTATTTCTTTAAATGCATGATAGAAAATGAAATTATCAAAAAGAATTACACAACTTCCTTAAGTGAAGTGTGCACTAAGTAACACACCAATAACATGTTTTAATCATAAGAAATCAATTGAAATGGACATTTAAAATCTATAGAAATAAAGTTGATATAAAACTATTTTACTTAAATGGATATTGGACTATTTTAACTATAGTGGATATTGAAATTTTTTTATTATAATTTTTTTTATCATGGAAAAAATAAAATATCTCCATTTCATTATAAAAAGTACATATAAATATAACTTGAAAAATAATGTAAATATTAAAATTATCATTTGAGTTAATACTTTAAAAAATAATAAAATAATAAGTAAACAAAAAATATGTTATATCCTCAGCCAGGTAATTCTCACCCGTGATGCCAACACTTCTCTTGCAGACCTAGCTCAAGCTCATGATAAGTCATCTCAACCATTAGGGGAGTAAGCTCAACCGTCAATTAGTATTGTACAAAATCTATATATAATTTTGGCATTTGGAGTGGGCAAAAACTTAACCACTAATCAGATTATTCATAAAGTGGCAAGGATCCAACAAATATGTTAGAGCACTTTGCAATGGAAACATCTCAAGGAAAGGAGGTAGTTGTCTCAGACAATCCCTTGGGTTGGATAGACTTTCCGAATAGGAAAGGCAAGAATAACAAGCCAAAGGATCCAACAAATATGTTAGAGCACTTTGCAATGGAAACATCTCAAGGAAAGGAGGTAGTTGTCTCAGACAATCCCTTGGGTTGGATAGACTTTCCAAATAGGAAAGGCAATAATAGCAAGCCAATGTATAATACTGGAGCCTAAATCCAATAAAGAAAAATGTAATGTTGTGCAGCGAGATTAGGGGAAGATTGATGTATTGTGATGTAATGTAATTCATTTTTGATAGGTCAATAGAGTTAATAAACTTTTAAAAAAAATGTTATATCAATTTTTAAAATAAAAATAAAAATAAAATTAAATTAAAAAAAAAAAAAAAAAAAATCATCTAAAAAAACTTATTTCTTTAAATGCATGATAAAATAGAATTATATAACTTTCTTAAGTTAAGTGTGCACCAAGTAATACACTAATAACATGTTTTAATCATAAGAAATCGATTGAAATTGACATTCAAATCTATAAAAATAAAGTTGATATAAAATTAATATTATGGGTGGAGGGTATCAAATCCTTTAGAAATCATTTTTAAAATTTATAAAAAGTTTTGATATAAAAGAAATTATTTCTTTAAATGCATGATAAAAAATGAAATTATCAAAAAGAATTACACAACTTCCTTAAGTTAAGTGTGCACTAAGTAACACACCAATAACATGTTTTAATCATAAGAAATCAATTGAAATGGACATTTAAAATCTATACAAATAAAGTTGATATAAAATTATTTTACTTAAATGGATATTGGACTATTTTAACTATAGTGGATATTGAAATTTTTTTATTATAAATTTTTTATCATGGAAAAAATAAAATATCTCCCTTTCATTATAAAAAGTGCATATAAATATAATTTGAAAAATAATGTAAATATTAAAATTATCATTTGAGTTAATACTTTTAAAAATAATAAAAAAATAAGTAAATAAAAAAATACGTTATATCCTCAGCCAGGTAATTCTCACCCGTGATGCCAAAACTTCTCTTGCAGAGCTAGCACAAGCTCATGATAAGTCATCTCAACCATTAGGGGAGGAAGCTCAACCGTCAATTAGTATTGTAAAAAATCTAGATATAATTTGGCATATGGAGTGGGCAAAAACTTAACCACTAATCAGATTATTCATAAAGTGGCAAGGATCCAACAAATATGTTAGAGCACTTTGCAATGGAAACATCTCAAGGAAAGGAGGTAGTTGTCTCAGACAATCCCTTGGCTTGGATAGACTTTCCGAATAGGAAAGGCAAGAATAACAAGCCAAAGGATCCAACAAACATGTTAGAGCACTTTTCAATGGAAACATCTCAAGGAAAGGAGGTAGTTGTCTCAGACAATCCCTTGGGCTGGAAAGACTTTCCAAATAGGAAAGGCAAGAATAACAAGCCAATGTATAATATTGGAGCCTAAATCCAGTAAAGAAAAATGTAATGTTGTGTAGCGTGATTATGGGAAGATTGATGTATTGTGATGTAATGTAATTCATTTTTGATAGGCCAATAGAGTTCATAAACTTTTTTAAAAACTGTTATATCAATTTTTAAAATAAAAATAAAAAATTAAATTAAATAAAAATAAAAAATCATCTAAAAAACTTATTTCTTTAAATGCATGATAAAATAGAATTATATAACTTTCTTAAGTTAAGTGTGCACTAAGTAATACACTAATAACATGTTTTAATCATAAGAAATCGATTGAAATTGACATTCAAATCTATACAAATAAAGTTGATATAAAATTAATATTATGGGTGGAGGGGTATCAAGTCCTTTAGAAATCATTTTTTAAATTTATAAAAAGTTTTGATATAAAAGAACTTATTTCTTTAAATGCATGATAGAAAATGAAATTATCAAAAAGAATTACACAACTTCCTTAAGTGAAGTGTGTACTAAGTAACACACCAATAACATGTTTTAATCATAGGAAATCAATTGAAATGGACATTTAAAATCTATACAAATAAAGTTGATATAAAATTATTTTACTTAAATGGATATTGGACTATTTTAACTATAGTGGATATTGAAATTTTTTTATTATAATTTTTTCTATCATGGAAAAAATAAAATATCTCCCTTACATTATAAAAAGTGCATATAAATATAACCTGAAAAATAATGTAAATATTAAAATTATCATTTGAGTTAATACTTTAAAAAATAATAAATAATAAGTAAATAAAAAAAATGTTATATCCTCAGCCAGGTAATTCTCAGCCGTGATGCCAACACTTCTCTTGCAGACCTAGCTCAAGCTCATGATAAGTCATCTCAACCATTAGGGAGGAAGCTCAATCGTCAAGTAGTATTGTACAAAATCTAGATATAATTTTGGCATCTGGAGTGGGCAAAAACTTAACCACTAATCAGATTATTCATAATGTGGCAATGATCCAACCAATATGTTAGAGCACTTTGCAATGGAAACATCTCAAGGAAAGGAGGTAGTTGTCTCAGACAATCCCTTGGCTGGATAGACTTTCCGAATAGGAAAGGAAAGAATAACAAGCCAAAGGATCCAACAAATATGTTAGAGCACTTTGTAATGGAAACATCTCAAGGAAAGGAGGTAGTTGTCTCAGACAATCCCTTGGTTGGATAGACTTTCCGAATAGGAAAGGCAAGAATAACAAGCCAATGTATAATACTGGAGCCTAAATCCAGTAAAGAAAAATGTAATGTTGTGTAGCGTGATTAGGGGAAGATTGATGTATTGTGATGTAATGTAATTCATTTTTGATAGGTCAATAGAGTTAATAAACTTTTTTTTAAAAACGTTATATCAATTTTTAAAATAAAAATAAAAATAATCATCTAAAAAACTTATTTCTTTAAATGCATGATAAAATAGAATTATATAACTTTCTTAAGTTAAGTGTGCACTAAGTAATACACTAATAACATGTTTTAATCATAAGAAACCGATTGAAATTGACATTAAAATCTATACAAATAAAGTTGATATAAAATTAATATTATGGGTGGAGAGGTATCAAATCCTTTAGAAATCATTTTTAAAATTTATAAAAAGTTTTGATATAAAAGAACTTATTTCTTTAAATGCATGATAGAAAATGAAATTATCAAAAAGAATTACACAACTTCCTTAAGTGAAGTGTGCACTAAGTAACACACCAATAACATGTTTTAATCATAAGAAATCAATTGAAATGGACATTTAAAATCTATAGAAATAAAGTTGATATAAAATTATTTTACTTAAATGAATATTGGACTATTTTAACTATAGTGGATATTGAAATTTTTTTATTATAATTTTTTTTATCATGGAAAAAATAAAATATCTCCCTTTCATTATAAAAAGTACATATAAATATAACTTGAAAAATAATGTAAATATTAAAATTATCATTTGAGTTAATACTCTAAAAAATAATAAAATAATAAGTAAACAAAAAATATGTTATATCCTCAGCCAGGTAATTCTCACCCGTGATGCCAACACTTCTCTTGCAGACCTAGCTCAAGCTCATGATAAGTCATCTCAACCATTAGGGGAGTAAGCTCAACCGTCAATTAGTATTGTACAAAATCTATATATAATTTTGGCATTTGGAGTGGGCAAAAACTTAACCACTAATCAGATTATTCATAAAGTGGCAAGGATCCAACAAATATGTTAGAGCACTTTGCAATGGAAACATCTCAAGGAAAGGAGGTAGTTGTCTCAGACAATCCCTTGGGTTGGATAGACTTTCCGAATAGGAAAGGAAAGAATAACAAGCCAAAGGATCCAACAAATATGTTAGAGCACTTTGTAATGGAAACATCTCAAGGAAAGGAGGTAGTTGTCTCAGACAATCCCTTGGGTTGGATAGACTTTCCGAATAGGAAAGGCAAGAATAACAAGCCAATGTATAATACTGGAGCCTAAATCCAGTAAAGAAAAATGTAATGTTGTGTAGCTTGATTAGGGGAAGATTGATGTATCATTTTTGATAGGTCAATAGAGTTAATAAACTTTTTTTAAAAATGTTATGTCAATTTAAATAAATAAAAATAAAAATCATCTAAAAAACTTATTTCTTTAAATGCATGATAAAATAGAATTATATAACTTTCTTAAATTAAGTGTGCACTAAGTAATACACTAATAACATGTTTTAATCATAAGAAATTGATTAAAATTGACATTAAAATCTATACAAATAAAGTTGATATAAAATTAATATTATGGGTGGAGGGGTATCAAATCCTTTAGAAATCATTTTTTAAATTTATAAAAAGTTTTGATATAAAAGAACTTATTTCTTTAAATGCATGATAAAAAATGAAATTATCAAAAAGAATTACACAACTTCCTTAAGTTAAGTGTGCACTAAGTAACACACCAATAACATGTTTTAATCATAAGAAATCAATTGAAATGGACATTTAAAATCTATACAAATAAAGTTGATATAAAATTATTTTACTTAAATGGATATTGGACTATTTTAACTATAGTGGATATTGAAATTTTTTTATTATAATTTTTTTTATCATGGAAAAAATAAAATATCTCCCTTTCATTATAAAAAGTGCATATAAATATAATTTGAAAAATAATGTAAATCTTAAAATTATCATTTGAGTTAATACTTTAAAAAAATAATAAAATAATAAGTAAATAAAAAATATGTTATATCCTCAGCCAGTTAATTCTTACCCGTGATGCCAACACTTCTCTTGCATACCTAGCTCAGGCTCATGATAAGTCATCTCAACCATTAGCGGAGGAAGCTCAACTATCAATTAGTATTGTACAAAATCTAGATATAATTTTGGCATCTAGAGTGGGAAAAAACTTAACCACTAATCAGATTATTCATAAAGTGGAAAGGATCCAACAAATATGTTAGAGCACTTTGCAATGGAAACATCTCAAGGAAAGGAGGTAGTTGTCTCAGACAATCCCTTGGGTTGGATAGACTTTCCGAATAGGAAAGGCAAGAATAACAAGCCAATATATAATACTGGAGCCTAAATCCAGTAAAAAAAAATGTAATGTTGTGTAGCGTGATTAGGGGAAGATTGATGTATTGTGATGTAATGTAGTTCATTTTTGATAGGTCAATAGAGTTAATAAACTTTTTTAAAAAATGTTATATCAATGTAAAAAAAAAAAAAAGATCATCTAAAAAGCTTATTTCTTTAAATGCATGATAAAATAGAATTATATAACTTTCTTAAGTTAAGTGTGCACTAAGTAATACACTAATAACATGTTTTAATCATAAGAAATCGATTGAAGTTGACATTAAAATCTATACAAATAAAGTTGATATAAAATTAATATTATGGGTGGAGGGGTATCAAATCCTTTAGAAAGCATTTTTAAAATTTATAAAAAGTTTTGATATAAAAGAACTTATTTCTTTAAATGCATGATAAAAAATGAAATTATCAAAAATAATTACACAACTTCCTTAAGTTAAGTGTGCACTAAGTGACCCACCAATAACATATTTTAATCATAAGAAATCAATTGAAATGGACATTTAAAATCTATAGAAATAAAGTTGATATAAAATTATTTTACTTAAATGGATATTGGACTATTTTAAGTATAGTCGATATTGAAATTTTTTTATTATAATTTTTTTTATCATGGAAAAAATAAAATATCTCCCTACTCTCGGACCCGGTGGACATCATCTTTCTACAAGAAACCCTATGCAAAGCAGACTCTGTCACCTCCATTCTAGTTTCATGGTTGCCAGGGTGGACCTTTTCCGCCATTGATGTATCCGGCCGTTCAGGGGGTATTGCTATTGGGTTTAAGAACAGTTCCATAAATCTAAAGAATATCTGGGGTGGAGGGGGTTATTTGGGTGCGGACATATACTCAAAAGATCTGGAGGAAAATCTTAGAATCATCAATGTCTATGGACCCTGTCTTAACAGGGAGAACTTTTGGCAAAAGCTCTTCAGCTCCCCTCTTCTCCAAGCCGGGAACACTATATTGGGTGGAGACTTGAATTTCTCTATGGGTTTCTCTGAATCATGGGGACATTTGGCACAAATCGATCCCCTCTCTGACTACTTTGGGCAGTTGCTCGAGGATCACCATTGGATAGATATCCCATCGGCCAAAATTCAATACACATGGAAGAACAACCGAACTGGGGACCAAAGCCTTGCTAGGAGGCTGGACCACTTTATCATCAAGGAGGTGCTCCACAGCAATTACCCCAAATCTAGGCAATGGGTTGGAAGTGGCGGGATCTCGGACCATAGACCTATATACCTGGAATTGGGTGCAAGACAACAGGCCCCCAAGGCCCATTCAAGTTTAACTCCACTTGGCTCCAGGACCCCTCTTATATCAAATTAATAACTGATTTCTAGAAAGCACATCCGATCCCTGAGGATGCAGACCCAGCCACAGGCTTTGTAAGGAACCTCTCCGAAATCAAAGTGCTTTCAAGAGATTGGGCCAAAAAGAAGAGACAACAGGATGATCAAACGATATCTCTTGCTGAACAAGCTATTGCGGTTCTTGAATCCCACTCAGAAGGAACCTTCATCTCCCCTGACCAGAAAATCATGTATGAAGGCCTCATCAATCGGAGAACACAAGTCCTCAGAGATCGCGAGGATAGCTGGAGACTAAGAAGCAGAGCCATTTGGCTCAAGGAAGGGGATGAGAATACAAAGTTTTTCCACCGCTTTGCAAATGGTCGGAAAGCGATCAATACTATCTGGGAGCTGCAAGATGGTCAAGGACAACAGGTCAGCAATTCCGGAGAACTTGCCTATCTAGCCTCTTCACATTTCAGGAACATATACAAGGCCCCGAGAGAAGCAAGTCTATTAGAAATTATGAGAGTGGCAGAACTCTTCCCCAGATTTGTGGATGATGAGGATGCAGAGGAGCTTACAAAAGACATTACTTTGGAAGAGTTGGAAGCTACCATCAGGGGCTTCCAAAAGGACAAGAGCCCGGGACCTGACGGCTGGACCATTGAGTTCTATCTAGCCTTTTTCGAGCTGCTAGGCCAGGACATCCTCAAAGTAATCAATCACTGCAGCCACACAGGAACAATCCCCTCAGCCATCAAAGCCACTTTCATTGCCCTCATCCCCAAATCCGACAAGCCGGAATCCTTCAATGATTTTCAGCCTATCTCGCTCTGTAACTGCCTCTACAAGATCTTGGCCAAAATTCTTGCAAACAGGCTCAAGCCCATCCTCTCTGCCAATATATCCTCTGAACAATTTGCTTTCCTCCATCGTCGCCAGATCCATGAAGCTATTGGCACTGCCCAAGAGCTTCTTCACTCATTGCAGAGCATGAAATTGAAAGGAATGATCCTCAAGGTTGACCTCTCCAAGGCTTTCGATAGGGCAAATTTACTATACATCAGAATGCTTCTCACCCATTTGGGTTTCCCCTTCCTGTTCATTAAGAGGATCATGAGTTGTATCTCTGATGTGCCATTCAGTGTCCTCCTAAATGGCTCCCCCTCCCCCTTCTTCACTGCCGAAAGAGGTCTCCGGCAAGGATGCCCCCTATCCCCCCTACTGTTCCTACTCATCATGGAAGGGCTAAGCAGGCTGATTGCATCTGAACACAGGAGAGGCAGAATCAAAGGGATTAAAATAACGGACAACTGCTCCCTTACTCACCTTCTGTTCGTGGATGATGTGCTCATCTTCTTAAACGGAAGCATGGCTGATACATCAACTTTGCAACTAGTCTTTGACCTCTTCCAGAAGGCCACAGGTATGATAATAAATGTTCCAAAATCCACCTTAACAACTACAGGTTGTTCACAGCAAGAGATCATCTATACAAAAAATCGCTTCCCCTTCCAAATTCACCCTATGGAGGAATGGCTGAAATATCTGGGCTTCCAAGTGAAACATGGAGGATACAAAATAGCTGACTGGATATGGCTAATCACAAAGGTGGAGAAGAGATTAAATGTTTGGTATAATAGATATCTCACTAGGGCAGGAAGACTCACTCTTATAAAAGCTGTGCTGGAAGCTACGCCTGTATACTGGATGTCTCTGGCTTGGATACCAAGAGGAATCTTATCCAGGCTACAAAAAATATGCTGCAGATTCCTATGGAAGGGGAACAAACAGGGAAACCTCTTTGCCTGGGTAAAATGGGACACCATTGCAAGGCCTAAGAAATGGGGAGGCTGGGGTATAAAAAGACTAGATTTATTTGCAAAAGCTCTGGCAGCAAAACTTGGATGGCAACTTCTCACATCCCAAAGTCTCTGGAAACAAGTAGTTATGGAAAAATACATTGCTCCGGAAAGCATTTTCAGCTGGATTCGCAGGGAACATAGGGGAAGTGGAAGACACTCAATCATCTGGAAAGCAGTTCTCAACTCCCTTCCCCTAATTCGGGAGGGACTAACATGGAGAATACATCAAGGGAACTCTGTCCGCATTGGTATAGACCCCTGGATAGGATGCGGCAATGCTCATCGGCTATCTGGGCAGCTCACAGCACATCTAATGGATCAAGGTGTCACTCATGTTGCACATATTGCAGGTCAAGAAAACTCCAGTTTTCTTCAACAGGCCTGGAAGACACCGCTAGATCTCCACATCCCGGAGCAATGGAGGCAAGAATGGGAGTCTTATACTGAGGCCCTCACACAAGCACACATAAGAATCACAGAGGAAGAAGACGAGATTGTATGGGCACTAGCTAAAAATGGGTCATATACTCCAAAGGATGGATACCAACAGCTTATGCAACCATATCAACCCGAAAATACCCAGCAGTGGTGGAGAGCCATATGGCATCTAAAAGCAGCCCCCAGAACGCGTATGCTCATGTGGGCCATCCTCTACAACAAAATTCCCACTGGTGCAAACTTGAAAAAACGAGCCTTCCATGGACCTTTATGGTGCCATTTGTGCAGAAGCAACGAGGAAGACACTGAACATCTCTTCCTGTCCTGCCCGGTAGTTTGTGAACAATGGTCCCTCCTCTCTTCACGCTCCCCCTCCCTCCATCAATGGCATGGCCTATCCATCGTCGATGCCTGGAGAAACTGGCAGGAGCAGCACTCTGGGAAAGATAGGAACATTCCACTACTCATGTGCTGGTCTATCTGGATAGCAAGGAATCGTGCGATATTTGACCAAAAACCTCCTTTCTGGCCTGTCATTATTGCCCATATCTTTGCAGACCTTGCACTCATTCCCGATGATCCTCCACAAGCCCCTCCTCGGTCTATATCCCCGGAACTCATCGATAAATCCTACCCCTGGGCTTACTTTGATGGCTCAGCGCAAGAGGAAGGCTGTGGGGGAGGAGCCCTCCTCTACCTCAGAGAAAACCATTGTTTCATGCTCCAAATTCATCTGGGCAGGGGCACAAACAATTATGCCAAGCTCACCACTGCCAAACACCTCATATCCTTTGCACATGAGAAAAGATGCACAAAACTACAAGTGTTTGGAGATTCAAAACTTGTCTGCAACTAGCTCAACAGAAAATCAACATGCTCTGCTTTCTCTTTGAGACATATACTAGATGAGGCCCTCGGACTAACAGATGCTTTTGAAAAATTTGATTGTTATCATATTTACAGGGAGCGTAACGCTCGGGCGGACTACCTATCCAAGCAAGTTGCACAGAGGCAAGAAGAGGACTGGCTAATCCAGGAAGAACTGGATGGAACCTTCTTTCAACACTATCACAGGCCCTTTGTTGATCTTCAGGCTCAAAGGGAAGCACAGCACTGAAAGGGGTTCCATCATACACACTCACTGTTTTTTTTGTTTTTCATATAGTCTGTTTTATTTTATGTATCAACCCACGGGGGTAACCATATTTCACGGCAGCAATCTACAGCTGCATAGCAACTGAAGATAGATAATACAGCAAGTTATATAACAGTCTGTATATAGCTCTAGAGAAACATCCACAGTTTTGTTCTTTTTGCTGTTTAGATATATGTCTCCCTGCGCGGAGCACACTCCCTGCGTGGAGGTAATACAGTTGGGATATGTATGTGCCATTTTTTGTTTTCCTTTCCATGGTTGGAACAACTATCTTAGGTTTTGACACTTTATGAGAGGCATCCAGCCTCAGTATGCATATGCTCAGACATCTACAGAATGTAATTTCTTATGACTTAATAGAAATTACGACTTTTTTCTACGGGAAAAAAAAAAAGTGCATATAAATATAATTTGAAAAATAATGTAAATATTAAATTATCATTTGAGTTAATACTTTAAAAAATAATAAAATAATAAGTAAACAAAAAATATTTTATATCCTCAGCCAGGTAATTCTCACTCGTGATGCCAACACTTCTCTTGCAGACCTAGCTCAAGCTCATGATAAGTCATCTCAACCATTAGGGGAGGAAGCTCAACCATCAATTAGTATTGTACAAAATCTATATATAATTTTGGCATCTGGAGTGGGAAAAAACTTAACCACTAATCAGATTATTCATAAAGTGGCAAGGATCCAACAAATATGTTAGAGCACTTTGCAATGGAAACATCTCAAGGAAAGGAGGTAGCTGTCTCAGACAATCCCTTGGGTTGGATAGACTTTCCGAATAGGAAAGGCAAGAATAACAAGCCAAAGGATCCAACAAATATGTTAGAGCACTTTGTAATGGAAACATCTCAAGGAAAGGAGGTAGTTGTCTTAGACAATCCCTTGGGTTGGATAGACTTTCCGAATAGGAAAGGCAAGAATAACAAGCCAATGTATAATATTGGAGCCTAAATCCAGTAAAGAAAAATGTAATGTTGTGTAGCTTGATTAGGGGAAGATTGATGTATCATTTTTGATAGGTCAATAGAGTTAATAAACTTTTTTAAAAAATGTTATGTCAATTTAAAAAAAAAAAAAAAATCATCTAAAAAACTTATTTCTTTAAATGCATGATAAAATAGAATTATATAACTTTCTTAAGTTAAGTGTGCACTAAGTAATACAATAATAACATGTTTTAATCATAAGAAATATATTAAAATTGACATTAAAATCTATACAAATAAAGTTGATATAAAATTAATATTATGGGTGGAGGGGTATTAAATCCTTTAGAAATCATTTTTAAAATTTATAAAAAGTTTTGATATAAAAGAACTTATTTCTTTAAATGCATGATAAAAAATGAAATTATCAAAAAGAATTACACAACTTCCTTAAGTTAAGTGTGCACTAAGTAACACACTAATAACATGTTTTAATCATAAGAAATCAATTGAAATGGACATTTAAAATCTATACAAATAAAGTTGATATAAAATTATTTTACTTAAATGGATATTGGACTATTTTAACTATAGTGGATATTGAAATTTTTTTGTTATAATTTTTTTTATCATGGAAAAAATAAAATATCTCCCTTTCATTATAAAAAGTGCATATAAATATAATTTGAAAAATAATGTAAATCTTAAAATTATCATTTGAGTTAATACTTTAAAAAAATAATAAAATAATAAGTAAATAAAAAATATGTTATGTCCTCAGCCAGTTAATTCTTACCCATGATGCCAACACTTCTATTGCATACCTAGCTCAGGCTCATGATAAGTCATCTCAACCATTAGCGGAGGAAGCTCAACTATCAATTAGTATTGTAAAAAATCTAGATATAATTTTGGCATCTAGAGTGGGCAAAAACTTAACCACTAATCAGATTATTCATAAAGTGGAAAGGATCCAAAAAATATGTTAGAGCACTTTGCAATGGAAACATCTCAAGGAAAGGAGTTGTTGTCTCAGACAATCCCTTGGGTTGGATAGACTTTCCGAATAGGAAAGGCAAGAATAACAAGCCAATATATAATACTGGAGCCTAAATCCAGTAAAGAAAAATGTAATGTTTTATAGCATGATTAGGGGAAGATTGATGTATTGTGATGTAATGTAATTCATTTTTGATAGGTCAATAGAGTTAATAAACTTTAAAAAAAAATGTTATATCAATTTTTAAAATAAAATTAAAAATAAAAAATAAATCATCTAAAAAACTTATTTCTTTAAATGCATGATAAAATAGAATTATCAAAAAGAATTATATAACTTTCTTGAGTTAAGTGTGCACTAAGTAATACACTAATAACATGTTTTAATCATAAGAAATGGATTGAAATTGACATTCAAATCTATACAAATAAAGTTGATATAAAATTAATATTATGGGTGGAGAGGTATCAAATCCTTTAGAAAGCATTTTTAAAATTTATAAAAAGCTTTGATATAAAAAAACTTATTTCTTTAAATGCATGATAAAAAATGAAATTATCAAAAATAATTACACAACTTCCTTAAGTTAAGTGTGCACTAAGTAACACACCAATAACATGTTTTAATCATAAGAAATCAATTGAAATGGACATTTAAAATCTATACAAATAAAGTTGATATAAAATTATTTTACTTAAATGGATATTGGACCATTTTAACTATAGTGGATATTGAAATTTTTTTATTATATTTTTTTTAATCATGGAAAAAATAAAATATCTCCCTTTCATTATAAAAATGCATATAAATATAATTTGAAAAATAATGTAAATCTTAAAATTATCATTTGAGTTAATACTTTAAAAAAATAATAAGTAAATAAAAAATATGTTATATCCTCAGCCAGGTAATTCTCGCCCGTGATGCCAACACTTCTCTTGCAGACCTAGCTCAAGCTAATGATAAGTCATCTCAACCATTAGCGTAGGAAGCTCAACTGTCAATTAGTATTGTACAAAATCTAGATATAATTTTGGCATCTGGAGTGGGCAAAAACTTAACCACTAATCAGATTATTCATAAAGTGGAAAGGATCCAACAAATATGTTAGAGCACTTTGCAATGGAAACATCTCAAGGAAAGGAGGTAGTTGTCTCAACCAATCCCTTGGGTTGGATAGACTTTCCGAATAGGAAAGGCAAGAATAACAAGCCAATATGTAATACTGGAGCCTAAATCCAGTAAAGAAAAATGTAATGTTCTATAGCGTGATTAGGGGAAGATTGATGTATTGTGATGTAATGTAATTCATTTTTGATAGGTCAATAGAGTTAATAAACTTTAAAAAAAAAAAATTTATATCAATTTTTAATATAAAATAAAAAATAAAATCATCTAAAAAACTTATTTCTTTAAATGCATGATAAAATAGAATTATCAAAAAGAATTATAAAACTTTCTTGAGTTAAGTGTGCACTAAGTAATATACTAATAACATGTTTTAATCATAAGAAATCGATTGAAATTGACATTAAAATCTATACAATTAAAGTTGATATAAAATTAATAATATAGGTGGAGAGGTATCAAATCCTTTAGAAATCATTTTTAAAATTTGTAAAAAGTTTTGATATAAAAGAACTTATTTCTTTAAGTGCATGATAAAAAATGAAATTATCAAAAAGAATTACACAACTTCCTTAAGTTAAGTGTGCACTAAGTAACACACCAATAACTCGTTTTAATCATAAGAGATCAATTGAAATGGACATTTAGAATCTATACAAATAAAGTTGATATAAAATTATTTTACTTAAATGGATATTGGACTATTTTAACTATAGTGGATATTGAAAAAAATTTATTATAATTTTTTTTATCATGGAAAAATAAAATATCTCCCTTTCATTATAAAAAGTGCATATAAATATAACTTGAAAAATAATGTAAATATTAAAATTATCATTTGAGTTAATACTTTAAAAAATAATAAAATAATAAGTAAATAAAAAATATGTTATATCCTCAGCCAGGTAATTCTCACCCGTGATGCCAACAGTTCTCTTGCAGACCTAGCTCAATCTCATGATAAGTCATCTCAACCATTAGGGGAGGAATCTCAACCGTCTATTAGTATTGTACAAAATCTAGATATAATTTTGACATCTGGAGTGGGCAAATACTTAACCACTAATCAGATTATTCATAAAGTGGCAAGGATCCAACAAATATGTTAGAGCACTTTGAAATGGAAACATCTCAAGGAAACGAGGTAGTTGTCTCAGACAATCCCTTAGGTTGGATAGACTTTCCGTATTGGAAAGGCAAGAATAACAAGCCAAAGGATCCAACAAATATGTTAGAGCACTTTGCAATGGAAACATCTCAAGGAAAGGAGGTAGTTGTCTCAGACAATCCCTTGGGTTGGATAGACTTTCCGAATAGGAAAGGCAAGAATAACAAGCCAATGTATAATACTGGAGCCTAAATCCAGTAAAGAAAAATGTAATGTTGTGTAGCATGACTAGGGGAAGATTGATGTATTGTGATGTAATGTAATTCATTTTTGATAGGTCAATAGATTTAATAAACTTTTTTAAAAAATGTTATATCAATTTTTAAAATAAAAATAAAAAATTAAATTAAATTAAAAAATTAATTAATTAAAAAAAAATCATCTAAAAAACTTATTTCTTTATATGGATGATAAAATAGAATTATCAAAAAGAATTATATAACTTTCTTAAGTTAAGTGTGCACTAAGTAATACAATATAAAATTAATATTATGGGTGGAGGGGTATCAAATCCTTTAGAAATCATTTTTAAAATTTATAAAAAGTTTTGATATAAAAAAACTTATTTCTTTAAATGCATGGTAAAAAATGAAATTATCAAAAAGAATTACACAACTTCCTTAAGTTAAGTGTGCACTAAGTAACACACCAATAATATGTTTTAATCATAAGAAATCAATCAAAATGGACATTTAAAATCTATACAAATAAAGTTGATATAAAGTTATTTTTCTTAAATGGATATTGGACTGTTTTAACTATAGTGGATATTGAAATTTTTTTATTATAATTTTTTTTATCATGGAAAAAAATAAAATATCTCCCTTTCATTATAAAAAGTTCATATAAATATAACGTGAAAAATAATGTAAATATTAAAATTATCATTTGAGTTAATACATTAAAAAATAATTAAATAAAAAATATGTTATATCCTCAGCCAGGTAATTCTCACCCGTGATGCCAACACTTCTCTTGCAGACCTAGCTCAAGCTCATGATAAGTCATCTCAACCATTAGGGGAGGAAGCTCAACCGTCAATTTGTATTGTACAAAATCTAGATATAATTTTGGCATCTGGAGTGGGCAAAAACTTAAGCACTATTCAGATTATTCATAAAGTAGCAATGATCCAACAAATATGTTAAAGCACTTTGCAATGGAAACATCTCAAGGAAAGGACGTAGTTGTCTCAGAAAATCCCTTGGGTTGGATAGACTTTCCGAATAGGAAAGGCAAGAATAACAAGCCAAGGGATCCAACAAATATGTTAGAGCACTTTGCAATGGAAACATCTCAAGGAAAGGAGGTAGTTGTCTCAGACAATCCCTTGGGTTGGATAGACTTTCTGAATAGGAAAGGCAAGAATAACAAGCCAATGTATAATACTGGAGCCTAAATCCAGTAAATAAAAATGTAATGTTGTGTAGCGTGATTAGGGGAAGATTGATGTATTATGATGTAATGTAATTCATTTTTGATAGGTCAATAGAGTTAATAAACTTAAAAAAAAATGTTATATCAATTTAAAAAGAAATATATATATATATATATATATATATATATATATATATATATATATATATATATCATCTAAGATTTGCTTTGGGATAATAACTTGAATCAACATCCATCTAAGTTTGTGAATGTCGAGCGGAAGGAGATCGGAGCAGGTACGACTATGCTTGAGTAGCATGGCCTGAACGGGGGTCGCAGAACGGGGTTGCAGGCCGGCATCGGTCCTACAGCCACCCCCGATACCGTCCTTCCTCGGGTCTCGTGCCTATGGTTATTCTTATTTTTACCTCAAGATCCATGGTTTCCTTTTTACCCTTTCGTTCTCAACCCTATTTGGGTTTTATCCCTCCACTGATCGTCGTTAGGGTTTTGAAGCCGTGCTCAGACAGCTCACGGCTGCCCCCCGTCGTTTTCCTCCTGCCTACTCGACCCGGACAGTTTGCAGCTGCTCCTCTTTTCTCGCCCTTCGAACAACCCTGAACGGTTTCCTTGCTGTCGGTGCCGGTCCCTGGCGGTTACCTAGTTCCGATGTTACATCCTGTTCAAGCAGCTGGCGTAATGGATCTTGACGAGGTGGACTACTCGGACTCTCCGCTGGCAGAAGGCTCCATCTGGCACTCCACGTTTACAGCCTCTGGAGGCCTGTACAGTGAAAGCTTAACCGCCAGCTTTGAGGACCTCACACAGTCGACTGATCCGGCTCTCTCGGCCTCTCTTCAGCCTGCCGAACCCTCCTCCTGGGCGCCCTTTACTGTTCCCTCCCCGGCCTCCCTTGGCTTTCTTGCGGAATGTTTCCAATCCTCTCCTATCGAAGCCGGCCCCTCGAATCTGCTGGGTCTTCACCCCCTCCCGCTACAACCTGAAGCACCCCCCGAAGTCCCCCCTCCTTCGGCTCCTCTCCCCCCTGGCTCCCCCTGTCTCCTCTGGTAGCTACAACGCTATCCCCCCCCTTCCGGAGGCTATCCCCCCGCCCCCCTATCAACCCCCTACCCCTCCCCCCCTATCGCTGCTCCGGTAGGACCTAGGGCATCTGCAAACCCTAGCCGCATGTCCTCCTGCCCGTCCAAGAAACAACGCTGTTTCAAATCCCGACCTAAGGACATCATCCTAAGGCTTGAAGAAGATATCCAGTGGGGAGAGGCGATGGATTTAGTGGATAGAGTACTTGTGGGTCGTATCCGAGGCAGGTATTACTCTGCGGAAAAGCTGAAGACATGGGCTACGGAGATTTGGGGCCAGCATCTGGCGAAAATCCCCTCTGTCCAGACATTCGTGCGAGGTTGGTTCACACTGAGGTTCGCAAGGGCGGACCACACGAGCTGGGTATTGTCATCTTTCTGGCACTTCAAAAAAGCACCGGTACTCCTCAAACGATGGTCGCCCCTTTTCGACCCGGAGACTGAACAAATTGGGGTCGGGCCAGTATGGGTCAGACTCCCGAGCTTGCCACTACAGTACTGGTCCGAGGACATCTTCAGGAGAATCGGCAACTCTCTAGGCACCTTCATGGAATCTGACAAATCTTATCTCACGACGGGGATGATGGCATACGCCAGGGTTCTAGTTCATCTAGATACAAGAGGAGGCTTACAGGAACACATCACTATCCAATGGAAATCCTTCTCGAGGAAGCAGAAGCTTGACTATGAAGGAATCCCTTACCGATGCAGAAGGTGCCATCAAGTGGGTCACCTTTACAAAGACTGCCCCCTCCTCAAAAAGACTCAGCAAGAAACCGGGATTCAGGACCATCCCCCGTAGCAGGAAATCCAGCTCCTCCGACCGCGGCAGCACCAAGAGCGGAACAAATCAAGACCTCGGACACGGTGGAAGCGCCGCTCGCACCTTTGCAAAAAAAGAAGGGCAAGAACCCGATCAGGCCTCCATCTCCTCCTCTGACATGCTCAAGGGCCGCAAAGGGAGTCGTCTTTTCATCGGGTACGTCTCTCCCTCCTATTGTCTCTGATTCGCATCTCTCTTCTTCTTGTTTATCACTCTCCTCCCACTTGCCCCCTCCGGTCTTGATTCCTGCCCCCTCATCCCCGTCGGTTCTCAACCTGGTTGCGGATTCCCACCCCCCTCTACCCCCCTCATTGACAAGCCATCTTTATATGACCTGCCCCCTCCCAATGCCATCGGCCATCTATACTTCATGCTCCCTCTCATCCGTCCCTGCCTGCTCCCTTCAGTCGCCCTCCCCCTCGGTAAACTCCACACCGAGGTACTCCACCCGCTCGACTGCAAAGCAGAAAGAGCCGGACGCCATAGGGCTGGCCGCTGCCCCTCCCATCCTCTCGCCCAAGCAGGGTAGAGGTAGACCTTCCAACATCCACAAGGCAAAAGAACAAGCAGGGGACGAAGTGATCCAGGGAAAACAGCACACCATTGAAAGGGTTCTTAGAGCAAAGGACACCCTTCCCCACCCCCCTCCATGAAGATCTTGTCCTTCAATTGCAGAGGGCTGGCCAGCCCCGAGAAAAAGCTGGCCCTGAAGCGTCTCTTATTATCTGAGTCGGTTGACATTATCTTTTTACAAGAAACCCTTTGCAAGGCGGATTCGGTCATACCTATCCTTTGCTCTTGGATGCCTAGATGGTATTTCCAAGCTCTCGATGTCTCGGGAAGCTCTGGGGGCATTGCAATTGGATTCAAAAATTGCACTTTTAACTTGAAGAACATATGGGGGGGAGGGGGTTTCCTAGGGGCAGACATTTATTCCAAGGATCTGGAGGAAGAGCTGAGAATTATAAATGTCTATGGACCTTGCCACAATAGGGAAATCTTCTGGCGAAAACTTCTCAGCTCCCCCCTCCTCCTAGCTGGAAATGTAATCCTAGGAGGAGATCTGAATTTCTCTATGGGCTTCTCAGAATCCTGGGGACACATGGCGCAGATTGACCCGCTTTCTGATTTCTTTGAGCAACTGCTTGAGAATTACCTCTGGATTGACATCCCCTCGACTAAGATTCAGCATACTTGGAGGAACAACCGGTTAGGTGACCAAAGCCTAGCCAGGAGACTGGACTGCTTTCTTATCAAAGAAGCCTTTCACAACAGCCACCCTAGATCAAGGCAATGGGTCAGCAATGGTGGTATGTCGGATCACAGACCCATTTTTCTAGAGGTTGGAGAAATGCAACAGAAGCACAAGGCTCCTTTCAAGTTCAACTCCACTTGGCTCCGGGACCCCTCCTATATCAAACTAATAACCGATTTCTGGAAATCACACCCGATCTCTGAGGAGGAGGATCAAGCTAAATGCTTTGTTAAAAACCTCTCTGAAATTAAGGTGTTGTCCAGAACTTGGGCTCATAAGAAAAGGGAATAGGATGACCTAATTATCTCCCAAGCAGAGCAGGCGATTGCAGACCATGAATCTCACTCGAAGGGAACTTTCAACTCCCCGGAACAGAAAGCTATGTATGAAACCCTCATAAATCAGATATCTCAAATTCTCAGAGACAGAGAGGCAAGCTGGAGACTAAGAAGCAGAGCAACCTGTCTCAAGGAGGGGGACGAAAACACAAAGTTTTTCCACCGTTTTGCAAATGGTCGGAAAACAATCAACACAATCTGGGAGCTGCAAAATGATTGGGGGAAACATATCCACACCTCCAAAGAACTCGCCTCACTCACCACCTCACACTTCAGGAACACATATATGGCCCCGAGGGAAACCAGTCTCATAGAAATCATGTGAGTGGCCGAGCATTTGCCCAGGTTTGTGGATGAAGGGGAAGTAGAAGATCTTACCAAAGAGGTTTCGTTGGGGGAGCTTGAAGCCACCATTCGGGGATTCCAAAAAGACAAAAGCCCGGGACCTGATGGCTGGTCCATCGAGTTCTATCTTGCTTTCTTTGACCTGCTGGGTCAGGACCTCCTCAAAGTAATCAATCACTGTAGCCACTCAGGGAAAATCCCCTCGGCCATCAAAGCCACCTTCATAGCCCTCATCCCCAAATCCGACAAGCCAGCCTCTTTCAATGACTTTCGGCCCATCTCGCTCTGCAACTGCCTTTACAAGATCATGGCCAAAATCCTAGCGAATAGACTCAAGCCCATTCTTTCGGCACACATATCCTCTGAACAGTTTGCTTTCCTACAGCACCGCCAAATCCACGAAGCCATTGGCACTGCACAATAGCTTCTACACTCGGTACAGAGCAAGAATTTGAAAGGTATGATCCTTAAAGTAGACCTTTCCAAAGCTTTCGACAGGGCAAGCCTGCTCTACATACGAATGCTCTTTACCCATCTGGGCTTCCCTTATATGTTCATCAAAAGGATAATGAGCTGCATTTCTGATGTGCCTTACAGTGTCCTCCTAAATGGATCCCCCACTCCCTTCTTCACAGCCAAAAGAGGTCTCAGGCAGGGGTGCCCCCTCTCCCCATTACTTTTCTTGCTCATCATGGAAGGGCTAAGCAGATTGATAGGGACAAAACACATGAGGGGCAAGATTGCTGGTATAAAAATCACGGAAAACTTCTCTCTCACTCATCTCCTGTTTGTAGACGATGTGCTCATTTTCTTAAACGGCAGCATGGCTGACACCTCTGCCTTGCAGCTTGTTTTCAACCTCTTTCAGAAGGCTACAGGCATGATCATAAATGTACACAAATCCACCCTCACAGCTATAGGCTGCTCGCCACATGAAGTTTTTTTCACTCGACACTGTTTTCCTTTCCCTACACACCCTATGGAGGAAGGGTTGAAATACCTAGGCTTCCGAGTGAAACCTGGGGGATATAAAATCGCTAATTGGATCTGGCTTATTGCAAAAGTGGAAAAGAGATTGAATATGTGGTACAACAGGTACCTCACACGGGCCAGAAGACTCACCCTCATAAAAGCAGTGCTGGAAGCAACCCCTACATACTGGATGTCATTAGCTTGGATTCCAAGAGGAATCCTAGCCAGATAACAAAAGATATGCTGCATATTCCTATGGAAGGGGAACAAGCAGGTGAACCTTTTCGCTTGGGTAAACTGGGATACTATAGCGAGGCCTAAGAAATGGGGAGGATGGGGTATAAAAAGATTGGACTTATTTGCAAAAGCACTGGCAGCGAAGCTAGGATGGCAGCTCATTACCTCACACAGCCTCTGGACAAGAGTAGTATATGAAAAATACATTGCCCCGGAAAACATAATCGGCTGGATATGCAGGGAGCACAGGGTGAGCGGAAGGCATTCCAATATATGGAAAGCTGTACTCAATTCCCTCCCCCTCATACGGGAAGGCATAACATGGAGGATACATCAAGGAAATGTTGTTCGCATAGGAATGGACCCCTGGATCGGGTGTGGCAACGCCCATCGACTTCCAGCACAGTTGATCGCTCATCTACAGGATCAGGGTGTTTCTCATATTGCCCACATAGCAGATCAAGAAAACACCACTCTTCTCCAGCAGGCCTGGAAGATAGCACAAGACCTCCTCATCCCGGGACATTGGAGGCATGATTGGGAGGATTTCACAGAAGCTCTCACTCAAGCACACATCAGGATAACGGAAGAAGAAGATGAGATCGTATGGGCACATGCAAAAAATGGAACATACACCCCCAAGGAAGGCTATTTAAAGCTCATGCAACAAGTTCAGCCAGAGAATATACAGCATTGGTGGAAAGCACTATGGAAGCTCAAAGCAGCTCCCAGGACGCGAATGCTTATGTGGACCATCCTTTTCAATAAAATCCCCACAGGTGCAAATCTGATGAGGCGATCCTTCCATGGGCCATTCTGGTGCCACCTCTGTAGGAGCAATGAGGAAGACACTGCCCACTTATTTCTGTCCTACCCGAGCAATGGTCCCTCATATCCTCATCCTCTCAATCCCTCAATCAATGGTAAGGCCAGTCCCTAACAGACGCCTGGATGAACTGGCTAGAGAAACACAAAGGTCGCGATAGAAATTTACCACTCCTTATGTGTTGGGCTATCTGGACGGCGAGGAACCGAGCCATATTTGACCAAAAGGACCCCAATTGGCCCAACATCAGATCTCACATCCTTGCCGACTTCAGACTCCTCCCTGATGACCTCTCTCAGCTCCCCCCTAGATCCATCCACCCTGAACTCATTGACAAATCTTACCCCTGGGCCTACTTTGACGGCTCAGCCCAAGCAGAAGGTTGTGGGGGTGGGGCGCTCCTCTACCTAAGGGACGACCATTGTTACAAAATTTAGATGCACCTGGGAAGAGGCACAAATAACTTTGCCGAGCTATCTACAGCCAAACACCTCATCCACTTTGCACTTGAGAAACGTTGCATGAAACTACCACTGTTTGGGGACTCAAAACTTGTCTGCAATTGGCTCAATAGTACATCTTACTGCTCTGCTTATTCTTTGAGACACATTTTGGATGAGGCACACAGGCTTATAGCATCTTTTGAAAAATTTGTTTGTCAACACATTTACAGGGAGCGCAACTCAAGGGCGAACCTCCTATCAAAACAGGCAGCGCAAAGGCAGGAAGAAGACTGGTTGATACAGGAAGAAGTGGATGGAATTTTCCACCAACATTACCACAGGCCTTTTGTAGATCTGCACTCTCTCCGGGAGACATAACTATACTGCTATTTTCATTCTATAAACACAGTTTTTTTGGGGTTTTTTGACCCACTGGCTTCTTGTAAGCTGTTGGGTACTTGCCGCCGTTATCACTTGGTACATAAAATAGTCTCATCACAGAACTATCCGACATACAGGATTTTTTGAAAACTCTGGTTTCTTCTAGTTCTTTCGATACTTACCAGTTGTCTCCCTGTGTGGAGCACACTCTATCAACATGTTTACTTATGTTTTTGATGCAAAATCTCTTCGAGATCATATGAACTCCCTGCGTGGAGGCACAAAACTGCATATATTTTTGTACATGGTTGTAGTTAAACTGTCATTTTGCTACTATCCGGGAGGCGACCAGCCTCATTATGCATATGCCTAGGCATTTACAGAATGTAATTTCTTACGATCTAATAGAAATTACGACTTTTTCCACGAGAAAAAAAATATATCATCTAAAAAACTTATTTCTTTAAATGCATGATAAAATAGAATTATCAAAAAGAATTATATAACTTTCTTAAGTTAAGTTTGCACTAAGTAATACACTAATAACATGTTTTAATCAGAAGAAATTGATTGAAATTGACATTCAAATCTATACAAATAAAGTTGATATAAAATTAATATTATGGGTGGAGAGGTATCAAATCCTTTAGAAATCACTTTTAAAATTTATAAAAAATTTTGATATAAAAGAACTTATTTCTTTAAATGCATGATAAAAAATGAAATTATCAAAAAGAATTAGACAACTTCCTTAAGTTAAGTGTGCACTAAGTAACAACCAATAACATGTTTTAATCATAAGAAATCAATTGAAATGAACATTTAAAATCTATACAAATAAAGTTGATATAAAATTATTTTACTTAAACGGATATTGGACTATTTAACTATAGTGGATATTGAATTTTTTTTATTATAATTTTTTTTATCATGGAAAAAATAAAATATATCCCTTTCATTATAAAAAGTGCATATAAATATAACTTGAAAAATAATGTAAATATTAAAATTATCATTTGAGTTAATACATTAAAAAATAAAAAAATAATAAGTAAATAAAAATTATGTTATATCCTCAGCAAGGTAATTCTCACCCGTGATGCCAACACTTCTCTTGGAGACCTAGCTCAAGCTCATGATAAGTCATCTCAACCATTAGGGGAGGAAGCTCAACCGTCAATTAGTATTGTACAAAATCTAGATATAATTTTGGCATCTGGAGTGGGCAAACCACTAATCAGATTATTCATAAAGTGGCAAGGATCCAACAAATATGTTAGGGCACTTTGCAATGGAAACATCTCAAGGAAAGGAGGTAGTTGTCTCAGACAATCCCTTGGGTTGGATAGACTTTCCGAATAGGAAAGGCAAGAATAACAAGCCAAAGGATCCAACAAATATGTTAGAGCACTTTGCAATGGAAACATCTCAAGGAAAGGAGGTAGTTGTCTCAGACAATCCCTTGGGTTGGATAGACTTTCCGAATAGGAAAGGCAAGAATAACAAGCCAATATATAATACTGGAGCCTAAATCCAGTAAAGAAAAATTTCATGTTGTGTAGCGTGATTAGGGGAAGATTGATGTATTGTGATGTAATGTAATTCATTTTTGATAGGTCAATAGAGTTAATAAACTTTTTAAAAAAATGTTATATCAATTTAATATATATATATATATATATATATATATATCGTCTAAAAAACTTATTTCTTTAAATGCATGATAAAATAGAATTATCAAAAGAATTATATAACTTTCTTAAGTTAAGTGTGCACTAAGTAATAAACTAATAACATGTTTTAATCATAAGAAATCAATTGAAATTGATATTAAAATCTATACAAATAAAGTTGATATAAAATTAATATTATGGGTGGAGGGGTATCAAATCATTTAGAAATCATTTTTAAAATATATAAAAAAAATTGTTATAAAAGAACTTATTTCTTTAAATGCATGATAAAAAATGAAATTACCAAAAAGAATTACACAACTTCCTTAAGTTAAGTGTGCACTGAGTAACACACCAATAACATGTTTTAATCATAAGAAATCAATTGAAATGGACATTTAAAATCTATACAAATAAAGTTGATATAAAATAATTTTACTTAAATTGATATTGGACTATTTTAACTATAGTGGATATTGAAAAAAATTATCATAATTTTTTTTATCATGGAAAAAATAAAATATCTCCCTTTCATTATAAAAAGTGCATATAAATATAACTTGAAAAATAATGTAAATATTAAAATTATCATTTCAGTTAATACTTTAAAAAATAATAAAATAATAAGCAAATAAAAAATATGTTATATCCTCAGCCAGGTAATTCTCACCCGTGATACCAACACTTCTCTTGCAGATCTAGCTCAAGCTCATGATAAATCATCTCAACCATTAGGGGAGGAAGCTCAACCGTCAATTAGTATTGTACAAAATCTAGATATAATTTTGGCATCTCGAGTGGGCAAAAACTTAACCACTAATCAGATTATTCATAAAGTGGCAAGGATCCAACAAATATGTTAGAGCACTTTGCAATGGAAACATCTCAAGAAAAGGAGGTAGTTGTCTCAGACAATCCCTTGGGTTGGATAGACTTTCCGAATAGGAAAGGCAAGAATAACAAGCCAAAGGATCAAACAAATATGTTAGAGCACTTTGCAATGGAAACATCTCAAGGAAAGGAGGTAGTTGTCTCAGACAATCCCTTGGGTTGGATAGACTTTCCGAATAGGAAAGGCAAGAATAACAAGCTAATGTATAATACTGGAGCCTAAATCCAGTAAAGAAAAATGTAATGTTGTGTAGCTTGATTAGGGGAAGATTGATGTATTGTGATGTAATGTAATTCATTTTTGATATGTCAATAGAGTTAATAAACTTTTAAAAAAAATGTTATATCGAATAAAAAAAAAAAAAAAAAAAAAAAAAAAAAAAAAAAAAAAAAACTTATTTCTTTAAATGCATGATAAAATAGAATTATATAACTTTCTTAAGCTAAGTGTGCACTAAGTAATACACTAATAACATGTTTTAATCATAAGAAATCGATTGAAATTGACATTAAAATCTATACAAATAAAGTTGATATAAAATTAATATTATGGGTGGAGAGGTATCAAATCCTTTAGAAATCATTTTTAAAATTTATAAAAAGTTTTGATATAAAAGAACTTATTTCTTTAAATGCATGATAAAAAATGAAATTATCAAAAAGAATTACACAACTTCCTTAAGTTAAGTGTGCACTAAGTGACACACCAATAACATGTTTTAATCATAAGAAATCAATTGAAATGGACATTTAAAATCTATACAAATAAAGTTGATATAAAATTATTTTACTTAAATGGATATTGGACTATTTTAACTACAGTGGATATTGAAATTTTTTTATTATAATTTTTTTATCATGGAAAAAATAAAATATTTCCCTTTCATTATAAAAAGTGCATATAAATATAACTTGAAAAATAATGTAAATATTAAAATTATCATTTGAGTTAATACTTTAAAAAATAATAAAATAATAAGTAAATAAAAAATATGTTATATCCTCAGCCAGGTAATTCTCACCCATGATGCCAACACTTCTCTTGCAGACCTAGCTCAAGCTCATGATAAGTCATCTCAACCATTAGGGGAGGAAGCTCAACCGTCAATTAGTATTGTACAAAATCTGGATATAATTTTGGCATCTGGAGTGGGCAAAAACCTAACCACTAATCAGATTATTAATAAAGTGGCAAGGATCCAACAAATATGTTAGAGCACTTTGCAATGGAAACATCTCAAGGAAAAGAGGTAGTTGTCTAAGACAATCCCTTGGCTTGGATAGACTTTCTGAATAGGAAAGGAAAGAATAACAAGCCAAAGGATCCAACAAATATGTTAGAGCACTTTGTAATGGAAACATCTCAAGGAAAGGAGGTAGTTGTTTCAAACAATCCCTTGGGTTAGTTAGACTTTCCGAATAGGAAAGGCAAGAATAACAAGCCAATGTATAATAGTGGAGCCTAAATCCAATAAAGAAAAATGTAATGTTGTGTAGCTTGATTAGGGAAGATTGATGTATTGTGATATAATGTAATTCATTTTTGATAGGTCAATAGAGTTAATACACTTTTTTTAAAAATGTTATATCAATTTACAGAAAAAAAAATAAAAAAAATAAAAAAATAAAAAATCATCTAAAAAACTTATTTCTTTAAATGCATGATAAAATAGAATTATATAACTTTCTTAAGTTAAGTGTGCACTAAGTAATACACTAATAACATGTTTTAATCATAAGAAATCGATTGAAATTGACATTAAAATCTATACAAATAAAGTTGATATAAAATTAATATTATGGGTGGAGGGGTATCAAATCCTTTAGAAATCATTTTTAAAATTTATAAAAAGTTTTGATATAAAAGAACTTATTTCTTTAAATGCATGATAAAAAATGAAATTATCAAAAAGAATTACACAACTTCCTTACATTAAGTGTGCAATAAGTAACACACCAATAACATGTTTTAATCATAAGAAATCAATTGAAATGGACATTTAAAATCTATACAAATAAAGTTGATATAAAATTATTTTACTTAAATGGATATTGGACTATTTTAACTATAGTGGATATTTAAATTTTTTTATTATAATTTTTTTTATCATGGAAAAAATAAAATATCTCCCTTTCATTATAAAAAGTGCATATAAATATAATTTGAAAAATAATGTAAATCTTAAAATTATCATTTGAGTTAATACTTTAAAAAAATAATAAAATAATAAGTAAATAAAAAATATGTTATATCCTCAGCCAAGTAATTCTCAGTCGTGATGCCAACACTTCTTTTGCAGACCTAGCTCAAGCTCATGATAAGTCATCTCAACCATTAGCGGAGGAAGCTCAAATGTCAATTAGTATTGTACAAAATCTAGTTATAATTTTGGCATCTGGAGTGGGAAAAAACTTAACCACTAATCAGATTATTCATAAAGTGGAAAGGATCCAACAAATATGTTAGAGCAATTTGTAATGGAAACATCTCAAGAAAAGGAGGTAGTTATCTCAGACAATCCCTTGGGTTGGATAGACTTTCCGAATAGGAAAGGCAAGAATAACAAGCCAATGTATAATACTGGAGCCTAAATCCAGTAAAGAAAATGTAATGTTCTATAGCGTGATTAGGGGAAGATTGATGTATTGTGATGTAATGTAATTCATTTTTGATAGGTCAATAGAGTTAATAAACTTTAAAAAAAAAAATGTTATATCAATTTTTAAAATAAAATTAAAAATAAAAAATAAAATCATCTAAAAAACTTATTTCTTTAAATGCATGATAAAATAGAATTATATAACTTTCTTGAGTTAAGTGTGCACTAGGTAATACACTAATAACATGTTTTAATTATAAGAAATCGATTGAAATTGACATTAAAAGCTATACAAATAAAGTTATAAAAAATTAATATTATGGGTGGAGAAGTATCAAATCCTTTAGAAATCATTTTTTAAATTTATAAAAAGTTTTGATATAAAAGAACTTATTTCTTTAAATGCATGATAAAAAATGAAATTATCAAAAAGAATTACACAACTTCCTTAAGTTAAGTGTGCACTAAGTAACACACCAATAACATGTTTTAATCATAAGAAATCAATTGAAATGGACATTTAAAATCTATACTAATAAAGTTGATATAAAATTATTTTACTTAAATGGATATTGGACTATTTTAACTATAGTGGATATTGAAATTTTTTTGTTATAATTTTTGATGCAGGAGCATCTAGCCAAAGGGAAATTATTGTAAATAATAGACATAGGGGTCATGCATTAGTTTCCTAAATTCCAAGTCACTTTAATATTTAGGCTTTTATTAGATATTTGCAAAATAAATAAATGAGGAAATAAGAAGAGCTTTTAGGCATAAAGGAATGGATGTGGATCATAAGGAAGCTTTTCTATTTTAGAACAGGGAAAAGACGGAATAAAGCTGAAAAGATGCTTTTGCCATATGTATGCATTGCATGTAGGGTCTTAGAGCTTTAGTTGAGTGATTTTAGGATTTTTAGATCATGCTAAGTTTAATAAATTATGGAGCTCAAAGGCATTGAGAGGGAGTGTGTGAGGAGTGAGTGTGAGAAGTGAGCAAGGATTCTCCTTGGGAGCCTTCGGCAGTTTGTAAAAGGGCCATCGATTTGTATATCTGGCCATGAATGTAAAGCTCTGTGAATGTTTGTTTATATATATATGAGTGTGCCGAAACTGACTTTGTATGGATATGTTGCGGCTATGCATGTGGTGGCAGAAATTGGTGTTTATATAATGTTGAAATCGCATGTGTGCTGATGGATCTTATTTCTTTATGCGCTACGGATGTATGTTCATTATGGAATCCGCTTGCCTTTCGTATGGATTCTTGATATATGTTTAACTCTGTGGGCAGACAGCGTTTAGATGTTTAATTCTTTTATTGAATGGTGGATATCGTATTTTTCCACACGTAATTACTGGGTGTGTTAACTGTATGGACTGAATGATTCTGATACTGTCTATAAATCAATGAATGTTCCTTTCCTTTCATTCATAACTATACTGCTTTGATTCTTATTTTGCGGTGGCGCATAGGCCCTCTTGGTATGGCAAGAGCGCTTGTAGTTTCATTAAGTAGCGGAGGCGTTGTGGAGAGTTCATAGCCGAAGGCGCATACCCATATTGGGCAAGACCATATTAGCATCGAAAGGGGTTTATTTCACTGTTCGTTGGATTGCTTGCAGAACTGAGCCAAGTAAATTTGTTCAGATTCGCGCTCATCACCCGGGGAGGAAATGGAGTATCTGGGTTGACTTCTCGTAAACCCAACGGGATCACATATACACAATTATTTGGTGTTAGATTTTAATAGCAGTTTCAAGATTATATTTCGGTGTGAAGACCTCTGGAGCTCGGACTTTGAGCGATAAGAGGGTTGAATGAAAATACGTAAAGGAAGACTGAGTATCGAAGTTTAAAGAGTTGTTACGCATCGTCTCTGGTTTCATATATCTATATATATATATATATATATATATATATATATATATATATATATATAGATATATATATAGGCTTGAAGTACTCCAGCGTGTTACCTCAGGCGAGTTCTGAATTGGGAACGATTTGATATAAGTCAGAGCAATATATAGGGATCGCCAGTCCATCATTCTGAGGTGGAGTATTTTCTATCGAATAGCGGAACCTGGGAGCATCGGTTCTGGAAGACCGAAAGTTATTCTTTGAGTCATCGCGAACAGAGGAAATAACGATCTATCAAAGACCACACATATCTTTGTACATGATAGCGGTCCAGCTATGTAATCAACACCGATATCAGAGAGGAAAGAAAACTATACTGTGGCGTATATAATATGATATACATATATATTGTGTGCGGTTCTTTTAAGAATTCTCTGAAGTGTGCGTAAGCCCACTAAATATATGCTTCTTTTAAAGAATTGCATGAAGAGTACCGTGTGTTAAACAGGTATGGGTTTAAGCATTATGTGTTAAACAAGCATGGTGATAAATCATGAAATTACAACGTCATAAAACAAGCTTTTATGTGCTTGGTTGTCAAGGATCCTGGTAGGAGTGGCCTGGGAGTGGCCTGGGCTGCATCAGGTGGTATCAGAGCTAGAGTAATTCTGGTTGAAGATTCAAGTTTTTTAGTTAATTTAATTGCATGTGATGAATGAATGTCGGATTTTGGAACTGATGAATATTGCAGCACAGAGATGCAGTGCGGATGATGAAGTGAAACAAGATCAACAGGATCTTGAAAGGTGAGCTGACATGTATTACTTATCTCTGGTCTAAAGGTTATGTTTGATAATTTGATTTACAAGCATAGTGAAGAAATCTCAGCAGGAAGAAGCAGATCACAGCTAGAGTGCAGTGATAAAGGAGTCCAGCAAAGGATTCTAAGTGAATGTGGCAGTGAACCTGAAGAATCCAATAAGGAATTGGATAAAGAAGACAACTGAAGTGTTCTCAGGAGAGAGAAGGAGATTGCAGAAGCCTAGAGGGAGCAAAGGTGTTGCTCAGGAGAAGGTTCCAGACAAAGGACCGTGCTTACCAAAAGACTAAGTAAGGAGAGCTTAGTGAGGTAAGATTGCAGCCAGGAGGACTAGCTGTTGCAGAGGCTTGTTGCAAAGGAGAATCAACAGAGGTTGAATAAAGTTGCAGATGAGAGAAGCCTACAGGAGCAGTAGAGGATGCTCAAAAGGTTCCAGCAGAGGACCAATGATTACCAAAAGACCAGATCCGGAGGGAAGGATTGGTGAGGTAAGTGGCAGCAAGAGAGCTTGTTGTGGTAGAGGCTTCATGCAACTCATAGGTGAGGAACTCATGGCGAAGGAGATGACTACTGAAGGTCATAAAGGAGAGAGCAGAGGTTCAGAAAGAGGCCACAGTAAAAAAGAGAAGAAATATGCCAAGGCGAATGGCATAAGACAGCAGTTGACTCAGGAAGAGTATGAGAAAGAGAAAGTTGAGATAGCAGTTCATCTTGAGCTGTTGATGGAGTTGTTACGGGAAAATGTGAAAGACCAGAGACATGGATTATTGATGAGGAAGAGAGTGAAGTGGCAGAGGCTACAGCAGAAAAGAGATTTACAGATAAGCATGCAGTTAACAGAGGAGAAGATCATTGATGATTTCTTGAGTTATTGGACAAATCCAGATCAGATGGATAATGTAAAACCATGTATTTTTGTAGCTGACAATTGTGGTGTGATTACAGGTTTTACTGAGGAGGATGTGCAACCTTGTGCAACTGTTACAGCACAAGAGGAAGTTCGTATGGATGCAGAAGAAGTGGATCAGTCTGTAGCACGGATAAGTGAAGCAACAGTTGAGTCTGTTAAAACTGGAAGTTTATGTATGAATGCAGGTGATGATGATATGCTTCAGCAATGCTACAGAGAAATTGCATTGTTGGAATATTGGTTGGAGAATCCAAAGTATGACAAGGAGATTGCAGCAGATGAAAGAGTTCAGTACAGTGAACGAGAGCAGAAAGACATCCTGGAGATAGATGATAAGAAGGCGAGACTAGCTGACAGTCTCATGGTGAATGCGAATCAGCATACTGATGTGCTGACAGAGAAGCTGGGAAGAAACTCAGAGCAGCATATTGAAGTGTTGCCAGCGAAAGCTGAGGAAAAAGTTGCAGATGAAATTGCAGATGAAATTGCAGGTGACAAGCAAATGAATGTTGCAGAGGGACAGGAAGTTTGGGAGGCAGCAACATTCATAGTGACAGCTAGAGCAACATGTGGGGCGACATTTATGATGGCAGCTGAGACAACACTAGCAGCAAAAGAGGCACTGATGCCTTATATTTTTTATTCTAACAATTGTTTTGTGAGTACAGGTCTTACTGAAGAAGCTGGAGAAAATCTGCTAGACAAAGAAATTGAAATGATGAGGCGAATGATGATGAAGGAATTCCGGAAGAGACCAGCAGCAGTGAAACAAAAGAGAAGCAGCAAGAGGAAGACAGCAGAAGATTGCAAGAGTACAGCTAGTGGAGCAAAGCAGCATAAAGTGTGGAGACCTGGAGAAGAACAACAGACAGAAGCAGCGGCAAATGGAAAGTTACAGTACAAGATATGGGATCCAGGCAAACATAGATCTGAACACATGATCAGGAGATCATGAAATTTTTCTACCTTGGGAGTATGATGCGGGAGCATCTAGCCAAAGGGAAATTATTGTAAATAATAGACATAGGGGTCATGCATTAGTTTCCTAAATTCCAAGTCACTTTAATATTTAGGCTTTTATTAGATATTTGCAAAATAAATAAATGAGGAAATAAGAAGAGCTTTTAGGCATAAAGGAATGGATGTGGATCATAAGGAAGCTTTTCTATTTTAGAACAGGGAAAAGACTGAATAAAGCTGAAAAGATGCTTTTGCCATATGTATGCATTGCATGTAGAGTCTTAGAGCTTTAGTTGAGTGATTTTAGGATTTTTAGATCATGCTAAGTTTAATAAATTATGGAGCTCAAAGGCATTGAGAGGGAGTGTGTGAGGAGT
The DNA here is from genome assembly GCA_031772625.1 of Pinus tabuliformis. Classification (NCBI taxonomy): domain Eukaryota; kingdom Viridiplantae; phylum Streptophyta; class Pinopsida; order Pinales; family Pinaceae; genus Pinus; species Pinus tabuliformis. The sequence goes on along the minus strand of CM062812.1, from coordinate 601,817,872 downwards.
GAGTGTGAGAAGAGAGCAAGGATTCTCCTTGGGAGCCTTCGGCAGTTTGTAAAAAGGGCCATTGATTTGTATATCTGGCCATGAATGTAAAGCTCTATGAATGTTTGTTTATATATATATGAGTGTGCTGAAATTGACTTTGTATGGATATGTTGCGGCTATGCATGTGGTGGCAGAAATTGGTGTTTATATAATGTTGAAATCGCATGTGTGCTGATGGATCTTATTTCTTTATGCGCTATGGATGTATGTTCATTATGGAATCTGCTTGCCTTTCGTATGGATTCTTGATATATGTTTAACTCTGTGGGCAAACAACGTTTAGATGTTTAATTCTTTTATTGAATGGTGGATATCGTATTTTTTCCACACGTAATTACTGGGTGTGTTAACTGTATTGACTAAATGATTCTGATACTGTCTATAAATCAATGAATGTTCCTTTCCTTTCATTCATAACTATACCGCTTTGATTCTTATTTTGCGGTGGCGCATAGGCCCTCTTGGTATGGCAAGAGCGCTTGTAGTTTCATTAAGTAGCGGAGGCGTTGTGGAGAGTTCATAGCCAAAGGCGCATACCCATATTGGGCAAGACCATATCAGCATCGAAAGGGGTTTATTTCACTGTTCGTTGGATTGCTTGCAGAACTGAGCCAAGTAAATTTGTTCAGATTCGCGCTCATCACCCGGGGAGGAAATGGAGTATCTGGGTTGACTTCTCGTAAACCCAACGGGATCACATATACACAATTATTTGGTGTTAGATTTTAATAGCAGTTTCAAGATTATATTGCCGGCGTGAAGACCTCTGGAGCTCGGACTTTGAGCGATAAGAGGGTTGAATGAATATACGTAAAGAGAGAATAAGTATCGGAGTTTAAAGGTTTGAAGAGCTGTTACGCATCGTCTCTGTTTTCGTATATATATATAGGCTTGAAGTACTCCAGCGTGTTACCTCAGGCGAGTTCTGAATTGGGAACGATTTGATATAAGTCAGAGGAGCAATATATAGGGATCGCCAGTCCATCATTCTGAGGTGGAGTATTTGCTATCGAATAGCGGAACCTGGGAGCATCGGTTCTGGAAGACCGAAAGTTATTCTTTGAGTCATCGCGAACAGAGGAAATAGCGATCTATCAAAGACCACACATATCTTTGTACATGATAGCGGTCCAGCTATGTAATCAACACCGATATCAGAGAGGAAAGAAAATTATACTGTGGCGTATATAATATGTGTGCGGTTCTTTTAAGAATTCTCTGAAGTGTGCGTAAGCCCACTAAATATATGCTTCTTCTAAAGAATTGCATGAAGAGTACCGTGTGTTAAACAAGTATGGGTTTAAGCATTATGTGTTAAACAAGCATGGTGATAAATCATGAAATTACAACGTCATAAAACAAGCTTTTATGTGCTTGGTTGTCGAGGATCCTGGTAGGAGTGGCCTGGGAGTGGCCTGGGCTGCATCAATTTTTTTTATCATGGAAAAATAAAATATCTCCCTTTCATTATAAAAAGTGCATATAAATATAACTTGAAAAATAATGTAAATATTAAAATTATCATTTGTGTTAATACTTTAAAAAATAATAAAATAATAAGTAAATAAAAAATATGTTATATCCTCAGCCAGGTAATTCTCACCCGTGATGCCAACACTTCTCTTGCAGACCTAGCTCAATCTCATGATAAGTCATCTCAACCATTAGGGGAGGAATCTCAACCGTCTATTAGTATTTTAAAAAATCTAGATATAATTTTGACATATGGAGTGGGAAAATACTTAACCACTAATCAGATTATTCATAAAGTGGCAAGGATCCAACAAATATGTTAGAGCACTTTGCAATGGAAACATCTCAAGGAAAGGAGGTAGTTGTCTCAGACAATCCCTTGGGTTGGATAGACTTTCCGAATAGGAAAGGCAAGAATAACAAGCCAAAGGATCCAACAAATATGTTAGAGCACTTTGTAATGGAAACATCTCAAGGAAAGGAGGTAGTTGTCTCAGACAATCCCTTGGGTTAGTTAGACTTTCCAAATAGGAAAGGCAAGAATAACAAGACAATGTGTAATAGTGGAGCCTAAATCCAGTAAAGAAAAATGTAATGTTGTGTAGCTTGATTAGGGGAAGATTGATGTATTGTGATGTAATGTAATTCATTTTTGATAGGTCAATAGAGTTAATAAACTTTTTTTTAAAATGTTATATCAATTTACAAAAAAAAAAAATCATCTAAAAAACTTATTTCTTTAAATGCATGATAAAAAAGAATTATATAACTTTCTTAAGTTAAGTGTGCACTAAGTAATACACTAATAACATGTTTTAATCATAAGAAATCGATTGAAATTGATATTAAAATCTATACAAATAAAGTTGATATAAAATTAATATTATGGGTGGAGGGGTATCAAATCCTTCAGAAATCATTTTTAAAAGTTATAAAAAGTTTTGATATAAAAGAACTTATTTCTTTAAATGCATGATAAAAAATGAAATTTTCAAAAAGAATTACACAACCTCCTTAAGTTAAGTGTGCACTAAGTAACACACCAATAACATGTTTTAATCATAAGAAATCAATTGAAATGGACATTTAAAATCTATACAAATAAAGTTGATATAAAATTATTTTACTTAAATGGATATTGGACTATTTTAACTATAGTGGATATTGAAATTTTTTTATTATAATTTTTTTTATCATGGAAAAAATAAAATATCTCCCTTTCATTATAAAAAGTGCATATAAATATAACTTGAAAAATAATGTAAATATTAAAATTATCATTTGAGTGAATACATTAAAAAATAATAAAATAATAAGTAAATAAAAAATATGTTATATCCTCAGCCAGGTAATTCTCACCCGTGATGCCAACACTTCTCTTGCGGACCTAGCTCAAGCTCATGATAAGTCATCTCAACCATTAGGGGAGGAAGCTCAACCGTCAATTAGTATTGTACAAAATCTAGATATAATTTTGGCATCTGGAGTGGCAAAAACTTAACCACTAATCAGATTATTCATAAAGTGGCAATGATCCAACAAATATGTTAAAGCACTTTGCAATGGAAACATCTCAAGGAAAGGACGTAGTTGTCTCAAACAATCCCTTGGGTTGGATAGACTTTCCGAATAGGAAAGGCAAGAATAACAAGCCATAGGATCCAACAAATATGTTAGAGCACTTTGCAATGGAAACATCTCAAGGAAAGGAGGTAGTTGTCTCAGACAATCCCTTGGGTTGGATAGACTTTCCGAATAGGAAAGGCAAGAATAACAAGCCAATGTATAATACTGGAGCCTAAATCCAGTGAAGAAAAATGTAATGTTGCGTAGCGTGATTAGGGGAAGATTGATGTATTGTGATGTAATGTAATTCATTTTTGATAGGTCAATAGAGTTAATAAACTTTAAAAAAAAATTGTTATATCAATTTTTAAAATAAAATTAAAAATAAAAAATAAAATCATCTAAAAACCTTATTTCTTTAAATGCATGATAAAATAGAATTATCAAAAAGAATTATATGACTTTCTTAAGTTAAGTGTGCACTAAGTAATACACTAATAACATGTTTTAAGAAGAAATCGATTGAAATTGACATTCAAATCTATACCAATAAAGTTGATATAAAATTAATATTATGGGTGGAGAGGTATCAAATCCTTTAGAAATCATTTTTAAAATTTATAAAAAGTTTTGATATAAAAGAACTTATTTCTTTAAATGCATGATAAAAAATGAAATTATCAAAAAGAATTAGACAACTTCTTTAAGTTAAGTGTGCACTAAGTAACACACCAATAACATGTTTTAATCATAAGAAATCAATTGAAATGGACATTTAAAATCTATACAAATAAAGTTGATATAAAATTATTTTACTTAAACGGATATTGGACTATTTTAACTATAGTGGATATTGAAAAAAATTATCATAATTTTTTTTATCATGGAAAAAATAAAATATCTCCCTTTCATTATAAAAAGTGCATATAAATATAACTTGAAAAATAATGTAAATATTAAAATTATCATTTGAGTTAATACATTAAAAAATAATAAAATAATAAGTAAATAAAAAATATGTTATATCCTCAGCTAGGTAATTCTCACCCCTGATGCCAACACTTCTCTTGCAGACCTAGCTCAAGCTCATGATAAGTCATCTCAACCATTAGGGGAGGAAGCTCAACCGTCAATTAGTATTGTACAAAATCTAGATATAATTTTGGCATCTGGAGTGGGCAAAAACTTAACCACTAATCAGAGTATTCATAAAGTGGCAAGGATCCAACAAATATGTTAGGGCACTTTGCAATGGAAACATCTCAAGGAAAGGAGGTTGTTGTCTCAGACAATCCCTTGGGTTGGATAGACTTTCCGAATAGGAAAGGCAACAATAACAAGCCAAAGGATCCAACAAATATGTTAGAGCACTTTGCAATGGAAACATCTCAACGAAAGGAGGTAGCTGTCTCAGACAATCCCTTGGGTTGGATAGACTTTCCGAATAGGAAAGGCAAGAATAACAAGCCAATTTATAATACTGGAGCCTAAATCGAGTAAAGAAAAATGTAAAGTTGTGTAGCGTGATTAGGGGAAGATTGATGTATTGTGGTGTAATGTAATTCATTTTTAATAGGTCAATAGATTAATAAACTTTTAAAAAAAATGTTATATCAATTTAATATAAACATCAATTTATGTATAAAAATATATAAAGTTTTAATGGATTTTATTTTACTTAAAAATAATTTAATGAAAATTATCTAATATATTTAAAAATTTACAAAATACTAAATAAACAAAAAATATATATATATATAATAAATTATAAACGGAAAATATATAAATATATGAAATATTAATATATCTAAATCTCCTTAAAATTAAATGAAGCAAATTAATACATAATTTAATTCATAAAAGTTGTATATTAAAGTGGTTAAAATAAAGCATTAGTGAAGTAAGACATCAATAATAAGGGAAAAGAAAAGTTGGAAGAAGAAAAAATGAGAGCTATTATAATGTAATCTACATTAAAATAGGAGAAAAGATGAGTTAAAGAAGTTGTACACATTAAGCTAAGATGTCTCTAAACCATAGTCAATTACAAATTTATAGTATTAATGAATACATAAAACTTATGCCTAACTTATAATTATCTCTTGATATGACAATTATGAGTAAATAGATTTATTTTTCTATTCACATTAAACTAAAATGTTTTTAAACAATAGTCATTATTTACAAATTTATAATGAATAGGCAAAACCTATGCCTAACTTATAATTATATCTTAATATGTCAATTATGAGTAAATAGATTTCTTTTTCATAATAAATCTATTTTTATATAATGAGTACTCAATTTAATTTAATTTTAAAATTTTTATATAATGAGTACTCAATTTAATTTAATTTTAAAATTTTTATATAATGAGTACTCAATTTAATTTAATTTTTTAAATAAGGAAAATATATGAAATTCTATGTTTGACCTAGGCAAATATATATACAGCCATTCATGGCATTCACGTTAGTTGCACATCAAAATTAATATAACAAATGCAATCACTTTGTAAAGAATGATTTGATGTATATAGTGAGTATGAAATCTAATCTATTTTTAAAATATATAATTAAATAGTGGTATTATTGTTTTGGTAGTGAGAAATAATATTATAATAATTTATTCTGATTATCAAATTTTTATATATCATTTGATTATTAAATTTTTATATATATCAATTGATAATTTTCATAGTGATTGCACAAGTTATATATTATTTCTCCAAAAATTTATAGTTGAGTTCTCTAAAAATTTAGAGTTGGGTTTTTGAGATTTACATTTCATTTATAATAAATTTAAATTTTTTTTCTATTGATTAATAAGCCCCTTACCATTAGATATACTTTCATTAGAGTGTTTTAATTTAATATTTAAAATAAATAAAAACATTTTTTAACCATTTTAAAATTTAATATTTAAAATAATTAAAATGTTTTTAAACCATTTTAAAAATTTATGTGAACTTGCATAATTTTCTTATAGTTTTTTGCATTTTGAAAAAAATATTAAATAATAAGTAAATTGTTTACTAATTTATGTTTAATAATACTTTTATTTATTATTTACAAATACTATCATGAATAATTTGTCATAATTATTTAAAATATTGTTAAATTATTTTATTAAACTTTTTATTATTTTTATAACTAATAATTACTTAAAAAAAATTAAATGTGTCAATATAATAATACCCTAATAAATTATTGAAATGATTATTAAAATTTCTGATATTTCTCTTTCTATTTTCTTATAATGTGAAAAATACAATTATATTAAAAATGAATATTTATTTATTTATATTAAGCAATAAAAAATAATAAAAATTTATCTTTTAACATATGATACTTTAACACACATCTAAATATATTAAAACAAAATATCTTTGAACAAAAACTCCAGTAAAAACATTTCAAAATTCACTTTTCACTCTTTATGTGTCTTCACTTCTCATTCTTATTCCAAATAAAAATACCAATTAATTTTAAATGAATATCTAATTATAATTTCTCATTTATTTTATTTTTGTAAATTTCTATATATTATTATCTTATCGCATAGCTCTCTGATAAATATAAACATTATTTATTTAAATTTCTAATAAATAATATAAATATTATTTATTTAAATTTCTAATAAATAATATAAATATTATTTATTTAAATTTCTAATAGTATAATGCAAATAAACTCTATGTCACTATCTAATAAATAATACTAGTAAATAGCATAATGTAAATAGGTTCTATGTAACTATCTAATTAATAATATTAATAAATAGTATAATGTAAGTAGGTTCTAGGTCACTATCTAATAAATAATATAATGTAAGCAGGTACTACGTCACTACTCAAACACAAACTAGGATTTTTATATTATTATCTATCACATAGTTCTTCGATAAAAATAGAAGATACTCTTTTCACAAATGGGCAAATGGAATATGGATATAAAAATAGAAGATGAAACTTATTCGATTCAGGAATTTTCTCTTCTCGGCACATAAATCTTACATTTCTCATCTCAAAATTCTCAAGTATGTTTTCAGGATATTGTTCATCTCAAAATTCTCAAGTATGTTTTCAGGATATTGTTTATCTTGCACTTTTTTGCATATTTTGTATATCATCTATCAGTGGGTAGAGGATGCCCCTTTATGGGGCTTTGACTCATCTAGACTATCTATCTGTTCAAGCATTGTCTTCCCTTCTGGTTGACAGCACATATACTTCTTTTTCTCATCTAGTTATAGTGGAATATTGGAATATTGGCTATCAGACATATCAGCTTTACTTTTGTTTTCCTCTACAGTTTTGTACAAGTTTAAGGTTATCTCTCATATCAGAGTATTCAGATGTATTTAGACTTTATATGATTATCTAGCATAATATAATCAAGCCTTTTTCGTACTTAAAAAAATAAATAAATAAAATATATATATATTAAAATTTCTAATAGATAATATAATTTTTATATATATAATGTTAGCAGGTACTATGTCACTGCTCAAAACATAGTATAATGTAAGCAGGTACTATACTCAAACATAAAATTGGATTTTCATTAAACATATTTACACTTGTGTTTTAGTATGGAATGAGAAAAGTGTTTTACCACGATCAACATCCTCACGTTTTATAACATAAAAAAGTGATTGATATATCGTATCATATAGTTGAGAAACATACACAACAGTACTAAAACCTAAAGGCAAGCTCTCTGAGAGCTGGTGAAGTCATGGAAGGTTAGCTTCAACGTCCACTGGCAAGCACACCTGCCTGTTATCCATGTTCTTGACATCCAACTTCAACAACAATCTCATGTGCCTCATAATCATTAGATTGAGTACATTGGCCTGTCTGTTTACTAGAATTACAGCAGTTACTGGAAGAAGAACCACTGATCATTTGACTGTTTCCGAGCTTGTCAGATTTACAACAGTTATTGGAAGAACTGCAGCGTTGCTCGAATCTTGAATCGTTGATGTGACTGCTTCCAAGCTGCCTTTTACCGCCTCTGCAATTCCCGGAGGCACAGAGATCAACTTGAGGAGGATAAGAATTTTGACAGCAGCGACTGGTCCTTGGCTTGGCGCAGCCATGATGAATCGAAAACGGGAAATTGCATGCGCTGCATTTCACAACGCCACAAGTATCGGCCTCCTGTAATGTATGAGTGCAATCTGCTGATGTTGATGTCTCAATATTCCTGTGTACCTGATGCCTGTTGCCACCACCATGAACATGGTAATAAACATCACCATCATTATCCTTGTGACAGTGACCTCCATCATCACAATCATTATCCTTGTGACAGTGACTTCCATCATCACAATCTTGGCGATTGCAGACCACATGGCCATAGTGTCTTGCTCCTTTCAAGAGAAGCATACTGTTGAATGTTACAAGCATACCGGTCCCTACATCTGTCAGAACTGCCATCCAGAGGTACACCAAGCCTACAGCAGTGAGGGCAAAGATAACAACCTTTGTGGCAATGGAGATGGCAACGTTTATGTATATTTTCCTCAATGTCCTCCTGCCAATCTTAATTGCTCCTGCAATTTTTCTGATATCATTAGACATGAGAGCTATATCTGAAGTCTCCATGGCCACGGCCGAACCTGCTACACCCATAGCTATGCCGATGTCAGCTGCAGCTAAAGCTGGGGCATCGTTGATTCCATCGCCTATCATGGCTGTCTTGCCCACAGACTTTAAATCTCCAATAATTCGGACCTTGTCCTGTGGCAGTAGTTGAGAATAAACTTGAATCTGCCCTACCTGAATGTGGGTACAGAGTCAGATGAATGCTTGGAAGCTAATAATGTTATAACAATTGTACAAATCAGTGTAATCTGTGGGAATTTGTTATGATTTTTTACCTGTGTTTCAATGAGAGCAGCTGAGGCGGCTGTATCCCCGGTGAGCATAGCGAGTTGAATTCCTAATTTCTGTATTGGTAACAAACAGAACATCTTATTCATACAGAGCATACTTTCAAACTACTCACTGTGTACACTTGTGCCTTACCGTGTTACTACTATTAAAGGTGGGTGCAAATTAATAAGTATCAGTGAAACGAAGAAAGAAGGTCGTGCTTGCAAAACCAGAATGGAATGTCCGCTTTTTTTTAACTGTTGACTTTGCGTAAAAACTGATGAGTATTTATGTAACTAAGGATGAAGAGCGAACTTGCAAGGTAATTTGCAGGTTTGATCTTCGAATCGTGGTTGTTGACTCTGCGTAAAAACTGATGAGTATTTATGCAACTAAGGATGAAGAGCGAACTTGCAAGGTTGATCTTCAAATGCTGGTTGCATAATATGCAGGTTTGATCTTCGAATCGTTGTTGCATCGTATATGAAAAAGTAATTAAATAGTATGTAAATTTGGTTAAGTGATGATTTTTAGTTAGAGGTTTATTTTACAGCCTAATATGATGTACAAATTTCTCTTTTTATTATCAAATTTGAAATTTTGGTCATGTCTACTTAAATAAAAAATTTAAATTAAAAAAATTAAAAAAAATGCATATGAAGAAATTGGATCCCTCTCAGCTCATATTAGATCTATTTTTAAAATGGATCTATCATAGTATTTAGTTTAAAATATATATATAATAAAATTGTGTCTATTATTTAAGAAGAATAAATTAAAGTTATCAATTTAATGTCATACCCAAAATGAACCAACAAAATAAAAAAATAATTTACGTTTTTAAGTCTCAAACGAGGACTCTAACTTAAGAAAGTAACCTAAATCATGAAAACAAAGCAAGATGCTCACTGAGATGTATTATCCTCAAGTTAAGTGACAAGTTCTTAATGTCATGTATTTAATCATTATTATTATCCAATTTTAAGGTCACAGCCAAGCCAGACACCACATTGGTGTATGAGACCCCTTTATTTGTGGGAGAAGGGACCCATCAATTGCTAAGTCTACGAAGGCATACATACTCAGTGTATGAGACCCCTTTATTTGTGGGGCAAGGGACCCATCAATTGCTAAGTCTAGGAAAACATACATACTCTACCCCCCTCTAGTGTATCAGACCCCTTTGTTTGTGGGACAAGGGACCCATCAACTTCTAAGTCTATGAAGGCATGCATACTCTACCCGCCTCTGGTTTAGAACCTGTCTCCACCACATTGGTGTATGAGACCCCTTTGTTTGTGGGACAAAGGACCCACTAATTGCTAAGTCTACAAAGGCATACATACTCTACCCCCCTCTGGTTTAGAACCTGTGACCTCTTAGGAGGAAATGCATGCTCTTAACCATTAGGCCCACTCAAAATGTATTATTTCAATAATACAAGTCTAAGCATTTTAATAATATAAGTTATTGTTTAAATTTTATTATTAATTTTTTCAAAATTAGATTAGAATTGTGTATTGAATTAAGTAGTAATATTTATGATTTTGTATTAAGTAGTTTTAAATATAATAGTTACTATTGATTTATTATTGGGAAAATCATAATGACAACAAAAGCACAAGTGTTTTATGTATAGGACTATATGACTATGCAGAGAAACTTAGTATATAGTTTCATATTATGCCTTTGATAAAGAGTATTAGCATTGAGCAAAAATAGAGAAGCAAAAAACATGAACCTATGCATGAAAAGTTGAAGGAGAGTCTTGAGGCATGTCTTTAGGGTTTCCATCATCCTCCTTTGTAGCTATAAACTACAAACTAACAATTTTCTTTGCAAGAAGGGTAACCTTATGATCTAAAGTTTTGACTTATAGTTGAACGGCATCTATATAGAGAAGAATTTATTGTTGTGCTTCACTTTTCTCCATAAGCACTTTCCCTATCACTGTGTTTATTTTATAATAGAGATCCATTGTATGTAAGTATCTGGTATTTCTGTTACACATTTTAACCTATGATTATATGTGTCTAGGACCCACTTCCCCACATCTTCCTCTATATTTCCATTATGAAGGTAACTCATCTCCACTCGAGCTTCAACCTCAACAACATTGATCTTGACTTTGGATTTGTAAGGATAAGTTTCCAAGAGAGGGAAACAATGGCCTTTGCACCCCTGTTAACTCTGCAAGATGGGTTGGTTGCGGCACCCTTAGCAACCATGGTGACTACAACTAGTACTAGTTTTAGGCACTATGGCAAACAAGAGTGACCAACTAGGAAAGGAAAGGCAAAGAACAAGAGGGAGAAACCTCAATAAGGACATTCCAAACCAAGACTCGACAAGAGGAAGTTGTAGAGAATAATCAGAGGAAAGGAAGTTGGAAAGAGAAAGGAACAAGCCAGCTTGGGAAAGAGAAACACTCGAAAATAGGCCACCAAAAAAGCTTGAATTAGGAAACATACATAGAGGATTAAATTGAAACTAACCTATAAAACAATCTTATAGAGAGAGCAGAGGCGTTGTGTCTACAAGGTGAGAATCCAAGCTTTTTATAGCCATAAAACATTCCATCTATGGCCATAGTGGTAGTGGTGGGACAAGCTAGAAAGGGAAGCCTCAAATCATAAGCCAAGTCGGAAGGAAATAGCGCTTGAATCTCCATTATGGTTCAAGGTTTCCAACTCACCTTCATAATTTGTTGCATGCTATGGAGATGTTGTCACCATGGCACCTATTGCGGCATCAGGACGAAGAGCTAGCAATTATTCAATGATTGCATTGTGAAAGCAAATCATGTCACATACCCCATCCAAAGTTAATCTTTTTCTATTATTAAAGCAAAATAAAATATTTTTATTTTTATTTATTATCAATATCTTAAAATTTTATTAATAATTTAAATAAAATCATTTATAGAACATATTTTTAATTATTTAATTTTTTAATTTGTAATTAAATAAAATTTGTAATATTGTTTTATTATTATTTATTATTAAAAAAAATATTTATAAAATATTTCTTTCTTCTAGATTGAATACCTAGAATCCCAACTTGGTGTAAATCAAGAAAATTAGATATGAAAGGTTGTGAGAAATAACTACATAAAAGGAAGAAATAAGCAAAGTGTGGATTGTTATCTAATTCTTAAACTATTGCAGATATTCCATTGGATAGTTTGTCACAATAGATCTAATAAAAATATACTAAAATCTGAAATCTATATACTATACGGGTTATTTTTCCTTAAATTTCAGGATTTTTCAAATTATTTATTTTTGTTTATGCGTGAAATATATAAAATGTGAATAATAGAGCACATATAAAACAATAATTCACAAACCACAACACTACAGTCAAGATATGACCTAGAAAACCATTTCGAGAGAAAACTCAACTAGAAGGTGAGGTTGTTTTGCTCTCTCTTTCTCTAAATGGAAATTGTGCAAATACAAAGGAGTAAGATATGTGGCCCATGAGCTACTATAGAAGAAACCCTCTATATTTTTCCCTCTCTCTATCCATTATGAGCCACTCTACTCTACTATGGAACAAAATGCATTAGACTAGAATCAAATCCATTTTCCTCCTAGTGGTATGGCTATAACACAATATGATAGCCAACCAAGGGTTAAATTTGACCCACTCAACCCTCAATATGAGTTACAACTAAATCCTTACAGAGTTTTCTTCAAAGTTCCCACATGGCTAGCCCCCTTTTCCATGAGTAATGAGGGTTGACGTGGCATCCTCTCGAATTATGGTGGTCAACCACAATAGGTCAACTTTTGAGAGGCATAACTTTTGCATCTAAAATCCAACTGACATAATTTGTGCACCTTTGTAAAGGTATTTTAGTGTACAATAGTAGGTCCAGGGGGTGCTAGACTTGAGCAACAAACTTTTCCATCCGCCCCCGCCCCCACCCCCGCCCCGCAACTCCCAAACAAAATAATGTCATTTAAAACCTCAAACTGGCCACAAAAGTTTTCTGACCCCAATTCTCCAAACTAGGTCTCACTGTTAAAACTTATCCCTAAGGTGATTCTCTAATTTTTCCACCCTATAGCATCAATATGGATGAAATACAATATAATGAAATAAATGCATAAGTATGGTGATAGAATGAGCCTAAGCATTATCTCCCACCTTTTCTAATATATCAAAGGGACCATATATTTCAAATCCTTGATTTTCTTACGAGGGCTCTATAGCCTCTCCTTGTTTAATTATAACCATACTTTGTCTCCCGCATTGAATAAATTGTCTATTCTATGTTGATCATGCCTAGATTTGCACTTTTCCTATGACTTATTTAGTCTCTTGTACTTGCAGATGGATTTGCCTAATTTTCTCCACAAATTTCTCTACCTTTAAAGCACCCTTTGTGAGATCCTACCTCACTCCTCCTTACTAACCATATACAATATCCAAATGTGAAAGTGGTAAGTATCCAAAAACAAGTTTAAAATGGAGACTTACCAGTAGAAGTTTAGACTACTCTATTATAAGAGTGTTGTGTATATGCCAAATTTTCATCCCAAGTCTTTGGATGCTTCTCATTGTAACCACTCAAATGCTGCACCAAAGTCATGTTGGCTACTTCTATTTTCCATAAGTCATGTTGGTTAAGTCATGTTCATCTTATCCCATAACATAGTCCAAAATGCAATGAGAAATCTTGTGTCCCTATCTAAAATGACGATCCTTGATATCTCGAAGTGCATTCAGACCTATCCAAAGAACACATTTTTGGATTATTTTCTATTTATGGTCATTTTACAAGGCATGAAAACAAACATCTTGTTGAACTTGTCAACTACCACATACAAGTAATTATGTCCCTTCCTAGTTATTAGTAAAACTCCCACAAAGTTCATGGAAATGTTTTCCCATGGATGAGTGGGTACAGGTAAGGAATAATATAGATCATGTTTCCTAATACTAAGCTTGATGGTACAGCAAAACAAACATCCTTTTATGAACCTAGCTACATATTCTTACATCCTAGGCTGATACACATGCCTCCATAAGTGGGTCACATTCTTCCCTATATCAAAATTACTTGCAACATTGAAGGTGTGAGCCTCTCCCGTTAGTTGTAGTCACTCACCTTTAGGAACACATAACGTGTCTAGTTTGTAAAGTAACCCTTTCTAGAGATGATAGTTAATTGTGATATCACCATTGTGCACATGACTCTACCTTTAAAATTGTTGAAACACCTCCTTGAAGTCTTCATCCTCTGTATATGTGTCTTTGTATGCATCATGGGTGAAAGGATCCATCTACATCATAGTTTCCAAGATTGTGATATTTTATATGAGTTGTCTTGAAAGCATGTCGGCCAACTTGTTTGTGTTTTCCTTCATGTACTTTATCACTAAATGAAATAGTTGTAAAAACCCCATCCACTTGTAATTCTTGATTTTTTATAAATTTTTTTGGGACTACAGGTGCTATAACAATGGTGATCTATGTGGATTATTGTCTCCTTTCCCATCAGATAGTGTTTCCAATTTTTTATAACTTATACCAAGGCATAGAACTTCATGTCTAAAGTAGGCTAATTAAGAATTACCTCATGAAATACTTCAAAATTATAGCATACAATCCTTCCTCCCTGCACCAACTCCACTTACATAGTATGCCCACTTGCATCTATTTCCACTTCAAAAGGTTGTTACAAGTTTGGCAATGCAAAAACTAGTGCTTGATTGATTTTATTCTTTAACTCCACACTAAAAACTCTTGTTACTCATTTTTATGGCATGGATTAGTGCTTCTACCACAAAAAATGGGGCTATGAATTCCCTCAAGTATTGTGCTTCACCAATGTATCTCTTGACCTCAAAAACATTGGTAGGCACCAAACACTTCATGATGGCCTCTATGTTGGCAAGATCTATCTTCAGCTCTCCTCCACCAATCACATATCTTAAATACACCAAAGAGTATTTATCAAACCCACATTTCTTATGATTTTCCAATATTTGGTGCTTCTTCAATGTCTTTAGAACATGCATTAAATGTGAGATGTGTTCCTCGCAAGTAGCATTATATATTAGTATATCATCTAAATACACATTAACAAATGAATCGAAATATGGGTGCAGTATACCATTCGTTAATCTAATGAACATAGTTGGTACATTACATAAACCAAATGGCGTGACCAACCACTCATACAAATATTGTCTAGCTTTGAAGGTTGTTTTCCATATATTATTCTCTAACTCAAACTCAATAACACCTCGTTTTAAGTCTAACTTATTGAAGTATTTTGTTTGTTGCAACTAATCCAATAGATCATCTATCCTTGCTAGGGGTAACTTGTTCTTGCCCGTAATTTTGTTTAATGCAATGTAATTAATGCATATTCACTAATCTCGTCCTACTTTTGTATAATTATGATGGGTGACCTGCATGATGAGGTGCTTGGTCAAATAACACCTTACTCCAGCAGTGATCTGGGTTGTGAGAGGAATGAGACTGAATATCAATAATAGAATATGTCACAAGGGTATAGAAAATAATTTATAGGAAATATAAATAATAGAATAAATCACAAATGCATAGAAAATAATGTACACGAAATAATAATATGAAAATAACTTAATTCTTTGTATGAAATGGTAAAAATTTCATTAGACTACTTGGTGAGAAACTTCATGGCTTTTAAAATGGTGACGGCTCATATTCATATTATTGTGGGTGCCTTTTTACCTAGAGGCGGGAGCTTTCATTATATTTCATATACCATGGCTTACAAAAAACCATGGGTGAATACCACAAATCACTATAGTAAAAATTATTGAATGGTTTTATATGGTAAAAGCTAATTGTACAATTAGATTTTTATATTGTTTTCTTCCACCTTTCAAGTACCATGAGTGGATACTATGATTTACCAAAACCATGGGCTTGTAAACCACCAATAGTAGAAAACAATTATTCGTTGTGATTCACTAACATCCACTTAGATCAATCCTCCCCCCTTACGAAGAAATGGTCTCCATTGCATCAAGTTCCCTCGTCGAATGGGGAATTTTTTGTTGAATTGAGCACCTGGTGAGCCACCTACCTCAGTGAAAAAGTTTCCCTACTTTGACAACCTCATAGATTTGTATGCTCAGTTAGTGGATATCCTTTGGCTTTATGTCCATGATTAATCCATTGTAGCAAAAAACTTGTGTGGACCTGATATTGGTCATGCTATTGTTTGTACTTGCCATTGGCTTTTTGCATAACATCATGAACCTATTATCATAAGTGATGGATCCATTCAACAACTTTGGCTCCTCGATTTTCTTTGACCTAAGCATGGGAGGACTTTTTTAGTGAAGATGCAATCAAAAGAGTGACATCCATGGGGGTTTTAGTTGGAACCCCAAACATGTTTGAAAAGAGCTATGGCCAATAGAGTTTTGGAGAGCTCTATTATAGTCATTTTTAGCATATGGAGGTATATCATCCCATATACATGGATGTTTGACCTAGAAGTGTAGAGGCACCCTTGAAGCTAAGGTGGATATGTTTATGGACCCTTCTAAAGGCTTGTCTACATGTTTTTGTTCTACATAGAGAGGTTGTGTTGAAGTTGTGTTGGTTGTAGTGACCTTTTGTTCTCCTTGTAGTTGAACCATGAAAAGCAGAAACTTGGAAGAGTAAGAGACTACTTGTTGGCATTGTTTTTCCAATATTAATGGATTTCTCATAGTTGGAACTGCCTCTGGCATCATTTAGAGATAATTTCCTAGAGTAACAATGACACTACAAGGTCAAGACTCATAACCAGTGTATTCTTTCCACATATAAGGTTGTCCTAGAAGAACATCACAAACTTTGAGTGGGGCAACATTACACAATACCTCAACTTTGAAGGGCTTGATGTCGTAGGACAAGCAACATTGTTGGCTAACATGGATGTATTATTCATAGCTCAACCAATTAATGGTGTATAGTATAGGGTGTGGCACTTTCATAAACATCAATATCCTGGTGAACTCAACTGAAATTAGGTTCTTCTAGCTCCCACTGCCAACAATGAAATGTAGTGGGGTCCCCTTTACTCACACATGTGAATAGAAGAGGTGTTCCCCCTCCTCATGCTTCTCTAACTCTTTTGGTTAGATATTCGTAGTTATAATGGTAGCATTGGGTTCTGCATTGATAATCATTTTTCTTTTATCCTCTTTTGAATTAGAATATGAGTTAGAGACTCGTTTTTACTCTTTAAGCTCAGCCAACAGTGATTGTTTCAAGAGGCATTCATTAGTGTTGTTCTAGGAGCTTTTTTGGAAATCACGTCATTTTCTAGTGTCCTTCTTTAACTTCCCATTACCTTTCTTTTTCTGTGACTTGGGATATTTATATTGAGTTCTATCCTCACTTTATCCCTTGTTCTCTAAGTTAGGGCCTCATTTTCCAAGTTTTTGTGCAGTGTATTTACAGACCCAAACTCTCACTTATTCCTTTGCTTCAATTTTTATTCAAGTTTGATAGCATATCGATAAGTGGCTCCTAGTCTCCATCTCCATCTGGATGTACCTATGTAGGCCACTATAGTACTTAAAACCCAGGTTCCACTCATAGTCTTTGATACCTAGCTTCGAGCACAAGGTATGGAAAATGTTATTGTACTCACGCACTAACTAGTCTTTCTCATGGCGCAAAGTTGTCATCCCATGTACGCGGTGGAATTCCTCCTTGAGGGCGTCAAAAAAAGTAGCGTAAGCAGGGTCTTCATTCAATATGCTAAACATGTCTTGATTGTGTCTCTCTTAGTTACCTTCCCACCAATCTTTGACATGGGGAAGGGCTCTTAGGAGTGCGAAGGTGATATTCTCATTATTGGAAAAAATTTGGAAGAAGTAATAGCTCTAATAGATTTAACCATTTCTCCAAAGCATTTGTATCTATTTTTCCTTCAAATAATTGGATATCAAAATTAATGGGAATAAGAAAAAAATTTGGAGGGTGTTGATCACAGCATCAACACTTTGCTATGATTGAGACTCAATCAAATGGATCCCTATATGAATATATCTCCAAGTGGAGCGATGGCTCTAAAATTCAAACCACTAAGTCTCCATCTATATAAGAGAATATCTTCACTTTGCAGCGAACACAAATCCAAATGCAAAAGAACAACCTTATTATATCTAAAGACTAGAAACTCAAAATTGAGACCCAATTTCTATCTTTGAAGACCATGATCCAAGTCTAACCTTTGTGATGGGAGAAATCCTAATGCTTATAATTGTGATTCTATTACAAATGATCCAAGTGAAGATCTAGACCCAACCCTCTCTTCTGATCCAAACCATAGGAAGTTGGACTAGTTAGTGAAGCAAGTTACTCAACAATTTATCTAGTAGTAGAACCACTAGCATCTGGCTCCATGTTGCTATCTTTGCTTCTATGGTTTGGGAGAGACAATCTACATGTGAGACACTCATTATATAGAGACATTTATTATGGAATGTGTGGAAAGTAATTTCATACTCCTAATCAAAAGGAAATGGTGTTGTATGACACAGTGGACATTGTGAACCGGCCTATGTTCCTTGTATAACATGCACCCCATTGATAATTGTGTTTCATGTACAACACACAATTTTATTCAAAGAACTCAAAATAATTGAGTCTTCACAGAATCAGAGTTCATTGATAACTGGCTTGACAAGACCAGCATAATTGGGTCTTCATGGCATTAGAATTCATGGATGGTTGGCTCAACAATGCCCCTTTGCTTAAAAACTTAAATATACTAGCACAACCATATTAATAAATGTGGTTGATATATGTCATAAGTGTCAGCTTATTTTAACATTAAAATGCTTATCCTACTTATCCTATTTTTTAAAATACTTATCCTACTTACACATATTCAAGCTTATGCCACTTTCATAATGATGAAAATAGAGACAATCACTCTCACATGACAACCTCCCGCTCAAAAGTTGGTATGTCTCACATGACACCTTCGGCTCAGAAGTGGGTATGATGAGTAGAAACAGGTATGTCTCACATGACACCTCCCTCTCAAAAGTGGGTATGATGAGTAGAAACGGGTATGTCTCACATGACACCTCCCACTCAAAAGTAGGCATGATGAGTAGAAACGTGAATGCACACCTCAATCCCCACCTCAAAAATGTATACAAATATTAAAGTGTGAAAATATATCACAATCATTATGCTAAACCCATACCCCACCATGATGAAAGTAAGCATGTCAATGTGCAAATAAAAACCCTAATTCAACACTTAATTCACTTTTACATTAAAATATATATATATATATATATATTAAATTATACCTTCAAAAAAACACTAACTTCATTATTCCTCTTTATATATTAGAAATAATAAAATTACATTTCTAATAAAATAAATAAATATAATATATATAATAACCTCCTTGTTGTTTCCTGTGCCAGAATGCATTCAGCTCTTCTGAGCAACGTTCATCTTCTATTTGCTTCTTTATTTCCTAAACTTTTCTTTTGACTTAAGGAAGCTTTAGCTGTTCTTCTACCTTCAATGTATACTTTAGATCTTTTAGATCTATCAATTTTGCTTCAGCTTTGTCCAGCTCTTGGACCGTCTCGATCATAGTAGAAACTCTGGGATTTGAGATATAAGGCATCTCAATCCTCTTTGTTGTTCCCCTTGATGTAGGAACAATGATGAAGTAACCAGCTTTGTTTTCTTTTAATCTGGTTGATCCATGAGGCTCAACTGCTGCTAGGAAAATATTTCCTAGGATGCAATCAACTAGTATTTCTGCAACTGCAAATGTAAAATTTATACAATGATGATCAAAACAAATGCTTTTGGAACTTCATAGTTAAGCGTTTTGTTGCCTAAGCCAACAACTTTTCTTTTTGCAGAGACCCAATATTTTGCTGGAATAGCTTTCTTATTCAAAATATTTACATCAGCACCAGAGTCTATGAGTGTTGTTAATGCAAACATTTCTCCCTGTATAAAAATATTCACTTTAACATGGTTTTGTTGATATGCAATGGCAATAATTCTCATCTCTTGAAATCCAAAAACAGGATCTTTCTCCCTTCAATGATTTCAATATTAGAATTCTTAGAATATTCTTCTATATCCCATGGATGAGAAGTCTCCTTTCTAGCTTGCTTTCCCTTTTCTATTTCAGCTAGCTAAGATTTCAAAGCAGAGATTTCTAATTTGATGTTATGAATTTCTCTACTTACCTCCCCCAAGGTGAGTGAACACACCTTGCCCAGTTTCTCCTGATGCCTCTGAAAAGATCTGGTATTTCTTTCAAAGGAAGCATCAACAAATAAAGGCTTTTTATTTGGATCTTTGGAAGAAATGGAACACAACTGGTCCATAAATGCTTCTGTAAGCCTATTCTTCATCTGTTTGTCTTCCATTGCACGGATTTGAGAAAGGATTTTTATTTCTTCTTCTTTTGTAGCGGCCATCGTTGTTTTTCTTTAGGTGTTGGTGAATAGGATTCTTCAATACTAGGATCACTATAGAATTCAAAATCAGAGTACATATGGCAAGCACATTTTGCTGATTCTGAGCAAGAGAAACACTGTTCTAAGCATGAACAGGTTGCATATAGGCTTGTAACTCTTCTACAAAAGAGTTGTCTAAAGAACTGTAGGAGTCAAGGGACTCTTCAATTTGCTGCTGTTGGATTTGATCTTTAATTACTACATTAGGGCAGCGTTCTGTCCTATGAGAGCGAGTTCCACACTTTAAGCATTGTATCGGTCCTTCTATTTTGACAGTTTTGCCTCTCTGGAATAGGGCTTGTGATTTTTTGCCTCTATTATTCTTTGATTCGTCTCCTTCTAGACATTTGGTTGAAGTGTGTCCAGTTTTTCCACATAACTAGAAAGTAAGCTTGTTCCATTTTTCTTGCTTAGATGTATGTAGATGAATATCAGAGGGTTTGTAATAGTGTGTCCGAGGGACATACCTGTAATACCCTTCCCTGGCTATAGAAGAACCTTTAGGTCTATGAGAAGGCTTTCTTTGATACTTGCTGAATTTAGCAGTCTGTTTGTATTGCTTTTTGGTTCTTTTCTTAGCTTTCCTTTTTTGAACCAAAGGATCATCAATTGTAGGTCCATATTTACTGCAAATGGACTTTCTGTCTAGAAGATTGGAAAGTTTTTACCAATGCCGAGCACACTGATACGCAAACTTCTCAAATCTCTAAGACTCTAAGACTCAACTCCAACCCTGAATGCCTCAACAATGAGCCTTACTCTCCATTTATAGGAAAAGGGATGGGACAAACATTACTATAGGGCATCTAACAAAGGGATGGAATCCTTGCTTTCGGGTAACAATGAGGTGACATCCGCACAAATATTCCAAGTCCAGAAAAGTAAATCTTACGGAAAATAAGCTAACTGCATAATTAACATAGTGGATGCTTTTGTACAGCGAAGCCCACGAGAAAAGTTGGCCACAATTGAGTCCCTATGACTGGACATCTAGATTACACTGTTGGATACTTTTATTGGTTAAGCCCATGAAAACCATCAAAATACAGTAATTTCAGGGAATCTATACTTTTTATATAGTAGTTCATCCCATGCTTTAGTAAAAATTCTCCGGACAATCATGGGTTTCCCTAAAATGACTTTATATTTCACTTTGGTTAATACAAGCCACTCATAATGCCTGGCCATGTATTCTTTTAAGGTCTTATTTTCATCATGAAAAGGTGACCATTCTCTTGCCATCATTTCATTGACAGTTTTATAAGGAAAATGAAAGCAATCTCTGATATTGTACTCAAAGCCACAATATGGATTAGGATATTTAAAACAAGCAAAAGGTCTAATCCCTCCATCCAGATTTGGCCCTATTCCAAATGATTGCAAAAATCCTGTTGTAATGGAAATGCATAAGTTCTTCACTTTAAAGAATGGTTGCCTAAAATTCCAAATAAGTTCCAAATGGATGAAATCCATGTTAAATTGGGATTTATTTACTCCTCCAGATGCAGAATAGTTTGGCCTCAGTTATAATATTGAAGAAAAAATTAAGTTATCTCAGGATTGGAAACATTACATGGAAGTAACAAACTCCTGGATTTCTTTCTATGAATGGAAACGTGAAGTTCATTCTGAAAATGTATTGATGACTGGAACATCATCTTCCTCAAACACCAAACATTCCTGGACTGCTTTAGATGGCAGCAAAGTGGAGACACCATCTACCTTTCCTCCATATAGAGGTATCATCATTGGTGAAAACCAAAATACAGCAAAGGCAATTCCTCTGGTTCAAAAGGATGATAATGCTTTGGGAATAGATGGTAGCATTCAGAAAGCCAGTGAACAGATCAACTGGACTAACACTGCAATCAAAGGCCTAGAAATAAACACAGCAAAGTCTGCTGAAGTAAGAGAACAGTTTGATATTGTTCAAGTTTCTATAAATGAGGTAAACAGAAGCCTCAATGATGTATAGTACTCTTCATCTGTTGTTAGATCATATGACAAAGAATTCTTGAATAAAATTGAAGAAGTAGAGGAAAAAATAGTAGACTACATTCGTACTACAAAAAGTTTATTAACTGGTTTAATTGAAAAGGAAAAAAAAATGAATTTGTCTAAAATTGATAAACTAGTTCCTACTTCCTTTCTATATAAAAGAAATATCAAGATTCAAGATCCTGTCAAACCTGTTGACAGATTTCTGGCATTATTTCCAAAAGAAGTAGCTCAATCTTCTGCTGAAAAATCAGAGGCTACAGAGAAAATCACAATTGCTTCCTTATTCAAGGAAGAAGAAGAACAGAAAGAATCTGAATCTTAGATTCTCCCTATTTATGAACCTTTGGAACGTAGGTTCAGTGAATATCCTTCTCCTGATATAGAAGGCAAAGGAAAGCTCCCAAAATCACACACTTTCTTTCCCGAGTCAAATCATGAATGGAACATTGACAATTTGAGTGTTGGTCAGATTAGGCAATTGCTTGACATGATGTTTACAAATTATAAACTTATGTGTCTCAGAGGTAAAATTGAAATAGAAACTTGCAAAACCATTATTCAGTGTTTCATAGGAACACTACTCAGGTGGTGGGAAACAAAATCATCTCCAACATTATTGGCAAAAATGGAAGATGAAGTTCTCAAAGATGAAGTAGGAGATGTAATACACAACACAGATGGCACAACAACAAGCAACATGATTGGTGCTCTAACTTCCATGATATTAGAGCACTGGTGTGGTTGTGAAACAAAAATTGCAGACAAACATGAAGTCATTCTGATGAATCTCAAATGCCAAAAAATGTCGCAGTTTGAAGACTTTCATCGCGACTGGATACAACAAATCTATGAAGTGAAAGATTCAAAAAATCTATTATGGAAACAGGTATATCTTGCTGCTCTTCCATCTAGATTTGTTGACTACATCAGGTTGCAAGAAATATTTCAGTTGCCTTTTGAATCATACACTTGGGGAGAGATTTATTCTCATATCACCAAGACTTTAGTGAGTCTGTGTACAAGTTCCAAAGTGAACAGATCATTGGAAAAACTTTCCAAGCTTCCAGACAGAAAGTCCATTTGCAATAAATATGGACTTACAATTGATGATCCTTTGGTTCGAAAAAGAAAATTTAAGAAAATAACCAACAAGCAATACAAACAGACTGCTAAATTCAGCAAGTATCAAAGAAAGCCTTCTCATAGGCCTAAAGGTTCTTCTATAGCTAGGAAAGGGTATTACAAGTATGTCCCTCGGACACACTATTACAAACCCTCTGATATTCATCTACATACATCTAAGCAAGAAAAATAGAACAAGCTTACTTGTTGGTTATGTGTAAAAACTGGACACACTTTAACTAAATGTCCAGAAGGTGAAGAATCAAAGAAGAACAGAGGCAAAAATTCACAAGCCATATTCCAGAAAGGAAAAATTGTTAAAACAGAGGGACCGATACAATGCTTAAAGTGTGGAACTCGCTCTCATAGGACAGAACACTGCCCTAATGTAGTAATTAAAGGTCTAATCCAGCAGCAGCAAATTGAAGGGTCCCTTGACTCCTACGGTTCTTCAAACAACTCTTTTGCAGAACAGTTACAAGCCTATATGAAACCTTGTTCATGCTCAGAACAGTCTTGCTCTTGCTCAGAATCAGAAAAATGTGCTTGTCATATGTATACTAACTCTGATTTTGAATTCTATAGTGATTCTAGTATTGAAGAATCCTATTCGCTAGCACCTAAAGAAAAAATATTGATGGCCACTACAAAATAAGAAGAAATAAAAATCCTCTCTCAAATCCATGCAATGGAAGACGGACAGATGAAGAATAAGCTTACAGAAGCATTTATGGACTATTTGCATTCTAGTTCTTCCTGTTGAGATTGCAACAAGATGATGGAGCTTAGTGAAAAGAGTCGCCTTCACTAAGTGGGCCCGCAGGCTATTTTTGGCGCAAGTCTATTTTTAGACTATGTCTATTTTTAGACATATGGATCATGTCTATGTTTATGGATGATTGATCAAGTTGGGAAAAATAGATGGACTTCTATTTTTGATGAAAGTGTGAGTGATCACAGTGTGAGTGATCAAGTCTATTTTTAGACTGGCTGTCAAAAATAGAAAAGTCAAATATTATTATCTCACAATAATATTTGGACTATAAACTTAATCTTATTCTCTTGGAGCACTTCAGTTTGAGCTACGGAAGTGGCACATGCAGCTGTCAGAAGGAAATTCGTTTTTCTTATGAGTCAGTTGAGTTGTTGCATGCATGACTTCAGTTAGAACTCAAGTGAGTTGAGTTTAGTGGACTGGAGGTACAGTTGATGGAGTTGTGTTCAGTTTAACTTAGTTAAACTGGTTGTAGTTAGTCTAACTGCAGATAGACTAATGATGAGTTGTTAAACTAATTATTAACTCATAATACAACTAAAGAATACATCAGTTAACTCAGTTGCATGTCAGTGCATGTTCAGTTCAACAGGGACAGGTGGTAGAGAATCAGATTGCTATCAGTTGTGACTATAGTTGTGCACCAGATCTTGCACAATCAAAGGATTGAGTATGCCAATGAGTTTGCTCACGTATTTGGCCCGCATTTTAGCCTTTGCTCACGTCCACAAAGAGTGAGTGACTATTTTGCAGGTGAAAATCGAGTTTGGGAAGCAATTCTCATCAGTTCTTGAGCAGGTATTGAGCAGTGGAGGCAGGCAAGCAGTGGAAGAGATTTGGAGATCAGATCTGAGCTGTATTGTGTGTAACAGAGGTGGAGATACTTGTGAGAAGTATTATGCTGTGTAATGTTACATGACTCAATCATTAATATACAGATAGTGTGGGGTTTTTTGCGAGATGTTTTCCCCGTGATACATACTGTGTTAATGTGTGAATGCTCTTGATGTTTTATTGTTATTGATGCTGCTATATTCTTGATCAACGTAGAGGAGATTATGTATTATACATGTTCCGCTTAAATTGTATGATCAGGATAATCTCTGTTGAATATGTGTTAAATTATTCAAAATTTCTACATGGTATCAGAGCTAGATAATTGTAGAAAAAAAAAATTTCTACATGGTATCAGAGCAGCTTGATTTGTAGAAGAGATTTTTACAGGATATCAAGCAAGGGTTGATCGGAAGCAGTTGAGTTGGTTGCTGGTGGAATTCGAATTTGCAGTAGTGTTGTTGAAATGTCTTTCAACGGATTGCAAATGTTATTCCAAAGCAAGAGCGACCTGGCGCTCAAGGATAAACTCAGTAACAATAAAGGTGAGAATGGATCTTCATCAAAGGTATCTGATGAAGAGAATTGTGCTTTGGCTGCCAAAGCAAAGAAAGGGAAGAGCAAGAAAGCTTCTCAGTCTGGTGCGAAAGGCAAGAAGTAGGATATGTCCAAAGTGAAGTGTTTTCACTGTCACCAGCATGGACACTATGCCACAAATTGTCCGCAGAAGAAGAAGAACAAGCAAGCTGCTGGATTTGCAGGGGGAGAGGCTTTAGCTTCTCAGTTTGAGCTTGATTTTTCATTGATCGCATGCTTGGTTTCAAGTGTGATGGGATCAGTGTGGTTCCTGGACAGTGGTGCGTCTTTTCACATGACGGGAGATAGAGATTTGTTCTCTGATCTGGAGGACAAAGATCTTGGAGTGCACATCGAGATGGGCGATGATGGTAGATACAGTGCGACCGGTATCGGTACCATTTCCTTTGAGAGGGAGTCTGGTAAACCCTTTGTATTGAAGGAAGTCATGCATGTTCCAGGATTGAAGAAGAATCTCATCTCAGTGGCGATGTTAGAAGACAAGGGGTATGATGTTGTTTTCAGCGAGGGAAAGGCCTTCCTGCGCAGCAAGACAACTGGTGAGACCCGGAAGATAGGGGTTCGAGTGAGGAACCTTTATCAGTTGCATGTAGATGGATGCGCAGCAATGGCAGGCAAGGCAGAAGGATTGGTGAGCCGGGATGATGGCGAGTTGTGGCACAGGAGATTGGGTCACCTTCACCATGGAGCCTTGAAGATACTGCAGCATATCACTACAGGGCTTCCTAAAGGCACACTTGCGCAGTCAGATCAGTGCAAGGGGTGTACTTTGGGGAAGTTTGTGAAAGCCACCTTTCACGAGAAGGATAGTCGCGCCACGACGATCCTTGAGAGAATTCACACAGACGTGTGTGGACCTTTCTCAGTTGCTTCGACAGCAAAACACAGGTATTATGTGATTTTTGTTGATGATTTCTCTCGTAAGTGCTGGATCTTCTTCATGCAGAAGAAGAGCGAGACATATTCAAAGTTCTGTGAATTCAAAGCACTGGTCGAGAAGGAGTCGGGGAAGAAGGTGAAGGCTCTTAGGAGCGATAATGGTGGTGAATACATCTCGGACGAGTTCAAGGATTTCTGCAAGGCAGAAGGGATTCGTAGAGAGCTCATAGCTCCCCATAACCCACAGCAGAACGGGGTAGCTGAGCGGAAGAACAGAACGATTGTGGGTGCTGCACGGGCAATGTTGCATGATCAGGGCCTACCCCTTCACTTGTGGGCGGAAGCATGCAATACAGCAGTTTATGTGCAGAACCGTTGTCCTCATAGGATACTTGGCATGAGTACACCCGAGGAGGCTTATTCTGGTAAGAAGCCTGATCTTTCTCATTTGAGGATTTTTGGTGCTAACGTTTACATGCATGTGACGAAGGATGCCAGAAAGAAGTTGGAGCCGATTGCAGAGGTTGGGATATTTGTGGGGTACACTGATACGCCCCACAACTATCATGTGTATTTGCCAGACAGTGGTAAAACTGTTGTGCGACGGGATATAAAATTTCAGGAGGAGAAAGCCATGAAGTGTTCGCTTGAGAGGGAGCTACACTTGCATGCAGATGAGGAGCTATTAGTTCCTAAGGATGAGCTTCAGGACGTGGATCAGCCACATGACGAGGTTCATGGAGTGGAAGAGACCACTCATGCAGCGCCAACCATCAGAGGGCGAAAGCGCTTGACAGAAGCTGAGCGACTAGCTCAAGATGCAAAGAAAGTTGTAGGACCACCTACAGCCCAACGCAGGCAGAGACAGTCACCTGATCGGTACACTGCATACATGGCTCTTATGAGCAAGTGTGTTGTGACTGAGCCATCCTCTTTCGAGGAAGCTGTGGAGGATCCCGCATGGGTAGACGCCATGGTGGAAGAGTATGATTCTATTGTCAGAAACAGTGCATGGGAGATTGTTCCTAGACCGGAAGGGAAATCAGTGGTGGGTTCGAGATGGATCTACAAAGTTAAGCAGGCAGCTGACGGGAGTGTGGAGAAGTACAAGGCAAGATTTGTTGCCCGAGGCTTTTCACAGATTGAGGGGATCGATTATGAGGAGACCTTTGCACCTGTCGCAAGGTATTCTTCCATACAGACGATTCTTGCTCTCTCAGCACAGATGGGATGGCACATTCATCAGATGGATGTGAAGACTGCGTTCCTCAATGGAGTCATTGAGGAGGAGGTGTACATTGAGCAACCCGAAGGCTTTGAAGTCTTCAGCAGCGAGTCGCATGTGTGCAGGCTCAAGAGAGCGCTGTATGGGTTGAAGCAAGCACCACGTGCTTGGTACACACGGATAGACAGCTATTTCACAGGACTTGGATTCTCCAAGAGCGAGGCGGATCCGAACCTATACCAGATTGTGGTGGAGGGTAAGTTGCTTATCATTGTACTGTATGTTGATGATTTGATTCTAACGGGTGATGAGCTGTTGATACTATCATGCAAGAAGGATCTTGCTATAGAGTTTGAGATGAAGGACTTGGGCCTCCTTCACTATTTCCTAGGATTGGAAATATGGCAGCGCAGTGGTGGACTGTTTGTTTCTCAGGGCAAGTATGCTCGGGAGATACTGGAGAAGTTCAACATGCATGGCTGCAAGCCTGTTGATACTCCTCTTCCTGGAGGTTGGAGGAAGGAGGATGCCACTTCGGGAGTAGAAGTGGATGCCACTGTTTATCGACAGTTGGTGGGGTCGCTGATGTATTTGGTCAATACACGACCTGATATATGCTATGCAGTTAACGAACTTTCACAAGCTATGGTTAAGCCTACCAAGCTCTTCTGGAAGGCGGGCAAGCATGTATTGAGCCACTTGAGAGGCACATCGGGATATGGATCTTGGTACAGGCAGGAGGATGCAGAGTGGGTAGGGAGCCCAACGGACAGAAAGAGCACATCAAGAGGGGTCTTCAGTATCGGATCGACAGTAGTTTCTTGGTACAGCAGGAAGCAGAGATCTGTGTGGATGAGGATGATCCTGGTCGGGTTTTTCGGGTCCAAGCACATCAGGTACCATCATATCAGAGATTGTGTGCAGCGGAGGATCATGTTACTTTCGTACATTCCAACGGAGGATCAGGATGCTGATATTCTGACGAAGGCTCTCACCAGGAGCAAATTCGAGTACCACCGAGGCAGGATAGGGGTTGTTGATAATCCATATCTTGTCGAGAGGGAGTGTTGAGATTGCAACAAGATTATGGAGCTTAGTGAAAAGAGTCGCCTTCACTAAGTGGGCCCGCAGGCTATTTTTGGCGCAAGTCTATTTTTAGACTATGTCTATTTTTAGACATATGGATCATGTCTATGTTTATGGATGATTGATCAAGTTGGGAAAAATAGATGGACTTCTATTTTTGATGAAAGTGTGAGTGATCACAGTGTGAGTGATCAAGTCTATTTTTAGACTGGCTGTCAAAAATAGAAAAGTCAAATATTATTATCTCACAATAATATTTGGACTATAAACTTAATCTTATTCTCTTGGAGCACTTCAGTTTGAGCTACGGAAGTGGCACATGCAGCTGTCAGAAGGAAATTCGTTTTTCTTATGAGTCAGTTGAGTTGTTGCATGCATGACTTCAGTTAGAACTCAAGTGAGTTGAGTTTAGTGGACTGGAGGTACAGTTGATGGATTTGTGTTCAGTTTAACTTAGTTAAACTGGTTGTAGTTAGTCTAACTGCAGATAGACTAATGATGAGTTGTTAAACTAATTATTAACTCATAATACAACTAAAGAATACATCAGTTAACTCAGTTGCATGTCAGTGCATGTTCAGTTCAACAGGGACAGGTGGTAGAGAATCAGATTGCTATCAGTTGTGACTATAGTTGTGCACCAGATCTTGCACAATCAAAGGATTGAGTATGCCAATGAGTTTGCTCACGTATTTGGCCCGCATTTTAGCCTTTTCTCACGTCCACAAAGAGTGAGTGACTATTTTGCAGGTGAAAATCGAGTTTGGGAAGCAATTCTCATCAGTTCTTGAGCAGGTATTGAGCAGTGGAGGCAGGCAAGCAGTGGAAGAGATTTGGAGATCAGATCTGAGTTGTATTGTGTGTAACAGAGGTGGAGATACTTGTGAGAAGTATTATGCTGTGTAATGTTACATGACTCAATCATTAATATACAGATAGTGTGGGGTTTTTAGCGAGATGCTTTCCCCGTGATACATACTGTGTTAATGTGTGAATGCTCTTGATGTTTTATTGTTATTGATGCTGCTATATTCTTGATCAACGTAGAGGAGATTATGTATTATACATGTTCCGCTTAAATTGTATGATCAGGATAATCTCTGTTGAATATGTGTTAAATTATTCAAAATTTCTACACTTCCAAAGATCCAAATAAAAAGCCTTTATTTGTTGATGCTTCCTTTGAAAGAAATTCCAGATCTTTTCAAAGGCATCAGGAGAAACCAAAGAAGGTGTGTTCACTCACCTTGGGGGAGGTAAGTAGAGAAATTCATAACATCAAATCAGAAATATCTGCTTTGAAATCTTAGTTAGTTGAAATAGAAAAGGGAAAGCAAGCTTAAATAGGAAAGGGAAAGCAAGCTAGAAAGGAAACTTCTCATCCATGGGATACAGAAGAATATTCTAAGAATTCTAATATTGAAATCATTGAAGGGAGAAAAGATCCTGTTTTTGGATTTCAAGAGATGAGAATTCTTGCTATTGCAAATCAACAGCACCATGTTAAAGTGAATATTTTTATACAGGGAGAAATGCTTGCATTAACAGCACTCATAAACTCTGGTGTTGATGTAAAGATTTTGAATAAGAAAGTTATTCCAACAAAATATTGGGTCTTTGCAAAAAGAAAAGTTGTTGGCTTAGGTAACAAAACGCTTAACTATGAATTCCAAAAGCCTCCATTTGTTTTGATCATCATTGTATAAATTTGACATTTGCAGTTGCAGAAACTCCAGTTGATTGCATCCTAGGAAATATTTTCCTAGCAGCAGTTGAGCCTCATGGATCAACCAGATTAAAAGAAAACAAAGTTGGTTACTTCATCACAGTTCCTACATCAAGGGGAACAAAAAAGAGGATTGAGATGCCTTATATCTCAAATCCTAGAGTTTCTACTATGATCCAGACGGTCTAAGAGCTGGACAAAGCTGAAGCAAAATTGATAGATCTAAAAGATCTGAAGTCTACATTGAAGGTAGAAGAACAGCTAAAGCTTCCTCAAGTCAAAAGAAAAGTTGAGGAAATAAAGAAGCAAATAGAAGATGAATGTTGCTCAGAAGAGCTGAATACATTCTGGCACAGGAAACATCATACGGTCCAACTACCCTACAAGGATGGATATACATGCAAGCCCTGTAAAATTCGAGCTATTCCTATGAATAAGGAATACAGGGATCTATGTGAGAAAGAGATCAAACAGCTACTGGGTCGAAAACTCATCCGAGAATCCGACAGTCCATGAATTTGTAATGGATTCTATGTCAACAAGAGAGCAGAACAAATTAGAGGAATTCCAAGACTAGTGATAAACTAGAAACCTCTAACTTCTGTTCTTGCATATGATACCTATTATATCCCTCATAAAGGAGATCTAATGGGAAGGATAGCAGGAGAAAAAATATTTTCGAAGTTTGATCTGAAAGCTGGATTTTGGCAAGTTACCATCTCTGAAGAAGATAAGTTCAAAACTTCTTTCAGTATTCCTACAGGACACTGCGAGTGGAATGTCATGCCTTTCAGATTAAAGAATGCTCTGTCAAAATTCCAAAAGGTAATGGACAAGATGTTTAAGCCTTATTTTGATTGGCTTATTGTTTATATTGATGACATTCTGATATTCTCTAAGAATTTTCAAAACCATTTCAAGCACATCCATACTTCCGTATAGCTTGTACAAAGAAATGGTTTGGTCAAGAGCAAAAAGAAGATAGAAGTTTTTCAAACCTCTATCAGATTTCTTGGTCATACTATCTTTAATGGCCAAATAACTCTGTAGAAGCATGCACTTGAATTCTCTGATAAATTCCCAAATGTCATCACAAATAAAACGCAACTTCAAAGTTTTTGGGATGCTTAAATTATGTTAGTAACTTCTACCAGGATTGTGCCAAAGATATAAGTTTACTGAATCAAAAACTCAAGAAGGATCCATCCCAGTGGTCAGATCCACATACCAAAGCTGTCCAGAAAATCAAGGCAAAGGTAAAAACTCTACCTATTTTATATGTATTTGATGACAGTTCATTCAAGATTGTAGAGTCAGACACCAGCAACATAGGATGGGAAGGTATCCTCAAACGAAAGAAGGATGGCATTGAACAAATTGTCTAGTTTGCATCAGGCACCTGGAATCCTACAGAGCAAAACTATTCCACAACTGAAAAAGAGGTAAAGGTTGCATGGAATTGTATTAGTAAATTTTATATTCATTTGGTAAACAAGAAGTTTCTTATCAGAACAAATGCCTCAGCTTTGCAAAATGTTTTGAATAAAGATATAAAGAAACCAGGTGAAGCCAAATTTGCTAGATGGCAAGCCCTATTTGCCAATTTTGACTTTGAAATCGAGCATATCAAAGGTACAAAAAATTGTTTACCAGACTTTCTTAGCAGAGAATTCATCCAGCAACAAGAAGATTTAATGATCATTGTTACAAAATGGGACTAAAGTCAGAAACAAGAAGTTCTGCAAATAATACCAGATAACCAGGACTAGTCTGAATACAAAGAAAATTGGAAACCAACCTGGCAATTGAGAAATACCAAAGTGCTAGATGCAAACTTACAAGCACACACAAATATTTTGCATCTTGTACCAGAAAGAAAAATGTACCCAAAAGGAAGCAGATGGATACACGACATGATTTATACAAAAGCCAAAACAGATGCAGTATTTGCAAAAGATGCCCTCAAGAGAGATTTCTGTAATATCACATGCATCTAAACCCATGGAGGACTTCGTAGAGGAATCTATGAAAAATATTTATGCATCAATCGTATCAGGAACCCTGCATGGCTCATGCCAACATAGACTTCAGCATTATGGCTAGGTGGAGATCCCAAATTGATCTTTCTTGATATAGTTTATGACTTTTTATCCTATAAACAATTATGGTGGGATCTACTTAATGTAGATGATAAAGAAGAAACCCATTATACTAAATTAAAATTTAGTACAACTGGGATAATGCAAAGAAACCAGCAATGTGACTGGTTACAAAATGTTGGGTGTGGAGCATGGTTATTTAGAGGTCTTTATTTCAGCCAAATGTTTACCCCAGGAAGTTTGTACACCCCTCCACGCGGGGGGGGACTTGTCCCCCCCGCGGGGGTTCGGGGGGCCTATCCCCCCGGCTGAGGGGGTCTGTGGGCCAGCGGTCCCCCAGCGGGGGTTTCGGGGGCAGCGCCCCAAAAGCTAAAAACAGATGTAAAATTGCCTTGTAAAAGTATAGTAATTTCTAGTCAATCTGGGTCGTTCATTAGGAGGATGATCTAACGATATAACTTATGTTTAGTTTAGGGTCTTTTGCCCTAAAAGGCAACTCCTCTCTTTGTATGAGGGCATTGTAATGAGGCTGTGTAATCGATGTGTATTCTCTGGGCGAGAAACAGAGAGGTGAGACTGTGAGAGAAAACAGAGGATATTACAGCGAATCTATTGTAGGTTGTGTCTCTTCATTTTGCTGGATAATAGAAAGGAAGCATTGGTTGTTCAGGGTGGACGTAGCCCAAACTGGGTGAACCACATATATCTGTGTCTCTCTGGTTTTATGTGTTTTCTGTGTTTATATTTCTGCAATATTTTGTGTGTTCCATTGCTCCGTAATATATAATTTTCTAACAACTGGTATCAGAGCCGAAGGTCTATTTGGCTAACAAACTTGCAGGAGAGAAGGGTTCCTGGTTCGAGTGGGATCCATGGCGGAAGATGGTAAGTTTAGGGTCGAGAAATTTAACAGCCAAAACTTCTCGCTGTGGAAGATGCAGATGGAAGATTATCTGTATCAGAAAGATATGTACCTACCATTGGGCGGAAAAGCAAAGATACCGACGAGTATGATAGATGAAGAATGGAATCTTCTCGATAGAAAGGCATTCGAAACAGTACGGTTGTGCCTCGCAGCGTCGGTCGCCTTCAACATTTCGAAGGAAACAACAACAGAGAGTTTGATTAAGAAGTTGGCGAAACTATATGAAAAACCCTCAGCCTCAAAAAAGGTATTTCTTATGAAACGGTTATTTAATATGAATATGTCGGAAGGTGGATTTGTTGCAGAACATTTAAATTATTTTAATACTATTACAAGTCAGTTAAGTTCTGTAGAGGTAAACTTTGATGATGAAATTATAGCTCTGTTATTCTTGTGCTCATTGCCAGAAAGTTGGAATGGTTTAGTAATGGCCATTAGTAACTCTGTTTCTGGATCTAGTACTTTAAAGTTTGATGATGTTGTCGATGTTATCCCTAGCGAGGAAATGCGACGGAAAAGCTCCAGTGAGACATCGGGTAATGCTTTGAGTGTAGAGTCTAGGGGAAGAAAAATGGAAAGAGGAAAGAGCTCAAGATATCGCAATAAATCAAGGAAAGGCAAATCCAAGTCCAGATCGGGGATAATGTGCTAGAAATGCTTAAATAAAGGACACCTAAAGAAATATTGTAGATCTCGAAAGGGAAAAGAAGGAGATGCACAACAAGAAAACAATCATGAAGCAAATGTGACGGGTGAGGTGTTACAAGATGCTTTGATTCTTTCTTTCGAAAATATTATTGATTTCTAGGTGGTAGATTCAGGGGCCTCATTCCATGCCACACCTGATAAAAAATATTTTCATGATTATGTTCAAGGAGATTTTGGACAAGTCCGTTTGGGTGATGATAAACCCTGTAAAATTGTTGGAATGGGTAAGGTTCTTGTAAAACAGCAGAATGGAAACCAATGGCTACTAAAGGAGGTAAGGCATGTTCCAGATCTGAAGAAAAATCTAATTTCAACAAGGGAGTTAGACAGTAAAAGTTGTGTGACAACTTTCATAGATAAAGCTTGGAAGGTCACCAAAGGAGCCCTAATAATAGCAAATGGAGAAAAAGTCAGTACATTGTATTTATGCAATGGTATTTCTAACTCTGTTAATTCTTTAACTTCCAAAGGAGCAGATGCAGCATTATGGCATCATAGGCTCGGACACATGAGTGAGAAGGGGATGAAAATTCTTCACTCAAGGAATTTGCTGCCAGGTTTGAAGAATGTTGATTTGGACTTCTATGAGAATTGCATTTATGGAAAACAAAAGAGAGTCAGATTTCTTAGAGTTGGGAAAGAAAAGAAGAGCAAAAAATTAGAGCTTGTGCATACAGATGTATGGGGACCTGCTCAGGTATCATCTCTCGGTGGCTCTTGTTATTACATTACTTTTATTGATGATGCAACTAGAAAAACTTGGATTTATTGTATTAAGAATAAATCTGATGTATTTGATACTTTCAAAAAATGGAAAGCTTCGGTTGAGATTGAGACAAAAAAGAAATTGAAGTGTCTCATATCAGACAATGGAGGTGAATATTGCAGCAAAGAGTTTGATAGGTACTGTTCAAAGCATGGAATTCCCACAGAGAATACAGTTCCAAGAATACCACAAGAAAATGGTGTGTCATAACGGATGAACAGAACAATCATGGAGCGTGCAAGGTGCATGAGATTGCATGCAGGATTGCCTTTACAATTTTGGGCAGATGTTGTAGATACTGTTGTTTATCTAATAAACAAAGGGCCTTCAAGTTCCTTGGATGTTGGTGTTCCATAGGAAGCATGGACAGGTAAAAATGTAAACTACTCATTTTTATAGCCTTTTGAAGCCTTTTGGTTGTGAGGCCTTTGTCCATATTAATAAAGAAAATAGAACAAAGCTTGAGGCAAAGTCAAAGAAATGTACCTTTATTGAATATGGTGTTAATGATTTTGGTTATCGCTTATATGATTACGAAAATCACAAAATCATTAAGAGCAGAGATGTAATATTCAATGAAAAGGTCTTGTATAAAAATCAATTGCAGGAAAAGTTGCAGGAAAAGAAACAGGAAAAATAAAACAAGGAATACATAGTTCTTAATGAGATCACTGAAAAAGTAAAGGTGCCTGAAAATAATAATAATCAACAACCACAACAACAGCAACCACCACAACAGCAACAAGCACCCCAAACACCTGAAAGTGGTGTTAGAAAATCTACCAGGATAAGTATACCCCCTGAACGATACTCTCCTTCATTATATTATTTATTGTTAACTGATTCTGGTGAACCAGAATGTTATGAAGAAGCAATGCAGGTTGAAAGCAAGAAGAAGTAGGAGCTAGCCATGGAAGAAGAGATGGACTCCTTAATGCATAACCAAACTTGGGACTTAGTCAGGTTGACTGCAGGTAAAACTACATTGCAGAATAAATGGGTTTACAGGCTGAAGTAAGAAGATGGAGGAAAGCAGAGGTACAAAGCTACATTTGTGGTGAAGGGGTTTGCACAGAAGAAAGGTTTTGATTTTAATGAAATATTTTCTCCTATTGTTAAAATGACTTCAATCAGAACTATTTTAAGTCTAGTAGCAGTTGAAGATTTGCATCTTGAGCAGTTAGATGTAAAGACAGTGTTTCTCCATGGGGATTTGAAGGAAGAGATATATATGTAGCAGCCACAAAGATATGAGGTGAAAGGGAAGAAGAAACTAGTGTGAAGGTTGAAGAAGAGCTTGTATGGCTTAAAACAGGGTCCAAGGCAATGGTATCTAAAATTTGAGAAGTTTATGTCTGAACAAGGTTATATTAGATGTCACTCTGATAATTGTGTTTATCTGAGAAAGCGAAATGATGGCAACTATATTATATTGTTATTGTATGTGAATGACATTCTTGTTGCAGGGTCTAACATGCAGGAAGTAAATGTGCTCAAAAGAAAATTGGAAAATTCATTTGCAATGAAGGATTTGAGGGCTGCAAAACAAATCCTTGGGATGAGAATAACTAAAGATAGGAAAATTCGCAAATTAGCATTGTCTCAGAATGAGTACATACAAAAAGTGTTGAAAAGATTTAATATGCACAATGCAAAACTAGTTAGTACACATTTTGCTAGCCATTTCAAACTTAGTAAGGAAATGTGCCCAAAGACCCAAGAAGACATGGATTATATGTCTAAAGTTCCATATGCATCAGCAGTTGGAAGCTTAATGTATGCAATGGTCTGCACAAGGCCTGATATTGTACATGCAGTGGGAGTTGTAAGCAGGTACATGAACAATCCAGTAAATGAACATTGGATGGCAGTGAAATGGATTCTCAGATATTTGAAAGGTACCACAAATCAAGCATTATGCTTTGGTGGTTCAAACATTTTTCTGCAGGGATATGTTGATGCAGATATGGCAGGTGACAGAGATAACAGGAGGAGCACTACAGGATATGTATTTACTGTAGGTGGAACCGCTGTCAATTGGGTTTCAAAAATCCAAAGTGTTATTGCACTTTCAACAACAGAAGCAGAATTTGTTGCTGCTACAGAGGCTAGTAAAGAAATGATTTGGTTACAAAGGTTTATGGGTGAATTGGGTAAGAAGCATGATATGGGCACGTTATACAGTGATAGCCAAAGTGTCATTCATCTTGCAAAGAACTCAGCATTTCATTCCAAAACTAAACACATACAGCTCAAATACCATTTCATACAATCAGTGTTGAAAGATGGAGAGTTGAAGCTGGAAAAGATACACACTAGCTAGAATCTTGCAGGTATACTAACAAAAGTTGTAACCAGGGAGAAACTGAGAATATGCTCAGTTTCAATTGGTCTTCAAGGATGACGATGAAGATGAGAAACAGTCAGGTTCAAAGAAGAGTCATTGTCCAGCAAATGAAGCAGCGGTGGAGTTGCTACAATCATTCTCCAAGTGGGAGATTGTTGGATGTGGAGCATGATTATTTAGAGGTCTTTGTTTCAGCCAGATGTATACCCCAGGAAGTTTGTACACCCCTCCACACGAGGGGGTGCGAGGAGGAGGGGCGGGGAGGTCCGGGGGCCAGTGGTCCCCCAGGAGGGGTTTCGAGGGTGGGGAGGTCCGGGGGCCAGTGGTCCCCCAGGAGGGGTTTCGGGGGCAGCGCCCCCGAAGTTAAAAACAGATGTAAAATTGCCTTGTAAAAGTATAGTAATTTCTGGTCAATTTAGGTCGTTCATTAGGGGGATGATCTGACGGTAGAACTTATGTTTAGTTTAGGGTTTTTTGCCCAAGAAGGCAACCCCTCTCTTTGTATGAGGGCATTGTAATGATGATTTGTAATAGATGTGTATTCTCTAAGCGAGAAATAGAGAGGTGAGACTGTGAGAGAAAACAGAGGATATTACAGCGGATTTGTTGTAGGTTGTATCTTCATTTTGTTGGATATAGAAAGGAAGGATTGGTTTTTCGGGGTGGACGTAGCCTAAACTAGGTGAACCACGTATATCTGTGTCTCTTTGGTTTTATGCGTTTTCTGTGTTTATATTTCTGCAATATTTTATGTGTTCCATTGCTCCGTAATATATAATTTTCTAACACAAAAATGGTGGGCTGGCTACGAAGTCAACAGAATGGCAATGGACCCATCATATCACAAGGCATACTGCAAACTTCACTGTGACATACGCTTTGAGTACAATATCAGAGATTGCTTTCATCTGCCTTATAAAACTGCCAATTAAATGATGGCAAGAGAACGGTCACCTTTTCATGATGAAAATAAGACCTTAAAAGAATACATGGCCAGACATTATGAGTGGCTTGTATTAACCAAAGTGAAACATCAAGTCATTTTAGGGAAACTCATGATTGTCCGGAGAATTTTCACTAAAGCATGGGATGAACTACTATATAAAAAGTATAGATTCCCTGAAATTAATGTATTTTGACGGTTCTCGTGGGTTTAACCAATAAAAGCATCCAACAGTATAATCACGATGTCCAGTCACAAGGACTTACTTGTGGCCAGCGTTTCTCGTGGGCTTTGCTGTACAAAAGCATCCACTATGTAAATTATGCAGTTAGCTTATTTTCCGTAAGATTTACTTTTCCAAACTTATAATTTTTTGCGGATGTCACCTCGGTGTTACTCGAAAGCAAGGATTCCGTCCCTTTGTCAGATGCCCTACGGTAATGTTAGTCCCTTCTATTTTCCTATAAATGGAGAGTAAGGCTCATTGTTGAGACATTCGGGGTCGGAGTTGAATCTTAGAGTCTTAGACACCTGAG
This sequence comes from Pinus tabuliformis, assembly GCA_031772625.1. NCBI lineage: Eukaryota > Viridiplantae > Streptophyta > Pinopsida > Pinales > Pinaceae > Pinus > Pinus tabuliformis. The sequence continues at coordinate 601,778,828 of CM062812.1, read as the reverse complement.
AAGCCTGTGTATCAGTGTGCTCGGCACTGGTAAGAACCTAAAGTGGCCAGATCTATTAGAAGTTTGAAGTCAGTCGAGTCTGTATATTCTTAGATAGAGCCTATATGTTGCCAGGAAGCCTTTGGTAATGTTTACTCCTCAGTGAGAAACAAAAGTCCGATAAATGCAACAATAGTTTATCTCTGAAAAGAATACTCTATGTAATCTGAATCCTTTTTTGATAAATAAAATGAGAAGAAATTCCCGCATTTGAATACCTGTGTTTTATTTTCAAAGTTTGTTGTGTAGTAACTGTCTTATTATCTTCACTCGAAGTTCACTGGAAGTTCGTCAAAGGTTTGAAGGGACACCAGACCGTTGAAAGGCGAAGAAGCCATGTGTAAGGTCGCAGAGCGTGAAAAAACCCAGTAGGTTCACACTAAATTCACCACAGATTCACCAGAAGTTGATTTTGCGAAGACAAGCAAAAAGACACAGCAAAACCAAGAGTCGAGCAAGCTAGTGAGAGATCCCCTGCTGCAAACTTCTTAATCTTCATTTATAAATCAATCAAACTATAAAATAATTTATTTAAAATCTTAATCTTCATTTATAAATCAATCGAACTATAAAATAATTTATTTAAAATTTTATATACCACACTTAATATTATTGACTAAAAAAATACACTATCATGCCATAAAATCCGTCGCTCAAAATTAATTTACAGTTTGATGTTATATGGCTATAGAAAATGAAAAGAAAAATTCATTCCAATTATCTTCATTTCACATATTATATTTATATATGAAATGAAGTTAATTGGAATTATTTTTTCTTTTCATTTTCTACTGCCATGTAACATCAACGCTTATGAAGGGTGGACCCTTAGCACATTAATGCTGATGAATGAATGACTACTCGTTGGCAAGCCTTACGGCTACCACTGGTTTGCCATGTAACATCAATGCTTATGAAAGGTGGACCCTTACCACATTAGTGCTGATGAATGAATGACTACTCGTTGGCAAGCCTTACCGCTACCACTGATGAAAGAGATCGGCTTAGACCTCGCCTCAAGGGTTCGGCTTTTATTTGACCTCGCCCAGTCTTGCAAGAGCTTACACCTGACAATAGCTTACTGGACATTTCCCTTAAACCCACTGCCTCTGTCCTTTAAACCCTGACTACGGAGGATGAAATCCGGAAAACTCTGTCATTTCTTTGAAACCCAGAATCTGCCTCTGTCCTGTCTTTCCCACCCTGAATATGGATCGCTATTCTTTGTTTCGGTAACATCAAACTCTCATAAATCCCTACGCAGTAATCTAATATTTGACGCAAGAACATTAGATGTAAATGCTTATAATCAGAGTAATATTTGACCGGGGATTTATGTACTTTAGTTTAAGGCCGCCCAATTATCTTTATGCCCGCTTAATTTCAAGTGATATTTTGTCTCCAGCTAGCTCTAAGAAAAAAATAAAATATTTTGACGTTTGTGGCCACGATCACCACTTCAGCTCACTACCTCCACATTACTGTCATCTCCAAAACGTTTGGCCCACCATGCACGGTTGTGCTGTGGATGTCGATGTGAAATTAAACAGCCTGGAAGATGTTAACAGCGGTTTAAATAGATGGTGAAATGAATGATTTTTAAATTAAATGGGTTATTATTCCATTTAAAATGGAAATTTTATTTAATTGTTTTTTATATTATTGGATGAGGAAAATATTTTTTTGAAATTAAATCTTTTTTTCAGTGGGGGAGAAACTCCCGGCTGAAGAATCATGATACAACAAATGTCGCCGAAGTGAGCAGATATATAAATATCGCAGTAGCGTGAAGAGATACCATCACAGAAACAGATTTTTACAAATAACGCCGTAGCAGGAAGAGATACATCCCGCAGGACACGGCTGGGAGGTGCGAAAGCCAACCGCCCCATCTGTTCATTTATATAAAAATCAAAATTTCTCAAACTCAATTTCGATATAAACCATCCCTACTGCTTAACCATTACTAACTAATTTTGTAATTGTTGAATTGAGGCTTTTGTGATCCATATCAAGTTTATGAGAAATTTTCCAGCGTAAATCAGAAGAAATTTATATCTATAATAAATAGATTAATTGTATCTCAAGAAATAACCTACCTTTCAATATTTAATCTCAACTTTCAATATTTAATCTCAACTCGACTGAAATAAATCTGTAATTAAACAAACCATTTAATAATAATGGTCGTAAAAAATTGCATGAAACGTTACTCATAAATTATCATGATGAACTATTACATATATAACAAGTCTGTTGCATTTCGAGGATTGAACTCGCTCCTGCCTGCTCAACCTCCTTAACTCTCCGCTTGACTCGGTGAACAATTGGGATCATGCATGCAAGGAATTGTGAAATTGGATAACGCAATAACGAAACTAAGGAGAGGATTCAGAAGTGAACTAGTTATGGTTTTGTAGGAGGTGACTCTGAGAGGAAAACATGCCACCACCAATCCTTGTGCTATTTCCTCGACAAACTCACTTGACTTGGAAGCAGAGTTTTATAGCTTCCTACTCTATAATGAATGCCACTTAGAGCTACCATCCATATAAAGTGGCCAATGATAAAGGTCGCTCTTGGTACCTGATCTACATTCAAATTCAGCCCTAATTTTATCTCATTGCTATTTAATTCTTATTTTTCTTCTTATTAATTCATGTCAACAGATTTTGCTTTTTATCTCTTAATATCTTTTAATTCAGGTCAACCGAAGCTTCCTTTATCAAAATTGATAGGGACCTGCTGCTCTTTATAGCTGCCCTTCTGTTAGATAACTTATTTTGCTTTTTATCTCTTAATTCATGTCAAAAGAGACTTCATCAAAATTGATAGGGACTTATTTTGCTTTTTATCTCTTAATTCATGTCAAAAGAGACTTCATCAAAATTGATAGGGACCCGCTGCTCTTTACAGCTGCCCTTCTGTTAGATAACTTACGATGTAATAATTTCACTGCAGTGGGGAAAATGAAAAAGTTTCTCTTTTCATTGTTTAAGTTAAAAACAATGATCACGATGGGAAAAAGCAAGAATAAAAGACTTATGTATTCATTATCCCATTTAAAAAGCCTACATAGCTGGCAAAGCCCTGTTATATGGTTACCTGGCTCAGTAATAATCATTATTGTTTGTAAAATTAAAAACTATAGAATTTTCTATTCAATTTTTTATTTAAAAACTTACATTTATAATATTGTGTTTTATTTAAAAACTTACATTTATAATATTGGGAAAAATCTATTGTCAAATTAGCAATGAAGATAGTGATTTTTAATTGTTATTTATTAGGGTTGATTTATTATACCAAGCCACTTGGAATGACCCATTGATGGTCCCTTGATGGTCCTTAAGAGATAGGTTTTCACTCTTGCCAAATACTTCTAAGTGATGTGCCTTTAACCTATTTCTTTAAGTACAAGAAAAACTAGTGTTTAGCCAAAGAAAAAGCCGTTTTATATATAAAAACCTAAATAATTAACCAGAAATAATATAGAATTCTTTATAGCATAGTCCAACGAAAAACAATAGAAATTCTAGTGCCCAAAATTTTTTTTAAAACCCAGTTAAACCTATTGTCCTAATGATTTTTAAGAGTATTGAGTCTATTTCCAATATCAAAAATAAAATTTAAACATTCCTCTTATCCAATTTTTTTTATCAAAAACAAAGATTAAATCACTCTTATTATCTAAATTTTTAATAATATTAATAAAACCAGATTCCATAAATTTTTGGCCCTTAAAACCGTTCTTTACTCATTATCTCATTTAATAACCTACGTGGCTTTCTCTTTTATAAAGTTATCTGGCTTAAGTGCCCATGGTTCCGAATGGAAAAATGGCAATAATCTGGGCTCCACTGACAAGCACCCAGCTTTTTCAAAGACTGTTCACTGGATATATGTGAAAAAATGACAATTAAAATAAAGATTCCGCCTGTCTTTTTAATTAAAGAGTTAATTAACTGCAAACAAATAGTAAAGTGAACACGAACAGTCAAATAGTAAAGTGGATAGTATAACCTGAATACTATACCTTGAGCTTATCAAGAGCTTCTGCCGCTTCCGGCCGGCTGTTGTCGGCCACGCTGAAGGCCCCCACAAATTTTTCCTCTGTTCCGAAGTATCCAACTGTTGCTCCTCGGATATCCCAGGTGTCTGGTACATCTGCAATATGCCATCTTTCATAATGTTAATTCTTGCCAACAGAGATGAGTTACAGCAAACAATACTAGGGAATGGCGTGATGTGAAATTAGATGCAAACTTACATTCGGTCCAACCTAACCGATTTGATAGACGAACATTGCCAATGTAAACTTTATGGTTGTCCACCACTCCGCAGATGCCTTCTCCTTCTAGTACATCGAAATCCTTCACCTCTGCTGATGGCTCTAGGCCTTTCTGTCGACAGTATGATACAATTGCAACGGACATGGGATGACTTGATCTATTTTCAAGGCTTGCTATCCTGCAGCATTCATTCAATACTTCAAAGCTGGCTAAGGTTTCTAGTGGAAAAACATTACTACAGAAACAATTGTAGAGAACGGATATTTCATTGTTAGTTTTCTTAATCGAGTTCCCATGAAACCATAGTATTATGTAATGACTTACCAAGATAGCCACTTGTGCTCATCAATGGTTTCGGAATCAACAAACTTTACATCTACCACCCTGAATATTCCTTCTGTGAGTGTTCCAGTTTTATCAAACGCTATCGCCTTAAGCTTCCCCAAGGCTTCCAGATACCTCCCACCTTTGATTAGGAGGCCTGTTTTAGCAGCATGGGCTAACCCACAAGCTGTGGCCACTGGAGTTGAGATAACCAATGCACATGGGCAAGCGGTCACCAGAACAACTAAGGCTTTGTATACCCATTTGCGAAATCCAAGCGAGTGGTCAATCAAAGGTGCCAATGTCATCGCTATTGCTGTCAATACAATAACTGCAGGCAGCCACATGATATAAAATGGAATCAGATGTTTTCTGACTCCATGCAGATTGATGAAAGGATTTTCAAAAACGTTACTGGATACAGACCTGGAGTGTAATATTTTGCAAATTTTTGAACGAACTCTTCGGTGGAGGAGCGTTGACTCTGTGCTTCCTCCACAAGCTTCGCCATCCTTGCCATTGTAGATTCTTCCGCCAGAGCCACAGTCTTGACGCTTAAATAACCTGCAATTTTCACCATTTAAGCGTTCAAATTAAATACTCATGCCAGGCATTCGACTATCCAAAAGGAATATAATGAAACCTTGAAGAATTTTTTTATTGATGATATACATTTTTTTGAATGTTTCCAGTGCTATTTGGCAAACGATGCGCTTTCTTTCACAGTTTTGAGAGGTTACTGGTGGAAATAAAACATATTTATGGTAATGGATTACTACGTTTAGTGTTCCTTAATTAATTGATGTTACCAAATTATACTTAATAATTAATATATGTTTTAGTTTAAAAAATAGTTAATTTTATTAGAAATTTAAGTGAGAATTTTTTAAATAGTAAATTTGAGTCGTATAATTTATAAAATTGGAATGTTTCAAAAAAAAATCAGAAAATTAAATTTATTTATGTATTTAAAAATACATTTTATTTAAAAAAATCACAATATCATTCAAAATTATTTTTATATAATTAACCAATATTAAATTATTTATTAATTAAATTATATTTTTCAAAAAAATCACAATATCATGCAAAATAATATTTTCCTTAATAAATCAATATCACATTGCCCTGTTATTATTATAATTTTAAAGTATGCAAATCATACTGCCTAATACCATTAATTCTAACTACTTAAACTACCCCTGACAAACTATTTATTTTTTAATTTTAAAATACTTAAAACAATATATTATTTTCCAGCTGCTAACAAATGCTTCTGAATGAAAATCCCATGACAATAATCCTGAACTTAATGACTCTTAAATAAGAAGTCTCCAGTTCTGGACCTGTTATATGAAACTGGTACACAAATCCATATGCCATAAATCGTAAAACACAATTGGGAAGCTCTTTTCCACCGGTGCGATGCTTTCAAGTTCGATTCTTACAGATGTAGTGTTGGATTTAAACTAACCTCCTGAGTATATAGAACTCTAATCATTTTCAAAATTCAGATGAATTGAAGACTGTCATGGAGAAAAACTAGGATATGGGAGTCATTGTAATTTTCAAGAATTCGGATTCAGATAAAAAAAATTCAAAAATTCAGATTAAATGAAATATGTCCTGAAGAACAGTAAAGCTATCGGAGTCATTGTCATTAGAAGGTTACCTGTCAGGTTCATGGTACCGGCCCATACGCTTGCTCCCACTTCTTTCTCAACCGGTAAGGACTCTCCTGTCAAGCTACTTTCATCTACTGAACTGCCTCCAGACACGACAATACCATCTAGAGGTATCACCTCGCCTGCTTTGACAGACAGCACCGTGTTGATGGCCACATCTTTCACAGATAATTTCTCTCCACTTTCTTCAATAACGGCTGTTTGTGAAGCTAAATTCATAACAGACGAAATCTCTGCTCGAGCCTACCATGAAATACCAAATGCCGAATAGAATTGCTGGTAAAATGCCAAACATTCATCTACAGTATCTAATTGTCTTTAAGGGACTGCAACGAAATTAATCTTACCTTGTCACTAGATCTGCTTTCAATCCATTCGGCCAATGTAAACAGGAAGACAATGGTGCCTCCTTCCAAATAATCCCCCAGCCCAATAGTTCCCACAACTGTTTCAAACCTAACGAACCTATTTTAGAAAATTACTATATACACCTGCTACAGATTATTCAGGCTGCCAATATGGCCTAATTTGCTTTAGGGTTTATAACAATTACCTGCAATGAGCATGAGCACATTTATGTCCAGCATGAAATTGCGGATGGCCAAGAAACTCCTTTGCATAATTGGAAGAATACCTACAGCTATGGCTCCCAGAGCCACCCACCGGAGAGGATGGTACAAATAATGGAACAAAGCTATGACAAGGCAAAAACCAGAAGCTAAAGTGTAAGGACTGGGCCATTTTCTCCCACTTTTCCATTGTCCAACCACGCGAACACTCGCATCTAACCTTGCTTGATTCAAAGCCTTAACTGTGCAAAACCATGAAACGATTCCTAATCAATATCTATAATTTTTCTTTAAATAGCATATCAAATTGTAGATAATATATCTTCTCTATTTCTTCAAGGATCTTATCAGGTTTTAAACATTATAAAATGTATCAGTTATTGGGTATGTGGTTAATTTCCTCCAAAATTTCATAAATTGCAAGAAATATAAACGAAATTTTCAACAACAAAAAATGAAAAACAATTCCTTAATTTACAGTTGGTACTCAAAAGTATTCATACCTATCTGTGCAGGTTGAATAAGACTGGGATCATGCAGAACAGTCACTGTTTTCGAAGGAACATTAACAGAAATTTGTTCAACACCGCTCAGAGGTTGAAGAAGTCTCTCGATTAGAGACACCTCCGATGGACAGCAGATGCCCAAGACGGTAAAAGTTGTTTTACACAACTTAGAATCACCAGCTGCGATCTCCGACATTTGTGCATCTCTTCCCATGTCTTATTAGAATTTCTTTGACAGGGCGTGAAAACTCTGCCAAGCAAAAATAAAAGATGCCAGATTAAACAATATATGTATTACTTCCCAGTTAAAACTGACAGATCTGCATGTTTTTGCAGTTTGCTTTGAAAAAGAAAAACATTAACATCATGCCCACTGCATCACATCATTAACCCTGGCATATTAACCAGAAATTAAGCTACTGCAACTGCACTTTCCCAAAGATGTTAGATAACTTTTCATCCATATTCTGTCATCTCTAACTTCAATCCAAAGTTCTACGATATTAAAAAATTTCAAGTTAAAGTAAATGTTTGATCAATTTAATAGTTACATAGCTCGTAGATACTAAATCTCTACCACGCACAACCGAGACTTTGAGCGTGCTGCAACTAATTCAACAACCTTTTCCTACCCAAAACTGTGAACATGTGACAAACTGGTAGCACAACAACCATTTCCTACCCCAAGAAAAAGCATGGAAACAAAACCCTAAAATTCCCAATCTTTTGAGAGAATTCTTACTTTCTTTGAATATCAAAGCATGATTCCTTTCTTCTGGATGCCGACTAACCATATATAAGAAACCAAATACGGTTTTAAGTGTTGTTGGGTTAGAGATATGAGTGCGTTTATGCTGGTTCACATACTGATGGAAAAACCATTACTTAAAAAAGAAAATAATAATAGAATAGCGTTATCAAGAACATGAGATTATGCCAAATATGATGGAATAGAGACGTAGCAAATGTAATTTTCATAATTAAAAGTGTAATTTTCACAATTGATTTATAGTCTCATTGTCGGCCCGGTTACAGTACAGTAATAAATTTGAAAAAAAATACTGATCACGCAACTTTACAGGAGTTACTGGGGCCTCCTTAAAAACCTGACAAGCCAGCAGCGGACCGACTCCAACAAAGATAAATCAATTGGGCCCCAACATCGAACCTAACCTAACCCTGGGATTAGGTTAGGTACTAGTCAGGGATCTCCAAAGGGGATGCGGACCGACTCCAACAAAGATAAATCAATTGGGCCCCAACATCGAACCTAACCTAACCCTGGGATTAGGTTAGGTACTAGTCAGGGATCTCCAAAGGGGATGAGAATTCCTACTTGGATACCTGCTCCTTGGTGCTAACTGCTAAGAGCCACTGTCCCTGCGCGTCGCAGCAGTCCCTCTGGTGTCTGTTCGCTTGAAGATATGCGGAAGAAACTGCAATTGGAAAGGAATCCAATTGCCTTGTAGACCGAGGCCAGGGTGCTTGAAATAAATAAAGTTGACAGGTACAAACTTGAAAGAATTGCCGAGCACAATTGGAGTTCAGAGCATAATTTGCAAGTTCTGTGAATGGGAAGCCCTTTGTTGGACAGAATGCCGCCTTCGCTCGGTAAATTAAGGAATTTGAAGAAATTGAGGGTCGAGATTGCAGGGATTTTAAATGTTTGCCGGCTTCGGATGCACGGTTGAGTCACTTGACAAAGTTGGAAGTGTCTGGTAGTCCGGTAATCGAACCACTAGGGATCTGTGGCCTTGCAAAGCTTCAAATTGTAAGGATTGAAAGGTGTGAAGAACTAATTGCAGGAGCTTCCCAGGTTTAAAGCGTTGGAATCTTTGGAGCCGCTGGAAGTATTAGATTATGCAAAGTGGAAAACCAGACAGGGTTTGGTGCAGCTAACCAAGTTTAGATATCAGTCAAGCGACTGTCTAATCTTGATTGAGGCAGTCGGAAGTGTTTACGTGTGGTTGTCGGGACATAATAATATTTTAATTACATAAAGTAGTGAGTCTCACTACGTCAAAATGAAGGAGAAAAAGTGATTTATTCGAAATGATAAAGATATGTTTTTGGTTTTTTTAATATTCTAAAAAGATTTAAAAAAAAGGGCCATTATCACTAAAGAAGTGATCATAAAGGTATGTTTTTAGTGTTTTCCCATATTGAAAAAATAAAGAGTAGGTTCAATGTTGGTGTGTAAGACTTGATGCATAAAAATTTTATGCAAGTTTTAAGTTTAAATTTTAAAGGAAGTAGTTGAGTTATGTATTAAAATATTTATGTAAGGTTTTAAGTTTAAATTTTAAAGGGGTAGTTGAGTTAGGTATTTTGTAGTAATGTATTAAATATTGTATTAGCTGGAGAATATATTATTGGATCTAAATATTGTATATCAAGATTTGTTTGAGTTTTGTAATTAGACATATTATTCTTCTATTCAATAAGTAGGCTAACTTCAACTTAGGCTTACCTAGATTTGAAAAACAAGATAGAAAAGAAAAGAAGAAGAAAAAAAATTGTAAATCTCAATGAATGGAAAGTATGGTATGTAATATGTTGTGCCATAAACATGTTAAAATTGTGAAAGTGTATGTGCATCATTGGTATGTGCAATGGTTGTTGAGAGTATAGATAGTTTATTAATTTTTCTATTGGAGTATGGGCATCATTGGTATGTGCAATGGTTGTTGAGGGTACGGTTAGTTTATTTATTTATACTACCACTCCATCATTGGTATGTGCAATGGTTTTTGAGAGTAAGGTTAGTTTATTAATTTCTCCTACCACCCCATGGGAACATCATGTGGCATCTACATGCAATATTTGGAAGCTTGGGTGACCTCATTTCATCCCTTTCTTAGCTTACCCACAATTGAATGACAATTGTTAAAGCACAATAATGGATAGGAAACAGGGAACAATTTTTAGCAAAATTTATACAAGTTCCATGAACTCTATAGAGAAATTCAAATGGTGTATGATAACTCATTTTAAAGGATTTTCTATGACCTTAAATGGGTTTTTTAATGGAATTTGATTTTATTTCCTCATTTACACAATATCATCCATTGAAGTCACACAAGTTTATAAAGTAACACAACCACATCTACCTTGAGTTTGAGAAAGGATTTTCTCACTCGATGGACTACATAAAAGCAATTATCTTATATCAATGGAAATATATCTTCGATAAATTATATGGTCATCAACAAAATCTGGTTTCATCAGCTAAAACAAAAGTTACAAACAAAATTATAAACTTGAGGTCCAATGCTAGAAAAATAGGAACTCAAATATGGGTCATCCATAAATCCATGGTTATGGGTAAACTATACAAAACCCTTCTCCAAGCTTACCATTTCAAACTTAGTTATGGGTCATCCACAAACCCATGGTTATGGTTTAACTGTGCAAAATCCTTCTCAACATTTACTTGTAGCACATTGTAATCATGATGGTACATTAAGCATAATGGGGTCCCTCTTTTTTTAGCATGGCTGAAATGATAGGAACCCTCATTTTCTAAGGGGGGGAGATTAATTTGGATATTAAAAATTCTTACAATCTTAGCTTAGATGTATAATTCATAAAGTCATTTTTAATGTAAAAGGGAACTTGATAGATATGTAATTGACAGAGTCAAACCTAATCAAAGTTGATTTCTTGAACATGACGCCTTATAAGAAGGCAGTAGGAAGATAATGAAGGTCGATAAGAAGAGGTCCAAAAATTGGCGATATTGCATATAATTGTTCTTGTTAACGGAATCCTTCTCTCTCTCTCTCTCTTCGTATTTTTTTGTGATATATTTGGTTCATGAATTTCATCAATGTTCTCATGATTAGTTTCCTCGTTGATTTTTATTGTTTCTCTCCTCCTCTCTCAGCATTCAAGCCTTTTGGATCTTATCGCCCAAGATCTAGACTATATGTGTTTGTATCTTCTTTCTACACTACAAGGCTTTCTATGAGAAAAACTTGGAATATGCCCTTAATAGATGACTTTATATATTCACTCATTCATGAGAAAAATAATATCATTCACATGGGAGCTCTTAAAAATGCCAAGGTTCATGTGCTTACTGTGTGGGATGGGAACATGCAAAATTCAAGTGATCTTGATCACATAGATGGAGAAAGCATTGAATTCACTAAGTAGATTTCAAGCCCCAAGGAAAGAAAGTCTAAAAAGAAGAGAACATAGTACATATATTGTAACATATGATTTCATCTAGATATTTCTTATATAGTAAGACCATTGATCTAATGAAAAGTATTTCAACAACACAACCATATAGATTGCATAACACACAATGTCATGCGGAAAGAGTCGATAATGCGGACAAAACCGACCTCCCTAGAAGCAAAGGTTTTCTAGTGACAAACAAGACAAATAAACACTACCTTTCTCTAAACATGCATTTAGAATACAAGTAATCAGGTGATTTTAACATACCTTTAGTCCAACGCTTTGTAGTAGTCCAGCCTCGCCGATCCGGATGAGCTCCTCCTTCTCTTCGAAACCTGCATTCACTAACAAGCCAAAAGATTAAATAGCACCTGATAAACTCATAAAGTAATACATATCCATCATACAGACCAAGGAGTATATGAAACAAATCATTAATAACAATCTGTTGAGAAAAATGAGTTCATTTGTATTAAGTGGAAACAAAAGAAACCATTACAACCTGAGCCTTGGTGTTGTGTAGGTCCCTCCTAGGGTCCAGCAAGAGTTCTCCTTTACTTTGATCAACTCACCCACTTCCAAATGAAACAAGAAAGGATGGGAATCTCTCCTCACAAGCTTCTACAAGGAAGTCCTAATTCCAGCAGCATCTACCCTTAGGAATGTTCAGCTTTCAACCTCTCCTCCCTCTGGCCCAATGCCTGTATTTATAGTGCTCTAGAGGAAGTTATTCAGGTCCACCATCAATGGGATAAGCCCCTCTTTGGATGGGTTAGCTCCCCTCTTGATGGGATAAGTTCCTCTTTCATAGGGATACATGAACCATCTGGAGGCGCTCAATACATGTCAAACAAGCTTCTAGAATGCTCTAGAAATGACCACAAGTAACTTTTTGAAGTGAAACTTGCGCCTTTTGACCTTTACAGGAGTACGCACCCATTGCTTTACAGACAGAGCGTACAAGTACGCAGGTATTGTGAACTTGGGGTGCGTACGCGCAGGTAAGGCTAAGAGAAACTGCGTACCCAGAGATATATAGATTTTTAAAGACTTTCTCTCATTCTTGGAGTTTGACATGGAGAGCAGAGGTATGAGACTTGCCAAGGAGGATAGTATGACAGTTGATGGAGCCATATTAACTGCAAATAGTCATGGTGACAAATTTTAGTGTAACAGATTGCCCCCTAAAGTGCAAAGCATGTAGTAGATTAGGGTTTCATATCATCTAGGAAGGGTGAAGTACTTTATCATTTCAAGGATTATCTTGTGGAGAGCCCAGTCGGAAACTGCAAGTATTCAACACAAAATACATATATTTGATCATATCATCGCTGAGGTAGGCATTCCCATACTCAGATCAAAATCTTTAACTAGCAAACTAACTACTGCTCTGATACAGGAATGATTTTGCAGTACATCATAATCATAGACTTGTGTAGACACAGTATGGACGCAGCCATCTGTTTATAGTTGGTCTACTATACGATGAATACAAAACTCCTCGCAGCCTGGATGGTGGAAACTAGATCCAGGGTCTTCATTTCTACTTCCCGAAATAGTACGATTCTATCCATGCGAATAAATGAGTTGATGTCGAGCATGGTAGAAACCACTTGATTACCAGTCAATGATGTAAACTGTTAACAAGTGTGAGAGAGACCACCAGTGATGTCAATGGTTCTCAAAGTACCCAGTACAATCCATGAGATGTGAATGAATGAGTTGATGTCGAACATTTCACGGGATCCTTTGATCGAAAGTCAATGATGTAAACCGTCGTCAAAGGCGAGAAACCTGCCATTGAGGCATGCAGATTTCAAGGTACTGACGATTCCTAGGTCATCTTTCTAGATAATGTGCTGATGTCGATAGAAAGCGACCCGTTGCAGGCAAGCCCACAACACGAAATCATAGATCAAGCTGAAGAAATGTAGCTGTAAGGACTGACTCAGGGATGGTCGAGATGGATGACGGGTATTTTGCAGATGAATGGTTAATATGCAGAGACCTCTTGAACACATAACGACACAAAAGATGGCTTGGTGACATTTGACCCAAAGTTAATACCCGGCTGAAGACTTTCAATGTGGATTGATCAACTGTGAGGCAAAGGATTTCCCAACCCATGTGAATGGAAAGTGTCGTGTTCAAGAGTGGTGATAAGGCTTCTTCTGAGACAAAGGATAACAAATAGGCTCATTTTTCTCTCTTTTCCCCCACCATTTCTGGCAAGTACCTCTTTATTTTTTACAAGCTTGAGGAGGATAACATATGCTTGATTATAAGCTCATCCTTCGGATGAGTCCAACTTAGTTTAGATTCGAACCCTAAGAAGGAGTGGTTCGTTCCTGTTTGTAATCGAACAGGTCCTTTACTGTGAAATTTTAACGAGTCCAGTATAGGAGAAACTCGGCGTTTTTCAATTTTAGAGAGTCTGAAAAACTTAAGAAGACTCCAGGGTTGAACTTTTTCGTAAATTTGTGTCTCCCAAGCCCGAAAAAGTATAAAATAATACTTGAGAGAACCGCTTGATCTTACGACCAAGGAGTATTTTCATGATTAGTGTCTTTGACCTGAAAAGTAAAAAGCGATCAAGGACAAGTCATTTTATTTCCAGTATCGAATTTGAAACGACAAAAATCTGGCAATCTTTTCCTGTTTTTACGGTCAGAAAAAGGGCTATAAGGGGACCGTCTTTTAATTCCATTTTAACGAGTGTAAAAGAAACGCTCGGCAATCTTTTCATGTTTTAGGAGTCAGAAAAGGGCTTAAAAGATGACTCTGATGTTTTTGTATGTGAAAAATGACAATTTTCCCTGAAAATCCTTTTATCCTGCACAAAAACCAACACATTACTCATACCTGTTTAATATGGATAAAAATACTTTGAAAAATACCTTTTCATGGTGGAAAATAAACAAATTTAACATTCATTTACTCAAAAAACCTATAAAAAGGGCTTTTACCATTTCACTGTTGAGGAGAGAAAAAGGGCTTTTGGCAAGAAACTTCCCGTGGTCATTGCGGAGAATCCGACCGTCAGAATCGAACGCCGTCTCATCAGGTATTCTACAACATCCTCCCTTGCATTTCCATCCGTTTAAAATTTGTTTTTAAGCTTTAGATTTATTTTTTGGAGGCCTTGGGGGTTTCAAGGTCCGCTTTTCGAGGTATGCAGGTGCCCCATGGGTGACCTGCGTACCTCGACATTTTCTCCATTGGGAAAATGTCGGGAGTACGCAGCTTGCCTTAAGAGCAGATGCGTACATACGCCCTGTTTCTAAAGGCGGGCTGCGTACTCCGCGGAGTGGATTTTTAACCTCCAAATTCTCCAAAATGAACCAAAAACTTTCATTTTTATGGACTCTAACAGATGTTTTATGGTGTGTAGATTGCCCACCATGCTTGATTGGCGTGAGAGGGAGCACGAAGATGTTGATTTGGCCGCAATTAATCATCAACCTTCCATTGATGCTTTGAAGGCATGCGGTCTTTACAAATACTGGGCCATACCTGGCATGAGGGCCCAGGTGCGCTTTCTAGAGTGGCTGGTCGAAAGGTGGAACGTTCAGGATCAGTGCTTTTACATCAGAGGGCACCAGCTCGAGATAGAGCCCTCAGACATATACTTTCTCACTGGTTTGCCCAAGAGGGGCGAACAATTGACTCTGTCCGGGACTAGGCCGGGTGGCCAGTCCATTGCTAGTCTCCGACTAGAGTGGTGCAATAATCAGAACCAGGAGAAGGGGATAGAAATCAAAAAGATATCCCGACCTGAACTTATGGTAATTGCCTTTACAGTTACCAGACTTTGCGGCGCTGCCGCTTTGCACATTGCCACCGGGTCCCAAATGCGGATGGCGATTGACTGCTATCGGGGCACCATTTTCAACTAGTGTGATGTTGTGTTGGCCAATTTAAAGGGCCAACTGACTAGGGCAAAAAACGGGCAACTGAAGACTTTTGGTTATGGGCCTTTAGTTGTGAGTTTTGCTCTAGAGAGGGTTCCGATGTTGATCCCGCAGCAGCTCACTGTTGAGGCTGGGCTTCCCCGAGAGCCTAAGTTGATGCGATGGGTTGCGGTGATGGCCCGTCATCCTGACGAGGGCACGGAGGTTGTCCGATTTAGACCGGAGTATTTTCACTGGTTAGAGAACCAGGTCTTCTCGATTCAGGATTTTCCGTATGCCAGAGTGGATTTTTGTGGAGATCCGGACATGATTCTTCCAGCGGGAGAACAGTGGGATGACACAGGTACTTCATTTTCCACATGTTTTTTAAATTATTTACCTCTTTTTTTTTTATATCGTCTCAAAACTGACAGTGACAATTTTCAAAATGTAGATGTAGGTCCACAGCGTCTGTCCAATCTCCGGCCTTTCGAGAGGAGACAACCAGTTGCACCGGCACCGGTCCCACAGGACGCGGCTGCAGAGACCTTAGCTGAGTTGGAGCAGGATCTAGAGCGTCTTATGGCAGACATACCAGAGACGACTATAGATGATATTCCTATCAGACTTCAGCGCTATGTGGTCGCAGTCCCAGGACCTTTTAGGAGGTTCTTGTGTAGGGTAGCCCGTGCAGTGGTGTCGTATAGAGAACACCACCAGTGATTGGCTAGTCACTTTTTGTAGACACATGTGACATTTTGGTTTTTTGTACTTATCATTTTTGCCGATCATAAGGTGTTTTTCAACCTATGATCGAAGACGATGTATATTTTGACACGCTCCTATCTATATATATCATTATTACCGGCTTATCTTGTTAAACATGTGTGATGAAATGTTTTTAAATTTACATGTATGATTATCGCAAATGTCTGTCTAACATTCGAGAAGCAATTGCATCTGCTAATGTATTTAATGACCTTGGAATATGCTGATATTCAATGTAATCAAATTCACGTTCCAAGAGATGCACTCTCAAAAATAACCTTAATAACACTGGATTTCTAATGGCATAAACTCTATTAAGCTGTAATACAACGAGTTCATAATCTAACCTCACTATCAAACTCTGAATCCCAAACGAAATAGATTCAGACAATAACTCAATCACTGCATTGTATTCTGCAATGTTGTTTGTTGTTTGACCGAGGCTCACCCCATGCATAGAAACTAACTCGTCAGAGGGCGAATAAATAACCCAAGTTGTGGAAGAGATTTTCCGTGTACTACAACAAGCACCATCAGCGAATCCAATGTACGTTTGGAGAGGCGTCGACATCTGCAATATCAAGAGTAAAACCAAGATAAGTCAGAATAACAACGAAAAACACACTCTCTAAGCTAAGCACACTGTCTACACTAACAAACACACCAGCTAGAAAGAAAAACTAACCTAACTAAATCTCCATACCCAGCATTTAAGCATAATACCTCTTTAGGTAAAGTCCATTTCTGGGCTTACCCAAAGAGTCCCCATCAAAATCTACCAGCTCATAGGCCCCTTTTGCTAGCTTTCGCTTGACAATGTAGGGCCCATGCCACATAGGAACGAATTTTCCAGCACCTAATTTATCGTTAGCTTGATCATATAATAGCACTAAGTCTCCTTCCGAAAAATTTCGAGGGATCACATTTCGATCATATTGAGCTTTCATTCATTTTGCATGAGTCTCGATTGCCAGTGCAGCATCGCGTCGAGTCTCGTCTAATTGAGCTAAGTATAATAAACGCTTCTCCTCTTCGGAAGTAGCTGGAAGTAATTCGACAGCCATTTGAAGTGATGGGATTTCGCATTCAATGGGCAGCACGACTTCCAAACCATAAACTAGTTGGAAAGGAGTGAACCCTGTTGATGTTTTCATTGAAGTTCGGTATGCCCAAAGCGCGGAAAATAACATGTTGTGCCAATTCGACCGATGAATCCCAATGATTCGTCGGATCATGATAACCAAAACTTTGTTGATGGACTCAACCAGACCGTTGGCTTGTGGATAATAAGGAGTTGAGCTATCGTGACGCAAACCAAGCTGGCCTGTAAGTTCTGTCATCATAATGTTTCGAAAATGGTGCCCATGATCAGTGATTATCGCTTGTGGGACACCAAACCTAGCAATAATGTGATTGAATACGAAAATCGCAGCTGTCTTGCCGTCTGCCTCGAATGTAGGCATCGCCTCGGCCCACTTAGTAAAATAATCAACCGCAAGGATTATATACGCATGCCCCCCGGCCGAGTGAAGGTTACATGTAATAAAATCGATACCCCATTTGGAGAAAGGACCAACAGCAATTATAGGGTGGAGAGGAGCTGGTGGTGCGCACATCTTGTGATCAAACACTTGACAGTTGTGGCATGTCCGGACCGCAATGATACAATCTTTAAACATGGACGGCCAGAAGTAGCCAGCACGCAACACCTTCTGAGCTGTGGCATACTCAGACATATGACCGCCACACGCCCCAGAGTGACAGTCATTCAAAACCCTTTCTGCCTCTTCGTGAGTTAAGCAACGTCGGAAAACCAAGTCTGCCCCACGGCGATAAAGAGTATCTCCAATAATTTTGTACAGTTGGGACTGGAATCGAATTTTCCGACGTTCCGACTTGAGGCTTCGGGCCGAAAGGATTGGGTTTGGAGATAGACAATTATATCTCCATACCACGGATCTAAAGTGCTGATGAGAAACAGAGATTCGTCCGCAATTGGTTCCTCTGCCACAGTTTCCGTGTCAGCACGCGGGAAATCACACATCAACTCTGCAAAAACTAAAGATTTCTTAGACTTAGACCTTTCAAATTCCAAGTCGAACTCTTGCAGGATAACGATCCATTTAGAGTACTTGCCCCCTAGCAATTATTTAGTCAAAATGTAGAACATAGGGTTGCAATCTGAAATGACTGTAGTTTTACGGAGAAGAATGTAATGACGAAAACGTTGGACAGCCTGAACGGCTGCCAGGGCCAATTTCTCCACATGCGAATATTTTAGCTCAGTGGGATTTAACGTCCGACTAAGATAATATATCACATGTTCCATTGCGAATTCGTCTTCCTGAACTAACACCATTCCAATAGTGGAATGAGAGGCAGCGAGGTACAAAAAGTAGTCTTGGTTGTAGTTGGGAGGATGCAGCAACGGTGCATGGGTCAACGCGTGCTTTAGCGCATCAAAAGATTTCTGAGCTATCTCATCCCAAGAGAATTGAGCATTTTGTTTCAACAACCGTGTAAAACCTTTGGTAACCTCGGCGTAGTTAGGAATGAATCGGCGTAGAAAGTTTGCTTTCCCCTGCAAACTCTGGAGTTGGCGAAGACTCGAAGGAGGAGGCAACTTGATGATAGTTTCTACCTTCGATGGATCGACGCGAATGCCGGCTTTTGAAACTACAAACCCCAGCAATCATCCCACTTCTATATAGAAGACACATTTGTGTGGGTTCAAACGTATACGATAATGCCTACACCTCATAAAGATTGCTCGTAAATGGACAAGGTGATCAGCTCGATGTAAGGAGTGAGCGGGCAAATCATCGAGATACGGTTGCACAATGTGCTTGATGTCATGAAATGCATAATACATCGCCCTTTGAAAAGTGGCTCCGGCATTCTTAAGCCCAAAAGGTAATTTGCAATAAGCAAATGTCCCCCATGGACAAATGAAAGCCGTTTTTGGTTGATCGGCACGTAGAATATTGATTTGGTTGTAACCGGAAAAACCGTCCATAAAGGAAAATATTTCACTGCCGGCACAATCATCAATTATTTGATCGATATAGGGTGTTGGATAGTTGTCCTTGGGACAAGCACGATTGATATCCCTATAGTCAATACATATTCTTATTGTTCCTTGTTTTTTGTTAACCGGAACAATATTCGATACCCAATCCGTTAACGGGATCGGATAAATGAAACCTGCTTTCAACAGCTTCTCAACTTCTGCTTTAATCACAGCCGCTTTTCGTGGGTGAATCTGACGCAAACGTTGCCGGACGGGTTTAGCGTCCGGGTAAGTCTTAATCTCATGGACAACAATTGCGGGATCAATTCCTGGCATTTCCTCATAGGACCAGGCAAACACGTCGAGGAATTCTTGAAATAGGGCCTTGTATGTCTGAATCTCATCATCTGAACACGAGGCACCTATATGAATGTTTTCAATGATTCCGGGCTTGACTGAAATGTCAATGGGAACAGTGCGAGAGATGTTTCCCAAATTTAGCTCTGAATCAAGATGTTTCATTGGACTCTGAGCTTCCTTGACATATTCAGCTGTAAAAACTGATGAGAAATCGTTTTCAAAACGATCATCCTTGGGCAAAAACGAAGATCTATGATGGAGATCTTGCCATGGTAAATCGTCTACACACAGGACTTCACAAAGTTGTTCGTCAGATGACACAACTTCGGGAAACGCTATTAACTCCGAGGTTGAAGTGAAAAGCGACTCCTCACGGACCACATTCATTTGGTCGATTTTGGTTGAACACAAGTCGGTAAAAGACTGCACGGCTTCGTAAGCAATTTCATACGGACTCAAAGGCATAGCATCACCAAATGAGTCTATCTCAGATTCAGAAGGAACGATCCAAGGATCGTTAAATAATAGTGTCTGAAGTAATCATATGAATAGATGCAAACGAAGACACGGCGTTGATTGGAGGAAAAGGAAAAGTTCCCAGTAAACCGGCATCTTTAACTAATCCTATGCCAACATCCTTATAAGGGATAGTCGTTTTACCGACATGCTGGATACTCTCTGAAGAGGCTGGGTCGGATGAAAAGTAAGCCAGCTAATCTATGGTCACGATCTTGCCATTATGTGGAAACTTTATTACTCTGAAGACCGATGAAACGACTGCTGTCATAGTGTAAGACCAACTTCGACCCAAAAGAAGGTTGTAGTCTAGAGGGGCATCAACCACCTCCACATCTAGAATAACGGTTTTTCCTTCAACCCCTATAGGCAAATCCTGTAGAATGCCAAACGGATGGAACCCACGGCCATCAAAGGCCTTAAGAATTGTCGGGGATTGATTTAGTGAAGGAGAACCAAGCGATCTCCAACACTGTATCGACATAATACACGTGGAAGCTCCCTCCCTCGTGTTCAGATGATGAGATTCAGACATACAAGGCCCTATATGAATGTTTTCAATGATTCCGGGCTTGACTAAAATGTCAATGGGAACAGTGCGAGAGATGTTTCCCAAATTCAGCTCTGAATCAGGATGTTTCATTGGACTCTGAGCTTCCTTGACATATTCAGCTGTAAAAACTGATGAGAAATCGTTTTCAAAACGATCATCCTTGGGCAAAAACGAAGATCTATGATGGAGATCTTTCCATGGTAAATCGTCTACACACAGGACTTCACAAAGTTGTTCGTCAGATGACACAACTTCGGGAAACGCTATTAACTCCGAGGTTGAAGTGAAAAGTGACTCCTCACGGACCACATTCATTTGGTCGATTTTGGTTGAACACAAGTCGGTAAAAGACTGCACGGCTTCGTAAGCAATTTCATACGGACTCAAAGGCATAGCATCACCAAATGAGTCTATCTCAGATTCAGAAGGAACGATCCAGGGATCGTCATAAATAATAGTGTCTGAAGTAATCATATGAATAGATGCAAACGAAGACACGGCGTTGATTGTAGGAAAAGGAAAAGTTCCCAGTAAACCGGCATCTTTAACTAATCCTACGCCAACATCCTTATAAGGGATAGTCGTTTTACCGACATGCTGGATACTCTCTGAAGAGGCTGGGTCGAATAAAAAGTAAGCCAGCTGATCTATGGTCACGATCTTGCCATTATGTGGAAACTTTATTACTCTGAAGACCGATGAAACGACTGCTGTCATAGCGTAAGACCAACTTCGACCCAAAAGAAGGTTGTAGTCTAGAGGGGCATCAACCACCTCCACATCTAGACTAACGGTTTTTCCTTCAACCCCTATAGGCAAATCCTGTAGAATGCCAAACGGATGGAACCCACGGCCATCAAAGTCCTTAAGAATTGTCGGGGATTGATTTAGTGAAGGAGAACCAAGCGATCTCCAGCACTGTATCGACATAATACACGTGGAAGCTCCCTCATCAATTACAGTCCGATGAATAGGCTTGTTTTTTACTATCACTGGAATCTGGAAAGCCATCTGATGAGGTAAACGCGGTGTACTATTTTCTAGATCAAAGATTATTAGGTTCGGGTCCTGAACGTCAACAGCTCCTATAGCCAACAAAAGAAATTTTCGTTGTGCTGGGCATGATTGCAGCACTTCTAAAGCCGACATTGCTGAGGGTGAAACAGCTAAATCCTCAACAATGTTGTAATTCTGGGCCGCTCTCACATGTGGATTGAAAGCAGACCTTCGAAGTACACCCTTGGCGGGCGGTTTAATTACTAAGTCAGGGTTAGGTTTCTCGATCTGTAGTGGATCGGAACCGGGAGCTGAGGTTGATGGATTGGAGTGAGAAGATTCTGCTTCTTTCGATCCATCAACAGGACTTTTACTACCATAATCTTGTGATCGAGTCGCAATCCTTACATGAGACATCATCAATATGGGTTCTTCACTGGCACTCGAGGAAGAACCTATCATCTTACTCTCCTGCTTTGGAAATGGATCTTTCAAAACAGCAGGAGTTGGGGAACCTTTGACGATTTTCACAACCTCGGCCCGATGTGGGCAATCTCTTGTAAAATGATCCTCTTCACAAATAAGACAAGGATATCGAGGTTTGCGCTTTTCGTCACTGGTTTCCAACTTTTCTCTTTTCTCCTTTGGAGTCTTGTCTGCTTTATTCTTCTTCTTACCTTTCTTCTTTCCACCGTTTTTTTATTTAGCCGTAGATGACTCTACAGCGTGAATATCAGCGGAAATTTCAGGAGAAGATTCTCCTGTCGGGGAATCTGGTAAGGTTATAATGGGCGAAGAATTCTTTGAAGACTTCTTCTTGCTTTTAGTACTTACCGTACCAATCATGCCATCAGCAACATGAGATCCCGAAGGAGCAGCAGCGATTTGATTTGACTTTGGAAGATCTGGGATCTTTTCGTGTAACGTACCTGACTGAGTGTAAACTAAGTCAAGGTACTGCGCTTGAGCAATTACTTGCTCCTCAGTAACTACTCCAGCCTTAGCTACGTCTTCAGTAATCTTCGGTAACAATGATTTAACAAACCATTCAGCTAAGATTTGGTCCGAGATAAAAACTTTCACTAATCGTCGTCGATGTCTCCATTCATGTATATGATCGGAAATATAAGTGGACGTTGACTGTTTTAATGAAGTTAGTAGCTCCGTGCCATTATCATATCTGACCGGTAACTGAAAATGGGTTAGGAACGAGGTAGCTAACTGACTAAAATTGTAAAAAGAGGCCCGTGGTAACTCAATGTACCACTTCGCCGCGAGACCAATGAGCGTACGCTGGAAAAGACGTAAGCGGATCGAATCATCCGAGATGGAATTTGAAGCACACCAGAGGTGGTAAGTCATCACATGATTGGACGGATCCTCTCCAGACTTACCTTCGAACTTGGGAATATCACTGGGAAACTTATTTGGCATTGGCGGCCAGAACGGAAGATAATTTATTGGATCGTTCGTTAGGCGCGACAAGTCTGGTAAATCCAAAGTTGCTATAAACGGTAATTGCCGATTAGGATCCCTAAAACTCTGGGTCACAAGACCAGTCCCAGGAGGAGGATGTCCAGGATAACTTGGAATAGGTATCGCATTCGGGATATTATATCCTCCTGGAAAACCAGGATTAACCGGACCGTACTGGGGTTGTTGTGGTTGTTGATAAGTGTACCCAGGATACGGTTGATACTGGTAAACTGGTTGTTGGACAGCAGGCCCGTATTGGTACTGTCCCTGGTACGGTTGATAAACGAATTGTGGTTGACTAGTGACAACCGTACTTAAACCAGGTTGTCCTACAGGCATCTGAACCGTAGTTTGAATCGTAGATCCAGACAATGGTAAAGATGTCTGAGGAGTAGTTGCAGAGACAGTAGAAACCGGAGCTGTCGATACTCCGGAAGTAAGTGTGGTGGAAGGAACATATGTTGCGGTAGTTGCAGCAGTCGTTTGAGATGGAGTACTAGGTGCAATGGGCGACTGAGTAACTACCGAAGGTACAGAAGTTTGAACATTAGACTGGACTAGTTGTTGGGGTGAACCAACAACTAAGGGTTGTCCAGCTTGAGATGACAATTGTACGCTTGGCTGCAATACCTGTTGAACTTGCGATAGATCCCACACCATGTTCATTCCGGGGTATTGACCCATGACAGGTTGAGGATATTGAGATCCATAACCGGATTGAGGGTAGGATTGATAATTGAAAGGCACAGTTCCCGTACCTTGAACATAAGATTGACCTTGAGGTGGTTGATAACCTTGACTCAAGTACTGACCCTGGGGTTGATACCCTTGAGGCACGTACTGATACTGGGGTTGACCTTGAGGCATAAATTGATACTGAGGTTGACCTTGGGGTACATATTGAGGCTGGGGTTGACCTTGAGGAATGTATTGTACCATGGGTACATACTGTCCTTGAGGTTGCCCCCCAGACGCAATTTGTGTACCTTGAGGTTGCCCCCAAGGCGTTAATTGAGGTTGCCCCCCAGGCGGTAATTGGCCACCTTGAGGTTGAGAACCGGGAACTGAACCTAACATCATATAAATGTCTCCTACACCCAACGGTTTATTACCATTGTTTCCAGCTGATAACCCATGTTCAATGGGTTGAGGAGATGCTCCCGCAAAAGTACCAGAAAGTGACTGATACCCAGAGGGAACAGAAGGACCGCCGTACAAGAAAGATTCAGGAGATTGAGTGAACACGGACGACTGACCAGACATATTTACAGGAGTATAAATACCTCCAGGTGGAAAAGGAGTACGAGGTGGAGAAAAACTTATCCCTGAGTTGTCTAAATAATTGGTTAACGAAAGGTACCAAGTAGTACTTCTAGGAGGACTGTAAAAGATAGATTCACGCTCCCTTAGATCAATAGTAGGTTGATCTTTAAGGATAGAGACGCCTATTTCTTCTTCTGGAGCAAGTTCTTCAATAGCTATCAAACCAGCAGGAAGATTTTCGGTGATGACTCTTTCTACCCTAGGTGAATCAGGAGCACTAGAAGTTGGAGTAACAGGTTCAGATATTTCAGGTTCTTCGCCTATATCACTAGTAGATGAAAAACTACCAGCAAGCTCGGAAACTGCAACAGCTTCAGGATTATAACCTGTTTCTAGAATTTGGTAATCTGGATGGACTACCAACGAAGATTCTCCTTCTTCAGGTGAACCTACTTTACTGCCACTAGGAGGAGTTACAAGGACTTTCAAACCTTCGTAATGACCCGGGACGTCTTCAGGAGGTTCGCCCCGAAGTCTACGGGACTTCCTCAACAAATCGGCCACGGTAACAATCTCAGGAGACTTGCCCCGAAGTCTACGGGACTGTCTCGGTAATTCAGCCACAGTTAAAAATTTTAACTACTACACGCAAACAAAGTAAAATCTCAAAGCAAACCGCCTAAAGTCTCTAAAGAACCAAACAAATTTGAAGCACACGCCTAAAGAATCTAGGGCGTCAAACCATACACAAACAGTAGCCTTCCAGACCGAAAACACTAGTTGGTGATGAAGCCCAACATTGCCGAATTCAGTACAGAAGTGGTGGGTGGAACAGTTACCCCGACAACCTGCTTAATGAATAGACCGGCACAAGTTCCTCCACTTTAACCGTCTCGAGTGAAGTGAACCCCCCTGAAAATCCAAGTGAGTCTAGCCGACGTCTGCTACAGGTACAGTGGGATCTTCCCTCCACCGTCACCTCGGTAGAATCCTAAAGATAATGGTCACTAAGGTTACCAACAGCAACAAATATACCTGGGGGAACAGTCTACGACCTGATAGCACGCAAGGGCAGAGTAACAAGCTCAATCCCCTTGCCGACTCCTTGACAATAATCCAAGGTTTACCGACAAGTGACCCCAGGCTCCTCGACAATAATCCGAGGTTTACCGTTTGTAGTACGTGCATATCTGGCGTCTTTCCCAATGAAGGAGGATTGATCCCCTCACTGGTTCGGACACGGTCTCGTGCTTCTCCTTTAAGAGGAGTTTTCCCAGAGTACAAATGAAACAGTTGGATTTATCCTACCACAAGATGAGCTACTTGTTTGGTTTTACTATCTTGGAGAGTTAATTACTCTCCTACTCCAAGACACTAGCCTGATCTATATTGGTTTTTCAGAGCCCTAGTAAATAAAAAGTTACTAAGTTGATTTTACTTTAAGCGTTAATTTTTATGGCTTTTCTTTTAAGACAAAAGGTAGTGGAGATGAAACTGATGGTGTGTAGACTCGACTCAAATCCACTAAAAAGAAGCACTTAGGATGATTTATACTAATTTTCTTTTTCAATGAATTCCGTAGCTAAGAGAGTTGGAGAATGCAAAATTGATATAAAGACAACTTTCTTGGCAATGAAAATCAAAGAAACAAACTCTTTATCTTTTCAAAACATACAACACATAACCACTAATTACGTCACAAAAATTCCTTTTTCTTTCAAAGACTCAAATGCTACCAAAGCAAACTTTCCTTCAAAAGATATTTTTTGTATTTTTCCCTAATTAACAAAGTATGTAAAACTTACTTTAACAAAAATCAAAGTTAAAAAAGCTATGACAATCAAATCAACTCAATTTCACTCAAAAACAAATCCAAGAGAAATGCACGTAAAAACTAAATCGAACGAGGCAAAAGCCTACTAAAGATGATTCCAGGATGTTTTACTCAGTCAAAATGTAACTAAGGACTAGTTAATGCAGAACCAAAAACCAGTCAAAAACAAAAATCAAAACCTTTTGTTCTTTTTCTCAAGAATAAAATTCAAAGTTTAATCAACAAACTTTTTCGAGATTCGGCAAAGAGAGAACATAAAGGTAGGTTTCTCACAAGGGTGAATTCTACGAAAGGCCCGACTCCTAAGAGGACTGAACAAAACCAGGGAGATCCAAAGTTTGACGACCTCTAAAGCCAAAGTCACTATAGGACCAGTGCAAAAATCAAACCCTAAGGCAAAATCTCTATGAATTTCACTAAAACTCTCGACACTGACGAAACAAGCTTAGGTGAAGATTTATGGCAGAAAACCAGTGGATCTGGGCAGAAAAAACAAATTAAAACTAAAATTTAAAAGGCAAAAAAGGAGAAAATTGAAATTTTCTCAATTTTGACAGGGTACGCAGGCGACCTGTTTGCACAGGTGCGTGTACGCTCTGTGCACAAAGCTGCAGTGCGTACAGGTACGCACTGTGCTCAACGCAGAGGCTGCGTACTTCTAGCAAAACCAAGAAAAAGTAAAATCTAATTTAACCCTAAGCTAGCCCACCCAAAAACACAGTCAGATAGCCAAAAACCAGAAAACAAACGACTTTTCTCAGACCAAAGTTTCATACAAAGGAAAAATCATTCACATCAATGGATTCCCTAGTATGGTCGCCATTTTGTCATGCGGAAAGAGTCGATAATGCGGACAAAACCGACCTCCCTAGAAGCAAAGGTTTTCTAGTGACAAACAAGACAAATAAACACTACCTTTCTCTAAACATGCATTTAGAATACAAGTAATCAGGTGATTTTAACATACCTTTAGTCCAACGCTTTGTAGTAGTCCAGCCTCGCCGATTCGGATGAGCTCCTCCTTCTCTTCGAAACCTGCATTCACTAACAAGCCAAAAGATTAAATAGCACCTGATAAACTCATAAAGTAATACATATCCATCATACAGACCAAGGAGTATATGAAACAAATCATGAATAACAATCTGTAGAGAAAAATGAGTTCATTTGTATTAAGTGGAAACAAAAGAAACCATTACAACCTGAGCCTTGGTGTTGTGTAGGTCCCTCCTAGGGTCCAGCAAGAGTTCTCCTTTACTTTGATCAGCTCACCCACTTCCAAATGAAACAAGAAAGGATGGGAATCTCTCCTCACAAGCTTCTACAAGGAAGTCCTAATTCCAGCAGCATCTACCCTTAGGAATGTTCAGCTTTCAACCTCTCCTCCCTCTGGCCCAATGCCTGTATTTATAGTTCTCTAGAGGAAGTTATTCAGGTCCACCATCAATGGGATAAGCCCCTCTTTGGATGGGTTAGCTCCCCTCTTGATGGGATAAGTTCCTCTTTCATAGGGATACATGAACCATCTGGAGGCGCTCAATACATGTCAAACAAGCTTCTAGAATGCTCTAGAAATGACCACAAGTAACTTTTTGAAGTGAAACTTGCGCCTTTTGACCTTTACAGGAGTACGCACCCATTGCTTTACAGACAGAGCGTACAAGTACGTAGGTATTGTGAACTTGGGGTGCGTACACGCAGGTAAGGCTAAGAGAAACTGCGTACCCATAGATATATAGATTTTTAAAGACTTTCTCTCATTCTTGGAGTTTGACATGGAGAGCAAAGGTATGAGACTTGCCAAGGAGGATAGTATGACAGTTGATGGAGCCATATTAACTGCAAATAGTCATGGTGACAAATTTTAGTGTAACACACAATCTTAAGAAGAAGTTGAAGACAAGTCACCAAAGGATCAAGTTAAGGACCATTTTTTACTATTATGGATTCATTATCTGATAGTTTGATCGTAAACTCAAGTGCCTTTAATCATATGACTACATCAAAGTATTATTTTTCTTCCTTCGTACCTTGCAGTAGACCTCATATATTGATGGGAGACAAAACTCTATGAGAGTGTGCAGAGAAGGGAGAGTGGACCTTAATTACATAATATTTTATAAAGTATCACATGTTTCTAAGCTCTCCATGAATATCCTCTTTATCTAACAAATTATAGACTTAGGTAAAGTCAAGTGAGTTGAGTTCATTTTGGATTCAATGATAATTTTCCGAAATGATAAATGTTTCTAGAGTTGTAGTTGGTGAGGTGGATTATTATTCTAGGTTGTATTCCTTCTCTCATTTCACTCCTAATATTGATAATATTTCTCTTATAACCCATGCACAACATGAAAGTAGAGAAAGGTTGGATGTTAAGTTCAAGGAAGGCCCCTTGTATCCACTCTAGGAGGAATCTCTTTACAACCATTTTGTCTCTTCTCGGAGTGGACCTTTGAGATGTTTTTACACAATATTCAAATCAAATTTCTAAACAAGTTTCGGAATCTAATTTAGAATTCCATAAGTATCCTATTGCATATCTAAAATACAAGTCATGGAGGGCATATCATACTTTATAGGCAACTAGTAAACTAGCGAATTATACTGCCAAGATACATAGAACTAGATCTCATTTTCTTGGTCTTCCACAAACACTCAATACTATTGTCATAAATTATATTACTTGAGTAGTAGCCAAGGGAAATTCACATGATTAGATAGGAAAGATCCATGATGGTGTTGTTGATTAGCAATACCATCCTTCTTCATCGCAATTTCATAGTAGATATAATATGCATTCTATTTTGAGGAGGGGTTTGGGGGGTTCTTTCCATTGGATTTTCTTCTTTACCTCACCTTTGTCATATTTTGTTTTGCATAAGTTGTTATGTACATTAGTATCTATCATGGCTGAAAATTGTTGGGACTCATATAATTGTTTGTACATGAATACCTAATTGTTGGTTGTGAACCCTGATTATCTTCTTGATTCAAAGGTCTTATTTTTAGTTGCATTTGGACCCAAATTCTTGATAGGGGGTGTGGGGGGGCTCCCCTGCCCAACTATTTTCATTACAGGTCTGAGGGATCCAATGAAAATTCTTTGGAGCCCCCGTCAAGAGTTTAGTTGTAGCACCCCAAACATAATCTTTTGGAAAAATTGCCTTGTAAAATATTATAATTTCATAGTCAATTTGGATTGTTCATCATTGAGTATTTTCCATTGAAGGAAACCCTCTTTTTATGAGGGAATTGTATTCTGACTATGTATTATTGAGAGAGCATTGTAATTGAGAGATAGAAGAGGAGGTTTCAATGGATTTGTTGCAAGTTGAATCCCTTCATTTTGTTGGATGGAATAAAAGGAATAATTTGTTATATCTCCATGGATGTAGCCCAAATCAGGTGAACCATGTATATTAGTGTCTCCTTTGTATTGTTTCATTCTATGTTTTATTTTTGCATTCATTTTGATTTATTGCTTTGTAATTTTGTTAGTAACACTAACATGGTGAAAATTGCCAAAATTCATTTTTTTGCACATCCCAATTATGGTTTAGGGCGTTTGGTTACATGCACATTTCCTACCACTTTCGGAGGAATTCTATTCGTTTCATTTTCTATTTTTAGTAATTTTTGTTTCTAGTAGGTGCTTCCATATAAGATGGCACACCATGTGACTAGGTAGTGACTAGGAAATGATAAGGATGTGACATGGCAACATAGTGCACTAGGATGGCCTTATCCATTATCCTTATCCATTGCCTTATCCATTATCCTTATCCTTATCCTCCTCCTAGACAAGTGAGCAATTATCCTTAAGTCTTTGCATCTCTAAATAAATAAACTCTATTTCATAGTTTTATTTTTAGTAGAAGTAATTTATCTAAATGCATCTAATATCAATAAAAATTGAAACAACATAAATAACTTTTTGAAGTAAATTGTAATTGTTTCAAATTTCATGAAGTATTATGTTAAAGCATTAATATTTTACCTTTGTAGCTCTTGTTGTACTAAGTTCAACTTTAGTCTTAAAACACCCTCTACATTTAAATAAAGTAATAATTCTATTCTTAAATGTAAATGTGGTTGTGTATGAAGTAATAAACTAAATTTGGGTTATATATGTAGCTAATTAATATTTGATGTGACGTATGGCATGTGATGGACCATAATTACAGGCCTAAAGTATGCTCTAAAACTACTTCAGCTTCGCTAAGAGCTCATCTTCCTCGGACATAAGGAAACAGGTTAACGACCCAAGACCTAGAGGCATCTGGCAGGAATGAAAGCCTATCCCCTTACGGAGGGTTATTCCAGGTGGCATGGTTCTCCTTGAATAACAGTGATAAGTCAGCCTACATTTGAGGTTAGCAGCTAGAGATGGTTGTCCTCACTGCTGGTTTGACAACTGAGTTATAATAGGTTTTCCCATGTGTAAAAAAAATTGATGAACCATAATTAAATAAATATTTAGTCTTTAAATTAACTAAACAATAATAAAAAAACAATGTATAATCAAAATTGTGAAAATATTAAAAAAAACAGTCTTGGAAACAAATGGAAATGCATAAAATATCAAGGTTTCTTAGGGATTCCAAGTTCACTATTATAACACATTTATGTCCACATATGCCAAAGGAAAATATAGATATCAATAAAGATAAAGACTAAATCCTATAATCTATGGGAAATGCACTAAGTGTAAAATACCATGCACTCGATACATACTATATATATATATAAAAGTAAAGAAAGAGACATCTAATTGTAAATAAACAAGTACTGCTCAAAACCAAAAGGAAGTGAATGGTGAGGGTCCTTTCATTCTGTTCTCCCATTCCAACTTAGTTGCTCAACACTACACCATGGATACAATGGGTCTATCACAGGTGACCCAATCCAGTCCCTATTATCTATAAGCACAACCAAAAAAAAAGTTGAAAGACCACAGGGGAATTGTAGTTGTATAAATTTTGAAGTGTCATGCTACTATAATTCCATATAAGGCATAGGCTCGAGCTACCATATTTGAAATAGAAATTAAGCTCAATTTTTTGATGTTATACCTAAACCCCAAGTGAATCTAATCTCTCTATATTCTTTGGGGAAACAAATCACCCCTCCCACTCCTCCCCTAGGTTTCTTTTGAAACACCATCAAAAAATAACATGGTTGAAGACTGACTATCTTTCCAGGACTAGAAATCATCTTTTCCTGATATCAAGCATTGAATTTTCACTTCATTTGACCGACCACTAAAGCTGATAGCTTGAACTGAAGGGACATAAATGTTTATCCAACTCTTATCCAAATGAAATAAGTCATGAATATCATAAGCCTTAAGACCTCTCTCCTGAATAGAATCAGAGAGCAAAGACAAGGCTTTAGAAGTTGGGCGAAGAGTTGAAGGTGATTCATCTTTAAAAATTATTTTATGTCGTTTTAACAAAATTGTCGATCACAGGAGTTTTGGAAGGGATGCCTAGGCACGCTTGGAAATGGAGGAATGAATTTTATCATTTGGGCAAGTGTTGATCTAGGTTTCAAACATTTCTTGCACCTTTCCAAAGGCCAATTACCATACAGACAATGATAAAGAGGAAACATGAAATAAATGATAAATGGACTCTTTTTCACATCTAGATAATAAGAACCTTAAAGGAGTGTGCATGTTTCTGTGTTTGATATTTTCCAGAGTGAGAATTTTATCGTGTATCAACATCCAGCAAAAGGAATTGACCTTTGGGTTGGTATCTCTATTCCATATTGATTTCCAAATCTTCAAGGGACAACGATGCGCGAGCTTGCGCAGCAAGAGCCTATATCCTTCTTTGACAAAATCATGAAAGGTTTTTATTGGGCACCAAGTTCGACAGTCCAAAGAACCACCTTTAATTTTGGCTAGGCCTTTCAAGGAGGAGACCAATAAGTCCCATTAATGCAGTAAATGCAATGGAAGACAGCAAAATTCCCATCCTTGCCATATTCCAAAGTCATCCCAATTGGATATGTCTTTTTATCTCACAATTCCATTTTCATTCATCCATGTTATGAGATCATTGAGCTCAGACTGGTTATTTATCAAGTTGCTCGGAAGGAATTTATCTTTTCATAAGTTAATTCTTGTTATGTTTCCTGCCTGCTAGACCTATTTTTCAAGAATTAAGGGGGTTGTTGCCTTATAGAGCTTCCAAATCTTGGAGTCGCTTCCTAACCATTGGGATTTTTCATCTCTTAGGAAGTGAGACTTATGAAATATTTCTTCAAGAAGGCCTCTTTCCATCATTCCTTGGATTCAGATATCAATTTACAAACGATTTTAGCCCCCATAGATAAGTTCATAAATGTTGGATCTTTGATTTCCAACTCCCCACAATCTCTAGGAAGGAAAACTATATTCCAATTGTCCAAATGAATTTTGTTGTCATTTTTTTTACCCCCTTTCATAAGAATTTTCTGATCATCATACATATTTGATTGATAATACTTTTTGGGGCAAGAATCCTAGAGCACAAATAAATTGACAGAGCTGACATAACTAGCTTAATTAATATTGTTTTATCAGCTATATAAAGCTAGAAAGCACCCTCGCTCCTGATTTTCTTCCTGAATTTTTCAATTATCTCCTCCCAATCTTCCTTGGAGGGCATGCCTAAGGAGATTGGGACTCCCAAATATAATATTTGACAGATTTCCACCCAAATTGAACTGGGAATGTAATATTCCTTTTTTTAGATATGATTAAAGTGGACGGAATCTGTCCATGGTATTTATCGTGGTATTTGCCCATGACATTGGCTCATGGTATATGCCTTCATTTTTCGAGGGAAAACAATAAAATAAAGTCTTTAGAGAGTCCATCAAGCCTATAAAAAGGGATAGGAGCCTAACGGTGTGATCATCGTGAGTTATCCATCTATTTTGTCTTTGTTGATAACTTGGCAAGGCCAGTTCTAGTTTGATCCCAGTGACGAAAACCCCGTGGGAGCAACTTGTCTCATAGACCCATTTAGGGTTTACGATTGTGCTTCAGTGTTGTGATTTTTCATTTTATAAGCAGCGTTGCATGCCATTGGCGAGGGTTTCTAGTGTTAATTATTTTGGCATGTCTTATTTGCAATAATTAATTAAATAAAGTGGTTGCAGTTCTTAATCCCTTATGTTAAGATCTTATGTTCTCGTTTTTGTTGAAAGCTTATGTTAGTTAGAAGATTATAGTGCGCTAAATCTATTAAAAATTTTAAGGTTGAGAGTTTATGTTAATTAGAACACTATAGTATGCTAAATCTGTTAAAAATTTTAAGATTTAGTATCTTACAATGGTATCAAAGATGTACATCTTGCCAGCCTAAAAGTGTTTTTATTACAGATCAGAGAAACTAGTATTCAGTGATTCTCCGTAACCACCCTTGCTAGTAACTCAGTGGTTTTCTGTGACTACCCTAATCGGATAAATAATTTTCTCTCCAGGATATTTATTATTATTTGCATGTAATCTCAAATTATTCTCCAAGCACCAAAAGAAAGGTCGGCTCCTAAAAGCTTGAATTTGGGCCATAAAACCCTATCAGATCGAGACATACTTGCAACAAAAGATATAGTCATATGGGCAGCATCTTTTCATCGCTTCAGTAGGATGACACTTAGTTTAATTGTTTCAGGTCACGTCCTTGCGGCGGGTATTCACCACTGCATTCGGAATATGATTAGTAAACCCAGATATCATAAAATCAGGGAACTGTGGAGGAGCCAAAATCTATCAGGTCAGAGCAATTCCTATAATGTTCAACCAACTATACGCTTGTGTGCATCATTTGACTCGACCATCGAAGACTTCCAAGGTGTCGATATTGGTCTGACCTCAATAGTGGTGGGCGTGGAGATTAACATTGAGAGCCGACATCTGGAACAAGACATCACAGCGGAAGAATAGAGTGAACATGGAATACGTGGGTCGTGGATCAGAGGTTGGAGGCCTCCTGTGAATCATGGAACGAAGGACGGAGGTCGCAGACACCGTGATCGTGGGTTGGAGGTCGTGAACAAGTCGTTAGGTAGAGAGCAGTGGGTCGAAGGCTATGGGTACATCCATCGACCAAGAGCAAGGTTGTGATATCATGATTTGAAAAATGCACCCATAACCCAATTCGGTTCAATTCATCAAGGGATTTCTTATTTATTCAAAAGAATCGAGGGCTTTCTTAGATGGGAGCGGCACTTTGAATAGGGATCTATTACAAAATTGTTGTTAGTGTCATTACATACGAGATCTAGATGAAGGTCATTATTGTTGGAGAATATTGCTATTACAGAAGTTTATTTGCCAAAAATCATTAATCGTGGGATAATAATTTGTTATTATTTCTACAAGGATTTATTATCTCTACTCAAAGGATGTAAATCAATTTTATTGAAGAAAGCTAAGGAGAGAGAAGGAAGACCAAGTGTTGAAATTCATTGATGCCAAGCCATAATGTCATCACTTTACTTTTGGAAATGCCTCAAGAATCAACATAGTAATACATCATTTGATCCTCTGGGCTGCAATACTTCGGTGGATAAAAATGGCAACAACTTCCAAATTAGAAGCCAGAGCAGAAGAACAGGCCTTTCTCTTGGAAGATCCATGATATCCTTCAACAGTCAAAGGATATCTGAAAGGAAGATGTAAGAAGCAAGTGTTTCTTTGAACTTGGATCCAAAATGCAGAGAATAAAGTCAGAATATGGCCTCCTACTGTTAGACACATTATACATAGTTGTATTCTCACAAGGCAATCATATTGGAAAGAATCAAGTTGGGCCTTGAATCCATCCATGCTTATTTTGATACAACCTAGGTTCTTGGAGTATTCTTGTGAAAGGGTTAAACTCACAGTCTGTAGACATTTTGAATAATATGACACTTATTCACAGAGATTATCCCGATTATACACTATTGTGGAATACATGCATAATACATAACCTCCTCTACGTTGATCATCAATTTAGCAGCATTAAAAACAATGAAACATCAATCGCATGCACACATTAACATAGTATGTAACCCGGGGAAAGCATACAGCTGAAAACCCCACACTATCTGTATATTATAATGATTGAGAACATGTAACAATACATAGTACAATACTCCTCACAAGTACTCAGTACTATCTCCACCTGTTACACACAAACTAGCTCAGATCTGAATCAATCACAGGTTCAAATCTCCTCTGTTGCTTGCCTGCCTCCACTGCGCAATCCTGCATGAGAATAATGATGAATGGCTGAAGCAAACTCATATTTCCTTGGCTGAACCACGCAATCCTCATTGGCATTACTCAATCCCATTGATTGTGCAAGATCTCATGCACAACTATAGTCACAACTGATAGCAATCTCAACCTCTAACACCTGTCTCCACTGAACTGTCCATGCACTGAGTTAACTGATGTATTCTTGAGTTAGTTTATGAGTTAATAATTAGTGAATTAATTAATAATTAATTCACACAACTCATCACTAGAGTATTCTTTAGTTAGACTAAATACAACTAGTTTAAGCAAGTCAAACTGAACACAACTCCATCAACTCCACAATCAACTCCACCAAAACTCAACCACATGAGTTCTAACTGAAGTCCTGCATGCAATAGCTCAACTGACCCACAAGAAAAGTGTATTTCCTTTTGACAGCTGCATGTGCCACATATGTAGCTCAAACTGAAGTGCTCCAAGAGGATAAGATAATTTTTATAGTCCAAATATTATTATGAGCTAATAATATTCGATTGTTCTATTTTTAGCCTGGAACTCTAAAAATAGAATCCGCCCATATGTCTAAAAATAGAAGTCCATCTATTTTTACCAACATGACCATTCATCCACAAATAGCATCCTGCAACTCATAGACCATGATCCATATGTCTAAAAATAGACATAGTCTAAAAATAGACTTTGCGCCAAAAATAGCATGCGGGCCCACTTAGTGAAGGTGACTCCTTTCCACTAAGCTCCATCATCTTGTTGCATTTTCAACACAGTCGTCGCTTATCTCAGTAAAATATTAACCTTAATAGCGCAGCTACTGCCTAACAATAATGACATCACGAGGACGATTTTTCAAGTAATGGTAGGAGCCCTCCAAGGATTGGACAATATAAACCTTCTTACTTTCTTTAAAAGGTGCAAAATTTTAGAATGCATGGAAAAATCCAAATTTGTTATACTTATGTTGGCTCTAGAATGTGATGACTTAATCCTTCATATGCTCCAATGCTTTTGCACCAGCATTATAACATCTCATCCAAAATTTGTCAAAAAAGACATGCAAAATATCATGTCCATAATCTTAGGAGAAGATAAAGCCATTTTCAAACAATTGAGGTCTAAATTGTTGGCCATTTGGAGGAAGGAGCTAATTGTATCACTTGTTGCCAATGAATTAGTTGAGGGGTTGGTCAAACAAAACATCAAACTACTTAAAATGAAGATGACCAAGGAGGAACTAATAAGGATTTGTGGGGACAACAAGAATTAACTACGAAGGAAAAGTTTATGCTTTGTATGCAAGAGATCTTGGGCACTTAACCATTCATGTCCATGTGATAGGTAGGAAATAAAGACAGAACCAGAGTAAATTCCTTCAGACCATTCAGATCCATCTGAAGGATCTAAATAGTCAAGTGCATATGGTGAGCAATATCAAAATGTTGTTCAGAGAGATGTGTAGGACAAGTCGATGATAATCAGCCACCTTGAAAAAGCACGTGGGGAAAGGAGGGAGGTAACTCTTCCTAACAATGTGGTAGACTCTTATCTCCAGGAAGACATCCTTGAAGAGTATGAGCAACCAAGTGTAAATAAGAGTCCATCGATGCATCCATGTTTGACAACCAAAGAGGATGGACAACAAATTGTCCCCACGGGTGGAGAAGGCCATGAAGAAGACACTCAAAGAGACTTAAATGAGGAGCCAGTGATTGTAAACCAATATGATGAACATGATCATAAGGAGCAACATGAAAAATATAATATGTAGGATGAGCCATTTTTGGAGAGTCAATCAAAGGTTCAAGCTATGATAGTTAAGCATCCTGTGCAGAGAGATACAAAATAATTCAGCAGGGCACCAAAATTTCCAGTAGAGGACTTTCGGGAAAAGATCATGCATTTCAAGATAGATCTTATGATGTTGAAGCAGAGAGTCTGGACAGTCTGAGACAATGTCTCACAAGAGAATAGAAATATTAAGGATCTCATAGGGTTATGTGTCGAATCAAAGTCCAAGTTGTCTAGTGTTGAGGAATGACTCAAGTCCCTCACAAGGCAAAAAGAGGAGTACAGTTGGGAGTTCCAGAATAGCCCTCTACAAGAGTACATAGATAAGACTTGCAGCATTACCAACCCGCCTTTATA
Source organism: Pinus tabuliformis (assembly GCA_031772625.1). NCBI lineage: Eukaryota > Viridiplantae > Streptophyta > Pinopsida > Pinales > Pinaceae > Pinus > Pinus tabuliformis. The sequence goes on along the minus strand of CM062812.1, from coordinate 601,741,155 downwards.
CATTGGGGATAATAGGGCAGGGTTCTACAAATGGATCATGTTGGATGATCGGGTGGAGCAGCATTAGTTTAGCTTCAGATAGCATGAGCATGGTAGACTTATTCCATGTGCAAGAATTCATTCATTATATCCTTCCCACGAGATGGATTGGCGAGAGATTATGAGTTGGAACTCTATTGATGGGATACTCTTAGCCAAGGGCATATTGCAGCTTGGACCCTTAAGCATGAGCAATGATGGAGGCTGAGATGGTGTCATAACCCATAGGTCCTAGGACTTAGGTGGCATTATGATCCAGGAGAATCCATTGGGGGCAGGATTGACCAAAGGATTGTTTGGGATCTAGGTATCGAAGGATCCATTCAGGATCATTTAGCATGGAGGCATGGAATCACACACTTTGTTTTATGGGATCCTAGTATCATTATACCATTGCTTCTGTTGTGGATAGAAATGGTTTGCCTGAGGGCAAGCAATCTTTGGGCGAAAGGTTTTGTAATATTCCATTTTTTGAATATGGTCAAAGTGGACAGAATCTTCCCATGGTATTTATCATGGTATTTTCCCATGGAATTGGCCCATGGTATTTGCCTTAGTTGTTTGAGGGAAAACAATAAATTAAAGTCTCTGGAGAGTCCATCAAGCCTATAAAAGCGGATAGGATCTTAACAGTGCGATCTCCTGAGTTATCCATCTATTTTTCTTTGTTGAGAACTTGGCAATGCCAGTTCTAGTCTTATCCCAGGGATGAAAACCTCGTGGGAGTAACTTGTCTGGTAGACCTATCCAGGGTTTAAAATTGTGCTTAAGTGTTGTGATTTTTCATTTGATGAGCATCCTTGCATGCCATTGGCGAGGGTTTCTGGTGTTAATTATTTTGGCATGTGTTATTTGCAGTAATTAATTAAATAAAGTGGTCGTAGCTCTTAATCCCTTATGTGTTCTTGTTTTTGTTGAGATATTATGTTAATTAGAGCACTATCATGTGATAAATTTGTTAAAATTTTTAAGGTTTTGGATCTTACAGGGAAATCCGAAGCTGATATTATTTCCTACTTCGTTACATCAGAATAGTTCCATCCATAAAGATAAATTTTAATTTTGTTTACCAATCCTCCCAAAAGCTCTAATTAAACATCAAGAATCTATTTGAATCTCTTTTCTATGATTTTTGAAGCACCACACAAAAGAATAGTGTCATCAGGGAAATGCGAGTGGTTGATATCTTTGACATTTCTAGCAACGTTAAGACCTGGCAGTAATCCACTTGCTCTTTTTTTTTATAGATTTTTTCTTAAGTTCTCTACCATAAAGATATACAAAAGAGGAGAGAGTGGTAAACCTTGTCCCATAAATAAATTAGTTGGTCTACCATTGATCACGGGGGCGATCCAAAGGGATCCAATACAAGATTTTATCCAAAGAATAAATTGCATGCAAAAACGTAGTTTCTCCAAAATAAGAAATAGGAAATAATGTCTTACATTGTCGAAAATATTTTCCATGTCTAGCTTTATTACAAAACCCAGGTCACCCCTCTCTTTGCTTGAATTTGGACAAAATAATATTATGCAATATATGCTTGTACTGAAGGAAACCACATTGATTTTTAGAGATCAGCCTCAGCAACATTTTCTTAAGTTGTTTGCAATGAATTTTGTTAAAATCTTATACGAGGCATTGCATAATGAGATAAGACGAAACCTTGTGGAGCTTACAGCATTAGACTATTTAAAAATTAGATCAAATAAAGCTGAATTAATTCCCCCTCCAACCTTTCCCTTAAACTTTGAATATGGCCTCCTACTGTAAGACACATTATACATAGTTGTATGTCTCACAGGGAATTCAGATTGGAAAGGGTCAAGTTGGGCCTTGAATCCATCCATGCTTATTTTGATACAATCTAGGTTGTTGGAGTATTCTTGTGAAAGGGTTAAACTCATAGTCGTCGCTTGTCTTAGTAAAATCTTAACCTTAACAGCACAGCGACTACCCGACAATAATGACATCATGCGGACGATTTTTCAAGTAATGGTAGGAGCCCTCCAAGGATTGGACAATATCAACCTTCTTACTTTCTTTCAGAGGTGCAAAATTTTAGAATGCATGGAAAAATCTAGATTTGTTATACTTATGTTGGATCTAGAATGTGATGACTTACTCCTTCAGATGCTCCAATGCTTTTACACTAGCATTACAACATCTCATCCAAAATTTGTCAAAACAGACATGCAAATTATCATGTCCATAATCTTAGGAGAAGATAAGGCCATTTGCAAACAATTGAGGTCCAAATTGTTGGCCATTTGGAGAAAGGAGCTAATTGTATCACTTGTTTCCAATGAACTAGTTGAGGGGTTGGTCAAACAGAACATCAAACTACTTAAAGGAAGATTACCAAGGAGGAACTAATAAGGATTTGTGGGGACAACAAGAATTAACTAAGAAGGAAAAGTCTATTCTTTGTATGCAAGGGATCTTGGGCACTTAACCATTGATATCCATGTGATAGGTAGGAAACAAGGACATAATCAAAGGAAATTCCTTCAGACCATGAGGATCCATCTGAAGGATCCGAGTCGTCAAGTGCATATGGTGAGCAGCATCAAAATGTTGTTCAGAGAGACGTGTAGGACAAGTCGATGATAATCAGACACCTTGACAAAGCACGCAGGGAAAGGAGGGAGGTAATTCTTCCTAACAATATGGCAGACTCTTATCTCCAGGAGAACATCCCTGAAGAGTATGAGCAACCAAGTGTAAATAAGAGTCCATCAATGCATCCATGTTTGACAAAAAAAGAGGATGGACAACAAATTGTCCCCACGGGTGGAGAAGGCCAGGAAGAAGACATTCAAAGAGACTTAAATGAGGAGCCAATGATTGTAAACTAGTATGATGAACATGATCATAAGGAGAAACATGAAAAATATAGTATGCAGGATGAGCCATTTCTGGAGAGTCGGTCAAAGGTTCAAGCTATGATAGTTGACCATCCTGTGCAGAGAGATACAAAACAATTTGGTAGGGCACCAAAATTTCCAGTAGAGGACTTTCGAGAAAAGATCATGCATTTCAAGATAGATCTTATGATGTTGAAGCAGAGAGTCTAGACAGTTTGAGACAATGTCTTACAGGAGAATAGAAAAATTTAGGATCTCATAGGGTTATGTGTCGAATCAAAGGCCAAGTTGTCTAGTGTTGAGGAATGACTCAAGTCCCTCACAAGGCAACAAGAGGAGTACAGTTGGGAGTTCCAGAACAACCCTCTACAAGAGCACATAGATAAGGCTTGCAGCATTACCAACCCGCCTTTATACATTGGGGATAATAGGACAAAGTTCTACAAATGGATCATGTTGGATGATCGAATGGAGCAGCAGGAGTTGAGCTTCAGACATCATCAACATGGTAGACTTATTCCATGTGCAAGAATTCATGCATTATATCCTTCCCACGAGATGGATTGGAGAGAGATTGTGAATTGGAACTCTATTGATGGGATACTCTTAGCCAAGGGCATATTGAAGCTTGGACCCTTAAGCACGAGCAATGATGGAGGTTGATATGGTGTCATAACCCATAGGTCCCAGGACTTAGGTGGCATTAGGATCCAGGATAATCCATTGGGGGCAGGATTGACCAAATGATTATTTGGGATCTAGGTATCGAAGGATCCATTCAGGATCATTTATCATGGAGGCATGGAATAGCACACTTTGTTGTATGGGATCATGGTATCAATATCTGTTGTGGATAGAAATGATTTTCTTGAGGGCAAGAAATCTTTGGGTAGAAGGTTTTGTAATATTCCCTTTTTTTGGATATGGTCAAAGTGGACAGAATCTTCCCATGGTATTTATCGTGGTATTGGCCCATGGTATTTGCCTTCGTTTTTTGAGGGAAAACAATAAAATAAAGTCTATAGAGAGTCCATCAAGCCTATAAAAGCAGATAGGATCTTAAAAATGTGATCTCTTGAGTTATCCATCTATTTTGTCTTTACTGAGAACTTGGCAATGCCAGTTCTAGTTTTAGCCCAGGGATGAAAACCCCATGGGAGTAACTTGTCTGGTAGGCCCATCCAGGGTTTACAATTGTGCTTCAGTGTTGTGATTTTTCATTTGATGAGTAGCCTTGCATGCCATTGGCGAGGGTTTCTGGTGTTAATTATTTTGTCATGTGTTATTTGCAGTGATTAATTAAAAAAAGTTGTCGTAGTTCTTAATTCCTTAAGTGTTCTTGTTTTTGTTGAGATCTTATGTTACTTAGAGCACTATAGTGTGATAAATTTGTTAAAAATTTTAAGGTTTGGGATCTTACAGGGAAATCCAAAGCTAATATTATTTCCTACTTCATTGCATCAGAACAGTTCCATCCATAAAGATGAATTTTCCTTTTGTTTACCAATCCTCCCAAAAGCTCTAAGTAAACATCAAGAATATGTTTGAATCTCTTTTCTATGATTTTTGAAGCACCACACAAAAGAATAGTGTCATCAGGGAATTGGGAGTGGTTGATATCTTTGACATTTCTAGCAATGTTAAGACTTGGTAGTAATCCACTTGCTCTTGATTTTTATAGATTTTTTCTTAAGCTCTCGACCATTAAGATATACAAAAGAGGAGAGAGTGGGAAACCTTGTCCCATACCTATAGAATATCTAAATAAATTAGTTGGTCTACCATTGATGACGGGGCTGATCCAAAGGGATCCAATACAAGATTTTATCCGGAGAATAAATTGCATGCAAAAACATGCTTTCTCCAAAATAAGAAATAGGAAATAATGTCTTACATTGTCGAAAACATTTTCCATGTCCAGCTTTATTACAAAACCCAAGTCACCCCTCTCTTTGCTTGAATTTGGACCAAAATAATAGTATTCAATATATGCTTGTACTGAAGGAAACCACCTTGATTTTCAGAGATCAACCTCAGCAGCATTTTCTTAAGTTGTTTGCAATGATTTTTGTTATAATCTTATATGAGGCATTACATAATGAGATGGGACGAAGCCTTGTGGAGCTTACAGGATTAGACTATTTAAAAATTATATCAAATAAAGTTGAATTAATCCCCCCTCCAACCTTTCCCTTAAACTTTGACCAGTTAAGCATTCTAATCATATTTTTTTTAATCATCGTCCAAAGGGCTCGATAGATTCAGCTGATAGGAAAACAATTAGGGACTAGAGATGTTCGAGATCCATAGACTAGATTGCTTCATTCACTTCTTCTTCCGCAATTTCATGCCATGAGATGATGATTCTCCTCATTTGAAATCTCCAAAATAAATGAGGACAAAAATTCCTCAACCTTGCAAAGGTCCAATTATCTATCTAAGGAATACAAGGATTGGAAATGCTCGAAGGCTTCAACTTTTATTTCTGAAAATGATGAGATTGTTTCCTTACCTTATGGATTTGTCTCCCTCGTCCTATTCATTATTTCCATTGCTTTGGTGTACTTCTAAAAAAATGGTGTGTTTTGGTCCCCTTCCTTTAGCCATATACTTCTGGATTTAAGCCTCTAAAATTTCTCCTCCTTCTGATATTCATGGAAGATCTTCCTATTTAAACTCTTCTCTCTCTCTAAATTCCAGATCTCCACTACATTATTTTCCATGGTAGATAAATGTTGTTCCAATTCTTTAAATAAATTGTTTCTCCTTTTTCTCGGCTTAACATAAAATTATTTTGCCCATGTTCTAAGCGCTTGATTAACAAACTTTACTCCGAAAAAAATGTTGGGAAACCTCAAATTTGAATATTCCAAGCATGAGTTATGATGTTCAAGCCACCATCTAGCAGGTTATACCTTCTAAAATGCTACATACCATGTGAAGTATGAAGGTTGAGCTTTAGAGATATAAAGTTGATAATGAAAAACTCATCTGGGCCCAAGAACAACAACATTAGTGAAACAAAATCTTATTGCAAGACATAGGAGAGAATAAATCTCAGAAGCAATCAGGTAGACCTCTAGCAATGCAGGGAAGAGGTGATCCTCAGCTCTTTCAACCATCTAGGGTTAAACCAAAAAGGGATAGGGCCCAAGTCATCCATTTCCTCCATTACTAACGAGATTGGTCAATGGTCTGACTCACTCAGAGCTAGAATGGAGAAGAGGGTATTCAAACCTTTGAGAATCCATGATATGTGAATTAAAAGTTAGTCAAGACGATTCGTTATACGACTGGAACGACTTCTCTTGTTTGACCAAGTAAACTTCCCTTTTTCTTGGCTTGACATCAATCATATCCCATTCTACTAAGAGATCTTCCATCTTTTCTCTGAATGGTTCACACACAATGTTTCCACCATGTTTCTCTAATGCGAATATAGTAGTGTTGAAGTCACCTCCAATGATGGAGCTCTAATTCCATTGGTAATTCTTTAATGAAATAATCTTGTCCCAGAATTCTAGCTTTTCCCCATATAGGGATGAAGTGTAGACATTCACTACCTTGATCCTTTCCTTGGAGTCGTTTCTTTCCAAAATAAGAGCAATTCAATTCGCATTTTAACACATTTAATTAAATAGAATTGAATTTTGTTCCAAAAAATACCTAGACCTCCTAATGCTCCCCGAGAGATCTGCCCAACTCCATCACCTTCTTTGTAAAAAAAAATCGTTTATTAATTCTTCTTCTAACTTGGTCTCCTGGATAAAAATAATAGAGGGATTCTCCACTTTGATTAGATCCTTAACTAAGAAGCATTTTGAGGATCCTCCCAAACCCCTTATATTCCATGAAAGAAGCTTCATCAGTTCTTAGGAAGTGAATGATATTAGAACCTCCTTCCATTGTCCCTAATGTGCCCTTGTTTCACAAAGACTTTAGCAAATACAAGATTTGCGGGTGTTTACCCAATTTTTCGTTGTACTCTGCTTCGTTTTCCCTAATCTCCTTTTTGGAATGCCTCCTCCTTTTCTTGGCGGTGCTCTTGGTCTCTTGACCACTTGCTTCATCATGCCCGCCAATTGTCAAAGTCATATTTCTCGTTATTATTTTCCTGGGACATCCCTAAGAAACATTTGCTCCTCTAAGAGGGATTTCCCCTTACTCCAGTGGATCAACTTCCTTATCTCCTCATGGATGCGTAGGGTGAGAATTGTGATCAGGATCATCCAACTAAGTTTCCTTCGAAAACTGCAAAACCCTAAGCAGAGGAGGGAATTTTATTTCTCTACTAAACATTTTTGTTGGCAGTCATATTCCTCTTATTTCCACCTTTTTTCTGGGTCTGTTATTGCTCTACTTAGGAGTCTATTGGAGCCTTTCTTATATTTGATTAGGCGTTCTTGTAATCTCAGGAGATATTCCCATTTTCATGGCATGCTAGGGCACTCAAAGAGAAGTTTTTCATAATTCGAAGTTTGACAGTGCTTCTAACCTCCCATTGTAAGAAAACATTCTACTAGTAACCCCTTTCTCCAAATCCACCTCAACACAATTTTTTGCACATGCAAACTAACCTCCCTTAGGCTTGGATCTATTTATGTATTTACCTACTCCATTACCAATGGCTCTAAAGTAGTTATCACTCCAACAGGAAAGAGGGAGTTGAGGGAGCTTTACCCACACCAAAACAACATTTGGGATGTCTTCCGCCAGATAAAATTCTAATGGTCGATTATTCAAATACATCCCCTTATTCCCAAAGAAATATGGGCCATTTCTGAAAATTACCTCTTTGTCTTCCTTGAGCTCAAAAAGGGAAGGCAAAGAAACCATTTCCATCTGTGCAGATTCGTAGGTTTCCTTTCATCTTAGATTTCCAATTTTTCTCAGCCTAGGACTCCATGGATCTTGGCGATGGCCACATTCCTATAAATTTTCCAACTAAGGCTCTGCCTCAGTGAGCTAGCATGGAGCAGCAAAAGGCAGAGGGCATCACCAATCAAGGAATTCCATCCACCCTTTTCACAAATTTACAAGGGTTTCCTTTAGTGTTGCTTCTTGGGAAGAGATGTAATTAGGGCCTAAAAGGTCGCTGCATCACCTGGCAGAGGGCATCACCAATCATGGAATTACATCCACCCTTTTCACAAATTTACAAGGGTTGCCCTTAGTGTTGCTTCTTGGGAAGAGATGTAATTAGGGCCTAAAAGGTCGTCGCATCATCTAACAGAGGGGGAGGAACCCCCTCCGAGCAGGCAATGGCAAGAATGTGGAAGGCAGGCAACTAAGGTTTTTAGGGTTGCAGATGAGAGCCAAAGCAAACTTTTATTATTTCTAACTATATATATAACAAATTCCTGTGAAATTTTTAATGAAGTGTGATTTTGGAAAAGTTCTAAAACACCATACACCCCACCCCATAACTTGTTAACCTATAAAAGTAGAATAGCGATTGGAAATTTAATTTTAATGTATTATAATCATCATTTGTCAATTGGGGTTATCTCGGGTGGTTAGGAGGAAGGAAAGAGTTCTCCCCACCCTGGTTCAATTCCTAAAAGTGACATGATGGATGTTGAGAGTGTTGACAGTATACGTATATTCCTCATGTGAAATATACAACATTGTACATGAGAAAAATAATATATATATATATCATCATCATCGTCATTAATTTTTTTTTTTTTTTATTTTTATTTTTTTTTTTTTTTTTTTTATTTTGTAAATGATAGTATCAATAAGTTTATAAGTTCAATATAAACTAGAAAAAAAAAATTATAATCACCATCATTATTAATAACATTTTTTAAATTTTTGTAAATGGTAATTTCAATAAGTTTATAAGTTCAATGTAAACTAGTACATATCACCAAGGCATTTGAACCGAGCACTTGTTCGTATAGAAGTGTTGTACATGTGGCATATATATATATATATATATATATATATATATATATATATATATATATATATATATATATATATATATATATTAGCAGGCTCATCCATTTAGCAGGCTCATCCATTTGAGTTTGCTCTTATAACTGCAAAACCCTAAAAGGGTTCGCAAAGGAGGGAATTTTATTACTCTATTAAACATTTTTGTTGGCAGTCATATTCCTCTTATTTCCACCTTTTTCTTGGGTCTACCATTGCTCTGCTTAGGAGTTTGTTGGAGGCTCTCTTCTATTTTATTAGGCATTCTTGCAGTCTCGGGTGAAATGCCCATTTTCATAGCATGCTAGGGACCTTGAAGGGAATTTTTTCATAATCCAAAGTTTGACAAGGCTTCTAACCTCCCATTGTAATAAAATTTTCTGCAGGTAACCCCTTTCTCCAAATCCACCTCAACACAAATTTTTGCACATGCAAACTAACCTCCCTTGGGCTTAGCTCTATTTATGTATTTACCTACTCCATTACCAATGGCTCTGAGGTATTTATTGTTCCAACAAGAAAGAGGGAGTCATGGGAGATTTACCCACACCATAACAACATTTGGGATGTCTTCTGCCACATCAAATTCTAATGACCAATTATTCAAATACATCCCCCTATTCCCAAAGAAATATGGGCCATTTCTGAAAATAACCTCTTTGTCTTCCTTGAGCTCAAAAAGGAAGGAAAGAAACCATTTGCAAATGTGTAGATTCCTAGGTTTCCTTTCATCTTAGATTCCCAATTTTTCTCATCCCAGGACTCCATGGATTTTGGCGATAGCCACATCCCTATAAATTTTCTAACTAAGGCTATGTCTCAGAAAGCCAGCATGGAGCGGTAGAAGGAAGAGGGCATCACCACTCATGGAATTCCATCCACCCTTTTCACAAATTATCAGGGTTTCCCTTAGTGTTGCTTCTTGGGAAGAGATGAAATTAGGGCCTGAAAGGTCGCCGCATCATCCGAAAGAGGGGGAGGAGCCCCCTCCAGGCAAGAAATGGCAAGAACAAGGAAGGAAGCTAGGGTTTCTAGGGTTATAGATGAGAGCGCAAGCTAACTTTTATTATTTCTAGCTATAGATATAACAAATTCCCGTGAACTTTTTAATGAAGCGTGATTTTGAAAAAGTTCTAAAACACCAAACATCCCACCCCATAACTTGTTAACCTATAAAAATAGAATAGAGATTGGAAATGTTATTTTAAGGTATTATAATCATCATTTGTCAATTAGGGCTATCTCGGGTGGTTAGGAGGAAGGAAAGAATTCTCCCCACTCTGGTTCAATTCCTACAAGTGACATGATGGATGTTAACAATGTTGACACTATACATATATTCTTTATGTGAAATATACAACATTGTACATGAAAAATATATATATATATATATATATATCATCATCATTACTAATAATATTTTTTTATTTTTGTAAATGATAATATCAATAAGCTTATAAGTTCAATATAAACTAGGAAAAAATTATTATAATCACCATCATTATTAATAACATTTTTTTTAATTTTTGTTAATGATAATTTCAATAAGTTTATAAGTTCAATGTAAACTAGTACATATCACCAATGTATTTGAACCAAGCACATGTTCGCATAGAAGCGTGTACATTTGGTGTATATATATATATATATATATATATATATATATATATACACCATATCCATGTGGATTCATAGGGTGAGAATTGTGAGCAGGCTCATCCATTTGAGTTTCCTACGAAAACTGCAAAACCCTAAAAGGGTTCACAGAGGAGGGAATGTTATTACTCTACTAAACATTTTTGTTGGCATTCATATTCCTTGTATTTCCACCTTTTTTCTGGGTCTTCCATTGCTCCGCTTGGGAGCCTGTTGGAGGCTCTCTTCTATTTGATTAGGCGTTCTTGCATTCTCGGGTGAAATTCCTATTTTCATGGCATGCTAGGGCACTTGAAGGGAATTTGTTCATAATCCAAAGTTTGATAGTGTTTCTAACCTTCCATTGCAAGAAAAAAATGTGCAGGTAACCCATTTCTCAAAATCCACCTCAACATAAATTTTTTCACATGAAAGTTAACCTCCCTTAGCCTTGGATCTATTTATGTATTTAACTATACCATTACCAATGGCTCTGAAGTAGTTATCGCTCCAACGGGAAAGAGGGAGTCGAGGGAGCTTTACACACACCAGAACAACATTTGTGATGTCTTCTGCTAGATCAATTTCTAATGACCAATTATATAAATACATCCCCTATTCCCAAAGAAATATTGGCCATTTCTAAAAGTAAACTCTTTGTCTTCCTTGACCTCAAAAAGGAAGTCAAAGAAACCATTTCCAACTGCGTAGATTCCTAGGTTTCCCTTCATCTTAGATTTCCATTTTTTCTCAGCCTAGGACTCCATGGATTTTGGTGATGGCCACATCCCTGTAAATTTTCCAACTAAGGCTTTGTCTGACAGAGCCAGCATAGAGCAGTCGAAGGCAGAGGGCATCACCACTCAAGGAATTCCCTCCACCCTTTTCACAAATTTATAAGGGTTTCCCTTTGTGTTTCTTCTTGGGAAGAGATGCAATTAGCACCTGAACGGTCATAGCATCATCCGGCAGATGGGTAGGAGCCCCCTCGGGGCAGGCAATGGCAAGAACGCAGAAGGCAGGCAGCAATGGTTTCTAGGGTTGCAGATGACAGCGCAAGCTAACTTTTGTTATTTCTAACTATATATATAACAAATTCCTGTTAACTTTTTAATGAAGCATGATTTTGGAAAATTTCTAAAACACCAAACACCCCAACCCATAACTTGTTAACCTATAAAAATAGAATAGAGATTGGAAATGTCCTTTTAATGTATTATAATCATCATTTGTCAATTGGGGTTATCTCGAGTGGTTAGGAGAAAGGAAAGAATTCTCCCCACCCTGGTTCAATTCCTGCAAGTGAAGTGATGGATGTTGACAGTGCTAATAGTATATGTATATTCCTCATGTGAAATATACAACATTGTACATGAAAAAAAAAAAAAAAAATATATATATATATATATATATATTATAATCACCATTATTACTAATAATATTTTTTTAAATTTTTGTAAATGATAATATCAATAAGTTTATAAGTTCAATATAAACTAGAAAAAAAATATTATAATCATCATCATTATTAATAACATTTTTTTAATTTTTGTAAATGGTAATTTCAATAAGTTTATAAGTTCAATGTAAACTAGTACATATCACCAAGGTATTTCAACCAAGCACTTGTTCTTATCATTCAAGTTATTGATAGTCTCTATCATCTCAATAAACGGAGGTAACTAAGCAAATTTTAAATCAACCTGACCAGATTAATCTTAGACATATTTAGCATATTTAATGATTAGAATAATTAGATGTTCAACAATTTTTTGTGACCGTGCACGACTAACCCTAGCCTAGATCCATCTTAACCTTGAATCTATCAAGTGTCGAGAGGGATCAAATCTCTCAAGGTGCAAACTTTTCCTCAAGTTTTGCAATCAAAAAAAAGATTTGCACCTCAAGATATTTGATCCCTCTTTATGCTTGATAGATCCAGGATAAAAATGGATCTAGGATGGTTTAACATTAACAATAGGCAAATTAATCTAACCCCTTAAAGTAAGTTATATAAATATTAACAAATCAAATAAATTATTCAAAAAATATTATTCATATATAAATATGATGAATTTAAATGTTCAACAATAATTTTTAAAATTAAAATTTCATATATACCCTAAGTAACCTTGAGAGGATTTATTTTTTCCTTCAAAAATTAAAATTTAATAACATTTAAAAAAATAATAATAAATAAACAAATAAATCCGACCTAGATTTAAAAATCTCTCACATACACACTATTTTTATAACATGTCAATTAAATAAAATAAAGAAAACAATTTACACTAGAGAAGAAGAAAAAAAAAGCCAACTTAAATTGTATTTATTTGTGTGCAGCGCAAGGCAAGTCTTGATAAGGTTAAGAGGTCATGATCAAGTCATGAGTAGGCCACAATTTTTTATTGTCTTCCAATTTGTTAATGTAGGATTAAAAAGGTTTATGAAAAATACAATTAAGTAATGCGATCTATTTATTATTTTTTTGTCTTCCAATTTGTTAATGTAGGATTAAAAAAGTTTATGAAAAATATAATTGAGTAATGTGTCCTATTTATTATTTTTTTATGATGATGATTACTATCTATTAAAACCAAGTGGGCGGAGTTACAGTGCAGTAAGATTAAAAAAGTTTATGAAAAATACAATTGAATAATGTGAGCTATTTAGTATTTTATTTATTTTTTTTTTTTTGATGATGATGATTACTATCCATTAAAACCAAGTCGGCGGGGTTACAGTACAGTAATAAATTTGAAGAAAATATTGATCACGCAAATTTACAGGAGTTACTGGGCCCTCCTTAAAAACCTGGCAAACCCGCAGCGGACCAACTCCAACAAAGATGTATCGGTTAGGCCCCAACATCGAACCTAACCTAACCCTGGGATTAGATTAGGTACTACTCAGGGATCTCTGAAAGGAATGAGAACTTCTACTTGGATGCGTGCTCCTTGATGCTAACTGCTAAGAGCCACTGTTCTCTGAAAAAAAAACTGCTAAGAGCCACTGTCCTCTGCAAAATATCAGTACAACCCTTGCGCGTGGCAGAAGCCTCTCTGGTGTCTGTTCACTTGAAGATATGCGGAAGAAATTGCGACCGGAAAGGAATCCAATTTCCTTTTAGACCGAGGCCAGGTCCCTGAAATAAATAAAGTTGACAGGTACAAACTTGAAAGAATTGCCAAGCACAATTGGAATTCAGAGCAAAATTTGCAATTCTGTGAATGGAAAGCCCTTTGCTGGACAGAATGTCACCTTCGCTCGATGAATTAAAGAACTTGAAGAAATTGAGGGTCGAGATTGTAGGGATTTGAAATGTTTTCCGGCTTCGGTTGCATGGTTGAGTCACTTGAAAAAGTTGGAAGTGGCTAGTTGTCTGGTAATCGAACCAGTAGGGCTTTGTGGCCTTGCAAAGCATCAAATTGTAAGGATTGAAAGGTGTGAAGAACTAATTGCAGGAGCTTCCCAGGTTTAAAGCGTTGCAATCTTTGGAACCGCTGGAAGTATTAGATTAAGCAAGCGGAAAACCGTACAGGTTTTGGTGCAGCTAACCAAGTTTAGATATCAGTCAAGCGACTGTCTAATATATACACCACATCCATGTGGATGCGTAGGATGAGAATTGTGAGCAGGCTCATCCATTTGAGTTTCCTACGACAACTGCAAAACCCTAAAAGGGTTCGCAGAGGAGGGAATGTTATTACTCTACTGAACATTTTTGTTGGCATTCATATTCCTCGTATTTCCACCTTTTTTTCTAGTTCTTCCATTGCTCCGCTTGGGAGCTTGTTGGAGGCTCTCTTCTATTTTATTAGGCGTTCTTGCATTCTCGGGTGAAATTCCCATTTTCATGGCATGCTAGGGAATTTGAATGGAATCTGTTCATAATCCAAAGTTTGATAGTGTTTCTAACCTTCCATTATAAGAAAAATATTTGTAGGTAACCTCTTTCTCCAAATTCATCTCAACATAATTTTTTTCACATGAAAACTAACCTCCCTTGGCTTTGGATCTATTTATGTATTTAACTATACCATTACCAATGGCTCCGAAGTAGTTATCGCTCCAACAGGAAAGAGGGAGTCGAGGGAGCTTTACCCACACCAAGACAACATTTGTGATGTCTTCCGCCAGATCAAATTCTTATGACCAATTATATAAATACATCCCCCTATTCTCAAAGAAATATGGGCCATTTCTAAAAGTAACCTCTTTGTCTTCCTTAAGCTTAAAAAGGAAGTCAAAGAAACCATTTCCAACTGTGTAGATTCCTAAGTTTCCTTTCATATTAGATTTTCATTTTTTCTCAACTTAGGACTCCATGGATTTTGGTGATGGCCACATCCCTTAAATTTTCCAACTAAGGCTTTGTCTGACAAAGCCAACATAGAGCAGTCGAAGGCAGAGGGCATCACCACTCACGGAATTCCCTCCACCCTTTTCACGGATTTAGAAGGGTTTCCCTTAGTGTTTCTTCTTGGGAAGAGATGCAATTAGGGCCTAAACGCATCATCTCGCAGATGGGTAGGAGCCCCCTTGGGGCAAGCAATGGAAAGAACGCAGAAGGCAGGCAGCTATGGTTTCTAGGGTTGCAGATGAGAGCGAAAGCTAACTTTTGTTATTTCTAACTATATATATAACAAATTCCCGTTTACTTTTTAATGAAGCATGATTTTGGAAAAGTTTTAAAACACCAAACACCCCAACCCATAACTTGCTAAACTATAAAAATAGAATAGAGATTGAAAATGTCACTTTAATGTATTATAATCATAATTTTTCAATTGGGGTTATCTCGAGTGGTTAGGAGAAAGGAAAGAATTCTCCCCACCCTAGTTCAATTCCTACAAGTGACATGATGGATGTTGACAGTGTTGACAGTATATGTGTATTCCTCATGTGAAATATACAACATTGTACATGAGAAAAAAGAAAATATATATATATTATAATTACCGTCATTACTAATAATATTCTTTTAAATTTTTGTAAATGATAATATCAATAAGTTTATAAGTTCAATATAAACTAGAAAAAAATTATTATAATCGTCATCATTATTAATAACTTTTTTTTAATTTTTGTAAATGGTATTTTCAATAAGTTTATAAGTTCAATGTAAACTACTACATATCACCAAGGTATTTCAACCAAGCACTTGTTCGCATAGAAGCGTTGTATATATATATATAATATTTTTTAGATTTTTTAAATGATAATTTCAGTAAGTTTATAAGTTCAATGTAAAGTATAAAAAAAAAATGGTATTATAATTGTCATCATTATTAATAACATTTTTTTAATTTTTGTAAATGATTATTTCAATAAGTTTATAAGTTCAATGTAAACTAGTACATCTCCCCCACGTATTTGAACCAAGCACTTGTTCACATAGAAGCATTATACATGTGAAAAAAGGAAAAAAAGAAAAAAGGTTTTATAATCATCATCATTATTAAAAAAAAAAAAAAAATTGTAAATGATAATTTCAATAAGTTTATAAGTTTAATACAAACTAGAAAATAATTATTACAATCATCATCATTATTAATAACATTTTTTTTTTTGTAAATGATAATTTCAATAAGTTTATAAGTTCAATGTAAATTAGTACATCTCACCTAGGTATTTGAACCAAGTATTTGTTCACATAGAATTACGAAAATGGCTTGGAGCATAAATAATTGCGCCAAGAGGCACTCTATAGCCAATCATAAGGGGTATGTGTAGGCGTAATGTAAGTAAGTGTGTGTGTCAACATATCCCCTGCCAGTATAGGAGAGATGTGTAGGTGTAATGTAAGTAAGTATGTCAAAATATAATACAAAATGTAACATAATGTAAAATATGAAACGTAATGCAAAACGTAAAATGTAAAATGTAATGAATGTAAATTGTAAATTGTAATGTAATGTAAAATGTAAGGCACATAGCTACTAATTTGATCAAAAGAAATTGGTTTGTCTATAATGTAAAGTTAACATACTATTGTTAATTTAACATATTATTTCTTTGTATATTATTCTTGGTATAATAATCAATAATATTGATTTTATTATTATTCTATTACATTATAATAATAATCATCTCAATTATAAGTATTATTATTTTAGAACTTACATATATTATTGATTACACAAAGTGACAATTCTTGATCATATGGATGTAGGGAGAGAGAAAGTAAGATGGAGAGGGGGGAGAGTGAGATGGACGAGGGAGAGTGAGATGGACGGGGGAGATAAGGATGGAAGAGAGGGAGAAGGACAAGAGAGGCAGAGGATGAGAAGGGGACACAAAGATGGAGGGGGGAGAGAAGAGAAGAGAGAGAGGGAGAGAGATAGTGACAGAGTTAAAGGGTGAAGAGAGAGAGAGAGACAGAGAGACAAAGATGGGGGAGACAGAGAGAGAAAGGGAGAGAGAGGAAGGAAGAGAGAGAATGAGAGAGGGAGGGGGAGAGAGATGGAATTGGAGTGGGAGAGAGAGGGAGGGAAGAAGAAATACACAGAAAGAGAAAGGTAGAGAGAGAGAGAGAGGGAGATAACGGGAAGAGACAAAGAGATAATGGGGGGAGAGAGAGAGAGAGAGAGAGATAGATAGATATGGATGGAGAGAGAGGGTGTATGTTTGGGGGTGAGATAGAGATACAAATAAGTATAGGTAGAGGGAGATAGATATGTAGATGAAGAGGGGAGAAAGGGAATAAGAGAGAGAGAAAGAGAGGGAGGGAGGGATGCAGGGAGATATAGATATGGAAAGATAGTGTGTGTGTTTTTGTGGGAGTGATATAGAGAGGCAAAGAATGATATTTGTAGGGAGATATAGATATAGATGGCAGGGGGGCAGAGAGGGAAGAGAGAGACAGAGAGAGTGAGAGAGAGGTGAACACAGTGAGAGAGGGTGAGGGAGAGACGCACACAGTGAGAGAGGGGTGGGGGAGAGAGATGGGGGAGAGAGAGACAAATGGGAAAGAGAGGGAGATGAAGAGAGAGAAGGAGAGAGGGAAGGAGATAGAAACATCAATGGAGTAGGGAGAGATAGGGAAGAATAAAGAGACATAGAGACAACTAATGATATTATGTAGCATTTTATAATATTGAACATTATTAACCATAGAGGAAGAGGAAGTAATGCTTCTACAAAAGGTAAAAGAAGTTAGATTTAGAAAGCCATGAATATTTTGGTTTTTCACTGAAATAGATGCATTGGTTTCAGTTTAGATGTTAATTCCTAATCCTATTTGATTGATTGCATTGCATGCATTGATTACAATGTAGTTATTGATTTATAATCCTATTTGATTGCTTTCACTAAATGCATCGATTTCAGTGTAAATGTTTATTTCTAATCCTATTTGATTGCTTGCACCAGATGCATTAATTTTAGTGTAGATGTTGATTTCTAATCCTATTTGATTGTTTGCATTAGATGCATTGATTTTAGTGTAGATGTTGATTTCTAATCCTTTTTTATTGCTTGCAATAGATGCATTGAATTCATTGTAGATGTTTATTTCTGATTTGATGTAACTAGATGTATGAGGTAAATTAATTTCAAAGTAATTATATAAATATTGTGCATTGATTTCAATTTAAGCACAAAAAAATTATTGACGATGTGCCTTGATTTCTATGTTACATTAATTCCATAAATAAAATACTTGAATTTTCATCTTAAATCAAATGTTCACTTACCTAAAGCGTTTGCTTCTTGAAACGGTAAAAATATTTGTAAGTGACTACATTCTTATTATTCCCATTTTCCATCATTCAACATTGTTAGTCACTTTGGATTCAAACGAGGTAATAAAAAATACTTGGGGTTTTAACACTCCATAATTCACAATGATTGACTTTGGAGACAGCTATTATTAATATTGGAGAGAAAAAGAAACAAGGTATGACGTTTACAACAATAGGTCGAGTTAAATATTTGAATGGTCTATGATTTCAATCTCCCTTTTCATGTGATCGATATGAATGGTAAAACCAACACGTGTGACAATAAGGACACTAGAAGAAATAGTTTGAGATTGATTTTAATAAAGATTATTTGTAATTGTCTACATTCTTATTATTCACATTTTCTATGATTCAACATTATTACGTTGTCACTTTGCATTCAAATTTTTTATTTAATCATTTTTCATCATTCAAGTTATTGATAGTCTCTATCATCTCAATAAACGGAGGTAACTAAGCAAATTTTAAATCAACCTGACCAGATTAATCTTAGACATATTTAGCATATTTAAAATGATTAGAACAATTAGATGTTCAACAATTTTTTGTGACCGTGCACAACTAACCCTAGCCTAGATCCATCTTAACCTTGAATCTATCAAGTGTCGAGAGGGATCAAATCTCTCAAGGTGCAAACTTTTCCTCAAGTTTTGCAATCAAAAAAAAAGATTTGCACCTCAAGATATTTGATCCCTCTTTATGCTTGATAGATCCAGGATAAAAATGGATCTAGGATGGTTTAACATTAACAATAGTCAAATTAATCTAACCCCTTAAAGTAAGTTATATAAATATTAACAAATCAAATAAATTATTCAAAAAATATTATTCATATATAAATATGATGAATTTAAATGTTCAACAATAATTTTTAAAATTAAAATTTCATATATACCATAAATAACCTTGAGAGGATTTATTTTTTCCTTTGTAAAATTAAAATTTAATAACATTTAAAAATAATAATAATAATAAATAAACAAATAAATCTAATATAGATTTAAAAATCTCTCTCACATATACACTATTTTTATAACATGTCAATTGAATAAAATAAAGAAAACAATTTAAACTAGAGAAGAAGAAAAAAAAAACCAACTTAAATTTTATTTATTTGTGTCTAGCGCAAGGCAAGTCTTGATAAGGTTAAGAGGTCATGATCAAGTCGTGAGTAGGCCACAATTTTTTATAGTCTTCCAATTGGTTAATGTAGGATTAAAAAAGTTTATGAAAAATAAAATGTTAATGTAGGATTAAAAAAGTTTATGAAAAATAAAATTAAGTAATAAGACCTATTTATTATTTTTTTGATGATGAGACATACAGTAATAAATTTGAAGGAAATATTGATCACGCAACTTTACAGGAGTTACTGGGCCTCCTTAAAAACCTGGCAAGCTGGCAGCGTACCAACTCCAACAAAGATGAATCGGTTAGGCCCCAACGTCCAACCTAACCTAACCCTGGGATTAGGTTAGGTACGACTCAGGGATCTCTGAAAGGAATGAGAACTTCTACTTGGATGCGTGCTCCTTGATGCTAACTGCTAAGAGCCACTGTCCTCTGCAAAAATGATCAGTACAACCTCTGCGCGTGGCAGAAGACCGATAACGCACCGTCATTATTTTTTTTTATCTAATCACCATACGCGTGTTATCAGGCTATCGAGCACACATGTAAGTGGGCATTTAATGCGCTGCGGTATGCTCGTTAGCTCTTGCCACTGCTAAAAGCCACTGTCCTCTGCAAATTATCAGTACAACCCCTGCGCGTGGCAAAAGACTCTCTGGTGTCTGTTCACTTGAAGATATGCGGAAGAAACTGCGATCGGAAAGGAGTCCAATTTCCTTTTAGATCGAGGCCAGGTCCCTGAAATAAATAAAGTTGACAGGTACAAACTTGAAAGAATTGCCAAGCACAATTTGAAAGAATTCAGAGCAAAATTTGCAAGTTCTGTGAATGGGAAGCCCTTTGCTGGACAGAATGTCACCTTCGCTCGATGAATTAAAGAACTTGAAGAAATTGAGGGTCGAGATTGTAGGGATTTGAAATGTTTTCCGGCTTCGGTTGCATGCTTGAGTCACTTGAAAAAGTTGGCAGTGGCAGGTTTTCCGGTAATCGAACCAGTAGGGCTTTGTGGCCTTGCAAAGCTTCAAATTGTAAGGATTGAAAGGTGTGAAGAACTAATTGCAGGAGCTTCCCAGGTTTAAAGCGTTGCAATCTTTGGAGCCGCTGGAAGTATTAGATTAAGCAAGCGGAAAACCATACAGGGTTTGGTGCAGCTAACCAAGTTTGGATATCAGTCAAGCGACTGTCTGATCTTGATTGAGGCCGTAGGAAGTGTTTAAGTGTGGTTGTTGGGACATAATAATATTTTAATTACTTAAAGTAGTGGGAGTCCCACTGCTTCAAAATGAAAGAGAAAAAGCGATTTATTGGAAATGATAAAGATATGTTTTTGGTTCTTTTCAATATTGTAAAAAGATTAAAAAAGGGGCCATTATCACTAAAGAAGTGATCATAAAGGTATGTTTTTAGTGTTTCCCCACATTGAAAAAAAACGAGTAGGTTCAATGTTGGTGTGTAGACTTTATGCATAAAATATTTATCCAAGGTTTTAAGTTTAAATTTTAAAGGGAGTAGTTGAGTTAGGTATTAAAATATTTATGTAAAGTTTTAACTTTAAATTTTAAAGGGAGTAGTTGAGTTATGTATTTTGTAGTAATATATTAAATATTATATTAGTTGGAGAATATATTATTGGATCTAAATATTGTATATCTAGATTTGTTTGAGTTTTGTATATTTTTATGATAATATTTTGTAATTAGACATATTATTCTTTTATTCAGTAAGTAGGTTAACTTCAACTTAGGCTTACTTAGATTTGAAGAACAAGACAGAAAAGAAAAGAAGAAGAAGAAAAATTGTAAATCTCAATGAATGGAAAGTATGGTATGTAATATGTTGTGCCATAAACATGTTAAAATTGTGAAAGTGTATGTGCATCATTGGTATGTGCAATGGTTGTTGAGAGTATAGATAGTTTATTAATTTTTCTATTGGAGTATGGGCATCATTGGTATGTGCAATGGTTGTTGAGGGTACGTTTAGTTTATTTATTTATACTACCACTCCATCATTGGTATGTGCAATGGTTGTTGAGAGTACGGTTAGTTTATTAATTTCTCCTACCACCCCATGGGAACATCATGTGGCATCTACATGCAATATTTCGAAGCTTGGGTGACCTCATTTCATCCCTTTCTTAGCTTACCCACAATTGAATGACAATTGTTAAAGCACAATAATGGATGGGAAACAGGCAACAATTTTTAGCAAAATTTATACAAGTTCCATGAACTCTATAGAGAAATTCAAATGGTGTATGATAACTCATTTTAAAGGATTTTCTATGACCTTAAATGGGTTTTTTAATGGAATTTGATTTTATTTCCTCATTTACACAACATCACCCATTGAAGTCACACAAGTTTATAAAGTAACACAACCACATCTACCTTGACTTTGAGAGAGGATTTTCTCACTCGATGGACTACATCAAAGCAATTATCTTATATAAATGGAAATATATCTTTGATAAATTAAATGGTCTTCAACAAAATCTGATTTCATCAGCGAAAACAAAAGTTACAAACAAAATTATAAACTAGAGGTCCAATGCTAGAAAAAAAAGAACTCAAATATGGGTCATCCATAAATCCATGGTTATGGATAATGTAGAATTTCCTGCAAATTCTCTACAAATATACCTCTGATATCTATGTAGAAAATTTGACTGTAGATTAACTCGATAATAAAATACACCAAAGCAAAATACTATAATCTACTTCTACTATCAAACTTGCGAAAGCTTAAAGATTGAGCTGAACCAGAGCTGAACATAAGAAGAAGAATCAATACACATGAAACACAGAAAATACTCAGGGGAAAGCCTCAACTAAAAACCCCACTATCTGTATTATCATACAAGGTGGAAATACATCAAGATTACACAAAAGCTTTAGCTCTCACAGCTAGCCAGCTGTCAGTACAATCCTCCTGGATGCTCATAGGGAATCAAAGCTTCTCACAAGCCTTCTCCTCTGCCCTCCAAGCTCCTATTTCCTTGCGCAGTTATCTCTGGGATGATCTCCTTCACCCAGTGTAACACTGCTCTAACACACTGTCAGAACTGTGCAATCCTCAAGGAACCTTCCCTTGACTGCACGGATGAATTTCCTTTTAATAGGAAAACACATGCCACTGACAGTAACCCGTCCTTGACATTTAGTCCAACTGGGTCTTTCTCAGAATAGACATGCATGAGTTTCTGATGAGAGAATCTTCAGTTATCTAGAGTACACTAGTTGAGTGCATGCATGCATCAACTGACTGATAACACATAATTAGTTCCTCAAACAGTTTGGAACTAATTTAACTAGACATAACTCAGTAAACTGAGCTAACTAATTACAACTCAAATATAACTTAATCTTATCTCCTTAATTAAGGGATAATATCCTTAATTTAAGGGATAACTGTTGCATGACTTCAGAAAGACTTCTAACTTGAATTTCTCCGACTAATTAAGTCAAAATAACTTAATCAATTATTTCCAAGTAGTTGGTGAGACTAAATTCGATTCTAATTCACAATTTTAATTCAAGGACAAATTAAAAATTGGAATATACTCGATTCTATTTTTATCATTTCTTGTTGCTATTTTCAACACTCTCTCTCAACAAGAAAGGAATTCAACTCGATCCCGATCCTGAACCTTTGGAATGTTCTGCATGCAACACTTCTCTCTAGTGTTGTTTCTTTAGCAACTCCAGAAACAAAAAACGTCCAACCTGAATCAGTATGATGCATCTGTCATGAAATTCTCTGACTACTATTGCCTCTGTCAACTGAAAACTTTGCGCTTCTGCTGACTCTGCCTTTCTACATTGTAGTCAATCCTTATCTGCGCTCTTCAGTATTTGAATGCGCTAGCCTTTGTCACTTTGATCTCTGACTGCATCAATCCCACTGATTCTTCCTGCTACTCTATACTTTGGGCTCCTGTAGCAAGGTACGATCCATGAAATAAAACCTCTCAATGGACCCTACCCAATTTCAGCCTTCTTGGGACTATCACTTCACATCGCCCCACCTCACACCTAGAGGTATGGCTGCATGTGATCCCTCTGCCCACTTGGCTCGAAATTTCCCCCTACTAAAGGTCTCTGCATGAGTGGATGCCTCCACTTGATCTCCTCTCAGCATCTCCAATTTTGGCTCCTCCACAATTGTCTGAGACTTCTTCTGGGGTTGTATGTTGAGAGGTAATTTACTCTCCCTCTCAACCACCAAGTCTCTAACATTTGCCTTGCTCCTCAAAGCTTTGCATGCATCTTGAACCTCAAGAGCATACAAGTTCTTGACTCGTGAACTGATCTCTTTCACCTGTCTCGAGGTGACGTGTCTAAGGAAAACCTTTCCCTTACTAAAAACAACATCGTAGCCTTTGTCCTCCAGCATCGCGACCGATACAAAGTTCTTCTTCAGTCCATGCACATACTTCACATCAGTCAAGGTGATAGGAGCTCTATGCTCCCTCTGAAAAGCAATCGTGCCCACTCTTGAAACACTATACCCTTCGTTGTCACCCATCTCTATGTGCATCTTGAGGTCTTTCTCCTCCAAGGCACTGAATAAACTTTTATCAACGGTCATGTGGAATGAGGCTCCACTGTCAAGATACCAACCACAACCCATCATCGATGACACCATGCATGCGATGAGGGTAGAGTCCATCTCAAACTGAGAGGCTAATGCCTCACCTTCCGATCCATCCGAGGAGCCCTTCTTGGACTTCTTCGATGAGCAATTAGTCGCATAATGTCTCATCTCATTTTATTTTATTTTTCACTGTATGATATGAATTCGATTTGCACTTGCAACCCCGAACTTCAAACTTCGAAGTCTCTTCTCCGTATAATGTTCACAGCTCCAATAAACTAGGCTCCAATACCATGTATAATTTCCTACAAATTCTCTACAAATCTACCTCTGAGATCTATGTAGAAAATATGACTATAAATTAACTCGATAATGCAATATACCAAAGCAAAATACTATAATCTACTTCTACTATCAAACTTGCAGAAGCTTAAAGATCAAGTTGAATCAAATCTAAACACATATAACCATAAGAAGAAGAATCAATACACATGAAACACAGAAAATACTCAGGGGAAAGCCTCAACTAAAAACCCCACTATCTGTATTATCATACAAGATGGAAATACATCAAGATTACACAAAGCTTTAGCTCTCACAGCTAGCCAGCTCTCAGTACAATCCTCTTGGATGCTCACAGGAAATCAAAGCTTCTCACAAGCCTTCTCCTCTGCCCTCCAAGATCCTATTACCTTGCGCAGTTACCTCTGGGATGATCTCCTTCACCCAGTGTAACACTGCTCTAACACACTGTCAGAACTGCGCAATCCTCAAGGAACCTTCCCTTGACTACATGGATGAGTTTCCTTTATAGGAAAATTCATGCAACTGATAGTAACCTGTCCTTGACATTTCGTTCAACTGGGTCTTTCTCGGAATAGACATGCATGAGTTTCTGATGAGAGAATATTCAGTTATCTAGAGTACACGAGTTGAGTGCATGCATGCATCAACTGACTGATAACTCACAATTAGTTCCTCAAATAGTTTGGAACTAATTTAACTGGACATAACTCAGTAAATTGAGCTAACTAATTACAACTCAAATATAACTCAATCTTATCTCCTTAATTAAGGGATAATCTCCTTAATTTAAGGGATAATTGTTGCATGACTTCAAAAAGACTTCTAACTTGAATTTTTCCAACTAATTAAGTCAAAATAACTTAATTAATTATTTCCAAGTAGTTGGTGAGACTAAATTTGATTTTAATTCACAATTTTAATTCAAGGACAAATTAAAAATTGGAATATACTGGATTCTATTTTTATCATTTCATGTTGCTATTTTCAACAGGTAAACCATACAAAACCCTTCTCCAAGCTTACCTTTTCAAACTTATTTATGGGTCATCCACAAACCCATGGTTATGGTTTAATTGTGCAAAACCCTTCTCAGCATTTACTTGTAGCACATTGTAAACAGATGGTACATTAAACATAATGGGGTCCCTCTTTTTTTAGCATGGCTAACATGATAGGAACCCTCAATTTCTAAGGGGGGGGAGATTGATTTGGATATTAAGAATTCTTACAATCTTAGCTTAGATGTATAATTCATAAAGTCGTTTTTAATGTAAAAAGTAACTTGATAGATATGTAATTGACGAAGTCAAACCTAATCAAAGTTGATTTCTTGAACATGACACCTTATAAGAAGGTAATAGGAAGATAATTAAGGTCGATAAGAAGAGTTCCAAAAATTGGCCATATTGCATATAATTGTTCATGTTAACGGAATCCTTCTCTCTCTCTCTCTTCGTATTTTTTTGTGATGTATTTGGTTCATGAATTTTCATCAATGTTCTCATGATTAGTTTCCTAGTTGATTTGTATTGTTTCTCTCCTCCTCTCTCAGCATTCAAGCCTTTTGGATCTTATCACCCAAGATCTAGACTATATGTGTTTGTATCTTCTTTCTACACTACAATGCTTTCTATGAGAAAAACTTGGAATATTCCCTTAATAGATGACTTTATGTATTCACTCATTCATGAGAAAAATAATATCATTCACATGGGAGCTCTTAAAATGCCAAGGTTCATGTGCTTACAATGTGGGATGGGAACATGCGAAATTCAAGTGATCTTGATCACATAGATGGAGAAAGCATTGAATTCACTAAGTAGATTTCAAGCCCCAAGGAAAGAAAGTCTAAAAAGATGAGAACATAGTACATAAATTGTAACATATGATTTCATCTAGATATTTCTTGTATGGTGAAGACCATTGATCTAATGGAAAAAGTATTTCAACAACACAACCTTATAGATTGCATAGCACACAATCTTAAGAAGAAGTTGAAGACAAGTCACCAAAGGATCAAGTTAAGGGCCATGTTTTTACTATTATGGATTCATTATCTCATAGATCGATCGTAAACTCAAGTGCCTTTTATCATATGACTACATCAAAGTATTATTTTTCTTCCTTCGTACCTTGCAGTAAACCTCCTATATTGATGGGAGACAAAACTCTATGAGAGTGTGCAAAGAAGGGAGAGTGGACCTTAATTACATAATATTTTATAAAGTATCACATGTTTCTAAACTCTCCATGAATATCCTCTTTATCTAACAGATTATAGACTTAGGTAAAGTCAAGTGAGTTGAGTTCACTTTGGATTCAATGATAATTTTCCGAAATGATAAATGTTGCTAGAGTTGTAGTTGGTGAGGTGGATTATTATTCTAGGTTGTATTCCTTCTCTCATTTCACTCCTAAGATTGATAATATTTCTCTTATAACCCATGCACAACATGAAAGTAGAGAAATGTTGGATGTTAAGTTCAAGGAAGGCCCCTTGTATCCACTCTAGGAGGAATCTCTTACAACCATTTTGTCTCTTCTTGAAGTGGATCTTTGAGATGTTTTTACACAATATTCAGATCAAATTTGTAAACAAGTTTCAGAATCTAATTTATAATTCCATAAGTATGCTATTGCATATCTAGAATACAATCCATGGAGGGCATATCATACTTTATAGGCAACTAGTAAACTAGCAGATTATATTGCCAAGATACATAGAACTAGATCTTGTTTTCTTGGTCTTCCACAAACACTCAATATTATTGTGATAAATTATATTACTTGAGTAGTAGCCCAAGGAAATTCACATGATTGGATAGGAGAGATCCATGATGGTGTTGTTGATTAGCAATACCATTCTTCTTCATCTCAATTGCATAGTAGATATAATATGGATTATATTTTGAGGAGGGGTCCGGGGGGTTCTTTCCATTGGATTTTCTTCTTTACCTCGCCTTTGTCATATTTTGTTTTGCATAAGTTGTTATGTAGAGTAGTATCTATCATGGCTGAAAATTGTTGGGACTCATATAATTGTTTGTACATGAATACCTAATTGTTGGTTGTGAATCCTGATTATATTCTTGATTCAAAGGTCTTATTTTTAGTTGCATTTGGACCCAAATTCTTGATATGGGGTGAAGGGGGGCTCCCCCGCCCAACTATTTTCACTACAGGTCTAAGGGATCAATGAAAATTTAGTTGTAGCACCCCAAACATAATTTTTTGGAAAAATTGCCTTGTAAAATATTATAATTTCATAGTCAATTTGGATTGTTCATCATTGAGTCATAGATATGAAAGTAGTGTTATGTTATAGTTATTTTCCATTGAAGGAAACCCTCTTTTTATGAGGGAATTGTATTCTGACTATGTATTATTGAGAGAGCATTGTAATTGAGAGACAGAAGAGGAGGTTGCAACGGGTCTGTTGCATGTTGAATCCATTCATTTTGTTGGATGGAATAAAAGGAAAAACTCGTTATATCTCCATGGATGTAGCCCAAATCAGGTGAACCATGTATATTAGTGTCTCCTTTGTATTGTTTCATTCTATGTTTTATTTTCGCATTCATTTTGATTTATTGCTTTGCAATTTTGTTAGTAACACTAACATGGTGAAAATTGCCAAATTTCATTTTTTTTGCACATCCCAATTATGGTTTAGGGCGTTTGGTTACATGCACATTTGCCACCACTTTTGGAGGAATTCTATTTGTTTCATTTTCTATTTTTAGTACTTTTTGTTTCTAGTAGGTGCTTCCATATAAGATGGCACACCATGTGACTAGGTAGTGACTAGGAAATGATTTGGATGTGACATGGCAACATAGTGCACTAGCATGGCCTTATCTATTATCCTTATCCATTGCCTTATCCATTATCCTTATCCTTATCCTCCTCCTAGACAAGTGAGCAATTATCGTTAAGTCTTTGCATCTCTAAATAAACAAACTCTATTTCATAGTTTTATTTTTAGCAAAAGTAATTTATCTAAATGCATCTAATATCAATAAAAATTGAAACAACATAAATAACTTTTTGAAGTAAATTGTAATTGTTTCAAATTTCATGAAGCATTATGTTAAAGCATTAATATTTTACCTTTGTAGCTCTCGGTGTACTAAGTTCAACTTTAGTCTTAAAACACCTTCTACATTTAAAATAAAGTAATAATTCTATTATTAAATATAAATGTGGTTGTGTATGAACTAATAAACTAAATTTGGGTTATATATGTAGCTAATTAATAATTGAGGTGACGTATGGCATATGATGGACCAAAATTATAGGCCTAGAGTATGCTCTAAAACTGCTTCTGCTTGGCTAATAGCTCGTCTTCCTCGGACGTAAGGAAATAGGTTAACGACCCAAGACCTAGAGGCATCTGGCAGGAATGAAAGCCTACCCCCTTACGGAGGGTTATTCCAAGTGGCATAGTTTTCCTTGAATAACAGTGATGAGTCAGCCTACATTTGAGATTAGCAACTAGAGATGGTT
Source organism: Pinus tabuliformis (assembly GCA_031772625.1). Taxonomy (NCBI): domain Eukaryota; kingdom Viridiplantae; phylum Streptophyta; class Pinopsida; order Pinales; family Pinaceae; genus Pinus; species Pinus tabuliformis. The sequence continues at coordinate 601,712,390 of CM062812.1, read as the reverse complement.
GTCCTCACTGCTAGTTTGACAATTGAGTTATAATAGGTTTTCCCACCTGAAAAAATTTGATGGACCATAATTAAATAAGTATTTAGTCTTTGAATTAACTAAACAATAATAAGACAATGTATAATCAAAATTGTGAAAATATTAAAAAAGATTAAGTCTTGGAAACAAGTGAAAATGCACAAGATATCAAAGTTTCTTAGGGATTCCAAGTTCACTATTATAACACATTTATGTCCACATATGCCAAAGGAAAATATAGATATCAATAAAGATAAAGACTAAAACCTATAATCTATGGGAAATGCACTAAGTTTAAAATACCATGCACTCGATACATACTATATATATATAAGTAAAGAAAGAGACATCTCATTGTAAATAAACAAGTACTACTCAAAACCAAAAAGAAATGAATGATGAGGGTCCTTTCATTGTGTTCTCCCATTCCAACTTAGTTGCTCAACACTACACCATGGATATAATGGGTGTATCACAGGTGACCCAATCCAGTGCTTATTATCTATAAGCACAACCAAAAAATACGGGAGTTGAAAGACCAAAGGGGAATTGTAGTTGTATAAATTTTGAAGTGTTATGCTACTCTAACTCCTTATGAGGCATAGGCTCGATCTACCATATTTGAAATGGAAAATCCCCCGTCGTCGACATAACAAAGGCTTTTCACTTCTATGGAAGTACAAGACAAGCAAGTTTCTAAGTAAAACAAAGAAAATATATTGAATTGGGGACCAAGGAAGAAGAATAAGAATAATATTTTTAATGTAAGTGTTTAGCATTTGTTCATATTAATTGTTTAAGGTTTTTTATTTCAATTTAAGGTGGATGAAGATTGGTTGACATTTTTTAATTTTCTTAATTGACGGTTTAGATTGATTTTCAAGGGAATATGCTCAGCGTATGCTTAGTCTTAATGCTTATCAAAGGTTGTAGTGTGTTACAAAGTTTGTTAGGTTGCATTGGCTTTTACTAAATTTAAAAAATTAGATTCGTGGCAAGCGGCTCCCCGCCCACCAATTTCCTACGGATTTGAGATTATTCAAATTCTAATAAGCTCCTCCATGATAAGTTCCTCATTATTATTTATAACATTCATATATTTATATATGAAAGAAAAATTTATTTAGCAAAATGATCCATTACTTTTAATCATTTTAAAAAATAGATTCTTGCCAAGTGGCTCCCCACCCACCAATTTCCTAGGGGTTTGAGACTATTCCAATTCTAATAAGTTCCTTCATGATAAGTTCATGAGGGCCAAATACAAGAGCCAGACAGAGAAGCAATTTGTCCCATAGACTATCTTCAGCCTTGTGGATGTTAAAATAACTTCTTCTTCTTCTATATAATCAAATTTTATTTATCAAAATGGTCCATTTTACAATAAAATGTGTGATTCTTTTTTTTTCCTCAAGTTAAAGTTGACCCATAGTCTTAATTTGGTAAATGTATGCATTAGTAAGACATTTTTTGTGTTGCAATAATTTTTTTGTTATATTTATAAAGACTTTTATTATATTAAACACATTAATATTTTTAATGTGATTGTACTAATATACTACTCAATATAAATATAAACAATATAGTAAACGCATGATGACACTTTTCCAACATTTTTAATAAAACACATTCTCAATATATTACCAAATATCCTTACATTATTTTCCATGTCACTATTCTACGGTGTAACCCAACATTTGATATATACCATTTAATTTGATATATACCATTTAAATGAAAGTAATTGAAAATAAAACATTTTAATTTCGAAAAAAAACCAAACAAAACTTTCTTTCCTAATGGTAATTTTGATTAATACCTAATTTATTTTAACATGCTAAAACCTTTACCACTAGGCTATTAAAAATATTCACAATCACAATGCAAAGATGATAAAAAAATTCCCACAACTAATCCATATTTTAGATAAAACAATAAATAAACCTACATAGTCAAAAGTAAACGACCACTAAGAAACGACCAAAAGTAAATAAAGATAAAGACCAATTAATTATTCTCAATTAAAAAGGCTATCATGGTAAGAAATGTAAGAACCGTGGACTAGAGGAAGCTAACTATTACCAAGCGAGACAGTCTTGTTAATATATTTTGTCACATTTTACAAAAGTGGGCATTCATATAAATAACAAACAATGGAGTGTGATATTAAAATGGTGTAGACATATAAAATATATATGTGAGTAATGTTGGCATGAGGGTAAGGAAAATATATATATATATATATATATATATATATATAATATTAAAAAATATATATAATATTAAAATTTATCTATATAATATAAATACGAGTACGAGTGGGTGTAAGAAAAATATAATATTAAAAATTGAGTAAGAAGAATATAATATTAAAATGTACTTATATAATATGAATATGGGTGGGTGTTGGGTGTATGAATATGGGTGGGTGTTGGGTGTAAAGGATAAGATATTAGAAAATTAAGAAAAAATATATATTTTTAATTATAAATTTATAAAAAAAAATAGAGTTAAGAATAGAAAAATAAAGTAAAATTTTAAGTAATACAATATTTAAAATATTATTTTTGGATTATTTGTTTAAAGTAAGTTATTAATTTATGATTTATATTTATGAGTATTAGTTGTAGATAGCCAATTTCTTATGATTTTGAATATTTCATTTAGCACTTATTATATGAGAGTAAGTTATTGGTGTATATTTTATATGGTTCATTTAGTACTCATGGCATTAGATGATGCTCACAAAGGTGAAGAATTGGAATTGAAACAAGCAAAATGAATCACATGACATCAATCATCATCTTTGCAACTTTCCCAATAACTAGTACCTCCTAGAAGGTCACCCATCCCCTCCTAGAAGGTCACCCATCCCAAGACTTCTCTAGTTCAAATGCACTTAACTATGGAGCTTTCCCCACAATTAAGCCCATTGAACAAGTAATCTTGAAAATGGGATCTCATATGTTGGATTGCAAAACCTCTTTATGCAATAAAAAGAGTGAAGGAACTCTAACAAAATAGTTAATAAGTCACAATACTTGTTAAGGTTTTGCAAATGGGGTATAAACCTAAATGGATTTGATTCTTAGGAGATATATAGTTAAGACTTGCACTTGAGTAATGGATTTGATTGAGATATAGTTAAGTGCACTTGAGTAAAAGAAATATCGGGATTCATAACCTCCCAAGAAGTCATAATTACTAGGTTCAAGCCCCAAAGATGATCGTTTATGTTATGTGATTCATTTGGCTAGTTTCAATTCCACTTCTTCACCTCTCTAAGCATCACTCAATGTAATGAGTACTAAGTGGACTATCTCAAATCATAGCAAGTTCGTTAGTTATGACTAATACTCATGGATATGGGTCATAGATTAATGAATTATTATAATTAGATAATCTTAAAAATAATATCTTAATAATATAAATATAAACATAATAAAATATAAAATCAAAAAGTATATATATAAAATATGTACGTGGGATGAATGTTTGGTGTGAAAATGAGAAAAGAAAAAATAAAAATTAAAAGAAAGAAAATTAAAATAATTATTAAAAGAAATTTGAAATTTAAAATGAGTTTTTTTAAATATTTTGATTATTTTAATGATTTATATGACTATTAAATTTAAAATTGTGACATTTATATTTTAATTTTGATTATTTTAGTAATTTATATAGTTGTTAAATTTAAAATTGTAACCTTTATATAAAAATTTAGGGAAAATGTATATAAATCTAAAATAATAAATTATTTCAAAATTAAATGTTATCATTTTTTTTTTTGTAAATTAGACACCTTTGAGAATTACAAATGGATTAGCATGAAGAGTTAGTAGTTTTCCATAGTTACTTTAAACATTTATAAAAGTCATCTAAAACACAAAATATGTTAGCATAAAAATACAATTTTTTAATTAAATCATTGAAGGATAGTTGATCTGAATACCCTCTAAAATATCAATATTACAAGTTTAAAAACAAAATCTAAAATTATAGAAAAATGAAAATAAAAGAAAAATTATATATATATATATATATATATATATATATATATATATATATATATATTTCAATTTAAAAAATAAAATAATTTCTTTTTAACAATAAAATAGTTAGTTTTCTATTATGTTAACTCTATTGCATGGCCAAAACCATTTACATATATGAATACAAAACTTGCTTTTGTGATATATGCATCTTCAATGTTCTAGTAAATTTATAACTCCTATTTCAAGCTCCACCTTAGTATTTGTCATTTTGTCGGTATCTCCATTTAAGTTACTAAGTATATGGATTAGGGAGGCCTTTTCAAAAATTTCATATGCAAAGCAATTCTTCTAGCCAAAGAAAGGAACGAAAAGGCCCAAGACAAAATTACCTTAGAGATCATTCTAATAATAATCACTCCCCAAGCATTTTAATCTTTCCTATTCTCTTATTTTTAAGGATCTTTTGGCCTTTCCATAATGCTAGAAATTAAGCTCAATTGTTTGATGTTATATCTAAACCCCAAGTGAATCTAATCTCTCTATATTCTTTGAGGAAACAAATCACCCCTCCAACTCCTCCCCTAGGTTTCCTTTTGAAACACCATCAAAAAATAACATGGTTGAAGACTGACTATCTTTCCAGGACTAGAAATCATCTTTTCCTGATATCAAGCATTGAATTTTCACTTCATTTGGCCAACCACTAAAGCTGATAGCTTGAACTGAAGGGACATAAATGTTTATCCAACTCTTATCCAAATGAAATAAGTCATGAATATCATAAGCCTTAAGACCTCTCTCCGAAATAGAATCAAAGAGCAAAGACAAGGCTTTAGAAGTTGGGCAAAGAGTTGAAGGTGATTCATCTTTAAAAATTATTTTATGTCGTTTTAACAAAATTGTCCATCACAGGAATTTTGGAAGGGATGCCCAGGCACGCTTGGAAATGGAGGAATGAATTTTATCATTTGGGCAAGTGTTGATCTAGGTTTCAAACATTTCTTGCACCTTTCCAAAGGCCAATTACCATACAGACAATGATAAAGAGGAAACATGAAATAAATGATAAATGGACTCTTTTTCACATCTAGATAATAAGAACCTTAAAGGAGTGTGCATGTTTCTGTGTTTGATATTTTCCAGAGTGAGAATTTTATCGTGTATCAACATTTAGCAAAAGGAATTGACCTTTGGGTTGGTATCTCTATTCCATATTGATTTCCAAATATTCAAGGGACAACGATACGCGAGCTTGCGCAGCAAGAGCCTATATCCTTCTTTGACATAATCATGAAAGGTTTTTATTGGGTACCAAGTTCGACAGTCCAAAGAACCACCTTTAATTTTGGCTAGGCCTTTCAAGGAGGAGACCAATAAGTCCCATTAATGCAGTAAATGCAATGGAAGACAGCAAAATTCCCATCCTTGCCATATTCCAAGGTCATCCCAATTGGATATGTCTTTTTATCTCACAATTCCATTTTCATTCATCCATGTTATGAGATCATTGAGCTCAGACTGGTTATTTATCAGGTTGCTCGGAAGGAATTTATCTTTTCATAAGTTAATTCTTGTTATGTTCCCTGCCTGCTAGACCTATTTATGAAAAATTAAGGGGGTTGTTGCCTTATAGAGCTTCCAAATCTTGGAGTCGCTTCCTAACCATTGGGATTTTTCATCTCTTAGGAAGTGAGACTTATGAAATGTTTCTTCAAGAAGGCCTCTTTCCATCATTCCTTGGATTCAGATATCAATTTCCAAACGATTTTAGCCCCCATAGATAAGTTCATAAATGTTGGATCTTTGATTTCCAACTCCCCACGATCTCTAGGAAGGAAAACTATATTCCAATTGTCCAAATGAATTTTCTTGTCATTTTTTACTCCCTTTCATAAGCATTTTCTGATCATCATACTTATTTGATTGATAATACTTTTTGGGGCAAGAATCCTAGAGCACAAATAAATTGACAGAGCTGACATAACTAGCTTAATTAATATTGTTTTATCAGCTATATTCAGCTAGAAAGCACCCTCGCTCCTTATTTTCTTCCTGAATTTTTCAATTATCTCCTCCAAATCTTCCTTGGAGGGCATGCCTAAGGATATTGGGACTCCCAAATATAATATTTGACAGATTTCCACCCAAATTGAACTGGGAATGTAATATTCCTTTTTTTAGATATGATTAAAGTGGACGAAATCTGTCCATGGTATTTATCGTGGTATTTGCCCATGACATTGGCTCATGGTATATGCCTTCATTTTTCGAGGGAAAATAATAAAATAAAGTCTTTAGAGAGTCCATCAAGCCTATAAAAAGGGATAGGAGCCTAACAGTGTGATCATCATGAGTTATCCATCTATTTTGTCTTTGTTGATAACTTGGCAAGGCCAGTTCTAGTTTGATCCCAGTGACGAAAACCCCGTGGGAGCAACTTGTCTCATAGACCCATTTAGGGTTTACGATTGTGCTTCAGTTTTGTGATTTTTCATTTTATAAGCAGCCTTGCATGCCATTGGCGAGGGTTTATAGTGTTAATTATTTTGGCATGTCTTATTTGCAATAATTAATTAAATAAAGTGGTTGCAGTTCTTAATCCCTTATGTTAAGATCTTATGTTCTCGTTTTTGTTGAAAGCTTATGTTAATTAGAAGATTATAGTGCGCTAAATCTATTAAAAATTTTAAGGTTGAGAGTTTATGTTAATTAGAACACTATAGTATGCTAAGTCTGTTAAAATTTTTAAGATTTAGTATCTTACAATGGTATCAAAGATGTACATCTTGCCAGCCTAAAAGTGTTTTTATTACAGATCAGAGAAACTAGTATTCAGTGATTCTCCGTAACCACCCTTGCTAGTAACTCAGTGTTTTTCTGTGACTACCCTAATCGGATAAATAATTTTCTCTCCAGGATATTTATTATTATTTGCATGTAATCTCAAATTATTCTCCAAGCACCAAAAGAAAGGTCGGCTCCTAAAAGCTTGAATTTGGGCCATAAAACCCTATCAGATTGAGACATACTTGCAACAAAAGATATAGTCATATGGGCGGCATCTTTTCATCGCTTCAGTAGGACGACACTTAGTTTAATTATTTCAGGTCACGTCCTTGCGGCGGGTATTCACCACTGCATTCGGAATATGATTAGTAAACCCAGATATCATAAAATCAGGGAACTGTCGAGGAGCCAAAATCTATCGGGTCAGAGCCATTCCTACAATGTTCAACCAACTATACGCTTGTGTGCATCATTTGACTCGACTATCAAATACTTCCAAGGTGTCGATATTGGTCTGACCTCAATAGTGGTGGGCGTGGAGATTAACATTGAGAGCCGACATCTGGAACAAGACATCACAGCAGAAGAATAGAGTGAACATGGAATACGTGGGTGGTGGATCAGAGGTTGGAGGCCTCCTGTGAATCATGGAACAAAGGACGGAGGTCGCAGACACCGTGATCGTGGGTTGGAGGTCGTGAACAAGTCGTTAGGTAGAGAGCAGTGGGTCGAAGGCTATGGGTACATCCATCAACCAAGAGCAAGGTTGTGATATCATGATTTGAAAAATGCACCCATAACCCAATTCGGTTCAACTCATCGAGGGATTTCTTATTTTTTCAAAAGAATCGAGGGCTTTCTTAGATGGGAGCGGCACTTTGAATGGGGATCTATTACAAAATTGTTGTTAGTGTCATTACATACGAGATCTAGATGAAGGTTATTATTGTTGGAGAATATTTCTATTACATAAGTTTATTTGCCAAAAATCATTAATCGCGGGAGAATAATTTGTTATTATTTCTACAAGGATTTATTATCTCTACTCAAAGGATGTAAAACAATTTTATTGAAGAAAGCTAAGGAGAGAGAAGGAAGACCAAATGTTGAATTTCATTGATGCCAAGCCATAATGTCATCACTTTACTTTTGGAAATGCCTCAAGAATCAACATAGTAATACATCATTTGATCCTCTGGGCTGCAATACTTCGGTGGATAAAAAATGGCAACAACTTCCAAATTAGAAGCCAGAGCAGAAGAACAGGCCTTTCTCTTGGAAGATCCATGATATCCTTCAACAATCAAAGGATATCTGAAAGGAAGATGTAAGAAGCAAGTGTTTCTTTGAACTTGGATCCAAAATACAGAGAATAAAGTCAGAATATGGCCTCCTACTGTTAGACACATTATACATAGTTGTATTTCTCACAAGGCAATCATATTGGAAAGAATCAAGTTGGGCCTTGAATCCATCCATGCTTATTTTGATACAACCTAGGTTCTTGGGGTATTCTCGTGAAAGGGTTAAACTCACAGTCTGTAGACATTTTGAATAATATGACACTTATTCACATAGATTATCCCGATTATACACTATTGCGGAATACATGCATAATACATAACCTCCTCTACGTTGATCATCAATTTAGCAGCATTAAAAACAATGAAACATCAATCGCATGCACACATTAACACAGTATGTAACCCGGGGAAAGCATACAGCTGAAAACCCCACACTATCTGTATATTATAATGATTGAGAACATGTAACAATACATAGTACAATACTCCTCACAAGTACTCAGTACTATCTCCACCTGTTACACACAAACTAGCTCAGATCTGAATCAATCACAGGTTCAAATCTCCTCCGTTGCTTGCCTGCCTCCACTGCACAATCCTGCATGAGAATAATGATGAATGGCTGAAGCAAACTCGTATTTCCTTGGCTGAACCACGCAATCCTCATTGGCATTACTCAATCCCATTGATTGTGCAAGATCTCATGCACAACTATAGTCACAACTAATAGCAATCTCAACCTCTAACACATGTCTCCACTGAACTGTCTGTGCACTGAGTTAACTGATGTATTCTTGAGTTAGTTTATGAGTTAATAATTAGTCAATTAATTAATAATTAATTCACACAACTCATCACTAGAGTATTCTTTAGCTAGACTAAATACAACTAGTTTAACCAAGTCAAACTGAACACAACTCCATCAACTCCACAATCAACTCCACCAAAACTCAACCACATGAGTTCTAACTGAAGTCCTGCATGCAATAGCTCAACTGACCCACAAGAAAAGTGTATTTCCTTTTGACAGCTGCATGTGCCACATCTGTAGCTCAAACTGAAGTGCTCCAAGAGGATAAGTTAATTTTTATAGTCCAAATATTATTATGAGCTAATAATATTCAATTGTTCTATTTTTAGCCTGGCACTCTAAAAATAGAATCCGCCCATATGTCTAAAAATAGAAGTCCATCTATTTTTACCAACATGACCAATCATCCACAAATAGCATCCTGCAACTCATAGACCATGATCCATATGTCTAAAAATAGACATAGTCTAAAAATAGACTTTGCGCAAAAAATAGCCTGCGGGCCCACTTAGTGAAGGCGACTCCTTTCCACTAAGCTCCATCATCTTGTTGCATTTTCAACACAGTCGTCACTTATCTCAGTAAAATCTTAACCTTAACAGCGCAGCTACTGCCTGACAATAATGACATCACGAGGATGATTTTTCAAGTAATGGTAGGAGCCCTCCAAGGATTGGACAATATAAACCTTCTTACTTTCTTTAAAAGGTGAAAAAATTTAGAATGCATGGAAAAATCGAAATTTGTTATACTTATGTTGGCTTTAGAATGTGATGACTTAATCCTTCATATGCTCCAATGCTTTTGCACCAGCATTATAACATCTCATCCAAAATTTGTCAAAAAAGACATGCAAAATATCATGTCCATAATCTTAGGAGAAGATAAAGCCATTTTCAAACAATTGAGGTCTAAATTGTTGGCCATTTGGAGGAAGGAGCTAATTGTATCACTTGTTGCCAATGAATTAGTTGAGGGGTTGGTCAAACAGAACATCAAACTACTTAAAATGAAGATGACCAAGGAGGAACTAATAAGGATTTGTGGGGACAACAAGAATGAACTAAGAAGGAAAAGTTTATGCTTTGTATGCAAGAGATCTTGGGCACTTAACCATTCATGTCCATGTGATAGGTAGGAAATAAAGACAGAACCAGAGTAAATTCCTTCAGACCATTCAGATCCATCTGAAGGATCCAAATAGTCAAGTGCATATGGTGAGCAGTATCAAAATGTTGTTCAGAGAGATGTGTAGGACAAGTCGATGATAATCAGCCACCTTGAAAAAGCACGTGGGGAAAGGAGGGAGGTAACTCTTCCTAACTATGTGGTAGACTCTTATCTACAGGAAGACATCCTTGAAGAGTATGAGCAACCAAGTGTAAATAAGAGTCCATTGATGCATCCATGTTTAACAACCAAAGAGGATGGACAACAAATTGTCCCCACGGGTGGAGAAGGCCAGGAAGAAGACACTCAAAGAGACTTAAATGAGGAGCCAGTGATTGTAAACCAATATGATGAACACGATCATAAGGAGCAACATGAAAAATATAGTATGCAGGATGAGCCATTTCTGGAGAGTCAATCAAAGGTTCAAGCTATGATAGTTAAGCATCATGTGCAGAGAGATAAAAATAATTCAGTAGGGCACCAAAATTTCCAGTAGAGGACTTTCGGGAAAAGATCATGCATTTCAAGATAGATCTTATGATGTTGAAGCAGAGAGTCTGGACAGTCTGAGACAATGTCTCACAAGAGAATAGAAATGTTAAGGATCTCATAGGGTTATGTGTCGAATCAAAGTCCAAGTTGTCTAGTGTTGAGGAATGACTCAAGTCCCTCACAAGGCAACAAGAGGAGTACAGTTGGGAGTTCCAGAATAGCCCTCTACAAGAGTACATAGATAAGGCTTGCAGCATTACCAACCCGCCTTTATACATTGGGGATAATAGGGCATGGTTCTACAAATGGATCATGTTGGATGATCGGGTGGAGCAGCGTTAGTTTAGCTTCAGATAGCATGAGCATGGTAGACTTATTCCATGTGTAAGAATTCATTCACTATATCCTTCCGACGAGATGGATTGGCGAGAGATTATGAGTTGGAACTCTATTGATGGGATACTCTTAGCCAAGGGCATATTGCAGCTTGGACCCTTAAGCACGAGCAATGATGGAGGCTGAGATGGTGTCATAACCCATAGGTCCTAGGACTTAGGTGGCATTATGATCCAGGAGAATCCATTGGGGGCAGGATTGACCAAAGGATTGTTTGGGATCTAGGTATCAAAGGATCCATTCAGGATCATTTAGCATGGAGGCATGGAATCACACACTTTGTTTTATGGGATCCTAGTATCAATATACCAATGCTTCTGTTGTGGATAGAAATGGTTTGCCTGAGGGCAAGCAATCTTTGGGCGAAAGGTTTTGTAATATTCCATTTTTTGAATATGGTCAAAGTGGACAGAATCTTCCCATGGTATTTATCATGGTATTTTCCCATGGAATTGGCCCATGGTATTTGCCTTAGTTGTTTGAGGGAAAACAATAAATTAAAGTCTCTGGAGAGTCCATCAAGCCTATAAAAGCGGATAGGATATTAACAGTGTGATCTCCTAAGTTATCCATCTATTTTGTCTTTGTTGAGAACTTGGCAATGCCAGTTCTAGTCTTATCCCAGGGATGAAAACCTCGTGGGAGTAACTTGTCTGGTAGACCTATCCAGGGTTTAAATTTGCGCTTAAGTGTTGTGATTTTTCATTTGATGAGCATCCTTGCATGCCATTGGCGAGGGTTTCTGGTGTTAATTATTTTGGCATGTGATATTTGCAGTAATTAATTAAATAAAGTGGTCGTAGTTCTTAATCCCTTATGTGTTCTTGTTTTTGTTGAGATATTATGTTAATTAGAGCACTATCATGTGATAAATTTGTTAAAATTTTTAAGGTTTGGGATCTTACAGGGAAATCCGAAGCTGATATTATTTCCTACTTCGTTACATCAGAACAGTTCCATCCATAAATATGAATTTTCATTTTGTTTACCAATCCTCCCAAAAGCTCTAAGTAAACATCAAGAATCTATTTGAATCTCTTTTCTATGATTTTTGAAGCACCACACAAAAGAATAATGTCATCAGGGAAATGGGAGTGGTTGATATCTTTGACATTTCTAGCAACGTTAAGACCTGGCAGTAATCCACTTGCTCTTTTTTTTTATAGATATTTTCTTAAGTTCTCTACCATAAAGATATACAAAAGAGGAGAGAGTGGTAAACCTTGTCCCATAAATAAATTAGTTGGTCTACCATTGATCACGGGGGCGATCCAAAGGGATCCAATACAAGATTTTATCCAAAGAATAAATTGCATGCAAAAACGTAGTTTCTCCAAAATAAGAAATAGAAAATAATGTCTTACATTGTCGAAAATATTTTCCATGTCTAGCTTTATTACAAAACCTAGGTCACCCCTCTCTTTGCTTGAATTTGGACAAAATAATATTATCTAATATATGCTTATACTGAAGGAAACCACATTGATTTTTAGAGATCAACCTCAGCAACATTTTCTTAAGTTGTTTGCAATGAATTTTGTTAAAATCTTATACGAGGCATTGCATAATGAGATAAGACGAAACCTTGTGGAGCTTACAACATTAGACTATTTAAAAATTAGATCAAATAAAGCTGAATTAATTCCCCCTCCAACCTTTCCCTTAAACTTTGAATATGGCCTCCTACTGTAAGACACATTATACATAGTTGTATGTCTCACAGGGAATTCAGATTGGAAAGGGTCAAGTTGGGCCTTGAATCCATCCATGCTTATTTTGATACAATCTAGGTTCTTGGAGTATTCTTGTGAAAGGGTTAAACTCATAGTCGTCGCTTGTCTTAGTAAAATCTTAACCTTAACAGCACAGCTACTACCCGACAATAATGACATCATGAGGAGGATTTTTCAAGTAATGGTAGGAGCCCTCCAAGGATTGGACAATATCAACCTTCTTACTTTCTTTCAGAGGTGCAAAATTTTAGAATGCATGGAAAAATCTAGATTTGTTATACTTATGTTGGATCTAGAATGTGATGAATTAATCCTTCAGATGCTCCAATGCTTTTGCACTAGCATTACAACATCTCATCCAAAATTTGTCAAAACAGACATGCAAAATATCATGTCCCTAATCTTAGGAGAAGATAAGGCCATTTGCAAACAATTGAGGTCCAAATTGTTGGCCATTTGGAGAAAGGAGCTAATTGTATCACTTCTTTCCAATGAATTAGTTGAGGGGTTGGTCAAACAGAACATCAAACTACTTAAAGGAGGATTACCAAGGAGGAACTAATAAGGATTTGTGGGGAAAACAAGAATTAACTAAGAAGGAAAAGTCTATGCTTTGTATGCAAGGGATCTTGGGCACTTAACCATTGATATCCATGTGATAGGTAGGAAACAAGGACATAATCAAAGGAAATTCCTTCAGACCATGAGGATCCATCTGAAGGATCCGAGTCATCAAGTGCATATGGTGAGCAGCATCAAAATGTTGTTCAGAGAGACGTGTAGGACAAGTCGATGATAATCAGACACCTTGACAAAGCATGCAGGGAAAGGAGGGAGGTAATTCTTCCTAACAATATGGTAGACTCTTATCTCCAGGAGAACATCCCTGAAGAGTATGAGCAACCAAGTGTAAATAAGAGTCCATCAATGCATCCATGTTTGACAAAAAAAGAGGATGGACAACAAATTGTCCCCACGGGTGGAGAAGGCCAGGAAGAAGACATTCAAAGAGACTTAAATGAGGAGCCAGTGATTGTAAACTAGTATGATGAACATGATCATAATGAGAAACATGAAAAATATAGTATGCAGGATGAGCCATTTCTGGAGAGTCGGTCAAAGGTTCAAGCTATGATAGTTGACCATCCTGTGCAGAGAGATACAAAACAATTTGGTAGGGCACCAAAATTTCCAGTAGAAGACTTTCGAGAAAAGATCATGCATTTCAAGATAGATCTTATGATGTTGAAGCAGAGAGTCTAGACAGTTTGAGACAATGTCTTACAGGAGAATAGAAAAATTTAGGATCTCATAGGGTTATGTGTCGAATCAAAGGCCAAGTTGTCTAGTGTTGAGGAATGACTCAAGTCCCTCACAAGGCAACAAGAGGAGTACAGTTGGGAGTTCCAGAACAACCCTCTACAAGAGCACATAGATAAGGCTTGCAACATTACCAACCCGCCTTTATAAATTGGGGATAATAGGGCAAAGTTATACAAATGGATCATGTTGGATGATCGAATGGAACAGCATGAGTTGAGCTTCAGACAACATCAACATGGTAGACTTATTCCATGTGCAAGAATTCATGCATTATATCCTTCCCACGAGATGGATTGGAGAGAGATTGTGAATTGGAACTCTATTGATGGGATACTCTTAGCCAAGGGCATATTGAAGCTTAGACCCTTAAGCACGAGCAATGATGGAGGTTGAGATGGTGTCATAACCCATAGGTCCCAGGACTTAGGTGGCATTAGGATCCAGGAGAATCCATTGGGGGCAGGATTGACCAAATGATTATTTGGGATCTAGGTATCGAAGGATCCATTCAGGATCATTTATCATGGAGGCATGGAATAGCACACTTTGTTGTATGGGATCATGGTATCAATATTTGTTGTGCATAGAAATGATTTTCTTGAGGGCAAGAAATCTTTGGGCAAAAGGTTTTGTAATATTCCCTTTTTTTGGATATGGTCAAAGTGGACAAAATCTTCCCATGGTATTTATCGTGGTATTTTCCCATGGAATTGGCCCATGGTATTTGCCTTCTTTTTTTGAGGGAAAATAATAAAATAAAGTCTATAGAGAGTCCATCAAGCCTATAAAAGTGGATAGGATCTTAACAATGTGATCTCCTGAGTTATCCATCTATTTTGTCTTTACTGAGAACTTGGCAATGCCAGTTCTAGTTTCAACCCAGGGATGAAAACCCCATGGGAGTAACTTGTCTGGTAGGCCCATCCAGGGTTTACAATTGTGCTTCAGTGTTGTGATTTTTCATTTGATGAGTAGCCTTGCATGCCATTGGCGAGGGTTTCTGGTGTTAATTATTTTGGCATGTGTTATTTGCAGTGATTAATTAAAAAAAGTTGTCGTAGTTCTTAATTCCTTAAGTGTTCTTGTTTTTGTTGAGATCTTATGTTACTTAGAGCACTATAGTGTGATAAATTTGTTAAAGTTTTTAAGGTTTGGGATCTTATAGGGAAATCCAAAGCTAATATTATTTCTTACTTCATTGCATCAGAACAATTCCATCCATAAAGATGAATTTTCCTTTTGTTTACCAATCCTCCCAAAAGCTCTAAGTAAACATCAAGAATATGTTTGAATCTCTTTTCTATGATTTTTGAAGCACCACACAAAAGAATAGTGTCATCAGGGAATTGGGAGTGGTTGATATCTTTGACATTTCTAGCAACGTTAAGACTTGGTAGTAATCCACTTGCTCTTGTTTTTTATAGATTTTTTCTTAAGCTCTCGACCATTAAGATATACAAAAGAGGAGAGAGTGGGAAACCTTGTCCCATACCTATAGAATATCTAAATAAATTAGTTGGTCTACCATTGATGACGGGGCTAATCCAAAGGGATCCAATACAAGATTTTATCCGGAGAATAAATTGCATGCAAAAACGTGCTTTCTCCAAAATAAGAAATAGGAAATAATGTCTTACATTGTCGAAAACATTTTCCATGTCCAGCTTTATTACAAAACCCAGGTCACCCCTCTCTTTGCTTGAATTTGGACCAAAATAATAGTATTCAATATATGCTTGTATTGAAGGAAACCACCTTGATTTTCAGAGATCAACCTCAGTAGCATTTTCTTAAGTTGTTTGCAATGATTTTTGTTATAATCTTATATGAGGCATTACATAATGAGATGGGACGAAGCCTTTTGGAGCTTACAGGATTAGATTATTTAAAAATTATATCAAATAAATTTGAATTAATCCCCCCTCCAACCTTTCCCTTAAACTTTGACTAGTTAAGCATTCTAATCATGTTTTTTTAATCATCGTCCAAAGGGCTCGATAGATTCAGCTGATAGGAAAACAATTAGGGACTAGAGATTTTCGAGATCCATAGACTAGATTGCTTCATTCACTTCTTCTTCTGCAATTTCATGCCATGAGATGATGATTCTCCTCATTTGAAATCTCCAAAATAAATGAGGACAAAAATTCCTCAACCTTGCAAAGGTCCAATTATCTATCTAAGGAATACAAGGATTGGAAATGCTCGAAGGCTTCAACTTTTATTTCTCAAAATGATGAGATTGTTTCCTTACCTTATGGATTTGTCTCCCTTGTCCTATTCATTATTTCCATTGCTTTGGTCAACTTCTAAAAAAATGGTGTGTTTTGGTCCCCTTCCTTTAGCCATATACTTATGGATTTAAGCCTCTAAAATTTCTCCTCCTTCTGATATTCATGGAAGATCTTCCTATTTAAACTCTTCTCTCTCTCTAAATTCCAGATCTCCACTACATTATTTTCCATGGTAGATAAATGTTGTTCCAATTCTCTAAATAAATTGTTTCTCCTTTTTCTCGGCTTAACATAAAATTATTTTTCCCATGTTCTAAGCGCTTGATTAACAGACTTTACTCCGAAAAAAATGTTGGGAAACCTCAAATTTGAATATTCCAAGCATGAGTTATGATGTTCAAGCCACCATCTAGCAGGTTATACCTTCTAAAATGCTACATACCATGTGAAGTATGAAGGTTGAGCTTTAGAGATATAAAGTTGATAATGAAAAACTCATCCGGACACAGGAACAACAACATTAGTGAAACAAAATCTTATTGCAGGACATAAGAGAGAATAAATCTCAGAAGCAATCAGGTAGACCTCTAGCAATGCAGGGAAGAGGTGATCCTCATCTCTTTCAACCATCTAGGGTTAAACCAAAAAGGGATAGGGTCCAAGTCATCCATTGCCTCCATTACTAACGAGATTGGTCAATGGTCTGACTCACTCAGAGCTAGAATAGAGAAGAGGGTATTCAAACCTTTGAGAATCCATGATATGTGAATTAAAAGTTAGTCAAGACGATTCGTTATACGACTGGAACGACTTCTCTTGTTTGACCAAGTAAACTTCCCTTTTTCTTGGCTTGACATCAATCATATACCATTCTACTAAGAGATCTTCCATCTTTTCTCTGAATGGTTCGCACACAACATTTCCACCATGTTTCTCTAATGCGAATATAGTAGTGTTGAAGCCACCTCCAATGATGGAGCTCTAATTCCATTGGTAATTCTTTAATGAAATAATCTTGTCCCAGAATTCTAGCTTTTTGTTGGAAATAATACTGAGGGGGGGGTGAATCAGTATTATCACATCAATAAAAAAATTTCATTTCCACATTCAGATTCATATATGCTACTTCCACAACTTCTTATGATTCAGTTAGTTGATCCTTAATGAGTGCATTAGAACATTATCAACCATATTAACAGTAAACAGGTGCAGTAAAATAGAACAAATCATCACACATAAGCCACACACATGAACACCATGATATAAGGTGGAAACCCAATGTGGGAGAAAACCACCTGCTGCAAGTAATCTCAATCTTCTTCTTAAAAAGAAAATCCTTTTACAATATTTTTGCACTGGTGCAGTCTTATACCAGTACGCAGGCTTCTACCTGCAGAGAGCTACAACCCCCATAGTTCTTGTACTAGCTGATCCATTTACTAGTACGCAGGTTGCTACCTGCTACAATGCTCCAAAGTTTTCAACTGCTACTGGAAGGGAGCTACCACCCCCGTAGCTCTTGTACTAGCTAAGATACTAGTACGTAGGCGCCGGCCTACAATCTTCTCTCCTCCGGTACCACGTTTCATACATTTTCAGACTGGATACACCTGAAGCACAACACATAATCTGAAAGGCCACGTTTCATCCAATTTTCATACTGGACCCATAAATATCATTGAAGCACATAATCAATCAATCTTCTGAATCACCCAATCACCAGATCAATACATATACAAGGATAATATGAGTGTTAGCAACCCGATCTAGTCCATTAGATCCATTACTAGATCTCATCCATCGACACAATCAATCAAACTGAATATGTAGAATACTGACACCATTAAACAGTCATCAGAACACATCACCAACCTGAACCACCTGTAACTTTAAACATCATAGCTCAAATGGTATATGCTACTACAATGAACGAAACCTGTGTACATACGTGCTTTCACCAAAGCCAACCCGCGTACAGATCTATAAATATTCAATCATGACTTGCAGCGATTTCAAACTTAAGTTATACCCAGTTCAGATCATTACAAGCGTCAGTATACAGATCTAGAATAAGCATAATCAACTATATAGAGATACTTCATTTCAAACCATTTGATCCCGATCTATCCTTAGATCTTGTTCTCCATCAACCGATGAGATCCCTCTTTAGCTCAGATCCAGATCTACACCATAACCCAATCACAGTATTCCAGATCTAGATATTCAATAATTCAGATGATGCTTTGCCAAATGATCTCCTTCCTCTTTTATAGTCTTAGGCCTTTCACAATACCACGGTCCAAAACCATAATAACACAATAACACGGACCCAATACTTGGGATCAACAATTTTGGATGCAATACCACGAACCAAAACCATAGGATCAAAAACTGTCGGACTAATACCATGAACCAACCATGAAAGTGCGTGAAATTTTCTCTTGCATGAAGGGAACTTTTCTCTGCATGAAAGTGCGTGAACATTTCTCTACATGAAATAAACTCTTCTCTGCATAAAAGTGCGTGAACTTTTCTCTACATGAAATAAACTTTTCTCTGCATAAAAGTGTGTGAACTTTTCTCTACATGAAATAAACTTTTCTCTGCATAAAAGTGCGTGAACTTTTCTCTACATGGAATAAACTTTTCTCTGCATAAAAGTGCGTGAGCTTTTCTCTACATGGAATAAACTTTTCTCTGCATAAAAGTGCATGAACGTTTCTCTACATGGAATAAACTTTTCTCTGCATAAAAGTGCATGAACGTTTCTCTACATGGAATAAACTTTTCTCTGCATAAAAGTGCGTGAACTTTTCTCTACATGAAGGAAACTTTGTTGCACTATAATTTATCATTTGTGTGATTTGCCATCAAGGACAACACTTGTCTCATAATGCCAACAATCTCCCCCTTTGGACTTGTCATACTGAGAATTGTCATCTGATATCTCTTCCGTAGATTCATCTAGATATATATAAGTGAGTTGATCTTCTATGAGTTGTTTGCCATCAAGTACAACACATGCATCATAATGCCAACAATCTCCCCCTTTGGACTTGATGGCAACAATACCAAATCACTCTCCCCCTTTGACATCAAGGGCAAAGGGCGGACCAAGATATTCTCTTCCTTTGTTGTCCATACTCCCTCTGAGTACCTGTTGAAATCTCTAAATGAGCTCCCCCTTTGTATATGCCATGGTGCACCAATCTGTCCATGCTGAAATCTCTGCTCTGCTGAAATATGTTGTTCATGCTCCCCCTGACTGTAAGCAAGGTCTGCAAAAAGATGTTCTACAAGAAGAACATGACTCTATACATCATAAATGACCTTCCTATCACCAAAGACTCATACATACATCTATCTCCCATCACAATGGTGATATACCAAAAGTTTACATATGATAACATAAGAGAATAACATCATTCATCCCAGGCATAGTGGGGAAACCAACATAGGCCGTTACATGACCTGAAGAGATCTCATCAAATGACTACAATAAATAGAGACACACTATTACATCATGAGTCTTGATATGACCTTTACATCGAATGATATACATGACATTTATAACAAAGACCAAACACCTAAATAAGATCATTATAAACATCAGCAACAACAGTGTATGATCTGTTCCATAGCATCTGTCAACAGCAACTAGACCATCAAATTGTATTAGTGCATGAATCATCAAGGTATGTCCGTATCAACTCATCCTTTTGAACAAAATTTTGTATATACAGAATCATTCACATTCTATCATATGTGAGAAACACCATAGCCATCCAGATCTGCATGAACCAAGTATCATCAATTGGGAATATCTGCATCAATCAACATATGAAACAACCTATCATCATATAGGTAAGAACTCATCATCATCATGTCTCCAACAATGTAACTTTGAATAATCATCCATGTATCCAGCCAACAATCCTCATCCATATATGTGCTAAGAACAATAGGAATCCTGCATCATAACTGTAGTATATGATCTTTATGCATATGACGACAATAGCATATGAGTGACTCATCATCAAGTAAAGAAGATGTAATGCTCCTTATCCTTATGAAGATCACCATGTAAGCACCATTAGAGAATCAACTACAAATCTTATCTAAATATCAACTATGTAACCCCAAGAATCATCTGAACAACTCATAACCATATCATAGCAAGATGAATCATTTATCCATATAAGCATCATCACCAAGGACTATTAACCATAATGCCAACAATGAATTACGAGCATATGCTCCCCCTAAACCTAAGCCATCTGTCAGATCTGATCATGCATATTAATAAGAAGTATCAAGACATCAGCAATATCAAGTTAGAACCAAAATACTTCTAACCATCATATCCACACATCATTAGCAAAATGCAACCATTATCAATTAGAGCAAAACTGATCCTTTTCTTGAATCTGTTCCTACTGCCTTTCTTCAAACAATCATATACGCGACTGTGCAGTAACAAATTCGCGTATATATGCAACTTCCCTTTATCAAGCTTGCGTAGGAGATTGAAGTTTTACACTTCCGGCTCCCTCTGTTATGTCTGTATAATGTGTTGTGCCGCCACTTTCTGATTGAACTTCCTTTTTCTTCCATATCTTCAAGTGTGATGATGTTTTCTCCTTTTGGTGTGATGTCCGTGCTTTGTTCCTGCATTCCTTTGCTATATGTCCAAGCTTGTTACATGTATAACATCTTACATGTTTCATATTCCTTTTGTAGCAATCAGCAGCTTTGTGACCAAAAATGTTGCAAGCAAAGCAATATCCATTAAAGTACCTTGACTGAGATGATCTGTTTGTTTGATGATCTTGAACCCTTCTTCTTCTACATCTGGCTGCAACATGTCCAAGGTTATGACATACATAACATTCAACATTATTCATAGGAGGAGTAAAAGATTTTCTTTGAAGAACTTCTTTCC
The DNA here is from genome assembly GCA_031772625.1 of Pinus tabuliformis. Lineage (NCBI taxonomy): Eukaryota > Viridiplantae > Streptophyta > Pinopsida > Pinales > Pinaceae > Pinus > Pinus tabuliformis. Next base: position 601,691,182 of record CM062812.1, on the reverse strand, counting down.
TTGGTTGATGATGAGATTGACCTTTCATCTCTCTTATCTCCTTGTTGATCATTTTAGATTTCTCTTTAGAGTTCCTTGCCTCACCTTGTGAACTAGATTCACCTTCAACAGATTCATGAAAGCCAAGACCAGTTTTGATAGCAGGAGATCTTTGACTATTAAGAATATCATCCAAGTCTTTAGTACTATCTTGAAACATAAGAGCTTATCCTTTTCTTCTAATTTACTTTTCAAGATATTTACCTCAACCTGAAGTTGTTCTTCTTTTTCTAGATATTGCTTCTTCATGTCTTCTTCAGCTTTCCTTTCTTCTTCCAACTGATGCTTTAGCTTGAGAATCTCCTTTTCTTGTTCTTCATTCAGATCCTGTTGCATTTGACGAATTCTGAAGGCACATTCTAGCTGAGATTTTAAGATGATAACTTTGTTTCCCTGCTTTTCAATATCTTCGACTAGATCTTTATTCTGCTTCTTTGATTCTTCAAGATCTTCCTTTAGAGAGCGGATCGTGGCTTCAAGACTTTCATAGTAACTGGATCTATCTCTGAGTTTCTTGATGGTTGTGTTCTTTTCATTGACTTCATTTCTTAGAGATGTTGCTTCAACCTGCAACTTTTGATATTTCTCCTTGAATAACTCTTGTTGAGCCTTTTGTCTAGTAACAGCTTCTTTGAGGGCACCACTCTTTATGTTCAGAAGTCTTTCTTGTTCACTAATTTTGTTTGTCAGCCTGTTAAATTCTGCTTCTATTTGATATCCTTCTTCCTCACCCATAAGAGCACATTCAGTTGTTTCGTTATCACTTCCATCTTTTCCAAATGGATAGATAGCTGGAACATCAGAGGATAGCGAATTCATACCTGATAGTTCATCTTCATTCTGAAATGATTCCGAATATGAATCTAATCCCCAATCGATTCTCCCACTGTCATAGTTCTTCTGAGATGTCTTCTTCTTCTTATGAGCTTTCTTCTTAAGATTCTTTCCCATTGTTCCACGGATCTCCTTCAAGCGATCAAGCTTCTACCAAAGGACCTGCTCTGATACCAATTGTTGGAAATAATACTGAGAGGGGGGGGGGGGTGAATCAGTATTATCACATCAATAAAACTTTTTCATTTCCATATTCAGATTCATATATGCTACTTCCACAACTTCTTATGATTCAGTTAGTTGATCCTTAATGAGTGCATTAGAACATTATCAACCATATTAACAGTAAACAGGTGCAGTAAAATAGAACAAATCATCACACATAAGCCACACACATGAACACCATGATATAAGGTGGAAACCCAATGTGGGAGAAAACCACCTACTGCAAATCATCTCAATCTTCTTCTTAATAAGAAAATCCTTTTACAATATTTCTGTATAGGTGCAGTCTTATACCAGTACGTAGGCTTCTACCTGCAGAGAGCTACAACCCCCATAGTTCTTGTGCTAGCCGATCCATTTACTAGTACGTAGGCTGCTACCTGCTACAATGCTCCAAAGTTTTCAACTGCTACTGGAAGGGAGCTACCACCCCCGTAGCTCTTGTACTAGCTAAGATACTAGTACGTAGGCGCTGGCCTACAATCTTCTCTCCTCTGGGTACCACGTTTCATACATTTTCAGACTGGATACACCTGAAGCACAACACATAATCTGAAAGGCCACGTTTCATCCAATTTTCATATTGGACCCATAAATATCATTGAAGCACATAATCAATCAATCTTCCGAATCACCCAATCACCAGATCAATACATATACAAGGATAATATGAGTGTTAGCAACCCGATCTATTCCATTAGATCCATTACTAGATCTCATCCATCAACACAATCAATCAAACTGAATATGTAGAATACTGACACCATTAAACAGTCATCAGAACACATCAACAACCTGAAGCACCTGTAACTTTAAACATCATAGCTCAAATGGTATATGCTATTACAATGAACCAAACCTGCGTACATACGTGCTTTCACCAAAGCCAACCCGCGTACAGATCTATAAATATTCAATCATGACTTGCAGCGATTTCAAACTTAAGTTATACCCAGTTCAGATCATTACAAGCGTCAATATACAGATCTAGAATAAGCATAATCAACTATATAGAGATACTTCATTTCAAACCATTTGATCCCGATCTATCCTTAGATCTTGTTCTCCATCAACCGGTGAGATCCCTCTTTAGCTCAGATCCAGATCTGCACCATAACCCAATCACAGTATTCCAGATCTAGATATTCAATAATTCAGATGATGCTTTGCCAAATGATCTCCTTCCTCTTTTATAGTCTTAGGCCTTTCACAATACCACGGTCCAAAACCATAATAACACAATACCACGGACCCAATACTTGGGATCAACAATTTTGGATGCAATACCACGGACCAAAACCATAGGATCAAAAACTGTCAGACTAATACCATGAACCAACCATGAAAGTGCGTGAACTTTTCTCTTGCATGAAGGGAACTTTTCTCTGCATGAAAGTGCGTGAACATTTCTCTACATGAAATAAACTCTTCTCTGCATAAAAGTGCGTGAACTTTTCTCTACATGAAATAAACTTTTCTCTGCATAAAAGTGCGTGAAATTTTCTCTACATGAAATAAACTTTTATCTGCATAAAAGTGCGTGAACATTTCTCTACATGGAATAAACTTTTCTCTGCATAAAAGTGCGTGAACTTTTCTCTACATGGAATAAACTTTTCTCTGCATAAAAGTGCGTGAACTTTTCTCTACATGGAATAAACTTTTCTCTGCATAAAAGTGCATGAACTTTTCTCTACATGGAATAAACTTTTCTCTGCATAAAAGTGCGTGAACTTTTCTCTACATGAAGGAAACTTTGTTGCACTATAATTTATCAAATAAATTTGCTGCAATATAATTTATCATTTGTGTGATTTGCCATCAAGGACAACACTTGTCTCATAATGCCAACAATCTCCCCCTTTGGACTTGTCATACTGAGAATTTTCATCTGATATCTCTTCCGTAGATTCATCTAGATATATATAAGTGAGTTGATCTTCTATGAGTTGTTTGCCATCAAGTACAACACATGCATCATAATGCCAACACTTTTCCCCATATAGGGACGAAGTGTAGACATTCACTACCTTGATCCTTTCCTTGGAGTCGTTTCTTTCCAAAATAAGATCAATTCAATTCGCATTTTAACACATTTAATTAAATAGAATTGAATTTTGTTCCAAAAAATACCTAGACCTCCTAATGCTCCTCGAGAGATCTGCCCAACTCCATCACCTTCTTTGTAAAAAAAATTTGTTTATTAATTCTTCTTCTAAGTTGGTCTCCTGGATAAAAATAATAGAGGGATTCTCCACTTTGATTATATCCTTAATGAAGAAGCAATTTTAGGATCCTCCCAAACCCCTTATATTCCATGAAATAAGCTTCATCAGTTCTTAGGAAGTGAATGATATTAGAACCTCCTTCCATTATCCCTAATGTGCCCTTGTTTCACAAAGACTTTAGCAAATACAAAATTTGCGGGTGTTTACCCAATTTTTTGTTGTATTCTGCTTCGTTTTCCCTAATCTCCTTTTTGGAATGCCTCCTCCTTTTCTTGGCGGTGCTCTTGGTCTCTTGGCCACTTGCTTCATCATGCCCGCCAATTGTCAAAGTCATATTTCTCGTTATTATTTTCCTGGGACATCCCTAAGAAACATTTGCTCCTCTAAGAGGGATTTCCCCTTACTCCAGTGGATCAACTTCCTTATCTCCTCATGGATGCGTAGGGTGAGAATTGTGATCAGGATCATCCAGCTGAGTTTCCTTCGAAAACTGCAAAACCCTAAGCAGAGGAGGGAATTTTATTTCTCTACTAAACATTTTTGTTGGCAGTCATATTCCTCTTATTTCCACCTTTTTTCCGGGTCTGTTATTGCTCTGCTTAGGAGTCTATTGGAGCCTTTCTTATATTTGATTAGGCATTCTTGTAGTCTCAGGAGATATTCCCATTTTCATGGCATGCTAGGGCACTCAAAGGGAAGTTTTTCATAATTCGAAGTTTGACAGTGCTTCTAACCTCCCATTGTAAGAAAAAATTCTACTGGTAACCCCTTTCTCCAAATCCACCTCAACACAATTTTTTGCACATGCAAACTAACCTCCCTTAGGCTTGGATCTATTTATGTATTTACCTACTTCATTACCAATGGCTCTGAAGTAGTTATCACTCCAACAGGAAAGAGGGAGTCGAGGGAGCTTTACCCACACCAAAACAACATTTGGGATGTCTTCCGCCAGATAAAATTCTAATGGTCGATTATTCAAATACATCCCCTTATTCCCAAAGAAATGTGTGCCATTTCTGAAAATTACCTCTTTGTCTTACTTGAGCTCAAAAAGGGGAGGCAAAGAAACCATTTCCAACTGTGCAGATTCGTAGGTTTCCTTTCATCTTAGATTTCCAATTTTTCTCAACCCAGGACTCCATGGATCTTGGCGATGGCCACATTCCTATAAATTTTCCAACTAAGGCTCTGCCTCAGTGAGCTAGCATGGAGCAGCAAAAGGCAGAGGGCATCACCAATCAAGGAATTCCATCCACCCTTTTCACAAATTTACAAGGGTTTCCTTTAGTGTTGCTTCTTGGGAAGAGATGAAATTAGGGCATAAAAGGTCGCCGCATCACCTGGCAGAGGGCATCACCAATCATGGAATTACATCCACCCTTTTCACAAATTTACAAGGGTTGTCCTTAGTGTTGCTTCTTGGGAAGAGATGTAATTAGGGCCTAAAAGGTCGTCGCATCATCTAACAAAGGGGGAGGAACCCCCTCCGAGCAGGTAATGGCAAGAATGTGGAAGGCAGGCAACTAAGGTTTTTAGGGTTGCAGATGAGAGCCAAAGCAAACTTTTATTATTTCTAACTATATATATAACAAATTCCTGTGAACTTTTTAATGAAGTGTGATTTTGGAAAAGTTCTAAAACACCATACACCCCACCCCATAACTTGATAACCTATAAAAGTAGAATAGCGATTGGAAATTTAATTTTAATGTATTATAATCATCATTTGTCAATTGGGGTTATCTCGGGTGGTTAGGAGGAAGGAAAGAATTCTCCCCACCCTGGTTCAATTCCTACAAGTGACATGATGGATGTTGACAGTGTTGACAGTATACGTATATTCATCATGTGAAATATACAACATTTTACATGAGAAAAAGAATATATATATATATATATATATATATATCATCATCATCGTTATTAATTTTTTTTTCTTTTTTTTTTTAAAATGATAGTATCAATAAGTTTATAAGTTCAATATAAACTAGAAAAAAAAAATATTATAATCACCACCATTATTAATAACATTTTTTAAATTTTTGTAAATGGTAATTTCAATAAGTTTATAAGTTCAATGTAAACTAGTACATATCACCAAGGCATTTGAACCGAGCACTTGTTCGTATAGAAGTGTTGTACATGTGGCATATATATATATATATATATATATATATATATATATATATATTCCACATCCCTGTGGATGCGTAGGGTGAGAATTGTTAGCAGGCTCATCCATTTGAGTTTGCTCTGATAACTGCAAAACCCTAAAAGGGTTCGCATAGGAGGGAATTTTGTTACTCTATTAAACATTTTTGTTGGCAGTCATATTCCTCTTATTTCCACCTTTTTCCTGGGTCTACCATTGCTCCGCTTAGGAGTTTGTTGGAGGCTCTCTTCTATTTTATCAGGCATTCTTGCAGTCTCGGTTGAAATGCCCATTTTCATGGCATGCTAGGGACCTTGAAGGGAATTTGTTCATAATCCAAATTTTGACAAGGTTTCTAACCTCCCATTGCAATAAAATTTTCTGCACGTAACCCCTTTCTCCAAATCCACCTCAACACAAATTTTTGCACATGCAAACTAACCTCCCTTGGGCTTAGCTCTATTTATGTATTTACCTACTCCATTACCAATGGCTCTGAGGTATTTATTGTTCCAACAAGAAAGAGGGAGTCATGGGAGATTTACCCACACCATAACAACATTTGGGATGTCTTCTGCCACATCAAATTCTAATGACCAATTATTCAAATACATCCCCCTATTCCCAAAGAAATATGGGCCATTTCTGAAAATAACCTCTTTGTCTTCCTTGAGCTCAAAAAGGAAGGAAAGAAACCATTTGCAAATGTGTAGATTCCTAGGTTTCCTTTCATCTTAGATTCCCAATTTTTCTCATCCCAGGACTCCATGGATTTTGGCGATAGCCACATCCCTATAAATTTTCTAACTAAGGCTATGTCTCAGAAAACCAGCATGGAGCGGTAGAAGGAAGAGGGCATCACCACTCATGGAATTCCATCCACCCTTTTCACAAATTATCAGGGTTTCCCTTAGTGTTGCTTCTTGGGAAGAGATGAAATTAGGGCCTGAAAGGTTGCCGCATCATCCGAAAGAGGGGGAGGAGCGCCCTCCAGGCAAGCAATGGCAAGAACGAGTAAGGAAGGAAGCTAGGGTTTCTAGGGTTATAGATGAGAGCGCAAGCTAACTTTTATTATTTCTAGCTATAGATATAACAAATTCCTGTGAACTTTTTAATGAAGCGCGATTTTGGAAAAGTTCTAAAACACCAAACATCCCACCCCATAACTTGTTAACCTATAAAAATAGAATAGAGATTGGAAATGTTATTTTAAGGTATTATAATCATCATTTGTCAATTAGGGCTATCTCGGGTGGTTAGGAGGAAGGAAAGAATTCTCCCCACTCTGGTTCAATTCCTACAAGTGACATGATGGATGTTAACAATGTTGACACTATACGTATATTCCTTATGTGAAATATACAACATTGTACATGAAAATATATATCTATATCTATATATATATATATATATATATATATATATATATATATATATATATATATATATATATATATATATATCATCATCATCATCATTACTAATAATATTTTTTTATTTTTGTAAATGATAATATCAATAAGCTTATAAGTTCAATATAAACTAGGAAAAAATTATTATAATCATCATCATTATTAATAACATTTTTTTTAATTTTTGTTAATGATAATTTCAATAAGTTTATAAGTTCAATGTAAACTAGTACATATCACCAATGTATTTGAACCAAGCACATGTTCGCATAGAAGCGTGTACATTTGGTATATACACACACACACACACACACACACACACACATATATATATATACACCATATCCATGTGGATGCATAGGGTGAGAATTGTGAGCAGGCTCATCCATTTGAGTTTCCTACGAAAACTGCAAAACCCTAAAAGGGTTCACAGAGGAGGGAATGTTATTAATCTACTAAACATTTTTGTTGGCATTCATATTCCTTGTATTTCCACCTTTTTTCTAGGTCTTCCATTGCTCCACTTGGGAGCCTGTTGGAGGCTCTCTTCTATTTGATTAGGCGTTCTTGCATTCTCGGGTGAAATTCCCATTTTCATGGCATGCTAGGGCACTTGAAGGGAATTTGTTCATAATCCAAAGTTTGATAGTGTTTCTAACCTTCCATTGCAAGAAAAAATGTGCAGGTAACCCATTTCTCAAAGTCCACCTCAACATAAATTTTTTCACATGAAAGATAACCTCCCTTGGCCTTGGATCTATTTATGTATTTAACTATACCATTACCAATGGCTCTGAAGTATTTATCGCTCCAACGGGAAAGAGGGAGTCAAGGGAGATTTACACACACCAGAACAACATTTGTGATGTCTTCTGCTAGATCAATTTCTAATGACCAATTATATAAATACATCCCCTATTCCCAAAGAAATATGGGCCATTTCTAAAAGTAAACTCTTTGTCTTCCTTGACCTCAAAAAGGAAGTCAAAGAAACCATTTCCAACTGTGTAGATTCCTAGGTTTCCTTTCATCTTAGATTTCCATTTTTTCTCAACTTAGGACTCCATGGATTTTGGTGATGGCCACATCCCTGTAAATTTTCCAACTAAGGTTTTGTCTGACAGAGCCAGCATAGAGCAGTCGAAGGCAGAGGGCATCACCACTCAAGGAATTCCCTCCACCCTTTTCACAAATTTATAAGGGTTTCCCTTTGTGTTTCTTCTTGGGAAGAGATGCAATTAGCACCTGAACGGTCATAGCATCATCCGGCAGATGGGTAGGAGCCCCCTCGGGGCAGGCAATGGCAAGAACGCAGAAGGCAGGCAATGATGGTTTCTAGGGTTGCAGATGAGAGCACAAGCTAACTTTTGTTATTTCTAACTATATATATAACAAATTCCCGTGAACTTTTTAATGAAGCATGATTTTGGAAAATTTCTAAAACGCCAAACACCCCAACCCATAACTTGTTAACCTATAAAAATAGAATAGAGATTGGAAATGTCCTTTTAATGTATTATAATCATCATTTGTCAATTGGGGTTGTCTCGGGTGGTTAGGAGAAAGGAAAGAATTCTCCCCACCCTGATTCAATTCCTACAAGTGAAGTGATGGATGTTGACAGTGCTAATAGTATATGTATATTCCTCATGTGAAATATACAACATTGTACATGAATATATATATATATATATATATATATATATATATATATATATATATATATATTATAATCACCATTATTACTAATAATATTTTTTTAATTTTTGTAAATGATAATATCAATAAGTTTATAAGTTCAATATAAACTAGAAAAAAAATATTATAATCATCATCATTAATAATAACATTTTTTTAATTTTTGTAAATGGTAATTTCAATAAGTTTATAAGTTCAATGTAAACTAGTACATATCACCAAGGTATTTCAACCAAGCACTTGTTCGCATAGAAGCGTTATATATATATATAATATTTTTTTGTTTTTTTTTAAATGATAATTTCAGTAAGTTTATAAGTTCAATGTAAACTATAAAAAAAATTGTATTATAATCGTCATCATTATTAATAACATTTTTTTAATTTTTGTAAATGATTATTTCAATAAGTTTATAAGTTCAATGTAAACTAGTACATCTCACCCAGGTATTTGAACCAAGCACTTATTCACATAGAAGCATTGTACATGTGAAAAAGGCAAAAAAAAAAAAGGTATTATAATCATCATCATTATTAAGAAAAAAAAATTGTAAATGATAATTTCAATAAGTTTATAAGTTTAATACAAACTAGAAAATTATTATTATAATCATCATCATTATTAATAACATTTTTTTGTAAACGATAATTTCAATAAGTTTATAAGTTCAATGTAAATTAGTACATCTCACCTAAGTATTTGAACCAAGTATTTGTTCACATAGAATTACGAAAATGGCTTGGAGCATAAATAATTGCGCCAAGAGGTGCTCTACAACCAATTATAAGGGGTATGTGTAGGCGTAATGTAAGTAAGTGTGTCAACATCTCCCCTGCCAGTATAGGAGAGATGTGTAGGTGTAATGTAAGTAAGTATGTCAAAATATAATGCAAAATGTAAAATGTAAAATGTAAAATATAACGAATGTAAATTGTAAATTGTAATGTAATGTAAATTGTAAAATGTAAGGCACATAGCTACTAATTTGATCAGAAGAAATTGGTTTGTCTATAATGTAAAGTTAACATACTATTGTTAATTTAACATATTGTTTCTTTGTATATTATTCTTGGTATAATAATCAATAAGATTGATTTTATTATTATTCTATTATACTATAATAATAATCATCTCAATTATAAGTATTATTATTTTAGAACTTACATATATTATTGATTACACAAAGTGACAATTCTTGATCATATGGATGGAGGGAGAGAGAAGGTAAGATGGAGAGGGGGGAGACTGAGATGGACGGGGGAGAGAGGGAGAGAGAGAGAAGGAGTGAGGGAGGGAGATAGTGACAAAGCTAAAGAGCAAAGAGAGGGGGGGGGGGGAAGGTAGTGAGATAGAGACAAAGCTAGAGGGCAGCGAGAGAGAGGGGGGGGAGATGGAAAGGAAGATAGATATGAGGGGAGAAAGAGAAGGAGAAAAGGAAGGAGAGAGAGATGGATTTGGAGAGGGGGGAGAAAAAATACATAGAGAGATAGAGGTGGAGAGATAGAAGAAGTGACAAGGGATATATTGAGAGAGAGAGAGAGGGAGAGAGGAGATAAAGATGGAAGAGAGGGAGAAGGACAGGAGAGGCAGAGGATGAGAAGGGGGCACAAAGATGGAGGGGGAAGAGAAGAGAAGAGAGAGAGGGAGAGAGATAGTGACATAGTTAGAGGGTGAAGAGAGAGAGGGGGGAGGGAGAGAGATGGGGGGAGACAAAGAGAGAAAGGGAGAGAGAGGAAGAAAGAGAGAGAAGGAGAGAGGGAGGGAAGAAGAAATACATAGAAAGAGAAAGGTAGAGAGAGGGAGGGAGATAATGGGAAGAGAGAGAGAGAGAGGGATGGAGGGAGAGATCGATAGATAGATATGGAGAGAGAGGGTGTATGTTTGGTGGGTGAGATAAAGATACAAATAAGTATAGGTAGAGGGAGATATATATGTAGATGAAGGGTGGAGAAAGGGAATAAGAGAGAGAGAAAGAGAGGGACGGAGGGATGGAGGGAGATATAGATATGGAAAGAGAGTGTGTGTGTTTTTTTGTGGGGGTGATATAGAGAGGCAAAGAAGGATATTTGTAGGGAGATATAGATATAGATGGCAGGGGGAGAGAGAGGGAAGAGAGATACAGAGAGAGTGAGGGAGAGGTGAACACAATGAGAGAGAGTGAGGGAGAGGTGAACATAGTGAGAGAGGGTGGGGGAGAGAGAGAGAGATGGGAGAGAGAGGGAGATGGAGAGAGAGGAGAGAGGGAAAGAGAGGGAAGGAAACAGAAAAATCAATGGAGTGGGAAGAGATAGGGAAGAATAAAGAGAGATAGAGACAACTAATGATATTATGTAATATTTTATAATATTGAACATTATTAACCATAGAGGAAGAGGAAGTAATGTTTTTACAAAAGGTAAAAGAAGTTAGATTTAGAAAGCCATGAATATTTTGGTTTTCCACTGAAATAGGTGCATTGATTTCAGTTTAGATGTTGATTCCTAATCCTATTTGATTGCTTTCACTAAATGCATCTATTTCAGTGTAGATGTTTATTTCTAATCCTATTTGATTTCTTGCACTAGATGCATTAATTTCAGTGTAGATGTTGATTTCTAATCCTATTTGATTGTTTGCATTAGGTGCATTGATTTCAGTGTAGATGTTGCTTTCTAATCCTTTTTTATTGTTGGGTGTGGAGCCTGATTATCTTTTGTATTCAAAGGTATCGCCGCATTGGACCCCAGTTCGACAGGGGGGGTCCAGGGGGGGCAGCTGCGACCTTTTGGGAGCGCCCCCCCCCCCCTGGCGGGGGGTTTCAGGGGCAGGGCCCCCGAAGCTAAGAATAGATGTAAAATTGCCTTGTAAAAGTATAGTAATTTCTAGTTAATCTAGGTCGTTCATTAGGCAGAGATCTGACAGTAGAAGTTATGTTTAATTTAAGGTTTTTTGCCCTAGAAGGAAACCCCTCACTATATATGAGGGAATTGTATTGCGTCTATATATATCTATATTCTGAATAAGGAAAAGGGAGGAGATTGAGAGTGAAGAGGGAATTACAACAGATCTGTTATAGGTTTTATCTCTTTAGTTTGCTGGATAATATAATAAAAGAAGGATTGGATGTTTCTCCGTGGATGTAGTCAAAACTGGGTGAACCACGTATATCTGTGTCTCTCTTATTTTATGCATTTTTTGTGTTTATACTTCTGCAATATTTTATGTGTTCCATTACTCTATAATATATAATTCCCTAACATTTATTACTTGCAATAGATGCATTGAATTCATTATAGATGTTTATTTCTGATTTGATGTAACTAGATGTATGATGTAAATTATTTCAAAGTAATTATATAAATATTGTGCATTGATTTCAATTTAAGCACAAAAAAAATATTGACGATGTGCCTTGATTTCTATGTTACATTAATTCCATAAATAAAATACTTGAATTTTCATCTTAAATCAAATGTTCACTTACCTAAAATGTTTGCTTCTTGAAACGGTAAAAATATTTGTAATTGACTACATTCTTATTATTCCCATTTTCCATCATTCAACATTGTTAGTCACTTGGGATTCAAACGAGGTAATAAAAAACAACTACCATTGAAAATTACTTGGTTTTAACACTCCATAATTCAGAATGATTGAATTTGTAGACATCTATTATTAATATTGAAGAGAAAAAGGGACAAGGTATGACGTTTGAATGGTCCATGATTTCAATCTCCCTTTTCATGTGATCGATATGAAAAAATGGCAAAACCAACACGTGTGACAATAAGGACACTAGAAGAAATAGTTTGAGATTGATTGTAATAAAGATATTTGTAATTGTCTACATTCTTATTATTCACATTTTCTATGATTCAACATTATTACGTTGTCACTTTGCATTCAAATTTTTTATTTAATCATTTTTCATCATTCAAGTTATTGATAGTCTCTATCATCTCAATAAACGGAGGTAACTAAGCAAATTTTAAATCAACCTGACCAGATTAATCTTAGACATATTTAGCATATTTAAAATTATTAGAATAATTAGATGTTCAACAATTTTTTGTGACCGTGCACGACTAACCCTAGCCTAGATCCATCTTGACCCTAAATCTATCAACTGTTGAGAGGGATCAAATCTCTCAAGGTGCAAACTTTTCCTCAAGTTTTGCAATCAAAAAAAAGATTTGCACCTCAAGATATTTGATCCCTCTTTATGCTTGATAGATCCAGGATAAAAATGGATCTAGGATGGTTTAACATTAACAATAGTCAAATTAATCTAACCCCTTAAAGTAAGTTATATAAATATTAACAAATCAAATAAATTATTCAAAAAATATTATTCATATATAAATATGATGAATTTAAATGTTCAACAATAATTTTTAAAATTAAAATTTCATATATACCCTAAGTAATCTTGAGAGGATTATTTTTCCTTTGTAAAATTAAAATTTAATAACATTTAAAAAAATAATAATAATAAATAAACAAATAAATCTAACATAGATTTAAAAATCTCTCACATACACACTATTTTTATAACATGTCAATTGAATAAAATAAAGAAAACAATTTAAACTAGAGTAGAAGAAAAAAAAAACCAACTTAAATTTTATTTATTTGTGTCTAGCGCAAGGCAAGTCTTGATAAGGTTAAGAGGTCATGATCAAGTAGTGAGTAGGCCACAATTTTTTTATTTGTGTCTAGCGCAAGGCAAGTCTTGATAAGGTTAAGAGGTCATGATCAAGTCTTGATAAGGTTAAGAGGTCATGATCAAGTAGTGAGTAGGCCACAACCTAACCTAACCCTGGGATTAGGTTAGGTACTAGACTACTCAGGGATCTCTGAAAGGAATGAGAACTTCTACTTGGATGCGTGCTCCTTGATGCTAACTGCTAAGAGCCACTGTTCTCTGCAAATTATCAGTACAACCCCTGCGCGTGGCAGAAGCCCCATAACGCACCGTCATTATTTTTTTTTATCTAATCACTGCGCGTGTGTTATCGGGCTATCAAGGGCGCATGTAAATAGGCATTTAATATATGCTCGTTAGCTCTTGCCACTGCTAAGAGCCACTCTCCTCTGCAAATTATCAGTACAACCCCTGCGCGTGGCAGAAGACTCTCTGGTGTCTGTTCACTTGAACATATCCGGAAGAAACTGCGATGGGAAAGGAGTCCAATTTCCTTTTAGATCGAGGCCAGATCGAGGCCAGGTCCCTGAAATAAATAAAGTTGACAGGTACAAACTGGAAAGAATTTCCAAGCACAATTTGAAAGAATTCAGAGCAAAATTTGCGAGTTCTGTGAATGGGAAGCCCTTTGCTGGACAGAATGTCACCTTCGCTCGATGAACTAAGGAACTTGATGAATTGCAAAGCACAGTTGGAGTTCAGAGCATAATTTGCAAGTTCTGTGAATGGGAAGCCCTTGCAAGTTCTGTGAATGGGAAGCCCTTTGTTGGACAAAATGCCGCTTTCGCTCGGTGACTTAAGGAATTTGAAGAAATTGAGGGTCGAGATTGCAGGGATTTTAAATGTTTGCCGGCTTCGGTTGCACGGTTGAGTCGCTTGAAAAAGTTGGAAGTGGCTGGTTGTCCGGTAATCGAACCAGTAGGGCTTTGTGGCCTTGCAAAGCTTCAAATTGTAAGGATTGAAAGGTGTGAAGAACTAATTGCAGGAGCTTCCCAGGTTTAAAGCGTTGCAATCTTTGGAGCCGCTGGAAGTATTAGGTTATGCAAGTGGAAAACCATACAGGGTTTGGTGCAGCTAACCAAGTTTGGATATCAGTCAAGCGACTGTCTAATCTTGATTGAGGCAGTAGGAAATGTTTAAGTGTGGTTGTTGGGACATAATAATATTTTAATTACTTAAAGTAGTGGGAGTCCCACTGCTTCAAAATAAAGTAGTGGGAGTCCCACTGCTTCAAAATAAAGGAGAAAAAGCGATTTATTGGAAATGATAAAGATATGTTTTTGGTTTTTTCAATATTCTAAAAAGATTTAAAAAAAGGGGCCATTATCACTAAAGAAGTGATCATAAAGGTATGTTTTTAGTGTTTCCCCATATTAAAAAAAAACGAGTAGGTTCGATGTTGGTGTGTAGACTTTATGCATAAAATATTTATGCAAGGTTTTAAGTTTAAATTTTAAAGGGAGTAGTTGAGTTGGGTCTTAAAATATTTATGTAAAGTTTTAATTTTAAATTTTAAAGGGAGTAGTTGAGTTATGTATTTTTGTAGTAATATATTAAATATTGTATTAGTTGGAGAATATATTATTGGATTTAAATATTGTATATCAAGATTTGTTTGAGTTTTGTACATTTTATGATAATATTTTGTAATTAGACATTTTATTTTTCTATTTAATAAGTAGAAGTAGGTTAACTTCAACCTAGGCTTAATCTAGATTTGAAGAACAAGAAAGAAAAGAAAAGAAAAGAAGAAAAAAAATAGGAAAAAAAATGGTAAATCTCAATGAATGCAGAGTATGGTATGTAATATGTTGCGCCATAAACATGTTAAAATTTTGAAAGTGTATGTGCAATGGCTGTTGAGGGTACGAATAGTTTATTAATTTGTCTATTCGAGTATGGGCATCATTGGTATGTGCAATGGTTGTTGAGAATATGGTTAGTTTATTTATTTATCCTACCACTCCATGGGAACATCATGTGGCATTTACATGCAATATTTGGAACCTTGGGTGACCTCATTTCACCCCTTTCTTAGCTTACCCACAATTGAATGACACTCGTTAAAGCACAAGAATGGATGCAAAACAGGCAACAATCTTTAGCAAAATTTATACAAGTTCCATGAACTCTATAGAGAATTTCAAAGGGCATATGATAACTCATTTTAAAGGTTTTTCAATGACCTCAAATGGGTTTTTTAATGGAATTTGATTTCATTTCCTCATTTACACAATATCATCCATTGAAGTCATACAAGTTTATAAAGTAGCACAACCACATGTACCTTGAGTTTTCGAAAGGATTTTCTCACTCGATGGACTACAACAAAACAATTATCTTATATCAATGGAAATATATCGTCAATAAATCAAAGGGTCTTCAAAGGAATCTGATTTCATTAGCTAAAACAAAACTTACAAACAAAATTATAACTAGTGTTCCAATGCTAGAAAAATAGGAACTCATATATGGGTCATCCATAAACCCATGGTTATAGGTAAACCATACAAAACCCTTTTCCAAGCTTACCATTTCCAACTTAGTTATGGGTCATCCACAAACTCATGATTATGGTTTAATTGTGCAAGACCCTTCTCAGCATTTATTTGTAGCACATTGTAATCATGATGGTACATTGAACATAATGGGGTCCCTCTTTTTTTAGCATGGCTGAAATGATAGGAATCCTCATTTTCTAAGGGGGAAGATTGATTTGGATATCAAGATTTCTTGCAATATTAGCTTAGATGTGTAATTCATAAAGTCATTTTTCAGGTAAAAGGGAACTTGATAGATATGTAATTGACAGACTCAAACCTAATCAAAGTTGATTTCTTGAATATGACACCTTATAAGAAGGCAATAGGAAGAGAATGAAGGTCGATAAGAAGAGGTCCCAAAATTGGCCTCATTGCATATAATTGTTCTTGTTAATCTCTCTCTCTCTCTCTCTCTCTCCCCCCCGTGCATTTTCATCAATGTTCTTATGATTAGTTTCGTGGTTTATTTATATTGTTTCTCTCCTCCTCTCTTGGCATTCAAGCCTTTCGGATCTTATCGCTCAAGATCTAGACCATCTGTGTTTGTATCTTCTTTCTACACTACAAGTCTTTCTATGAGAAAAACTTGGAATATGCCCTTAACATATGACCTTATATATTCACTCATTCATGAGAAAAATAATAGCATTCACATGGGAGCTCTTAAAAATGCCAAGGTTCATGCGCTTACAATGTGGGATGGGAACAAGCAAAATTCAAGTGATTTTGATCACATAGATGGAGAAAACATTGAATTCACTAAGTAGATTTCAAGCCCCAAGGAAAGAAATTCTAAAAAGAAGAGAACATAGTACATATATTGTAACAGATTATTTCATCTAGATATTTCTTGTATGGTGAACACCATTGCTCTAATGGAAAAAGTACTTCAACAACACAACCTTATAGATTGCCTACCACACAATCTTAAGAAGAAGTTGAAGACAAGCCACCAGAGGATCAAGTTAAGGGCCATGTTTTTACTATTATGGATTCATTATCTGATAGATGGATCATAAACTCAAGTGCCTTTAATCATATGACTACATCAAAGCATTATTTTTCTTCCTTAGTACCTTGCAGTAGACCTCCTGTATTGATGGGAGACAAAACTCTATGAGAGTGTGCAGAGAAGGGAGAGTGGACCTTAATTACATAATATTTTATAAAGTATCACATGTTTCTAAGCTCTCCATGAATATCCTCTTTATCTAATAGATTATAGACTTAGGTACAGTCAAGTGAGTTGAGTTCACTATGGATTCAATGATAATTTTCCAAAATGATAAATGTTTCTAGAGTTGTAGTTGGTGAGGTGGATTATTATTCTAGGTTGTATTCCTTCTCTCATTTCACTCCCAAGCTTGATAATATTTCTCTTATAACACATGCACAACATGAAAGTAGAGAAAGGTTGGATGTTAAGTTCAAGGAAGACCCCTTGTATCCACGCTAGGAGGAATCTCTTACAACCATTTTGTCTCTTCTCGAAGCAAATATTTGAGATGTTTTTACACAATATTCAGATCAAATTTCTAAACAAATTTCGAGATATAATTTAGAAGTATGTGAGTGTCCTATTGCATATCTAGAACACAAGTCATGGAGGGCATATCATACTTTATAGGCAACTAGTAAATTAGCGGATTATATTGCCAAGATACATAGAACTAGATCTTGTTTTCTTGGTCTTCCATAAACGCTCTCTACTATTTTGATAAACTATATGACTTGAGTAGTAGCCAAGGGAACTTCACATGATTGGATAGGAGAGATCCATGATGGTGTTGTTGATTAGCAATACCATCCTTCTTCATCACAATTGCATAGTAGATATAATATGCATTATATTTTCAGGAGGGTTTGGGGGGGTTCTTTCCATTGGATTTCATTCTTTACCTCACCTTTTTCATATTTTGTTTTTCATAAGTTGTTATGTACATTAGTATCTATCATGGCTGAAAATGGTTGGCAATCATATAATTGTTTGTACATGAATACCTAATTGTTGGTTGTGAATCCTGATTATCTTTCTGATTGAGAGGTCTTGTTTTTAGTTGCATTTGGACCCTAATTCTTGATATGGGGTTTAGGGGGGCTTTCCCCCCCCCCCCCCCCCCCCAACTATTTTCACTACAGGTCTAAGGGAGCCAGTGAAAATTCTTTGGATCCCCTCGGCAAGGGTTTAGTTGTAGCACCCCAAACATAATTTTTTGGAAAACTTGCCTTGTAAAATATTATAATTTCATAGTCAATTTGGATTGTTCATCATTGATTCACAGATATGAAAGTAGATGTTATGTTATGGTTTTTTCATTGAAGGAAACCCTCTTTTTATGAGGGAATTGTATTGTGACTATGTATTATTGAGAGAGCATTATAATTGAGAGAGAGAAGAGGAGGTTGCAATGGATGTGTTGCAAGTTGCATCCCTTCATTTTGTTGGATGGAATAAAAGGAAGAACTTGTTATTTCTCCATGGATGTAGCCCAAATCATGTGAACCATGTATATTAGTGTCATTTGTATTGTTTCATTCTATGTTTTATTTCCGCATTCATTTTGATTTGTTGCTTTGTAATTTTGTTAGTAACACGAACATGGTGAAAATTGCCAAAATTCGTTTTTTGTGCACACCCTAGTTATGGTTTGGAGGCTTTGGTTACATGCACATTTCTTACCGCTTTCGGAGGAATGGTTATTTTAGTAATTTTTATTTCTAGTAAATGATTCCATATAAGATGGCACACCATAGTGACTAAGAATTGAAAAGGATGTGACATGGCAACATAGTGCACTAGCATGGCCTTATCTATTATTCTTATCCATTGTCTTATCCATCATCCTTATCCTTATCCTCCTCCTAGACAAGTGAGCAATTATCCTTAAGTAGGCTTCTTATTCTTAGAGTTTACTATAACCAATCATCCTTATATTCTTCAATAGACCTTATTGATTAGACTTTAGTCCATTTTTGGAGGCTAGTTTTATTTATAGAGTTTAGATTTGCATGCATAATTTTCCATCACATGCATGATATGTAATACCATGGAAAATACAGTGGGTTGCCAAAACTGAGCTCATAAACTACCATTTGTAAATTCCTACTTTCTAAGAATAAGTATGCTTTTGAGGAGTTAAACCTTATTTTCTAAGAGTGAAATTACACTCCTCATGGCTTGTTATTATCACTTAAGTTCTCACTGTATTTTTGGATACCTAACTTATTTATGGCATTATCTCCATTTTTTACTAGCTAACTGCATTTTTGGGTCTTGAACTGGTTAATTGAAACTAAGGATGAGTTTGTTTCATCTTCGCATCTCTAAAATAAACAAACTCTATTTCATAGTTTTATTTTCAATAGAAATAAATTATCTAAATGCATCTAATATCAATAAAAATGAAACAACATAAATAATTTTTTTTGAAATAAATTGTAATATTTTTCCTTTGTAGATTTTCGTATACTTTAGTCTTAAAACAACCTCTACATTTAAAATAAACTGATAAATATTTAGTAACTAAACAATGATAAGAAGCAATATGTAGTCAAGTTGTGAGAATATTGAAAATTTTCGAGTTTTGGAAGCAAGTGAAAATGCAGAAGGTACCGAGGATTTCTTTTTAAAAAGGGATTTCAAGTTCACTATTATAGCACATCTATCTCCACTTATGTAAAGGAAAATATGGATATTAATAAAGATAAAGATTAAATTTTATAATTTACTTATAAGTTTGGGAAATGCTACAGTCCAGTATGATTGGTAAGAGTGTCAGTTTGTCCTCAATGTTGAAATTTTGCTTAGGTTGGTTAAAATTAAAAATTAAAAAAAAAAATTAAATAACTATATAAAACATTTAAATAATGTGGGTTCATAAAAAATAATTGCACTTGAAGAAATTGGATCTCTCTCGACTCATATTAGATCTGTATTTAAAATGGATCTATGTTGGTAAATAAATAAGTACTCATATAATGCACATCTAATAAGATATAAAAATATATATTTCCAAAGTCACCAAACTTGAAATGGGAAAAACTCTAAACCAAAACGAAATAAACCAGCATAGGTTCATCTTAACTAAGGATCTAATATGAGCGTAGAGGGATCCATATTTAAAATAGATCTATTTTGGTAAATAAATAAGTACTCATATAATGCACATCTAATAAGATATAAAAATATGTATTTCCAAAGTCACCAAACTTGAAATGGGAAAAACTCTAAACCAAAACAAAATAAACCGACATAGATTCATCTTAACTAAGGATCTAATATGAGACTAGAGGGATCAAATTTGTTCACGTGCAAATTTTTTTAGAGTTCAAAATACAATGTGTTATTTTTTTATTATTTAAATTGTATTTTTTAACGCTATATAGAATATATAGGACTAAATAAAAAAAAATTAACCCGAAAAACTTTTTTTTTCTATATATAAATATATATGAAGTTGATATCAACATCAATTAGTTAACATAGATCTTCAAATAGTTTATTTAATTCTCTTGTTGAAATAATTTTAGAAAGTATAAGATTTAAACATTTGATTCACACACTTTTTTTACTTCTAATTACTTTAGAATATTCTCATTTTTTTAATTATAATGGACATTATTTTTTTATTTTAAGCATAATTCTTATTTTTTATTTTATTTTAAAAGGGCACGCAGAAAAACGAAAAAACTTACCCATTTTCTTATACTGGATTGTAGAATAAACCTTTTAACTCAATAATAACAATCCTTTCGTTTATATTCCCTCATTCCAACTTACTTACTCAACACTACACCAAATTCCCTCATTCCAACTTACTTACCCAACACTACACCATAGATACAATAAGTCTATCATAAGTTGACCCAATCTAATCGCTATTATCTATAACCACAACCAAAAAATACTAGAGTTGAAAGGCCAAAAGGGAATTGCAATTGTATAAATTTTGAAGTGTTATGCTACTCTAATTCCTTATATAATACCATAGGCATAGGCTCGATCTACGGCGACATACCAAAGGCTTTTCACTTCTACGAACTACAAGACAAGCAAGCTTATAAGCCAAACAAAGAAAATATATTGACCTTGGCTAGTAGGGAAGAAGAATAAGAACAAATGCTTTTACTTTTAAGTAAGTGTTTGCGAAGTGTATTTTTTTTCCATGTATTTTTAATATTTGTCCATATTAATTGTTAAAGGTTTGTTTATTTCAACTTAAAGTGGATGAGGATTTGTTGATTTTTTTTATTTTTAATTGACAGTTTAATTGATTTTCAAGGGAATATGCTTAGAATATGTTTAGTCTTAATGCTTATCAAGGGTTATAGTGTGTTACAGAGTTTGTTAGGTTCCACTGACTTTTAATAAATTTAAAAAATTATATTTGTGACAAGTGGCTCTCTCCCACCAATTTCCTAGAGATTTTAGATTATGCCAATTCTAATAAGCTCATCCATGATAATTTCTTCATTATTATTTATAACATTCATTTATATATAAGAAAATTTTATGGACCAAAATGGTCCATTACTTTTAATAATTTTAAAAAAATAGATTTATGCCAAGTGGCTCCCCACCCACCAATTTCTTAGGGATTTGAGATTATTCCAATTTTAATAAGTTCCTTCATGATAAGTTCATCATTATTATTTATAACATTCATTTATATATAAGCAAATTTTATTTAGCAAAATAGTCCATTTTACAATAAGAAGTGTGATTCATTTTTTCTCTCAAGTTAAAGTTGACCCATAACCTTTTTATACATGGTTAATTAAGTAAATGTGTACATTAGTAAAGTATTCTTGATATTGCAATAGGTTTTTTTGTTATATTTATGAAGCCTTTAACTATATCAACCACATTAATATTTTTAATGTGAGTACTAATATACTGCTCAATATGAATACAAACAATATAATAGACATGTAATAACATCTTTCCAACATTTTTTTGTAAACACTTATCAATACATTACCAAATATCCTTACCCTTTTTCTATATCACTATTCTACAACTTATAAACTATGTGACCCAATAAACTATGTGACCCAAGATTTGATATGTATCATTTAAATAAAAATAATTGAAAATAAAACATTTTTATTTAAAAATAAATAAACAAACCTTCTAAATAGTCAATTAATTTTCCTTTTCCTTAATGGTAATTACCATTTTGATTAATACCTCACTTCATTTAACATACTAAAAACTTCACCACGGGCCTAGTAAAAATATTCACAATCACACTACAAAATGATGAAAAAGCCCACAACCAAGCCATATTCTAGATAAAAGAAGAAACAAACCCACGTAGTCAAAAGTAAACGACCAAAAGTAAATAACGATAAAGACCAATTAACTCGAGGAAGAAATGTAAGAACCATTGACTCGAGGAAGCTAACTTTACCAATCGTGACAATCTTGTTAATATATTTTGTCACATTTTACAAAAGTGCGCATTCATATAAATAACCAACAATGGAGTGTGATATTAAAATGGTGTAGATATATAAAATATATATGTGAGTAATGTTGGGGTGAGGGTAATATATATATATATATATAATATTAAAATTTATTTATATAATATAAATACGAGTGGGTGTAAGAGAAATATAATATTAAGATTGGGTGTAAGAAAAATATAATATTAAAAATTGGGTAAGGAAAATATAATATTAAAATGTACTTATATAATATGGATATGGGTGGGTGTTTGGCGTAAAGGATAAGGTATTAATATTTTTTTAATTATAAATTTATAAAAAAATAGAGTTAAGAATAGAAAAATAAAGTAAAATTTTAAGTAACACAATATTTAAGATATTATTTTTGGATTATTTGTTTAAAGTAGGTTATTAATTATGATTTATATTTATGAGTATTAGTTGTAAATGACCAATTTTTTATGATTTTGAATATTTTATTTAACACTTATTATATGAGAGTAAGTTATTGGTGTATATTTTATATGGTTTATTTAGTACTCATGGCATTAGATAATGCTCACAAAGGTGAAGAAATGGAATTGAAACAAGTAAAATGAATCACATGACATCAATCATCATCTCTGCAACTTTCCCAATAACTAGTACCTCCTAGAAGGTCACCCATCCCAAGACTTCTCTAGTTCAAATGCACTTAACTATGGAGCTTTCCCCACAATTAAGCCCATTGAACAAGTAATCTTGAAAATGGGATCTCATATGTTGGATTGCAAAAAACCTCTTTATGCAATAAAAAGAGTGAAGGGAACTCTAACTAAATAGTTAATAAGTCACAATACTTGTTAAGGTTTTGCAAATGGGGTAGGAACCTAAATGGACTTGATTCTTAGGAGAGATATAGTTAAGACTTGCACTTGAGTAATGGACTTGATTGAGATATAGTTAAGTGCACTTGAGTAAAAGAAATATCGGGATTCATAACCTCCCAAGAAGTCATAATTACTAGGTTCAAGCCCCAAAGATGATTGTTGATGTTATGTGATTCATCTGGCTAGTTTCAATTCCACTTCTTCACCTCTCTAAGCATCACTCAATGTAATGAGTACTAAATGGACTATCTGAAATCTTAACAAGTTCGTTAGTTATGACTAATACTCATGGATATGGGTCATAGATTAATGAATTATTATAATTAGATAATCTCAAAAATAATATCTTAATAATATAAATATAAACATAATAAAATATAAAATCAAAAAGTACATATATAAAATATGTAGGAGGGATGAATGTTTGGTGTGAAAATGAGAAAAGAAAAAATAAAAAAAGAAAGAAAATTAAAATAATTATTAAAAGAAATTTGAAATTTAAAATGAGTTTTTTTAAATATTTTAATTATTTTAATGATTTATATGACTATTAAATTTAAAATTGCGACATTTATATTTTAATTTTGATTATTTTAATAATTTAAATAGTTGTTAAATTTAAAATTGTAACATTTATATAAAAATTTAGGAAAAATGTATACAAATCTAAAATAATAAATTATTTCAAAATTAAATATTATCATTTTTTTTTGTAAGTTAGGCATCTAACCTTTGAGAATTACAAATGGATTAGCATGAAGAGTTAGTAGTTTTCCATAGTTACTTTAAACATTTATAAAAGTCATTTAAAGCACAAAATATGTTAGCATAAAAATACAATTCTTTAATTAAATCATTGAAGGATAGTTGATCCGAATACCCTCTAAAATATCAATACTACAAGTTTAAAAATAAAATGTAAAGTTATAAAAAATTTGAAAAAAG
Organism: Pinus tabuliformis; assembly: GCA_031772625.1. NCBI lineage: Eukaryota > Viridiplantae > Streptophyta > Pinopsida > Pinales > Pinaceae > Pinus > Pinus tabuliformis. The sequence goes on along the minus strand of CM062812.1, from coordinate 601,667,097 downwards.
AAATTATATATATATATATATATATATATCAATTTTAACGATAAAATTATTTTTTATTTTTTATAGTAAAATGGGTAGTTTTCTACTATGTTAACTCGATTGGATGGCCAAAACCATTTACATATATGAATACAAAACTTGCTTTTGTGATATATGCAGCTTCAACGTTCTAGTAAATCTATCTCTTATTTCAAGCTCCACCCTAGTATTTGTCATTTTGCCAGCATCTCCATTTAGGTTCCTAAGCATATGGATTAGGGAGGCTTTTTCAAAAATTTCAAATGCAAAGCAATTCTTCTAGCCAGAGAAGGGAATGAAGAGGCCCAAGACGAAATTGCCTTAGAGATCATTCTAATAATGATCATTGAGTCCCCAAGCATTTTAATCTTTCCTATTCTCTTATTTTTAAGAATCTTTTGGCCTTTCCATAATGCTAGAAATTCAGCTCGATTGTTTGATGTTATACCTAAACCCCAAGTGAATCTAGTACCTCCATGTTCTTTGAGGAAATAGATCACCCCTCCCACTCCTGCATCCCCTAGGTTTCCTTTTGAAACACCGTCAAAAAAATAACATGGTTGAAGACTAACTATCTTTCCAGGACTAAAAATCATCTTTTCCCGATATCAAGCATTGAATTTTCACTTCATTCAGTTGAAATCTTTCCAGGACTAGAAATCATCTTTTCCCGATATCAAGCATTGAATTTTCAAATTTGGCTGACCACTAAAGCTGACAACTTGAACTAAAGGGACATAAATGTTTATCCAACTCTTCTCCAAATCAAATAAGTCATCAATATCATAAGCCTTAAGACCTCTCTCCAAAATAGACTCAGAGAGCAAAGACGAGGCTTTAGATCTTTAAAAAATACTATGTCTTTTTAACCGAATTATCCATCGTAGGAATTTTGGAAGGGATGCCCTAGCACGCTTGGAAATGGAGGAATGAATTTTATCATTTGGGCAAGTGTTGATCTAGGTTTCAAACATTTCTTGCCAGCTTGAAGGAATGGAAGATAAGAATGCACCTTTCCAAATGCCAATTACCATACAGACAACGAGAAAGAGAAAACATGGAATAAATGGACTCTTTTTCACATCTATATAATACGCACCTTAAAGGATTGTGAATGTTTCTGCGTTTGATATTTTCCACAGTGAGAATTTTATCGTGAATCAACTATTAGCTCCCATAACAGCCACTGATAGCTCCCATAACAGCCGCCGTTGATTTGGAAACAATCTGCCAGTTATTTCCTGAAATTACGGAAACCAACTACAGTTATTTCCTTCAATTACCGAAACCAACTGCACTTAATTAGTTTCTTGTTGGGAGCTCCTGGAGTGGTCCATTACTTCCTCTGCAATTCTCTACCATGATCTGTGGAACACTTGAAACATAGCCAATAGAAGCTTGATGGAAGCTTGGCTATAAATACTTATGTTTGGTCCCCAAGCTCACTAACTCAATCCCCAAGCTCACTAACTCAATCCCCTTCAGTCTTACACCATCAAGCTAGAGTGAGCAGAGCTTGGAATTGCCACACGAATGAGAGATATTGGGTGAATTTTTATCTATGTTGTTGCTCCTCATTGTTCGATTCCTACTGCAGTAGCTTTTGAGACTCCGTTAAGCTTTGAGTGCTCCCCGTCATCATATTTGTATAAGCATTGTGAGCTTTCTCTGGTTTCGTTACAGTGGGTATTCGAGTTTTGTGAGAATTTCATGGCATTGATTGGTTGATACGCCGAGATCAGAGTAGAGTTATTTATGGGGAATGCTTAGAGTAGCAGTTGATGGTACAAGGTATACGGTATTGCTGAGTCGCATTGCTTGAGAACAAAGTCTCAGAATAATCATTGGAGCGTTTCAGTTTGAATTATTATTTTGAATAATATTTAGACTGTTTAGAGGAGGCCGGGGTTTCCAAATTATGAGAGCAGTTGTTGAGGTGGTGTAAAAGATCTACGCAGTTGTGTACGAAATACATCGGAGTGTGAATAGCATCAATGGCCGGAGGTATGATTTCTTGGGCATTCAAGTTTTCCGACTCTTTTACGTGTTTATTCCGCATTATAGAATCGTTATTATGCTTACATTTGGTATAGGAGATATTTTTATCTCTGCCTTGGTGTTTATAGACATGTTCTGTTTGGCTAAATGTCATATTTTGAGAATTTCTGAATTAAGGCATTTATTTGGAAATATGTCTAATTTTTTTCTCAATTTTTATGCTTATAATATTTATTTAGTTTAATTATACGCAATTTGGATAATTGTTGTGCAAAATTTATTAACTATGCTCGTATTTGATTTACATGAATTGATTATTTCTGCTCTAATTAAAACATGCTATTTTGGATGAGTATGTGAGACCCATTGTTGAATGTTATGCATGAATATTATAGTTTTATTTATGCAAATGCTCATTATTTTCATATCAAGTAAATTTTTATGAAAGAAATAATGTCTAGTGATCTATATAATTTTAATTGATTATAGAATAGCCACAACATCTCTAATTAAATAATATTATATATTATGATTGATTAGGATTACATAAAGAATATTTAGACATTAATTGTAATTAATTATACTAAATATAATAAATTTTATCCCACGGGAATTTTTATTATATTTATATAATTAATTAGGATAAAATATCAAATTATTCATAACTTACCCACAGGAATTATGAATTGATAGTTTTATCATAAAGTTCAAATCTAAGATAGAATTTATATCAAATTATAATCATAATATACCCTTTAGGATTATGAATTAAGTGAATAATTTGATAAATTCTATCATAAAGAATAATTGAATCTGCTTGAATTGAAAATTTAGTCCACAGACAATTTTTATGTCATTAGATTCAATTTTAAGCATGATTTACATTGGTAAAGCATGAAATTTTATTTAGGCCTCAAATTTAACATAAGCATGTGATCTTTAATTTTATGCAGTTGTACAACCTGCAAATTTCTTTGAAATTCGTTGTGATATCCCTGAACTTAAGGGAGATAACTATAAGGTCTGGAAGGAGAGAGTTCTCCTTCATTTGGGGTGGATGGACATAGACTATGCTATTAGGAAAGATGAACCACCAGCACTCACTAATACCAGCACTGCAGCAGACATCACACTTTATGAACGATGGGAGCGATCTAATCACCTAAGCATGATGTTCATTAAGACTAAAATTTCAGCTGGTATTCGTGGTTCCATTGATCAGCATGAAAAGGTCCGAGACTTGCTGAAAGCCATTGATGATCAATTCGTCACTTCAGACAAGGCACTAGAAAGCACCCTAATCATGAAGTTCTCATCCCTAAGGCTCACTAGTGTGAAAGGTGTACGCGAGCACATCATGCAAATGAGGGACACTATGGCTCAATTGAAGAAACTCGAGGTTGAAATATCAGAGTCCTTCCTGGTGCACTACATCCTTAACACCCTTCTGCACCAATATGGACCCTTCAAAATCTCATACAACGCACATAAGGATAAATGGTCAATTAATGAACTCATGACCATGTGTGTTCAAGAGGAAGAGTGACTGGTGATGGAATTAGGAGAAAGTGCAATGCCGACAACGCGAGGAAATGGCAAATCTCAAGCCAATCGGAAAGGGAAAGGTAAAGTACCTCCCCAAGCCGATATCAAGAAGGATTCCAAGTGTTTCTTCTGTAAAAAGAAGGGACATATGAAGAAGGAATGCGCCAAATTTCAGTGGACAAAGGTAATCCAATCTCGTTTGTTTGTTATGAATCTAATATGGTTAATGTCAATATTAACACCTGGTGGATTGATTCTGGATCAACAATTCACATTTCGAATTCCTTGCAGAGTTTGCAAAACCTAAGAAAGCTAGTGGGAAGTGAGCAAAGCATCTTATCAGGAAACAAGATGGGCTCACATGTGGAAGCTATAGGAACATGCTATTTAACTTTAAGTAGTGGCTTTGTTTTAGAATTAGAAAAGACCTTTTATGTTCCAAGTTTTTCTAGAAACTTGATTTCAGTTTCAAGGCTTGTACCTTTTGGATATTCCTTTAACTTTTCATAAACATCCTTCAGTTTATTTTATAAATCTAATTGTGTTGGGAATGGTATTTTGTCTAATGGTCTTTACTGCATTAATTTACAAAACAATGTCACTTATGATTCAATGCATGTTCACACTGGCACTAAAAGATGTGTTATTAATGAAGATTCCTCTAAATTATGGCACCAGAGATTAGGTCATATCTCCATAGAAAGAATTAAAAGATTAGTAAATGAAGGGATACTTAATACTCTGGATTTTACTGATTTTGAGACTTGTGTGGACTGCATAAAGGGAAAGCAGACCAACAAGTCAAAGAAAGGTGCCAATAGGAGTTCGGACATATTAGAGATCATACATACTGATATATGTAGTCCAGACATGGACTCACATGGTCAGAGATACTTCATCTCTTTTATAGATGATTACTCATGATATATGTATCTCTACATGCTTCATAAAAAGAACGAAGCATTAGATGCCTTTAAGATCTTTAAGGCTGAAGTAGAGAAACAATGCGGCAAGCAAATTAAGATCGTGAGATCAGATAGAGGTGGAGAATATTATGGTAGATACACAGAAGATGGACAAGCACCTGGGCCATTTGCAAAATTTCTTCAAGAGCATGGGATTGTTGCCCAATACACCATGCCTGGTTCACCTGACCAGAATGGTGTAGCAGAAAGAAGAAACCGAACATTATTGGACATGGTGCGGAGTATGCTTAGTAGCTCCAATCTTCCTAAATCCTTGTGGATTGAAGCACTTAAGATGACAGTGTATATATTAAACTAAGTTCCAACCAAGGCTATTCCTAAAATGCCATTTGAATTATGGAAAGGTTGGAAACCGAGTTTGCGACATATGCGCGTTTGGGGGTGCCCGTCTGAAGTGAGAGAATATAATCCACAAGAGAAGAAGATGGACCCAAGGACCATTAGAGGGTATTTCATTGGATATGCTGAAAGGTGTAAAGGTTACATATTTTATTGTCCATCTCACAGCACTAGGATTGTGGAATCAAGAAATGCAAAGTTTCTTGAAAATGACTTGATCAGTGGGAGCGATCAAACCAGGAACATAGTTTCTGAGAAAGATCATTCAGAATCTCAACCTTCCACCTCAAGTGATAGATTGGTTATTGTTCACAGCACCCCTCAAGTACAAACTGGTGTTGAACAACCAATTGTTGAAGTTCCACAAGCTGCTGACGACATTCCAGTAGATCACGTAGTTGAAGAGTTGCCAAGAACTTTTGAACAACGAGTTGAACCACATATTTCTCAGGAAGATGATGGTACAACATTAAGAAGATCTACTAGACCAAAGAGATTAGCAATTCCTGATGATTATGTTGTGTATCTGCAAGAATATGACTACAACATTGGAGCCGAAAATGATCCCGAGTCTTTTTCACAAGCCATGAGTTGCAAAGAATCAAAATTATGGTACGATGCCATGAAGTAAGAGATGAATTCTATAAAGAGTAACGAAGTCTGGGATCTTGTTGAGTTGCCTAATGGTGCAAAAGCCATTGGATGTAAATGGGTCTTTAAGACAAAGAAAGACTCATCGGGCAACATTGAGAGATATAAGGCAAGACTCGTTGCTAAGGGATTCACTCAAAAAGAAGGAATCGATTACACAGAGACTTTCTCTCCTGTATCTAAGAAAGATTACTTGCGCGTTATTATGGAATTAGTAGCCCATTTTGACTTGGAGTTGCAACAATTGGATGTGAAAACGACATTTCTCAATGGAGATCTAGAGGAGGAGGTTTGCATGAAACAACCTGAAGGATTCCCCTCTAGTGATGGTGAGCAATTGGTTTGCAAGCTCAAGAAATCCTTATACGGTTTAAAACAAGCATCCCACCAATGGTATTTGAAATTCCATAATGTAATTTATTCTTTCGGTTTTGTAGAAAACATTATGGATCAATGTATATACCTGAAAGTTAGTGGGAGTAAAATCTATTTTCTTGTTTTATATGTGGATGACATTTTGCTAGCAACCAATGATAAGGGTTTGCTGCATGAGGTGAAACAATTCCTCTCTAAAAATTTCGATATGAAGGATATGGGTGAGGCATCTTATGTCATTGGCATTAAGATCCATAGAGACAAATTTCGATGCATCTTGGGTCTGTCACAGGAAACCTATATTAATAAAATTTTAGAGAGATTTCAGATGAAGGATTGTTCACCAAGTGTAGCTCCCATTATGAAGGGTGATAGGTTCAATTTGAACCAATGCCCGAAGAACGACTTTGAAAGGGAACAAATGAAGAACATTCCATATGATCCTACTATTGGAAGCCTAATGTATGCTCAGGTCTACATAAGACCTGACATTGCATTTGTTGTGGGAATTTTGGGACGATATCAGAGTGATCCAGGATTAGACCACTAGAGAGCTGCAAAGAAAGTAATGAGGTACCTTCAAGGAACCAAAAACTACATGCTTATGTATAGACGGACGGACAATTTGGAAGTAATTGGCTACTCAGATTCTGACTTTGTTGGATGTGTTGATTCACGCAAATCAACATTAGGATACATTTTTATGATGGTCGATGGAGCTGTATCATGGAGGAGTGCCAAAAAGACCTTGATTGCCACTTCCACTATGGAAGCCGAGTTCGTCTCCTGTTTTGAGGCTACTTTACATGGTGTATGGCTTAAGAGTTTCATTTTTGAGCTTAGAATTATGGATTCTATCTCTAAGCCATTGAGAATGTATTGCGACAATTCAGCTGTTGTTTTTATGGCTAAAAACAACAAAAGTGGGAGTCGAAATAAACACATCGACATTAAGTATTTAGCTATAAGGGAACATGTTAAAGAAAAAAAAGTGGTCATTGAGCACATCAGCACTGAGTTGATGATCGCTGATCCTTTGACTAAGGGCACCACTATTTAAATTCAAGGATCATGTAATGAATATGGGACTTGGTTCCATTATGTAGTTTCTCATTGTATGGACAATGTTATTTTAATGAAATTCTTAATTATTGTGATGTTTTTATCATATTTTTGTGCACCTTAATTTGATTTGAGAAAATTCATCTGTGTAGGACCAAGAATAAACATAAGGTTTATTCATTAAGAAACTGTTGCCACATAAATTTTGATAGAAATAAATACATAGTAATACAGGGAAGATTATACTCGTCAATAGAGGACTTATCGCCATGATTCATGTATCTATTCCTTAATACAGATTATCAATGGGTTTTAAGATGAGACATTAAGATTGGAAGTATGGACCAAGTGGGAGAATTTTAACTCCCATAACAGCCACTGATAGCTCCCATAACAGCCGTCGTTGATTTGGAAACAATCTGCCAGTTATTTCCTGAAATTACGGAAACCAACTACAGTTATTTCCTTCAATTACGGAAACCAACTGCAGGTAATTAATTTCTTGTTGGGAGCTCCTGGAGTGATCCATTACTCCCTCTGTAGTTCTCTACCATGATCTGTGGAACACTTGACACATAGCCAACAAAAGCTTGATGGAAGCTTGGCTATAAATACTTCTGTTTGGTCCCCAAGCTCACTAACTCAATCCCCTTCAGTTTTACACCATCAAGCTAGAGTGAGCAGAGCTTGGAAGTGCCACACGGATGAGAGATTTTGGGTAAATTTTTATCTATGCTACTGCTCCTCATTGTTCGATTCCTGCTGCAATAGCTTCTGAGACTCCGTTAAGCTCTGAGTGCTCCCCGTCATCTTATTTGTATAAGCATTGCGAGCTTTCTCTGGTTTCGCTGCAGTGGGTATTCGAGTTTTGTGAGAATTTCACGGCATTGACTGGTTGATACGCCGAGATCAGAGTAGAGTTATTTATGGGGAATGCTTAGAGTAGCAGTTGATGGTACAAGGTATACGGTATTGCTGAGTCGCATTGCTTGAGAACAAAGTCTCAGAATAATCGTTGGAGCGTTTCAGTTTGAATTATTATTTTGAATAATATTTAGACTGTTTAGAGGAGGTCGGGGTTTCCAAATTGTAAGAGCAGTTGTTGAGGTGGTGTAAAAGATCTACGTAGTTGTGTACGAAATACATTGGAGTGTGAATAGCATCAATGGCCGGAGGTATGATTTCTTGGGCATTCAAGTTCTCCGACTCTTTTACGTGTTTATTCCGCATTATAGAATCGTTATTATGCTTACATCAACATCCAGCAAAAGGAATTGACCTTTGGGATGGTATCTCTCTTCCATATTGATTTCCAAATCTTCAAGGGACAACAATGTGAGAGCTTGCGCACCAAGAACATATATCTTTCTCTGACAGAATCATGAAAGATTTTTATTAGGCACCAAGTTTGACGGTCCAAAGAACCACCTTTGATTTTGGCTAGGCCTTTCAAGGAGGAGACCAATAAGTCCCTTTAATGCAGTAAATGCAATGGAAGACAGCGAAATTCCCATCCTTGCCACATTCCAAAGTCATCCCAATTGGATATGTCTTTTAATCTCACAATTCCATTTTCATTCATCCTTGCTATGAGATCATTGAGCTCGGACTGGTTATTTATCAAGTTGCTTGGAAGGAATTTATCTTTTCATAAGTTAATTCTTGTTATGTTCCCTGCCTGCTAGCCCTATTTTTTAAGAATTAAGGGGGTTGTTGCCTTATAGAGCTTCCAAATCTTGGAGTCGCTTCCTAACCATTGGGGATTTTCATCTCTTAGGAAGTGAGATTTATGAAATATTTCTTCAAGAAGGCCTCTTTCCATCATTCCTTGGATTCAGAAATCAATTTCCAAACGATTTTAGCCCCCATAGACAAGTTCATAAATGTTGGATCTTTGATTTCCAACTCTCCATGATCTCTAGAAAGGAAAACTATATTCCAATTGTCCAAATGAATTTTCTTGTCATTATTTTTACCCCCTTTCATAAGAATTTTCTTATCATCATACTTATTTGATTGATAATACTTTTTGGGGCAAGAATCCTAGAGCGCAAATAAATTGACAGAGCTGACATAACTAAATTAATATTGTTTTATTAGCTATATTCAACTAGAAAGCACCCTGGCTCCTTATTTTCTTCCTGGATTTTTCAATTATCTCCTCGCAATCTTCCTTGGAGGGCATGCTTAAGGATATTGGGACTCCCAAATATAATATTTAACAGATTTCCACCCAAACTGAATTGGGAATGTAATATTTCTTTTTTTTAGATATGATTAAAGTGGACAAAATCTGTCTATGGTATTTATCATGGTATTTTCCCATGACATTGGCTCGTGGTATTTACCTTCTTTTTTCGAGGGAAAGTCTCTAGAGAGCCCATCAAGCTTATAAAAGGGGATAGGAGCCTAACAATGTGATCATCCTGAGTTATCCATCTATTTTGTCTTTGTTGAGAACTTGGCAAGGCCAGTTCTAGCTTGATCCCAAGGACGAAAACCCCGTGGGAGTAATTTGTCTCGTATATCCATTTAGGGTTTACGATTGTGCTTCAGTGTTGTGATTTCTCATTTTATAAGCAACCTTGCATGCCATTGGCGAGGATTTCTGGTGTTAATTATTTTTGCATGTCTTATTTGCAGTAATTACTTAAATAAAGTGGTTTCAGTTCTTAATCCCTTATGTTAAGAGATTATGTTCTCGTTTTTGTTGAGAGCTTATGTTAATTAAAACATTACAGTGCACTAAATCTGTTAAAAATTTTAAGGTTGAGAGATTATGTTAATTAGAACACTATAGTGTGCTAAATCTGTTAAAAATTTTAAAATTTGGTATCTTACAGTGGTATCAAATATGTACATCCTGCCAGCCTAAAAGTGTTTTACTACAGATCAGAGATCAAGAGAAACTAGTATTCAGTGATTCTCCGTAATCACCCTACCTAGTAACTCAGTGGTTTTCTGTGACTACCCAGAATCATTTACATATATGAATACAAAATTTACATATATGAATACAAAATTTTCTTTTGTGATATCTACAGTTTCAACGTTCTAGTAAATCTATAACACCTATTTCAAGCTCTACCTGAGTGTTTTCCATTTTATCGGTATTTTTATTTAGATTCCCAAGTATATGGATTAAGGAAGCTTCTTTAAAATTTTCAACTGCAAACCAATTCTTCTTATTTGCAATTCTTCTTACCAGAGAAGGGAATGAAAAGACCCAAGACGAAATAGCCTTAGAGATCATTCTAATAATGATCATCGAGTCCCCAAGCATTTTAATCTTTCTTATTCCCTTATTTTTAAGGATCTTCTGGCATTTCCATAATGCTAAAAATCCAGCTAGATTGTTTGATATTGTACCTGAACCCTAAGTGAATCTTGTTACTCCATATTCTTCGGGGCAATAAATCACCCTCGCACTCTTGCGTTCCCCAAGTGAATCTAGTCTCTCCATGTTCTTCGGGACAATAAATCACCCTCCCACTCTTTGTATCCCCTGGATTTGCTTTTGAATCACCATAAAAAAAAAAACATGGTTGAAGACTGACTATCTTTCCAGGACTGGAAATCATCTTTTCCCAATATCAAGCATTGAATTTTCACTTCATTTGGCCAATCACTACTGAAGCTGACAACTTGAACTGAAGGGACATAAATGTTTATCCAACTCTTCTCCAAATCAAATAAGTCATTAATATCATAAGACTTAAGACCTCTCTCCGAAATAGACTTAGAGATCAAAGACAAAGCTTTAGAAGGAAGGTCGGATATCTGTAAAAATTACTTTATTTATTTTTAACCATATTGTCCATCATAGGAATTTTGGAAGGGATGCCCAGGTACGCTTGTGAATGTTTCGGTGTTTGAGAGTTTCCACGGTGAGAATTTTCTCCTGAATCAACATCCAGCTAAAGGAATTGTCCTTTGGAATGGCATCTCTATTCCATATAGATTTCCAATTCTTCAAGGGACAATGATGCGAGAGCTTGCGCAGCAAGAACCTATATCCTTCTTTGGCAGAATCATGAAAGGTTTTTATTGGGCACCAAGTTTGACAATCCAAAGAACCACATTTAATGTTGGCTAGGCCTTTCAAGGAGGAGACCAATAAGTCCCATTAATGCAGTAAATGCAATGGAAGACAGCGAAATTCCCATCCTTGCCACATTCCAAAGTCATCCCAATTAGATATGTCTTTTAATCTCACAATTCCATTTTCATTCATCCTTGCTATGAGATCATTGAGCTCAGACTGGTTATTTATCAGGTTGCCTAGAAGGAATTTATCTTGCCATAAGTTAATTCTTGCTCTGTTCCCTATTTTCTAGCCCAAATTTTCAAGAATTAAGGGGATTGTTGCCTTACAGAGCTTCCAAATCTTGGAGTCGCTTCCTAACCATTGGGATTTTTCAGCCCTTAGGAAGTGAGACTTACGAAATATTTCTTCAGGAAGGCCTCTTTCCACCATTCCTTGGATTTGGATATCAATTTCCAGACGATTTTAGCCCCCCAAGGACAAGTTCATAAATGTTGGATCTTTGATTTCCAACTCTCCATGATCTTTAGGAAGGAAAACTATATTCCAATTGGCCAAATGAAGTTTCTTATAATTTTTTTACTCCCTTTCATAAGAATTTTCTGATCATCATACTTATTTGATTGATAATACTTTTTGGGGCAAGAATCCTAGAGCACAAATAAATTGACAGAGTTGACATAACTAACTTAATTAATATTGTTTTATCAGCTATATTCAATTAGAAAGCTAGAAAGCAGCCCCGCTCCTTATTTTCTTCCTGAATTTTTCAATTATCTCCTCCCAATCTTCCTTGGAGGGCATACCTAAGGAGATTGGGACTCCCAAATATAATATTTGACAGATTTCCACCCAAACTGAATTGGGAATGTAATATTCTTTTTTTTTTAGATATGATTAAAGTGGATGGAATCTAACTATGGTATTTATTGTGGTATTTGCCCATGACATTGGCTTATGGTATTTGCCTTCATTTTTCGAGGGAAAACAATAAAACAAAGTGTCTAGAGAGTCTATCAAGCCTATAAAAGGGGATAGGAGCCTAACAGTGTGATCATCATGAGTTATCCATCTATTTTGTCTTTGTTGAGAACTTGGCAAGGCCAGTTCTAGCTTAATCCCAGGGAAGAAAACCCCGTGGGAGTAACTTGTCTCGTAGACCCATTCAGGGTTACGATTGTGCTTTAGTGTTGTGAATTCTTATGTGTTGTGATTTCTCATTTTATAAGCAGCCTTGCATGCAATTGGCGAGCGTTTCTGGTGTTAATTATTTTGGCATGTCTTATTTGCAGTAATTAATTAAATAAAGTGGTTGCAATTCTTAATCCCTTGTGTTAAGAGATTATGTTCTCGTTTTTGTTGAGAGCTTATGTTAATTAGAACGTTATAGTGCGCTAAATCTATTAAAATTTTTAAGGTTGAGAGATTATGTTAATTAGAATACTATAGTGTGTTAAATCTGTTAAAATTTTTAAACTTTGGTATCTTATAGTGGTATCAGAGATGTACATCCTGCCAACCTAAAAGTGTTTTTATTACAAATCAGAGGTCAAGATAAACTAGTATTCAGTGATTCTCCGTAATCACCCTACTTGGTAACTCAGTTGTTTTCTGTGACTACCCTAATTGGATAAATAATTTTCTCTCTAGGATATTTATTGTTATTTGCATGTAATCTCAAATTATTCTCCAGGAACCAAAAGAAAGTTCAGCTCCTGAAAGCTTGAATTTGGGCCATAAAACCCTATCAGATCGAGACATACTTCCAGCAAAAGATATAGTCATATGGGCAGCATCTTTTCAGTGCTTCAATAGGACGACACTTATTTTAATTGTTTCAGGTCACGTCCTTGCGGAAGGTATTCACCACTGCATTCAGAATATGGGTAGTAAACCCAGATATCATAAAATCAGGGAACTGTCGAGAAGCCAAAATTTGGGTCATAAAACCCTATCAGATCGAGACATACTTCCAGCAAAATATATAGTCATATGGGTGGCATCTTTTCAGCGCTTCAGTAGGATGACACTTAGTTTAATTGTTTCAGGTCACGTCCTTGTGGCAGGTATTCACCACTGACTTCGGAATATGGGTAGTAAACCCAAATATCATAAAATCAGGGAATTGTCGAGGAGCCAAAATCTATCAGGTCAAAGCCATTCCTACAACGGTCAACTGACCATACGCTTGTGTGCATCATTTGACTCGACCATCGAAGACTTCCAAGGTGTCGATATTGGTCTGATCTCAATAGTGGTGGGCGTGGAGATTGACATTAAGGGCCGACATCTAGAACAAGACATCACAGCGGAAGAACAGAGTGAATAGGGAATACGTGGGCCGTGGATAAGAGGTTGCAGGCATCCTGTGAGTTATGGGACGAAGGATGGAGGTCGCAGACACCGTGATCATGGGCTGGAGGTCGTGAACAAGTCGTCCGATAGAGAGAAGTGGGCCGAAGGCTATGGGTACATCCGTCGACCAAGAGAAAGGTTGTGATATCATGATTTGAAAAATTCACCCTTAACCCAATTCGGTTCAATTCATCGAGGGATTTCTTATTTTTTCAAAAGAATCGAGGGCTTTCTTAGATGGGAGTGGCACTTTGAATAGGGATCTATTAAAAAATTGTTGTTAGTGGTATCATTGCATACGATATCTAGATCAAGGTTATTATTGTTGGAGAATTTTGCTATTACAGAAGTTTATTTTCCAAAAATCATTAATCGTGGGAGAACAATTTGTTATTATTTCTACAAGGATTTATTATCTCTACTCAAAGGATGTAAATCAATTTTATTGAAGAAAGCTAAGGAGAGAGAAGGAAGACCAAGTGTTGAAATTCATTGATGCCAAGCCATAATGTCATCACTTTACTTTTGGAAACGCCTCAGGAATCAACATAGTAATACATCATTTGATCCTCTGGGTTGCAATACTTTGGTGGATAAAAAATGGCAACAACTTCCAAATTAGAAGCCAGAGTAGAAAAATAGGCCTTTCTCTCGGAATATCCATGCTATCCTTCAACAGTCAAAGGATATCTGAAAGGAAGAAGTAAGAAGCAAGTGTCTCTTTGAACTCGGATCCAAAATGCAGAGAACAAAGTCAGAATATGGCCTCCTACTGTTAAACACATTATACATAGTTGTATGTCTCACAGGGCAATCAGATTGGAAAGAGTCAAGTTGGGCCTTTAATCCATCCATGCTTATTTTGATACAACCTAGGTTCTTGGAGTATTCTCGTGAAAGGGTTAAACTCACAGTCGTCGCTTGTCTCAGTAAAATCTTAACCTTAACAGCGCAGCTACTGCCCAACAATAATGACATCACGAGGACGATTTTTCAAGTAATGGTATGAGCCCTCCAAGGATTGGACAATGTCAACCTTCTTACTTTCTTTCAAAGGTGCAAAATTTTAGAATGCATGGAAAAATCCATATTTGTTATACTTATGTTGGCTCTAGAATGTGATGACTTAATCCTTCATATGCTCCAATGCTTTTGCACCAGCATTATAACATCTCATCCAAAATTTGTCAAAAAAGACATGCAAAATATCATGTCCATAATCTCAGGAGAAGATAAGGCCATTTGCAAACAATTGAGGTCTAAATTGTTGGCCATTTGGAGGAAGGAGATAATTGTATCACTTGTTTCCAATGAATTAGTTGAGGGGTTGGTCAAACAGAACATCAAACTACTTAAAACGAAGATGACCAAGGAGGAACTAATAAGGATTTGTGGGGACAACAAGAATGAACTAAGAAGCAAAGTTTATGCTTTGTATGCAAGGGATGTTGGGCACTTAACCATTCATTTCCATGTGATAGGTAGGGAACAAGGACAGAACTAGAGGAAATTCCTTCAGACCATTCGGATCCATCTGAAGGATCCGAATAGTCAAGTGCATATGGTGAGCATCATCAAAATGTTGTTTAGAGAGACGTGTAGGACAAGTTGATGATAATCAGCCACCTTGACAAGGCACACGGGGAAAGGAGGGAGGTAATCCTTCCTAACAATATGGCAGACTCTTATCTCCAAGAGGACTTCCTTGAAGAGTATGAGCAAGCAAGTGTAAATAAGAGTCCATCGATGCATCCATGTTTGACAACCAAGGAGGATGGACAACAAATTGTCCCCATGGGTGGAGAAGGCCAAGAAGAAGACATTCAAAGAGACTTAAATGAGGAGCCAGTGATTGTAAACCAGTATGATGAACATGAGCATAAGGAGTAACATGAAAAATATAGTAAGTAGGATGAGCCATTTTTGGAGAGTCGTTCGAAGGTTCAAGCTATGATAGTTGAGCATCCTGTGCAGAGAGATACAAAACAATTTAGCAGGGCACCAAAATTTCCAATAGAGGACTTTCGAGAAAATATCATGCATTTCAAGATAGATCTTATGATGTTGAAGCAGAGAGTTTGGACAGTCTGAGACAATGTCTTACAAGAGAATAGAAAAATTGAGGATATCATAAGGTTATGTTTCAAATCAAAGGCCAAGTTGTCTAGTGTTGAGGAATGACTCAAGTCCCTCACAAGGCAACAAGAGGAGTACAGTTCGGAGTTCCAGAACAACCCTCTACAAGAGTACATAGATAAGGATTGCAGCATTACCAACCCGCCTTTATACATTGGGGATAATAGGGAAAAGTTCTACAAATGGATCATGTTGGATGATCGGGTGGAGCAGCATGAGTTGAGCTTCAGATAGCATCAGCATGGTAGACTTATTCCATGTGCAAGAATTCATGCATTATATCCTTCCCACGAGATGGATTAGAGAGAGATTATGAGTTGGAACTCTATTGATGGGATACTCTTAGCCAAGGACATATTGCAGCTTGGACCCTTAAGCATGAGCAATGATGGAGGCTGCGATGGTGTCATAACCCATAGGTCCTAGGACTTAGGTGGCATTAGGATCCGGGGGAATCCATTGGGGGCAGGATTGACCAAAGGATTGTTTGGGATCCAGGTATCGAAGGATCCATTTGGGTTCATTTATCATGGAGGCATGGAATAACACACTTTGTTGTATCGGATCCCAGTATCAATATATAAATGCTTCTGTTGTGGATAGAAATGGTTTGCTTGAGGGCAAGCAATCTTTGGGCGAAAGGTTTTGTAATATTCCCTTTTTTTGGATATGGTCAAAGTGGACAGAATCTTCCCATGGTATTTATCGTGGTATTTTCCCATGGAATTGGCCCATTGTATTTGCCTTCATTTTTTGAGGGAAAACAATAAAATAAAGTCTCTAGAGAGTCCATCAAGCCTATAAAAGCGGATAGGATCTTAACAGTGCGATCTCCTGAGTTATCCATCTATTTTGTCTTTGTTGAGAACTTGGCAATGCCAGTTCTAGTTTTATCCCAGGGATGAAAACCCCGTGGGAGTAACTTGCCTGGTAGACCCATCCAGGGTTTAAAATTGTGCTTAAGTGTTGTGATTTTTCATTTGATGAGCATCATGTTAATTATTTTGGCATGTGTTATTTGCAGTAATTAATTAACTAAAGTGGTCGTAGTTCTTAATCCCTTGTGTGTTCTTGTTTTTGTTGAGATCTTATGTTAATTAGAGCACTATAGTGTCATAAATTTGTTAAAATTTTTAAGGTTTGGGATCTTACAGGGAAATCCAAAGCTGATATTATTTCCTACTTTGTTGCATCAGAACAGTTCCATCCATAAAGATGAATTTTCCTTTTGTTTACCAATCCTCCCAAAATCTCTAAGTAAACATCAAGAATTTGTTTGAATCTCTTTTCTATGATTTTTGAAGCACCACACAAAAGAATAGTGTCATCAGGAAATTGGGAGTGGTTGATATCTTTGACATTTCTAGCAATGTTAAGACCTAGCAGTAATCCACTTTCTCTTGTTTTTTATAGATTTTTTCTTAAGCTCTCTACCATTAAGATATACAAAAGAGGAGAGAGTGGTAAACCTTGTCCCATACCTATAGAATATCTAAATAAATTAGTTGGTTTACCATTGATCACGGGGGCGATCCAAAGGGATCCAATACAAGATTTTATCCAGAGAATAAATTGCATGCAAAAACGTAGTTTCTCCAAAATAAGAAATAGGAAATAATGTCTTACATTGTCGAAAACATTTTCCATGTCCAGCTTTATTACAAAACCTGGGTCACCCCTCTCTTTGCTTGAATTTGGACAAAAAAAATATTATCAAATATATGCTTGTACTGAAGGAAACCACCTTGATTTTCAGAGATCAACCTCAGCAACATTTTCTTAAGTTGTTTGCAATGACTTTTGTTAAAATCTTATACGAGGCATTGTGTAATGAGATGGGATGAAACCTTGTGGAGCTTACAACATTAGACTATTTAAAAATTAGATCAAATAAAGTTGAATTAATTCCCCCTCTAACCTTTCCCTTAAACTTTGACCATTTAAGCATTCTAATCATACTTTTTTAATCATCATCCAAAGGGCTCGATAGATTCAGCTGATAGGAAAACAATTAGGGACTGGAGATTTTCGAGATCCATAGACTAGATTGCTTCATTCAATTCTTCTTCTGCATTTTCATGTCATGAGATGATGATTCTCCTCATTTGAAATCTCCAAAATAAATGAGGTCAAAACTTCCTCAACCTTGCAAAGGTCCAATTATCTATCTAAGGAATACAAGGATTGGAAATGCTCAAAGGCTTCAACTTTTATTTCTGAAAAGGATGAGATTGTTTCCTTACCCTATGGAGTTGTCCCCTTTGTCCTATTCATTATTTCCCTTTCTTTGGTCTACTTCTGAAAAAATGGCGTGTTTTAGTCCCCTTCCTTTAGCCATATACTTCTGGATTTAAGCCTCTAAAATTTCTCCTCCTTCTAATATTCATGGAAGATCTTCTTATTTAAACTCTTCTCTCTCTAAATTACAGATCTCCACTACATTATTTTCCATGGTGGATAAATGTTGTTCCAATTATTTAAGTAAATTGTTTCTCCTTTTTCTTGGCTTAACATAAAATTCTTTTGCCCATGTTCTAAGGGCTTGATTAATAGACCTTATCTTCGACTCCAAAAAAAATGTAGGGAAACCTCGAATTTGAATATTCCAAGCATGAGTTATGATGTTCAAGCCACCATCCAGCAGGTTATACCTTCTAAAATGCTACAAACCATGTGAAGTATGAAGGTTGAGCTTCAGAGATGTAAAGTTGATAATGAAAAACTCATTCGGACCCAGGAACAACAACATTAATGAAACACAATCTTATTGTAGGACATAGGAGAGAATAAATCTCAGAAGCAGTCAAGTAGACCTCTAGCAATGCAGGGAAGAGGTGATCCTCAACTCTTTCAACCATCTAGGGTTAAACCAAAAAGGGATAGGGCCCAAGTCATCCATTGCCTCCATTACTAACGAGATTGGTCGATGGTCTAACTCGTTCAGAGCCAGAATGGAGAAGAAGGGATTCAAACCTTTGAGAATCCATGATATATGAATTAAATGTTAGTCAAGACGATTCGTTATACGACCGGAACCATTTCTCTTGTTTGACCAAGTAAACTTCCCTTTTCTTGGCTTGACATCAATCATATCCCATTCTACTAAGAGATCTTCCATCCTTTCTCTGAATGGTTCGCACGCAAAATTTCCACCATGTTTCTCTAATGTGAATATAGTAGTGTTGAAGTCACCTCCAGTGATGGAGCTCTAATTTCATTGGTAATTCTTTAATGAAATAATCTTGTACCATAATTCTAGCTTTTCCCCATATAGGGATGGAGCGTAGACATTCACTACCTTGATCCTTTCCTTGGAGTCGTTTATTTCCAAAATAAGAGCAATTATATTCGCATTTTTAACACATTTAATTGCATAGAATTGAATTTTGTTCCAAAAAAATACCTAGACCTCTGAATGCTCCCTGAGAGATCTGCCCAACTTCATCACCTTCTTTGTAAAAAAATGTGTTCATTAATTCTTCTTCTAACTTGGTCTCCTGGATAAAAATAATAGAGGGATTCTCCACTTTGATTATATCCTTAACTAAGAAGCATTTTGAGGGTCCTCCCAAACCCCTTATATTCCATGAAAGAAGATTCATCATTTCTTAGGAAGTGAATGATATTAAAACCTCCTTCCATTGTCCCTAATGTGCCTTTGTTTCACAAAGACTTTAGCAAATACAATATTTACGGGTGTTTCCCAAATTTTTCATTGTACTCAGCTTCTTTATCCCTAATCTCCTTTTTGGAATGCCTCCGCCTTTTCTTGGCAGTTCTCTTGGTCTCCTAGCCACTTGCTTCATCATGCCTGCCAATTGTCAAAGTCATATTTCTCGTTATTATTTTCCTTGGACCTCCCTAAGAAACATCTACTCCTCTAAGAGGGATTTCCCCTTACTCCAGTGGATCAACTTCCTCATCTCCTCATGGATCCGTAGGGTGAGAATTGTGAGAAGGATCATCCAACTGAGTTTCCTCCGACAACTGCAAAACCCTAAAAGGGTTCACAGAGGAGGGAATTTTATTACTGTACTAAACATTTTTGTTGGCAGTCATATTCCTTTTCTTTCCACCTTTCTTCTGGGTCTGTTATTGCTCTGCTTAGGAGTCTGTTGGAGGCTCTCTTATATTTTATTAGGCGTTCTTGTAGTTGCAGGAGATATTCCCATTTTCATGGCATGTTAGGGCACTTGAAGGGAAGTTTTCATAATCCGAAGTCTGACAGTACTTCTAACCTCCCATTGTAAGAAAAAAATTCTACAGGTAACCCCTTTCTCCAAATCCACCTCGACACAATTTTTTGCACATGCAAACTAACCTCCCTTAGGCTTGGATCTATTTATGTATTTACCTACTCCATTACCAATGGCTCTGAAGTAGTTATCACTCCAATAGGAAAGAGGGAGTCAAGGGAGCTTTACCCACACCAGAACAACATTTGGGATGTCTTCCGCCAGATAAAATTCTAATGGTCGATTATTCAAATACATCCCCTTATTCCCAAAGAAATATGGGCCATTTCTGAAAATAACCTCTTTGTCTTCCTTGAGCTCAAAAAGGGAAGGCAAAGAAACCATTTCCAACTGTGCAGATTCCTAGGTTTCCTTTCATCTTAGATTTCCAATTTTTCTCAGCCCAGGACTCCATGGATTTTGGTGATGAACACATTCCTATAAATTTTCCAACTAAGGCTCTGCCTCGGAAAGCTACCATGGAGCAGCAGAAGGCAGAGGGCATCACCAATCAAGGAATTCCATCCACCCTTTTCACAAATTTACAATGGTTGCCCTTAGTGTTGCTTCTTGGGAAGAGATGTAATTAGGGCCTAAAAGGTCGTCGCATCATCTGGCAGTGAGCATCACCAATCAAGGAATTCCATCCACCCTTTTCACAAATTTACAAGGGTTGCCCTTAGTGTTGCTTCTTGGGAAGATATGTAATTAGGGCCTAAAAGGTTGTCGCATCATCTAGCAGACAGGGAGGAACCCCCTCCAGGCAGGCAATGGCAAGAATGTGGAAGGTAGGCAACTAAGGTTTCTAGGGTTGTAGATGAGAGCGCAAGAAAACTTTTATTATTTCTAACTATATATATAACAAATTCCCGTGAACTTTTTAATGAAGCATGATTTTGAAAAGTTCTAAAACACCATACACCCCACCCCATAACTTTTTAACCTATAAAAGTTGAATAGAGATTGGAAATTTAATTTTAATGTATTATAATCATCATTTGTCAATTGGGGTTATCTCGGGTGGTTAGGAGGAAGGAAAGAATTCTCCCCACCCTGGTTTAATTCCTACAAGTGACATGATGGATGTTGACAGTGTTGACAGTATACGTGTATTCCTCATGTGAAATATACAACATTGTACATGAGAAAAAAGAATATATATATATATATATATATATATACATATAATCATCATCGTTATTAATAATATTTTTTTTTTTGTAAATGATAATATCAATAAGTTTATAAGTTCAATATAAACTAGAAAAAAAAGTATTATAATCACCATCACTATTAATAACATTTTTTTAATTTTTGTAAATGGTAATTTCAATAAGTTTATAAGTTCAATGTAAACTATACATATCACCAAGGCATTTGAACCGAGAACTTGTTCATATAGAAGTGTTGTACATGTAGCATATATATATATATATATATATATATAGATATATATATATATATATATATATATATATATATATATATTCCACATCCCTGTGGATGCGTAGGGTGATAATTGTTAGCAGGCTCATCCATTTGAGTTTCCTCTCACAACTGCAAAACGCTAAAAGGGTTCGCAGAGGAGGGAATTTTATTACTCTATTGAACATTTTTGTTGGCAATCATATTCCTCTTATTTCCACCTTTTTCCTGGGTCTACCATTGCTCCGCTTCGAAGTTTGTTGGAGGCTCTCTTCTATTTGATTAGGCGTTCTTGCAGTCTCAGGTGAAATGCCCATTTTCATGGCATGCTAGGGATCTTGAAGGAAATTTTTTCATAATCCAAAGTTTGGCAAGGCTTCTAACCTCCCATTGTAATAGAATTTTCTGCAGGTAACCCCTTTCTCCAAATCCACCTTAACAGAAATTTTTGCACATGCAAACTAACCTCCCTTGGGCTTAGCTCTATTTATGTATTTACCTACTCCATTACCAATGGCTTTGAGGTAGTTATTGTTCCAACAAGAAAGATGGAGTCAAGGGAGATTTACCCACACCATAACAAAATTTGGGATGTATTCTGCCAGATCAAATTCTAATGACCAATTATTCAAATACATCCCCCTATTCCCAAAGAAATATGGGCCATTTCTGAAAATAACGTCTTTGTCTTCCTTGAGCTCAAAAATGAAGGCAAAGAAACCATTTGCAAATGTGTAGATTCCTAGGTTTCCTTTCAACTTAGATTCCCAACTTTTCTCATCCCAAGACACCATGGATTTTGGCGATGGCCACATCCCTATAAATTTTCCAACTAAGGCTATGTCTGAGAAAGCCAGCATGGAGCGGTAGAAGGCAGAGGGCATCACCACTCACGGAATTCCATCCACCCTTTTCACAAGTTTAGAAGGT
Organism: Pinus tabuliformis; assembly: GCA_031772625.1. Lineage (NCBI taxonomy): Eukaryota > Viridiplantae > Streptophyta > Pinopsida > Pinales > Pinaceae > Pinus > Pinus tabuliformis. The sequence goes on along the minus strand of CM062812.1, from coordinate 601,644,997 downwards.
TTCCCTTAGTGTTGCTTCTTGGGAAGAGATGCAATTAGGGCCTGAAAGGTCGTCGCATCATCCGGCAAAGGGGAAGGAGCCCCCTCTAGGCAAGCAATAGCAAGAACGAGTAAGGAAGGAATCTAGGGTTTCTAGGGTTACAGATGAGAGCGCAAGCTAACTTTTATTTTTTCTAGCTATAGATATAGCAAATTCCCGTGAACTTTTTAATGAAGCGTGATTTTGGAAAAGTTCTAAAACACCAAACACCCCAGCCCATAACTTGTTAACCTATAAAAATAAAATATAGATTGGAAATGTCATTTTAATGTATTATAATCATCATTTGTCAATTAGGGTTATCTCGGGTGGTTAGGAGGAAGGAAAGAATTCTCCCCACTCTAGTTCAATTCCTAAAAGTGACATGATGGATGTTAACATTGTTGACACTATACGTATATTTCTTATGTGAAATATACAACATTGTACATGAGAAAATATATATATATATATATATATATCATCATCATCATCATCATTATCAATAATATTTTTTTTATTTTTGTAAATGATAATATCAATAAGTTTATAAGTTCAATATAAACTAGGAAAAAAGTATTATAATCATCATCATTATTAATAACATTTTTTTAATTTTTGTAAGTGGTAATTTCAAAAAGTTTATAAGTTCAATGTAAACTAGTACGTATCAACAATGTATTTGAACCAAGCACATGTTTACATAGAAGCGTGTACATTTGGTATATATATATATATATATATACACACACACACACACCACATCTATGTGGATGCATAGGGTGAGAATTGTGAGCAGGCTCATTCATTTGAGTTTCCTACGACAACTGCAAAACCCTAAAAGGGTTTGCAGCAGAGGGAATGTTATTACTCTACTGAACATTTTTGTTGGCATTCATATTCCTTGTATTTCCACCTTTTTTCTGGGTCTTCCATTGCTCCGCTTGGGAGCCTGTTGGAGGCTCTCTTCTATTTGATTAGGAGTTCTTGCATTCTCGGGTGAAATTCCCATTTTCATGGCATGCTAGGGAACTTGAATGTAATTTGTTCATAATCCAAAGTTTGATAGTGTTTCTAACCTTCCATTGTAAGAAAAATATTTGTAGGTAACCCCTTTCTCCAAATCCACCTCAACATAATTTTTTTCACATGAAAACTAACCTCCCTTGGCCTTTTACCTATTTATGTATTTAACTATACCATTACTAATGGCTCCGAAGTAGTTATCGCTCCAACAGGAAAGAGGGAGTCGAGGGAGCTTTACCCACACCAAGAAAACATTTGTGATGTCTTCCGCCAGATCAAATTCTTATGACCAATTATATAAATACATCCCCCTATTCCCAAAGAAATATGGGCCATTTCTAAAAGTAACCTCTTTGTCTTCCTTGAGCTTAAAAAGGAAGTCAAAGAAACCATTTCCAATTGTGTAGATTCCTAGGTTTCCTTTCATATTAGATTTCCATTTTTTCTCAGCCTAGGACTCCATGGATTTTGGTGATGGCCACATCCCTGTAAATTTTCCAACTAAGGCTTTGTCTGACAAAGCCAGCATAGAGCAGTCGAAGGCAGAGGGAATCACCACTCACGGAATTCCCTCCACCCTTTTCACAGATTTAGAAGGGTTTCCCGTAGTGTTTCTTCTTGGGAAGAGATGCAATTAGGGCTTGAACAGTCATCGCATCATCCGTCAGATGGGTAGGAGCCCCCTCAGGGCAAGCAATGGAAAGAACGCATAAGGCAGGCAACTATGGTTTCTAGGGTTGCATATGAGAGCGAAAGCTAACTTTTGTTATTTCTAACTATATATATAGCGAATCAATCAGTTTCGGTTAGATAGAAACGCTGCTCTGCCTGCGGAGCTTAACCTAGGATCGCAGCTGTTTAGTCAATTTAGTGTTATCTAAATTGCTAGTATTTATTGTCAACCCGGGGCTCGTAAGCTGATGAAGTGAGGGTGTACTATATGTACTTAAGTAACCTCTTAGAGTTTTTCTTATCGTTGGGGGTGTTGTTGTGGTTAATTATGTTCCTAAGATGGAGTGAGAATTTATAAACAAGTGAGTGATAGTGTGTGTGTAGAGTGAATCCTAAATGAGTGAAAGTGTGTGTTGAGTGATCTCTAACTATTTGCTTGAAAAGAAATGCTTGAAAAGAATAAGTGAATTGAAATGACTTGAAATAAACTTGAAAGCAAATGACCACTACCAATGGCACTAGACACCGTTCAAGTTGTTGCTAATAAAAGAAAAGAGAGTCACTTTTAAAACCCAAAAATAAAGATTATCTCTCTCTAACTCGATGCTTCAAAGCACATGTACTGTGTAAAGCACAGATAGAAAGTAGCTTAAGTGGAATTAGAAAAGTGAGAAAAATATGCTTGAAAGACTAATGATAATGATTTGCTATTTCTAATTCTCTACTTCAGCCATATGTACTATGCAAAGTATGATTAGAAAGTAGTGAGAAAATAGTCTAATAAGCACTTAAAATCAAAACTTCTACTTTAAAGACTAGTGGTAATGGTTTGCTCTTTCTAACTCGATGCTTCAAAGCACATGTACTGTGTAAAGCACGGATAGAAAGTAGTGAAAGAACAGTCCAAAAAGCACTCAAACTAGCTGCAAATTAGTGATATTCTGATCTTAAAAGATAATAGTTTATGATGAAGATCATTCATGTATGTTAACAGCTCTTTGAGAAATAAGATTAAAAATCAACTATAAAGACAAAGGCAGCACTTGAATTGTCAACTTCAAATACCATTAGCTTGTAAAGCAAACACACACATATAAAAATAAATCCCGGGCTAAAAGAAACCTGCAAAGAAATAACACTGATCAGCTTGAAAGAAAGGAAAACAAGTAAATGAAACTATACATGCTTAAGGAAATAAATAAGAAAATAACGAAATACTGCACATAAAATACTTTACAAAGGCTGAGATGAGCAGGGGCCCTCTGTTCATTCAGCCACAAGAAAACTCAGAGATCTGGAAACTTCAAAACGGTGCTATGTCTATTCCTCCATTTGCAAAAAGTATACAAAACAGAGTGCTGGAATAGCACTAGAAAACAGAGTTCACAAAGCTCTTAAATTCAACACAAGTTCAGAAAATTACAACTAATAAAAAGTTCTTTGAGCGTACGCAGACGCAACAATTTATAGGAGTTTCTAAGATAGCCTACTCGTACAGCTAATTAACAGAAAAACAATAAACAGTCATGCGTATTTATGGTCCCTTGACACATCACGGCTGCGTGGACGAGTTTAGTGGTTCTGTCGTCATGGATAATAAATCCCATGTTGGATTGTGTCCCCTGCCACCTGTAGAACATGGACAAATCACCATTTAAGATGACGTGACCAAGCAGCTCTCAATCACCGTTTAAACAGCCTTGAGTTGACCGTAACTTAACCAGCTTTGACCATGGGTGAAGATGACGTGGATGGCTGGAACAATGGGACAGGAACCTCGAGCACGTTGATACTTGAGTGCCCATGTGGCTCATCTAGCAAACCGACACGTGGATCATTGTGTTTAACAAAAAGGCTGCAGGATCTTCAGATAGCTGCGGGATCATCAGATAGCTGCGGGATTCCTGCAAGTAAGTCAAAATCTAAACAAATAGTCATCCATTAGCAAAACTTGCTTGATCATGCTTATTGAAACCTAATGTAATGATCTGAGAGGTTTTATGGTGAAAATGAGGCAAAAGTGAAGGAAAGATAAGGAAAAACTGAGGAAAATGGTAGACAAGTAGGTGTAGAATAGAGGCTCTACATACCCCCACTCCGAGGGTATTGCATGTCCTCATGCAATGAAAACACAATTCAGTCCATCTGCTGGGATGCCTCAGCTAGGACATCCAATCTCCTTCTCTTCCTTTGTGTAGAAACATTAACCTTTGGCCTCTTGAACATGCATATGAATTTCAAATTGATTAAGGCTCTGTTCAGCCTTCTACATCTCTTCTTGAGTCTGCTGTGTTTCTTCTGCCACATGCTCATGTGAAGAAAGGTGTTACCTTGGATTGCTTTGGCAATTTCAGCTTGCTGCTTCATTTCTTCATTTCTCTGTTTAATGTGACGGTTTAGCACTTCAAGTTCATAGATTTCTTGTTTAAGTAAATCTATTTGCTGCTCATGAGGTATGACATTACTTGGGCCAGCAGTGTTTTGCTCCAATGTTTCAAAATAGTTGTACACCTCTTGTTGAATTGGGTCAACAATTGGTGACTTCCTTGGACTATATTCATGCTCAATTTCAGTTTCAAACTCCGGCTGAAATGGACTGTCTTCTCTTGGAGGAGTAGCTGCCTCACGTGATGGACTATCCTCAAGGTCTGCTTTTGTAGCACCCTTCTCAGGTGTGCTAAGATCAACGAAGAGTGTCCTTGTGGCTTTCCTTTTATTCTGCAATCTACTACTCCTTCTTACAGTGGCAGCACTCTGTGTTTCTTTTTGTGCCTTTTCCCTTGGTTTTTGAACTTTTACTTTCTCAGAGAGGGCAATTTTCTCATGGAGTTTAGCTACCCTTTGTACTAAGGGCTGGTTATCTCTTTCTTCATCACTAGAATGCTCTGGGGTCTGATCAGTTTCTTGGATTATAGATTTTCCCTTGTCTTGTTTTTGTTTCTTTTTGTCTTCTCTTTTCTTTTTGGCAGCTTCCTTGACAAGTTCAGCGAGGGTTTCTGAGATGACCTCTTGAGCACTATCTTCAGTGGGTTCAATCTCAGGTTCAGGATGATGGACTTCTATTTCCTCTACAGTTTGTCCTTGAACAGTTTCCTCTAAGATATTAGTCTCAGAGATACTTTCTTTTCTCTTCCTTCTGCTTTTTCTAGGTATAGAAGATTTTCCAGGTTCTGCAAAATGATTCCTTACAAGGAATTTCTCCCATGTGTCTTGTTTTTCTTTTAACTGTTCTTCTATCAATAACTTTACAAGACCATGGTGACAGAGGTAAGCTTCTACGTTTCGTGGATTTCGTTGAGCCATGGAACACATTTTCCTAAGGCTTTGGAATAGAAAGTGAGGAAGATTTATATCATGTTCTCCTTGAAATTGCAGCATAATTTTACCATGATAAACGTACAATACTCCAAATCTCCCTTCACACGTGAAAATTTTTTGCACTAACAACAATAGAATTTTCCATTCTTCTTTAACATGGGAGATTGGAATTCCTTTGGTGAAAACACTTGTGTCCATACCTGGGTTTTTAAAAATCTGCTTCCATTGTTGATCCTGGACTGCCCGGTTTTTGAACCAACGTTCACCGGTTTGTGGAAGAGAGGTAGCCCTTGCTATGCTTCCTTCGCTGACTGTAAATGTTAAATCACCCACTTCTGCTTGACTGTCTTTGTCCTTAAATGATCTTGCAAAGGCTTTTGTTACTTCTTTGTGGTAGCCCTTAAACTTCCTGATGCACTGTAGCCAATTAGCTTTTTGTAATGCCTCCTCAACCTGAGGGTATGCCTCCAAGAATTTCGAACCTTCTGGTTCAGCCCTTAAAAGTTTTCCCATCGACTCCTCAGCTCTGTTTAAAACACGAATTTGATGGTGACCTTACACAGTAACTCCGTCACTTTACACAGTAACTCCTCGGTTCCTGTTCAGACTTTGTGGAACAGAGGGTGTACGGTGCATCAACAGCCTCAAACACCGAGAATTCACGGCTTGAATTAGAGTTAAGCGGAGGATAACAGCGTGGACACAGTGAAACGGTGACTAACAGTCGTAATACGACTGTATCACAGGTTTACTGGCTATACGGCAGAGGGAAAACAGAGGATGGTTTATGGAGGTAATCGTAGTGAGTGAAACGGAATAAGGGAGATGATAGCGAGGAATGGAGTGTTATGAGCATAGAGAGTTTCGAAATGATGAATGGAACGGCTATATTCTCCGATTTCGGCTGTGAATTGACACATGGCTGCGGGACGAGAACTGAGAGACGTAATACGGTAGGTTACGTCATTAGGGTACGAGACCTTAATGACAGAAACAGCCATATGTGATTTCAAAAATCATGGTTATTATGAGCTGGTAGACGTGGAGGATTCGTGGATTTGTGGTCGCATGGGAAAAGAAAATGGGTAATCATTACGATTAGTGGCCAACAAGACATAACCCAGAAAATTCCGCATAATGAAATAACTATAGGTTTAGAGTTTTAAACATACCTCGGATCCGCATTTGATTTGGCTTCTGATGATTTGCTACTAACCTTTTGTTAACTTTATTGCTAGCACATGATCTTTCCTCCTTGTCTTTGATGATTTTGAACTGTAAATATTTTCTTCAGACAAACTGTGTTTCTTGTGCAGGTGCAGAAGGCTGCAGGAAGGCTAAACGGCTGCAGAATTGTCAAATAGCTGCAGGAACTGTAATGAAGTCTTCCAGCTGCATAAAATACTTTAGTTGCCTAAAAAAACTTTATTAATGAAGTGAAATGGAATGAAGGAATGAATGAATGAGTGAGTGGAAAGCAGTGAGGTGAAGTGAGGATGGTAAGATGGAAGGAAATGGTGAGATGAAATAGATGAAATGAAAATGAAAGAGAGAGATTTTTTTTTTTTTTGAAAACATGAGGTGTCAGGTGACCCTGATTTTCACCTTATGTTTTCTGCATGAGACTGCCAATCAGAGATTGGTTTTCAGGCTCATACATTTATTCATTTTTTTTTTCCTTTTTTTTCTTCTTTTTTTTTTCTTTTTTTTTTTCTTCTTTTTTTCTCTCTTTTTTTTTTATATTGAAATTGAAAGAAACAGAGATTAGGCTGATGGAGGAGAAGAATTCTTCTCAACCAGCCTCATTTCAGAATCGCCTTGGAATAACTTAACAAACTCCTCTTTTGAGAGTGGCTTGTGGTAGACTTTTAACCGGTGGCCATTCACAATAAAGGGAGTTTGAAGTTCATCAATAGTCTTCACTCTAACTGCTCCATTATTAAAGACTTCATCAATCTCATATGGCCCAAGCCAATGAGTTTGAAATTTTCCTTTGAAGTCTTTAAATTTTGAATCAAACAAAAGTGTCCAATCACCCTTTTGAAACTTCTTTTCTTTGATATGTCGATCATGCCATTTGCTTCTTTGGTGCTGAACTAGATCGATCCTTAGAATTGCATCTTGTCTCATTTCATCTAGTTCATTTAACTGGTCCATTCTGTGCTTTTGGGCTTCTGATAAGCTCATCCCCAATTGAACTGCTATCTTGAAAGTCTTGATTTGGAACTCAATGGGGAACAGGACTTCCTTCCCATAAACAAGTTCATAGGGAGAATGTCCTGTGGTGTTCCTCCATGTAGTTCTATAGGCCCATAAGGCTTCAGGAAGCCTTTCTACCCAATCTCTTCTATGAAGATGAATAGTCTTTGTGATGATGCTTTCAAGAACTTTATTTGTAGATTCTACTTGACCATTCGCTTGCGGATGGTATGGAGTAGAGGTTCTATGCTTAATCTTATATTCTTCCATCAGCTTTTCCACCATCCTTGATGTAAATTGGCTTCCCTGATCTGTGACAATTTCTCTTGGGACACCAAAACGAGTGAAAATATCCTTGAAAAGAAATTGAACAACTGAATTTTCAGTAGCAGAAGTTAATGCTATAGCTTCTACCCACTTGGTAACATAATCAGTACAAACCAGTATATATCTATTTTGCTTGGATGGCGGATTAATTGGTCCAACAAAATCTAGAGCCCATTTCTCGAAAGGTTCAATGCATACCTGTGGCTGTAGTGGCATTTCATTTGAAAGAGTTGGTCTCCCAATTCTTTGACAACTATCACACCTTTTAACATATTGCTTTGCATCCTTAAAGAGAGAAGGCCAATAATATCCTGATGAAAGGATTTTATAGGCAGTCCTCTTATCAGAAAAATGTCCGCCACAAGGTTCGTCATGACATGCCTTAAGGATGTCAGGCATCTCATCCTCCCGTACACATCTTCTGATCATCAAATCTGGCCCTGTTCTGAACAATTCATTAGAAATCCAAGAATAAAGTGAACTATCCTGAATGATTTTCCTTTTCTCATTAGGAAATAAATGTAAAGGTAATTTTCCAGTAACTAAATAATTAGCAATATCAGCATACCAAGGGGTTTTGGTAGTTACTGCAAACAAATACTCATCTGGAAATTTATCCTCTACAGGAGAGTCCTCATTAGTGTTTTGGATTCTAGACAAGAAGTCAGCTACTGTGTTCTGTTTACCTGGTCGATCTAACACAGTTATGTTGAATTCTTGTAAAAGCAAAAGCCATCTTGTAACTCTACCATTAGTGACTGGTTTGTTCATGAGGTATCTAATGGCAGAGTGATCAGTGTGGACAAAGGTTTCATAGCCGGTTATATAGTGTCTAAACTTGTTTATAGCATGAACAACGGCTAGAAACTCCTTTTCAGTAACAGTATAATTTAACTCAGTAGGAGTCAAATTCTTACTCGTGTAATAAATGGCATAAGGAATCAAATCCTTTTGTCCCAAAACAGCTCCTAAAGCTGTATCTGAAGCATCAGTAGAAATGTGGAAAGGGAGTTTCCAATTTGGACCCCTTAAAATGGGTGCTTCAGATATTCTAGTCTTTAAAGCTTCAAAGGCAGATTGACATTCAGGATCCCACTTAAATTCACAATCTTTAGTAAGTAGTTTGAAAAGAGGGGATGCTATCTTAGTGAAGTTTTCAATAAATCTTCTGTAATAACCAGTAAACCCAAGAAAACTTCTAACATCTCTTTGGCAATTTGGAACAGGTAACTTAGAGATGACTTCTACTTTAGATCTATCAACTTTGATTCCATCTCCTGAAATATGATGTCCTAAAAAAATCCCTTCAGTAAACATCATAAAACACTTTTCATGACTTAAAGAAAGATTTGTTTCCTTACATCTTACCAGTACTTTTTCCAAATTTGCCAAAGCTTCTTCAAATGTATTACCATAGACTGTGAAATCGTCCATGTATACCTCTACACAATCATGAATCAGATCTGAGAAGATTCCTAGTACAGCCCTTTGAAATGTAGCAGGTGCATTGCACAAACCAAAAGGGAGTACTCGATAGGCAAAAGTTCCCCAAGGACAAGTAAAGGTGGTTTTGTCTTGATCTTCAGGTGCTACCTGAATCTGATTGTAACCACTAAAACCATCCAAGAATGAGAAATACTTTTTACCTGCTAAAGTGTCTAATACCTGATCAATAAAAGGTAGAGGAAAATGATCCTTTAAGGTTGCCTTGTTCAATTCTCGATAATCAATGCAAACTCTCCATTTACCATTCTTTTTGGGCACTATAACCAAGGGAGAAACCCATTGGCTATCTGAAATGGGGTAAATGAAGTTTACCTTGAGCAATTTCTGAAGTTCTTCTTTTACAATTTCCCTAAGATTTGGATTCATCCGTCTTTGTGGCTGCCTAATAGGTCTGCTGTTTTCTTCAATATAAATATGATGAATACAAGTCTTAGGGTCGATTCCTTTCATGTCAGTATATTCCCATGCAAAGGCAGTGGAATGTTTTTGCAACAGTTTAGTTAATTCTTCTTGTTGTAGTCTTTCCAAGTTCTTGTTAATGTTTAATGTTTTTCCTGGAAAGATTTAAACTGTAGAACTACCAAACTCTTCCATTGAGAAGAGAGACATCTGTCTAGAGGAGAGATATTCAATATCTGCATCTAACTGGAACTGTGAAGAGTCATATTCTAAAGGTACCTCAAAATTTTCTAATGTATTTAGAATTTGACTGTCCTCACTGATTTCAGAGATGGTTAGAACAGGTTGAAGAGTATCCTCATCATCAATCCACTCATCTTCTCCTATTTCTGTTATTGCCTTTGCGGGAGGATACAAGTTGAATTTCTTGGTAGAATTACCATCTGATATATACATGTCTCCCGACCTACAACTTATGAAAGCATCAGCTGTGGCCAGCCAAGGTCTTCCTAGAATAAGAGGATGTCCTCCTAGATTGTTCTTGGGAGTTAAAATCATAAAATCAACTGGATATTCCCAAGAGTCTAGGGAGACTGGAATGTCTTCCAATACACCATCAGGTTTAATGATTGATCTATCTGCAAGTTGCAACAAAGTAGGTGTAAAGAGAAGGTTAGGAAGTTTTAACTGATCCATGGTCTGTCTACTCATAATGTTGATAGCGGCTCCTAAGTCAATCAAGGTATTTGGGATTTCAACCCCATTAATATGAGTTTTAACAATAGGGCTACCGGGATCTACATATTTTTGCATGGTAATTTTACCCATCATAATGTCTGCAATTTTTCCAACTAGATGTATCCTTTTGGTGTCTCTGGTTCTTTTTATTGTTTTTTTCAAACTCATCTCCTTTATTGTCTTTGCTAGAATGGGAATCCCCTTAATGGCTGTTAACAAGGGAATCTTGATACAGACATTTTTCAATTCATCTAGAAAGCTATAGTCAGGCAACCAAATCTGCTTCTCCACTCCTTTATCAATTTGCAATCTTTCAGGAAAAGGAGGAATAGCTGAAGATGTGGGTTGCTCTACTAAGGGAGTTGATTCTTTTTCTTTTTCTTTAATGCTTGGGTTTTGAAGGGATACTTCAGAACCCTTATTGGCTTTGAGAGATTCTTCCTCAGAAATGCTTGGTTGTTGAGCACTTGTAGAAGGTTGGTCTAGGATTCTACCTGATCTGAGTTGGACCTCATTGAGAGGGACAACCATATAGGTAGGGAATGGTTGACCTTCCATAAGTGGTTGACCTTCCATCACATAAGCACTTTGAGGATTCCTATTATTGGGGTTTGGTTGAGGTTGAGAGGGAAGCTGATTTGGCCTCTGCTGAGATTGTAACAAGAGTTGAGAATTTTGATTTTGTGGAAGAGGTTGTTGTTGTTGAGGGAATGGTAATGACAATTGTTGACCTTGATTTGGAAGTTGGGGAGCTTGCTGATTCTGAAAGGATTGAGGATATTGATAGAATTGGGCAAATCTCCCATAAGGATTTTGCATTTGCATGCTTTGCAACCATGCTTGGAAAGGATTTTGTGGTTGTGACCAAGGTTGTTGCCAAGGATTCCAATTTGGTGGGGGCTGGAAATTCATAGAGTTATTAAACCCTTAATTTTGCTGCCCCTGCCAAGGTCTTCTTGCAACGAAACAAAGGGATTCAAGCGTACTTGGATCTTCTTGAAAGACTGCTTTGAGGCCAGGGATTGAAGGACATTCCTTGGTCTCATGGGTTTCTGAGCAAATTACACAGGTTTCCACAACTTGTGCTTCCAAGGGACATTCCCTTAAAGCATGCTTCTTTCTACACTTCGCGCAAAAGATGGTCATAGCCTCGGCTTCTGCTTTTTGTTTATTCTGAATCTTAAGGGTATCAATTTGTTCACTAAGACTCCCTAAGATGTCAGTTTTAAATTCATCTAGCATATTACCGATTTCAGCCCTACTCACTGATCCTGTTGCAGATTTATTTGCCTTAAGGAGAGAAGGATCTCTAGGCCCTTTTTGAGTTTTTGATTTGCCCCTTGAGAGATGGATACAAAGTTCTGCTATATCATTGAGAGAAAGTTGAGAAATATCCCCTTTCCCCATCATGTTTAAGATATCTATCCATTCGTCCTTAATGGCTTTTAATAAGAGGACTTTTAAGGTCTCTTCATCCAAGGTACTCATTTTTGCTCTTTTTAAATTATATTGAAATCTCTCAAGTAAATCTTCTAGGCTCTCATCTTCTTTTTGCATCATTTTAAAAACCTCATCCTTATGATTAGTAGGCATACAATAGTCCAAATACCTATCCAAAAAGGTTTGTTTCATTTCATCCCAGGTCCTAATGGACTGAGTAAGTAATCCCATGAACCATTTCAAAGCTTGATCTTTTAATGTTGATGGGAACAGTTTGAGTTTCTGAGTATCATCCAGATAGTCATAAGTTCGACACACCACTTCAAATTCAAACAAGAATGTTTCAGGGTCCTCAGTTCTTAATCCATGAAAATTTGGGAGGACAGATGGTGATATGTTTTTCATGGTGGCTCGGGAGTCCTCATCAACAATGGGAAACCCAAATGTGTTATCCCCATCTCTATTCCCTCCAATGGGACCTCTACCTCCTCCATTGTTATTGTTATTTCCTCCTCCTCCTCTACCTCTACCTCTACCGCCTCCTTCTTCCTCTGCCATGATGATTCTCCTAGGGATTTCAAAATCTTCTGGTTCTTCTACAAAGGGTGAATGAGAAGAGATTTCTCCTTCCTCTTCAGGTGAGTCTATTTCCTCAATTACAATTGGTTTTCTGGTAGGAGAAAGAGAAGAGTCTCTTCCTAGTTCAAACTCAATAGAAGGTATAGGAGAGTCAACTCTTGGCTCTTGAATTTCAGGACTAGGAGTTTCAGTTGGAGATAAGGGAGGTGTCTCTTGTCTATCTCTTGAAGCAGATGGACTTGTAAAAATTGAACTTCGAGCTCTAGCTAAAAACCTTCCCCTAGAATCTCTAGCTCTATGCATGTCATTTTTGTTTTATCTTCAAGTCAAGTTAAATAGTTCTTTTTCTGATCTTCCAGTTCACTCTAGGTGCAAGAAGAGAGCATACTCAAGAAACTATTAAATCAATAACTTTCTCTTTTCTGATCCTCCAGATCACTTCAAAGTGCAAGAGGAGAGCATACTTAGATAGGTTATTAACTTCTTTTCTTGAAGTTTTTTTTTTTTTTTTTTTTTTTTTTTTTTCTTCTAAGAATATGGCTACTTAATTTCACTTCCCCGGCAACGGCGCCAAAATGTTTAGTCAATTTAGTGTTATCCAAATTGCTAGTATTTATTGTCAACCCGGGGCTCGTAAGCTGATGAAGTGAGGGTGTACTATATGTACTTAAGTAACCTCTTAGAGTTTTTCTTATCGTTGGGGGTGTTGTTGTGGTTAATTATGTTCCTAAGATGGAGTGAGAATTTATAAACAAGTGAGTGATAGTGTGTGTGTAGAGTGAATCCTAAATGAGTGAAAGTGTGTGTTGAGTGATCTCTAACTATTTGCTTGAAAAGAAATGCTTGAAAAGAATAAGTGAATTGAAATGACTTGAAATAAACTTGAAAGCAAATGACCACTACCAATGGCACTAGACACCGTTCAAGTTGCTGCTAATAAAAGAAAAGAGAGTCACTTTTAAAACCCAAAAATAAAGATTATCTCTCTCTAACTCGATGCTTCAAAGCACATGTACTGTGTAAAGCACGGATAGAAAGTAGCTTAAGTGGAATTAGAAAAGTGAGAAAAATATGCTTGAAAGACTAATGATAATGATTTGCTATTTCTAATTCTCTACTTCAGCCATATGTACTATGCAAAGTATGATTAGAAAGTAGTGAGAAAATAGTCTAATAAGCACTTAAAATCAAAACTTCTACTTTAAAGACTAGTGGTAATGGTTTGCTCTTTCTAACTCGATGCTTCAAAGCACATGTACTGTGTAAAGCACGGATAGAAAGTAGTGAAAGAACAGTCCAAAAAGCACTCAAACTAGCTGCAAATTAGTGATATTCTGATCTTAAAAGATAATAGTTTATGATGAAGATCATTCATGTATGTTAACAGCTCTTTGAGAAATAAGATTAAAAATCAACTATAAAGACAAAGGCAGCACTTGAATTGTCAACTTCAAATACCATTAGCTTGTAAAGCAAACACACACATATAAAGATAAATCCCGGGCTAAAAGAAACCTGCAAAGAAATAACACTGATCAGCTTGAAAGAAAGGAAAACAAGTAAATGAAACTATACATGCTTAAGGAAATAAATAAGAAAATAACGAAATACTGCACATAAAATACTTTACAAAGGCTGAGATGAGCAGGGGCCCTCTGTTCATTCAGCCACAAGAAAACTCAGAGATCTGGAAACTTCAAAACGGTGCTATGTCTATTCCTCCATTTGCAAAAAGTATACAAAACAGAGTGCTGGAATAGCACTAGAAAACAGAGTTCACAAAGCTCTTAAATTCAACACAAGTTCAGAAAATTACAACTAATAAAAAGTTCTTTGAGCGTACGCAGACGCAACAATTTATAGGAGTTTCTAAGATAGCCTACTCGTACAGCTAATTAACAGAAAAACAATAAACAGTCATGCGTATTTATGGTCCCTTGACACATCACGGCTGCGTGGACGAGTTTAGTGGTTCTGTCGTCATGGATAATAAATCCCATGTTGGATTGTGTCCCCTGCCACCTGTAGAACATGGACAAATCACCATTTAAGATGACGTGACCAAGCAGCTCTCAATCACCGTTTAAACAGCCTTGAGTTGACCGTAACTTAACCAGCTTTGACCATGGGTGAAGATGACGTGGATGGCTGGAACAATGGGACAGGAACCTCGAGCACGTTGATACCTGAGTGCCCATGTGGCTCATCTAGCAAACCGACACGTGGATCATTATGTTTAACAAAAAGGCTGCAGGATCTTCAGATAGCTGCGGGATCATCAGATAGCTGCGGGATTCCTGCAAGTAAGTCAAAATCTAAACAAATAGTCATCCATTAGCAAAACTTGCTTGATCATGCTTATTGACACCTAATGTAATGATCTAAGAGGTTTTATGGTGAAAATGATTCAAAAGTGAAGGAAAGATAAGGAAAAACTGAGGAAAATGGTAGACAAGTAGGTGTAGAATAGAGGCTCTACAGCAGCCGCCGACGAGACCAGCAGCATCAATGAGCGGGCCTGGGGGTGGGGAGGCCGCTCCCACCCCGCCATTAACTTCTGATGAAGCTTTCCGTAATCTGTTAAAGCAGCAAGGGAAGAAACGACAGTTTTTAGAAGTGCCGAAGTTCATAAAAAAACTGGAAGAAATACCTGAGATTGCACTTCCAGAGGAACAATCAATCAAAATCGCCCTTGCTCTGGCTGACAGAGGCCTGGTAGGGCAGTTTATGGGCCGATGGCCGTCCACAAAAAACACGGACGAATGGATTCAGCGAAACTGGAGACCTCAGCTAAAAAATAACGTGATCTGCTACGCTGTGGGACGAGGCTACTTCATCTTTGAATTCACAACCAAAGAAGATCGGGATCTGGTGTTCCGAAACGGGCCGTATTTTATGGGAAATCAAGGACTGTATCTTAATAAATGGAGCCCTGATTTCGACCCTTCTGTTGATGTCCCTAAGGAAGCGCCGGTCTGGGTCCGGCTTCCTAATCTCCCGATACATTGCTGGAGCTATCAATCCCTGCAGAAGATTGGAAATGGACTGGGCCGTTTCATTGACAAAGCCGATCACAAGGGCCAATATACCTGCGCCAGAATTTGCGTGGAAGTCGACCTGGAAGCCGGCCTACCAGAAGCGGTCAAACTCAAAGTTGGAGATTGGCAGCATTATCAGAAGCTGGATTACGAGCAGCTGCCTTTTAAATGCCGAACATGCCATGAGCATGGACACTTTCAGCGAAATTGTCCAAAAGCAGCAACAGGGATCACGGTTGAAGAAGAAGGATGGAAAGAAATTAAAAAGGGAAAGGCTGTACCAAAGGCCCCAGGACAGAATGCTTCAACATCGCAGGGGAAGCCACAACCTAATCCAAATGCCAATGCTGCTTCCAAAGATGGAACCCCCTCCGGAGAAAAGGTGGATGTCATAGAGACACAAGAGGAACCTGGAAATAAGATGAAGCAAGGGAAAGAAACTGAAGCCGAATCATCGGTTCCAGCAGTTGATGATGGTCATAGGGGTAAAGAAGGCAACGAAGAGCACATCAGTTTCACCTCCGAATCAGAGGAAGATTCTGAAGAGAGAGATTCCGAATCTGACAATTCGCAGGTCACTCCTATCAAAATGACTAGGGGTCGGAAATCCAAGAAAAAGCAGAGAGAGGAAAAAACATATCTAGATGTCCTCCAAGGCTCTCAAAAAACCCTCAAAGGAATGATGAATACCAGATCTGGTCGCAAGAGCAACAGGGCTCCAACAGGAGCCTCAATCCCTCAAGGAAGTAAATAATGAAATACGTCTCCTGGAATTGTAGAGGATTAGGCAGCAGGTCGAAAGAGGAAGCCTTAAAAGACATAGTAAGAACATATTCACCTGAAATCCTCCTCATCCAAGAGACGAAGCTGGAGGAACTTCTTCTCCTCCAATCTAGTAAAGCTTTTTGGCAAAAAGGTCAAGGTCGAGCGGATAGTGCAAGAGGCGCTTCTGGGGGAATAGCCACCTTTTGGAACAGCGCCATTTATGATCTTATTCAAGACAGAAGCAGCTCCCACTGGCTGTATACACAGTTTCTTCACAAAGATTCTGGTCAACAAGTAAGTATGTTTAATCTCTATGCTCCTGTTTTGCCAAACGAGAAAAAAATTTGTTGGAATTCGCTACAATCCTTTCTTTCAGAGCAAAATCCAGGAAATATTATCATTGCAGGGGATCTGAATGTCACCCTTGCACTTGATGAGAAAAAGGGCGGTTCCATTGTCCGGGATCCCGCCAGAGAATGGGTTGAAGATATTATGTTGGGCTGGGACCTGGAGGATATTAAGCCTTCTTCAGGCAAATTCACCTGGACCAACAAAAGATTAGGACCCAACCATATTGCTGCCCGGCTGGATAGATTCCTAGTCCACTCTTCTTTCCTGACATGCGGTCTTATGGCCTCTTCTAAAATCCTTCCAAACCTCACTTCTGATCATAAGCCCATTCTCCTCGAGCTCTCTTTGGATGGTAACCTAGGCCCCATCCCTTTTCGATTCAGCCCTTTGTGGATTCAGCAAGACGGATTTCAAGAGGTGGTTTCTGAAGCTTGGAATAGGCCCGTTCATGGTTCTCCTTTCTTTGTTTGGGAAGAGAAAATTAGGGGACTAAAAAGAAGTCTCAAGGAGTGGGCAAAACGGTTGGAAACTCCTACAGCAAAAAAAAAAGATTCTCTCAACATTCTTGCTGCTCACCAAATTGCTATGGAGCAGAGCCCTGTCACACAAAATCATCTCCAAAAAGAAGTCGAGCTGCAAAAAGAGGTACACAGATCTAGCAGGGAGGAGGAAGAATTTTGGAGACAGAAGTCTAGGAATTTATGGTTAAAGGCCGGAGATAAAAACACTAGTTTCTTTCACAAACAAGCCGAAGCTAGAAAGCATTTCAAATCAGTTTCTGAGATTCATTATCAAAACACGGTGATTAAGGACTTCGAGGGCATTAAGAAAGCTGCTTATTCCTACTTCAAGGATCTTTATTCGGCTCCTGAAGAAATCCCTATTGATCCTCAGGCCTACCCAATGGATTTAATTCCCAAGAGCGTTAAGGAATCGGACAATGCTATGTTGACCGCCCCGATTAGCCTGGATGAGATCAAGGACGTACTGAATTTAATGGAGCCTGATAAAGCCCCAGGTCCTGATGGGTTCACTGTCAGGTTTCTTTTGACTTGCTGGTCGACAATCAAAAAAGACTTATTGAGAATGGTCAGAAAGTCTCAAAACTGTGCTAAGCTGGGCGGTGGCATCAATTCAGCCTTTTTAGCCTTGATCCCTAAAGAGAAAGGCGCTCTCGACTTCAGCAGATTTAGGCCCATATCCTTGTGCAACTCAAGCTACAAGCTGGTTTCCAAAATAATCGCCAACAGACTAAAGAATATTTTGCCAACCATCATCCCTGAAAATCAAGGAGGATTCATAAAAGGAAGAAAGATTTTGGACAACATTGTGCTGGTGCAAGAAGCGATCCACTCCAGTTGCCAAAGAAATGAGAAAGGTATGGTTATTAAGCTCGATCTTGCTAATGCATTCGATAGGGTGAGACATGATTTTTTGTTCAATGTGATGAAGAATCTCGGCTTTTCATCAACCTTCATAAACTGGGTGAACGCCTGTATTGCCTCGCCATGGATTGCGCCTTTGGTCAATGGTCGCTCAACTGATTTTTTCCAAGCCTCCAGGGGCCTTAGACAGGGATGTCCCTTGTCCCCACTCCTTTATGCTATTCAGGCCTCGGTCCTCAGTTTCCAGCTTGCTCATAATCAGAAGATTCAAATTCTGCCTGGTCTCAGAACGACTCACAAAGTGAAGGACATTAATCATGCACAGTTTGCCGACGACACTTTGTTGCTTGGAGGTGCCAGCAGAATCTCTGCCAGGTCCTTCAAGAAGGAGCTGGACATTTACAAGGAACTCTCAGGCAGCAAAATCAACTACATGAAATGCTCAATCTATGGCTGGAACTGCTCGAACAAGGAGCTGTCTGATATTGCAAGGCTATTAGAAATGAAGGGAATTCGAAGCTGGGAGTCTTTTAAATATCTCGGGATTCCAATTTTCAAATCCAAGCCTAAAGTTGCTCACTGGATGCCGATGCTAGATAAGTTAAAAAACAGAATCCAATCTTGGGGTGCTTCTTGGCTGAATAATGCAGGGAAAATCATTCTTATGAAGTCGGTTCTTATAAGCATGCCTCTATATCAATATTCTGCTCTCCTGGCCCCTAAAACCTTTCTCAACAAAATGGACAGTCTGTTGAGAAGATTTCTGTGGGAAGGTGGAAACAACAATGACAGAAGGCTCCATTTAGTGAACTGGGAGACTCTTAAGAAACCTCTTCTGGAAGGTGGCCTCCACCTCCGGAACTTGGCTGTTCAAAATCTTGCTTTGGGATCCAAAATCTTGTGGAATTTAGTCTCCGGAAATTCCAGTTGGAGCAAAAGAGTCATTTGGAAGAAATACTTCCAAGGGCAACGTTTGAGATGCCTGGACAAGCCTCCAATATCCTTAAAAGGTTCCCCGATCTTCAATCTTTGCAACTCTGCTAGGGAGCATTTCAGCCATCATCTTTACTGGATCCCTGGGAATGGGAGAAAGATCAAAATTTGGGAAGACTCGATCCTAGGTGATCAACCTTTGAATCAAGTGGACGGTCTAAATAACATCAAAGCTTGGCTGCAGTCCTCCAATTTGCATACCTTGTGGGATATATCTATATGGAAGAATGATCCAGACAGACTTTGGGACTGCTGGAATCTTGGGGAGGTTCCCCTTATGTTGCAGGGGGAAGCTTCACTATTGTTAGACCTGCTCCAAGGCAAATCTCCTTCAAAGGCCACCTCTAAAGACAAAAGAGGCTGGGGCTCCTGTTCAGGTTCTTACACTGTCGCTGAAGGTTATAAAAGTATGATGGCTGTCCCTTATGCTCCTCCTGACCCAACTCAATGGAAGTTTATATGGGATTTTCCCTCTCTCCCCAAAATTGACTTTTTCTGTTGGACTGTTGCGCACAATAGCATCCTCACCAGAGATAATTTGAGAAGAAGAGGGATGGAAGGGCCTTCCAGATGCCCCCTTTGCTTGTCTGCTGAAGAAAATGTCAATCATCTGTTGTTGCTTTGTCCTTTTGCACAGGTAGTCTGGAGGGGAGTCCTGAGGTTACCTGCAAATTTTGATCTCCCAAACAGCATTTCTTCTCTTCTCCGTAACTGGGCCAGCCTATCTCCCTTTTGCCTGAAAAAAAAACACCTTCTCAAGACAAGTTGGATGTGGATCCCCAAGTTTATCTGCTGGAAGCTGTGGTTAGAGAGAAATAATAGAACTTTCAGAGGAGAAAGTTGCAATTCAGCAAGGGTTATTTCCAAAACCAAAGCTCTGCTAGGCGAGGCTTTGGAAGCCAATACTACTTCAAGAAATGAATTGAGGTTGGCCACTGAAGAGGAGCAATGGATTCAAGATCTGATTCCGAATCTGAAGGAAAGGTCCATTCCTCCTGCTCTGACCCATGCCAACTGGGAGATTAGGCTGGAGGAACTGGAATTCATCAAGTGGAGATCAGTACTAAACGATCACTGTTTATTCTTTGATGGGGCTTCTAAAGGAAACCCTGGACTTGCTGGCAGTGGGGGGGTTCTCCTGAGTCCTGGAGGTTCAACGGAAATACGATTCCATTGGGGTCTGGGCATAGAAACCAACAACAGAGCGGAGGCTCTTGCTCTTTGGCAGGGGCTGAATCTGGCGATCAAGCGAAATATCCTGTCTCTCTGCATATTTGGAGATTCCAGAATCATAATCCAAGCCATGATCTCTCATAAGACTCCCCACCAGGTTCACCTAGCCACTGTTATCAAAAAAATCCAGCTCTTATTGCCTAAATTCAGGAAAATTTCGTTCTATCACATATTACGAAAGCTTAACTCTCAAGCCGACATGGAAGCCAATCTCGGCTCTCTCTGTAATCGAAGATCCCTGGTGGTCAACTCAGTGGAATCCTCCTGTTTCATTCCCTAAAGTTTCTGTCAGTCGGATTTCTGTTCCTAGCTGAGCCAAGGGTTACTCCTCTTCTCCTCTGGCCCCCGGGACCCCTCCTCAGAATATTATTATCTGATAATCTAACGACTTCTGGCCTTCACCACAGTCATCCAGCCCGATGTCAATGTACTCTGTCTTAATGTATCATCATTCGATCCTCAAGATGCCTATCAGATCCATATAAGAATGCTCTGTTCTAACCTCAGATCTCCGTTCTGTGTCTTACCTCTGAAAGGCGGCTTTTCAATCTGTAGACCTGAGGGCTGTCATTTTGGACGCCAGTTCTTCAAATCAGTTCTGAAATTTTGGACGCCAGTTCTGCATTCCTTTCAAAGTATTTGTGGATTCACCATCAACAGCGGGCCGTATTGTTTGTTTGTCCAAGGAATGACCAAGGTTCACTGGTCTCGGCTGCCCGGCACTTTCCTCTGCGGTATACCATCTGCGGATCACTCTACAAGGCGAATGAACTGAGCTTAGGTTCCTCTATTGTAATGTTCCCGCTCGGTGCTTTGTCATATGTCCACGCTGAAAGCATGCCAAAGTAACCATCATTGAAATTTCTTTCTCTGTAAGAGCTGCATTGTAAAAGCCTGGGGCAGCCAGTTTGCCTCCATAAATAAAAAACATAACCGTTATCGTCAAAAAAAAAAACTATATATATAGCAAATTCCCATTTACTTTTTAATGAAGCATGATTTTGGAAAAGTTCTAAAACACCAAACACCCCAACCCATAACTTGTTAACCTATAAAAATAGAATAGAGATTGGAAATGTCTTTTTAATGTATTATAATCATCATTTTTCAATTGGGGTTATCTCGAGTGGTTAGGAGAAAGGAAAGAATTCTCCCCACCCTGGTTCAATTCCTACAAGTGACATGATAAATGTTGACAGTGTTGATAGTATATGTATATTCCTCATGTGAAATATACAACATTGTACATGAGAAAATAAAATATATATATATATATATATATATATATATATATATATATATATATATATATATATATATATATATATATATATATATTATAATCACCGTCATTACTAATAATATTCTTTTAAATTTTTGTAAATGATAATATCAATAATTTTATAAGTTCAATATAAACTAGAAAAAAAAGTATTATAATCATCATCATTATTAATAACATTTTTTTAATTTTTGTAAATGGTATTTTCAATAAGTTTATAAGTTCAATGTAAACTAGTACATATCACCAAGGTATTTCAACTAAGCACTTGTTTGCATAGAAGCATTGTATATATATATATATATAATATTTTTTTGATTTTTTAAATGATAATTTCAGTAAGTTTATAAGTTCAATGTAAACTATATAAAAAAATGGTATTATAATCGTCATCATTATTAATAACATTTTTTTAATTTTTGTAAATGATTATTTCAATAAGTTTATAAGTTCAATGTAAACTAGTACATCTCACCCAGGTATTTGAACCAAGCACTTGTTCACATAGAAGCATTGTACATGTGAAAAAAGAAAAAAAAAAGGTATTATAATCATCA
Organism: Pinus tabuliformis; assembly: GCA_031772625.1. NCBI lineage: Eukaryota > Viridiplantae > Streptophyta > Pinopsida > Pinales > Pinaceae > Pinus > Pinus tabuliformis. The sequence goes on along the minus strand of CM062812.1, from coordinate 601,623,171 downwards.
TCATTATTAATAGTAATAAATAAATAAAAATTGTAAATGATAATTTCACTAAGTTTATAAGTTTAATACAATCTAGAAAATAATTATTATAATCATCATCATTATTAATAACATTTTTTTTTGTAAATGATAATTTCAATAAGTTTATAAGTTCAATGTAAATTAGTACATCTCACCTAGGTATTTGAACCAAGTATTTGTTCACATAGAATTACGAAAATGGCTTGGAGCATTAATAATTGCGCCAAGAGGTGCTCTATAGCCAATTATAAGGGATATGTGTAGGCATAATGTAAGTAAGTAAGTGTGTCAACATATCCCCTGCTAGTATAGGAGAGATGTGTAGGTGTAATGTAAGTATGTATGTTAAAATATAATGCAAAATGTAACGTAATGTAAAATATGAAATGTAATGCAAAATGTAAAATGTAAAATGTAACGAATGTAAATTGTAAATTGTAATGTAATGTAAAATGTAAGGCACATAGCTACTAATTTGATCAGAAGAAATTGGTTGTCTATAATGTAAAATTAACATACTATTATTAATTTAACATATTATTTCTTTGTATATTATTCTTGGTATAATAATCAATAATATTGATTTTATTATTATTCTATTATATTATAATAATAATCATCTCAATTATAAGTATTATTATTTTAGAACTTACATATATTGTTGATTACACAAAGTGACAATTCTTGATCATATGGATGGAGGGAGAGAGAAAGTAAGATGGAGAGGGGGGAGAGTGAGATGAACGGGGGAGAGTGAGATGGACGGGGGAGATAAGGATGGAAGAGAGGGAGAAGGACAGGAGAGGCAGAGGATGAGAAGGGGACACAAAGATGGAGGGGGGAGAGAAGAGAAGAGAGAGAGGGAGAGAGATAGTGACAGAGTTAGAGGGTGAAGAGAGAGAGAGAGAGAGAGAGAGAGAGAGAGAGAGAGAGATGGGGGAGACAGAGAGAGAAAGGGAGAGAGAGGAAGGAAGAGAGAGAATGAGAGAGGGAGGGGGAGAGAGATGGAATTGGAGTGGGAGAGAGAGGGAGGAAAGAAGAAATATGCAGAAAGAGAAAGGTAGAGAGAGAGAGGGAGATAACGAGAAGAGACAGAGAGATAATGGGAAGAGAGAGAGAGAGAGAGAGAGAGAGAGAGAGAGAGAGAGAGATATAGATAGATATGGAGAGAGAGGGTGTATGTTTGGGGTGAGATAGAGATACAAATAAGTATAGGTAGAGGGAGATAGATATGTAGATGAAGGGGGGAGAAAGGGAATAACAGAGAGAGAAAGAGAGGGAGGGAGGGATGCAGGGAGATATAGATATGGAAAGAGAGTGTGTGTTTTTTTGTGGGAGTGATATAGAGAGGCAAAGAAGGATATTTGTAGGGAGATATAGATATAGATGGCAGGGGGACAGAGAGGGAAGAGAGAGACAGAGAGAGTGAGGGAGAGGTGAACACAGTGAGAGAGAGTGAGGGAGAGGCGAACACAGTGAGAGAGGGTGGGGGAGAGAGAGAGACAGATGGGAGAGAGAGGGAGATGGAGAGAGAGAAGGAGAGAGGGAAGGAGATAGAAACATCAATGGAGTGGGGAGAGATAGGGAAGAATAAAGAGACATAGAGACAACTAATGATATTATGTAGTATTTTATAATATTGAACATTATTAACTATAGAGGAAGAGGAAGTAATGCTTTTACAAAAGGTAAAAGAAGTTAGATTTAGAAAGCCGTGAATATTTTGGTTTTTCACTGAAATAGATGCATTGATTTCAGTTTAGATGTTGATTCCTAATCCTATTTGATTGATTGCATTGCATGCATTGATTACAATGTAGTTGTTGATTTCTAATCCTATTTGATTGCTTTCACTAAATGCATCGATTTAAGTGTATATGTTTATATCTAATCCTATTTGATTGCTTGCATTAGATGCATTAATTTTAGTGTAGTTGTTGATTTCTAATCCTATTTCATTGTTTGTATTAGATGCATTGATTTCAATGTAGATGTTGATTTCTAATCCTTTTTTATTGCTTGCAATAGATGCATTGAATTCATTGTAGATGTTTATTTCTGATTTGATGTAACTAGATGTATGATGTAAATTAATTTCAAAGTAATTATATAAATATTGTGCATTGATTTCAATTTAAGCACAAAAAAATTATTGACGATGTGCCTTGATTTCTATGTTACATTAATTCCATACATAAAATACTTGAATTTTCATCTTAAATCAAATGTTCACTTACCTAAAATGTTTGCTTCTTGAAACGGTAAAAATATTTGTAAGTGACTACATTCTTATTATTCCCACTTTCCATCATTCAACATTGTTAGTCACTTTGGATTCAAACGAGGTAATAAAAAACAACTACCATTGAAAATTACTTGGGGTTTTAACACTCCATAATTCACAATGATTGACTTTGGAGATAGCTATTATTAATATTGGAGAGAAAAAGAGACAAGGTATGACGTTTACTACAATAGCTCGAGTTAAATATTTGAATGGTCTATGATTTCAATCTCCCTTTTCATGCGATCGATATGAAAAAATGGCAAAACCAACAGGTGTGACAATAAGGACACTAGAAGAAATAGTTTGAGATTGATCGTAATAAAGACTATTTGTAATTGTCTACATTCTTATTATTCACATTTTCTATGATTCAACATTATTACGTTGTCACTTTGCATTCAAAATTTTTATTTAATCATTTTTCATCATTCAAGTTATTAATAGTCTCTATCATCTCAATAAACTGAGGTAACTAAGCCAATTTTAAATCAACCTGACCAGATTAATCTTAGACATATTTAGCATATTTATAATGATTAGAATAATTATATGTTCAACAATTTTTTGTGACCGTGCACGACTAAACCTAGCCTAGATCCATCTTAACCCTGAATCTATCAAGTGTCGAGAGGGATCAAATCTCTCAAGGTGCAAACTTTTCCTCAATTTTTGCAATAAGAAAAAAGATTTTCACCTCAAGATATTTGATCCCTCTTTATGCTTGATAGATCTAGGGTAAAAATGGATCTAGGATGGTTTAACATTAACAATAGTAAAATTAAGCTAACCCCTTAAATTAAGTTATATAAATATTAACAAATCAAATAAATTATTCAAAAAATATTATTAATATGTAAATATGATGAATTTAAATGTTCAACATTAATTTTTAAAATTAAAATTTCATATATACCCTAAGTAACCTTGAGATGATTTATCTTTTCCTTTATAAAATTAAAATTTAATAACATTTTAAAAAATAATAATAATAAATAAACAAATAAATCCGGCATAGATTTAAAAATCTCTCTCACATACACACTATTTTTATAACAAGTCAATTGAATAAAATAAAGAAAACAATTTAAACTAAAGAAGAGAAATAAACAAAACAAAATCAAACTTAAATTGTACTTATTTTTGTCTAGCGCAAGGCAAGTCTTGATAAGGTTAAGAGGTCATGATCAAGTCGTGAGTAGGCCACAATTTTTTATAGTCTTCCAATTTGTTAATGTAGGATTAAAAAGGTTTATGGAAAATAAAATTAAGTAATGTGACCTATTTATTATTTTTTGATGATGATGATGATTACCATCCATTAAAACCAACTATGTTTTATCAAACTTATAAGGATCTATTGCTTAGTCTAACTTATCATGTTCTCTTTATAATTAAATTACTTGAAAATGAATTTTATGAGTTCCCTTTCATTCTTACAGGTTGATAAATTATAGAGTTGGTTATGTTACAAATGTGTTGAAAATAAGATTTAATGTCTTTTTTTATTTATATTAAGCAAAAATTTGCAGCGAAAGCATGTAGCAAGTGGTATTACAAAATTATTGGCCTTGAGTTTCAAGTAAAATTATCTTTTCTTTATTTTTCAAAAACTTAAAATACTACAAGGAAATTACCTTCTAGTAGAGGTTTTTGCGGAAGCCCCTATAAAAGTAGCCCAAAAATTTGTTCGTAAAGGAGGTGTGCCAGCGGATGTTATAACGGATGTTTTTTAGATAGTGTGTCTACAATATACAAACGCATCGGTCATTTATTATCCATACAAGAACCTATGCTCGATAGAACATGGTGCACCGTGGAATTTTTTTTTTTTATAAAATAAAAATAAAACACAGTGTGCTAAATAACACAACGGACGGGTGCTTGAATAACCGATAACACCGGAAAAAGGTTAACTTTTAAAAATTGTCAGTGCTATATACACCCGTAGCACTGGTGCCCTTCATGTAGTAAAACGACCCAATGCATACCAAGAAAGAGCATCACTATAGTTTTTAAATTGCAAAAAATATGTGGTTATGTTTTCCAACGATGCACTGGTGCGGTAAATGTACTAAAACAATGTCTTTTAAAGAGCACCGTTAGGCGGCTTTTTTGTTTTTTTTAAAGAGCGGTGTTATAGGCAAACAAAGAAATGGTGTGGTAGTTGTATTAGAACACCCTGGGGCGTCTTACCAAAAGCACCGCTATAGATTTTTTAATTTCAAAAAAAAAAATGGTGCACTTGGATATCTTTTGTACCGATGCGGTTATTTTAATGCACTAGACGAGGGTTAAATAAAATAAAATAAAAAACTCCCGACCATAAATTTTATTTTTACCATCAACAGTGTTAGAGAGCTTTGAAGCAGCGGTGCCACTCTTGCCTCATGCAAGTGCTCTGACGTCGGTGTTCTCTTGCTCACCATCCTTTTGTATCGTGCTCACTGCCTGTCTTTCCAATTTTTTCAAACTGTGGTAAAATTTGTTTTTCTCCATTACGTGTCAACAATGCCTCCCCAGTGACCAAATTTCCAGGTAATATCTATGTTTCTCTCTAATTTAATTTTTTAGCGAATTAGCTTAAAATTTCCATTGTTTTCAGAAGAAGAAAAAAATCCCTACGCGATGCACTCAATATGTTCGGCTCAAATTGATAGCGGTGCACCCTGTAAATTCACAAGGTGAAAAGCAATTTGATGCATGAACATAGCACACCTTTATTATTGCAATGCATTTCATAAATTAAAATGCACCGGAAAAGCTATAAATTGTATGTCAGTACATTACATCCTGTGTGTTTATATTTACCAAACATACCACCAAAATAATATTTAAAAATATGGCTATAGCTCAGTTCGATAGCCTCAACATTCTGTACTAGTGTAAAAAGGTTATACATGCGCACCAGTGCATAAGTGTGATGCACCGTGATGAAAATTTAAATTTGTGAACCAACAGTGGTGCATCATACATATGTGTGCACCATTTCCGATGCGATTGTGTTTGATAGCGTACTGAAGCTAGTGCATGAATTTGTTTCTGGCGCACCGATGATTTTGTTTTTTTAACTGAAAGTTATGTTTCCATATTTCTAAATACATTTTTCATTTAATAAATAAATAAAAATTGTATTTTATGTAAGAGGATGATGTATTTTATATGTCAATCATGTAGCAGAGACGTCAACATAGGGAGTAGCAGCAGGAGCCGTAGCAAATGGCAGACCCATACAATATGGTCTGACCATGTGAGCCTAGAGAGAGGGAGAGGGATTTATACCATCACCCTATTAGTGTAGCGACTTGAGCGCTCTTAAGGAATGTAGACCTCCTCAAGTACTATGAAGAGGCTACATCCCTGAAGGCACATCTTTGCCTTCACCAGTTGTAAAGAGATAATAAATATCTATTAGATAAAAGGCTTGGAGAACACCTACTTGTCATCCTACAATACACACTACAGGTGTCTTACCTGGATCTCAGAGATCTCTGTTACAAACTGCCATGGCACCATGGATTTTAGAAATGAAACTATGAAACGTTTAAACTTTGTTAAGCGTTGTCGATTCAAATGGTAAAATAAGAGTGAAATGAAAAGACAGTGGTACGAAGAAAGGATATCAGATTAGGGTTTCATGTGTCTTATGAGTCACACACCAAACACCGTGAAAACTTGCAGACGTGTCTTTCACGCCACTGTCGTATCGTACAGTTGATGTCCTTCAAACTGGCGACATGATGTATATGGCTTAGGCTCATGACTTTCAATGACATGATGTATATGGCTTGGGCTTGTGACCTTCAATGATCATTTTGGGCAAGATAGATTTTAATAATATATCACACGCAACACCTTATTATGTAGCCTTATCACTTATTATTACCAAACTTTTTTATATAATATATTCTTTTAGCATTGTGATAATAATCATCATACTTAGTGAAAAATATTTTTTTTAAAAACAAAACCCAAAAAATTCGATTACACTTTTTGTAAATATTCAAATCAATTTAAATTCAATTTTCAACTTGGAATCCTCGAATAATATTATTGTGACATCAGTAGTGTCCTCCAAATTTGAAAGGGTTGTTGAATATTATTGTCAAGCCACGTCAGCGTCCTCGCAATTTGAAAGAGTTGTTGAATCATGTATTCTAATTATTTGTGGATTTCTTTCAATGAATTTTGTTTTAAATGTCGTAGGAAATTGTTGAAATTATAACTTTGAAATATGTAATTTTTATGATTTGAATATTTTAAATGTTGTTAAATACATAAATAAATAATCAAATTTGCAATTTATCCTAATTATGTTCTCCAACAAAAAAAAATATGAAAGAGTGAAGTTGTGCAAATACACAGTTCACTCCAAATGATGCTCAAATGCAATCAAATTAAAACACAACGAGCTCAGAGCTTGAGGTGATATAAGATTGTAGCGATATTAAAAGACATCTCGTTGTGGAAAGGAAAAGCAACATATGAATGTTGATTTCCACTGCTTCAGAGATATACAACACACCATAAAGTGAGAAAACACTAATGAGCAAAGGTAATCCATAAAGAGTAGTGACCATTGATTTTCCCATATGTTGGAAATCTAGACGATGAAAACTTTGACAATCAACTTTGTGAAAGCCCCCTTTTATATTTGAATTCAAACTTCATGGTAGTAGGTCTTTGTTGGTTATACGTATTTATTGCACACACTTTTATTTAGGCAAAGATTTATCCAACCTATTGTGCATCACATAATAATAAAATAATAATAGAATATTGTTATCAAGAACATGAGATTATGTCAAATATGATTGAATATAGATGTATGTATTTTCATAAAGCAATGTAGTTTTCATAATTAGCAATGTAGTTTTCATTCTCATCATGTAACTCTCACAATCATTTTAATTTTTAGAGGCTTCATAAAAAATTTACTTAAAAATATGATAAAACCACTCCACACAAACCAAATAATTTTCTTTTCTTTTTCTTCCCTTAATATATCTTTAAGTGGAATACTTAGTGAAAATAAAGATTCCTGGCCTTTACTCTCCTGCTCGGCGAGGTTACAGTACAGTAATAAATTTGAGAGTACGGTAGCAAATTATCAGTACAACCCCTGCACGTGGCAGAAGCCTCTCTGGTGTCTGTTCACTTAAAGATATGCTGAAGAAACTGCGATCGGAAAGGAATCCAATTTCCTTTTAGGGTGAGGCCAGGTCCCTGAAATAAATAAAGTTGACAGGTACAAACTTGAAAGAATTTCCAAGCACAATTGGAACTCAGAGCAAAATTTGCAAGTTCTGTGAATGGGAAGCCCTTTGCTGGACAAAATGTCACCTTCGCTCGATGAATTAAAGAACTTGAAGAAATTGAGGGTCGAGATTGTAGGGATTTGAAATGTTTTCTGGCTTCGGTTGCATGGTTGAGTCACTTGAAAAAGTTGGAAGTGGTTGGTTGTCCGGTAATCGAACCAGTAGGTCTTTATGGCCTTGCAAAGCTTCAAATTGTAAGGATTGAAAGGTGTGAATAACTAATTGCAGGAGCTTCCCAGGTTTAAAGCATTGCAATCTTTGGAGCCGCTGGAAGTATTAGATTATGCAAGTGGAAAACCATACAGGGTTTGGTGCAGCTAACCAAGTTTAGATATCAGTCAATCTACTATCTAATCTTGATTGAGGCAGTAGGAAGTCTTTAAGTGTGGTTTTTGGGACATAATAATATTTTAATTACATAAAGTGGTGGGAGTCCCACTCCTTCAAATTGAAGGAGAAAAAGTGATTTATTGGAAATGATAAATATATGTTTTTGGTTCTTTTCAATATTCTAAAAAGATTAAAAAAGGGGCCATTATCACTAAATAAGTGATCATAAAAGTATGTTTGTAGTGTTTCCCATATTGAAAAAAAACGAGTAGGTTCAATGTTGGTGTGTAAGAGTTTATGAATAAAATATTTATGCAGGTTTTAAGTTTAAATTCTAAAGGGAGTAGTTGAGTTATGTATTAAAATATTTATGTAAAGTTTTAACTTTAAAATGGAGTAGTTGAGTTACGTATTTTGTAGTAATGTATTAAATATTGTATTAGTCGGAGAATATATTATTGGATTTAAATATTGTATATCAAGATTTGTTACAATATTTGTTTGAGTTTTGCACATTTTTATGATATTATTTTGTAATTAGACATATTATTTTTCTATTCAATAAATAGGCTAATTTCAACCTAGGCTTAACCTAGATTTGAAGAACAAGAAAGAAAAGAAAAGAAAATAAGAAAAAAATGGTAAATCTCAATGAATGGAAAGTATGGTATGTAATATGTTGTGCCATAAACGTGTTAAAATTGTGAAAGTGTATGTGCATCATTGGTATGTGCGATGGTTGCCGAGGGTATGAATAGTTTATTAATTTGTCTATTCGAGTAGGGGCGTCATTGGTATGTGCAATGGTTGTTGAGAGTACGGTTAGTTTATTTATTTATCTTACCACTCCATGGGAACATCATGTGGCATTTACATGCAATATTTGGAAGCTTGGGTGACCTCATTTCACCCCTTTCTTAGCTTACCCACAATTGAATGACAGTCATTAAAGCACAATAATGGATGGAAAACAGGGAACAATCTTTAGCAAAATTTATACAAGTTCCATGAACTCTATAGAGAATTTCAAAGGGCGTATGATAACTCATTTTAAAGGTTTTTCAATGACCTCAAATGGGTTTTTTAATGGAATTTGATTTCATTTCCTCATTTACACAATATCATCCATTGAAGTCATACAAGTTTATAAAGCAACACAACCACATGTACCTTGAATTTTAGAAAGGAATTTCTCACTCTGTTAGAGCCTAGATTTGCCTCAGGTTGAAAAGGCAAGGTCCTAGGTCCACATCAAACCACGCTCAACCTCGTAGCTAGCCCTACGAGGACAGGAGAGGGCTCTCTCCGGGTCACACTCAGTAAAAATAAACAATAGGGTCTGAGATGACTCAAAATGAATACTGATTTTAGGCTAGTAAATAAATATGAAAGAGGTGATTTAATAAATGACTGAGTTTTCAGGGCTGTATGGGACAAAGGACAACATGAGCTAGGAAATTAAATCAAAGACGCAGAGTATTTCGTGAGGCAAGATAGGCAGGAGGTTTAGCAATCAAATTGAAGTAATATGGAGTGGAAAGACCATTGAGAGGTTGAAAAGGGCATAACCAATGAATCCTTTTCAAACAGAAGAAGACACACAGAGGATGAATGCTTTTCCAAGGCAGAGCAATAAACTAGATTCTACCTTTCTTACTTAAAAACATTCAACTAGAAATGATCATGAATGAACTGTAAAACATAACAGGATACATATGAAACAGAGCAGAAACATATTGCTAAACTCACACCACAGGGATCTCATGAATCAGAGCTGCATCATTTTATTAATTTCCTGGCCAAAACTGTACAGTGAAAGCGATGGGTTTTCCTCCTCACTTCTCCCAGAACTCCCCCTCTTTTACAAATGATTTACAATACAATAAATAGGACCAATTTGTCAGAATATAGATCGACAGACAGAGGAGCTGTTACAACAGCTCAAGAACTGAAAACTAAAGATAGAGAACAAAAGCCAAATAATCTTCAAAAGGAAGAGCTGCGTTACACTTGAAATCTGTTTGATAACCCACGAGGAGGCAACACCTGTAGCGTAGATCTCGTAACTGAAGACAAACATAGGCAATCCAACCTATCTTCCTGTTGTTGTAGATATCTTCGCTTTATATTTAGGCTTTCGGTCTTGGACGTTTCACTTATGCCATTTGAATAAAAGCTAACTTTTAATAATAAAAATAGTTCCTGGCTCTGATTCCAAACCTTGGCCGTTTAACTTCCCGGCTTGTCATATCATCAGTCGATGAGTCCCAGATATCCTCAAAATAAGAGCCACTACCACGGGATTTATCTGGAATATTAGTATGCCAAAATGGACTCCTTTCCATACCAGGGCTATTCACAGAAAGTTCACTTACTTCCTTAGTAGCTCCCAAATCAGAACCTAGTCTTGTTGCTCTTATGTCATCATATTCGCCACCAATTACCTTCATAGAATTAGCACGACCCAGAAGGTTGTTGTTTGAACTAGAGTGCATTCTCTCGGGATTTGAATTAAAACTGGGACTTGGCATGCCTAATGCTCCATGGGTAATACCATGATTCATTTCCTGTCTGAGATTCTCTACAACTTTTGAACCAATTCCAGAGTTCATAGCAACTTTATGAGAGAAAAGCAAGGTGCCATTTACTGAATTCCTACCATGCACAACAGAACCAAATTCATTCTTCGAGAAACAAATATACACCCGAGGATTGCTGAATAATATCCCTTGAAGAGCTTCTTTAGCCCTACAAGCTGCCACCATACTACGGAACTGAACAAAGGCATAGGTATGAGCAGGAAATGTTGTTATATTATCAATCACACCAAAAGGAGAAAATTCCTTTCTCAAACTCATTTCATCCACCTTCATGTAACCTGGAAAGCGTATCCACAAATCTTCACTTGGAGCCAAAGAAATGGCGTGTCTTTGCGTTTTGATGGCAAAGGTGGTATAAAGCTGGCCTGTCGGCTCTGTGCGCCATGCACAAACTCGGTGCACCGCACCTCCTGGATGCGCCGCGACAGTGTAAATTTACACGGTGAATTTGCGCCCAATGCGCCGCGCGGTCTATGTGCGTCGCGTCCTCCTCCAATGCGCCGCGCACACTTCCAGCACACAACTTTGGCACTCAAACACGTAATTTGCTCCTCCAAAACTCAAGCTCCTCTGACCTCTTGGCATGGAAATAGATGTTTCATGCAATGAAAATGCTTCATGGAGTAATGGGTTTAATTTTTTGCTTCTCAAAAATCCACTTTCTTATGTTTTTAACTTTGGCACTTTTTCATATTAATACCACTGTGTTTTTCAAATTCCCTTTTTGATTTTGGCTTAAATGATGAATCTTTTGGCTATTTTTTGCATGGATGCTGGCATTCGGATTTTGGCAAAGGATGACCAGAGGCAGCATTTGAAGTATTCCATGTTGGAAAACTTTAAAATACATATTTTTCACAAAAAACAAATTTGACGATTTCTTCTTCAAAACAGAGTTTTGAAGAAGAAATATCCTTGAGTATTATTGACGATGACAACCCTGAAATGAGAACTATTGAAGACCTCCTCATGAAGAAATATCCTTGAGTATTATTGACGATGACAACCCTGAAATGAGAACTATTGAAGACCTCCTCATGGTCTGCTGGCTTTATTGGACATTCTGAAGACCGAATCGAGTAACCCTAGACCTAGTGACTGAAATGACTCTTGCTGGCCTAGTCATCAAACAGGACTATAAATGACTTTAAAATTGATTCGACAAACAGACCTAAACCAACAAGATAAGGCATGAGGGGAATGAGTAACAAGGCCCTTCCGTTAGATAATGGCATGCCCCTAGCGAAATGCAACGAAGTGAATCAAGCGAGACACCTAAAGATGAAATGCAAAAAGAGTTTTGATCTCTGACGAAGGGATATAAAGACCAACTCTAACACACTCGATGGACTACAACAAAGCAATTATCTTATATCAATGGAAATATATCTTTGATAAATCAAAGGATCTTCAAAAGAATCTGATTTCATTAGCTAAAACAAAATTATAACTAGCAGTCCAATGCTAGAAAAATAGGAACTCATATATGGGTCATCCATAAACCCATGGTTATAGGTAAATCATACAAAACCCTTTTCCAAGCTTACCATTTCCAACTTAGTTATGGGTAATCCACAAACTCACGATTATGGTTTAACTATGCAAAGCCCTTCTCAGCATTTACTTGTAGCACATTGTAATCATGATGGTACATTGAACATAATGGGGTCCCTCTTTTTTTAGCATGGATGAAATGATAGGAACCCCCATCTTCTAAGGAGGAAGATTGATTTGGATATTAAGAGTTCTTACAATCTTAGATGAGATGTGTAATTCATAAAGTCATTTTTCAGGTAAAAGGGAACTTGATAGATATGTAATTGACATGCTCAAACCTAATCAAAGTTGATTTCTTGAACATGACACCTTATAAGAAGGAAATAGGAAGAGAATGAAGGTAAATAAGAAGAGGTCTCAAAATTGGCCTCATTGCATATAATTGTTCTTGTTAATCTCTCTCTCTCTCTCTCTGTGCATTTTCATCAATGTTCTTATGATTAGTTTTGTGGTTGATTTATATTGTTTCTCTCCTCCTCTCTTGGCATTCAAAACCATTGATCTAATGGAAAAAGTACTTCAACAACACAACCTTATAGATTGCCTACCACACAATCTTAAGAAGAAGTTGAAGACAAGCCACCAGAGGATCAAGTTAAGGGCCATCTTTTTACTATTACGGATTCATTATCTGATAGATGGATCATAAACTCAAGTGAATTTAATCATATGACAACATCAAAGCATTATTTTTCTTCCTTAGTACCTTGCAGTAGACCTCCTATATTGATGGGAGACAAAACTCTATGAGAGTGTGCAGAGAAGGGAGAGTGGACCTTAATTACAGAATATTTTATAAAGTATCACATGTTTCTAAGCTCTCCATTAATATCCTCTTTATCTAACAGATTATAGACTTAGGTATGGTCAAGTGAGTTGAGTTCACTATGGATTCAATGATAATTTTCCAAAATGATAAATGTTTCCAGAGTTATAGTTGGTGAGGTGGATTATTATTCTAGGTTGTATTCCTTCTCTCATTTCACTCCCAAGCTTGATAATATTTCTCTTATAACACATGCACAACATGAAAGTAGAGAAAGGTTGGATGTTAAGTTCAAGGAAGGCCCCTTGTATCCACTCTAGGAGGAATCTCTTATAACCATTTTGTCTCTTCTCGAAGCAAATATTTGAGATGTTTTTATACAATATTCAGATCAAATTTCTAAACAAATTTCGGAATCTAATTTAGATGTCTGTGAGTGTCCTATTGCATATCTAGAACACAAGTCATGGAGGGCATATCATACTTTTAATGCAACTATTGAATTAGCGGATTATATTGCGAAGATACATAGAACTAGATCTTGTTTTCTTGGTCTTCCACAAACACTCACTACTATTGTGATAAATTATATGACTTGAGTAGTAGCCAAGGGAACTTCAAATGATTGGATAGGATAGATCCATGATGGTGTTGTTGATTAGCAATACCATCCTTCTTCATCACAATTGCATAGTAGATATAATATGCATTATATTTTTAGGAGGGTTTGGGGGGGTTCTTTCCATTGGATTTTATTCTTTACCTCACCTTTTTCATATTTTATGTTTCATAAGTTGTTATGTACATTAGTATCTATCATGGCTGAAAATGGCTGGCACTCATATAATTGTTTGTACATGAATACCTAATTGTTGGTTGTGAATCCTGATTATCTTCCTGATTCAGAGCTCTTGTTTTTAGTTGCATTTGGACCCTAATTCTTGATATGGGGTTTAGGGGGGCTCCCCCCCACAACTATTTTCACTACAGGTCTAAGGGAGCCAGTGAAATTTCTTTGGAGCCCCCCAGCAAGGTTTAATTGTAGCACCCCAAACATAATTTTTTGGAAAACTTGCCTTGTAAAATATTATAATTTCATAGTCAATTTGGATTGTTCATCATTAAGTCACAGATATGAAAGTAGATGTAATGTTATGGTTTTTTTCATTGAAGGAAACCCTCTTTCTATGAGGGAATTGTATTGTGACTATGTATTATTGAGAGAGCATTGAAATTGAGAGAGAGAAGAGGAGGTTGCAATGGATGTGTTGCAATTTGCATCCCTTCATTTTGTTGGATCGAATAAAAGGAAGAACTTTTTATTTCTCCATGGATGTAGCCCAAATCATGTGAACCATGTATATTAGTGTCATTTGTATTGTTTCATTCTATGTTTTATTTCCACATTCATTTTTATTTGTTTCTTTGTAATTTTATTAATAACACTAACATGGTGAAAATTGCCAAAATTTGTTTTTTGTGCACATCCCAGTTATGGTTTGGAAGGTTTGGTTACATGCACATTTCTTACCACTTTCGGAGGAATGCTTATTTTAGTAATTTTTATTTCTAGTAGATGATTCCATATAAGATGGCACACCATAGTGACTAGGAAATGAAAAGGATGTGACATGGCAACATAGTGTGCTAACATGGCCTTATCTATTATCCTTATCCATTGTCTTATCCATTATCCTTATCTGTATCCTCCTCCTAGGCAAGTGAGCAATTATCCTTAAGTAGGCTTTTTATTCTTGGAGTTTACTATAACCAATCATCCTTATATTCTTCAATAGACCTTATCGATTAGACTTTAGTCCATTTTTGGTGGCTAGTTGTATTTATAGAGTTTAGATTTGCATGCATAATTTTCCATCACATGCATGATATGTAATACCATGGAAAATACAGTTGGTTTCCAAAACTGAGCTCATAAACCACCATTTGCAAATTCATACTTTCTAGGAATAAGTATGCTTTTGAGGAGTTAGACCTTATTTTCTAAGCGTGAAATTACACTCGACTTGGCTTGTTATTATAACTTAAGTTCTTACTATATTTTTGGATACCTAACTTATTTATGGCATTATCTCCATTTTTTATTAGCTAACTACATTTTTGGGTCTTGGGCAAGTTAATTGAAACTAAGAGTAAGTTTATTTCATCTTCCCATCTTAAAATAAACAAACTCTATTTCATAGTTTTATTTTTAGTAGAAATAAATTATCTAAATGCATCTAATATCAATTAAAATTGAAACAACATAAATCATTTTTTTGAAGTAAATTGTAATATTTTTCTTTGCAGATTATCGTATACTTTAGTCTTAAAACAACCTCTTGTTAGGACTCCAATATGTACTGATATCATTTTACTCTCAAAACCATAAGCTTCAATGTCTTTTTCATTCACTATATCCTAAGGTATATGGAAACCTTCTCTTTATTATATGGTTAATCTGTCTTACATTTAATTCCATAATACTCTTATATTTTATCAATTATTGAAGTGCATTGTTGCTAACATAAGTTGAAGATCGCAGATAAAGTTATATGCCTTGATGAGAACGAGCGGCTGTAGCTGAAACAGCTGACTGAGTTGTAGGAACAGCTGACTACGTTGCTGAAACAGCTGGTCCTGATGCTGAAACAGTTAACTCAGCCGCTGAAACAGCCGACAAAGCACGCAAATTCCGTTATGCGCAGTTTGCGATTCTGAAGAACTTTTTGTGGATAATATCAGCAGAAGATACGGTTACCTGAATTATTGTAAAGATAGCATGACTGTTGTCTCGGTTGTAACAATATCTCTTTAAAGAAGAACAGAATAGTCTTGTTTTGAACAGAATCGAGATATCCGCTCTTGTGTAAAATTGTAAATGATGTCTCCTCTTTAAAAAGAGGAGACATCATCATTAGAGGGGATCGAACTGTAATTTTGAGAACAGTATTGTGTGAGACAGGAGCTAGTCTCCTTTTTGTATGTACCAGTTTCTTGACAGATGAATAAAGACCTGTTTTGAGCATTCTAGTTTAATTCTTTCTCTTGGGGAATCTTGTGAGAAGGAAAGGGCCCGCCTTCCTCACAAGATCCACCCCTTTATTCCTGTAGTTGTTTATTTCTTATGTATTTGCATTGTATTTAATTCTGTTGCTGAAACACTAGTTACATGGTTTGTGATACTCTGTTTCTTAGCGCTACATGTATTGATTGCACGAGTGGATGATGAGAGCATGTGCTGAAGATCTCTGTACATAGAGATAGGGTCTTGCTCCCATTGATTGCCTTCTTTTACTTGCAGTGTGATTGGAAACGAGAGGCCAAGTGCTGAAGATTCCTGTTCCTGGGAATAGGGTCTTGACCTCTTAAGGTTACTTCTTTTGCAGTGTGATTAGTGCCAGGCAGCAGGTGCTGAAGTTCCCACTAAGGAATAGGGTCCTGTTCCTGCTATAGTTGAATGATTTCTTTTCCCATACATTTATTTTCCCTTTGCTGTAACAGAGAAATCGTGTCTGCTATAAGTTAATTTACTTCAGCTTTAATTAAGTAGACTGTGAATTAGTAGATTGCTGAATTTAACAGTTGTGTGTGACTTTCTCTTACTACAACATTGAACTGCTTTTGAAATTGAGCATATCCAGTGCGTTATTACCTTTGGAATAAAAAGACCTTCTCGGGTTGACAATTTATGTGGAGCTCGAATTGTGAAAACAATTAGAGCGACCAACATTTTGGCGCCGTTGCCGGGGAAGGTAATTATAGATTTCAAAAAGCATTTATCTATTTTTTTTCTAATGTGCAGATTGTATGAGAGGACGAGGAAACCAGAAGAAAAATAACCGCGCAGGTGGCAAGGGCTGGGGAGGACGAAAAACGTTTATTGACGAGATCGTATCAAAGGCTGAATCATCACAAAGATTGAGTTCTCGAAAGTCAAAATTTCAGCGTTCCCCTCAGTCAGATTACAGAACAGAAGAAGTTGTGGGTCCTGAACATACAGAAGAAGTTGTGGGTCTTGAAAATACAGAAGAACCAGCAGTCAGCGCTGAAGAGTCAGAGGAAAGTAGCAGAAGAGAAGAACATATCGAGGAGATAGTAGAAAGCGCTGGACGACCGGTAGGAAACATTGAAGAACCAATAGAGGATTCTGACGATCGAGAAAGTGCAGTAGGAGGACCAACAATGGAAGACAACAATGATAATTTCCTCTTTGGAGGAGGACGTACAGGTCCTGAAGAAGAAAGAAGGGATGAAAATTCTCTTTCTACCTTGGGATTTCCCATCAGTGATCTTCCTGCAGGAACAATGAAAAATATTCCATTGTCTGCCCTACCTAACTTTCATGGTTTATCTACTGAGGATCCTGACGAGTTTCTTTTTGAATTTGATATTTTATGCAGAAGCTATGATTATGTTACTAATGCTCAAAAGTTGAAACTGTTTCCAGCCACCTTAAAAGGGAATGCCTTGAGATGGTTCATGAGCCTTGGGAGCCAGGTAATCACAACATGGGAGCAAATGAAACAAAAATTTCTGCTTAAATATCAGGACTACTGCCGGACAAGAGAGAAGAAGGATGAATTATTCAATATGGCACAAAAATCGGATGAAAGCTTGGAGGACTACATCGAAAGATTGCAATACAACATACAGAGATCCGATCATCCAGATATAAGTAAGGAAATTCGCAAAACAATATTACTTAGAGGGTTAAGGGATGATTGTTTAAATATGTTAAATATGCTTGCTAAGGGAGATATATCTAAAGAATCATATGATGAGATCTGTGAACTTGCTAAAAGATGTTCTAGGGGAGCTGCAAGAAACAGAATAAGAGATTCCACCTATTCAAGGGTACAGAA
Organism: Pinus tabuliformis; assembly: GCA_031772625.1. Lineage (NCBI taxonomy): Eukaryota > Viridiplantae > Streptophyta > Pinopsida > Pinales > Pinaceae > Pinus > Pinus tabuliformis. The sequence goes on along the minus strand of CM062812.1, from coordinate 601,605,433 downwards.
ATCAGCCAATGGAGGGGCAACAAGAGCAGAGATAGGTAATTTGCTTGAAGAATTTAAAACCGAAATGCTAAGTTCTTTTGCTTCGCAGATTGACACTTTGCAGGTTAAAAAGAAGCAGGCTGAGGCAGAAGCAACTCTGGCTGTCTACTGCCCGAAATGTAGAGATAAACATCCACTAAGGGAGTGTCCAAGAGATAAAGTACCAGTTTGCACCCTTTGTGAGAAAGACCATGAGACAAAACAATGTCCATCTCTACCGGGGATAAAAGCAGCGATGCAGCCAACAGAGGAAGAAGCTGAAGCAGTCTACCTGCTAACTCAAAGAAGACAGTGGCAACCAAAAGGGCAAGGTACGAATTCTGGTATGCCATTTAATCGTTGGAACAATTATTCTGCTTTTGGCCAAACAGGCTACCCCCCCTTCAACCAAATGCAATATCCACTTTTCAATCAAATGAGTTTCCCACCCATGCAAATGCAAAACCCTCCCTTTGTTGATCCTTCAATGTGGACTCCTTGGCCTCCACAGCAACCACCTCCTTTCAATCCTTGGAACCCAAGTTGGAATAATCAATCACTTCCATACCCAAATCAGATGCCTCAATTCCAACAATCACTCTCTCTGCCATCAAATGCCCCACCAAACAACCAAATGAGACCCCAACTACCCGCGCAACCAAATCCTAACCCCAACAATAAAGCTGTGCAAGTTATTGAAATTCAGAATCAGTCTATATCCCCTACTATGCAATGTAATGATATTCACTTGAGATCTGGAAGAGTAGTAGAGCCTATTATTGATGATATAACTGATTCAGATAAAAATGAAACCGAAAAGCAAAAAGAAGCTCAACCACCTTCTAACAAAAATGCTGAATTAACAGAACCTCCATTCCCCGAGCGTTTGGTTTTAACCAAAACAGCTGAAACACCTGCTTTTAATTTTATGGGGGAATTGCAAAATTTGTATATTAAGATTCCACTTTTACAAGCATTAAAAGATGTACCAATTTATGCCAAAACATTAAGGGATATTTGTGTGAAGAAACCTGGTAGGAAAACCAAGGATCCCCTTACAGTACATGTGATGGGAGACTTGTCTGCATTAATGTCCGGAAAAACCCCTCCTGTAAAATATGGTGACCCCGGCCATCCTACTGTTACAGTTCAGATTGGTAAAGCAGTAATCCCCCAAGTTTTGGTAGATTTAGGTGCAGCAATTAATATAATGACTCTGGAAACTTCACAATTGTTACAGCTGAATAACACAATCAGAGATACACCCACCATTTTAGAGTTAGCTGACCGTTCCACAATTAAGCCAGAAGGGGTTGTTGAAGACCTACTCATTTCAGTTGAATCCTGGAAATATCCAGCTGATTTTGTTGTATTGCAAACTAAAACAAAGCTGGGGGGACATCCCTTAATTCTAGGAAGGCCATGGTTGGCCACAGCTGATGCATTTATAAGTTGCAGATCTGGTTCAATGACAATTTCTAATGGTTATGAAACAAAGCAGTTAACTCTTTATCCTCACGCTACGCCAGTAGTTAATAATGAAGATTCTATATGGATGGATTATGATGATAATGCTGTTCAGCCGATTCTAACTATAGGACAAGCTTTAACTCTTAAAGACAATACAGAAGATGAAATAATCAATAATTTTATTTGTGAACCTTCTTCTGTTATTGCTGAAACACACAATCAATTAACTGCAATTTTTGAAACTGATATACAAGAAAAGATTGAACCTGAAGATTCATCTCAAACTTTAAATACGATTCCATCTAAGAGCGTAACAGTTGAAATTGAACCCGGTAAGACATTAAACATAAATCCTGATTTAACAGACACTGAAACAGAGCAGCTAATGAAGTTATTACATAAATATAAGGAGGCATTTGCCTGGGACTACACGGACATGAAAGGTATTTCTTCTGAATTATGTACTCATATAATTTACATTAAAGAAGGATGCCGACCTGTTTGTCAACCCCAAAGACGGATGAATCCTAATTTACGAGAAATTGTTAAAGAAGAACTTCAAAAATTGCTTAATGCAGGGTTTATATACCCCATATCTGACAGTGAATGGGTTTCCCCGTTAGTAATTGTTCCTAAGAAAAACGGGAAATGGAGGGTATGTGTTGACTATAGAGCTTTAAACAAAGCTACCCAAAAGGATCACTTTCCCTTACCTTTCATTGATCAGGTGTTGGACAGTCTTGCAGGGAAGAAATTCTTCTCTTTTCTAGATGGATTCAGTGGTTATAATCAGATAAAAATTGCACCCCAGGATCAAGACAAGACCACTTTCACCAGTCCTTGGGGAACTTTCGCCTATAGAGTTCTCCCATTTGGATTATGCAATGCACCAACAACCTTTCAAAGAGCTGTTATAGGAATTTTCTCAGATATGCTGAATGACTATATGGAAATATTTATGGATGATTTCACCCCTTATGGTGTGTCTTTTGAAGAGGGATTACAAAACCTTGAGAAAGTACTAAAAAGATGTATTCAAGCCCACCTTTCTTTAAGTACCGAAAAATGCCACATGATGATGAGTGAGGGAATAGTGCTTGGACATTTTATTTCATTTCTAGGTATTCAGGTAGATCCTTCTAAAATATTAGTCATTCAGAATCTTTCTGTTCCTAAAACTCAAACTGATGTGAGAAGTTTTTTAGGACATGCTGGTTATTATAGGAGATTTATTAAAGATTTCTCTAAAATAGCTTCTCCATTGTTTGTATTGCTTATGAAAAATGCTGAATTCAAGTGGACTAGTTTTTGTCAAAAAGCTTTTGAAGAATTGAAGCATCAACTGTCTACTGCTCCTATTTTGAGGGGCCCTGACTGGAATCTTCCATTTCACATATCCTCTGATGCTTCAGACAGTGCTATTGGAGCAGTCCTGGGACAAGAGGAAAATCATCTTCCTTATGCTATATACTTTATCAGTAAGAACATGACCTCTGCTGAGCTTAACTATACAGTTACCGAGAAAGAGTTCCTTGCAGTAATCTATGCCATTAATAAATTCAGACACTATATTACTGGTTATCCTACGTTTGTGCACACTGATCATTCAGCTATTAAATACTTAATGAACAAATCTGTTACAAATGCTAGAGTTACCAGATGGCTATTACTATTGCAGGAATTTGATATTACAATTATAGATCGGCCTGGTAAAGAAAATGTGGTGGCTGATTTTCTTTCACGGTTAAAAACTGATAATGATATTCCAGTAGATGATAGTTTTCCTGACGAATATTTGTTTGCAGTTTCTGCTCATTCTCCATGGTATGCAGATATTGCTAACTACTTGGTTGCAGGAAAACTACCAGCACACCTGTCATATAGGGAAAAGAGAAGAATTGTTCAACAAAGTGCCAGGTATAGCTGGATCAGCGGATGTCTCTTCTATACTGGGCTTGATCAGGAGATTCGAAGATGCATTAGAGAAGATGAAGTGTATGACATACTGAAAGCTTGTCATGATGGCCCTTGTGGAGGCCATTTTGCTGATAAAAGAACATCGCATAAAATTCTGAGGATGGGTTACTATTGGCCCTCACTATTCAAGGATGCAAAGAAATATGTAAGGGCTTGTGACAGCTGCCAGAGAATGGGTCAACCCAATCATAGAGACCAAATGCCATTAAACCCCCAGGTAGTTTCTGAACCATTTGAGAGATGGGCCTTGGACTTCATAGGACCTATTAACCCTCCATCCAATCAAAGAACCTATATATTAGTCTGCACAGACTATATGACTAAGTGGGTGGAAGCCAAAGCACTTATTAGAGCCAATGAAGAGGTTGTTTTGTCCTTCTTGTTTGAAGATATTTTCACTAGATTTGGAATCCCCAGAGAGCTAGTTACTGATGGAGGACCTCCATTCAATTCTCATGGTTTTAAATCTACTCTTCACAAATATCATATTCAGCATAGAATGACCACACCATACCACCCCCAGGCCAATGGGCAGGTGGAAAGCACAAACAAAGTTTTAGAAGCCATTCTAACTAAAACAGTGAAGGACAACCGAAAGGATTGGTCCCAAAGGCTCCCTGAGGCATTATGGGCTTACAGGACTACTTGGAGAAACACTACCGGTTTTTCTCCCTATGAATTGGTTTATGGTAAAAATGCTATTTTTCCTGTGGAATTTGAAATTAAAACTTTAAAGACTGCCTTAGCTGTTAATCTTGATTTGAATGATGTGCAGACAGCTAGATTGCAGCAACTTTTGGAGTTGGATGAAAAGAGATTGGATGCCATTCACCAAACAAACATGATTCAGCAACAAAGGATGAAATGGCATGACAAAATTATCAAACACAAGCAGTTCCAAAAAGGTAATTGGGCCTTGCTGTATGATTCTCGGTTTGAAAATTTTCAAGGAAAGCTACGTACACGTTGGCTTGGACCATATGAAGTAGAAGATGTCTTTCCAAACGGAACGGTAAGACTTGTAACAATTGATGATACTAAAACACCTCTACTAGTCAATGGCCATAGGCTCCGTTTATACGAGCGCCCTGTTTCTAAAGAAGATTTCAAGACTGCTTGCATGACTGATATTCATTATCTTTTTCCAGGGGAGTCTTCTGCTCCTCACAGCACTTAATTTTCTGCACTATATTTTTAGTAGTAGGTTAGATTTAGCACTAATAATCCCTGTCAAGGATTGGCATGTTACAATTGAATTTTGCAGATTCTGGAAAGGCAATAAGGAGGACAGATTCATCATGAGAAGATCTGAAGCTTTAAATCAAAGAAGCTTCCGCCCATCATTTTATTCTCTTCCCTAAAGTAATATCCCCCCATTATTTCTATCATTCCCACCACTCCCGAAATATCTTCCTTCAGTCTGTGTTACCCATCCCTTACTGCTGAAATAAACTTTTATTATTCACAGACCTAAGTCAGTTATCACAATTTTCTGATTTTTCCCGTTGCTGAAACACCTGTTTCAGCAACGTAACACCAATTTTTCCCGTTGCTAAAACTCCTGTTTCGACAACGTAACACCAATTTTTCCCGTTGCTGAAACACCTGTTTCAGCAACGTAACACCAATTTTTCCCGTGGCCGAAACACCTGATTCAGCAACGTAACACCAACTTTTTCCATTGCTGAAATACCTGTTTCAGCAACATATCATTGATTCTACCCATTGCTGAAACACCTGTTTCAGCAATACATTATCAATTTCCCCTGATTGATGAAACACCTGCTTCAGCCATGTATCGTTCATTTGTCAGATGCTCACACATCAGTCCCAGCAACTTGTTATTATCAGAGCAGCATCTCTCTTTGACGACATATAAGCTTTCTGGTCCTTCACGATTATACTTCAGATCCTTTTGGTGAAAATTATTTGCAATATACCAGAATCAATTACACAGACCCTTCTATGATCATTCAAGGCTATTGCAACCGACACTTCGAATTATTAATTAAAGGTAAAGTATAAGGTATATGGTTTTAATGTAATTCGGTTAAATCATATTAAAAGAGAGGCTTTCATTTCATAATGATTACATATCTCCCCACGTCCAATCATTATTATATCATACGTAGGGGGGGGGAATCCCAAAAATGGAATGACTCTTTCGCATGCACCAACCTGCCGCCTGCTATCATACCCATTTTTGCCGACATTTAGACTACGCAGCCATTGTTGCAACAACTAAGTCTGATCAGGGTCTGAGAGTACTGAATTGAGCCTCTGCGGAAAAACTCAGAGCTTTAGCCATGGGAAAGGCGGCCATTAGAAATGAGCCCGGCTCCATAAGTCTTCTACAGCTCTTTCCTGAAGCATATCAGATCTTCCAACAAGCAGGGTGGACAGCATATTTTGAAAGGTTGGGAGATTTTAACGCAGAAGAAGTATTAGAATTCGCACAGAACTTTGAAGGCAATTTCTCAGTGGTCCGAGGGGTTCGCATTTCAGTGACAGAGGACGACATAGTTCAGGTATCAGGGTTACCAGCTGAGGGCATTCGCTGGTTTAGCAGGAAGACGGTCGTTCTTAACGCGCAACAAGACTTTTTGCGCCCGGACGAGCAAGTGGAACCTAGAGGTCGCGGGGTCAGTCTGCATTCAATTCCTCAACCATGGCCATCAGTGGCAGAATTCGTCAAACACTACCTCACATGCGAAGGGCGTTATCAGGTAGTGTACAACCATGACTTTGTTCTGCTGAATCATTTGAGGAATGGAAGATTGGTTAATATCCCTTATTATCTGCTTGGTTGTATTAAAAACATGTCGTATTATTGTAAGCAAGCCAAATCTCCAATGACATCCCTTACTCATCACCGCTTATGCCAGCTGCTAATACAGAGGGGTTTTGCCCAGCAAAACCCCCCTTTGCAGGCCCTACCTGAAATTCCCCCGTAGGCCCCACCTGAAGTCCCTCTGCAAGCCCCACCAGAAATTCCCCAACCTCCTGAAGTTCCTTTGCAAGCCCCACCCGAATCCCAATTGTCTGAAAATCCTCATAAAGAACAACAGGAGGAAACCCTGAATTCTCCCGTCAACCCAACCCCGAGCTCGCCTCAGTTAGCAGAGCTAACACCCTCTACTATTCCTGTCCCTAGTGACGATTCTCCAACACCCCCTTCTTCACCCATTAAGAAAAAAAGGAAAGCCCCAGCAGTCACAAGTTCTATACCACGGACAAGGTCCACATCCAAAATTCCTACCTCTCCGCAAAACCCTGTCCTGAAGAAAAAGCCCTCCCATTCAAGAAAAAGGAAAGGCAGCGATTTTGCTGCCTTCCTACCAAAAAGAAAGAGGACAAAGACTGTTGAGGCAGAATCCACTTCTATTTTCCCTAACCCTGCCACTATTGCATTGAAACCCTTATCCCCATCCCGAACTCCCCAGCCGGCCTCGTCCGAAGACACTGTCACACAAAAATCAGTGCCTCGAGATAATACGACATTGGTTATGGATCAAGGAGTGACTGCTCCACAAGAACCAGTCACTCGCCCAGTGACTGTAACACAAGAACCAGTCACTGAGGAAGAAGAATACACCAAGCAGGTCGATAATGGGAAATGCCCAGTGACTGTTCCACAAGAACCAGTCACTGAGGCAGAAGAATTTACAGAGCAGGTTGTTAGTGAAGAATGCCCAGTGACTGTTCCACAAGAACCAGTCACTGAGGCAGAAGAATTTACAGAGCAGATCAATACTGAAGAATGCCCAGTGATTGCCCCACAAGTACCAGTCACTGAGGCACAGGAACACAACAAGCAAGATCATAGTGGGATGCCAGAACTAGAGACTGAAATACCAGAACTGGAGACTGAAATGCCAGAACTAGAGACTGAAATACCAGAACTGGAGATGGAAATGCCAGAACTAGAGACTGAAATACCAGAACTAGAGATGGAAATACCAGAATTGGAGATTGAAGTACAGGAATCCATTCCTAACCCGGTGGATGAAACACAAGAACCACCCACTGTGGTACCAGAACTGGAAACCGAAACACAGGAATCCATTCCTAACCCGGTGGATGAAACACAAGAACCACCCACTGTGGTGCCAGAACTGGAGACCGAAACACAGGAATCCATCCCTAACCCGGTGGATGAAACACAAGAACCACCCACTGTGGTACCAGCATTAGTCACTGAGAAGCAAGAATTCATGACTGGTCCGATAGAGGAAATACAAGCACCACTCACCGTGGTTTCAGAACTAGTTGCTGAGGAACAAGGATTTATTCCTGATAGAGCACGAGGACTATTTACTGTGGTATCAGAACTAGTTACTGGTGAACAAGAATCCATTCCTGGCACGATGGATGAAACACAAGAGGCACCCATTGTGGTGCAACAACCAGCTACCACTGAGCATCAGCAAAATATTCCAGCAGAAACAACTAGCATACAAGGCCCACATACGATGGCATCTCTACTGCAGGAAAATGAGTTCCTGAAGTCTGAAATAGAAGCTTACAAAGCTGAGTTAGCCATGGCTCGAGAGGCTTTTGAAAAAGAACTCAATCTCCATACATTAGCACAAGTAGCCTCAATGCAAAACAGGGAGACATGTATAGAATATATGTGCAAGGAGTGTGGCACCATTTATCAGAATGCAGGCTATAAAGTAGTTGAAATTTCACTCCCTGAGACAATTATCACAGAGGGAACACAAGAGGAATGCCCTACTGCTCCACAAGAACCAGTAGGACCTCCTATGATGCAAGAAGAAGAAGAAATCGAACAAGAGATATCTCATCCTTTGGGGACTGATACAGCTGTTTCGGCAGAAGAAACACTGCCAGAGCACACCACTATTGATTCAGATATTCCAGCAGAAGAAACATTGCCAGAACACATGATTATTGATTCAGATATTCCAGCTGAGGAAATATCGCCAGAGCATACTACTATTGATACAGCTGTTTCGGCAGAAGAGACACTGCCTCAGCACACTATTGGTGCAAGTATCCCGACAGAAGAAATAATGCCCCAATGCATTTCCTCTGAGGCAGCCATACAGACAGAGGGAATAGTGCCCAAACCTACTACTTCTGTTAAAAAGACACAGACTCGGCCATGGGACCCATTGGAACAATTCAACAGATGGAAGAAGGAACATACTGAGAAACAGGATATAGTATTACAACAGCATAAGTGGCAATGGCAAAACTTTGTATACACTAACTGGGAGAACTTGGAGCAATTACTGCAAGAGCACAGGGAATATAAGAAGGAAGCCAGACAGTCTAAGGAACGGATAGCCCTGATGTTTTCATTGGTGCGGAAGTTGATGGTTACACGTAAACCTTCTGTAAACTACGCTCTTTTTCTTGCTGAACGACTAGCTTATTTTCAAATTAAATCAATAGCACATGGTAGACCACATGAAGTACTGACTTCAGAAAAGTTTGTTGAAACCTTTAAAGAGGCCCCTGAAAGCGACCAGCATCTGCTGTGCGAACTCTACCTTCATAATGAAGCCATGCCTGAAGAAAGAAGAATTAATCTTATTCCAATTGCAGGTGATATACAACTTAGGGCATTTGCTTCATTTTTGTCTAATCAGCTCACTTGGCAGACTGCGTTCAATACAAGCAGTCATAATGAGGAAAATAAACTCCTGTGGATTAGGCCAGAGCCGGTAAGCCCAGCCATGTTTATAGCACAGTACTATGAATTCTTGCAGAAGCCAGGTATGAACGAGCACATAGAGCAATTACAGGCTTCAATCCTTTTTAATTGTCAAGAGCATATTCGAATGAAGGGTCCTGCTGCACTAAAGGCCAATGATCTCTTTTGGCAGCAATCAGATAAGGAAAGACAGGATTATCATCCTTTTAACCCTCTCAATTTTCACGCTGCATTGTATAGAGTCCCTAAGTATATTGATTGCATTCAGCATTGTGGAGTCAACTGGATTGGGTATCATTTCCGTTTTCCAAGCTTATGGCTGCCTTCTGAAAAATATCAAAATCATTACTTGTTGACTGACGAAGAGGAAGCCTCGGCATGGCAACAGTTGCAGACCAACAGCGGATTTCGAGCTCCTACAGATGCCACTTTCTCCAGCTACTGCTTGAGTAATCTGCATTGCCAGTCCCAGTACTCAGACTCTGATTCAGACGAAGGGGTTGCCTGAGGACATGCAACATTTTTAGCTGGGGGGGATGTTAGGACTCCAATATGTACCATTTTGTTATATATTTTGATATCATTTTGCCCTCAAAACTATGAGCTTCAATGTCTTTTTCATTCACTATATCCTAAGGTATATGGAAACCTTCTCTTTATTATATGGTTAATCTGTTTTACATTTAATTCCATAATACTCTTATATTTTATCAATTATTGAAGTGCATTGTTGCTAACATAAGTTGAAGATCGCAGATAAAGTTATATGCCTTAATGAGAACGAGCGGCTGTAGCTGAAACAGCTGACTGAGTTGCGGGAACAGCTGACTACGTTGCTGAAACAGCTGGTCCTGATGCTGAAACAGTTAACTCAGCCGCTGAAACAGCCGACAAAGCACGCAAATTCCGTTATGCGCAATTTGCGATTCTGAAGAACTTTTTGTGGATAATATCAGCAGAAGATACGGTTACCTGAATTATTGTAAAGATAGCATGACTGTTGTCTCGGTTGTAACAGTATCTCTTTAAAGAAGAACAGAATAGTCTTGTTTTGAACAGAATCGAGATATCCGCTCTTGTGTAAAATTGTAAATGATGTCTCCTCTTTAAAAAGAGGAGACATCATCATTAGAGGGGATCGAACTGTAATTTTGAGAACAGTATTGTGTGAGACAGGAGCTAGTCTCCTTTTTGTATGTACCAGTTTCTTGACAGATGAATAAAGACCTGTTTTGAGCATTCTAGTTTAATTCTTTCTCTTGGGGAATCTTGTGAGAAGGAAAGGGCCCGCCTTCCTCACAAGATCCACCCCTTTATTCCTGTAGTTGTTTATTTCTTATGTATTTGCATTGTATTTAATTCTGTTGCTGAAACACTAGTTACATGGTTTGTGATACTCTGTTTCTTAGCGCTACATGTATTGATTGCACGAGTGGATGATGAGAGCATGTGCTGAAGATCCCTGTACAGAGGGATAGGGTCTTGCTCCATTGATTGCTTTCTTTTACTTGCAGTGTGATTAGAACAGAGAGGCCAAGTGCTGAAGATTCCTGTTCCTGGGAATAGGGTCTTGACCTCTTAAGGTTACTTCTTTTGCAGAGTGATTAGTGCCAGGCAGCAGGTGCTGAAGTTCCCACCAAGGAATAGGGTCCTGTTCCTGCTATAGTTGAATGATTTCTTTCCTTATACATTTATTTCCCTTTGCTGTAACAGAGAAATCGTGTCTGCTATAAGTTAATTGACTTCAGCTTTAATTAAGTAGACTGTGAATTGATAGATTGCTGAATTTAACAGTTGTGTGTGACTTTCTTTTACTACAACATTGAACTGCTTTTGAAATTGAGCATATCCAGTGCGTTATTACCTTTGGAATAAAAAGACCTTCTCGGGTTGACAATTTATGTGGAGCTCGAATTGTGAAAACAATTAGAGCGACCAACACCTCTACATTTAAAATAGAGTGATAAATATTTAGTAACTAAACAATGATAAGAAGCAATGTGTAGTCAAGTTGTGAGAATATTGAAAATTTTTGAAATTTGGAAGCAAGTGAAAATGCGCAAGATACCGAGTTTTTTTTTTTTTTTTTTTTTTAAAGGGATTTCAAGTTCACTATTATTGCACATCTATGTCCATTTATGCAAAGGAAAATATGGATATTAATAAAGATAAAGACTAAATTTTATAATTTATTTATAAATTTGGGAAATGCTACAGTGCAGTAAGGGTGTCAGTATGTCATCAATGTTGAAATTTTGCTCATGTTGGTTAAAATTAAAAAATTAAAAAGTCTAAAAATTAAATAACTATATAAAACATTTAAATAATGTGGGCTCATAAAAAATAATTGCACTTGAAGAAATTGGATCTCTCCTGACTCATATTAGATCCACATTTAAAATGCATCTATGTTGGTAAATAAATAAGTACTCATATAATGCACATCTAATAAGATATAAAAATATATATTTCCAAAGTCACAAAACTTGAAATGGGAAAAACTCTAAACCAAAGTGAAATAAACTAGCATAGATTCATCTTAACTAAAGATCTAATATGAGCCTAGAGGGATCCGTATTTAAAATGAATCTACGTTGGTAAATAAATAAGTACTCATATAATGCACATCTAATAAGATATAAAAATATATATTTCCAAAGTCACCAGACATGAAATGGGAAAAAATCTAAACCAAAACGAAATAAACCAACATAGATTCATCTTAACTAAGGATCTAATATGAGCCTAGAGGGATCAAATTTCTTCATGTGCAAATTTTTTAGAGTGCAAAATACAATGTGTTATTTTTCATTATTTAAATTGTATTTTTGAATGTTATATAGAATATATAGGACTAAATAAAAAATTTAACCATAAAAACTTATTTTTTTCTATATATAGATATATATGAAGTTGATATCGACATCAATTAGTTAACATAGATCTTCAAATAGTTTATTTAATTCTCTTGTTGAAATAATTTTAGAAAGTATAGGATTTAAACATTTGATTCACACACTTTTTTTACTTCTGATTACTTTAGAATATTCTCATTTTTTTTAATTATAATGGACATTAATTTTTAATTTAGAGCATAATTTTTATTTTTTATTTTATTTTAAAAGAGCACAAACAGAAAGATGAACAAACTTACACATCTTCTTATACTGGGTTGTAAAATGAGCCTTTCAACTCAATGATAAAAGTCCTTTCATTTATATTCCCTCATTCCAACTTACTTACTCAACACTACACCCTAGATACAATGGGTCTATCATAAGTTGACCCAATCTAATCGCTATTATCTATAAGCACAACCAAAAAAAATAGAGTTGAAAGACCAAAGGGGAATTGCAATTGTATAAATTTTGAAGTGTTATGCTACTCTAATTCCTTATATAATAACATAGGCATAGGCTCGATATATGATGACATACCAAAGGCTTTTCACTTCTACGAACTACAAGACAAGCAAGCTTATAAGCCAAACAAAGAAAATATATTGACCTTGGCTAGTAGGGAATAAGAATAAGAACAAATGCTTTCACTTTAAGTGTTTGCAAAGTGTATTGGTTTTTGGTCACTTAAAGTGTATTGTTTTCTCGCCATGTATTTTTAGTATTTGCTTATATTAATTGTTGAAGGTTTTTTTATTTTAACTTAAAGTGGATGAGGAATTGTTGACTCTTTTTATTTTTTTAATTGACAGCCTAATTGATTTTCAAGGGAATATGCTTAGAATATATTTAGTCTTAATGCTTATCAAGTGTTATAGTGTGTTACAGAGTTTGTTAGGTTGCACTGACTTTTAATAAATTTAAAAAATTATATTTGTGATAAGTGGCTCCCCTCCCATCAATTTCCTAGAGATTTTAAATTATCCCAATTCTAATAAGCTCATCCATGATAAGTTCTTCATTATTATTTATAACATTCATTTATATATAAGCAAATTTTATTGAACAAAATAGTCCATTACTTCTAATAATTTTAAAAAATAGATTCGTGCCAAGTGGCTCCCAACCCACCAATTTCTTAGGGATTTGAGATTATTCCAATTATAATGAGTTCCTTCATGATAAGTTCATCATTATTATTTATAACATTCATTTATATATAAGCAAACTTTATTTAGCAAAATGTTCCATTTTACAATAAGATGTGTAATTCTTTTTTTTTTCTCAAGTTAAAGTTGACCCATAAATTTTTTATACATGGTCAATTAGGTAAATGTGTGCATTGGTAAAACATTCTTCGTGTTGCAATATTTTTTTTTTGTTATATTTATGAAACCTCGCTATATCAACTACATTAATATTTTTAAAGTGATTATACTAGTATACCGCTCAATATGAATACAAACAATATAATAAACATGTAATAACATCTTACTCAATATAGATATAAATAATGTAGTAGACATGTGATAACATATTTACAACATTTTTCGGGAATGAAGATCATATATTTTTAATAATTATTCTGGAGCGCTGCCATGAAGCCCACCTACGCTTCGGCGCCTCTGCACCTGTTAGCTTTGCTGTGCAAAAGAATCAAAAATGGATTCAAAGACTCTCAAAGGCTGCAAACACACTTATAATGGTGCCAAGGGATCCATGGTTGCTGTTCAAATTCTCAAGTTATGGCTAAAAGTCTTCCACTGATCGAAAACATTGCAAGGGGAAAGCCCTTTGGAGGGCAGAAATACACTATCGGGAGGCGGAAATACCCCAAAAACCATGTAAAAATCAAAGTTGCAGGCATAAAGGACCGAATTAATCTCAGCCGTTGGATCTGGCCGATCAACGGTCCGGAGCAATATCGGCAATATCAAAGAAATCGGGGCTTTTATGTTTTGTGTTCGCTGATGGGCCGGACCCGACGGCGTATTAACTCCTTTTGATAGATTATCGGGTCCGCAGCGAGGCCTTCACATATGATATTCCTCCGACCCGATAAGCCGGACCCGATGGCGTTATAAGCTATTTTTCATAGATTATCGGGTCCGCGGCAATATCGGCGCATCGGCGGGTCGGCGGTATCGGCAGTGGCAATGGAGATCAGCGATTAAGCGAGGACCGTTGATCGCGTGCGCGGATCAACGGCTCACGCTGCGTCGGCTTTTCGCTATCGGCAAAACCAAAGGGGCGGGCCTTTACCATGAGTTATATTGGGATGCGATGGTCCGGACTCGATGGATGTACAATGCTCTATTTTATAAAAATTCAAGTCCGCGCCCGTCATATTTTCAATGTGTTTTGTGTATTTTCAATGTATAAAGAAAATACGAAGGAAGCCTGGGCAAGTGCCGATTGCGATGAATCCCAGACCCGATAGATGATTGAACCAGGCTTGAGGACTTTTAAAGTCCAAATGAAGCAGAAATGGGTGGGATTTAGCAGTGTTGCAGCGTTTTCGCCGTTTATGACCCAAACAGACACAATAACATAAAAGAAACATTCACAGCTATTGTCTGAAAGGGACCGGTGCAGGGATTTCATAAGAACGACAGCCACTCCATTACAGGTTCAAGCGCCAAGCCATCCGTAGCTGAGTCTTGCAGTCATGATACACACCAGAAGAAGGATTCGGCAGAGAAGCGGCGGCCGGCAAACAGAGCCCGGAAAGGGAAGGAGAAGGGCCACTACATGCCTCAACCCAAACCGAACGAAATCATGGAGCATTAACGGCCCTGCTAGTGCAGCGATCATCCTAACAAACATAATGGGGCATCTTTGGCATGACGGAGCTCCCATGCATCACAGCAGGCCGCCCAAAACATCTAAGTATGGTTATTCCTCTGTCAGAAAAGGAAAAACCTCCGAGCCATACCTGCCTATTGAGGGAATCAAACGGTTATGGGACAGATCAGACAAGTCCAAGACTCTGAGCCTTCTAGAGAGCTCAAGGGCATTGCAAAGGTCCTATAAAAGGCAGAAAATTAAATGTAACAAGGGTTCAACTTTTGGAGATTATTCCTCCCCTGTTCCGTCAAGCTTCTCATTTGCAGTCTTTAGTAATACAAGCTTCTTTTGCTGTTACATGTTTAATGTCCATTTCTCTTCTGTTCTATGCTTGCACTTGAACAATTTTTTCAGGTTTTCTGTGTGTTTAAGGCCAGATAACTGTCATCTTATCTCTTCTTTGATATATTAGATTTGCAAGCTTATTTGCTGCCTGTAGCTAGCCATTCATATAGGTCCATGTATGCAATCTGCTGGCATAGTCAGTGTTCTCCATCTATCCATTAAATCTACAAACTATTGAGCATTAGCAGTCTAAAGCCTTATGTTGTTGGGGGTGTTCATGCATGTCTTGAGTGTGAATAGAGCTGAAATGGTTATCCGACTTGATCCAAACCATCTTTCATTCCAATAGTTCAGAGAACAATATTGAAGATTATATGTTACCAGGCATCTCTGATTTACAACCTTGGAGAGTTTCCTGGAGTGATAACATAATTGGCGCCGTTGCCGGGGACTTGGAAACTGAAGCTCAGCTTCCCTGGGAAACGACACAGACCCAACTTTGATGATAGACAAAGTCTGGGCACGTTTTTGGTTGTAATCATCTATCTGGCGACTCTACTGGAGGTCGAACCTCTTGGCGACTCCATTGGTGGAAGATCATCCTTTGGCGACTCCACTTTGAAGTTCTGGCTCAATTTGTGAGGCATACTAGAAGAAATCCGCAGAAGTCTCCAGCTATTCCAGTGCCTGATCCTGAGAAGATTGTTAACCCGAAGAAAACATCACAGAAAGGAGCATCAGGATCAGGTAAGCCCAAGAAATCTTTTTTGTCTCTGCATGAGAAGTTTTTAGTTGAGGATACACAGTTTGAAGATTTAGAGCCTAGTATTGCTACTGAAGAAATACCTGCAGAGATTCATAAAGCTCCTTGTCCATTTAGTTCCCCTTTGAGTCTTAGTTCGAAGAAAGTATCCCTTACTGTCCAAAACATCCCAATACCTCTGCCATCCATTACATTATTTTCTACTGCTCCATCTGCTAGTGTTATTCCACATATTCCAAACATGGCAGGATAGCAAGCACCCACCAAAATGGAAAGAATCATAGTCGCTAGGTATGGACCTCTAATACTGCCCACTCCTTTGAATGCTATGCCCACTGGAGAATATCAGAAGTATATGCCTAAGTTCACTAGGACTGAAGGTGTCACTGTTGAAGAACACCTTGAGTCATTTTATAGCTATGCTGATAATCTAGATATTAGTGAAGATGATGTGTGGATGAGAGTCTTTGTCCAAAGTCTAGATGGGGAGGCTAGGAAATGGTTTAGAGAACAAGCCCCAAGATCTATAGCAGATATCGAAGCTCTAGATGATGCATTCCTAAAACATTGGGGAGATAAAAAGGACCTGCTATACTATCATACGGAGTTTGGAAACCTGAAGAGGGAAAATGGGGAATCCTTGTCTGATTTTAATAAGAGATTCAACCGTATGTATAGTAAGATACCAGCTGAGGTAAAGCCTACCCCCACCTCTGCCAAACTTGCCTACGCCAATGCCTTTGACTCTGATTTCTGTTTGCTGTTAAGAGAAAGAAGATGTGCTACCCTAGCTGAAATGCAGGATGCGGCACTAGAGGTCGAATCTAACATTATGGCTGTAGAAAAGCTCAAAAGCCACACTGATAGGAGGAGGCAGAGAGGCGAGGCTTCTTCTTCCTCTGCTCCATCCTCAAATACCAAACTTGATAAAATGACTAGAATGATCGAGTCACTGTCTGCTAAAATTTCTAAGCTGGAGGTTGAGCAGAACTCTGGGAAGACAAGGCTCCCAAGCACATTTGCACCAAGAAATCCGAATCCATTTAGAAGAACCAGCGAACAATCGCAAATCATTCAGAGGGGTAAAGAAACTAACGAAGATCAAAAAGTTAAGGCTCCTTTCCAAAATGTGGTCATGGAGGAGGAACAAATTGAAGATGAGGATGAAATTCTCTGTATGGAAGATAAAGGCAGTGATGCCTTTTTGACATTGGCTGCATACGAAGAGTCTTTGCTGCAGGAGCAAGACAGTCAAAGGTGGGACAGAGAGGCTGTTCTACAAACTGGGGAGTAGCAAAGATATAATCTAAGGTCAAATGCAAATAATATCAAGGAGAATCCTGCCCAAAAAGCTGTCGTCCAAACAGAGACCCAGAATAGCAGACAGAGAAGACCAGCAGCTGATCCAGTCACCCTCAAAGCACCAGTTCAAGAGGTAAAAGGTCCTGACAAGCTACCTCTCTCTTTCAACTTCGAATCAGAAGTTCAGAAGTTAAAAATAACTGTGCCTCTGACAGAACTGGTGAAGAGTGAAATGTTTAGAAAGCCTATCCTTGAGGCTCTCGAGCTGAAGATCACACGAACCTCCACTGACTTTGTCAATTTGCAAGACGATAGGCCTGCAGTTGTGCTAAGCCCAATGACTGAACCTGTCAATGATAATTCCCCATCTTTTTATGTCTCCTTGACCATTCATGACAAAATTCTCCACAACTGCCTCCTAGATACGGGTGCCAGTCACAATCTGATGCCTAAAACTGTCATGGAAGAGTTAGGCCTTGACATCACCAGACCATATCATGACCTATTCTCATTTGATTCAAGGAAGGTGAAATGTATGGGATTGATTAAAGATTTAGCCATTTCCCTAACCCAGCTGCCCATGAAGAGCATAATGATGGATATTGTGGTGGCAGATGTCCCTCCTAAGTTTGGCATGCTGTTGTCCAGAGGGTGGATTAAGAGATTAGGTGGGACATTGCAGAATGACCTATCTTATGCCACTGTCCCAGTTTTTGGAGGAGAAAGCAGGAGATTGTATAGAGAAGCACAGTTGGCGTACATCATCAGTGATGAAAAGAATCCTTCTAATCATCCCATTTATGCGGTGGACACTGATTTTGGAGCATGTATCCTCCAAATTGAAGAATCTCATAAGGCCTCGTTGCAGCTCAAGAAACCAATTGTTCAGGCTGAGGGGAAGCAAGCAAATCAGGTTTGGGAGATGTTCTTTGATGGAGCATGTTCCAAGGAGACTGCAGGAGCAGGGGTGGTGTTGATATCTCCAAAACAAGAAAGCACACAGTTGTCTTTTAAGCTGGCCTTCCAAGTCACCAATAATATAGCAGAGTATGAGGCTCTGATACTGGGCCTTAATGCAGCAAAAGACAGAGGAATCCAGAATCTAAAAGTATTTGGAGATGCTGATTTGATCATTCAGCAAGTAAATAAAACGTTTCAAGCGAAGCACCCAAGGCTGAAAGCATACAGAGATGAGGTATGGAGGATCAGAGACTCTTTTGATTATTTCTGTATTTCATATATTCCTAGAGCCCAGAATCAGCTTGTTGATTCCCTTGCTGTGTCTGCTAGTCTATTTATCCCTCTCGTGCCGCCCAGGCTGGTTTACGAAGTCCAAATGAAATATAGGCCATCCTTGCCTGATAATGTCCAGCATTGGAAAGTTTTTGATGATGACGATGAGATAAATAGGTTCCTGCAAGTCATTGATGAATTTTCCGAAATGCAAATTGACCAAGAGAATGAAGCCTTGCAAGAGACCCCCCAATCCCAGCTTAGAAACAAAATTGGCAAAGATAGCATTGTTCAGCTTCCCAGCAACCATATTCCCAAGGGTCTAATTCCTCTAGAAAGACTGTTTGACCAAAACGATGTACCCTACAAGGCTGCCGAAAAATAAGATCCATCTGCAGTCTGTCAGCATGATGTAGGGAGTCCAGGTCAGCCTAGATATATAAATCTGTCTTCTCATCTATCTGCTGACCAAAGTTTTGAATACTGCAAATTAATGAAGCAATTTGATGATGTCTTCGCCTAGGAATATAGTGACCTGAAAACCTATGATAAGAATATCATCCAGCATAAAATCCCTTTAGAGAAGGGCACCATACCTTTCAAACAGAAGCTGAGACCAATAAATCCTATGCTGATCCCTCTGATCGAAAAAGAAATAAAAAAGTTGCTGGCTGCCAAAATCATAGTCCCTCTCAGATATTCCAAGTGGGTAGCCAACCTAGTAGTGGTGAGAAAGAAAAGTGGAGAAATTAGACTCTGTGTTGATTTCAGAAACTTAAATAAATGCTCCAAGAAAGACAATTATCCTCTACCCAAGATGGAGCACTTGCTGCAGAAGGTCTCAGAAGCCAAAGTGATGTCTTTCTTGGATGGATTTTCAGGGTATAATCAGGTTGCTGTGCATCCGGATGATCAGGAGAAGACTGCATTCACCACTCCTTGGGGCACCTTTATGTATTCCAAGATGCCTTTTGGGTTGATGAATGCTGAAGCCACCTTTCAGAGAGCTATGGATATAGCATTTGTGGGAGAAAAGGATAGATTTGTCCTTATCTACCTGGATGATATAACAATATACTCTAGCAGCCATCAAGGCCATGTGCAACATTTGAAGAAAGTGTTTTTGAAGTGTAGAAGGTTTGGGATTTCAGTAAATCCTAAGAAGTTACAGTTTGCGTTAGAAGAAGGTAAGTTGTTGGGACATATTGTCTCTGCTGCAGGTGTCTGAATTGACCCAGAAAGAGTAAAAGCGATACAGAACTTGTCTGTCCCGAGATCGAAGAAGGACATCCAGTCTCTTCTAGGCAAGATTAATTTTGTAAGGAGGTTTATCCCAAATTTTGCAGAACTTGTGAAGCATATTACCTCTATGTTGAAGAAGGGGTCAGAGATCAATTGGAATGGTGTAGCGAGAAAGGCATTTGAGTCCATTAAAAAGGCAATTATGGAGGCTCCCACTTTAATCAGTCCCGATTATAGCAAGGAGTTCCGCATATTTTCTTTTGCCTCTGGCGACACCCTTGCAGCAGTCTTACTGCAAGCAGATGAAGAAGGCTCAGAGCATCCGGTGGCATTTTTCAGTAAAACCTTAAGGGATGCTGAGCTGAGGTATGATATTATTGAGAAACAAGCATACGCTCTTATCAAATCTTTGAAAGCTTTCAGAGTATACATCTTGCATTCCAAAATAGTTGCATATGTGCCTTCTGCTGCAATAAAGGATGTCTTAACGCAGCTTGATGCTGATGGAAAAAGAGAGAAATGGATTTCAAAAATGATAGAATTCAACATAGAGGTGAAGGCCACGAAGCTGGTAAGAGGTCAGGGGCTTGCTAAACTGTTCGCTGAAGAAAATTGCAAGTCTTTGGACATCAATTTCTTGTTCAATGTAGAAGAAAATGGTCTAATGGAAGAGCATGAAACAGCTGAATCGCAGAGAGGACAGTCAGTGGCCGAGAACCTAGCTTCATGTAGCTGGTATGCTACAATAATTAATTTCCTTTTAAAGCTAGAAGTTCCTCCAGAATTTTCTCAAAGTCAAGCAAGAACGTTAAAGCTCAAGGCAATGAAATATTGCATCAATGATAGCTTGCTTTATTGGAGGGATCCATCTGGAGTGCTTTTAAGATGTCTGGACAAAGAACAGTCAATAGAAGTTATGCAGCAGTTCCATAACAGCATGTGTGGAGGACATCATTATTGGAGAACTACAACCCAAAAGATTCTCAGAGCTGGGTACTATTGGCCCTCTTTATTTTCTGATGCATTTGCTTTTGTTGAATCTTGTGACAGGTGCCAAAGATTTGAAGGTAAGCAGCAGTTAAAATCCCTGCCCCTAAAGCCAATAATTGCAAAAGGACCTTTTCAGCAGTGGGGCTTGGATTTCATTGGTGAAATCAACCCACACTCCAGTGGCCAGCACAGGTGGATATTAGTTGCCACTGATTATTTTACAAAATGGATTGAAGCAATCCCAACAAGGAAGGTTGATCATAATGTGGTAATGAAATTTTTATCAGAAAACATTTTCAGCAGATTTGGTTGCCCACATAAGCTTATAACAGATAATGCAGCAACCTTCAAGGCAAAAGAGTTGGTGGAAATGTGTGATTCAATGGGCATCAAGCTTGTTCATTCCACCTCCTATTACCCCCAAGGGAATGGTCTAGCAGAATCCTCTAATAAAAGTCTGATCAGGATTATTAAGAAGCTGTTAGAAGATAATAAGAAGAATTGGGATGCCAAGCTCAAGTATGCACTTTGGGCAGACAGAGTGACCATCAAAAGATCTACAGGCTACTCTCCTTTCAAGCTGGTATATGGTACTGATGCTATTTTTCCAATTCAGCTTACCCTTCCTGTGGAAAAGTTGCTCCAAACAGCGCAGAATGAAGAAGATGATATGGCCAATAGAATCACTGATTTAACAGAATTATGTCAGATCAGAGAGCAGTTGATTGAAAAAGCTACAACACATCAGCAAAAGATCAAGGAAGTCTTTGACAAGAAGGCAAAAAGAAATAATTTCCAGGTTGGGGATTTGGTTCTGAAATGGGATGCATTTAAAGAAAAGAAAGGCAATCATGGGAAGTTCGATGCTCTCTGGACAGGCCCTTTCATCATTTCACAGATTCAAGGAAACAACACCTTCATACTAAAAAGTATGGGAGGAGAACCAGTCTTTGATGGCCCAATTAATGGGCGGTTTTTGAAAAACTATGTGATTTAAGGTCTTTTGGCCTTAAAAGCTGTAAATATTGTGATTTTATCAGTTTTTAGTATAGCTGTAGTAGACTCCATGCCCAATGGAACACTAGGAATTTTGGTTAATCTGTTTGTTGCTGGAAAGGCATTGATCTGCAGGTTCTTGAGACCTCACAGGGAGGACCTCATCCCCAGAAGGAGCCAATGTTAGCTTTGCTGTGAAAAAGAATCAAAAATGGATTCAAAGACTCTCAAAGGCTACAAACAAACTTATAATGGTGCCAAGGGATCCATGGTTGTTGTTCAAATTCTCAAGTTATGGCTAAAAGTCTTCCACCGATCGAAAAAATTGCTAGGGGAAAGCCCTTTGGAGGGCAGAAATACACTATCGGGAGGCGGAAATACCCCAAAAACGAAAAATCAAAGTTGCAGGCATAAAGGACTGAATTAATCTCAGCCGTTGGATCTGGCCGGACCCGACGGTGTATTAACTCCTTTTGATAGATTATCGGGTCCGCAGCGAGGCCTTCACATATGATATGCCTCTGACCCGATAAGCCGGACCCGATGGCGTTATAAGCTATTTTTCATAGATTATCGGGTCCGCGGCAATATCGGCGCATCAGCGGGTCTGCGGTATCGGCAGTGGCAATGGAGATCAGCGATTAAGTGAGGACAATTGATCGTGTGTGCGGATCAATGGCTCACGCTGCGTCGGATTTTCGCTATCGGCAAAACCAAAGGGGCGGGCCTTTACCATGAGTTATATTGCGATGCGATGGGCCGGACCCGATGGATGTACAACGCTCCATTTTATAAAAATTCAAGTCCGCCCCCGTCGCATTTTCAATGTTTTTTGTGTATTTTCAATGTATAAAGAAAATACGAAGGAAGCCTGGGCAAGTGTCGATTGCGATGAATCCCGGACTCGATAGATGATTGAACTAGGCTTGAGGACTTTTAAAGTCCAAATGAAGCAGAAATGGGCGGGATTTAGCAGTGTTGCAGCGTTTTCGCCATTTATGACCCAAACAGACACAATAACAGAAAAGAAACATTCACAGCTATTGTCTGAAAGGGACCGGTGCAGGGATTTCATAAGAACGACAGCCACTCCATTGCAGGTTCAGGCGCCAAGCCATCCGTAGCTGAGTCTTGCAGTCATGATACACACCAGAAGAAGGATTCGGCGGAGAAGCGGCGGCCGGCAAACAGAGCCCGGAAAGGGAAGGAGAAGGGCCACTACACGCCTCAACCCAAACCGAACGAAATCATGGAGCATTAACGGCCCTGCCAGTGCAGCGGTCATCCTAACAAACATAATGGGGCATCTTTGGCACGAGGGAGCTCTCATGCATCACAGCAGGCTGCCCAAAACATCTGAGTATGGTTATTCCTCTGTCAGAAAAGGAAAAACCTCCGAGCCATACCTGCCTATTGAGGGAATCAAATGGTTATGGGACAGATCAGACAAGTCCAAGACTCCGAGCCTTCTAGAGAGCTCAGGGCATTGTAAAGGGCCTATAAAAGGTAGAAAATTAAATGTAACAAGGGTTCAACTTTTGGAGATTATTCCTCCCCTGTTCCTTCAAGCTTCTCATCTGCAGTCTTTAGTAATACAAGCTTCTTTTGCTGTTACATGTTTAATGTCCATTTCTCTTCTGTTCTATGCTTGCACTTGAACAATTTGTTTAGGTTTTCTGTGTGTTTAAGGCCAGATAATTGTCATCTTATCTCTGCTTTGATATATTAGATTTGCAAGCTTCTTTGCTGCCTGTAGCTAGCCATTCATATAGGTCCATGTATGCAATCTGCTGGCATAGTCAGTGTTCTCCATCTATCCATTAAATCTACAAACTATTGAGCATTAGCAGTCTAAAGCCTTGTGTTGTTGGGGGTGTTCATGCATGTCTTGAGTGTGAATAGAGCTGAAATGGTTATCCGACTTGATCCAAACCATCTTTCATTCCAATAGTTTAGAGAACAATATTGAAGATTATATGTTACCAGGCATCTCTAATTTACAACCTCGGAGAGTTTCCTGGAGTGATAACAACACCTTTGATCCCTCTGCTCTGCGACCCATGGCTTTGGGCCCTCTACCCTTCTGCATCGTTCCTGTGTTCCCCTTTTGAGTTCTTGCATTTCTGTGTGCTCGTCTGCTGCTGGGAGGGGATAGTAAGCCGAGTTTGCCCCCATGGAGGTCCCGGGCTCGCCCCAAGTAGTCCCCCCCTCCGCCTTCATCTGCCGAAGCCTTCTCTCAGCACTTGGCCGGCTTGCCGCAGAAGAAAAAGAGTGAAGCAGCCAAGTTTATCAAGAGGCTGGAAGACATTCCTGAAATATCCCTGCCGCCAGAGACTCCGATTCAAGTCGCCCTCTCCTTGGCTAAGTGGGCCCTCGTTGGCCAGTTCACCGGTCTATGGCCTTCTCCTAAGACCACTGAGACCTGGGTTAACAAGAACTGGGCTCCTCTGATCAAGAGCAGTGTCACCTCTTACTTCTTAGGACGAGGGTTCTTCCTCTTCGAATTCACCTCAAAGGACGACAAGGACCTAATCTTTCAAAATGGCCCCTATTTCATGGGCCCCCAGGGCCTGTATCTCAACAGATGGACGTTGGATTTCGACCCTGCAGTCGATGTTCCCACGGTTGTCCCTGTGTGGGTCAGACTCCCTAATCTCCCAGTGCATTGTTGGAACTAGGACTCATTGAAGCACATCAGAAACGCCCTTGGGAAATTCATAGATAGGGAAAATAGCAAAGATCAATATGACTGTGCTCGTATCTACGTAGAAGTAGACCTAGAGGTGGGTCTCCCAGAAGCCATCAAAATCAAAGTAGGAAACTGGACTCATTTGCAGAAGCTAGATTACGAGCAGTTGCCTTTCAAATGCCGAAAGTGCCATGTCTACGGACATTTCACCAGAGGATGCCCAACCAATGTGGAACCAGATAAGGGTAAAGAAGAAGGCTGGAACCAGGTCAAGCGCGCCAGGAAAATCCAAAAGCAGGTTGGTCCAAATGGAAGAGGTCCCCATCAGGCCCCTCCTCAGCAACCCCCTTCCAGAATGGATCAAGAAAATAAATTCACCCCTCTAAGCTCGCAAATAGAGGAAACACAGGATCCAGACAATCAAAAATCAACCCCACCCTCTAAAGGTACCCCCTCTTCTCCCAAGGGGGCAAGCCTTGCTGAGAGTTCCAAAGGAAATACTGTCGAAGTAGAGGAAGATGAGCATGAATCGGATTGCTCAAAGGAAGAAGGGGAAATAGGAGAATCCCAAGCTTCAATAAGGAGATCCACAAGAGGCCACAAATCAGATCGGGAAAAAAGAGAGCAGGAAACTTTCAAAGATAAGCTCCAAGGCAGCCAGCCAACCCTTGAGAAGCTATTAGCATCAAAAACAAAGATGGCGAGAAACCAGCCCCAAGGCTCCAAGGGAGCCAACCAGAAATACAAATGATGAAGATAGTCTCCTGGAACTGTAGAGGTATGGGGAGCAGAATCAAAGAAGAAGCCATCAGAAGTTTAATAAGAACAGAAGCTCCTGACATACTCCTCATCTAGGAGACCAAACTGGAAGACTCTGTCTTCCTTCAGGAAAGTAAGAAACTCTGGAACAAATGTGAGGCGAAAGCAATTTCAGCCCGAGGGGCTTCTGGTGGGTTGGGCACTCTTTGGAACGCTAGCAAATTATCAGTCGTTTCTGAGACCCACAGCACTCACTAGTTGTTCTTAAAATTGCAGCACTTAGACTCAAAAGAGATTATTAGTCTCTTCAACGTGCACATCCCTGTGAATGCTAGGGAAAAAAGGCCTACTAGGAATCCATAAGAAAAAAAGCATACCTCATTAGTCTTGAGAATACCATCATTGCAGGAGATCTAAACCTCACTCTCTTATCAGCAGACAAGAGAGGAGGCAGCATTGTTCGAGATCCAGCAAGGGAATGGGCAGAGGACCTTATGCAGGACTAGGACCTGCTGGACATCAAGCCAATCTCTGGTAAGTACACTTGGACTAATAAAAGAATTGGTCTTGGCCACATTGCTGCCAGATTGGATAGATTCTTACTTCAAAGCTCTTTTCTTCTGCTTGGATTAGAGGCTAGAGTTCATATTCTCCCATGCAGCACTTCTGATCATAAACCCATCAAGCTGGAACTGGTGTTTCAGCTTGACCTCGGACCAATTCCCTTCAGATTTAGCCCACTCTGGGCTAAGGAATTAGACTTCATGCAATTAGTTAAGGGCATCTGGATGCAGCCGGTCAAAGGCTCCCCCTTTTTCGTCTAGGAGGAGAAGCTCAGAAGAGTGAAAAGGGCTTTGAAAAGTTGGGCCAAATCTCTGCCCAATCCAGCCAATGAAAGGAAAAAACTCCAATGCACTCTGGAAAATCATCATCTCCAAGCTGAAACAACTGACATAACAAAAGAGATTCTAGACAAAGAAGCCCAGCTCCAGCAAAACTATCACAAGGCTTGTCTAGCTAAGGAAGAGTAATGGAGACTTAAGTCACGTAGCCTTTGGCTTAAAGCAGGGGACAGGAACTCTTCCTTCTTCCACAAACAAGCTCAGGCAAGGAAATGTACCAACTCCATTTCTGAAATCAAAGATGGCACTATCATTCACAAAGACAATGCAAGCATCAAAAAAGTTGCCTCCCTTCACTTTAAAAGCCTGTATAGTGAAGATATAAATCTGGATCAAAACTCTGATATGATGGACGTGGTCCCCCCCTTGATTACTGTTGAAATGAATCACCTTCTTGAAGCTAAAGTCACCAAGAACGAAGTCAAGGATGCCCTCTTTGCCATGGACCCAGACAAAGCCCCTGGGCCGGATGGATTTACAGCCAGATTCCTCCAATCTTGCTGGCCAATTGTGGAAAAAGATCTGTACAAAATGGTTATTAAGTCCCAAGCTTTCCAGAAAATCGAAGGAAGAACGAACTCTGCTTTTCTTGCTCTCATCCCCAAAGGGAAGGGAGCCAACACCTTCAACAGGTTTCGCCCGATTTTGCTATGTAATATTGGTTACAAATCGATTACCAAAGTCATCGCTAATAGACTTAAGCTCATCCTCCCCAAAGTCATTTCGGAAAGCCAAGGAGGATTCATTCAAGGTAGACAGATAGTGGACAATTTCATTCTGGTCCAAGAGGCAATCCACTCAAGCCTGAGTCGCAATGAAAAAGGTATGGTTGTCAAACTTGATTTAGCAAATGCTTTTGATAGAGTTAAGCATAGTTTTCTGCTGAAAGTCTTACATAAGCTTGGATTTGGTGAGAAATTTATAAATTGGATTCGGGCCTACATTTCGGAGCCTTGGATTGCTCCATTAGTAAATGGCAAAGCTGCTGACTTTTTCAAAGCCATGAGAGGGCTCAGGCAAGGTGCCCTCTCTCACCCCTTCTATTTGTTCTTCAAGCCTTTGTCCTCAGTTTCTATTTAGAAAAAAAAATGATGGATCAGGAAATTGTTGGGCTTTGTATAGCAAGAGGTGTTAAAAACATAAATCATGCCCTCTTTGTGGATGACACCTTGTTATTGGGAGCTGCCTCTGTGCTTATAGCCTCAAGATTTAAAGGAGTTCTAGACGAGTTTTGTATGGTTTCTGGAAGCAGTCTAAATAAGGGCAAATGCCATATCTATTGCTGGAACACCACTTCCAGCTTGCTCAATTCCATTTCCAGAACCTTTGGTTTCACAGCCTCCTCAAACTGGACTTCCTTCAAGTACTTAGGCCTACCTGTTTTTCTTAAAAGAGCCTTCAGCAGAGATTGGCTCCCTCAATTGGAGAAATTCAAGAACAAGTTGCTTGCCTGGGGCTTTTCTTGGCTCAACATTGTTGGTAAGTCTATTCTCATAAAATCAGTCCTTAACAGTCTTCCCTTATTTCAGTTTTCTGTCCTTCTCGCTCCCACTAGCATTCTCAGAAAAATGGAGGAGATCATTTGAAAAAAAAATTGGAAGGGGGGCAAGCAAAATGAGAAAAAGATTTTGTTAGTCAACTGGGAATCCATCTCCAAACCGCTCTTGGAAGGAGGCTTGAACTTCAAAAATCTTGGATATCATAATATCGCTATGGGAGCTAAGCTCATCTGGAGAATTATTGCACCTAACCCTGGCTGGGCACAATTAGCTCTTTGGAAAAAATACTTCAAAGGCCAGCGCTCCTGCTGTCTAGATCACCCTCTGCCGCTCCCTAATTTTCCCTTTCTGAAGCTCTGTATCAAAGCCTGTCCTCTTATTAATGCCCATGCCTACTGGGTTCCCGGCAATGGAAAAAGGATCAACCTTTGGACAGACAGAATTATGAACAATGAGCCGCTGGGAGACTGTCGCTCTCTTCAAGCGATGCGCAGATGGATGAACGATGCTGGATTGTGTTCCCTGTGGGACATTTCAGTCTGGTAGGATTCACGCTGGGCTGGCTGGAATCTTGAAACGCCCCCAGATTTGTCTATGGAATGTGAGGTTCTGCTCTCCAAGCTCCACGGATTGGCTCCAACGCGGATGCGAAGTAGGGATTCAAGAGGTTGGGGTGTGCAGGCTGGTGGTTATTCTGTTGCTCAAGGATACGCCAAGCTGTGTGAGCGCCCCCATGTGGCCACGAATCCAGAGCCATGGAAAGGGATATGGCATTATCCCTCCTTGCCAAAAATTGACTTCTTCAACTGGCTGTTATGCCATTCCAAAATCTTGACAGACGATAATCTTCAGAAGCGAGGCTTCCACGACCCTTCAAGGTGCAGACTTTGCAAGGTAAACCAGGAAAGAGTTTCTCATCTGATGCTCGAATGTACCTTCACATTGCAGATCTGGACCGAGCTGCTAGAAACTTTGAGTTCCAGCTTCGCTTTGCCTTCCTTCATACCTGATTTTTTTGATAAATGGTTGCAAAGGTATCCTGGTCCTCCTCCAAAAAACAAAATTATCAGAGCTGCTTGGTTTATCCTCCCTAAAATTATCTGTTGGCAGGTTTGGCTTGAGCGAAACAAAAGGATTTTCAGAAACTGCGAACAGGATGCCAAGCTAGTGGTAGTTAAAATTAAATGCCAGTTAAAAGAATGCCTGAGAGACCATAAAGATGATTTAAGTCTCAGCCAGCAAGATATAAATTGGGGTTCTTCTCTCGATCTTCAGTTCCAAAAAATTGCAAAGAGTAGCTCCCTCCCAAAAGTATGGCAAATAAGGGCTACAGCAAAAGAGTTCCAGGGATGGATTGCAAACCATCAGAGACACTTTCTATTTTTTGATGGGGCTGCAAAGGGCAATCTTGGAAGAGTTGGTGCTGGAGGAGTCATATTGAATCCAGCTAGTTTTAGGATCCACAGTTTCGCCTGGGGTTTGGGCATCGCTTCTAGCATTCAAGTTGAGGCTTTGGCTCTTTTCCAAGGACTCGAGATCTTGAAAGTGTTGAACATCAGGGAGGCTAATGTTATTGGAGACTCTCAGGTTATCATTAACATTATGGTAAATCATTCTAAGCCAATGGACCTAAGGCTAGCAAGGCTAATTCACAGAATTACAAACCTTGGAGACTCTTTCCAGAATTTGAATTTCTATCACGTGTTGATAGCCAATAATAAGGAGGCAAACATTGAAGCTAACAAAGCAGCCCTTCTTACAGCTGGAGCCCTGCTCAGAGGCGGACAGGAAATATGGGAACCAATTCCTTAATTTAGAAAGCTGTCATGTTTTATTGCCTACTGTTAAATCAGTTTGTATGTATCCACAATCTTGGGAAAATCTCTGAAATTGACCACATAGTAGCAGCTAAAAAGAGATGTGAGCTAAACATAAATGTCACAGTCTTGCAAGGTTGTATGGCACTTCTGGATTTAGACTCACCTTTTGTAATCTGCTCTTTGGCATTAAGGCCAAGTTTCTAATATATCCACTACCCATTTCTGTAAAAAAACATATTTACAACATTTTTCGTAAGAGACTTATCAATGCATTACCCAAATATCATTTTACTCTTTTCCATATCACTATTCCACAACTTATAAACTATGTGACCCAAAATATGATATATAAAATTTAAATAAAAATAAT
The DNA here is from genome assembly GCA_031772625.1 of Pinus tabuliformis. Classification (NCBI taxonomy): domain Eukaryota; kingdom Viridiplantae; phylum Streptophyta; class Pinopsida; order Pinales; family Pinaceae; genus Pinus; species Pinus tabuliformis. The sequence goes on along the minus strand of CM062812.1, from coordinate 601,575,691 downwards.
TGAAAATAAAACATTTTAATTTTGATGAAAGAAAAAAAAACAAAACTTTCTAAATATTCAATTAATTTTCCATTTCCTAATGGTAATTTTGATTAATACCTCACTTCTTTTAACAAACTAAAACTTCACCACGGGACCAGTAAAAATATTCACAATCACAATACAAAGATGATGAAAAAGCCCACAACCAATCCATATTTTAGATAAAACAAGAAACAAAACCACTTAGTTAAAAGTAAACGACCAAAAGTAAATAAAGATAAAGACCAATTAATTATTGTTAGTTAAAAAGGCTATCATGGGAAGAAATGTAAGAACCATTGACTCGAGGAAGCTAACTTTACCAATCGTGGGCATTCATATAAATAACAAACAATAGAGTGTGATATTAAAATGGTGTACGTATATAAAATATGTGTGTGGGTAATGTTCGGGGTGAGGGTAAGAAAAATATAATAAAATATAATATTAAAAATGATATATTTAATATGAATATTGGCGGGTAAGAAATAAATATATATATATATATATATATATATATAGATATATATATATATATATATATATATATATATATATATATATATATATATATGGGTGGGTGTAAGAAAAATATAATAAAATATAATATTAAAATTATGTATTTAATACGAATATGGATGGGTAAGAAAAATATAATATTAAACTGTATGTATATAATATGAATATTGGTGGGTGTTTGGGGTAAAGGATAAGATATTAGAAAATTAAGATATAAAATATATTTTTTTAATTGTAAATTTATAAAAAATGGAGTTAAGAATAGAAAAATAAAGTAAAATTTTTAGTAGTACAATATTTAAGATATTATTTTTGGATTATTTGTTTGAAGTAGGTTATTAATTTATGATTTATATTTATGAGTATTAGTTGAAAATGACCAATTTCTTGTGATTTTGAATATTTCATTTAGCACTTATTATGTGAGAGTAAGTTATTGGTGTATATTTAATATGGTTCATGTAGTACTCATGGCATTAGATGATGCTCACAAAGGTGAAGAAATGGAATTGAAACAAGCAAAATGAATCACGTGACATCAATCATCATGTTGAATTGAGGCTTCTGTGATCCATATCAAGTTATAAGAAAAAAAAATCGGCGCAAATCACATGATAGATCATTTGTCGATGCGTTTCGAACCAACCAGTGTGGTTCATCGTCAAGACAAGTTGAAAAAGCACCCCCGCTTCCTATTTTCTTCTTGAATTTTTGAATTATCTCCTCCCAATCTTCCTTGAAGGGCAAGCCTAAGGAGATTGGGACTCCCAAATATTTGACAGATTTACACCCAAATTGAACTGGGAAATCCAAAGCTGATGTGATTTCCTACTGCGTTGCATTAGAACAGTTCCATCCATAAAGATGAATTTTCCTTTTGTTTACCAATCCTCCCAAAAGCTCTAAGTAAACATCAAGAATTTGTTTGAATCTCTTTGCTATGATTTTTCAATCACCACACAGAAGAATTGTGTCATCGGGGAATTGGGAGTGGTTGATATCTTTGACATTTCTAGCAATGTTAAGACCGGGAAAAAATCCACTTGCTCTAGCTTTTTCTAGATTTTTTCTTAAGCTCTATACCATTAAGATATACAAAAGAGGAGAGAGTGTGGAACCTTGTCCCAAACTTATAGAATCTCTAAAGAAATGAGTTGGTCTACCATTGATCACGGGGGCGATCCAAGGGTATCCATCACAAGATTTTATCCAAAGAATAAATTCCATGTAAAAACCTAATTTCTCCGAAATAAGAAATAGGAAATAATGTCTTACACGGTTGAAATCATTTACCATGTGCAACTTTATTACAAAACTCAGGTCACCCCTGTAACAACATTTGGGATGTCTTCCGCCAGATCAAGTTCTAATGACCAATTATTCAAATACATCCCCTTATTCCCAAAAAAATATGGGCCATTTTTTAAAATAACCTCTTTTTCTTCCTTGAGCTCAGAAAGGAAGGCAAGAAACCATTTCCTACTTTGTAGATTCCTAGGTTTCCTTTCATCTTATATTTCCAATATTTCTCAGCCCAGGACTCCATGGATTTTGGCAATGGCTACATACCTATAAATTTTCCAACTAAGGCTCTGCCTGAGAAAGCCAACATGGAGCGGTAGGAGGAAGGAAGCATCACCACTCACAGAATTCCATCCACCCTTTTCACAAATTTAGAAGGGTTTCCGTTAGTGTTGCTTCTTGGGAAGAGATGCAATTAGGGCCTGAAAGGTCGTCGCATCATCCGGAAGAGGGGGAGAAGCACCCAACGAGAAGATAATGGCAAGAACTCAGAAGGCAGGCAGCTAGGGTTTCTAGGGTTGCAAATGAGAGCGCAAGCTAACTTTTATTATTTCTAACTATATTTATAACAAATTCCCATGAACTTTTTAATGAAGCGTGATTTTGGAAAAGTTCTAAAACACCATACACCCCACCCCATAACTTGTTAACCTATTAAATAGAATAGAGATTGGTAATGTCATTTTAATGTATTATAATCATCATTTGTCAATTGGGGTTATCTCGAGTGGTTAGGAGGAAGGAAATAATTCTCCCCACCCTAGTTCAATTCCTACAAGTGACATGATGGATGTTGACAGTATACATATATTCCTCATGTGAAATATACAACATTGTCCATGAGAAAAAATAATATATATATATATATATATATATATATATATATATATATATATAATCATCATCATTAATAATAATAATTTTTAATTTTTTTGTAAATGATCATATCAATAAGTTTATAAGTTCAATATAAACTAGAAAAAAAAGTATTATAATCATCATCATTATTAATAACATTTTTTAAATTTTTGTAAATGGTAATTTCAATAAGTTTATAAGTTCAATGTAAACTAGTACATATCACCAAGGTATTTGAACCAAGCACTTGTTCGCATAGATGCATTGTGCATGTGGTATATATGTATGTATGTATATATATATATATATATATATATATATATATATATATATATATATATATACCACATCCATGTGGATGTGTAGGGTGAGAATTGTGAGCAGGCTCATCCATTTAAGTTTTCTCCGACAACTGAAAAACCCTAAAAGGGTTCGCAAAGGAGGGAATGTTATTAATCTACTAAACATTTTTGTTGGTAGACATTCATCTTATTTCCACCTTTTTTTGGGTCTCCCATTTCTCCGCTTGGGATTATGTTGGAGGATCTCTTCTATTTGATTAGGTGTTCTTACAGTCTCGGGAAAAATGCCCATTTTTATGGCATGCTAGGGCACTTGAAGGGAAGTTGTTCATAATCCAAAACTTGACAATGCATCTAACCTCCCATTGTAATAAAAAAAAAAATTGCAGGTAACCCCTTTTTCCAAATCCACCTCAACACAATTTTTTGCACATGCAAACTAACCTCCCTTGGCTTTAGCTCTATTTATGTATTTACCTACTCCGTTACCAATGGCTCTGAAGTAGTCATCGCTCCAATATGAAAGAGGGAGTCAAGGGAGCATTACCCACACCAAAACAGAATTTGTGATGTCTTCCGCTAGATCAAATTCTAATGACCAATTATTCAAATACAACCCCCTATTCCCAAAGAAATATGGGCCGTTTATGAAAATAACCTCTTTGTCTTCCTTGAGAAGGAAGGCAAAGAAACCATTTCCAACTGTCTAGATTCCTAAGTTTCCTTTAATCTTAGATTTCCATTTTTTCTTAGCCCAGGACTCCATGGATTTTGGCGATGGCCACATCCCTGTGAATTTTCCAACTAAGGCTTTGTCTAATAAAGCCAGCATGGAGCGGCAGAACGCAGAGGGCATCACCACTCATGGAATTTCATCCACCCTTTTCACAAATTTAGAAGGGTTTCCCTTAGTGTTGCTTCTTGAGAAGAGATGCAATTAGGGCCTGAAAGGTTGTCGCACATCATTCAACAGAGGGAGAGGAGCCCCCTACCAGGAGGCAATGGCAAGAACGCAGAAGGCAGGAAGCTAGGGTTTCTAAGGTTGCAAATGAGAGCGCATGCTAACTTTTATTATTTCTAACTATATATATATATATATATATATATATAACAAATTCCCGTGAAATTTTTAATGAAGCATTATTTTGCAAAATTTATAAAACACCAAACACTCCACCCCATAACTCATTAACCTATAAAAATATAATAGAGATTGGAAATTTCATTTTAATCTATTATAATCATCATTTGTCAATTGGGTTTATCTCGGGTGGTTAGGAGGAAGGAAAGAATTCTCCCCACCCTGGTTCAATTCCTACAAGTGACATGATGGATGTTAACAGTGTTGATAGTATATGTATATTCCTCATGTGAAATATACAACATTGTACATGAGAAAATAAATAAATAAATAAATAAATAAATAAATATATATATATATATATATATATATATATATATATATATAAAATCATCTTCATTACTAATAATATATTTTTTAATTTTTGTAAATGATAATATCAATATGTTTATAACTTCAATATAAACTAGAAAAAAAAATATTATAATCATCATTATTATTAATAACAATTTTTTAATTTTTGTAAATGGTAATTTCAATAAGTTTATAAGTTCAATGTAAATCAGTACATATCACCAAGGTATTTGAACCAAGCACCTGTTCGCATAGAAGCGTTGTGTGTGTATATATATATATATATACTCACATCCATGTGGATGTGTAGGGTGAGAATCGTGAGCAGGCTCATCCGTTTGAGTTTCCTCCGACAACTACAAAACCCTAAAAGGGTTCGCAAAGGATGGAATGTTATTACTCTACTGAACATTTTTGTTGGCAGTCATATTCCTCTTATTTCCACCTTTTTTTGGGTCTTCCATTACTCCGCTTGGGAGTCTGTGGGAGGGTCTCTTCTATTTGATTAGGCATACTTGCAATCTCGGTTGAAATGCCCAAGACTCCATGGATTTTGGTGATGGCCACATCCCTATAAATTTTCCAACTAAGGCTCTACCTGAGAAAGCCATCATGGAGCGGTAGAAGGTAGAGAGCATCACCACTCACGGAATTCCCTCCACCCTTTTCACAAATTTAGAAGGGTTTCCCTTAGTGTTGCTTCTTATGAAGAGATGCAATTAGGGCCTGAAAGGTCGTTGTTTCATCCGAAAGAGGGGGAGGAGCCCCCTCCAGGCAGGCAATGAAAAGAACGTAGAAGGCAGGCAGTTAGGGTTTCCAGGGTTGAAGATGAGAGCGCGAGCTAACTTTTATAATTTCCAACTATATCTATAACAAATTCCCGTGAACTTTTTAATGAAGCATAATTTTGGAAAATTTCTAAAACACCAAACACCCCACCCCATAACTTGTTAACCTATAAAAATAGAATAGATATTGGAAATGTCATTTTAATGTATTATAATCATCATTTGTCAATTGGGGTTATCTCGGGTGGTTAGGAGGAAGGAAAGAATTATCCTCAGGCTGATTTAATTCCTACTAGTGATATGATGGATGTTGATAGTATCTGTACATTCCTCATGTGAAATATACAACATTGTACATGAGAAAAAAGAAAAAGAAATATATATATATATATATATATATATATATATATATATATATATATATATCATCATCATTACTAAGAATATATTTTTTTTTGTAAATAATAATATCAATATGTTTATAAGTTTAATATAAATTAGGAAAAAAAAAGTATTATAATCATCATCATTATTAATAACATTTTTTTAATTTTTGTAAATGGTAATTTCAATAAATTTGTAAGTTCAATGTAAACTAGTACATATCACCAAGGTATTTGAACCAAGCACTTATTCACATAGAAGTGTTATATATATATATATATATATATATATATATATATATATATATATATATATATAACATTTTTTATTATTTTAAATGATACTTTTAGTAAGTTTATTAAGTAAAAAATAATAATAATAATATAATCATCATTATTAATAACATTTTTTTAATTTTGTAAATGGTAATTTCAATAAATTTGTAAGTTCAATGTAAACTAGTACATATCACCAAGGTATTTGAACCAAGCACTTATTCACATAGAAGTGTTATATATATATATATATATATATATATATATATATATATATATATATATAACATTTTTTATTATTTTAAATGATACTTTTAGTAAGTTTATTAAGTAAATAATAATAATAATAATATAATCATCATTATTAATAACATTTTTTTAATTTTTTGTAAATGATATATATCACCAAAGTATTTGAACCAAGCACTTGTTCACATAGAAGTGTTGTACATGTTATATATATATATATATATATATATATATATAGATAACATTGCTTATTATTTTAAATGATACTTTTAGTAAGTTTATTAAGTAAAAAAAATAATAATATTATAATCATCATTATTAATAACATTTTTTTAATTTTTTGTAAATGATTATTTCAATAACTTTATAAGTTCAATGTAAACTAGTACATCTCACCCAAGTATTTGAACCAAAAAATTGTTCACATAGAAGCATTATACATGTGAAAAAGGGAGAAAAAAAGAGTATTATAATCATAATTATTAATAACATTTTTTTAATTTTTGTAAATTATAATCTCAATAAGTTTATAAGTTTAATACAAACAAGAAAAAACAAAGTATTATAATCATCATCGTTATTAATAACATTTTTTTAATTTTCGTAAATGATAATTTCAGTGAGTTTATAAGTTCAATGGAAATTAGTACATCTCTCTCGGGTATTTGAACCAAGTATTTGTTCACAGAGAATTACAAAAATAGCCAGGTTCATTAATAATTGCACCAAGAGGCGCTCTACAGCTGAGTATAAGGAAGATGTGTAGGTGTAATGTAAGTAAGTAAGTGTGTCAACATCTCCCCTCCCAGTATAGGAGAGATGTGTAGGTGTAATGTTAGTAAGTATTTCAAAATATAATGTAAAATATGAAATGTAATTTAAAATGTAAAATGTAAAATGTAATATAAAATGTAAAATGTAAGGCATAGAGCTACCAATTTTATCAGAAGAAATTGGTTTGTCTATAATGTAAGTTAACATACTATTGTTTCTTTAAAATGTTATTTCTTTGTATGTTATTCTTGGTATAAAAATCAATAATATTGATTTTATTATTATTGCAATATATTATAATAATAATCATCTCAGTTATAAGTAATATTATATTAGAACTTACATATATGATTGATACACAAAGTGACAATTCTTGATCATATGGATGGAGGGAGAGAGAAAGTGAGATGGAGAGGGAGAGAGAGTGAGATGGAGGGGGAGAGAGGGAGAGAGAGAGAAGGAGAGAGGGAGGGAGATAGTTACAAAGCTAAAGAGCATAGAGAGAGGGGGGGAGAGAAAGGGAGATAGAGACAAAGCTAGAGGGAAGCGAGAAAGAGGGGGGGAGATGGGAAGGAAAAGAGACAGGAGAGGAGAAAGAGAAGGAGATAGGGAAGGAGAGAGAGATGGATTTGGAGAGGGGGGGGGGACAAATACATAGAGAGATAGAGGTGGAGAGATAGAAGGAGTGACAAGGGATAGATTGAGAGAGAGTGAGGGAGAGAGGAGATAAGGAGAGAAGAGAGAGAGAAGGACAAGAGAGGGAGAGGAAGAGAAGGGGACACAAAGATGTAAGGGGGAAAGATAATAAGAGAGACAAGGAGAGAGGGAGGGATATAGTGATAGAGTTTGAGGGTGAAAAGAGATAGAGAGATGGGGGGAAGACAAAGAGAGGAAGGGGGAGAGAGAGTAGGAGAGAGCAAGGGAGAGAGGTATGGAATTGGATTGGGAGAGAGAGGGAGGGAAGAGAGGGAGAAGGAGAGAGAGAGGGAGATAATGTGAAGAGAGAGAGGGGGGGGGAGGGAGAGATAGATACATATGGAGAGAGAGTTTGTATGTTTTGGGGGTGAGATAGAGATACAAAGAAGGAAAGATAGAGGGAGATAGAGATATAGATAGACGGGGGAGAAAGTGAATAAGAGAGAGATAAAGAGAGGGAGGGAGTGAGAGATAGATATGGAGACAGAGTGTGTGTTTGTTTGTGGGGGTGAGATAAAGATACAAAGAAGGAGAGTTGAAGGGAGATATAGATATAGATGGTAGGGGGAGAGAGAGGGAAGAGAGAGAATAAGGGAGTGAGGGAGAGGCAAACATAGTGAGAGAGAGTGGGGGAGAGAGAGAGATGGGGAGAGAGGGATATGGAGAGAGAGAAGGAGAGAGGGAAGGATATAGACACATAGATGGAGAGGGGAGAGAGAGGAAAGAATAAAGAGACACATAGAGACAAATAAAGATATTATGTAGTATTATATAATATTGAACATTATTAATCATAGAGGAAGAGCAAGTAAGGTTTTTACAAAAGGTAAAAGAAGTTAGAATTAGAAAGCCGTGAATATTTTGGTTTTTCACTAAAATAGATGCATTGATTTTAGTGTAGATGTTGATTCCTAATCCTATTTGATTGATTGCACTGCATGCATTGATTTCAATGTAGTTTTTGATTTCTAATCCTATTTGATGCTTTCACTAAATGCATTGATTTCAATGTAGATGTTTATTTCTAACCCTAATTGATTGCTTGCACTAGATGCATTGATTTCAGTGTAGATGTTGATTTCTAATCCTATTTTATTGTTTGCATTAGATCTTGAAAGAAATTATTTATAAGTTGAATTTTTTTGTTGTGAGATGCACTTTCCTACTGCAATAAATTATGACCAAAAACATTATGATTAGTGTGTACCTTTTATATCAAAATGTTAAAGATATTATTTTCATGAAATATATTCGTCTGTACATTAAAATTTATAAGTTCATGAATTGATTTATTTTGAATTACTTTAACCTCAAATCTAATAGTGTAAATACAAAATTATTATATTGGATTGGGAAATCAAGTCTTTGGTCCACCATTTATCACTCAGAGTAGGGATCAAAATGTGACATAACCCTAACATGAATCTACTAGAATTTGTCAAGGCCCAAGATACTAGAGATGTCTTCACTTTGCATCTACTTAAGAATCCTCTAAGTGGTATGTTCTGAGAATTAAATCTCTCTAATACCCAACCTTCATATTAGTTTTATTAATATGTAGAAGTGTGATTGTGCTTAATGTACTATCTATGGATACGAATTGGCACATTACCACTATCAAACTATTTTTGATCTAAAATATATGCAAGATGAAAGCCTAAAATAGCATAAATAAAATAATGATGGATTCAAGTAGTGCACATAAATCGCAAAAGTAAAAGGGCGGAACTTACAAACAAAATGGTGGATTACACCTACTATTCTAGATGGTCGAAGACTTCCCCAAGCTTATCTCTAGGAAGAGAAAAAATTGGTTTTAATTGATAGATCGAATTGATTTCAGAAGCGAGGTAAACCCCCATTTATATAAGAAGACACTAAAGGAAGTCATACCTTATGGTTAAGATACATGTAATGGGTAATGAGATTCTTATTAACATTAATCAATTTAATTTTATATTTTAGACTTTATTTAATATAAATATGCCTTGTACAATATGGTAATGAGTCTATGTTAAGGGATTGGTATGCCAAACTGACCTTTCATTACAAAGTAATGAGTTTACACATAAATTAGTTAAATTTTGCAAACAATAAAAGTGTGTTTGTTTAGTCACACAATATGCCCTCCTCTTGGAGAATGTTGGATATCATTTGCAACAAAACATGGTTTGAATAGGTTGAAATATAATCCTATAAATCAATTTTGAAATTATGGGACCTTGAATAATATATTCATAAATAGTCTTGATGAAACAAAGGTTACACTTGATGTATAATCAAAGGGTGATATAGGTCTAACGGTGTCTAATATATTTTGTCAAATAGTACTTTTCAAAATACATATGCAAATCTACTTGAAATGAGAATAAATGAAAAAATTGAATCTTTATCACTTTATAATCGATCTCAATGATTTCATCGTTCTCCTTATTCTAGCAATGCATTAGTCCTCCATCTCTATCCAACAGCTTTTTCTTCTTCTTCCTTTTGCATCTTTTTCCAACATTATCTTTCTTTGCATTTTATCTCCATTCTCTTAGTACCTTTTTTATGCTTTTTATTATGAGTTATGCTTATATTTTCATTGAATTCTTGACATTTTGGTATATTATTCTCTTGATTAACTTCTTAGAATCATATTCTAGATCACCTTCACACGGTGTCGATAAGCTCCTTGACTCCATTTGCCAAAAATTAAGTTGCAATGTTCAAGCTTTCATTTCTATTGTTGTGCTCCCTGAGTTGTCCTTGCCACCCTTGTTGTTGTCACTACACCCTTCATCGTCTTAATAGGCTTCCTTTGGAAGGCCCACCATCACAATTGTTCATTTCCACTTCCAATTTTGACCCAAAAAAAAGACAAAATAAAATAAAAAGAACATTTTTACGAAATTTAAAAAAATAAATAAATCCATTAAATGCTTATTACAAAGTTGGAATGCAAGACTGCTTCGATGGAAGTTGTAATTCTCTAGACAACCCATGTGGCTAAGCAATTCAAAATTGCTAGGACAAATCCATGTTTTTTCAACACTAATAGTGTTATTCTATGATAAAGGTAAGCTTCCCATGCTCTAGATCCACACCTATTAGAATGTTGGATAATGAGAGTTGAATTTCTAGTTTAGTGTGAGAGGAATTGAAAAAGGACTTACTAGTGTTATGGTGGGAGATGAATATGGAGCACTAACGGTCTCATTCCATGATAAAGGTAAGCGTCCCATCTTGTAGCTCCACGCTTATTGGAATGTCAAATAGTGAGAGTTGAATTGCTAGATTTAGTGTGGTGGGAAGAGAAAAAGGACTCACTAGTGTTATGGTGGGAGATGAAAGTGGAACATGGACATATTGAAAGATTCCCTTTATGTGAAACATCTCAAATGTATAGAATATTGGAAAGAAAGAGGCATGTCTTATGGGAAACACAATAATAATATCAACTAACTCATTGCAAACCCAAGAAGAGACAATAAACTAAAGCTACATTTATGATGGAAACCCTACACAACCAAAATCGTCAAAGTTAGTTACAAGTTGAGTGTGGAACTCTTTAACAAACAGTCAAGGGTATGGTAGAAATCAACTCCATAGCCCACTCAATGGCCAAGTTATCTATTGGTTCTTCTAAGATTAAGGAAGAAGAGACAATCAAGTCACAACAACTAAGTTGTGTAAATGTTGAATGTAAATTAAATTTCTATAATTAATAAAGGGCATCAAGAAAAAAAAACTAACAACCCATGTAGATTCATCAAATAAAAAAAATACCAATCCATATAGATTCATCAAATAAAATGTAGTGTTTTTTTCTAATTTACTTATTGTTGAGAAAAATTATTTAAAAATATGGCAAGTTATGGCAATAATGGCCAAGGTGTTCTTGCTCTCCATTTCCCATGCTTCAATTTATAGAATGTGACACTTCAGATTGCAAAGACTCGGTCATCTCTACACACTAAGTTTTCATGGCAAGAAAAAAAACGAGAATACGCCATGGGCTCAACAAGAGGTTCTGAGAACAAGTTCAATGATTATTTATTAGCAGGGGGGCAGTCCCTTGAGTGTTTGGGGAATACTTGTGTCAACATTTGTGTCAGGGCTGATTTTAGCTCTTGATTCTCTATCATTCGTCCTTCCCTTCTCCAAGCACAAAAGCAAAAAGAAACATGTGAGAGTGTACATGGATGGTTGCTTCAACATTATGCATTACGGCCACTGAAACGCCCTCAAGAAGGCTTTTGCCCTCGGTGATGAATTGGTGGTCATCATCATCAGCAACGATGAGATAATAGACAACAAAGGTTACCCTATCATGTCCCTAGATGAAAGGTAGGCTTCTATTTGCTCTCATTCAAGTTAGAATTTTGGGTTAATTCATTGCAATAGACTGCAAATCTTTGATAAAGTTTCCAGACTTTGGTTTTGATGATAATTGCAAGTTCTTGATTGCAAAGGTACTATAATTAGAGTTTCCACAGCTTTCTTGTGTTTTTGAGAATTAATTCATCACATTTATGTGTCAATTCACTTGTAACGAACAACATGTTTTTAAATATTATAAGCATAGCTTTTGTCAAACATGTCTTGAAACCGACTGGAAGTTCTAGATTACATATGCATTAAAGTTAGGATTTCCATAGCTCTGTGACCTTAAGTTTTGAAGGGAATTTGAAGTTTTTGGATGGATGCAATTAGGATTACTATATCTATGTTGTTTTAGTCAATTTTTATATTCATTTTTTAAGTTTTAGTATATCTATTTAAACTTTTATTTTTATTAAAGGACATCTAGAAATATACTCCAGAAATTTGCAACACAAAATGGAATCAGTGAGCATCAGGTGTTAGGTTTAAATGGTACCTTTTCTGTCAAAATCACCCCAAAGTTGTATTGGCCTAATCAATTTGAAACTCTCATAGTAAGATGTGCAAGGTGGAAGAGGTCTTTGTTTGCATACATATGTGTACTTATACAGTGTCGGGTGGGAGAATTCTCTTTGTACATACATGTGTATTTGTAATGGTAATAAAATAAAATGGCTATGTAAAAAAAAAGGCTAAGCTATAAAAAAAATTAAACTAGAATATATTCCATCAAGGTGCTTAATAAATTTGGGGTTAAAATGGATCCTTCTGCTTGATAGGTTGATGGACTAATTCTGCTTTAAGAAAATACTTAGTTTCAACATTCTACTTGTGTAACTTCTTATAACATTAATTTCAATTGTTGTTGTTGTTGTTGTTTATCATCTTCAGTGAAGTTTTTTAATTATTTTAATCATCTCCTGTGGAGTCTTCTCTGTATAGTTATGTTTATTTTTCTTCTTCATTATAATGGAGTTATTATAGCTTTGTGCAAAAAATCGAGAGGAATAACACCTTAGTCTCGCCAGGAAATCAGTTTTTTTTGAAAATCTTTGGGACATGTAGTCGATATATATAGAACGCCTTGTTCCAATGAATGTGCTCAAGATGTTCACGAATATTTATCTTACAATTTGATAATTCTACAAAAATAAGAATTTGATTTTCAAGTTCGATTCCATAGTGTTTTCCATAGGAATGTTAGAGTGTGTTCTTCTAATCTTGGTGAGTGGTTATGGTAAATCTTGGGATCCTTGCTCCCCCTTCAAATTTATCAATTCATTTTAATATAAAATTATAGTTTGAATTTTAAATATATAAATTTTCAATGAAGGTTTGTTATTTCAAATAATCTCATATATCATGGTCACATATATCATTTCAACTAAATAAAATATATTAAGCTTAAAACTCCTACTTACAAAATAATTGGATGTTTTTTTTAAGCTAGAAGCCAATGCATGTATTCATGTGTTTGGAGCCAAAATTAGTGATATTTCAACATACAGAGTGATTACCTTCTTGCATATTGCTAGCAAATTTATGTGCAATTCAAATATGTAGTTTCGTTCTCCTTTTAATGTAACAGTGCATATGACAAACAATTTTAGAAGAATTCATATATAAAAGCAATGTTTGCATAGCTATATATATTTAAGACAAACAAGTATATAAAAATAGGGATTTAGGTTGATATGTTGTAATTTATGTTTTTCAAATATTCATCATTCTTGCACAATAAACAAAAGCCATGTGGTGGCAATGTGCAAAAAAATAAATAAAATCCACATGGTGGCAATGTGCAAAAAATAAAATAAAAGCCACATGGTGGCAATGTGCAAAAAAATAAACAAAAACTACGTGGTGGCAATGTGCAAAAAAACAAAGGCAATGACATTGCCACCACGTGGCTCTTGTTTGTACTTCAATTTTATATTATAAGTGAAAATAAATTATTGATAAACAAATATGTTATTAACTTTATTTTAATACTAATAAATATAAATTTATTATTTGTGAATTAAGTTTATCTTCAAAGTTATTGATCTTACTTTTAAGGGTGAACTGTTTGGTTATATATGTGTGTGTGTGTGTGTGTGTTGATTATTTCTATAAATAAATAATGGGAAATATTTAATATTTTTATGGATATTTTACCCAATTTAAAAGATATTAGTATAGATTCATCTTAACCATGAATCTAGTAATAGCCGAGAGAGATCAAATCTCTTTCGGTGCAAACTCATTTTATAGCGCAAAACTCAAAAAAATTACACCTCCAAATATTACATTTCTATAGGGACTTGATAGGTCTCTCCCGAGATATATATATATATTCATTTTTGAATGAATAAATGAATTCAGCCCCTTGAAAATCACTTGAATACATGGATTAAAATAACTTGAACATGCAATTCAACAAATATTTGCTCCATTCAAAATTAACCCTTAATAAAAAGGTCAAATTATAAAATAATTATACTTGAAATATTATAGCAATAAGAATTTAGATAGTGTGTCTACAATATACAAATGCACCGGTCCTTTATTATCCATACAAGAACCTATGCTGGATAGAACATGGTGCACCGTGGAAATTTATTTTTATAAAATAAAAAAGCACAATGCGCTAAATAACACAACAAACAGGTGCTTGAATAATCGATAACCGGAAAAAGGCTAACTTTTAAAAATTTTCAGTGCTATATACACCTATAGCACTATTGCCCTTCATGTAGTAAAATGACCTGATGCATACCAAGAAAGAGCATCGCTATAGTTTTTAAATTCCCAAAAAAATGTGGTTATATTTTCCAACAATGCACTGGTGCAGTAAATGTACTAAAACGGTGTCTTTTAAAGAGCACCATTAGGCGGCTTTTAATTTTTTTTAAAGAGCGGTGTTATATTCAAACAAAGAAATGGTGTGGTAGTTGTATTAGAACACCCTGGGGCGTCTTACCAAAAGCACCACTATAGATTTTTTAATTAAAAAAAAAAAACCAGTGCTCTTGGATATCTTTTGTACCAGTGCGGTTATTTTAATGCACTAGACAAGGGTTAAATAAAATAAACTAAAAAACTCCCGACCGTAAATTTCATTTTTACCATCAACATTGTTAGAGAGCTTTGAAACATAGGTGCCACTCCTGCCTCATGCAAGCACCCTGATGTCGGTGTTCTCTTGCTGACCATCCTTTTGTACCGTGCTCACTGCCTGACTTTCCAATTTTTTCAAACTGTGGTAAAATTTGTTTTTCTCTATTACATGTCAACAATGCCTACCCGATGACCAAATTTTCAGGTAATATCTATGTTTCTCTCTAATTTATTTTTTTAGCAAATTATAATTGCGAATTAGCTTAAAATTTCCATTGTTTTCAGAAGAAGAAAAAAATCCCTATGTTCGGCTCAAATCGATAGCGGTGCACCCTGTAAATTCACAGGGTGAACTGCAATGCGATGCTTGAACATAGCGCACCGCTATTATTGTGATGCATTTGATAAATTAAAATGCACCGAGAAAGCTATAAATTGTACGTCAGTGCATTACATCCGGTGTGTTTATATTTACCAAACACACCACCAAAATAATATTTAAAAATATGGCTATAGCTCAGTGCGTTCGATAGCCTGAACGTTTTGTACCAGTGCGAAAAGGTTATACATGCGCACCAATGCATAAGTGTGATGCACCGCGATGAAAAATTAAATTTGTGAACCAACAGTGGTGCATCATACATATGTGTGCACCATTTCCAATGCGATTGTGTTTGACAGCATACCGAAGCTAGTGCATGACTTTGTTTTGGGGGCACCGATGATTTTGTTTTTTAATTGAAAGTTATGTTTCCATATTTCTAAATACATTTTTCATTTAATAAATAAAAAAATTGCATTTTATGTATGAGGATGATGTATTTTATATGTCAATCATGTAGCAAAGATGTCAGCATAGGGAGCAGCAACAGGAGCCGTAGCAAATGGCAAACCCGTACAATATGGTCTGATCATGGGAGCCCAGAGAGAGGGAGAGGGATTTATACCATCACCCTATTATTGTAGCGACTTGAGCACTCTTAAGGAATGTAGGCCTTCTCAAGTACTATGAAGAGGCTACATCCCTGAAGGCGCACTCGGTCTTATTGGCACATCTTTGCCTTCACCAGCTGTAAAGAGATAATAAATATCTATTAGATAAAATGCTTAGAGAACACCTACTTGTTATCCTACAATACACACTCCAGGTGTCTTACCTAGATCTCAGAGATCTTTGTTACAAACTGCCATGGCGCCATGGATTTCAGAATTGAAATTGTGAAAAGTTTAAACTTTGTTAAACATTATCGATTCAAATGGTAAAATAAGAGTGAAATGAAAAGGCAGTGGTACTAAGAAAAGATATCAGATTAGGGTTTCATGTGTCTTATTAGTCGCACACCAAACAACATGAAAACTTGCAGATGTGCCTTTCACACCACTGTCGTATCGTACAGTTGATGTCCTTCAAACTGGCGACATGATGTATATGGCTTAGGCTCGTGACTTTCAATGACATGATGTATATGGCTTGGGCTCGTGACCTTCAATGATCATTTTGGGCAAGATAGATTTTAATAATATATCACACGCAACACCTTATTATGTGACCTTATCACTTATTATTACCAAACTTTTTTATGTAATATATTCTTTTAGCATTGTGATAATAATCATCATATTTAGTGAAAAATATTTTTTTTTAAAATCAAAACCCAAAAGATTCGATTACACTTTTTCTAAATATTCAAATCAATTTAAATTCAATTTCAACTTGGAATCCTTGAATAATATTATTGTGACATCAACAGTGCCCTCCAAATTTGAAAAGGTTGTTGAATATTATTGTCAAGCCACGACAGCGTCCTCCACAAACCAAATAAATTTCATAAGCAGCCTCGCATGCCATTGGCAAGGGTTTTTGGTGTTAATTATTTTGGCATGTCTGATTTGCAGTAATTAATTAAATAATGTGGTTGCAGTTTTTAATCCCTTATGTTAAGAGCTTATGTTCTCGTTTTTGTTGAGAGCTTATGTTAATTAGAACATTATAGTGTGCTAAATCTGTTAAAGTTTTTAAGGTTGAGAGCTTATGTTAATTAGAACACTATAGTATGCTAAATTTGTTAAAATTTTTAAGATTTGGTATCTTACAGTGGTATCAGAGATGTACATCCTACCAACCTAAAAGTGTTTTTATTACAAATCACGGGACAAGAGAAACTAGTATTCAATGATTCTCGGTAATCACCCTAGCTAGTAACTCAGTGGTTTTCTATGACTACCCTAATTGGATAAATAATTTTCTTTCCAAGATATTTATTGTTATTTGCATGTAATCTCAAATTATTCTCAAGGCACCAAAAGAAAGGTCGGCTCCTGAAAGCTTGAATTTAGGCCATAAAACCCTATCAAATCGAGACTTACTTCCAACAAAAGATATAGTCATATGGGCGGCATCTTTTCAGTGCTTCAATAGGATGACACTTAGTTTAATTGTTTCAGGTCATGTCCTTGCGGCGGGTATTCACCATTGCATTCGAAATATGGGTAGTAAACCCAAATATCATAAAATTAGGGAACTGTCGAGGAGCCAAAATCTATCAGGTCATAGCCATTCCTACAACGGTCAACCGACCATACGTTTGTGTACATCATTTGACTTGACCATCGAATACTTCTAAGGCGCGTAGTTTAATGAGGCGGAGTAGTTGCCTGGAATGTTATGAAAAATCCAGTCATATTTAGAGAAAATCTGGAAGGATTTTTGTAAATCCAAGTTATAGTTGTTAAACTTCAAAATTTTAGATGTCTTGGATGTTTATGATGGTGTTGAATCTATTTCTTCCATCAAAAACAAGATTCAAGCACTGCTTCTATAAGATTTTTTGAAATTTTTTTGCCCAAACCCCAGCCATTTCCTCAGCCAAGGTGTCGATATTGGTTTGATCTCAAGAGTGGTGGGCGTGGAGATTGACATTGAGAGCCAACATCCGGAACAAGACATCACAGTGGAAGAACAGAGTGAACATGGAATACCTCCTGTGAGTCATGGATCAGAGGTTGGAGGCCTCCTGTGAGTCATAGATGAAGGACGAAGGTCGCAGACATCGTGATCGTGGGCTGTAGGTTATGAACACGTCGTCAGGTAGAGAGCAGTGGGCCGAAGGTTATGGGTACATCCGTCGACCAAGAGCAAGGTTGTGATATCATGATTTTAAAAATGCACCCAAAACCCAATTCGGTTCAATTCATCAAGGGATTTCTTATTTTTTCAAAAGAATCAAGGGCTTTCTTAGATGGGAGTGGCACTTTGAATAGGGATATATTAAAAAATTGTTGTTAGTGGTATCATTGCATACGAGATCTAGATCAAAAGTTTATTATTGTTGGAGAATATTGCTATTACAGACATTTATTTGCCAAAAATCATTAATCGTGGGATAACAATTTGTTATTATTTATACAAAGATTTATTATCTCTACTCAAAGGATGTAAATCACTTTTATTGAAGAAAGCTAAGGAGAGAGAAGGAAGACCGAGTGTTGAAATTCATTGATGCCAAGCCATAATGTCATCACTTTACTTTTGGAAATGCCTCAGGAATCAACATAGTAATAAAGCATTTGATCCTCTGGGCTGCAATACTTCGGTGGATAAAAAATGGCAACAAATTCCAAATTAGAAGCCAGAACAGGACAACAGTTCTTTCTCTCAGAAGATCCATGCTATCCTTCAACAGTCAAAGGATATCTGGAAGGAAGATGTAAGAAGCAAGTGTCTCTTTGAACTTGGATCCAAAATGCGGAGAACAAAGTCAAAATATGGCCTCCTAATGTTGGACATATCATACATAGTTGTATGTCTCACAGGGCAATCAGATTGGAAAGGGTTAAGTTGGGCCTTGAATCCATCCATGCTTATTTTGATACAACCTAGGTTCTTGGACTATTCTCGTGAAACGGTTAAACTCACAGTCGTCGCTTGTCTCAGTAAAATCTTAACCTTAACAGCACATCTACTAGCCGATAATAATGACATCACGAGGAGGATTTTTCAAGTAATGTTAGGAGCCCTCCAAGGATTGGAAAATATCAACCTTCTTAATTTCTTTTAGAGGTGCAAAATTTTAGAATGCACGGAAAAATCCAGATTTGGTATACTTATGTTGGATCTATAATGTGATGACTTAATCCTTCATATGCTCCAACGCTTTTGCGCCAGCATTACAACATCTCATCCAAAATTTGTCAAAACAGACATGCAAATTATCATGTACATAATCTTAGGAGAAGATAAGGCCATTTGCAAACAATTGAGGTCCAAATTCTTGGCCATTTGGAGGAAGGAGCTAATTGTATCACTTATTCCCAATGAATTAGTTGAGGGGTTGGTCAAACAGAACATCAAACTACTTAAAAGGAAGATGACCAAGGAGGAACTAATAAGGATTTGTGGGGACAACAAGAATGAACTAAGAAGGAAAAGTCTATGCTTTGTATGCAAGGGATCTTGGGCACTTAACCATTCATGTCCATGTGATAGGTAGGAAATAAGGATGAAACCAAAGGAAATTCCTTCAGACCATGAGGATCCATCTGAAGGATCCGAGTAGTCAAGTGCATATGGTGAGCAGCATCAAAATGTTGTTCAGAGAGACATGTAGGACAAGTCGATGATAATCAGCCACCTTGAAAAAGCATGTGGGAAAAGGAGGGAGGTAATCCTTCCTAACAATATGGTAGACTCTTATCTCCAAGAGGACATCCTTGAACAGTATGAGCAACCAAGTGTAAATAAGAGTTCATCGATGCATCCATGTTTGACAACCAAGGGGGATGGACAACAAATTGTCCCCACGGGTGGAGAAGGCCATGAAGAAGACATTCAAAGAGACTTAAAAATGAGGAGCTAGTGATTGTAAACCAGTATGATGAACATGATCATAAGGAGCAATATGAAAAATATAGTATGCAGGATGAGCCGTTTCTGGAGAATCGGTCAAAGGTTCAAGCTATGATAGTTGAGCATCCTGTGCAGAGAGATACAAAACAATTTAGCAGGGCACCAAAATTTCCAATAGAGGACTTTCGGGAAAAGATCATGCATTTCAAGATAGATCTTATGATGTTGAAGCAAAGAGTTTGGACAGTCTGAGACAATTTCTTACAGGAGAATAGAAAATTTGAGGAGAACAGTTCCATCCATAAAGATGAATTTTCCTTTTGTTTTCCAATCCTCCCAAAAGCTCTAAGTAAACATCAAGAATATGTTTGAATCTCTTTTCTATGATTTTTGAAGCACCACACAAAAGAATAGTGTCATCAGGGAATTGGGAGTGGTTGATATCTTTGACATTTCTAGCAACGTTAAGACCTGGCAGTAATCCACCTGCTCTTGTTTTTTATAGATTTTTTCTTAAGCTCTGTACCATCAAGATATACAAAAGAGGAGAGAGTGGTAAACCTTGTCCCATACCTATAGAATATCTAAATAAATTAGTTGGTCTACCATTGATCACGGGGGCGATCCAAAGGGATCCAACACAATATTTTATCCAGAGAATAAATTGCATGCAAAAACGTATTTTCTCCAAAATAAGAAATAGGAAATAATGTCATACATTGTCAAAAACATTTTCCATGTCCATCTTTATTACAAAACCCAGGTCACCCCTCTCTTTGTTTGAATTTGGACCAAAATAATATTATCCAATATATGCTTGTACTGAAGGAAACCACCTTGATTTTCAAAGATCAACCTCAGCAACATTTTCTTAAGTTGTTTGCAATGAATTTTGTTAAAATCTTATACGAGGCATTTCATAATGAGATGGGACAAAACCTTGTGGAGCTTATAGCATTAGACTATTTAAAAATTACATCAAATAAAGTTGAATTAATTCCCCCCTCCAACCGTTCCCTTAAACTTTGACCACTTAAGCGCTCTAATCATATTTTTTTAATCATCATCCAAGGGGCTCGATAGATTCAACTAATAGGAAAACAATTAGGGATTGGATATTTTCGAGATCCATAGACTAGATTGCTTCATTCACTTCTTCTTTCGCAATTTCATGCCATGAGATGATGATTCTCCTCATTTGAAATCTCCAAAATAAATGAGGACAAAACTTCCTCAACCTTGCAAAGGTCCAATTATCTATCTAAGTAATACAAGGATTGGAAATGCTCGAAGGCTTCAACTTTTATTTTTGAAAATGATGAGATTGTTTCCTTGCCCTATGGAGTTGTCTCCTTCGTCCTATTCATTATTTCCCTTGCTTTGGTCTACTTCTGAAAAATGGTGTGTTTTAGTCCCCTTCCTTTAGCCATATACTTCTGGATTTAAGCCTTTAAAATTTCTCCTCCTTCTGATATTCATGGAAGATCTTCTTATTTAAACTCTTCTCTCTTTCTAAATTCCATATTTCTACTACATTATTTTCCATGGTGGATAAATGTTGTTCCAATTCTTTAAGTAAATTGTTTCTCCTTTTTCTTGACTTAACATAAAATTCTTTTGCCCATGTTCTAAGCGCTTGACTAAAAGACTTTATCTTCGACTCCGAAAAAATTGTAGGGAAACCTTGAATTTGAATATTCCAATCATGATTTATGATGTTCAAGCTGCCATCCAGAAGATTATACATTTTAAAATGCTACAGACCATGTGAAGTATGAAGGTTGAGCTTTAGAGATATAAAGTTGATAATGGAAAACTCATCCGGACACAGGAACAACAACATTAATGAAACGCAATCTTACTACAGGACATAGGAGAGAATAAATCTCAGAAGCAGTCAAGTAGACCTATAGCAATGCAGAGAAGAGGTAATCCTCAGCCCTTTCAACCATCTAGGGTTAAACCAAAAAGGGATAGGGCCCAAGTCATCCATTGCCTCCATTACTAATGATATTGGTCAATGGTTTGACTCACTCAGAGCCAGAATGGAGAAGAAGGGATTCAAACCTTTGAGAATCCATGATATGTGAATTAAAAGTTAGTCAAGACAATTCGTTATATGACCGGAACCACTTCTCTTGTTTGACCAAGTAAACTTCCCTTTTCTTGGCTTGACATCAATCATATCCCATTCTACTAAGAGATCTTCCATCCTTTCTCTGAATGGTTCACACACAAAATTTCCACCATGTTCCTCTAATGTGAATATAGTAGTGTTGAAGTCACCTCCAGCAATGGAGCTCTAATTCCATTGGTAATTCTTTAATGCAATAATCTTGTCCCAGAATTCTAGCTTTTCCCCATATAGGGACGGAGCGTAGACATTCACTACCTTGATCCTTTCCTTGGAGTTGTTTCTTTCCAAAATAAGAGCAATTCAATTCGCATTTTTAACACATTTAATTAAATAGAATTGAATTTTGTTCCAAAAAATACCTAGATCTCTGAATGCTCCCCAAGAGATCTGCCCAACTCCATCACCTTCTTTGTAAAAAAAATGTGTTCATTAATTCTTCTTCTAACTTGGTCTCCTGGATAAAAATAATAGAGGGATTCTCCTCTTTGATTAGATCCTTAACCAAGAAGCATTTTGAGGGTCCTCCCAAACCCCTTATATTCCATGAAAGAAGCTTCATCATTTCTTAGGAAGTGAATGATATTAGAACCTCCTTCCATTGTCCCTAATGTGCCCTTGTTTCACAAAGACTTTAGCAAATACAAGATTTACGGGTGTTTCCCTAATTTTTCATTGTACTCTGCTTCATTTTCCCTAATCTACTTTTTGGAATGCCTCCTCCTTTTCTTGGCAGTTCTCTTGGACTCCTGGCCACTTGCTTCATCATGCCCGCCAATTGTCAAAGTCATATTTCTCATTATTATTTTCCTGGAACCTCCCTAAGAAACATCTACTCCTCTAAGAGGGATTTCCCCTTACTCCAGTGGACAACTTCCTTATCTCCTCATGGATGTGTAGGGTGAGAATTGTGAGCAGGATCATCCAACTGAGTTTCCTCCAACAATTGCAAAACCCTAAAAGGGTTCGCAAAGGAGGGAATTTTATTACTCTACTAAACATTTTTCTTGGCAATCATAATCCTCTTATTTCCACCTTTTTTCTGGGTCTGCTATTGCTCTGCTTAGGATTCTGTTGGAGGCTCTCTTATATTTGATTAGGTGTTCTTGTAGTCTCATGAGATATTCCAATTTTCATGGCATGCTAGGGCACTTGAAGGGAAGTTTTTCATAATCCGAAGTTTGACAGTGCTTCTAACCTCCCATTATAAGAAAAAATTCTACAGGTAAACCCTTTCTCCAAATCCACCTCAACACATTTTTTTACACATGCAAACTAACCTCCCTTAGGCTTGGATCTATTTATGTATTTACCTACTCGATTACCAATGGCTCTGAATTAGTTATCACTCCAACAGGAAAGAGGGAGTCAAGGGAGCTTTACCCACACCAGAACAACATTTGGGATGTCTTCCGCCAGATAAAATTCTAATGGCCGATTATTCAAATATGTCCCCTTATTCCCAAAGAAATATGGTCCATTTCTAAAAATAACCTCTTTGTATTCCTTGAGCTCAAAAAGGGAAGGCAAAGAAACCTTTTCCAACTATGCAGATTCCTAGGTTTCCTCTCATCTTAGATTTCCAATTTTTCTTAGCCCAGGACTCCATGGATTTTGGCGATGGCCACATTCCTATAAATTTTCCAACTAAGGCTCTACCTCAGAAAGCTAGCATGGAGCAGCATAAGGCAAATGGCATCACCAATCAAGGAATTCCATCCACCCTTTTCACAAATTTACAAGGGTTGCCCTTAGTGTTGCTTCTTGGGAAGAGATGTAATTAGAGCCTAAAAGGTCGTTGCATCATCTCGCAGAGGGCATCACCAATCAAGGAATTCCATCTACCCTTTTCACAAATTTACAAGAGTTTCCCTTAGTTTTGCTTCTTGGGAAGAGATGTAATTAGGACCTAAAAGGTTGTCGCATCATCTAGCAGAGGGGGAGGAACCCCCTCAGGACAGGCAATGGCAAGAATGTGGAAGGTAGGCAACTAAGGTTTCTAGGGTTGCAAATGAGAGCACAAGCAAACTTTTATTATTTCTAACTATATATATAACAAATTCCCATGAACTTTTTAATAAAGCATGATTTTGGAAAAGTTCTAAAACACCATACACCCCACCCCATAACTTGTTAACCTATAAAATTAGAATAGAGATTGGAAATTTAATTTTAATGTATTATAATCATCATTTGTCAATTGGGTTATCTCGGGTGGTTAGGAGGAAGAAAATAATAATCCTCACCCTGGTTTAATTCCTACAAGTGACATGATGGATGTTGACAATGTTGACAGTATACATATATTCCTCATGTGAAATATATAACATTGTAATTATTAATAATATTTTTTTCATTTTTGTAAATGATAATATCAATAAGAGTATAAGTTCAGTATAAACTAGAAAAAAAAGTATTATAATCACCATCATTATTAATAACATTTTTTAAATTTTTGTAAATGGTAATTTCAATAAGTTTATAAGTTCAATGTAAACTAGTACATATCACCAAGGCATTTGAACCGAGAACTTGTTCGTATAGAAGTGTTGTACATGTGGCATACATATAGATACATACATACATACATATATATCTATATATATATATAGATATATATGTATGTATGTATGTATCTATATGTATGCCACATGTACAACACTTCTATACGAACAAGTTCTCGGTTCAAATGCCTTATATATATTCCACATCCTTGTGGATGCATAGGGTGAGAATTGTTAGCAAGCTTATCCATTTGAGTTTCCTCTCACAAATGCAAAACCCTAAAAGGGTTCGCAGAGGAGGGAATTTTATTACTCTATTGAACATTTTTGTTGGCAGTCATATTCCTCTTATTTCCACCTTTTTCTTGGGTATGCCATTGCTCCGCTTGGGAGTTTGTTGGAGGCTCTCTTCTATTTGATTAGGCGTTCTTGCAGTCTCAGGTGAAATGCCCATTTTCATGGCATGCTAGGGATCTAGAAGGAAATTTGTTTATAATCCAAAGTTTGACAAGGCCTCTAACCTCCCATTGTAATAAAATTTTCTGTAGGTAACCCCTTTCTCCAAATCTACCTCAACACAAATTTTTTCACATGGAAAATAACCTCCCTTGGGCTTAGCTCTATTTATGTATTTATCTACTCCATTACCAATGGCTCTGAGGAAGTTATTGTTCCAACAGGAAATAGGGAGTCGAGGGAGATTTACCCACACCATAACAACATTTGGGATGTCTTCTGCTAGACCAAATTCTAATGACCAATTATTCAAATACATCCCCCTATTCCCAAAGAAATATGGGCCATTTCTGAAAATAACCTCTTTGTCTTCCTTGAGCTCAGAAAGGAAGGCAAAGAAACCATTTGCAAATGTGTAGATTCCTAGGTTTCGTTTCATCTTAGATTCCCAATTTTTCTCATCCCAAGACTCCATGGATTTTGGCGATGGCCACATCCCTATAAATTTTCCAACTAAGGCTATGTCTGAGAAAGCCAGCATGGAGCAGTAGAAGGCAGAGGGCATCACCACTCATGGAATTCCATCCACCCTTTTCACAAATTTAGAAGGTTTCCCTTAGTGTTGCTTCTTGGGAAGAGATGCAATTAGGGCCTGAAAGGTTGCCGCCTCATCCGGCAGAGGGGGAGGAGCCCCCTCTAGGTAGGCAATGGCAAGAACGAGCGTGAAAGGAAGCTAGGTTTTCTAGGGTTACAGATGAGAGCACAAGCTAACTTTTATTATTTCTAGCTATAGATATAACAAATTCTCATGAACTTTTTAATGAAGCGTGATTTTGGAAAAGTTATAAAACACCAAACACCCCACCCCATAACTTGTTAACCTATAAAAATAGAATAGAGATTGGAAATGTCATTTTAATGTATTATAATCATCATTTGTCAATTAGGGTTATCTCAGGTGGTTAGGAGGAAGGAAAGAATTCTCCCCACTCTAGTTCAATTCCTACAAGTGACATGATGGATGTTAACAGTGTTGACACTATACGTATATTCCTTATGTGAAATATACAACATTATACGTGAGAATATATATATATATATATATATATATATATCATCATCATTACTAATAATTTTTTTTATTTTTGTAAATGATAATATCAATAAGTTTATAAGTTCAATATAAACTAGGAAAAAAGTATTATAATCATCATCATTATTAATAACATTTTTTTAATTTTTGTAAATGGTAATTTCAATAAGTTTACAAGTTCAATGTAAACTAGTACGTATCAACAATGTATTTGAACCAAGCACATGTTTGCATATAAGCGTGTACATTTGGTATATATATGTATATAGATATATATATATATATATATATAGATATATATATATATATATATATATATATAGATATATATATATATATATATATATATATATATATATATATATATATATATATATATATATATATATATATATAGATATATATATATATATATATATATATGTATATATATATAGATATATATATATATATACACACCACATCCATGTGGATGCATAGGGTGAGAATTGTGAGCAGGCTCATCCATTTGAGTTTCCTATGACAACTGCAAAACCCTAAAAGGGTTCGCAGAGGAGGGAATGTTATTACTCTACTGAACATTTTTGTTGGCATTCATATTCCTTGTATTTCCACCTTTTTTCTGGGTCTTCCATTGCTCCGCTTGGGAGCCTGTTGGAGGCTCTCTTCTATTTGATTAGGCATTCTTGCATTCTCGAGTGAAATTCCCATTTTCATGGCATGCTAGGGCACTTGAATGGAATTTGTTCATAATCCAAAGTTTGATAATGTTTCTAACCTTCCATTGTAATGAAAAAAATTTGCAGGTAACCCCTTTGTCCAAATCCACCTCACATAATTTTTTTCACATGAAAACCAACCTCCCTTGGCCTTGGATCTATTTATGTATTTAACTATACCATTACCAATGGCTCTGAAGTAGTTATCGCTCCAACGGGAAAGAGGGAGTCGAGGGAGATTTACCCACGCCAGTACAACATTTTTGATGTCTTCCGCCAGATCAAATTCTAATGACCAATTATATAAATGCATCCCCCTATTTCCAAAGAAATAAGGGCCATTTCTAAAAGTAACCTCTTTCTCTTCGTTGAGCTCAAAGAGGAAGTCAAAGAAACCATTTCCAACTGTGTAGATTCCTAGGTTTCCTTTGATATTAGATTTCCATTTTTCTCAGCCTAGGACTCCATGAATTTTGGTGATGGCCACTTCCCTGTAAATTTTCCAACTAAGGCTTTGTCTGACAAAGCCAACATAGAGCAGTCAAAGGCAGAGGGCATCACCACTCATGGAATTCCCTCCACCCTTTTCACAAATTTAGAAGGGTTTCCCTTAGTGTTTCTTCTTCAGAAGAGATGCAATTAGGGCCTGAACGGTCATCGCATCATCCGACAGATGGTTAGGATCCCCCTCAGGGCAGGCAATGGAAAGAACGCAGAACGCAGGAAGCTATGGTTTCTAGGTTGTAGATGAGAGCGCAAGCTAACTTTTTTTATTTCTAACTATATATATAACAAATTCTCGTTTACTTTTTAATGAAGCATGATTTTGGAAAACTTCTAAAACATCCCAACCCATAACTTGATAACCTATAAAAATAGAATAGAGATTGGAAATGTCATTTTAATGTATTATAATCATCATTTTTCAATTGGGGTTATCTCGGGTGGTTAGGAGAAAGGAAAGAATTCTCCCCACCTTGGTTCAATTCCTACAAGTGACATGATGGATGTTGACAGTGTACAGTATATGTATATTCCTCATGTGAAATATACAACATTGTAGTTATTAATATTTTTTTTTTTTAGTAAATGATAATATCAATAAGTTTATAAGTTCAATAGAAACTAGAAAAAAAGTATTATAATCATCATCATTATTAATAACATTTTTTTAATTTTTGTAAATGGTAATTTCAATAAGTTCATAAGTTCAATGTAAACCAGTACATATCACCAAGGTATTTCAACCAAACACTTGTTCGCATAGAAGCGTTATATATATATATATATATATATATATATATATATATATATATATATATATATATATATATATATATATATATATATATATATAATATTTTTTTGTTTTTTTTAAATAATAATTTCAGCAAGTTTATAAGTTCAATGTAAACTATACAAAAAAAATGGTATTATAATCGTCATCATTATTAATAACTTTTTTAAAATTTTTGTAAATGATTACTTCAATAAGTTTATAAGTTCAATGTAAACTAGTACATCTCACCCAAGTATTTGAACCAAGCACTTGTTCACATAGAAGCATTGTACATGTGAAAAAGGAAAAAAAAAAGGTATTATAATCATCATCATTATGAAAAAAAAAAAAAACAAAATTGTAAATGATAATTTCACTAAGTTTATAAGTTTAATACAAACTAGAAAATAATTATTATAATCATCATCATTATTAATAACATTTCTTTTGTAAATGATAATTTCAATAAGTTTATAAGTTCAATGTAAATTAGTACATCTCACCTAGGTATTTGAAACAAGTATTTGTTCACATAGAATTATGAAAATGGCTTGGAGCATTAATAACTGTTCCAAGAGGTGCTCTACAGCCAATTATAAGGGGTATGTGTAGGCGTAATGTAAGTAAGTAAGTGTGTCAACATATTCCCTTCCAGTATAGGAGAGATGTGTAGGTGTAATGTAAGTAAGTATGTCAAAATATAATGCAAAATGTAACGTAATGTAAAATACGAAATGTAATGAAAAATGTAAAATGTATCGAATGTAAATTGTAAATTGTAATGTAATGTAAAATATAAGGCACATAGCTACTAATCTGATCATAATAAATTGGTTTGTCTATAATGTAAAGTTAACATACTATTGTTAATTTAACATATTATTTCTTTGTATATTATTCTTGGTATAATAATCAATAATATTGGTTTTATTTTATTCTATTATATTGTAATAATAATCATCTCAATTATAAGTATTATTATTTTAGAACTTACATATATTATTGATTACACAAAGTGACAATTCTTGATCATATGGATGGAGGGAGAGAGAAAGTAAGATGGAGAGGGGGGAGAGTGAGATAGACGAGGGAAAGAGGGAGAGAGGAGATAAGGATGGAAGAGAGGGAGAAGGACAGGAGAGGCAGAGGATGAGAAGGGGACACAAATATGGAGGGGGGAGAGAAGAGAAGAGAGAGAGGGAGAGAGATAGTGACAGAGTTAGAGGGTTAAGAGAGAGAGAGAGAGAGAGAGAGATGGGGGAAGACAAAGAGAAAGGGAGAGAGAGGAAGGAAGAGAGAGAAGGAGAGAGGGAAGGGGAGAGGGATGGAGTTGGAGTGGGAGAGAGAGGGAGGGAAGAAGAAATACATAGAAAGAGAAAGGTAGAGAGAGAGAGAGGGAGATAATGGGAAGAGAGAGAGAGGGATAATGGGAAGAGAGAGAGAGAGAGGGATGGAGGGAGAGATATATAGATAGATATGGAGAGAGAGGGTGTATGTTCGGTGGGTGAGATAGAGATACAAATAAGAATAGGTAGAGGGAGATAGATATGTAGATGAAGGGGGGAGAAAGGGAATAAGAGAGAGAGAAAGAGAGAGTGGGAGGGATGGAGGGAGATATAGATATGGAAAGAGAGTGTGTGTTTTTTTGTGGGGGTTATATAGAGTGGCAAAGAAGGATATTTGTAGGGAGATATAGATATAGATGGCAAGAGGAGAGAAAGGGAAGAGAGAGACAGAGAGAGTGAGGGAGAGGTGAACACAGTGAGAGAGAGTGAGGAAGAGGCGAACACAGTGATAGAAGGTGGGGGAGAGAGAGACAGATGGGAGAGAGAGGGAGATGGAGAGAGGGAAGGAGATAGAAACATCAATGGAGTGGGGAGAGGTAGGGAAGAATAAAGAGACATATAGACAACTAATGATATTATGTAGTATTTTATAATATTGAACATTATTAACCATAGAGGGACAGGAAGTAATGCTTTTACAAAAGGTAAAAGAAGTTAGATTTAGAAAGCCATGAATATTTTGGTTTTTCATTGAAATAGATGCATTGATTTTAGTTTAGATGTTGATTCCTAATCCTATTTGATTGATTGCATTGCATGCATTGATTACAATGTAGTTGTTGATTTCTAATCCTATTTGATTGCTTTCACTAAATGCATCGATTTCAGTGTAGATGTTTATTCCTAATCCTTTTTGATTGCTTGCACTAGATACATTAATTTTAGTGTAGATGTTGATTTCTAATCCTATTTGATTGTTTGCATTAGATGCATTGATTTCAGTGTAGATGTTGATTTCTAATCCTTTTTTATTGCTTGCAATAGATGCATTGAATTCATTGTAGATGTTTATTTCTGATTTGATGTAACTAGATGTATGATGTAAATTAATTTCAAAGTAATTATATAAATATTGTGCATTGATTTCAATTTAAGCACTAAAAAAGTATTGACGATGTGCCTTGATTTCTAAGTTACATTAATTCCATAAATAAAATACTTGATTTTTCATCTTAAATCAAATGTTCACTTACCTAAAATGTTTGCTTCTTGAAACGGTAAAAAAAAAAATTAATGGACTAATTATTCCCATTTTCCATCATTCAACATTGTTAGTCACTTTGGATTCAAACGAGGTAATAAAAAACAACTACCATTGAAAATTACTTGGGGTTTTAACACTCCATAATTCACAATGATTGACTTTGGAGACAACTATTATTAATATTGAAGAGAAAAAGAGACAAGGTATGACGTTTACTACAATAGCTCAAGTTAAATATTTGAATGGTCTATGATTTCAATCTCCCTTTTCATGTGATCGATATGAAAAAATGGCAAAACCAACAGGTGTGACAATAAGGACACCAGAAGAAATAGTTTGAGATTGATCGTAATAAAGACTATTTGTAATTGTCTACATTCTTATTATTCACATTTTCTATGATTCAACATTATTATGTTGTCACTTTGCATTCAAATTTTTTATTTAATCATTTATCATCATTCAAGTTATTAATAGTCTCTATCATCTCAATAAACTAAGGTAACTAAGCCAATTTTAAATCAACCTGACCAGATTAATCTTAGACATATTTAGCATATTTATAATGATTAGAATAATTAGATGTTCAACAATTTTTTTTGTGACCGTGCACGACTAAACCTAGCCTAGATCCATCTTAACCCTGAATCTATCAAGTGTCGAGAGGGATCAAATCTCTCAAGTTGCAAACTTTTCCTCAAGTTTTGCAATAAAAAAAAAAGATTTGCACCTTGAGATATTTGATCCCTCTTTATGCTTGATAGATCCAGGGTAAAAATGGATCTAGGATGGTTTAACATTAACAATAGTAAAATTAAGCTATCCCCTTAAATTAAGTTATATAAATATTAACAAATCAAGTAAATTATTCAAAAAATATTATTCATATATAAATAGGATGAATTTAAATGTTCAACAATCATTTTTAAAATTAAAAGTTCATATATACCCTAAGTAACCTTGAGATGATTTATTTTTTCCTTCATAAAATTAAAATTTAATAACATTTAAAAAAACAATAATAATAAATAAACAAATAAATCCGACATAGATTTAAAAATCTCTCTTACATACGCACTATTTTTATAAAATGTCAATTGAATAAAATAAAGAAAACAATTTAAACTAAAGAAAAAAAAAACAAAACAAAAACAAACTTAAATTGTACTTATTTGTGTCTAGCGCAAGGCAAGTCTTGATAAGGTTAAGAGGTTATGATCAAGTCGTGAGTAGGCGACAATTTTTTATAGTCTTCCAATTTGTTAATGTAGGATTAAAAAGGTTTATGGAAAATAAAATTAAGTAATGTGACCTATTTATTATTTTTTGATGATGATGATGATTAGCATTCATTAAAACCAACTATGTTTTATCAAACTTATAAGGATTTATTGATTAGTCTAACTTATCATGTTCTCTTTATAATTAAATTACTTGAAAATGAATTTTATGAGTTCCCTTTCATTCTTATAGGTTGATAAATTATAGAGTTGGTTAGGTTACAAATGTGTTGAAAATAAGATTTAATGTCTTTTTTTATTTATACTAAGCAAAAATATGCAGCGAAAGCATGTAGAAAGTGGTATTACAAAATTATTGGCCTTAAGTTTCAAGTAAAATTATCTTTTCTTTATTTTTCAAAAACTTAAAATACTACAAGGAAAATACCTTCTAGCAGAGGTTTTTGCGGAAGCCCCTATAAAAGTAGCCCAAAAATTTGTTCGTAAAGGAGGTGTGCAGGCGGATGTTATAACGGATGTTTTTTAGATACTGTGTCTACAATATACAAACACATCGGTCATTTATTATCCATACAAGAACCTATGCTCAATAGAACATGGTACACTGCGGAAAAAAAAATTATTAAAAAAAAAATACATTGTGCGCTAAATAACACAACGAAGGGGTGCTTGAATAATCGATAACACTGGAAAAATGCTAACTTTCAAAAAATTTCAGTGCTATATACACCCGTAGTACTGGTGCCCTTCATGTAGTAAAATGACCCGATGCATCCCAAGAAAGAGCATCACTATAGTTTTTAAATTCCAAAAACTATGTGGTTATATTTTCCAACGATGCACTGGTGCGGTAAATGTACTAAAACAATGTCTTTTAAAGAGCACTGTTAGGCGGCTTTTAATTTTTTTTTAAAAGAGCGGTGTTATAGGCAAACAAAGAAATGGTGTGGTAGTTGTATTAGAACACCCTGGGGCATCTTACCAAAAGCACCGCTATAGATTTTTTAATTTCAAAAAAAAAAAACTGTGCTCTTACATATCTTTTGTACCGGTGCAATTATTTTAATGCACTAAACGAGGGTTAAATAAAATAAACTAAAAAACTCCCAACCGTAAATTTCATTTTTACCATCAACAGTGTTAGAGAGCTTTGAAGCATAGGTGACACTCTTGCCTCATGCAAGCACCTTGACATCGGTGTTCTCTTGCTGACCATCCTTTTGTACCGTGCTCACTGCCTGACTTTCCAATTTTTTCAAACTGCGGTAAAATTTGTTTTTATCTATTACGTGTCAACAATGCCTCCTCGATGACCAAATTTCTAGATAATATCTATGTTTCTCTCTAATTTAATTTTTTAGCGAATTAGAATTGCGAATTAGCTTAAACTTTCCATTGTTTTTAGAAGAAGAAAAAAATCCCTATGCGATGCACTCGATATGTTCGGCTCAAATTGATAGCGGTGCACCCTATAAATTCACAAGGTGAACCACAATTTGGTGCATGAACATAACACACCGTTATTATTGCGATGCATTTCATAAATTAAAATGCATTGGGAAAGCTATAAATTGTACGTTAGTGCATTACATCCTGTGTGTTTATATTTACCAAACATACCACCAAAACAATATTTAAAAATATGGCTATACCTCAGCGCGTTCGATAGCCTCAATGTTTTGTGCCAGTGTGAAAAGGTTATACATGCACACCAGTGCATAAGTGTGACGCACCACGATGAAAATTTAAATTTGTGAACCAACAGTGGTGCATCATACATATATGTGCACCATTTCCGATGTGATTGTGTTTGACAGCATACTGAAGCTAGTGCATGACTTTGTTTCTGGCGCACCGATGATTTTGTTTTTTTAACGGAAAGTTATGTTTCCATATTTCTAAATACATTTTTCATTTAATAAATAAATGAAAAAAATGTATTTTATGTAAGAGGATGGTGTATTTTATATGTCAATCATGTAGCAGAGACGTTAGCATAGGGAGCAACAACAGGAGCCATAGCAAATGGCAGACCCATACAATATGGTCTGACCATGGGAGCCGAGAGAGAGGGAAAGAGATTTATACCATCGCCCTATTAGTGTAGCGACTCGAGCACTCTTAAGGAATGTAGACCTCCTCAAGTACTATGAAGAGGCTACATCCCTGAAGGCGCATCTTTTCCTTCACCAACTGTAAAGAGATAATAAATATCTATTAGATAAAAGGCTTGGAGAACACCTACTTGTCATCCTACAATACACACTCCAGGTGTCTTACCTAGATCTCAAAGATCTCTGTTACAAACCACCATGGCATCATGGATTTCAGAAATGAAACTATGAAAAGTTTAAACTTTTTTAAACGTTGTCGATTCAAATGGTAAAATAAGAGTGAAATAAAAAGACAGTGGTATGGAGAAAGGAAATCAAATTAGGGTTTCATGTGTCTTATGAGTCGCACACCAAACACCATGAAAACTTGCAGATGTGTCTTTCACGCCACTATCGTATCGTACAGTTGATGTCCTTCAAACTGCTGACATGATGTATATGGCTTAGGCTCGTGACTTTCAATGACATGATGTATATGGCTTGGGCTCGTGACTTTCAATGATCATTTTGAGCAAGATAGATTTTAATAATATATCACACGCAACATCTTATTATGAAGCCTTATCACTTATTATTACCAAACTTTTTTATATAATATATTCTTTTAGCATTGCGATAATAATCATCATATTTAGTGAAAAATATTATTTTTTAAATCAAAACCCAAAAAATTCGATTACACTTTTTCTAAATATTCAAATCAATTTAAATTCAATTTTCAACTAGGAATCCTCAAATAATATTATTGTGACATTGGCAGTGTCCTCCAAATTTGAAAAGGTTGTTGAATATTATCATCAAGCCACGACAGCGTCCTCCCAATTTACTTAAAAATATGATAAAACCACTCCACAAACCAAATAAATTTCTTTTCTTTTTCTTCCCTTAATATATCTTTAAGTGGAATGCTTTGAAGAAGTGAAAATAAAGATTCCCGGCCTTTACTCTCCTACTTGGCAAGGTTACAGTCCAGTAATAAATTTGAAGAAAATATTGATCACGCAACTTTACAGGAGTTACTAGGGCCTCCTTAAAAACCTGGCAAGCCTGCAGCGGACCAACTCCAACAAAGATGAATCGGTTAGGCCCCAACGTCCAACCTAACCTAACCCTGGGATTAGGTTAGGTACTACTCAGGGATCTCTAAAAGGAATTAGAACTTCTACCTGGATGCGTGCTCCTTGATGCTAACTGCTAAGAGCCACTGTCCTCTGCAAATTATTAGTACAACCCCTGCGCATGGCAAAAGACTCTCTGGTGTCTGTTCACTTGAAGATATGCGGAAGAAACTGCAATCGGAAAGGAATCCAATTTCCTTTTAGATCGAGGCTAGGTCCCTGAAATAAATAAAGTTGACAGGTACAAACTTGAAAGAATTGCCAAGCACAATTGGAATTCAGAGCAAAATTTGCAAGTTCTGTGAATGGGAAGCCCTTTGCTGGACAGAATGTCACTTTCGCTCGATGAATTAAGGAACTTGAATAAATTGAGGGTCGAGATTGTAGGGATTTGAAATGTTTTCCGGCTTCGGTTGCATGGTTGAGTCACTTGAAAAAGTTGGAAATGGCTAGTTGTCCGGTAATTGAACCAGTAGGGCTTTGTGGCTTGCAAAGCTTCAAATTGTAAGGATTGAAAGGTGTGAAGAACTAATTGCAGGAGCTTCCCAGGTTTAAAGCGTTGGAATCTTTGGAGCCGCTAGAAGTATTAGATTTTGCAAAGTGGAAAACCATACAGGGTTTGGTGCAGCTAACCAAGTTTAGATATCAGTCAAGCGACTATCTAATCTTGATTGAGGCAGCAGGAAGTGTTTAAGTGTGGTTATTGAGACATAATAATATTTGAATTACATAAAGTAGTGGGAGTCCCACTACTTCAAAATGAAGGAGAAAAAGTGATTTATTTGAAATGATAAAGATATGTTTTGGGCCATTATCCCTAAAGAAGTGATCATAAAGGTATGTTTTTAGTGTTTCCCCATATTGAAAACATAAAGAGTAGGTTCAATGTTGGTGTGTAAGACTTGATGCATAAAATATTTATGCAAAGTTTTAAGTTTAAATTTTAAAGGGAGTAGTTGAGTTATGTATTAAAATATTTATGTAAGGTTTTAAGTTTAGATTTTAAAAGGAGTAGTTGAGTTATGTATTTTGTAGTAATGTATTAAATATTGTATTAGTTGGAGAATATATTTTTGGATTTAAATATTGTATATCAAGATTTGTTTGAGTTTTGTATACTTTTATGATAATATTTTGTAATTAGACATATTATTATTCTATGCTAACTTCAACTTAGGCTTAACCTAGATTTGAAGAACAAGATAGAAAAGAAAAGTAGGCTAATCTCAATGAATGGAAAATATGGTATGTAATATTTTGTGCCATAAACATGTTAAAATTGTGGAAGTGTATGTGCATCATTGGTATGTGCAATGGTTGTTGAGAGTACTGATAGTTTATTAATTTTTCTATTGGAGTATGGGCATCATTGGTATGTGCAATTATCTTATATCAATGGAAATATATCTTTGATAAATTAAATGGTCTTCAACAAAATCTGATTTCATCAGCTAAAACAAAAGTTACAAACAAAATTATAAACTAGAGGTCCAATGCTAGAAAAATACGAACTCAAATATGGGTCATCCATAATTCCATGGTTATGGGTAATGTAGAATTTCCTGCAAATTCTCTACAAATCTACCTCTGAGATCTATGTAGAAAATATCATTGTAGATTAACTCGATAATGCAATATACCAAAGAAAAATACTATAATCTACTTCTACTATCAAACTTGCGGAAGCGTAAAGATCAAGTTGAATCAGAGCTGAACACATATAACCATAAGAAGAAGAATAAATACACATGAAACACAGAAAATACTCAGGGGAAAGCCTCAGCTAAAAACTCCATTATCTGTATTATCATACAAGGTGGAAATACATCAAGATTACACAAAGCTTTAGCTGTCACAGCTAGCCAGCTCTTAGTACAATCCTCCTGGATGCTCACAGGCAATCAAAGCTTCTCACAAGCCTTCTCCTCTGCCCTCCAAGCTCCTATTTCCTTGTGCAGTTACCTCTAGGATGATCTCCTTCACCTAGTGTAACACTGCTCTCACACACTACTCTAACACACTGTCAGAACTACGCAATCCTCAAGGAACCTTCCCTTGACTGCATGGATGAGTTTCCTTTATAGGAAAACTCATGAAACTGATAGTAGCTTGTCTTTGACATTTAGTTCAACTGGGTCTTTCTCATAATTGACATGCATGAGTTTCTTATTGTGAGAATCTTCAGTTATCTGGAGTACACTAGTTGAGTGCATGCATGCATCAACCGACTGATAACTAACAATTAGTTCCTCAAACAGTTTGGAACTAATTTAACTGGACATAACTCAGTAAACTGAGCTAACTAATTACATCTCAAATATAACTCAATCTTATCTCCTTAATTAAGGGATAATCTCCTTAACTTAAGGGATAATTGTTGCATGACTTCAGAAAGACTTCTAACTTGAATTTCTCCAACTAATTAAGTCAAAATAGCTTAATTAATTATTTCCAAGTAGTTGGTGAGACTAAATTCGATTTTAATTCACAATTTTAATTCAAGGACAAATTAAAAGTTGGAATATACTGGATTCTATTTTTATCATTTCCTATTGCTATTTTCAACACTCCCTCTCAACAAGAAAGGAATTCAACTCGATCCCGATCCCGAACCTTTGGAATGTTCTGCATGCAACACTTCTCTCTAGTGTTGTTGCTCTAGCAACTCCAGAAACAAAAAACATCCAACCTGAATCAGTATGATGCATCTGTCATCAAAGTCTTTGACTGTTATTACCTCTGTCAACTGAAAACTTTGTGCTTCTACTGACTTTGTCTTTCTGCATTGTAGTCAATCCTTATCTGCGCTCTTCGGTATTTGACTGCTCTAGCCTCTGTCACTTTGATATTTGACTGCATCAATCCCATTGATTCTGTTGACACCTAATCCTCAACGGATGGGTGAACTGGACAGTCATCGAGAAGATGAACTGATCCGTCATATTTATATATATAACTGATAGTTAGCTAATGAATAAATCAATCAGTTTTTTCTTCCGCTCATTCATTCTGGAGTTACCCTGGCCTGACATGGTATCAGAGCACAGGTCCCAGAAATAGTTGTAACTCCTGTTGTCCTGATCACTGCATCTTCCTGAGTGTTTGCCTGACATAACTCCTCTGCTCTCTGGCGCACCAGCGCTGCATCTGCCTGAGCGTTTGCCTGACATAACGCACTCTGCTCTCTGGCGCACCAGCGCTGCCTGAGCGTTTGCCTAACACACCCTCAGATTTCATACGTTCCACATATGTTTTGATGGTCTTCACTCCCACTTTCTCCCACCATCTTCCACCGTCCGTCGAATGTGTGAGCCTAGTGGAGTAATAAAACCTCAGCACTATGTGCTATCTGAACGGCAAAGTGTTTGCCCTAATGCGAAAATGAAAATTTGGTCTAGCTCCGGAACACAGCTTCATTAAGATTTTCAAGAATAACTGTGAAGGGTCGTAGAACGGTTAATTTTTCACCGTTCACAGCGTTCTTCGATTTCTCTTTTGATTTCCTTGATCCTTTCGGTTTAATTGTTTGACCGTTCACAACCTCCTTTTCTGATTTCCTTGTGCCTGAGTCTATGTCCAGAGTTTTGACAGATGCGTATTCCAGCTTCCCTTTCTTAGACATAGATGACATTCCAAAGCTGTTTGAAGTTGGTGGAGCCGAAACGGTTTTCTTGTTGTTCCTAAAAACGGTTTTCATGTGATGATTAGACACGGCCTTCTTGGGACGACTGGCCTGAAGGAAATCATGGATATGCTGGCTGAGGTCACCAGATCTATGACGAAAATTGCTGAAACGTCTGAGACCGAATTGAAGGCATTGCTCCGGTCGAATTGAAGGCTTTTCTGACAAGTCACTTGAATTTGGTAACCGGCAATTGCAGATCCTAATATTCACATCTTTTACGTCTTAGAAAAATTATAATGATATGTTTTATAGATTTTTAGTCGACTGAATGGGAGCTGAACTATATTCGTCAAAACATTGGTGGAGATGCGGGGTACTATGTAAAGGGGCAGAAACTAAGTTTGGTATGAAATCGTATGTATATGCATTGTTAATACATATTGACCAGCTGTTTCAGTGCGCTATTTCAATAAGTTTGAATGCGCTGTATCTCTTTGTATTGTAATCGATACACTAGTTCATCTCCTAGAAATATCTCTGCGAAGTTTCAATATGTTGGTTAAAATATGTTGAATTCTATGTGCGTTGAGCTTTGAAGTCTGTGAGCAGTCAGTCCATGTGTTGGAATACTACATGTGCGTTGTTGAAACTATGGTGCATTGCTGAACTGTGGTGTTTCCAGAATGCTGATATAGTGCTGAGCAGTTCTTCAGTGTAGCAATTTTGGTATAGCGTTGAGCAGTTTTGATATTACACGGTTTAAAATAATTCAAAGCGTTTTCATTCAAAATATTGCAGTGATATAAGAAATGTTGATGTAAACGTTAGAAGAAAATAAAGTGCATAAGGCTGTGGCATAAGGATTTTTTTTTATCAACAGAAGTTTTTTTTAGCAGAGATATTTTTTTACAGGATGCATTCAATCATTTCTATGGTAGGAATAGTTCTCACTGGCAAGGAGAACTATTCTGAATGGTCTCGGATGGTAAAACACAACCTCATCTACAATGAGTTTTGGAAAGGAGTGTGTGTCGGAGAAGAAGACAAAGACCCTGTGCAGCCTACATCAGATAAAGAACTTGTCATTTGGGAAAACAAGAACAGCAAAGCCTATGCATTGATCGCAGCATCTGTAAATGAAGAAGTAAGTCGTCATATTTCATCCTATTCCACTACCTTTGAAGCTTTACAAAAGCTGAAAGAACTCTATGATTCACATTCTGCACTTGAAGTTGTTCAGCTCATGATTAAACTCTTCACTCTTGAACTGAAAAATAATGATCCTCTTGCTCTTGCATCTGAAATAAATTCTATAATGCATGATATTAAATCCACTAAGGTTGAACTGGATATCTCTCTTATTGCTTTTCTCAAAGCACTCTATCCTACCTACTGTAATTATCTTGAGTCTTTACAAGCAAATGGAAATCTTAAAGACATAACCTTTGAGTCTCTTGTGAAAAAGTTTGTTGAAAGAGAGAAAGCCTTTGGAAAGAAAACAGTCCCTGAATCATCTGAAGAGACTGTTTACCTTGCTCATAAAGAAAAGCATCCTGCTCAAGATTCTACAAGAGGAAGAGGTGGACGAAGAGGAAGAGGAAGATACTTTAGAGGCAGGGGGGGGGGGGGGGGCAGACATTCTCAAGGTGAAAAAACAGATCTGCATTTCATTCGCTGCAAACGAAATGGATCACATGATGCTTCTACATGCAAGTTACCATGGGAAAAAATTGAGCAGAGAAGAAACCAGCATAAAGGTAAAACTGATGACACAAACAAAGGTAAAGCACCTGAATCCGCTCACTATATTGAGGCACAATGTAACATTGGAGTAAATGAAGATTTGTTTAATGCTTCACTTGCTTCTTCGAAAAATGGTTGGTTGCTTGATTCAGGAGCAACCTGTCATATGACTCATAGGAAATATTTTTTTGAAGATTTCACTGATAATGTTGATGGAGCAGTATACTTTGCAGATCAGTCAAAAATCAAGCCATCAGGGCTTGGCACAATCAGGCTTAAACTGCCTGGTCTTCCAGACTTTCTTCTGGATCATGTTCTATATCTCCCACAGCTCAAGAGAAACTTGCTGTCCCTGGTCCACATCCGCCAGCAAGGTCACTCCATTCACATGTTTGATGGAAATCTTGAGGTAAGAAAGGCATCTGACCACTCACTTGTCATGAGGGGTATAGAAGAAGAAAGACTTCTTAAACTGCAAGGAACCTCTGCTCATACACAACATTTCTCATATATTTCTCATCATGAAGAAGGTACACTTCCGTCAAGTTTATTATGGCATGCTAGATTTGGACATTTAAACTATGATAGTCTCCGCTCGCTGAAGAAAAATGGTGTTGCTGGTTTGCCTACCAT
Organism: Pinus tabuliformis; assembly: GCA_031772625.1. Classification (NCBI taxonomy): domain Eukaryota; kingdom Viridiplantae; phylum Streptophyta; class Pinopsida; order Pinales; family Pinaceae; genus Pinus; species Pinus tabuliformis. The sequence continues at coordinate 601,534,566 of CM062812.1, read as the reverse complement.
TCCTAGAAAACATAAGCAATGTGATGCATGCATTCTAGGAAAGCATAGCAAACAGTCTTTTCATGATTCACATTCAAGAGCACATAGGAAGCTTGAACTCATTCATTCAGATTTATGTGGTCCAATGCCTGTTCCTTCTGCAAATGGAAATAAATATATCATGACATTTATTGATGATTACACCAGAATGTGTTGGGTTTATTTATTGAAGAACAAATCTGATGCTTTTCAAACATTCAAGAATTTTCATAAATGGATTGAAAATGATGCACAATCTCATATTGGGTCTATTCGCAATGATAATGGAAAAGAATATACATCAAATGAATTTGAACACTATCTTCGCCAACATGGGATTAAACATCAAACAATTGTGCCTTATAATCCTCAACAGAATGGTGTAGCTGAAAGAATGAATAGAACAATTTTGAATATGGTACGATCCATGCTTTTCTTCAAAAATGTAAAGACAATGTTTTGGGCTGATGCTGTTCTATTTGCTGCATATATAAAGAATAGATGTCCATCTAGTGCTATAAGAAACAAGACTCCTTATGAATTGTGGTATGGACATGTTCCTTCGGTAAAACATCTCAGGATCTTTGGTTCCACCTGTTATGCTTTAATACCAAAGGTACATAGAAACAAACTTGGTGCTAGAAGTCGTAAGTGTATCTTCCTGGGGTATTCAAACACATCTAAAGCATACCGCCTCTATGATGAAGTAAATAAAAAGTTTGTTTTATCTAGAGATGTCATTTTTCTTGAATCATCCAAATCTGACAGTGTTGTTGAGCGGCAACTTGATCGCTTGGATAGATTCACAAAACCGAAATCATTTCAAGAGTTTGATAATCAGATTCCACATCTTGAAGGTGGGATTCCTATACTAGATCAACATGTAGAATCTTCTTCTGAAGAACAATCTCCCCTGCATGACACTCCAACAACGGATGATGCTTTAAGTGATGTAATTGATAGAATTGGGAGACTCAATCTTGATTCAGACCCAACTCAATCAACAGAGCAGCCTGGACCATCTCAGAAAGGTCCCCCAAAGTGGCTGACAAAGACACTTGAAAGTGTTCATCCTGATGAAATTGGAAAAATAGGAACCAGAAATACAAACCGATAAGATGGAGGTGATGTAGATAACTCTAATTCACCTGTTGATATGGATGTTACTTATGATTGTGAATTGAACTTGTCTACAGATTTTGAACCAACTTCCTTCAAAGAAGCTGCTTCTCATGATGAATGGAAAGAAGCGATGCAGAAGGAGTATGATGCCCTCATAAATAATGGCACTTGGAAGCTGGTTGATCCTCCATTTGGAACCAAACCAATTGGCTGCAAGTGGGTCTACAAGAACAAATACAAAGTTGATGGCTCACTTGACAAGCACAAAGCTAGGCTTGTGGCAAAAGGTTTTGCACAGAAGGAAGGTGTCGATTATGAGGAAACTTTTTCCCCCACAGCAAAATGGGCCACCATCCGGACACTCTTTGCACTAGCTGCTCAGAACGGTTGGAAAGTCCATCAAATGGATGTAAAAACTACTTTCTTGAATGGAGATCTAAAAGAGAATGTTTTTATGTCCCAGCCTGAAGGATTTGCTGTGAAAAGACATGAACATAAAGTATGCAAACTTGTGAAGTCCTTGTATGGCCTCAAACAAGCACCACAAGCCTGGTATGAAAAACTAACTGAGCATCTTCTGAAACTCAACTTCAATCATTTTGATCTTGATGATGCAACTTTATTTGTCAAGAAAGTTGGAAAAACAGTTGTATATCTTGTGGTATATGTAGATGATCTTTTAATGACAGGGAATAATGAAAGCTATATTGCATCCATAAAGAAAGAATTAGGAAAAAAATTTGAAATGACTGATTTGGGCTATGTTCATTACTATCTTGGCATTGAAGTAACCCAACATCCAAAGTCCATATTTCTTTCTCAAAAGAAATACATTGGAGATTTGTTAAACAGATTTGGCATGACAGAGTGTAATCCTCTTTCTACTCCAATGGAACAAAACTTGAAGCTCACATCTATTGAAGGAAAGGAATTCGAGGATGCAACAAAGTATAGACAGCTTGTAGGAAGTCTCATCTACCTCACTACTACCAGACCAGACATTTCATTTGCTGTTGGAATCCTCTCCAGGTTTATGCAAAAGCCTTGTGAGGGACATTGGTCTACTGCAAAAAGAGTTCTAAGGTACTTGAAGGGAACTCAAGACCTTGGAATCAAGTATACACAGGTGGACGACTTCAACTTGATTGGATACTCTGATTCAGACTTCGATGGAGACAAATAAACTGGGGTATCTACTTCAGGATATGCTATGAGTCTTGGATCAGGAGCTGTCTCATGGAGATCACGCAAACAATCAGTACCAGCAGATTCCACAACAGAAGCAGAATATGTGGCAGCAGCTGAAGCAACGAAAGAAATTGTGTGGCTTAGGAAAATTCTTGAAGATTTGCAGGTAAAACAAATACAATCAACTCCACTCATGATCGATAACACCTCTGCAATAAAGTTGGCCAAGAACCCAAAGTTCCATGATCGTACTAAGCACATCAATACTAAATATCATCTGATCCGACATCATGTTGAGGCCAAAACAATCCATCTCCGTCATTGTTCCACAAACGAGCAAATTGCAGACATCTTCACCAAAGCGCTTGGAAGAGAAAAGCTTGAAAGATTCAGAACGATGCTTGGACTCACCACCATCCCTTCAGATTAAAGGGGGGAATGTTGACACCTAATCCTCAACGGATGGGTGAACTGGACAGTCATCGAGAAGATGAAGTGATCCGTCATATTTATGTATATAACTGATAGTTGGCTAATGAATAAATCAATCAGTTTTTTCTTCCGCTCATTCATTCTGGAGTTACCCTGGCCTGATAGATTCCTCCCGCTACTCTATACTTTGGGCTCCTGTAGCAAGGTATGATCCATGAAATAAAACCTCTCAATGGACCCTGCCCAATTTCAGCCTTCTTGGGATTATCACTTCACATCGCCCCACCTCACACCTGGAGGTATGGCTGCATGTGATCCCTCTGCCCACTTGGCTTGAAATTTCCCCCTACTGGAGGTCTCTGCATGAGTGGATGCCTCCACTTGGTCTCCTCTCAGCATCTCCAATTTTGGCTCCTCCACAATTGTATGAGACTTCTTCTGGGGCTGTATGTTGAGAGGTAATTTACTCTTCCTCTCAACCACCAAGTCTCTAACATTTTCCTTGCTTCTCAAGGCTTTGCATGCATCTTGAACCTCAAGAGCATGCAGGTTCTTGACTCGTGAACCGATCTGTTTCACCTGTCACGTGGTGATGTGTCTAATGAAAACATTTCCCTTACTAAAAACAACATCGTAGCCTTTGTCCTCCAGCATCGTGACCGATACCAAGTTCTTCTGAATTCCAGGCACATATTTCACATCGGTCAAGGTGATAGGAGCTCCATGCTCCCTCTAAAAAGCAACCGTGCCCACTCCTGAAACACAATACCTTGCATTGTCACCCATCTCTATGTGCATCTTGAGGTATTTCTCCTCCAAGCCACTAAATTAACTTTTATTGTCGGTCATGTGGAATGAGGCTCCACTGTCAAGATACCAACCACAACCCATCATCGATGACACCATGCATGCGATGAGGGTAAAGTCCATCTCGAACTAAGAGGCTAATGCCTCACCTTCTGATCCATCTGAGGATCCCTTCTTGGACTTCTTCAATGGGCAATTAGTCGCATAATGTCCCATCTTGTTTTTGTTTTTTATTGTATGATATGAATTTTATTTTCACCTGCAACCCCGAACTTCAAACTTCGAATTCTCTTCTCCGTATTCTATTCACAACTCTGATAAACTAGGCTCTGATACTATGTAGAATTTCTTGCAAATTCTCTACAAATCTACCTCTGAGATCTATGTAGAAAATTTGACTGTAGATTAACTCAATAATGCAACATACCAAAGCAAAATACTATAATCTACTTCTACTATCAAACTTGTGGAAGCTTAAAGATGGAGCTGAATCAGAGCTGAACACATACAACCATAAGAAGAAGAATCAATACACATGAAACATAGAAAATACTCAAGGGAAAGCCTCAGCTAAAAACCCCACTATCTGTATTATCATACAAGTTGGAAATACATCAAGATTACATAAAGCTTTAGCACTCACAGCTAGCCAGCTCTCAGTACAATCCTCCTGGATGCTCACGGGCAATCAAAGCTTCTCACAAGCCTTCTCCTCTGCCCTCCAAGCTCCTATTTCCTTGCGCAGTTACCTCTAGGATGATCTCCTTCATCCAGTGTAACACTGCCCTCACACACTACTCTAACACACTGTCAGAACTGTGCAATCCTCAAGGAACCTTCCCTTGACTGCATGGATGAGTTTCCTTTATAGGAAAACTCATGCAACTGATAGTAACTTATCCTTGACATTTAATTCAACTAGGTCTTTCTCAGAATAGACATGCATGAGTTTCTGATGAGAGAATATTTAGTTATCTGGAGTACACTAGTTAAGTGCATGCATACATCAACTCACTGATAACTCACAATTAGTTCCTCAAACAGTTTGGAACTAATTTAACTGGACATAACTCAATAAACTGAGCTAACTAATTACAACTCAAATATAACTCAATATTATCTCCTTAATTAAGGGATAATCTCCTTAATTTAAGGGATAAATGTCGCATGACTTCAGAAAGACTTCTAACTTGAATTTCTCCAACTAATTAAGTCAAAATAACTTAATTAATTATTTCCAAGTAGTTGGTGAGACTAAATTCGATTTTAATTCACAATTTTAATTCAAGGAAAAATAAAAAATTGGAATATACTGGATTCTATTTTTATCATTTCTTGTTGCTATTTTCAACATGTAAACCATACAAAACCCTTCTCAGAGCTTACCTTTTCAAACTTAGTTATGGGTCATCCACAAACCCATGGTTATGGTTTAACTATGCAAAACCCTTCTCAGCATTTACTTGTAGCACATTGTAATCATGATGGTACATTAAACATAATGGGGTCCCTCTTTTTTTAGCATGGCTAAAATGATAGGAACCCTCTTTTCTAAGGGGGGGATTGATTTGGATATTAAGAATTCTTACAATCTTAGCTTAGATGTATAATTCATAAAGTCGTTTTTAATGTAAAAGGGAACTTGATAGATATGTAATTGACAGAGTCAAACCTAATCAAAGTTGATTTCTTTAACATGACACCTTATAAGAAGGTAATAGGAAGATAATGAAGGTCGATAAGAAGAGGTCTCAAAATTGGCCATATTGCATATAATTGTTCTTGTTAACGGGATCCTTCTCTCTCTCTCCCTCTCTCTCTCTCTTCGTATTTTTTTGTGATGTATTTGGTTCATGAATTTTCATCAATGTTCTCATGATTAGTTTCCTAGTTGATTTGTATTGTTTCTCTCCTCCTCTCTCAGCATTCAAGCCTTTTGGATCTTATTGCCTAAGATCTAGACTATATGTGTTTGTATCTTCTTTATACACTACAATGCTTTCTATGAGAAAAATAATATCATTCACATGGGAGCTCTTAAAAATGCCAAGGTTCATGTGATTACAGTGTGGGATGGGAACATGCAAAATTCAAGTGATCTTGATCACATAGATGGAGAAAGAATTGAATTCACTAAGTAGATTTCAAGCCCCAAGGAAAGAAAGTCTAAAAAGAAGAGAACATAGTACATATATTGTAACATATGATATCATCTAGATATTTATTGTATGGTGAAGACCATTGATCTAAAGGAAAAAGTATTTCAACAACACAACCTTATAGATTGCATAACACACAGTCTTAAGAAAAATTTGAAGACAAGTCACCAAAGGATCAAGTTAAGGGCCATGTTTTGACTATTATGGATTCATTATCTGATAGATCGATCGTAATTCAAGTGCCTTTAATCATATGACTACATCAAAGTATTATTTTTCATCCTTCGTACCTTGCAGTAGACCTCCTATATTGATGGGAGACAAAACTCTATGAGAGTGTGCAGAGAAGGGAGAGTGGACCTTAATTACATAATATTTTATAAAGTATCACATGTTTCTGAAATCTCCATGAATATCCTCTTTATCTAATAGATTATAGACTTAGGTAAAGTCAAGTGATTTGAGTTCACTTTGGATTCAATGATAATTTTCCGAAATGATAAATGTTGCTAGAGTTGTAGTTGGTGAGGTGGATTATTATTCTAGGTTGTATTCCTTCTCTAATTTCACTCCTAAGATTGATAATATTTCTCTTATAACCCATGCACAACATGAAAGTAGAGAAATGTTGGATGTTAAGTTCAAGGAAGGTCCCTTGTATCCACTCTAGGAGGAATCTCTTGCAACCATTTTGTCTCTTCTCGAAGTGGATCTTTGATATGTTTTTACACAATATTCAAATCAAATTTCTAAACAAGTTTCGAAATCTAATTTAGAATTCCATAAGTATCCTATTGCATATCTAGAATACAACCCATGGAGGGCATATCATACTTTATAGGCAACTAGTAAACTAGTGGATTATATTGCCAAGATACATAGAACTAGATCTCGTTTTCTTGGTCTTCCACAAACACTCAATACTATTGTGATAAATTATATTACTTGAGTAGTAGCCCAAGGAAATTCACATGATTGGATAGGAGATATCCATGATGGTATTGTTGATTAGCAATACCATCCTTCTTCATCTCAATTGCATAGCAGATATAATATGCATTATATTTTGAGGAGGGGTTCGGGGGGCGGGGCGTTCTTTCCATTGGATTTTCTTCTTTAACTTGCCTTTGTCATATTTTGTTTTGCATAAGTTGTTATGTACATTAGTATCTATCATGGCTAAAAATTGTTGGGACTCATATAATTGTTTGTACATGAATACCTAATTGTTGGTTGTGAATCCCGATTATCTTCTTGATTCAAAGGTCTTATTTTTAGTTGCATTTGAACCCAAATTCTTGATAGGGGTTGTAGGGGGGCTCCCCCACTCAACTGTTTTCACTAAAGGTCTAAGGGATCCAATGAAAATTCTTTGGAGCCCCCCGACAAGAGTTTAGTTGTATCACCCCAAACATAATTTTTTGAAAAAATTACCTTGTAAAATATTATAATTTCATAGTCAATTTGGATTTTTCATCATTGAGTCATAGATATGAAAGCAGATGTTATGTTATAGTTATTTTCCATTGAAGGAAACCCTCTTTTTATGAGGGAATTGTATTCTGACTATGTATTATTGAGAGAGAATTGTAATTGAGAGATAAAAGAGGAGGCTGCAATGGCTCTGTTGCAAGTTGAATCCCTTCATTTTGTTGGATGGAATAAAAGGAAGAACTCGTTATATCTCCATGGATGTAGCCCAAGTCAGGTGAGCCATGTATATTAGTGTCTCCTTTGTATTGTTTCATTTTATGTTTTATTTTCGCATTCATTTTGATTTATTGCTTTGCAATTTTGTTAGTAACACTAACATGGTGAAAATTTCCAAATTTCATTTTTTTTTGCACATCCCAATTATGGTTTAGGGTGTTTGGTTACATGCACATTTCCTACCACTTTCGGAGGAATTCTATTTGTTTCATTTTCTATTTTTAGTAATTTTTGTTTCTAGTAGGTGCTTCCATATAAGATGGCACACCATGTGACTAGGTAGTGACTAGGAAATGATAAGGATGTGACATGGCAACGTAGTGCACTAGCATGGCCTTATCTATTATTCTTATCCATTGCCTTATCCATTATCCTTATCCTTATCCTCCTCCTAGACAAGTGAGCAATTATCCTTAAGTCTTTGCATCTCTAAATAAACAAACTCTATTTCATAGTTTTATTTTTGGCAATAGTAATTTATCTAAATGCATCTAATATTAATAAAAATTGAAACAACATAAATAACTTTTTGAAGTAAATTGTAATTGTTTCAAATTTCATGAAGTATTATGTTAAAGCATTAATATTTTACCTTTGTAGCTCTCGGTGTACTAAGTTCAACTTTAGTCTTAAAACACCCTCTACATTTAAAATAAAGTAATAATTCTATTCTTAAATGTAAATGTGGTTGTGTATGAACTAATAAAGTAAATTTGGGTTATATATGTAGCTAATTAATATTTGATGTGACATATGGCATATGATGGACCATAATTACAGGCCTAGATTCTGCTCTAAAACTTCTTTTGCTTGGATAAGAGCTCATCTTCCTCGGACGTAAGGAAACAGGTTAACAACCCAAGGCGTAGAGGCATCTAGTAGGAATGAAAGCCTACCCCCTTACGGAGGGTTATTCCAGGTGGCATTGTTTTCCTTGAATAACAGTGATGAGTCAGCCTACATTTGAGGTTAGCAGCTAGAGATGGTTGTCCTCACTGTTGGTTTGACAACTGAGTTATAATAGGTTTTCCCACCTGTAAAAAAATTTGATGGACCATAATTAAATAAATATTTAGTCTTTAAATTAACTAAACAATAATAAGAAACAATGTATAATCAAAATTGTGAAAATATTAAAAAAAAATCTGGAAACAAGTGAAAATGCACAAGATATCAAGGTTTCTTAGGGATTCCAAATTCACTATTATAACACATTTATGTCCGCATATGCCAAAGGAAAATATAGATATCAATAAAGATAAATACTAAATCCTATAATCTATGGGAAATGAACTAAGTGTAAACTACCATGCACTCGATATATATATATATATATAAGTAAAGAAAGAGACATCTGATTGTAAATAAACAAGTACTACTCAAAACCAAAAAGAAATGAATGATGAGGGTCCTTTCATTCTGTTCTCCCATTCCAACTTAGTTGCTCAACACTACACCATGGATACAATGGGTATATCACAGGTGACCCAATCCAATCCCTATTATCTATAATCAAAACCAAAAAATACTGGAGTTGAAAGACCAAAGGGGAATTGTAGTTGTATAAATTTTGAAGTGTTATGCTACTCTAATTCCTTATAAGGCATAGGCTCAATCTACCATATTTGAAATGGAAAATCCACCGACGACGACATAACAAAGGCTTTTCACTTCTACGGAACTACAAGACAAGCAAGTTTCTAAATTTAAATATATATATATATCTATATATATATATATATATATATATTGATTTGGGGAGCAAGGAAGAAGAATAAGAATAAATATTTTTATTGTAAGTGTTTAGCATTTGTCCATATTAATTGTTTAGAGTTTTTTATTTCAATTTAAGGTGGATGAGGATTGGTTGACATTTTTTAATTTTTTTAATTCATGGCTTAGATTGATTTTCAAGGAAATATGCTCAGCATATGCTTAGTCTTAATGTTTATCAAAGATTGTAGTGTGTTACAAAGTTTGTTAGGTTGCATCGACTTTTAATAAATTTAAAAAATTAGATTCGTGACAAGTGGCTCCCCGCCCACCAATTTCCTAGATATTTGAGATTATTCAAAATCTAATAAGCTCCTCCATGATAAGTTCCTCATTATTATTTATAAAATTCATATATTTATTTAGCAAAATGATCCATTACTTTGAATAATTTTAAAAAATATATTCCTTCCAAGTGGCTCCCCACCCACCAATTTCCTAGGGATTTGAGACTATTCCAATTCTAATAAGTTCCTTCATGATAAGTTCATGAGGGGTTTGTCGAGAAGCTCGGAGCGTTTATTGTGAAACTTCACAGGGCCAAACACAAGAGCCGGATAGAGAAGCAATTTGTCCCATAGGCTATATTTAGCGTTGTGGACGTTAAAATAACTTCTTCTTCTTCTATATAATCAAATTTTATTTATCAAAATGGTCCATTTTACAATAAGATGTGTAATTATTTTTTTTTCTCAAGTTAAAGTTGACCCATAATCTTAATTAGGTAAATGTATGCATTGGTAAAACATTTTTTGTATTGCAATAGTTTTTTTTGTTATATTTATGAAGCCTTTTGTTATATTAACCACATTAATATTTTTAATGTGGTTATACTAGTATACTGCTCAATATAAATATAAACAATGTAGTAAACACATGATGACACCTTTCCAACATTTTAGTAAGACATTTATATATACCATTTGAATAAAATTAATTGAAAATAAAACATTTTAATTTCGAAGGAAAAAAAAAACAAAACAAAACTTTCTTTCCTCACAATACAAAGACGATAAAAAAAACCCACAACCCATCCATATTTTAGATAAAACCATAAATAAACCTACGTAGTCAAAAGTAAACGACCACTAAGAAACAACCAAAAGTAAACAAGGAGCCACTGTTGTGGTGCTAGTCCCTGCCGGTTAGCAGAACAGTTTGGTCAGTTATTATTATGAGATTTAATTTGCGTTATCATGAGAGCTGGTTTCCATTAGTAGTGTGTTGTACGCATGCTTACTTGTATTAAGATTTAATGAATTGGATGGCTAATTGTTGAATGAACTTTTTGACTTTATGCGAAGGGTGAAATATAATGAACTTTGCCTTTGTTAAGTAAGAATTGTCAAAAATGTCATTGAATTGATAATTGCTTGTTACAATTTTATTATATCTCAAATTTTTTGTTTCATATTACAAATCTATCCATCTATTTAAAATAATAATTTAATTTGTATCTTAATACATTAACATACATATTTAAAATATGTTTTAACAGTATAAAGTAAAATTACCTTATCACTTGTCTTATTATTTTCAATTATAAAGTAATTTTTAAAAGACATTGGTCCTATATTTTCTTATTATGATTAAAATTAATTTTCAAAAGACACTTGTCATATATCTTGTTATAATGTTGAGTTTGTATTTCTTAAAATAAGATTAGTTTTAGATATAATTTTCCAATGTCTCGTGATTTAAAAAATGCTTAGATTAATAATTAAAATATAATAAAATTGAAGAGTGAAACATAGAAAACTTGAGGGAAAAAAACTATAAAAGGTAATAATAATGCATTATAATGTATGAAGAATTAGGGATTGTTAAAGTAAGTTATGTATTTTAATAGGCACGGGGTATAAAATATCTTGAAATGCATAATAATGAATTATAATGTATGAAGAATTGGAAAGTGTTAAAGTGAGTTATGTATTGTAATAACCATGGTGCACAAAACATATTACAATAATAGGAAGGTTTTAAAGCAAGTTATGTATTTTAATAACCATGGTGCACAAAACATAGAATTTTCTTATTTTTTTACATTTGAATATTATGGAAATATTGATAAAATGATAATGACTAAATAATCATTATTATGAATATAAATTTGTTAATTAAATTCGTGGTGGAGAGTGTTCAATATTTACATAGATTATTCTCGAAGGTCAAAGAAGAACTTAAGCATTTAAAAATTATAGTTATGGAGTCTTGAAGCCATGATTGAAAGATTACATATCTAGTAACATATTTGGACATAAATGATACGATTCAGGTTAATCTCAATGATTGAGGAATTATTCCATGGTCAAAAGAACAAAAGATATATTTATTTAAAAATATTGTTTATCATAACTTTAGTGTGAACTTTAAATTTGTCCAATTACCAATTAGCAAAGAAAAGGACGTAATTTGTTGCAGTTAATTAATAATTTGTTGTGATGCAAAAGGACATGACTTTTGGCTTTTTTTATAGTTTTGTGTTAGTAAATATAGCATCTAAGTACAATAATAAAATAATTTTGATAAGTTTATTTTATAAATTAAAAATTAAAATAAACAAATTAAAATTAAGCAAACATTTAAACTTTACGAGTTGAAATACATGTAATTTGTAATTAGTAATTTGTTGCATTTAATTAATAATTTGTTGTGATGCAAAAGGACATGACTTTTGGCCTTTTTTATAGTTTTGGGTTAGTAAATATATCATCTAAGTACAATAATAAAATAATTTTGATAAGTTTATTTTATAAATTAAAAATTGAAATAAACAAATTAAAATTAAAAAAACATTTAAACTTTACGAGTTGAAATGCATCTAATTTGTAATTAGTAATTTGTTGCATTTAATTAATGATTTGTTGTGATGCAAAAGGACATGACTTTTGGTCTCTTTTATAGTTTTGGGTTAGTAAATATAGCATCTAAGTACAATAATAAAATAACTTTGATAAGTTTATTTTATAAATTAAAAATTAAAAAAACATTTAAACTTTACGAGTTGAAATGCATCTAATTTGTAATTAGTAATTTGTTGCATTTAATTAATGATTGTTGTGATGCAAAAGGACATGACTTTTGGTCTCTTTTATAGTTTTGGGTTAGTAAATATAGCATCTAAGTACAATAATAAAATAACTTTGATAAGTTTATTTTATAAATTAAAAATTAAAATAAACAAATTAAAATTAAAAAAACATTTAAACTTTACGAGTTGAAATGTAAATTGGTCATGATCTCCAAGAAAAAATCCATTATCTTTTGGTGTTCTATACTCTTGCTTTCTGCAATATCATAGTAATTGAATTAAAAAATATAATTTATAATTTAAAATGATAAGCTAATACATTGTGTAACGATATATTGAATATATATAAAAATATATATTTTTTACACAAAGAACATTGGTTTTGGAGCGTAAGCAGTGGCAATAGAATCCAAATTCAAAATATAATGCAATTCATGTTTATCAAAATACATTTATGTCAAGTCAAAGAAATGGCACTTTATAGGCTGGATAAAGAAGTATTGTCTCAGTACAATGTCAAATTTTGTGCTGTAACATTTTGTCATTCTGTCAGTACAATGTCATTTTGTCAGCAATGACAATACTTCATTCCAAGTCTCCATGTTTCAAAAATTTCAGTTGAAGGGGATCCCATGGAATTTGCAGAAATGTATGCTTCTTTATACGAGCTTAGCTGCTGAATTTTAACAACAGCATTTCCAGACTTTCCTAGAATGGCTGCGACTGTGCGTTCAGATATTACAACTTCAACTGTAGTTTTTGTGATAAGCTCACGAGATGCTGTGACACTGCCAAAGGTGATATACAATGCCAGGGACATTAGTACAGAAATGGTGATCAGCAAAACCCCCCATGATAGCAGCAATTGACAAAGTTTTTCAAATCTTGTGTACCTTCCAAATCTGGCAGAACTCCCTTGACGAAGAATTGGCTCCTCAAACTCAGAGAAATTGCCAATACTGTTTATATCGCGATTTGACTGAATTTTGAAACAAAACATATAGTTAGTACTACAGGGGTTGGTGTTTGCAAACAGATTTATGCTTAATTTTCTTAAATAGAAATTTAATTGCACCAAGGAATCTGCTTTTATTCTAAGAAATCAAAATGAAAAAGTAGTAACAGAGGGACAGTAGAGGAATTGTTGGCAAATGTTGGAAAATGTTGGAGGGAAATCAAGAACTGCATACAAAATGGATGCACTTGAAATAAATAAAAATGTTTAAACAAAGTTGACCTTTGATGACCATGGGGCTGGTGAAGACTGCATAGTCGGATAGCTTGATGATGAATGGGATTGATCAATAAAGGATCTTCATAGCAAGGTATCAACAATCGAGCTTCAATCACTAGCCATTTAACACATTGTTATAAGCAAGTGATTATAAGCTAAGTCAAACCAAAGCTTTGGGGTGGAAAGGTTTTGGGGTCTTATTGCGGGTTTCGCATTGCTTTGCAATGTTGACGAGATCTCTTTTGATTTGCAAAAACAATTTATTAGGAAGTGAGTATTGTATATACCTGAATCAACTGATCAGATTCGAAAGCACACCGAGGAAGGTCTTCTCTTTGTAATATTCTAATATTGGCAGGTGTTGTGTGCCTCATATCAGAAGTCAGTGCAGCAGCCCTGCCAATTAGACAACAGAATTTCAAAATAAGATCAAGCTGCTGAAAGGTACTTTATCATAGGCAATCCTATTACTGGTTACAAAACTGTATCTGCGGTCAAACTTCAGAGTCACGCTAACTAGCTGAACATGACAATGCAGAAGGAGACATCAAAACCGTGAGGCTACAAAGTCATAATACTTGTATTGCAATAAGAGCATAATATGAAGAAACATATTCATATTACTTTTGCATTTGTTGTAGACGTGAAGGCCATCATGTTCCTGCATTTTGTAATTTGCATAACAAACAGTTAGTTAGAATAAAATGATAACATTGTAAATTGAAGAGAGGACATATTTGAGACAAAACATCTTAAGGAGTTATGTGAACTAAAGCTTCTTGTGCAATCCTTATACCATTTACAATGTGTCAAAAGCTTGTTTAACATTAAAAAGAGTATTTGATTGACTAAAGCTGTATAAGAGTAAAACAGATCTCTAACATGGCTTGTTGTAGTTTTCCAATCTTGACGAGATCTCTTTTAATTTGCAAAAACAATTTATTAGAAACTGAGTATTGTATATACCTGAACCAATTGATCAGTTTCGAAAGCAGACTGAGGAAGGTCTTCTCTTGGTAATATTCTAATATTGGCAACTGTTGTGTGCATGATTTCAGAAGTCACTGTAGCAGCGCTGCTAATTAGATAACAAAATTTCAAAATAAGATCAAGCTGTTCAAAGGTACTTTATCACATGCAATCCTATTACTGGTTACAGATCTGTATGTGTCATCAAACTTCAGATTCACGCTAACTAGGTAATGGTTTTCAACGAGATGTAATACGAACATTGGCTCAAAATATTCCAGAGTGCTGAGGACAGCATGTACTGTGGTGGTCTTATTGGCGGACAACTGTCCCTCCTCGAAATGCTGGAAAGTTACTCGGCTTGGGTTTTACCCTGTTTGCGCCCTTTGGGTTATTATTGTTACTTGGTTGTTTAGCTCTGCAGTCTCTACGATTTTTCCTTTGTATTTGTTGTATTGTCTGCGGTAAAAACAGAATGCGGTTCCTGCGTGCTCGGTTAACTGTATAGCAAACGTTTGGTTGCGGTTCTATTGTTCCGGGTCCGGCTTGTATGCCTCGACTGTCTGGTGTCGCTTTGTTAAGTTTGGCTACTGTATTGTTTAGATGTTTGTTCCTCTGTCGTTTGGCGTTTTCCAGTGGCGTTGATGTTTGTCACAGTATTGCCTGTTCGTTTCCCTCAAGAGTCCATGGTTATTTGAGCATTATAAGTTAATGGCATTCTGGTTAAATACTGAGGGTTTCTCTTACCTGCATGGGTTTTATGGAAATTTCCGTAAATGTCGGTTTCGACCACCATGTCATTGCCATTGTCTTAGTATAGAACAAATGGGCAAAATGGTGCAAGAAAATGCAAACAGCCAACTAGAAATTGTAGGCACGGGTTTCATAAAAACCTTTAAGTCCCCTTGCCGAAGAACTCCAAAGGTAGTTTCTTGATAGGACCCTAAATGCGGAAGACGAGGTCTGTTTAATGAATTTGGTGGAAAAGACAAAAAAAACTTGCTGGTGTGGAAAGAAATACCAACCAACAGTTAGGGAATGTCGAGAGAGAGATCGATCAGGCGATCTGTAACACACAATGCAGCTTCCACGAGTGGGGATATGGAACCGCTTCATTAGGATGTGCCAAGGGTAGCATAGAGGAAAGGGTTATGTACCTCCAGAGGTATAAATCGCCATAGAATACAAGATTAGGAGTTCAGGGTGGGGATAACCTAGTATCCATAATGACTCTGCTCCACTCACACCTTTGGCCATCATAGGGTTAGAAATTACAGGTCTTCATCTTTCATAAATGAAATTATTCTTATAAACTCTACCAAGTCATTCACAAAGCATTAGTGCTCGTTTTTATTGCATAGGACTTGGATATCCTGGTGAGCAAGTATGCATTCCAATAGATTTCCATGCGTCCCAGTTGAGAATTTATGTTGTTTAGGCCAAAAATACAAATAAGACTGGAACTGATATCTAATGGTTGAGTGATGCAAAGATTGCAGCTTCACCTAAAATAGAGAGCTACGTACTATGAATCTTAGTAGTTTTATGTATAATGTTATCTACAAATTTCTAGTGGGAAACACCCACAACTGCAGAGCCAAACACTGACCTTCGGGTTAAATCTATCTCCCTAATTCATTGATTTTTCTTATAAAAAGAAGAATATTATTCAGTATTCCTGTGAAAATTTATATTATTCATTACTTCTGTGTGAAAGATAAAAATAATTGAGATTTCGTGGAAAGCTTTCTTTTAGAAGGAAGTTGTTAATGGGTAACAATCATTGAAAGATAATGTTAAATGAAGGCTTCTATATTTGATAAAGGATATCTGGTAAAGGACATCTATATTAGGCCATAAAATATCAATTCTATCATTTTAAAATTGGAAAATATCCGTATATTGGAAAATATCAATACATTGTAGTTGAGATGTTGTTGACCTGTTGCTGTTTATTCTTTTGATTAATTTAAAGATCCAGAAAATGATGCATATATGTAAGAGGTCTAATGAAGAAGGTCAAACTTCCAAAGAACAATACCTGCTCTGGAGCATGTTTACTAACTCGATGCATTTTCCCTTCATTGTCAATATAAGTGAGAGTTGTCCTCTTGTCAGTTGGATTGAAAGGAAGAAAATGGAGCTCTGGAATGGTTGTCTGTGCCTTTTAGATGCATGGATGTTAAAAGCCACAACAAAAGATACAAATCAGTAAAATAAGCATAGCCCTGCTTATTGACTAAAATTTAATATGATGACATAAAAAAAATACTTGCCTCCTTAGAATCTGTAAGCATCCCAACAATTGCTCCATCAATGGCATCTTGATTCTCTGTTCTGGATGCTCTTGCAACCATCAAGACAACAGCATCCTTGTCATATCCTTTTGTGAAAACCTATTCATGACAACAATTAGTAATTGATAGTTGTTTGAAGGAAGCTAACAGTACTCGATCATCGAATATTACCACGAACCCTAACTAGCCAATTTGGTACAACTGCAGTATCAGCAAAAATTACGTATTTATGAAATAAGAGAAAGGACAAAAAGAAGAATCAGAAGTCCAGAATAAATACCAACCTTTTGGAAGTGGCCAACTTGGTTTGTACTGTTGACAATATGTGCTGGTTTACCAAAAAAGGTATGGATCCCAGTAGCAATGACAACATGTTCAAGTTCACGCTGTTTGCAAGCAGAGCCAAAATAAATCACATTTCCAGGACCCTTTGTTACTGGTAATGACTGACCACTGAGGGCAGACTACACACATTCAAAAATATTGTCATAAAGCGTGGTTCAGGAAAAGTGCCAAATGTTGAAGTTAATCCCAGAAACGATATAAAAGCATACCGAAAATTCGAGCACTTGTAATCAGAAATAAGAAGTAAAGAAAAGGATTGGATTAAGACCTGATCAGTCTTTAAAGGATCTGCTTCAAGAAAACGTGCATCCGCAGGAACAATATCTCTAAGTTTGATGCTGATTATGTCACCAAGAACAAGCATTGCTGCATGTTCTTCATTCCATTGTCCATCTCTGAGAACTTGTTACGTTCAAAGTCTTAAGTCATTGACCAAAGAATTTAAAACTGCAGCATCCATGATCTTAACAGGATTCTAAACATCCAATTGCATGCCTCCCCTCAAAAACCAGGATAGAAAACTGAAAATATTGGGGCTGCCACTGATACAAAAGATAGTGAACAGACCTTGCTCTTTGGAGCCAGCCAAGTCATCAGTGCTGCAGCAACATTGCCAGCATTGTTTTCCTCTATGAAACTTATGTTTAGATGAGATTTTCATTCCTTGTACAGGTAAGAGAAACATAGGTAAAATAAACAAAACGTTCGAGCCCAAAACTTTCATTCGACTTAGTTTATAATGCTATTATAATGAAAAATCATGTCGGTCAACCAACGGTCAGCAATTGATCAATTGCATATAGTCCCAGGGAAGGACTAATAATACCAAATGCATTATGCCATAATTCCATTTTCAAACAACATATATTAATTTTAAAGTCCATATAGTTTGGTGCTATTTATAAAGTCTAGCTTCAAGCATGTTGCAGAATGCATTCAAACAGACATGTATAAAGACTTTCTAGCCTTGTTTCCTGAGTCATTACCTACAGTATGCAAGAAACAAAAACTAACATAGCATTCAGCTATAACATAGGAAGAAACAGAAATGACTAGCTGATTCAATATACAATTTGTCATTTAACTTGAGTAGATAATAAGTGCCATGTTTAATCAATGTATGGAATCTTTGCTGTTTGCGTTCAGCAGCTGTAGATACAAAATTATTGTTGATCTGATGTTGCATTTGCTGTATTCAATGATATAAAGCATGATGCAGAATGCGTTCCATTTGAGATAGAGAACAGAAACAGAAACAGTACAAACACAGATGCATAAAGACTTTCTAGCCTTTTTTCATCAACCGTTGCATTACATATTCTTTGTAAATGAGTCAAATTTGCAAGTCAAATACTTGTATTATAGTAACAGCATAATATGAAGAAACATATTCATATTACTTTTGCATTTGTTGTGGATGTGAAGGCTGCCATGTTCCTGCATTTTGTAATCTGTATAACAAATGGTTAGTTAGAACAAAATGATAACATTGTAAATTGAAGAGAGGACATATTTGAGAGAAAACATGTTAAGGCATATGTTCATGTACCTTCCATTTGTTAGTTGACATGTAATAGCTCACTATCTTCATTGAGTGTGAACTTGCTCTGAATTTTGAAGTCACGTAAGATGTAAACAGTGGTAGCTTTCTGTTGCAAATATGTTTCATATGACATTGATTTTAAATCAGGAAGCAAGTCATGTAATAACGGCTCCCTGATAATGCACTGGACAAAGTTATTTGTAATGGATTCTATTACAGCATTTATACAATGCTTGTAGAGGAAAGGGCAATTATCATTGCATTGTGAACAGAAAATTGTTGCATTGGCTATTGCTATGGATGAATTCACTGGGGAGTTACAAATTGCGCAAACAGGTTCGAAAGGAGTTGAATATGGATTTGTTGCGATCAGAATACCTTCGACCTGTTTATAAAACATTCAAGCGTTAATTTACATTATTACATGGCAAATGCAAAGGCAGCAAAAACATTATTATTGCTATACTTACAACATAGGTAGTTGTAGTTAGTTTTCTGAGATTGTTGAGTGCATCTGTGTTAAGTTCAGTCATGAAAGTTGACTTCGATGCTCTGAATATTGTTTCTTTTGTGTTTACCTTTTTTGTTAAATTTTTGAAAAGGATGAGTGGAAAGTGTCCTTTTTGCAATTGTTTTTCCATTCAAAGGAAAAATTGTTCATATGTGTCAAAGAGTTGCAACTGCAAAACAGAAATTGTTATGTATTGAAAAATACAAAAAGTAATATGCAAATACATTGTTCGTATGCATTGAAAAATTGCAATTGCACTAGACAAATTACAAAAACTATAGACAAATTACAACAACTATGTATTGAAGTGATGCATGTTATCTACTGAAAATTAGGAATAAGTAACATCTGAATACATACAGTTGCATTGTCGTTTTCAGAATCTCCATCTTTGATATGAAGTATGTAATGCAATCCAACTCGTTTGGCAAGTGTAACGGCGGCAGCGATTGTGCCAATTGGGTACATTTCTTTTTTGTTTGCAAATTGCCTAATGGTTGTATTGGGAATGAAGCAATATTCTTTGCAAACTTCAGGTACAGTTTCTATGATACTTGATTCATTAAGCAATATTATTTTGTCACAGTCAACGCGATCATATACAGTTTTAGGCAATATTCTGAAATTTGTAATTGAGATGCTGTTGCCTTGCAAAATTTTGTGTTCATGTCGCTCCACCAAATGTGCAGGTACACTCAACATTATAGTCATCATTCCTTGAGCATCTGTCAAATCAGCTCGCAATACTTGACATGATTTGTTTGCTTTATCAAGGAATGCAGTATAGACAACCATTATGTCTCCAACAAATAGCTATCCAATTTTACGACTATTCAGATCTTCAATTGATACTTTAATTGGCAGTATATGTTTTTGCCTATTAAAATTGCTTAGTTAGAAATTGCTATAAACATTTGTAGAATAGTATGTTTCTCCTAGAGACTGAATAAGTAGAAATAGATTAGAGTGTTGTGTTTCAAATGCATACCTTTTTGATGTATCATTTTGTACATTTGTTGAATGAATTTTGGCTGCAATTGTTTCAGTTGGACTAACATAGGCAAAGGCATGGTTCAATATGATGTGGATATTATCACGTGTATTTTGTGATAAGCAAGGAATAAAGAAATTGTGATATGTAACCTGTACATGTCTTCTTGCTGCATTGTTTGGGGGGACTTACTACTAGTGCTTTCTTCACTCGTCCAAGATTTTCTAATTTATATACATTTAAATACAGATATGTAAAAAGAGAAGATATATATAGTAAACATTAATCTGTTATATATACATTTAAATATAGATACGTAAAAAGAGAAGATATATATAGTAAACATTAATATTTTAAATAGAAAATTGCATATTTGTATAGTTGTCATACATACCTTTTCAAAGCAAGTGGTTGGTTTGCCTTTTCTAATTGAGTTATGTGCTCTATTTCTTCAGTTGTTTGTTTTCCTTTTTCAGGATTTATGCTATGTTATAGAGCAGCAATATATATTTAGTTCAATTTGAAAGAGCATATAGAAGTAAACAGTTAACAAGGAACATTAAAACCATAGAACCATACATATGTAAAGATAGAATGCATATATAGTAAACATTAATATTCTAAATACAAATTGGCATATTTGTATAGTTGTCATGGACATACCCTAGTGAACATTATCATTCTAAATACAAATTAGCATATTTCTATAGTTGTCATAGTCATACCTTTGCAAAACAAGTGGTTGGCTTGCCGTTTCTAATTGGCTTTTGCATTCTATTTCTTCAATTGTTTCTTTTCGTCTTTGAAGATTTAGGCTATGTTATATAATAGTAACATATATTTAGTGCAAATTAGAAGTAAAAAGTGAACAAGAACATTAAAACCATAGAACCATACATATGTAAAAAATAAAAATAGAATGCATATATAGTAAACATTAATATTCTAAATACAAATTAGCATATTTCTGTAGTTCTCATAGACATACCTTTGCAAAACAAGTGGTTGGGTTGCGCTTTCTAATTGGCTTATGCATTCTATTTCTTCAATTGTTTCATTTCCTTTTTCAAGATTTAAGCTATGTTATAGAATAGTAAGACATATTTAGTGCAAGTCAAAAGAACATATAAAAGTAAAACTTGAACAAGAACAGAAGATCCATAGGAAAGGAAAGGCAAAAAGAATATACTCTGTTTGTTTATGTTGCATGTTGTTGTTCTTTTTTCTTGGTCGTTCTGTTCAATTGAAAAGGGTTTTACTAGCAGAATCTGCATCCATAAATAGATGAGGTCATATCTGCAAATTTATCATAGGATACTTGTATTGGTTAATTGAAAAGGCTGTCTTTGGCATAACTTGCATTGATCAACACAAAACGCCATATATGTAAATGTACAATAGAATGCATAGTATGTAACAGAGGGACAGTAGAGGAATTGTTGGCAAATGTTGGAAAATGTCGGAGGGAATAATTAATAATATTAATATTAATATTAATGTAAACACAGAATAAACAACGACGATTCCAGATTTGAATTGCAATATAATTGAATGAGAGAAAAAATATAAATGAGCCAATACATCTTAAATATCTATATTTTTTAAAACAATGACGGAGTAACTCGACTATAAACCTAGAGTAATTGGACCATAAACCTAGACAATGCAAGAATTAAAAGCCTAACAAATTGACAAAAAGCAATTCATAGAAAAATTGACAAAAAGAAATTAGTAGAATAACGCCGTACCTGCAATGAAGGCAAGCGTTCGAATTCCTTCTCGTGTAGACCATATTCATGCACAACACAGCCTGTACGAGTACCATGAGAAAATATGCAAATGACGAAATTGGTTATGATAGCTGAAGGACAAGAGATATTGTATCATGGTCAGACCAATATGTATCCAATACGAAAATTGTATATTTTATATTAGCTAGATTTGCCCAAACATGGTCAATCAATGATTTGTGCATGCTATTAGTTTTGTCAACTAGGAAATGAAGATTGTAGTTTTGCATGTAGGTTTCTAGCTGCTTTGTTTTTTGATTGCACTGTACCATATCAATATTGAAGTCCCCTAATATAACTATGATATTGTTTAGATCTAAGTGGTACAAAGCTTTTGCAATGACATTGAGGATATTGTTCAGGTTTGCACGTGGCGATGCATATATATTGAGTATTGCAATTTGTAATGTGTGAACTTTTATTTTTGCGAGCAATGCTTCTACAAAGCAGTCTTCAAAATGGGTATGTTCAAGGATAATGATATTTTTCTTTATCAATATCATTACTCCATGCTTAATGCAACTTGAGATGCAATTGAAATTTTTGAAGTATTCATTTTCCATACACAGCAACATATGTGTTTCTTGTAAGCACAAGATATCAGATTGCATTGTGTCATAGTCATTGCATATATCAGCAAGATGCGCATGAAGATTGCGAGTGTTCAATGAAAGAATAAAGATGAATCGCAATGATTGTATTGATGAAGAGTCATATTCTAATTGCCATTTTGCAGTGGTTTCCAAACGTTGCATTTCACAATTTACTTTTTGCTTGACCTTGAAATTATTATGTTTAAGAGGATTAAGCAAATACAATGATTCTATGTTTTTGACACGTGATAGTGATGTGTATACTAGGCCATGCACTTGTACTCCAGTAGGGTCGAATGCAACCCTATCCAAGGTTAAGCCTTGTGATCTATGTATTGTGCGTGCACATGCAAGTTGAATTGGAAATTTTTTTCGTATTTTCAATGGCGCCATCTTTGATGTCATAGGCATTGCTTTTGATATTCGCAATATTGGTGTCCAATCATGTGCTATCTCTGAAGTATACAAATGAGCTAGTTTTCTAGATTGTCGATGACCAATATTACGGTCATGGAACTTAATCCATAGAACATCAACGTTATTTGTATGGGTATATGCTTTAACTATTCCATCTGCACCATTCACTAGCCCATCTGGTGCATCATAATTGCAAGCATACATTTCAACTAACATGTTCAACTTTATCAAAAGGTGCGGTGGCAAAATAGCCGTATGTTGATGAGTTGGGAAATTGTCGTTATTCTTCTCATTTTCGTCAATTGCATTAATTAAAATTTCTTTGCCAGGCATCAGCATCAACATTTTCTTGTTATGCATTGCAACATCATCATGTATGTTATATCGTCAGATGTTTGACAATTTGTTCGAATTCTATTTAACACTGATATGAATCTCTTATTTGTTTGTCGCATCATCATATGCAATTGGAAGCACTTGACATTATCCTTCCAGAAATCATGTGTTATTGTTTGATTGTTGATTGTTGGTTGTTCCAAAATAAGAGAGTCTTGAATAGGTTGTGCTTGATAGAAATCACCACAAAATATCATGTCAATGTTCCCAAAGTATTTTGTTTGGACATGTTTTATGTTTCTGAGTCTATTGTCAATAGAATATAAGAACCGACTTCCAATCATCAAGACCTCATCTATGAAAGCTACTTGAAATTCTTGATATAGCTTTGATAAGTTGTCCAATACTTCTTTGCTTAGTGAAAACAGTTGAGACGTTAAAAGGCATTAGCAATGCAGAATGGATTGTTGTTCCACCTGCATTATATGCAGCTTTTCCTGTGTATGCTAATATTAGACCTTTTGGTTTCATAGGATCAGTTGTGTTTTGTGAATCATAAATTCGTATAAGCATTTGGAAAATCGCTTTTGCTGTGAGCGTTTTACCTACACCTGCTCCACCTGTAATAAAAAGGTAAATTGGTTCCTTCGGGTTTTTTTTTTTTTTATTGCAATGTCTTTTACAATTGCTTGTTGCTCTTTGTTCAAGATTCTTCTAAGTTTGTAATATTCATTGTTCTCCATTAAAAATGGATGGGCAGTAATTTGAAATCCAAGATTGATTTTTTTCTTCATTTCAGATTGGTTTGGAAATTGCAAGTCCGATTGCAAATCATATTCCTCATAATGGGAATTGTTCTCTTGGTTTTGCATATTCATTTGATTACTATTCAAAGAACTAATTTGCTCATTTGTTGCAGTCTCTAAATCACCCCATGTTGGATTGATGTTATATGTAAATTTGGCTTCATTGACTTGAATTGTTTTTTCATGTAATGTATATGCAGAGAGCCATGTAGGCAATTCTTGTTTCAATGTATCTTCACAATTTTCAAATGGCATATATAACAATAATTTCTCTCGACAAAAGTTTTCAATATCATTGTGTTTGTTATATTTGACAAATCGTATAACATTTGGTTTTTTCCTTTTAGATATGGGTCTGCCATCTTTCTTGTAATTTGATACAAATTCTGCAAGGCAGATTTTGCTAATGGAACTTGGTCGTCCAATGTAGTAGTCAACAATGGAATGGCACATAACATCTTCTGAATCATCAGGTTCTTGTTTCAAAAGAATAGGCGGTTTAAGCATAAATGTGCATTCATCGACTGGAGACGTGTTTACAAATATACATTCCCTTGAACTAGAATTCAATGGCAATGAAAGTGCTATATGCACTGCTTGTTGAGCTGACATTTGTTGTAGATTGAGTAATGTATTTCCAAGTTTACGAATCATTTGCATAGCATCAATTTCATGTTTCTGATGCTCTTTGCGTATTCTTCTAAATGCATTTGTCATAGACTTGTCAATTTTGGTCATATATGAACTACAATATGACGCTGCAGCATATGCATTTAGCACAAATTGTGCATCTGTATTTGCATTCCATAAAGTAGGCATAGCCTTTGCAAAACTGTTATTCCAAATGTGAGAAGGTTTTCATCTCAGGAAAATTGTTGGTTGTTTTATTGTATGTTGTAATAGTTCTATGTACTCATTTTCTAGTAGCCCTATTTCTAGGAGGAAATTGTCATGTGTTATTGAATCATTGTAGTTTGTTTCCTCCAAGAATGCAAAAAACGATATTGATTTCTCTATGATTTTTTTATTTTCTGCATTGGTTGGTTCAATGATCATTGTTGATTTCATTGGTGGCATGGGGAAGTTGTATCTGCAATTTGAATTTTTTCGCTTCTTACAACTTCTTGTATGGTGATGTTTATGCAATTTAGCAACATCTAGCTCCAAATGATATGTATTACAAGTGATGTAATTGTCAAGAAACTTCTCAATTTCTGAATTGCTTTCTTTTCCATATATTGGAGCATTCTCTATCCATAACAGTCCATGTTCATGTTCAGTTCCTCTATTTTGGAATTTTGTTACGAAATAGTAATCAGATACTTTCCCAAAGAATGTAGTATCTTGAGATATCAATTGCTTTATAGCATTAATTCTATGTCTATAGTATTGGCTACATGTGACTGGATACTTTCTTATAAGGTAGTCAATGTCATCATCCTCTAATATGTCAATAGCATTTTTATTTGCTTTATTTCTAAACAATGTGACGAGTGTATCTACTAATGGTTTCCATCGATGTTCTGCACTTGTGAATGTCACAAAGAAAGTTGGAGGCCCTAGTTGTCGTATCATTGCAAATATGTTTTTCCTAATTTGTTCCAAATGGTCAGAAGATATGCGAATGTTTTTGAAATCTATGTATCCAATGTCAAACTTCAATAACTTTTCCAAATTTGCTCGATACTTGACATCTTTTGCTAATATTTTCCTGCCTTTTAGTTGTCCTTTTCTTATTCGCACCCATATGCAAGAAAGCACTTTATCAATTATTATTCGCATTGTCTTGAAAAACAAATTTGTTGTATGATATTGGAAGTCACCACTTGCTTGTAACAATTCCCATTGCACAATTTTTTGGTAACTAAACCTATTTGTGATGTCATGATCACGTGCATTGCCATAAAATAATGTTGGAAAGTTCATTTCTTCTGCATATTTGTCCTTGAAAATGCCTAATGGTCGTTGTCCTTCAGCAGGTGCCAATTCAATAATCCTGTCTTGCAAATCGTAGATGCGTTGTGATTCTATTAATCCATGCACCAATGTTTCAGCAGGTGTCTCATTATTTGCATCACTATCTGTATCACTTTCATTGTCACTGTTTGAATTTTCTACAATGTATTCATTATTCTCTTGTAAAACATGGGCCCAATTCTCATTTATACAAATGTTGCTATCTTTATAAAGACTTCTAGAACATAGTTCGTTCAATGCTTTCATGACAATAATTGGACGTACTTTACCTGTTTGGTATGCATTTTTGTATTGCAATCGTCTTTTCAATGCAACTGCAATTTTCATTGTATCATTTAGATATTGTGGCAATGATTTTTGCACAATGTCCATATGAACTGGTACATTGATAATTGATCCTGTTAAGCCAATTTGTGATCGTCTATTTCCCCATTGTCTGATTTGTGCAAATGCAATTCTCAATGACACAAGTCTTTCTTCTAGGTCTGAAAGTATATTTACAGTTGGCAATGAAATGTTACGTCTTATTTGTTCAGGTGTTGCAAATTGTGGTAGCTTTCCATTCTCGAGCGCTTTCTTGCAAGAAACACATATGTTTTCATTGCTAAAGGTCCTATTGTTCAATGTCAAATTCATATGCTTTTCTTGCAAATCTATAGTGAAGAATCTAGTATTTTTTGCAAAATGCAATTTGTTGCAAACTGCACATGTATTCCTAGGCGTGTCTTCGACTTTTTCCATATAAATTTGTATTGCATTTTTCTTGCTTGTAATTCTTGACTTCTTATTAGAAAATCGTTTTTTGCATTTGTCATTGCATTTGCGTTTTGTACGTATGAATTGCTTTAGCTTGTGATAATTCAGCCTACAATCCTTAGTTGGTTGCATTTTATCTAAATGGCATGCTATCTCAAATGAAATATTATTGCTAAAATGTACTTGAGATATGCATTGCTCTTTTTCTACTATATGCTTATGACGCAATTGATTAGAAACGTCATTTGCTTCCATGTCCAGTTCTTGAGAATTGTGAACATATTCTTGTATCATTGCGTGGTAGTGAATATGTGATGTATTTGTCATGAATGACAAGATGTTAACAATATCATTGCATCTCAAATAAGCGGAACTGTAATTGACAAAGTTATTAGCAACAGAGGACCATACTTGGATATTGACTTTGAATATGACAGATATCCATTGTAGACAAAATGGTCTGCCTTCCACTTGTCCTTTTTCATATGGCATTGCCATATTTATCAAATATTGTTGCCAGTTGTTATTCATTGTATAGTGTACCGCGTCAACTACTAGGTATTGCTCTAAACAATGCAATGCCTCTTGATTCTTATGCATAAGTGCATTGCAAAAAGATTGCACAATGTAAAGTCGCAAAGACTCTGCATTGAATTCTGTTGCTACTAAATAGCAAATTGCATTAAAGAGACTGTCACCACAATTAGATGTCACTTGCTTTGCAATTGTTAGTCCATTTAAAAGAATATTATTTGCAATTTGCATCCAATGGCTTTCAATATCTTTGCAAATAGGTGACAGGTAGATATTATACTGGTTGGAAATGAAAATTGGAAACTTTTGGTAAACCAATGGTTCATAATGACCACTAACAGGATTTACATCATGAAAGAGAATGCAATATGGAATTGCATTTTCATGTTGATTAAAGAGCAAATATCTCGTTTTTCTTGTCAATGACCAAACTGCAATTGATATATCTAGCCATTTAGCTAACCAACGTATGCAAAAGGTATCACCCCATAAACCTCTGTCAGACTCCTTTATATTTGTAGATGCAGAATAACGCATTTTATGAAGATATGTACCAATATCATTAACACCATGTAACTCGTATAGGAAATCAGGTGCTAGTTCATACTGATATGACTGTATTGCTTCAACGTCATTGTTCTTCAAGCAAAAAAGAAAGTGGTCTATTAACCCATTTCGCAATTCATTTGAAGTATAACGAAAATGTAGAAGCATTTCGAATGAGTCAAATAGACAATCTCCTACAGTATATGAAAATGCATTTAGTCTAAAAAGACCATTTCTTTTTAATACAATATCAATGTTCTCAGGCAAAATGCATTGCAATTTGAATTTGTAATTGTCAACATCTATTATTTCTTCCATCATTTGCAATTGCTTACCAGAGTTGCCTTTTGCAATTGTCTTGTACAGCTTTGCAAAAAATATTGATGAAGTTAGCAAAAACTGAACATGATTGTTTTGAACAAAATGTATGTATATTAAAAAAATAGGCTATTGCATTATGTTGCTAAACAAATATCAAATTTCTAGCAAGAAGCCATATTTATAAATAACAAAGAAGTTGGAAATGGAAACAATGCAAAGACATAATGAAAAAAAGGAGCATAATTTTAAGAATATTTGTGCAAGTTAACAAAAGCAAGCAATGGAAAGACAAAATGAAGTTAACAAAAGGAAGCAATGGAAAGGCAAAATGAAAAAATGCAGCATAAGTTTAAGAATATTTCTGAAAGTTAACATCATTGTCAATTGCATTTGTGAAATAAAATAACTGTGAGGCTATTTCAAGGTAAAAAGTTTCCTGCTATTCGATATCAGAGTATGGTTATAGTATATGGATCTAAACAGAATTCAAGGGTCAAGGAACCCAAACAAGCCATTGAGAACCAGATACGAGTAGTGCATAAGCGTAGTTCCATAAGGCTTGTCAAGAAGATCCATTATTATGTGATGCTGGAGGTATGATTCATATAAATGATGAACATGTAATATGTTCAAAGGACAGCTTTGGCAAACACAGCAACAGTCTGCTTGAGCAAATTGTCCAAAGACTGTTGCCAATTGTGGCACGTGAAAAAAGATGCCCAAAAATTACAGATCTTTGATGATTCACAAATTGTGGTGAATTGGATGAATGGAACAAATTCATTGGATAATTATAAATTTCACCCTATATTTCAGCAGATTCAACTTGCTTGAACAGAGTATTTAACACATTATCTTTCAACATGTCTACAAAGACAGGAACATGGAAACTGATGGACTGTCAAAAGCTAGATTAGACTTGGTAGCACGAGCTTGGATCATTCAAGAGAAAGTGGAAGGGTAGCTCATGGAATGTCTTGACACACTTTTGATATAATCATGGGACTGTTTAAATGTGAATATCTATATGTATATCTTTTTATGGCAATGTTTATGAACATATCTAGGAGCTAATTTTTTATGACACAAAACTGGTTTCAAACCTGCAATATATGTCAGAATGACCATGATACGGCTGTCATATTCACATTTTTGAAAACTGTTTATGAAGCAAGCTATCTTCTCAGCCATACTTTTATCAGTTCCTATGCTTAAGGATATCTCTATATCTATATTTTTTTATGGGACTGTTTATGGACATATCTAGGAGCTAATTTCTTATGAGACAAAACTGGCTTCAAAGCTCTGATATATGTTAGAATGACTATGATAGGGCTGTCATATTGACATTTTTGAAAACTGTTTATGAAGCAAGATATGTTGCCAGCAATACTTTTATCACTTCCTATGGTTAAGGATATCTGTGAAATGCAAAAACATATATAGTAAATGTAATTTTGTTTTCATAATAAAATTATTTTTTCTCTCTGAGGAGAATAAGGTAGTTGAACATGATATCAGAACCAATCTGGTTATAACTAGCTAACATGAGATTTTAATCTAAGGTTTAAATAGACAAAATGTCTTGATACATCACTACTATACGGAGCTAGTTGGAAGCTAAGAAATTGACAAAAAGCAATTAATAGAAAAATTGACAAAAAGCAATTAGTAGAATAACGTCGTACCTGCAACGAAGCTAAGGGTTCGAATTGCTTCTCGTCTATACCATATTCATGCACAATACAGCCTGTACGAGTACATGAGAAAATATGCAAATGACGAAATTGGTTAACGGAGTCTCCAGAAGCGCCTGGAAAAATGCTTGCAGGTCTTTATTCCTCTCTCGAAACCATAATACATTCCATTAATAAAAAGGAAATATGCAGCACATACATAAATACTTGCAGGTCTTTATTTCTTTCTCCAAACCACAATACATTCCATTAAAAACCCAATATGCGCCACAAACAGTTCAAACAGTTCAAAAACCCCAGTTTATTTAGATCTTCATGTGCTAAAACACTTCAAACTACAAAAGACTGCCACTCAATCTGTACCAAGAATCACAGCTTCACGCAGGTCATCTCGGCCCAAATGACAACGAAGTCACATGCTGGTCGAAACTGACATTTACGGAAATTTCCATAAAACCCATGCAGCTAAGAGAAACCCTCAGTATCACGGAAAACCTTATAATTTTCGCAAAGGAAACATTTCATCCAATATATAAACAACAGCAAACGAAGAACATCTAGCACCAGTATAGCAAACCTTCAATTTAGCAGTTCTTAACAAATCAAATGAACTTAACAGTAACTAAATGAACTTAACAGAGTTCTTAACAAAGCAACCTTCCTCTCTAGGAGTAATGTCAGAGTCGAATATTCATGCATCCATAAAAGAATTACAAACTTAAAAAAACATCATGCACCAAAGTAAGCATACACATAAATTATACAAGCGAAAAACCTTGAATACATGCCTAAGATAGGAAACCGTGCACTTACAAAACAGACTGGAACCTTAAATATTTTAACATTTTGGGCAAGCAGAACACCAAAACCTAACGATAGGAACAACAGTCTGCTCAAGCCTGACAACTCGTGAAACTAGACCCTTGAATTTAACAGAGGAGTACCAGGCAAACAGCGCTCCTTTCTCCAAACCATAACACATACCACTAATAACAATACATTTCATCAATAAAAAAAAGGAAATATGCGGCACATAAATACATAAATACTTGCAGGTCTTTATTTCTTTCTCCAAACCACAATACATTCCATTAAAAACCCAATACGCGGCACAAACAGTTCAAAAACCCCAATTTATTTAGATCTTCATGTGCAAAAACAGTTCAAAGTACAAAAGACTGCCGCTCAATCTGTACCAAGAATCACATCTTGACCCAGGTCGTCTCGGCCCAAATGATAAGGAAGTCAGATCGTGGTCCAAACTGACATTTACTCCATAAAACCCATGCAGGTAACATAAATCCTCAGTATCAGGGAAAAGCTTATAATTTTCGCAAAGGAAACATTTGATCCAATATATAAACAACAGCAAACTAAGCTAATTCAATTGGTAAGCTCTCGTTCTCTGTCCTTCTCAGAAACCATGCCAACCTTCTTCCTATCTCCGCCCTGTTAACCAGAATGCCATTAACTTATAATGCTCAAATAACCATGGACTCTTGACGGAAACGAAGAGACAATACTGTGACAAACATCAACGCCACTGGAAAACGCCAAAGGGCAGAGGAACAAACATCTAAACAATACAGTAGCCGGACCTGGAACAACAAAACCAGAACCAAACGTTTGTTGTACAGTTAACCGAGCAGGGCTGCAGAGCTAAACAACCAAGTAACAATAATAACCCAAAGGGCGCGAACAGGGTAAAACGCAAGCCGAGTAACTTTCCAGGATCTCGAGGAGGGACAGTTGTCCACCCATAAGACCACCACAGTACATGCCAACCTTCTTCCTATCTCCGCCTTGTTAACCAAAATGCCATTAACTTATAATGCTCAAATAACCCTGGACTCTTGAGGGAAACAAACAGACAATACTGTGACAAACATCAACGCCACTGGAAAACGCCAAAGGACAGAGGAACAAACATATAAACAATACAGTAGCCGAACTTACCAAAGCGACACCAGACAGTCGAGGCATACAAGCCGGACCTGGAACAACAGAACCGCAACCAAACGTTTGCTATACAGTTAACCGAGCAGCCAGGAACCGCACTGTGTTTTCACCGCAGACAATACAACAAATACAAAGGAAAAATCGCAGACACTGCAGAGCTAAACAACCAAGTAACAATAATAACCCAAAGGGCGCGAACAGGGTAAAACCCAAGCCGCGTAACTTTCCTGAATCTCGAGGAGGGACAGTTGTCCGCCCATAAGACCACCACAGTACATGCCGTAACCCAAGTTGATTGTAAATCAATCTGAAATTATTACCAAATCAATTGTATACTGTCCGATTCATACCAGCGTTACACATCACCTCGAACGATGCGAAGCCCGCAATAAGACCCCAAAATCTTTCCATCCCCAAAACCTTAGTTCGACTTAGGTTACATTGTCAATATATCGAAAAATTATCGATCGCATATAGTCCCCAGCAGGGACCACGCAGTAACTGGACTATAAACCTAAAGTAACTGGACCATAAACCTACACAATGCAAAAATTAAAACCTTAACAAATTGACAAAAAGCAATTAATAGAAAATTTGACAAAAACCAATTAGCAGAACAACGTCGTACCTGCAACGAAGCCGACAGTTCGAATTCCTTCTCGTCTAGATCATATTCATGCAGAACCTAGCACCAGAACCTTGAATTTAACAGAGGAGTACCTATTTCTTTCTCCAAACCACAATACATTCCATTAAAAACCCAATATGCGGCACAAATAGTTCAAACAGTTCAAAAACCCTAATTTGTTTAGATCTTCATGTGCAAAAACCCTTCAAACTACAAAAGACTGCCGCCCAATCTGTACCAAGAACCACAGCTTCACCCAGCTCGTCTCGGCCCAAATGACAGGCAAGTCACATGGTGGTCGAAACCGACATTTACGGAAATTTCCATAAAACCCATGCAGGTAAGAAAAACGCCATTAAATTATAGTGCTCAAATAACCATGGACTCTTGAGGGAAACGAACAGACAATACTGTGACAAACATCAACGCCACTGGAAAACGCCAAACGACAGAGGAACAAACATCTAAACAATACAGTAGCCGAACTTACCAAAGCGACACCAGACAGTCGAGGCATACAAGCCGGACCTGGAACAACAGAACCGCAACCAAACGTTTGCTATACAGTTAACCGAGCAGGCAGTAACCGCATTGTGTTTTCACATCAAACAATACAACAAATACAAAGGAAAAATCGCAGAGACTGCAGAGCTAAACAACCAAGTAACAATAATAACCCAAAGGGCGCGAACAGGGTAAAACCCAAGCTGACTAACTTTCCAGGATCTCGAGCAGGCAGACCACCACAGTACATGCCGTCCGTTTGGGAGTGGCGGGACCACGTGCCGCTCAATCTGCACCAAGAATCACAGCTTCACCCAGGGTGTCTCGGCCCAAATGACAAGGAACTCACATCACGGAAATTTCCATAAAACCCATGCAGCTAACAGAAACCCTCAATACTGTGACAAACATCAACACCACTGGAAAACACCAAATGACAGAGGAACAAACATCTAAACAATATAGTAGCCGAACTTACCAAAGTGACACCAGACATTCGAGGGATACAAGCCGGACCTGGAACAACAGAACCGCAACCAAACGTTTGCTATACAGTTAACCGCATTGTGTTTTCACTACAGACAATACAACAAACACAAAGGAAAAATCGCAGAGACTGCAGAGCTAAACAACCAAGTAACAATAACAACCCAAACACCACGAACAGGGTAAAACCCAAGCCGAGTAACTTTGCAGGACATTTACGGAAATTTCCATAAAACCCATGCAGCTAACAGAAACCCTCAATACTGTGACAAACATCAACGCCACTGGAAAACGCCAAACGACAGAGGAACAAACATCTAAACAATACAGTAGCCGAACTTACCAAAGCGACACCAGACACTCGACGCATAGAAGCCAGACCTGGAACAACAGAACCGCAACCAAACATTTTCTATACAGTTAACCGCATTCTGTTTTCACCGCAGACAATACAACAAACACAAAGGAAAAATCGCAGAGACTGCAAAGCTAAACAACCAAGTAACAATAACAACCCAAACGCCGCGAACAGGATAAAACCCAAGCCGAGCAACTTTCCACGATCTCGAGGAGCGACAGCTGTCCGCCCATAAGACCACCACAGTACATGCCGTCCGCGTGGGAGCCGCGGGACCACGTGGCCTCCGCCTCGAACGATGTGAAGCCCGCAATAAGACCCCAAAACCTTTCCTCGCCCAAAACCTTAGTTCAACTTAGGTAATTGCCTTAATTTTTCACAAAATCGGCTCGGTCAACGCGGGGTCAGCGATCGATCGATCGCATATAGTCCCCGGCAGGGACTAATTAGTTCCATGATAAGCTCCTCCATGATTAATAAATTATGAAATTTAGACATAATAGTTGATGTTTTGAAATGTATTTTTATTTTTAAAATTTGAAATGCATTATATTGTAAATTGATTATAAGTAAAGTAGATGAAGTAAAAACATTAAATAAGGTTTTTTTTTTTTTAATCAAATTTGGAAATATATCATACGTTAAAAAAAAAATTTAAAATTTAAAATTTCATCAATAATGTTTCACATGATACATTTTTTAAAAATTTAATATATTCAAATGAGATTATAGTAAATGAATTTATGAATTTACAAATGCTTATTTCATTTCATTTTATTTTGTATGAATTTATTTTTGAAAAAATCATTATCTATTATTCATTTGTTTTTAAGATTTTGCACTATATTTTGAAATTTTTCATTTAAAAAGTCTATAAAATAATAATTTATAGGGTTTATTAATCTAAGGCTTCATATTCCTAGGGTATAATATTATTCATAGGGTTTATAATATTAATCTTTAGGTTTAATATAAATCCATTGGGTTTATAATCATGGTCAACCATGGTCCAATGTCACATTGCAATAAAGATTTTCTCAATATGAAAATCAACCAATGTTGCATTGTGACAAGCATTGTCTCAATATGAAAATCAACCATGGTCAACCATGTTCCAACGTCGCAATCTGAGAAAGGTTATCTCAACCATCGTCAAACATGGTCAACCATGGTCACATTGTGACAAAGACTCCCTCTTGGTTCAATGTCACATTGTCACAACCATGGTCATCCATGGTCAAACATGGTCCAACATCGCATTGTGACACAAATTGTCTCAATATGGAGATCAACCATGGTCAACAAGGGACTGCCATTGTCCAATGTCGTAATGCAACAACGTTGTCTCAATATGGAATTCAATCATGGTCAACCATATTTTAATGTCACATTGTGACAAATATTTATCTTAAGGTTTATAAAATTTATCTTAGGGTTTATATTCCTTGGGTTTATAATTTTTATCCCTTGGATTTAATATTATTCCATTGGGTTTAGAATCCATTGGGTCTATAATATTTATCTTAGGGTTTATATACCTTGGGTTTATAATATTAATCCCTTGGGTTTATAATATCAATCCCTTTAGGGTTTATATACCTTGAATTTATAATATTAATCCCTTGGGTTTAATATTATTCTCTTGGTTTTATAATACCTTTGGGTTCAATCATGGTCAATAACCATGGTCACATTGTGTCAAAGACTGTCTCTTGGTCCACTGTCACAACCATGGTCATCCATGGTCAACCATGGTCCAACATCGCATTATGACAAAGATTGTCTCAATATGGAGATCAACGATAGTCAGCCATTGCCCAACGTCCCATTGTGACAAACATTGTCTCATTATGAAAATGACTCATGGTCAACCATATTCCAACGTCGCATTATGAAAAATATTTATATTATGGTTTATAGTATTTATCTTAGGGTTTATAATATTTATCCCTTGGGTTCAATATTATTCTTTTGGGTTTATTATTACCTTGGGTTTATAATATTTATCTTAGGGTTTATATACCTTCGGTTTATAATATTAATCCCTTGGGTTTATAATATTAATCCATTGTGTTTATATTATCAATCTGTTGGGTTTTTAATCTCTTAGGTTTTTAGTATTAATCCCTTGGGTTTATTATTCCCTTGGGTTTATAATATCAATCCCTTTAGGGTTTATATAATTTTCATTTATAATATTATTCCCTTGGGTTTATAATACCTTTGGGTTTTATAGTTAATCCATTGGGTTTATTATTCCCTTCAGTTTATAATATCGATCCCTTGGGTTTATTTAGTTCATATTCCTAGGGTATAATATTATTCATAGGGTTTATAATATTAATCCTAGGGTTATAAATCCCTTGGGCATACAATTATGGTCATCCATGGTCAACGATGAACCAATGTCACAATGTGACAAAGATTGTTTCAATATGAAAATCAACCATGATCAACTGTGGTCCAATGTTAGATTGTGACAAACATCGTCTCAGTATGAAAATCAATGATGGTAAATCATGGTCAACCATGTTTATTTTAGGGTTTATTTGTCTCAATATGAAAATCAATCATGGTCAACCATATTCCAACGTTGCATTGTGACAAATATTTATGTTAGGGTTTATAATATTTATCTTAGGGTTTATAATATTTATCCCTTGGGTTTAATATTATTCCCTTGGGTTTATAATCCCTTGGGTTTATTATTCCCTTGGGTTTATAATATTTATCTTAGGGTTTATATACCTTGTGTTTATAATATTAATCCCTTGGGTTTAATATTATTCCCTTATGTTTATATTATCAATCCATTGGGTTTTTAATCCCTTTGGATTTTAGTATTAATCCCTTGGGTTTATTATTCTCTTGGGTTTATAATATCAATCCATTTAGGGTTTATATACCTTGCATTTAGGGTTTATATTATAAACACAATGTATATAAACCCTAAGATAAATATTATAAACCCAAGGGAATAATATTAGACCGAAGGGATAAATATTATAAACCCAAGGAATATAAACCCTAAGATAAATATTATAAAGCCTAACATAAATATTTGTCACAATGCAACGTTGGAATATGGTTAACCATGATTGATTTTCATATTGAGACAAATAAAACCTAAAATAAACATGGTTGACCATGATTTACCATGATTGATTTTCATACTGAGACGATGTTTGTCACAATCTGACATTGGACCATGGTTGATCATGGTTGATTTTCATATTGAAACAATCTTTGTCACATTGTGACATTGGTTTATCATTGACCATGGATGACCATAATTGTAAACCCAAGGGATTTATAACCCTAGGATTAATATTATAAACCCTATGAATAATATTATACCCTAGGAATATGAACTAAATAAACTCAAGGGATTGATATTATAAACTGAAGGGAACCATTCAGAGAAAGGATGGAAGCTCTCTTAGTAGAATGGGATATGATTGATGTCAAGCCAAGAAAAGGGAAGTTTACTTGGTCAAACAAGAGAAGTGGTTCCAGTCGTATAACGAATTGTCTTGACTAACTTTTAATTCACATATAATGGATTCTCAAAGGTTTGAATTCCTTCTTCTCCATTCTAGCCTTGAGTGAGTCAGACCATGGAGGCAATGGATGAGTTGGGCCCTATCCCTTTTTGGCTTAATCCTAGATGGTTGAAAGAGCTGAGGATCACCTCTTCTCTGCATTGCTAGAGGTCTACCTAACTGCTTCTGAGATTTCTTCTCTCCTATGTCCTGCAATAAGATTGTGTTTCATTAATGTTGTTGTTCTTGGGTCCTGATGAGTTTTTCATCATCTACTTTATATCTCTGAAGCTCAACCTTCATACTTCACATGGTTTGTAGTATTTTAGAAGGTATAACCTGCTGGATGGCGGTTGAACATCATAACGCATGCTTGGAATATTCAAATTCGAGGTTTCCCAACATTTTTTCGGAGTCGAAGATAAAGTCTTTTAAGCAAGTGTTTAGAACTTGGACAAAGGAATTTTATGTTCCGCAGAGAAAAAGGAGAAACAATTTACTTAAATAATTGGAACAACATTTATCCACCATGGAAAATAATTTAGTGGAGAGATGGAATTTAGAGAGAGAGAGAAGAGTTTAAATAAGAATATCTTCCAAGAATATCAGAAGGAGGAAGAGTTTTGGATGCTTAAATCCAGAAGCATAGGGCTAAAGGAAGGGGACCAAAACACGCCATTTTTTCACAAGTTGACCAAAGCAAGGGAAATAACGAATAGGATGAGGGAGAAAACTCCATATGGTAAGGAAACAATCTCATCATTTTCATAAATAAAAGTTGAAGCCTTTGAGAATTTCCAGTCCTTGTATTCCTTAGATAGATAATTGGACCTTTGCAAGGCTGAGGAATTTTTGTTTTCATTTATTTTGGAGATTTCAAATGAGGAGAATCATTATCTCATGGCATGAAATTGTGGAATAAGAAGTGAATGAAGCAATATAGTCTATGGATCTGCAAAAATCACTAGGCCCTAATGGTTTTCCTATCAGCTAAATCTATCGAGCCCTTTGGCCGATGATTAAAAAAAATCTGATTAGAATGCTTAAGTGGTCGAAGTTCAAGGGAAAGGTTGGAGGGGGAATTAATTCAACTTTATTTTCTCTAATTTTTAAATAGTCTAATATTCTAAACTCCACAATATTTTGTCCCATCTCATTATGCAATGCCTCATATAAGATTTTAACAAAAATCATTGCAAGCAACTTAAGAAAATGTTGCCGAGGTTGATCTATGAAAATCAAGGTGGTTTCCTTCAGTACAAGCATATATTGGATAATATTATTTTGGTCCAAATTCAAGCAAAGAGAGGGGTGACCTGGGTTTTGTAATAACGCTGGACATGGAAAATGTTTTCGACAGTGTAAGACATTATTTTCTATTTCTTATTTTGGAGAAACTACGTTTTTGCATGCAATTTATTCTCTGGATAAAATCTTGTATTGATCCCTTTGGGTCGCCCCCATGATCAATGGTAGACCAACTAATTTCTTTAGATATTCTATAGGTCTGGGACAAGGTTACCCACTCTCTCCTCTTTTGTATATCTTAATGGTACAGAGCTTAAGAAAAAATCTAGAAAAAGCTAGAGCAAGTGGATTATTTCCCAGTCTTATTGCTAGAAATGTCAAAGATATCAACCACTCCCAATTCCCTGATGTCACAATTCTTGTGTGGTGATTCGAAAATCATAGCAAAGAGATTCAAACAGATTCTTGATGTCTACTTCGAGCTTTTGGGAGGATTGGTAAACAAAAGGAAAAGTCATCTTTATGGATGGAACTGTTCTAACGCAACGAAGTAGGAAATCACATCATCTTTGGATTTCCCAGTTCAGTTTGGGTGTAAATCTGTCAAATATTTGGGAGTCCCATTCTCCTTAGGCCTACCCTTCAAGGAAGATTGGGAGGAGATAATTTAAAAATTCAAGAAGAAAATAGCAAGCGGGGGTGCTTTCTGACTGAATAGAGTTGATAAAAAAATATTAATTAAGTTAGTCCTGTCAGCTTTGCCAATTTATTTGTGCTCTAGGATTCTTGCCCGAAAAAGTATTATCAATCAAATAAGTATGATGACCAGAAAAGTATTATGAAAGGGGGTAAAAATAATGACAAGAAAATTCATTTGGACAACTGGAATATAGTTTTCCTTCCTAGAGATGTTGGAAATCAAAGATCCAACATTTATGAACTTGTCTATGGGGGCTAAAATCATTTGGAAATTGATATCTGAATCCAACGAATGGTGGAAAGAGGCCTTCCTGAAGAAAAATTTCATAAGTCTCACTTCTTAAGAGATGAAAAAGCCCAATGATTAGGAAGCGACTCCAAGATTTGGAAGCTTTGTAAGGCAACAGCCCCCTTAATTCTTGAAAAATTGGGCTAGAAAACAGGGAACAGAGCCAGAATTAACTTATGGAAAGATAAATTCCTTCCAAGCAACCTGATAAATAAACAGTCCAAGCTCAATGATCTCATAGAAAGGATGAATGAAAATGGAATTGTGAGATTAAAAGACATATCCAATTGGGATGACTTTGGAATGTGGCAAGGATGGGAATTTCGCTATCTTCCATTGCATTTACTGCATTAATGGGACTTATTGGTCTCCTCCTTGAAAGGCCTAGCCAAAATTAAAGGTGGTTCTTTGGACTTTCAAACTTGGTGCCCAATAAAAATCTTTCATGATTATGTCAGAGAAAGATATAGGTTCTTGCTGCGCAAGCTCTCACATTGTTGTCCCTTGAAGATTTGGAAATCAATATGGAATAGAGATACCATCCCAAAGGTCAATTCCTTTTGCTGGATGTTGATTCACGATAAAGTTCTCACTATGGAAAATATCAAACGTAGAAACATTCACAATCCTTTAAGGTGCATATTATATAGATGTGAAAAAGAGTCCATTTATCATTTATTACATGTTTTCTCTTTCTCGTTGTCTGTATGGTAATTGGCATTTGGAAAAGTACATTCCATATCTTCCATTCCTTCAAATTGGCAAGAAATGTTTGAAACCTAGATCAACACTTTCCCAAATGATAAAATTCATTCCTCCATTTCCAAGCGTGCCTGGGCATCACTTCCAAAATTCCTGTGATGGACAATTTGGTTAAAATGACAATAATTTTTAAAGATCTAAAGCCTCTTCTTTGCTCTCTGAGTCTATTTCAGAGAGAGGTCTTAAGGCTTATGATGTTGATGACTTAGAAGAGTTGGATAAACATTTATGTCCCTTCAGTTCAAGCTGTCAACTTCACTGGCCGGCCAAATGAAGTGAAAATTCAATGCTTGATATCGGGAAAAGATGATTTCTAGTCCTGGAAAGATAGTCAGTCTTCAACCATGTTATTTTCTTGATGGTGTTTCAAAAGGAAAAGCAGGGGACGCAGGAGTGGGATGGGTGATCTATTTCCTTGAAGAACATGGAGGGACTAGATTCACTTGGGGTTTAGGTATAACATCAAACAATCGAGCTGAATTTCTAGCATTATGGAAAGGCCAAAAGATCCTTAAAAATAAGAGAATAGGAAAGATTAAAATGCTTGGGGACTCAATGTTCATTATTAGAATGATCTCTAAGGCAATTTCGTCTTGGGCCTCTTCATTCCCTTCCCTGGCTAGAAGAATTGCTTTGCATTTGAAATCTTTGAAAAAGCCTCCCTAATCCATATACTCAAGAACCTAAATGGAGATGCCTACAAAATGACAAATACTAAGGTGGAGCTTGAAATAAGAGATAGATTTACTAGAACGTTGAAGCTACATATGTCACAAAAGCAAGTTTTGTATTCATATATGTAAATGGTTTTGGCCATACGATCGAATTAACATAATAGATAACTACTCATTTTATTATAAAAAAATAAAAAATAATTTTATTTTTAAAATTGAAATATATATATATATATATATATATATATATATATATATATATATTTTCTTTTATTTTCAAATTTTCTATAACTTTACATTTTATTTTTAAACTTGTAGTATTGACATTTTAGAGGGTATTTGGATCAACTATTCTTCAATGATTTAATTAAAAAATTGTATTTTTATGATAACATATTTTGTGCTTTAAATGACTTGTAAAGTAACCATGGAAAACTACTAACTCTTCATGCTAATCCATTTGTAATTCTCAAAGGTTAGGTGCCTAACTTACGAAAAAAATGATAATATTTAACTTTGAAATAATTTATTATTTTAGATTTGTATACTTTTTTCCTAATTTTTTTTTTATATAAATGTTATAATTTTAAATTTAAAAACTATATAAATTATTAAAATAATCAAAATTAAAATATAAATGTCACAATTTTAAATTTAATAGTGATATAAATCATTAAAATATTTAAAAAAAACTCATTTTAAATTTCAAATTTCTTTTAATAATTATTTTAATTTTCTTTTCTCATTTTCACACC
Source organism: Pinus tabuliformis (assembly GCA_031772625.1). Classification (NCBI taxonomy): domain Eukaryota; kingdom Viridiplantae; phylum Streptophyta; class Pinopsida; order Pinales; family Pinaceae; genus Pinus; species Pinus tabuliformis. The sequence continues at coordinate 601,492,759 of CM062812.1, read as the reverse complement.
AAACATTCATCCCTCTTACATATTTTATATATATACTTTTTGATTTTATATTTTATTATGTTTATATTTATATTATTAAGATATTATTTTTGAGACTATCTAATTATAATAATTCACTAATCTATGACCCATATCCATGAGTATTAGTCATAACTAGCGAACTTGTTAAGATTTCAGATAGTCCACTTAGTACTCATTACATTGAGTGATACTTAGAGAGGTGAAAAAGTGGAATTCAAACTAGCCAGATGAATCACATAAAATCAACCATCATCTTTGGGGCTTGAACCTAGTAATTATGACTTCTTGGGAGGTTATGAATTCTGATATTTCTTTTACTCAAGCGCACTTAACTATATCTCAATCAAGTCCATTACTCAAGTGCAAGTCTTAACTATATCTCTCCTAAGAATCAAGTCCATTTAGGTTTCTACCCCATTTGCAAAACGTTAACAAGTATTGTGACTTACTAACTATTTAGTTAGAGTTCCCTTCACTCTTTTTATTGCATAAAGAGGTTTTTGCAATCCAACACATGAGATCCCATTTTCAAGATTACTTGTTTAATGGGCTTAACTGTGGGGAAAGATCCATAGTTAAGTGCATTTGAACTAGAGAAGTCTTGGGATGGGTGACCTTCTAGGAGGTACTAATTACTGGGAAAGTTGCAGATATGATGATTGACGTCATGTGATTCATTTTGCTTGTTTCAATTCCATTTCTTCACCTTTGTGAGCATCATCTAATGCCATGAGTACTAAATGAACCATATAAATAATACACCAATAACTTACTCTCATATAATAAGTGCTAAATAAAATATTCAAAATCATAAGAAATTGCCCATCTACAACTAATACTCATAAATATAAATCATAAATTAATAACTTACTTTAAACAAATAATCCAAAAATAATATCTTAAATATTGTGTTACTAAAAATTTTACTCTATTTTTCTATTCTTAACTCTATTTTTTATAAATTTATAATTAAAAAAATATATTTTATCTTAATTTTCTAATATCTTATCCTTTACACCAAATACCCACCCATATTCATATTATATAAGTACAATTTAATATTATATTTTTCTTACCCAATTTATATATATATATGTATATATATATATATATATGTATATATATATATATATGTATATATATATATATATATGTATATATATATATATATATGTATATATATATATATATATGTATATATATATATATATGTATATATATATATATGTATATATATATATATATATGTATATATATATATATGTATATATATATATATATATATATATATATATGTATATATATATATGTATATATATATATATATATATATATATGTATATATATATATGTATATATATATATATATATATATATGTATATATATATATATATATATATATATATATATATGTATATATATATATATATATATATGTATATATATATATATATATATATATTTTCCTACCCTCACCCCAACATTACTCACATATATATTTTATATATCTACACCATTTTAATATCACACTCCATTGTTTGTTATTTATAAGAATGCGCACTTTTGTAAAATGTGAACAAAAATATTAACAAGATGATCACGATTGGTAAAGTTAGCTTCCTCAAGTCAATGGTTCTTACATTTCTTCCCATGATAGCCTTTTTTAACTAAGAATAATTAATTGGTCTTTATCTTTATTAGTCCCTGCCAGGGACTATATGAGATCGATCGATCGCTGACCCCGCGTTGACCGAGCCGATTTTGCGAAAAATTAAGGAAATTACCTAAGTCGAACTAAGGTTTTGGGCGAGGAAAGGTTTTGGGGTCTTATTGCGGGCTTCGCATCGTTCGAGGTGGAGGCCACGTGGTCCCGCGGATCCCACGCAGACGGCATGTACTGTGGTGGTCTTATGGGCGGACAGCTGTCGCTCCTCGAGATCGTGGAAAGTTGCTCGGCTTGGGTTTTACCCTGTTCGCGGCGTTTGGGTTGTTATTAGTCCCTGCCGGGGACTATATGCGATCGATCGATCGCTGACCCCGCGTTGACCGACCCGATTTTGCGAAAAATTAAGGCAATTACCTAAGTCGAACTAAGGTTTTGGGCGAGGAAAGGTTTTGGGGTCTTATTGCGGGCTTCACATCGTTCGAGGTGGAGGCCACGTGGTCCCGCGGCTCCCACGCGGACGGCATGTACTGTGGTGGTCTTATGGGCGGATAGTTGTCGCTCCTCGAGATCATGGAAAGTTGCTTGGCTTGGGTTTTACCCTGTTCGCGGCGTTTGGGTTGTTATTGTTACTTGGTTGTTTAGCTCTGTAGTCTCTGCGATTTTTCCTTTGTGTTTGTTGTATTGTCTGCGGTGAAAACACAATGCGGTTAACTGTATAGCAAATGTTTGGTTGCGGTTCTGTTGTTCCAGGTCCGGCTTCTATGCGTCGAGTGTCTGGTGTCGCTTTGGTAAGTTCGGCTACTGTATTGTTTAGATGTTTGTTCCTCTGTCGTTTGGCGTTTTCCAGTGGCGTTGATGTTTTTCACAGTATTGAGGGTTTCTGTTAGCTGCATGGGTTTTATGGAAATTTCCGTAAATGTCCTGCAAAGTTACTCGGCTTGGGTTTTACCCTGTTCGCGGCGTTTGGGTTGTTATTGTTACTTGGTTGTTTAGCTCTGCAGTCTCTGCGATTTTTCCTTTGTGTTTGTTGTATTGTCTACGGTGAAAACACCATGCGGTTAACTGTATAGCAAACGTTTGGTTGCGGTTCTGTTGTTCCAGGTCCGGCTTGTATGCCTCGAATGTCTGGTGTCACTTTGGTAAGTTCGGCTACTGTATTGTTTAGATGTTTGTTCCTCTGTCGTTTGGCGTTTTCCAGTGGCGTTGATGTTTGTCATAGTATTGAGGGTTTCTGTTAGCTGCATGGGTTTTATGGAAATTTCCGTGAATGTCGGTTTCGACCACCATGTGAGTTCCTTGTCATTTGGGCCAAGACGACCTGGGTGAAGCTGTGATTCTTGGTGCAGATTGAGCGGCACGTGGTCCCGCGACTCCCAAGCGGACGGCATGTACTGTGGTGGTCTGCCTGCTCGAGATCCTGGAAAGTTAGTCAGCTTGGGTTTTACCCTGTTCGCGCCCTTTGGGTTATTATTGTTACTTGGTTGTTTAGCTCTGCAGTCTCTACGATTTTTCCTTTGTATTTGTTGTATTGTCTGCGGTGAAAACAAAATGCGGTTGCTGCCTGCTCGGTTAACTGTATAGAAAACGTTTGGTTGCGGTTCTGTTGTTCCAGGTCTGGCTTGTATGCCTCGATTGTCTGGTGTCGCTTTGGTAAGTTCGGCTACTGTATTGTTTAGATGTTTGTTCCTCTGTCGTTTGGCATTTTCCAGTGGTGTTGATGTTTGTCACAGTATTGTCTGTTCGTTTCCCTCAAGAGTCCATGGTTATTTGAGCACTATAAGTTAATGGCATTTTTCTTACCTGCATGGGTTTTATGGAAATTTCCGTAAATGTCAGTTTTGACCACCATGTGACTTGCTTGTCATTTGGTCTGAGACGAGCTGGGTGAAGCTGTGGTTCTTGGTACAGATTGGGCGGCAGTCTTTTGTAGTTTGAAGGGTTTTTGCACATGAAGATCTAAACAAATTGGGGTTTTTGAACTGTTTGAATTGTTTGTGCCGCATATTGGGTTTTTAATGGAATGTATTGTGGTTTAGAGAAAGAAATAGGTACTCCTCTGTTAAATTCAAGGTTCTGGTGCTGGGTTCTGCATGAATATGATCTAGACGAGAAGGAATTCGAACTGTCGGCTTCGTTGCAGGTACGGCGTTGTTCTACTAATTGGTTTTTGTCAAATTTTCTATTAATTGCTTTTTGTCAATTTGTTAGGGTTTTAATTTTTGCATTGTGTAGGTTTATGGTCCAGTTACTTTAGGTTTATAGTCCAGTTACTGTGTGGTCCCTGCTGGGGACTATATGCGATCGATAATTTTTCAATATATTGACAATGTAACCTAAGTTGAACTAATGTTTTGGGGATGGAAAGGTTTTGGGGTCTTATTGCGGGCTTCGCATCGTTCGAGGTGATGTGCAACGCTGGTATGAATCGGACAGTATACAATTGATTTGGTAATAAATTCAGATTGATTTACAATCAACTTGGGTTACGGCATGTACTGTGGTGGTCTTATGGGCAGACAACTGTCCCTCCTCGAGATCCATTAGTAAGTCACATATTCACATGGAAAATTAGTTCTTTGAATAGTAATCAAATGAATATGCAAAACCAAGAGAACAATTCCCATTATGAGGAATATGATTTGCAATCGGACTTGCAATTTCCAAACCAATCTGAAATGAAGAAAAAAATCAATCTTGGATTTCAAATTACTGCCCATCCATTTTTAATGGAGAACAATGAATATTACAAACTTAGAAGAATCTTGAACAAAGAGCAACAAGCAATTGTAAAAGACATTGCAATTAAAAAAAAAAAAAACCCGAAGGAACCAATTTACTTTTTTATTACAGGTGGAGCAGGTGTAGGTAAAACGCTCACAGCAAAAGCGATTTTCCAAATGCTTATACGAATTTATGATTCACAAAACACAACTGATCCTATGAAACCAAAAGGTCTAATATTAGCATACACAGGAAAAGCTGCATATAATGCAGGTGGAACAACAATCCATTCTGCATTGCTAATGCCTTTTAACAAGTCTCAACTGTTTTCACTAAGCAAAGAAGTATTGGACAACTTATCAAAGCTATATCAAGAATTGCAAGTAGCTTTCATAGATGAGGTCTCGATGATTGGAAGTCGGTTCTTATATTCTATTGACAATAGACTCAGAAACATAAAACATGTCCAAACAAAATACTTTGGGAACATTGACATGATATTTTGTGGTGATTTCTATCAAGCACAACCTATTCAAGACTCTCTTATTTTTTAACAACCAACAATCAACAATCAAACAATAACACATGATTTCTGGAAGGATAATGTCAAGTGCTTCCAATTGCATATGACGATGCGACAAACAAATAAGAGATTCATATCAGTGTTAAATAGAATGCGAACAAATTGTCAAACATCTGACGATATAACATACATGAATACAAGTTGCATGCGCCCTGTACCAAATGATCCAACATTCCCCTATTTATTTTACAAAAACAAAGATGTTGCAATGCATAACAAGAAAATGTTGATGCTGATGCCTGGCAAAGAAATTTTAATTAATGCAATTGACGAAAATGAGAAGAATAACGACAATTTCCCAACTCATCAACATACGGCTGTTTTGCCACCGCACCTTTTGATAAAGTTGAACATGTTAGTTGAAATGTATGCTTGCAATTATGATGCACCAGATGGGCTAGTGAATGGTGCAGATGGAATAGTTAAAGCATATACCCATACAAATAACGTTGATGTTCTATGGATTAAGTTCCATGACTGTAATATTGGTCATCGACAATCTAGAAAACTAGCTCATTTGTATACTTCAGACATAGCACATGATTGGACACCAATATTGCGAATATCAAAAGCAATGCCTATGACATCAAAGATGGCGCCATTGAAAATACGAAAACAATTTCCAATTCAACTTGCATGTGCACGCACAATACATAGATCACAAGGCTTAACCTTGGATAGGGTTGCATTCGACCCTACTGGAGTACAAGTGCATGGCCTAGTATACACAACACTATCACGTGTCAAAAACATAGAATCATTGTATTTGCTTAATCCTCTTAAACATAATAATTTCAAGGTCAAGCAAAAAGTAAATTGTGAAATGCAACGTTTGGAAACCACTGCAAAATGGCAATTAGAATATGACTCTTCATCAATACAATCATTGCAATCCATCTTTATTCTTTCATTGAACACTCGCAATCTTCATGCGCATCTTGCTGATATATGCAATGACTATGACACAATGCAATCCGATATCTTGTGCTTACAAGAAACACATATGTTGCTGTGTATGGAAAATGAATACTTCAAAAATTTCAATTTCATCTCAAGTTGCATTAAGCATGGAGTAATGATATTGATAAAGAAAAATATCATTATCCTTGAACATACCCATTTTGAAGACTGCTTTGTAGAAGCATTGCTCGCAAAAATAAAAGTTCACACATTACAAATTGCAATACTCAATATATATGCATCGCCACGTGCAAACCTGAACAATATCCTCAATGTCATTGCAAAAGCTTTGTACCACTTAGATCTAAACAATATCATAGTTATATTAGGGGACTTCAATATCGATATGGTACAGTTCAATCAAAAAACAAAGCAGCTAGAAACCTACATGCAAAACTACAATCTTCATTTCCTAGTTGACAAAACTAATAGCATGCACAAATCATTGATTGACCATGTTTGGGCAAATCTAGCTAATATAAAATATACAATTTTCGTATTGGATACATATTGGTCTGACCATGATACAATATCTCTTGTCCTTCAGCTATCATAACCAATTTCGTCATTTGCATATTTTCTCATGGTACTCGTACAGGCTGTGTTGTGCATGAATATGGTCTACACGAGAAGGAATTCGAACGCTTGGCTTCATTGCAGGTACGGCGTTATTCTACTAATTGCTTTTTGTCAATTTTTCTATTAATTGCTTTTTGTCAATTTGTTAGGCTTTTAATTTTTGCATTGTCTAGGTTTATGGTCCAGTTACTCTAGGTTTATAGTTGAGTTACTCCGTCATTGTTTTAAAAAATATAGATATTTAAGTTGTATTGGCTCATTTATATTTTTTCTCTCCTTCAATTATATTGCAATTCAAATCTGGAATCGTCGTTGTTTATTCTGTGTTTACATTAATATTAATATTAATATTATTAATTATTCCCTCCGACATTTTCCAACATTTGCCAACAATTCCTCTACTGTCCCTCTGTTACATACTATGCATTCTATTGTACATTTACATATATGGTGTTCTGTGTTGATCAATGCAAGTTATGCCAAAGACAGCCTTTTCAATTAACCAATACAAGTATCCTATGATAAATTTGCAGATATGACCTCATCTATTTATGGATGCAGATTCTGCTAGTAAAACCCTTTTCAATTGAACAGAACGACCAAGAAAAAAGAACAACAACATGCAACATAAACAAACAGAGTATATTCTTTTTGCCTTTCCTTTCCTATGGATCTTCTGTTCTTGTTCAAGTTTTACTTTTATATGTTCTTTTGACTTGCACTAAATATGTCTTACTATTCTATAACATAGCATAAATCTTGAAAAAGGAAATGAAACAATTGAAGAAATAGAATGCATAAGCCAATTAGAAAGCGCAACCCAACCACTTGTTTTTCAAAGGTATGTCTATGAGAACTACAGAAATATGCTAATTTGTATTTAGAATATTAATGTTTACTATATATGCATTCTATTTTTATTTTTTACATATGTATGGTTCTATGGTTTTAATGTTCTTGTTCACTTTTTACTTCTAATTTGCACTAAATATATGTTACTATTCTATAACATAGCCTAAATCTTCAAAGACGAAAAGAAACAATTGAAGAAATAGAATGCATAAGCCAATTAGAAACGGCAAGCCAACCACTTGTTTTGAAAAGGTATGACTATGACAACTATGCAAATATGCTAATTTGTATTTAGAATGATAATGTTCACTAGGGTATGTCCATGACAACTATACAAATATGCCAATTTGTATTTAGAATATTAATGTTTACTATATATGCATTCTATCTTTACATATGTATGGTTCTATGGTTTTAATGTTCCTTGTTAACTGTTTACTTCTATATGCTCTTTCAAATTGAACTAAATATATATTGCTGCTCTATAACATAGCATAAATCCTGAAAAAGGAAAACAAACAACTGAAGAAATAGAGCACATAACTCAATTAGAAAAGGCAAACCAACCACTTGCTTTGAAAAGGTATGTATGACAACTATACAAATATGCAATTTTCTATTTAAAATATTAATGTTTACTATATATATCTTCTCTTTTTACGTATCTATATTTAAATGTATATATAACAGATTAATGTTTACTATATATATCTTCTCTTTTTACATATCTATATTTAAATGTATATAAATTAGAAAATCTTGGACGAGTGAAGAAAGCACTAGTAGTAAGTCCCCCCAAACAATGCAGCAAGAAGACATGTACAGGTTACATATCACAATTTCTTTATTCATTGCTTATCACAAAATACACGTGATAATATCCACATCATATTGAACCATGCCTTTGCCTGTGTTAGTCCAACTGAAACAATTGCAGCCAAACTTCATTCAACAAATGTACAATATGATACATCAAAAAGGTATGCATTTGAAACACAACACTCTAATCTATTTCTACTTATTCAGTCTCTAGGAGAAACATACTATTCTACAAATGTTTATAGCAATTTCTAACTAAGAAATTTTAATAGGCAAAAACAGATACTGCCAATTAAAGTATCAATTGAAGATCTGAATAGTTGTAAAATTGGACAGCTATTTGTTGGAGACATAATGGTTGTCTATATTGCATTCCTTGATAAAGCAAACAAATCACGTCAAGTATTGCGAGCTGATTTGACAGATGCTCAAGGAATGATGACTATAACGTTGAGTGTACCTGCACATTTGGTGGAGCGACATGAACACAAAATTTTGCAAGGCAACAACATCTCAATTACAAATTTCAGAATATTGCCTAAAATTGTATATGATCGCGGTGACTGTGACAAAATAATATTGCTTAATGAATCAAGTATCATAGAAACTGTACCTGAAGTTTGCAAAGAATATTGCTTCATTCCCAATACAACCATTAGGCAATTTGCAAACAAAAAGAAATGTACCCAATTGGCACAATCGTTGCCGCCGTTACACTTGCCAAACGAGTTGGATTGCATTACATACTTCATATCAAAGATGGAGATTCTGAAAACGACAATGAAACTGTATGTATTCAGATGTTACTTATTCCTAATTTTCAGTAGATAACATGCATCACTTCAATACATAGTTGTTGTAATTTTTCTATAGTTTTTGTAATTTGTCTAGTGCAATTGCAATTTTTCAATGCATACGAACAATGTATTTGCATATTACTTTTTGTATTTTTCAATACATAACAATTTCTGTTTTGCAGTTGCAACTCTTTGACACATATGAACAATTTTTCCTTTGAATGCAAAAACAATTGCAAAAAGGACACTTTCCGCTCATCCTTTTCAAAAATTTAACAAAAAAGGTAAACACAAAAGAAACAATATTCAGAGCATCGAATTCAACGTTCATGACTGAACTTAACACAGATGCACTCAACAATCTCAGAAAACTAACTACATCTACCTATGCTGTAAGTATAGCAATAATAATGTTTTTGCTGCCTTTGCATTTGCCATGTAATAATTTAAATTAACACTTGAATGTTTTATAAACAGGTCGAAGGTATTCTGATCACAACAAATCCATATTCAACTCCTTTCAAACCTGTTTGTGCAATTTGTAACTCCCCAGTGAATTCATCCATAGCAATAGCCAATGCAACAATTTTCTGTTCACAATGCAATGATAATTTCCCTTTCCTCTACAAGCATTGTATAAATGCTGTAATAGAATCCATTACAAATAACTTTGTCCAATGCATTATCAGGGAGTCGTTATTACATGACTTGCTTCCTGATTTAAAATCAATGTCATATGAAACATATTTGCAACAAAAAGCTACCACTATTTACATCTTACGTGACTTCAAAATTCAGAGCAAGTTCACACTCAATGAAGATAGTGAGCTATTACATGTCAACTAACAAATGGAAGGTACATGAACATATGCCTTAACATGTTTTCTCTCAAATATGTCCTCTCTTCAATTTACAATGTTATCATTTTGTTCTAACTAACCATTTGTTATACAGATTACAAAATGCAGGAACATGGCAGCCTTCACATCCACAACAAATGCAAAAGTAATATGAATATGTTTCTTCATATTATGTTGTTACTATAATACAAGTATTTGACTTGCAATTTTGACTCATTTACAAAGAATATGTAACGCAACGGTTGATGAAAAAAGGCTAGAAAGTCTTTATGCATCTGTGTTTGTATTGTTTTTGTTTCTGTTCTCTATCTCAAATGGAACGCATTCTGCATCATGCTTTATATCATTGAATACAGCAAATGCAACATCAGATCAGCAATAATTTTGTATCTACAGCTGCTGAATGCAAACAGCAAAGATTCCATACATTGATTAAACATGGCACTTATTATCTACTCAAGTTGAATGACAAATTGTATATTGAATCAGCTAGTCATTTATGTGTCTTCCTATGTTATAGCTGAATGCTATGTTAGTTTTTGTTTCTTGCATACTGTAGGTAACGACTCAGGAAACAAGGCTAGAAAATCTTTATACATGTCTGTTCGAATGCATTCTGCAACATGCTTGAAGCTAGACTTTATAAATAGCACCAAACTATATGGACTTTAAAATGAATATATGTTGTTTGAAATTGGAATTATGGCATAATGCATTTGGTATTATTAGTCCTTCCCTGGGACTATATGCAATTGATCAATTGCTGACCGTTGGTTGACCGACATGATTTTTCATTATAATAGCATTATAAACTAAGTCGAATGAAAGTTTTGGAATCGAAAGTTTTGTTTTATTTTACCTATGTTTCTCTTACCTGTACAAGGAATGAAAATCTCATCTAAACATAAGTTTCATAGAGGAAAACAATGCTGGCAATGTTGTTGCAGCATTGATGACTTGGCTGGCTCCAAAGAGCAAGGTCTGTTCACTATCTTTTGTATCAGTGGCAGCCCCAATATTTTCAGTTTTCTATCCTGGTTTTTGAGGGGAGGCATGCAATTGGATGTTCAGAATCCTGCTAAGATCATGGCTGCTGCGGTTTTAAATTCTTTGGTCAATGACTTAAGACTTTGAACGTAACAAGTTCTCAGAGATGGACAATGGAATGAAGAACATGCAGCAATGCTTGTTCTTGGTGACATAATCAGCATCAAACTTAGAGATATTGTTCCTGCGGATGCACGTTTTCTTGAAGCAGATCCTTTAAAGACTGATCAGGTCTTAATCCAATCCTTTTCTTTACTTCTTATTTCTAATTACAAGTGCTCGAATTTTCGGTATGCTTTTATATCGTTTCTGGGATTAACTTCAACATTTGGTACTTTTCCTGAACCACGCTTTATGACAATATTTTTGAATGTGTGTAGTCTGCCCTCCGTGGTCAGTCATTACCAGTAACAAAGGGTCCTGGCAATGGGATTTATTCTGGCTCTGCTTGCAAACAGCGTGAACTTGAACATGTTGTCATTGCTACTGGGATCCATACCTTTTTTGGTAAACCAGCACATATTGTCAACAGTACAAACCAAGTTGGCCACTTCCAAAAGGTTGGTATTTATTCTGGACTTCTGATTCTTCTTTTTGTCCTTTCTCTTATTTCATAAATACGTAATTTTTGTTGATACTGCAGTTGTACCAAATTGGCTAGTTAGGGTTCGTGGTAATATTCGATGATCGAGTACTGTTAGCTTCCTTCAAACAACTATCAATTACTAATTATTGTCATGAATAGGTTTTCACAAAAGGATATGACAAGGATGCTGTTGTCTTGATGGTTGCAAGAGCATGCAGAACAGAGAATCAAGATGCAATTGATGCAGCAATTGTTGGGATGCTTACAGATCCTAAGGAGGCAAGTATTTTTTTTATGTCATCATATTAAATTTTAGTCAATAAGCAGGGCTATGCTTATTTTACTGATTTGTATCTTTTGTTGTGGCTTTTAACATCCATGCATCTAAAAGGCACAGGCAACCATTCCAGAGCTCCATTTTCTTCCTTTCAATCCAACTGACAAGAGGACAGCTCTCACTTATATTGACAATGAAGGGAAAATGCATCGAGTTAGTAATCATGCTCCAGAGCAGGTATTGTTCTTTGGAAGTTTGACCTTCTTCATTAGACCTCTTACATATATGCATCATTTTCTGGATCTTTAAATGAATCAAAAGAATAAACAGCAACAGGTCAACAACATCTCAACTACAACGTATTGATATTTTCCAATATACGGATATTTTCCAATTTTAAAATGATAGAATTGATATTTTATGGCCTAATATAGATGTCCTTTACCAGATATCCTTTATCAAATATAGAAGCCTTCATTTAACATTATCTTTCAATGATTGTTACCCATTAACAGCTTCCTTCTAAAAGAAAGCTTTCCACGAAATCTCAATTATTTTTATCTTTCACACAGAAGTAATGAATAATATAAATTTTCACAGGAATGTTGAATAATATTCTTCTTTTTATAAGAAAAATCAATGAATTACGAAGATAGATTTAACCCGAAGGTCAGTGTTTGGCTCTGCAGTTGTGGGTGTCTCCCACTACAAATTTGTAGATAACATTATACATAAAACTACTAAGATTCATAGTACGTAGCTCTCTATTTCAGGTGAAGCTGCAATCTTTGCATCACTCAACCATTAGATATCAGTTCCAGTCTTATTTGTATTTTTGGCCTAAACAACATAAATTCTCAACTGGGACGCATGGAAATCTATTGGAATGCATACTTGCTCACCAGGATATCCAAGTCCTATGCAATAAAAACGAGCACTAATGCTTTGTGAATGACCTAGTAGAGTTTATAAGAATAATTTCATTTATGAAAGATGAAGACCTATAATTTCTAACCCTATGATGGCCAAAGGTGTCAGTGGAGCAGAGTCATTATGGATACTAGGTTATCCCCACCCTGAACTCCTAATCTTGTATTCTATGGTGATTTATACCTCTGGAGGTACAAAACCCTTTCCTCTATGTTGTCCTTGGCACATCCTAATGAAGCGGTTCCATATCCCCACTCGTGGAAGCTGCATTGTGTGTTACAGATCGCCTGATCGATCTCTCTCTCGACATTCCCTAACTGTTGGTTGGTATTTCTTTCCACACCAGCAAGTTTTTTTTGTCTTTTCCACCAAATTCATTAAACGGACCTCGTCTTCCGCATTTAGGGTCCTATCAAGAAACTACCTTTGGAGTTCTTCGGCAAGGGGACTTAAAGGTTTTTATGAAACCCGTGCCTACAATTTCTAGTTGGCTATTTGCATTTTCTTGCACCATTTTGCCCATTTGTTCTATACTAAGACAATGGCAATGACATGGTGGTCAAAAGCGACATTTACGGAAATTTCCATAAAACCCATGCAGGTAAGAGAAACCCTCAGTATTTAACCAAAATGCCATTAACTTATAATGCTCAAATAACCATGGACTCTTGAGGGAAACGAACAGACAATACTGTGACAAACATCAACGCCACTGGAAAACGCCAAACGACAGAGGAACAAACATCTAAATAATACAGTAGCCGAACTTAACAAAGCGACACCAGACAGTCGAGGCATACAAGTCGGACCTGGAACAACAGAACCGCAACCAAACGTTTGCTATACAGTTAACCGAGCAGGCAGGAACCGCATTCTGTTTTCACCGCAGACAATACAAAAAATACAAAGGAAAAATCGCAGAGACTGCAGAGCTAAACAACCAAGTAACAATAATAACCCAAAGGGCGCAAACAGGGTAAAACCCAAGCCGAGTAACTTTCCATCATTTCGAGGAGGGACAGTTGTCCGCTAATAAGACCACCACAGTACATGCCGTCCTCAGCACTCTGGAATATTTTGAGCCAACTTTCGTATTAGATCTCGTTGAAAAGCATTACCTAGTTAGCGTGAATCTGAAGTTTGATGACACATACAGATCTGTAACCAGTAATAGGATTGCATGTGATAAAGTACCTTTGAACAGCTTGATCTTATTTTGAAATTTTGTTATCTAATTAGCAGCGCTGCTGCAGTGACTTCTGAAATCATGCACACAACAGCTGCCAATATTAGAATATTACCAAGAGAATACCTTCCTCGGTCTGCTTTCGAAACTGATCAATTGGTTCAGGTATATACAATACTCAGTTTCTAATAAATTGTTTTTGCAAATTAAAAGAGATCTCGTCAAAATTGGAAAACTGCAACAAGCCATGTTAGAGATCTGTTTTACTCTTATACAGCTTTAGTCAATCAAATACTCTTTTTAATGTTAAACAAGCTTTTGACACATTGTACATGGTATAAGGATTGCACAAGAAGCTTTAGTTCACATAACTCCTTAAGATGTTTTGTCTCAAATATGTCCTCTCTTCAATTTACAATGTTATCATTTTATTCTAACTAACTGTTTGTTATGCAAATTACAAAATGCAGGAACATGCTGGCCTTCATGTCTACAACAAATGAAAAAGTAATATGAATATGTTTCTTCATATTATGCTCTTACCGAAATACAAGTCTTATGACTTTGTAGCCTCACGGTTTTGATGTCTCCTTCTGCATTGTCATGTTCAGCTAGTTAGCGTGACTCTGAAGTTTGACCGCGGATACAGTTTTGTAACCAGTAATAGGATTGCATATGATAAAGTACCTTTCAGCAGCTTGATCTTATTTTGAAATTCTGTTGTCTAATTGGCAGGGCTGCTGCACTGACTTCTGATATGAGGCACACAACACCTGCCAATATTAGAATATTACAAAGAGAAGACCTTCCTCGGTGTGCTTTCGAATCTGATCAGTTGATTCAGGTATATACAATATTCACTTCCTAATAAATTGTTTTTGCAAATCAAAAGAGATCTCGTCAACATTGCAAAGCAATGCGAAACCCGCAATAAGACCCCAAAACCTTTCCACCCCAAAACTTTGGTTCGACTTAGCTTATAATCACTTGCTTATAACAATGTGTTAAATGGCTAGTGATTGAAGCTCGATTGTTGATACCTTGCTATGAAGATCCTTTATTGATCAATCCCATTCATCATCAAGCTATCCGACTATGCAGTCTTCACCAGCCCCATGGTCATCAAAGGTCAGCTTTGTTTAAACATTTTTATTTATTTCAAGTGCATCCATTTTGTATGCAGTTCTTGATTTCCCTCCAACAATTTCCAACATTTGCCAACAATTCCTCTACTGTCCCTCTGTTACTACTTTTTCATTTTGATTTCTTAGAATAAAAGCAGATTCCTTGGTGCAATTAAATTTCTATTTAAGAAAATTAAGCATAAATATGTCTGCAAACACCAACCCCTGTAGTACTAACTATATGCTTTGTTTCAAAATTCAGTCCAATCGCGATATAAACAGTATTGGCAATTTCTCTGAGTTTGAGGAGCCAATTCTTCGTCAAGGGAGTTCTGCCAGATTTGGAAGGTACACAAGATTTGCAAAAATTTGTCAATTGCTGCTATCATGGGGGGTTTTGTTGATCACCATTTCTGTACTAATGTCCCTGGCATTGTATATCACCTTTGGCAGTGTCACAGCAGCTCGTGAGCTTATCACAAAAACTACAGTTGAAGTTGTAATATCTGAACGCACAGTCGCAGCCATTCTAGGAAAGTCTGGAAATGTTGTTGTTAAAATTCAGCAGCTAAGCTCGTATAAAGAAGCATAAATTTCTGCAAATTCCATGGGATCCCCTTCAACTGAAATTTTTGAAACATGGAGACTTGGAATGAAGTATTGTCATTGCTGACAAAATGACATTGTACTGGCAGAATGACAAAATGTTACAGCACAAAATTTGACATTGTACTGAGACAATACTTCTTTATCCAGCCTATAAAGTGCCATTTCTTTGACTTGACATAAATGTATTTTGATAAACATGAATTGCATTATATTTTGAATTTGGATTCTACTGCCACTGCTTACGCTCCAAAACCAATGTTCTCTGTGTAAAAAATATATATTTTTATATATATTCAATATATCATTACACAATGTATTAGCTTATCATTTTAAATTATAAATTATATTTTTTAATTCGATTACTATGATATTGCAGAAAGCAAGAGTATAGAACACCAAAAGATTATGGATTTTTTCTTGGAGATCATGACCAATTTACATTTCAACTCGTAAAGTTTAAATGTTTTTTTAATTTTAATTTGTTTATTTTAATTTTTAATTTATAAAATAAACTTATCAAAATTATTTTATTATTGTACTTAGATGCTATATTTACTAACCCAAAACTATAAAAGAGACCAAAAGTCATGTCCTTTTGCATCACAACAAATCATTAATTAAATGCAACAAATTACTAATTACAAATTAGATGCATTTCAACTCGTAAAGTTTAAATGTTTTTTTAATTTTAATTTGTTTATTTTAATTTTTAATTTATAAAATAAACTTATCAAAATTATTTTATTATTGTACTTAGATGATATATTTACTAACCCAAAACTATAAAAAAGGCCAAAAGTCATGTCCTTTTGCATCACAACAAATTATTAATTAAATGCAACAAATTACTAATTACAAATTACATGTATTTCAACTCGTAAAGTTTAAATGTTTGCTTAATTTTAATTTGTTTATTTTAATTTTTAATTTATAAAATAAACTTATCAAAATTATTTTATTATTGTACTTAGATGTTATATTTACTAACACAAAACTATAAAAAAAAGCCAAAAGTCATGTCCTTTTGCATCACAACAAATTATTAATTAACTGCAACAAATTGCGTCCTTTTCTTTGCTAATTAGTAATTGGACAAATTTAAAGTTCACACTAAAGTTATGATAAACAATATTTTTAAATAAATATATCTTTTGTTCTTTTGACCATGGAATAATTCCTCAATCATTGAGATTAACCTGAATCGTATCATTTATGTCCAAATATGTTACTAGATATGTAATCTTTCAATCATGGCTTCAAGACTCCATAACTATAATTTTTAAATGCTTAAGTTCTTCTTTGACCTTCGAGAATAATCTATGTAAATATTGAACACTCTCCACCACGAATTTAATTAACAAATGTATATTCATAATAATGGTTATTTAGTCATTATCATTTTAGCAATATTTCCATAATATTCAAATGTAAAAAAATAAGAAAATTCTATGTTTTGTGCACCATGGTTATTAAAATACATAACTTGCTTTAACACCTTCCTATTATTTTAATATGTTTTCTGCACCATGGTTATTACAATACATAACTCACTTTAACACTTTCCAATTCTTCATACATTATAATTCATTATTATGCATTTCAAGATATTTTATACCCGTGCCTATTAAAATACATAACTTACTTTAACACTCCCTAATTCTTCATACATTATAATGCATTATTATTACCTTTTATAGTTTTTTTCCCTCAAGTTTTCTATGATTCACTCTTCAATTTTATTATATTTTAATTATTAATCTAAGCATTTTTTAAATCATGAGACATTGGAAAATTATATCTAAAACTAATCTTATTTTAAGAAATACAAACTCAACATTATAACAAGATATATGGCAAGTGTCTTTTGAAAATTAATTTTAATCATAATAAGAAAATATAGGACCAATGTCTTTTAAAAATTACTTTATAATTGAAAATAATAAGACAAGTGATAAGGTAATTTTACTTTATACTGTTAAAACATATTTTAAATATGTATGTTAATGTATTAAGATACAAATTAAATTATTATTTTAAATAGATGGATAGATTTGTAATATGAAACAAAAAATTTGAGATATAATAAAATTGTAACAAGCAATTATCAATTCAATGACATTTCTGACAATTCTTACTTAACAATGACAAAGTTCATTATATTTCACCCTTCGCATAAAGTCAAAAAGTTCATTCAACAATTGGCCATCCAATTCATTAAATCTTAATACAAGTAAGCATGCGTACAACACACTACTAATGGAAACCAGCTCTCATGATAACGCAAATTAAATCTCATAATAATAACTGACCAAACTGTTTTGCTAACCGGCAGGGACTAGCACCACAACAGTGGCTCCTTGTTAATATAAACAACGTACTTCATAAGTAAAATACTTCAATGTCAACTAATATATACAATGAAAAGAAATAAATTTTCATGGTTAAAACATTTTCAAGCATTTCAAGTAATGTTATTATTTTATATTTGGGCTATATTTTTTTATCAATTTTATATTTGAGATGCAAACATTTTTTTTCAAATTTTTCATTTTAAAAATATTTACACAAGAAGAAATTATATCACTCTAAACACTTCTTAGATTTGTGATTAAAATAGATCAATACTGATCTTTAAAGAAAAAACTAATAAGATCAACTTGCAATTTGAAAATTTGTTATTGAATGATTGCTAATTAATTTTAGAGCACAAATTCATTCATGCTACTTTACCTAATTCTACACTAATCCTACACTAAAAACCTAGGACAGACCAAATTCATAGCTGAGATACTTTTATACATTTGTATTTGAAAAGTAAAGCAATATTCCATAGAAAACTCCTTCAAATAATTAACATCTAAACCACACTCAATTACTAAATTTATAGCGGACATATAATTGATATCGTGGAGATTCGTGGCATAAGTTGGTCAAACCTTGTACTCCTTAATTGTGTAGCGACACATATACCTCTTAATAGTCAAGGTCCTATAAGTCGGCCTCGTGATCCAATATCAAATGCCCAAACTTTTCATAGAGGTTTTCCACGTTAAATTTGCCACTATCAAACACTTGTGGCAGCGTACAAATATATGTATGTTTAGATACTAGTAAAGCAAACAGGGAAGTAAGTTGTTGCCACGATTATAGGAAAATACCTTGTTATATATGGTATGGAAAAATTTGTTATTAATTGAAGGATACGTAGCATTCACAACTTGTAGCCCACACTCTTCTAGTGCGTTCAAAAGATTGGAGTAGACAATATGATCTTTGAACATGTTGAGGGATATCTTAACGCCAAAATGGATGGAATTTATTTGCACCATAGTGAAGATATAGGAAAATACCTTGTTATATATTTGCTTATATATAAATGAATGTTATAAATAATAATGAGGAACTTATTAGAATTGGAATAATCTCAAATCCCTAGGAAATGGGTGGGTGGGGAGCCACGTGGCGTAGATCTATTTTTTTAATTTATTAAAGTAATGGACCATTTTGCTAAATAAAATTTGCTTATATATAAATGAATGTTATAAATAATAATGAGTAACTTATTAGAATTGGAATAATCTCAACATGGAGGAACTTATTAGAATTGGAATAATCTCAAATCCCTAGGAAATTGGTGGATGGGGAGCCATGTGGAAAGAATCTATTTTTTTTAATTTGTTAAAAGTAATGCACCATTTTGCTAAATACTTTTTTCTTATATAGAGCCCCAAGGGTTAGCTCAACTGATCGAGTCCCTATTGTTAAGTAACTCGCCAATCGGGAGGTCACAGAGTCAATTATCCTCGACGCCCTTCGGGTTAGGCCCTGCTAGTTTGGCCAAAGGGATTTAAAAGATTCCCTTTGGGGTTGATCTGCCCAGATTTTTTGTGGATGTAGCGGCCACCCGTGAACCACCTCTAAAAAAGAATAAAAATTTCTTATATATAAATGAATGCTATAAATAATATTGAGGAACTTATTAGAATTGGAATAATCTCAAATTCCTTGGAAATTGGTGGGTGGGGAGCCACCTGACACAAATATAATTTTTTTAATTTATTAAAAGTAATGAACCATTTTGCTAAATAAAATTTGCTTATACATAAATGAATGTTATAAATAATAATGAGGAACTCTTAGAATTGGAATAATCTCAACATGGAGGAACTTATTAGAATTGGAATAATCTCAAATCCCTGGTAAATTGGTGGGTGAGGAGCCACAAATCTAATTTTTTAAATTTATTAAAAGTAATGGACCATTTTGCTAAATAAAATTTGCTTATATATAAATAAATGTTATAAATAATAATGAGGAACTTATTAGAATTGGAATAATCTCAAATCCATAGGAAATTGGTGGGTGGGGAGCCACGTGGGACACATATAATTTTTTTAATTTATTAAAAGTAATGGACCATTTTGCTAAATAAAATTTTCTTATATATAAATGAATTCTATAAATAATAATGAAGAACTTATTAGAATTGGAATAATCTCAAATCCCTAAGAAATTGGTGGGTGGGGAGCCACGTGGCATGGATATATATTCTTTTTAATTTATTCAAGTAATGGATCATTTTGCTAAATAGATATTGCTTATATATAAATGAATGTTATAAATAATAATGAGGAACTTACTATAATTGGAATAATATCAACATGGGGGAATTTATTAGAATTGGAATAATCTCAAATCCTAGGAAATTGGTTGGTGGGGAGCCACGAGGCACAAATACATTTTTTAAAATTTATTAGAAGTTAGTGCAACCTAAAAAAATCTGTAATACACTATAGCTATTGATAAACATTAATAAGAAGCATATGTTGAACATATTCCCTTGAGAGTCAATCTAGGCCCTCAATTAAAAAAAAAAATCATATATATACGCCTATCTGGGAACGAGGCCTTGAAAAATTAATAATTGAAAAGAATCACATGTATGTCGCAAAATAAATAAATATTTTTGTTTATTATTTGAGAAAATTTATTACAATTTAGTTGTCAAACTATTAGTGGGGATAGCTATTGTTCACTACGATTTTGGAATGTAAGTTGACTTAGCATTGTTATTAAAGGAAAACCACACCACTTGGAATTTCTTGTTAGTAGTTTCTAAGAGGCATACTTTCACTCCTAGATGCCTCATGGTCTTGGGAAGTGAACCTATTTCCTTACATAGGAGAAAAACGATCTCTTAACCAGGCAAAAACAATTTCAAGACATACTCGAAATCCATTACCCATTAATGATTTAAACATAGCAATGACTAGAGAAATCACATGTACTCATCAACATATTCAACCAAATAAATAATGTAAATGAAAGAAATCCCACCGTGATCGAGATTGCTCACCTTCAAGGTGACTGATGATGGTGAACGCAGGGTATTTAACCAAATAACGTAACAGATAGGACACTATAGTTAAATTGTTAATGATATTCAAGAATATGTTGTACTCATTCATTGTTTGTAAATGGGAACCATACTGTTTTAACAGAAATATCAGAAATCACCTGTTCCATTTTTTTAAACTGTTGTTGTTTTTTTGGATGATGTTTGATATATGCGTGTTTTTTTATTTTATGTTTAAGATTTTTTTATAAGTTCCAACTCAACCATAAATATAGCTAAACCAAATAATATCATAAAGGTATATGTTTTATATTATTTTGGAAAAGATCAAATATATTTATTTGTAATCATTTCTATTCCCAAATTAACAAATAATTTGGTGTAATTATCTATAATAATTGTTTATTTTTTTTCAAACACTTTGCAAATCATGTTGAAATATTTTTGAAAAGTTCTTTTGATATTTTGTGTAATTACAAACGCTTTGTAAATAATTAGGAATCTGAAGAATATATACAAGATGAAGAAAAATAATGATCTTCCTAATATATTAAATAATGATTAATACTAATGAAAATCATTATTTTTTATGGATTTAATCCTTTATGGGTGCCATTAGTAGTTTTTTCACATCACATATGGTAGTCAAGACATATACCTAGTTAAGGGAGGAACGAAAGGGCCTTATGCCATAAACAAATCTTTTGTGTGTTCAATGGCTATGAGCAAGGTCTTCAATTAGGACTATGAGAACTAATGATTAGTTTTTTCACAATAAGAATGAGTTTTAGGAGCTCTACCATGTCCAAGGAGGAAAATACGGGCCCTAAGAAAATCTTCTAAGGATTAGAGGCCATGAAAAAAGCCTCTAAGAGATCTCATGTAACACCCACAGTTTTTAATCCCCCATAAATAACGTAATTGTAATAAATTATGTTAATAATGCATATATGGGCCTGTAAATCTAATGCATTAAGAATACCTAGAGTAATTGTAATTATATTTTTAATAACAACTAATGAAGAGGTGGAGCCTTGATATAGAACATTAGAATCCATGAGAGGGGAGGGAAGCTAACAAAAATGATTTATGGAATTAACCTTTAAGAATATATTATTTAACTAAGCCAAATATTTATATAGACGCTCTGCAACTTTGAAGACCTAGGGTTCTGACAAAATCTCCCTGCATTTCAATTGTTCACACACCCCCATGGGGGGGTGTGGGGGGACGGTTGGGGGGGTGGAGGGTCATGGGAGGCAGTGTCTCCTCTTTCAGGAATGTGGTTGCAGGGCACTCTTCTCAGCAACCAATTTGTAGATTCAACATTGTAGCCGATAAACAAGCAACAAACACAACTCTCGATAAGCAAACCACGACCTCAGACCATAACAAGAAACATGACACAACTTCACCCTCGTATTTTGCAGGCAAGACAACACAATTAGTCGGGCCTTGTATTCCTTAGGCCCAAGAATCACCTCTCTTGGAGATACCCACCTCACGAGATTGACGCCACAATGGAGCATATGAAGGAGCATGCAATAATTTGTAAGTTTATTGGACCTTGGCCCTGAGAAAAGATTTTGATCATCTGGATCAAGAAGAAATAGACCATTAAAGGAGAGGTGAAGTTCAAGCTGGGCTCCAAGGGATTTTTTATAGTTATTTTCAATAATGTGTCATATCGCGACAACATCTTCTAGGGAGGTCCTTATTTCATGAACCTAGTCGGGCTCTTCATGAAACCTTGGGTTCCTCTGTTCAACCCTAAGAAATAATATTTCTCCTATTTGCCACTCTGGATCAGACTATATTCCCTTCCTCATGAGTATTGGGATCCAAATATTCTTTCCCAAATTGGCAACAAAGTTGGGTGCTTTGTTTTGCTATCTAATATTACAACAAAGGGGAGATATATGGCATATGCCTGGATCTGTGTGTATCTGGACCTTTGCAAACACCTTCCAACAAGTATCCTTTTAAGTAAGGAGGATATAATTTGGGGGAAACAAATAGATTACAAGAAAATCCCTTTCCGATGTCGCCATTATTATGCATATGGACACTTGTTCAGAGACTGTCTTGCTAACGCACCCTGGTCACCAGAATCAAGAAAAGGCTCTGCCAATCAAGACCCCTATGAAAATGAATTCACTACCATGTCGAGCAAAAGGAAGGCTACCATAAAACACATAGAAGGTTCAAAATCATAGGGTGATCAAGGATAAAATAGATACACAGTGCTTCAGGAACTGGTCAACCATGGTCCAGCGTGACCATGATATGGCTTATAATATAATGGGTTTATATTCCTTGGGTTTATAATATTCATCCCTTGGGTTTAATATTATTCCCTTGGGTTTAATATTCCCTTGGGTTTATTATTCCCTTGGGTTTATAATCCCTTGGGTTTATTATTCCCTTGGGTTTATAATATTTATCTTACGGTTTATATACATTATGTTTATAATATTAATCCCTTGGGTTTAATATTATTCCCTTGTGTTTATATTATCAATCCATTGGGTTTTTAATCCCTTGGGTTTTTAGTATTAATCCATGGGTTTATTATTCCCTTGGGTTTATAATATCAATCCATTTAGGGTTTATATACCTTGCATTTATAATATTAATCCCTTGGGTTTAATATTATTCCCTTGGGTTTATAATACCTTTGGGTTCAATCATGGTCACATTGTGACAAAGACTATCTCTTGGTCCAACATCACATTGTCACAACAATGGTCATCCATGGTCAACCATGGTCCAATGTCGCATTGTGACAAAGATTGTCTCAATATGGAGATCAACCATGGTCAACGATGGTCAGCCATTGTCCAACATCGCATTGTGACAAACATTGTCTCAATATGAAAATCAATCATGGTCAACCATATTCCAATGTCGCATTGTGACAAATATTTATCTTAGGGTTTATAATATTTATCTTAGGGTTTATATTCCTTGGGTTTATAATATTTATCCTTTGGGTTTATAATATTTATCTTAAGGTTTATATACCTTGGATTTATAATATTAACCCCTTGGTTTTAATATTATTCCTTGGGTTTATATTATCAATCCGTTGGGTTTTTAATCCCTTGGGTTTTTAGTATTAATCTCTTGGGTTTATTATTCCCTTGGGTTTATAATATCAATCCCTTTAGGGTTTATATACCTTGCATTTATAATATTAATCCCTTGTGTTTAATATTATTCCCTTAGGTTTATAATATCTTTGGGTTTTAGAATTAATCACTTTAGTATATTATTCCCTTCAAGTTATAATATCAATATGTTGGGTTTATTTGGTTCATATTCCTTAGGTTTATAATACTATTCATAGGGTTTATAATATTAATCCTAGGGTTTAATATAAATCGTTTGGGTTTACAATCATGGTCATCCATGGTCAACGATGGTCCAATGTCACAATTTGTCAAAGATTGTCTCAATATGAAAATCAGTCATGGTCAACCATGGTCCAACGTCACATTGTGACAAAGATTGCCTAAGTATAAAAAACAATGATGGTAAATCATGGTCAAGCATGTTTATTTTAGGGTTTATAATATATCTCTTAGGTTATTTTATACATTGGGTTTATAATATTTATCTCTTGGGTTTAATATTATTCCTCTGATATTTATAGCTATATCCAGAGTGAAGTGAAATCAATAGATGGCTTGCAGATTTCACCATCTGTTCCTTTTCGACGTTATGCAAAAATGCAAAACAACGCAAGAAGGGATTGGTTGGAAAGCGTGAATGGTCATGATCATTATCTTGTTGATTTGAATTGGTGCAACTTTTGTCATTGGTCTCGGTGTGTTTTGGAAGAGGCTAGTGTTTAATAATTGTGTTCTGGTGGAGTGTTTAAAGTTGAATTTCCTATCAACCACATTTAAATTGTTGTTTGATTTTTATTAAATGTTTATTTCATAATTACTTCATTATTATTTATTAAATGATTATTAATATAATTGTTGTTATTATCTTTATTTATTATTTTTTTAATTATTATTATTTAATATAATAGTAATAATATAATATTAATTATTATTAATATGGTTCTTATATTTATATTAATATTATTGATAATAACATTAATTCTTAATATTATTGATAATTGATATATGTGTTTGATATGGGCCTATCGGTGTTTATCAACCACATTTATTAATGTGGTTGTGCTAGTTAAATATCTTATTAAGGTCATGTATGTTATGAACATTAAAAACATCTTGTCAAAAAAGGACATGTATAGTAAGAACAATAAAAAAATAATGGGACTAGCATATTTTTCTTTGGTTATTTATTTTAATACAAGTTGGATATAAATAAGAATATATTATTTTTATACTTGTTTATAGGAGATTATATAGGAGGTTATATTGTAATCATTTAAATTTTTAAAAAGATTTTATAAAGTTTACTAAAGTTTTGAAAAAAAATACTATTAAATTGAATATTTTGAAAATTAAAAATATTTTTTGAAATTTGAATTTCTATTTTCCTATTGGCGCATGCATATGAAATGACTAATTTCATGGGGTTATAAATAGAATTTGTCAAAAATAAAATTATTTTAAAAATAAAAAATAAAAATAAAAATTATATGCCACTAAATGTCATAATAGTACACACACCAAATCTCAATATTAATGCAAATTTCATTATTTATAAAAATTATATTTTCTACCAAGTCTCATAATAGTACACACATCAAATCTCAATATTTATGAAAATTTCATTTCTAAATAAGTGTGTCAAACTCATATTTGACTTTTAATTAATGTGTAACTTTTGAAAATAATTTACAAAATTTGCTTAAGTTTTTGAAAAAAATTACAATCACATTTTTATTTTATGATATTTTTTTGTGGTTATATATATATATATATATATATATATATATATATATTACTTTATATATAGATTCACTTTTATATATAATATTAACATATACAATCTACTTAATATAAAAAACATCTAAAATTATTATGTTACTACTTAAAGTTATAATGGTAACTTTTTAATAAAATCTCTTTTAAACCTTACATCCCCCTCATTATAAATCCTTATAGCTCTTTGGTATGCCCCTAAATCAACATGCCTTTTCAAAATTAATTATTTGTTCCTTTAATATTATATAATTTTTTTCTTTCAAACATTTTTACCTACCTTTAATAGCTAACTTGATTTTATAGGCAACTTGTGTAGGAGTCATATATGGCCTTGAAATATCAAGTTGTCAAATAATGCAAGGTAAAGACTTATAAGAATTTGTAGATGCATTAGTTATTTAAGAATATAGAAAATAAACAAAATCTAGTTGATGGCATTTGTTGTGGAAATTTTTGTCATAAATGATTTTGATGCAAAATAGAAATTTAATTTTTTAACTAAACACTATTGAATCTTAATTTTGTGAATTCGACTATAAAAATCTTCAAACTTCAACAATTTTATTTGTTTTAATATTATAAAAAATCGTTTTAATATTCTAATGTAAAAACCTAAATTCAAAAATTGAAGAAGATCTCAACTATTATAATGTCATCTCAAATAGAGCCTTGTTGATGGGACCAAGAGCAGCCCAACACTGTTCGGACTAATCAATAATTAAATTATTTAAGTGTGATTTAGCTGTGGATTAGTTTATGATTACCAATGTTCTCGGATTTTTCTGGAAAATGATAGGTGGCATTTATGTGTGCAATCAATACTGTGTACTATACCTCGGGTCGTGTTTCCCGCTCCTTGTTTCACCAAAACTCTTCCTCCGTCATTCATTCAACCATTTCTGTTCTTTGCACTTGTTCGCCGAGGGTTTGTTCTGTGTGGTTTTGCTACTTGTGTATGCAGCTGCACTGCAACTGTTGGGCGCACTTTCTGGTTTTTCTTGTCCAACAGTGTCACTCTTATATTTGATTGACTCTTATACTTGCTTGGATAACCTTTGGTCCGGATTCATTGGAAAACCAAAAATGGTTTTGCCGCCACCTGTGTAAGTAGATTTCTGTGCTCTTTTTGCAATTGTTTCAACTGGTCTCTGCTCCACGAGCTCGGGTTCTAGTATGAGGTTGTCTTGCTTGTGAAACTCAATGAGTTGGTATGCACTCAGGTTTCGAAACAGTGGCACTCTCTGGCCTTTAGCTTCAATGCAGGTAGCCTCTTCTATCCATGATTCAATTTGTCGTTTCCATTCTTCTATTCCTAATGTGGTCGCTCCTTTGTCTCAGTCGTTGGTTGGAACTCGAGGGTTAAAGGCTTGTTCTTTGTTCTTGCTGCAAATCCTTCAGGTAGGGAAAATGTATCCCTCTTATACTTGCACTCATGCAGTTGTTTTGTTTTCCTTTATCGACAGGTTGCTAACAACTGTGTGTTGGTTCTTTTGCAGGTATTGGAGTTTGCAGTTGGGTATGCTCGGAACAAACGTGTCGGCCTTTGCCTGGTAGGCTCTGTCAACGCAACTAATCTCCAGTTTTTGGATTAGGCTTGTAAGATTGAGAATTTAGTTTTCCTCAATGCTTAGTCAGTGTTGTTTCTCAGTTGTAGCCAGCGTCCTGGTCGTTTTGTTAGCATAGGATTCCTTGGTTCTGCGATTGTTGGCTGTAACTTTTAATGTGTGGGACCCATTTCCCAAAACCCTCACCTAGGGTTTGTCGACCGTCGGCTATGTGACTGTTTCTGGTTTATTCTGGAACTCTGCTATGTATGCTCATACATTTCATCTTATAATTTAAAGAAAAAACTTTTAGGAAAACGTTGGTTTCGGTTTACCTTGTTTTAATGATGATGATTGGCTGTCGTTCCTTTCATTCCGGCTTCAATGCCTTCGAATTACGATTGTTAATTTGCAACTATGTTTGTAATTTTTTTTTTCCATGAACAGAAAGTTCTGTAGTTGCTCTGGTAATTTTTTTTGGTGGTTGATTTCGAAGTTAAGAAGATAATGTATGGCCGTATGTGATTAAATCGTCCGATTGATTTGTCTATGTTCGTTCCTGTTTATTCAATGTCGATTTCTTCTATGGGATTCAAACCCTCATTCTGGAAATGCAACTTTGTCTCACTGTCTGGACTCTGTTTCTTAGAAAAGAAGAATTAAATAAACTTGTATGTAAGCATTGTATTGATTACTCTGATGTTCGGTGAATTAGGAAGCAAAACGAAAATACTGTGGATACACAGATGGATTCGAATTGTCTGTTCTTTTCTTATTATTGCTTGAATGCTAAAAATGTTGAACCCTTTCAATGGATTTTTCATGTACATTTATAGTCTCTGTTCACAGTTACCTGAACTGTGCAGTTACTGTTTTCAGTTGTATTTCTATTTAGTTACATAATGATGCTTGCATTCGGTTCTGATTTTTGACAAGATTTTACATCAAACACATTTTGTTTTTTCCTCCAAAATGACAAAACAATTATTAAATTTCTATTGATTAAAGATAGACAAACTAATGACCCTAACCAACCAAACTGTCCCTAACTAGTACTGAAACTAAAAGTAAACAAAATCTTCCACCCTACTTTGACAAACTAACATAAAAAAAAAAACAATTTGTTAACACAACTTCCATCTTGGCGGAGACCAACACCCAGTCATGGTGCCCTAGCTGGATGCTCCTACATCAGGCTCCTGGGGTAAAAAGAAATCATGACTCCGGTCCATGAGCTTCTCAACTGAAGAACCCGCCTACTCAATCTGCCTGGCATCAAGCCACGAACTATCCTCAATAGGATGGTTCTTCCACTTGACCAAGTATTGCAAATACTCCTTCCGTTGAGTTCGTTTGGCCACTTGAGTATCGAGGATGCTCTCAATCTCGAGAGGTTGAACGTAAGGCATCTGTCTCATCCAAGTTTCTCCTCCATCCTAGGTATTCCGTGTAGGCCGTGTGGTTCTGTCTTCTTCTTCTGGGTCAGTAGTGTAAGGAAACAGGTCTGCTACATTAAAGATGGGTGAAATTCCTATCCCTGGTGGCAGTTGTATCTCATAGGCATTCGCTGAAAATTTCCGGAGGACTTTGCAGGGACCTATCTTCTTATACTTCAGCTTATTGTATGCACCTCTAGGGAAGCGTTCCTTGCGCAGATGCACGAGGACTTCATCTCCTACATTGAACTGTACTTCCCTTCTCTTCAAATATGCTTGCTGTTTATACTTTTGGCTGCTGTCTTGCAATTTAATTTTCACCTGCTCATGCAAATCTCTCATCGTGTTAGCGAAATCTTCTCCATCTGCGCTTCGCCTTTCTTGCAGTCCGAGATCTCGCAACTCATGCACTCCGCGAGGATGCATGCCGTACAGGATCTGAAATGGACTGTAACCTGTGCTACGATTAGGCGAGTCGTTATAAGCGAACTCTGCTTGTGCAAGCACTCGATCCCACATCCGTGAATTCTCACCAATCAAACTCCGTAGCAAGTTTCCCAGACTCCTGTTTACCACCTCTGTTTGTCCGTCAGTTTGTGGGTGATAAGCAGAGCTGTAACTCAGCTGTGTATTCATCTTCTTCCACAGGATGTGCCAAAAGTGCCCTGTAAACTTCACATCCCTATCCGAAATAATAGACTTAGGCAAACCATGTAGCTTGACAATCTCCGTGAAGAACAAGTGGGTCACGTGAGTGGCATCACTGGTTTTTATGCAAGGGATAAAATATGCCATCTTCGAGAATCTCTCCACTACTACCATGACTAAGTCATAACCTCGTTGTGTTCTAGGTAGACCTAAGACAAAGTCCAAGTTGACTGAGTCCCACGGTCTCCTTGGAATAGGTAATGGTGTATACAGTCCCGTGTTTTGACTGTGACCTTTCGCCAACTGGCACACTTTACATCAGGTTACAAATCATTGTACATCCCTTCGCATCTTTGGCCAAAAGTAGAAATGACTGAGCTGCTCTAGTGTCTTGTCTATGCCAAAATGTCCGGCTAGACCTCCACTGTGCTTCTCCCGAATAATGTTCTCTCTCATCGAGCAGTCAGGAATGCATAGTTGTCCTCCTCTAAACAACAGTTTCTCTTACAAGTTGTAGTCCAACCATGGACTTTTATCTCTCGCCAAGAGATTCTAACATGCCTCATAGGCTTCTTTAAAATCTGTGTCAATCTGATATAAATCTTTCAAGTGCTCAAAACCCAGCACTTGTACAGTACTCTCCTGCAAAAGTAAGGCCCTCCTACTCAACGCATCTGCCACCTTGTTGGCCTACCCGTTGATGTGTTTCAACACAAAGGTGAAACTCTGCAAATATTCCACCCACTTGGCATGTTTGTGATTCAGCTTGTGCTGTTGCATCACATACTGTAGTGCAGAATTATCTGAAAACAACACAAATTCATTTCCCAGCAAATAGTGCCTCCAGTGTTTCAATGCCTGTACAACAGCATAGAACTCCTTGTCATAGGACGAATATTTCTGTCTGCTTTCATTTAGCTTCTCGCTGAAAAATGCAACAGGTTTATCCTCCTGGCTAAGTACAGCTCCAATAGCCATACCGCTAGCATCACAGCGAACCTGAAAGAGCTTTTTAAAATTTGGCAATCTCAGGATCGGTCTTTCTGTGATCTTCTTCTTTAGTAGCTGAAAACTCCTCTCCACTGCATCAGTCCATTGAAAAGGCTGACTGGCCTTTTTAATGGTGTCCAACATAGGTGCACAGATTTCGCTAAAATTTCTTATGAATTTCCAGTAAAAACTCGCCAGCCCATGAAAACTACGTACCTCAAATAAGCTTTTCGAAGATGGCCAATTAACTATTGCTACCATCTTCTCCGGATCCATCTTCAGCTCATTTTCTGCTATTACGAAGCCCAAATAAATCAACTCTTTTTGCAGAAAAGTACACTTCTTCAGATTTATCAGCAGTTTATTCTGTTGTAATTTTTCTGCACTTTCTGAACATGTCAAAGGTGCTCCTCCCTTGTCCTGCTGAAAATTAGTATGTCGTCCAGGTACACTATCACAAATTTTCTGATGTATTCTTTCAGCATTTCATTCATTAACTGCATAAATGTACTGGGTGCATTGCTCAACCCGAATGGCATAACCAACCATTCATACAGTCCCTCATTCGTCTTAAAGGTTGTCTTCCACTCGTCCCCCTCTCGAATTCAGATCTGATGATACCCACTCTTCAAGTCTATCTTAGAAAAATATGCTGCCCCACTTAGGCAATCCATCATGTCGTCCATCTGTGGCAGTGGGAACCTGTACCGGATGGTGATTTTGTTGATGGCCCTTGAGTCTGTGCACATCCGCCATTCTCCTCCTTTCTTAGGAGCGAGAACCGTTGGAACTGTGCAAGGGCTCAAACTCTCCCTTATCAATCCTTTGTCTAGCAGTTCCTGCACCTGCTTCCTAATCTCTTCATTGTCCTTGGGGCTCATTCGATATGTTGCCTTATTCAGCAAACTTGTTCTGGGTATGAAGTCAATATGGTGACTTATGCTTCTTTTGGGGGGCAGTTTATCTGGCAAGTCATCCACCACTATGTCTGTAAATTCCTGCAACATCTACTAAATTTCTAGGGGTAAATCTGATACCTCTGTATGCAACAGTACCATTCCTGCTCTTCTTACAACTACATAACTGACCTCGCTATCCTCAACTTGTTTCAGAAACTGTTTTTTGCTGACCAACAATGCTCTTGGCTCACTTGTTCCTGCTGTTCCTTCCTCCTTGATGGGCACAAGCGTGTGTTTGATTCCATCCTTGACAAACTTATAGTAGTTTGTCAATCCATCATGTACCACCTTTCTGTCGTACTGCCATGGCTTGCCTAGCAGTATGTGACATACATCCATTAGCATGATGTCACAAATGACCTTATCCTTATATTTGCCTATTTGAAACTCCACCTCGCATTGTTCATCCACCAGCAACTGATGGCCTTTTTGCAGCCATGAAACTTTGTAAGGGGTGGGATGTTTCAATCGCTTCAATTCCAACTTTTCCACCATCTCTATGGCCACCAAGTTATCTGTACTACCGCTGTCAATAATTAACTTACAGCACTTACCGTGTGACTTACAAACCATTCGAAACAAAGCCTTCTGCTGAGTTTGTTCGGTGGTTTCTTTTGCTGGTTTTAACAACACCTTGTTCAACACCAGGGCTTCCCCTGTTTCTAGAGCATTCTCTGCTTCTTGGGGAGGTGCCTCTGCTTCTTCTGGTTGTGCGACATACGCACCCCTCTATCCAGCTTGGTCTACCTCAGGACACTCAAATGATCTGTGTCCCCACTTATGACACCTGTAACATTGGTAACCAGCTCCTCTGCCTCGGCCATTTCCCCTGCCTCGCTGATATGGCCTACCACCTTTCGCATTATCACCTTTATCTGCTGATCTGAAAGCTTTAGAACTGTTGCCTTCCTCATTACTACTAGCAGTCCGCCCTCTGCCATATGACTGGCCTTTTCCTCTACCAGTTCCTCATCCTCTCCTGGCATTTTGCTTTCTAGTAATTTTCTCTTCAGCTTTCATAGCACTCTGATACGCTTCTTCAATGTTCTTTGGAGACAGAATACTAATTTCATCTAAAATTTCTAGTCTTAAACCATTTACATACCTAGTTGTCTTCTCCGAGGTATCCTCTGCATAACCGGCCCTTAAGTTCACTCGATAAAACTCCTCAGTGTACTCCCTCACTGTCATTCCCTTGTGTTTCAGATTTTGCACTTGTTTGTGTAGTGCAATCTGATAGTATTTCGGCAAAAATCTACCCTTCAACTTGGCCACCATCTTTGACCAAGTTTTGATCGGAAACTTGTTCAATCTCCTTCTCTCTATTTGGACACTGTCCCACCACAAGGCTATGTGTCCCTTCAACTTCATCGCAACAAACTTAACTCTGCAGTCTTCACTGACCTCCTCACACTTGAAATACTTATCGATCTCACTGATCCAATCCAATAGAACCTCTATGGACAGGCTGCCATCATAATTTGGGAGTTCTGGTTTGGGTTTACTGTTTGCCACTAAGACAGAACTCAACAGTCTCATTTCTTGGCCCTCTCCATCCGATCCATCTGTTGTCTTTTCAGCTTCCTCTTCGTTGTCATCGCCTACCTCTAGATCCCTTCTTCTCCCTGCTTTGACTGCCTCCAAACGGGCAGTAAGAATCCTAATCTCCTCTCTCAGTCCTTCCTCTGCTATCCTCCGAACACCTCTTCCACGACCTCTCCTTCCTACCTCCATTTCTTCAGTCAATTTCAACCTGCTCTGATACCACTATGATGGGACCAGCCCAACACTATTCGGACTAATCAACAATTAAATGATTTAAGTGTGATTTAGCTGTGGATTAGTTTATGATTACCAATGTTCTCGAATTTTTCTGGAAAATGATAGGTGGCATTTATGTGTGCAATCAATACTATGTACTATACCTTGGGTCGTGTTTCTCGCTCCTCGTTTCGCCAAAACTCTTCCTCTATCGTTCATTCAACCATTTATGTTCTTTGCACTTGTTCGCCGAGGGTTTGTTCTGTGTGGTTTTGCTGCTTGTGTATGTAGCTGCGCTGCAACTGCTGGGTGCACCTTCTGGTTTTTCTTGTCCAACAGTGTGACTCTTATATTTTCTTGACTCTTATACTTGCTTGGATAACCTTTGGTCCTGATTCATTGGACAACCAAAAATGGTTTTGCCGCCGCCTGTGTAAGTAGATTTCTGTGCTCTTTTTGCAATTGTTTCAACTGGTCTCTGCTCCACGAGCTCAGGTTTTGGTATGAGGTTGTCTTGCTTGTGAAACTCAGTGAGTTGGCATGCACTCAGGTTTCGAAACAGTGGCACTCTCCGGCCTTCAGCTTCAATGTAGGTAGCCTCTTCTATCCATGATTCAATTTGGCATTTCCATTCTTTTGTTCCTAATGTGGCCGCTCCTTTGTCTCAAATGTTGGTTGGAACTTGAGGGTTAAAGGCTTGTTCTCTGTTCTCTGTCCTATGCCTAACTTATAATTATCTCTTGATATGTCAATTATGAGTAAATAGATTTCTTTTTCATAATAAATCTATTTTTATATAATGATTACGCAATTTAATTTAACTTTTTTAAATAAGGAAAAATTATAAAACTCTATATTTGACATAGACTTGAATTAATCACTAAGTTAAGTCCATCTAGACTAATCATGAAATATATATATAGCCATCAAGGCATTTGTGTTAGTTGCACATCAAAATTAATGTAACAAATGCAATCACTTTGTACAGAATGATTTGATGTATATAGTAAGTATGAAATTTAATATCATTTTATTATCAAATCTTTATCTATCATGTGATAATTTTTATAGTAATTGCACAAGCTATATATTATTTCTCTAAAATTTAGAGTTAAGTTCTCTAAAAATTTAGAGTTTCATTTATAATAAATTTAGAATTATTTTTTTTATTGATTAATGAGCCACTTGCCTTGAGATATACGTTTATTAGAGTATTTTAATTTAATATTTAAAATAAATAAAAAAGTTTTTAAATCATTTTAAAATTTAAATATTTAAAATAAGAAAAATATTTTTAAATGATTTTAAAAATTTATGTGAACTTGCATAATTTTCTTATAAGTTTTTGGGCTTTGAAAAAAATATTAAATAATAAGTAAAATGTTGTTTTACTAATTTATGTTTAATAATATTTTTATTGATTATTTAGAAAGATTATTATGAATAATTTGTCATAATTATTTAAAATATTGTTAAATTATTTTATTAAACTTTTTATTATTTTTATAACTAATAATTACTTTTAAAAAAAAATAAAATGTATCAATATAATAAATACTCTAATAAATTATTAAAATTTTTGATATTTTTATTTCTATTTTTTATAATGTGAAAAAAAACAATTATATTAAAAATGAAAATTTATTTATTTATATTAACAATAAAAAATAATGAAAATTTATCTTTTTAACATATGATACTTTAACACACATCTAAATACATTAAAACAAAATATCTTTAAACAAAATCTCGTGAAAAAACATTTCAAAATTCACTTTTCATTAAAACAAAATATCTTTAAACAAAATCTCCTAGAAAAACATTTCAAAATTCACTTTTCACTTTGTCTATGTCTTCACTTTCCTTTCTTGTTCCAAATAAAAATACTAATTAATTTTAAATAAATATCTAATTATAATTTCTCATTTTTTTTATTTTTTTTAATTTCTATATATTATTATCTTATCATATAACTCTCTAATAAATATAAACATTATTTATTTAAATTTATAATAAATAATATAAATATTATTTATTTAAATTTCTAATAAATAATATAATGCAAATAAATTCTATGTCACTATCTAATAAATAATATAATGTAAATCAGTTCTAAGTCATTATCTAATCAATAATATTAATAAATAGTATAATGTAAGTAAGTTCTAGGTCACTATCTAATAAATAATATAATGTAACCAGGTACTATGTCACTACTCAAATAAAAAAATTGTTTATTAAAATTTCTAATAGATAATATAATATATTTAAAAAAAAAAAAAAATCTAAAAAATTATATAATGTTAGCAGGTACTATGTCACTACTCAAAAAATTAGTATAATGTAAGCAGGTACTATGTCACTACTCAAACATAAAATTGGATTTTCATTAAACATATTTACACTTGTGTTTCACTATTGAATGAGAAAAGTATTTTACCACGATCAACATCATCCCCTTTTATAACATAAAAAGTGATTGATATATCGTATCATATAGTTGAGAAACATACACAACAGTACTCAAACCTAAAGGCAAGCTCTGTGAGAGCTGGTGAAGTCATGGAAGGTTAGCTTCAACGTCCACTGGCAAGCACACCTGCCTGTTAATCATGTTCTTGACATCCAACTTCAACAACAATCTCATGTGCCTCATAATCATTTGATTGACACTGGCCTGTCAGTTTACTAGAATTACAGCAGTTACTGGAAGAACCACTGATCATTTGACTGTTGTTTCCGAGCTTCTCAGATTTACAACAGTTATTGGAAGAACTGCAGCGTTGCTCGAATCTTGAATCGTTGATGTGACTGCTTCCAAGCTGCCTTTTCCCGCCTCTGCAATTCCGGGAGGCACAGAGATCAACTTGAGGAGGATAAGAATTTTGACAGCAGCGATTGGTCCTTGGCTTGACGCAGCCATGATGAATCGAAGATGGGAAATTGCATGCACTGCATTTCACAACGCCACAAGTATCGGCCTCCTGTACTGTATGAGTGCAATCTGCTGATGTTGATGTCTCAATATTCCTGTGTACCTGATGCCTGTTGCCACCACCATGAACATGGTAATAAACATCACCATCATTATCCTTGTGACAGTGACCTCCATCATCACAATCATTATCCTTGTGACAGTGACCTCCGTCATCACAATCTTGGCGATTGCAGACCACATGGCCATAGCGTTTTGCTCCTTTCAAGAGAAGCATACTGTTGAATGTTACAAGCATACCAGTCCCTACATCTGTCAGAACTGCCATCCAGAGGTACACCAAGCCCACACCTGTGAGGACAAAGATAACAACCTTTGTGGCAATGGAGATGGCAACGTTTATGTATATTTTCCTCAATGTCCTTCTGCCAATCTTAATTGCTCCTGCAATTTTTCTGATATCATTAGACATGAGAGCTATATCTGAAGTCTCCATGGCCACGGCCGAACCTGCTACACCCATAGCTATGCCTATGTCAGCTGCAGCTAAAGCTGGGGCATCGTTGATTCCATCGCCTATCATGGCTGTCTTGCCCACAGACTTTAAATCTCCAATAATTCGGACCTTGTCCTGTGGGAGTAGTTGAGAATAAACTTGAATCTGCCCTACCTGAATGTGGGTACAGAGTCAGATGAATGCTTGGAAGCTATTAATGTTATAACAATTGTACAAATCAGTGTAATGTGTGGGAATTTGTTATGATTTTTTACCTGTGTTTCAATGAGAGCAGCTGAGGCGGCTGTATCCCCGGTGAGCATAGCGAGTTGAATTCCTAATTTCTGTATTGGTAACAAACAGAACATCTTATTCATACAGAGCATACTTTCAAACTACTCACTGTGTACACTTGTGCCTTACCGTGTTACTACTATTAAAGGTGGGTGCAAATTAATAAGTGTAAGTGAAACGAAGAAAGAAGATCGTGCTTGCAAAACCAGAATGGAATGTCCGCTTTTTTTTAACTGTTGACTGTGCGTGAAAACTGATGAGTATTTATGCAGCTAAGAATGAAGAGCGAACTTGCCAGGTTGATCTTCAAATGCTGGTTGCATAATATGCAGGTTTGATCTTCGAATCGTGGTTGCATCGTATATGAAAAAGTAATTAAATAATATGTAAATTTGGTTGAAGGGATCATTTTTGAGTTAGAGGTTAATTTTACAGCCGAATACCAATATGATGTGTAAATCTTTCTGTCTGACATCAAACTTGAAATTTTGGTCATGTCTGTCTTAATAAAATATATATATATATAATAACTATACAAAATATTTAAATAATGTAAGTTCATAAAAAAAATGCACATGAAGAAATTGGATCCCTCTTCCCTCATATTAGATCCCTATTTAAGATGGATCTATGGTGTTATTTAATTTAAAAATATATATATAATAAAATTGTGTCTATTATTTAAGAAGGATAAATTAAAGTTATCAATTTAATGGCATACCCAAAATGAACCAAACAAAAAATTCGACCACTCTCTTAACTTAAGAAAGCAACCTAAATCATGAAAACAAGGCAAGATGCTCACTTAGGTGTATAACCCTTAAGTTAAGTGACAAGTTCCTAATGTCATGTATTTAATTATTATTATTATCCAATTTTAAGGTCACAGCCAAGCTAGACACCACATTGATGTATGAGACCCCTTTGTTTGTGGGACAAGGGACCCATGAATTGCTAACTCTACGAAGGCATACATACTCTACCCCCTCTAGTGTATGAGACCTCTTTGTTTTTGGGACAAGGGACCCATC
Source organism: Pinus tabuliformis (assembly GCA_031772625.1). Taxonomy (NCBI): domain Eukaryota; kingdom Viridiplantae; phylum Streptophyta; class Pinopsida; order Pinales; family Pinaceae; genus Pinus; species Pinus tabuliformis. The sequence continues at coordinate 601,454,781 of CM062812.1, read as the reverse complement.
AATTTCTAAGTCATGTTGGTTACACATGTGAATAGAAGAGGTGTTCCCCCTCCTCATGCTCCTCTAACTCTTTTAGTTAGATATTCGCAGTTGTAATGGTAGCATTGGGTTCTGCATTGATAATCATTTTTCTTTTATCTTCTTCTGAATTAGAATATGAGTTAGAGAATCGTTTTTACTCTTTAAGCTCAGCCAACAGTGATTGTTTCAAGAGGCATTCATTAGTGTTGTTCTAAGGGCATTTTTGGAAATCATGTCATTTTCTAGTGTCCTTCTTTAACTTCCCATTACCTTTCTTTTTTTGTGACTTGGGATATTTATATTGAGTTCTATCCTCACTTTATCCCTTGTTCTCTAAGTTAGGGCCTCATTTTCCAAGTTTTTGTGCAGTGTATTTACATTCCCAAACTCTCACTTATTCCTTTGCTTCAATTTTTTCTCAAATTTGATAGCATATCGATAAGTGGTTACTACTCTCCATCTCCATCTGGATGTACCTATGTAGGCCACTATAGTACTTCAAACCGAAGTTCCACTCATAGTCTTTGATACCTAGCTTCGAGCACAAGGTATGGAAAATATTATTGTACTCTCGCACTATCTAGGCTTTCTCTTGGCGCAAAGTTGTCATCTCATGTATGCGGTAGAATTCCTCCTTAAGGGCATAAAAAAAAACAGCCTAAGCAAGGTCTTCATTCAATATGCTAAACATGTCTTCATTGTGTCTCTCTTAGTTACCTTCCCACCAATCTTTGACATGGGGAAGGGCTCTTAGGAGTGTGAAGGTGATATTCTCATTATTGGAAAAAATTTGGACGAAGTAATAGCTCTCTAATAGATTTAACCATTTCTCCAAAGCATTTGTATCTATTTTTCCTTCAAATAATGGGATATCAAAGTTAATGGGAATAAGCAAAATTTTGGAGGGTGTTGATCGCAGCATCAACACTTTGCTATGATTGAGACTCAATCAAATGGATCCCTATATGAATATATCTCCAAGTGGAGCGATGGCTCTAAAATTCAAACGACTAAGTCTCCATCTATATAAGAGAATATCTTCACTTTGCAGCAAACACAAATCCAGATGCAAAAGAACAACCTTATTATATCTAAAGACTAGAGACTCAAAATTGAGACCCAGTGTCTATCTTTGAAGACCATGATCCAAAGTCTAACCTTTGTGATGGGAGAAATCCCAATGCTTATAATTGTGGTTCTATTCCAGATGATCCAAGTGAGATCTAGACCCAACCCTTTCTTCTGATCCAAACCATAGGAAGTTGGACTAGTCATTGAAGCAAGTTACCCAACAATTTATCTAGTAGTAGAACCACTAGCATCTAGCTCCCTATTGCGATCTTTGCTTCTATGGTTTGGGAGAGACAATCTACATGTGAGACACTCATTATATAGAGATTTATTATGGAATGTGTGGAAAGTGATTTCATACTCCATATCAAAAGGAAATGGTGTTGTATGACACAACGGACATTGTGAACTGGCCTATGTTCCTCGTATAACATGCACCCTATTAATAATTGTGTTTCATGTACAACACACAATTTTATTCAAAGCACTCAAAATAATTGAGTCTTCACAGAATCAGAGTTCATTGACACCTGGCTTGACAAGACCAGCATAATTGGGTCTTCATGGCATTGGAATTCGTGGATGGTTGGCTCAACAATGCCCCTTTGGTTAAAAAATTAAATATGCTAGCACAACCATATTAATAAATGTGGTTGATATACGCTCATCAGTGTCATCTTATTTTAACATTAAAATGCTTATCCTACTTATCCTAATTTTTAAAATACTTATCCTACTTACCCATATTCAAGCTTATGCCATTTTCATAATGATGAAAATAGAGACGGTAACTCTCACATGACACCTCCTGCTCAGAAGTGGGTATGTCTCACATGACACCTTCCGCTCAGAAGTGAGTATGATGAGTAGAAAGACTGTTCACTGGATATATGTGAAAAAATGACAATTAAAATAAAGATTCCGCCTGTCTTTTTAATTAAAGAGTTAATTAACTGCAAACAAATAGTAAAGTGAACACGAACAGTCAAATAGTAAAGTGGATAGTATAACCTGAATACTATACCTTGAGCTTATCAAGAGCTTCTGCCGCTTCAGGCCGGCTGTTGTCGGCCACGCTGAAGGCCCCCACAAATTTTTCCTCTGTTCCGACGTATCCGACTTTTGCTCCTCGGATATCCCAGGTGTCTGGTACATCTGCAATATTCCATCTCTCATAATGTTAATTCTTGCAAACAGAGATGAGTTACAGCAAACAATACTAGGGAATGGCGTGATGTGAAATTAGAGGCAAACTTACATTCGGTCCAGCCTAACCGATTTGATAAACGAACATTGCCAATGTAAACTTTATGGTTGTCCACCACTCCGCAGATGCCTTCTCCTTCTAGTATATCGAAATCCTTCACCTCTGCTGATGGCTCTAGGCCTTTCTGTCGACAGTATGATACAATTGCAACGGACATGGGATGACTTGATCTACTTTCAAGGCTTGCTATCCTGCAGCATTCATTCAATACTTCAAAGCTGGCTAAGGTTTCTAGTGGAAAAACATTACTACAGAAACAATTGCAGAGAACGGATATTTCATTGTTAGTTTTCTTAATCGAGTTCCCATGAAACCATAGTATTATGTAATGACTTACCAAGATAGCCACTTCTGCTCATCAATGGTTTCGGAATCAACAAACTTTACATCTACCACCGTGAATATTCCTTCTGTGAGTGTTCCAGTTTTATCAAACGCTATCACCTTAAGCCTCCCCAGGGCTTCCAGATACCTCCCAGCTTTGATGAGGAGGCATGTTTTAGTAGCATGGGCTAATCCACAAGCTGTGGCCACTGGAGTTGAGATAACCAATGCACATGGGCAAGCAGTCACCAGAACAACTAAGGCTTTGTAAACCCATTTGCGAAATCCAAGCGAGTGGTCAATCAAAGGTGCCAATGTCATCGCTATTGCTATCAATACAATAACTGCAGGCAGCCACATGATATAAAATGGAATCAGATGTTTTCTGACTGAATCAGATTGATGAAAGGATTTTCAAAAACGTTACTGGATACAGACCTGGAGTGTAATATTTTGCAAATTTTTGAACGAACTCTTCGGTGGAGGAGCGTTGACTCTGTGCTTCCTCCACAAGCTGCGCCATCCTTGCCATTGTAGATTCTTCGGCCAGAGCCACAGTCTTGACGCTTAAATAACCTGCAATTTTCACCATTTAAGCGTTCAAATTAAATATTCATACCAGGCATTCGACTATCCAAAAGGAATATAATAATGAAACCTTGAAGAATTTTTTTATTGATGATATACATTTTTTTGACATGTTTCCAGTGCTATTTGGCAAACGATGCGCTTTCTTTCACAATTTTGAGAGCTTACTGGTGGAAATAAAACATATTTATGGTACCGGATTACTACGTTTAAGTGTACCTTAATTAATTGATGTACCAAATTATACTTAATAATTAATATATGTTTTAGTTTAAAAAATAGTTAATTTTATTAGAAATTTAAGTGAGAATTTTTTAAATAGTAAATTTGAGTTGTATAATTTATAAAATTGGAATGTTTCAAAAAAAATCCAGAAAAATAAATTTATTTATATATTTAAAAATACATTTTATTTAAAAAAATCACAACATCATCCAAAATTATTTTTATATAATTAACTAACATTAAATTATTTATTAATTAAATTATATTTTTCAAAAAATCACAATATCATCCAAAATAATATTTTCCTTAATAAATCAATATCACATTGCCCTGTTAGTATTATAATTTTAATAGTATGCAAATCATACTGCCTAATTTAGTCAAGATTTAAATGGAAATAAATAACATTATACCATTAATTCTAACTACTTAAACTACCCCTGACAAACTATATATTTTTTAATTTTAAAATACTTAAAACAACATTTTCCAGCTGCTAACAAATGCTCCTGAATGAAAATCACCATGACAATAATCCTGAACTTCATGACTCTTAAATAAGAGTCTCCAGTTCTGAACCTGTAATATGAAACAGGTACACAAATCCATATGCCATAAATTGTAAAACACAATTGGGAAGCTCTTTTCCACCGGTGAGATGCTTTCAAGTTCGATTCTTATAGATGTAGTGTTGGATCTAAACTAACTTCCTGAGTATATAGAACTCTAATCATTTTCAAAATTCAGATGAATTGGAGACGGTCATGGAGAAAAATTAGGATATGGGAGTCATTGTAATTTTCAAGAATTCGGATTCAGATAAAAAAATTCAAAAATTCAGATAAAATGAAATATGTCCTGAAGAACAGTAAAGCTATCGGAGTCATTGTCATTAGAAGGTTACCTGTCAGATTCATGGTACCGGCCCATACGCTTGCTCCCGCTTCTTTCTCAACCGGTAAGGACTCTCCTGTCAAGCTACTTTCATCTACTGAACTGCCTCCAGACACGACAATACCATCTAGAGGTATCACCTCGCCTGCTTTGACAGACAGCACCGTGTTGATGGCCACATCCTTCACAGATAATTTCTCTCCACTTTCTTCAATAACGGCTGTTTGTGAAGCTAAATTCATAACAGACGAAATCTCTGCTCGAGCCTACCATGAAATACCAAATGCCGAATAGAATTGCTGGTAAAATGCCAAACATTCATCTACAGTATCTAATTGTCTTTAAGGGACTGCAACGAAATTAATCTTACCTTGTCACTAGATCTGCTTTCAAGCCATTCGGCCAATGTAAACAGGAAGACAATGGTGCCTCCTTCGAAATAATCCCCCAGCCCAATAGTTCCCACAACTGTTTCAAACCTTACGAGCCTATTTTAGAAAATTACTATATACACCTGCTCCAGATTATTCAGGCTGCCAATATGGCCTAATTTGCTTTAGGGTTTATAACAATTACCTGCAATGAGCATGAGCACATTTATGTCCAGCATGAAATTGCGGATGGCCAAGAAACTCCTTTGCATAATTGGAAGAATACCTACAGCTATGGCTCCCAGAGCCACCCACCGGAGAGGATGGTACAAATAATGGAACAAAGCTATGACAAGGCAAAAACCAGAAGCTAAAGTGTAAGGACTGGGCCATTTTCTCCCACTTTTCCATTGTCCAACCACGCGAACACTCGCATCTAACCTTGCTTGATTCAAAGCCCTAACTGTGCAAAACCATGAAACGATTCCTAATCAATATCTTTAATTTTTCTTTAAATAGCATATCAAATTGTAGATAATATATCTTCTCTATTTCTTCAAGGATCTTATCAGATTTTAAAAATTATAAAATGTAACAGTTATTAGGTATGTGGTTAATTTCCTCAAAAATTTCATAAATTGCAAGAAATATAAACGAAATTTTCCAACAATAAAAAATGAAAAACAATTTCTTAAATTACAGTCTGTACTCAAAAGTATTCATACCTATCTGTGCAGGTTGAATAAGACTCGGATCATGCAGAACAGACACTGTTTTCGAAGGAACATTAACAGAAATTTGTTCAACACCGCTCAGAGGTTGAAGAAGTCTCTCGATTAGAGACACCTCCGATGGACAGCAAATGCCCAAGACGTTAAAAGTTGTTTTACACAACATAGAATCACCAGCTGCGATCTCCGACATTTGTGCATCTCTTCCCATGTCTTATTAGAATTTCTTTGACAGGGCGTGAAAACTCTGCCAAGCAAAAATAAAAGATGCGAGATTAAACAATATATGTATTACTTCCCAGTTAAAACTGACAGATCTGCATGTTTTTGCAGTTTGCTTTGAAAAAGAAAAACATTAACATCATGCCCACTGCATCACATCATTAACCCTGGCATATTAACCAGAAATTAAGCTACTGCAACTGCACTTTCCTAAAGATGTTCGGTAACTTTTCATCCATATTCTGTCATCTGTAACTTTAATCCAAAGTTCTACGATATTAAAAAATTTCAAGTTAAAGTAAATGTTTGATCAATTTAATAATTACATAGCTCGTAGATACTAAATCTCTACCACGCACAACCAAGACCTTGAGCGTGCTGCAACTAATTCAACAACCTTTTCCTACCCAGAACTGTGAACATGTGACAAACTAAGTATGGAAACCATTTCCTACCCCAAGAAAAAGCATGGAAACAAAACCCTAAAATTCCGAATCTTTTGAGAGAATTCTTACTTTCTTTGAAATATCAAAGCATGATTCCTTTCTTGGATGCCGACTATATATAAGAAACCAAATATGGTTTTTAAGTGTTGCTGGGTCAGAGATATTAGAGTGCGTTTATGCTGGGTCACATATTGATGGAAAAACCATCTACTTAAATAATAAAATAATAATAGAATATTGTTATCAAGAACATGAGATTATGCCAAATATGATGGAATAGAGATGTAGCAAATGTAATTTTCATAATTAGCAGTGTAATTTTTACAATTGATTTATAGTCTCATTCTCATGTCATGTAAGTGCAAGTCTCACAACCAGCTTATTTTCTAGAGGCCTCGTAAAATTTAAGCTTTAAAATATGCTAAAACCACCCCACACAGACCAACTAATTTTCTTTGCCTTTCTTTCCTTTAATATATCTTTAAGAAATCTTGAAGAAGTGAAAATAAAGATTCCTGTCCTTTTTTTCTCTGCTGCTCGGCCGGTTACAGTATAGTAATAAATTTGAAAAAAGTTTATGTTGAGATTTTCTGTTTTATTTAATTTAGCAAAAATCTCATGTAGGTGACAACAATAGGATTTGTCGCTATATTAGCTCCATTATTCTTGAGGAGGAGTTCATGCATCCTAAATTTGTTGTGAGAGAATTTATGATTCAGTTTGCTACTCCAGCTATAAAGGAAATGTAAGCCCGTAAAGGAGATAGAGAGTGTAGAAAATAGGGTGAGCTGAGAGTATGTGTGAAGAATTAAATTGTTGTAATCTCTTGTTGAATAATAAGATTGCCGATGCCTCTGTTTGGTGGATGTAGCCCAGATTGGTTGGGTGAACCACGTTAAATCTTTGTGTTATGTTTTTATGATTTTGTATGTGTTGTGTATGCCTTTTATATTTCCGCTGCGCATTGTTTGCTCCAACAATTGGTATTAGAGCATGTTGTGGAGCTGGTACGTGTGACAGAGACGCTGCGGAAGGAGCTTTTTTGTTGGCGCGGTTTTGGCATGGACAGGTGTGCCAATTTTTGAGCTAAAGAAGGGTTGGCGCAGTTTATTCAGTAACAGTCGCGCCCATTGGCGTGGAAGATTCAGGAACAGTCGCGCCAGCGCGCCAGAAAGGGCTATTGGCGCGGAAACGAAAGGGTTAATCGCGCCAATTTCATGCCTTGCGTGGATTTTGTTTCAGGCGCGGATCGTCCGCCGTCGAGGAGCGCCAGGCATTTTTCCCTCTGGTAAAGGAGCGCCAAGCATTTTTCCCTCTAGTAAAACTGCAATTTTTTGTTTTTTGAAATTATAATGACATGGTACGACAGAGGCATTATAGTATAACGTAGAGGCATTAGTTAAATAAGAACTTCATTTATTAAAAGTTGGAATTGGAGATTTTGTTTGTAACAACATGGCAAAAACTCAAAGTGCTCGTTTTGAGATCGAGAAGTTCAATGGCAAAAATAACTTCGAGATCTGGAAAGTGAAGATGCATGATCTACTTGTGCAACAAGGCGTGGCGAAGGCTTTGTTGGGAAAATCCAAACAGCCTTACACCATGACAGATGATGAATGGAGCGAATTGGATGGAAGAGCACTGAGCGGTATTCGACTGTGTTTGGCGGATGATGTTTTGTTTAACATCGTGTTAGAGAAAACTGTTGCTGGTTTGTGGACAAAGTTTGAGAAGCTGTACATGACAAAATCCTTAACCAGTAGGATTCTTCTGAAATGACAATTGTACAGTTTGCGCATGAAGGAAGGTACAACTCTTACTGATCATTTGAATGTCTTTAATACTTTCCTGGTGCAATTAGAAAGTATAGAAGTAACATTTGAATCAGAAGATAAAGCTATAACTTTATTATGCTCGTTGCCCAAGTCATGGGATCATTTTGTTACTTCTATAAGTCTTAGTATATCAGAAACCCTTGAATTTGATGATGTTGTTGGAGCTTTGTTGTCCGAAGAGACAAGGAAGAGGTCAAATTTAGAAACCTCTACATCAGAGAAATGATGGTCAGAGGTCGTTCTAAAGAAAGACGCTCCAGTAAGCACAACGAGTCGCATTCAAAATCGAAAGGGAAGAAGAGTAAAGTAAAGTGTTGGTTTTGTGGCAAATCGGGACATTTGAAAAAGGACTGTTGGAAGAGACAGCAAACATCTAAAGAAGACTCTTCGACAAAGAAGAAAGAAGCAAACACGACAGATACAGGTTCGGCATCCAAGACAGGTATGAGTGATGAAGTGTTATTAGTTGATTTGTCTAATCATGATCAACATTGGCTGTTAGATTCTGGTGCATCAAATCACATGTGCATTCATAGAGAATGGTTTAAAACTTATAAACCAATCAATGATGGAGTAGTTTACATGGGAAATGATGTCACATGTAACATTGTGGGAATTGGAAGCATCCAGCTGAAAATGTTTGATGGGACAAATAAAATTCTAACTGATGTAAGACATGTACCTAAATTAAGAAAAAACCTCATTTCATTAGGAGTACTAGATACTAATGGATATAAAACTTTTATTCAAGGTGGAGTAATGAAAGTTTATAAAGGAATTTTACTAGTAATGAAAGCAAAGAATGTTGGAAATCTTTTTCAATTAGAAGGAAGAACAAAGTTAGATCATGTTTCTACAGTGTCTGAAAACGACAGTAATTCTATTCGTTTATGGCATCAAAGGTTGGGCCATATGAGCGAAAGAGGTTTAAAGATTTTATCTGATCGTAAGTTACTTCCTAATTTAAAGTCTGTTAAGTTAGATTTCTACAAACATTGTCTGTTTGGGAAACAAAGCAAGCAGAAGTTTCAAACTGGAAAACATACTAGTAAGGGAATCCTTGATTATATCCATTCTGATGTTTGGGGTCCATCTCCTACAACCTCATATGGAGGTTCGTCATATTTTGTGTCTTTTATTGATGATTTCTCTAGAAAAGTGTGGGTCTACATGTTAAAGAAGAAGTCTGATGTGTTTACAGTTTTCAAACAGTTTAGAGCATTAGTTGAAAACATCACTGGAAGAACCATTAAATGTTTAAGAACTGACAATGGAGGTGATTTCACTTCAAAGGAATTTGATAATTATTGCAAGGACGTTGGGATCGAAAGACATAAAACCATTGTATATACTCCTCAGCAAAATGGAGTTGTCGAACGCATGAACAGGGCTCTTTTAGAGAGAGCAAGAAGTATGCTGAGTAACGCCAATTTGCAGAAGGAATTGTGGACAGAAGCGATTTCTACAGCTTGCTATTTGATAAATCAATCACCATCAACTGCAATAGGATGCAAAATTCCTCAAGAGGTATGGAAAGGTCATCCTTGTGATTATTCTAAACTGAAAGTTTTTGGTTGTGATGCATATGCTCTAGTTCTGAAACATCAGCGTTCTAAATTAGATCCTAAATCAAAAAGATATATCTTTGTTGGATATGGTGATGGGACTAAGGGATACAGATTGGGGGATCCTACTACTCACAAGATCATCATTAACAGAGATGTTAAAGTTAATGAATCCTCACTTGAAAATCCAAATGTAGATGATAAATTGAAACAGGATAATGTATCTAAGCTTCAACACATTCAGTTTGAAACCAATCCAAACACTGATGATAGCCAAGATGAACATGGTTCAGATGCAAGTCATGAACCAGTTTCAAATATAGATCATGAACAAGTTTCAGATATAGATCATGAACATGTTTCAGATGCAGATCATGAAGAAGTTCCTACAGATAATAATCAGCAAATTGTGGAAGTACCAGAAACATCTTTAAGGAGGTCCACGAGAATCAAACGTCCTCCTAAAAGGTATGATGATTATGTTACTTCAGTTGCTTTAACCGCTAACGATGATGAACCTTTGTGCTATCAGGAAGCTGTAGAAGGTTCTAAAAGTGAAAAGTGGAAAGAAGCTATGAAGGACGAGATGATGGCATTAGACAAGAATGGCACATGGGATCTGGTAGAACTTCCTAAAGACAGAAAAACTGTGGGATGTAAATGGGTTTACAAATTGAAAAGGGGTGTTGATGATACAGAGGACAGGTACAAAGCAAGGCTAGTTGCAAAAGGTTTTTCTCAGAAAGCAAGCATTGATTTTCATGAGATATTTTCACCAGTTGTAAAAATTGTTTCAATTCGAATTGTATTAGCATTAGTTGCTTTACTTGATTTAGAATTACAACAACTAGATGTTAAAACTGCATTTTTACATGGAGATTTAGATGAGGAGATTTACATGGAACAACCGGAAGGGTTTGTTCAAAATCGCAACAAGAAATTTGTCTGCAGGCTCAAGAAATCATTGTATGGTCTGAAGCAGTCGCCTCGACAATGGTACAAGAAATTTGATTCTTTCATGATGAGTCAAAATTATATAAGAAGTGAATATGATCATTGTGTTTACTTTAAGAAATTAAGTAATGGCATGTTCATTATCTTAGTGTTGTATGTTGACGATATGCTTTTAGCAAGCAAAAGCATAGTAGAGATCAACAGGTTAAAGGCTCAAATGGCTAGGACATTTGATATGAAAGATATAGGAGCAGCAAGACAAATTTTGGGCATGGAGATTTTCAGAGACATGAGCAATGGTAAGTTGTGGCTATCACAACAGAAGTATATTGAGAAAATACTCTTGAGGTTTGGTATGAACAATGTGAAGCCTGTTTCAGTCCCTTTAGCTTCCCATTTTAAGCTTTCTTCAAGTTTATGTCCTAATACAAATGAAGAAAAGGAATATATGTCTCGAATTCCATATGCCAATGTAGTAGGTTGTTTGATGTATGAGATGGTTTGTACTCGACCAGATATTTCACATGCAGTTGGAGTTGTCAGCAGGTATATGGAAAATCCAGGAAAAGAACACTGGTCAGCAGTGAAAAGGGTGCTTTGGTATTTGAGAGGCACAAGTGATTATTGTATCACTTACAACAGGAGTAGTGAATTTGTTTGTGGATATGTTGATTCTGATTTTGCAGGTGATTTGGATAAGAGAAGGTCAACTTCAGGATATGTCTTTACTCTTGCAGGTGGAGCTATTAGTTGGATGTCAAAGCTACAGAACATTTTTGCTTTATCCACTACTGAAGCAGAATACATAGCTGCTTCACATGCTTGCAAAGAAGCGGTTTGGTTGAAAGGTTTGTTTGGTGAGTTTGGTAGGTTGCAGGACAACATCAAGTTATTTTGTGATAGTCAAAGTGCAATTCATATAGCTAAGAATCCGGCCTATCATATTAAATCAAAGCATATACCTATCAAGTACCATTTTGTAAGACAGGTTATCACTGAAAGGGGAGTCTCTCTTGAAAAAGTGCATACAAAGGAAAACTGTGCAAACATGTTCACGAAACCAGTTTTGTTAGAGAAGCTACGTTGGTGTCTGGCTTCTCTTGGCTTGCAGAAAAGATAAAAATAATAAATGAACAGGGCATCAGGCTAATTGTTGTCAAGGTGGAGATTGTTGAGATTTTCTGTTTTATTTAATTTAGCAAAAATCTCATGTAGGTGACAACAATAGGATTTGTTACTATATTAGCTCCATTATTCTTGAGGAGGAGTTAATGCATCCTAAATTTGTTGTGAGAGAATTTATGGTTTAGTTTGATACTCCAGCTATAAAGGAAATGTAAGCCCGTAAAGGAGATAGAGAGTGTAGAAAATAGGGTGAGCTGAGAGTATGTGTGAAGAATTAAATTGTTGTAATCTCCTGTTGAATAATAAGATTGCCAATGCCTTTGTTTGGTGGATGTAGCCCAGATTGGTTGGGTGAACCACGTTAAATCTTTGTGTTATGTTTTTATGATTTTGTATGTGCTGTGTATGCCTTTTATATTCCCGTTGCGCATTGTTTGCTCCAACAAGTTACTGGGGCCTCCTTAAAATCCTGACAAGCCAGCAGCTGACCAACTCCAACAAAGATAAATCAATTGGGCCCCAACATCGAACCTAACCTAACCCTGGGATTAGGTTAGGTAGTAGTCAGGGATCTCCAAAGGTATGAGAATTCCTACTTGGATGCCTGCTCCTTGGTGCTAACTGCTAAGAGCCACTATCCTTTGCAAATTATCGGTACAGCCCCTGCGCGTCGCAGCAGTCCCTCTGGTGTATGTTCGCTTGAAGATATGCGGAAGAAACTGCAATTGGAAAGGAATCCAATTGCCTTTTAGACCAAGGCCAGGGTCCTTGAAATAAATAAAGTTGACAGGAAGAATTTCCAAGCACAATTGGAGTTCAGAGCATAATTTGCAAGTTTTGTGAATGGGAAGCCCTTTGTTGGATAGAATGTCGCCTTCTCTCGGTGACTTAAGGAATTTGAAGAAATTGAGGGTCAAGATTGCAGGGATTATTTTTCTATTCAATAAGTAGGCTAACTTCAACTTAGGCTTGAAAAGAAAAGTAGGCTAATCTCAATGAATGGAAAATTTGGTATGTAATATGTTGTGCCATAAACATGTAAAAATTGTGAAAGTGTATGTGCAATGGCTGTGGAGAGTACTGATAGTTTATTAATTTTTCTATTGGAGTATGGGCATCATTGGTATGTGCAATGGTTGTTGAGAGTACGGTTAGTTTATTTATTTATACTACCACTCCATCACTGGTATGTGCAATGGTTGTTGAGAGTACCGTTAGTTTATTAATTTATCCTAACACCCCATGGGAACATCATGTGGCATCTACATGCAATATTTGGAAGCTTGGGTGACCTCATTTCATCCCTTTCTTAGCTTACCCACAATTGAATGACACTGGTTAAAGCACAATAATAGATGGAGAACAGGCAACAATTTTTAGCAAAATTTATATAAGTTCCATGAACTCTATAGAGAAATTCAAACGGTGTATGACAACTCATTTTAAAGGATTTTCTATGACCTTAAATGGGTTTTTTAATGGAATTTGATTTCATTTCCTCATTTACACAATATCATCCATTGAAGTCACACAAGTTTATAAAGTAACACAACCGCATCTACCTTGAGTTTGAGAAAGGATTTTCTCACTCGATGGACTTCATAAAAGCAATTATCTTATATCAATGGAAATATATCTTCGATAAATTAAATGGTCTTCAACAAAATCTGGTTTCATCAGCTAAAACAAAAGTTACAAACAAAATTATAAACTAGAGGTCCAATGCTAGAAAAATAGGAACTCAAATATGGGTCATCCATAAATCCATGGTTATGGGTAAACCATACAAAACCCTTCTCCAAGCTTACCATTTCACACTTAGTTATGGGTCATCCACAAACCCATGGTTATGGTTTAATTGTGCGAAACCCTTCTCAGCATTTACTTGTAGCACATTGTAATAATGATGGTACATTAAACATAATGGGGTCCCTCTTTTTTTAGCATGGCTGAAATGATAGGAACCCTCATTTTCTAAGGGGGGGAGATTGATTTGGATATTAAGAATTCTTACAATCTTAGCTTAGATGTATAATTCATAAAGTTATTTTTAATGTAAAAGGGAACTTGATAGATATGTAATTGACAGAGTCAAACCTAATCAAAGTTGATTTCTTGAACATGACACCTTATAAGAAGGCAATAGGAAGATAATGAAGGTCAATAAGAAGAGGTCCCAAAATTGGCCATATTGCATATAATTGTTCTTGTTAACGGAATCCTTCTCTCTCTCTCTCTTCGTATTTTTTTGTGATGTATTTGGTTCATGAATTTTCATCAATGTTCTCATGATTAGTTTCCTGGTTGATTTGTATTGTTTCTCTCCTCCTCTCTCAGCATTCAAGCCTTTTGGATCTTATCGCCCAAGATCTAGACTATATGTGTTTGTATCTTCTTTCTACACTACAAGGCTTTCTATGAGAAAAACTTGGAATATTCCCTTAATAGATGACTTTATATATTCACTCATTCATGAGAAAAATAATATCATTCACATGGGAGCTCTTAAAAATGCCAAGGTTCATGTGCTTACAGTGTGGGATGGGAACATGCAAAATTCAAGTGATCTTGATCACATAGATGGAGAAAGCATTGAATTCACTAAGTAGATTTCAAGCCCCAAGGAAAGAAAGTCTAAAAAGAAGAGAACATAGTACATATATTGTAACATATTATTTCATCTAGATATTTGTTATATGGTGAAGACCATTGATCTAATGGAAAAAGTATTTCAACAACACAGCCTTATAGACTGCATAACACACAATCTTAAGAAGAAGTTGAAGACAAGTCACCAAAGGATCAAGTTAAGGACCATTTTTTACTATTATGGATTCATTATCTGATAGATTGATCATAAACCCAAGTGCCTTTAATCATATGACTACATCAAAGTATTATTTTTCTTCCTTCGTACCTTGCAGTAGACCTCCTATATTGATGGGAGACAAAAATCTATGAGAGTGTGCAGAGAAGGGAGAGTGGACCTTAATTACATAATATTTTATAAAGTATCACATGTTTCTAAGCTCTCCATGAATATCCTCTTTATCTAACAGATTATAGACTTAGGTAAAGTCAAGTGAGTTGAGTTCATTTTGGATTCAATGATAATTTTCCGAAATGATAAATGTTGCTAGAGTTGTAGTTGGTGAGGTGGATTATTATTCTAGGTTGTATTCCTTCTCTTATTTCACTCCTAAGATTGATAATATTTCTCTTATAACCCATGCACAACATGAAATTAGAGAAAGGTTGGATGTTAAGTTCAAGGAAGGCCCCTCGTATCCACTCTAGGAGGAATCTCTTACAACCATTTTGTCTCTTCTCGGAGTGGACCTTTGAGATGTTTTTACACAATATTCAAATCAAATTTCTAAACAAGTTTCGGAATCTAATTTAGAATTCCATAAGTATCCTATTGCATATCTAAAATACAAGTCATGGAGGGCATATCATACTTTATAGGCAACTAGTAAACTAGCGAATTATATTGCCAAGATACATAGAACTAGATCTCGTTTTCTTGGTCTTCCACAAACACTCAATACTATTGTGATAAATTATATTACTTTAGTAGTAGCCAAGAGAAATTCACATGATTGGATAGGAGAGATCCATGATGGTGTTGTTGATTAGCAATACCATCCTTCTTCATCGCAATTTCATAGTAGATATAATATGCATTATATTTTGAGGAGGGGTTCGAGGGGTTCTTTCCATTGGATTTTCTTCTTTACCTCGCCTTTGTCATATTTTTTTTTGCATAAGTTGTTATGTACATTAGTATCTATCATGGCTGAAAATTGTTGGGACTCATATAATTGTTTGTACATGAATACCTAATTGTTGGTTGTGAATCCTAATTATCTTCTTGATTCAAAGGTCTTATTTTTAGTCGCATTTGGACCCAAATTCTTGATAGGGGGTGTGGGGGGGCTCCCCTGCCCAACTATTTTCACTATAGGTCTGAGGGATCCAATGAAAAATCTTTGGAGCCCCCCAGCAAGAGTTTAGTTGTAGCACCCAAAACATAATCTTTTGGAAAAATTGCCTTGTAAAATACTATAATTTCATAGTCAATTTGGATTGTTCATCATTGAGTATTTTCCATTGAAGGAAACCTTCTTTATTTATGAGGGAATTGTATTCTGACTATGTATTATTGAGAGAGCATTGTAATTGAGAGATAGAAGAGGAGGTTGCAATGGATTTGTTGCAAGTTGAATCCCTTCATTTTGTTGGATGGAATAAAAGGAAGAATTTGTTATATCTCCATGGATGTAGCCCAAATCAGGTGAACCATGTATATTAGTGTCTCCTTTGTATTGTTTCATTCTATGTTTTATTTTCACATTCATTTTGATTTATTGCTTTGTAATTTTGTTAGTAACACTAACATGGTGAAAATTGCCAAAATTCATTTTTTTGCACATCCCAATTATGGTTTAGGGCGTTTGGTTACATGCACATTTCCTACCACTTTCGTAGGAATTCTATTTGTTTCATTTTCTATTTTTAGTAATTTTTGTTTCAAGTAGGTGCTTCCATATAAGATGGCACATCATGTGACTAGGTAGTGACTAGGAAATGATAAGGATGTGACATGGCAACATAGTGCACTAGGATGGACTTATCTATTATCCTTATCCATTGTCTTATCCATTATCCTTATCCTTATCCTCCTCCTAGACAAGTGAGCAATTATCCTTAAGTATTTGCATCTCTAAATAAACAAACTTTATTTCATAGTTTTATTTTTAGTAGAAGTAATTTATCTAAATGCATCTAATATCAATAAAAATTGAAACAACATAAATAACTTTTTGAAGTAAATTGTAATTGTTTCAAATTTTATGAAGTATTATGTTAAAGCATTAATATTTTACCTTTGTAGCTCTCGGTGTACTAAGTTCAACTTTAGTCTTAAAACACCCTCTACATTTAAAATAAAGTAATAATTCTATTATTAAATATAAATGTGGTTGTGTATGAACTAATAAACTAAATTTGGGTTATATATGTAGCTAATTAATATTTGATGTGACATATGGCATATGATGGACCATAATTACAGGCCTAGAGTATGCTCTAAAACTGCTTCTGCTTTGCTAATAGCTCGTCTTCCTCGGATGTAAGGAAACAGGTTAACGACTCAAGACCTAGAGGCATCTGGCAGGAATGAAAGCCTACCCCCTTACGGAGGGTTATTCCAGGTGGCATGGTTTTCCTTGAATAACAGTGATGAGTCAGCCTACATTTGAGGTTAGCAGTTAGAGATGGTTGTCCTCACTGCTAGTTTGACAATTGAGTTATAATAAGTTTTCCCACCTGTGAAAAAACTTGATAGACCATAATTAAATAAGTATTTAGTCTTTGAATTAACTAAACAATAATAAGAAACAATGTATAATCAAAATTGTGAAAATATTAAAAAAGATTCAGTCTTGGAAACAAGTGAAAATATCAAAGTTTCTTAGGGACTCCAAGTTCACTATTATAACACATTTATGTCCACATATGCCAAAGGAAAATATAGATATCAATAAAGATAAAAACTAAATCCTATAATCTATGGGAAATGCACTAAGTGTAAAATACCATGCACTCGATACATACTATATATATAAGTAAAGAAAGAGACATCTCATTGTAAATAGACAAGTACTACTCAAAACCAAAAAGAAATGAATGATGAGGGTCCTTTCATTGTGTTCTCCCATTCCAACTTAGTTGCTCAACACTACACCATGGATACAATGGGTCTATCACAGGTGACCCAATACACCATGGATACAA
Source organism: Pinus tabuliformis (assembly GCA_031772625.1). Lineage (NCBI taxonomy): Eukaryota > Viridiplantae > Streptophyta > Pinopsida > Pinales > Pinaceae > Pinus > Pinus tabuliformis. The sequence continues at coordinate 601,437,343 of CM062812.1, read as the reverse complement.
TGGGTCTATCACAGGTGACCCAATCCAATGCCTATTATCTATAAGCACAACCAAAAAATACTAGAGTTGAAAGACCAAAGGGGAATTGTAGTTGTATAAATTTTGAAGTGTTATGCTACTCTAATTCCTTATTAGGCATAGGCTCGATCTACCATATTTGAAATGGAAAATCCCCCGACGACGACATAACAAAGGCTTTTCACTTCTACGGAACTACAAGACAAGCAAGTTTCTAAGTAAAACAAAGAAAATATATTGATTTGGGGAGTAAGGAAGAAGAATAAGAATAAATATTTTTAATGTAAGTGTTTAGAATTTGTCCATATTAATTGTTTAAAGTTTTTTCTTTCAATTTAAGGTGGATGAAGATTGGTTGACGTTTTTTAATTTTCTTAATTGACGGTTTAGATTGATTTTCAAGGGAATACGCTCAGCATATGGTTAGTCTTAATGCTTATCAAAGGTTGTAGTGTGTTACTGAGTTTGTTAGGTTGCATCGGCTTTTATGAATTTAAAAAATTAGATTCGTGACAAGTGGCTCCCCGCCCACCAATTTCCTAGGGATTTGAGATTATTCAAATTCTAATAAGCTCATCCATGATAAGTTCCTCATTATTATTTATAACATTCATATATATATATATATATAAAAGAAAATTTTATTTAGCAAAATGATCCATTACTTTCAATCATTTTAAAAAATAGATTCCTGCCAAGTGGCTCCCCACCCACCAATTTCCTAGGGGTTTGAGACTATTCCAATTCTAATAAGTTCCTTCATGATAAGTTCATGAGGGCCAAATACAAGAGCCAGATAGAGAAGCAATTTGTCCCATAGGCTATCTTTAGCCTTGTGGATGTTAAAATAACTTCTTCTTTTTCCATATAATCAAATTTTGTTTATCAAAATGGTCCATTTTACAATAAGATGTGTGATTCTTTTTTTTCTCAAGTTAAAGTTGACCCATAATCTTAATTAGGTAAATGTATGCATTGGTAAAACATTTTTTGTGTTGCAATAGTTTTTTTTGTTATATTTATGAAGCCTTCTGTTATATTAACCACATTAATATTTTTAATGTGGTTGTACTAGTATACTGCTCAATATGAATATAAACGATGTAGTAAACACATGATGACACATTTCCAACATTTTTAATAAGACATTTTTCAATATATTACCAAATATCCTTACATTATTTTCCATGTCACTATTCTGCAACATATAAACGGTGCGACCCAACATTTATATATACCATTTGAATGAAAGTAATTGAAAATAAAACATTTTAATTTCGAAGGAAAAAAACAAAACAAAACAAAACTTTCTTTCCTCATGGTAATTTCGATTAATACCTAATTTCTTTTAACATGCTAAAACCTTTACTACTGGGCTATTAAAATATTCACAATCACAATACAAAGATGATAAAAAAAGCCCACAACCAATCCATATTTTAGATAAAACAGTAAATAAACCCACGTAGTCAAAAGTAAACGACCAAAAGTAAATAAAGATAAAGAGCAATTAATTATTCTTAGTTAAAAAGGCTATCATGGGAAGAAATGTAAGAACCATTGACTTGAGGAAGCTAACTTTACCAATCGTGATCATCTTGTCTTGTTAATATTTTTGTTCACGTTTTACAAAAGTGGGCATTCATATAAATAACAAACAATAGAGTGTGATATTAAAATGGTGTAGATATATACAATATGTATGTGAGTAATGTTGCCTGAGAAAAATATAATAAAATATGATATTAAAAATGATGTATTTAATATGAATATTTGTGGGTAAGAAAAATATAATATTAAAATGTATGGATATAATATGAATATTGGTGGGTGTTTGGTGTAAAGGTAATTATAAGAGATTAGAAAATTGATATATAATTTTTTTTTAATTATAAATTTATAAAAAATGTAGTTAAGAATAAAAAATAAAGTAAAATTTTGAGTACTATCATAGTTAAGATATTATTTTTGGATTATTGGTGTAGAGTAAGTTATTAATTTATGATTTATATTTACGAGTATTAGTTGTAAATAATTAATTTCTTATGATTTTGAATATTTTATTTAGCATTTATTATATGAGAGTAAGTTATTGGTGTATAACCTATATCTCTTTATATTAGTTGTAATTCACTAATTTGTAGTGATTTTATATGGTCTATTTAGTACTCATTTCATTAGATGATGTTCACAAAGGTGCAGAAATGGAATCGAAACAAGCAAAATGAATCACATGACATCAATCATCATCTGTGGAACTTTCCCAATAACTAGTACCTCCTAGAAGGTCACCCATCCCAAGACATCTCTAGTTCAAATGCACTTAACTATGGAGTTTTCCCCACAATCAAGCCCATTGAACAAGTAATCTTGAAAATGATATCTCATACGTTGAATTGTAAAAACCCCTTGATGCAATAAAAACAGTGAAGGGAACTCTAACTAAATAGTTACTAAGTCACAATACTTGTTAAGGTTTTACAAATGGGGTAGAATGCTAAGTGGACTTGATTCTTATGAGAGATATAGTTAAGTGCACTTGAGTCAAAGGAATATCGAGATTCATAACCTCCCGAGAAGTCCTAATTACTAAGTTTAATCCCAAAGAGAAGTCCTAATTACTAAGTTCAAATCCAAAAGAGAAGTCCTAATTACTAGATGATTCATCTTCCTAGTTTATCCAAAATCATAACAAATTAGTTCGTTATGACTAATACATATAGATATGGGTCATAAATTAATGGATTATTATAATTAGATAATACCTTAATAATATATACATAAACATAATAAAATATAAAATCAAAAAGTATATATAGAAGATATGTATGTGGGATTAATGTTTGGTGCGAAGATGAGAAAAGAAAAAGAAAATTAAATTAATTATTAAAAGAAAATTACAATTTAAAATTATTTTTTTAAATTAAATATTTTGATTATTTTAATAATTTATATGGCTATTAGATTTAAAATTGTAACATTTGATTATTTTAATAATATATTTAGTGTTAAATTTAAAATTGTAACATTTATATAAAAATTTATAAAAAAAATCAAACAAATCCAAAATAATAAGTTATTTCAAAACTAAATATTATCATTTTCTTGTGTAAGTTAGGCATCTACCCCTTAAGAATTACAAACTGATTAGCATGAAGAGTTAGTGGCTTTCTATAGTTACTTTAAATAATTTAAAGCACAAAATATGTTAAGATAAAAATGAAATTTTTTAATTAAATCATTGAAGGATAGTTGATCCTAATACTCTCTAAAATATCAATACTACGAGTTTAAAAATAAAATGCAGTTATACTATATATATATATATATATATTTCAATTTATAAAATAAAATTAATTTTTATTTTTTAAAATAAAATAGTTAGTTTTCTATTATGTCAACTCAATTGCATGGTAATCATTTACATATATGAATACAAAATTTGCTTCTGTGATATCTACAGCTTCAACGTTCTAGTAAATCTATAACTCCTATTTCAAGCTCTACTCGAGTATTTTCCATTTTATCGGTATCTTTATTTAGATTCCTAAGTATATGGATTAAGGAGGCTTCTTCAAAATTTTCAACTGCAAATCAATTCTTCGTATTTGCAATTCTTCTTACCAGAAAAGGGAATGAAGAGACCCAAGACGAAATAGCCTTAAAGATCATTCTAATAATGATCATCGAGTCCCCAAGCATTTTAATTTTTCTTATTCCCTTATTTTTAAGGATCTTCTGGCATTTCCATAATGCTAAAAATACAGCTCGATTATTTGATATTGTACCTAAACCCCAAGTGAGTCTAGTCTCTCCATATTCTTCCGGGCAATAAATCACCCTCCTACTCTTGCGTCCCCCAAGTGAATCTAGTCTCTCCATGTTCTTCGAGACAATAAATCACCCTCCCACTCTTTGTATCCCCTCGATTTTCTTTTGAAGCACCATCAAAAAAATAACATGGTTGAAGACTGACTATCTTTCCAGGACTGGAAATCATCTTTTCCAAATATCAAGCATTGAATTTTCACTTCATTTGGCCGATCACTACTGAAGCTGACAACTTGAACTGAAGGGACATAAATGTTTATCCAACTCTTCTCCAAATCAAATAAGTCATCAATCTCATAACCCTTAAGACCTCTCTCCGAAATAGACTCAGAGATCAAATACAAAGCTTTAGAAGTGTTGAAGTCACCATGTTTCTCTAATGCGAATATAGTAGTGTTGAAGTCACCTCCAGCGATGGAGCTCTAATTTCATTGGTATTTCTTTAATGAAATAATCTTGTCCCAGAATTCTAGCTTTTCCCCATATAGGGACGAAGCGTAGACATTCACTACCTTGACTCTCTCTTTCTCTCTCTCTCTCTCTCTCTCTTTGTATTTTTTTGTGATGTATTTGGTTCATGCATTTTCATCAATGTTCTTATGATTAGTTTCTTTGTTGATTTGTATTGTTTCTCTCCTCCTCTTTTGGCATTCAAGCCTTTTGGATCTTATCGCCCATGATCTAGACTATATGTGTTTGTATCTTCTTTATACACTACAAGGCTTTCTATGAGAAAAACTTGGAATATGTCCTTAACAGATGACTTTATATATTCACTCATTCATGAGAAAAATAATATCATTCACATGGGAGCTCTTAAAAATCTCAAGGTTCATGTGCTTACAGTGTGGGATGGGAACAAGCAAAATTAAAGTGATCTTGATCACATAGATGGAGAAAGCATTGAATTCACTAAGTAGATTTCAAGCCCCAAGGAAATAAACTCTAAAAACAAGAGAAAATAGTACATATAATGTAACAAATTATTTCATCTAGATATTTTTTGTATGGTGAAGACCATTGATCTAACGAAAAAAGTACTTCAACAACACAACCTTATAGATTGCAAACCACACAATCTTAAGAAGAAGTTGAAGACAAGCCACAAGAGGATCAAGTTAAGGGCCATGTTTTTACTATTATGGATTCATTATTTGATAGATGGATCGTAAACCCAAGTGCCTTTAATCATATGACTACATCAAAGCATTATTTTTTTCCCTTAGTACCTTGCAGTACACCTCCTATATTGATGGGAGACAAAACTCTATGAGAGTGTGCAGAGAAGGGAGAGTGGACCTTAATTACAGAATATTTTATAAAGTATCACATGTTTCTAAGCTCTCCATGAATATCCTCTTTATCTAACAGATTATAGACTTAGGTACAGTCAAGTGAGTTGAGTTCGCTATGGATTCAATGATAATTTTCCGAAATGATAAATGTTTCTAGAGTTGTAGTTGGTGAGGTGGATTATTATTCTAAGTTGTATTCCTTCTCTCATTTTACTCCTAAGCTTGATAATATTTCTCTTATAACACATGCACAACATGAAATTAGAGAAAGGTTGGATGTTAAGTTCAAGGAAGGCCCCTTGTATCCACTCTAGGAGGAATCTCTTACAACCATTTTGTCTCTTCTCGAAGCAAATCTTTGAGATTTTTTTACACAATATTCAAATCAAATTTCTAAACAAATTTTAGAATCTAATTTAGAAGTATGTGAGTATCATATTTCATATCTAGAAGACAAGCCATGGAGGGCATATCATACTTTATAGGCAACTAGTAAATTAGTGGATTGTATTGCCAAGATACATAGAACTAGATCTTGTTTTCTTGGTCTTCCACAAACACTCACTAATATTGTGATAAATTATATGACTTGAGTAGTAGCCAAGGGAACTTCACATGATTGGATAGGAGAGATCCATGATGGTGTTGATGATTAGCAATACCATCCTTCTTCATCACAATTGCATAGTAGATATAATATGCATTATATTTTCAGGAGGGGTTGGGGGGGTTCTTTCCATTGGATTTTATTCTTTACCTCGCTTTTCTCATATTTTGTTTTTCATAATTTTTTATGTACATTAGTATCTATCGTGGATGAAAATTGTTTCCATTCATATAATTGTTTGTACATGAATACCTAATTGTTGGTTGTGAATCCTGATTATCTTCCTGATTCAGAGGTCTTGTTTTTAGTTGCATTTGGACCCTAATTCTTGGTAGGGGGTGTAGGGGGGTTCCCCCCCTCCCCCCCAACTATTTTCACTACAGGTCTAAGGGAGCTAGTAAAATTTCTTAGGAGCCCCCCGGCAAGGGTTTAGTTATAGCACCCCAAACATAATTTTTTGGAAAACTTTCCTTGTAAAATATTATAGTTTCATAGTCAATTTGGATTGTTCATCATTGAGTCACAGATATGAAAATAGATGTTATGTTATGGTTTTTTTCATTGAAGGAGACCCTCTTTTTATGAGGGAATTGTATTGTGACTGTGTATTATTGAGAGAGCATTGTATTTGAGAGAGAGAAGAGGAGGTTGCAATGGATGTGTTGCAAGTTGCATATCTTCATTTTGTTGGATGGAATACAAAGAAGAACTTGTTATTTCTCCATGGATGTAGCCCAAATCATGTGAACCATGTATATTAGTGTCTCATTTGTACTGTTTCATTCTATGTTTTATTTTCACATTCATTTTGATTTGTTGCTTTGTAATTCTGTTAGCAACACTAACACGGTGAAAATTTCCAAAAAAAAAAAATGTGCACATCCCAATTATGGTTTAGAGGGTTTGGTTACATGCACATTTCTTACCACTTTCAGAAGAATGATATTTGTTGCATTTTCTATTTTTAGTAATTTTTATTTCTAGTAGATGATTCCATATAAGATGGCACACCATAGTGACTAGGAAATACAAAGGATGTGACATAGCAACATAGTGCACTAGCATGGCCTTATCTATTATCCTTATCCATTGTCTTATCCATTATCCTTATCCTTATCCTCCTCCTAGACAAGTGAGCAATTATCCTTAAGTAGGCTTCTTATTCTTGGAGTTTACTATAACAAATCATCCTTATATTCTTCAAAAAACCTTATCCATTAGACTTTAGTCCTATTTTTGGAGACTAGTTGTATTTATAGAGTTTAGATTTGCATGCCTAATTTTCCATCACATGCATAATATGTAATACCATGGAAAATAGAATGGGTTGCCAAAATTGTGAGCTCATAAAGCACCATTTGTAAATTCCTACTTTCTAGGAATAAGTATGCTTTTGAGGAGTTAGACCCTATTTTCTAAGAGTGAAACTACACTTCACTTGGCTTGTTATTATCACATAAGATCTCACTATATTTTTGGATACCTAACTTATTTATGGCACTATGTCCATTTTTTACTAGCTAACTGCATTCTTGGGTCTTGGGCTAATTAGTCTTGGGCTAGTTAATTAAAACTAAGAGTAAGTTTATTTCATCTTTGCATCTCTAAAATAAACAAACTCTATTTCATAATTTTATTTCTATTTCATAATTTTATTTCTGATAGAAATAAAGTATCTAAATGCATCTCATATCAATAAAAATGGAAACCACACAAATAATTTTTTGAAATAAATTGTAATTGTTTCAATGGAAACGACACAAATAATTTTTTGAAATAAATTGTAATTGTTTCAAATTTCATGGAATAATAGGTTAAAATATTACCTTTGTAAATTTTCGTGTACTTGAAGTGATAATTCTATTCTTAAATGTAAATGTGGTTGTGTATGAACTAATAAACTAAACCTGAGTTATATATGTAGTTAATTAATATTTAATGTATCGTATATGATGGACCCTAATTGAATAAATATTTATTCTTTGAATTAAATAAACAATGATAAGAAGCAATGTGTAGTCAAGTCGTGAGAATAATGAAAATTTTAGAGTCTTGGAAGCAAGTGAAAATGCACAAGATGCCCAGTTAATTTTAGAGTCTTGGAAGCATGTGAAAATGCACAAGATATCAAGTGTTTTTTTGGGATTTCAAGTTCACTATTACAGCACATCTATGTCTACTTATGCAAAGGAAAATATGGATATCAATAAATAATTTACTTGTAAAATTGGGAAATGTTACAATCTAATATGATTGGTAAGGGTGTCAGTCTGTCATCAATGTTGAAATTTTGCTATGTTGGTTAAAATTAAAATTTAAAAAAATTAAATAATTATATAAAACATTTAAATAATGTGGGCTCATGAAAAAAAGTTGCATTTGAAGAAATTGGATCTCTCTGGACTCATATTAGATCCCTATTTAAAATGGATCTATGTTGGTAAATAAATAAGTATTCGTATAATGCACATCTAATAAGATATAAAAAATATATATTTCTAAAGTCACAAAACTTGAAATGGGAAAAACTCTAAACCAAACGAAATAAACCAGCATAGATTCATCTTAAGTGCATAGATTCATCTTAACAACGGATCTAATATGAGCCTAGAGGGATCAAATTTCTTCACGTGCAAATTTTTTTTGAGTGCAAAATACAATGTGTTATTTTTAAATTGTATTTTTGAACGCAATATAGAATATATAGGACTAAATAAAAAATTCAACTATAAAAACTTATTTTAGATATGTATGAAGTTGATATCGACATCAATTAGTTAACATAGATCTTCAAATAGTTTATTTAAATCTCTTGTTGAAATAATTTTTAACAGTATAAGATTTGAACATTTGATTCACACACTTTTTTTACTTATAATTACTTTAGACTATTTCTGAGTTTAGACTCTTGTGATCCATAATGTTAGTTAACATAGATCTTCAAATAGTTTATTTAAATCTCTTGTTGAAATAATTTTGAAAAGTATAAGATTTAAACATTTGATTCACACACTTTTTTTACTTATAATTACTTTAGACTATTTCTGAGTTTAGACTCTTGTGATCCATAATGTTTAGAAGAGATTTTTTCGGAGAGATCGCATCTAATAATTTCTTGGAGCAACGTTTCAAACCCTCTACTGTGGTTCATCATCAGGGCAAAAGTGGAGTATCTGATCTAACATTAACAAAATATATATATATATATATATATATATAGGTGAAGCATGGTAACAATTTGAATAGGGATGAAAGTTGGAAAATTAGCAACAACTGATCCTTGCTTTCCATTCTTAGTTTTTTTTTTTTCGGAATTTGATTTTTTGTTTTTTCCCTAAATTATTATTATAATTAGTTTCCTTTGATTTTCTATCATTGAAGTTTTTTTTTTTTGAAATTGTATATTTCTTAAGTCTCTATTTTTATTTAATTTTATTATTTATTCATTTATTTTTTATTATTATAATTTATTTTTATTTATTTACTTCTTTTTCTTTTTCATATATATATTTATCCACTGATCATGTTTTTAATAATTTGTATTGATTCTGTTTTTTGACTTCGTGTATTTTCTCCATAATTTTAACTTTTGAATGTTTATTTCATTTTACATTGACTAAAATAATAATAATAATAATAATTTTATTATTTTTTTACTTTCTAACAGATTATTCTGTTTTTCCTTATTTTCTAAGCATTTACACACACACACACATATATATAGTTAGATAGATACTCCACCTTTGCCCTGATGATGAACCACACCTTTGTCCTAATGATGAACCACACTAGAGGGTTCGAAACGTTGGCTCCAAGAAATTATTCGATGTGATCTCTCCGAAAAAAAATCTCTTCTAATACTTTAGTTAGATAGATACTCCATCTTTGCCTTGATGATGAACCACACCTTTGTCCTAATGATGAACCACACTAGAGGGTTCGAAACGTTGGCTCCAAGAAATTATTCGATGTGATCTCTCCGAAAAAATCTCTTCTAATACTTTAGAATATATTCACTTTTTTTAATTATAGTGGACATTTTTCTTTATTTAGAGCATAATTCTTTTATTTATTTTATTTTAAAAAGCAAGGATAAAAAGACAAACAAACTTACACATCTCCTCATACTAGATTGTAAAATGAGCCTCTAGACTCAATGATGAAAGTTGTTTCATTTATATTCTCTTATTCCAACTTAATTACTCAACACTATACCATAAATACAATAATTATATTGTAAATTCACCCAATCTAATCCCTATTATCTATAACCACAACCACAACCAAATCTAGTCCCTATTATCTATAAGCACAACCAAAAAATACTAAAGTTGAAAGACCAAAGGGGAATTGCAATTGTATAAATTTTGACCTGTTATGCAACTCTAATTCCTTATTAGGCCGATAGGCCTTCCTTTGAAAGGGACCTTTCGTCGTCCTTCTCATTCTCGCGCTGACACCTGGCGAACTGGACAATTAGCTTCGTCTTTGTTCAGGCTTCATTCTCATGTGACAGCTGGCGGAGTGGGCATTTTTTCCCGTATTTGTTCAGGAAACGACTCGAACCCGACCCTTCGCGCCCTAGGTTCATTTGCTCTTTTTAGGTTTTTGTTGGGTTTACTGCTCCTCACGTGGTAATGTTAGGGTTTGTATGATGGAACCTCTGCTACTCATGGCGCCTGGTGATGATTTCTGGAAGACCACCATAACCAAACTGTTGGCCTTTGTCATTACACAGAGGATGGTAGGTTCATTTATGCGTTGCTCAATAACACCGTTGTGCTTCAATTTCTGGTCTGTAAACTCTTTTGATAGTTTATTTTTCTTTTTTCCTTTTTAAAATAACCTTATGCATGAATTTCGGCTTCAGGACTTTACTCATATGCAGGAAGGGTTATGGTTCAGAGGTTTTTCTTTCGCCTTTCTCGACTGGCTAAGACCGTCTGTGCTTCTGGCAGGTATTTAATTACTGCATGGAGAATTTTGGTCTGCCATGGCTATAGAATTATTAGTAAGTTTCATGTTCTAATATTTTCCTTTAACCTTCAGGTTGCAGAGCAGACATCTGGAACAACCTTCTACACCTATAGGTAATTAGTTATGGGATTTTCACTGTCATTTCTAACATTTGTCTTTCCTGTTCAGCCCATACTAATACTGGTTCGATTTCTTCGGTCGTAGGTATGCTCTTCTCTGGAATTGGACATGCCTAAGGTTCTTGGTTGGTTTTTTTTCGAACACTGATAAAGGGTCTCTTCCTACTTCGTTCTCCAAGTTGGTAGACTGGATTCTGGCTCTGATATTGATTATAACTCTCAGGAGGCACCAACTTGGGGTTTTCGTTCATTACCGTTTATCTTCTATTAATTCGCTCCATGACCGGGTTTCCTGGTATCTTATTAGGTTTAATTCATGAATTGAAATTTTTCTCGCAGGTTGCGCTCTCCAGATAGCAGAAGGCGTACTCTTCAAAACCCAGTTCCAGATAATCGGAACCCTTGTCGTAGGTAAGATTAATGCACCCATTTTTTGCTTTACGGTTCATTATCATTGATACACATGATTATTTTAGGGTTTTCACCTCACGCCGTGCACTTCTCAGGTATGCTTCCACTGGGGTTCGGGAGTCTGGCAGCTTCTCAACACTGATATCCTTGGCTTCACAGGTGCTCTTTACTGACTTACTTGCAGCCTTACGGCGGGTTAAAGAATTATAGGAAGAGGGTTTACATTCTTATGTTATACCGAACTGAATAGTTTGCTTATCGAGAGGTCTCCTGGCCAGTATTAACCCTGTGGGGTTCATAATTTATAACTGTGCATTTTGCAACTTTGAGTTTTGGACAGCTCGTGTAAAAATTTGGGGTTTCCATAGAAAGAAAATGTTTTGACTTCTTCTGTGTATAGTGTATAACTGTAATTGCTAGACAGAACTCTTCTGCGGGGTGATATAATTTTTTTAAAGGAGCATGGATGCAGATTGATATTTAATGTTTGTTTTCCGATTGTGGCTGTCGTGTTTAGTTAAATGGTTTGGTAATTTTATAAAATTGGGAATAAGCAAATGCTACAGGTTCTTTATCGGTTTCCTGTTGACTTCAAATAATTTCTCCTTTCCTTTGAAAAGGTTTCTCTGTCGCACTAGTTATAACATACCAGAGCCAAATATTACGAATTCTCTCTCTCTCTCTACAGAGATATAAATTAGAGTTGTGTTTCTTTTTCAGTTTATTGGTCCGCCATTGCTATAGAATTATTAGTAAGTCTCATGTTCTAATATTTTCCTTTAACCTTCAGGTTGCAGAGCAGACATCTGGAACAACCTTCTACACCTATAGGTAATTAGTTATCGGATTTTCACTGTCATTTCTAACATTTGTCTTTCCTGTTCAGCCCATACTAATACTGGGTCGATTTCTTCGGTCGTAGGTATGCTCTTCTCTAGAATTGGACATGCCTAAGGTTCTTGGTTGGTTTTTTTTCGAACACTGATAAAGGGTCTCTTCCTACTTCGTTCTCCAAGTTGGTAGACTGGATTCTGGCTTTGATATTGATTATAACTCTCAGGAGGCACCAACTTGGGGTTTTTGTTCATTACCGTTTATCTTCTATTAATTCGCTCCATGACCGGGTTTCCTGGTATCTTATTAGGTTTAATTCATGAATTGAAATTCTTCTCCCAGGTTGCGCTCTCCAGATAGCAGAAGGCGTACTCTTCAAAACCCAGTTCCAGATAATCGGAACCCTTTCCGTAGGTAAGATTAATGCACCCATTTTTTGCTTTACGGTTCATTATCATTGATACACATGATTATTTTAGGGTTTTTACCTCACGCTGTGCACTTCTCAGGTATGCTTCCACTGGGGTTCGGGAGTCTGGCAGCTTCTCAACACTGATATCCTTGGCTTCACAGGTGCTCTTTACTGACTTACTTGCAGCCTTACGGCGGGTTAAAGAATTATAGGAAGAGGGTTTACATTCTTATGTTATACCGAACTGAATAGTTTGCTTATCGAGAGGTCTCCTGGCCAGTATTAACCCTGTGGTGTTCATAATTTATAATTGTGCATTTTGCAACTTTAAGTTTTGGACAGCTCGTGTAAAAATTTGGGGTTTCCATAGTAAGAAAATGTTTTGACTTCTTCTGTGTATAGTGTATAACTGTAATTGCTAGACAGAACTCTTCTGCGGGGTGATATAATTTTTTTAAAGGAGCATGGATGCAGATTGATATTTAATGTTTGTTTTCCGATTGTGGCTGTCGTGTTTAGTTAAATGGTTTGGTAATTTTATAAAATTGGGAATAAGCAAATGCTACAGGTTCTTTATCGGTTTCCTGTTGACTTCAAATAATTTCTCCTTTCCTTTGAAAAGGTTTCTCTGTCGCACTGGTTATAACATACCAGAGCCAAATATTACGAATTCTCTCTCTCTCTACAGAGATATAAATTAGAGTTGTGTTTCTTTTTCAGTTTATTGTTCCCTGTTCTTTAAATGTGAACAGAAGAATAAATTCATGCACCCCTAACTTCAATTGGTTTATTCACCATGAGAATCTTTTGTGGGGTTCTGGACGGGGTCGGTATCAGATTGGCAGCCTAGTCCTAACCCCCTCGACTGTTGAATAATTAGTTTAACCCATATTAATCAGAACGATTCCATCACTCTCTTTGTTCTACCGCTTAATTTACTTTTCTTTATAAAAGCAGGCAACGGTTATATACTCTTTTCTTAATTTTCCGGGTCTTTCCTTTCGGTTTTAGTATATAGGTTGATTCACAACCCAAAATCCTCTTTCTCCTCCAGAGTTCGATACTCTGCCTTCTAAGGGAAATAATAGTTTTATCTGTAACACACCTAAAAGTCATCAAATTCATTCAGAGTTCTTCCCTTTTAAAATAAAATGTTGGGTCTACTGTTCCCACTACATGTTTATTTATATATCTACTGCACATCATTAATAGGACTTATACAGTTTCGATTACAACAGAATGTATATATTGGAACCATATTTCAATACTGTTAACAGTAAATTGTAAATAATTTCAATCATGCATTTAACTACAGATTTCAAGTCATTTTTGTGTACTTATCTGCCTTATGTTAAATCCATGAATTCAACAGGGTAACTTTCTCCACCCAACCTTGAGAAGGGCAATGTCGTCCTCTTCTCCCCCCAAATGAGGTTATCCACTGGCTCAAGTCCAGCTCAAGTTATCCCTCTTTTGACAGCGTCCTGTCAATTTCACAGACCCCCAAATGAGGTTATCCACTGGCTCAAGTCCAGCTCAAGTTATCCCTCTTTTGACAGTGTCCTGTCAATTTCACAGACCTTTAGGACAAGTTCTGGAGCAGCAGAGTGAGAACTGGCCATTTTGGAGAGGGAATATCCCAAAAAGATGGAAACCCCCATGGAGAAACTAGCAGAATACCGCCAACTATGTTTGAGAAATGAGACTGTATACTTTGATGCTTTTAAAAAGAAGCAACGAGGTAATGTGGACTTCCAGGCTAATCTCAACAGGCTGGAGCTTGCAGGCTGGTGGGACGAGATAATACAGAATAAGTTCGATAAGGACGAATTACCCGATGATTTCCAGTGCAGGAAAGAGTGGATAACACGGGGCACGTACTACAGGCTACTTGTTGAGCCACTGGACATCGCTAATTATTACAGATTGGGTAAGAATGAGGACTCAGGACCGTACCTCACTCATGGAAGGCCTCGTCGTTACAAAACTCTTCAAAAGTGGCTGGAAAATAATGAAGAGCAGCTGCAATCACTCCCAACGAAGCTCACTCAGGACTCTTGCCTCTGGGCTTATGTTGAAGAACTTAATTGTTCAAGGCAAAAGAAGGAGTATAAAGATGAAAAAAGAATAGAATTGGAGAATCTAGTGAAGGCTTTGACTGACTCCGATGGTTTGTGCAAGGAAGATCTTATGACAGGCGAATCCACCTACAACATTGTGGTCGACTGGTTGCGCAAAAACAAGCCTCTGGCTTAGCTCTATAATTTATCATCCCCAGCAAAGCATCCAGATTTGAGTGACGATACATCTGGTTGTAACAAGTCAGGTAGGTTTGGATTAGGTGTTCGGCATTCTGTGCTTCTGTTTGATTTGGATTTAGACTCTACTCAAACTTATGTGTGGTTGAACAATGTATTTAGCTTTGATATTACTGTTTTAATTTAGTTGTGTGAGGTTTAGTCCTTCGGTTCAAATTTGAACAATGTATTTCGCTTTGATATTTACTGTTTTAATTTAGTTGTGTGAGGTTTAGTCCTTCGGTTCAAATTTGAACAATGTATTTCGCTTAGATATCACTTATGTGAAGTAGTATTTCGCTTCAAACTGCTCAATTAATAAAGATCACATCACAGTGGTCACTTTTCTTTCCAATACTGTAATACCCTAGATTCGAATTTCAGCAAGTATAGAATTACTTATAAATTTGAAAAACAATAATGCATAAAACTGAAGCTGCACCTACCTGAACTGCTGGCTGTCTTCCGGTTTTGCTGCTGAACTGGAAATCCTGAACTGCTGGCTGATTTGATCCAATTTCGGGATGGCCAATACCACCCTACCAGACAGAGCAACCTGGTTGCTCAATCCAGAGAAGCTCTCCACAGAGGCTCTCTGTCCCTCCGTGCCCAGAACTCAGATCACTCAAGACTCTGCCATTTCAAGGTTACTTCTCCTGGTTTTTGCTGATCAATCCTCAATCCTCCTCCGGTTTTTCCTCCCCTGCTCCCGGGTCAGGCTGCTGCTATAAATATCCCCCCCTGCCTGGCGGTGGCCGCCCTCCCACTTGCAGCCACCGCCCCTCAGCATTGAAGTCTCTCTGCGATATTTCTTGCAATCAATTTTCAGTAGGTAGGGTAGTCTTTATTAGTTCAGATATTTTGTTTATACGACCCATTATATGTGATATATATATATTTTGATTGATATCCCTGTTGGCACGTTATGGCATAAGTTCATAACTTTAGCTTATATATATGTATATGCATGACTTTTCTTTAATACATAGTATAACTTTAATGATATTTCTTATAACATTTTATTTAATATATTTTACAAACATTAAATGTTTTTACTTATAACATTTTATCAAGTATCTGCTATAAATATTTAATGATGTATATATACTTATAACATTTCAAAATATGTTATAATCATTTAATGATATATATATTTTTATTAAATGATATTTGTAAAGTCTAACTATATATATCATAAAATTTAATGTATATATATATAGATATATTCATATATTATAAAGTTTAACATTTTTATTAATGGGTCAATTAGATGGGTTGTTACAAATACCAAAGTGAGCCCACACTAAACTCACTCTAATTATACTTTAATTAAGTAATGTGATTATTCGTACCTATTTGATTTGAATAATATTTATGGGCATGTCTAACTATTATACTATTGTTTTAAGTTTTCGAGTTTTGGATTGGAATTCTGCGAAACGATTTTGGGTGAGATTGATTTTGGAAATCTTTGGAGCAGTGGAATTGTGCAGAGTTTAGAAATCAAATTTATGATGTCAAAATTGTTTTTGGGTGCAATTTGGTTTTGAAAATTTTTGTAGTAGAATTGAGTAGAATTTAAATTTTTTTAAGGGATTTTGAAATTTGGCTTTAAAAAATGTATAGAACTTGGAATAATTATTTGATACTGATAAATATATCTCTTCAGAGTCTACATACAAATATTAAATATGTATACTGTTTTGATTTTAGTAATTGATAAATATATCTTTTATACTACGCTAACATATAAATGTTGAAGTTTTGATAAATATATCTTTTATACTACGCTAACATATAAATGTTGAAGTTAAATTTTACTCTCGTATAAATTTATAATTTTTCAAATTCTATATTATAAAAACATACAAATTATTCATAATCTATATATATTAAAATTTATTTAAAAACACAGGAACATTAAATATAGATGGATTTATACCATCATGAAAGTTCCCACAACCACATGGGAAGCTTTAAAATTTATTTAAAAATATAGGAACATTAAATATAGATGGATTTATAGTGAAATGAATAGACAGGTGCATTATTTCCATCATGAAAGTTCCCGCAACCAGCTGGGAAGCTTAGCCACGGATGGTTGCACAATATTAAATCATTTTTAATTTTTCTTTATTGTAATTAAGCTTGTTTTTATTACAAGGATCAGGTAGGTCCTATCACACCTAAGCTTCTTTGACCTGCAAATATGCTCCTCCCACGATACCAGGAAATTGGTATTCAAAGATGTTAGGGATGTGCCAACAGGTCTTATAGTTTTCAGATGTTAATTTTTTGGGCATTGAAAATGTACCATATTTTTCTTATAAATCTAAAATAGAAGGTACGTAGTTTTACCACAGTACAAGGAACGTCTATATCTTATTTCAAGTTAAACAACAGAAAACGGGACGAAACAGAAAGAAACGAAATTTCATTCATAACTAATACATATAAAATATATCGACAGATTACCTGTTTAACAACTGCAACTGCAGTGCTTCCACTGCAAAAGCAGTCTATAGTCGGACGAGACCTCAATTCTTTGTCCATTACTTTGTACGCTTTCAGGTAGGTATCTTTCCAGGCAGAAAAAAGACTGGACTCCTTTCTTGAACTGACTTGGCCATCACCACCCAAGTCATTTTGGCCATTTTTTGCCTTCTTTTTGTTATTGTATGTATCGGTAGCATTGATGTTGTTTGATTTATCCTTGAAGGATTGCCAAAAAGAATGCAGTTTCACTGGTAATGAATCCCTGACCCTACGGGCAACAAGATGGCCATCAAAAACCCCACAGAAGATTGAATCATCTGAAACAAAATCCTGTGAATGATAACAAAAGAATAATGAAAATATGAACTTTTTATTTCCAATTAGGACACAGCAAAATTTTGCTAAAAAATTGAATATCATTTGAATTGAAAAAGAACTCTGACCCATGAAAATTTCGAAACATTTCATTTGTGAACTCATGAGAAAAGAAGATTCACAGCATAAATGGCAATGTCCAAGAGTCACATAGTAGCCCTTGTTCCATTCATTACTAAGGGCTAGGATCCTTCTCGCACTGAATAGTGCATGCACATTGTTGCTACAGCATACATGTAGATTGCATATGTTACATTCTACATTCTAAAAAAATACCCTCTTGCATGAGGCATAGAGTGTTGTTTATTTTCTGCTGCTGTTTAGGAAGAGATTAGTGGAGAACAGTAAGAGATCAAAAGATACAAACAATTCTCAGTAAAACCAAAGACACACATATGAAAATTTAGAAAACTGAAGTTCTTATTCTTTGAAGAGCAGCATTGTTGGCTTTTTGTGAAGTGCATGGTGAAATTTTTCTGTCTTCCTTGGAAATCCTTGAATGGTTTCGGTTGCCTTAGCTGATAGTTATTGATAGGTACTTCAAAGAATTCAACACTACAGGAGTTCCCTATTGTTCTCCGTCATCTTCTAACCAGATATTGCCAAAGTTGCAGTTTGCAGTGTAAATTGAGCATTTACATCTCAAACTACCATGGGGATTAATCTCCTGACTCTCTCTTGATGATTAGAATTATAACATGTGGGCATTCATGCCTTCAACGACACTGGTTGAGACTGATCTATATCGTCCATATGCAGCATGCCCCCATGGAGATCGATGTAACAACCATCAACCTCAACCTACATAGTGTATGCACATTATTTTTTCATGGCGATTGATCCTATGATTAACTCAAATGCCTCTGTCATTGTCTGCAGAAGCTAGCTCTTATGGGGGTTACCTTCTGAACTGTTTAGATTCCACACATCATATCCACAGAGGATTGGATCTCTCACAATTGCGAGGTCTTTAGTATTTACATATAAACGTCTTCACTTCAATTAACGCTATGACCAAATCAACAAAAACGACTCCCCCAAGTTGTCGGCAATTTATGTCGTATGACAGGACAGAGTGACAAACCTCGCAGCCCACTGGATATATGGACTCTCAGTTCGAAGCAAACCTCAAGAGGACAACAAGTAAAAGGAAAAGGTCATAAAGGTTGCAGGGAAAACGCTAAATATGTAAGCAATTGTGAATCAGGATAGCATAAGTTTATTAATCTTTTATTAAAGGAAGCCTCTCTTTGCACTGCAGCCCCTTGAGGTATGTTTCTGTCAAGCATTCCAATATATATCTATATATATAAACTGCAGATACGTCTTCCCTTTTTTGAGGTTAGAGACATGAATTAAATGCCACACACACATATATCTTAGTCGAAGAGGTTAGTTCAGTTGGCTATGGCCAATGTTTTTAGGCATTTAGCTAATTTTGTGATAGCAGGTGCCGGATTAAAGCCTTTTTGATCAGGTGTACTAGTCTATGTTCATGGGTTTATCAAGAATGCCATCCAAAATGTGACAAAGTATTCCTCAGGTTCTCATTAAGTTTTGCTTGGAAAAATATATAGATAAATACCTCAGGCTACCAAAACAGTGCCAGAACAAGAAAAATATAACTAATCACATAGTCTAGAAATCATTATGTTATTAGACAATAACAGTTAGAATTTATATTCTAAAAAACTGCGGCTAAACCATATAGTGTAGGTTTACAAGAAATATATAGTTTTAGGCAGACATACCCTAGAGTGCACATATAAGTATAAATTATCCAAAAAATATTGTGGAGGCCTATCCATTTCATTCTACTCTGAATTCTGCATGTCTGCTGCTTAACATTTCATTGAGTATATATCTACAAATCAGTGATTTTGGGATCAAATCCCACAAAGCAATTCTAGCAATTCTATACCTGCTCTTCAAATTCCTTCAAGCTAATTATCAATATATAATTTTACCATAATAAAAAAACAATTAGAAGGCGTTTAGCTAGCTCAAATTGCTCATCCGTTAGGCTTGAACCAACATCTCTTCTAGAGAAATTCAACAATTCTAATTTAATAATCCTATCGGCCTCTCTTTGTACCTTTTGGGACAATTGCTAGTATAATAACATAGGCATAGGGTCGTTCTACGACGACATACCAAAGGCTTTTCACTTCTACGAACTACAAGACAAGAAAGCTTCTAAGCAAAACAAAGAAAATATATTGACAGGGAAGAAGAATAATAACAAATACTTTTACTTGGCAAAGCTTATTGTTTTTTTCATGTATTTTTAGTATTTTTCTATATTAATTGTTGGATTTTTAAGTGCGGTCAAAGCTTTTTGATTTTTTCATGTATTTTTAGTATTTGTCTATATTCATTGTTGAAAGGTTTTTATTTTAATTTAAGGTAAATGAAGATTTGTTGATATTTTTTTATTTTTTTTAATTGACGGCCTAATCCATTTTCAAGGGAATATGTTTAAAATATGTTTAGTCTTAATGCTTATCAAGGGTTATAGTGTGTTACAAAGTTTGTAAGGTTGCACTGACTTTTAATAAATTTAAAAAATTATATTTGTGACAAAGTTTTTTGTTTTTTTCATGTATTTTTAGTATTTGTCTATATTCATTGTTGAAAGATTTTTATTTTAATTTAAGGTGAATGAAGATTTGTTGATATTTTTTTATTTTTTTAATTGACAGCCTAATCGATTCTCCCACCAATTTCCTAGAGATTTTAGATTATCCCAATTCTAATAAGCTCATCCATGATAAGTTCTTCATTATTATTTATAACATTCATTTATATATAAGCAAATTTTATTAACCAAAATGGTCCATTACTTTTAATAATTTTAAAAAAATAGATTCTGCCAAGTGGCTCCCCACCCACCAATTTCTTAGGGATTTGAGATTATTTCAATTCTAATAAGTTTCTTCATGATAAGTTCATCATTATTTTTTATAACATTCATTTATATATAAGCAAATTTTATTGAGCAAAATAATCCATTTTACAACAAGAAGTGTGATTCATTTTTTCTCTCAAGTTAAAGTTGACCCATAACCTTTTTATACATGGTTAATTAAGTAAATGTGTGCATTGGTAAGATATTCTTAGTGTTGCAATAATTGTTTTTGTTATATTTATGAAACCTTTAGCTATATCAACCACATTAATATTTTTAATGTGATTATACTAATATACTACTCAATATGAATACAAATGATATAATAAACATGTGATAACATCTTTCCAATATTTTTTTGTAAAACAGTTATCAATACATTGCCAAATATCCTTACCCCTTTTCTATATCACTATTCCACAACTTATAAACTATGTGACCCAAGATTTGATATAGCAGTTGTCTATAACGCGACTTTTTGAAAGTCTTTCCGGCGGGTTTTTCCGGTCGAAATCCGGCAGGAATTTATTAGAATAGCAAGTTTGATAGCTAGTTTCTGCACAATGAAAGCGTCCCAGGGGTTTTCGAGGGTGCTGAATCCAAATATACAGTTAAAAAACCATTTTAACTGCAACAAATCAAGATTTAACCTCAATTTCTTCCGCTGGATTCCGAATCTCCAAAAAGTCGCATTATAGACAACTCCTTTGATATATATCATTTAAATAAAAATAAAACATTTTTATTTAAAAAAAACAAACGAACCTTCTAAATAGTCAATTAATTTTCCATTTCCTAATGGTCATTTTGATTAATACCTCACTTCTTTTAAAATACTAAAAACTTCACCACGGGGCTAGTAAAAATATTCACAATTACAATACAAAGAAGATGAAAAAGCCCACAACCAATCCATATTTTAGATAAAACAAGAAACAAACCCACGCAGTCAAAAGTAAACGACCAAAAGTAAATAAAGATAATGACCAATTAATTATTCTTAGTTAAAAAGGGGTTGTTTTGTAGGGTTCTCAACTTAAGATTTAAGAAAATTATTATGATAAAGGAAAGTGAGGATAAAGGTAAAAATAATTATAATGGGAAGAAGTTACATAAACATATAAATTTCTTTATTAGTCCATGATGATAAAGATTAGATATTTGATCAACAAAAGTTGAAATGTGGACTTTTTTATATGAGGAAAGAAATGCAAGAACCATTGACTTGAGGAAGCTAACTATTACCAAGCGTTGCAATCTTGTTAATATATTTGGTCACATTTTACAAAAGTCGGCATTAACAAACAATAGAGTGTGATATTAAAATGGTGTACATATATAAAATATGTATGTAGATAATGTTTGGGGTGAGGATAAGAAAAATATAATATTAAAAATGATATATTTAATATGATATCTTATTAATTATATATATTAAAAACATTAAAAACATCTAGTCAAATATGTTATCAAATACATGTATATTAAAAACATCTTGTCACATATATTATCAATGACATGTATATTAAGGACTAGCGTATTTTTCTTTGGTTATTGTATTTTAAGACAAGTTGGATATAAATATATTTGATACAAGTTGAATATAAATAAAAACATCTTGTCAAGTATGTTATCAATGACATGTATATTAAGGACTAGCGTATTTTTCTTTGGTTATGGTATTTTAATACATGTCGAATATAAATAAAAATATATTTTTTTGGATTTGGATTGAACTTAATGAAGTTTATAAGTTTTTAATTATTAAAAAAATCCATTTCAAATATTTTGATTATTTTGATTTATGATATAGATTTTTTTGACCTGTGATAGAGTTAGAATGAGATAAATCTATATTAATTATTGATATACGTATAAAAAATTATTGGAGATGAGGATGATTGCATTATATGTTAAACTTAAAATTATTTTACTAATCAATATATTATTAAAATGTTTTAATATTATATATAGAGGGGTATTAAATTTTTTAGAAACTATTTTTAAAATTTTTAAAAATAATCATCTAAAAAACTTATTTCTTTAAATGCATGATAAAATAGAATTATCAAAAAAAATTACATAACTTTCTTAAATTAAGTGTGCACTAAGTAACACACTAATAACATGTTTTAATTATAAGAAATCGATTGAAATGGACATTAAAATCTATACAAATAAAGTTCATATAAAATAAATATTATGGGTAGAGGGGTATCAAATCCTTTAGAAATCATTTTTAAAATTTATAATAATAAATAAATTAAAAAAAAAAAAAAATCATATAAAAGAACTTATTTCTTTAACTGTATGATAAAAAATGGAATTAGCAAAAAGAATTACACAACTCCCTTAAGTTAAGTGTGCACTAAGTAACACACCAATAACATGTTTTAATCATAAGAAATCAATTGAAATGGACATTAAAATCTATACAAATAAAGTTGATATAAAACTACTTTACTTAAATGGATATTGGACTATTTTAACTATGGTGGATATTGAATTGTTTTTTTAATTATAGAAAAAATAAAATATCTCCCTTTGATTATAAAAAGTGCATATAAATATAATTTGAAAAATAATTTAAATATTATAATTATCATTTGGGTTAATACTTTAAAAAATAATAAAATAATAAGTAAATAAAAAATATGTGATATCCTCGACTAGGTAATTCTGACTCCTGATGCCAACACTTATCTTGCAGACCTAGCTCAAGCTCATGATAAGCCATCTCAACCATTAGGGTAGGAAGCTCAACTGTCAATTAGTATTGTACAAAATTCAAATATAATTTTGGCATCTGGAGTGGGCAAAAACTTAACCACTAATCAGATTATTCAGAAAGTGACAAGGAGCCAACAAATATGTTAGAACACTTTTCAATGGAAACATCTCAATGAAAGGAGGTAGTTGTCTCAAACAATCCCTTGGGTTTGATAGACTTTCCGAATAGGAAAGGCAAGAATAACAAGCCAATGTATAATCTTGGAGCCTAAATCCAGTAAAGAAAAATGTAATGTTGTGTAGCATGATTAGGGGAAGATTGATGTATTGTGATGTAATGTAATTCATTTATGATAGGTCAATAGAATTAATAAACTTTATTAAAAAAAATGTTATCTCAATTTAATCTAAACATCAACTTATGTATAAAAATATATAAAATGTTAATAGATTTTATTTTACTTAAAAATAATTTAATGAAAATTATCTAATATCTTTAAAACTTTATAAAATATTAAATAAACAAAAAATATATATATATAAACTGAAAATATATAAATATATTAAATATTAATATATTTAAATCTGCTTAAAATTAAATGAAGCAAATTAATACATAAGTTAATTCATAAAGGTTGTATATCTAAGTGGAAATGAGTCATTGTGATACTAGATCTTTTCAGGAAAGTTGTTAAAATGAAGCATTAGTGAAGTAAGACATCAACACTAAGGGAAAGGAAAACTTGGAAAGTTGGAAGAAAAAAGATGAGAGCTATTATAATGTAATATATATTAAAATAGGAGAAAAGATGAGTTAAAGAAGTTGTACACATTAAGCTAAGATGTCTCTAAACCATAATCAATTACAAATTTACAATATTAATGAATACATAAAACTTATGTTTAACTTATCATTATCTTTTGATATAACAATTATGAGTAAATATATTTCTCTTTTTGTCCACATTGAACTAAAATGTTTTTAAACAATAGTCATCATTTACAAATTTACAATGAATAGGCAAAACCTTTGCCTAACTTATAATTATCTCTTGATATGTCAATTATGAGTAAATAGATTTCTTTTTCATAATAAATCTATAACAAATCTATTTTTATATAATGATTACTCAATTTAATTTAACCTTTTTTAAATAAGAAAAAAATATAAAATTCTGTATTTGACATAGACTTGAATTAATCACTAAGTTAAGTCCATCTCGACTAATCATGAAATATATATATATATATATAGCCATCAGGGCATTTGCCTTAGTTGCACATCAAAATTAATGTAACAAATGCAATCACTTGGTACATAATGATTTGATGTATATAGTGAGTATGAAATTTAATCTACTTTTAAAATATATAAATATATAGTGGTATTAATGTTTTGGCAGTGAGAAAAAAAATTATAATAATTTATTCTGGTTATCCAATCTTTAATTATCATTTGATAATTTTCATAGTGATTGCACAATCTATATATTATTTCTCTAAAAATTTAGAGTTGAGTTTTTGAGATTTACATTTCATTTATAAGTTGAGTTCTCTACAAATTTAGAGTTGAGTTTTTGAGATTTACATTTCATGTATAATAATTTTAGAATTTTTTTTGCTATTAATTAATGAGCGACTTGCCATTAATTATACTTTCATTAGAGTGTTTTAATTTAATATTTAAAATAAATAAAAATGTTTTTAAATCATTTTAAAATTGAATATTTAAAATAAGAAAAATGTTTTTAAACAATTTTAAAAATTTATGTGAATTTACATAATTTTCTTATAATTTTTTGACTTTGAAAAAATATTAAATAATAAGTAAAATGTTGTTTTACTCATTTATGTTTAATAATAATTTTATTGATTATTTACCAATATTATTATGAATAGTTTGTCATAATTATTTAAAATATTGTTAAATTGTTCTATTAAACTTTTTATTATTTTTATAACTAATAATTACTTTTAAAAAATTTAAAAATTATCAATATAATAAATGCTCTAATAAATTATCAAAATGATTATTAAAATTTGTAATATTTTTATTTCTATTTTTTTATAATGTGAAAAAACAATTACATTAAAAATGAAAATTTATTTATTTATATTAAACAATAAAAAATAATGAAAATTTATCTTTTAACATTGGATACTTTAACACACATCTAAATATATTAAAACGAGATATTTTTAAACAAAATTAGTGTAAAAACATTTCAAAATTCACTTTTCACTCTTTTTGTGCTTTCACTTTTCATTTTTTCTACATTTTCCATTCTTATTCCAAATAAAAATGCCAATTAATTTTAAATAAATATCTAATTATAATTTCTCTTTTTTTTAAATCTAATTATAATTAGATATTTATTTAAAATTAATTAGTATTTTTATTTGGAATAAGAATGGAAAATGTAGAAAAAACCTCGATGACCTATAGCAAAAAAATTTCAGGAAGCTCGCGGCCCGCTCCTCGCGCGTTTGCAGACAGAGATCGCACCCGCCTTCTGCCGCCCTGACTCCTGCGGGAGTGTCCGCCTGGGGCTCTCCTGCAAGCTGCGGTTGGACCGGTTCATGGAGGACTCGCTGATGCCCGCTAGCTTCTGACAGGCCGTTTCCTAGGGATTGCGTCCATGGAGGTGCTGGGCACTCCCCAGGCGCCTCTTCCTTCTCCTCTGCCGCTCTCGCCTGCTGAGGCTTTCAACCGGCTCTTGGCTGGGCTCCCAAAGAAGAAGAATATTGAAGCTGCGAAATTTGTAAAAAAGCTAGATGACATCCCTGTGATCTCCCTTCCTCCAGAAACCTCGATCCAAGTTGCACTGTCTTTGGCCGAACAGGCTCTCATCGGCTAGTTCACAAGGCTATGGCCGTCCCCAAAATCCATTGAGAGCTGGGTTAACAGAAACTGGGCACCGCTAATCAAAGAAAGTGTTACCTCTTACTTTCTGGGGAGAGGATACTTCCTCTTCGAATTCACATCAAAGGACGACAAAGATCTGACCTTCCAAAACGGACCCTACTTCATGGGCCCTCAGGGTTTGTATCTGAATAAATAGACTCCGGACTTCGATCCGGCAGTAGATGTGCCCAAAGCAGTCCCGGTGTGGGATCGACTTCCAAATCTCCCAGTGCACTGTTGGAATTAGGACTCTCTGAGGCACATTGGAAATTCCCTGGGGAATTTTATAGACCAAGCAAACAACAAGGACCAATACAACTGTGCCAGGATCTGTGTAGAAGTAGATCTGGAGGTGGGGCTACCAGAGGCCATCACAATAAAGGTCGGAAGCTGGACTCACTTGCAGAAACTGGACTATGAACAGCCACCCTTCAAATGCCGAAAATGTCATGTCTATGGTCACTTCGCCAGAGGCTGCCCGACCAACAATGAGGTTGTGCAGGGGAAGGAGGACGGATGGAATCAAGTCAAGCGCTCCAAACCTTATCTCAAGACACAGAAGCCGAGAGGCCCCAATGGCAAAGGACCTCATTAGGCCTCTGTTCAGCAGATCCCGCCCAAGCCTGCTCCAAAAAATAAGTTCGATTATCTCAGTTCGCAACCAGAGGACACCCAGGAGGTCGTGGTCCAAAAGGAGACAGAAGCTACCCAGGAGATGGAGATCTAAAAACCAATTTCTTCAAGCAAAGGTACCCCCTCAGCCTCCCTCAAAGGAACAAGTGTTGAAGCCCCCAAAGGTATAACCTTAGAAGATGAGGAAGAAGAGCAGGAAATGGACGAGTCAGAGGAGGAAGGAGAAATAAGAGAGTCCCAAACCTCGGTTAGAAGATCCACAAGAGGTCGCAGAACTAACAGGGAAAAAAGTGAGCAGGAGACTTACAAAGATAAGCTACAGGGCAGCCAGCCAACTCTGGAAAAACTGCTAGCCTCAAAGCCTAAGATGTTGAAAAATCAGCCCCAAGGCTCCGAGGGAGCCCGCCAGAAACATAAATAATGAAGGTCATCTCCTGGAATTGTAGAGGTATGGGGAGCAAAGTTAAGGAAGAAGCCATGAGAAACTTAATAAGAACATAAACTCCAAACATACTTCTCATCCAGGAGACTAAGCTGGAAGACATAGCCTTCCTGCAAGCAAGTAAGAAACTATGGTTTAAAAGTGAAGCAAGAGCAATCTCTGCCCGGGGCACCTCGGGAGGGATTGGCACTCTATGGAACGCCAGCAAATTTGAATTCACCTTTGAGGCTAGGAATACTCACTGGTTGCTGCTGAAAATACAGAATCTGGATACTAAGGAAATCTTTTGCCTTTTCAATGTTTACTCTCCAGTCATTGTTGGGGAAAAAAAGGATTGTTGGGACTCTATAAGGCACCAAGCAGACTTGATAAACCTGGAAAATATAATTATTGTTGGAGACTTCAATCTTACTCTCCATTCATCTGAAAAAAGGGGACGCAGCGCAGTCAGAGATCCAGCAAGGGAATGGGTGGAGGATCTTATGCAGGACTGGGACTTGTTGGATATCAAACCTTCCTCCGGTAAGTACTCTTGGTCTAACAAAAGAGTGGGTCCTGGTCATATTGCTGCCAGATTAGATAGATTTCTTATTCAAAGCTCCTATTTGTTACAAGGTTTAGAACCCAGAATGCACATCCTTGCTAGTAGCGTCTCGGACCATAAGCCCTTAAAGCTAGAGCTCCTAGCCCATCTAGATCTGGGTCCTATTCTCTTTAGATTTAGTCCCCTCTGGGTCAAGGAGCCAGACTTCATGCAAACAGTCAAGGAATGTTGGAGCCAGCCTGTCAAAGGATCTCCTTTCTATATCTAGGAGGAAAAGCTCAGAAGGGTAAAAGGAGTTCTTAAACGATGAGTCAAAACCCTGTCCAATCCAGATGCAGAAAGAAAATCCATTAAAGTCTCTCTTGCCTCTCATCAAACTCGAATGGAGAATGATATAGTCACAGAGGAGCTGTTAGATCAAGAAGCTCATCTGCAAAAGCGCTTTCATAAGGTCTGCTTAGCTGAAGAAGAATACTGGAGATTAAAATCTCGAAATCTCTGGCTCAAAGCAGGGGACAGAACACTGCTTTCTTCCACAAGCAAGCCCAGGCCAGGAAATGCTTCAACACTATTTCTGAGATTAAGGAGGATAACGACACTCACAAGGAATTTGAATATATTAAGAAAGCAGCCTTTTCTCACTTCCAAAACTTGTATAGTGAAGATAAGGAGCCGCACCATTACTCAAATCTGTTAGACAACATTCCCTCTGCAATATCTCCCCGTATGAACGAGATCCTTGAGGCCAAAGTCACTAAAGATGAAGTTAAAAAGGCCCTTTTTGATATGGATCCGGATAAGGCCCCTGGGCCAGATGGCTTCTCTGCCAGTTTCCTCCAAACTTGCTGGCCGATTGTTGAAAAGGATCTTCTCAAAATGGTTCAAAAGTCTCAAAACACTCAGAAAATAGGAGGCAGCACAAACTCCGCTTTCTTAGCCCTCATACCCAAGGAAAAAGGAGCCAAAAATTTCAGCAGATTTCGTCTGATTTCCCTTTGCAACAGTGGGTACAAAATAATCACAAAAGTGATTGCAAATAGACTGAAGCTCATTCTTCCCAAAATAATTCCGGAGAATCAAGGAGGCTTCATCCATGGAAGGCAGATCGTGGACAACTTCACCCTTGTTCAAGAGGTAATTCATTCAAGTTTACTTCGGAAAGAACAAGGTATGGTGATCAAACTCGATTTAGCAAATGCCTTTGATCGAGTAAGTCATAGCTTTCTTTTAACAGTCATGAGCAAGTTTGGTTTTGGAGAAAATTTCATTAAATGGATCAGGGCATGCATCACGGAGCCATGGATTGCTCCTCTAGTAAATGGAAGAGTCACTGATTTTTTCAAATCTTCGAGAGGAATTAGGCAGGGGTGTCCTCTTTCCCCTCTGTTATTTGTCATCCAAGCCTCAGTTCTCAGCTTCCTATTAGACAAAAAGATGCAAGATCAAGACATTAATGGACTGTGCATTGCAAGAGGGATCAAAAACATAAATCATGCTTTGTTTGCGGACGACACTCTGCTTTTGGGTACTGCTTCTCTCTCCTCTGCCTCTAAATTTAAAGCAGTTTTGGATGAATTCAGTGAGGCCTCAGGCAGCGTTGTAAATAAGAGCAAATGCCACATCTACAGCTGGAACACTTCGCCCAGATTTCTCTCTGTTATCTCTAGATGTTTGGGGTTTGCAGCCTCCTCTTCTTGGTCCTCTTTCAAATACTTGGGTCTGCCTGTATTTCATAAGAGACCTGCAAGCAAAGACTGGCTCCCTCAGCTTGAAAAATTCAAGACTAGGATCCAAGCCTGGGGTTACTCCTGGTTCAATTCTGCTGGTAAATCAGTCCTAATCAAATCTGTGCTCACCAGCCTCCCCTTATTTCAATTTACTGGACTTCTTGCTCCGGCAAGCATATTAAAAGAAATGGAAGAGTACATGTGGAGGTTCTTTTGTAAGGGAGGAAAACAGAATGAAAACAAGATTCCCCTTATCAGTTGGGAAACCATCTCCAAGCCACTGTGGGAGGGTGGTTTGAATTTCAAAAATCTCTGTCAACATAATGTGGCTATGGCAGCTAAGATCATCTGGAGGATCATTGCGCCCAAGCCTGGCTGGGCCCAATTGGCTCTCTGGAAAATGTATTTCAGAGGTCCTCGATCTAGATGTTTAGACAATGTGATTCATTTGCCAAACTCATCTTTCCTTAAACTGTATGTTAAAGTTTCCCCTTTAATTAATGCGCACTCCTACTGGATCCCTGGAAACGGCAAAAAAATCAACATCTGGACAGACAAAATCATGAACATGGATCCAATTGAAGACAGAGCCTCCATCAGAGCATTGCGATGCTGGATGGATAGAGAGGGGCTGCGTACGTTGTGGGATATTTCCCTTTGGAGCGATTCAGTTTGGGCAGGTTGGAAACATATTGAGGTGCCAGATCAACTGGTCATCGAGTGGTCCACGTTGTTGGATCTCCTACACGGTTTGGCGCCCACGCACATGAGGAAAAGAGACAAGAAAGGCTGGGGGCCGAATGCCAGAGGTTATGTTGTCTCCATGGGGTATGCCAAGCTGAACGAGAGGCCTTACATCCCCCCTGACCCAACACCTTGGCAGGGAGTCTAGCGTTGTCCTTCATGGCCCAAAGTCGACTTCTTTGCCTGGCTCCTTTGCCACAACAAAATCCTAACCTATGACATTTTGCAGAGGAAAGGGTTCTACGGTCCCTCCATTTTCTCGTTGTGCACCGAAAATGCAGAGACAACAGTCCATTTAATCCTTGAATGCAAGTTCTCCAAGCAAATCTGGTTCTCCTTTACTCATAATTTGGATCCTAATTTCTTGCTTCCCCGCTCCACTGCTAATCTGTTCTCTAAATGGGCAATCAGATATCCTGGCCCTTCTCCTAAAAACCAGATAATCAAAAATGCATGGGATGTCCTTCCAAAGGTCATTTGTTGGCAGATTTGGCTAGAACGTAACAGAAGAATTTTCAGAAATACAAAGCAGAATCACAGGGCCTTAGAAATCAAGATCAAATGCCATGTAAAGGAGTGCTTGACTGATATAAAGGATGACTCTAACCTCAGCCAACAGGACATCGCTTGGGGATCATTTCTTGACTTACAATTTCAATCAGCAATTAGAAATTCCCCTCCTCTTAAAGATTGGCAAATAAGGAAATCTGAAACTAGCTTAAATCGCACTCAAGGCACTCTCTCTTTTTTGACGGGGCAGCAAAGGGCAATCCGGGCAAAGCTGGTACAGGAGGAGTTGTTGTAAATCCAATTGGGGAAAAAATTCGTTCCTATGCTTGGGGACTTGGACATTCATCCAGCATTCAAGCTGAGGCCTTGGCCCTCTTTCAAGGCCTCAAGATCCTCAAAGACTCAAACATAAAGGAAGCTAATGTTATAGGTGACTCCCGGATCATTATAAACTCAATGGTTTCCAATTCCCCAGCTTTGGATCTTAAACTAGCAAAGCTGATAAACAGAATTAAGGGCCTGGAAAACGTTTTTCAGAAGTTAAATTATTACCATGTGCTGAGAACTCATAATAAAGAGGCGGACATTACATTGACTGAGCGATCGGTGCTCCTCTACTGCGCGCGCGAGCCCCCTGCTGCACCCTGCGTTCACTGCGCCTGCCTGGGCGCAGGCCACCGGCCATGGCCCCCTCGGATCCGCCTCTGGAGGGGGTCGACTCTCAGAAAGCTTTTTCCGAACTGGTGAAATCCCTGCCCCCTCAACGCCCCAGGCCCGCCTTAACAAGATTTGTCAAGAAGCTAGATGTGCTTCAGGAAGTTCAGCTGCCTCCGGTCTTGCCACGCATGGCGGCCTTGTCTCTCGCTGAAAAAGGACTCATAGGACAATTCACAGGCCTCTGGCCTTCTCCAAGAACTGTACAAAGATGGGTCGAAAGAAACTGGGCCGATAAGATCCAAGGGAAAATCTCCATCAGGTTCTGTGGGAAAGGGTACTTCACTTTCCACTTTGAATCCAAAGAGGATAAGGACTTAATCTTCAGAAACGGGCCCTATTTTATGGACTCCAGGGGCCTCTACCTCAACAAATGGACTCCAGACTTTGATCCTGAACTGGACGTTCCCAGCGTTGTCCCGGTTTGGGTCCGTCTCCCTCATCTCCCCCTCCATTGCTGGGGAGATGAGTCTGTCCGTGCCATCGGGAATGCTGTGGGCAAATACATCGATCGCAGTGAGCCAAAAGATAACATGCAGGCCTGCGCAAGGATCTGTGTCGAAGTGGATCTTGGCAAAGGTCTACCAGAAGCAATAAAACTGAAAGTGGACGAATGGAGCCATATCCAGCAGCTGGATTATGAGCAGATACCTTTTAAATGCAAGGTATGCCACGAATATGGACACTTCGCCAATAGATGCCCTAAACTCGTTGATGCAGAAAGCGGTGACCAAGAGGGCCAATGGGAATCGGTCAAAAAGAAGAAGTCTGCCCCTCCTCCGAAACCCTCCCAGGAATCTGTTCCTCCAGCTCCCTCTGCCTCTCGGCCATCTTCATCCTCCCCTCCTTCATCTGTCCACCCCTCTCCTGATCCTCCGATCCCCTCTTCCTCTAACCCCTTCCTTGTCTTATCCTCCCTTGATCCACCCTCTATGGATCCTCCTCAGCCCCCCCTGAACCTTTCCGAGCCCTCAGATCCCCCTCCCTTTCTGATCACTTCTTCGCAAGCTTCTCTTGAACCCTCCTTTCCTAGACATACCAGAAGCAGCACTAAAGAACATGGAACTGCCAGCGACACCCATAAGAAACCTGGACCAGGCAGAAAATCAGCAAAGCAACATAGGGACGAGAACGCTCAGAAAGATATAGCCATGGGAACTCAAACCCCAATAGAGTCTTTCATTCAGGGACACCAAGAAAAAGAAACAAACCACAAAGAGCAAGAGAGGCGAGCACCTCTCCGCACGCCAAGTACCCAATGATGAAAATACTGTCTTGGAATAGTAGGGGGTTAGGGCACCCCTCCAAAATCTCTGCCCTCAGAGATTTAATCCACAGTGAAAAGCCAGAAATCTTACTGATTCAGGAAACAAAACAGGATCAGCAAGCAATGAGAAGCATTATAGACCAGCAGAATCAATACAAAGGGTGCGTAAGCGATGCAAGAGGAGCTTCGGGAGGCATAGCCACCCTCTGGGATCACAACAAGTGGAACTGCGTCTCAGTAAATCTACAGCAGCATTGGATCAGAACAGCGTTCGATAGCAGAACGAATAACCAAACAGTAATCATCTACAACGTGTATGCGCCCAATCATTACAGAGAAAAGGAAACATGCTGGGGCGATCTTCAGGCTAGTATCGATGGTGAGCTAAACTCAAATATCATAGTGGCAGGTGATTTCAATCTCATACTGCATGCTAATGAAAAAAGGGGCGGCACCTTTTCTCCAGATCCCTTCAGAGGCCGGCTGGAGGCTATCATTCAAGACCACGATCTAATGGACGTGGCCCCAAAGAATCGTAGGTACACTTGGAGCAACCGCAGACTTGGCTCGGGCAACATTATGGAACGACTGGACAGGTTTCTCATCAACATCTCTTTCCTTTCCTCTTTCTACGTGGGATATGCCACCGTTCTCTCCTCATCTACCTCTGATCATTATCCCATTACCCTCACGCTGGAATCTCAATGCCCCCTTGGGCCCATTCCGTTTAAATATAGCCCTCTGTGGAATGAGATTCCTGTTGTTAGAGAAATAGTCCAGAGAACGTGGAATCAGCATGTAGAAGGGTCGCCAGGTTTCATTTGGGAGACCAAGCAAAGAAAAGTCAAGCAGGCTGTCAAAGAATGGGCAAGAGTTAGCTATAAGGAACCTGAGGAGACCAAAAAGAAAGTTAAGGGTGAACTAGAGAAAATCCAGAGAACGATAGAAGAACAAGGACTCTCCTAGCAGAATATGGAACAAGAAAGGAACCTCTACTCTCAACTGAGTCATATAAGTAGGGAAGAAGAATCCAAATGGCGGCTAAAATCTAGGCAACTCTGGCTTCAAGGAGGAGATAAAAATACTGCATTTTTTCATAAGCAGGCCACAGCTCGAAAACTCAGGAACAATGTTTGTTCAATCTTGGATAAGGAGGGCAATCAGCAAAACACCCAAGAGGCCATTAGAAACGCTGCCACAGAGTTCTATAGAGATCTGCTCACTGAAACCAAAGGAGAAGAGGATTATGATGATCTTCTTCAACACCTCCCTAAAGGTCTCACCAAGGACATGAATGATAGCCTGAATAAAGAAATCGAAGAGGAGGAAATAAGAAGTGCGATTTGGACTCTGAATCCTGATAAGGCGCCCGGGCCTGACGGATTCCCCATATGTTTCTACAGGGCATTCTGGGGTTTAATCAAAAAGGATCTAATCAAGATGATCAGGTGGATTCAGCAGAAGGGCAAGATAGGTGGTTATACTAATGCAACATTCCTTGCCCTCATCCCTAAAGAAAATCGACCTTCTTCCTTCTCTCGGTTTAGGCCCATATCCCTCTGCAATGCCTCTTATAAAATCTTGTCCAAAATTCTGGCATCTCGTCTCAAACCTCTCCTCCCCTCTTTGATTTCTGAAAATCAAGGAGGGTTCTTGCCCAACAGACAAATTACTGACTCTATTATGCTTGTGCAGGAAGCCATTCACTCGAGTCTATCCAGGAAGGAGAAAGGATTCATCCTCAAACTTGACCTGGCCAACGCATTTGATAGAGTTAGACACTCCTTCCTCTTTGTTGTTTTAAGAAAGATGGGGTTTGAGTCGCCCTTCCTCAGTCTTATTTCTGCTTGCATCTCTGGACCTTGGATTTCCCCTCTCGTCAATGGAAGGCCGGGTGATGCCTTTCAATCTTCTAGGGGTCTCAGACAGGGCTGCCCCCTCTCCCCTTATCTCTTCATTCTCATGGCGGAATCCTTCAGCCAAGCTCTGAACCACAACAGAAGAGTGGGTCTCATTTCAGGCATAAAATTTGGAAATGGAGCTAAGAATATCAACCACTCACAGTTCGCGGACGACACCTTGCTCATTGGAGGAGCCTCCACCACCATAGCACGAAGGTTCAAGTCTCTTCTTAACAGATTTATGGAGTACTCTGGAGGCCTGATCAACCAACAAAAAAGTTGTATCTATGGATGGAACGCTTCTAATCAGGTCATTCACAACATTGCAAATATCTTTGGAGTTTCTTGCAATCTAGACTGGACTCATTTCTCTTACCTGGGCATGCCAGTGAGCCTAGGACCATTGAAAGCAGGAACCTGGGACAGCATCATTGACAAGATGAAGAGGAAAGTTCAGCAATGGGGTTCAATGTGGCTCAACCCAGTAGGCCGACTCATCCTTCTGAAATCAGGTATTTCCTCTCTACCCCTCTATCACTTTTCTCTCTTCCAAGCTCCTGCCTCTTTCCTTCACAAAATGGATGTTGTCCTACGACATTTTCTCTGGCAAGGGGGGAAAAACGACAAGAAGAAATTCAACCTTGTCAGTTGGAAACAAGTCATTCAGACTCAGGAAAGAGGGGGTCTCGGTGTTAGGTCACCCACTTTCGCTAATCTTGCCTTTGGAGGGAAGATAGTTTGGAGGCTCATCACTGGTCCTCCGGCGTGGTGGAAACAGGTCCTGGAAAGCAAATATCTGAACTTCCCCAGGCAGCAGCTCCTAGACTCTGATATCCCCAATAGGGACTCCTCAAAAATTTGGCGACTGTGCAAAAAAGCTATTCCTATGATGACTCAGAATATTTCCAAAGTCCCTAGGGGAGGATCTAGCATAAACATTGGGGCTGATAAAATCTTGGGACAGCAGCCAATAAACAGGCATAACGATGCTATTCCTATTTTGACTTTCCTCAACAACAGAGGGATCTTTTATCTTGATCAAATCTCTAGATGGGACCCTTTGTCTCACATTTGGCTTGGATGGACGTTTCCTGCTATCCCTAGTGATATTAATTACAGCTTATCCGCACTTCTGTCTCTGCTCCATGGCAAAGCACCCATCAAGAAAAACGAGAAGGACGGCTTCCAATGGGACCCCTCAGGATCGGATTACTCTATTCAAGCAGGACATCAGCATATCAGCTACAGCACCCTCCACATGCCATTATGGAATCAATGGAGAATCGTTTGGAAATCCGAGGCGCTGCCTAAAAACAAATTCTTTACATGGACCCTTCTTAAAGGGAAAATCTTAACAGCAGAGAACCTGCAGAAGAGGGGTATTAATGGACCATCTCGTTGTCCCAACTGTTGTGGCGCTGAAGAAACCATGCATCATCTTTTTGTCGACTGTACCTATGCTATGGACTGTTGGAAAAACTTAGACCTCATTGATAAGTTACCATGGACTTCCCAACAATCAATAGGGGAAGTGATCCTTGCCTGGAAAAAGAGTTGTCCCTGGGGAAATAAGGGAAGCAACCTAGTGAAGAGAGTATGGAATACCCTCCCCTACACCATGTTGTGGAGTATCTGGCTAGCAAGAAACTGGAGAATTTTTAAGGATAAAAATACAGCATCAAGAATTGTCAGCAACAAGGCAAAGAATCTTGCTCTCGAAACCATTTCAGTCAAAACACATAGCAACATCGATGTAACAAAGTACAGCGTTGAGGAAAGAAGCTTCATTAGTTACATCCTGGATAAAAACAACAGCATTCAGAAAGGTAAGACAGAGAAAGTCCAGCGCAATCAGGAAATCCATCCATGGAAAATCAGGCTAAAAGAGGAGGAGTTTGCCAACTGGTTACAAAACTGCAACAGCTACTACCTGTTCTTTGACAGAGCATCTAAGTCAAACCCAGGAATAGCTGGAGTGGGAGGCCTAATCCTTAATGCTAATGGGGAATGCGTTCTCTATTATGAATGTGGTCTTGGGAACTTATCCAACAATCGAGCAGAAGCATTGGCTCTTTATCAGGGATTAACGCAGCTCATCAGGCTTGGAATAAGAACAGCAAAGATTTTTGGAGACTCCTCGGTGGTCATAAGCCTTATGATCCATCAAAAAAAGTCTCCCAACATCCTCCTTCAGCAGATCATCCAGATATGCCAGCTCTTGAATCAAACACTGAGCAACCTACAATACTATCACATTTTCCGTAATCTCAATAAGCATGCTGATCGGCATGCAAACAAGGCCTGCGAAAGGATTATGGGCAGCTTATGTTGCAATGCTGTGGTGAGTCATCAACCTCTGCCATGAACCGATTCTCTTTAACTTGCATCAATCCATCCTGCCCTGACACTAAGAAGTGGCCTCATCTCTTCCAGACTTCCAGCAATTACCTTAAATGCAACAGGAATTGGTGCAGACCCGATTTTCCCAAAGCTCTGTTCCTATTTCGTTCTATCTCCACCTGCTTTCGTCATACCTTTGCCTATACGAATTTTTTGAAAAGTCTACATGTCATCTTTCGCCCCTATCCGGATCCCTTCTCTTCCCCCAAGGTCGACTCTCGACCATCCTGCCCTTCTCATCGTTACCACACAGCGCCCTATTCAGTTCTATTAAATCATTTGACTGCTATTTCGCCGAATTCTGGTGGCCGAGAGGTTATATTTGTATACCTGTTTGTTAACACTCATAGGCAGTCAACCAATGCCCTCTATCTTATCCAGCACGGGATCCTTCCACTCCCTCATCAGCTCGAACATCGGTCCATAAGAGGTAGCCAGGCTAAGGAGCTCAAAGCGACCCTGAAACTTATGAAGAATATCTCCAACAGCGAAATCTCAAATCCCTCAAGCGCCAGTCATAAGGAATGTGAATAAAAGGTGGAGGAATATACAGCACATCATCACAATCACATTAGCATAGATCAGAAATGATTTGTAAATGTCAATTTCCGTTGTTCCAATTTGTAAGAATTTATTCCTATCGAGAATCTCTTAAAACAAGAACAAGCAGGATTAAGGAGAACTTTCTGCTATGTTACTCCTCAGATCCCGAATTTCTTCTGCAACTATTGTATTTCAGGAGTCCTGACTCCCTCTTTTTTTCCATAGATTAATATAGCAACCAAATTTGTTAAAAAAAAATAAAAATAAAAAATAAAGAGGCGGACATTGAAGCCAACAAAGCTGTCCTCCTCTCTGTCGGGGTCAATATGAAAGATGAAGAAGAATCATGGGAGCCCATCCCATAAGTTGATTACTGCCATGTTTTACTGTTTGATATTAAATAAATTTATTTGTACTTCAAGTGGGGAAAAATCTCTGAAATCGATTATATAGATTCCTTAGCAAGGAAGAAGTCTTTAAGCTTGAGCTGCATCCTCATTCTTAGCAGTGAGATGCAACAGGATATAGACATCCTCAATGTGATCAGACTTTCGGCATTCAGGCCAAGATGAATATAAATACCCCATAACCGTTTCTGTCAAAAAAAAAAGAATGGAAAATGTAGAAAAAATGAAAAGTGAAAGCACAAAAAGAGTGAAAAGTGAATTTTGAAATGTTTTTACACTAATTTTGTTTAAAAATATCTGGTTTTAATATATTTAGATGTGTGTTAAAGTATCAAATGTTAAAAGATAAATTTTCATTATTTTTTATTGCTTAATATAAATAAATAAATTTTCATTTTTAATGTAATTGTTTTTTCACATTATAAAAAAATAAAAATAAAAATATTACAAATTTTAATAATCATTTTAATAATTTATTAGAGTATTTATTATATTGATAATTTTTAAATTTTTTAAAAGTAATTATTAGTTGTAAAAATAATAAAAAGTTTAATAAAACAATTTAATAATATTTTAAATAATTATGAAAAATTATTCATAATAATATTTCTAAATAATCAATAAAATTATTATTAAACATAAATTAGTAAAACAACATTTTACTTATTATTTAATATTTTTTCAAAGTGCAAAAAATTATAAGAAAATTATGCAAATTCACATGAATTTTTAAAATTGTTTAAAAACATTTTTCTTATTTTAAAAATTCAATTTTAAAATGATTTAAAAACATTTTTATTTATTTTAAATATTAAATTAAAACACTCTAATGAAAGTATATTTAATGGCAAGTGGCTCATTAATCAATAGGAAAAAAAATTCTAAATTTATTATAAATGAAATGTAAATCTCAAAAACTCAACTCTAAATTTTTAGAGAACTCAACTTATAAATGAAATGTAAATCTCAAAAACTCAACTCTAAATTTTTAGAGAAATAATATATAGCTTGTGCAATCACTATGAAAATTATTAAATGATATATAAAGATTGGATAATCGGAATAAATTATTATAATATAATTTTATTTCTCACTGACAAAACATTAATACCACTATATATTTATATATTTTAAAAGTAGATTAAATTTCATACCCACTATATACATCAAATCATTATGTACCAAGTGATTGCATTTGTTACATTAATTTTGATGTGCAACTAAGGCAATTGCCCTGATGACTATATATATATATATATATATATATTTCATAGGTTTTGCCTATTCATTGTAACTTTGTAAATGATGACTATTGTTTAAAAACATTTTAGTTCAATGTGGACAAAAAGAGAAATATATTTACTCATAATTGTTATATCAAAAGATAATTATAAGTTAAACATAAATTATTCATTAATATTGTAAATTTGTAATTGATTATGGTTTAGAGACATTTTAGTTTAATGTGTACAACTTCTTTAACTCATCGTTTCTCCTATTTTAATATATATTACATTATAATAGCTCTCATCTTTTTTCTTCCAACTTTCCAAGTTTTCCTTTCCCTTAGTGTTGATGTCTTACTTCACTAATGCTTCATTTTAACAACTTTCCTGAAAAGATCCAGTATCACAATGACTCATTTCCACTTAGATATACAACCTTTATGAATTAACTTATGTATTAATTTGCTTCATTTAATTTTAAGCAGATTTAAATATATTAATATTTAATATATTTATATATTTTTAGTTTATATATATATATATATAGTTTATTTAATATTTTATAAAGTTTTAAAGATATTAGATAATTTTCATTAAATTATTTTTAAGTAAAATAAAATCTGTTAACATTTTATATATTTTTATACATAAGTTGATGTTTAGATTAAATTGAGATAACATTTTTTTTTATAAAGTTTATTAATTCTATTGACCTATCATAAATGAATTACATTACATCACAATACATCAATCTTCCCCTAATCACGCTACACAACATTACATTTTTCTTTACTAGATTTAGGCTCCAAGATTATACATTAGCTTGTTATTCATGCCTTTCCTATTCAGAAAGTCTATCAAACCCAAGGGATTGTCTGAGACAACTACCTCCTTTCATTGAGATGTTTCCATTGAAAAGTGCTCTAACATATTTGTTGGCTCCTTGTCACTTTCTGAATAATCTGATTAGTGGTTAAGTTTTTGCCCACTCCAGATGCCAAAATTATATTTGAATTTTGTACAATACTAATTGACAGTTGAGCTTCCTCCCCTAATGGTTGAGATGGCTTATCATGAGCTTGAGCTAGGTCTACAAGATAATTGTTGGCATCAGGAGTCAGAATTACCTAGTCGAGGATATCACATATTTTTTATTTACTTATTATTTTATTATTTTTTAAAGTATTAACCCAAATGATAATTATAATATTTAAATTATTTTTCAAATTATATTTATATGCACTTTTTATAGTCAAAGGGAGATATTTTATTTTTCCTAAAAAAAAAAAAAATCAATATCCACCATAGTTAAAATAGTCCAACATCCTTTTAAGTAAAGTAGTTTTCTATCAATTTTATTTATATAGATTTTAATGTCCATTTCAATTGATTTCTTATGATTAAAACATGTTATTGGTGTGTTACTTAGTGCACACTTAACTTAATTCTTTTAGTGTAATTCTTTTTGTTAATTCCATTTTTTATCATGCAGTTAAAGAAATAAGTTCTTTTATATAAAAAAAAATTTTATAAATTTTAAAAATGATTTCTAAAGGATTTGATACCCCTCTACCCATAATATTAATTTTATATGAACTTTATTTGTATAGATTTTAATGTCCATTTCAATTGATTTCTTATAATTAAAACATGTGTGTTACTTAGTGCACACTTAACTTAAGAAAGTTATGTAATTTTTTTTTATAATTCTATTTTATCATACATTTAAAGAAATAAGTTTTTCAAGTGATTATTTTTAAAAAATTTAAAAATAATTTCTAAAAGATTTAATACCCTCTGTATATAATATTAAAACATTTTAATAATATATTAATTAGTAAAATAATTTTAAGTTCAAC
The DNA here is from genome assembly GCA_031772625.1 of Pinus tabuliformis. NCBI lineage: Eukaryota > Viridiplantae > Streptophyta > Pinopsida > Pinales > Pinaceae > Pinus > Pinus tabuliformis. The sequence continues at coordinate 601,396,211 of CM062812.1, read as the reverse complement.
ATATGATGCAAACATCCTCATCTCCAATAATTTTTTATACATATATCAATAATTAATATAAATTTATCTCATTCTAAATATATCATATGTCAAAAAAAAAATCTATATCATACGTCAAAATATTTGAAATATATTTTTATTTATATTCGACATGTATTAAAATACCATAACCAAAGAAAAATACGCTAGTCCTTAATATACATGTCATTGATAACATCTTTGACAAGATGTTTTTATTTATATTCAACTTGTATCAAATATATTTATATCCAACTTGTATTAAAATACAATAACCAAAGAAAAATACGCTAGTCCTTAATATACATGTCATTGATAACATATTTGACAAGATGTTTCTAATGTTTTTAATATACATGTATTTGATAACCTATTTGACTAGATGTTTTTAATATATATAATTTAATAAAATATTTGGGAAGATTAATAATTAAAATTAGTATAGATTTATCTAAATTTTAAATATATTTGATAAGATATTTTGGAAGATTAATAATTAAAATTAATATAGATTTATCTTAATTCTAAATATATTTTATGTTAAAAAAGTAATTCTAAATATATTATATATATTTTTTTCCTCATGGAAAAAGTCGTAATTTCCATTAATAAAGATGAAAATTACATTCTGTATATGCATAAGCATTACTTTGATATGGCACTGCCTGTCCAACCAAAAATGAAAGAAACTGTGCATTCCTCCTCGCAAGGAGTTCATGTAATTCAAAAACACTGATAACTTAAAACTTTCTATCCTCTTCTCAGAGGGATAAAGAGTAACCAATGACTATTTACAATATAACAAAATTTTAACAAAAAATATAAGGTTTATCATCAAAACTGAGCTAAAATTGTTTCATTTCCGTGTTGCTGTTATAGTGCTTTAGGGTCTACAAATGGCCTATGATAATGCTGGTACACGACCCCGTCCAAATCTTCGCAGATCATCCAAGAGTTGTCGTCCCTGATTGCTGCTTCTTTGGATAGGAAGTCAGTAGAGGTGTTTCGCTCCCTGTAAATGTGATGATAAGTGAATGAGTCAAAAAGCAAGACAAGTCTATGAATCTCATCCAGTATATGCCTCAATGTGTAAGTAGAACATGTATATTTTTTGTTGATCCAGTTTATAACCAGTTTTGAGTCACCATAAAGCTGCAGGTTTGAGCATTGTTTTTGTAAAGCAAAAAGGATAATGTTTTTTGCAGTAATAAGCTCGGCATAGTTGTTGGTTCCCCGGCCTAATCCCATTTGAATTTTGAAAGAATGGGTTTCGGATAAATATAGAATCGCTCCCCCACCACAGCCTGTCTCCTGAGCTGAACCATCAAAAAAAGCCCAAGGGATGGATTTGTTGATGACCTCTGTCTCAACAATCCTTGTCTGGTTTTTTTGGGACTCTTCGGGGATCAAGTGATAATCTACTATGATTCTGTTATGTATGGAGGGCCAGTGAGGAAACTTCTGCATGAAAATAATCTCATTCCTAGCTATCCAAATCTCCCAGCTAATTAGCAGAGGTAGGTTCCTTTCCTTCCTAGATGTATCCATCCACCAAGAGTTCCACGCCTCCTCTATTGCTGTCCCATGCCATCTTGGCCTAATGGAGAGTGTTGACAGGATACCATTCCACAGATCATGTGCCAAAGGACACCCCAGGAAGAGGTTTTCTATGTCCTCGTTGTTGCTTATGCAAAGGTGACACCAGAACGGTCCAATGAAAGATCGCTTCATGAGATTTGCCCCTGTAGGGACTTTGTTATTCAAGATGGACCACATGAGTAGCTTTCTTCTGGGGGCAGCTTTGAGTTTCCAAAGGAGGTTCCATCTTATCTTAGAGTCTCATGGCTTGAAAGGTTCCATTAGTACCAAGTATCCCATCTTGGGAGCATAGTAGCCATGTTTTTTAAAAGCCCATGTGAGCTCATCTTCCCCTTCCGTGATCGTGATGTGAGCCTCCGTTAGCGTTGTAATGAAGTGGCTCCAAACTTGCTGCCACTGAATGGGAATATTTAGGACTACTCCTGATTTCCAGGCCTGTTGTGTTGATGAGGATCGCTCATTGTCTGCAATTTGACTGAGATGAAAAGTCCCCTGTTCTACTAGATGGAGTCTTAGGTCCTCAGGGAGTTTGTGAACATTGCCACAGCCCACCCATGGGTCCACTCCCAGGCGCACTTTTGAGCCCGAACGAATTCTCCAAATCAAATCGTCCCTTATCAGGTCCTTTGCTTTGATGACTGCTTTCCAGATGTTGGAGATGTTCCCATAGGTTCGATAATCTTGTCTAATCCAGTCCAAAGGGTTTAAGGGGGTTATGTATTTTGAAGTTACAACCTTCGTCCAAAGGCTGTTGTTGTTGAGGAGCTGCCAGCCCAGTTTTGCCGCTATCGCTTTTGAGAAAAAGTCCAGTCGTTTGATCCCCCAACCCCCCCACCGTTTAGGCAGCGCCAGAGTCTCCCATCTTGTCCAAGCAAAGATTCTGCCTATCTCGTTCCCCTTGCACAAAAATCTGCAACATATTTTCTGTAGCCTACTTAGGATGCCTCTGGGAATCCAAGCTAGGGTCATCCAGTAGACAGGGGTTGCTTCTAAAACCGCCTTGATTAGAATTAGCCTGCCAGCTCTGGATAAGTATTTATGGTACCAAATGTTCAGGTGCTTTTCCACCTTTGTGATAAGCCAAATCCAGTCTGCAATTTTGTAGCCAAACGGCTTCAGACGGTATCCCAGATATCTCAGGCCTTCTTCAAACGAAGAGGACAAAGGGGAATCTCCTGAGCATGAACAACAACTCATTTTGTACACAGCCGAGCATGGACAAGGTTGAGTTAGATTCATTTAAAACCATTCCAGTGGCCTTTTAAAAGACCCCCATGACTTGGTGGAGAGTTGTGAGGTCACTCAAACTACCATCGCGAAAGATGAGGACATCGTCCACAAAAAACAAATGAGTCAAAGAAAGGGAATCAGTAACCTTGATACCCTTTAGGCGCCCATTCCTATGTTCTTCATGGATAAATCTACTGAGGCTCTCCACGACTAGGAGGAACAAAAGCGGAGACAGGGGACATCCTTGTCTAAGTCCCCTTTCTGCATGAAAAAGTGGGGAAGCTGAGCCGTTTATTAACACACAGAAGGGAACATCGGTTATGTAGCTCATGATCCATTTGATAAAAGAATAGGGAAAGCCAATGTGAGTAAGGAGCAGGCGGAGGTAGAGCCCATTGACTCTGTCAAAAGCTTTAGAGAGGTCAATCTTCAGGATCATGCCTTTTGTTTTCCGATACTGGACAGAATGGAGGAGTTCCTGAGCCGTCCCTATGGCCTCATGGATTTGTCTATTGTGCAAGAAGGCAAATTTCTCTTGGGAGATGTGGAGCGAAAGGACAGGCTTTAAGCGATTTGCTATGATTTTGGATATAATTTTGTAAATGTAGTTGCAGAGGGATATGGGTCGGAAGCCATCAAAAGAGGAGGGCTTGTCAGATTTTGGTATGAGGGCGATGAAAGTGGCTTTCAGGCTACCCGGGATCCTCCCTCTCTTTCTGCTTTCCTCGATGATTTGCAGGAGGTCCGCCCCCAATACCTCAAAAAAGGTCACATAGAATTCTACGGTCCAGCCATCCGGCCCCGGGCTCTTTTCTTTCTTTAACATTTTTAAAGTATCTTCCAGCTCTCTCATAGATACTTCTCCCTCTAGCTCCTGTTCCATCTCCTGCTCAACAAACCTTGGGAAAAGCTGCATGGTTTTCATCACTTCGGCCAGGGAGGCATAGGGAGGCAACTTATAAATATTATGAAAGTGTGAGCAAGCTAAGGCAGCCAACTCTCTGAAGGATTGAACCGACCTTCCCTCTGAATCCTTAAGTTCCCAGATAGTGTTTATGGCCTTTCTACCATTCGCATGTTTATGGAAGAATTTAGTATTATCGTCCCCCTCCTTCAGCCAGATAGCCCTGCTACGGAGCCTCCAATTCGCTTCTCTGTTTTTCAGAACTTGGGTTCTCTTTTGTAATGAAGCAGTATAGGAGTCTTTTGTTCTTGCTTCCTTAAGACTCCTCCTAAAATCTCCTCAAACGAAAGTATGGCCCTCTCCGCCTCCTGGAGGGTTAAGTCATCCGCCTCCTTTTTCTTCTGAGCCCAAGACTTAAATAGGCTCTTCAGTTCCTTCATATTGAAGAAAAAATTTTGAATTATGTCCCCCATGGTAATTTTTCTAATTTCCTTTAACATGCTAAAACCTTTACCACTAGGCTATTAAAGATATTCACAATCACAATACAAAGATAATAAAAAAAGCCCACAACCAATATGATCCATATTTTAGATAAAACAGTAAATAAACCTACGTAGTCAAAAGTAAACGACCACTAGGAAACGAACACAAGTAAATAAGGATAAACAGCAATTAATTATTCTTAGTTAAAAAGGCTATCATGGGAAGAAATGTAAGAACCATTGACTTGAGGAAGCTAACTTTACCAATCGTGATCATCTTGTCTTGTTAATATTTTTGTTCACATTTTACAAAAGTGGGCATTCATATAAATAACAAATGATAGAGTGTGATATTAAAATGGTGTAGATATATAAAATATGTATGTGAGTAATGTTGCGTAAGAAAAATATAATAAAATATGATATTAAAAATGATGTATTTAATATGAATATTTGTGGGTAAGAAAAATATAATATTAAAATGTATGGATATAATATGAATATTGGTGGGTGTTTGGTGTAAAGGTAATTATAAGCGATGATTGAGATATAAAATATATTTTTTTAATTATAAATTTATTAAAAATGTGGTTAAGAATAAAAAATAAAGTAAAATTTTGAGTAGCGTAATAGTTAAGATATTATTTTTGGATTATTGGTGTAAAGTAAGTTATTAATTTATGATTTATATTTATGAGTATTAGTTGTAAATAATTAATTTTTTATGATTTTGAATACTTCATTTAGTACTTATTATATGAGTTAAGTTATTGGTGTATATCTATATCTCTCTGTATTAGTTGTAATTCACTAATTTGTAGTGATTTTATATGGTCTATTTAGTACTCATTTCATTAGATGATGCTCACAAAGGTGAAGAAATGGAATCAAAACAAGCAAAATGAATCACATGACTTCAATCATCATCTGTGGAACTTTCCCAATAACTAGTACCTCTTAGGAGGTCACCCATCCCAAGACTTCTCTAGTTCAAATGCACTTAACTATGGAGTTTTCCCCACAATCAAGCCCATTGAACAAGTAACTTGAAAATGATATTTGATATGTTGAATTGCAAAAACCCCTTGATGCAATAAAAAGAGTGAAGGGAACTCTAACTAAATAGTTAATAAGTCACAATACTTGTTAAGGTTTTGCGAATGGGGTAGAACGCTAAGTGGACTTGATTCTTACAAGAGATATAGTTAAGTGCACTTGAGTCAAAGGAATATTGAGATTCATAACCTCCCGAGAAGTCCTAATTACTAGGTTCAAACCCCAAAGATGATCGTTGATGCTATGACTTGATTCTTAGGAGAGATATAGTTAAGTGCACTTGAGTCAAAGGAATATCGAGATTCATAACCTCCCGAGAAGTCCTAATTACTAGGTTCAAACCCCAAAGATGATCGTTGATGCTATGACTTGATTCTTAGGAGAGATATAGTTAAGTGCACTTGAGTCAAAGGAAGAGAAGTCCTAATTACTAGGTTCAAACCCCAAAGATGATCGGTGATGCTATGCGATTCATCTCGCTAGTTTCAATTCCACTTCTTCACCTTTCTAAGCATCACGCAATGTAATGAGTACTAAGTGGACTATCCGAAATCATAATAAATCATAATAAATTAGTTCGTTAAGACTAATACATATAGATATGGGTTATAAATTAATGAATTATTATAATTAGATAATACCTTAATAATATATACATAAACATAATAAAATGTAAAATCAAAAAGTATATATATAAAATATGTATGTGGGATTAATGTTTGGTGTGAAGATGAGAAAAAAAAAAAAAAAATTTAAAATGAATTTTTTTAATTAAATATTTTGATTATTTTAATGATTTATATGGCTATTAAATTTAAAATTGTAACATTTGATTATTTTAATAATATATAGTGTTAAATTTAAAATTGTAATATTTATATAAAAATTTATAAAAAATTTAAACAAATCCAAAATAATAAGTTATTTCAAAATTAAATCATTGAAGGATAGTTGATCCTAATACTCTCTAAAATATTAATACTACGAGTTTAAAATTAAAATGCAGTTACACTACATTAATTAAGTTTATATATATAGAGAGAGAGAGAGAGAGAGAGATTTATAAAATAAAATTAATTTTTTTTTTTAATAAAATGGTTAGTTTTCTATTATGTCAACTCAATTGCATGGTCAGAATCATTTACATCTATGAATACAAAATTTAATTTAATTTTTTTTAATAAAATGGTTAGTTTTCTATTATGTCAACTCAATTGCATGGTCAGAATCATTTACATATATGAATACAAAATTTGCTTCTGTGATATCTACAGCGTCTGTGTTCTAGTAAATCTATAACTCCTATTTCAAGCTCTACCCGAGTATTTTCCATTTTATCGGTATCTTTATTTAGATTCCCAAGTATATGGATTAAGGAGGCTTCTTCAAAATTTTCACCTGCAAATCAATTCTTCTTATTTGCAATTCTTCTTACGAGAGAAGGGAATGAAGAGACCCAAGATGAAATAGCCTTAGAGATCATTTTAATAATGATCATCGAGTCCCCAAGCATTTTAATCTTTCTTATTCCCTTATTTTTAAGGATCTTTTAGTATTTCCATAATGCTAAAAATCCAGCTGGATTATTTGATATTGTACCTGAACCCCAAGTGAATCTAGTCTCTCTATGTTCTTCGGGGTAATAAATCACTCTCCCACTCTTGCGTCCCCCAAGTGAATCTAGTCTCTCCATGTTCTTTGGGACAATAAATCATCCTCCCACTCTTTATATCCCCTGGATTTTCTTTTGAAGCACCATCAAAAAAATAACATGGTTGAACACTGACTATCTTTCCAGGACTGGAAATCATCTTTCCCGAATATCAAGCATTGAATTTTCACTTCATTTGGTCGATCACTACTGAAGCTGACAGCGTGAACTGAAGGGACATAAATTTTTATCCAACTCTTCTTCAAATCAAATAAGTCATCAATATCATAAGCCTTAAGACTTCTCTCCGAATAGACTTAGAGATAAAAGACAGCTTTAGAAGGAAGGTCGGATATCTTTAAAAATTACTTCATTTATTTTTAACCAAATTGTCCATCATAGGAATTTTGGAAGGGATGCCCAGGCATGCTTGGAAATGGAGGAATTAATTTTATCATTTGGGGAAGTGTTGATCTAGGTTTCAAATATTTCTTGCCAACTTGAAGGAATGGATGAGATAGAATGCACCTTTCCAAAGGCCAATTTCTATACAGACAACGAGAAAGAGAAAACATGGAATAAATTATAAATGGACTCTTTTTCACATCTACATAATACGCATCTTAATGGATTGCGAATGTTTCTGTGTTTGAGATTTTCCCCGGTGAGAATTTTCTCCTAAACCAACATCCAATTAAATGAATTGTCCTTTGGAATGGCATCTCTATTCCATATTGATTTCCAAATCTTCAAGGGACAACGATGTGAGAGGTTGCGTAGAAAGAACCTATATCCTTCTTTGACAGAATCATGAAAGGTTTTTATTGGGCACCAAGTTCGACAGTCCAAAGAACCACATTTAATTTTGCCTAGGCCTTTCAAGGAGGAGACCAATAAGTCCCATTAATGCAGTAAATGCAATGGAAGACAGCGAAATTCCCATCCTTGCCACATTCCAAAGTCATCCCAATTGGATATGTCTTTTAATCTCACAATTCCATTTTCATTCATCCTTGCTATGAGATCATTGAGCTCGGACAGGTTATTTATCAGGTTGCTTGGAAGGAATTTATCTTTCCATAAGTTAAGTCTTGCTCTGTTCCCTGTTTGCTAGCCCAAATTTTCAATAATTAAAGGGATTGTTGCCTTACAGAGCTTCCAAATCTTGGAGTCGCTTCCTAACCATTTGGATTTTTCATCTCTTAGGAAGTGAGACTCACGAAATATTTCTTCAGGAAGGCCACCATTCCTTGGATTTGGATATCAATTTCCAGACGATTTTAGCTCATAAATTTTGGATCTTTGATTACCAACTCTCCACGATCTCTAGGAAGGAAAACTATATTCCAATTGGCCAAATGAAGTTTCTTGTCATTTTTTTACCCCTTTCATAAGAATTTTCTGATCATCATACTTATTTGATTGATAATACTTTATGGGGCAAGAATCCTAGAGCACAAATAAATTGATAGAGCTGACATAACTACCTTAATCAATATTGTTTTATCAACTATATTCAGCTAGAAATCACCCTCGCTACTTATCTTCTTCTTGAATTTTTCAATTATCTCCTCCCAATCTTCCTTGGAGGGCATGCCTAAGGAGATTGGGACTCCCAAATATAATATTTGACAGATTTTCACCCAAATTGAACTGGGAATGTAATATTCTTTTTATTAGATATGATTAAAGTGGACGGAATTTGTCCATGTTATTTATCATGGTATTTGCCCATGACATTGGCTCATGGTATATGCCCTCATTTTTCGAGGGAAAACAATAAAATAAAGTCTTTAGAGAGTCCATCAAGCCTATAAAAGGGGATAGGAGCCTAACAGTGTGATCAACGTGAGTTATCCATCTATTTTGTCTTTGTTGAGAACTTGGCAAGGCCATTTCTAGTTTGATCCCAGGGACAAAAACCCTGTGGGAGTAACTTGTCTCATAGACCCATTCAGGGTTTACCATTGTGCTTCAGTGTTGTGATTTTTAATTTTATAAGCAACCTTGCATGCCATTGGCAAGGGTTTCTGGTGTTAATTATTTTGGCATGTCTTATTTGCAATAATTAATTAAATAAAGTGGTTGTAGTTCTTAGTCGCTTATGTTAAGAGCTTATGTTCTCGTTTTTGTTGAAATCTTATGTTAATTAGAACATTATAGTGCGCTAAATCTGTTAAAAATTTTAAGATTGAGAGCTTAGTTAATTAGAAGACTATAGTATGCTAAATCTGTTAAAAATTTTAAGATTTAGTATCTTACAACGGTATCAAAGATGTACATCTTGCCAGACTAAAAGTGTTTTTATTACAAATCATAGAAACTAGTATTCAGTGATTCTCCGTAATCACCCTAGCTAGTAACTCAGTGGTTTTCTGTGACTACCCTAATTAGATAAATAATTTTCTCTCGAGGATATTTATTGTTATTTGTATGTAATCTCAAATTATTCTCTAGGCACCAAAAGAAAGGTCGGCTCCTGAAAGCTTGAATTTGGGCCATAAAACCCTATCAGATCGAGATATACTTGCAGCAAAAGATATAGTCATATGGGCGGCATCTTTTCAACACTTCAGTAAGACGACACTTATTTTAATTGTTTCAGGTCATGTCCTTGCGACGGGTATTCACCACTGCATTCAGAATATTCTTAGTAAACCCAGATATCATAAAATTAGGGAACTGTCGAGGAGCCAAAATCTATCAGGTCAGATCCATTCCTACAACGGTCAACCGACCATACGCTTGTGTGCATCATTTGACTTGACCATCGAAGACTTCGAAGGTGTCGATATTGGTCTAATCTCAATAATGGTGGGCGTGGAGATTGACATTGAGGGCCGACATCTGGAACAAGACATCACAGTGGAAGAACAAAGCGAACATGGAATACATGGGCCGTGGATCAGAGGTTGGAGGCCTCCTGTGAGTCGTGGGACGAAGGACGGAGGTCGCAGACACCATGATGGTGGGCTGGAGGTCGTGAACAAGTCGTCAGGACAAGAGCAGTGGGCCGAAGGCTATGGGTACATCCATCGACCAAGAGCAAGGTTGTGATATCATGATTTGAAAAATGCACCCATAACCCAATTTGGTTCAATTCATTGAGGGATTTATTATTTTTTCAAAAGAATCGAGGGCTTTCTTAGATGGGAGTGGAACTTTGAATAGGGATCTATTAAAAAATTGTTTTCAGTGGTATCACTTCATACGAGATCTAGATCAAGGTTATTATTGTTGGAGAATATTGTTATTACAGAAGTTTATTTGCCAAAAATCATTAATCGCGGGAGAACAATTTGTTATTATTTCTACAAGGATTTAATATCTCTACTCAAAGGATGTAAGTCAATTTTATTCAAGAAAGCTAAGGAGAGGTTAAAATTCATTGATGTCAAGCCATAATGTCATCACTTTACTTTTGGAAACGCCTCAGGATTCAACATAGTAATACATCATTTGATCCTTTGGGCTGCAATACTTCGGTGGATAAAAAATGGCAACAACTTCCAAATTAGAAGCCAGAGAAGGAACAACAGGCCTTTCTCTCGAAAGATCCATGCTATCCTTCAATGGTGAAAGGATATCTGGAAGGAAGATGTAAGAAGCAAGTGTCTCTTTGAACTTGGATCCAAAATGCAAAGAACAAAGTCAAAATATGGCCTCCTACTGTTAGACACATTATACATAGTTGTATGTCTCACAGGGCAATCAAATTGGAAAGGGTCAAGTTGGGCCTTGAATCCATCCATGCTTATTTTGATACAACCTAGGTTCTTGGAGTATTCTCGTGAAAGGGTTAAACTCACAGTCATTGCTTGTCTCAGTGAAATCTTAACCTTAACAGCACAGCTACTGCCCAATAATGACATCACGAGGACGATTTTTCAAGTAATGGTAGGAGCCCTCCAAGGATTAGACAATATCAACCTTCTTAATTTCTTTTAGAGGTGCAAAATTTAGAATGCAATGGAAAAATCTAGATTTGTTATACTTATGTTGGATCTAGAATGTGATGACTTAATCCTTCAGATGCTCCAATGCTTTTGCACCAACATTACAACATCTCATCCAAATTTGTCAAAACAGACATGCAAATTACCATGTCCATAATCTTAGGAGAAGATAAGGCCATTTGCAAACAATTGAGGTCCAAATTGTTGGCCATTTGGAGAAAGGAGCTAATTGTATCACTTGTTGCCAATGAATTAGTTGAGGGGTTGTTCAAACAGAACATCAAACTACTTAAAAGGAAGATTATCAAGGAGGAACTAGAAAGATTTGTGGGGACAACAAGAATGAACTAAGAAGGAAAAGTCTATGCTTTGTATGCAATGGATCTTGGGCACTTAACCATTCATGTCCATGTGATAGGTAGGAAACAAGGACAAAACCAGAGGAAATTCCTTCAAACCATGAGGATCCATCGGAAGGATCCGAGTCGTCAAGTGCATATGGTGAGCAGCATCAAAATGTTGTTCAGAGAGATGTGTAGGACAAGTCCATGATAATCAGCCACCTTAACAAAGCACATGGGGAAAGGAGGGAGGTAATTCTTCCTAACAATATGGTAGACTCTTATCTTCAGGAGGACATCCTTGAAGAGTATGAGCAACCAAGTGTAAATAAGAGTACATCGATGCATCCATGTTTGACAACCAAAGAGGATGGACGACAAATTGTCCCCATCGGTGGAAAAGGCCAGGAAGAAGACATTCAAAGAGACTTAAATGAGGAGCTAGTGATTGTAAACCAGTATCATGAACATGATCATAAGGAGAAACATGAAAAATATAGTATGCAGGATGAGCCATTTCTGGAGAGTCGGTCAAAGTTTCAAGCTATGATAGTTGACCATCCTGTGCATAGAGATACAAAAAAATTTAGCACGGCACCAAAATTTCCAGTAGAGGACTTTCGGGAAAAGATCATGCATTTCAAGATAGATCTTATGATGTTGAAGCAGAGAGTCTGGACAATCTGAGACAATGTCTTACAGGAGAATAGAAAAATTGAGGATCTCATAGGGTTATGTGTCGAATCAATGGCCAAGTTGTCTAGTGTTGAGGAATGACTCAAGTCCCTCACAAGGCAACAAGAGGAGTACAGTTGGGAGTTCCAGAAAAACCCTCTACAAGAGTACATAGATAAGGCTTGCAGCACTACCAACCCGCCTTTATACATTGGGGATAATAGGGCAGAGTTCTACAAATGGATCGTGTTGGATGATCGAATGGAGCAGCATGAGTTGAGCTTCAGACAGCATCAGCATGGTATACTTATTCCATGTGCAAGAATTCATGCATTATATCCTTCCCACGAGATGGATTGGAGAGAGATTATGAGTTGGAACTCTATTGATGGGATACTCTTAGCCAAGGGAATATTGCAGCTTGGAACCTTAAGCACGAGCAATGATGGAGGCTAAGATGGTGTCATAACCCATAGGTCCCAGGACTTAGGTGGCATTAGGATCCAGGAGAATCCATTGGGGGCAGGATTGACCAAAGGATTGTTTGGGATCCAGGTATCGAAGGATCCATTCAAGATCATTTATCATGGAGGCATGGAATAACACACTTTGTTGTATGGGATCATGGTATCAATATACAAATGCTTCTGTTGTGGATAGAAATGGTTTGCTTGAGGGCAAGCAATCTTTGGGCGAAAGGTTTTGTAATATTCCCTTTTTTTTGGATATGGTCAAAGTGGACAGAATCTTCCCATGGTATTTATCGTGGTATTTTCCCATGGAATTGGCCCATGGTATTTGCCTTCGTTTTTTGAGGGAAAACAATAAAATAAAGTCTCTAGAGAGTCCATCAAGCCTATAAAAGTGGATAGGATCTTAACAATACGATCTCCTGAGTTATCCATCTATTTTGTCTTTGTTGAGAACTTGGCAATGCCAGTTTTAGTTTTATCTCAGGGATGAAAACCCCGTGGGAGTAACTTGTCTAGTGGACCCATCCAAGGTTTACAATTGTGCTTCAGTGTTGTGATTTTTCATTTAATGAGCAACCTTTCATGCCATTGGCAAGGATTTCTAGTGTTAATTATTTTGGCATGTGTTATTTGCAGTGATTGATTAAATAAAGTGGTTGTAGTTCTTAATCCCTTAAGTGTTCTTGTTTTTGTTGAGATCTTATGTTAATTAGAGCACTATAGTGTGATAAATTTGTTAAAATTTTTAAGGTTTGGGATCTTACAGGGAAATCCAAAGCTAATATTATTTCCTACTTCGTTGCATCAGAACAGTTCCATCCATAAAGATGATTTTTCCTTTTGTTTACCAATCCTCCCAAAAGCTCTAACATCAAGAATCTGTTTGAATCTCTTTTCTATGATTTTTGAAGCACCACACAAAAGAACAGTGTCATCATGGAATTGGGAGTGGTTGATATCTTTGACATTTCTAGCAACGTTAAGACCTGGCAGTAATCCACTTGCTCTTGTTTTTTATAGATTTTTTCTTAAGCTCTCTACCATTAAGATATACAAAAGAGGAGAGAGTGGGAAACCTTGTCCCATACCTATATAATATCTAAATAAATTAGTTGGTCTACCATTGATCACGGGGGTGATCTAAAGGGATCCAATACAAGATTTTATCCAGAGAATAAATTGCATGCAAAAATGTAGTTTCTTCAAAATAAGAAATAGGAAATAATGTCTTACATTGTCGAAAACATTTTCCATGTCCAGCTTTATTACAAAACCCAGGTCACCCCTCTCTTTGCTTGAATTTGGACCAAAAATAATAGTATCCAATATATGCTTGTACTGAAGGAAACCATTGTTGGTCGGATAAATCGATCTTGAGGACAAGGCCGATCTCCCTAGTATCAAAAGATATCTAGCAACAAGCAAACAAGCAAATCTATCTTTCTCTAAACATATACGATTCATAAATAAAAACTATAGAGGTGTTTAGACCCTACCTTAAGTCCAACGCTAGTTTGTAGCAGCCATCCTTCAACCGTCCGAAAGAGTTTCCTTTTGAGAACCTGCAATCACAAACAAGAAAACATCAAATAACACCTACATAGCTAATATCGTAAATCATGTTCATTATGGTGATCAAGGAATCCATAAAATAAACCATAAAACATAGCTTATTGAGAAAAACAAACTTATTTGTATTAACTTTGAAATAGAAGAACCTTACAACCTTTTTAGCCTTGATGTTGAACAAGCTCTTCCCAGGGTCCAAAACAGGAATCTCCTTTACTTTGACAAGCCTTACACTCTTCCAAATGAGATCAAAGAGGTATGTAATCTCTCCTCATAAAAGGTCAATTAGGAAGACTAAGCTCCAGCAGCATTTCACCTCAAAAATATTCAGCTTTTCCTCTCTAGTAACCAGCCCAATGCTTCATTTTATAGTGCAAAGGAAGGAGGTTACAGGTCCACCTATGAAGGGATAGAGTCCTCCTTCAAAGGGATAAGCTCCTCACATCAAGGGGTTAGCTCCTTAAGGTATGGGATGCATGAACCTTAAGGGAGCGAACTTGCCACCTCAAGATTCCTTCCAGAAGCTTCTAGAAATGACTCAAAGTGAGTTTTTAAGAATATACTTGCGCCTTTTTTACTTTTACAGGGGTCCGCACCCATAACACTGAGACAGAGCGGTCAAGTGCGTAGGGGACATGACCATTAGGTGCGGGACCGCAGGTAATGCTAAGAGAAAGTGCAGAACCGGAGTTTTAGAAACTTTTAAGGGCTTTCTCTTATTTTCAAGGCTTGATATGAAGAACTGAGGCTTAAGACTTGCAAAGGAGGAAAGTATGAGTGGTAATGGACTCACACAGATTGCAGAATGTCAAGGTGACAATTTTTTGTGCAACAGATTTCCCTCTAAAGTGCGAAGTTTGTAATAGATGAAGATAGAGTTTGTCATCTATGAAGAGTGAAGTACTTTATCATTTCAAGGATCATCCTGTGGACACCCCAGTCGGAACCTGTAAAAACATTCAATGCAAAATATATATATGTGAACATATCATCACTGAGGTAGGCATTCCCATACTCAGATTAAAACTAACTAGAAAACTGAATAAACTATTCTGATACATGAATGATTTTGTAATACATCAAGAGTATAGACATATGTAGACACAGTATGGGCACAGCCATCTGTTTATGAATATTCCACTGTATAATGAATAACAAAATTCCTCGCAGCCTGGATGGTAGAAACTAGATCCAGGGTCTTGATTTTTGCTTCCCGAACTAGTACGATTCTATCCATGTGAATGAATGTGTCGAAGTTGAACATGGTAGAAACCACTTGATTACTAGTCAATGATGTGAACTGTTAAAAAGTGTGAGAGAAACCACCAGTAATGTCAATGGCTCTCAAAGTACTCAGTACAATCCATGAAATGTGAATAAATGAGCTGATGTCAAACATGTCACAGAATCCTTTGATCGAAGGTCAATGATGCAACCCATCATCGAAGGCGAGAAACCTGCCATTAGGGCATGCAGATTCCAAGGTGCTGACGATTTCTAGATCATCTTTCTCGATAATGAACTGAAGTTGATAGAAAGCGATCTGTCGTAAGCAAGCCCACAACACAAAATCATAGATCAAGTTTTGAAGAAATATATTTAGCAAGGACTAACTCAGGGATGGTCAAGGTGGATGACAGATATTTTGTAGATGAATGGTTTATTTGAACTGACCTCTTGAACACATAACGACACTGCAGATGGTTTGGTGACAAGTGACCCAAAGCTAATACCCAGAAACTGGCTGAATACTTTCAATATGGTTTGATTAACTGTTAGGCAAAGGATTTCCTAACCCAGGTGAACAAAAAGTGTCGTGTTCAAGAGTGGTTTAACTGCTTTTCTAAAACACAAAGTGTAACAAACAAGTTCATTTTTCTCTCTTTTCCCCCACCATTTCCGGCAACTACCTCTTTATTTTTGACAAGCTTGAGGAGGATAACATTTGCTTATTTATAAGCTCATTCTTCGGATGAGTCCAACTTAGTTTAAAATTCTAACCCTAAGAAGGAGTGGTTCGTTCCTGTTTAAAATTGAATAGGTCCTTTACTGTTAAATTTTAACAAGTCTAGTATAGGAAAAACTCGGTGTTTTTCAATTTTAGGGAGTCAGAAGAAAAACTTAAGAAAACTCCATGGATGTCCTTTTTCATAAATTTGTGTCCCCCAAGCCTGAAAAAGTATAAAATAATACTTGAGAGAACCGCTTGACCATTACAATCAAGGAGTACTTTTCATAATTAGTGGTCCCGATCCAAAAAAGTAAAAAAGCGATCGAAGACACGTCGTTTTATAACCAATATCGAACTTGAAACGACAAAAGTCCGGTGATCTTTTCATGTTTATACAGTTAGAAAAGAGCTGTAAATGGACCGCCTTTTTAATTCTATTTAACGAGTTTAAAAAGGAAAAAACTCGGCAATCTTTTCATATTTTACGAGTCAGAAAAGAGCTTAAAGAGGACTCCAATGTTTCGCTTTTTCGTAAATTTTTTGAAAAAGTTCGAAAAAGTGATAAAAGTACTCTTTGTTGAAAATGATCAATTTTCCCCCAAAAAATCCAATATCCTGCACAAAAACTCAAAACATTACTCATATGTGTTTAAGATAAATAAAAATGCATCAAAAAGTTACCTTTTTAAAGTGAAAAATAAATAAATTAAAATTCATTTATTCAAAAAAGCTTATAAAAAGGGCTTTGTAAATTCATTTTTACCATTTTGATTTCAGAGTGAGAAGTGAGAGCTTTTGGGTAAGAAACTTCCTATGAATATTGCGGAAAATCCGTCTGTTGGAATCGAAAACCGTCAGCTCCAGGTAATCCACATCTTCCTTATCTTGCATTTCAACTGTTTACATTTCATTTTAAGGCTTTCATTTTGATTTTTAAAGGAAAAATTAGTTTATAAATTCACTCGCGGGGGTCCGCAGGTGCAACATGCGGCCCCTACGGACCCCGACTTTTTCTACAAAGAAAAAAGTCATGGGTCCACACCTATTTCTTATGACGTGTGCGGACCTATGCACTGTCCGTAACCAACGGGTGCGGACCCCGCAAATGGATCTTAAAATTTCAAATTTCTCCATTTCCGCCCAAAAATTTTCGAACTAAAATGTTCTAATACGTCTTTTTTGCATTGTAGGACATATAAAATGCTGATTTGGCCGGAATGCAAGCATGAAGATGTGGATCTTGCCGCAATAAATCATTTACCCACATTGGATGCATTGAGAGCATGTGGACTGTTTAAGTTCTGGGCCATACCAGGCATGAGGGCCTAAGTAGACTTCTTGCAATGGCTGGTACATAGGTGGAACATACAGGACCGGTGTTTCATGATTGGTGGCCGCCGGCTCAAAATTGAGCTAAAGGACATATATTTTTTCACTGGTTTTCCCAAGAGAGGCGAATGATTATCTCTTTTCGGGACTAGGTCAGGTGGTCAGTCTGTCGCTAGTCTCCGATTGGAGTTTTGCAATGATCAAACAAACGACAAACGAATCGATATTAAAACTATCGACCATCCTAAAGTTAACGTTATTGTGTTCACTGTCACCAGACTATGCGGGAGTGCAGCATTGCATGTAGCTACCGGATCCCATATGCAAATGGAAGTAGACTATTATCGAGGTACCATATTCAACTGGTGCGAGGCTGTGTTGGTGAATGTAAAAGGCCAACTAACTAGAGCAAAGAACGGACAACTAAAAAACTTTGGATATGGTTTCCTGGTTGTGAGCTTTGGTCTAGAGAGGGTCCCTATGCTAGTCCCACAGCAGCTTTCTGTTGAGGCTGGTCATCCTCGAGAGCCTAAGATAATGCGTTGGGTTACAGTGATGGCCCGTCATCCTGAGGAGGGTTCAAAGGTTATTCGATTTCTGCCTGAGTATTTTCGTTGGTTGAGGAACCAACTTTTTGTGATTCAGGATTTTCCATATGCAGGGATGGATTATCGTGGTGACCCAGACATGATTCTTCCACCAGGAGAGTAGTGGGATGATTCAGGTAAAATCACTTTCTAAGTTTTAACTATTTTTTTGTTTTTTAAACCGTCCAAAACTGACAATAAAAAGTTTTAAATGCAGATGTGGGTCCACGACAACCAGCCACTCTCCAGACTTATGAGAGGAGACACCCAGCTATAGCAGTACTGGCCCCACAGAACCAATCTACAGAGACCTTGACCAAATTGGAGAATCATCTAGAGCATTTGACAGCAGATATTCCAGAGACTGGCATAGATGATATTCCACTTAGGTTACAGCGATATGTGATTGGGGTCCCAGGACCTTTTAGGAGGTTCCTTTGTAGGGTGGCCCGAGCAGTGGTTTCTTATCGTGATCATCACCAGGGATAAGATGATCGCTTTTGTAGACTCACATGACATTTTATGTCTTTTTGTACTATCATTTTTGCCGATCATAAGGTGTTTTTAAACCTATGATCAAAGACGATGTATATTTGACACACTTCTATGCTATGATATATCACTATTACTGGCTATCTTGTGTAACATATTATGGAATGTTATTAAATTTATTGTTTTGATTATTTCAAATGTCTATTTATCATACGAGAAGCAACTACATCTACTCATGTATTTAAATATCTTGGAATATGTTGATATTCAATGTAATCAAATTCACGTTCCAATAGACGAACTCTCAAAAATAATCTTAATAACACCAGATTTCTAATGGCATAAACCCTGTTAAGTTGTAATACAACGAGTTCAGAATCTAACCTAACAATCAAACTCCGAATCCCAAATGAGATGGATTCAGATAATAACTCAATCACTGCACTATACTCTGCAATGTTATTCGTTGTTTGACCGAGGCTTACCCCATGCATAGATACTAACTCATCAGCGGGTGAATAGATAACCCAAGTTGCGGAAGAAATGTTCCGTGTATTACGACAAGCACCATCAGCAAAACCAATGTATGTTTGAAGAGATGTTGACATCTGCGATATCAAGAGCAAAATCAAGATAAGCAGGAATAATGATAAAAGCACTCTCTAAACAAGGCACACTTTCCTAATCTAAAAACACACCAGCTATAAAGAGATTAATCTAACAAAAATCTCCACACCAAAATTTAAGCATAATATCTCTTTAGATAAAGCCCATTTCTGGGTTTACCCAAAGAGACTCTGTCAAAATGTACCAATTCATAGGCTCCTTTTTCCAGCTTTCGCTTAACAATATAAGGACCATGCCACATAGGTACAAATTTTCTAGCCCCTAGCTTATCGTTTGCTTGATCGTATAGTAAAACTAGGTCTCCTTCCGAAAAATTATGAGGTGTAACATTTCGGTCGTACTGAGCTTTTATCCGTTTCGCATGAGTTTCGATTGCTAATGCAGCATTACGTCGATTCTCATCTAGCTGAGCTAAGTACAACAAACGTTTCTCCTCTTCAGAAGTGGTTGGGAGTAATTCTATGGCTATTTGCAATGACGGAATTTTGCATTCAATAGGTAACACTGCTTCCAAACCGTAAACCAGTTGAAAAGGAGTGAAACCAGTTGATGTTTTCACTGAGGTTCGATATGCCCAAAGTGCTGAAAATAACATGTTATGCCAATTCGACCTATGAATACCAATGATTCATTGGATCATAGTGACTAGAACTTTATTGATAGCTTCAACCAAACCATTAGCCTATGGGTAATATGGAGTAGAACTATTGTGACGCAGGCCAAGTTGATCTGTCAGTTCAGTCATCATGATGTTTCGAAAATGACTTCCATGATCAGTAATAATAGCTTGAGGAACACCGAATCTAGCAATTATATGATTGAAAACGAAAATTGTAGCAGTTTTTCCGTCTGTCGAAATGTAGGCATCGCCTTGGCCCACTTAGTAAAATAATCTACCGCTAGGATGATATACGCATGCCCCCCAGCCAAGTGAGGGTTACATGTAATAAAGTCAATACCCCACTTTGCGAAAGGACCGACAGCAATTATAGGGTGGAGAGGAGCGGGTGGAGCACGCATCTTACGATCAAAAATTTGACAATTGTGGCATTTTCGGATTGCATAGATACAATCTTTGAATAGGGATGGCTAGAAATAACCAACGCGCCATATCTGTTGGGTTGTGGCATACCCAAACATATGACCGCCACATGCTTCAAAGTGATAGTCATTCAAAACCTTTTCAGCTTCTTCATGAGTTATATAATGTCTAAAAACAGAATCCGCCCCACGACGATAGAGTGTATCTCCAATAATATTGTATTGTTGGGATTGGAAACGTATTTTCCGTCGCTGAGATCGTGAGATTTCAGGCCGAAAAGATTGGGTTTGGAGATAAACAATAATATCTCCATACCATGGATCAAGAGTACTGATAAGAAACAAGGATTCGTCCGCAATGGGCTCTTCCGCCACAGTTTCAGTATCAGTACGTGGGAAATCACACATCAGTTCCACAAAAACCAAAGATTTCTTTGCCTTGGATTTTTCAAATTCCAAGTCAAATTCCTGCAGGATAACTATCCATTTGGAATACTTTCCCCCTAGCAATTGTTTGGTCAAGATATACATCATAAGGTTACAGTCAGAAATTACCGTGGTTTTGCGTAATAAGATGTAGTGACGAAATCTTTGGACAGCTTGAACAGCTGCCAAGGCCAATTTCTCCACATGCAAATATTTAAGCTCAGTCAGATTCAAAGTTCGACTAAGATAGTAAATCACATGTTCACTGTTGAATTCATCTTCCTGAACTAAAACCATCCCAATGGTGGAATGAGAAGCGGCAAGGTATAAAAAGTAATCCTGGTTGTAATTGAGAGGATGCAGTAACGGTGCATGGGTCAACGCGTGTTTAAGTGCATCAAAAGATTTGTGAGCGATCTCATCCCAAAATAATGGAATATTCTGTTTCAACAACCTGGTAAAACCTTTCGTTATCTCGGCGTAGTTAGGAATGAAACGACGTAAAAAGTTTGCTTTCCCTTGCAAACTTTGGAGTTGGCGAAGAGTTGAAGGAGGAGGTAATTTGACAATAGCTTCAACCTTCGAGGGATCGACACGAATGCCAGCTTTTGAAACGACAAATCCTAGTAAACGACCCGTTTCTATACAGAATACACATTTGTGTGGATTCAGCCTAATTCGATAATGCCTACATCTCATAAAGATTGCTCGTAAATGAGTGATATGATCGGCTCTACGTAATGAATGGGCAGGTAAATCATCGAGATAAGGCTGCACAATGTGCTTGATGTCATGAAATGTGTAAGACATAGCCCTTTGAAAAGTTGCTCCAACGTTCTTCAATCCAAAAGGTAATTTACAATAAGCAAATGTCCCCCATGGACAAATGAAAGTCATTTTAGGTTGATCAGTAGGGAGTATGTTGATTTGATTGTAACCAGAAAAACCATCCATAAAGGAGAACATTTCACTGTCGGCACAATCATCAATAATTTGATCGATATAGGGGGTTGGATAATTGTCTTTAGGACAAGCTCGATTAATATCCCTATAATCGATACATATTCTTATCGTTCCTTACTTTTTGTTAACAGGAACAATATTCGATACCCAATCTGTTAAAGGAATTGGATAAATGAAACCTGCATGAAGTAATTTCTCAACTTCAACTTTAATAGCAGCAGCTTTTCTCGGATATATCTGACGCAAATGTTGCCGGACAGGTTTAGCATCTGGGTAAGTTTTAATTTCATGGACAATAATTGATGGATCAATTCCTGGCATTTCTTCATATGACCAGGCAAACACGTCGCGAAATTCTTGAAATAGGGCTTTATAAGTTTGGATTTCATCGTCCGTACAGGAAGCACCTATATGAATGTTTTCAATAATTCTGGGTTTAACCGAAATGTCAATAGGAACCATTCGATAGATATTTCCCAAATTTAACTCAGAATCCAGATGTTGCAATGGATTCTGTGGTTCTTTGACATAGTCAGTGGTAAAAATAGATGAAAAATTATTTTCAAAATGATCAAGCTCAGGTAAAAACGAAGATCGATGATGAAGATCTTCCCACGGTAAATCATCAACAGACAAAAGTTCATGAATTTGCTCATCAGTATGAACAAGCTCAGAAAATGTTGTTGAAGCTGAGGTTGATATCGAAAGTGATTCTCCATGGACCACATTCATTGGATCAGTTTCGGTTGAACAAGAGTCAGAAAACGACTGTACAGCCTGATATGCAATTTCAAAGGGACTCAAAGGCATCGTGTTACCAAATGAATCCACCTTGGAGTCGGAAGGTACGATCCAAGGATCATCAAAATCTATAGTGTTCAATGAAATCATATGAATAGCTGCAATAGAAGGCGATACGTTGGGAGGAGGGAAGGAAAAAGTTCCTAGTAAACCAGAATATTTAATCAAACCTACCCCAACATCCTTGTAAGGGATAGTTGTTTTACCGACATGTTGAATACTATCTAAAGATGCTAGGTCAGATGAAAAATAAGTCAGTTGGTCTATCATAACGATCTTTCCGTTATGAGGAAACTTGATAACCTGAAAGACCGATGAAACAATAGTAGTCATAGCGTAAGACAACTATTTCCTACTTCGTTGCATCAGAACAGTTCCATCCATAAAGATGAATTTTCCTTTTGTTTACCAATCCTCCCAAAAGCTCTAACATCAAGAATCTGTTTGAATCTCTTTTCTATGATTTTTGAAGCACCACACAAAAGAATAGTTTCATCATGGAATTGAGAGTGGTTGATATCTTTGACATTTCTAGCAACGTTAAGACCTGGCAGTAATCCACTTGCTCTTGTTTTTTATAGATTTTTTCTTAAGCTCTCTACCATTAAGATATACAAAAGAGGAGAGAGTGGGAAACCTTGTCCCATACCTATAGAATATCTAAATAAATTAGTTGGTCTACCATTGATCATGGGGGCGATCCAAAGGGATCCCATACAAGATTTTATCCAGAGAATAAATTGCATGCAAAAACGTAGTTTCTCCAAAATAAGAAATAGGAAATAATGTCTTACATTGTCGAAAACATTTTCCATGTCCAGATTTATTACAAAACCCAGGTCACCTCTCTCTTTGCTTGAATTTGGACCAAAAATAATAGTATCCAATATATGCTTGTACTGAAGGAAACCACCTTGATTTTCAGAGATCAACCTCAGCAACATTTTCTTAAGTTGTTTGCAACGATTTTTGTTAAAATCTTATACGAGGCATTGCATAATGAGATGGGACGAAACCTTGTGGAGCTTACAGCATTAGACTATTTAAAAATTAGATCAAATAAAGTTGAATTAATTCCCCCTCCAACCTTTCCCTTAAACTTTGACTAGTTAAGCATTCTAATCATATTTTTTTAATCATCGTCCAAAGGGCTCGATAGATTCAACTGATAGGAAAACAATTAGGGACTGGAGATTTTCGAGATCCATAGACTAGATTACTTCATTCACTTCTTCTTCCGCAATTTCATGCCATGAGATAATGATTCTCCTCATTTGATATCTCCAAAATAAATGAGGACAAAAATTCCTCAACCTTGCAAAGGTTCAATTATCTATCTAAGGAATACAAGGATTGGAAATGCTCGAAGGCTTCAACTTTTATTTCTGAAAATGATGAGATTGTTTCCTTACCCTATGGAGTTGTCTCCCTCGTCCTATTCATTATTTCCCTTGCTCTGGTCTACTTCTGAAAAAATGGCATGTTTTGGTCCCCTTCCTTTAGCCATATACTTCTGGATTTAAGCCTCTAAAATTTCTCCTCCTTTTGATATTCATGGAAGATCTTCTTATTTAAACTCTTCTCTCTCTCTAAATTCCAAATCTCCACTACATTATTTTCCATAGTGGATAAATGTTGTTCCAATTCTTTAAGTAAATTGTTTCTCCTTTTTCTCGGCTTAACATAAAATTCTTTTGCCCATGTTCTAAGCGCTTGATTAACAAACTTTATCTTCAACTCCAAAAAAAATGTTGGGAAACATCGAATTTGAATATTCCAAGCGTGAGTTATGATGTTCAAGCCGCCATCCAGCGGGTTATACCTTCTAAAATGCTACAGACCATGTGAAGTATGAAGGTTTAGCTTCAGAGATATAAAGTTGATAATGAAAAACTCATTCGGTCCCAGCAATAACAACATTAATGAAACACAATCTTATTGCAGGACATAGGAGAGAATAAATCTCAGAAGCAATCAGGTAGACCTCTAGCAATGTAGGGAAGAGGTGATCCTCAGCTATTTCAACCATCTAGGGTTAAACCGAAAAGGGATAGGGCCCAAGTCATCCATTGCCTCCATTAGTAACGAGATTGGTCGATGGTCTGACTCACTCAAAGCCAGAATGGAGAAGAAGCGATTCAAACCTTTGAGAATCCATGATATGTGAATTAAAAGTTAGTCAAGACGATTCGTTATATGACTGGAACCACTTCTCTTATTTGACCAAGTAAACTTCCCTTTTCTTGGCTTGACATCAATCATATCCCATTCTACTAAGAGATCTTCCATCCTTTCTGTGAATGGTTCGCACACAACATTGCCACCATGTTTCTCTAATGCAAATATAGTAGTGTTGAAGTAACCTCCAGCAATGGAGCTCTAATTCCATTGGTAATTCTTTAATGAAATAATCTTGTCCCAGAATTCTAGCTTTTTCCCATATAGGGATGGAGTGTAGACATTCACTACCTTGATCCTTTCCTTGGAGTCATTTCTTTCCAAAATAAGAGCAATTCAATTTGAATTTTTAACACATTTTATTAAATTAAATTGAATTTTGTTCCAAAAAATACCTAAACCTCCTAATGCTCCCCGAGAGATCTACCCAACGCCATCACCTTCTTTGTAAAAAAATGTGTTCATTAATTCTTCTTCTAACTTGGTCTCCTGGATAAAAATAATAGAGGGATTCTCCACTTTGATTAGATCCTTAACTAAGAAGCATTTTGAGGGTTCTCCCAAACCCCTTATATTCCATGAAAGAAGATTCATCATTTCTTAGGAAGTGAATGATATTAGAACCTCCTTCCATTGTCCCTAATGTGCCCTTGTTTCACAAAGACTTTAGCAAATACAAGATTTACGAGTGTTTCCCCAATTTTTCGTTGTACTCTGCTTTGTTTTCCCTAATCTCCTTTTTGGAATGCCTCCTCCTTTTCTTGATGGTGCTCTTGGTCTCCTGGCCACTTGCTTCATCATGCCCGCCAATTGTCAAAGTCATATTTCTCGTTATTATTTTCCTGGGACCTCCCTAAGAAACATTTGCTCGTCTAAGAGGGATTTCCTCTTACTCCAGTGGATCAACTTCCTTATCTCCTCATGTATGCGTAGGGTGAGAATTGTGAGCAGGATCATCCAACTGAGTTTCCTCCGACAAGTGAAAAAACATAAGCAGAGGAGGGAATTTTATTACTCTACCAAACATTTTTGTTGGCAGCCATATTCCTCTTATTTCCACCTTTTTTCTGGGTCTGCTATTGCTCTGCTTAGGAGTCTATTGGAGGTTTTCTTATATTTGATTAGGCCTTCTTGTAGTCTCAGGAGATATTCCCATTTTCATGGCATGCTAGGGCACTTGAAGGGAAGTTTTTCATAATCCAAAGGTTGAAAGTGCTTCTAACCTCCCATTATAAGAAAACATTCTACTAGTAACCCCTTTCTCCAAATCCACCTCAACACAATTGTTTGCACATGAAAACTAACCTCCCTTATGCTTGGATCTATTTATGTATTTACCTACTCCATTACCAATGGCTCTGAAGTAGTTATCACTCCAACAGGAAAGAGGGAATCAAGGGAGCTTTACCCACACCAGAGCAACATTTGGGATGTCTTCCGCCAAATAAAATTCTAATGGCCAATTATTCAAATACATCCCCTTATTCCCAAAGAAATATGGGCCATTTCTAAAAATTACCTCTTTGTCTTCCTTGAGCTCAAAAATGGAAGGCAAAGAAACCATTTCCAACTGTGCAAATTCCTAGGTTTCCTTTCATCTTAGATTTCCAATTTTTCTCAACCCAGGACTCCATGGATTTTGGCGATGGCCACATTCCTATAAATTTTCCAACTAAGGCTCTGCCTCAGTGAGCTATCATGAAGCAGCAGAAGGCAGAGGGCATCACCAATCAAGGAATTCCATCCACCCTTTTCACAAATTTACAAGGGTTTCCCTTAGTGTTGCTTCTTGGGAAGAGATGTAATTAGGGCCTAAAAGGTCGTCGCATCACCTGACAGAGGGCATCAACAATCAAGGAATTACATCCACCCTTTTCACAAATTTACAAGGGTTGCCCTTAGTGTTTCTTCTTGGAAAGAGATGTAATTAGGGCCTAAAAGGTCATCACATCATCTGACAAAGGGGGAGGAAACCCCTCCGGGCAAGCAATGGCAAGAATGTGGAAGGCAGGAAAATAAGGTTTCTAGGGTTGCAGATGAGAGCGCAAGCAAAGTTTTATTATTTCTAACTATATATATAACAAATTCTTGTGAACTTTTTAATGAAGCGTGATTTTGGAAAAGTTTTAAAACACCATACACCCCACCCCATAACTTGTTAACCTATAAAAGTAGAATAGAGATTGAAATTTAATTTTAATGTATTATAATCATCATCTTTCAATTGGGGTTATCTCGGGTTAGGAGGAAGGAAAGAATTCTCCCCCCCCCCCCCCCCCCCCGGTTCAATTCCTACAAGTGACATGATGGATGTTGACAGTGTTGACAATATACGTATATTCCTCATGTGAAATATACAGCATTGTACATGAGAAAAAAGAATATATATATAGATATATCTATATATATATATATATAGATATCATTGTTATTAATAATATTTTTTTTATTTTTGTAATGATAATATCAATAAGTTTATAAGTTCAATATAAACTAGAAAAATAAAAATAATAAAATAAAATAAAATAAAAATAAAAATAAAAATATTATAATCACCATCATTATTAATAACATTTTTTTAATTTTTGTAAATGGTAATTTCGATAAGTTCATAAGTTCAATGTAAACTAGTACGTATCACAAAGGCATTTGAACCAAGCACTTGTTCGTATAGAAGTGTTGTACATGTGGCATATATAGATATAGATATATATATATATATGGCATATATGGCATATATATATGTACATGCATGTATATATATATGGCATATATATATATGTACATGCATGTATATATATATGGCATATATATATGTACATGTATATATATATGGCATATATATGTATATGTACATATATATATGCCATAGATATATATATATATTCCACGTCCCTGTGGATGCGCAGGGCGAGAATTGTTAGCAAGCTCATCCATTTGAGTTTCCTCTGATAACTACAAAACCCTAAAGGGGTTCGCAAAGGAGGGAATTTTATTAATCTATTAAACATTTTTGTTGGCAATCATATTCCTCTTATTTCCACCTTTTTCCTTGGTCTACCATTGCTCTGCTTGGGAGTTTGTTGGAGGCTCTCTTCTATTTGATTAGGCGTTCTTGCAGTCTCGGGTGAAATGCCCATTTTCATGGCATGCTAGGGATCTTGAAGGGAATTTGTTCATAATCCAAAGTTTGACAAGGCTTCTAACCTCCCATTGTAATAAAATTTTCTGCAGGTAACCCCTTTCTCCAAATCCACCTCAACACAAATTTTTGCACATGCAAACTATCCTCCCTTGGGCTTAGCTCTATTTATGTATATACCTACTCCATTACCAATGGCTCTGAGGTATTTATTGTTCCAACAGGAAATAGGGAGTCGAGGGAGATTTACCCACACCATAACAACATTTGGGATGTCTTCTGCCACATCAAATTCTAATGACCAATTATTCAAATACATCCCCCTATTCCCAATGAAATATGGGCCATTTCTAATAATAACCTCTTTGTCTTCCTTGAGCTCAAAAAATAAGGCGAAGAAACCATTTGCAAATGTGTAGATTCCTAGGTTTCCTTTCATCTTATATTCCCAATTTTTCTCATCCCAGGACTACATGGATTTTGGCGATAGCCACATCCCTATAAATTTTCCAACTGAGGCTATGTCTGAGAAATCCAACATGGAGCGGTAGAAGGCAGAGGGCATCACCACTCACGGAATTCCATCCACCCTTTTTACAAATTTAGAAGGATTTCCCTTAGTGTTGCTTCTTGGGAAGAGATGCAATTAGGGTCTAAAAGGTCGCCGCATCATCCGGAAGAGGGGGAGGAGCCCCCTCCAGGCAGGTAATGGCATGAACGAGTAAGGAAGGAAGCTAGGGTTTCTAGGGTTACAGATGAGAGCGCAAGCTAACTTTTATTATCTCTAGCTATAGATATAACAAATTCCCGTGAACTTTTTATTGAAGCATGATTTTGGAAAAGTTCTAAAACACCAAACACCCCACCCCATAACTTGTTAATCTATAAAAATAGAATAGAGATTGGAAATGTCATTTTAATGTATTATAATCATCATTTGTCAATTAGGGTTATCTCGGGTGGTTAGGAGGAAGGAAAGAATTGTCCCCACTCTGGTTCAATTCCTATAAGTGACATGATGGATGTTAACAATGTTGACACTATACGTATATTCCTTATGTGAAATATACAACATTGTACATGAGAAAAAAAGAAAGAATATATATTTATTATAATCATCATCATTACTAATAATATTTTTTTATTTTTGCAAATGATAATAACAATAAGTTTATAAGTTCAATATAAACTAGGAAAAAGGTATTATAATCATCATCATTATTAATAACATTTTTTTAATTGTAGTAAATGGTAATTTCAATAAGTATTATAAGTTCAATGTAAACTAGTACTTATCACCAATGTATTTGAACCAAGCACATGTTCGCATAGAAGCATGTACATTTGGTGTGTGTATATATATATATATATATATACACACCACATCTATGTGGATGCATAGGGTGAGAATTATCAGCAGGCTCATCCATTTGAGATTCCTACGACAACTACAAAACCCTAAAAGGGTTCGCAGAGGAGGGAATGTTATTACTCTACTGAACATTTTTGTTGGCATTCATATCCTTGTATTTCCACCTTTTTTTTGGGTCTTCCATTGCTCCGCTTGGGAGCCTATTGGAGGCTTTCTTCTATTTGATTAGGCGTTCTTACATTCTCGGGTGAAATTCCCATTTTCATGGCATGCTAGGGCACTTGAAGGGAATTTGTTCATAATCCAAAGTTTGATAGTGTTTCTAACCTTCCATTGTAAGTAAAAAATTTGCGGGTAGCCTCTTTCTCCAAATCCACCTCAACATAAATTTTTTCACATGAAAACCAACCTCCCTTGGCCTTGGATCTATTTATGTATTTAACTATACCATTACCAATGGCTCTGAAGTAGTTATCGCTCCAACGGGAAAGAGGGAGTCGAGGGAGTTTTACCCACACCAGAACAACATTTGTGATGTCTTCTGCCAGATCAATTTCTAATGACCAATTATATAAACACATCCTCCTATTCCCAAAGAAATATGGGCCATTTCTAAAAGTAACCTCTTTGTCTTCCTTGAGCTCAAAAAGTAAGTCAAAGAAACCATTTCCAACTGTGTAGATTCCTAGGTTTCCTTTCATCTTAGATTTCCATTTTATCTCAGCCTAGGACTCCATGGATTTTGGTGATGGCCACATCCCTGTAAATTTTCCAACTAAGGCTTTGTCTGACAAAGCCAACATAGAGCAGTCGAAGGCAAAGGGCATCACGACTCACAAAATTCCCTCCACCCTTTTCACAAATTTATAATGGTTTCCCTTAGTGTTTCTTCTTGGGAAGAGTTGCAATTAGCACCTGAATGTTCATCGCATCATCCGGCAGATGGGTAGGAGCCCCCTCAGGGCAGGCAATGGCAAGAACGCAGAAGGCATGCAGCTATGGTTTCTAGGGTTGCAGATGAGAGCGCAAGCTAACTTTTGTTATTTCTAACTATATATATAACAAATTCCCATGAATTTTTTAATGAAGCATGATTTTGGAAAAGTTCTAAAACACCAAACACCCCAACCCATAACTTGTTAACCTATAAAAATAGAATGGAGATTGGAAATGTCCTTTTAATGTATTATAATCATCATTTGTCAATTGGAGTTATCTCGGGTGGTTAGGAGAAAGGAAAGAATTCTCCCCACCCTGGTTCGATTCCTACAAGTGAAGTGATGGATGTCGACAGTGCTAACAGTATATGTATATTCCTCATGTGAAATATACAACATTGTACATGAAAAAAAAGAAAAAAAAAAAAAATATATATATATATATATATATATATATATATTATAATCACCATCATTACTAATAATATTTTTTAAAATTTTTGTAAATGATAATATCAATAAGTTTATAAGTTCAATATAAACTAGAAAAAAAGTATTATAATCATCATCATTATTAATAACATTTTTTTAATTTTTGTAAATGGTAATTTCAATACGTTTATAAGTTCAATGTAAACTAGTACATATCACCAAGGTATTTCAACCAAGCACTTGTTCGCATAGAAGCGTTGTATGTATATGTATATGTATATATATATATATATATATATATATATATATATATATATATATATATATATATAATATTTTTTTGTTTTTTTAAATGAGAATTTTAGTAAGTTTATAAGTTCAATGTAAATTACAAAAAAATGGTATTATAATCGTCATCATTACTAATAACATTTTTTTAATTTTTGTAAATGATTATTTCAATAAGTTTATAAGTTCCATGTAAACTAGTACATCTCAACCAGGTATTTGAACCAAGCACTTGTTCACATAGAAGCATTGTACATGTGAAAAAAGGAAAAAAAAAAAAAAAAAAGTATTATAATCATCATCATTATTAAAATAAAATAAAAAAAATTGTAAATGATAATTTCAATAAGTTTATAAGTTTAATACAAACTAGAAAATAATTATTTTAATCATCATATTATTAATAACATTTTTTTTTGTAAATGATAATCTCAATAGGTTTATAAGTTCAATGTAAATTAGTACATCTCACCTAGGTATTTGAACCAAGTATTTGTTCACATAGAATTACGAAAATGGCTTGGAGAATTAATAATTACGCCAAGAGGTGCTCTACAGCCAATTATAAGTGGTATGTGTAGGCGTAATGTAAGTAAGTAAGTGTTTCAATATCTCCCCTGCCAGTATAGGAGAGATGTGTAGGTGTAATGTAAGTAAGTATGTCAAAATATAATGAAAAATGTAACATAATGTAAAATATGAAATGTATGTTAAATGTAAAGTGTAAAATGTAACGAATGTAATTTGTAAATTGTAATGTAATGTAAAATGTAAAATGTAAGGCACGTAGCGACTAATTTGATCAGAAGAAATTGGTTTATCTATAATGTAAAGTTAACATACTATTGTTAATTTAACATATTATTTCTTTGTATATTATTCTTGGTATAATAATCAATAATATTGATTTTATTATTATTCTATTATACTATAATAATAATCATCTCAATTATAAGTATTATTATTTTAGAACTTACATATATTATTGATTACACAAAGTGACAATTCTTGATCATATGGATGGAGGGAGAGAGAAAGTAAGATGGAGAGGGGGCAGAGTGAGATGGACGGGGGAGAGAGGGAGAGAGAGAGAAGGAGTGAGGGAAGGAGATAGTGACAAAGCTAAAGAGCAAAGAGAGAGGGGGGGTAGAGGTAATGAGATAGAGACAAAGCTAGAGGGAATCAAGAGAGGGGGGGGGGATGGAAAGGAAGAGAGATATGAGGGGAGAAATAGAAGGAGAGAGGGAAGGAGAGAGAGATGGAATTGGAGAGGGGGGAGAAAAAATACATAGAGATATAGAGGTGGAGAGATAGAAGAAGTGACAAGGGATATATTGAGAGAGAGTGAGGGAGAGAGGAGATAATGATGGAAGAGAGGGAGAAGGACAGGGGAGGCAGAGGATGAGAAGGGGACACAAAGATGGAGGGGGGAGAGAAGAGAAGAGAGAGAGGGAAAGAGATAGTGACGGAGTTAGAGGGTTAAGAGAGAGAGGGGGGAGAGAGATGGAGGGAGACAGAGAGAGAAAGGGAGAGAGGGAAAGGAAGAGAGAGAAGGAGAGAGGGAGGGGGAGAGAGATGGAGTTGGAGTGGGAGAGAGAGGGAGGGAAGAAGAAATACACAGAAAGAGAAAGGTAAGGAGAGAGAAAGAGTGAGATAATGGGAAGAGAGAGAGAGAGAGGGATGGAGGGAGAGATAGATAGATAGATAGATAGATATGGAGAGAGAGGGTGTATGTTTGGGGGGTGAGATAGAGATACAAATAAGTAAGGTATAGGGAGATATATATGTAGATGAAAGGGGGAGAAAGGGAATAAGAGAGAGAGAAAGAGAGGGAGGGAGGTAGGGAGGGATGGCGGGGGATATAGATATGGAAAGAGAGTGTGTGTTTTTTTGTGGGGGTGATATAGAAAGGCAAAGAAGGATATTTGTAGGGAGATATAGATATAGATGGCAGGGGGAGAGAGAGGGAAGGGAGAGACAGAGAGAGTGAGGGAGAGGTGAACACAATGAGATAGAGTGAGGGAGAGGCGAACACAGTGAAAGAGGGTGGGGGGGAGAGAGAGAGAGAGATGGGAGAGATAGGGAGATGGAGAGAGAGAAGGAGAGAGGGAAGGAGATAGAAACATAAATGGAGTGGGGAGAGATAGGGAAGAATACAAAGACATAGAGACAACTAATGATATTATGTATTATTTTATAATATTGAACATTATTAACCATCGAGGAAGAGGAAGTAATGCTTTTACAAAAGGTAAAAGAAGTTAGATTTAGAAAGCCATGAATATTTTGGTTTTTCACTGAAATAGATGCATTGATTTCATTTTAGATGTTGATTCCTAATCCTATTTGATTGCTTTCACTAAATGCATCGATTTCATGTAGATGTTTATTTCTAATCCTATTTGATTGCTTGCACTAGATGCATTAATTTCAGTGTAGATGTTGATTTCTAATCCTATTTGATTGTTTGCATTAGATGCATTGATTTTAGTGTAGATGTTGATTTCTAATCCTTTTTTATTGCTTGCAATAGACACACTGAATTCATTGTAGATGTTTATTTTTTATTTGATGTAACTAGATGTATGATGTAAATTAATTTCAATGTAATTATATAAATATTGTGCATTGATTTCAATTTAAGCACAAAACAATTATTGACGATGTGCCTTGATTTTTATGTTACATTAATTCCATAAATAAAATACTTGAATTTTCATCTTAAATCAAATGTTCACTTACCTAAAATGTTTGGTTCTTGAAATGGTAAAAATATTTGTAATTGACTACATTCTTATTATTCCCATTTTCCATCATTCAACATTGTTAGTCACTTTGGATTCAAACGAGGTAATAAAAAACAACTACCATTGAAAATTACTTGGGGTTTTAACACTCCATAATTCACAATGATTGACTTTGGAGACATCTATTATTAATATTGGAGAGAAAAAGAGACAAGGTATGATGTTTACTACAATAGCTCGAGTTAAATATTTGAATGGTCTATGATTTCAATCTCCCTTTTCATGTGATCGATATGAAAAAATTGCAAAACCAATAGGTGTGACAATATGGACACTAGAAGAAATAGTTTGAGATTGATCGTAGTAAAGACTATTTGTAATTGTCTACATTCTTATTATTCACATTTTCTATGATTCAACATTATTACGTTGTCACTTTGCATTCAAATTTTTTATTTCATCATTTTTCATCATTCAAGTTATTAACAGTGTCTATCTGATCCAAAAATGGATCCTAGATAAACCTCTAAGTCTAAAAGACTTCATATAAGAGGTGAAAGGCGCCAAATGGCACACATCCTTTGTAAATCAGATGAAAATGAAAGTCGCAGGCTGCTCTCAGAAATAGTCTCATTGCAGAGACCCCTTCATTCTGAATCCAACGCAACTTGAATGGGAAAAAACGGACTTCAGATGGAGAAGTTATCACAAAAAGAAGTTCCCCTTTGTTCTTTGGGAAAGAGGAAAAAGACCCTTATAAGGGAAAATCGCATCGCATGAGGCCAAGACTTAAAGTCGAGTGGAAGGCACCCCTGATCAGTGATCTCCGATGATTGGATTGGCGGGTCGGATCGGAGGCAGGCAGTGTATACCCAAGGCAAAGGTCCCAGGTCGATGCAATGGTGCGATCGCCAAAATCAGCGGATCGCAATCGGCGATACCACAAGGCAAAGGCAAGACCCCGGGCGATGCGCTATCGTGATCGCTGATATCGGCAAATCGCAATCGAAGCTACATAGAGAAGCAACTATAGACATATATATATATGCGCCAATGCAATGAATCCGGACCCGAAGGGGTTCCAAAATGCAAATGAATATTATTTCAAGTCTGCACTAAGCCAATTTTGCAATAATTTACATGTTTTAATGTATTTTTGAAATACAAAGGGAAACCTTGGAACCGAGCCAAAACGACTTACGATAGCGATTATGGGCGGACTCGATAAGAGTTTAGGGTGGAATTCATAGCGATTGAAGTCCGATGAACAGTGCTTTCTGCGGATTTTCACGTGTTTGGTGTATTTTTCCTGTATAAGCCGAGAATGCCAAAATTTGGGGATTTCAAGCGCCGATGACCCATTCCGTTACAGAATAGGTGGCATTCATCCCTGAGGGCATTTAGCAATGATTGCTAATGCTCAGAGAAGGGATTTGAGTGGACTGTGGCGGGAAGACAGAGAGCCTGAGAGGGACAATGAACAGGCAGTGTCGATTTGGCCTAAAAAGCCATAGAACAACAGAATGAGAAGACTGTTGGTTGTTGAGGTTGTTGTTGGGTATTGTTGTTGCAAGTGAAGCCAAAGCAGGAAGTTTAGGTGAAGGAGGTAGCGCAAAAGCAAAAAGGCAGCCAAGGGAGTCACTTAGAAGCCAAGTGAAACGCCAAGAGGGATGTAACTCGATAAAGGGCAGAAAGAAGCCAGAGTGAAGAGCTAGAGAGCCAGACCCAGACCCAAAGAGCTAGAGTCAGAGCCAAGAGCCAAAACCAAGAACCAAAGAGCCAGAGTCAGAGCCAAGAGCCAGAACCAAGAGCCAAGAGCCAGAGCCAAGAGCCAGAACCAAGAGCCAAGAGCCAGAGCTTCAAGAGCCAAGGGATAAAATGGTGTCTGAACCCACTGTTTCTGTGTAGAACAGCAGGAGTTGAGCCAAGAGCTTGTAAAAAAAGGACTTATACCATAATCCTAGAGAGCCTAGTTGAGTTGACTAGAGCTCACGAAGACGTAGCCCAAGAATTTTGGGTGAACTCCAAATTAATATTATTGTTCTGTGTTTGTTTTTACTGCTGCATTATTTATTGTTATATGTATTTATATATCAGTTCAAGCACATTTACATATCAGCACAAACAACAGATTTTAAAGCACATAATCAGTTTAAACAAATACTAGCATACACCTATATTTTCAAGCATTTTTAATTCTGCATTGGTTAATCATGAAAGACTTGGGAATATTTAAAGCTTTGGAAGTGGGAGAGGTTCTTGTAAGTTAGACAAGAAGCCTAAGAACCCCATTTTCGGATCAGGTGGTATTGGAGCCTGAGATTGATTGACCTCACCTTCAAAGAAGGTTATATCAGAATGCTTGGTTGATAGAGCAAAGATTGCTTGTCCGAAAGGTGTTTGGGTAGTCAAGGATTGATTGTCTGATTGATGTATGCTTGTTGCAGACTGACTATTTTTTGAGTCTACAGAGTGTGAAGATTGTATTCAGGAAGAATGCAATAGCTTGAAACATCATTTGCAAGATGCAAGTGTTCAAAAGCACACACTTGAACTAGAGAGTTGGGGAGACTCCAACAGCCTTGAAGAGATTAATGGTGTTCCAAAGGGAGCCACTTTTTCATTTTCTTCACCTCCGCATGAAGGCAATAAAGGTGAAAGAGAAAGGTATAAATCTGGTTCTAAACATTCTCCTTTTGATTGTGCAAAGCAAGATAAATTTCCACATAAGTATGGGGAAAGAATTGATTGTTCCTTTTGTGGTTTGGATAACCATAATGTTTATAGATGTTGGAAGAGAGTGGCCACATATAGGAATCAGAAGAAGGAAAAGAAGCAAGAATCCAAAGGTCCATTGGACAAGGCAAATCATGTTGTCAAGAGGATGCAAATGCAGTGCACTTATTGCCATAAGCAAGGACATCTTGCTGCAAAATGTTGGACTCTGAATCCAACAATGCTTCCACAAAAGTTGAAGAAAGTGGAAAGAGAAGATGGCAGAAATGGAAAGGAAGATTCCATGAATGATGTGTCTCAGAATTATTCACATGATGATGCTGATGTGCAGACAAAGGTAGTACCTTTAAAAGGGATTGGTAAGAAATGGGTAGAGTTCTTATCCGATTAAGATTGCATGTCTATTGATGCATCTACATTATATTTCATTTCAGCTTCGAAAGTACAGTGTGCTTAAGTGAAAGTTGAAGGATGAAATGCATGCATAAGCTTGATATGCATGAACACAGGGATGTTGATGATTTCCTTGTTTTTGAACATGTATGTGTAATTAACTTGCAGGGTTGATTGCTTTGACATGCATGTGATGCCATGTTGACTTGGGAGAAGTTAACTTGGTCTCCAAATGCAGATAATGACGAAGTGTTTCATCTCTTGAAAAAAGAGTCCTAATGGTCTTTTTCTACATGCTTGACTGAAGGGTCATTTGTTTAAAGGCATGTTTTGTGGGCTTGTTATCTAGTCCATCATTTGTATGCAGATACAAGACATGGAGGTGTTCATAAGATGTGAAATATGTTTCTTTTGTTGAAGTAGGAGTTAGTCCATCCAGTTGTTGTCTGTATGCCTGTTGTTGTTAATAGTTGTTGTTGGCAACCTTTCAAACAGGTACAAATGAAAGTTTTGTGGAGCAGATGAACTTCACATTTTTTTGAGCCACCTTGGATCAATGATCAAGGCAAAGAAGTTCAAACCACCTTATATGACCATTTCAGCAGAAGTTCTGCAGGAAGGCAAGGAGGAAGACAATTCTTCCTAAGAAGACCAGCCCATCCAAGAAGGGAAGTGGTCATAAACTTTGGTTCAGAGACACTATGCAAGGCAAGTGTGGGGAGGTTGAAAGAAGAGGGTGAGTCACTCTCATTTACTTCAAATCAATATATCAATCTTTTGGAGACCAAAAGTTATTTTAGTGGGAATGCGTGATCCAAAAATGGATCCTGGATAAACCTCTAAGTCTAAAAGACTTCATATAAGAGGTGAAAGGTGCCAAATGGCACACATCCTTTGTAATCAGAGGAAAATGAAAGTCGCAGGCTGCTCTCAGAAATAGTCTCATTACAGAGACCCCTTCATTCTGAATCCAACGCAATTTGAATGGGCGAAAATGGACTTCAGATGGAGAAGTTATCACAAAAAGAAATTCCCCTTTGTTCTTTGGGAAAGAGGAAAAAATGCTTTAAAAATGGGCAAAAGACCGTTATAAGGGAAAATCGCATCACATGAGGCCAAGACTTAAAGTCGGGTGGAAGGCACCCCCGATCAGCGACCTTCGATGATTAGATCGGCGGGTTAGATCGGAGGCAGGCAGTGTATACACAAGGCAAAGGTCCCAAGCCGATGCAATGGTGTGATCGCTGAAATTGGCGGATCGCAATCGGTGATACCACAAGGCAAAGGCGAGACCATGGGCAATGCGCTATCGCGATTGGCGATATCAGTGGATCGCAATCGTAGCTACGCAGAGGAGCGGCTATAGACATATATATATGCGCTATAGACATATATATATGCGCCGATGCAATGAATCCGGACCCGAAGGGATTCTGAAATGCAAATGAATATTATTTCAAGTCCGCACTAAGCCAATTTTGCTATAATTTCCATGTTTTAATGTATTTTTGAAATACAAAGGGAAACCTTGGAACCGGGCCAAAACGACTTGCGATAGCGATTATGCGCAGACCCGATAAGAGTTTAGGGTGGAATTCATAGTGATTGAAGTCTGATGAATAGTGCTTTCTGCGGATTTTCCCGTGTTTGGTGTATTTTTCCTGTATAAGCCGAGAATGCGAAAAAATTGGGGATTTCAAGCACCGATGACCCATTCCGTTACAGAATAGGTGGCATTCATCCCTAAGGGCGTTTAGAAATGATTGCTAACGCTCAGAGAAGGGATTTGAGCGGACTGTGGAGGGAAGACAGAGAGCTCGAGAGGGATAATGAACAGGCAGCGCCGATTTGCCTTAGAAAACCACAGAACAACAGAACAAGAAGATTGTTGGTTGCTGAGGTTGTTGTTGGGTTTTGTTGCTGCAAGTGAAGCAGGAAGCTGAGGCGAAGGAGGCAACGCAGAAGCAAAAAGGAAGCCAAGTGAAAAGCCAAGAGGGTTGTAACTTGATAGAGGGAAGAAATAAGCCAGAGCAAAAAGCCAAAGAGCTAGAGCCAGAGTCAGAGCCAAGAACCAGAACCAAGAGCCAAAGAGCCAGAGTCATAGCCAAGAGCCAGAACCAAGAGCCAAGAGCCAGAGCTTCAAGAGACAAGGGATAAAATGGTGTCTGAACCCACTGTTTCTGTGTAGAACAGCGGGAGTTGAGCCAAGAGCTTGTAAAAAAAGGACTTATACCATAATCCCATAGAGCCTAGTTGAGTTGACTAGAGCTCACGAAGACGTAGCCTAAGAGTTTTGGGTGAACTCCAAATTAATATTTTTGTTCTGTGTTTGTTTTTACTGCTGCATTATTTATTGTTATATGTATTTATATATCAGTTCAAGCATTTAGATATCAGCACAAACAACAGATTCTAAAACACATAATCAATTTAAACAAATACCAGCATACACCTATATTTTCAAGCATTTTTAATTCTGCATTGGTTAATCATGAAAGACTTGGGAATATTTAAAGCTTTGGAAGTGGGAGAGGTTCTTGTAAGTTAGGCAAGAAGCCTAAGAGCCCCATTTTCGGATCACTATCATCTCAATAAACTGAGGTAACTAAGAAAATTTTAAATCAACATGACCAGATTAATCTTAGTCATATTTAGCATATTTAAAATGATTAGAATAATTAGATGCTCAACAATTTTTTTGTGACAGTGCACGACTAAACCTAGCCTAGATCCATCTTAACCCTGAAGCTATCAAGTGTCGAGAGGGATCAAATCTCTCAAGGTGCAAACTTTTCCTCAAGTTTTGCAATAAAAAAAAAAGAATTGCACCTCGAGATATTTGACCCCTTAAAGTAAGTTATATAAATATTAACAAATCAAATAAATTATTCAAAAATTATTATTCTATGTAAATATAACGAATTTAAATATTCAACAATAATTTTTAAAATTAAAATTTCATATATACCCTAAGTAACCTTGAGAGGATTTATTTTTTCCTTCATAAAATTAAAACTTAATAACATTAAAAAATAATAATAATAATAAATAAACAAATAAATCCGACATAGATTTAAAATTCTCTCTCACATACACACTATTTTTATAACATTTCAATTGAATAAAAATAAAAATAAATTGTACTTATTTGTGTCTAGCGCAAGGCAAGTCTTGATAAGGTTAAGAGGTCATGATCAAGTCGTGAATAGGCCACAAATTCTTATAGTCTTCCAATTTGTTAATGTAGGATTAAAAATGTTTATGGAAAATAAAATTAAGTAATGTGACCTATTTATTTTTTTTGATGATGATGATGATGATTACCATCCATTAAAACCAACTATGTTTTATCAAACTTGTAAGGCTCTATTGATTAGTCTAACTTATCATGTTCTCTTTATAATTAAATTACTTGAAAATGAATTTTATGAGCTCCCTTTCATTCTTACAAGTTGATAAATTATAGAGTTGGTTTTATTACAAATGTGTTGAAAATAAGATTTAATGTCTTTTTTTATTTATATTAAGAAAAAAATTGCAGTGAAAGCATGTAGCAAGTGGTATTACAAAATTATTGGCCTTGAGTTTCAAGTAAAATTATCTTTTCTTTATTTTTCAAAAACTTAAAATACTACAAGGAAAAGACCTTCTAGAAGATGTTTTTGTGGAAGCCCCTATAAAAGTAGCCCAAAAATTTGTTCGTAAAGGAGGTGCGCGAGCGGATGTTATAGTGGATGTTTTTTGGATAATGTGTCTACAATATACAAACGCACCGGTCCTTTATTATTCATACAAGAACCTATGCTGAATAGAACATGGTGCACCGTGGAAAATTTATTTTTATAAAATAAAAAAGCACAGTGCGCTAAATAACACAATAGACAAGTGCTTGAATAATCGATAACACCGGAAAAATGCTAACTTTTAAAAATTGTCAGTGCTATATACACCCATAGCATTATTGCCCTTCATGTAGTAAAATGACCCGATGCATACCAAGAAAGAGCATCGCTATAGTTTTTAAATTCCAAAAAAAATGTGGTTATATTTTCCAACGATGCACTGGTGCGGTAAATGTATTAAAACGGTGTCTTTTAAAGAGCACCGTTAGGCGGCTTTTAATTTTTTTTAAAAGAGCGGTGTTATAGTCAAACAAAGAAATGGTGTGGTAGTTGTATTAGAACACCCTGGGGCGTCTTACCAAAAGCACCGCTATAGATTTTTTAATTAAAAATAAATAAATAAAAAATAAACCAGTGCTCTTGGATATCTTTTGTACCGGTGCAGTTATTTTAATGCACTAGACGAGGGTTAAATAAAATAAACTAAAAAACTCCCGACCGTAAATTTCATTTTTACCATCAACAGTGTTAGAGAGCTTTGAAGCATAGGTGCCACTCTTGCCTCATGCAAGCACCCTAATGTCGGTGCTTCTCTTGCTCACCATCCTTTTGTACTGTGCTCACTACCTAACTTTCCAATTTTTTCAAACTGTGGTAAAATTTGTTTTTCTCTATTATGTGTTAACAATGCCTCCCTGATGACCAAATTTCTAGGTAATATCTATGTTTCTCTCTAATTTAATTTTTTAGCGAATTAGAATTGCAAATTAGCTTAAAATTTCCATTATTTTCAGAAGAAGAAAAAAATCCCTATGCGGTGCACTCGATATGTTCGGCTCAAATCGATAGTTGTGCACCCTGTAAATTCACAGGGTGAACCGCAATGCGTGCATTCTTTCATGCACACCTTAGATCCATTGCTGAGGAATTGACAGCAGATAAATTTGAATCGGACCTAGAATCAGCGCAGAAGCTACTAAACAGTGATGTTTACCAGTAATGCACTCCTTTACTATTCATTTCATTTCCTCCCACCCAGTGTGTATTCCCACCCACCCGGGGAGGAGGATACACTGGCTATAAATGAAGGCCAGTCCTATAGTTAGCTTTGGTCAGCCTCCGATCAACTTATTCTCGACCGGAGAACTAAACTATATGTAGGAGACTATAGCCACACTTCCAGACCCCCAAAAAGGTGTACCCCACGGGGTTTGACGTACAGAACATAGGTTCCTACCTGCACCTCACATACAGCACCTCACAGAGCAAACTCACACATAGAGCACCTCACAGAGAAAGACATTCCCATACATAGACTGACATACACATAGCGATATAGATACACATGTTACTTATGTATATTCAACATTTGCAGCTGGATACTGTAGAACAATAGAAGAGCTAATGTACAGGCGCGCTACGCGTTAGAAGTTCCACTGTAGTCATCCCTTCGTCCTGGTCCAATCAACCAATTATTTGCGCTCCTATCTCCATCCATCCTTGCCCATTCGTCAAGAAGAGAGGTGTGCTCGTGCCCGATATGCGACCCGACCATCCCCGCCGAAGAGGCCTCCGGATAACACGACTATATGCGATGCGATGACAAATAGATCTTCTGAAACGATGCGATGACGTGTATGAATTATGAAAAAAGATATATATATATATATATATATATATATATATATATATATATATATATATATATATCTATATATATGTCTGTAGTGTATCACCCGACCTGACCTCACCCTAATTGATGCTTGAACATAACGCACCGCTATTATTGCGATGCATTTCATAAATTAAAATGCACCGAGAAAGCTATAAATTGTACGTTAGTGCATTACATCTGGTGTGTTTATATTTACCAAACACACCACCAAAATAATATTTAAAAATATGGTTATAGCTCAGTGTGTTCGATAGCCTGAACGTTCTGTACCAGTGTGAAAAGGTTATACATGTGCACCAGTGCATAAGTGTAACGCACCGCGATGAAAATTTAAATTTGTGAACTAACAGTGGTGCATCATACATATGTGTGCACCATTTCCAATGCAATTGTGTTTGACAGTGTACCGAAGCTAGTGCATGACTTTGTTTTGGGTGCACCGATGATTTTGTTTTTTTAACTAAAAGTTATGTTTCCATATTTCTAAATACATTTTTCATTTAATAAATAAAAAATTTGTATTTTATGTATGAGGATGATGTATTTTATATGCAATCATGTAGCAGAGACGTTAGCATAGGGAGCAGCAGCAGGAGCCGTAGCAAATGGCAGACCCATACAATATGGTCTGACCATGGGAACCCAGAGAGAGGGAGAGGGATTTATACGATCGCCCTATTATGTAGCAACTTGAGCGCTCTTAAGGAATGTAGGCCTCCTCAAGTACTATGAAGAGACTACATCCCTGAAGGCGCACTCGGCCTTATTGGCGCATCTTTGCCTTCACCAGTTCTAAAGAGATAATAAATATCTATTAGATAAAAGGCTTGGAGAACACCTACTTGTTATCCTACAATACACACTCCAGGTGTCTTACCTGGATCTCAGAGATCTCTGTTACAAACCGTCATGGCGCGATGGATTTTAGAAATGAAACTGTGAAAAGTTTAAACTTTGTTAATTGTTGTTGATTCAAATGGTAAAATAAGAGTGAAATGAAAAGGCAGTGGTACAGAGAAAAGATATCAGATTAGGGTTTCATGTGTCTTATCAGTCGCACACCAAACAATGTGAAAACTTGCAGATGTGCCTTTCACGCCACTGCCGTATTGTACAGTTGATGTCCTTCAAACTGGCGACATGATGTATATGGCTTAGGCTCGTGATTTTCAATGACATGATGTATATGGCTTGGGCTCATGACCTTCAATGATCATTTTGGGCAAAATAGATTTTAATAATATATCACACGCAACACCTTATTATGTAGCCTTATCACTTTTTATTACCAAACTTTTTTATATAATATATTCTTTTAGCATTGCGATAATAATCATCATACTTAATGAGAAATATTTTTTTTTAAATCAAAACCCAAAAAATTCGATTACACTTTTTCTAAATATTCAAATCAATTTAAATTCAATTTTCAACCTGCAATCCTCAAATAATATTATTGTGACATCGGCAGTGTCCTCCAAATTTGAAAAGGTTGTTGAATATTATTGTCAAGCCACGACAGCGTCCTCCCAATTTACTAAAAATATGATAAAACCACTCCACAAACCAAATAAATTTCTTTTCTTTTTCTTCCCTTAATATATCTTTAAGTGGAATGCTTTGAAGGAGTGAAAATAAATATTCCCGGCCTTTACTCTCCTGCTCGGCGGGGTTCCAGTACAGTAATAAATTTGAAGAAAAGATTGATCACGCAACTTTACAGGAGTTACTGGGGCCACCAAAAACCTGGCAAACCCGCAGCGGACCAACTCCAACAAAGATGAATCGGTTAGGCCCCAATGTACAACCTAACCTAACCCTGGGATTAGGTTAGGTACTAGAGTACTCAGGGATCTCTGAAAGGAATGAGAACTTCTACTTGGATGCGTGCTCCTTGATGCTAACTGCTAAGAGCCACTGTCCTCTGCAAATTATCAGTACAACCCCTGCGCGTGGCAGAAGACTCTCTGGTGTCTATTCACTTGAAGATATGCGATCGGAAAGGAATCCAATTTATT
This sequence comes from Pinus tabuliformis, assembly GCA_031772625.1. Classification (NCBI taxonomy): domain Eukaryota; kingdom Viridiplantae; phylum Streptophyta; class Pinopsida; order Pinales; family Pinaceae; genus Pinus; species Pinus tabuliformis. Next base: position 601,352,276 of record CM062812.1, on the reverse strand, counting down.
TTTAGACCGAGGCCAGGTCCCTGAAATAAACAAACTTGAAATTCAGAGCAAAATTTGCAAGTTCTGTAGAAATTGAATTAAAGAACTTGAAGAAATTGAATTAAAGAACTTGCAAATTAAAGAACTTGAAGAAATTGAGGGTCGAGATTGTAGGGATTTGAAATGTTTTCCGGCTTCGGATTTGGAAGTGGCTGGTTGTCCGGTAATCGAACCAGTAGGGCTTTGTGGCCTTGCAAAACTTCAAATTGCAAGGATTGAAAGGTGTGAAGAACTAATCGCAGGAGCTTCCCAGGTTTAAAGCGTTGGAATCTTTGGAGCCGCTGGAAGTATTAGATTATGCAAAGTGGAAAACCATACAGGGTTTGGTGCAGCTAACCAAGTTTAGATATCAGTCAAGCGACTGTCTAATCTTGATTGAGGCAATAGGAAGTGTTTTAAGTGTGGTGGTTGGGACAAAATAATATTTTAATTACTTAAAGTAGTGGGAGTCCCACTGCTTCAAAATGAAGGAGAAAAAGCGATTTATTGGAAATGATAAAGATATGTTTTTGGTTCTTTTCAATATTCTAAAAAGATTAAAAAGGGGCCATTATCACTAAAGAAGTGATCATAAAGGTATGTTTTTACTGTTTCCCCATATTGAAAAAAAACGAGTAGGTTCAATGTTGGTGTGTAGACTGTATGCATAAAATATTTATGCAAGGTTTTAAGTTTAAATTTTAAAGGAAGTAGTTGAGTTAGGTATTAAAATATTTATGTGAAGTTTTAACTTTAAATTTTAAAGGGAGTAGTTGAGTTATGTATTTTATAGTAATATATTAAATATGGTATTAGTTTGGAGAATATATTATTGGATCTAAATATTGTATATCAAGATTTGTTTGAGTTTTGCACATTTTTATGATAATATTTTGTAATTAGACATTATTCTTCTATTCAATAAGTAGACTAACTTCAATCTAGGCTTAATTTAGATTTGAAGAACAAGAAAGAAAAAAAAGAAAAAAAAAAAGAGGAAGAAAAAAAATGGTAAATCTCAATGAATGGAAAGTATGGTATGTAATATGTTGCCCCATAAACATGTTAAAATTGTGAAAGTGTATGTGCATCATTGGTATGTGCAATGGTTGTTGAGGGTACGAATAGTTTATTAATTTGTCTATTCGAGTATGGGCATCATTGGTATGTGTAATGGTTGTCGAGAGTACGGTTAGTTTATTTATTTATCTTACCACTCCATGGGAACATCATGTGGAATTTACATGCAATATTTGGAAGCTTGGGTGACCTCATTTCACCCCTTTCTTAGTTTACCCACAATTGAATAATAGTCGTTAAAGCACAATAATGGATGGAAAACAGGCAACAATCTTTAGCAAAATTTATACAAGTTCCATGAACTCTATAGATAATTTCAAAGGGCGTATGATAACTCATTTTAAAGGATTTTCAATGACCTCAAATGGGTTTTTTAATGGAATTTGATTTCATTTCCTCATTTACACAATATCATCCATTGAAGTCATACAAGTTTATAAAGCAGCACAACCACATGTACCTTGAGTTTTCGAAAGGATTTTCTCACTCGATGGACTACAACAAAACAATTATCTTATATCAATGGAAATATATCGTCAATAAATCAAAGGGTCTTCAAAAGAATCTGATTTCATTAGCTAAAACAAAAGTTACAAACAAAATTATAACTAGTGTTCCAATGCTAGAAAAATAGGAACTCATATATGGGTCATCCATAAACCCATGGTTATAGGTAAACCATACAAAACCCTTTTCCAAGCTTACCATTTCCAACTTAGTTATGGGTCATCCACAAACTCATGATTATGGTTTAATTGTGCAAAACCCTTCTCAGCGTTTATTTGTAGCACATTGTAATCATGATGGTACATTGAACATAATGGGTTCCCTCTTTTTTTAGCATGGCTGAAATGATAGGAATCCTCATTTTCTAAGGGGGAAGATTGATTTGGATATTAAGAGTTCTTGCAATATTAGCTTAGATGTGTGATTCATAAAGTCTTTTTTCAGGTAAAAGGGAACTTGATAGATATGTAATTGACAGACTCAAACCTAGTCAAAGTTGATTTCTTGAATATGACACCTTATAAGAAGGCAATACGAAGAGAATGAAGGTCGATAAGAAGAGGTCCCAAAATTGGCCTCATTGCATATAATTGTTCTTATTAATATCTCTCTCTCTCTCTCCCCCACCCGTGCATTTTCATCAATGTTCTTATGATTAGTTTCGTGGTTGATTTATATTGTTTCTCTCCTCCTCTCTTGGCATTCAAGCCTTTTGGATCTTATCGCTCAAGATCTAGACCATCTGTGTTTGTATCTTCTTTCTACACTGCAAATCTTTCTATGAGAAAAACTTGGAATATGCCCTTAACATATGACCTTATATATTCACTCATTCATGAGAAAAATAATAGCATTCACATGGGAGCTCTTAAAAATGCCAAGGTTCATGTGCTTACAATGTGGGATGGGAACAAGAAAAATTCCAGTGATTTTGATCACATAGATGGAGAAAACATTGAATTCACTAAGTAGATTTCAAGCCCCAAGGAAAGAAATTCTAAAAAGAAGAGAACATAGTACATATATTGTAACAGATTATTTCATCTAGATATTTCTTGTATGGCGAAGACCATTGATCTAATGGAAAAAGTACTTCAACAACACAACCTTATAGATTGCCTACCACACAATCTTAAGAAGAAGTTGAAGACAAGCCACCAGAGGATCAAGTTAAGGGCCATGTTTTTACTATTATGGATTCATTATCTGATAGATGGATCGTAAACTCAAGTGCCTTTAATCATATGACTACATCAAAGCATTATTTTTCTTCCTTAGTACCTTGCAGTAGATCTCCTATATTGATGGGAGACAAAACTCTATGAGAGTGTGCAGAGAAGGGAGAGTGGACCTTAATTACAGAATATTTTATAAAGTATCACATGTTTCTAAGCTCTCCATGAATATCCTCTTTATCTAATAGATTATAGACTTAGGTATAGTCAAGTGAGTTGAGTTCACTATGGATTCAATGATAATTTTTCAAAATGATAAATGTTTCTAGAGTTGTAGTTGGTGAGGTGGATTATTATTCTAGGTTGTATTCCTTCTCTCATTTCACTCCCAAGCTTGATAATATTTCTCTTATAACACATACACAACATGAAAGTAGAGAAAGGTTGGATGTTAAGTTCAAGGAAGACCCCTTGTATCCATGCTAGGAGGAATCTCTTACAACCATTTTGTCTCTTCTCGAAGCAAACATTTGAGATGTTTTTACACAATATTTAGATCAAATTTCGAGATCTAATTTAAAAGTATGTGAGTGTCCTATTGCATATCTAGAACACAAGTCATGGAGGGCATATCATACTTTATAGGCAACTAGTAAATTAGCGGATTATATTGCCAAGATACATAGAACTAGATCCTGTTTTCTTGGTCTTCCATAAACGCTCTCTACTATTTTGATAAACTATATGACTTGAGTAGTAGCCAAGGGAACTTCACATGATTGGATAGGAGAGATCCATGATGGTGTTGTTGATTAGCAATACCATCCTTCTTCATCACAATTGCATAGTAGATATAATATGCATTATATTTTCAGGAGGGTTTGGGGGGGTTCTTTCCATTGGATTTTATTCTTTACCTCACCTTTGTCATATTTTGTTTTTCGTAAGTTGTTATGTACATTAGTATCTATCATAGCTGAAAATGGTTGGCAATCATATAATTGTTTGTACATGAATACCTAATTGTTGGTTGTGAATCCTGATTATCTTTCTGATTGAGAGGTCTTGTTTTTAGTTGCATTTGGACCCTAATTCTTGATATGGGGTTTAGGGGGGCTTCCCCCCCCCCAAACAAACTATTTTCACTACAGGTCTAAGGGAGCCAGTGAAAATTCTTTGGAGCCCCCTGGCAAGGGTTTAGTTGTAGCACCCCAAACATAATTTTTTGGAAAACTTGCCTTGTAAAATATTATAATTTCATAGTCAATTGGATTGTTCATCATTGAGTCACAGATATGAAAGTAGATGTTATGTTATGGTTTTTTTCATTGAAGGAAACCCTCTTTTTATGAGGGAATTGTATTGTGACTATGTATTATTGAGAGAGCATTATAATTGAGAGAGAGAAGAGGAGGTTGCAATGGATGTGTTGCAAGTTGCATCCCTTCATTTTGTTGGATGGAATAAAAGGAAGAACTTGTTATTTCTCCATGGATGTAGCCCAAATCATGTGAACCACGTATATTAGTGTCATTTGTATTGTTTCATTCTATGTTTTATTTCCGCATTCATTTTGATTTGTTGCTTTGTAATTTTGTTAGTAACACTAACATGGTGAAAATTGCCAAAATTCGTTTTTTGTGCACATCCTAGTTATGGTTTGGAGGCTTTGGTTACATGCACATTTCTTACCGCTTTCGGAGGAATGCTTATTTTAGTAATTTTTATTTCTAGTAGAAGATTCCATATAAGATGGCACACCATAGTGACTAGGAATTGAAAAGGATGTGACATGGCAACTTAGTGCACTAGCATGGCCTTATCTATTATTCTTATCCATTGTCTTATCCATTATCCTTATCCTTATCCTCCTCCTAGACAAGTGAGCAATTATCCTTAAGTAGGCTTCTTATTCTTGGAGTTTACTATAACCAATCATCCTTATATTCTTCAATAGACCTTATCGATTAGACTTTAGTCCATTTTTGGAGGCTAGTTGTATTTATAGAGTTTAGATTTGCATGCATAATTTTCCATCACATGCATGATATGTAATACCATGGAAAATACAGTGGGTTGCCAAAACTGAGCTCATAAACTACCATTTGTAAATTCCTACTTTCTAAGAATAAGTATGCTTTTGAGGAGTTAAACCTTATTTTCTAAGAGTGAAATTACACTCCTCATGGCTTGTTATTATCACTTAAGTTCTCACTGTATTTTTGGATACCTAACTTATTTATGGCATTATCTCCATTTTTTACTAGCTAACTGCATTCTTGGGTCTTGGGCTAGTTAATTGAAACTAAGGATGAGTTTATTTCATCTTCACATCTCTAAAATAAACAAACTCTATTTCATAGTTTTATTTTCAATAGAAATAAATTATCTAAATGCATCTAATATCAATAAAAATTGAAACAACATAAATAATTTTTTTGAAATAAATTGTAATATTTTTCCTTTGTAGATTTTCGTATACTTTAGTCTTAAAACAACCTCTACATTTAAAATAAAGTGATAAATATTTAGTAACTAAACAATGATAAGAAGCAATATGTAGTCAAGTTGTGAGAATATTGAAAATTTTCTAGTTTTGGAAGCAAGTGAAAATGCAAAAGGTATCGAGGATTTTTTTTTAAAAAGGGATTTCAAGTTCACTATTATAGCACATCTATCTCCACTTATGTAAAGGAAAATATGGATATTAATAAAGATAAAGACTAAATTTTATAATTTACTTATAAGTTTGGGAAATGCTACAGTCCAGTATGATTGGTAAGAGTGTCAGTTTGTCATCAATGTTGAAATTTTGCTTAGGTTGGTTAAAATTAAAAATTAAAAAAATTAAATAACTATATAAAACATTTAAATCATGTGGGCTCATAAAAAATAATTGCACTTGGAGAAATTGGATCTCTCTCGACTCATATTAGATCTGTATTTAAAATGGATCTATGTTGGTAAATAAATAAGTACTCATATAATGCACATCTAATAAGATATAAAAATATATATTTCCAAAGTCACCAAACTTGAAATGGGAAAAACTCTAAACCAAAACGAAATAAACCAGCGTAGATTCATCTTAACTAAGGATCTAATATGAGCCTAGAGGGATCCATATTTAAAATAGATCTATTTTTGTAAATAAATAAGTACTCATATAATGCACATCTAATAAGATATAAAAATATATATTTCCAAAGTCACCAAACTTGAAATGGGAAAAACTCTAAACCAAAACAAAATAAACCGACATAGATTCATCTTAACTAAGGATCTAATATGAGACTAGAGGGATCAAATTTCTTCACGTGCAAATTTTTCTAGAGTGCAAAATACAATGTGTTATTTTTCATTATTTAAATTGTATTTTTTAACGCTATATAGAATATATAGGACTAAATAAAAAAAATTAACCATAAAAACTTTTTTTTTCTATATATAAATATATATGAAGTTGATATCGACATCAATTAGTTAACATAGATCTTCAAATAGTTTATTTAATTCTCTTGTTGAAATAATTTTAGAAAGTATAAGATTTAAACATTTGATTCACACACTTTTTTTACTTCTAATTACTTTAGAATATTCTCATTTTTTTTTAATTATAATGGACATTATTTTTTTATTTTGAGCATAATTCTTTTTTTTTTTTTTTTTTTTTTTTTTTTTTTAAGGGCACGCAGAAAAACGAAGGAACTTACACATCTTCTTATACTGGGTTGTAGAATAAACCTTTCAACTCAATAATAAAAGTCCTTTCGTTTATATTCCCTCATTCCAACTTACTTACTCAACACTACACCAGATTCCCTCATTCCAACTTACTTACTCAACACTACACCATAGATACAATAAGTCTATCATAAGTTGACCCAATCTAATCGCTATTATTTATAAGCACAACCAAAAAATACTAGAGTTGAAAGGCCAAAGGGGAATTGCAATTGTATAAATTTTGAAGTGTTATGCTACTCTAATTCCTTATATAATAACATAGGCATAGGCTCGATCTACGACGACATACCAAAGGCTTTCCACTTCTACGAACTACAAGACAAGCAAGCTTATAAGCCAAACAAAGAAAATATATTGACCTTGGCTACTAGGGAAGAAGAATGGGAACAAATGCTTTCATTTTAAGTGTTTGCAAGGTGTATTTTTAATATTTGTCTATATTAATTGTTGAAGGTTTTTTTATTTCAACTTAAAGTGGATGAGGATTTGTTGAGTTTTTTTATTTTTTTAATTGATAGCCTAATTGATTTTCAAGGGAATATGCTTAGAAAATGTTTAGTCTTAATGCTTATCAAGGGTTATAGTGTGTTACAGAGTTTGTTAGGTTCCACTGACTTTTAATAAATTTAAAAAATTATATTTGTGACAAGTGGCTCCCCTCCCACCAATTTCCCAGAGATTTTAGATTATCCCAATTCTAATAAGCTCATCCATGATAAGTTCTTCATTGTTATTTATAACATTCATTTATATATAAGCAAATTTTATTGACCAAATGGTCCATTACTTTTAATAGATTAAAATAAAAAAATAGATTCGTGCCAATTGGCTCCCCGCCCACCAATTTCTCAGGGATTTGAGATTATTCCAATTCTAATCAGTTCCTTCATGATAAGTTCATCATTATTATTTATAACATTCATTTAAATATAAGCAAATTTTATTTAGCAAAATAGTCCATTTTACAATAAGAAGTGTGATTCATTTTTTCTCTCAAGCTAAAGTTGACCCATAACCTTTTTATACATGGTTAATTAAGTAAATGTGTGCATTGGTAAGATATTCTTCGTGTTGCAATAGTTTTTTTTGTTATATTTATGAAACCTTCAGCTATTAATATTTTTAATGTGATTATACTAATATACTGCTCAATGTGAATACAAACTATATAGTAGACGTGATAACATCTTTCCAACATTTTCTTTAAAACACTTATCAATACATTGCCAAATATCCTTACCCCTTTTCTATATCACTATTCCACAAATTATAAATTATGTGACCCAAGATTTGATATATATCATTTAAATAAAAAATAATTGAAAATAAAACATTTTTATTTCAAAAAAACAAACAAACCTTCTAAATGGTCAATTAATTTTCCATTTCCTAATGGTAATTTTGATTAATACCTCACTTCTTTTAACATACTAAAAACTTCACCATGGAACTAGTAAAAATATCCACAATCACAATACAAAGATGATGAAAAAGCCCACAACCAATCAATATTTTAGATAAAACAAGAAACAAAACCACTTAGTTAAAAGTAAACGACCAAAAGTAAATAAAGATAAAGGCCAATTAATTATTCTTAGTTAAAAAAGGGTTGTTTTGTAGGGTTCTCAACTTAAGATTTGAAAAAATTATTATGATGGAGGATCATCCTTTTGAGTTTCCTCCGACAACAGCAAAACCCTAAAATGGTTCGCAGAGGAGGGAATGTTATTACTCTACTGAACATTTTTGTCACCAGTCATATTCCTCTTATTTCCACCTTTTTTTGGGTCTGTCATTGCTCCATTTGGGAGTCTATTGGAGGCTCTTTTCTATTTGATTAGGCGTTCTTGCACTCTCGAGCGAAATGCCCATTTTTATGGAATGCTAGGGCACTTGAAGTGAAGTTGTTCACAATATAAATTTTGACAGTGCTTCTAACCTCCCATTGTAAGAAAAAAAATTGCAGGTAACCCTTTTCTCCAAATCCACCTCAACACAAATTTTTTTCACATGCAAACTAACCTCCCTTGGGCTTGGTTCTATTTATGTATTTACCTACTCCATTACCAATGGATCTGAAGTAGTTATCGCTCCAACAGGAAAGAGGTATTCGAGGGAGATTTACCCACACCGTAACAACATTTGGGATGTCTTCCACCAGATCAAGTTCTAATGACAAATTATTCAAATACATCCCCTTATTCCCAAAAAAAATATGGGCCATTTTTTAAAATAACCTCTTTTTCTTCCTTGAGCTCAAAAAGGAAGGCAAGAAACCACTTCCTACTTTATAGATTCCTAGGTTTCCTTTCATCTTAGATTTCCAATTTTTCTCAGCCCAGGACTCCATGGATTTTGGTGATGGCCACATACCTATAAATTTTCCAACTAAGACTCTACCTGATAAAGCCAACATGGAGAGGCAGAAGGAAGTGGGCATCACCACTCATAGAATTCCCTCCACCCTTTTCACAAATTTAGAGGGGTTTCCGTTAGTGTTTCTTCTTGGGAAGAGATGCAATTAGGGCCTGAAAGGTCATCGCATCATCCGGAAGAGGGGGAGAAGCACCCTCCAAGAAGACAATGGCAAGAACTCGGAAGGCAGGCAGCTAGGGTTTCTAGGGTTGCAAATGAGAGCACAAGCTAACTTTTATTATTTCTAACTATATATATAACAAATTCCCATGAACTGTTTAATGAAGTGTGATTTTGGAAAAGTTCTAAAACACCATACACCCCACCCCATAACTTGTTAACCTATTAAATAGAATGGAGATTGGGAATGTCATTTTAATTTATTATAATCATCATTTGTCAATTGGGGTTATCTCGAGCGGTTAGGAGGAAGGAAAGAATTCTCCCCACCCTGGTTCAATTCCTACAAGTGACATGATGGATGTTGATAGTGTTGACTGTATATATATATTCCTCATGTGAAATATACAACATTATACATGAGAAAAAATAATATATATATATATATATATATATATATATATATATTATAATCATCATCATTAATAATAATAATTTTAAAATTTTTTAATATATATATATATATATATATTATAATCATCATCATTAATAATAATAATTTTTAAATTTTTTGTAAATGATCATATCAATAAGTTTATAAGTTCAATATAAACTAGAAAAAAAAAAGTATTATAATCATCATAATTATTAATAACATCTTTTAAATTTTTGTAAATGGTAATTTCAATAAGTTTATAAGTTCGATGTAAACTAGTACATATCACCAAGGTATTTGAACCAAGCACTTGTTCGCATAGAAGTGTTGTGCATGTGGTGTGTGTGTGTGTGTGTGTGTGTGTGTGTGTGTGTGTGTGTGTGTGTGTGTGTGTGTGTGTGTGTGTGTGTGTGTGTGTGTGTGTGTGTATACCACATCCATGTGGATGTGTAGGGTGAGAATTCTGAGCAGGCTCATCCATTTGAGTTTCCTTCGACAACTGAAATACCCTAAAAGGGTTCGCAAAGGAGGGAATGTTATTAATCTACTGAACATTTTTGTTGGCAGACATATTCCTCTTATTTCCACCTTTTCTTTGGGTCTCCCATTTCTCCTCTTGGGATTATGTTGGAGGATCTCTTCTATTTGATTAGGTGTTCTTACAGTCTCGGGAGAAATGCCCATTTTTATGGCATGCTAGGGCACTTGAAGGGAATTTGTTCATAATCCAAAATTTGACAGTGCATCTAACCTCCCATTGCAATAAAAAAAATTGCAGGTAACCCCTTTTTCCAAATCCACCTCAACACAATTTTTTGCACATGCAAACTAACCTCCCTTGGCTTTAGCTCTATTTATGTATTTACCTACTCTGTTACCAATGGCTCTGAAGTAGTTATCGCTCCAATACGAAAGAGGGAGTCGAGGGAGCTTTACCCACACCAAAATAGAATTTGTGATGTCTTCCACTAGATCAAATTCTAATGACCAATTATTCAAATACAGCCCCCTATTCCCAAAGAAATATGGGTCGTTTCTTAAAATAACCTCTTTGTCTTCCTTGAGCTCAAAAAGGAAGGCAAAGAAACCATTTCCAACTGTCTAGATTCCTAGGTTTCCTTTAATCTTAGATTTCCATTTTTTCTCAACCCAAGACTCCATGGATTTTGGCGATGGCCACATCCTTGTAAATTTTCCAACTAAGGCTTTGTCTAATAAAGCCAGCATGGAGCGGAAAAAGGCAGAGGGCATCACCACTCACGGAATTTCATCCACCCTTTTCACAAATTTAGAAGGGTTTCCCTTAGTGTTGCTTCTTGAGAAGAGATGCAATTAGGGCCTGAAAGGTCGCCGCACATCGTCTGACAGAGGGAGAGGAGCCCCCTCCCGGTAGGTAATGGCAAGAACGCGGAAGGCAGGAAGCTAGGGTTTCTAGGGTTGTAGATGAGAGCGCAAGCTAACTTTTATTATTTCTAACTATATATACAACAAATTCCCGGCGTGAAATTTTTAATGAAGCATTATTTTGGAAAATTTATAAAACACCCCACCCCATAACTCATTAACCTATAAAAATATAATAGAGATTGGAAATTTCATTTTAATCTATTATAATCATCATTTGTCAATTGGGTTTATCTCGGGTGGTTAGGAGGAAGGAAAGAATTCTCCCCACCCTGGTTCAATTCCTACAAGTGACATGATGGATGTTGACAGTGTTGATAGTATATGTATATTCCTCATGTGAAATATACAACATTGTACATGAGAAAAAATAAATAAATAAATATGTATATATATATATATATATAATCATCTTCATTACTAATAATATATTTTTAAATTTTTGTAAATGATAATATCAATAAGTTTATAAGTTCAATATAAAGTATAAAAAAAAGTATTAGAATCATCATTATTATTAATAACAATTTTTTAATTTTTGTAAATGGTAATTTCAATAAGTTTATAAGTTCAATGTAAATCAGTGCATATCACCAAGGTATTTGAACCAAGCACCTATTCGCATATAAGCGTTGTTTATGTTTATATATATATATATCACATCCATGTGGATGTGTAGGGTGATAATTGTGAGTAGGCTCATCCATTTGAGTTTCCTCCGACAACTACAAAACCCTAAAAGGGTTCGCAAAGGAGGGAATGTTATTACTCTACTGAACATTTTTGTTGGCAGTGATATTCCTCTTATTTCCACCTTTTTTTGGGTCTTCCATTGCTCCTATTGGGAATTTGTGGGAGGGTCTCTTCTATTTGATTAGGCATTCTTGCAATCTCGGGTGAAATGCCCATTTTCATGGCATGCTAGGGCACTTGAAGGGAAGATGTTCATAATCCAAAGTTTGACAGTGCTTCTAACCTTCCATTGTAAGAAAAATATTGGCAAATAACCTCTTTCTCCAAATCCACCTCAACACAAATTTTTGCACATGCAAACTAACCTCCCTTGGGCTTGGCTCTATTTATGTATTTACCTACTCCATTACCAATGGCTCTGAAGTATTTATCGCTCCAATGGGAAAGAGGTAGTTGAGGGAGCTTTACCCACACTAGAACAGCATTTGGGATGTCTTTCGCCAGATCAAATTCTAATGACCAATTATTCAAATACATCCCCCTATTCCCAAAGAAATATGGGCCATTTTTGAAAATAACCTCTTTGTCTTCCTTGAGCTCAAAAAGGAAGTCAAAGAAACCATTTCCAACTATGTAGATTCCTAAGTTTCCTTTCATCTTAGATTTCCAATTTTTCTCAAACTAGGACTCCATGGATTTTGGTGATGGCCACATCCCTATAAATTTTCCAACTAAGGCTCTACCTGAGAAAGCCAACATGGAGCGGTAGAAGGCAAAGGGCATCACCACTCACGGAATTCCCTCCACCCTTTTCACAAATTTAGAAGGGTTTCCCTTAGTGTTGCTTCTTAGGAAGAGATGCAATTAGGGCCTGAAAGGTCTTCGCTTCATCCGACAGAGGGGGAGGAGCCCCCTCCAGGCAAGCAATGAAAAGAACGCAGAAGGCAGGTAGCTAGGGTTTCTAGGGTTGAAGATGAGAGCGCGAGCAAACTTTTATTATTTCTAACTATATCTATAACAAATTCTTGTGAACTTTTTAATGAAGCGTGATTTTGGAAAAGTTCTAAAACACCAAACACCCGACCCCATAACTTGTTAACCTATAAAAATAGAATAGATATTGGAAATGTCATTTTAATGTATTATAATCATCATTTGTCAATTGGGGTTATCTCGGGTGGTTAGGAGGAAGGAAAGAATTATCCCACCTTGATTCAATTCATACTAGTGACATGATGGATGTTGACAGTATATGTACATTCCTCATGTGAAATATACAACATTGTACATGAGAAAAAAGAAATATATATATATATATATATATATATATATAATCATCATCATTACTAATAATATGTTTTCTTTTTGTAAATGATAATATCAATAATTTTATAAGTTTAATATAAAATAGAAAGAAAAAAAAGTATTATAATCATCATCATTATCAATAACATTTTTTTAATTTTTGTAAATGGTAATTTCAATAAGTTTATAAGTTCAATGTAAACTAGTACATATCACCAAGGTATTTGAACCAAGCACTTGTTCACATAGGTGTTATATATATATATATATATATATATATAACATTTTTTTATTATTTTAAATGATACTTTTATAAGTTTATTAAGTAAAAAAATAATAATAATAATAATAATATAATCATTATTAATAACATTTTTTTTAATTTATGTAAATGATTATTTCAATAAGTTTATAAGTTCAATGTAAACTAGTACATCTCACACAGGTATTTGAACCAAACAATTGTTCACATAGAAGCATTATACATGTGAAAAAGGGAAAAAAAAAAAAGGTATTATAATCATAATTATTAATAACGTTTTTTTAATTTTTGTAAATTATAATCTCAATAAGTTTATAAGTTTAATATAAACAAGAAAAAAAAGTATTATAATCATCATCGTTATGAATAACATTTTTTTAATTTTTGTAAATGATAATTTCAGTAAGTTTATAACTTCAATGGAAATTAGTACATCTCACCCGGGTATTTGAACCAAGTATTTGTTCACATAGAACTACGAAAATGGCCAGGAGCATTAATAATTGCACCAAGAGGCGCTCTACAGCTGAGTATAAGGAAGATGTGTAGGTGTAATGTAAGTAAGTAAGTGTGTCAACATCTCCCCTCCTATACTAAGTGTGTCAACATCTCCCCTCCCAGTATAGGAGAGATGTGTAGGTGTAATGTAAGTAAGTATTTCAAAATATAATGTAAAATGTAGCGTAATGTAAAATATGAAATGTAATGCAAAATGTAAAATGTAAAATGTAATGTAATGTAATATAAAATGTAAAATGTAAGGCACAGAGCTACCAATTTTATCAGAAGAAATTGGTTTGTCTATAATGTAAGTTAACATACTATTGTTTATTTAACATGTTATTTCTTTGTATATTATTCTTGGTATAATAATCAATAATATTGATTTTATTATTATTCCAATATATTATAATAATCATCATCTCAATTATAAGTAATATTATATTAGAACTTACATATATTATTGATACACAAAGTGACAATTCTTGATCATATGGATGGAGGGAGAGAGAAAGTGAGATGGAGAGGGAGAGAGAGTGATATGGAGAGGGGGGAGAGGGAGAGAGAGAAGGAGAGAGGGAGGGAGATAGTTACAAATCTAAAGAGCATAGAGAGAGGGGGGGGAAGCAAGGGAGATAGAGACAAAGCTAGAGGGAAGCGAGAAAGAGGGGGGGAGAGATGCGAAGGAAGAGAGAGAGGAGAGGAGAAAGAAGGAGTTAGGGAAGGAGAGAGATATGGATTTGGAGAGGGGGAGAACAAATACATAGAGAGATAGAGGTGGAGAGATAGAAGGAGTGATAAGGGATAGATTGAGAGGGAGTGAGGGAGAGAGGAGATAAGGAGGGAAGAGAGAGAGAAGGACAAGAGAGGGAGAGGAAGAGAAGGGGACACAAAGATGTAAGGGGGAGAAAGGATAAGAGAGACAAGGAGAGAGGGAGGGATATAGTGATAGAGTTGGAGGGTGAAGAGAGAGAGAGAGATGGGGGGGAGACAAAGAGAGAAAGGGGGAGAGAGAGAAGGAGAGAGCGAGGGAGAGAGATATGGAATTGGATTGGGAGAGAGAGGGAAGGAAGAATAAATACGTAGAAATAGAAAGGTGGAGAGAGAGAGAGGGAGTGACAAGGGAAATATGGAGAGAGAGTGAGGAAGAGAGGAAAGCGAGATGGAAGAGATAGAGAAGGAGAGAGAGAGGGAGATAATGTGAAGAGAGAGAGGGGCGGAGGGAGAGAGAGATAGATATGGAGAGAGAGTTTGTATTTTTTGGGGGTGAGATAGAGATACAAAGAAGGAAAGGTAGAGGGAGATAGAGATACAGATAGAGAGGGGAGAAAGTGAATAAGAGGGAGATAAAGAGAAGGAGGGAGTGACAGATAGATATGGAGACAGAGTGTGTGTTTTTTGTGGGGGTGAGAAAAAGAGACAAAGAAGGAGAGTTGAAGGGAGATATAGATATAGATGGTAGGGGGACAGAGAGGGAAGAGAGACACTGAGAGAGTGAGGGAGAGGCGAACATAGTGAGAGAGAATGGGGAGAGAGAGAGAGAGATGGGGAGAGAGGGATATGGAGAGAGAGAAGGAGAGAGGGAAGGATATAGACACATAGATGGAGTGGGGAGAGAGAGGGAAGAATAAAGAAACCCATGGGGACAAATAAAGATATTATGTAGTATTTTATAGTATTGAACATTATTAATCATAGAGGAAGAGCAAGTAAGGATTTTACAAAAGGTAAAAGAAGTTGGATTTAGAAAGCCATGAATATTTTGGTTTTTCACTGAAATAGATGCATTGATTTTAGTGTAGATGTTGATTCCTAATCCTATTTGATTGATTGCACTGGATGCATTGATTTCAATGTAGTTTTTGATTTCTAATCCTATTTGATTGCTTTCACTAAATGCATTGATTTCAATGTAGATGTTTATTTCTAACCCTAATTGATTGCTTGCACTATATGCATTGATTTCAGTGTACATGTTGATTTCTAATCCTATTTTATTGTTTGCATTAGATCTTGAAAGAAATTATTTATAAGTTGAATTTGTTTGATGTGAGATGCACTTTTCTACTGCAATAAATTATGGCCAAAAACATTATGATTGGTGTGTACCTTTAATATCAAAATGTTAAAGATATTATTTTCATGAAATATATTGGTTTGTACTTTAAAATTTATAAGTTCATGAATTTATTTATTTTGAAGTACTTTAACCTCAAATCTAATAGTGTAAATAAAAAATTATTATATTTGATTGGGAAATCAGGTCTTTGGCCCACCATTTATCACTCAGAGTAGGGATCAAAATGTGACATAACCCTAACATGAACCTACTATAATTTGGCAAGGCCCAAGATACTAGAGATGTCTTCACTTTGCATCTACTTAAGAATCCTCTAAGTAGTATGTTTTGAGAATTAAATCTCTCTAATACCCGACCTTCATATTAGTTTTATTAGTATGTAGAAGTGTGATTATGCTTAATGTACCATATATGGATACGAATTGGCACATTACCACTATCAAAATATTTTTGATCTAAAATATTGCAAGATGAAAGCCTAAAATAGCATAAATAAAATAATGATGGATTCAAGTAGTGCACATAAATCGCAAAAGTAAAAGGGCGGAACTTACAAACACAATGGTGGATTACACCTACTATTCTAGATGGTTGAAGACTTCCCCAAGCTTATCTCTAGGAAGAGAAAAAATTGGTTTTAATTGATAGATTGAATTGATTTCAGAAGCGAGGTAAACCCCCATTTATATAAGAAGACACTAAAGGAAGTCATACCTTATGGTTAAGATACATGTAATGGGTAATGAGATTCTTATTAACATTAATCAATTTAATTTTATATTTTAGACTTTATTTAATATAAAAATGCCTTGTACAATATGGTAATGAGTCTATGTTAAGGGATTGGTATGCCAAAGCTGACCTTTCATTACAAAGTACTGAGTTTACACATAAATTAGTTAAATTTTGCAAACAATAAAAGTGTGTTTGTCTAGTCACACAATATGCCCTCCTCTTGGAGAATGTTGGATATCATTTACAACAAAACATGGTTTGAATAGGTTGAAAGATAATCCTATAAATCAATTTTGAAATTATGGGACCTTGAATAATATATTCATAAATAGTCTTGATGAAACAAAGGTTACACTTAATGTATAATCAAAGGGTGATATAGGTCCAACGGTGTCTAATATATTTTGTCAAACAGTAATTTTCAACATACATATGCAAATCTACTTGAAATGAGAATAAATGAAAATTTTGAATCTTGATCACTTTATAATCGATCTCAATGATTTCATCGTTCTCCTTATTCTAGCATGCATTAGTCCTCCATCTCTATCCAATAAATTTTTCTTCTTCTTCCTTTTGCATCTTTTTCCAACATTATCTTTCTTCGCATTTTATCTCCATTCTCTTAGTACCTTTTTATGCTTTTTATTATGAGTTATGCTTATCTTTTCATTGAATTCTTGACATTTTGGTATATTATTCTCTTGATTAACTTCTTAGAATCATATTCTAGATCACCTTCACATGTTGTCGATAAGCTCCTTGACTCCATTCGCCAAACATTAAGTTGCAATGTTCAAGCTTTCATTTCTATTGTTGTGCTCCCTGAGTTGTCCTAGCCTCCCTTGTTGTTGTCACTACACCCTTCATCGTCTTAACGGGCTTCCTTTGGAACCATCACAATTGTTCATTTCCACTTCCGATTTTGACCAAAAAAAAAAAGACAAAATAAAATAAAAAGAACATTTTTACGAAATTTAAAAAAAAAAAATAAATAAATAAATCCATTAAGTGCTTATTACAAAGTTGGAATGCAAGACTGCTTCGATGGAAGTTGTAATTCTCTAGACAACCCATGTGGCTAAGCAATTCAAAATTGCTAGGACAAATCCATGTTTTTTCAACATTAATAGTATGATAAAGGTAAGCTTCCCATGCTCTAGCTCCACACCTATTAGAATGTTGGATAATGAGAGTTGAATTTCTAGTTTAGTGTGAGAGGAATTGAAAAAGGACTTACTAGTGTTATGGTGGGAGATGAATATGGAGCACTAACGATCTCATTCCGTGATAAAGGTAAGTGTCCCATCTTGTAGCTCCATGCTAATTGGAATGTCAAATAGTGAGAGTTGAATTGCTAGATTTAGTGTGGTGGGAAGAGAAAAAGGACTCACTAGTGTTATGGTGGGAGATGAAAGTGCAACATGGACATATTGAAAGATTCCTTTATGTGAAACATCTCAAATGTAGAGAATATTTAGAAAGAAAGAGGCATGTCTTATGGGAAACACAATAATAATATCAACATACACATTGCAAACCCAAGAAGAGACAATAAACTAAAGCTACATTTATGATGGAAACCCTACACAACCAAAATCGCCAAAGTTAGTTACAAGTTGAGTGTGGAACTCTTTAACAAACGGTCAAGGGTATGGTAGAAATCAACTCCATAGCCCACTCAATGGCCAAGTTATCTATTGGTTCTTCTAAGATTAAGGAAGAAGAGACAATCAAGTCACAACAACTAAGTAACTGTGTAAATGTTGAATGTAAATTAAATTTCCATAATTAATAAAGGGAATCCAGAAAAAAAAAAAACTAACAATCCATGTAGATTCATCAAATAAAAAAAATACCAATCCATATAGATTCATCAAATAAAATGTAGTGTTTTTTTCTAATTTACTTATGGTTGAGAAAAATTATTTAAAAATATGGCAAGTTATGGCAATAATGGCCAAGGTGTTCTTGCTCTCCATTTCCCATGCTTCAGTTTATAGAATGTGACACTTCAAATTGCAAAGACCCGGTCATCTCTACACGCTAAGTTTTCATGGCAAGAAAAAAAGAGAATACGCCATGGGCTCAACAAGAGGTTCTAAGAACAAGTTCAATGATTATTTAATAGCAGGGGGGCAGTCCCTCGAGTGTTTGGGGAATACTTGTGTCAACAGTCGTATCAGGGCTGATTTTAGCTCTTGATTCTCTGCCATTCGTCCTTCCCTTCTCCAAGCGCAAAAGCAAAAAGAAACATGGATGGTTGCTTCGACATTATGCATTACGGCCACTGCAACGCCCTCAAGAAGGCTTGTGCCCTCGGTGATGAATTGGTGGTCATCATCATCAGTGACGACGAGATAATAGACAACAAAGGTCACCCTATCATGTCCCTGGACGAAAGGTAGGCTTCTATTTGCTTTCATTCAAGTTAGAATTTTGGGTTAATTCATTGCAATGGACTGCAAATCTTTGATAAAGTTGCCAGACTTTGGTTTTGATGATCATTGCAAGTTCTTGATTGCAAAGGCACTATAGTTAGAGTTTCCACAACTTTCTTGTGTTTTTGAGCATTAATTCATCACATTTATGTGTCAATTCACTTGTAACGAACAACATGTTTTTAAATATTATAAGCCTAGCTTTTGTCAAACATGTCTTGAAACCCACTGGAAGTTCTAGATTACATATGCATTAAGGTTAGGATTTCCATAGCTCTGTAACCTTAAGTTTTGAAGGGAATTTGAAGTTTTTGGATGGATGCAATTAGGATTACTATATCTATGTTGTCTTAGTCAATTTTTATATTATTTTTTAAGTTTTAGTATATCTATTTAAACTTTTATTTTTATTAAAGGACATCTAGAAATATACTCCAGAAATTTGCACCACAAAATGGAATCAATGAGCATCATGTGTTAGGTTTAAATGGTACCTTTTCTGTCAAAATCACCCCAAAGTTGTACTGGCTTAATGAATTTGAAACTCTCGTAGTAAGATGTGCAAGGTGGAAGAGGTCTTTGTTTGCATACATATGTGTACTTATACAGTGTCGGGTAGGAGAATTCTCTTTGTACATACATGTGTATTTGTAATGGTAATAAAATAAAATGGCTATGTAAAAAAAAGGGCTAAGCTATAAAAAAAAAATTAAACTAGAATATATCCCATCAAGGTGCTTAATAAATTTGGGGTTAAAATGGATCCTTCTGCTTGATAGGTTGATGGACTAATTCTGCTTTAAGAAAATACTTAGTTTCAACATTCTACTTGTGTAACTTCTTATAACATTAATTTCAATTTATTTATTTTTTTCAATCATCTTTAGTGAAGTTTTTTAATCATTTTAATCATCTCATGTGGAGCCTTCTCTGTATAGTTATGTTTATTTTTCTTCTTCATTATAACGGGGTTATTATAGCTCTGTGCAAAAAATCGAGAGGAATAACACCTTAGTCTCGCCAAGAAATCAGTTGTTTATGAAAATGTTTGGGACATGTAGTCGGTATATCTAGAACGCCTTGTTCAAGTAAATGTGCTCAAGATATTCACGAATATTTATCTTACATTTTGATAATTCTACAAAAATAGGAATTTGATTTTCAGGTTTTCCATTTCCATAGGAATGTTAGAGTGTGTTCTTCTAATCTTGGTGAGTGGTTTTGGTAAATATTGGGATCCTTGCTCCCCCTTCAAATTTATCAATTCATTTTAATATAAAAATATAGTTTGAATTTTAAATATATAAATTTTCAATGAAGGTTTGTTATTTCAAATAATCTCATATATCATGGTCACATATATCATTTCAACTAAATAAACTATATTAAGCTTAAAACTCCTGCTTACAAAATAATTGGATGTTTTTTTAAGCTAGAAGCCAATGCATGAATTCATGTGTTTGGAGCCAAAAGTAGTGATATTTCAACATACAGAGTGATTACACTTCTTGCATATTGCTAGCAAATTTATGTGCAATTCAAATATGTAGTTTCATTCTCCTTGTAATGTTACAGTGCATATGACAAACAATTTTAGAAGAATTCATATATAAAAGCAGTGTTTGCATAGCTATATATATTTAAGACAAACTAGTATATAAAACTAGGGATTTAGGTCGATATGTTGTAATTTATGTTTTCAAATATTCATCATTCTTGCACAATAAACAAAAGCCATGTGGTGGCAATGTGCAAAAAAATAAATAAAAGCCACATGGTGGCAATGTGCAAAAAAATAAACAAAAACCACGTCGTGGCAATGTGCAAAAAGACAAAGGCAGTGACATTGCCACAACGTGGCTCTTGTTCATACTTCAATTTTATATTATAAGTGAAAATAATTTATTGATAAACAAATATGTTATTAACTTTATTTTAATACTATTAAATACAAATTTATTATTTGTGAATTAAGTTTATCTTCAAAGTTATTGATCTTACTTTTAAGGGTGAAATGTTTGGTTATATATATGTGTGTGTGTGTTTGTGTGTTGATTATTTCTATAAATAAATAATGGGAAATATTCAATATTTTTTATGGATATTTTACCCACTTTCAAAGATATTAGTATAGATTCATCTTAACAATGAATCTAGTAATAGTCGAGAGAGATCAAATCTCTTTAGGTGCAAACTCTTTTATAGCGCAAAACTCAAAAAAATCACCTCCAAATATTACATTTCTATAGGGACTTGATAGGTCTCTCTCGATATATATATATATATATATATATATATATGCATTTTTGAATGCATAAATGAATTCAACCCCTTGAAAATCCCTTGAATACATGGAATAAAATAACTTAAACATGCAATTCAACAAATATTTGCTCCATTCAAAATTAACCCTTAGTAAAAAGGTCAAATTATAAAATAATGATACTTGAAATGTTATAGCAATAAGAATTTAATTTTTCAATTACTTTATATAATATATAGACATTCTAATATTATTATTATTCTTATTATTAAATCATATATAATATGTAAATTGTTGACATTGAAATAATGTAATTAACATGAACATTGAGATATGGATTGCATTGTCACATTAATTTTTTTTCTATTAATATATTAAAAAAAAATCAATAGTACTTTCAATTACCTCTTCTCTTTGCACATTAAAATATTTTATTATGCCCCGGATGCGGGTGTTAGATGAGCAATTAATGCAAATCGGTCGCCGGACAAGCAGGTGGCTGATCCATATGGCAACCTGCACCTTCCCCTGTGGGAATTTAAGGCAGGTCACTGCTCCTCGGCCGGCGCCATCAACCCGTTGTGAGAACCGAGAAATTCCCTGCAAATTCAGAAATATGGAGCAAATCCCCCTGCAATTACCCATTCTCAGCTGCTCTTGCCACCCCTCTATAGCAGAGCGAAGCATTTGCACTGCTATGGGAAGATGTTGCAGACTCCTCTGTTGCGTCGACCTGGGCAATGGTCATCATTTCTCTCAGTCCTTTCTCTGCAACCTGCATTTTGAGGTCTCGGCCCCTCTCTCCGGCCCGGATTTGAATTCCCCTGTTCCTCTCAACATCCCCTCCGCCGTTCTTGCCCCGCCTCCTGCCCCTGAAACTCATCGCTCGCTGCAGCTTTCTAGTCGGAGAATCATGCGCCAATGCCATCGAATGCGGTGCAGGCGAGGTGGTAGTCGGGGTGGCGCCACTCGCCCTTTGTCTTTGCCCCCTTCTGTCTCCACTTCCCCGTCTGCCTCCACACCCCAAGCCCTTCCTCTTCCCACTTCCTTGGCAGATATCTGGATACTCACAGTGGCCGAGGTAGAATGGGCACCCGCGAGGTTCGGCGTTCAGGTGGAGTCGCCCAGCACACCACTTCCACTGCTTCTTCCCAGCAAGCTCAATTCCGGTTTCACTGCTCCATGGATAGGCCGGTCATCATTGCCACCGTCACGGTGGACTTCAGAGAGGTAATTGACTCGTGCACTGAACCAGAGCTCAGCCCAGAAATGAACCTGGCTCCTCCATCACTCGTCAACTTTCAGGGGGAGCCGAGCTCTAGCCACCCGCCGAGAGACATGGACCATCCGTCCAGCAGCCGACAGCAGACTCTGGAAGGCGACGCCACCCGCAAAGACAAAGGAATACAAGTGGAGGACCATGAGCCACAGGACACTGCAGGTGGCGGGAAATCAGTGGAAACTAGTTCAGAAGAATATGGCTGGTGTCCGATCGTGGAAGAGAAGCCACCAACCTAAGACACCTAGTCGCTGCATGCCAGGTCACGTGTCGAGTTCTAAGTTTGGTTTTGTTTATTTTCGTTTTACTCTGGTCAATTTTGGGTCTCGAGTCCAGCTCGGGTTCTGAGTTTTGGTTTTCTTGGGTTGTTTTACTGTGGTTAATTTCGAGCTATACAGTGGGCAGTCTTTCTGAATTTTACAATCTTTACACAGTGTTAATTTTCGCAAAAAAAAATTGAATTCTGGAACGGTAGCCCCTGCATGGGTAAAATGAACTTTTTTCTTATCTCGTTCTCGGACTGGTTTCCCCAACTGGGGCAATCGCGATGTCAAGACTTGTTGTTTAAAATGGTCATATAGTTGACCTAGTACCGCAAAGGCCGGTGCCTCTATGTACATTATGTTTTTATTAATACATCAGTTTTACTAAGAAAAAAAAATATTTTATTATGGTTCATATATATACATATATGTTTAGGTTTATTCTAGAGTTGATATTAAAATAAAAATTACACTTTGTAAACACATAACGTGTATGAGGCATGAGTCACGTAAAGGACCAGTCATTACAAAAGAGAGCTGATATATGTTCGAAATGGTCAATAAAAAGCCAAGAAATTTCAAGCATATGTCAGGGAGAAAGTATACAAAAAAAAAATATTAAGGATGACATTAAGTGTTGACTTTTTCTTTTTTAACCTTCCCAAGTTGCACCTTTTTCCATCCTTCAAGATCTAGGTCAACCAGTACCAAAGAAAGTTCTTGGCCCCCATTTGGACAAGGAGATTCTTTGTTTGAATCTGAGAACTCTGAAATGTGGGATGTTTAGTGCCACCTTGACCTGCCATAGACTCTTGGTCTCCAAATTCAAGAATCGTTGGTGGAGTGACTGTGCCATCTTGAACCACAACCTCATCGTCCATTTGTTTTCAGATTGTATAGCTTGTGTGACTCAACTTTCCTCCTCATCTTCCAAAGGTGGAGAATCACTAAACTGCCATCTTTTTGGTCTGTTTGGTTGCTTCTTTTTCTTTTTTAGGATCTTGTTCGCGAGAGGACATGTATTCTAAATAATTAACTATTTGAAAGCACACATGCCATCTAATGGTCGTGTTTTCATAGTCAAGGATTTGAGTCCATTGAAATTTGTTATGTTTCGGGATGATGTGGTGATCCAGGTGGATGTTGGTGGCCACCCACCTATCCCATTTGGACCCCCACAACTGTCTCTTTCAGTCTTTTCAGTTTCCTAAATTGTAGCACAGTTTACTATTTTTAGCAGTTTTTCGAGTCCTGAACTTCCGGAGCCGTTTTGAGGCCCTAAACGACGTTTTTTTGGGAATCTGGGGCAACATGGGTCCATGGACCGATGTTGCCTCCCAAAGTGGTAGTTCTCGGATAGATATTTCTAACGAGCTATCGAACGCGTCAAATGGAGATCGTATGCCAAAGTTACGACCCCGGGAAATTGATGTACCAATTTACCCAAACGGGGCCCACAATTTGGCGTTTCATCTTCTAGGGTTAGGTTTCGGGATGTGAAAGGTTTTCCATTGTTTCTCAACAATAAATAGGCCTTCGAGCCTCATTGTAACACAGTTTTAGAACAGTTCAGAGGCATGTAGCCGTCACATCTCTTCTCAGAGATAAGCTACCATCGCCCTAGCTGGTTTCTTTCCATTTCTGTTTGTAAGCATATTTCAGTATTTCACAGTAATGAAATGAAGTATTATTTCCACTGCATCTCAGTATTTATGGTTATCTCATCTCTGTAATTTGTTGCGTTCCTGTTTAAATCCGGATCAGTGGTATCAGAGCGGTCTGCATTTTCTCTGTTTTTCTTTGCATGTCCCCAACGAGGTCGGGATATAAGGAGTTAGGGCTTGAACTGGTCGAACCTTTGCAAGACCAGCCTCGCAAATCCCGACGGCCTCCCATGGCGGATGAGAAGAAAGACGAGGGGGCAGGAGATCCTATCAAAATCTTGCTCGAAGAAGCGCTCGAGCGGCAAAGGAACGCGATGATGGATAGCTTTGCGCAGATCCTTCAGCGGCTACCCAGAGGCGACGCATCGACTTCCAACAGCGACTCTGGAAACGCCACACCGTTTAAGGTACAAGTGAATTTTGAAATCCCCATCTTCGAGGGTAAAATAGATGCAGATGCCGTAGATAAATGGTTAAATCTGCTAGATGGGTATTTTTCTGTTCATGAATTTTCAAATCGGGAAAAGATTGTTTTCGCTCTTCTCAAAGCAGCCCCCCACGTCAAGGACTAGTGGGAAACCTACTGCGAGCAGAAGGATGAAAGTACAGGCTCACTATTTTCAGCCGCACCCACTTGGAATGACTTCCGGGATGCCATCAAGGAGCAGTACTACCCTGTCGGAAGCTATGAGGACAAATACATCAAATGGACCACACTGCGGCAGGGACGAGACCAAGATGTGCCGAAGTTCACAAACATTTTTCATACCCTTCGCACACAGTTGGGTATCAAAGATTCTGAGATGCATCTAGTACTCAAATACCGTGGCTGCCTGCACAGATACATCTAGGAAGAGATGGTGTTTTTGAACATCCCCTCACTCGGCACAGCATACTGATACGCTGTCAAAATCGAGCAAAAGTTCAAACATAAGAAGCGAGACTTTGGATCTGCAAATCCGAAGCCCAAAGGGCAAAGCCAAGGCGGGGTGACCCAAGACAACCCGTCGAAGCCGCAAGAAAATAACAACACCACGAAGCCGAAGAAGGACACAGGGAAGTGGTGTGAGTTCCACAAGAGTCCCACTCATAACACAAGTGAGTGTCGGACCAAGCAGTCGCTAGTGGCCGAGTTGAAGGCTTCTGAATCAGATGCATGTTCTGACCCTGAGCCAGAACCCGACAAGGGGAATGGAAAAGGGAAGCAGATCATCGATGCGGATCCCAGCGCCACTGTTGCCACCGCCAAGATCCAGAAAGATGAGCCCGAAAATCCAGAAGAGGGGGAGCATCTTTTCCACTCACAGATGTGGGTGAAGGGTTCGCCGCTGCAATTCATTGTCGACAGTGGCAGCCAAAAGAACCTCATTTCAGCAAAGGTTGTGAAGCGGTTGTGCCTACCGACTACACCGCACCCACAGCCATACAGTATCGGGTGGCTTCAGGAAGGACGAGATCTAAAAGTTCACCAGCAGTGCCGCCTTCCCTACAGCATCAAACCCTTCACAGACGAGGTATTGTGTGATGTTACACCTCTGGATGTTTGTGATGTATTATTAGGCCAGCCATACTTGTGGAGGCGACATGCTGTGTATGAGTCCAGGCCTCGTGCTGTCATTATTTCTTTGAATAATTCATTATACAGGATACCGGAGGTAGCCCCACCTACCGCCACATCTTTGATCACTACCAAGAAAGGTAGCAAGCTCATCTCCCAGACCAGGAAATTCATTTGTCTGGTTCACTCCCAAAGTAAGGGGAAGATTGCCATCACATCCATGACCCCCGCTAAGGGTTCCTCCATGCAGCAGCAGCAGCAAAGGGATACGGTCATGACAAAACACAGGAACAACTTCTCCTCACCTACATGGGTACCACACAAGTTTCAGGTGGGCAACAAAGTCTGGTTGCATCGACAGAAAGAACGCCTTACCAAAACCCATCAGAAGCTTAGACCACTCCGACATGGTCCTTACAGCTGTACCAAGGCTATGGGAAATAAGGCTTTGGAGCACATCATTCCTCCATTCCGTCACCTGCACCAAATGTTCAATGTGGACCATCGTCGACCATGCTTCCCACCATCACTGGACACATCAGAGATTGCAGGACAAGTTCAGCAGATGGAGGAACTCAACGCAATGGGGACCATTGCTTCCTAAGGGGGGAGGAATGATCCAGGTGGATGTTGGTGGCCACCCACCTATCCCATTTGGACCCCCACAACTGTCTCTTTCAGTCTTTTCAGTTTCCTAAATTGTAGCACAATTTACTATTTTTAGCATTTTTTCGAGTCCTGAACTTCCGAAGCCGTTTTGAGGCCCTAAACGATGTTTTTTTTGGAATCTGGGGCAACATGGGTCCATGGACCGATGTTGCCTCCCAAAGTGGTAGTTCTCGGATAGATCTTTCTAACGAGCTATCGAACGCGTCAAATGGAGATCGTATGCCAAAGTTACGACCCCGGGAAATTGATGTACCAATTTACCCAAACGGGGCCCACAATTTGGCGTTTCATCTTCTAGGGTTAGGTTTCGGGATGTGAAAGGTTTTCCATTGTTTCTCAACAATAAATAGGCCTTCGAGCCTCATTGTAACACAGTTTTAGAACAGTTCAGAGGCATGTAGCCGCCACATCTCTTCTCAGAGATAAGCTACCATCGCCCTAGCTGGTTTCTTTCCATTTCTGTTTGTAAGCATATTTCAGTATTTCACAGTAATGAAATGAAGTATTATTTCCACTGCATCTCAGTATTTATGGTTATCTCATCTCTGTATTTATGGTCATCTCTGTAATTTGTTGCGTTCCTGTTTAAATCCGGATCATGTGGTCTAGTAATCCTTTGTTGAGATCAATCTCCACACAAATTTGAGCAAAGGTGAATATTCTTTTTTTTGTTCTCTCCATATCCATTTTTTTTTATTTTCCAAGTTTGTTCCCAATATCTTCAAGAACTTGGTGGTGCTAGAAAGGAAGGGGTAGGTTTGGGATCCTAACCTATACTCGCATAGAACTGACCACCATGGAGGTTACATCAAAACCAGGAAATGATGCAGTAATTGATAACTCGTCGTTACCACAAAACCCTGGTCCTTCATTTAATGTGAAATCCAATTCTCTTTTAGTATCAAATTAGACAACAAAAAATCCTTTGGAGCACAGGTAAATATCACAATTTGATGTCCAAGAAGTGAATACCCACTAATGCAATGCTTCAAGTTTTGGCCAGAATCTATTGAATCTGCATATGATGGTTTTGGATTCTAATGCAGTGAATAAATAGGAAACCTGTGGGTTTTTTCTTCCATATATGGACCTTGAGGAAATTTGTGCGTTTGTAATGTGGGTGACATAGCTTTCCCTTTGGCTGGATTAGTCTTCCCTTGGCCAACATCATTGAAAGATGCAGAGGGGTCATTTGTTGTCCTGGCACCATTTGCTCCCCCACGAAGCTTGAGATTCAAGATTATTGTTGAGTTTTTAGCAATATTGAGGTATTTTAGATGTAGGGGTCTTGCAGAACCTTCCTTGCAAATTGTAGAAATCGAATATTTACAGGAAATCCAAATATGCCTTGAATCAGCAACTTAAGAATAAATAAATAAATAAATAAAAATAATATATATATATATATAGATAGATATTCCAGAACCCAAAAGACTTATGTCTTTTTGCTAATGTTTTTGATGAATATATGAAAAAAGAAATTTTGACCACACTCTGACAAGGTATGTAAAGCCTTTAATATAGGCCCTAGCAAAGAAACCCAGTAATCGTAATCCTCCAGAGTATCTGCAAGCATCAAAGTAACCCCTTCTCTACAAGGTGGAGATATGTCTAATATACAATGTATAGAAAATGGAAACACAAACCAAGGGAAAAACCACTATGGATGGCACCATTTGTTTTGTTTTAAAATAAAACAAAGTGGAATAAAACAACACACCATAACTCACACCAAACATAGCGAAAATGGAAACACAAACCGACGGAAAAACCACTATGGATGGCACCATTTGTTTTGTTTTAAAATAAAACAGAGTGGAATAAAGCAACGCACCATAACTCACACCAAACATAGCCGACAAGAAGTTGACCACTTGTTGGGTAGAATCTATTGAACAATTGCCTTTCCACAAAGAAAAGGTGGCGATAAATGATTTATTTATAGTGACAAGAGCAAAGGAGCAACTAAATAAACCTTCAAGGAGCATGACACCTAGTTCTAAAGACTTACCGCCTTGATGATTTGAAGCCAAACTCTCTTCCTACCTCACCAGAAAAAGAGCCAACCTTCCTCATACATTCCATTGTTCCCCTTATTGGTGTCTTTATCAAGAAGTTGGAGCAAACCTTCTCCATTGTTTTGCCCATCTCCCTCAACAAGAACCAATCCAAAGCTCATGGTGGTCACCAAGCCATTGAGGCCAAGTGGGAAAACCCTAACAACAATTGCAAAAGCCATTTTTGGCTCCCCCCATTAAAAATGTTAACATGGATATTAAAATGGTTTATTTACATATGAAAAAGAAATATGAAAATATAAATAATATCAACTTTATTTTTTTTTCTTAATTATTTTAAAAGTTGAAATAAAATTATCTGAGTGAGTGAAATATTTTTACCATATATCTTTGTATTGGGTTGTAATATCAACGACCAATAAAGCAAACATAGCTAGAGCAAGACTAAGTTTTATAATACTTTTAAGTAAAACTAACCAAATATGTATATTTGTTTTTTATTTTGATTATAGCCAACATTATTTTTTAATTTAAAGAATATTTTATTTTTATTTTAAAAAATGTGTTTAACTCCACATTGAGCATGGATAGAATTACATCTCTTTTATACTAGGTTGTAGAATAAACCTCTCAACTTAACAAGTTTTGAATATCTATCTTTAAAAATACAAAAATTGTATAAAATGTCAAAAAATGAAAATTTCAATTTAAAAAAAAATAAATAAATAAATAAAATAAAATTGTCAAGAAAAATACCAATCTTTTATTTTTATTTATGTTTTTGAATATTAAACTTTTATCATCTTCGAAATGCTGAATAGATATTTTATAAGACAAAAGTTGTGTATACCCTCTTCAATCCTTAAGTGATTAAATAAACAAAATGAGACATATATACACACTTGAAAGTGAATGAAAAGAAAATTAGATATGAATTAATAAAGATGAATAATAATTATATTAATTTAAAAATATATATAATAAATATGGGTTTATAAAGAGAAATTAAAAACTTTGGAGTAATAAATTAAATATAATATAATAATCACTTTCATAGAGAAATGGGGTGTCTTAAATGAAAAATGAGAATCTAATAATTAAGAAGAGAAAAATAGAAAAGGAAGGGAATGTGAATGAGAAAGAAAGTTATAAAGAGTTTAATAAAAAAAAAAAAAAAGGAAAAAATGTAAAAAAATAAAGAAGAAAGGTTAAGATAAGGAGTTAATGAGATAGTAAAAAGAATAAGGGAAAGGATAGAGGGTAAAAAATTTATTAAATAAGGTTATTAATAATAGGTTTTTAGAATATGTTTAATTAAAATTATTAGGGTGTTTTTTAATTTCAATAAATTTTTTAATTATGTGAATAAAATAATGTAACATAGTGACAAGATAGTCAAAACAAATGAGGTGTTTCAATATATATATATATATATATATATATATATATAATGATCGCAAATTTTACAATATAATTATGGCAAGTGTTTATTATATGTCCTTTCAAGCAAGCTCTTAAAGATAAGTGTATCTATACCCAATGTATGATTCGCTACAAGAGTAAGGGATTTAGTAAACACTAAGGCTAGACATAATGTAAAATTTATCTTTTGTGATTCTAATAGGGTGAAGATTTTGAGGGGTTTAAAAATAGTTTTTATATTCTTTTTAGATATGACCTTAGATATTTTGTTAGTAATTCTTTGAATATAGGAAAGAGGGAGGAAGGTTAAAGGAAAGGAAGAGGCCATGGAATTTGTAGATTTAACTTTACAAGAACAAAAAGCTTTATGATTTTTTGCAAATGAGTACGCATTTGCCTTAAAAAATTAAGATGGATTACAAAAGGCGCAAGTGCTGAAAAAAATTAGAATAACATTTTTTTCGGGTGCATGATAGTGTGACTAAGCATGAAGGTATTTGTCAATGGGCATCGTCTACTCGGCCTTCAAATTTGCTCGAACAGCCAAAAATGGTCAAAATCCGACAAAAAAATATTCAAAAAATCTCGCAATAAGAATGTTTGAATCTAGTTTTAATGGTAGAAATGGATTATCACCATAAAAAACCCTTGGGGTACCCAAAATCTTAAAGTTTGACAGCTATAACCTGGATTTACAAAAATTCCTACCATATTTTATCAAAATCTTGCCGAAATTTCTATAATTTTATGAACAAATTTGAAGGTTGGGCAGACTATGGCTTTGTCAATGTGGGTCTTTTTGCAATAAACTTGATGGTTAAGAATGTTATCAAATTACCAAGAAATGAGAACATCTAAAAAGTGGAGAAAATTGTCTTAATGGGTCTCTATAGTAAGCTTGATATGGAGACAAATGTTATTGAGGTGACTGAGGAAATGAGTTAAAGGCAACTATGGGGCCAAACAATAAAGGTGTCATCAACAAACCGAAACCAACATTTGGGCTTTAGATGGAAGGCATTTAGGGCTAGGCTTTCAAAATGCTCCACGAAGATGTTGGCAATGACGGAGGATAAAAAAGACCCCATAATTGCACCTTCAATCTATTCATGGAAGTCTTTAAAACTGAAGAATGTGGAAGAAAACCATACGCTAGTAAGATTAAGGTTTCAAAGTCTACCAATTTGCAAATAATGTCCAAAGCTTCCCAAACTGAAATTTAGATGAATAAAGAGAATATCAAAGCTAACCATAAAGTCATTTTCATCGAGCTTGAGGTGTTGAATTTTCTAAATAAAATCAATAGTCTTTGATAAAAGAGAAAGTTCTTCCATCAAAAAGTTGAAGTTTAATAAACAATAAATAAAAGAGTATATATATACGAGCTTCTATTGCACTAACCATGAATCTAAAAGGGATGAACTATAGAAACTTACATGGTCACATTTGTATTCATTCAATGAAAATTCAAAGTTATTACCAATATTACCACATTGGCTAACTATATTTGTATAAAAAATCATGTATTGTTCATTAAATTTATCTCACATGCAAAAAAAAAATATATATATATATTCCCCAACTCAAATTCAAATTAATGAACTCATATTAAATACATTATTATTAAATAATCTTTAAACCTAAAAAATCCCTCATATTAAATACATTAATATTAAATAATCTTTAAACCTAAAAAATCCCAAAATAAAATAGAATGCTTTATTTTAAAAAACAAAACAGAAAACAATTATAACTATTTTCGCTTTTTGAATAGTTTTTTTATCTCATAGTGATCTAATAACTTCTTTTTTCACGTGGTTCACCGACACCCACAATCCATAGAAATCTCTGAGCTTGATCAAGGGTATCGTGGCCCACAATCCATAGAAATCTCTGAGCTTGATCAAGGGTATCGTGATTCACGGACACCCGCAATCCACGGAAATCTCTAAGCTTGATCAAGGGTATCAAGGGTATTGTGGTTCACGGACACCCCGATCCACAAAAATCTCTAAGCTTGATCAAGGGTATCAAGCCCAGCGGCCAATAGCTAGGCCTAACCCCAAAGGCTTTGGGGAGAATTGACTGTGTGACCTCCCAAACAGCGAGTCACTTATTTGACCAATTGAGCTAACCCTTAGAACTATCCAGTAATCTAATAACTAAATAAGAGTAAAACTCATAATATTAATTAAAATTTAATTTTTTAATTTATCCAAAAAATTAAAAAATAAATAAATAAACTATATTTTTTTTGCAACAACCATATAAACTTTATCCAAAATAAATTACAAATTTCTAACTCGGAAATCAAAATGAAATTTGCACCCTTGCCTTCAATGGCATTTTCTCATCTTTGAAAAGGCGCTTGCAATTTCCTTGGGGTGAACAAAATAACCCCCAAAAAAACCTTCGAACCCACC
The DNA here is from genome assembly GCA_031772625.1 of Pinus tabuliformis. Taxonomy (NCBI): domain Eukaryota; kingdom Viridiplantae; phylum Streptophyta; class Pinopsida; order Pinales; family Pinaceae; genus Pinus; species Pinus tabuliformis. Next base: position 601,319,798 of record CM062812.1, on the reverse strand, counting down.
TCAGGGAGCTTTCGATGTTAATATCTCCATGTGCAAAATAATCTGAATGCATATATTTTTCAATGAAAAATCACACTTTGTTGAAGAATTTCAATATGCCACTGTTCTTGGTAGCCAAGTTCTTGCTAGTACTACTAACCCTGTTACCTTTAGTGCCAGTGTTGGGCTTAGTGCTAGATGATGTTCTTTTGCCATGCGTACCATGAGATGGTGATGAAGACTTAGGAGTTGCAGTGTTTTTGGTATCTACTCCATTCATGCATGGTTGAGTAGTAGGTGTACAAACTGTCCTCTGGATCACTTGCGTGCTGCTTGGATCATCCGAAAAGCGAACTGGAGTAACAATGTCAGAGTGCAAAACAGCTTCTGAAGAAGCAAAGTTGTTGATTGTAGACAAAAGCTCTTGTTCATTCCATGGAGGAATGACAGCATGAGGCTTGTTTGAATCCTTTGTGGTCCTTGATTCTGATTTTTGAAAAATGCTTTTAAGGCTCACCTCGGCTGCAATTCTTTTACTACCTTCAGATTTCTTGGATAATTCAGACAAATGGGCATCAGCTGAATCAGTTTTAGAAGTTCCTAGAGGCGAGTGAGTGTCAAGACTGTCTGCAAGACGAACAGATCGATCTTCTGATTTTGTTTTCTTGAAGGGATTGTTAGCTGGGGTAGGAGGAAAAACTCTCTTTTGGCCTCTTACTTCCAGGGCAATCCCATTATTCTTCATTTGATTATCATCCATGTGAAGGGATGACCTTGTCAAAGATGAATGTTCAGCAATTGCTTTGAAGTGTGTCATTAAACCTCTATCAAGTTCACAAGCCTTTTGGCTTGGCAGAAAACATTCCGATTCTGCTACTCCCTCATTGACTTCTAACTTTATGTTGTTCCCTGTGCATCAAAAAATCAAACCATTGAAAAGTTTGGAACTTCATTTATATAATATTGATTCTGATAACCCGAGACAATTCTAATTAGATCTTGTGATCATAAATGTAACACCTAATAGCATTTCCATCCTTTTCAGCTTCCATAACAAAAATAAGTAACCAATGGAAGTTTTCATGCAAATTGGTTCATAGATTGCAATGTGAACAAATACATCAACTGAAAATGAGTTGTTAGTGACCATTCAACCATGATAAGTGGACTGTACGGCTGCGGCAAACCACAAGCGTAAATTAGGCTAATAATCATCCAGGTCAGAACCACCGACCAACTAGATTTTCACTACAGTAATTACCTCCTTCCCCTGTAAGCCACCTGGGTTTTCAGGCGGTTTCTCAAGAAACAAGAGCCAAAGGACCCATCCAAAATGAAACGGGCCTGCCCAAATGGCGATTTCTGTTTGGGACCCATTTCTGGGCCATTTCTAATCCTGGACTAATATATCAGTTTTTTCAAAGAAATGTAAAAACTCTGGAAGCTGCTTTTTAACTTGCCTTCCTTCCTGTGTGCTGTATATGTTACTTCTTGCAAAGGCTCCTCTCCAATCTGTACACAAAACTCGTCCTGGAAATCAGGAAAAGAAAAACATAAGTTTTTGGTATGAAAATTTTGAAAATAACATGGGTGAACTTTCCAATTTCCATGGACATCTGTCTGGATTCTGGAATGCCAACACCGTGATAGAATGCAAATGATGATCCTATGGCATAAAGAATGCATCAATAAAGCTCATAGAAAGACGGCAAATATCTTGTAGGTAATACTAGCAACTTTGAACTGAGGAAATGACGCTATATCTGCAATTTAGCCTTATTAAGTTTTAGATTCCAATCATTAAGGTTTAGATTCAACTTTTATGAGAAGGGTTATATTTGTAATTTAGTTTTGCATCTAAATCTTATAGAAATGGTTAAGAGTGAGAACGAATTGCGAAGAATAAAAATTGTTCTGAGATATTACAATCCTAATAAAAACATCTCACAATTGTACACATCATTAACTTCTCAACAAGGAATCGCACAATAATATATCTACAGATAAAGGCATTCTCAAAGGGGGTTAGCTACACAAAATCATCGAACTACTTACTCGAGTTTTCTCAGATAACAAGACAAATGGACTGCTGTCTTTTTTGGCCTTTGATTCTCTTGATTGACTTTGTAAGAGCGTTGTCTCATTTGCATAGACTACTCGATGTTCCAGCGATGAAGGGATTTGTGGAAATTCATCAAAAGCTTCCATTGTTATTGGATCCAATCGTCCTTCAGCAATGGCAATCACCATTGACGGTGGCAATTCTCTGAATATCTGTTATGGCAAATTTTGAACATCCTCTGCAATTGTGAAAAAATTCTACAGGCTACCAGTAATTTGGGCCATCCAACATTTATGTGATGTGGATGAAAAGATTTATACATCATCAGAAAAGCAGCTAAAGAAGTATCGAAACCAAACTAAGGATACAGACCAAGGAAATCAAGATTGCCATCAAATGCCTGAGAGAATCCTTCTGGTAATGGCTTCAAAAATGAGAGGCATTTCATATCAGCATCATACCTGTCAAACAGAGACATAGCTTTCATATTATGACACATTTATTTGTGCACCAAAGAAAAGAAAGATCACTTCAAATGGGGACTGATGTACCTTTAGAGAACTTACACTCGAGCATGATGGAAAACCGCATTTGCTTCTTTGAAAGAATTAACATAACCTTCAGGTATATGACGTTTCTTATCTAGTTGTAACACAGAAAGAACCTGCACAAACCAATCCCTAGATAAGATTGATTTCCCCTACTATCATGTATCTTGCATTTTCCTTTCAAATCCAGAAGAAGAAACAAACAAGCTTCTTAAGAACTTCAGTTCTTTGAAATCTGTATTTGCATACATTTAGTAACCAAATCACAAACAAATGATGCTAAATCAATATCAATTACCATCACACTCTAGAGTTATGGAAAAATGATACAAATGTTAACTTAACAACAAATTATATCAACATAGATAATAGATTCATCTTAAACCTGGATGAGATAAGTATTTTGAGAAATCAAAGCACAAATTTATAGGTGTTTAAAAAATTGGAATAAATATATACTGTAAGGTACAACTCTGTCACTTTTCTTTGTTTTTCTGCAGAGTGCAAAGGAACTTGGTGAAAGTCTATATGTTTGTAAGATGTTAATTACTCTGCTTAATGAAAGCATCAACCTCAAGCGGGAAGAAATGATATCGATCCTTTGTTATTAAATCCGATTGCATTATACGAACAAACACTTTGTCAAAATTTAACAGAGTTTCAGCATTTCATTCAAGTAAAATGAGTTACCCGATCTATGTTTTTATACTTCAACACCAATGAATGTGCCCGTTTGATCCCGATACCAGGGACTGATGAAAGAAAGTCACAACCTGCGAGGACACACATGCCTGCAAGGAAGACATTTAAGCCACTGTCAGTCCGGGCACCATTTTGTTTGTTAATTAACTTGCCTTGCTCAAGACCATGGAGCTAACTGTATTCTCTATCATCAAGGCAAGAAACAAGATTACAAAATGAGGGCAGAGTAACCACCAAAACAGTACAAGTCATACTTTTGTCCCACATCAGCTGAACTTAGGGATACAAACTGTCAGAAACCTAGACTTTAAAGAAAGTGCATTGGGTTTTAGCACGGCTAAATAAAGGACAACGAGGTTATGCAGTTCAAAACATTTAATACCAGTCCTTACTAAAATAATGATATCTTGAGCAAATGCCAACTGAGCTTATGAAGCTAGAAGTATAACCTGTGAATAATTCTTGAGTGAAACATCTAAACGAAAGTTCACGAGCAGGTGCAGTCAAACAGTTGAAGACCTTGTCCATTATAACTTCTTCTCCATCTCCAGACCGATCCATTTTGTAAATAACCTATTTACAACACCTTCAAAAAGTAAAATTATTAAATCCAACAGAACCAAACTTCCCTTGAAGAATAATCAGTTTAAAAAGTTATAAATGCTTCCAAATGTAAAATTATATATTCTATCCAAAGAAAGTGGCAACATGAATGTACTATTTTATATAGGACTTTTAGGAACAAAACAAACCACATTGCAGCCATATGCCATTAAATCACTGTCCTCACTGATAACAGCTACTATTCCACCTTTCTCTGGCTCCAACCTAGACAAGTAAGCCAGTTGAGCATCTGCTTCATAAGGTGCAACAACAAACTCAACTCCTTCTGTCTTAAGGATCTGAATCAAGGAAGAGTTCAAAATGTCAATCAGCACAAAGCTTCAAAGTGGCAACATCTCAAACAGAAACGTAGATGGCAGAAAAATCTGTGAACCTTTCTGGCAATATCAAAAGCACTACCTGAATCAGTTCATTTGCCATGGATGGTGTAATATGCACTGCTCTCTGTGAAAATAGACGAAGCAGAACATCACTAACTGTGGGGAAGTATAACTTCAGCACAAGAAAGATATAGTTTTCATAAACAGTGACAATAAAACGAATGTGGTTCACAGGCACTTCAAATCTAGATTTTTTGTTTCTGATAAGAAAAAATACCTGGAAGAGTTCAATAGCACCTTTAACATCTCCCTCTGCTAATTTGGTTCTAGCTTGTTCCAGGCAAGCATCTCTCCTCCTAAGAAAGAGAAAACAGTAACTAATTACAATGGCCTTATATAGTAAGGCAATACCATCAGTTCAATCCACCAATAACAAAATGAGATTAGAATTCAGTCACACCTACAGATGCACCCTATACATCTATAAAGCAAGTAGTTCATATAAAAAAATGAAACGCTTCATATTACAGCACGGAATTTTGGTAAAAGTGGCACTAAATTTTTACACTTGCCAAGTGGCTTAGGGACCAAAAGTAATTCACCAATATGATCCCATAGAAAACCTCCAAAAACTAGCCCAGTAAAGAATAAGCTATCCCTAAAATCTTCATCTAATAGGCATGGATGTGTACTTAATACTAGATGAATTTCCTGATGAAGGAAACGAAGCAAACTTGGCATTGATATTTTTTATAATTGGACATTAAAAAACAATAAGTAGTTACAGCATGAAATCCTTATGAAACAGGACTAACAGATGGAAACTGCAGCTATTGTGTGAAACCAAAAATTGATGGCCATGTTTTACAGAGGTTTGTTATGCCACTGGCAGTCTGTCCTTAAGGACCATTGGTTATACTACATATCTGTCTGAAGTGTCTCGCAGATGATCAAGTTGGTCACTCTCCAATTCCTACAACAGTTTTAAGATTTGCGAGGAGAAAGGGTAACTAAATAGATGAATTCTCAATGTTGGACCCTATAGCTATTCAATGTTCAGCTTATTTTACTGAAAGCTAAAAGCAGGGGCTAGATTTTATACACTTGCCTTAGTTGCATGGATAGGTAGGAAGAGACTATTTTGATGTAAAATGGCTTAGCATATATTAGATGGCAATGGCACTAATATAAATGTTAGGTTTTCCCCAATGAAAATAACAACAAAACCTCTTTTTATCAAATCTGATATTGATAAGGGACCCAGAAGTTAACCCATTAGCAAAAAATGGTCCAGTAGTTTCCCCAGAGCATGTATACAACACGTACATTTCTAGTATGAGCTTCTCAATAATAACAGAAAACCCCAGATTTGTGGGAATAAACAAACCTCTGGCGTTCTTCTTTTGTTGTTGCTTTTGATGGGAGATGACCACCATCAAACACAACGACTGGAATCACCTCGTAGTACCGAAGCATGTTGATCCTATGCATGCAATACTGCAAGTAGGGGAGCTTGGAGTTTCTGGTATTCAGAGCTTGCTGACAGAGCTCCATACTGCATGAATAGGCTGATTCAGGAAAAGGTCAGCCTCATGCCTGCTAAAACTACACCCAAAAAATATAGATGTTTAACTTATGTGCAGAAATGGGCTTACCTCCCTTGTGAAGCCATGAGTAAGCATCAATGCCCACCTGACAAAAAAAACACAGGAAACGCCATTTAGGAATAAGTAAAAGTAACCATTTCAGCTAACTGTAGGCATTGGGGATTGCAGAGATTATATTAAAATGGCATCATGCTTACTCGTTTTCCTGCATATTTTCTAATGTGGACAGCCTCAATGTAAGGCTTCATGACCTTGAGAAGCCCCTGTATACCCATGCTTTTCACTAGAAAATCTGCACAGAGGGAGGGCGAGTTACAGTGAAATGGGAGTGGAGACAATATCCTTTGAAAGTAGCCCAAGCACTTAGGGTCTAGGTCATAGGAATTATAGCCATTGGAAGTCAAGAGTATTGAGACTATTGTGCGTTCATGTACAGGCATCCGATTTTTCAAAGCCGATTTTTCAAATTTTTCGCGGGGAATTAAAAGTTCCTCCCGCTAAAACTTTATAATGAAGAAACAAATAAATAAACTATTGATTAGCTTGATCAACTTGAAATGGGTTGTGCCTCTTCGCCATTTTTAATGAGCTTTCTGCTCATTGTTTTGAAGGTGTAATTGGTCACGAATGCACAATCTATTGCTCTAAGATATATTATTTTAATTTTAATTTTAGATTATTACACTTATTGTTTTAATTATAATAATTATTTTAGATTATTAAAATAGTGTAAATTGGAGGTGAATTAAAGTTTAGGATATTAATAGAAAATAGGATAATAATAAAATTAGTTTATATCTATTTGAATTCTGGATCCACTAAATGTACAAGGATCAAATTTTTTTTATTTTAAAGGGCGTTAACATTTTAAGAGATTTGATCTCTTTTGATACTTGGTAGATCGGAAATTAAGATGGATTGTTGGTTTAATTATTAATTATAATTGTAAATATTATTTTAAAATTTATTCTCTTATTTTTTATTTTTTTCATTTTTTTTTATGTAATTTGACCGAGTCAAAATGTTTTATTGAGAATTATTAATCTTTTAATTTTGTTTTTTATTTTTTTCAATTTTATTTTATTTTTATGTAATTTGACCAAGTCAAAATGTTTAAGAGGACAGGACAAGAAATTGCATTGGAGAGCGCCTCTCCGCACAAAAATTATAATAATTTTATTTAAATGTTGGATTTATTAAATATTCATGGATACTAAAAAAAAATTAGTGTTTTATTATTATCATTTTGTAATATTTTTAATTGTTTTCTTAATAATTTAAGCATTTTCTTCTTTACTTAGTTTATAAATCAATTTTGTTAGTAATAATCATTATTATTAATTGGAGATAAGACATGAAGTGTTGAATGGGAATGTGTCTCTCATCGAGAATTTGGTTGAATACAATGATTATTGTTGCGGAAGTAACAAATAATGGTGGATGGTTGCTAGGGTTTCATCAATCATGATGGACCATGAAGAGAAATTGATCAACTATACAAATGATCCTCGTGTAGGTTTCATTATTTTAATCCTATGGAAAGTGCAATGAAGGCTTGGTGACAAGGGTTCTCAATGAGGGGGTCCATAGAATGTCGAGGAGATATTAGGTTTATCAAACATTCTACTGTCTAGGGTGACAAGCCTAAAGGAAGAGTACAAAAGTAGATGGAAGACTTGTGAGTTATGTTAGACTAATTGATGAAGACAAGAAAAAAGTCAACACACCCATGGGAATTAGGGGGGAATTCCCATGGGGCAAAGAATGAAGGACTTATTGCATTCCTTTCACAGCACCTTGAAAGAGGATTTTGGAGAGTTACCAAGTTGAGGCACAAATATTCTTGTACCAATGTCAAGGGAGGCAAGATTACTAGAGATGTCTAGGATCTTGGCATTTAATAGGTTGATAAGTTGAGGAGCCATTCGTAAAAATTAGAGAATGATATGTAAGGAGTCAATCTTGGGAGATTTGTTAGGGCTTTTAGCCACGTTATAGAAATGGAGAAGAAAATTGTAATAGCCTCGGATTAAATTTCCATTTAAATAAATAATGTATGGACTTTATAAAAGCAAAAATCAAATCAAGGTCATGGGACACGTATTCCAAGCTAAATGAGGGGGAAAACATTAAATTGGGATCCAATTGTGGTTACTTATTTATTGCCTATGGAAATTGGCATTGGCAAAAGGAAATAAATGGCAAATTAATTATTACATGCTAGTAAGGACAAGAGGCAAAAATGCAAAAAAAAAAAAAGGAAAATGAAAGAAATTCCACTTAAGCAGATAGGGAAGAGGAAGAGACAAGAAAAGGATAAAAATAGTAAGAGAATATGCATGCAAGGGAAAAGTGAAGAAAAATAAATGAAAAATAAAAAGAAATTGGAGAGAGAACATTCTAACATTCTTTTTGGGTAAAGAGAGGAGAGAAGCTGCAGCACAGGGGCACAAGCGAGATAAGGAACACAAGCAAGACAAGGAACACAGGGAAGACACAAGCGAGAGACAAGCAAGGAAAGCAAGGAGCGCAAGAGGAATTTGTTTGGCAGCCAAGAAGAAGGTGTGAACAATAGCTATCAAGGGCAGAAAAGGACAAAGAAAATAGCAGCCAGCAGGAGGAGTTTTGCAAGTAATGGTGTGCATGTATGATTATCTTGTTGGGATTTGAATGCATGGTTCATACATTGGTTTGTTGGTTATTTTGTTTTCATTGGCATGGAGATTTTCCTGGATTTACAGTTATGCACAACCTTGCCTTATGCCATTTCTTGAATAGTCATGATGAAGTGGGTTCCCTATTCGATTGAGCTTCGGATGTCTGTAGATTTTGGATTCTAGTTGAGGTGGTCTCGGGAAAATTTCGAGGGTTGAAGGTGGAGATGGTTTTATCGGGGTGAGCCTTTGATAGGTGGGTGGAGAAAGAAAATTTTCTCTGGGTATAGTGAAGAAATTTTGAGGCATCCAAGCTTGTATTGGTTTGGTGATTTCTAGGCCTTGCTTTAGGTGAAATCATTGTGGTATGGGGGTCGAGGTGATTTTCCTCTAGATTTCCTATTTGGTTATGTTTTGGTTTATCCCATGTAATCGTAAATGTAGGCTTGAAATATGGCACAGGGGTGATTGGGCTAGAAGAAAGATTTGTCTTAGCCCAATCTATGGTCAGGTGGTATGTGGAAGTCCCTAACTTGGTTGGTACTATGCATATGTTCATATGTGTTATTCGTTAATGAGATCAACGAGTTTAAGTTTTGGTTTAATGTGTTGATTATGTGACTCGTTTTTCATGGCTTCATTTACAGTTAAGTGTATGTTACATTCATGGTATATTTCTTATTATATGAGGTGCTCTTCTTATTGATCTTGCTCATGGTTGAAAGGATATTGGATGTTTTATAAGTATGTATGAGCTAACATGTGGTTTACTACAGCTAGCATGAAAGGGAAGTAAGCCTCCTTGATGAATCTCTGACAAAACTAATGAAATAGTGAATAAACTATGCATCTAAACCTACAGGCACCTTAGCCACAACATGTTTGTAAAAATGAATAACTTGTATCGGGAAAGCTTGAGCAAGAGCAGAGCTTAGAAACAAAGCATAAAGACTCGAGAACCTTGTTGACAGAGTTTTAGACAAATCAGAGTAGTTGGCATGAAGGTTTGCCTTAAATGTCTGGAACAAATTCTGTGGTCGCACTGTCAGAACTGGGAAATTCCGGCCATAACCACACCCAAGAAGGCTTATCCATTGAGCTAGAGACCTTTGGCCACACTAACAGCGATGTATTTATGCGGCTGGGGTGTAAACTAGGACAGAGAGTGAACTAAGATCAGGGGAATGGCCACCTGGAAAAAGTAGGTTGATATCAGCGTGATCATGTACCCGTGGGTGTTTTGCAGATAGGTTGATGAGTTAGACCCCGTTTCCATAACTGCATCTTGGAAGTTGGGTCATGCATAGTAACTATCAACTCGTGTTTACCTTGGTAAGCAAGTAAAAGTGGGTAAATGTGTGGTGGCATGTTTTAGAGTGGTATTAGAACGGGTTCATAGCAATGGACCTCAGGGTAAATGCAGATTGTTATGCAAATCTATATGTTTATCATACATGCATATCAGTTATTTTATTATTATTTTTGTTATATCCATGTACATGATATTGTTATAGTTTTGGTGCCATTGTTTTGATTCATGCATGAACTGAAATACTCTTAATATTATTTTGTATCATACTAATTTGAATTGACCTGTACAGATGCAATAGCCTCAATGGAAGTAAATTGAGGTAATGCTTTTGATTATGCATTTTATTTTATTTATATAACAATGGTAAGTCGCAGTAAAAACAGAAGGTTAAGGGATGAAGAGCAAAGTGGTTGAGTAAAGTTTATATGATTCCTCGCACATGCCATAAGAGAAATCAGTGGGATGGGAAAAACCAATTGAGCATCAAGGAGAGGGAGACTCCCTTGATCTAGCAAACACATTAAGAAGTCCGAGGACAAAGATCAAAAGTTGTAAAGCTAATAATGAGCGGTTGATTGAAGCTCAATAAAGGCTTGCAAAAGCTCAAGAAAAGCAAGTTGAGGTTAATGTGGTTATTCTTCAAAGCCTTTCAGATTTACAGAAACATGGACAACTGGGGCTCAGTCATGGAGATAGGCAAGAAGAAAGACTAATGGGCCATATGGAATTCGGTCTCAAAAAAGGTATAGGATGGATTGTGATGATACAATAAAGAGTAGCAGATCATTGAGTACACCTGAGAGGAGGGCTAGTATGCATGGATTTTATTCTAGCTCTACACCATCGGCATCACCACCAACATCAGCATAGGAGGAGTGGCAAGAAGTATTTACCATAGGAATTCAAGAAGGCCAAGCCTCCTACTTTTGATGGTGAGATGACCAAATCAGAAGATGCAAAATCATGACTGCTTGGAATGAGAAAAAAAAATCAGACTTCATGATTACTCAGAGAATATGAAAGCCAAGATAGCTACTTTCAATCTCAAAGGAAAAGTAGATATCTGGTGGGAAGATGTCAAGCATGTCAGGGGCATCAGGGAAGAGAAGTTGACTTGGGAAGAATTTGAAAGAATCTTCATAAAGAAGTACCTATCTGAGAGGTATTATCATGGAAATCCCAAGGAATTTTACGAGATCGAGATGGGTTCCATGTCATATGAAGAATACACAACGAGATTTCTAGAGCTATTGAGATATGTGCCATATCTCAAGGAAGAGAAAGCAAAGTTCCAAAGGTTCATCAATGGATTGCCATTATCATTCAAATTCTGGATTGAGTTTGATGATCGTCAATCATTGGAGGAAGCCATCATAAAATTGAAGCATTGCTATGAATAGCCAAAGCACGAGTATGAGTTCAAGCGTGAATGGAAGGGTAGGGAGAAGACTAAAGGAAAATGGCCCAAGAAGCGAGGAAGATCTCAGGATGTGGGTGATAAGGAAAATATGGCTCCTCATAAGAAGTCCAATGTAATTGAAAAGGGACGTGGGTCTCAACCTATGGAGCAGCATAATAAAGGTAGTGGCAGAGAACGATTGAAGTGTTGGACTTGTGGTGGAGACCATCAAAAGAGGGATTGTCCATCGTATCAAGGTGCTAGGCCTCATATCTACAGTGCTCAAGAGGCACAAATAGTTGGGGATGTAGCTCAGAGCACTCCCTCGATTTATGTAGCAGTTGATAACGGGTAGACATACCACTAGGTATCCATCATCGAGATGGAAGGTAAGCTTTGTGATCGAGTTGTTTCTTTTTTTATTGATCCAGGACCAAATTATAGTTATATTAGTCCTGAACTGGTGGATAAGTGTCGTTTGGATAAGTGCATGCATAATCTTGGTTGGTGCAGTTGGCTATAGGGACTAAGAGAAGAGTTCATCATTAGGTGAAGTCTTGTGCATTTGAGCTTAATGGCATGCTTACAACAACAAACCTGAATTTTCTTCCTTTGGGTGCATATAGCATGTTATTGGGCATGGATTGGTTTTTTATTCACAGGACCAAGGTAGATTGCTATGAGAAGGCCATTGAGTGCTTGGATGAGACTAGAGAAAAGAGAGTCTTGCATGGAAAGTAGAAACATGCATCAGTGATGATGGTTACAAACATGCAAGCTAAGTGCAGCAGCATAAAATCATGTTTATTGTTTGCAATACATATTTCCAGTGATAAAGGGTTGGATGATGAGGATGGTGAAATTATGAGGAGGTATCCTATCTTGCAGCAGTTTCAAGATGTGTTCCCTGCAGAGATTCCATAGTTGCCTCCTCATAGGGAGGTGGATTTATCTATTGAGTTGATACCTAGAGTAGCACCAACATCCAAGGCACCATACAGGATGAGCACTCCCGCTTTGGTGGAATTGAAGTTGCATTGTTGGTACCATTCCTTGACCTCCTTTTTCCTCTTCAAACACATCGTTTGCCTACCTTTCTCCTTCGTACATCTCTTAGACCCCTTGAAATTGATTAGTTAACAGTATTATAGTTGTTAAATACATTAGAATTGATTTATGAGTTTTATGTTAAAGAATTAGGGATTTTTTATAAAAAGACTACAGGAAGTTGCAACATCCTGTAATTGGTTTATTGTTTGAAATATGGCATGACAGCGAGGCTAAAGCAAAGGATAGGGATGAAAAGTAGAATGTACAAGCATGGACGAACACCTATCCTACAGCAGAACCAACGCTCCTGGAGGCACGATCAATGACGGTCAAAGTATAGCATGTTGGCGACAAAAGCAGCAACAACATAGGGTTCTAAACCGATGTAGTTTTATTCCTTTTTGAAATCGGTTCAGAATGGAAACAACTTAAAAACTATGCCATAGCAAAAGCGGCAACAGCCGCATCATGAATGTACATTCATTTCGAAATGTAAACGTTGTAAAAACATATGAAAACACAGTTATGTGTAGTCAGTTAGTGGTTATCATTGTATCGTTTTGAAAACAGAGTTTTGAACTTAATACCAAAAACACGGTTGCAGTCACGATTTCCTTGTTGCGTTGATTCTATAGTTGCTTGAGCACAATCCAGTATACCTCTGAAACGCGGACGGGCCCTCCGTGGAACGGGTATACTGTTATTTTATTTCATTTGCAACTTCTGAATATTCAATAGTATGCACAGTGATTAGAGTTCAATTTATGCTTTTGTTGATTCAATTAGAAATTCGTATGAGTAATGTTTATGATGGTAGCTTGAAGGATTAATCGCTGAGATCGTTGAATTGTATCCTGTAAGGGATCTGATCTTTCATTATTTTTAAGAGCATCTTCATGAACCCTGTTTCTCATATATTTGGATTTTAAGTGTGCTTATGATTTTAATATATTTCAATCTTTCATGAATGATAAACATTGAATGTTGAGTGTTCACTGAACAGGGGTTTTATGCACAGCATCCTCGTAAGGGGATTGAAATCTTGGTTTAAGTAATACACAGTGTTTTTAGATAAGTAGATGAGTTGAGTGACTTGAGTGTCTAGGTGATAGGGAACATACCTCAACCTTCCGTAAAGAAGTTCTGTAACCTACCATCACGAACACTTAGTTAGGAATCCTTTATGTCTATAAATTGTAGACGCATGCCTCGAAGTTTACTGATCCTGGTCGATAATAAATATAGCCTAATCTAGCACCCTAGATAGGACACTACATTTTGGCGCCGTTGTCGGGGAGGCGTACTTAAAGGATTTAAAAAAAAATGCAATAAATAAAAACGAGTAAAAACATAGATTTAGAAATCATGTTCATTTATGCCTAGATTTAGAGACAATCAAGGTAGATTCATAAAAACCCCCCACCATCCAAAAACTAACCCATCATCAGGAGCAGACTCTTTAGGGAATACAACACCTGCTGAGGAAGTCACCATACAAGCATTAGAGGATAAACAAAAGTCAGGACAAAGACTTACTCTCATCGAAAGGCAAACTTTATTAGCACATAAATCGCAAAAGAAATACTTTCCTAGATCCTCCATACAAGGAGAAAGTAGCACAGTGACCGAACAATCTGTCTTTAATCTCCTTTTTAAGACAAGTGACACCGACACAGAGAAACCTATTAGAATGGCTGAGGAAGGAGATGGATCAGTACCAAATCAAGGACAGAGAGACGAAGAAGAGTCAACTTTTAAGTTTCCTATACATGAACCACAAGAAGATGATGAGATCAAAATGAAAAACATACCTCCATCCGTGCTACCAAACTTTTATGGTATGGCTTCGGAAGACCCAGACTCATTCTTGTTCGAGTTTGACATTGTATGTCGAACATATGGTTACACAGATGATGCCCATAGGCTTAGACTCTTCCCAGCGACATTAAAGGCATCAGCCTTAAGATGGTTCATGAGGCTTGGTGAGCATGTGATAGTTGATTGGGATGGCATGAGAAGAATATTTCTAAGGAAATATCAACCTTATTGTAGATCCAAAGATTCCAAAGATGATATCTTTAGAATGAGCCAACAAGAGGATGAAACCTTGGAGGAATACTTAGAACGGTTTGTCTACAACCTACAAAAATCTAAACACCGAACTATGCCTCTTGATTTGATCCGCACAATATTCTTGAAAGGCATCCGAGAGGAATACATGGATGATCTTAATTTGATGGGCAAAGGTGATATTTCTACCTTACCTTTTGAAGAAATCGTTGAATTATGCGAAAAGTATTCAAGGAACAAAGCTAAAATTGGAAAAAGAACCCTGTCATCCAAAGTCACAAAATCTGCTTCAGCAAGTGTCACAAGGGCTGAAATAGGGAATCTGTTAGAAGAGTTTAAAACAGATTTGTTAAGCACCCTAGGGAACCAAATTGACACTCTAAAAGCTAAGAAGAAACAAGAAGATGAAGATCAGATAATGGCCATCTTCTGCCCAAAATGCCGGAAGAAACATGCCTTAAAAGACTGCCCATTAGAAAACATCCAAGTTTGTGCTTTCTGTACTGAACATCATGATATATTTAATTGTCCTAAAGTTAAGGTTTTGCAGAATTGTAATATGGCAGCGAATGCAAAGATGGAAAACGTGCATTACATGGGCACAAAGAGACCATGGCAGCCAAGGCCAGCACCTGAAGGTATGTTTCCAAATCAAAATTTGCAATTTCCTGTAAATGATCAAATGTATGCTCAAAATTCATGGAATGTACCCATTCCATGGCAGCACCAAAATCACCCACAGCAACAATGGAGACCATCTCAACAATATTCTCAATCCTATCATACATATCCTCAATCATACCAACCATATTCACAGCCATATCAACAATATCATCAGCCATATTCATCACATCCTCAACCATATCAGCAGTATCCTCAGCAGCAAGTTGTTTACCAACCTCAACCTACTCAACAAGCACTGCCTGCTCCTCCACCAATCAATCCACCACAACTGCAATTTCCATCTAACTCACAACCTCCCAGACCTACTCAAATTCCTGCTCAAACTGTCCCAAATCCAAATAACAGAGCAGAGAGGCCAGCCTACAATGTAGGAGAGGGAACCTCATATCCCACACTACCCTTGCAAAATATCAACTTGAGGTCTGGTAGGGTACTCCACAAAGATTCTCCAATAACAGATAAGCAAGAAGAAAACACAGAAAATGAAAATGAAATGACAAATCAAAGAAAACCAAACAATGATACCAAAGATAAGCAGATGCAACCATTGCATCCACCTTTTCCAGACCGATTGGTCCAAATGAAACTTCCAATGTCTATGCCACAGTTTGATGTTTTAGATGAGCTCAAGAATGTCTATATAAAAATTCCGCTACTGCAAGCCATAAAATACATTCCCATATACACTAAAACAATCAAAGAAATGTGTCTTAAGAAGCCCACTAGGAAAAGGATTGATCCACAAACCATTCATGTTATAGGACATTTAGCTGGCCTTATGACAAATACCATCTCAATGGAAAAGTATGTTGATCCTGGTATCTCCAGAGTTACTACAATCATTAACAACATACATATTCCAAACACTTTAATAGATCTTGGGGCCGCAATAAATGTCATGACTCTTGAAACCATGAGAACACTCCAGCTCATAAATTTGCAACATACAACGATTGTTCTAGAACTAGCTGATAGGTCTAAAGTGATTCCTGAAGGGATTTTGGAGGACATAATTGTTTCACTAGACTCTTGGGAGTACCCAGTGGACTTCTTAGTTCTTCAACCCAAATCCAATCTAGGAGGGCACCCTATCATCCTTGGTAGACCATGGTTAGCGACTGCTGATGCATTTATAGGATGTCGATCGGGCAACATGATCATTTCAAGAGGGACCGAAAGAAAACAACTCACTCTTTATCCATCGGCACAATCACCAACAGTAACACACAATTTGTGGCTTGATGATAAATACAATGATAAAGAAGAAGTACAATCTGTTTTTAGCATTGACCAAATCTATGATTTCCAAGAACAAAATAATAATGATTTGGTAGAATTGTTCCTTTCTCAACCTGATATTTCCGAAAATTTGAGAAACGACCAATATCATGTTGCAGATGTACTTTTAGCCCAAAATTTTCAAGAAACATGCACCATTCAATCTTTGCAAACCACATTTCACGATATTTTTCCAGTTCAATCCATCACAAACACACAGAGTCAGACCATAGAGATTAGTCCAGGGAAAACTTTGAACATAGGCAATCACCTAGACTCATCTCAGCAAGAGAAATTGATTCGACTATTAAGAAAATACCAGAAAGCATTTGCTTGGGACTACATCGATATGCATGGGATTCACCCCGACACATGCACTCACCATATTTATACAGATAGTACTATCAAACCAGTGAGGCAACCGCAGAGAAGAATGAACCCCATGCTCCAGGATATTGTCAGAGAAGAATTGCAAAAACTGTTGAGAGTTAATTTTATATATCCTATTTCTGACAGTCAGTGGGTATCCCCATTGGTTATAGTGCCCAAGAAAAATGGTAAGTGGTGCATTTGTGTTGATTACAGACAATTGAACAAAGCAACGCTCAAAGATTATTTCCCACTACCATTTATTGACCAAGTGTTAGATACCTTAGCTGGGAAATCATCATTTTCTTTTCTTGATGGTTTCAGTGGCTACAACCAGATCAGGATAGCCTCAGAAGATCAGGACAAAACCACATTCACCTGTCCTTGGGGCACTTATGCTTATAATGTTTTTCCATTTGGACTTTGCAATGCTCCAGCTACATTTCAGAGAACTGTATTAGCTATTTTCGTTGATTTACTTCATGATTGTGTTGAAGTTTACATGGATGATTTTTCAGTGTACGACAATTCATTTGAACATGCATTAGAGAACCTTGAAAGAGTTTTGAAAAGATGTATTGAAGCTAATATGTCCCTTAGCAATGAAAAGTGCTTTATGATGTTAAACGAAGGGATAGTATTAGGCCACTATATTTCTTTTCAAGGCATCAAAGTTGACCCAGCAAAAATCCAGATCATTGTTGATTTGCCAATTCCAAAGAATCAAAGAGAGGTAAGAAGTTTCCTTGGGTATGCAAGCTATTACAGAAGGTTTATTGAACATTTTAGTAAAATAGCTTTACCTTTGTTTAAGCTTCTAACAAAAGATGTACTTTTCAACTGGAATGAAAACTGCCAACAAGCATTTGAAGCACTCAAAAAGAAGTTATCAACCGCACCAGTCTTAAGAGGGCCTAACTGGAGCCTACCATTTCATATCTTTACAGATGCATCTGACACTGCAGTGGGTGCCTCATTAGGCCAAAAAGAGGAATCTTGTAATTATGCCATTTATTTCATTAGCAAAAATCTAACACCTACAGAGTCAAACTACACAGTCACAAAAAAGGAAACACTTGCCATCATATATGCTGTGAATAAATTCCGACATTATATAACTGGTTATGAAGTCTTTGTACATACTGATCATTCTGCCATTAGACATTTAATGAATAAACCAATAACTAGTGGCAGAGTTACCAGATGGTTATTATTGTTACAGGAATTTAACATCACAGCGTTAGATAGACCAGGTAAAGAGAATCAGGTGGCAGATTTTCTTTTTAGACTGCAAAATCCAGGTGAGGTTGTTCCGGTTGAAGATTCTTTCCCAGATGAAAATTTATTTGCAATTTCCATAGTGAATCCTTGGTATGCTGACTTGGCCAATTATTTGTCTACGGGAATGACACCTCCATACTTTACTCCAAAGGAAAAGAAGAGACTAGTCAAACAAAGTGCTCGATACTCATGGATTAATGGCGATTTATTTTACACTGGTTATGATATGATTATTAGAAGATGTGTAAGAAATGATGAGATAATTGATATTTTAAAATCTTGCCATGATGAACCGTGTGGTGGGCATTTTGCAGCTAAGCGAACATCATTCAAAGTTCTTACTCTTGGATACTACTGGCCATCCATTTTTAAGGATGCCAAGAAGTATGTGAAGAGTTGTGACAGCTGCCAAAGAATGGGCAGGCCAACAGCTACAGACGAGATGCCACTTCAGCCCCAAGTTCACCTAAAGCCATTTGAAAAATGGGCTCTAGACTTTATAGGACCCATTAACCCAACCTCCAATGGTAAGAAGTACATCTTAGTATGTATTGATTACGTCACAAAGTGGGTTGAAGCAAAAGCACTAGTTAGAGCCACCGAACAAACAGTGGTAAATTTCCTTTTTGAAGAGATTTTTGTAAGGTATGGAGTACCAAGGGAAATAGTGACTGATCAAGGTACTCAATTTACTTCAAAGTTAGTGAAGGACATCACAAACAAATACCAAATCAAGCACAGAAGAAGTACACCTTACCATCCACAGGCCAATGGGCAGGTGGAATCCACAAACAAAACTTTGGAAGGGATCATCACTAAAATTGTGGCAATGAACAGAAAGAATTGGGAAGAGAAGCTCAAAGATGCACTCTGGGCTTACAGAATTACGTGGAAGAATACTACAGGATTTACACCATATCAGTTGGTGTATGGCAAAGAGGTAATGCTTCCTATTGAGTTTCAAATACATACTTTTAAACTGGCTGCAGATTTGCAAATTGACCTGGACCAAGCACAACAAGAAAGAATTCAACAGTTGAACCAGCTGGATGAGATGAGGCAGCAAGCAGAGGAAACCACAATCCTCATGCAAAAACAAAGGAAGCAGTGGCATGATGCACATATCAAGAAGAAGCAGTTCAAGGAAGGTGACTGGGCTTTACTTTTTTACTCTAAATTCAGAGATCATAAAGCCAAGTTTACCACCCATTGGATGGGCCCATACCAAATTATTCAGGCTTACGACAATGGTTCAGTCAAGCTCAAAACTATTGATGGAGAAGGTCATTCCTTTACTGTCAACAGTCATCGCCTGAAACTTTACACTAAGCCCATCAGCAAGCAAAATTTTATCCAAACAGTATCTCAACAAAGAGAGGTTGAGATACTGCAGCCTTCAGCTGCAGTATCCCTGCCTTAGTTCATTTTATTTCAATTTAGAAATTCAAAAAAAAAAAAACAAAAAAACAACAACAACAAAACAACAAAACAAAATCTAAAAAAAAAACAAACACAACAGGAAAAAAAAAAAAAAAAAAAAAAAAAAAAATAAAATAAAATAAAATAAAATAATAACAATGGGTTAGATGTGAAAACCAGACTCTGGCACACTCTAACCCCGAATTCTTACTTGAAAACCAATTCGTTGGCGGGTAAGAATTCCTTTTTCTTTTGTTCCCTGTTTGATTTATCAACTGAATAATGACTTGAGGACAAGTCAAAACTTTAGTGGGGGAGGGAGGCATCAGCATTTTGTTCTCTTATCTCTCCATTGTAAATTCTTAAAGATTTCTTATCTCATCTCCTCACTGTAAATTTCCAAAGCAGTTTGTTTCAGCATTCCAGATTTCAATAAAGAAGTTGTTTTGTTATTGTTTTATCTCAGAGGGACCTGGTTATAAACATTATGCAGGGGGACCTGTTCTGTCCAGAAGATCATGTTACCAACACCAACAATAATGGGACCTGTTTAAGACACATAAAAGGGACTTGTTAAGAGACTGTTACTTCAGGATTACTTCAACAAAGCTTCATCAAGTTTCTACAAGGATCCACAGGTTGCTGGGCACCAAGACTTCATCAAATACCAAAGATCAAGGAACCTGTATACATATAATTCTTTCTCCGGATTTCAAAGAAGCTGCATGAACATCTTCAAGATCTCAAGGGGACCTGTTGCATTCGAATCTATCTCAGGGGACCTGTAATGAACAACAAAGAATAGTCAAAAGAGACTAGTCCTACCCAGCATGCCAATGCAACGCTTGAACAACCAACAAAAGTGTAATGTATTCCTTATTCTTAACATTTAAATTCTTAGATTAATTTTTAATGTTAAATTTAATAACTGTGACTGCTACGATCAATTTCAGAGACACCTCCATACCTATCACTCGTTATCCTATTGTTAATCCCTATCATCTTCCAATACTCCAACCCCTCTCATACTTATACGATTTTGTTAATCCCCTCCCATATCACCCTTTTCAATCTCTGTTACCAATCAATTAGACCCTACAACCATCCCAACATTTCTATTTGGCCGGGTACCAACAGAAGCAGGACACGTGGTGAATTGTTTGGAAACCAAATGTCATGCGGGCTTGTTCATTATGTTTGAACGGCCGAATTATGATTTAAACACCCGACGAAGCCAAATGATGCAAACGACTACCCAGAATCATATCCCAGTACTTCATATATGTGCTTCTAGCGTTTCTATGATGGCATCCATACGACCAGTACAGCCATTCCTCTGTTTCAAAAGATGAATATGCTATGAATTGAGTTAAGCTAGTCATTTCATTATCGTTTTCAGTTGTTCTATGTCAACATTCGACTCATGTGACTTCAACAGTAAAGACTGAAAGTAGCAAGCGCCACGAAAGGAAAATGTAGTTAATTAGGTTCGACCTCTATTACAAGATAGTCAATCGAGCATCATTGGGTTACTAAAGGAGCTAGTGTTAAAGAGCCGAGGACGCCACCAAGTCAACAGCATTGGGGGCGGAAGATAAAAGGTAACAAATCAGAACCTCTTTGTTGAAGTGGTAAAACATAAACAAAGAAGAGTTAGAGCACAACTCTCGGCCACAATGACCAATAGGGTCGAACCAAGCATATTCGACAGTTCCCAGTATCACGAAGATTGCATTTCAATTCTTAAAGAAATACAGTGGCTGCCCTTTTTAGAGAAATTTCGTGGAAGTAATGAAGAGGTCACCAAACAGTTCGCTTTTACATTCAACGGAGAGAAAGCTCTGATAGGTAATTTTTCATTCAGAGTTTCGGAAGACACCATAGCTCAAGCCCTAGGGATCAGCCCAGAAGGGGAGAAGTACTTCAAGACAAAGCAATTTAAAGAGAAATCATGGACCCAATTTATGTCCAGATCCAGGGTTTCGTCCGTTAATTGGAAGAAAGGCGTTCCAAGAAGTTGGCTGGTGCATCCCTGGGACGAGATGGTTTATATCATCCAAAAGTTTGTAACTTGTGAAGGCCGCTACAGTATTGTTTACTTGTACCATATCAAGTTACTGTTACATTTGAAAGGGCAGTGTGTTATCAGTCTGCCATACTTCCTCTTGCAAAGCCTAACCAAAATGTCGAAGACCATCCAAAAGCAGAAAGGTAATGAAGACAAGAGCTTATATCACTTTGGGTTAATTAAAATTCTTATTGAGTATGAATTGCAGAGAAGAGGGAAAACGTGGAAGGAGTTCTTGGCTGCTAACCAAATTAAAGACGAAGAGGACAAGGAAGAACCACAGGAAAACTCAGGATTCATGAATGATATCGATGAAGAGATTCCCATACACAAAGCAAGCAAGGTACCTCCACCTGTTAGCAGTATAAGGACGAGGAAAATGAGAAAAGAGGATGCTCGGAAAGCAGAGCAAGATAAAAATTTTACCACTTATTCAAGAAGAACCAGGAGAACATCAAAGGCCCAGCGACAAGAAGACCAACCTGAATCAAATGCACCTATGCCGATGGATATTGAAAGTAGTTCCCACTCACAACCTGGACCAGGAGCTGAGATGGAGGTTGAAAGCAATAACAGGCAAGAAAAAGATTCACCGCCTACCATAAAGAAACAGAAGAAACTGGAGAAGCAAATTGAGAAGTTAAAGGAAGAACTAATGGAGGCTAATATGCTGGAAAAAGTTATCAAGAAAGAAAATGAAATGCTCAGAGCACAGAGTAAAGAGACTCAACAGAAGAATGAAAAGTTAAGGGAACAAATTAAGGAACTTGAAGCTGAACAAACAGATATTTGTAAGTGGGCCACTAAATGGTACAACCAAAAGAAGGTCCTCAAGGAAAAGTACAAAAATTTAAAGCATGAGCTCCATGGTCAGAAAGATGCCCAGGTGAAGAAGAATGTGGATACATTGTTAAAGGCAGTAGAGGTACAGGTAGGGACAGAGTTCAGAGGAAGCACATCAGGGTTAGCATGAGGTCATGCTAATTCATTAAGTCGGGGAGAGATGTTGGTACCATTCCTTGACCTCCTTTTTCCTCTTCAAACACATCGTTTGCCTACCTTTCTCCTTCATACATCTCTTAGACCCCTTGAAATTGATTAGTTAACAGTATTATAGTTGTTAAATACATTAGAATTGATTTATGAGTTTTATGTTAAAGAATTAGGGATTTTTGATAAAAAGACTACAGGAAGTTGCAACATCCTGTAATTGGTTTATTGTTTGACATATGGCATGACAACTAGGCTAAAGTAAAGGGTAGGGATGAAAAGTAGAATGTACAAGCATGGACGAACACCTATCCTACAGTAGAACCAACGCTCCTGGAGACACGGTCAATGACGGTCAAAGTATAGCATGTTGGCGACAAAAGCAGCAATAGCATAGGGTTCTAAACCGATGTAGTTTTATTCCTTTTTGAAATCGGTTCATAATGGAAACAACTTAAAAACTATGCCATAGCAAAAGTGGCAACAGCCGCATCATGAATGTACATTCATTTCGAAATGTAAACGTTGTAAAAAAACATATGAAAACACAGTTATGTGTAGTCAGTTAGTGGTTATCATTGTATCATTTTGAAAACAGAGTTTTGAACTTAATACCAAAAACACGGTTGCAGTCACGATTTCCTTGTTGCGTTGATTCTATAGTTGCTTGAGCACAGTCCAGTATACCTTTGAAACGCGGACGGGCCCTGCGTGGAACGGGTATACTGTTATTTTATTTCATTTGCAACTTCTGAATATTCAATAGTATGCACAGTGATTAGAGTTCAGTTTATGCTTTCGTTGATTCAATTAGAAATTCGTATGAGTAATGTTTATGATGGTAGCTTGAAGGATTAATCGTTGAGATCGTTGAATTGTATCCTGTAAGGGATCTGATCTTTCATTATTTTTAAGAGCATCTTCATGAACCCTGTTTCTCATATATTTGGATTTTAAGTGTGCTTATGATTTTAATATATTTCAATCTTTCATGAATGATAAACATTGAATGCTGAGTGTTCACTGAATAGGGGTTTTATGCACAGCATCCTCGTAAGGGGATTGAAATCTTGGTTTAAGTAATACACAGTGTTTTTAGATAAGTAGATGAGTTGAGTGACCTGAGTGTCCAGGTGATAGGGAACATACCTCAACCTTCCGTAAAGAAGTTCTGTAACCTACCATCACGAACACTTAGTTAGGAATCCTTTATGTCTATAAATTGTAGACGCATGCCTCGAAGTTTACTGATCCTGGTCGATAATAAATATAGCCTAATCTAGCACCCTAGATAGGACACTACATGCATCTTAAAGAGATGTTTGACAAGGGATACATAAGGCCAAGTGTATCTCCCTTGGGAGCAATAGTGTTGTTTTTAAAGAAGAAGGACGATAATCTCAAATTGTTTTATTGATTACAAGCAATTGAACAAGGTGACCACCAAGAATATGTATCCATTGCCTCAAATTGATGATTTGTTTGATTAGCTGAAGGGAGCTACAATATTTTCGAAGATTGATCTGAGATCAGGATATCATCATGTGCACATCAAATAAGAAGACATCTATAAGACTACATTTCGTACAAGGTATGGGCACTATGAGTTTGTGGTGGTTCCTTTTGGTCTTACCAATGCTCCAACCACCTTCATGTGTATGATGAACAGTGTGTTGCACCCTTACCTGGATAAGTTTGTGATAGTCTTTGTTGATGATATATTGGTATATTCAAAGAATGAGGAAGAGCATGCAGATCATTTGGTAGCAATATTGAGATTGTTGAGATAACATAAGTTGTATGCCAAGCTTAACAAGTGTAGTTTCTTTCAGTATCAGATTCATTACTTTGGACATGTTGTTCCAAGTAGGGGATAACACTGGGTCTAGAAAATATTAAGGCTATCATGGAGTAGCCAACTCCAAAGAATGTAAATGAGGTCATTTCATACATGGGAATCGCAGGTTATTACAAGAGGTTCATCAGGAAATTCTCCAAGATTGGATGTCTTATCACATCCTTGTAGAGGAAAGGAAAAAGGTTTGAATGGATTAATGAGTGTGTAGTAAGATTTGATCAGTTGAAGCATTTGCTTACCAATGCTCCAATTTTTAGGATTGTAGATCTCGATAAGGACTTTTTGGTTTGTACAGATGCCTACAAGGAAGGACTTGGTGGAGTCCTGATGTAGGAATGGTGGGTGGTTCGCTACGAATCATGGAATTTGAATGAACATCAACATAATTATGTGACTCGCGATCTTGAGTTGGTAGATATCATTCACGCATTGAAGACGTGGATACATTATCTCCTTGGAAGGAAGTTCATTTTGATGAGTGATCATAGTGGAATGAGATACTTATTTGACCAACCCAATTTGAATGCAAGGCAAGCTAGATGGTTGGCTACTTTTAGTGAGTTTGACTTTAAAATCAAGTACATCACAAGAAAGGAGAATCGGGTTGCAGATGCACTCAATAGGAGAGTACGGGTGAATCATATTTCAATTGTGAGCTCTTATGGGACAAATTTGAAGGAGTGGATCTTACATGTAGGGCAACAGGATGAGAGGTACCAGCAACTGAAACAAAGATTGTAACAATGAGGTGAGGGTGATAAGGATGAGGAGTATCACCTCACAGAAGATGGATTTGTTAATTTGGTAGCTCAATGACAAATTCCAACCATGGGACGAGATTCCTCTTTTCGAGAGGACCAATTTTGAGTATTGAAGTGCTCAATTTGGATAAGGGAAAATGTAATTTTGAATTAAAAGCCCACATGTGCATATTTGATCAAGTCGACCTCAAAAAAAATTGGACACCCTTGGAAGTCTATATATACAAGTGACCTCAACCTCATTTGGATATCATCATGAGAAATTATTCTATTCTCTTTCTTGGTTTTGGCTCACACAGGTCTAAGGCCCACCCGTGGAGAACTGGTTCACATGAAGGAGAAATTATAGGGTCCGAAGATCGCACATGTTTCTAGGGTTTTGAGTCACAGCCGCAACCTTACCAAAGGCAAATCTCGACTACAGACGTTGGCTTGTAGGCTCAAGGGAGTGACTAGAAGCTCTCAATGACATCTCTTCCTCCCTACAACTGGAACCTAAACTTACATTTTTCCAATTAACTGATGTTTTCACTTGTTGACCGCAGACAATGACAATTCATCATAGGCTTCTAAATCAAGATTTTGAGTATGACCATTATTGGGTTCATTTCATGGATATTGTTTAGTTTATTTTTATAGATGGGTTTATGGTTAACGATATGGATCATTGTACTCTCTTTTGTTGAATTGTTCAATGACAATCTAATAAGAAGAATATTTTGAAAGGATTTTCCCTGTAATGGGTTTTTCCTGGTCCCTCACCAATCTTGGTGTCTCTATGTGTGAATGCTTTTCTTCTATTGTTCCTTTGTGTTTCATTGCATTGATGATGATGTTTTTCTTTCTATATAGTTGCATATGTTGTTGAATAATGATGTATATCTAAATAATGTTATGATGTTATGGGGTGAATTTAATGTGTAAATGAAGAAATTCAATTATCAAAGCAAAGAACAATATAGCCCTAAGAAAAATTAACATGGTATCAAAGTTGGGTTGAAGAAAATTCATTGAAGATCACCCCTATGAAGACACCTTTGAAGGATGCAAGAGAGGATGGAGGAGACCTAAAAGAATTCTAGGGTTTGAAGGAAACCCTAAGAAATTTGCTTATTAGGGTTTGATGGATACTCTGAGGTTAGGGTTTGGAAGAAACTCTGGTTTATGGCAAAGATTTGAGATATGCAATTTAGAAACCCTAACATGACTAATGTGAAGATATTCAAGCACTTGAGATGGGGTAGTCTCTATTAGGCCTCATTGTGGATAAGGTTGGTTGAAATATTGAATGCAACATTGTAATATGGACAATGGACAGTTATGGCTCTTGAAGGTTGGTTCAAGAGGGAGATGATCACCTCTTATTGAAGATAACTACTTTTCGATTTATGGTGTTCCTTGCTTTTGTTTAGACATATTGATTTGATTATTGAATTATTTATACTTCATGCATGTAAATTTGAGTATTTTATCTCTTGATGAGATGTGATAAGTGGATCCTTCTTTAGGATCATCTAAGATGAAAGAAAATATGACTAGTGCAGGAAGAGAAGAGTTATAGTTACCCATGACAAGGAAATTGACAAAGTTCTCTTGCTGTCGATGTAAAATAAGGTGCACATGTATCTGAATACTACAAGGTATGTATGGTGCTTTATTTCAAGGTTATAGTTGCAATATAGGATGGCAAGGTAAACCCTAAGGTATGATGGGAATGTCACCTTCACAAATGGCTCATGCATATGAAAGTTTGATTCATGGTACTCATGATGAGGTGATGCATTTATTATTGAACAAGTAACTTACATTCTATTAAGTCATGGTGAAGCTACATAGAGACATTGATTTTTTTTTTATTGGTACTCTTGATATTTGGCAAGCATATTTCATTTTAGGCATGATGGATTTCCTGATCCCATAAAGAAGTCTAGCACATTGATTCTTATATATGGTAACTTGATTCGATTATTAATGAGTGTGATGAGCATGATAGCCATGATGATAGAAGTGTAACAATAAGAATGACATTCAAGATCCTCTTGTTGACCTTGGTTAGCTTAGTAATTATGACATATGGCAAAATTGGATGCCCTGAATTGATTATTAATTATAAATAAGTTATAATTATAATCTTTGAAGTATGATGACACACTTTCCAGCTGCCCTAATCATATGACTCTAACCCTTGATGAAAGTTTGATGTTATGTTCATATGTGATGATGAAGTAGCTGAAGCTAACATGTTATGACAATGATGGATATATGTATTAGAATCTGATATAGCTTGATTTTATGATCTAACAATTTTGAGACAAGTTGATGACTTGAATAATAATGGTTGAAGGGACAACTCATTCAGAGGAATAATCCCTCCATAAGATCCCTACACCTATTATAATTTGCATTGTATGTATAGAAGATTATTTATTGTTGAAGTAAGATTTTGGAAATGAATAGACTAAATATTTGATGTTGATAGTCTGCAACAAGTTTTGGTTCGAGAAGAGATGGTTTCTCTTAGTTTAAACCCCAACGACATGGAAGCAATCTTATTAGTGCAGCTATAAGTCTCACAACCGCATGAAAGAAATCCTATGTGTGTGATTATGCCTGTAGGTCATAAAACTAAAGCCTTATTCATAAAATCAGGAATGCACTAGGAGTATGATAGTCCTATTGATATGTAGAAGATGACAGAAAGTTCAATGAGAAGGGAAGTTTGAATGTTTGCTTACTATAATGTGAATACGTTGACTAAACTTATGTTTGTAGGTGACCAGGATATGCATATCAATATGTCATTATGATTTAACCATTAAGGCTAGTGTATGACAGTATATGATAACAAATACATGGGTTTGACAAGATTTGACCTATTGGCTTGAAAGGTTGATGATGTTTTAAAAATTTGACATGATGCTTGATAGTTCATAAATATGTCTTGGATTATGGATTATTTGCATTCACGGAGATGACAAGTTAGAGTTTTGATCTGATTTGGTACTTGATGATTGATGATTTGCCTTGCTGACAGTGCTATGTTGGCATAATAACTTTAAGTGACTAATATTGGTATTTGATAATTGTTTTATATTGGCCTCATTGTCCTTAGCACAATGGTTGAATTATAAACAATTGTGATTCAATATTTAAGTAATCTCACAATAAATGGATTGAACCTACATGACTTATCCTTGGTGTATGCATTTTCATCTAGTGGAAAAAATGATTTATATTATGATCTATTGCTTGGTAAATGACAATTTATTGGCATCATAACTTGATATTTGGATGAGAGCTCTACTTGTCACCTAGTCTAAAGAATTTGATACAGTGATATTGATAATTTTTAGTTTAGCTATGATTTGGCTTCTAAACTTTGATAAGTTGACTTAGCTGATTTGATTACACTATATTGATTTATGTAAGGTTGAGCATATTTGTTTGGTAAAGTGTTATGTTTGTAGAAAGCATTGTATGAAGCAAGGTCCCCGAGTCTGGTATGTCCACATTGACAGTTACGTGGTAAAGCCAAGAAGATGTGTCGATCCAAGCCTCTTCTTCAAAAGTGGTCCAAGGTATGATTTTGATTTTGGTTTTATATGCTACTATTTGACAGGTAATGAGCCTCTAATGATCAAAGTAAGAGGGAGTTGGCTTTTGAAGCTTGAAATAAAGAATCATGGCACGATGAATTGATTTCTAAAGTTTCGAAAAGAAAATATATATCGTGAATCTATTGAATATTTTTTGGAATGTGGAAATGTAAATCCTTGGACACTCCGATTTAATTTCAAGAAGTTGTGAAGAGATATTGTTGAACTTGACTTGGAAACCGACAATTGATTAAAGCATTGATGTTCCAACACCCATATATATATATACACATATATATATTTATGTATATATATATATATATATATATATATATATATATATATATATATATATATATTTATGTGTATATATATATATATATATATATATATATATTATGTATGTATATATATATTTATGTGTGTGTATATATATTATATATGTGTGTGTGTGTGTGTGTGTGTGTTGTGCATAGAACCTGAGTGAATTCATGATTGAGCTGCTTCATACACATTGAGTTTCCGCCAAGCACCCTTTGAGATATTTGCATGGGACAACTAATTTTTGATCTGCGATATTCATCCTACGATATGTGACTACATGGATGTACTGATGTTGCTTGGGATCATTATTGATGAGTGCATCTAGGTGTTACCTTAGAATGGGATCTGCCATGATATTTTGGATGAGAAGTCCATATCTTTAAGCATGATCAAGGTTGAGTACGATGTTGCTAACATGGTTAGCTGTGGGGCAGGATGAAGAAGCTCTCTGGAGAGATGTTTGAGCAGGTTTTGGATATGACATGGATACATTGCGATGACAAAGAGTGGGATCCGATTGGCAAAGAATCATGTGTATAGCTGGGACTAAGATACCTTCATATATTGAGACAATGTTTCTCTATAAGACAAGCTTAGGCTTATGGTTGTCGCCTCCATGAGAGGGAGGATGAATATGGTATCCTTTTTTGTGAAATATATATATTTTTATTCTAATATAATATTTGATTTGATGACCTGCGTGAACAAGAGACTACTGCTCTTAAGATATGATGATTACCATATATGAGCACGATGATATGTTTTTTGAGCTACAAATAACAAGACTAATCGAGAATATTAAGCTAACTCTCCCCCCTGTTTGAGCTCCCAAGGTGAGGAATTGAGATGGAGGGCTCCTAGGGTTGAGGGATCTATGGACAATAGGGTCATAGATGTTTCTCCCCTATCTATTACCCATAGGGTTGGATATGTTTCTCCCCTATCTTGGTCTTTGTAGAGTATACCCCAGTTGGCATCATACCCACAAGCAGGGCTTGTTAGGAATACCGCTCCTCGTCTGGCCAACAGGTTGAGAGTGTACTTGGGGGTGTACAACCCAAGTTGATTATGATGCAAGTGTTCTACCACGTGACTCTTGAGGGCCATTTTTGGGAAGATCAGTGGGAAATAAGATGGGTTGATATATGCTCCTTGATGTGTTTTTGGGTTGATATATGCTCCCATGTGTTGTTCCGAGTTGAGACTAAGCTCTCCGATGTGGTTTCGGGTTGAGATGTGCTCCCTAATATTGTTTTGGATTGAGGTGTGCTCTTTGATGTGTCAGAGGGTGGTCGCTTAGGCTCCCCTCTGATGTCAAATTCTTCTTCTTTTAGACTCGAGATTTTTCAACATACAAGCAGGGACTATCAAGAGATAAGCAGGAATATGCAAGAGACGAGTAGTGATAGAATTTGATGACGAAATACTTGAGATTGGATATGATTCGAAGACAAGATTCTTGCAATGACTACATGATGTAGTTGGAATTTCTCCCTAGCTGAGAGGGTGTGTTAATTTGGTAGCTCGATGACAAATTCCAACCATGAGATGAGATTCCTCTTTTTGGAAGACCAATTTTGACTATTGAAGCACTCAATTTGGATAAGGAAAAGTGTAATTTTGAATTAAAATCCCACATGTGCATATTTGATCAAGTCAGCCTCAAAGAAAATTGGACACCCTTGGAAGGCTATAAATACAAGTGATCTCAACCTCATTTGGATATCATCATGAGACATTCTTCTATTCTCTTTCTTGGTTTTGGCTCGCACAGGTCTAAGGCATGTCCGCAGAGAACTAGTCTGTGGGAAGGAGAAATTATAGGGTCTGAAGCTCACGCATGTTTCTAGGGTTTTGAGTCATAATCGCAAGATTACCAAACGAAAATATCGGCGACATCGACTGGTTTGTAGGCTTAAAGGAGTGACTAGAATCTCTTGGTCACTCGCACACCTCTTCCTATGTAACAACCTTGGTGAAAATTCCATGTAATAAAAGTAAATAAAGGCAAAAACAATAACCACGATTGATGGGACACTTATTCCAAGCTGAATGTTGGGCAAGACATCCTAGTGGGTGTTAATTTGGTTGTTTATGGATAAGGAATTGGCAAAGGCAATGGCTAAAGCTTTGGAAAGGCAAAATGGAATTTTTGGCACATTTATTTATGAAAATAATGGAAATTAGGAGAAAAAGGAGGTGAAAGGTCACAGGTTGCATGTGAGGAGGAAATTGAAGGAAAATAATGGAAAATGAAGAAAATAGAGGCCTCATTCATAAAAAGGCTTCTAAGGATCAGTTGGTAACCTTTTTTCAGTTGAGTTTTGGAGCTCTCTCATTATTCTCTCTCTCTCTCTCTCTCTCTCTCTCTCTCTCTCTCACTCTTGGACACTTAGAGTTTTCTTGGAGAATTTTTGCATTGGATCAAGAAAGGCAAAGAAGGCAAGAGGAAGCAAAGATCAAGTAGGGAAAGGCAAGATCAAGCAGCTACAACAGGATTCTTTGCAGGTATCGATTTGCATGTGTATTTTCCTTGCTAGATTTGGCATGCATGGTATTGCATGTGGTTCTTTTGTTGTTGTGGCATGGGTTTTTCTAGGTGTAACAGTGTTTTCAGCCTAGCCTTGCCATTTCCGGATAGCCATGGTGTGATGGGGTTCTCATGTTTTGGTTGAGATGGATTGCCGGATGGATTCGAAGCTGAGTGGGGTGGATCTCCGAATGATAGAGCACATGGCCTAGTGATCCCTTAATCGGACTGTGGATCACAATAAAGTCACTGGCCTAGTGACCCCTGAGCCAGATTGTGGGTTGCGATAAAGCCAGGATTGTGTTGCCTCGATGGGCCTAAGAATCCTTACGGTGAATGGCAGGATATACAGTAAATCCAAGAGGTGGTTTTCTCTCTGTCGAACCTGGTAATCCTGGGTTTGGTATATGCGGTAAAACTTGGAGAGTGGGTCTCGGTTTAGGGTGTAGTGATCCAGGTTTCGGTAAAGCCTGAGAGACTGGGATACAGGAAAATTCCTCATGGTGTAGGTGGAGAAATTCGGTGGCATCCATGCTTGTTTGGCCTAGTGATCAGGTGGAGATCATGGTAAAGCCTGTTATGATGTGTTCATTGTGTTGGCCTAGTGATTCAAGATGGATTACGATAAATCCTGGTTTCTATTGATGAGGGTGAGGTGGTTTAGCCTCGGTATGCCCTGGTTGGTTCTTTTGGTTTGAATTCCACATTCATGCTTGGATATGCCACGAGGGTGAATGGATGAAGAGAGATTTGGCTCAGCCATACTATGGTCAGGTGGAATGTGGAAGTCCCCTCCCAGGTTTGGTTTTTGCATAATTAATGAAAGGTTATTTCTCCTTGTATATCTATGATCATTTTAATGGATTATATGTGGTTTATATGTTTGTACTTTCCTGAGTATTTTAGTTGTTATTACGTTGGTTATAATATGTATGTTTTGTGACAACAACTATGTATGGATCTCGATATGTTTTTGCTTTTAAATGAATGGATAATGTATATATAGCCTAATAGATGGTAATGCAAAAAAATGGAACGAGGGAACAATGGTTCTTAGCGATCCTTAGATAATTACAAGATCCCTACGTTTAATTATGTTAGTTACACTTGTAGATTACATGTTTGTGACATGTTTGACTAAATGCCTGTCATGGCTAGTAGGGGTTTGTTTAAGGTCTTGTTTAACTTATTGCTTTTGCATCAATGTTTCCTTGTCCTTTTACTGCTCATAAGTTATCATTCCATTATGGGCAGTGACCTGGGCTCTGGGCCTGAAAAAGTGGCTCAAATCTCGGGGACGCTGGAATAACACTGGCAAATCAGGTCTTTGGACGCTGGCAGGCAAGCCTGTGAGAGTGACTTTGGGTTTCTTGGCGCTCTCATGCCTATAGCGTGAGAGCGACTGAGGCTTAAGATGTCTAGAACATCAACCGGACCTCACGACAAGATGTCTAAGTGGCTGACATGTCTCCTTAGGGTTTTGTTGCTAATATGGATGGGTTGGTTGATGTGCTCTGTCGATTCCACTGCCTTAAGATCACATAGGAGGTTGAATCCAATCATAGTAGCCTCTCGTCACATGTTTACCCTGATTGGTTGGTTAATTGGGTAGATCTGTGAGGAGGGTGTTACATAGTGGTATCAGAGCATGGTTCACCCCTTGGACTGGATGGGCAGTGTGTGTTGGTCATGCATGCATGTCAGTTGCGTGTGTGTCTCTTACACTTGCATTTCATGTGCTTATTGCATTTGCTTGATGTTGATCATGATTATAGTAGGGTTTTCATGACGAACTTGGTGATTGATTTTGTGGAATGCATCATCGTGAGTATATGACTAGTTGCATATGGTTATATGTTGCATACATGTTGATTATATGTCACTTTACTACATCCTTGTATGTCAGGTGCATTTTTGAATGTTTTGATTACATGTACCGATTGTGTAGGTTGATTACAAGAATTGATCGCTTATGCTCAACTACATGCGTTTATGCGTATGTGTAGTTGATTAGGCATTGCTTATGCATGTTAGTGGTTGCATGTGGTAATGTGTACAATTAAGTAATGGTTGTTGTCATGCGTGAGGTCATAGCATCAATTATTGATATGACTGTGCATTGATGACTAGACCCTAGCTAGAATGATGTTTATGCGTTGATGCACTTACTTGTTATATATCTATATGCTATTATGTTTATGTTATACATGTATCACATTGATTTGTTGATCTTGCAGATGAGGTATTCTCCCCATATTATACTAAGGTACATTGATTTATTGTGATTTGTTTTATTTGACATATTATGTATTGCAAGAAAAAGATCAAATGGCAAGGTGTTAGACTACATAGAATCTCCCTATGCATCAGATGAGAAGCATGGTGTGGGGCACTCTTCTCATTTGGAAGATACATTGAGAATCTTGAAGGAATAGATAAGGAGTTGTAAGGAAGATAATGAATGGATCATACATGCACAACAGAATCAAGCGGAGGTTAATGCAATACTTCTTCAGAGCTTGTCAGACTTGCAGCAACAAGGGCCACTTTGGACCAGCCACGAACATGAGGATATAACTAATGGGGCATATGGTAGCAGGTCTCCTAATAGACACAGGTCAGATAGATCTGACACGGTGAGAGATGGGAGGTTGTTGGACACTTCGGATAGGAGGGGTGATGAGCATAGTTACTATTCTAGTTTTGGTTTTGATAGACACCATGATCATCATCGCTATCATCCTTACAGGAGGAATGAAAGGGGATACTCTCCAGATGAGTTTAAGAAAGTGAAGCCACATACTTTTGATGGACATGTGAAGAAGCCAGAAGATGCAGAGGCTTTGGTACTTGGGATGAAAGAATTCTTTGAGTTGCATGATTACACAGATAACATGAAGGCCAAAGTAGCGATCTTCTGCTTGAAAGGTAAAGCAAACATTTGGTGGTAATATGTTAAGCGGGTCAGAGAAATTATGACAAATGATTTGGGTTGGTGGGAGTTCAAGAGGATTTTTAGGAAGAAGTACTTGTAAGAAAGGTACTACGATAGTAAGGGCAAATAATTCTTTGAGATAAAGATGGAATAAATGGAAAATGAAGAGTACACGACCAAGTTTCTGGATCTATTGAGGTATGTATTGTATCTTATTGATGAGAAGCCTAAAGCTCAACAATTTGTCAGTGGTTTTCCATTAACATTTAGAGGTCGGATTGAGTATGATGAGCATAGGTCACTTGAGGAAGTTACTGGGAAATTGAAGCATTTCTATGAACAATAAAAGCGTAAGAATGAATGTCAGCAAGGATGGAATGGAAAAGACAAAGGTAAAGGTAAATGGAATCCTAAGAGGACAAGGCCTCAGCATGCAGATGAGAAAGAGAATGTGGCACTGCAAAAGAGATTTAATGCAGCTAGACAGGGACATGAGTCGCAGCAGCAACATAGAGGTGTTGGTACTGGTTAGTTGGAGTGTTGGACATGTGGCAAGGAACACCTTAAGAGAGACTGTCCACAAAATTAGGGTGTTAGGCCCCAAATATACAATGCACATGAGGCGTAGACTATTGGGGATGTAGGGCAGAGCATTTCTCGTATGTATGCAACAGTGGTCAACAGACAGGCAGAACACCAGGAATCTATCATTGAGATGGACGATAAGCTCTGTGATCAAGTTATTTCTATTTTGATTGGCACTGGATTTAATTATAGCTATGTTAGTCTTGACCTGGTGAATAATTGTGGTTTGAGTAAGGAGTTGCATGCAGAGTCTTGGTTAGTGTAGCTGGCTACAGGTATGAAGAAGCGAGTTCATCATTGGGTAAGAGCTTTCACATTTGACTTTAACGGTATTCCTACCGCAACAAATCTAAATGTATTACAGTTAGAATCATACAATATGTTATTAGGAATGTATTAGTTGTATCTTCATAGAACCAAGGTAAATTGTTATAACAAAGCCATTGAGTGTCTTAATGACAATGGGGAACCAAGAGTCTTGTATGGTAAGAAGGAAGCCACGTCAATTAGGATGGTGACAACCATGCAAACAAAGTGTAGTAGTAGGAAATGGTGTATGTTATTTGCAGTACACATTTCTAGTGATAAGGGTAAGGGGGTCGAGGATGTAGATGTGTTGAAAAGGTACCCAATTTTGCAACAATTTCAACATGTATTTCCTGAGGACATTATAGAGTTTCCACCTCACAGGTAGGTATACTTTTCTATTGATTTAGTGCCAGGGGTATCTCCAACATCAAAAGCACCTTACAGGATGAGCACACCTGAGTTAGTTGAGTTAAAGCTATAGCTGAAGGAAATGTTGGACAAGGGATACATTATGCCAAGTGTATCACCTTGGGGCGCACTGGTCTTGTTTGTGAAGAAGAAAGATGGAACTCTCAGATTATGCATTGAATACAGGCAGTTGAACAAAGTGACCATCAAGAACAGGTACCCATTACCGAGAATTGATGACTTGTTCCATCAACTAAAGGGAGCAACAATGTTCTCAAAGATTGATCTGAGATCTAGATGCCATCTGGTACGCATCAAAGAGGAGTACATTTACAAGACAACTTTCCGGACCAGGTATGGGTATTATGAGTTTGTTGTAATTCCATTTGGCTTAACTAATGCTCTAGCTACATTTATGTGCTTGATGAATAGTGTGTTCTATCCATATTTGGATAAATTTGTTATTGTGTTCATTGATGATATATTGGTATATTCTAAAAACGAGGAAGAGCATGCTGAGCATTTGGTAGCAGTGTTGAGGTTGTTGAGGGAGGATCAGTTGTATGCTAAGTTCAATAGGTGCAGTTTTTTTCAGAGTGAGGTCCATTACTTGGGGAATGTGGTCTCCAAGAAGGGCATTGTAGTAGATCCAAAGAAGAAAAGAGTCATCATGGAGTGGGTAGCTCCTAAGAGTGTGGATGAGGTGAGATATTTCATGGGTTTGGTAGGCTATTATCGCAGGTTCATTAGGAACTTCTCGCAGATTGCTTATCCTATCACATCATTGCAAAGGAAAGGTAAGAATTTCTAATGGACAGAGGAGTGTGAGGTTAGCTTTGAGCAGCTTACGTAGTTGTTGACACATTCACCAGTGCTACAGATTTCAGATCTAGACAAAGAGTTTGTAATATGTATAAATGCTCGTAAGAGAGGACTTGGTCGAGTCCTTATGCAAGATGGACAGGTGGTATGCTATGAGTCGCGAAAGCCGAATGAGCACGGGTAAAACTACCAAACACATGATTTGGAGTTAGCAATGATCATACATACATTAAAGATGTGGAGGCATTATCTTCTTGGCAAGAGGTTTGTACTAATGAGTGATCACATTGAGTTGAGATATTTGTTTGACCATCTGAATCTGAACGTTAGGCAAGCTAGATGGTTGGCCATGATCAGTGAGCTTGATTTCGAGATTAGGTACATCAAAGGTAAAGAGAATAGGGTGGAATATTCTCTTAGCAAGCAGGTATAGGTAAATCACTTGTTAGCTATGAGCTCCTATGGGACAGACTTATAGGATAGGATGTTGCGCGTAGGTTAGCAGGATGTTAGGTATATGGAGATTGTGCATAGGTTGAAGCAAGGTGTTGGTACAGGTACATGTGATAGAACATGTATAGGTATGGGTCATGGTACAAGTACATCTGGAAGTACATGTATAGGCATAGCTACAGGTACAGGTGCAAGTGCACACGGTATGGATTATGTCTTACAATGGATGGATTGTTCAAATTTAGAGACATGATATATGTGCTAGATAGAAACAAGCTCAAGAAGGTGATCTTGAGAGAGTTTCATGTGAAACCTTATTTAGGTCACCTAGGTTATCATAAGACATTGATTGGAGTGAATAATTTCTATTATTGGCCAAATTTGAAAAAGGATGTAGAAGAGTTTATGGCTGGGTGTTTCGACTATCAACGAGTGAAAGCAGTGTAAACATCCAGGTGGAATGCTACAACCAATTACGATTCTGCAATGGAAATGGGAATTCATTTCCATGGAATTCATCACCGGGTTGTCAAAGACTGTGAGACAACATGATTCCATCATGGTTGTTGTGGACATGTTAACAAAGGTTGCACACTTCATTCCTGTGAAGTCTACATTCTCAACTAGCTATGTAGCAAAGGTATTCATCTGAGATGTGGTCAGATTCCATGGTGTTCCAAACAAGGATGCAAAGTTCACTTCCAAGTTTTGGAAGGAGTTATTTGCAGGTTTGGGCACAAGGTTGGCCTTTGGTAGAGCTTATCATCCCTAGACATATGGACAGACAAAGAGGGTCAACAAAATATTGGAGGACATGTTGAGGATGTATGTGATGCATTAGTAGTGGAAGTGGGAAGTGTATCTCCCCTTGGTAGAGTTAGCATACAACAATGGTTTTCAGGAGTCATTGAGTATGAGTCCTTTTAAGGCATTGTATGGGCACAATACTCCCATCAACTGGAGTGATATGGATAATAGGGTGTTGATTGTACCAGACATGTTGGCAGACATGGAATAGCAAATGCAAGTGATAAAAAAAATAAATTAAAGGCAACAGAGGGTAGGAAGAAGAGTTATGCAGATAGGAACAAGTTGTTCAAGGAGTTCTAGGTTGGGGAACATGTGTACTTGCACATCAAACAGAAGAAAAGCTCCTTGCGGATTAGATCTTATGCCAAGCTAGCACCATAGTTTTGTGGATCCTTCAGTATCATTGAGAGGATTGGGTCAGTAGCTTATCAAATTGCATTGCCTCTGATAATGAAAGTCCATGATGTTTTCCATGTATCATTGCTTAAGAAGTATGTTAAAGATGTTGATCATGTGATTGACTGGTCTGTATTGCAGGTGGAACCAAATGGAGAATTACAGGTGGAGCCTCAATTTATATTGCAGAAAAAGGTGCTCATGCTCTGGAATTGAGTAATGGAGCAAGTTAAAGTGTAGTGGAAGCACTTTGGGCCTAATGAAGCTACATGGGAGATGGCAGATCAGAAGCAGGCTATGTATCCTTCCTCGTTTGCCGGTTGAGACAAAGCAGTTTTCGTATGGTGTTTTCGTATCTGTTTTGGTGATGTTGTTATATGTACATATGTATGTGTATGTAAATACCACCACGAGCTAAGTTATAAAGCTCCAATAAGTGGTATGGGTGTCATGTCATTATTTTGTCATGATGTTGGTTTGCTTTTCAGCAGGGTGACCATTATAAATACTACATCAAGCTATGTTATAAAGCTCCATGGGCAATATGTTTGCTTTTTAGTGGTTTTACTGAGGTCTTGGCGTGGTTTAACACCGAGGACAATGTTTCCCAAGGGGGAGGATTCTGTAACACCCCTAGTGAAAATTCCATGTAATAAAAGTAAATAAAGGCAAAAACAATAACTTTGGTTGATGGGACACTTATTCCAAGCTGAATGTTGGGAAAGACATCCTAGTGGGTATTCATTTGGTTGTTTATGGCTAAGAAATTGGCAAAGGAAATGGCTAAGGATTTGAAAGACAAAATGGCATTCTTGACACATTTATTTATGAAAATAATGGAAATTAGGAGAAAAATAAGGTGAAAGGTTACAGGTCGCATGTGAGGAGGAAATTGAAGAAAAAGAATGGAAAATGAAGAAAATAGAGGCCTCAAACATAAAAATGCTTATGAGGATCAATTGGTAGCCTTTTTTTAGTTGAGTTTTGGATCTCTCTTATTATTCTCTCTCACTCTTGGACACTTAGAGTTTTCTTGGAGCATTCTTGCATTGGATCAAGAAAGGCAAAGAAGACAAGAGGAAGCAAAGATCAAGCAGGGAAAGGTAGGATCAAGCAACGACAACAAGATTCTTTGCAGGTATCGATTTGCATGTGTATTTTCCTTTGCTATATTTTGCATGCATGGTATTTCATGTGGTTCTTTTTTTGTTATGTCATGGGTTTTTCCAGGTGTAACAGTGTTTTCAGCCTAGCCTTGCCATTTCTGGATAGCCATGGTGTGACAGGGTTCTCGTGTTTTGGTTGAGATGGATTGTAGGATGGATCTGAAGCTGAGTGGGGTGGATCTCTAAATGATAGAGCACATGGCGTAGTGGTCCCTGAGTTGGACTGTGGATCGCAGTAAAGCCATTGGCCTAGTGACCCCTGAGCCAGATTATGGGTTGCGGTAAAGCTAGGATTGTGTTGCCTCGGTGGGTCTAGGAATCCTTTCCGGCGAATGACAAAATATATGGTAAATCCAAGAGGTTCTTTTCTCTCCGTTGGGCCTAGTAATCCCGAGTTTGGGATATACAGTAAAGGCTAGATAGTGGGTCTCAGTTTAGGGCCTAGTGATCTTGGTTTGGATTATGGTAAATCATGAGAGACTAGGAGACAGGAAACTTCCTCACGATGTAGGTGGAAAAATCTGATGGCATCCATGCTTGTTTTCCTAGTGATCGGGTGGAGATAACGGTAAAGCCTGTTATGATGTGTTCATTGTGTTGGTCTAGTGATTCAGGATAGATTACAGGAAATCCTGGTTTCTATTGATGAGGGTGAGGTAGTTTAGCCTCAGTATGACCTAGTTGGTTCTTTTGGTTTGAGTCCCACATTCATGCTTGGAATATGGCACGGGGGTGAATGGTTGAAGAGATAATTGGCTTAGCCATTCTATGGTCGGGTGGAATGTGGAAGTCCCATCTCGGGTTTGGTTTTTGTATCATTAATGAAAGGTTATTTCTCCTTGTATTGCTATGAGCATTTTGATGGATTATATGGTTGTACTTTCATGAGTATTTCTGTTGTTATTATGCTAGTTATATGTATGTTTTGTGACATCAGCTATGTATGGCTCTCAACATGCTTTTTCTTGTAAATGAATGGATAATGTATCTATGGCCTAATAGATGGTAATGCAGCAAATGGCATGAGAGAACAATGGTTATTAGTGATCCTCATATAAATACAAGATCCCTATGTTTAATTCTGTTGGTTACACCTATAGATTACATGCAAGTGACATGTTTGACGAAATTCTCGTCATAGCTAGTAGGGGTCTTATTAAGGTCTTATACAACTCCTAAGTTATCATTCCATTATGGGTAGTGACCTGGGCTCTCGGCCTAAAAAAGTGGCTCAAATCCTGGGGATGCTGGCATAACACTGGAAAATTGGGTCTCTGGATGTTCGCAAGCAAGCCTGTGAGAGCGACTCTGGATTTCTGGACGCTTTCATGCCTATAGCATGAGAGCGACCAAGGCTTAAGATGTCCAGAAGACCAATGGGACCCAAGGACATGATGTCTCAGTGGCTGACATGTCTCATAAGGGTTTTGTTGTTGATGTGGACGGGTTGGTTGATGCATTCCGTCGATTCCACTTCCTTAAGGTCACATAGGAGGCGAAATCCAATCATAGTAGCCTCTCGTCGGATGTTTACCCTAGTTGGCTAGTTACTTGGGTATATCTCTTAGGAGGGTGTTACATCCTCCCTACAATTGGAACCTAAACTTGCATTTTTCAGTTGACCAATATTTTCGCTTGTTGACCATAGACATTAACAATTCATCACATGCTTCTGAATTAGAATTTTGAGTATGAGCATTTTTGGGTTCATTTCATGGATATTGTTTAGTTGATTTTGCTAGATAGGTTTATGGTTGAAGATATGGATCATTGTACTCTTTTTGTTGAACCATTCAATGTCAATCTAATAAGAATACGAATTTGAAAGGGTTTTCCCTATAGTGGGTTTTTCCCTAGTCTCCGACCAATCCTCGTGTCTCTATGCGTGAATGCTTTTCTTATATTGTTCCTTTATGTTCCGCTGCATTGATGATAATATTGCTATTTCTATATAGTTGCATATGCTACTGAATAATGATGTAAATCTAAATAATGTTATGATGTTATGGGGTGAATTTAATGTGTAAATGAGGAAATAAAATTATCAAAGAAAAGAACAATATAACCCTAACCAAAATTAACAAGCTTAGCAAGATTAAAGAACAAGATCTATGTGTCTGATAGTAGCGAATTGAAGAAGCTTATTTTGAGAGAGTTTCATGTCAAGCCATATTTAGACCATCCAGGATACCATGATACTTTGACAGTTATTAAGAACTTCCACTATTGGCCTAATTTGAAGAAAGAGGTGACTAAGTTTGTTGTTAAGTGTTTGGACTGTTAATAGGTGAAAGTTGAATGCAAGCCTCTAGTTGGTCTACTGTAGCCTATTCCAATTTCGAAATGCAAATGGGAGGTTATTTACATGGTTTTCATTACAACATTTCCAAGGACATCAAGGTAGCATGACTCCATCATGATTATGGTTGATAGGTTGAGTAAGGTAGCTCATTTCATTGCAGTAAAGTCTACTAATTAAACTAGTGAAGTGGCTCAAATCCTCATTAAGGAGTAGTGAGGTTGCATGAAGTTCCCAAGAGGATTATATCATGTAGAGATGCCAATTTCACTTCCAATTTTTGGAAGGAATGTTTGCAGGCTTGGGGATAGAGCTAGCCTTTAATATTGCTTATCATCCACATATAGAGAGAATCAACAAGATCCTCAAGGATGTATGGTATGCATCAACAAAAGAAATGGGAGGAGTATCTTCCACTAGTGGAGTTCGCTTATAATAATGGGTATCAAGAATCCTTGAAGATGAGTCCATTTGAGGCTCTCTATGGGAGGAGTTGTAGTAGTCCTCTTACAAGGAGTGATCAAGTGAGCAGGGCATTGATTGGACCAGATATGTTGAAAGAGATGGAGCAAGAGATGCAGGTTATCAAAAAGAATTTGAAGGTAGCTCAACATAGGCAAAAGAGATATGCCGATCAACATAGAGTACTAAAGGAGTTTCGGGTTGGAGAGCATGTGTACTTGTGTATCAATCCCAAGAAGAGTTCCTTGAAGATTGGATCATATTCCAAGTTGGCACCTCATCATTGTGAACCCTCTGAAATACTTGAAAGGATTAGACCAATGGCATATAGACTTTCTTTGCCTCCATAAGTGAAAACCCATGATGTTTTTCATGTTTCTCTCCTTAAAAGATATGTAAGAGATGTTGATCAAGTGATTGATTGGTCAATATTTCAGGTGGAACCAGAGGGAGAGTTCCAGCTAGGGTCTCAATACATCGTACAATAGAGGAAATGCATGCTCTTGAACCAAGCAATAGAGCAAGTTAAAGTGCATTGGAAGCACTTTGGGCCTGAGGAAGCTACATGGGAGGTGAGTGGACAAATGTGGGCATTATAACCTTCTTTATTTACTGATTGAAGCAAATGTGTTATATATATATATATATATATATATATATATATATATATATATATATATACATGTCATTGTAAATATTATATCGATTTGTGTTTATAAATCTCTAATAAGCAATATGTTTATCATGTTTTTAGCATTTTTATCTTGTCATAAGAGTCATAGAACACCAAGGTCGGTGTTCCCCCAAGGGGGAGGGGTTTGTAACAACCTCGAGTTAAATTTCCATGTAAATAAATAATGCATGGACATTATAAATAAATAAATAAAATCAAACCAAGGTCACAGGATATGTATTCCAATCTGAATGAGGGGAAAAACATTACATTGGGACCCACTTGTGGTTAATTATTTATTGGCTATGGAAATTGGAATTGGCCAAAGGAAAAAGGAAATAAATGGCAAATTAATTATTACAGGTCAACAAGGATACGAGTCAAAAATGCAAAATAAATAAACGAAAATGAAAGAAATTCCACTTCAATAGGTGGGGAAGTGTTGGGCGTGGAGCCTGATTATCTTCTTTATTCAGAGGTATCACCACATTGGACCCTAGTTCATAATGTGGCAACAACGCCACCCGTAATATTTGCGCTGCAAGGGGGGTCCAGGCCTCCCCCCCTGGCGGGGGATTGGGGAAACGCCCCTGAAGCTAAAAATAGATGTAAAATTGCCGTGCAAAATGTTGTAATTTCGTAGTCAATCTAGGCCATTCATTAGGCGGAGATTTGATGGTAGAAGTTATGTTTTATTTATGGTTTTTTTCCCTATAAGGCAACCCCTCGCTATATATGAGGGAATTGTATTGCGTCTATGTAGATCTGTATTCTGAGTGAGAAAGAGAGAGGATATTGAGCGAGAGATAAGAGGGAATTACAGTGGATCTGCTGTAGGTTGTATCTCTTCAGTTTGCTGGATAATATAAAAGGAAGCACTAGTTGTTTCTCCGTGGACGTAGCCCAAATTGGGTGAACCACATATATTTGTGTCTCTCTTGTTTTATGTGTTTATATTTCTTCAATATATTTTATGTGTTCCATTGCTCTG
The DNA here is from genome assembly GCA_031772625.1 of Pinus tabuliformis. Classification (NCBI taxonomy): domain Eukaryota; kingdom Viridiplantae; phylum Streptophyta; class Pinopsida; order Pinales; family Pinaceae; genus Pinus; species Pinus tabuliformis. Next base: position 601,276,004 of record CM062812.1, on the reverse strand, counting down.
TAATATATAATTTTCTAACAGGAAGAGGAAGAGATAAGAAAAGGATAAAAAATAGTAAGATAATATGGATGCAAGGGAAAAATGAAGAAAAAGAAAAAGAAAAGAAAAATAATTTGGGGATAGAACATTCTAGCATTATTTTTGAGAAAAGAGAGGAAGAGAGGAGAGAAGCTACATCACAAGGGCACAAGCAAGACAAGGAACACAAGCAAGACAAGGAACATAGGCAAGACGCAAGCAATAGATGAACAAGGAAAGTAAGGAGCGCAAGAGGAATTTGTGTGGCAACCAAGAAGAAGGTGTGAAAAACAACTAGCAAGGGAAGAAAAGGACAAAGAAAAGACCAACCAACAGGAGGAGTTTTGTGGGTAATAGTGTGCATATATGATTGCCTTGCTAGGATTTGAATGCATGGTTCATGCATTGGTTTGTTGGTTAATTTTTGACATTAGCATGGATATTTGCCTAGATTGACAGTTATGCACAACCTTGCCTTATGCCATTTCTTGGATAGCCATGATAAAGTGGGTTCCTTGTTTGGTTGAGCTATGGATGCCGGTAGATTTTGGATCCTAGTTGAGGTGTCCTCAGGAAAATCCCAAGGGTTGAAAGAGGAGATGGTTTCCTTAGGGTGATCCTTTAACAGGCGAGGGGATACAAGAAAATTCCCCTGGGTATGGTGAATAAATTCTGAGGCATCCAAGCTCGTATTGGATTGGAAATTTTTGGACCTAGCTTTAGGTGAAATCACTGTGGTATGAGGTTGGAGGTGGTTTTCCTCTGGATACCTTGTTCGGTTATGTTTTGGTTTATCCCATGTAATCCCAAATTCAGGCTTGAAATATGGCACGGGGGTGATTGGGCTAGAAGAAAGATTTGTTTCAACCCAATCTATGGTCGAGTGGTACGTGGAAGTCCCTAACTTGGTTGGTCTAGGTATATGTTAATATGTGTTATTCTTTAATGAGATCAACGGGCACAAGTTTTGGTTTAATGATCCAGGAGGGTCTGTTGATTCAATTTCACAGGTGTTCAAAGTGTTGTCATCAGTATTCAATGTCATTGTTGCCTAAGTTTATCGGTGTCATTCAGTTTCGACATTGTTGGTTATGATCAGGTTGTTCAAGTAATGTTCGTAGTTTTTCATGGTGTTCAGTTGATGTGGTGTTGTACCTGGCTGTCGACTTATGTTCATCGATAGTTTCGTCAGGATTGGTCGACAACATGTGTTTTGTCATTCAACAAACAGGATTTAGGTTCGACATGAGTGTCATCTGTGGCATAGGTTAATTGTATGGGTTGTTGTCGTGGCAATAGATCAATATTGTCGTTTGTTGACGATAAGCAAGTGGTTTTATGTCACATTGTGACGAAAGATTGTAAAAGGGTTTTTAAAATTCTAGACCTAAACCCTAATCCTACATCTAAGTCCTAATGACTAAAACTAAACCTAAAACCCTAGTCATAACCAAACCTATGCATAAAAAAATACATTAAAACATTCAAAACTATGTTTTATAACCCTCAGCCTTTTTAATATTGAAAAACATTACAAATATATATATATATATATATATATATATATATATATATATCAGCCCTAACCGCAGCTCCTTAACCACGTTGGAACCGCGACCATGTGAGTGGTCGGGCAGTCAGGGATTACAAACAGCAGATGGTTACAGTTCTAGTCCTAAAACTGCAATTTACTAACAGCCGAAGTATATGTCACATGTGAGTGGAGGTTGTGTGTTACGGTTAGACCGCAACGAAAATAGAAGTGGTAAGCCGCCAGCGATAACCACGCGGGGAGAACGTGGTCACACATCAACCATCACTGCAAGGGTAGCTGGAACTGCTGGAGATAGCCACTAGGTGGCAGTGGACCGCCCTGTTCACATGTAATGGTCTCCCCTCCATGCGGTTAGCAAACAGCTAATGATTTCCGCCTTATAATAAAGTTTATTTTGGGTTTTGTTGTTAACTTTGTTAACAAACTAATTCGAAGACCATGGCATGATGAACCAAGGTGGAAAAACATAACCAAAAATGCTAATTCAACCCCAGAAGTCAAATCATACACCTCAAAAGCAATCAAGGAGGTTTCCATGTACTTGCAGGCCCATAAGAGGCAGTTCTTCTCATTGAAGAATAGATGGATGGTTTTGGGTTTTTGTATGCAAATTCTGGAGGTTAGTGGCTGTTTTGTTTTCAGTGTTTCGAGAGCATCGGGAGTCGGAATTGGAAACCGTAAGCAGCGTTGGAAAGATGGTTCAGAGGGCTATCTGATGAGAGTTATTAGAAGTGCCTGTGTGCACATTCATTCTGGTATTTTCTTTGTGTAATCAACACCTTCTTCTCATTCCTAATAAAAATGGTTGCCCATGTTGAAAGCGAACCCGGAGACATAGTCCATCAGGGATGAACTCCGTAATCAATCTTGCTGTCTAGTATATCTGTGTATTTTCTATTTTCACTTCTATTTTGCATCTTAATTATGGTTTATCAACTGTTGTAAAGTTTTCTTCTCTAGCAGTTTTCCTCAATTTTTGTGCTTTCAGTTATCATTCAAATCATAAATGGCTAATCAATTCTACATTAGTATTTAGTTTATGATAATTTTAGATCATATAATTTGGTATCAGAGCAGGTTGTGATTGTAGAATGTGCATTGAATGTTAACCTGGTCTAAGTCGCAACGAGGAGAAGGAATCCTTGAGCAGATCGATCCAGAGATTGGAAAGCGACAAGTCATTCAGAAATCGACCATGTCAGGACCTAATGCAGGTGAAAACACTGAGACTAAGATGAGTGAGGAACAATTTCAGCAGGCATTCTTAAACATGCAGCAGATGTTGGGAAAATTGTACGAAGACAAGAAGGCGAGAGATGAAGATTCTTCTTCAAAGCCATTGAAGAAGGACAAAGGTAAAGGCAAGGCTAATAAACCACCTTCACCTCCATCACCTCCATCATCCTCTTCTTCTTATTCTTCTTCCAGTGCAGAATCTGAAACGGAAAAGAAACCTAAGAAAACATCTCTTTTGAAACTTGATGTGAAATTTGAGTTACCTATTTATGATGGCGAAATGAATCCTGAAAAGTTAGATAACTGGATAAAGCAGTTAGAAGTGTATTGTCGCATTTAGAACATTTCTAGAGATAAAACTAAAATTTATTTAGCTTCACTTAGAATGGGGGGAACAACTTTAATCTGGTGGGAAAGTAAAACTCAGCTAGATGTAAAGCGTAAAGGAAAAGTCATCTCATCATGGTCTAAGTTTTTGAAAGCTCTTAGGAAACAATTCTATTCTTTAGGATACATGCAACAAGATGTTATTGATTGGCAGCATCTGAGGTAAGGTAAAGGGCAGAGTGTTGAGGAGTTTACTCAAGAGTTCAAAAAGAAAGCATTGGTGCTTGGTATTTCATTGGATACACTTGAAACTTTGTTAAAATACATTGACAGTTTACATTCATATTTGCAGCATACTTTGTTGATGTTTAATCCTGATGATTTTGATGAGGTGTGTGTTCAGGCCATACATTTTGAATCAGGTGGCAGACCATTCAAGTTTTCATCGCAATCATCCAAAGAGCTGGAAACCAGAGATTCCAGTGACAGTAAGGGGAATAACAATTCAAAGAGAAAGAAATCAGTTATAACTCAGAAGGAAAGACCTACTTGTTCTCATTGCCAGAGAATCGATCATGATGAATCGAAGTGCTGGAAACTTCATCCAGAACTTAAGCCCAAAAAGTTCCTTAAGGTAAAGGATGAAAAGAAGGCCATAACAATAGTCCAATAGGATCTAGGTTTAGATTCAGGTGATGAAAGGAGGATAACCGCCATGGTTACGACAAGTAAAACTTCTGATACTGGGTCAAGTTCGAAAACTAATGTATCTTCTTCAAACATAAATCCTTCACATGAGGATAAAAGAGTTGAACTCTTCCACATAAGGATAAATTCTAAGCATACAAATATTGCCACAATGTTTGACAGTGGATCACAAGCAAATTTGATATCTGAACATATAGTTAGTCAATTGGGATTGGAGACACAAAATCATCCAAGACCATACCGATTAGGTTGGCTTAATAAATCAAATCAGATACATGTCACAAAGCAATGTCAATTAAAATTTGAAATTACACCTAAGTACATTGATGAAGTAGAGTTCGATGTGGTCCCAGTAGACATATGTGGAGTTGTCTTAGGAAGTCCTTATCTTTATGATAGAGATGCAATGTTTTACAGAAGAGAACATAAATATCACCTAAAGAAAGAAGGGGTTGAATTTATTGTTAGGGCACATAAAGTCAAACCAAACTTGGATTTAATTGTTACAAATCAAGTTAAGTAGTTAATAACTTCAAGTAAATATGTACTCATGTTTATTAAGGAACAACATAATGATGATTGTTCGGAATGCAAGATTCAATTTATAGATCAATTGGTCAAGGTGGTTAATTATTTTCCAAGAAATCATATTCATAAACATGATAAGCAACATGAGATACATTTAATGTCCTATGAATATCTTCTTAAAGACAGAATGAATGTCAACTCATTCAACTAAATTCTAGAAACTATCATCATCGAAGTGTATTGAAGGGAATGGTACATGTGAGTCTAATCAGAGACTTGTTTCAGATGGTATGTTTATTATTAGTTTCAGGGGTGCAGGTCAGTATTGGGGAAGTCAGTGTTACATTTCTTTGGTACTGCATCATCATTTCATGCTTTAAAAAGTAGTGAAGCCTCTTTTCAAGTGGAGGGGAAGTCTATAAGTTTTCATGAGAAAGCATTTTCGAAAGCAGATCTAAATCTTCCTTATCATGATTTGAAACTAATCTATTAAGTGAAAGTGTTAGTCAATGGAAATATCAGTTAATAGACGAGGAAATAGTGATTCAAGTAAATCAACAATTACTTAGATACTTTCAAAGTCAAGCTAAGTTGCAGCAGCCTTTACATCATAGCTGGATGAGTTCTGTGCAACAAGTTCACTTAGTAATCAGTCAACAGGAAAGTAAATCAAGTCAAGTAATTGATATGAATTCAAAATCAAAGGAGTCATTGAATATTTCAGTTATTCCAGAAAATAGATTGTTAATACCCATCAGATGTATTGAACAAAGTTCTACAAATATTGTTTTCAAAGATGTTTTTGAATCACTAACTCATGATTCTTTGTGGAAAGAATTCAATTTCCATGTTGATAACAGGTTGTTTACCCATCAATGCAAGTTGTTTATACTGCAGATGGAAGAAATAGGTCACCGAATCGAAATGTGCCATGGTCAGCATCATTAGGATCATCACTTGTAGGTGATTGATCGAATGTATTGGTACATCATCAGGTCAAGGTGGGAAGAGAGGGAGTTCTACCCTCATCGACTATTTGTTTAGTCAAACTTTTGCTGTCCAAAAGCTTTCAAGTGGAGAGGAATGATCCAAGAGGATCTGTTGATTCAATTGCACAGGTGTTCAAAGTGTCATCATCAGTATTCAGTGTCATTGTCGCCTCAGTTTGTGGGTGTCGTTCAGTTTCGACAGTGTTGGTTATGATCAGGTTATTCAGGTAATGTTCGTAGTTTTTCATGGCGTTCAATTGATGTGGTGTTATACCTAGCTGTCGACTTATGTTCATCGAGAGTTCCACCAGGATTGGTCGACGACATGTGTTTTTTCATTCGACAAGCAAGATTTGGGTTCGACATGAGTGTCGTCCATGGCATAGGTTCATCGTTTGGGTTGTCGTCCTGGCAAAAGATCAATATCGTCGTTTGTCACCGATAAGCAAGTGGTTTTATGTCACATTGTGATGAAAGATTGTAAAAGGGTTTTTAAAATTCTAGACCTAAACCCTAATCCTACATCTAAGTCCTAATGACTAAAACTAAACCTAAAACCCTAGTCCTAACCAAACCTATACATAAAAAAATACATTAAACCTAAGTCCCATGTACAAATCGTATACCTAAACCCTAAGAACCTAACCTATCAAAACCATGTATTAAAAAAATATACATTAAAACATTCAAAACTAGGTTTTATAACCCTAGGCCTTTGTAATATTGAAAAACATTACACACACACACACATATATATTAGCCCTAATCGCAGCTCCTTAACTGCGTCGGAACCGCGACCATGTGAGTGGCCTGGTAGTCAGGTATTACAAACAACAGATGGTTACAGTTCCAGTCCTAAAACCGCAATTTACTAATCGTCGGAGTATATGTCACATGTGAATGGAGGTTATGTGTTACAGTCAGACCGCAATGGAGACAGAAGTGGTAAGTCACTAGCGATAACCACACGGGGAGAACGCGGTCACAAATCAACTGTCATCGCGAGGGTTGCCGGAACCACCAGAGATAGACACTAGGTGACAATTTACCACCCTGTTCACATGTAACGGTCTCCCCTTCGCGCCGTTAGCAAACAGCTAACAGTTTCTGCCTTATAATAAAGTTTATTTTGGGTTTTGTTGTTAAGTTTGTTAACAAACTAATTCGAAGACCATGGCATGATGAACCAAGGTGGCAAAACATAACCAAAAACCCTAATTCAACCCCAGAAGTCAGATCATACACCTCAAAAGCAATCAAGGAGGTTTCCATGTACTTGCAGGCCTATAAGAGGCAGTTCTTCTCATTGAAGAATAGATGGGTGGTTTTGGGTTTTTGTATGCAAATTCTGGAGGTTAGAGGCTATTTTGTTTTTAGTGTTTCGGGAGCATCGGGAGTCGGAATTAGAAACCGTAAGCGGCGTTGGAAAGCTGGTTCAGAGGGCTATCTGATGACAGTGATCAGAAGTGCCTGTGTGCACATTCAATTTGGTATTTTCTCTGTGTAATCAACACCTTCTTCTCATTCCTAATAAAAACGGTCGCCCATCTTGAAAGCGGACCCGGAGACGTAGTCCATCAGGGATGAACTCCGTAATCAATCTTGTTGTCTGGTATATCTGTGTATTTTCTGTTTTCACTTCTGTTTTGCATCTTACTTATGGTTTATCAGCTGTCGTAAAGTGTTCTGCTCCAACAGTTTTCCTCGATTTCCGTGCTTTCAGTTATCATTCAAATCATAAATGGCTAATCAATTCTACATAAGCATTTAGTTTATGATCATTTCAGATAATTTAATTTGTTGATTATGTGACTTGTTTGTCATAGCTTCATTTTTGGTTAAGTGTATGTTACATGCGTTGTATATTTCTTATTATATGAGATGCTCTTGTTATTGATCTTACTCATAGTTGACAAGCTCTTGGATATTTTATATGGATTTATCATCTAACCTTTGGTTTATTACTATGGTTGCTACCTCCATGATAGGGAGGATGAATATGGAATCCTTTTTGCGAAATATATACATTTTGTTCTAATATGATATTTCATTTGATGAACCGCATGAACACGAGACTATTGCTATTGAGATATCATGATTACCAAATATGAGCACGATGATATGTTTTTTATCTACAGAGAACAGGATTGATCGAGAACACTAAGCCAACTCTTCCCCCCTGTCTGAGCTCCCAGGGTGAGGAATTGAGAGGGAGGGCTCCTGGGGTTGAGGGATCTGGACAATAATGTCGTAGATGTTACTCCCCTATCTTTTACACACCTAGGGTTGAGGGATCTCTGGAAAATAGTGTCGTAGATGTTACTCCCCTATCTTTTACACATAGGGTTGGAAATATTTCTCCCCTATCTTGGTCTTTGTAGAGTATACCCCAGTTTGCATGACACCCACAAGCAGGGGTCGTTGGGAATATCGCTTACCGTCCGACTAACGGGTTGATAGTGTACTTAGGTGTATACAACCCAAGTTGATTGTTGGCTTATTGGGGCCTGACCCAAGTTCAAAGTTAATTTATCCAAACAAATCTTGATACTACTGGCCCTTTCGGCAACATTCCGTGGAGTGCGGACTGAGGTCTCACTCGAAGTAGTATGGGAGGGTGCTAGAGCCAGGTTTCCACACCTTGGAGATGTCTAATGAGTTCAAGTGGTCCGCGGTTGGACCCTGCGCGCACGTTTCTACGCGCACTTTCCTATACCTCACAACATGATATACTGCCTTCGCGCATCCCTACTCGGGGGCCGAATGTTGTTATTACCCAAGATCTTACTGGTATTTCAATGCTAGTTGACGATTTTAGCCTACTTGCGTGCTTTAAATTATACTTAACAGCATAAACCATTCATATAGGTGCACGAGTAAATAAACAATATATTTGCAATTTATATCAAACATGCATTAACCTAAGAACAAATACACAAATTGATAACAAACTTCTCTTTATTAATTCCTTCCTCGGTTACAGACTCGACTCCACCTTACGCACTCAGCTGTAGGAGTCTGCGCACTCAGCTGCAGACTACTAGGCCTTTGCGCACTCAGCTGCAGAGCCTTCTCCTACTCTATGACCCAAAGACACACTTTTCCCTTGCGACTCAATCCCTTAACCTTCTCCTTCTTCTGTTCTTAGAGCCTCACTCTATTTATAAAATCCCATGGTCCGCAGACCATGGGTAGGTCTATCCAGTCGACATTACATTACAAAACTAGGGCGGACAACCCTGTGACTCTATCATACATTTCGCGCTTCGTGCCCGCAATTCGCGGAGTCTTTACAACAATATTGGGTCAAAATTTGGGCTTTGAGCCCCAAAACATGCCTTGGGGGCGATTCCATGCCCAACAGGCCCCCAACACAAACATCGTGACTCGCCCTCGAGTCACTCTGTCGGTGCGATGATCTTTGGACAGAGTCCCTCCAACTGTGTTCGAACCACGGGGAGGTCAGCAATGCACTGAGCTGCTGCTTGCTGGATTTGCTGCATGCGTTGTTTTGAGACCTTTGTGTATGGGGTGCTTCACTGCATGAATTTTTGCATCCCCTATATGTGCGCGAGCTTACCTTCGATGTTTGTTGTGATGGTGAAGGCCTTGTCGATCCAAGGTTGGACGGGCGCTTTTAGAATTTCCTCCTTATGTCGTGGCATGTCCACCTGATCCTTCATTGCCTTAGCCTACTACATCCTCGCAAGCCGCTGGGTGAGGACCACTGTCTGCATAGTTCCTCGGACACTGTCTTACTCTTGTTGGAGTTCTCGCGCCTCTGTCTCTAAGCGCTAGATGTTGGGGTCCTCCTACAGGGTTGTGAGGACCTCAAGTGATTCTTCCAACATTTGGTGCAGTCTCGCGCTACACCTCCGATTTCCTCCAATCCCGCTGTGATAGCGTTAGTGCGCTGTTTTCTGAATTTCGGGGGAGTGGATGGTTGCACCTTTAACCGCAACTCGACGATATGAAGATTCAGCTCCAGCTGAACCTTTGTCGTTCCTTCCCTGGCCTCGTGTACTCTTGTTGCTAACCTGTGGATCTGCACTTCCACTGGTAGATCTGTTGGGATGGCCATCTCCGAGATGCTTTGGAAAGCATCATCTACCACACGCACCAACTGTTGATTTTGTGACACCAATTCGTCACCCTGCAAGTTGAGTTGTTCCATATTTATCTTTTTCTCGCTGAAGACTTGGAGCGCGCGGCTTTCCCTAGCACGCATTTCTGTCGTTATCCCATCCTGTAATAGATATAAAGTCTCATGCGGAAGGGCAACCAGATTAACGTCGAGACCTTTCATTGTGCTAACCTAAAACCTATCGACTTCATTCGTTGTCATTAGAGCCCCTTCCGGCAACACTATTGTGTTTTCCATCCATGCGTACAACATCTGCTCTGTTGCCGAGGATCCTACTGCGAGGTTGGTTGAAAGGGTACCAACCTGAGGGAGGTGCACCTGTAACTCCTGCAACTGTGCTCTGAGGTTCCCCAATACAGTTTGGTGCTTATGCATAAAATCCTTAAGAGCCTCATTGGTGACATCACGCACCTCTCTTCAATGTCATGCAGATCACCCTCGGTTAGGATGATCGGGTCAATGGACACTTTCGAGGCCTTGACCTTCTTCCTCTATCCTACTCGCTCTATCGGGTGTTGGCGTTTCAACTATGTGGATGCGGTCCGTGGGTCCACGCCTCCTTCTTCTGTTTCTGCTTCCTTTGCTGCTTGTCCTTGCAAAGGCATTGCTTGGCCCTCGCCCACCTTCGCAGCCGCTTCCTGTGCTGCTGTTGCTGCGGCCTTTTCCTGCTCGGCTACCTTCTATGCTGCTTCTCGCGTTGTATGCACCTCGGCTACTACTATTTCCTTCTGCCTTTTCTCGGCCAACTGTGCGATGCGCAGCTTGGCATCGTCTTTCTTCTTCTACGTTGCCACCCTCTCGAGTTTGACAAGATCTGGGGCACGCCATTCTGGAGGCCATGCCTCCAAGACAGTGAAAATGGTGTCGTCAGTGGCTACAAAGGGTAGCTTTGTCCACTTCTTCACCGGATCCTTTTGCGCCCTAATATATATTTTGTTCATGTCTACCTTAAATTCTGTAAAACTCTGTAGATTGTTGTACACCGTGGGCGACAAGCGCGGCTTCCGGTTGATCCACATTCAGATGTTCATCTCCATGAGCACCCAAAAGATCTTGCTGTCACGTATCTTGGTAGCATCCTTCATGGCCCAGAGTGAAGCGTACTTCGCGGCCTCTGGTAATTCTCTGTCAATTATGGGGAATTGACTGTCCTCCGGCAATTCTCCTGCTACGAGCACTATGGATAGCAACAACCACACATAGTGGAAAGTTTTACCTTGCTCCTGGGCTTTGTGACAATTCTCTAAGAATTCCGTGCAGAGGAATTCAGACCAGTTAAACTGGACCCCCTCCGTTCACTGCTCGACTAATGCAACCATCGGCACAGGTACTTCGTCCGGCGGAACTTTTGCATAACTTTACCTGCGAGGATTTGGGTTGCTATGTGGATTGCTTTGTCCTTGATGTTGGAGATGGCATTGCCCCTCTTCTTCTTTTCCAACTTATACTTTGTCTTCATGGCCTCCACGATGGCCAAATCACCGCCCTTCCCTTCCGATATGGTCGCGAGGTCCTTTCCTTTGTATGGGTGCCGGGAAACACGATGAATTAGCTCTGCCATGATGGGGATGACTTCCTCCAGCCATAAATACCCATCATGCACTAACCAAAGCAGCTGCCTGATGACGAAAATGGTTATTGGGGTGCGGTGGAAATGTGGCACCCATAGTAGGTTCAGCAACCCGGCCTTTTCCACACCGTGCAACCACTCCCACAACTCTAATGTTGTCACCACCCCTGCGGTGTTCTGCTTCATGAGATTTCCGATCTCAAGGTCAGTGAACTTCTCGCGGTCAACGAGGTCCCAATCTTCAAATTTCCTGGTCGGCACGCATCCCAGGTGCGTGCCTTCAAACAAAATGCCATTTGGGAGAAGCGGGGTTTGGTGCGAACTCTTGGTCTCGTCCAGCTCCTTGGGCACTTTGGCCTTCCCTTTTCGCGGGGGGACATATGCAGGCAATTTTGTCGCAGAGTGTGTAGGTTGAATATCTACCTCCATGCCTTCGTCTTCTTCCTCTGCAATGATAAGGGCCTGCAAATCTTCTTCTTCTTCATCTGTTTCTATCGTGACAACTTTCCCTTTCTCCTCCATCGACAGTTTGCTGCGCAACGGGTTCCGCGGGGACACGCATACGGGAGCCATTACTTGTTTATCCTTCTTGGGTCTTAGCGTACGTGGTGATTTCGGGATCTCCGCCACAATCCTGGCACCTTCTGGAACATCCTCCACAGTTAGGGCCTGCGCGGCCTCGTTGGCGGTTACCTCTTCTATTCCTAGACCATCCTTAGTTGCTGTCATTGTATCTGTGTTGTAATCTGTCACTCGTGAATTCAGGGGCTCAATCAACGTTCGACTCACAATGCCTAGGGCTTGGCTCAATTGCTCACTTTGCAAATGACAAAGTGTTGTTTGCTGGGCATCCCTTTGTGTTTTATAGCGCTTTTTGAATTGAAATTTGACCGTTCCCCCAAATTCCAGTTCATTAATCTTTTCTTAGCGGTAGATTTTCCCAAATCTTGCCCATAAATTGCGTCTTAAATGTCTGCCGCCAACTCCATTTGGCATCAAGTCGAGCATCCCATCGTGAATAGTGACTTCAATGGTCACTTTCTGGCCAACCCGCACGGCAGCGCAGTCCCCCATGCGCGGTTGCGGACCTTGTGACTCTCTTCTTCTGCGCGCATCTCCAATATCGCACAACTCCCTTGCTGGATAGTTTATAGTCCCACGCTCCCTTCCAACTACCTGGAGCGCTAAGACTGTCCTTCACTTGGCTAGTTAGGTGGTCGCACCACCCGTGTAGATTTCCATCCTGTCCTTCGTTATGGTTCCTGGAGAATCCCCACCTTGTATTGTTACAATCGGCATTGCGCACTTCAACATTTGCAATGCGCTACCCTGGTCACTATGCTTAGCAATATGTGGTCCAAGCCAAGGCATCAGACTGATCAATTCACGGCAATAGGCCTTAACCCTGTTATCGTGATCGCACGCCTCTTGCCTTACCATTCTAGTCTTTTTGCTGAGAAAATATTTCTATATTTCGTCCTCCATTTTCTTGACTTCCGCGTCTATCAAAGCAATTTTATTCCTTAACTGTACCCTTTCTTTTTCAAGTTCGTGGAGTCTAAGGTTCCCATATTGGATTTCTTCCTCAAGTCCCATGCGTTGTGTTCCTTGCGGCTGTGTGATCCCTCCTTTATGGGCTTCGCGAACCATCGTATCTACAGGTGATACTATGCGCGGTCTAGGCTTAGCATGTTCCATAGGGATTACAACATTTGCTCCATACTTCAGCTTTGGAAATGCCCACACGGTCAGGGTTTTGCACATTGTCCTATAAGTCCATAGAACTGATGGTACGCGCAGGTCCGAGTCAGTGTGTTTCACATGGTGAACCACGTTCAATACTTCGCATACTTTGTCAAAGGCTTCCATGCAGATACTCTTCAGCGCATTTGGTCTTATCGTACTTCCTAGTTTTCATTCGCACCATTGTCTTGCCCGCTCCTTCTTGTTGGTCATGTTTCCTATCGGAAGGACGATGCACGTTCGTGCAGGTTGCGCACCATACGCCTGTACCCATCTAGAGAGGTGGGCACGCAGGCTGTTTCGTTCATCATACCTGGCTTTCATTCGCATTTGAGGCTTTCCAAACCATATGAACATCATCCTTCTGCATTTGCTCCAATCCTCAAAACTTCTTTCATGCGTACCCCACCATCTTGCGGACGTAGCACTCAGTGCCCATTTCAGAGTGTTGAAACGTTGTTGTTCTGGTACTTCGCTTTCAAATTTGTTCAGGAAACCATCCACCTCGGTCAATCTGTCATACATAGGCAGATCTCTTACCTCTGTTGTCATGCAGCATAACGACCTTGTCATCATGTTGCAGTTGAGCGTGGTTACCTCGTGTAACCGGTTATGCCATCATTCTATCTCCTCGTTCGAATCTAAGGTGCAGGAGTTTTTGCGCTCCCACGAAATCCTACCATCCGCTATTGGATTCACCCAGTCCTGCTCTCGAGCGGTTATCTTGTGGGTACAGTCTAGATCGTCATCGTTCTCGTAGTCGCGCACTGGCTCTGTGTAGCGCGATCCTTCCGCAGGGTCTAAAGGTACCACTACGCGTAGTAAATTTTTCTAAAAAACAATATTGTGCTTCTTTAGATTTGTCACTCCATTCATGTTAGTGGTCCAATTTATTCCAAATAGCATGGGATAGGGGTTGTTGTCATCAAAAATCTCTATCACTTCAAAATCTGCAAGCGCGCTCGCACCTTCGATATCCACCATTATTCCCTGCAATCTTCCCATGGGTAGGATCTTTTGTTGGTTTGCCATTCGCAATTGAATCAAAGACCATTGTAACGAGGGCCTGCCCATGCATTCCCATGTCTGCTTTGGTAGGACGTTCGCATCCGATCCTAGATCCAAAGTCACTTGATCCATTTCATATTCCCCAATCTGCGTGGTCAATCTCATCTTCCTTCTTGTTCGCGTTGTGTGCTTCCCGAGCTTCTGGAGTACATGCGGTTCTCCTGGCGTGGTCCCAACACATCTAGTGATGAGTTCTTGTAGTCCCTTCACAGCTTTGTTGTCACGCAACAGCTTCATGCATGTCTCCAAAAAGGTAGTGAGCATTGATGGGTCCATTTTTGGTTCCAGTTTGTCTTGACTACCTGAAGTGGAGGCCTTCGCGAAGCTCTTCTTAGCTTCCATGAATGTCTCCTTAGTGCGCTCCCAGGCACTCTCTTCGGGTTGCTTGCCTTTGTCATCTCCTGTCGTAATACCACTTTGGAGCACGATATTTACATTCGGGTCTTCCTTGCGCGGCTCAGACGTCATCATTTGCAGGTTCTGTGTCGGGGGAGGTTGGAGCGCTCCTTTATCGCGCAACCTCGCTGTCAACGTGGGACAGTCCTCCGTCTCATGATCAAATTGGGTACGTTGTAAGCATGATGGTCTTGTCGGATTTGTACAATCAAGGGCACAATGCCCTAGCCCTCCCCAACTGTAACAGATCAACTGTTCACGACCTTTTCCTGGTCCCATTCCACCTCGATCGCGTTTGCGCCCCCGAAATCCAGTGCACGCCATCCTTGCATTTTGATCGAGGGCCCATGTTTTGGTCTGAAATTTGTAGGAAGGAGTCTGATCCATCATCAATTCATAACTTCTGTTATCTCAAAATCAGACCTTGATAGGCTGCTGGTCAGGTTGACTCTAAGTAACTATTTCAGACCTACTTTAGGCTGAGGCTTAGCCTCCTCAACCTGAGAGGGCTCTCTCTGGATGTATTAATGATTTGATTTAGAATAAGATGGCTAACTCTTGTAGAACAACTGTGACAAATATGACTGTTGGAAATACATCAAACAAGTATCCATTGGGCCTATGGAGTCAACAACACTTCAATACAACAAAGATCTTGACCTTACATGGAAGTCAGGGCATTCAACATTTGAATATTCAGAATATACACTCACAAGGAACCACACAGTTTATAGATGCATACAGGAAATCAGAGCACATTCAGTGAATTCTGAGTGATTATACATCCATACCACTGTAAAAAAAACTAAGAAGAAGACAACATTACACATTCTGAATATGAAAAATCCTTCATGAATCCTAAGAAGTAAAATCAAAATTATATTATTGAAAGTGAGTCTTTACATAAGCCAAATACTATGCTCTGTTATAAAGTTTTCCAACCTTGATTACATTGTTGTTTCAGCTATATATAGAGTTCTTATTCTAACTGATCGAGATTCCTCCTCCAGCATGAGGGGAATTCGAAAACTACTTCTAATGACACCTATTAACCATTTAACCAACTAATAAATACAACAAAGTGCTAACTGGAGTTTTTTAAGAGATCTAAATCAACTATGACTCTAACTCCATATTACATGCATGATGGCTTTAATTACAATGATCCTCGTTCTTTGACATTTGCTCCCCTTTAGTTTGACTATAATGGATGTTCAAAGCTCCATGTTTGATCTTTAATGACACATCCTTTCCAATACCCTGAAACATATGAAACTGTCCCTGTGTATCGGTCTTTAGTCTGCCTTAACATGTCCGGATCCAACGAAGTATATCCTTTATCTTTTAATTACCCCAAAATGGAGCAAACTGCCATGTCTTTGATGTGCTGTCCACCGTTTGCATACGTGAAAGCCAAAATTTTTGCAAACTGTAACTGTTTCACATATCCTGAAGTGTGATAACTATGAAATATGCTTCCTTTATGACAAAAATCTAAAGTTGGATTCGAATGCATATTATCTCCACGTGTCTTGACCTGGTTAACTGTTGTATAGCTTCAGATGATGCTTTGCATACCCTTTGGACGTTTTCCTTTCAAAATTCCCGCTTATAATTCAAACTGTTTGAATTGCGTAAAAATCATCACCTTTAGCAGTTTCGTAGCGCGCTACGAAACTGCTGAGTTTTTTTAAAACAACTTGCTTTTGATCCGAGACCTTTATTAGCCGAGTATTTGATTGCCAAAAACTCCCCTAAACTTTCCACATGCCGAACAAGAATTTATATTTCCTCAGAAAGATAAGATTAGGCAAATTTGTCAAAATTTTGGAAACAAAACCTTACTTGAAATGAAAACTTATTTAGCAGGTAGCTGGCTTAGCTGTGCCTTTAGGTCTTCAATTTGTTTCCTCATAACCTTATTCCCAGCTCTCAATTGCATATTGATCCTTCTTATGTATTTGGCTTCTTTGATTGCTGGTACTGTCCATGTGTGAAATTGTGAATGGCCATCAACCACTGAATTCAGCTGAGCTTCTACAGCTTCGTTCCCTTCCCATAGGGTTTTATAATATTTTGCATGTATGGCTGCATGTTTTCTAGCGGCTTTCCTCAATTTAGCAATTTCATACTTAGCTGATTCCAATTGTCTCTGTATGGCTGCTATATTATCTTCTTGAGATGCAATGACTGTTTTTCCCGTGTCTTTTTGTATCTCTTCCCCTGTTTCCTCTGTTCTTGGCAGTGCTTCCTGTACTTGCTGGAATATTCTTGTCATAGGTCTTCTTGGTTTAAAAACGAACTCTTCAGCTGGCTAATCAAATCTAAGCCTTTTTGAGGCCTTGGATTTCTTGGTGCTTTCTTGTTCTGACTGCATCAATTCGACTTGAACTGGAATAGATTGCTCAAATTCAATAGCCTGCAATAAATCATTTAAACTTGCCTTGGACACTGGACTTTCTTCAACTGCTATAGCTTTACCTTTTTCCTTCATTATTTGACTTCTTGTTCTTACCCTTGAGACTGTTTCAGATGTGCTTGTTTCAGGTACAATCTTTTTACTCTGAGCCTTTTCCTTAGTTGATTGCTGAGCTTGATCTTGGATGATGAGTGGCTTCAGTGGCTTCACTGGTTTTCTTAGTTGTGATCTTACTTGTGACTTTGTAACTCTTTTAGCTCTTGCTTCTGTTTGAAGCTCAGCTATTGTAAAATCCTTGGCAGGTTGGGGAGTGAGGCCAGTCTGGCTTTTGAAACCAGCCATAAAAATGAATGAATTCCAATCCCTGTCTATCTTTTGAAGCCCATCTAAAACCAGTAATTTGATCAAACCATGATGAAACAAAGAGGTTTTCGAATCCTCTTTCCTCAGCTGTACCTTATCACACATCTTACTCAAACTACGGAAAAGATAAAACGGTAAGTCTATGGAGACCTTCCCGGTGAAATGCAAAAGTAGTTTGAAATGATAAGAATAAACCTTGTTATACCTTCCTTCACAAGTCAAATATTTCTGTATGCAGGTGAGTAAGAGAGCATAATGTTCTTTGACATAATTCCTGGGCACTCCCCTACTTAAATCTTCATTTACATAATCATCCTTCAAAAACTCCTTGCAAGGATTCATGTCAAATTTGAAATTTTTGAACCATTCCTCTTGTCCTCTTGGGATCTTTGTCACAGCAGATATCACTTCTAAAGAAACCTGCACTTCTAACATAGCTACCTTTGAATTCAAACCCGTGAAGTTAAGCGCAAATTCCTTAGTTACCTGTGCATGTCCTCCTTGTAACTTTTTGCAAAAGTTCCAGCACCCAGCCTTTTTAAACGCTTTCTTCACCTCTTCATTTCTCAGCGTTATATCCAGGCCTTCAGGCTCAGTCCTTAGAGGTTTGCTGGATCTGTGCTCCTTTTTCTCCATTGATTCTTCCAAATCCTCGCAAGCAATAACTACCAGCTCCAGTTGGAATTGTATTTCAGCTTCTCTCTGAATTCAGCCTCGCTTGATTATCAGCCTCGCTTGAATTATCAGCCTCGCTTGAATTTTAAACTCTTCCGTTTAAAACCTTTCAAGATATAATCTTGCAGATTTTGTCATTCATGCAGGACTTACGGCCATCATTATGGTTTATGCACGGTAAAATTTCTTGGGAATAATAACTTGTGCATATCAACAGATCTAGTGGTGGTGATAGTGGCAATGAGTGGTAAAGAGAGGTACATGAGCTGACATGAGAGGACATGGCCTATGACTCACCTAACGGATTTGATATTTCGGGAAAGATTCGCTGTGAAAAGTACGAATCCATGATTTCGCAGCGCGGTCAGTTTAAATTTTGATGATGCGCTGCGAAACTGCCTAATCATGAAGCGCTGCGAAACTGCCTAGTTATGATTGCGCTGCGAAATCACGAAAAGGCACGGTGACTCATATAAGACAAGAGGTGACTAATCACGAAAAGGCACGGTGACTCATATCAGACAAGAGGTGACTATAGAGCAATGATGGGTAGAGGGGAACCAATGGGAGTTGAGTACAACTTGAGTTAAAGACTCTTTTAAAAACTCCAAATCCTATGGGAATAAAATTAAAAATGAAAGTTTGAAATTAAACTAACACAGACCTTCATCCTTGGGCTAGGATAGAAAATTACATGTATCAATTTTTAGTTCTAAGTGATAACAACTTCTACAGGTGCGCTCATCGTGGCCTACTGACCTGTAGAAATTACAGAACAACTGTTGGGAGCTCTGTGTATACTTCTGTATAGATGGTGGTTATCTGTAGGATGCTTCCCTCCTATCTGAAAAATCACGCACCATAATGCAGGTGCCACGGTTGGTCCCACTTGGGCCTCTGGTTTCGATGGAATTGGTCCTCCTACCGCCAAATAGTTCACAAATACTGGACAATGGTCCTTATCATGTCCATGTCCTTTGCACTTTACGCACCATACCTCCTTGCGCGCTTTTGGGCGAACCGTCCTGTCTTGTTTCAAACTCTGCATCTCAAGGCAGAGGTTTTTCAACTGCGCATGGATTTGTTGGACTCCCAGGTTAGGATCCTGTATTGGGGTCTTGTGCAGTCTCATTGCGATTTCCAAGGCCTCGGCTTGAGTGGATAGCTTCTGCTGTGACAACGCATTCCTTAGATGCGGCATTAGCGACGTTACAAACCATGCACAGTTTTGCCCATCCGTTAAGGTGATATTGGCTTCACAAATCATACACTTCAGTCTCTGATCTATCTCCCAGGGGGTCTCGCCTGGAAGCATTGTGATTTCCTTAAATCCAATAATAAATTGTGTCTCTGATTTTGGCATGCTAAATTCCCTGTTTAGCGCAACTTGGATATCTGCGATCCTTGCGTTTGGATTGTCATTGGAATGCTTAATGTACCACGTCAGTGCGCGATCCTACAAGACGCTGACCATCGTTGCTTTCTTTATATTGTCATTCGCGACTCCCTGCGCTTCCCATACAGCCTTTACCACGAACGAAAACTAGTCCGGATCTTCGTTCCCTACTACTTTGAACACCGATAACTTTATCGCGCTCGCCATATTGAACTGTGGTGGTGGCGAAGGTGGTGTGGGCAAAGATGGGGGTGAATATGGTGAATCTGGTGGTGGTGTAAGCGGGGGTGGTATGCGCAGAATTCGTTGCCTTATCAGACTGATCGCACTTCTTGGTGAAACTTTCGCGAGCTCTTCATCGCTTTCTCGCAGAGGTGAAATCAAGGGACTTGTTTCTAATTCTGTGATACCTTCGTTTCTGTAGATCCTCCCACTTCGGGTAGCCCCAAACATCAATTTATTCGCATAACCCTCTTTTCACGCAGTAGCATTTTAATCCAAGTATTCAAAGATTTAACGTACTTACCTCGCGGTCCTTTGAGGGAGCGTCGTTATAGCTGACTGAAGTATCTACCACGAACTCAGTGATAAACCCTCCTATAATTTGATCAAGCTAATGGTCCACAGTGCGTGAGATCTTATCTTCTGATGCTTCCAATTCGCGCACCAACTCCGGAGTCCACACAATGGGTTTGTCAAGCCTACACCTTCCTTGACTGTCTTCTAGCCTCACGATCCACTCATACAACTCAGAGGGGAAGGATGCAAAGAAAATTTCATGGATTTTCGTATATAAGTAGCAATCTAACCACTCTTCCTTTGATAACCGTGGCTTCCTATTTTCCTGCGCCGCAAACTCGTGAATCTTTCCGTCCAACCACTCTTCAATTTCTTTCTTTGTCGGATTCCAGTGACACAAAATCAGACATCTCTTATGCAGATCCCAGTCCCGGCAACAGAACCATTTGTTGGCTTATTGGGGCATGACCCAAGTTCACAGTTAATTTGGCCAAACAAATCCTAGTACTACTGGCCCTTTCGGCAACAGTCTGCGGAGCGCGGACTAAGGTCTCACTCGAAATAGTATGGGAGGGTGCTAGAACCAAGTATCCCCACCCTAGAGATGTTTGATGAGTTCAAGTGGTCCGCGGTTCGACCCCATGCGCATGGCGCTACGCGCACTTTCTCGTACCTCGTAGCCTGATATACTGCCTTCGTGTAGCCCTACTTGGGGGCCAAACGCTTTTATTACCCAAGATCTTACTGGTATTTCAATGCTAGTTGATTATTTTAGCCTACTTGCGTGCTTTAAATTATACTTAACAACATAAACCATTCACACAGGTGCGCGCAGTAAATAAATAGTGTATTTGCAATTTATATCAAACATGCATTAACCCAAGAACAAATACACAAATTGATAACAAACTTCTCTTTATTAATTCCTTCCTTGGTTACAAACTCAGCTTCGCCCTACGCACTCAGCTGCAGGGGTCCGCGCACTCAACTGCAGACTACTAGGCCTCTGCGCACTCAACTGCAGAGCCTTCTCCTACTCTACGACCCAAAGACACACTTTTCCCTCGCAACTCAATCCCTTAGACTTCTTCTTCTTCTCTTCTTAGAGCCTCACTTTATTTATACAATCCCATGGTCCATGGACCATGGGTAGGTCTATCCATTCGACATTACATTACAAAACTAGGGCGGACAACCCTGTGACTCTATCATACATTTCGCGCTCCGCGCCTGCAATTCATGGAGTATTTTCAACAATATTGGGTCAAAACTTGGTCTTTGAGCCCCAAAACACTCCTTGGGTGGGATTCCATGCCCAACATTGATTATGATGTAGGTGTTCTACCACATGAATCTTGAGGGTCATTGTTGGGAAAATGAATGGGAAATAGGATGAGTTGAGATGTGCTCCCCTATATCACCTATTGCTCGACATGGGGTTGTAGATGTTCATTTCCCCCATGAGATTTGGGTTGAGATGAGCTCCCCGCTATGTTTTTGGGTTGATATATGCTCCCCTATGTTGTTCTGGGTTGAGACTAAGCTCCTCGATGTGGCTTCAGGTTGAGATGTGCTCCCTAATATTGTTTCAGATTGATATGTGCTCGTAGACGTGTTAGAGGGTGGTAGCTTATGCTCCCATCCGATGTCAAAATATTCTTCTTTTAGATTCAAGAATGTTCAACATATAAGAAGGGAAAATAAATAGATAAGCAGGAATAATCTAGAGATGAGTAGTGATGGGATTTGATGACAAGATACTTGAGATTGGATATGATTCGATGACAAGATTCCTGCGATGACTACATGATGTAGTTGGAATTTATTTCTAGATGAGGGAGTGTTAATTTGGTAGCTCAATAAAAAAATTCCAGCCATGGGACGAGATTCCTCTTTTTGAGAGGACCAATTTTTACTATTGAAGCGCTCAATTTGGATAAGGGAAAGTGTAATTTTGAATTAAAATCCCACACATGCATATTTGATCAGGTTGGCCTCAAAGCAAATTGGACACCCTTGGAAGGCAATAAATACAATTTGCCTCAACCTCATTTGGGTATCATCATGAGACATTATCTATTATCTTTCTTGGTTTTGGCTCACACAGGCCTAAGGCACATCTGTGGTGAATTGGTTCAAACAAAGGAGAAATTATAGGGTCTGAAGCTTGCCAGTGTTTCTAGGATTTTGAGTCACAATCAAAAGCTTACCAAAGGACAATCTCAACTGCAGTCACTGGATTTTTAGGATCAAGGGAGTGACTGGAAGCTTTGAGTTTCTCACAAACCTCTTCCTCCCTATGGATGGAACCTAAACTTTAATTTTTCAGTTGACTAAAGTTTTCGATTGTTGACTGCAGACAGTGACTGTTCATCATAGACTTCAGAATCATGATTTTAAGTATGAGAATTGTTGGGTTCATTTCATGGATATTGTTTAGCTGATTTTTCTAGATAGGTTTATAGTTGAAGATATAGATCATTGTACTCTTTTTTGCTGAACCATTCAATGACAATCTAATAAGAAGAAGAATTTGAAAGGGTTTTCCCTGGTCCTCGACCAATCCTGGTGTCTCTATGTGTGAATGATTTTCTTCTATTGTTCCTTTATGTTCCACCGCATTGATGATGATATTGTTCTTTCTATATAGTTGCATATGTTGTTGAATAATAGTGTGAATATGAATAATGTTATGATGTTATGGGGTGAATTTAATGTCTAAATGAAGATATGTAATTATCAAAGAAAAGAACAATATAGCCCTAAGAAATTTTAACAGGCTTGGTTAGATTCAAGAGAAAGATATATGTGTATGATAGTAGTGAATTGAAGAAGATTATTTTGATAGAGTTTCGTGTCAAGCCATATTCAGGCCATCCAGGATACCAGAAGACTTTGAAAATTATTAAGAAGTTCTACTATTGACCTGATTTGAATAAAGAGGTGTCTAAGTTTGTTGCTAAGTGCTTGGACTATTAATAGTTGAAAGTTGAATACAAGCATCTAGTTGGTCTACTACAGCCTATTCAGATTCCGGAATGGAAATGGGAGGTTATTTCCATGGATTTGATTATGGGATTTCCAAGGACATCAAGGCAACATGACTTCATCATGATTGTGGTTGACAGGTTGAGCTGTTTCTGGGCTTATTCCTTTTCTTCAAATGAAATAACAATTGTTGTTTCTTGGCTTATTCCTTTTCTTCAAAAATCTGCATTTTTTGAAAGGCCTCTTTGGGTTTGATATTCTTTTGGGTTTGTATTTGCCATACCTTTTGGATTTCTTCTTTGCTTGGTACTCTTCATATAACAGCGTTAAGTTTTCGTTTTCAAATCAACTTGTTTTCCCAAATCATTTAGAACATCCTCTGCATGAGAGCACCAAGTAGTCAAGTAGTTTCCTACCTGATAGACCTGATCCATATCATTTGGGTCTTGAGAATTATGTTCTAACAAGGGAGCACAATCTGCTCTTGTAGGAGGCTGTCTAGTCTGAGATGAAGAAACACATAAATTTGTTTTGGGTGGCCATTTCCCGCCTCTAACAAATCTTTTGTTAGCAAACTGATATTCTTCTATAGGTGGAAAAGTATTTACATGAGTCCTAAACATTTTATTGACTGCAAAAAAAGGGTTTTTCTTCAGGAATATACAACTGATTTTCAGACGGGGGTGTACTAGTGGAAGTAGAATTTTACGGCAAGTCAAAAGAATCTTCATAGCAAATGTCTTTAAATACTGCGCCGTTCTTTGTATACACTGGGATACTCTGGTAACCTGAACCTTTCTGCACTCTCCTCTGATCTCCCAATCTGCAAAACTTTCAAAAATTTCATACTGATTGTGTAACAATTGGGATAGGACAATGTTCCTTTAAAAGTTGGCGCTTGAGTGAAGACCCGTGGAGAGAGGTCATGTGGAGACTCGCGCATGGTCGCCTGAGGGTTGGATATCTGTTTTAGATTTTTTGTCTGGAAAGCAACAATTTTAATCAGAAGTAAGTCCTGCATGCACTAAGCTTCATCATTTATATTCAGTCTCTATATTTCTGTATGTGTTGAGCCTTTGAATGGTCAGAGTCAAATTTTTTGGTACTTGACAGATTCCTTAACAAGAGATATGAATAAGATGTATATAACTTGTAAATATTCAGTTTTTGAAATTCCAGGCAAAGGCCCTGAAGATGATAGTTTTGCTACCTTTGTAGATAGATTTAGAATCCTGGAAAGTCATGCAAATTGGGTAACACATGAAATCAAGAAAGTGGTCGGTTTGAGACTGAGAAGAAATATGTAGATCCGAAAATGTCAGGCATGACAATCAAATAACGTGGGCATCTCACTAGGCTTAGATGAAAATTTGCTAAAAATATTTCCTCTACCAAATATGAAGGTAAAACTCTTCTTTAAGAGTTTATGTGATTTATGGTCTAGTGTTTATACAAAAGAAATGATCTGGACACTCAGGATTTTGAATTATTACCAGATCATAGGAGGTGTTGATTTTGTCCTCAGTCTGTTTACAGGTGCTAAATCTGTTGAAACTTCTGTAAGAATATATACATCAAAAATTTCATCATCTGACTCTACAACGGACCAGTCATCTTGAAACTCTTCAATATCTACACAAGCTTTGAGTTTACTAGATGATTTATGGGGGCACTTTCTAGCAAAGTGTCCTTCCTTTTTACAAATGAAACAACAATTGTTGTTTCTGGGCTTATTCCTTTTCTTCAAAAATCTATATTTTCTGAAAGGCCTCTTTGGGTTTGATATTCTTTTGGGTTTGTATTTTCCATACCTTTTGGATTTATTCTTTGCTTTAAAAGGTGTCCATGGCCATACTGATCTACAGACATCAGAACTTGGAGTGATATCGTGTGCTTTCTTCTGCCAACATAGATATTTTACCTTTTCTGAAACTCTGAACAGAAGATCAACCCAAAATTTCTAACGTGGATAACCATCCAAAAAAATTGACTCTGACCATTCAAAGGCTCAACACATACAGAAATATAGAGACTAAATATAAATGATGAAGCTTAGTGCATGCAAGACTTACTTATGATTAAAATTGTTGCTTTCCAGACAACAAATCTGAAACAGATATTCAACCCTCAGGTGACCATGCGTGAGTCTCCACACGACCTCTCTCCACGGGTCTTCACTCAAGCACCTTACAACTCAAACCTCTTTTGGATTACAGGAACTGTCCTCAGACAGGCGACCCAGTAGGCTTCAATATTAATAAAAGCATAATAGTAATACACACAGCTTATTACAACAGAGTGTCTCAGATTGAATGATCACAAAAGAGAAAATGACTCGAATGACGAGAATGATCACAATGGTCTGCAGACTCTTTCTTATATAGATTCTCTAAGCATCTAATCCTATCTAAGCAATGACGTCAAAAAGAAATCATTGAGGGTCCTGTCGGTATCTTTCTCCATCGACAGTGTCTACTCAACTTTTTCTTGTACAAAGGAATCTTGTCACAACATGTGATCACTATTATCACATTGCTGACAAGGGTTCTACCAAGGGCCCATTGGGCTTCTAGTCTCCCATAGATTTTCTTCAGATGATCTGGGATATGGTTCATACTCATCTATTATCTGGTGGTGGTGTCTTTTCATCAGTCGGTCATATTGTTCATCTATTCCTTCATTTGGATCTTGCGCATCTGTCATTTCATCTTTTTCTTTCAGCTGCATTATTGTTGTCCGGCGAGATGCTGCTGACGATGATTCTCCTTGGCTGATATTCGTTTTGATTTTATGGAGGCCCAGTTGTTGTGAGGTATACATCAATTCTTGCTTTTGTTCTTGCTTTTCCCATTTATTCAAAAAAGGAAGAGCACTTACTTCAATATCAAGAAACGAATCTTTAAAGGCGTTCCAGGTTGCAGGCGCTCTCTGTACTGCCAGCTCGATGCCATCTAAATATTCCCACTTAAAGATCTGGAACATGTTAGTGGAGCTTTCAATAGCGTGCTGAATCCATAATCGACAATTTTCATTCAAAATATCTCTATGCTGCCATCCAAGTTCAAAGATTATTGATGTACATATCCTTTTTGAAATCATTAAACTGACAAGATGGACGACATTATTATTCCAATTCGGAGATAAGACTGAAATGGTTACTAGTGCCTTCTGATTAATTATGAACTTCAGGGCTTTAGGCTGTCCTTGTAATCCATCTAGTTTATTTAAAATTTGCAACTTTTCTGTCAGTCTTAGATTTCCAAATTCATGGAACCATTCAGCATGCTGTTTAATTAATTCTTGGTTGTTACCGGTTTCAAAACTGCCAATCCTTTCATGACTAAAAACTTGGGCAAATGGATTTGGCTCTATATTATCTCTGATCCTTAAACTGTGAAAATCCCAGGGATAAGCAAATGTCTTTAAATACTGTGCTGTTCTTTGTATACACTGGGATACTCTGGTAACCTGAACCTTTCTGCACTCTCCTCCTCTGATCTCCCAATCTGCAAAACTTTCAAAAATTTCATACTGAGGGAATGTATCAGTAAGATGATAATTCTCATCAATTCTCTGGAGGAAAGAAGCTTCGAGCTCCTCAAAAATATCTGGGATTTTTAATGTCACCAAATATTTTATCATTTCTTCTGTCATGGGAATTTCTTCTAAATCTAAAATCTTAGCACCTGTAAACAGACTGAGGGCAAAATCAACACCTCCTATGATCTGGTAATAATTCAAAATCCTGAGTGTCCAGATCATTTCTTTTGTATAAACACTAGACCATAAATCACATAAACTCTTAAAGAAGAGTTTTACCTTCATATTTGGTAGAGGAAAGATTTTTACCAAATTTTCATCTAAGCCTAGTGAGATGCCCACATTCTTTGATTGCCATGCCTGACATTTTCTGATCCACATATTTCTTCTGAGTCTAAAACCGACCACTTTCTTGATTTCATCTGTTACCCAATTTGCATGACTTTCCAGGATTCTAAATCTATCTACAAAGGTAGCAAAACTATCATCTTCAGGGCCTTTGCTTGGAATTTCAAAAACTGAATATTTACAAGCTAAATACATCTTATTCATACCTCTTGTTAAGGAATCTGTCAAGAAATTTGAATTGCCTAGAATCCACTCTACCTCAAATTCAAACTGCTGAAACCAAATTTGCCAGGCTAGAATTCTGCCTTTTGCAATTTGCCTTGAAATCTTAGCAGACAGAAAATATTTAAAATTTCTAGAGTCTATTCTGATTAAAAACTTTACTGGGGTGAGATATACCTCAAAACGATGAATTCCATTAAAAATAGCTAACGTCTCCTTTTCAGCTATGAAGTAATTCTTTTGACTTGCCCTAAATTCCCCAGAAGCATATCCACATAAATTTTCTTCGACTTCTCCCTTGTTATTCTTCCTCTGCTTTAGAAATATAGCTGCCCAAAATTCAAGTGAAGCATCAGTTTGTAAAATAAGTAAACCATTACCTGGAGGTTGAAGCTTGGGTAAGTGCTGGCACTCTTCTTTAAGCTTCTTTACTGCTGTAATAGCTTCTTCAGACCAACCTTGGTTGATATGTATTCTGATTGGGGTTGTTTTCTCTGACAAATTCGGGATGTATTTGTGGAGATAATTTAGCACTCCAAGAAATCTTTCAATTGTCTTTTTGTCCTTCAATTCATCAGGAAATTGTGTTAATTTTGTTAGCACATGGGGCTGCATTTGAATAGCACCATTAGCAACATTAATCCCCAAAAAATCAATGCTATCCTGAAATAAGGACATCTTTCTTTCTGACAGAACAATTCCATGCTTTTTAACCTCTTCAAGAAAAATCTCTAAATGCTTTAAATGAGTCTGTACATCAGGACTATGTATCAAAATATCATCTATATAGGTGACTATAAAATCATATTTAGCAAAAATATAATCCATCCTTCTTTGAAAAAAGGCTGGAGCGTTCTTCAGACCGAACGGAACAACTTTCCATTGATAGAATCCTGCTGGGCATATGAAAGCTATTTTGTGTCTGTCTTCTGGCTGGATCTGGATTTGATAGTACCCAGACTTCATGTCAAATTTGCTAAACACCTTACTGTGCTGAATCTTTTGCATAATCACTTCGGGTCTTGGCAATGGATAATTAAAATTCTGAGTGATGGCATTAAGAGGTTTATAATTAATAACCATTCTTGGCTTACCTCTTACGATCTCAGAATGATTTCTTACTAGAAATGCAGAACATGCATAGTGAGATTCACTCGGCTCTATCAGCTGCATTTTTAGTAATTCTTGAATCTGATTCTTTATCTCTTGTTCATCAGCTGGTGTACATGGAATCAGCTTTCCCTTTACTCCATTGTCATGTAAGGTGACTATTTCCTGCATCGGACTTTCAGTTTCCCAAAATTGCTGTGGATTGTCCGAGCAACTCTTTAGAAGTCTCTGGTAGATATCTTTTTGCTCTGTAGGCCAATTAGTGTCGATGCATGCTAACCGTTTTGCTTTATTTTCTGCTCCGGCTTCATAAATTTGTAGGACTTCCTGCCAGTCATCTGAATCTTTTACCGACTTTCTAGTTCCTACTCTTTTTTGACTATTCTCATGCCTAGCTTCAGAGTTTGCAATACTCAATCTAGGTATTGATATAGCCTTTTTTTTTAAATTTATTATCAGCTTGTCCTGGTTGATAGTCACTGGTAGCACAAAGTTTATGAATGGCATTCCTAACATCAAGCTTGCTGAAGGGTCGTAATGCTGAATTGCTGAGATTTTAATAACACTCCCCCCAACTTTTAAAGGAACATTGTCTACATAATGTGTGAGCTGAACAGATCCTCCAATTGTTTCTGACACCAGTATATTTTTTAACGGTTTCCACAAGGGTTTGAACAGAGATGGCCTAGCTAGATTGTTAGAACCTCTAGTATCTACAAATGCATCTATAGAAATCCATTCGCCTTTGACTTGCACTTGTACTGGAATATAAATCAGGCTATCTGTTTTAACAATCTTTTTTAACAAATTATTCTGTTCTTCTTTAGTACCCTCTAGTTGTGGCATACTGGTTGATGGCGTTATTTTCTTTTCATACGGACAGAAAGAATTAAATTGAGATACAGGCACTGCAGGTTGCTTACCTTTATCTCTGCTGACTGATGCTATGCTCTCTGATTCATCATCTGAATCATCTTCTGTCTCGCTTGTCGATTCAAGATTTGAAGAACTCTCTATATCACTGTAATGCTGTTCACTAGAATATTCTGAACAAGATGTACATACATTCATCTTTTGTACATTATCACTTTCATCTTCAACATCTGAAACTTCTGTAAGAATATATACATCAGAAATTTCATCATCTGACTCTACAACAGACCAGTCATCTTGAAACTCTTCAATATCTACACAAGCTTTGAGTTTACTAGATGATTTATGGGGGCACTTTCTAGCAAAGTGTCCTTCCTTTTTACAAATGAAACAACAATTGTTGTTTATGGGCTTATTCCTTTTCTTCAAAAACCTGTATTTTCTAAAAGGCCTCTTTGGGTTTGATATTATTTTGGGTTTTTATTTGCCATACCTTTTGGATTTCTTCTTTGCTTTAAAAGGTGTCCATGGAAATACTGATCTACAGACATCAGAACTTGGAGTGATATCGTGTGCTTTCTTCTGCCAACATAGATATTTTACCTTTTCTGAAACTCTGAAAAAAAGATCAACCCAATAGATTTGATCTAGACTTTTTAACTGAACTTCTAGATCTTTCATTATTAGATCTCCCAAATTGCCTGGTAATTTTGATAAAAATGCAATTTTTTGAGCGAGGTCATTAAAAAGATTAGCTTTAAAGACTTTAGCCATAAAATCTTTACCAAACTGATCTAAATACTTTAGATCTTTTAATTCCATACGACTAAGGTCAGTTAAAAGCTGCTTTCTCTCATCTGCTGGTTCTGGCACAAATCGGGTCTTTAGCAAAATTTCTAACGTGGACAAACCAACTTCCATGACTGCTCTTCTCTCGGTTTCTGATCCTCCCATCCACCAATCAAAAACAATTCCTGCCATCCTTTTTTCAGCTAGAATCATAATAGATATATTATCTAATTTTGTAGTGACCTGCATCTGGTACAAGGCTCCTATCCAAATTCTGATAGACTCTCCTGGATTAGATGAGCTATCTAGGTCTAGAATATAACCGCTAGAGTTTGTAGCAAACAGGTCTTCTTCGACTCTAGGATATTTTGTAGTTTCTTTCAGAATATGAGCTTTATTCTGATTATGGATGGATGACATAATAAAAGATGGGAATTTTGTTGCAGCTTGTTCTAATGTCATGACTTCCTTTTTAGACTCAAAGGGTTTGTCTATTTTGTATGTCTTTGAAGATTTTGTGTCACTGGTTAGTTTACCAGTGCCTATGGAAGTTCCTTCTCCGGCACTAGATTGAGCTGCTTCTTTTTGATCTTCTTCATCTTCCTCTAAATCCCAATAGTTTGGAGCGGACATATCTACATGAAACTTTGGGATTTTCTTGGCCTTCTTTTTCTGTTTCCTTCTTCTCCTTTCTTCCTTTTCTGCTTGTTTCTCTTCATATAACAACTTTAAGTTTTCATTTATCAAATCAGCTTGTTTTCCCAAATCATTTAGAACATCCTCTGCATGAGAGCACCAAGTAGTCAAGTAGTTTCCTACCTGATAGACCTGATCCATATCATTTGGGTCTTGAGAATTATGTTCTAACAAGGGAGCACAATCTGCTCTTGTAGGAGGCTGTCTAGTCTGAGATGAAGAAACACAGAACTTGGTTTTGGGTGGCCATTTCCCGCCTCTAACAAATCTTTTGTTAGCAAACTGATATTCTTCTATAGGTGGAAAAGTATTTACATGAGTCCTAAACATTTTATTGACTGCAAAAAAGGGTTTTTCTTCAGGAATATACAACTGATTTTCAGACCGGGGTGTACTAGTGGAAGTAGAAGGCTGTTCTTCTGGTATAGTGAGCTGTCTATAAAAAGACCTTCTTCCACTTTGGATTGAATTTTCGACTGGTAATACATGTTTCTCTGGCAAGACTATGGGCTGTGGAATTCTAGGATGGTCTGGATTGGGTATGATTTTTACACCACCATCCATAAGAGCCATTCTCTTAATTCTTTTATTTGCATTATCTGAAGCCAAAGACTTATACTGGATATACCAGTCATTGGGTAAGGATTCCTTTTCATAATGCACACCTTCAATTTGAGCATTTCCTATCCCAACTGTTACACAATCTTTCAACACCGGTTGTTTTAACTTTGGATGAACTGTATTAGTTAGCTGAAAGGAAGTCTAGATTATGACAGACAAAAATTCGTTGTCATCTACCATAGATAACCCTTGTACTCCTATCAAGGCTTTCCAACAGTCTTTAAGATGAGAATCTGTTAGCCTGATAGCATAATCAGGAAAAATTGTCCCATGCTGACAACCAGATGATAAGTTTCCCAAAATGGTTCCTATTCTAGCATGATCATATTCATTATGCCTTGTGTCAAATAACTCTGCTATGCAAGGAGTATTCAAACCGTGTCTGAATAGAGGAGCTAGACCAATTCTAATTGCTCCAAAATGTAAGTAATAAAACCTTCCTTCCTTAGCATATTTTTTGAACTTTCTTATCTCATCTTCAGAAAATAAATTTAGCCCAACTATCTGTACAAATGGACCTTTAATTCTGAGTTTGATCTCTACTTCTTTAAAATAATTTTAATTATAGTTTTTCTACCTTTGTAGATAGATTTAGAATCCTGGAAAGTCATGCAAATTGGGTAACAGATGAAATCAAGAAAGTGGTCGGTTTGAGACTCAGAAGAAATATGTGGATCAGAAAATGTCAGGCATGGCAATCAAAGAACGTGGGCATCTCACTAGGCTTAGATGAAAATTTGGTAAAAATATTTCCTCTACCAAATATGAAGGTAAGACTCTTCTTAAGAGTTTATGTGATTTATGGTCTAGTGTTTATACAAAAGAAATGATCTGGAGACTCAGGATTTTGAATTATTACCAGATCATAGGAGGTGTTGATTTTGCCCTCAGTCTGTTTACAGGTGCTAAGATTTTAGATTTAGAAGAAATTCCCATGACAGAAGAAATGATAAAATATTTGGTGGAAATCCTTGATAGGAGTACAAGGGTTATCTATGGTAGATGACAGCTAATTTTTGTCTGTCATAGTCCAGAATTCCTTTCAGCTAACTAACATAGTTCATCCAAAGTTAAAACAGCCGGTGTTGAAAGATTGTGTAACAGTTGGGATAGGAAATGCTCAAATTGAAGGTGTGCATTATGAAAAGGAATCCTTACCCAATGACTGGTATATCCAGTATAAGTCTTTGGCTTCAGATAATGCAAATAAACGAATTAAGAGAATGGCTCTTATGGATGGTGGTGTAAAAATCATACCCAATCCAGACCATCCTAGAATTCCACAGCCCATAGTCTTGCCAGAGAAACATGTATTACCAGTCGAAAATTCAATCCAAAGTGGAAGAAGGTCTTTTTATAGACAGCTCACTATACCAGAAGAACAACCTTCTACTTCCACTAGTACACCCCGGTCTGAAAATCAGTTGTATATTCCTGAAGAAAAACCCTTTTTTGCAGTCAATAAAATGTTTAGGACTCATGTAAATTCTTTTCCACCTATAGAAGAATATCAATTTTCTAACAAAATATTTTTTAGAGGTGGGAAATGGCCACCCAAAACAAATTTTTGTGTTTCTTCATCTCAGACTAGACAACCTCCTACAAGAGTAGATTGTGCTCCCTTGTTAGAACATAATTCTCAAGACCCAAATGATATGGATCAGGTCTATCAGGTAGGAAACTACTTGACTACTTGGTGCTCTCATGCAAAGGATGTTCTAAATGATTTGGGAAAACAAGCTGATTTGATAAATGAAAACTTAAAGCTGTTATATGAAGAGCAACAAGCATAAAAGGAAGAAAGGAGAAGAAGGAAACAGAAAAAGAAGGCCAAGAAAATCCCAAAGTTTCATGTAGATATGTCTGCTCCAAACTATTGGGATTTAGAGGAAGATGAAGAAGATCAAAAAGAAGCAGCTCAATCTAGTGCCGGAGAAGGAACTTCCATAGGCACTGGTAAACTAACCAGTGACACAAAATCTTCAAAGACATACAAAATAGACAAACCCTTTGAGTCTAAAAAGGAAGTCATGACATTAGAACAAGCTGCAACAAAATTCCCATCTTTTATTATGCCGTCCATCCATAATCAGAATAAAGCTCATATTCTGAAAGAAACTACAAAATATCCTAGAGTCGAAGAAGACCTGTTTGCTACAAACTCTAGCGGTTATATTCTAGACCTAGATAGCTCATCTAATCCAGGAGAGTCTATCAGAATTTGGATAGGAGCCTTGTACCAGATGCAGGTCACTACAAAATTAGATAATATATCTATTATGATTCTAGCTGAAAAAAGGATGGCAGGAATTGTTTTTGATTGGTGGATGGGAGGATCAGAAACCGAGAGAAGAGCAGTCATGGAAGCTGGTTTGTCCACGTTAGAAATTTTGCTAAAGACCCAATTTGTGCCAGAACCAGCAGATGAGAGAAAGCAGCTTTTAACTGACCTTAGCCGTATGGAATTAAAAGATCTAAAGTATTTAGATCAGTTTGGTAAAGATTTTATGGCTAAAGTCTTTAAAGCTAATCTTTTTAATGACCTCGCTCAAAAAATTGCATTTTTATCAAAATTACCAGGCAATTTGGGAGATCTAATAATGAAAGATCTAGAAGTTCAGTTAAAAAGTCTAGATCAAATCTATTGGGTTGATCTTCTGTTCAGAGTTTCAGAAAAGGTAAAATATCTATGTTGGCAGAAGAAAGCACACGACATCACTCCAAGTTCCGATGTCTATAGATCAGTATTTCCATGGACACCTTTTAAAGCAAAGAAGAAATCCAAAAGGTATGGCAAATACAAACCCAAAAGAATATCAAACCCAAAGAGGCCTTTTAGAAAATATAGATTTTTGAAGAAAAGGAATAAGCCCAGAAACAACAATTGTTGTTTCATTTGTAAAAAGGAAGGACACTTTGCTAGAAAGTGCCCCCAGAAATCATCTAGTAAACTCAAAGCTTGTGTAGATATTGAAGAGTTTCAAGATGACTGGTCTGTTGTAGAGTCAGATGATGAAATTTCTGATGTATATATTCTTACAGAAGTTTCAGATGTTGAAGATGAAAGTGATAATGTACAAAAGATGAATGTATGTACATCTTGTTCAGAATATTCTAGTGAACAACATTATAGTGATATAGAGAGTTCTTCAAATCTTGAATCGACAAGCGAGACAGAAGATGATTCAGATGATGAATTAGAGAGCATAGCATCAGTCAACAGAGATAAAGGTAAGCAACCTGCAGTGCCTGTATCTCAATTTAATTCTTTCTATCCGTATGAAAAGAAAATAATGCCATCAACCAGTATGCCACAACTAGAGGGTACTAAAGAAGAACATAATACTTTGTTAAAAAAGATTGTTAAAACAGATAGCCTGATTTATATTCCAGTACAAGTGCAAGTCAAAGGCGAATGGATTTCTGTAGATGCATTTGTAGATACTGGAGGTTCTAACAATCTGGCTAGGCCATCTCTGTTCAAACCCTTGTGGAAACCGTTAAAAAATATACTGGTGTCAGAAACAATTGGAGGATCTGTTCAGCTCACACATTATGTAGACAATGTTCCTTTAAAAGTTGGGGGGAGTATTATTAAAATCTCAGCAATTCAGCATTACGACCCTTCAGCAAGCTTGATGTTAGGCATGCCATTCATAAACTCTGTGCTACCAGTGACTATCAGCCAGGACAAGCTGATAATAAATTTAAAGAAAAAGGCTATATCAGTACCTAGATTGAGTATTGCAAATTCTGAAGCTAGGCATGAGAATAGTCAAAAAAGAGTAGGAACTAGAAAGCCGGTAAAAGATTCAGATGACTGGCAGGAAGTCCTACAAATTTATGAAGCCAGAGCAGAAAATAAAACAAAACGGTTAGCATGCATCAACACTAATTGGCCTACAGAGCAGAAAGATATCTACCAGAGACTTCTAAAGAGTTGCTCGGACAATCCACAACAATTTTGGGAAACTGAAAGTCCGATGCAGGAAATAGTCACCTTACATGACAATGGAGTAAAGGGAAAGCTGATTCCATGTACACCAGCTGATGAACAAGAGATAAAGAATCAGATTCAAGAATTACTAAAAATGCAGTTGATAGAGCCGAGTGAATCTCACTATGCATGTTCTGCATTTCTAGTAAGAAATCATTCTGAGATCGTGAGAGGTAAGCCAAGAATGGTTATTAATTATAAACCTCTTAATGCCATTTCTCATAATTTTAATTATCCATTGCCAAGACCCGAAGTGATTATGCAAAAGATTCAACACAGTAAGGTGTTTAGAAAATTTGACATGAAGTCTGGGTACTATCAAATCCAGATCCAGCCAGAAGACAGACACAAAACAACTTTCATATGCCCAACAGGATTCTATCAATGGAAAGTTGTTCCGTTCGGTCTGAAGAACGCTCCAGCCTTTTTTCAAAGAAGGATGGATTATATTTTTGCTAAATATGATTTTATAGTCACCTATATAGATGATATTTTGATACATAGTCCTGATGTACAGACTCATTTAAAGCATTTAGATATTTTTCTTGAAGAGGTTAAAAAGCATGGAATTGTTCTGTCAGAAAGAAAGATGTCCTTATTTCAGGATAGCATTGATTTTTTGGGGATTAATGTTGTTAATAGTGCTATTCAAATGCAGCCTCACGTGCTAACAAAATTAACACAATTTCCTGATGAATTGAAGGACAAAAAGACAATTGAAAGATTTCTTGGAGTGCTAAATTATCTCCACAAATACATCCCGAATTTGTCAGAGAAAACAGCCCCAATCAGAAGACACATCAACCAAGGTTGGTCTGAAGAAGCTACTGCAGCAGTAAAGAAGCTTAAAGAAGAGTGCCAACACTTACCCAAGCTTCAACCTCCAGGTGATGGTTTACTTATTTTACAAACTGATGCTTCACTTGAATTTTGGGCAGCTGTACTTCTAGAGCAAAGGAAGAATAACGAGGGAGAAGTCGAAGAAAATTTGTGTGGATATGCTTCTGGGGAATTTACGGCAAGTCAAAAGAATTACTTCATAGCTGAAAAGGAGACGTTAGCTATTTTTAATGGAATTCAGCGTTTTGAGGTATATCTCACCCCAGTAAAGTTTTTAATCAGAACAGACTCCAGAAATTTTAAATATTTTCTGTCTGCTAAGATTTCAAGGCAAATTGCAAAAGGCAGAATTCTAGCCTGGCAAATTTGGTTTCAGCAGTTTGAATTTGAGGTAGAGTGGATTCCAGGCAATTCAAATTTCTTGACAGATTCCTTAACAAGAGATATGAATAAGATGTATATAACTTGTAAATATTCAGTTTTTGAAATTCCAGGCAAAGGCCCTGAAGATGATAGTTTTGCTACCTTTGTAGATAGATTTAGAATCCTAGAAAGTCATGCAAATTGGGTAACAGATGAAATCAAGAAAGTGGTCGGTTTGAGACTGAGAAGAAATATGTGGATCAAAAAATGTCAGGCATGGCAATCAAAGAACGTGGACATCTCACTAGGCTTAGATGAAAATTTGGTAAAAATCTTTCCTCTACCAAATATGGAGGTAAAACTCTTCTTTAAGAGTTTTACTCCAGAGAATTGATGAGAATTATCATCTTATTGATACATTCCCTCAGTATGAAATTTTTGAAAGTTTTGCAGATTGGGAGATCAGAGGAGGAGAGTGCAGAAAGGTTCAGGTTACCAGAGTATCCCAGTGTATACAAAGAACGACACAGTATTTAAAGACATTTGCTTATCCCTGGGATTTTCACAGTTTAAGGATCAGAGATAATATAGAGCCAAATCCATTTGCCCAAGTTTTTAGTCATGAAAGGATTGGCAGTTTTGAAACTGGTAACAACCAAGAATTAATTAAACAGCATGTTGAATGGTTCCATGAATTTGGAAATCTAAGACTGACAGAAAAGTTGCAAATTTTAAATAAACTAGATGGATTACAAGGACAGCCTAAAGCCCTGAAGTTCATAATTAATCAGAAGGCACTAGTAACCATTTCAGTCTTATCTCCGAATTGGAATAATAATGTCGTCCATCTTGTCAGTTTAATGATTTCAAAAAGGATATGTACATCAATAATCTTTGAACTTGGATGGCAGCATAAAGATATTTTGAATGAAAATTGTCGATTATGGATTCAGCACGCTATTGAAAGCTCCACTAACATGTTCCAGATCTTTAAGTGGGAATATTTAGATGGCATCGAGCTGGCAGTACAGAGAGCGCCTGCAACCCGGAACGCCTTTAAAGATTCGTTTCTTGATATTGAAGTAAGTGCTCTTCCTTTTTTGAATAAATGGGAAAAGCAAGAACAAAAGAAAGAATTGATGTATACCTCACAACAACCGGGCCTCCATAAAATCAAAACGAATATCAGCCAAGGAGAATCATCGTCAGCAACATCTCGCCGGACAACAATAATGCAGCCGAAAGAAAAAGATGAAATGACAGATGCGCAAGATCCAAATGAAGGAATAGATGAACAATATGACCGACTGATGAAAAGACACCACCGCCAGATAATAGATGAGTACGAACCATCTCCCAGATCATCTAAAGAAGACCTATGGGAGACTAGAAGCCCAATGGGCCCTTGGTAGAACCCTTGTCAGCAATGTGATAATACTGATCACATGTTGTGACAAGATTCCTTTGTAAAAGAAAAAGTTGAGTAGACACCGTCGGTGGAAAAAGATACCGACAGGACCCTCAATGATTTCTTTTTGACGTCATTGCTTAGATAGGATTAGATGCTTAGAGAGTCTATATAAGAAAGAGTCTGCAGACCATTGTGATCATTCTGGTCATTCGAGTCATTTGCTCTTTTGTGATCATTCAGTCTGAGACACTCTGTTGTAATAAGCTTTGTGTATTACTATTCTGCTTTTATTAATATTGAAGCCTACTGGGCCGCCTGTCTAAGGACAGTTCCTGTAATCCGAAAGAGGTTTGAGCTGTAAGGCGCTTGAGTGAAGACCCGTGGAGAGAGGTCGTGTGGAGACTCGCGCATGGTCGCCTGAGGGTTGGATATCTGTTTCAGATTTGTTGTCTGGAAACAACAATTTTAATCAGAAGTAAGTCCTGCATGCACTAAGCTTCATCATTTATATTCAGTCTCTATATTTCTGTATGTGTTGAGCCTTTGAATGGTCAGAGTCAATTTTTTGGTATCAGAGCCAAAAATTGAGATAGCATTTCAATTAGTGAAGTGGCTCATATATTTATTAAGGAAATAGTGAGGTTGCATGGAGTTCCCAAGAGGATTATATCATATAGAGATGCCAAGTTCACTTCTGACTTTTTGAAGGAACTGTTTGTAGGCTTGGGGACATAACTAGCCTTTAGTACAACTTATCATCCGTAGACAGAGAGAATCAAAAGGATCCTTGAGGATATATGTCATGTATCAACAAAGGAAGTGGGAGGAGTATCTTCCACCAATGGAGTTTTCTTATAATAATGGGTATCAAGAATCCTTGAAGATGAGTCCATTTGAGGCTCTCTATGGGAGGAGTTATAATACTCATATCAGTTGGTGTGATTAAATGAGCAGGGTGTTGATTGGACCTGATATGTTGAAAGAGATGGAGCAATAGATTTAGGTTATCAACAAGAATTTGAAGGAATCTAAGCATAGGCAGAAGAGCTATGTGGCTCAACATAGAGTATTCAAGGAGTTTCAAGCTAGAGAGCATGTGTACTTTCCTATCAAGCCCAATAAGAGATCCTTGAATATTGGATCATGTGCCAAGTTGGCACCTCATTATTGTGAACCCTTTGAAATACTTGAAAGGATTGGACCAGTGGAATATAGTCTTGCTATGCTTCCATCAGTGAAAATCCATGACATTTTTCATGTTTCTCTGCTTAAAAGATATGTATGAGATAAGCAATATGTTTGCAATGTTTTTAGCAGTTTTATCTTGTCATAAGAGTCATAGAACACTGAGGACAATTTTCCCCCAAGGGGAAGGGGTTTGTAACAACACCGAGTTAACCTTCCATGTAAATAAATAATGTATGGACATTATAAAAACAAAAATCAAACCATGGTTATGGGACATGCATTCCAAGATGAATGAGGGGAAAACATTACATTGGGATCCACTTATGGTTAATTATTTATTGGCTATGGAAATTAGCATTGGCCAAAGGAAAAAGGCAATAAATGACAAATTAATTATTACAGGCGAGGAAGGACATGAGGCAAAAATGCAAAAGAAATAAAGGAAAATGAAAGGAATTCCACTTCAATAGGCGGGGAAGAGGAAGAGACAAGAAAATGATAAAAAATAGTAAGAGAATATACACACAAGGGAAAAATGAAGAAAAATAAAAAGAAAATAAAAATAACTTGGAGAGAGAACATTCTAGCATTATTTTTGGGAAAAGAGAGGAAGAGAGGAGATATGCTACATCACAGGGGCACAAGTAAGACAAGGAGCATAGGCAAGACAGAAGAAAGAGATAAGCAAGGAGCGCAAGAGAAATTCATGTGGCAACCAAGAAGAAGGTGTGAACAACAACTAGCAAGGGAAAAAGAGGACAAAGAAAAGAGCGTCCAACAGGAGGATTTTTTTGGGTAATAGTGTGCATGTATGATTGGTTTGTTGGTTATTTTGTTGTCATTGGCATGGAGATTTGCCTAGATTGACAGTTATGCACAAACTCGCCTTATGCCATTTCTTGGATATCCATGATGAAGTGGGTTCCTTGTTTAGTTGAGCTTTGGATGTCAGTAGATTTTGGATCCTAGTTGAGGTGGTCTCAGGAAAATCCCAAGAGTTGAAGGTGGAGATGGTTTCCGCAGGGTAATACTTTGACAGGTCGGTGGAGACAGGAAAATTCCTCTGGGTATGGTGAAGAAATTTTGAGGCATCCAAGGTTGTATTAGTTTGGTGATTTTTTGACCTTGCTTTAGGTGAAATCACTATGGTATGAGGGTGGAGGTGGTTTTCCTATGGATTCCCTATTTGGTTATGTTTTGGTTTATCCCATGTAATCTCAAATTTAGACGAAATATGGAACGGGGCTGATTGGGTTGGAAGAAAGATTTGGTTCAACCCAATCTATGGTCAGGTGGTACATGGAAGTCCCTGACTTGGTTGGTACTATGCATATGTTAATATGTGTTATTCTTTAATGAGATCAATGAGCACAAGTTTTGGTTTAATGTGTTGATTATGTGGCTGGTTTGTCATGGCTTCATTTTTTGTTAAGTTGATGTTGTGTACATGGTATATTTCTTTTTATTTGAAGTGCTCTTGTTATTGATCTTGCTCATGGTTGACAGGCTCTTGGATGTTTTATATGTATTTATGAGATAACCTTTAGTTTATTGAAGCTATCATGAGAGGGCAGTAAGCCTCCATGATGAATCTCTGAAAAAACTAATGAAACAATGAACAAACTATGAGCCCAAACCTACAAGCACCTTGGTCACAACATGTTTGTAAAAATGAATAACTTGTAATGAGAAAGCTTGAACAATAGCAGAGCATATAAATAGAGCATGAAGTCTCAAGAACCTTTTTGATAGAGTTTTGTATATATTTGGGCAGTTGGCTTGAAGGTTGACCTTAAAGTTATGGAATAGAGTCTGTGGACGCACTGTTTGAACTGGGAAATTTCAGCTACAACCGCACCCAGGAAGGCTTATTTGTGTGGCTAGCCATACTAATAGGCCTATATCCATGTGGATGGAGTGTAAGATAAGACAGAGAGTGCAACGATTTAAGGGGAATGGCCACCTAGGAAAAGTAGGTTGATATCAGTGTGATCATTTATCCCTGGGTGTTTTGTAGTGAGGTTGACGAGTCAGACCCCAGTTCTGTAATTGCATATTGGAAGTTGGGTCATGCATAATAACTCTCGACTTATGTTTACCCTGGTAAGCAAGTAAAAGTGGGTAATTTTGGGGTGAGGTGTTACAAAAACATTCACTAGAAGTTTTTTTGGCAAAAGGACTTCAAAAATTTCTATGGAGCAATGGATAAATAGAGTATGGAAGCCATTTCATGTATAAGCTTCTAGCTTTCACGTTTTGACCAAAATTTGGTTAACTTTTACGTTTTGTATCATTGTAACATGTGGTAAATATTTTGAACACTCATTGGTTATGGTGTTTATTCTTTTTTACTTTAAAGTACTGGTCTCCCTACTTCAACCTATGAAGAGAGATGAACTTGATTCAAGTAATGTGGCTTAAGTTCATGGAATTGACTTTGTAACTCTGGTCATCAATTTTTTTGAAAGAAATGAGGGATAATTTAGGATCCTTTTTTATAAATAAATGATAGTTTTCAAGCAAAGCCCCTCAAGGGTGATGGCCTAGATTTTGGTTTATATGGTCTTGAAATATTTGATACCAAAACTGTTTGACACGGAGACATGGTAGTAGAAGTATACATAGACACTATATTATGTGAGGGCCATGTTTAAATGCATTCAATATCATATTTTTCGATTTAGAGCCAAGAAATGTGTCCACAAGTTATCTACATGCATGTAGAGGAAAAAAATTGCATTACCATCAATCACTTTAGAGGTGAAAGACACTACTAAATAAAATCCGATGAAGGGAAAGACCATGTTAGAAGAGGAGAGAGTTTGTTTAAAAAAGGAACAATTACAGTGATGGAATAAGCCCTAACATAAAGCACTCTACAATGATGAAAACAACCTTGACATAGTTAGGGAGAAGAAGATGTTGAAGGCTTGCTTTGGGTAAATTACAACAAACCCAATGGTTGCATTCATGAGCTCAAAGAAAGATGAAAGATGAAAAATAGAGGTCACTCTCAAGGTCTTCATGAACCAGGTAAGTCTAATATTTCATCCTTGCCTTGATATATTTGAGAAGTATTTATTTTAATATTTCCAAAGAATATTGGTTATACCTAGAGGATATCCACTATCTATCATCTATTTATGTGTCCAAAGGAGGAGGTAAATATAAAAAATGGGCTTGAATCAGTTAAACCCTCTAAGGAAGTTAAAAGAAAACATAAACATCTTCAAAAGCCCCTTAGACCTTGGCTCTATGAAATCCCCCTATCCTACCCATTGTTCTGTTACATCATCGTTGAAGGGCTTCACGAGTATTAGAAAGTAACAATATCATCTCAAACTTAGGAACAAAGCTACATGATTAGATGAGATCGAAATAGAGAGTGGTCTTGTCTATGGTGTGAGAAGATAAGGAATGACTATCAATATGGGAAGAAATTCCTTTCCCATTCTCAAGATAAAGCATGCAAATAAATTCATAAGGTGAAGCAACAAACCCACAACAAACCATAGTTAAGGGCCACAGAGCATGGCAAACCCTGACATTGTTAAACAATGACCATGTTTTCTTTAAATTATTGGGAAGTTGGGAAATGCCCATGGATAAACAACAATCCATAAACTTGACATTTTTTAATTCAATATATGAAGGGGATGGAAGGATCTTTCCATAATCATTAAAGAGTTGAAATTCTTGTATATCGGTGTTGAAAGGAGATCTAGAGGATTGATCATAGAGTAGAAAAATAGATATTTTACACTCATAATTTGTGTTTCCGTTGTCTTTGATCTAGATTATATTATATGATTTGTGATCTATCATGATGCTTTCAAAATGGAAAAAAGGGAGGAATCAACTCACAAGACCATTTTTATCAACGGGTCCCACTTTGGTGATTTGGGGTTTAAAACCTTTTGGAGATAGTTTGAGGAATTTAAAGAAGTTTTTTGCAATCCAAAAACTCTCTCTTATGTAGTACCCCCTGGATTTATTATACACTCATAAATATTTTCAATGGCATAAGAACGACTTCAAATGAATTCTATATGCAAAAGTTATGCCACCAAGAAGTTGACCTTCCTATTTTGTCCACCGCAATTCGAGACGATGTGATGCCAGCCTCATTACTCATGGAAAAGGGGCTAGCCATGTGACCATGATGAATAATACTATAAAAGATACATATTTTAACTCATATTGAGGGTTGAATGAGTCAAATTTAACCCCCAATTAGCTATTGGGATGTGTCATAACCAAGCCACTAGGAGGAAAAGGGGTTTGATTCTATTCTAGTGCATTTTGTTCCATATTTGAGAAGAGTAGTTGAGAGTGGATAAAGAGAGGGGAAAATAGAGAGGGTTTGTGTTCTGTAGCAACCTTCGTGCCATGATTTCACCTTTTTTTATTTGCACCATTTCCATTCAAAGAAAGATAGACCAAAGCGACCTCACCTTCCAGCTAGGTATTCTCTTGAAAGTGTTTCCCATATCATATCTTGGTGTTATTATTTATGAGGGCTTGCTTTTACCTGTTCTCTTTTTTTTTTTCATTTTTATATATTTGCATACTTAAGCAGAAAAGCAGTAACTTGAATAAATATAGAAATCTAAGAAATAAAAATTAACCCTCCTAGTATAGATTTTGGATTCAATAAAATTTTATCAGATATGTTGTGAGAAACTATCCAGTGAAATATCCATGGCGGTTTACAAATTAGTCTTAAGGATAGAAGTTTAACTATTTTCTTTGGAGATGAGGAAATCTTACTATGTGTTTGACATTTATGGGCCTTGTGAGAATACAATTCACTATATTATCA
The DNA here is from genome assembly GCA_031772625.1 of Pinus tabuliformis. Lineage (NCBI taxonomy): Eukaryota > Viridiplantae > Streptophyta > Pinopsida > Pinales > Pinaceae > Pinus > Pinus tabuliformis. The sequence continues at coordinate 601,232,542 of CM062812.1, read as the reverse complement.
AAATACTTTTTGAAATATGAAAAAATTGTTAGGTGTGTGCTATATTGTTTGCACAACTTATATGCACCACAAACAAAGGGGATTCAAGGGGTTCAACAACACCCCCCCCCCCCCCCCCCCCCCCCCCCCCCCCCCCCCTTTTTGGGGGTATGCAAGGGGCTGGGAGCCTCTTTGCACAGGGTTTGGGGTAGCACCCTGAGAAATTTTTGTTGGACAATTATTTTGCGTCCATTTTTTGTAGTTTTTTCTATGGTTTTGTTGAAAGCAATTTTTTGGTGTGTGGTGGTTTTGCCCATGGTTTTGTAGTTTTAGATTATGGAACTAAGGTTCAATTAGTAGTTCATATACCACAATATTTATATTGTAGTGTAATATACTATGCACAAAATATAATGAAAAAAATGCGTTTTTTTTCCCGAGTTTGGGTTTCCAAGATAAAATCTCTATGTAAATGCATGTGTTTATTATTGTATGTTTTATGTTTATTAAGAATCTATTTGTAATAGTTAATTATACAAGGTTAAAACCTACAAAAATGATAATTGGGTGTGATCGAATTGCATTTTCCAAAAAGTTGATACTTGAGGGAGAGTAGCAATGATTGATGCTTTAGAAAATTTCTTCATTCATGAGATAGAGGAGGCATGTCTAGTAGATGTGTAACCAATATTTCCAGCATGGAGAAATAATTAAAAAACCACAAACTCGGTATCTCAAAAGGTCATATAGATTATGAGTATTAGAAGTTGTAGTGATGAATGAGTTGAGAATAAGATCATTGGTTGAAATAGGAGGTGAATCCAACCATCCCCTGATCCTTTTTCTAATTGATAAAGACAAAAGGAAACCCCTAAGTCCCTCTAAATTCAACCGCCATGGCTAGAGGATGAGGAGGTTAACGAATTATTGAAAAAAAATGGAATTTTTTTGATGATTCACTAAGGGAAACATCATGCTATCACCGACTAAGGGAAACATCATAAGGCTTAACCGATGGGGGTAGGCGTTAAGACCCAGCCCTCGGCCCTATGTGGCCTTGATTTTCGGATTAAGGGGTCCGAGGATAAATTAACTATCCAACAAAATGCACTAGCGGGTAACGAAATTGTCGATTCGTTAGCAATTTTCAGGGTGTATTTGTAGAACCGATAGATAGAAGGGCAAATTTGTAGGATGGTTAATAGTGAAATTCATGAGAGAGCTTGGAAGCTCATAACTTTTTGAGTTTTTATCCAAATTGAGCTAAGAAAAAGGCTACTTATGGGTTTTTGGATGTTCTGAATCCATTGGTAACCTCTAATTTCCAATTTGAACACATTTTCTGAGTCTTTTTTCCAGTTTGAGACAAAAGGTGTATGGATCAATCAGGGTTTGGAAGCAGTTCTGGGAGGTATTTGGGTATGGAGAAGACCTTATAGGGGTATTCTCACTTCTAGAAGGCTACTGTAGCAGCTGTAACCAACATAGTTCAACTCAGGTTCAACTTCTCTTAACATGAAGTTTTGATTATGTGCTTCAATGTGGAATTGAAGGGTTCACATGATGTTTTTATCTCATTTCAGTTGAAGTATGTCATCTTTGTAGGAGATGTTTTGGAGTGCTACTATTTGTGAGAGTTCTTTGTAGGAGAACATTACCTTGTAGGGGTAATAACCACATATTTACCTACAACAAACTTTTATGTACTTCATTTGATACTGAATATATGAGTGGTCTAGTCATGTTGACAGGCCCAAAGATGTAGCCTAGGAGGGGTGAACTCCATAAAAAATACTTTGTCTTGCTCTTAATTATGCCTGCATGGATTATGTGTTTTTATGTTCATTATGTTAAGTTACATATGAATATTAATTCATGACTTGAAGAGATATTGGAAACTTGTTTGTTTCAAGACCTATTTTTAATCTTGCAAAGCGTCGACATAATCCTAATTTTTGTTTTACTTGATTTTGGAAAAGAGGAAGAAATCATCTAATCCAATTTCAAATCATTCCATCTCCTCCCTATGATGATTTTCCATCTAGGGGGAATCAAGGATCATAGCCATATGAGGACATCCCAAATTAGCCAAAAAGTCATCCGCTTTGTTACCATTCCTTCGAACGTGTGATGAAATAATATAGTCAAAGCAAGGAATGAGCTCGCTAATTTCCTGAATCAAGCGAGCCGACCTCCATATCTGGCTAAATTTCTCCCAGTTGGTGCCATGATTCAACTTTTGATCATTTCAATAAAAGGTTGGAGTCACCTTCAACCACCAACCTTCTATACCCTTCTCGTTTCACAATGAGAAGCCCATGTTTTACTGCATTGACATTTGCCTCATTGTTGCTTGCAAAGCAGCAATCAACTGCATAGAGGTAATAAACTAGGCATTGGGAGTCCGTGAATAGCTCTTTGAAAATAGCATCTCGAGGGTTTCCTTTAGAGGCCCCATCAAAATTGAGCTTAAGAAAACCGACAGGAGGGGATGAAAAAATGGAAGGAGAGGATCTAGGGGAAACCAAGAGCTTCCAAGAGGATGGGGCAAGCATTTGCGGGGAGATATTCAAGGTAGAGGGGATCCTTGCTTCATGAGGCGTTATCTGCCAATCATCTAGATGCCACTTCTTGGCTAATATAGTTTCTCTTATGTTTTGGAGGACCCTTTCCCATATCGCTTCCTGGGAGAGTTTCTGCTCTCTAAAGATCCTTCTATTGTTTTCTTTCCATATTGCCAATTTATTTTTTTTGTTTACAAAAAAAATGTATTACTTTTGAAATTGAAGATACATTATTGATAGATTAATTATCAAAATAAACTAGTCTCAATCTGTTACAAGGGAAATAAAATCTGTTGGACGATACAAAAAGGGATATAATTTCAATAAAAAATGTCTGCAATCGATCACAACAAAACTACTAGATAAAAATAATAATTACAAAACAACATAGTCCAGAATTTGAAGATGTCAGAGAAGTAGGATCCCTTGCACTTGTGCCAACTAGTGCAAAGGGTTTGAGCTCACATTGGAAGTGACTCTCCAAGTGGGCCAAGAAAGCATCCAATCTCTTAAGAAATACCTTTGATAATGCTGCACTCTCTAGATATCATTTAGGGAGGAAAATATATCATTCATGTCTTTATGTTTCTCCTTCGGAACTCAGCCTAAGAGTGTATTCATCTGCTAATGTAAGGTGATGGAATACATGTATTGGTTCCTTCTTCCCATGGTATGACCAGGATTAGGAATCCAATTAAATATCTCCTCCATAATTTCTGTATCTAAGTAGGCATGACAATCATTAGTAGCATAGGCCTCTAGCTGATGAATCTCCTCTTGAATGTTAGGGTAAATCGTTTAGTGATAAATGGTAGTCACTTCTTGGACCATGGTTTGAGCATGTCACTAGTCTTGCTGGCCATGCTCGCCAACCCCTTTGGGGCTGTGCATCCTTTGACGAGGCATTGTAGTCAAGGAGAAAGGATATTAGACACAGAACAAAGGCCACAATCAACTCCCCTAGAAAGAGAATTTGCCAACTAATGTCCCCTCAAATGAAAACCAACAACAGAAAAAAACAATAGAGGTCCCAAAAACACCCCAAGGCAACAAAAAACCAAAATGTGGTCGATGAAAAAAAAGAGCCCAAATTGAACTCCAAATAACTAGGAATCCTCAAGGAGAATGTCATAGAACAAAGTTGAACCAAGGAGCAAGACAACAATGAAATTAAACCAAAAAACTCCCACTGGGAAAGGGACAAGACCAGAGTCAGAAAACAAATCATGAACCACTGACAATTCTACAGCTCTGAGACCAAACTGACATGGGATGCAATAAGAGAATTATAGGAAGGAAACCAAAGAATAACCAACCACAGACGAATATAAGGTAATGAAATTCAAATAGTATCCAGGGAACCATTACCCATAAAACACTACACAAAAATGCCTAGGTCAAGATAGGCCATAATGTTAATAGTTGAGTGAAGGTACCAATTAGCTCCATTATACCATGTTGATGTCCCCATGGTATCCCACCTCAAAACACTCTAAAAAAATTAGGACCTGGTGCAACATCCCCTCCCACTCCCACGAATGGACAACATATGCACTTAAAAACTAGAAGCAGGTGATATTGGATGCCTGTATGGGTCACTGCCTTTTTTGCACCATAGGAATGCGACTCCCATCCTATGAAAGGCTGAGCATCACTCCATCTTACAAGAAAAAAACCCCAAATTCAAGCTTCACTATGAAAAACATGAGGAAGTTTAATCCCACTAGCAGCAAGGGTGCACTCCAAACCAAGAATAATTACCATTCTCCGAGCAATACTAATGCAAGCTAAGGGTCCTTTGGAGCATAATCCATTACGCCAAGGGAAATAAAGTTTCACATACAACTTGCATGGGAGGTACTGGCCATGCGACCCCCCTCTTAATTGCAGTGGGAGGCGGCAGGGTGGCGGGCACCCCTCCCAATCTTCGTTAACATTTATCCTTAAGTGTAATAAGACTTAAGTGTGTATAACAATAATTCATGTTGAATTTGTGTGAGAAAAATAATAATTCCCTTTGAGATAATTTTAAGTAATGACATTATATAGATATTTGAATGAAGATTATATTATCTCAAAATTGCAACATACATCAGATAAATATATCACTATTAATGCAAAAAATAGTCTCAATCTGTCACTAGGGAAACCGTATATGTTGACCATTAATTGAAGTTCAAGTAATCTAAAGTAAAAAAAAAAAATACTTAGAAATTGCTAAAACTACCATATGCCGAACTATAAAAGGAAATAGAACAATGGCCTAATGGCATGACATGATAACAAGAGTCTGAAGAGGTGATTGAAACTGGGTCCTACGCAATAGTATTGGTTGGAGTAGGAGGTTTTATGTCACATTGAAGGTGGATTTCTAGATGAGCTAGTTGGGCATCCAAACTAGCCAGAAAATAGAGTTGGTATCATTGCACCTGTTTGATTTCATTCAAAGAGGAGATGATATCATTGATGTCTTCATGCTTTTATGTGAAGACCCTTCCCAGAAGAGTTTTCATTGCTAATGGATTAGGGTAATGGAGTTCAAGCACTAGCTTTGTCTTCCCCTGGTATTACCAAGGTTAGGAACCCAATTAGCTACCTAATCTAGGATTTCTGAATTTGAATAAGCTTGATGATCATTGGTTGTGAGGGCTTCAGGTTGATGGATTTCTTCACGAATTTAAGGGGTGTGACATAATGGAAGATGGCTACGACTTCTTGGGCATGGACATGATCTCGAGGCTTGCCCTGCGGGCCTCTGCCCCCAACCTGTAGGTGGCTACACATTCGATGTTGGAGAAAAATTCACTAGAATGAAAGTATCAAGGCTAGATAGCTAAACCCCAGTAGCTCAGAACTCAGGGAAATAAGGTTGATAAAACTCACAAGACACAAAACCAAGGGAGTCTATGAAATTAGAGTGGGGGAGGCCAATAAATAGAGAAGAATAAATTAATCAAACTGACAAATGAAATTATTTTGTTAGGGCCTGGAATATGCGAGTAGAAATCGAATTCTAGCGATAACTCGACCCAAATGGACTAGAAACCAAACCAACCAACATCCACCAGTGAGAGACAAAACCAAATAATACGATTAATGAACCATGAGTTTTCCAGTCCATCGAACCTAGACCAGCGAAGTTGCAGACTTTGAAGGATGGAGAACATCACAAGTTGCTATAGCCACCAACATTGAAGTAGGCAACGATGTCCCAAAATTTGAAACCTCTTTGTTAAAGACCGATTCTTGATCATTGCTTGACTGCCACAATCTATGATGTGGATCTCTAAGCCCAAAAACTAGTATACCAAGCATGTAAACACAGGTTCATTTTGGTCCGTTACACAAGGCCAACATCCATGCTCGGTGAAAATCCCACTAATTATGCCATGAATATGAGAATTTACCATCACACATGAACCTTCATTTGTCAACCACCCAAGGGAATTGTCCCACCCACGACTAGGGAAAGGTCTAGTGGTACTTTAAAATCTAGGGAGTAAGCTCTTCTTGCACAGAGCAAATTTATGAAGGAGGGATTGATGTTGGAATAAGCATAGTGTATGTGGTTCACATGTGTGTTGCATGGGGAGGGTTAGCCACACCATCCCCTTTTTAAACACTATGGGAGACGACTGGGTGATGAGCTCCCCCAATCTCCAATGTCTCATTGAACAACACCCCGATCAAGAATATTTATATATTAATTTAAATAAAATAATATACTTTAATTTTTTCATATCTTACTTAAATATTTAATTTTTTTTGTAAGCTTGGTAGTACCTTTCCATTAATTTTAAAAAATATAGCAGGTTGCATCGATATGTCTGAGAGTTAGGTGGCCTCAACCTGCCCAGAGGGAAGCCAAGTCTATTGACCACCTAACCGCAAAATATGCCATCCAAAAACAAAAAATAATAAGTCTAACCAAGCACGATATGTAAGTCTGAGTGTCTTTGTTCTTCCTATTTTCTAAATATCTATAAACACAACTACTAATAAGCCTAGAAATTTGACATTGTATCATGCAAAACTATAAGCAAAGATGCATTGTCGCTACTCATCATCAATTGAATCCACCGGTGCAGGATCCTTCACAATGGAACTTGGAAGCTCCTTGTAGGGTATATAGGGGATATGATGCTCTATTCGACGAAGCCAACCTTTTTGCTGGTGTAATCGAAACTGTATTTTTTGAAATTATTTGGTGTAATCCATGAGGGGCCAAATGCTTATCAGGACGAAACTGGTCTAAAAGTTTCACCATAATGCTCTTCAGCATCCAAAAAAAAAAATGGATTGTCTGCTTGTATTGAGATGATCTACCACGAGTGTGGCTTGAGTCTGGCATCACAGTTTGCCACTCGTCCATATCAAGTTCAAAATACTCCTCGGTCTGTTGAATCTTAGCCTCCCAATCTACAATAAGTTGCTTGACCAGGTTGGAGCTGCTAGCATGATATGCTTGAGCCACTTCCTGAATTTCACGAGAGGTCACCATGCATCCTCAACCCAACCCCCTGGAAGGATTGGGTTGACTACTCTGAGAAGGGGAGGCCTTCCTCTGCTTCCCATGGCCATGGCCCCCACAGCCATGCTTACCTTTACCAGCAGCCCATACCATGATTTTACTGCTACCTGACAAAGACCACCCTGTGTCTAACTCTGAAGGTCGACCCAAACAGGGTCACAACTTGGTTGCCTGACACTACCACGGGTTGCTCCAACGCTACAAACATGTTAAGGCAATTTCAAATGAAACCAACCAAGTAAGGAACCCACTCCAAATATTATTGTCAATTGGTTGCCAACACAGTTTAATGGTTCCACTTTTGCTATTTTTCTACCTTTGGTCACTGATGGGCTTGAACTGACTAACAACACCATCCACATTCAAGATCCCTGAATTATCTAGGCGTGTCCCATAATTTGTCGATTCCACCAGTAGAACATTACACAAAGAAAACAAGATTAATTTGGGCCAATAGATACCCTGAGCTCGCAACCCACAAAACCCCTTCCATTAAGACTCCATATAAAGAACCTAGGTTGCAGAAACCAAACCCGCTTTCCCATAAGCAAGCCTATGATGACAGGAATTAAGCCAAGAGCAACCCCGAGACCAGGACTGTCCCACAACCAAACAAGAGCGCCAAACCCGACATACCCTATCCAGCAGGTCCAGAATGACCCTAAAATGGTCCAACAAGGCTCTCCTAACCTCGACTCTATAACAACACAGGTCATGGCAGAGGCTACATACAACCAAGGCTCGAATTCGAGCTCGCCCAAAGCCTAAATACCTTGGAACTAAACAAAATTTACCACAGACCCAAACCCTTTCCGGTTCATTTTTACCTGAGCAGGGAATACCACCACATACAAAACCTTCTACCAACCAAACGCTGTAGGAGCCCATGCAGGACAACCAAATCCCATACACTACTAACATTGAAACATACAAAACTAAAGACTCAACCCAAACTAGAAACCATTTGAGGCCATGCTCTAGGAAATTCCAATTCCAGGCCCACCAAACCACAAACCCATGCAACTCATAGTTTGAAGGGCAAATATATTGATCCATACATGCAGAGGAAGCTAAATTAATGGTGGAAACATACCAGTGATAGAAGGAAAGACCTAGAGTAGACGACGACCATAAGCTGCCCAGAAAAACCAACTCAAACCAAATCCATAGAAGCCTAAGGTCACAGACAAACTTACCCAACAAGCTAGAGGGAAACCTCGCCTTAATGTTTGTCATAATAATGATACCACCCTCAAGGATGGTCATTAAACTAGGCATGCACACCGCCACCTCTCCAAGTGCAACATGCATACAAAGAGTGACCGAAAAATTCTGGTAAATACACATTAAACAATAAGCCAAAACAAAGTCAATAAAATCAACTCACACCCCAATTAAGAAATTACTTAAATATTTAATTATAAATTATATTTATTTTATAATTTTAAAAAATAAAAGGGCATGGACATTTGTTAATGCCTTGGGCTATGATTGCACTGGCCTTTTCTTGAAGAAACATCTTATATTTGTTTCACAATATTTATCACCTTTGGGTTTATTTGTTGCTTTCCATTTTTTGTCTTAGAGATCCTAGTTTTTGAACCCTTTTTCTCTACATGGCTTGCCTTTACACAAACTCTACTTCTAAACATTATATTTCATAACCTAACCTAATTCTAAAGTCCATCGAAAATCATCAGATTTCAGAGATTAGGTCGAAACTTTAAAAACTTACATAGAGCTCTCACATTGAATAATTATAAAAAAAATGTTGAAAGAATATATATTCCTTAAAATCCTTGGTATTCATGGGGAGTTTTGTTAGTGTGATCCATATAAAATATAATATCTTAATTATATAAGTTCAAGAATTTAAGGTTAATTTCTTATGAATACGGAATTTTGATAATGTCATCCATATATAATATAATTAAGTTCGAGGTCAAATTTTTATGAATATAGGTTTTAATGAAAACACAATATTAATATATTTGGCAAAATATTTATGTTATTAGTAAAAATTTAATTCATAAAATATTTGGCTAAATTTAATTTGGATAGAAATCGGGTAGAATCGTAATAATATATAAGAATTATCTCGCAAAAAAAATCAAAATATCACATTAATAGTGAAGAGATCAAATTATTAATAAATAAAAAATTAAGTTAAAAAAATATTTTTCAGGACGAAAAAGCATAATTGTATTTATATAAGAAATATAAACATAGCATATATGGACAATGACATGAGAGGATATATGTCTCATATAGATCAATCTAAGCAAAATGATGGCGAGATCTTGCTGCAAAAACCAAACAAAAAGCCATACAATTGGCCATCATCAAAGCCTTCCAGAGAAAAAAACATGCTGACAACCATGAGAGTATATATGGCTAATATAAATCTATCTAAGAAAAATGATGGCAAGGTCTTGCCGCAGAACCAAAAAAAAGGCCATACAATCGGCCACCATCAAAGCCTTCCAGAGAGCAAACATACTGACAACCATCAAGCCTGGAGAACCTGCGGCCACTGGAAAAAGAAACAGCATCATATAGGGAACTGAGAAACAACATTATATAGAAATCTAAGACCATCAACATCTGGAGAGACAACAGAACTGAAGGGAAACAAAACCAAAAGGTAAATGAGAAGACCAGAACCGATGCAAAGGAAAGGTTAAAAGTCGGGAGGAAAGAAGTCCTGTATGGAGAAGATTTTCCCTTCATGAGCAACCTGCAAAAACCATAAACCTGGAACCGCCTGAAGGCCCTTTTTTGATAAAACATCTGCCTGCTGATTTAGAGCCCTGTTGATGTGATGAATAGAGGCTCCCTCTGATCTATTCCATAAGAATTTGATCCTGTCTAACCACCCTACAAGCTGAGGCTTAAGAATGTTATTCTTACCAAGCACATAATCCACCATAACCTTCGAATCTCCAAAGATGGAGACATCCTGTAGATTAAGAAAGAGACAGAAATTTAGAAGGCCAGCAAGGGCCATCGCCTCAGCTTTGCTGTTGGATCCCCTCCCCCCATTCCAGTGAATGAGAAATTGGCTATTTTCATTTGCCCAGATGATAACCCCACAGCCACAATAACCTTTTTGTTCAGCTCCATCGAAAAAAGCCCTTGGCATAGATGACAACTTCTGTGGGATCTCATTATCATTCTGATTCAGCTGCTTGGAAGGTCTCTGCGGGAAAGTTTCATAGATGGAAATAGTGATGGGGTAAATTTCCAGAAAAGAGGATGTATTGTTATTGAAAATAAAACTATTGCGCCACTTCTAGATACTCCAAAAAGTGATAATGAAAACTGATCTCCATGACTCCTTTTGATTACTGCACCATAAAAATGCTTCCGAAATAGAGGCGTGGGACATATGCTGGATTCCATAGCAGTCCTCCAAAGATTTCCAAAGTTGCTGGGATTTCTTGCAATTTAGAAAAAGGTGGAAGTTGTTTTCCTCTGCTGACCTGCAAATAGGGCAAACACCAGGACCCTGCCATCCTCGTTTCCTTAAGTTTTCCCAGGAAAGATTTCTATTGTGGAAAGACAACCATGAGAAAAGAATCATTTTTGTAGGGCAGCCAGATTTCCAAAAGATGTGCGGGAATGAAGGCCTGAGTTGAGACTGCTTTAGGCCGATCAAGTCTTGATAAACATCTTTTACATGAATGGATGACATCCCTTTCGAGTTTCTCCACATGAGGCAGTCTTGTTCCGCCGAGCGAAAGATTCCACAATTTCTGAGACGAGTTCTGATATGATCCCATTGGATAGCAATATCAACCGGCATCCCCAGACTTTCTGCTTCCTTCCATAGAGGGATCGGACCCTGCCAACCTGCGATTAGGCTGTCCCAATAAAACAAACCTTTCCTGTGAAGAAAAATCAATAATGGATCAGGTACATTGATCACCTCAGCGCCACTCATAAATTGATCTCTCCCAATGAGAATCCTTTTTCCGGATTGGAATCGCCAGGTTAAATTTTTCAGGAAAAATCTTCCGATCTTTCGGAGGCTTAACCAAATTGGAGACCCTATTGAAGATCCGATCCTTTCTTTTCTGAGCCAGAATGACAGATCCTTCATGCCCAAGTATTTCTTCCGAATTATGTTGCTCCAAGGGCCATTTTCAAAAATGCCTCTCCACAGGGTTTTACAAAGCAAAGCCCTTCCGAAATTTCTCAAGTCTAAAAGCCCCCAACCTCCCCTGCTCTTCGGCATAGAGATATTGGACAATTTTGAGAGATGATATTTCTTTTTTCTCGCTTGTCCGCCTCAAATAAAATTTGCAGTAAGCTTATTCATTAACTGAATTATGCTCGCTGGGAGGAAATATAAATGAGCCCAATATACTGCAAGTTGGTTTAACACCGATTGAGCGAGGATCACTCTTCCTGCAAGCGAAAGACATCTATACTCCCAAGCCGATATCCTCTTGTAGTATCTATCTATGATCCACAGCCAATCCGCCTTTTTGTAACCAGATGCTTTTAACTGAAAGCCCAAATATTTAATTCCGAGACTGATAATTTGAGCCTTAATTCCAAAGAGAGCCGAAAACCAATCAACCTCGACCTGGCATATATCATTGTGATAGATGACTGACTTAGCATTATTTATCTGAAGACCTGTTGCCCTTTGAAAATATTTAAGAATTTCATAGAAACATAACCATGTGAGTCTGCACAGGATTCCAAACATTATAATATCATCAACAAATAGATTATGAGAGATCGAAATGCTCCTGCAAATTTTTAGCGGATGACACCTGTTTTCCTTTACGACCTTGTTGATATGGAGGCTGAGAGAATTCATCGCCAGTATGAATAATAGCGGGGATAAGGGACAGCCTTGACGGAGTCCTCTGGAGGCAGGGAAAAAGGAAGATGGGATCCCATTTATGATCACCGCATAATTCACCTTCTTGACGCATGCCATGATCTAGTTTGTCATGCTAGCTCTTAAGCCAACCTTTGCAATTAAACACCTTATGAATCCCCAGTCGAGGCAGTCGTACGCCTTGCAAAGGTCGATCTTGAGAATGATTTCATCCCTTTTTTTGGAGTGAATAGCAAAAAGAACTTCCTGTGTACTTGCCACCGCGTCCAAAATGTTTCTCCCTTGAAGAAAACCGTGCTGATCTTTAGCTAAGAATTTAGACAAAGTTTCTTTTATCCTTTCTGCTATAACTTTGCAATAATTTTGTAAGAAATATTACACAGAGAGATCGGGCGGAATTCCATGGACGACTCCGCCTTTTCTTTCTTCGGAATGAGCGCGATATTAGTGGAAGCAGTCTTTGGATTGATACTTCCCGAAATCCTGGAACCTTTTATCATTCTTAACAGATCATCTTTAATGAGATCGAAGAAGTGAATGAGGAACTCTATTGTCCAGTCGTCCGGCCCTGGACATTTATCTCTTTTAAAAGATTTCATAGTTCTTAGCAATTCCTCCCAGAGACGGGCTGAAAGATTTTACCATTTGTATCCTCATCGAACATCTGAGGAAAAACTTCAATGCCCCATAGAATGTCCTAGAACCTGCAGTCTTCAGATCTTTGGTACTATTTTTCAAAAAATTTTACTGCCTCATTTGATATTTCCTGTTGAGAATATAGGAAACGACCTCTTCCATCTCTTATCTTCCATATGGAATTTTTTTCACGCCTGGCATTTGCAAAATCGTGAAAAAAATTTGTGTTCTTATCCCCTTCTTTTAACCATATCGCCCTACTTTTCAATCTCCAAAAAGATTCCTCTTGTTCTAAGATTTTAATTTTCTTCTTTTGTACCTCCTTTATAAGACACCTCATTTTGAAGGATAGTTGATGAGCAACCATCGCTTCCGAGGCATTGTCCAAAGCCTTCTGTATTTTCCTAAGGTATTTTCTGTTGGATTGCCTTTTCTCATATTGCCACTCTTTCACCACCTTACACATATGAACCATTTTGTCTCTGAATGTCATCAAAAACGAAGAAGGATTATTGGATGCCATCTCATTCCATGTTTTTTTATAAGGTCGTTAAAAACCGGATCCTCCAGGAATGAGTTGTTAAATTTGAATGAATATCCTTTTCTGAAACTCCTTTCCTTCCAGCCTAATTAGATCGGTCTATGATCTGAAATGAAGACATTCTCAATTGATGAGAATGACATGCCCATACTGTCAATCAAACTAGCATGAAGAATAAACCTATCCAGCCTTTTTGCAATATAAGCTTTCTCGATTCTGCCATTTTCCCTGTCGGGAGCATTTGAGGAGGGAGAATGTCAACAAAATTCCTCCTCAGCAATTCATTTTTAATTCTTTCAACAAGAGGGTCCTTCTTCTTGTTGGTGCCCCAGATCTCGTCCATATTTAAAGTGACATTTAAATCCCCTACAATCAATAAATTTTCCACATCAAGAATTTCAGAGTAAAAAGATTCTCCCAGAATAGCAATCTATTCTTGTAGGGAGCATATATATTCAAGATATTATTGGAAATTTATGCCCTCTCATTTGCGTCGAGATCAGGGTCCTTGCCAAACAACTATATGTTTTTTTCTTGATCTAGATTGGATCCCATAAGACCACTAGCTCCCCCGAAAGGCCGATTGCTTCCATAGCAGAGATGTGCTAGGAAGGAAACATCTTCCTAAAGTAAGAGATTGCAACAGAAGAGGCATGCATAGTTTCCTGTACTAAAATAATTTTGGGGCTTACTGAGTAAAAGAGGTTCTTTAAGGCCAAAAACTTTGGACCTGCCCCCAAACCCCTTATGTTCATGGAGATGATGAAATTCATTTTGGAGATTTTCCGGCCATGCTTGCTCTAAGAGGCCTATCTTCTGTCATGTCTATGATTGGGACATCTATAAGAGATAAATTTCGGACTCCTCTGCCCGCGCCCTCTCCTCTCCCCCTGAAGTGCCTGCTTCCCCCTTTTGTTTTCCTCCTCACCGTGATATTTCTAGCAGACTTTGGACTAATTTGAGGGGAATTTTGGGCAGAGGTTTATGAATTGTGAGCGCCCTGAGCTGTAAAGATTTTTTACTTAGCAAGAAATCCAAGTCACTGCCTATAGAATTTGTGGGCGAGGATGTAGGAGAGTTTGCTGGGGTAGCAGTTATCAAAATCTCTTTCCCTCTTTCAATTGAAGAGCTGATTTTAATTGGAGATGGTGTTGAGGAATAGATGGTTTGGATTTCCTTACTGAGCTTTTTAAAGGGATGCGGAGTTGGAAGAGGATTTGGGACCTCGTGATCCGAGGCCGGCTCCAGAGGGGGCATGGAGGGAGATATGGGCGGAATAAGAGCCTCGTGGTCCGAGGCAGGCTCCAAAGGGGGCATAGAGGGGGATATAGGCTCCACAGGAATGTGAGTATCAATCGGATGTGGAGAACGCTGTTGGTCTTTAGAAAAAAACTCCCGGTGAGCTTCTGACCCTGAGAGAGACTGATTCTTTGAGGATGTGGATCGCTCTGAATCCTGGCATGATGATTTAACTTTGAAGGGCTTTGCTGCAAAACGATGATGACCATGATGCTTTCGGTTATTAGTAAGGCGTCTTGAACAGTTCTTTATTAGATGCCCAGTGCAGTGGCATGCTGAGCATCTAAAGGGAATCCCCCAGAAGTCGAGCCTTTGCCGGATTTTTAAATCCCTCCAGTGAATGTCTATATGGGCCGGGAATCCTCCTCTGAAAGGTTTGTCTATCAAAATCCAAGCTACTCGTTTGTCTTTCTCTCCTAAAACCCAAGGATCCACATATACACATCTTCCAATGGCATTCCCGATTTCAGCTAAAGTTTCCTTTGACCATAACTCTAATGGCAAACCGGGAAGTTTGACCCAAATCAAATTATTGGATGGGATATTCTTTAATGGATTATAGCCCATATACCATCTATGTAATGCCAGAAAACTTCTTTTATAAACCCACTGTTGTTTTAGAATGATTTCCAGGTCATTGGAACTCAGAAAGTGAAAGCAGTACCATTCTTTCAGTAATCTGGCGACAATTGGAACATATCCAATTAGCGGCTTCCATTGCTGCTCGAGCCAGCATCTCATCTTTGAGTCATCTAGTTCCGGGAAATGCCATCTCCCGACCAAGGCATTAGCTTGGAGACTTTCAATGAATAATTTCATTTTGTATTTAATTGGGAAAAAATTCAAAAAAATATAATAAACTTTTATAAATTAATGTACATTTATTTTAATACGGAGAAAATGCTTGTATTTTAAGAGATTTTATTTTATTGTTAAATCACAATAACTAAAGTGGTAATTTAGTTTAATTTTCTATTCAGTTAGTTTTATTCTCCAAAGACATGTTAGTCCACGTAACAAAAATTTGAACAAATTGAAAATTAGGATAAGTAATCTTGTGTTTTGTCCATATTTAGTGATTCACCTAAAAAATTGATTCCTTTTAACACTTAGTAGATTCAAAATTAAAATAACAAATTATTTTAATTTATATTTTGATTATTTTTTAAAATTAAGTAAATATTATATTTTATTAGATATCATTTTGGGATTTCTCATGATTTTTGAATAGTCCACTTAGCACTCATTGCATTGGGGTAGCACACTAAGTGGGCTTGATGGTGGGGAAAACTCCACAGTTAAGCGTGCTTGAGCCAGAGGCAATCTGGGATCGGTGACCTCCCGGAAGTGATGATTGATGCTATGTGATTCATTTCACTAGTTTCAATCCCACTTCTTCACCCCTGTGAGCATCACCTGATACAATGAGTGCTAAGTGAACTATTCAAAAATCATGAGAAATTAGTCAATTACGACTACCTCTCATCGAACTAATCATACGTGAATGACTTACTTAACACAACTGAATCCCAAAATAATATCTAATATAATACACTACGTAAAAACCTCATACTTAAATTAAATTTTATTATTATTTAATTTAATGTTTTATTTTAAGAATACTACATTTTTAACCAAAAACTTTCTATTTCGACTTTTGATAAAAATAACTTCTTTAACTTTGTAATATAAAAACATAAAAATAATTGAACGGACAAAATGAAATTTGAGGCTCTCTTTAAAATCGTGGAAACACCGAAGAACCATAAGGGAAAAAAGGGAGAAGTTTCTTCATGTAATGCTTCTCTTATTTTGTGAAACCATAATCAACTCACCTCACCTCACCTCAGTGATGACTAATATCCAGAGTTTTCATAATATTGTCAAGCTTGTACAAGTATACAATGCGAACTTGAGTTTGCAAGGATTTATTTGTTTGCAAGGATTTGTTTATTTGAAAGTTTATTCAGTATTTTTGTCTTGTCAATATAGTCTAATCCTGTTTTTAAATTTAAATTTAATAATTATTCAATAAATTGAAATACTAATTGATATATTTAGATATTAATTAAATAATTAATAGTCTAACCTTGTTTTTAAATTTAAATTTAATAATTATTCAATATATTTAGATATTAATTAAATAATTAATATATTAATTTATTAACAATATATATTTATATATTAATTAAATAATTAATACATTAATTTATTGACTTGTAAATTAAGTAGAATAGTTATTTAATATATAATTAATGTTTAACATTTAATATATAACATATATATATTTTTTGATTTTATAAATTTTGAGAATTACATAAATTAAATGATTAATAAATTAAATGAGAGATATACTTTGATGACAATATAAATTTAAATATTAATGACACTTTAATAATATGATATTGATTATGTTACTTTATTAATAATTTTAATATTATTATTTATATTAATATAATAATTAAATATTTTTTATTCAATTCGAATATTAATCGCACATTAATTAATTAATAATAATAAAATTTTAATTATAAATTAATCAATACATTAACATATGTTAACTATGGTTGATTATTGTTAACATGGTCAGCTATAGTTAACATGGATATCATAATCAACAATGGTCAACATGATTATCACGGTGAACAATGCCTCGAGAATCATAGTATATCAATAAGTGACATATAGTGAACTGTAGCGAAGTATATTGACGATAGTGGGTGGCCATTGTTAACTATGGAGGCTTATAGTGGATGGCTAGGGTTAACAATAGTCAAACTATGGTCAACCATTGTCAACCGTAAATGACTATTTAGCATGGTTTTCCTTCGTCAACCATGGACAATCATGTTCCACCAGAAGAAGCATAGGTCAAGCATGGTCATATTTGGACAGTGATAGTCATCATAATAAATTATTCTTAAAAGCCATGGTAACTCATGCTCAATGGTAATAAGGGTTTAATATTAATCCTAGGGCCTATAATATTAATCAGAGGATCTTCAATATTAATCATAAGGTTTGTAATATTAATCTTAAGATTTATGATATCCATCTTAAAATTTATTTTCGAAAAGTGTATAATATTAATCTTAGTTAATAATATTAATAATCTTAATTAGTGTTAATCTTAATTTATAATATTAATAATAAGATTTATAATATTTATTTTAAATGAAATATTAATTAATTAATATATCAATAATGTAGCTATTTAATACATAATACATAATTAATATTTAATATAATAATTAAATATATTTTAATGAATTTAAATATTAATGACACATTAATTATATTATATAGTACCGAAACATTAATATAATAATAATAAAAGTTATTATAGAGTTAAAAACATTAATAGAGTGGATAAGTTATTAACAATTTTAATAAATTATTTATAATTTTGATATTATTAAAATTATTGAGACATTAATATAATAATAATAAAATTACTAAAATATTTAATATATTTAATAGAATATTAATAACACATTAAAAATATATTAATCTACATATTTATAAAGTTTTGATTATAAATTTATTTATACATTAATACATGTTAATTATAGTTGATTATTGGTCAATCATGGTCTAACATCACATTGTGACAAAGATTTTCTGAATATGAAAATCAACTATGGTCTAATGTCACATTGTGATAAATATTGTGTCGATATGAAAATCAATCATGGTCAAGCATGGTTAAGCATGGTCCAACATCGCATTGTGACAAAGATTGTCTCAATACGAAAATAAACAATATTATATGAAAATGAACCATATCTAAGGGTTCATATTTCTAGGGTGTAATATTATTCATAGGGTTTATAATATTAATCCTAGGTTTTAGTATAATTTTTTTGGGTTTATAATCATCGTTAGCCATGATCAACCATGGTCCAACGTCACAATGTGAGAAAGATTGTCTCAATATGAAAATCAACCATGGTCAACTATGGTCAACTATTGTCCAATGTCACATTGTGACAAAGATTGTCTCAATACGAAAATAAACCATGGGCAACCATGGTCCAATGTCACATTATGACAAAGATTGTCTCAATATGAAAATGAACCATGGTAAACCATGCTTAACCATGTTTATTTTAGGGTTTATAATATTTATCTCAGGGTTTATATACCTTGGGTTTATAATATTAATTCCTTGGTTTTAATATTATTTCATTGGGTTTATAATCCCTTGGGTTTATTAATCTAAGGTTCATATTCCTAGGGTATAATATTATTCATAGGGTTTATAATATTATTCCTCAAGTTTAATATAAATCCCTTGGGTTTATAATTATGGTCAACCATGGTTCAATATCACATTGTAACAAATATTGTCTCAATATGAAAATCAGTCATGGTCAACCATCATATTGTGACAAAGATTGTCTCAATATAAAAATCAACCATGGTTATTTTAGGGTTTATAGTATTTATCTTAGGGTTTATATACGTTGGGTCTATAATATTAATCCCTTGGGTTTGATATTATTCACTTGGATTTATAGTCCCTTTAGTATTAATCCCTTGGGTTTATTATTCCCTTGGATTTATTAATCTAAGGGTTCATATTGCTAGGGTATAATATTATTCATAGGGTTTATAATATTAATCCTAGGTTTTTATAAAAACCATTGGGTTTATAATCATGGTCAACCATGGTCCAACCCAATGTCACATTATGACAAAAATTGTCTCAATACAAAAATCAACCTTGGTCAACCATGATCCAATGTTGTATTGTGACAAATATTGTCTCAATATGAAAATCAACCATGGTCAGTAATGGTGCAATGTCACATTGTGACAAAGATTATTTTAATATGAAAATGAACAATGATAAACCATGTTCAGCCATTGTTTATTTTAAGGTTTATACTAATTATCTTGGGTTTATATACCTTGGGTTTATAATATTAATTCATTGGGTTTATAATCCCTTGGGTTTATAATATGAATCCCTTGGGTTTATTAATCTAAGGTTCATATTCCTAGGGTATAATATTATCCATAGGGTTTATAATATTATTCATTGGCTTTAATATAAATCCATTGGGTTTATAATTAAGGTCAACCATCGTCAACCATAGTACAACGTCACGTTGTGAAAAATATTGTCTCAATATGAAAATCAGCCATGGTCAACCATCATCAACTATGGTCGAACATCACATTGTGACAAAGATTGCCTCAATATCAAAATCAACAATGGTCAACCATGGTTATTTAGGGTTTATGATATTAATCCCTTGGTACTTGGTTTTATAATCCCTGGGGGTTTTAGTATTATTCCCTTGGGTTTATTATTCCTTTTCATTTATTAATCTAAGGGTTCATATTCCTTGGGTATAATATTATTCATATGGTTTATAATATTAAGCCTAGGTTTTTATTAGGTTTATAATCATGCTCAACCATGGTCCAACCCAATGTCAAATTGTGACAAAGATTGTCTCAATACAAAAATCAACTTTGGTCAACCATGGTCCAACGTCACATTGTGACGAATATTGTCTCAACATGAAAATCAACCATGGTCAACCATGGTCCAACGTCGCATTGTGACAAAGATGATCTCAATATGAAAATAAACCATGGTAAACCATGCTTATTTAAGGGTATATAATCTTTATCTTAGGGTTTATATTATTAATTCCTTGGTTTTAATATTATTCCGTTAAGTTTAAATCCCTTGGATTTTTAGCATTAATCCCCTGGGTTTATAATAGAAATCCCTTTAGTTTATTAATCTAAGGTTCATATTCCTAGTGTATAATATTATTCATAGGGTTAATTATTAATTAATATCAATAACAATTACTAATTTAAATAAATAAATTAATTCATTTAATTATGGAATAATATTTAATTACTGAATATTATTTAAATATTTAATAATGATTTAATATATATATTTTAATTTCATTAATTATTTTTTAAAATTTTAATTATTATTTTTTATTATTAAATAATTAAAATTTCTGTATTCAAGATTGTGTGATCGATAATGAATTAAGCAAAGTCTTTCGATAGAAATCACATAAGAGAAATTTTTTGCCGACGCATTTCGAAGCAACAAATATGGTTCACCATCAGGACCAGATGAAGAGGCAGACCATGGCAAAGGCTTAAATAGAGAGCAATGTAGAGACCAAAATTTCAAGTAACGACTATACTTGAACATTAATATTTAAATTATTGAAATATTTTTATTAATATATAAAAAGCAAATGTTATTAAGTAACGACTATATTAAACGACTAGTTTTTGAAAAATAATATTTAAATTATGATATTAGTTTATTAATTTATTAAAATCAAATATTAATAAGTAATGGCTATAATAAACGACTAGTTTTTGAAAAATAACATTTAAATTAATTTATTAAAATCAAATATTAATAAAAATAATAAAAACTAACAAGAATAAAAAAATCAAAGTCAAACTCCAAACAAGGAGGGAAGTAAAAAATTATAAAAATGAGTCAAGACCCTAATCGAGACAAAATCATTTAATAAATAAAAATAATTAATGGAAATAAAATAAACTAAATTAAAAATAATTAATGGAAAATAAATAAAATAAAACAAAAATATACACAAGTAAAAAGGAATAGATATATATATATATATATATATATATATATATATATATATATATATTCAAATAAAAGTAATCAATAAATAAAAGAGGGTCAATAATAAAATATGGTGTCGGGCCCATTAAACGAATAACAAAAATACTAAAAGGATTTAAGAACCAATAGGATGATAAAACACTTAAGAAAACACGAAGGGTCAAGAAAATAAACTCTAATGAAGAATAAATCAACAACAGATACTATAAAAAGGACACCAATACCCTACATAGATAAACAAACAAACAAAATATATCCCAAAAAGAAACCTAAAAATCTAGGAGGACATGATAGGGACCCAACTTCTACTAATATTCCAACCATCGTCTCTATTCAAATTATTGTGTCTTTTTTCAATTTCTAAGGCCTCCCTCAATTTACGACGATGGAAATGACTAAACCTAGTAATGACTTGGGCCTCCTCAATGCATATGTGATGCTTAGATTTATCTGCATGCTTTTCCAAAGCAGAGAAGTGGGTCTTGCCATTCTTTATGTCAACTGCATGCTCATTAATCCTTTGATTAACCGAGCGACCAGTCTCGCCAATGTAGGGAGTCCCACAAGAGCATCAGATAACGTAAACACCCTTCATATTCTTGGGGTTCACTGGGTCTTTTACAGATCTAAGGGAGCTCCAAATGGTATTTAAAGGCCTAAAGTTTGAAGCCACCTTATGCTTCCTTAGGATCCTCACAATCTTGTCAGTGATCCTTTGGATAAAAGGAAGATGAACACCATAAAATCAATCCTTGGTATCTGTCTTAGCACTATGACCTTTTTCAGCTTTCAGGAAAGGCTTAGTATATTGGTGTCTACTATGCCCATTATTAAAGAAAACACTTAGGAGATGTGTTTTCTATTCATTGAGATGGTTGCCATCAGAAACTCTTAAAGATATGGTCGCTAAGGTGTTGAGAACACCAAACTTTTGAGCTGGGAAATGATGAGATTAACATGAAGATATTGTTTCGTATGAGTTTTCTTACGAAAAACCTAATGATAAAAAGAGTCATCATCATTCCTTGAGAGGAGGATGTCAAGGAAGGGAAGACTACCATTACTTTCAAATTCCATGGTGAACTTTATGGAACTAGATTGATTGTTAAGATGGAGGAAAAACAGTTCCAACTCTTCCTTACCATGGGACCAGATGACACAAGCGTCATCCACAAACCTCTTACACATCTTAAGCAGAATACGAGAAGAAGCTAATTTAGTCGTTACTTAATAATATTTGTTTTTAATATATTAATAAATTAATATCATAATTTAAATATTATTGTTCAAATATAGTCTTTACTTGAAATTTTGGTCTCTACATTGCTCTTTATTTAAGCCTTTGCCATGGTTTGCCTCTTCATCTGGTCCTGATGATGAACCACACTTGTTGGTTCGAAACGCGTTGGCCAAAAATTTCTCTTATGTGGTTTCTACCGAAAGACTTTGCTTAATTAAATATTATTAGTAACAAAATATTGTTACTACTATTATTTAATTTTTTAATATTTAATTTTATTGATTTTTTTTTTTTTAGGGGTGGTTCATGGATACTGAATGATCATTACATCCATGGGAAAATCCAGGTAGATCAACCCGAAGGGATCTACCCGACGGCCAAACTAGCAAGGCCTAACCCCAAGGGTGTCGAAGAGATTTGACCCCGTGATCTCCCGATAAGTGAAGTACTTAACAACATGAACTCGACCAACTGAGCTATCCCTTGGGGCCTATTTAATATTTAATTACTTATTACTATTTAATTATTTAATAGTAACATTAATTGATAATAGTAGTAATATCTCACTCTCAAGGATTTCAATCGTTATAATTATCTAATGAAGTGCATGTTGTGTTTGTGTACTTTGATTGGAGACACCATGTAGTTAGTTGTTCGACTTAGTTTAGTAGTTCAGAGCATTCACAACTCAGCTACAAGGAGAAAATTGCCTAGTGAGATAATAAAAAATCAAGCCGTAGTGGCCTTTCTAAAAGCATTCAAGCAAATAGAAACTCATGTAATAAGAAGACAAGGGCTACATAGTATCTAGTACCTGCTTAGCTTAACTATATTTTAATTAAACTAAAAAATAATAAAGATACATATTTCATCTTAAAAATAAAACAACTAATAAAATATGGTATTGTTTAGTGTCATCATAGAAAATTAAGAAATATGATTAATTAAAACTGTTTATATTAACACATATACACTTTAATATATATGTTTATATTTTTATCTATATTTATGTGTTTTATTTTTTAGTAATATATATAATTTATTAAAATAAGTTTTTAATATAATAATAAGTTATCTTAAATTGAAAATATGGAGAAAAACTATAATTTATGAAAATTGAAATAATAGGAAAATGAAAAAAAATCAAAATAAAAAATTAAATAAAAAGGAAATAAATTTAAAAACAAAAAATTGATAACTAAGAGAAATAGAAGTTACTAAAGAGTCCACAATAAGACCTCAAACAATCACTTTACAAATATTTTTTTTAAATAATGATAAAAAATAACAAAAATGATTCCTAATGTTAAACTATTGATAAGAAACATAATTTTTTGGTCAAAGACAAACTAATATGCAAGTCAAAACAAAAATGAATGTGTATACCATGCCTCCGACATGTATAATAAAAAGATCACAAACATGTAGTTAGCTAGTTTGTTATAATTGGTAAACATGGATGGATGGTTAGAATACCAAAGATCCTTGTAAGTCATTTTCTTTCCTCTGTTGGGTAATAACTAACAATAAACTTAATAATAATAGCTATTTAGTAAGAATAATAATTATTTTAAAATGATTATAATAATCTTTATTCATTGGTGGGAAAACTTATCATAACTAAGTTGTCAAACCAACACTTAGGATAACCGTCTCTAGTCGCTAACTGTGAATGCAAAATGACTTCTCACCGTTATTCAAGGAAAACCACACCACTAGGAATAACCCATCGATGATCCGTAAGGAAGCATGCTTTCAGTCTTGCCAAGTGCAGCTGGGTCTTGGGTCATTAACTTGTTTCCTTACATCTAAGGTAAACGAGCTCTTACCCAAGCATAAGCAGTTTTAGGGCATACTACAGGCCCTAATTATAATAATCCTTAATTAACATTTTTTTAATATATATATATATATATTATTAATTAAAAATTATTATAATCATTTTAAAATAATTATTGTTATTAAGATTATTATTATTTAATATCGAGTTGTCTTTAGTGAGGCTTTTTGGAAGCTTTTCCGATGTGTTTTTCCGATCTAATTTCTCTAAAATCCAGTCAGAATTTATTGAATTCACAAGCTTGATGGGTAAACCCTACACAATCGAAGTGCTCCAGAGTTTTTTTAGGGTGTTGAATCCATATATATAGTCAAAAAACCAGTTTAAATAACACAAATCAAGATTTCACCCAAATTTTTCTGCCGGATTCTAGCGCGAGAAAGTTCAAAAAGTCACACTAAAGACAACTCCATTTAATATTACTACTATTATTAATTAATATTATACAGTTTAAATAATATTAAATAATAATTAATAATTTTAATAATAATAATAATAATATTGTTATTATATATTTACTAATGGTAGATACAAATGAAGCTTTCACTATATCAACCATATTTGTAACGACCCTTTTATTATTAGCATGCATATGATAGCTACATATGCATGCATTGCATGCACTGCACTAGTATACATACCAACTAATATTGGAAAATATCTAAATTAGATTAATAAATCAATTATTGAAATAAATTCCTAACTTACTATAATATAATAAAACTATCAAGTGAGACCTTTGATACATACCGCTCGTATACACATATCTATATATGATTAAAGGAAATAATAAAATATAAATTGAGTTTATTTGATTTATGATTTAATTAAGTAAATAAAATACTTATTTAAATATTTAATAAAGTCAATTATTAAAAACTAAGAATAAAACCATGAATATATTCATAAAACATTATATTAATTAAAAAGCATAATATAAAACTTACGAAATTAAAAGAACAATAATAAAAGTGGCAAGTACAAAAGCTATGAGTCACGTAAGGTATAAATACACTTTAAACGCAAGGGAGACAGAGAGTCTAAGGCATTATAGGTGGCCAGTAGTAAGGAGAAGCCGAGAAGATAGTGTGCAGGGGCCGTGGAGAGATGGGGATTGTCAAATGAAGCATATAAGGGAGTCAAGGAGACCATAACAAGGGGGAAAGTATTTACAGAGAGGAGGAATTTTTTATTTTTTTTACAAGTTCGGTTGCTATGTATTAATCTGAAAAAAGAGGGGGGTAGCTTGCCGTACATAAAGTGCTTCTTGAGCATTGCGGATCCAAGGAATTACAAAATAGTTTTTTTCCTTGATCCTGATCCTAGTGCTTCTAGCTATGAGACATCTTTTACTACTATAGATTCTTACAAACTGAAAACACCAAAACTTACAACTGCAACACATAGCTAATCAATTTCTATGTGACTAATCTTTCGCGCTGTAGAGTCTTCCGGGTTTGGGTCTGTCTCGTTCGGTTCTGCGCTGGAGGAGGATGAAGCTTCTTTGAATTTTTTTTTCCATCATATACCTGAGGACTGTGATTGATTCTTCGGCATGGGCGCATCTGTTGCTAAGATTGCTGAACTGCTCGTGCAATGAGTGAACTCTATGAAGGAATAAGTTCATCTCGGCTCGATATTTTTCATAAAGGATTCTGCACTGCTCATCAAGCTTTGCTTCCAGATTCCGGATTTGGTCTGCGTGCCTAGCCTCCATGCTGAGAACATGATCTTCTAGGGTCCTTTGCTGCGCGTGCACTTCCTCAAATTCTGCCTGCAGATCACGGCAGTGGAAACACTGTTCAGCTCGCTCCATAGGTATTGAAGGACGCCTATTTGCTGTTATCACCTCTCTGATATAATAGCACTGGTATTGATTCTTGTCGCTGGTGGCTTCCGCTGAATCCCCAGAGGTCTGAAGACCAACGCCTCTGGCATAATAGACTGAAGCAGCTTGAACGGAAACGACTCTAAGGGGGAGTATACTATCACAGAAGGCCTCTCCAGAATGGAGGATACAGAGACTGAAGCTAGATATAAATAGTGCATCTATGCGGTTGGGGCGGAAGCCATCCCGAATGCTGTTTCCAAAATTGGTCCACACAGCCCAAAGCAAATCTGGGTTGGCACATGTGCTCTGTCTGGCGGGACGATTTCTTCCTGCAGTTCGACTGATTCCCACACTTTGGGTAGATTTCTCAATCCAAATTCTGAGCAAATTCCCATCGACCATACCTGCTCTGTCCATTGGTCTGATTGTTTGCCAGTATTCGTAGGTGCTATCAGCTGCGGTACAGTTAGGTTTGACTGTATGCATGTGATTAATGGGAGCGGATGGAAGGTGGAGGTGTCGTTGCAGTACAAGTTGCCCTTGATGCGTTCACAAGCCTTGTTGGCAAACATGTCAGCATCCTTATTCAGCCCGCGGAGGATATGGTAGTAACGGACTTCTTGCATGGAGTCGTGGAGGATTTGATTCCTGTAATTGATCTGTTGCAGGAGGATGTTCGGGGTACTTTTCCGCTGAGCCATGAACCTGATGATGATTGCAGAATCCCCGAAGACTACTGCTGTTCTTATCCCGATCTTGATCAGCTGGAGGAGCCCTTGGTACAAAGCCAATCCTTCTGCCCTGTTATTAGACAATTCTCCCAATCCCCATTCAAAGTGAAGAATTTTTTCACCATTCGCGTTGCAGATTAGGCCCCCTGCCCCTGCTTGACCGGGATTAGATTTAGAAGCACCATCAAAGAACAACAGAAACTTGTTACAGTTTCTCAGCCAAGTTGCGAACTCCTCCTCCTTTAATCTCAGCTTCCATGTCCTGTTGGTCTCTTTCACATGCGCCCTCCTTTGGCTTATCTCCTGAACACTAGTTGTGTTATCTTGTACCTGGCTAAGTAGATTTCTCTCTTCGACACTGCAATTGGTGACCTCTATCTTGCCTTTGGTATGGGCGATGATTGTTTCAACCGCTAAGATCCTCGCTTTATGGCACATAACTCTGATGTTGCAATTTTTCCCTTGAAAGATCTTACCGTTACGGGCTAACCAAATTCGCCAAAGGAGGGTGACTGCCATGGTGTTCCAAATCCGTTGGGTTAATTTACTTTGTTTTCCTTTCCAAGGACAGTTCTTCTTCCAACTAACAAGAGTGTCTGCAATAGATGCCTTTGGCTCCCATGGAGCATTCCCGAGAGAGGCCATCATCTTCCAGCATTCCTCAGCTACAGGGCAGTCTATGAACAGGTGTTGAAGTGTCTCTTCTGATCTGCAGCAATTAGGACAACGAGAGGGTCCTATTATACCTCTTTTCATTAAATTTTCTGCGGTTAGAACCTTTCCTTTTAAAAGGAGCCAAATAAAGAATTTGATTTTGGGAGGAGCTTCTGCTTTCCAGGCTAGCTTCCAATGGCTCCAGATGTCCTGAGGGAAGATGCTATTGCATAAGCAATGGTACCCAGCCTTGGTCGTGTATTGAGTTCCTGTAGGATCCCAACGATAACCATCTTGCTTGCCTTTTTGCGTTGGGGCTTTGCTATGCAGGTGGTTCTTGAGAGCAATAAAGCTGGTCTCAAGCTCTCTGGGATATTCCGGAAATTCCCAACCTATCCAAGTTTGAGTGGAGTTATCCCATTGTGATATTTGGGACAGGTATTCAATTTCTTTTCTGCTGAGCCAGTTTATTGCAGGAGTTGCCTCCGAATGTGATCCGATTGGGTGCTGTCCGAGAATTCTATCAGTGGAGAAATTGACACTGTTCCCTCCTCCAGGGACCTTTGAAATGTTTTGAGCCATGAAGGGTATGGCTTTCTTGCAGAGTTGCCATATTTTTGTGCTACCTCTGTTGGGAATGTTGGTATACAAAAGCTGCTGCCTCGTGCTGTTCAAATATTTAGCCTCTAAGACCTTCTTCCACCAAGCTGTGGGACCAGTGATCATTCTCCAAATTATTTTAGCTCCTAGAGCTAAGTTCAGGATTTTTGGAGACCTTATTCCTAGCCCGCTTTTTTCCTGTGATTGGATGACCTTCTTCCAACTGACAAGGTTGAACTTTCTTTTTTCCGTTTTGCCTCCCTGCCAGAGGAAATACCTGAGATTTTTTTCCATTTTCTGATGAAAGGATGCAGGTGCTTGACATAAGGAGAGACGGTAAATAGGCAGAGAGGTCAAGCCTGACTTCAGGAGGACAAGTCTTCCTGCTGGGTTCAGCCACATGGTGCCCCATTGTTGAATTTTTCTCTTAATTTTGTCGAGGACTTCATTCCAGATGTCAGATTTCAGAGGTCCCAAACTTACTGGCATTCCCAAGTAAGTGAAGTGACTCCAGTTGAGCTTGTAGGAGACTCCCAGAATGCTAGCAATGCTATGGATGGTATGGCTGGGAGTGTTCCAACCATAGATACAACTTTTTAATTGATTAACTTTTCCTCCTGAATAATCCATAAATTGATCTAAGATCTTCTTGAATCTCCTTGCAATGGTGGTGGACGCTCCTCCAATCAGGAGGGTATCATCTGCAAATTGGGAGTGGTTAATATTCTTTGTGCCTTGCTCATATTTGATACCAGTGATGAGGCCTATTCGTCGATTAAAGTCCGGGGATTGGCTGAGGGACTCGGCCATGAGGATAAACAAATAGGGGGACAGAGGACATCCTTGCCTAAGGCCTCGAGAGGATTTGAAGGCAGCACACGGTCTTCCGTTAATCAAAGGGGATATCCAAGGTTCCGAAATACAAGCTTTGATCATTGAGATAAAGGAGGGGTCAAAGCCCATTCTATGGAGGACAGCGAAAAGAAAGGAATGCCGAACCCTGTCAAAGGCATTGGCAAGGTCCAGCTTGAGGACAAATCCTTTCTCCTTTCTACTAAGACTGGAGTGTATGGCTTCTTGAACAAGCAGGATAGAGTCGGAGATGTGCCTATTCGGGAGAAATCCCCCTTGGTTTTCGGAGATCAGAGAAGAGAGATGAGGTTTGAGCCTGGAAGACAGAATTTTAGTGATGATTTTGTAAGATGAGTTACATAAAGAAATGGGCCGAAATCTTGAAAAGGAAGAGGGTCTGTTTTCTTTTGGGATTAAGGCAAGATGGGTTGAGTTGGTGAATCCCCCCATTTTGCCTTTCTTGAGAACCCAACGTATCATCTTTAAAAGATCTTTCTTGATCATTTGCCAATATTCTCTATAAAAACTGATTGGAAACCCATCAGGTCCAGGGGCCTTGTCTGGGTGCAGACTCCAAATTGCATTTTGTACTTCTTCCTCTTCGACTTCCTTCTTGAGTCTGTTGTTCATATCCTGAGTGACTTCCTTGTTTATGTGCTGTAAAAAATTTGAGTAATCCTCTTCACTTTTGTCCTCAGTCAAAAGATTTTTGAAGTGATTTGTGGCTGCTTCTTTTATCGCTTCCTGAGTGTGATAGCTGTTCCCCTCATTATCTTTTATTGCATTCACAGTGTTTTGGACCTTTCGAACTGTTGCCTGCTTATGAAAATATGAGGTGTTTTTATCTCCCTCCTGCAGCCAAAGCTGCCTTGACTTCAGCCTCCATTTTATTTCTTCATCCTTTGTAACTTGCTGCAGCTGAGAATATAGATTTGTTTCCCTTTCTTTGGCTTGTTGGGACAACCCAGTGGCTTCTATGTATTGCTGCACATCCTCTAAATCATGTTTGATTTTTTTCTTGCTCAACTCGGGCTCTTGGTAATTGCATTTCGCCCATTCTTTTAGGGCCTGTCTAGTTTTCCTTATTTTTGTTTCCCATATGAAGGTTGGGGAGCCCTCCACATGTTGGGACCAAGCCTGCCAAACCACTTCCTTAGCTGCTGAGATTCGATTCCAGATGGGGCAATATTTGAAGGGAATAGGGCCAAGCTGGCAGTGACTTTGCAGGGTAAGCGTGATTGGATAATGGTCAGAGGCGGAGGCGTTGAGGATATTCGACTGGCCAGTAGTGAAAGTAGATAAGTAAGCAATACTTATGAGAAATCTATCAAGACGTTCCATAATATTGCTAATTCCTATTCACCTATTGCTCCATGTGTACCTTCGGTTCTTAGGCCTGATATCAACCAGATCTTGTTCCTGCATTATGTTTTCAAGTCGACTCTTGAAAGGGTCGAGATTGAAATTTCCCCCTCTTTTTTCATTGGAATGCAATACCAAGTTTAGATCCCCGGCAAGAATGAGATTGTTGTCCTGCTCTTTTTCTATGTCTGCTGCGAGAGTGTCCCAGCACTCTTCTTTCTCTCTATAATGATTCGGGGCGTATATATTGTAAATCTTTACTGTTGTTCCATCTGTCTTGTTCTCTAGATTAACACGGATCCAATGCTGATGTATCCTGGAAGAGTGGCAGTTCCATTTGTTGCAGTCCCACATAGTTAAGATGCCACCTGAGGCTCCTCTTGCTTCACTTGCACACCCACTATATCGCTTTTGCTGGCTTATGAACTTATTAATTTCAGTTTGGTCCTGTTTTGTTTCTTGAATGAGAACTATTTCAGGATTTTCACTTTGGATTAGGTCCTTGAGGGCAACTGTCTTGGAGGGGTGCCCTAGTCCCCGACTATTCCAGGAGAGAAATTTCATCATGATTTACTGCCATGGAGAGGTGCTCGCCTCTCTTTACCTTTGTTATTATTTTCTTTGTCCGAGAGCCCAAGAATAAAGGTTTCTATAGGAGTCTGGGATCCCATGGCAATGTCTTTCTGGGTGCTTTCTTCTCTGTGCTGCTTGGCCGATTTCCTGCCCGGCCCATGCTTTTTGGGGATATCACTGGGAGCTCCATGCTCCTTTGAGGTGCTTCTAGTAACCCGAGCAGAGGGGGTATCAGGGGAGGGCTGAGAGAGATGGGGCGGGGAGGGGTGAAGGGGAGGATCCGAGAGGGGGATTTCGGGATCAGGACCTTCCTCAGATAGGGAAGCAAAGGGATTAGAAGATGGAGGAATGGGAGGATCGGAGGTCCGGAGGGGAGATGAGGGGTGAGGAGAGGGGGATTGATGGGAAGAAGAGGTGGGATGAGAGGGGAGAGATTGATCAAGGGGAGGGGGTTGCTGGGATGGACCAGGGGCATCAGAATCCAAAGGTTTGGAGGGGAGGGATGATTTTTTCCTTTTAACAGTTTCCCATTGTCCTTCTTGCTCTTCAGATTCTACATTTACTAATTTAGGGCATCTATTAGCAAAATGTCCATATTCGTGACATACCTTGCATTTGAAGGGGATCTGTTCGTAGTCCAGCTGCTGAATATGGCACCAGTCATCCACTTTTAGTTTGATTGCTTCCGGCAGTCCGCGGCCCAAATCGACCTCAACACAGATCCGCGCACAGGCTTGCATGTTGTCTTTGGGTTCACTGCGATCTATGTATTTTCCCACCGCGTTTCCTATTGCTTTAACCGAGTCATCCCCCCAGCAATGAAGAGGAAGATGGGGCAATCTGACCCAGACAGGGACTGCATTCGGAATGTCAAGCTCAGGATCGAAATCCGGGGTCCATTTGTTAAGATAGAGGCCCCTAGAATCCATAAAATAGGGCCCGTTTCTGAAAATAAGATCTTTATCTTCCTTGGATTCAAAGTGGAAGGTGAAGTATCCTCTGCCACAAAATCTTATTGATATTTTGCCTTGAATCTTGTCCGTCCAGTTTCGCTCGACCCATCGTTGCACTGTTTTTGGAGAAGGCCATAGTCCTGTAAATTGCCCGATTAACCCTTTCTCAGCAAGGGAAAGGGCAGCCATGCGAGTGATAGTCAGAGGTAGTAGAACTTCTTGTAAAACATCTAGCTTCTTGACAAACTTGGATGCTGCAGGCCTAGGTCTCTGTGGAGGGAGAGATTTGACCAAGGATGAGAAAGCCCGTTGCAGCTCCGGATCGCCTCCAGGCGGATCTGGAGGGTCCATGGCGCGGGGTCTTCAGGTGGCAGTCGGCTCGGCAGCGTTCGGCTCGCGCGCGCTCGATTGTGTAAAAGCAGAGAGGAGGAATTTTACAGAATGAATTGAGCTTTCATTGTTCTTGAAATTTTGGGCACGAGAGCCAAAGTACCTCGAATTTGAAGTAATTTGAGGTTGAGCACTGAGATTGTGCCCAGTTTGGCAAGGAGGTTTTGATCGTTTGGTAACGGGAGCAGGAGCCCCGACAAATCAGACACATCTTCGACAACAAAAACGTCAAATAAATACTCAACAATTAAATTGATAAATTCTGACATTTTAAATAGTTAAAATTTTTAATCAAAATATTAATATTTTTAATGTGATTGTGTTGATTTCAATATTTAAATTATAACATAGTGCTCTCCCACAAAATCATAAAATTTCCAAAATAAATTTTAGTTAAATTAAATAAAACCCATAAATATCATTAAATTTAGAAAATCAAAAGTAAGTCTAAAAGTCAAAGCCAATTAATATAAATAATATTAAACAAAACAAATACGTCACTATCCAACAGACGCCTGTCACATCTAAAGAATATTCTAAAACAGTGTTACAGCCACGTCATATCATGAATCGTCCCATCCCTACTGCCAACCCAGCCGGAATCTGACGTGGTGGGTCTAGAGAATCTGACGTAGTAGGGTCTAGAAACCGTTTTGGCAAGTGAGGAGCCACTCTCGGCCACTAATGCACCACACAAATTTTCGATGCAGAATTATTGGTTGATTAATATCGTTGGGAACCATAGAACCGATAATGTACTATAATTGAATTATCCTGTACGACAGAACAGAAAAGCTTGCCGCGGTCCGAAAATACTTTCATATTTTCGTGGCCTTAGTCGCTCTGGAAACTAATTTGCTACGAGATAATCTTCAAGAAATCGATTGAACATATCAAATTCCTTAAATTTGCTCCTGAAATGTGTTGCGATCGATGATTTGAAGCGGTTGTTCTGACAGTGACCAGTCGGAGCGCTTCGAAGAATTAAAGGTATGGACAATTTAAATATTTTCTAGCAGAACGATCTTTTGTTTGGTCATTTCTGTTCTTTCTGCTCCAATTTTGTCTTGTGAGAAAAAAATCTGCTGTAGGAATGGTCATTTGCTGATTCTTGCATTTGTGTGAGCTTATGAGATTTTTTTTTTTAAAAACTGATGGCGATTTGATATAGAGAATGATCTGTGAGCTGAAAATTTTGAGTGAGCGCTGGAAATTCTGTTTGATATTCCCGAGAGAGGGGCGCCGGATTTTTTAAATGCTTGAGTACTTTATCTTGAGCACTAAGCATTCTTCAGTTGTGTTTCTGGATATAGTCTTTCACGTATGTGTGAAAATTGGAATAATTTTCAATGAATTGATTGTGTTTATAAGTGTACCGTGCTTGATCGTTTTTTTTAATGTTTTGATTTTCCAATGGGATGGCTTACATAATCAAAGGATGACGGTGAAATTCTGGGAAAATTAAATTGCTAGCTTTGTTGCTACCTTTTGTTCTGGAATTACAGATGCTGACTGGCAGTGTTTGAATTACATAATGGAAACTCTTCACATTAGCTGCAGCTCTTATTATAGCGCTGCTATACCCATCGAGTCTTTGTCATTTTTCCCATCTCTTTGGTGCCTGCATTCAATGCATTGAACATTCTGCAGGAGTAACAGGGACATTAAGTGTACAAGAGCATAGAGAATAAAAACAGAGCTTGAGCCAAGGGGGTTAGTTAAACTGGTTGTCACTAGTGTGGTTGGGCATTTGGCTAGTTACATGCTAGCAGGTACCTCATTTGAATCCCCTGGGTCTTGCCTACACTGATGGGTTTACCAGGGATGGTAGCTACAAATGTGGCGAAGCGTACCTTGGGGTTCCTGTAAAGTTTTTCTTGGAAAAAAATAAAAACAAAAACAGAACTTCTAGCAGGGGTTCCTGTGAAGTTTTCCTTGGAAAAAATAAAAACGAAAACAGAGCTTCTAGCAGGGCTAGTATAACATCGATAATTAGAAATGATAGTGAATAAAGTGCAGTTTCTGTTCCTGGTCTGTCTTTTGCTGTGGGTTCATTATCACGAAGTCTGCATACACTGGTTCACCTAATAACCGTAGGCAAACCAATCCTAGTCACTATTAGGAAGCCTTTTTGTTCAGATTGGTGCTTTTTCAGTCTAAGGGTTATGTCCCTAAAAGGTGGATACTGCTATCTACTCAACAAATTTGCACAAATTCCAAGAAGATCAGCACACAAAGACCCACTCCTTAGCTGCTCGTAAACAGTCAAGAGCAAGGATAAGATTTAATGATAATTTAAAGTGGTTGAGATCAGATCTGCAAAGGTATTTGTAATAGGAGACTAGTGAAGAAGAGTGGATTGAATGTGCGCTGTAAGTGACGTTAAATCAAAATAAATATATGTTAAACCAACCACAACACTGTAACAAATTTAACCAATGAACATCCAATAGATTCAAGAAATAAACATAATTAGATCAAATCACATGTAACCCAAGAGATTGATTGCATCATAGTGGGTGACAGGTGATAGGCTGCCATAGGTCGCCTCGCATGCAATGGTAGTACCGTAGTAGTGATGTGAAGTCTGGAAGATGAAGAATCAAGACTTATGCTCTGCTACAAATTGCATTGGGATGAATGCTGTCTTTTTCTTCATTTGTTGGCTATCTTTTGCGGGGACATAATTAACTAAAACAGCCAACTATCACCACCTTGACCATGATGACAAGGAAAACTTAGGCTTTCATTCCTAAGCCAATCATTGACAAGGGTGAAAAATCTTTGAAATTTGAAACCAAGAAGAGTTAAGGTTTAGGGTCAGGAGGCTTAGGATTCTATCATTGTAATGAAGCTTGAGAAGCAGAATGTCTTCTGAGATAGCATCTCTTCTTTCCTGCATTTTGTAGTGACCTGCAGGTAGCTTAGGGAGAGGATCCAACGGAGACCCTATAAGCATAGTGACTGAAACACTAACAAATTGAAAGATCTATCTTGGGAGAGATATTCTCTAGTGAGACTGTGAAAAAATTCCCTTCGAAAACCACGTAGTACGAGCCATCTAGAGAAACAAAACAATGGCACTGGGGTAGAGCAATTTCTATCATATGGAGCCTACAAAATACCCATATAAACTCAGTGGATTCTGTATTGCCAAACACCCATTAATCATAGCTGCGAACTTTTCACACTTGTGAACCCAGAGGGATAATGTCTCCCATGGTGGATTTTTAATGCCAGTTCCATTGAAGCGACCTCCTGTACACCATAATCTAAATGCCTCCTGTGCAGACATAAGAAATGTTGGTTGCAAAACCTCCTCCCCATGAGGGAGAGAGGTCCTGCTCCACTCACCATTTGCTCCACAATTGCAGACAGACCTTCACTACAGGATTTAGTATTGGCTAACACCATCACCTTTGTCTCACACTATATGATCAAGCAATAGTGAATAGGCATGGAGTAGGTGGATTGTACCCATAATTTGCAGATGTGATGTCATAATGATACGAAGGATTTCTGCCGGAGGGTCCTGATAATTTGTTGCACCATGCCATCAATATAATATGATACCGCATTTTCAAAACAGCCTTGTTAGCCCAAAAACCTGGCCATAATGAAAGTGTCCAACTGGTTTGAATTCCCATGACACTTGTAATTATGGTACGGGGGGAGTAATTAGAGTGCATATTGATCAAAAGCTCCCCTTGTTTAAATCTTGCACCGCAATTTGCTTGTTTATTGGCTTCAAAATTGTTGTTTCTAAGGACATGGAAGATGGGATAGTCTTCTAATTGGGATAATAAACTAAATATTCTTTGAAGAAGAATGGTGAGTCTGGTGTCTCCAGGACTGGAACCAAACTTCAGATGATAAATTAAAATATAGGAATGACCTACAACAAGTATTGGGCATACATTTAGTGAGGAGGCTTGAAGGAGACCTTGATACAAACCATAGGCATCTACTTGGTCATTAGAGGCTGCTCCAAGTCCCCATGGACAAGAAATTTCTAATTTTGCTCCGAGGCAATAGATTACCGCATTCCTGTTACCCCTAGGTAAAGAGAGAAGTTGATTGTTTCCTGTTATACAATATACTAAACTGAAACTGTAAAATTTGTAGAAACTAAATGTAGACTAGCAATGTTCATCATTCATTAAAGACAAATAACACATGAATAGTCTAAGTGAGTATAAGTTTAATATACTAACCAATTCTATAATTTATTTATTTAGACACTTGAATAGAGGGGTTACTATGTTAATTTACTTGCTGTCTTGCTAAGTAACCGGATTCGTTCTATAGGGCCCGCGAATCCGAATCCGTCGTGTCCGACATGATTCTCTCGAAATTCGTGTCCAAAAAACATGACACGTCGAATCCCCCCAGCATGTCACGATTTTGGAAATCGTGTCCTGTTTTCTAGCGTGTCATGATTTTGGAAATCGTGTCCTGTTTTCTAGGACTCGTTAGGTGGCAAAAGTGACCTGCGCGGGTATGAAAACGCCGCATTTGGTCATTACAGCCACGCATATTTTCATTTGGCAAGCGTTTTGGCAACTTAATGATCAAGTCTAGGCCCTAGTATTGATATGCTATTCATGGTAATGTTAAATTCTTAAAGTAAAAGTGACATTCTCCTTAATCTTCATTTTCATCCTTTTACTTAAATTAAGGAGAATGTCACTTTTACTTAAATTTTTAACATTACCATGAAATGACTCAGGATGTTTGAGAGTGGTTCCAGCTTCATTGGATTTCATATGGAGAAAGTAACATTTTAGATTTCATTCAAAATCCAGCAGACTTATCAGTTTTTCAGGATTTTAGGATTGCAATATTTCCGTTGAATTTTATCATGTATTAGGGTATGGAACTCGTATTTAATCAAGAGCACCAAACCAGGAGCTTCTAAAAATGTTGTTCCCGCTCTCGTTTTCGCTCCTGCTCCCCACTTTCGCTCCCGCTCCCAAGTAACACTATTCCTGATGATATGGGTCTGGACATCAGTGTTGAGTTGGCATTGGCCAACATGGATCTCAATTATCCAGTGCTAGAGCCTGTTAGATTTGATGACTTAGAGGGGTCATCCTCCACACCAGCAGATGCAGAGGTGACTATGGATACAGGGGAGGAGGAGGATGCAGAGGAGAGCAGTGGGGACCGTGATGATGAGGACATTGATGCTGATTGATGCCTTGAGGCTTGTATACCTGTAGTTGTTTTATATTTTCTATTTCTATTTGCCATTGGCATTGCACCAGCACTACCTATGTAACACATTTTGATTTGATGACTTAATGAGAAAACTATAGTTATCAGTGTGTTTATCTTACTATCTTGTAGTTGTAAGTTGTCTTTCAGTTATGAATTATGAAACATGATTTATGTGACCAGTACCACTGACATGTATTTGAATTTTGTATGTACTATGCATGCTAATAGCTATAGATGAAGATCTATGTTTGAAATCAATAAATTTGTATCATTAATTAAAATTTGTATAAGAAATATCTAATTTTTAATATATATATATATATATATATATATATTTTTTAATAAAATAATATATAACGAATCCTATGTGTCTTGTTCCGGGGGGTCAACGTGTCCGAA
This sequence comes from Pinus tabuliformis, assembly GCA_031772625.1. Classification (NCBI taxonomy): domain Eukaryota; kingdom Viridiplantae; phylum Streptophyta; class Pinopsida; order Pinales; family Pinaceae; genus Pinus; species Pinus tabuliformis. Next base: position 601,194,843 of record CM062812.1, on the reverse strand, counting down.
TCCGACACCACGAATCCCGAATCCTACGAATCCTGAATCTCCGTGTCAGGTGACTTAGCTGTCTTGTGACTGCAGATTGGAAAATCTGTAGAAAACTGCAAAAAAAAGCAGCAATAACCCCTTAAAAATGCCACCCAATAGTGCCCAAGCACTCTAGACTGAATATCTAAGGGTGGGGAAATTAGAAGATTGGATGTAGATGATTTAAATCACTCCTAAACCCCAAACCTACAACATAAATAAATTTCTAGCAAGCTAGAAATTCAGTTGCAGAGGTCTTGGGGTCAAATCAAACCCCACTGGATGAAAACCCAGAAATAATTTCCATCTAAAATATAAAACATATTAACTAGGAAAATCAAATGGGAACTAATTACAAAGTTATCATGACAGAACTTACATGAAACGAGCCTTGTACCTTGAATTTTCCACAAAATCTGAATATGATATTGCTGTAATTTACTGCAGATCTGCAAGACGTAACTCAATATACCTGTGAAGGTAATGTGTATGAAAAAGCAAATCAAAGTATATTGATCCCTTGGTTTGGATCTAATTTTATAGCTCAAAATCCCAAGGGTTACTAGCTAAATTATGATAAAACTTTAAAAGCAAGCTAGTAAAATAAACTATTTTTTTTTTTTGGATTTTAAAATAAACTTTAGTTGTTGGGAAATGGCTTACCTTGGTCACAACTTTACCTTTAAGATGGTTGGGTTGTGAATCACATTCACCTTTAAGTTGGTCATGTACTTTGTACAGTGAAGTGGCTTGGACTCGAAGAGAGTGTGTCATCCCTACCTATGTCTAAGATCTTTCACAACGTTTTGGATCCAACTAGGAATGACCTCTAGTGAGACATCTCCAATATTTGGGTCGACTATGTGGTAAGAGAGATCTTCACTCATTTGAAGCTATCCCTTATAAGGATTGGTTCAACCTTCAGTTTTAACTCGCTTTAACCTACAATAAGAGGAATGAAGATGACTAAACCTTGTCCATCTCTTCATGTGGCTGTTTGGCCCCTCAATGGATTGTCCCTACAATGCTTGTGTAATCCTTACTAGTTGTTTGTTATCTTATGAACCCCTCTACAACATGTACCAAGAAAAAATGAAATTAGAAAAACTAACCCAGACAATAGAGACAAAGTGCTTGCAAAATAAAGGTTCTATTATGACATGTATTGATCTCACAATTCAACAACTTAAAAGAGAATAGAGGATAGTCTTTTATAATTTACTTTGTAACGGTTAGATAAAGGCTAGTTTAATCTCTCTCTTTAAAAATAATATTTTACCTGTCATCCACATGTTGGAGACTAAGTAAATTACATCAAAATAAATTTTCAATACATGAATTTGTCCATTAGGAATTCAACTTGGCTCAAATGTCCCTTGGGAGTCCAACGTTCCACTTGCGTTGACCCTATAAAGACAAAAGGTAGGAATAGTAGTCAAAAGATGCTTAATGTTCCACTTGGATGACCCAATGACTAGCTTGCTTAACTCAACTTGCTTGCTTGGAGTGATTTTGGTCCATGAAGAAATCGACCTGTTCTTGGTAGTTCCATTTGGTTCTTTGGAGGAGAATTTGACTTTGCAATGATTACTTTCTTGTCCACTTGAGATGTAATGGCTTGCCTGACCCTCAAACGGTTAGATGACCCCTAACATTCCTCCTTGTTTGACTTTAACGACTAGTTAGAGGGTTGGTATGTTGGCTAGATCTTCAACAAACTTGAGAATTTGAGGATTCCGTCACCTAGGTTTTTTTTGGCTAATTTTTTACATAACTTTTGGCGTCAAGTTTTCCCCTTCATGCTAGGTGTCTTGACCCCACATGGCATCTAGTGAAGGCATCATTATGTAACAAATGAAGATCTCCAACGCCTTAAGGAAAATGAAAAATCTGCCACTTGGGGTTTGTCTGACAAATTGTGTAGACTACTTTGACGTGTTGTATGTCAAATTCCATCAAAATCTGCACTTGTAATGCCATCTAGAAACCCACCAACTACTAGACCACCTTCGACTACCATTTTCTTGATGATGCCTTAACATTTTGGATAAATTTCAACATGGCATGTCATCTAGACATTTTATTGAGCATTTTGAGACTAAGTTGACCTTTTGGCTTCTAGCACCACATGCATTGGGAAACATGTACTACCTCAAGAAGTGTGAACATGTTGAAAAATTGTGATTCTGGCATGTTGAAAATTGTTTGATGAATATATCATGGCCAAAAAATTCATACAAAATCAATGACACAACCATGTGGGAATAACATAAGTGCACATGGGACATGGGCTAGACTAGCCCTACAATGTGTGATCACCCCTACGAAATTGATGTCTCCACTAAACCATGAGTCCTAGCGAGGACCATCCAAATCCCCTTGATCCTATACAAGGTAAAAAGGACTAGGCACTGAGCCCCAAGGGACTGGCCATGGCCAACCATAACAATCCTAGGACACCATATAGGGCCTCCACATGAGTTACAAGGCTTTTGACTAACATTTTTTGTTCTTGCAACAGTGCTGCGAAAATGAAAAGGTACATATGTATCCCTGCTGAAATGAGGGGTAATAAGCCCCAGTGTTCGCAACCATTCTACTCCAAGAGTGACATCACATCCTCTTATTTCAATAGAAAACCTATTGGATTTGAGCAACTAGTCCCCCATTTGGGTTTCATATTCTCACATTTACCACCACATTTCTGCATGCCTATATTAGATATTATAATAGAAATGTGCCCCACATGGACATAACATTGGGTTTCAACTTTCTTTTACTGCACATTGATGAATAAAATTATGGGTGTTGCCATTGTTGATTATGATAATTACCTTTTGGTGCTATATGGGCATAAATTTAGGGTTCCTCACAAAGAGGCTCTTTGGTGTTTTCTTCATGAGAAAGATCTATATTGTTTTAGTGATATCGCTTTGTAGTTGATTCCTCTAAAATTTCCTAGGACATGTCGAAGTGGGCCATATCTATGAAAAATAATTTTTGTTGGAACCTCAAGGGCTAAAGCCTAGAAAGTAGATGGAGTGGTCATAGGCACAAGAGGGTGACACGATTGGGGATCAAAAGTGAGTCACTTGGTTTGGTCACTGACCACTACTTGTGCTTCTTGAGTTCACTAACAGGCCTTCAACCAAGTAGTGTGGTGACCTATCTAGACTTACGCTTGGATCTCCTCCTTTATACAATTGATAAAACATTCTTTGATAAAGGTATGAATCATACAATTTGTGTGGATTTCCAATTGCTTAAAGCAAGCAATAAAGTATCCAATTTTGCTCGTTTGGCACAACTTTGTTAGCCATAACAAAAAATAGTATATGTTTCAAAGCGAGCATATATGGTGTTTACAAATGGGGTTTAGGAATTGTACTCTCCATAGGCCTTCTTATGCCATTTCCATACCAATTCTCTTGATCCAAGTATAATACCCCCACCAAGAGTTTAAATAGGTCATCATCAATACCTTGGAGGGAAAATTAGTGTTCCATTTGGGTAACCCATCTTGTTGAGTTGGAACCATTGAATTTGTTTAGATCTACTTTAGGTAATCTGTGCCACATATGGTGTTGAAGTCTTGAAAGGATGGCCTTATGTAATGCCTGCTTCCTGTGGTTGATATATCGTTGGCTTGTTGTGCCAATAGATCTTGCCAAAGATTCATTCATGGTAGCATTTTGGTTGCAATCCTAGAGGATTTTGATACCACTTGTAGGGTACTTAAACAAAAAAAATAGTAAATCATGAGAAATATCAGATGAAATATAAATTATAGAAAGTAAAATAAGAGAAACAAGAGTATTGAACCTATAGAATATAAACACCTATATTGATTATCCCACAAGGGAGTAATGTTCATGGGCCTCTTTGAGGGGTCAACATCCAAATGAGCAGAGCTTCAATACAACAAAAATACTTGACAAAACATTACATAACCTTCTACGGTCTACCTCTATAAATAGTTCCTTACTAGAAAAACCCTAACCACTTGTGGTCCTATCATTAATTAGTATTGTAATCCCTCTTTTCAATAGGGGTACCCATAGTAAAATTTTTGGTGAGAAGAAAAATTTGTGGCATGGTATAACCCTTTTTCATTATTTGGTTGCATTATGATATTTGGTTTGTTTTACATTTCCCAAGGCAATTCATGTTCTTCAAGGCACTTCACATATTTCGAGGCATTGGTCACACCCCCCAAGGAAATTTTGGGGCTATTTACGGCCACTTGGACTTCTCTTGGTTGTGCCATGTGGAAGGGTATGAAAGGCTCTCATCATTGGTCCTGTTTACTATAGGCACCAACCTAAGGCCTTCATACACAAAGTACTTTTGACTTCACCTGCATGCTTCATACTTCATGCATTTTGCAACATCATCATACCCTTAGCTTTCATGCTCTAGCACCTTTCCTTACTTCATACCCTAGATATACCTTCAAACCTAGTTAGATTTAGCCTTCATGATTGAGCGAACCTCATAGTATCATTGCTCGAAATATTCCTTAGCTTTCATGCTCTAGCACCTTTCCTTACTTCATACCCTAGATATAGCTTCAAACCTAGTCAAATTTAGCCTTCATGATTGAGCGAACCTCATAGTATCATTCCTCGAAATATAATGCCAGACCAGTGCACTTCACAATATCACAACCCCAAGACAACATGTTGAAATTTCTAAGTTTGACACGTTAGAAACCCTTCATGTACTTTACTGATTTATTCCTACCTACTTGTTCTGTTTATTAACAAGTTATTTACCATGTAAATACTGGAAATAAATACAAGTACATGCTCAACACATTACAGATCATCAACTGAAGGAAATAGAAACAAGCACACAAGTGACACTGTTGTTTATGGACTAATGTCCTTGGAAAAACCCAATGCGGGAAAACCGGGGAAGCTATCTGAGGGTTTGATTTATTAAGCAATTTCAGAATACAATTTGGGTGCCAAATCCGGCTCACCCAACAAAGAAAAATCTCGGCAGTAGTACCTATCTACTAAGAAGCAGATATTTCGGCTGAAACCCCGGATAAACAGTCCGATAGTTCCACAACTCCAATCTGCCCCACGAAACCCCAACATTAGCCTCTAAGGACTGCGTCAACCTCTCTCTGGCCCAACATTAGCCCAACGTCACTCTAGCTTGGCCTGCATAAGGCTCTGGAGGCACTGTGTCAACCCTCTGGCCCTCTGCGTCACCCACTTTGGCCCTCTGAGGCACTACGCAGATCTTGGCTGGCTCTGCGTGAACCCCGGCTGGCTCTGCGTGAACCCCGACTGGCTCTGCATCTCTCTCTCCGGCTATTGCGCTAATCCTCCAGGTGCTATCTCTGCCTCTCTACTTTTGTATTCACTGCCCCTCAGCTGCAACTTTGATCACTCTCTCAACTTTCTCAGCAAACCCAGCCCTAGAAAGTCGAAATCTTGATCTCTTGATGTGTTCTCCAAGTGACCCTCAAGCCTCCTCTTATACTTTTATCGTTGACAAATCAACGACCGATATTAAGTCCCTAATCAACGGCTAAGATTAGATCTGGCTTGATCCATGACTTTTGGACCATTCTAACATAGTTTTATATTAATTCACATTAATATTTTAATTTCCCTAAGTTTAGACTTAGGGATTCCATTAAAAATATTAATTATTTTAATATCTCCCAAACTGTCTAGAATTTGCCCAAACCCTTTTTGGGCATTGGAGATCTCATGTGTCTTAGCCTCTCCACCAATTTTCGTGGCTAGAGCACATCCAATGCTACCCCAAATCAACACTCCCTCTTAGCGAGGATTGTGCTCTAGCAATACTCCTCACTGAGTATCACCCTGATCATTTGGCATCGGTCCCTGTGCTGATGCTAGGCCTGTTGCCCATCATCTGCACTGCTGCATCCTATACTGCTACCCATGGCCCTGCCACTGCCACTGCTGCATCCGTATTGCAACTCCCTCTGCATCCGTGTTGCTGCCCATGGCCCTGCCACTGCCACTGCTGCATTTGCACTGCAACCCCTCTCATCATGCTGCATCATTCTGCCCATAGCACTACCACTGTTAACTGCTGCATTGCAACTCAGTTTCTGAGAAGTAAGTAACTGATCTCCCAACTCTGACATCTTCGTCAGGCTAGAAACACTCCTGATGTTGAAGCTCCCTCTGTCACTGACAAGTGCTCCCTCTCTGACCTCTGCGCTGTTGTAACAACTCTAGCATCTCACATTGTTGCACACCTCTCTTTGCCATCCTGCAATGGCGCAACACTCCCGTACCTCTCGCACTATTGCAGCCTGCTAGCCTCGCGTTGTCCTGGGAATCATGTACTGTAGCTCCCTGTGTCGCTACATCTACATCTGTCTCTACTGACATCGCCAATACTGCTACTCCTCTTCGGGGCTTCCGTAGCAAGGTCTAATCCAAGAGGCTGGGTACCTCGAGGATCCTGCCCCTCATCGCCTGTAGTCCTCCTGACTACAGCTCGATGTCTCCCCACTTCTTTTGAAGTGGCACATGAGCACTCATGGCACAATCGTCGTCTGTCCCCACTTCCTTCTCTGCCCTTGCTGGCGCTACCTTGGTCTCGGAGGCCTCTCCCTTACTCGTCTTCCATGGACACTAGGTCGCATAATGACCCAGCTCCCCACAGTGGAAGCATTTGACCTTGGAGAGGTCCTTCTTCTTTCGTTTCTCCTGCTTTCCCTCAGATGCTAGGGCAACATCCTCCTCCTCCTCCTCCTTGATTCTTATCCCCTTGCCGCTGCTTTCTGCCTTGCTGAACCTTTTGATCTCTTATTGGTTAAGAGTAGCCCACATTTCCTCCCAATCTGGAAGGGTCACCCTGCCTAGTATGCTCTGGACAAACACCTCCCAGTCTTTTGAGATTGCGTTCAGGGCTGTTCTCACCAGGAATTCTGGATCTGGTGTTGCCCCTATGGAAGTCAGTTGATCCCGGATCTCCTTCAATCGACCGAGGAATGGGTTGATCTGTTCTCCCTTTTGCATCTGGTATGATCACAGTTGATTTTCTAGTAGCATCTTCCTTTGCACAAAAGTATGCTGATACAAGTTGGTCAGGGCCTCCCACATCTCCTGTGTCGTGTTCTTCTCAGCGATATGTGGTACTATATGATCCTTGACCCTGTTAAGGATGATACTCTTAGCCCTCGCCATTGAATCCTCGTACCTATCGTTATCAGCCGGGTCAACTGGGATAACTATTGTCCTCAAGGAGAAGTGCTTGACACGATTTTTGTCTAGTACAGATAAGATTCTGGCCTTCTAGACTATGAAGTTTGAGGCTCCGTCCAGTCTATCCTGGTCTCTTACTCCGTGTAGTGCCATTTCGCTGCTCCTTTACTTCCCTCCTGGAAGTTCTCGGTATGAATCCTCTGAGCCTCAATTTCCCTCCTGGAAACCCTTCTACCAATGTTGAGATGCCCCTCTACAATTGTTTGTGCAACTGCAACACTGATTTGGATTCCTTGGCTAGAAATCCACCTTAGCAGCAACTCCCTCTACCTTGGCCTTGCCCTGTTAGGTATTGTTCTGAGTACAGTACCCCACCAACTCCACTCTGCAACTTACCCACAGCCTTCTAAACCCCGACAAACTGAAGGTTAGAGCTCCTAGGCTCTGTGCAATCCCAGCACCGGCAAATCAACCTCCTCAGCCAACTGCGTCAGCCCTCCTGGCCTCTGTGTGGCTTTGTGTGAGCCTGCCTTTGCCTCCCTCAGCCTCTGCGCTGCCTCTCCCTGGCTTAATCTTGATGATGTAGGCACTGCGTGACCCCTTCCTTGCTGCTACTCTGCTAGGAACAACTTCTGTCACTCGGGACAACTGTTTTCTGCTACTGCTGCTTTGTTCCGCTGGTGTCCTTAGTTCTCCTGTGATCTGCAACCACGCTCTGATACCATGTTGGAATTTCTGAGTTTGCCACGTTAGAAACCCCTTCATGTACTTTATTGATTTATTCCTACCTACTTGTTCTTTTAATTAACAAGTTATTTACCATGTAAATACTGGAAATAAATACAAGTACATGCTTAACACATTACAGTTCATTAACTGAATGAAATAGAAACAAGCACACAAGTGACGCCGTTGTTTTTGGACTAATGTCCCCGGAAAAACCCAATGCGGGAAAACTAGTGCAGCTATCTGAGGGTTTGATTTATTAAGCAGTTTCAAAAGACAATCTAGGTGCCAAATCCGGCTCACCCAACAGAGAAAAATCTCGGCAGTAGTACCTCTGTACTCGGAAGCAGATATTCTGGCTATAACCCCGGATAAACACTTCGGTAGCTCCACAGCTCCAATCTGCCCCACGAAACCCTAACGTCAGCCTCTCTCTAGCCCAGTGTTAGCCCAACATCACTCTGGCTTGGCCTGCGTCTGCCTCTGGAGGCACTGCATCAACCCTCTAGCTCTTTGTGTCACCCACACTGGCCCTTTGAGGCACTGCACAGCTCTTGGATGCCTCTGCATGAGCCCCAACTGGCTCTGCGTGAACCCTTGGCTGCTTCTGCACCCCTCTCTCCGGCTACTGCGCTGATCCTCTCGGTGCTATCTCTGCCTCTCTGCTTCTGTATTCACTGCCCCTTAATTGCAACTCTGATCACTCTCTCAAACTTTTCAACAAATCCAACCCCAAAAAGTCGAAATCTTGATCTCTTGGTGTGTTCTCCAAGTGACCTTGAAGCCTCCTCTTATACTTTTCTCGTTGACAAATCAACGGCTGAGATTAAGTCCCTAATCAATGGATAAGATTAGATTTGGCTTGATCCATGACTTTTGGACCATTCTAACACAGTTTTATATTAATTCACATTAATACTTTAATTTCCCTAAGTTTAGACTTAGGGACTCCATTAAAAATATTAATTATTTTAATATCTCCCAAACTGTCTAGAATCTGCCCAAACTCTTTCTGGGTATTGGAGATCTCATGTGCCTTAGCCTCTCCAGCAATTTTTGTGACTAGAGCACATCCGATGCTACCCCAAATCAACACAACACACTTCACAACATCATAGACCTAGTCCTTCATAGTTTACCCTTAACACTCCAAGAAAACTCGTTAGACTCCTCTTTCTGCTTGCACACGTTTAAACCCCAAGAATGCTACTTAGCTCCTCTTGTGCACCTTAGATCTCTTTTGCGCACTTGTATTTGATCTTCTTGATTGGATACATTTAAAATGCACTGATCTATCCTTTATTTATAGTGTTTATGTGTTAACTTATGGCGCTAACTTGTAAAAATTGGCTGATCTGACCTATACTTTCTGGGTGGGCTGACTTGACAATTCTTTTCATATTTCCTCATTCCTATGGAGTTAGAGGGAGTGCCATATACTATTGGAAAGGTATCAGAATAAGTTTTTCAACCATATATCCTATGCTCCCATTTGAGCTAGGTATTTAGAGTAAAAAGTCCTTCAAAGATAGGGTATCCAATTTGGGCATTAAAAGTCCAAAAACAATATCTCCAACAATCTCCATCTTGCAATTTTTATCTTGGACATCTGTAGTTTCCCTTTGTATTTGAGATCAATGACCACAATATTTCCAACGCTCATTGGCTGAGAGATTACTCATCCTTAGGTACTGGTCTCTCCCCTACAATCATTATTCTAGATAACCAACCTATGGAGGGTCATTCTTCTTGATATCCTCTCATCCTTATTATTCCCTTGACTCTATTGCCTTGCATATTGGCACTGAACTTCTCATGCTCCATCACCATTATTTCCTTTTGTCTTAAAACCCAACTTGATCATTGGGGTTACTTGTGATATCACCCTGCTCCTTATTACTTATGCGCTAGTGATTTTAAGGGAGTCACCTTGGAGGAGAGCTGACATAAAGAGGAAAGGTAGGTTGCTAAGGTGACAGTGGGTGATTTATCAAGGTTCCATCTGGATTGTATAGTGTGGGTTGGAGCTTTTACCATTCTAATGTACAATTTGAGGGGTAACATATCTAATCTTGCCACTTGATTCCTCTTGACTCCATAGCTCTAATTGGATATTGACACTGATCTTCATATTCCTCCATAACTTGTTTCAAAGAACCCTATAAACTCCAAAAAACTGTTTTACTAAGGCTATTGTCAACATCACCTTGTGCTTATTTGATCAAGCCTTGGTGGTCCTAGTAGGGAACCCCCTCTTGAGTCAGAGGAAAGCCATCGTAAAGTGAGAGGACAGGTTGCTGAGGTGATAGTGGGTGACCTTTCCTAAAAGGTTCCTGTTGGATGGCCCCTTTTTCCTTCTTCCTGTGCTTCTTTAGCCACAAAAGTCATTGGAAAAATTCCCATTCTCTGGCTGTTAGGCGATTAGTCCCAATTGCCTATTAACATATTATTCATCAGTCTATGAAATACTGCAAATATTTATCCTTAATTCTGTATCAGATCTGAAGGATATTCAGAAAAAAGGAAGTGCTTAAATTTTCAAAGGATATCAGTGAAATAATGGGAAAATTAAATTTGGAAGTTTGTCGTTATGACTTCATAGCTATTTAGTATGGTTCAATTTTAAATATTTTGGAGATCCTTGATATTACTTGATTACAGAAACTGCATTACTAATAGACACTCTTCACCGTTCTTTCCATGATCAAAAACATTTATGTCCACTGTAGTATGTATAACAATTTCCTTGTTTATTGCTAAAAATTGCAGCAGAAACAACGGGAAGTTGGTTAAAGTTTAAACTCTGAAAATGGTGTTCGTCATGAAGGGAATTCAGGGACAAGCAAATATCATATCAGACATTCTCAAGGATACCTGTGCAGATTCTTGTGTTGGATCTCTGGCTTGGACCAATCAGAAAGTATCCACTGTTAGATTGAGAAAATCGAGCTTATGGGGAACACTAGAGCCATTGAAAGCAAACTGTATGCATTTAAAAGGAAGGAAATACTCTGGCTTGGCTGTAATGCCTGGTGTTTGTCGTTGCCAAGCAGTCGCAACTCCTAATACAAAGACCAAACAGGTAAATTCTGTGAACTGGACATATTAAGCTTTTGGAAGATAGGTCATGATTGGACTTGGAATCATCAGTGTCATTTTGGTGGGATTTTTTGAATAAACTGAATGTTCTTCCTATGGTTCTGTCAACCTACAGAGGGTATTCACATTTGGGAAGAATCGGAGTGAGGGTAACAAGAATATGAAGTCCTTGGTGAGTTTTGTTCATTCTGCCCATGTTTTTTTATGGAAACAATGTCTATAGTAACTTATAGTTCTCTTTTCACTAAGTTACTGTGTTACGATGGGTGTATCTATGCTGTCAAAATCACATTACACTTAAACCACATTACACTTAATACAAGCTGACTAAACCACACATCCCTAGGCTGAAAAACTCTCATTTTTATCTTTAATTTTTAATTTTTTAAACAAACTTGGTGTGATCATGGCTTCTCCAATCCAATAGCAATTGATCCTTGTCATATGGTAATTATTCTCATTATTCCTCGAACACTTGTGATCCCAAATGAAACCTATTAATTTTCCTATATGGGCTACATCATTTATGTTTTAATATTATGGATAGAAATTGTTGAGTTTTAAATGATTTGGTATCATTTAATTTTGATTTTGAGCTGGCCAAGCTCAGAGCTTGAAGGTCACTCCATACAAGGAAACCACATTCTCACCATGGTTTGGAAGGATCACACTGCCTGTTTCTGCTTTTGAAGTTATGGTAATCACAATTTGTATGTTCACAATTTTTGATCCAAATAAAACAGGACACTCACCACACCACATGCCCTTAAAACCTCACAAACCTCTGCTTTCTTGCTCACAAACCTCTGCTTGCTTTGAAAGAAAGGCTGGTTACTGTATACGTATATTAATGATATTTACATTTTGAAAGTTAAAATTGATTAGATATTACATTTAGATTGTAGAATTAAATTCCTTGCCTATGTTCTTCTGACAGTTGGGAGGAAAAGGTGCAAATCTGGCAGAAATGGCCAGCATTGGCCTTTCTGTACCTCCAGGCCTCACAATCTCAACAGAGGCATGCCAAGAATATCTAGAGACTGGAAATAAGCTTCCAGAAGGTCTATGGGAAGAGGTATTAGAGGGTCTCAAGACAGTGGAAAATGATATGAATGCTACTCTTGGTGATCCATTTAAGTCTCTACTGCTGTCTGTCCGGTCTGGAGCTGCGGTAAAGGAGCATTTCTATTTTTTGAATCTTGTTGTTGGAGTTCATAGGATAAACAGGAAATTTTTCCTTTTCCAGAACGATGTGATTTAGAGGTAGATAGATAAGAACTTCATGAGTAAAGAGGTAGTTTTATTTGTAGGCTATCCTCCTTTGTCATTGCAAATATGTTGTGTCCTTTTGTGTATAGATTTCAATGCCTGGTATGATGGATACTGTGTTGAACTTGGGCCTTAATGATGAAGTTGTCATTGGTTTGGCTGCCAAAAGTGGGGAACGCTTTGCTTATGATTCATATAGGCGTTTTTTAGACATGTTTGGTGGTGTGGTAAGTTGTGCCTTATTAAGACTTTTCAATTTTTTCCCAGAAAAGAGTAACTTGCAATTAATTATAAGCAGCACATGGCCCTGTTTTCTTTCTTATTGAAGAAATTTCCTCTATGAAGGTTATGGGCATCTCACATTCCTTGTTTGAGCAAGAACTTCAAAGTTTAAAGGCTGCAAAGGGAGTGACACTTGATACAGACTTAACTGCCGATGATCTGAAACAGCTGGTAGTTAAGTATAAGGACGTTTACGTACAGGCCACGGGTAAACAATTTCCTGCAGGTATAGTGAAAAACTGAAGTTCTTCCTTGGTTGTCATGAAGTGGGGTGAAGTTGTTTTCCCATACATGAAAATATTTTGGGAGAGCTATAAATTGTAAATGATGCCGATGCAGATCCAAAGGAACAGCTATATTTGTCAGTTCTGGCTGTTTTTAATTCGTGGAATAGCTCACGTGCCATCAAGTACAGAAACATAAATCAAATAACAGGTTTAAAGGGAACTGCAGTTAACGTGCAATCCATGGTTTTTGGAAATATGGGTTCAAATTCAGGTACAGGCGTCTTATTCACCAGGAATCCCAGCACTGGTGAGAAGAAACTTTATGGGGAGTTCCTTATCAATGCTCAAGTGTGTACTATACCACTCTGCCATTTACTTCTCTAGGACTTACTGCACCCCTTCTGGTTGGCATCTAAATCTATTTATAAAATGTTTCATTCCTTCTGGTTTTCTGGCTATCCTTTTGCTTAATTTATATTTATCTACAATGGATTAGGGAGAGGATGTGGTTGCTGGCATTCGTACACCAGAGGATTTGGACACAATGAGGCAGTGCATGCCAGAAGCCTACAATGAGCTTGTGGAGAATTGCAAGATCCTAGAAAAACACTACAAGGATATGATGGTAAGTGCTAGTTTTTCTTTTGGGAAGATCTAACAGTGGCAATACCGGCATAAAAAATAAAGCATAACAAACTTCCCAGATCTCCTTGCAAATCAGTTTTGCATTGTCTAGACAAATGCTTACATTTGTTCCTTTAATGACGAGAAAGGACATATGATGAGACCAGAAATTGTCTCTTCTGATTGCTTGAATTCAAAATTATGTTCTCAAGAAATTGGAAGTGTTGACTGAACCTATTTTTCTTTATTATATTCGAAGGGCACATTATCTTGTAATTTAGCAAAAACACGGACATAAAGTATACTGCAAAAGACTAGTAAGCAAGGATTAGTAATACAGATACGATCAAGAAATGGAATAGTGATAACTGTTAGGAAAATTCATTTTCTTGTCTTGTTTATGTGGTTTAGATCAGCCATTAGAATTTCTTAGCTAATAATTGAGTTTCTTCTCATATTATATGGATACATCGTTTCTTTATTGTAATTTTCTCTGTTTGTATATGCCTTGAAGTTATTTAGAATGGCATCTAGAAACACAGGTTCTGACATGGTTCTGGCATCCTTGAAGGATATAGAATTTACTGTACAAGAGAACAGATTGTGGATGCTGCAATGTCGATCTGGAAAGCGCACAGGTACAGGTGCTGTCAAGATTGCCGTTGACATGGTAAAGGAAGGGCTTGTTGGCAGTCGCTCTGCAATCAAAATGGTTGAGCCAAGACACTTGGACCAGCTTCTGCATCCTCAGGTTGGTGATTTGAAAAGTATCCTTTACCTTTGGTCCATTGGGGTTAGGATGTTTATGACCATATGCTGGTATTACCTTTTGTTGAGATTCCATGTAGGTGCTGTGTTTGAAGAACTACCTTATACCTTTTGAGTTGAATGAAATGAATAGTGTGTGCCTTATCCTTACAATGATATCCACTAGCCTTATATATGTGGTTGATATTTCTCTAATCAGTTCAATGATCCATCTCGCTACAAAGATAGTGTGATTGCGACTGGTCTACCTGCTTCACCTGGAGCAGCAATTGGACAGATTGTATTCAATGCAGAAGATGCAGAAGCTTGGCATGCACAGGAAAAAGCAGTGATCCTGGTAAGCTTATATGATAGACATGTCTTTCCATTGAACTTAAAGGAGCCTAAAAATATATTATTCTTGCTAGAAACTGCATCAGCATTGATGTATTGACTACAATGTTTTGACATGCCCTCTTTAGGGGTTGAACTTTACAAACTAAAGTCACATGCAGTTGTCATGGCCACTAATAGCCCTTAGGTATAACATTGATCTCAGAGAAAGGGTACTAAGTTGTTTATTTTGGCTGAAGGTACGGAATGAGACCAGTCCAGAGGATGTAGGTGGTATGCATGCTGCCACAGGCATACTGACTTCCAGGGGAGGCATGACCTCACATGCTGCCGTTGTTGCCCGTGGGTGGGGAAAATGTTGCATTTCAGGCTGCTCTGACATACGTGTTAATGAAAATGAGAAGGTCAGATACATTCTTTTGCAACTTATATTAAAATACTCAATCTAGCCCACTTCAGTAATTTCGGCATGTTAAGTCTCTATCACCACTTAGCATATATTCACTGATATAATTTTCTGCCCTAAATTTGGATACCATTACTCTAACATTAAAATTTTGTTTGCCTACAAATCTATATGGTTGACAGTTGCAAAATTGGAATACCAAGCCTCAATCAACAATTGTGACTGCTCAGGTGAAAGGATACGTTGCTAATGATGTACCTCTATTATTTGCAGACTCTGACAGTTGGAAAGCATGTACTAAGGGAGGGTGATTGGATATCCATCAATGGAACAACTGGAGAGGTCATATTGGGTAAACAGCCTTTATCTCCTCCGGCAATCAGCGGTGATCTGGGGACATTCATGACCTGGGTCGATGAACAAAGACAACTCAAGGTAGTTCAAGTTATTACACTGATCAAATGCTCAATGATTATTTTCTATAACTAAACATTTTGTAAACTTTGTAGAGGTTATGAGAAGAATGTATCACTATAGATGAAAGATGGTTGACCTTATGTAAGTTTCCTCCTCTTAGTTCTGTATTGTGTCATGAATTTGAATTCTATGCTGATACCGGATATTGGTCATTTTAATTTCAGGTTATGGCTAATGCAGACACACCAGATGATGCTCTAACAGCAAGAAAGAATGGTGCCCAAGGCATTGGCCTTTGCAGGACAGAACACATGGTAAGATAAAACAAGAGCCACCAAAGTTTTTCTTGGTTTAACAAGAAACTATGTTTCTGGAGTTTAAATTAGGCATTCCATGCCTAATGGAATAGTCTGTCTATACAATAAACTAGATTTGCATTGGCATTCGTTGCAAAGACCATGTTTTGACAAATTAATTTGTTTTGCACAGTTCTTTGCATCAGAAAGTAGGATTAAGGCTGTCAGGGAGATGATTATGGCTGTCACGTCTGAACAACGGCAAGCAGCACTCGACAAGCTTCTACCTTATCAGCGATCTGATTTTGAAGGAATATTTCGGGCAATGGATGGTATGCTCTTCTTTTCTTGCATCTTATTTTATTGCTTGGACTCTTCTCATGTTGAAGTGATAATATTTTGTTTTAGCCCGTTTTCATCAATCATTTCACATTTACAGGCCTTCCTGTCACCATACGCCTTTTGGATCCACCTTTGCATGAGTTCCTTCCAGAGGGTGATATCAATGAAATAGTTTCTAAGTTAGCTTCAGAAACTGGTATAACTGAAGATGAAGTTTTTTCTCGCGTGGAAAAGCTTTCTGAAGTCAACCCAATGCTTGGTTTTCGTGGCTGCAGGTGTGTTGCCAGGCCTTGGTTCTCAAATGCTTGTTTGATAAATGATTAAATAGCATATATACATGGTACTCTTTATAATTTTCTACTCTTTGCAGGCTTGGAATATCATACCCAGAACTAACAGAAATGCAAGTCACTGCTATTTTTCAAGCTGCCATCACAATGATCAACCAAGGTGTGAAAGTGCTACCAGAAATCATGGTTCCTCTTATTGGAACACCCCAGGCATGAAACTTAACTTCATATGTCGATCTTGCCATCTATTTTAGTTGTTGACAAACTACATTTTATATTCGAATATGGTTACAAATAATATCCTTTGAATTCATACTTTTCATATATATATTGAAATCACCGTACTACTCATAATGCCAACAATGTCACGCATTCTAGTTAACCACCTTTTAGGATCTTTGATCAGAAATAAAATCAATGAGATAAGACGGTAATTTTTTTTGTAAATTTGGCTGTTCACTTTGTTTGTTTGTCTTGGTTTCAAGACTGGTAGTTAACTAATGTAACATCCAATATCATTTCATGAGCAGGAGCTGGGACATCAAGTGGGCATCATAAATAAGGTTGCTGAGCGCATATTTTCGGAGACAAGTGCTTGTATGAAATATAAAGTTGGAACTATGATTGAAATTCCGCGAGCAGCATTGGTTGCAGACGAAGTAAGGAAACCAAAATCACCGGACAATCAACTTTTGTGAAAATTTCCAGAAATCCTTGATCACTTTAAGTCTTTCTTCGAAATGCTATGCGTATTCTTTTGATTTCCATTCAACAACTATGTTCCTTGAAAAAATTATCAACATCCACAATTTTTTTAGTTGAAAATAGCTTTCGCATCATTTAAATTTGGTAACAGATCGCAATGTTATTCTTCATACAAAACTAAATATACGGACAAATACCAAGTCTCCGAGGATTAAAAGATATGCCATATGCCACTTTTGGAGGATTGAATGCAAATGGCCCTAATAAAATTTACAAACCGGCACACTAAAAAATAATAGTAATTGCAATTAAAGGCTCAGCACATGGAGATCGGTAATCCGATAGTTAATCTTGATCGTCGTCATCATAGGGGCGTCGGTAATAGGGGCATCGTAAAGTGTTGTGTGTGCATTAATCAAAACAAACTCTTTATGACCACCGTCGCTGGAATCTGGCAAAATAAATCTACTACATTCTGATCGCTCCAGCAGGAAGCATGTCCCTTTGAGGTCACAGATTGATTCAGAGTTCCCAGAAACCACCAGGGCAGGCAGAAACTGTGAGCGGATAGCATTTCTGGGATGGAACTACGATGCAGTGCACAATTTCGTTTTAAAATGTGCCAAAAAAATGCAACGGGAAATGATGCGTTTTGGATGAAGTCTATCCCACACCCATCTCAGGCATCACTTTCATTCTTCTCCTCCATATACCCAGATTTTCAGAATGCAATATTATCAGTGAGATATTTGTGAGAGTGACGGTGCGCCGATAAAGTGGGCCTCACCTCGACACCTTTCATGTAATCTATGCCTAGAATGACTTCTATTTATATCAAAGTCACCAGACTTGGAAACGGCAAAAAATTGGTGAAGCAAAAGAGCGAAGAGTTTGAAATAGGAAAAATTGGCAAATATAAAAAGTAAAGATATACACATATTTTGAAAAAAAAAAAAAAAAACCATTTTTGATTGATATTCAAAAAAGCCATGTCCATAAAATGACAAATGTAAATAATGTCAGTAGATGTCCAAATTTGCACAGATGAATATGGGTTTAGAATCTAGATTGTGAACCAAAAACTGGAAGCATCTGCTTATAAAAATTAAATAGGTATAGTAAAAATACTAAGTAGAGTCTCCCATGTGTTTGGCTGCTTGACTGTTAGGGCTCTCCAACTGCAGCACATCATCCTTGCAGAGTTTGGAGCTCAGCCCTTTCGGCTTGAGATGGTCTTCAGATTGGTTTCATTCTTGCATCGTGTCTAGGGCTTGGCAGACTCGATAAAGAGTAGGGACCGTTATCCTTACTTGGCATATTGCTCTTCTGAGACTATTGCCCGTTCTACTCCCTCAGGCCGAGCCAGATGTTGGTTTATAGGAGTTTCAAACCTCTTAGAGTCAGTGGGAATTCAGTTGGATCATCTCCCTCCTTTCCGATATTCCTTAGATGCTCCTGGTCACCTTTTACCTACTAGACAGGAGCTAAACAAGATCATCAGGGAGGACATCTACAGGCAGTTCGTCCAGGTCACCTAGGTCAATCCTCCAGGAGGGTTGCGCCCAAAGATGGCTTTCTACGCTGAGCACTTCTTGGAGTTGAGAGATGGGCTCATTGTTCGACCCCAGTATACGTTTCACCACTGGATGCATGCTCTTCGCATTCCTCTAGGCCAGTTCAGAGTAGGTTCTCATAGACTTCGGGTAGAGACAGACCACCAGGTGGATAGACTAGACAAACTCTGCCAGGTATGTCATTTACAGGAAGCGGAGACTAAGGTGCACTTCATCCTTGGTTGCCCTGTCTACTACGAGATCAGAGGAAGGCTTCATTGCTTGTTCAGAGATTCTCGGATCTTCGCCGACTTTTTCAAGTACCCCGATCAGAAATTTTTGGCCCTATATATGCAAGAGGCTCTTAGGTTCTGAGCGCATATTCTTTAGCCTCCCATCAGACCAGACCCCACACAAAGGATCACGACATTTTTCAGGGTACTACCTTCAAACAAGGGCACCAAGAGATCGATTGATACCAGTACGTATCCAGACTCCAGATCAATGAGGATCCGTGGAACCTCACCTTGCCACACAAGATCTCAGCAGCGGTTCCGTCTCAAATCCATTCCTGGGAGACAAACTAGGTCCTCCAACATTCAGCAGCGTGTGAACCCCCCAAGATACGATTTAGTGGACAGTCTGCACTTGCCATTGGCTCTTCATCGGGCCAATAGACTTTGTTGAGTTTCTTTAGTGTTATTCATTCAGCCTCATATGTTAGGAGAGATGGGTTTGATCCTTAGACCTATTTGCTCCTGGATCTTCTCCGCTAGGGTCAGATGTTGATTTACTTCATGCATTGTATCTTTTATAGGAGACCGTTTGGTTTTCCTGTTTTGTATATACATCAGTGTACTCAACAGTCCCTTTGACCTACTTTGTGGTCATTAGTTGGACATAAATATAATTATCTTATCTTATCTTATCTATCACTGCAGCAACTGATTTATTTCATCTACTTATTATTCTCAGTAAGTTATTTATGAAATTCCTTCAGCAAATATTAAAATAAATTCTACTGCAGTTATCACACAATTGCCCAGAGAAAAATACATGCACAAGAATCGATCACATTGACACAGTTATTTTTGGGACAATTGTCCTCGGAAAAACACAATGCGGGAAAACGGTGCAGCAGATGAGATCTTTATTAATCTTCAGCAGCAATTGCTTTTACAAGGAATGATTTTACAGAGAAACTGAAAGAAAACACCTGAGACTTTCCCTCTGAGACTATTTGACACTTTGGAGATCCTGCTCCCACTTCTGCATCACCCCTGTGTCACTCTGATTGACCCAACGTGGCTTTGAGTGGCTCTGCTTCCCTCTGCATCAATTTGCATAGGTCCTGCGTCTCTCCTTTGGACTATGTCTCTCTTTCTGCACTGTCTTCCATTGACCGTGCGTCACCTCCTCCTCGATCACTGCCTGCTGCCAAAGCCCTCCTCTTCCTCCACCCTGCAACTCCCTTTGAAATCGATCTCGTCTTCCTTGAGAATCAAATTTCCTTGAGAGACTGAGTATCCGGCGGTGTGTTTCCAAATGACCCTTAAGTCTTCTCTTATACTTTTCCTGTTGATGAATCAACGACCGAGATTAAGTCTCTAATCAATGACTAAGATTAAAACAGACTTGATCCTCGTCTCTTAGAAGCTTCTCATCCTTATCTTTATTAATACCATTAATATTTTTATTTTCTTAAGTTTAGACTTAGGAACCCATTAAAAAATATTAATTATTTTAATAACTCCTCATCTGGATGGAATTTTTCAAAACGATTTCTGGGTCTTGGTGATCTCATGTGCATTAGCCTCTCCTCCAAATTTCAAGGATAGAACACATTTGATGCTACCAAAACTAAACATCCAAGTCCTGAAGGTTAAAAAGAGGATTGTCCTCTGATTGAAGCCAAGTCGTTGTGGGATCCCGATCTACTTCTATCTCTGCGTCTTCCATGTTCAAGGCAATAGTTGAATGAAGCATGGCTAGAGGTATTGATTTCGGTCAAGCCCGGTAAATCCTTCCTTCCCGCAGATTGAACCTCTTATTGAACCGTCCCTCCAAAGCTAGATGCCATTGAAAGCTATGGCCCCAACAATATAACGTATGCAATAATATCCTAGTAGGATGAGGGATGCATTGAAATGTGAATTAAATTTTGATGTTTCAAATTTTAAATCAATCCTTCAAATTCAAATGATTAAGCCTTGGATAGACTGATTTAAGTCTCATGTTTCTCTATGTCTCACCAACTAAATGATTGTTGTAAAGCTGAATATTGTAATGGACAAAAAGAATGTCATTAATCAATTGCATTCTTGGGATGCTTTTTTCTCAAACATGCTCTAGTTGTGCTTGCAATTTGATGCACCGCAGTTCTTATTTAAGATTCTAATAGCAAATCTCTCAAGATTTGGCATATCATTGCCAAAGTTTTGCCACCAAAGTGCTAGTAAGTGGCAAGGGTTCAAGAGTCAAGATCAAAGACGATAAAAGGTTAAAAGAATCAAGATAATAAAATTTAGTAAAACATTAAACATAAACAAGCAAAATAAGGAAAATTTAAAGAATTTTGATTAAATATTCAAGGGTACTGTTACCCGCCAAAATGGGTAACCCCATAGGACAAAACTTTTCTCTTGCATTTGATAGCGAGTGGGCCAGCGTGACAGCCAACAGCCCCTAACAACCACCATTAGCTGATGATATGCCATATATCTCCGCCACTTGCATTAGCCATTTGCTTCTCACCCATCTGACAGTGGCACTTGGACGAAGGTGAGCTTCCACTCAAAGGGTACTTTGATCATTTTGCAAATGGTTGCTTATACTTGTTTGTTTTTGGGCATTTTGGTATGGATTATGGTATGATCTAGAAGATTGACAAACTCTGACTATGATCTTGTTCTCTCATTTTACTTGGGGGATTAATCTTTAGACTCTGATCCTAGTCCAATGGGACATCCCTTAAGGCCCTTTGGGTATAGGAGGGGCACTACTTGGGAAGCCCTGATTGAGTCAATGTAGTTCCATCTTCCCATATATCATACTTAACGTCTTCTATCTTACATTACAAGCCCATATCTCACCTCCATTCTTCCAGTTCAAATTGTCATCGGTTCTTTGGGATTTGACACTCATATGTCCACATACTTGGGTAAGGCCTAGAAGCTTAGCCCTAGGAGGTTGATGCAGCTAAAAGAAATAGAAAGAGCATATCATGGCCACAACAAAATTAAAGAAAAAAATCAAAATGCAAGAGATGGCCAGGGACATAAGATTGACACATGGGCAAAAGTGTAGCATGAGCTCTACCTCACTCATATGGCCTTCACCTGGTGCCTGAACACTTATTGATCCATTATATCAGAGAAAGGAATCCTTGCATGTCCTAACCCCGATGAGCGATAAACTGACTCATCTTAAAGGGGCAATACAACTGCTACATCACTTAAAACAAGCTCTAACCCTTGAGCTATAAGCAATATTACAAAGAAAAATCAAGAAGTAAAAGGCGCACAAGAGGGGTGGAAAACAAAGGTTGAGATGGTAACTCATGTCTTCGAATGGTCCCTCCTCACATCCATACACTCAAGATGTGGACACACCAATTAGCTGGTCCCTTCGGCCATGGCACTTGGCCATGAAGTCTTATCCCCTTCATTACCATCATTAATATTCACTAACACTTATCAATTGAAGGGTGGACCAGGGAAATGTCACTTCCCCTTAGGGGCTAGAAGCACCTAATAGGGTTGTCCTTTAGCCACCCCTACCTAGGGAGAAAACATCTTTACGAGATGAAGATCCTGATTTTGGAAGAATGTCATTGTTTGAAGTATTAAATTGCCCTTAACATTCAAATTTGGTTCACTTAGATGTACTAATGATTTGTCCCCTATGACTAGTTTCTTTTACTAGAATCCATGTTGCTCTTGTTAAGTGGTTCAACGACCTAGGTCTTGGGCACCTTCTCCATAGGTACCCAAGCCTTCCAGAGAAGTATATTGGCACATGCCGCAAATAAGTGAAGCATTGAGACTCTTGGGCCTCCTAGCAGCGACATTGGATGACACACGTCCTAAAGTAACTCTAGCACCTAGGACCTTAGATGACTTTGCATCAGATTTGACGATTCTTCAGGATGACACATCTAATTAGGGCATATTTCACAAAGTTAATGGGTTGGCTTGTAGCCCAAGCATGTT
Source organism: Pinus tabuliformis (assembly GCA_031772625.1). Classification (NCBI taxonomy): domain Eukaryota; kingdom Viridiplantae; phylum Streptophyta; class Pinopsida; order Pinales; family Pinaceae; genus Pinus; species Pinus tabuliformis. Next base: position 601,172,069 of record CM062812.1, on the reverse strand, counting down.
TTAGCCTCAAGTTGTTATAGGGGCTTTCATTAGGCTAATTAGTCCTACTCCTCATATAAATAGAGGAGAGGCTCACTCTGTTAGATCGGTATCACTTGTGACACATTTCGACCTTCTTCGAGAATTTAAGCCTTCTTGAATTCTTGTGGAGATGTGACTCTATGGTGTATTTTGGCATTTTGGAGCTATCTCTTGGTCTTGGAGATGTTACTTTGGATCAAAGGATTGTTCATGCATTTTATCTTCTAAGTAAGCCTTGTATTTAATAAATTTATTCTTGTGTCTAATGTAATAGAATGATTTGTTATCTAGGGTTTTTCTATTGCACTAGTTATTGCTGAAATCTAGATAATGACATTGTATGCATTACTCATGTATGGAATGTGCATGGAAATCCCCTTGGTGTACCTTTAAACTAGCTCTCCCAAGTCACCTTGATCCCTCACAAAAGAAATAGTTAGGGCTTTGAGCTAGGGCTCTAAAATTTCTTACTCCTTACCAAGCCTTAGCTAATTTTTCACCCCCATAGACTCCATCAGCCCAAGGATTAGGCACTGGCTTTGTTATTTGGTTGATCACACACAAATATTACCCTAAATATCATTTTTTCGCTCTCTTTATCTCCTTTTCGACACTCTTAAGGTCAAGCTGCTATCTAGGGCTAGGGCATGAGTTGACCTAGAGTGGGAATTTTGGCTCGTGGAAGGATTCAAAATTGGAAGGAGCCTTGATTGCGTCAAAATCAACTCCCTTTAGTGGCCAATCTATCCATATTAAGGCTGCATTCTTTTCCCTAGGTAGATTTTGTGCTAAGAAACCCTAGCTTCCCCTAGGCTTCAACTTGGGGGCTTGTTGAGGGTTTCTTGCTCCATTTGATTGCTAATATTCATTGTTAGGAAACCTTTTCTTGGACGCTTGATTGTAGGTTGATCTAGTTGGATTGCTATTTCTCAAGCCCTAGATCATTTGTGCCCTAAATAGACCTTATCAGAGGATGTGAATTGCTTTTTCTAGATTATTAAACATTGTCCTTAAGAAGAGTTTTCCTCTATAAGCCTTTCTTGCCACCTTGATCCTTGAATTTGATATATCCATAGGTGGCCTATATAAAGGGAAGCCTCCCAGTGGTGAAAGTCCACAAAGAGTAGGAGGTAATGGTTGTGGCGACAATGAGCAACACCTCACTTTTGTCTCTTAGTCTAGTTTTTGCCTTGTAGGTTACCCTTTACAACACCTGATAAATTTTGAGGCAACAGGTACTTTGAAACATCTTAGTCTTGTTATCACAAAATCTAGCACCTTAGTGCAAAGCCATCACAAGGTGCTAAGACTAGTGGTACATCAAAAGTGTTAACATTATCACCTTCACAACAAAACTTCCCTCATTTTAGTGAAGGACAAATCCAACACGAGGGAGGATTCCATAGTAGCCTCTAGGGTTTCTAAGGCAAGATGCAATCAAGTCTAAGGACACCTATATAGCTACTTAATTCACCACCAACGGAATGTGGTTATTGAAATAATTTCTAGAATTGAATAGATGTGGATCTGGCATTGTCTAGAAGGCTTATCATGTCAATACTTAATGCAAGGTGATCCCTAAACACTTCAATTCAAGGAAATACTAATAGTTATTGCACAACTTGCATAAAAGATAATAAATTACAATAGCGATACAAATTATGTCAGCAATAAATTCAACTCTTGAGACAAGTAATAAACAATTAAAATTAGGGCTTGAATGATGTATAAAATTAATGTTTACACAACTAACAAATTCTGAAAATTTTAATACATATAACAACCAAGAAACCCTAGATGTCCCACCCTATTTGCGATGTAAATGAAGTCAGCAAGCTAATTAATGATGTTAAAATGAATTTTCAAGTAAAATACATGCATAAATGCCAAACACATCTTGATCTTTTAGGGTTGACAATGAATATATTGCTGTTATAAAACCCTAGTTTTACCTTAAAACATAAAATAACAAACCAATTTAGAGTAATTGTTATTTATGGATTGTTACCGTGTATATAGATTGAGTAGTGTCCAACGTTTTGTGTGGACACTCCACCCATCCTTAGGGACCAACGAAGCAAAGTGATTAGAAAAGAGTGAGCCTATAGGACTATGAAGGTGCAAAGAAAGAGAGATGATAAACCAATTTAGAGTTAATGATTGATTAAAAGGGAGAAGACTAGCGCCTACTATCTTTTTTTGGGCAATGGATTCAAATAAGGATTCTCTTGAAAAGATGTAAGTAGATCTAGGGTAATATCTAGCTTTGTCCACTAAAAACCCTAAAAAATCACTTAGTGCCTTACTAATAACTTCAAAAGGATTCAACGGAAGGTACTCCACTAGTAACCTTCCAAAAGTTTTGAAAATAAGGGCCTGTTCAAGAAGAGACCAAGGGAATGCACCACCACAACTAGAGAAGTACAATCACCCTTATATTCATTCATAAATAAAACCTCAAGGTAAAGTGAGACCACTTGCCCAATAAATCTTTCATTCTTTAAAACCTTATGAATGAATATCCATAAAGTAGTAATTCCGTCCACAAAATATCATCATGGAGAAGTCCCCCTAACTATCCATCCATAGTGATTTAAGAGAGGAGAAGACTAGTAGAGAAGTAGTAATATTTCTCCACAAGATGCAATGATTTACAAATGAGAAGTGATTCTCTTATTTATATTAGAGGTCAAGCACTCTTCTCGTCTAGTAAAAGCCCTAGTAACATAAAATAATATCTTCATCTTTTACAAACCCTAGAGATAAGCCAACAAAACATAAAATAACCATGATACAAGAGTGGATAGGTCTCAAGACCCCCAATGATGCCTCAATAATGAAGTAATGTGCTCATAAGATAGGACATCAATCATAAATGGATGCTCCATCTCATACGTTTGGCATGTGTGGCCTCATAAAGTGGACAGTTCATGTTGGTTTGGGTTAGCATCGGATGTGATCTGGCCATGACAATTGGTGGAGAGGCTAAAGCACATGAAATCTCCAAGACCCAGAAATGGTTTGGGCAGATTCTAACCAGTTTGGGAGATATTAAAATAATTAATATTTTTAATGGAGTTCTTAAGTCTAAACTTAGGAAAAATAAAATATTAATGGGTATTAATATAAAACTAGGTTAGAAGGTTCCAAAAGACATGGATCAAGCCAAATCTAATATTAGCCATTGATTGGAGATGTAATCTCGGTCGTTGAAGGACCAATAGGAAAAGTATAAGAGGAGGCTTGAGGGTTAGTAGGAGAAAACACCAGAGTGATCAGTGATTTGATTTACTAGAGCGGGGTTTGCTAAGTAAAGTCGAATCAGTGATTGGCAGTGAGGGGCAGTGAGTACTGGACAAAGAGGCAGACGCAGAAGCCAGAGCAGGCCACGCAAAGCCTAATAGAGACAACGCAGAGGCTAGAGGACCTGTATCATCCACGCAGAGGGCAGCAGGAGTGACGCAGAGGGTCCTAGAGGTTGCGCAGTGCCTCAAAGGGCTGACGCAGAGGGTTTTGAGGTTGACGTAGAGGCCAGGAGGGCTGACACAGAGCTTCAGTGTTGCTGGAGAGGGTTTCGCGGGGCAGGTTTTCTGAATATCTGCTTCCGAATAGAGAGGTATTACTGTTGGTTATTTTTCTCTATCGGGTGAGCTAGTTTGGCATCTAGTTGTACTCAAGGATATACTACATAATAATAAACCCTTAGAATTGTTGCATCGATTTTCCTGCATTGGGTTTTTCTGGGGACAAGTTTTCCAAAGAATAACAGTGTCACTTGTGTGTTTGTTTTCTTTCAGATATTAATCTGTAGATGGTTGAGATTGTAGTGTGTTTATTTCGTTATTTATATGTTTTAAATAACTTGTTCGTAATTAACAAGTAGAAGAAATAAACTAGAAGAATACAGATTAAATTTCTAATGGATAAACTTAGAAATTTCGACATGGTATCAGAGCGTGGTTTCAGATCACAGGAGAGTTGAAGGCATCAGCTGAAGCAGAGCATTTGTAGTAGAAACAGCTGTCCCGAGTGACAGAAGTTGTTCCTTGCAGAAAGCGACAGAAGAAGGGTTGACGCATAGGAACTGCGTCATCAGTCCAGGCCAGAGAGAGGCCAACGCAGAGGCTGAGGAGGGCAGAAAAGGGCTCATGTAGAGACCAGGAGGGTTGACACAGTTGGGGGAGGGAACATTTTTGCCAGTGTCGGGATTGTGCAGAGCCTAGAGGCTCAGTCCTTCAGTTGCTGAGGCATAGGAAGCTGTGGGCAGTTTGCGGGAGTGAAGTTGGTGGGGTACTGTGGGCAGAACAATACCTAACAGGGAAAAGCCAAGGTAGAGGGAGTCGCTACCGAGGCGGATTTCTAGCCAAGAAATCTGGATCAGTGTTGCAGGTGCACAGAAGATCGAAGAGGTATGACTTGACGATTGGCAGGAGGATTCCTAGGAGGAGAATCGAGACTCAGAGGGAGTCTAGCAGAGAACTTCCAAGCGGGAATTAGAGAGACTCAGCAGGAGTCAGAAGGAGAACTTCCAGAGGGAAGTAGAGAGACTTGAAGGAGTCGATAAGAAGAGTAGAGAGATGGCCATGAATGGGGTGAGGGATCAGGATAGGCTGGACGGGGCATTCAACTTTGTAGTCTGGAAGGCTAAGATCCTGTCCATTCTAGATAGACATCACATCAAGGCCTTTGCCTTGAGAACAGTGGCGATCCCAGTTGACCCGACTGATAATGAAAAGTACAAGGAGGCAATGACCAAGGTGAAATGCATCATCTTTGATGGGGTCAAGGATCACGTGGTCCAACATATTGCTGAGAAGGAGACGTCAAAGGAAATGTGGGCCACCTTGAAGAAATTGTACTAGCATACTTCCGTGTAGAGGAAGATGTTACTTGAGAATCAGCTGCGGTCATACCAGATGCAAAAGGGGGAGAAGATAGATCACTTCCTTGGTCCATTGAAGGACATCCGGGGCCAACTGACTTCCATAGGGGCCACGCCGGATGAGGAGATGTTGGTGAGGACTGCTCTAAATGCAGTCTCTGAGGAGTGGGAGACATTTGTCCAGAGCATTCTGGGCAGGGTAGATTTTCCAGATTGGGAAGAATTGTGGGCGGCTCTTTGCCAAGAAGCGGTTAGATGACTGAGCAAGACAGGAAGTAGCAGCAAAGGAGTCTGGATCAAGAAGGAAGAGGAAGAGGATGCAGCTCTGGCATCTGTGGGAAAGCAGGAGAAGAGGAAGAAAAAGGACCTCTCCAAGGTCAAGTGCTTCAATTGTGGGGAACTGGGTCATTATGCGAACCAGTGTTCGAGGAAGAAGAACAAGGGAGAGGCGTCTGACTCTAAGGCAACGCCAACGAAGGTGGAAAAGGAGGTAGAGGAGGATGACGATTGTGCCATGAGTGCTCTTGTACCTATAGAGAAGAGGTGGGGAGACATCGAGATGTAGTCAGGAAGACTACAGGCGATGACAGATAGGATCCTTGAGGTACCCAACCTCTTGGATTATACCTTGCTATGGGAGCCCTGAAGAGAGAGTAGCATGACTGGTGGATGTCAGTAGAAACAGATGTAGATGAAGCGGCAGAGAGTGCTACAGTGTAGGAGTCCCTAGGCAGTGCAAGGCTAGCAGGCTGCAGCAGTGCGAGAGGCACAGAGGAGGTTGTAATAGTCAACGATGGCACAAAGAGGTTGGCAGCGGTGCGAGATGCAAGGAGTTGTTGCAGCAGCGCAGAGGCCGTAGAGGGAGCACTTGATAGCGGCTGAGGGAGCTTCAACATTGGGAGTGTTTCTAGCCTGACAGGGATATTAGTAATTGGGTGGATCAATTATGTACTTCTCAGTAACTGAGTTATAGTGCAGTAGCCATGAAAATTGGTGGAAAGGCTAAAGCACATGAGATCTCCAAGACCTAGAAATGGTTTGGGCATATTCTAACCGGTTTGGGAGATATTAAAATAATTAATAGTTTTAATGGAGTTCCTAAGTCTAAACCTAAGAAAAATAAAATATTAATGGGTATTAATACAAAACTGGGTTAGAAGGTTCCAAAAGACACGGATCAAGCCAAATCTAATCTTAGCCATTGATTGGAGATGTAATCTCGGTTGTTGAAGGATCAATAGGAAAAGTATAAGAGGAGGCTTGAGGGTTAGTTGGAGAAAAGACCAGAGTGATCAGTCACTCGATTTACTAGAGCGGGGTTTGCTAAGTAAAGTCGAATTAGTGATCAGCAGCGAGGGGCAGTGAGTACTGGACAGAGAGGCAGAGATAGTGCCGAGAGACCAGCATAGAGGCAGAGAGATAGATGCAGAAGCCAGAGCAGGCCAAACAGAGCCCAGCAGAGACAACGCAGAGACCAGAGGGCCTGCGTCATCCACGCAGAGGGTAGCAGGAGTGACACAGAGGGTCCCAGAGGCTGTGCAGTGCCTCAGAGGGCTGACGCAGAGGCTAGGAGGGCTGACACAGTGCTTTAGTGTTGTTGGAGAGGGTTTCGTGGGGCAGGTTTTCTGAATACTTGCTTCCGAATAGAGAGGTATTATTGCCAGTTATTTTTCTCTGTCGGGTGAGCCAGTTTGGCACCCAGTTGTACTCAAGGATATACTGCATAATAATAAACTCTCAGATTTGTTGCATCGGTTTTCCCGCACTGGGTTTTTCCAGGGACGAGTTGTCCAAAAATAACGGTGTCACTTGTGTGTTTGTTTTATTTCAGCTATTGATTTGTAGATGGTTGAGATTTATTGTGTTTATTTCGTTATTTATATGTTTTAAATAACCTGTTCGTTATTCACAAGTAGAAGAAACAAACCAGAAGAATACATATTAAATTTCTAATGGATAGACTTAGAAATTTCAACAGTTCACTCAACAATGAAGTGTAGGGGATACAAAGATGAACGTTCCCTCCAAAAGGTGCAATGTTTCATCATCCAAGTGTCACATCATCTCCAAAGGTACCACGTCCTCTCCAAGTGGGGTAAAATCATATGTCCATGTGTGTCATGTTCTCAAAAGGGATTGTTACCCATGATCACTGATGGGTAACCCATAGAGGAATTTTTCTTCTATGAGTGTGGGAGAGCCAACTTTTCAACCTTTGAGTGCCAGCCACTAGCCTCGCATGCCCACACAATGGCCTCACAAGTTCTTTATACTTACATAGTGGTCCACTAGTCCACCGGCGAGAAATTATTCATCCAATGAAGGAAAGTTGACATTTAGATGGTACATGGGCCATTGTTTTATATTAAATACTTACATTTAATGTCATAGACATCTAAGTATGAATCCTGGGACAAAGTCCAAATATTGATTACGATGCTTTAGTGTTATTTTTTTTGCATTGTTTACCTTGAGGGTTATCTTCTGCTTCCATTCTTTTGCAACGTACACCAAAGCCTTTCTTTCACTGCACAGGAGGGACACAAATAAGAGGCACTGGTTGATGTTGTGTGTCCATGGTAATCCATACTTAACACCTTCCATCTTCCCCATGTATACACATCCCATATTTGGGTTGATTGCTCGCTGTCATTTTGGTTCCTCATCCTTTGAGTAGGGGCCTAGAAATTCTTCCCTAAGAGGTCAATGTAGTAGAAGAAAAGAAAAAGAATGATCCAAATGTTAAAATGTGAAATAGTGGCAGGGATAAAAGACAACTTGTGGACAAAATCCTAGCCTGAGCTCTATCCCCCTCATTAGCACTCATCGAGTTCCTAGCTAAATCATGATCTATCTAAATTAAAGGAACTCAGAATATCTCCAACCCCGATGAACAAGGAAATGCTTTATCTTTAAGGGGTCAATAATGATTGTCATGAATCAATGACAACTTAAAATCCAAGCTTATATGTAAATTAATGGTGAAAAAGGCACACACAAGGGGTGGTAAAAATAGGTCGAGGAAAACTCAAGGCCCCACGATTGCTCCCTCTTCCCATTATAACACTCAAGGATGTTGTGAACTTGATAGCCTAGTACATGACAATGGCTTCCTCCATGAAGACCCCACACCATGTCATTGATTACTTGCACTCACTGATTGATGGTAGACCCAGGAACTGCTCATCCCCTTGAGATGGAAGCACCCTACAAAAGCATCTGATGGCTCATCATAAAAAAAATAGCAACTTATATACTATGTAAGCCATGAAGCATGACCTGTATAAAACCCGTGAGTACATGCAGGTCTTGATAGGTCTTATAGCGAGACGGGTCACTTGCATAGAACCTATGGTTCTTACCCGTACTCGTGAAGATCTACATTAAACTCGTCTACCTGCATTCAACTCACGTTGAACCCGATAAGATCCACATAAGACTCATGAAGACCCTCAAAATTCATTTTTTTTTTTGTTTTTTTGGAGACCCTCGAAATTGATCATATTTTAAGTTTTTTTATGTATTCTGTCGAGTCTTATACAGGTCATTCACGAGTCTTATACGGGTCAACGAGTTAATATCCAAATGAGTCTTATACGAGTACGAGTCGTGCAACACTGATTGTAAGCTAGTGTGAGATAGGAGGGTTAGATCTAATGTGAAGTACTTAATATTGATGATCCATCTACCTCCCTCACTCCCATGGACCTAGGATGCTAGTAGCTACATAAATTCCTTAGGACATTGACTACATAAAGATAGGCATCCAACCCATGATGATGCAACATGTACCCTTATGATGTCATGCACCTTACCTTGGACATTGAGGCTTGTTTGATGATGTTTCACCTTGGAGTTGCTAGCATAGCCCTTTAAAGGTGCTGTCACACATTCAAGATGCAGGAAATTATACATTGGAGAGATGATGTCACTCCTAGCCCTAGTGCTCCACACGTGGGAGCTTCTCTCACACATATGGGGGGCTTCTTTCATCATTCTCCTCTTGAGGGCTACTTCATGTCTATTGGATGAGGAGGCATGAACCTTTTCTTAGAGGCATGACCTTTTTCTTAGAGACATGATGCTTGGGGTTGTCCCAGCCTGTGTCCCCGCATTCGCCGATTTTCTAGCCAAAAATTCGAAATTCGCCGAATTTGAAAGAGGGCCGAATTAATTGGGAATAAATTCGCTAAACTCAAAATCAAATTTCGTTTCTCGGGGAATTTGGAGTCGGTGGGTGATGAAATTTAGCCGTGGCATTGAATTTGACAAAGGGGCGTGATTATTTTTAGTTTCCCGTGGTTTTATCAGATAACCATGGATTGTTTCCTTTGGAAATTCGCATTTTTCACTTTGCATAAATGATTTTGATGTCGTAAATTTTATTTCGATTCTATAACTCAAATTCCATCTGAATCCTTTATTTCAATGGCATTTTAGAATATGGGCATATTTTCTGAGGATCTATATTATGTATTTTGGTAATTTGAATGCATTGTGAACTATGAATGACGTCCAATGACAGGAATTCTGACATTCATAGTGGATCTGAAGAAAGGGGGTTGAATTTACAAGTTACGCTGCCACAACCACTATGAATAAATTCGTAATAATCATATATGTAAATAGCCCATGCACAACTCACCCTTGAAATAGTGATTTGCCAAGAGTGATTTGAACCTGAACTTTTATGTGATCTATGTGGTTTTATATTTAAGTGATGAAATTCAGCTGCGCGATGAATATACTTAAAATAAATTTGGTTACAGACTTACAGAGTTTGGTTACATAGGTTGTCAAACTCCAATTCGAATTTGAACTAGGTGACATAGGTCCCAACCCCTCATGATGATTACATCACACTTTTTCTCTTTTTTACTCATGCTTGGGGGTTAACTTGACATGTATTTATTCTATTTGAGGCTAGTTTGAGGGTTGGCCTATGACCATAGAGCATGAATTGTTATTATTTTATGTTGTTTAGGGATTTTAGCCTAATTTGGACCTAAGCATTTGGCTACCCTTAGCCTATATAAATAAGGGAAGTGCTTAGGCTATTTCGATCATCACTCATCATTGCATATATTGTCTTCTACTATGGCTCTTCTTTACTTGTGTACTATGGACAGGGGAAGGATGTCAAACTTTTCTAGGGTATATGACATTGGATGATGGTTTTCTATTCTATGATGAATAATGCAAGGGTTTTCATGATGGTTATGCAGTAAGAATAGTTTTTTTTTTTCTATTTTCTTATGCATACATCTAGAATGTGAATTTTTTGCTTCATAACATTTAGGTATGTTAGTTTTTGGTAGCATTGGAAGTGCTCTAGCCTTGAGAATTGGTGGAGAGTCTAAGGCACATGAGTTCTAAAGAACCCAGAAACCGTTTGGTGAAATTCCACCCAGATTGTATTTTATTAGAATAATTAATATTTTAATGGGGTTCCTAAGTCTAAATTTAGGAAAATTAATATATTAACGGGTATTAATGAAAATATGGGTGAGGATGATCTAGAAGGTGGATCAAGTCATGTTTTAATCTTGACCGTTGAAGACTCAATTGGAAAAGCATAAAATGGAGGCTTGGGGTTCATTTGAAAACACACACAGAAAGAGAGAGAATTGATCTAGAGTTCGATTTCTGGGGCTAGGAAGCTGAGAAATTCGAACTAAGTGATCATTCTATAGCAGAGGGGCAGTGAGAATCCGGGAGGACTTTCCAGAGAATATAGACAGAGAGGCGGAGAGAGCAAGCAGAGAAGAAAATTTGTTTGTCATGTGGAAGCCGGAACTGTCAAAACAACAAAGAAAGTTGACGCAGAGGGCAGAAGTCGAAACTGCTAGGAACGGCTGGAACTGTCGAGAACTGCCGAAACATCTGGGAAAGCTGACACAGAGGGCAGACGCCGGAACTACCAGGAACAACCGAAACTACCTAGAACTGCCGAAATATCCGAGAAAGTTGACGCAGAGGGCAGAAGAGGTGACGCAAAAATAGTCGGGGTTAGCTAATCTTGTGCCGGATCAGCTGGAATTCTGTCGGGTGAAGTGAGGTAAAACTCACTCAGATTTTCTGCCAGTATTTTCTCTGCAAAGGATTGCTAGATGAGCAACCTAGATATGTATTTAAATTTTTCTCCTGCATAATAATAAACCCTCATAACTGTTGCACTGGTTTTCCCGCATTGGGTTTTTTGGGGACTATTGTGTCCAAAATTAAGTGTGTCCTATGTATCTTGTTATTTTCTCTGTTTTTTGTTTCATGAGATCAAATATTTAATAAGTGTAGGTTGTAGAAGTAATTTACTTCAGTATTAAGAAGAATAACTTGGCTAATGTACATTAAAAATCAAGCAGGTGAAGTAGATTCAAATTTGTTGCAGTAGGGGTTCCTAGAGTCTAGGAATTTTCACATGGTATTAGAGCATTGATTTTGAAACAAGAAGAGCAGATCAAGTACTAAGCAGTGAGGCTGAAAGCTGCACTTGGCAGCAATTTGAATCCCCTTGAAGGGATTGCGCAGTCCTTGCCGGGAAGCAAATCTGTGGAAATCTCTCTTTGAGTAGACGACAAAGAGGTACGATTTCTATTTCATGAGTTTGTAGAGGCAGAGGGAGTGACGCAGAGCCTCAGTGCAGTGCTTGAAGGGCGCAGTTTCTGCTAGGGCAGAAATCCATCAGAAAAGAGTGAAGACACATAGAAGGGGAATTTTCTCCTCAGAGGACTTCCAGCCAAGGAGTCTAAATCTTCACTTGCTGAACAACAGTGGAGAGGGGCAGATCTACAAGCTCCAGTAGGGAGTGCATAGGCCGTTCTAGTGTTGTGCAGAGGAGAAAGGAGGTCATTTGACATTTGGTAGAGATGGCAGCTGCATCTCCAGGAGGGAAGTGGGGAGATTTAGAGCTGTAGTTCGAAAGAGCTACAGATGGGAAAGATCCTTGAGGAGTCCACCTCTTGGATCAATTCCTTGCTACGGGACCCCAAGATTCAGCAATAGCGAGATGGACTTAGTGTCAGATGATGCAGTGGAGTGTTTGGAGGATAGATGCAGTAGTTGGGGACCAGAGACTGATGAACGCAAAGCAAGGTTGGAAACAGTGCAGTTGGCATAGTGCAGGAGTCGGTAGCAACGCAGAAGATTCAGAGGGTTAGAATCAATAGTAGTCAGATTCCAAAATTCATTGTATTATGTTGAAAACAGTTAAGTTCAGTTCATTTTGGATGTTTTTCAGTTGCTTCTCTCAACAACTGAGTTGCAGTGTTAGCACTAGCAGTGCTAGCAGCATAGAAAATGCAACATTTGAGAAGGAGCTGTAGTACAGATGTAGCAATGGCAGTGTCATGGGTAGCAGTACAATAGTAGCAGAAGCACAACATTGGTGGCATCGATAGTGCGGAAAGGGAGATGCTTCAGAAGCAGAGCAACATGCAGTTGGGCATTGTTGCTAGAGCACTTTCCTCGTTAAGAGGGAGTGTTAGTTTTTGGTAGCATTGGAAGCATTCTAGCCTTGAAAATTGGCAGAGAGGCTAAGGCACATGAGTTCTAAAGAACCTAGAAACCGTTTGGTGAAATTCCACTCGGATTGTATTTTATTAAAATAATTAATATTTTTAATGGGGTTCTTAAGTCTAAACTTAGGGAAATTGAAATATTAATGGGTATTAATGAAAATATGATTGAGAATGATTTAGAAGGCAGATCAAGCTATGTTTTAATCTTAGCTGTTGATTAGAGACTTAATCTTGGCCATCGAAGACTCAACAGGAAAAGTATAAAATGGAGGCTTGGGGTTCATTTCGAAACACAAAGAGAGAGAATTGATCTAGAGTTCGATTTCTGGGGCTAGGAAGCTAAGAAATTCGAACTAAGTAATCATTTTGCAGCATAGGGGCAATGAGAATCCGGGAGAAGGACTTTCTGGAGAATACAAACAGAGAGGCAGAGAGAGCCAGCAGAGAAAAAAAGCTGCCTATCACGTAGAAGCTAGAATTGTCGGGAACAGTCGGAACTACTGGGAACTGTCGGAATAGTTGGGAAAGCTGATGTAGAGGGCAGAAGCCGGAAGTGCCGGGAATAGCCAGGAAAGCTGACGTAGAGGGAAAAAGCCAGAACTGCCGGGAATAACCAACACTGCCGAGAACTACCGAAACAGCTAAGAAAGTTGATGCAGAGGGCAGAAGAGGTGACGTCAAAATAGCCAGGGTTAGCCAGTCTTGTGCCAGATCAGCGATAATTCTGCCAAGTGAAGTGAGGTAAAACTCACTCATATTTTCCGCCAGTGTTTTCTCTGTGAAGGATTGCTAGATGAACACCCTAGATAAGTATTTAGATTTTTTTCCTACATAATAATAAATGTTGATTTGGGGTAGCATCGAATGTGCTCTAGCCACGAAAATTGGTGGAGAGGCTAAAGCACATGAGATCTCCAAGACCCAGAAATGGTTTGGGCAGAATCTAACCAGTTTGGGAGATATTAAAATAATTAATATTTTTAATGGAGTTCCTAAGTCTAAACTTAGGAAAAATAAAATATTAATGGGTATTAATATAAAACTGGGTTAGAAGGGTTCAAAAGTCATGGATCAATCCAAATCTAATCTTAGCCCTTGATTATAGATTTAATGTCGACCATTGATGGACCAACGAGAAAAGTATAAGAGGAGGCTTGAGGGTCAGTTGGAGGACACAGGAAGAGAGATCAAGAACTCGATTTTTTGGGGCAGGGTTTGTTGAGGAAATTGAGTGAAGTGATTTGAGTTGCAGCTGAGGGGCAGTGAATACATAGCAGAGAGGCAGAGTTAGTAATGGGAGGATCAACGCAGAAGGCGGGAGAGGTTGACGCAGAGCCAACTAGAGGCCACACAGAGGTAGCCAGAGGCAACCAGGAGCTGCGTAGAGCTAGAGAGGGCCAGCGTGTGAGACACAAAGGCTCTAGAGGCTGATGCAGAGCCCTGAGAGGCTGACGCTGGGCCAGAGAGGCTGACGCAGGCCCTAGAGGCAGTGCTGGGAGATTTTCGTGGGACAGATTGGAGCTGGAGAGCTAGATAGGGTGACGCAGAGTAGCAGAAGTTGTATTGTTGTTGTGGGATAGTTCATCCGGTGATTTAGCTGGAATATCTATCTCTGACTGAGAGGTACTACTACTGAGGGCATTCTCTGTTGGGTGAGCCATTTCTGGCACCCAGGTTATATTATGAAATTGCATAATAATAAAACCCTCTGTATAGCTGCACCGGTTTTCCCACATTGGGTTTTTCCGGGGACATTAGTCCAAAAACAATGGTGTCAATTGTGTGCTTGTTTTCAGTTGATGATCTGTATGTGTTGATATTGTGCTTGTATTTATTTTCAGTATTTACATGGTAAACAACTTGTTAAGTAATTGAACAAATAGGAAGAAATAAATCAGATAGCACAGGAATAATTTCTAATGGGTTAAACTTAGAAATTCCAACATGGTATCAGAGCGTGGTTGCAGATCACAGGATAACTGAAGGCATCAACTAGCAGAGCAGTAGTAGCAGATTCAACTGTCCCGAGTGACAAAGCTGATCCGTGCAGAAGGCGACAGAGGAAGGAGTGACGCAGAGAGATTGTGTCATCATTCTGGGCCAGAGAAAGGCAGCGCAGAGGCTAATGGGAGGCAGTGTCAGGCTCACGTAGAGGCTAGGAGGGCTCACGTAGTTGGCTGGGGAGATGATTTGCCAGGATTGCGTAGAGCCAAGTGGCTCAATCCTTCAGTCACTGGGGTATAGGAGGCTATGGGTAATTTGCAGAGCGAAGCTGGTGGGGTACTGTGGTTAGAACAATACCTAACAGGGAAAGATCAAGTTGGAGGGAGTTGCTGCCGAGGTGGACTTTTAGCCAAGGAATCCAGATCAGTAGACTATCGAAGTGGGGCAACTTGACGTTGGCAGAGGGATTTCCAGAAGGGAAATCGAGACTCAGAGGGAGTTGAACCGAGAACTTCTAGACGGGAAGTTGAGAGACTCAGCAGGAGTCAAATAGGGGACTTCCAGGAGGGAAGTAAAGAGACTCGAAAGAGTCAAAAGAGGAGCAGCGAAATGGCAGTGAATGGGCTGAGAGATCAAGATACACTGGACGGAGCTTCCAACTTCGTAGTCTGAAAGGCCAGGATCTTGTCCATTCTAGATAGGTATCGCATCAAGCACTTCGCCTTGTAAACGATAGTGATCCCAGTTGACCCGGCTGAAAATGAGAAGTACGAAGAAGCAATGGCCAGGGCTAAGTGCATCATCCTTGACCACATATTGCCGAGAAGGGTACGGCAAATGAGATGTGGGATGCCCTGAAGAAGTTGTATCAGCATACTTTCGTGCAGAGGAAGATGCTTCTAGAAAATCAGTTGCGATCATACCAGATGCAAAGGGGAGAGCAGATAGATATCTTCCTCGAGCGATTGATAGAGATCCGGGACCAACTGACTTCCATAGGGGCCACGCCAGATGAGGAGATGTTGGTGAGGACCGCATTGAACGTAGTCTTAGAGGACTGGGAGGTATTTGTCCAGAGCTTACTGGGCAGGTCGAACCTTCCGAATTGGGAGGAACTGTGGGCAGCTCTTCGTCAAGAAGAGATCAGATGGCTGACCAAGGCAGGGAGTAGCGGTAAAGAGGTCAGAATCAAGAAGGAGGATGAGGAGGATGCTGCTCTAGCATCTGCGGGAAAGAAGGAGAAACGAAAGAAGGATCTCTCCAAGGTCAAGCGCTTTCATTGTGGGGAACTGGGTCACTATGCGAATTAGTGTCCAAGGAAGAAGGGCAAGGGAGAGGCTTCTGAGACCAAGGCAACGCCAGTGAGGGTGGAGAAAGAAGTGGAGACAGAAGACGACTGTGCCATGAGTGCTCATACGCCACTTGAGAGGAAGTGGGGAGACATCGAGCTGTAGTCAGATGGACTACAGACGATGAGGGGCAGGAACCTCGAGGTACCCAACCTCTTGGATTATACTTGGCTACGGGAGCCCCGAAGAGGAGTAGCAGGACTGGCGGATGTCGGTAGAGACGATGTGGATGGAGCAACAAAGAGTGTTGTAGTGCAAGAGTCCTGGGACAACGTGAGGCATCAACGCGAGATGCATGGAGTTGTTGCAATAGCACAGAGGTTAGTAGAGGGAGCACTTGTTAGCGACAAAGGGAGCTTCAACATCAGGAGTGTTTCTAGCCTGACAGAGATGTCAAAATTGGGAGGATCAGTTACTTACTTCTCATTAACAGTTGCAGTGCAATGGTTAGCAGTGGTAGTGCTATGGGCAGCATGATGCAACATGATGAGAGGGGATGCAATGTAGATGCAGTAGTGGCAGTGGCAGAGCCATGGGTAGTAGCATGGATGCAGAGGGAGCTGCCGTACAGATGCAACAATGGCAGTGGCAGGGCCATGGGTAGCAGTACAGGATGCAACAGTGCAGAGGATGTTGGGCGGGGAGGCCTAGCATCAGCACAGGGACCGATGCTAGATGATCAGGGTGATACTCAATGAGGAGTATTACTAGAGAACAGTCCTCGCTAAGAGGGAGTGTTGATTTTGGGTAGCATCAGATGTGCTCTAGCCACGAAAATTGGTGGAGAGGCTAAAGCACATGAGATCTCCAAGACCCATAAATGGTTTGGGCAGAATCTAACCGGTTTGGGAGATATTAAAATAATTAATATTTTTAATGGAGTTCCTAAGTCTAAACTTAGGAAAAATAAAATATTAATGGGTATTAATATAAAATTGGGTTAGAAGGGTCCAAAAGTCATGGATCAAGCCAAATCTAATCATAACCGTTGATTAGAGAATTACTCTCGGCCATTGATGGACCAATAAGAAAAGTATAAGAGGAGGCTTGAGGGTCAGTTGGAGGACACAAGAAGAGAGATCAAGAACTCGATTTTCTGGGACAGCGTTTGCTGAGGAAATTGAGTGAAGTGATCTGAGTTGCAGCTGAGGGGTAGTGAATACATAGTAGAGAGGCAGAATTAGTACAGGGAGGATCAACGCAAAATTCGGGAGAGGTTGACGCAGAGCCAGCTAGAGGCCATGCAGAGGCAACCAGGTGCTGCGCAGAGCTAGAGAGGGCCAGCGTGTGAGACACAAAGGTTGATGCAGAGCCCGGAGAGGCTGACGCTAGGCCAGAGAGGTTGACGCAGGCCCTAGAGGCAGCGCTGGGAGATTTTTGTGGGACAGATTGGAGTTGGAGAGCTGGATAGGGTGATGTAGAGCAGCAAAAGCTATATTGTTACTGTGGGATGGTTCATCCAGTGACTTAGCCGGAATATCTGTCTCCAACTGAGAGGTACTACTATCGAGGGAATTCTTTGTTGGGTGAGCCATTTCCGGCACCCAAGTTGTATTCTGAAACTGCATAATAATAAAACCCTCTGAATAGCTGCACCAGTTTTCCCGCATTGGGTTTTTCGGGGGGACATTAGTCCAAAAACAACGGTGTCACTTGTGTGCTTGTTTTCAGTTGATGATCTGTATGTGTTGATATTGTGCTTGTATTTATTTTGAGTATTTACATGGTAAATAACTTGTTAAGTAATTGGACAAGTAGGAAGAAATAAATCAGATAGCACAGGAAGAATTTCTAACGAGTTAAACTTAGAAATTTCAACAATAAACCCTCAAAAATGCTGCACCGGTTTTCTCGCATTGGGTTTTTCCGGGGACTATTGTGTCCAAAAATAAGTATGTCCTATGTATCTTGTTCTTTGCTTTGTTTTCTGTTTCATGAGATCAAATATTTAATAAGTGTAGGTTGCAAAAGTAATTTACTTTAGTATTGAGAAGAATAACCTGGTTAATGTATATTAAAAATCAAGTAGGTGAAGTAGATTCAGATTTGCTGCAGTAGGGGTTTTTAGAGTCTAGGAATTTTCACAAGGTATTCATGATGATTATGAAGTAAGAATAGCTTTCTTTCTATTTTGTTACGCATACATATAGAATGTGAATGTTTTGCTTCATAATATTTGGGTATTCTTATTGAAAACTATTGGTGTACCCTTTTCCAAGTCTACGTTTGATTAACATCTAAACCCTAATTGGTCTCCTTCATGGAGGAGTAAGATGCCTAGGTTGATTTAAGGTGCAAGTCAAGAGTATTTCTAGTGCTCTAGGATTATTACTTGTGGGCCCTAGAAATAAGTGATTTACTTCATTGGCTCGTATGCCCTAATGCTAGAAGGCAACAATGTAGGGTTTGTATGGTTTTCTTGAAGGTGGTCGTCATTTTTCTTTTATCTTTAATTTCTTATGGTAAATTTAGGTTAAGTTACTGAAAAACCTTTTATCATAGCCTTATAAAGCATATACTTGATATTTATATGGTTGAAAAGTGTTATATCATCATTTTATTACATATCTTGTGAAATTTACATCATTTTTATTCCTATTTTAGGGTTGGCTACTGATGTCAACCTTTGTGAGGCTATAGAACCCTTTCTAACTACAAAAAATGTCATAAGTTGACCTAGATTTATATCCAAAGCATCCCTTTCAGGACTAAGTGTCTTTGGCACTGATTTTGGGGCTGTTATAAGCTAGTTGCATTCACTGTGATTTTTCTAGATTTTAAACCCCAGTTTATGATACCCATAGAATTCCTTAGCGATTCTTGCTTCTAGGATTTTCTTGTGGTGAATTGGTTGAATTAACTTATCTCAACACTAACAAGACCCTTCTTAGCCAAAACTTGAGGATTATTATCCATATCCACTCAAGCCTTAATTCACTGAGCCTATTCTAAGTGGATATCTCATTGTAAGCCTCTTACAGGGCAATTAGCTTGGGTTACTTGATCTCGAGTTCTTACAGGGAAGCCTCCCATGTAAGGAGAATTTCTGACCCTGATCACCTAAATGAAGAAATTGAACCCTTAACCTCTGTCTTCAAAAACCTAGGATACAAAGGGTTCAGTATTAAGAAAGCTATAAGAAGAGCTCAGGATAAGGTCCTCTCTAAGGGTCCTCCTGAAAACAGGAAAGAAAATTGTGGGAAAGTATACCTTCCATTCATCCAAGGGATTACGGATAAGATTGCAAAATTTTGAAGAAAGAATAACATAAACACTCAATTTACAACATGTGGAACAATAAGGCAAATGATGAGGTCAGTCAAGGATAACATAGATCATCAACAACTCAAGGGTGTGTACAAGATTGATTGCTCTTGTGGCAAGAGTTATATTGGGGAAACAAGACAGTCTCTGAAAATAAGACTTAAAGAGCATGGAGCTGATATAAATAATGGGAGATCCCTTACATCAGCCCTTGCGGAACACTCATCCAAAACCAAACATCATGTATGTTTAGAAGACGCTAAAATAATTGCAAGAGAGGATCATTATAAAAAGAGAAAATTCAGAGAGGCCATCGAAATTATGAAATTTCCTCAGAACCTCAATAGGGACAATGGGAGTGAGATTAGTGGAAACTGGCTTCCCCTGATTAGGCAAATAAATCCCTCCAAACCTTTAGAAGCATAATATCATAGGTTCCCCAAAATTGATAAAATTAATAAAATTAATAAATTAACTAATTTAATTTTAATTAAATTAAATTAATCAATTAAATTTGTTAAATTAATTTTAATTAAATTAATAAAATTAGTTAATTTGATTAACTAAATTAATTTGATTTAATTAAATTAATGTTAATTAAAAATTAATTAAAATTAATCAATTAATTAAAACTGAAAATTAATTAATAATAAACAAAATTAACATTTGAATCAAAGAGATTTAGAATAGTTGGTGAGGGAGTGCACTGTTAAGGCGCTCCATAAGTAAAAGGTCACCGGTTCTAGTCTCGCCGATTCCAAAAATCCAACATGGTTTCCGCTGGTGCGATCCCCAGGTGACTTTGACAGCTTAGACGCCCCTGAGTCATGGCCTCTCAGCCACAGGGTAAGAGTGATTTTCAGGATTCACCCACTTATCAATAAAAAAAAAAACAAAATTAACATTTGATAAAAGAAAATTATAAAATTATTAAAATTGTAAATTACTTAATTAATTGATTAATTAATCAAATAAATTAAAATAATTTACTTATTCATCAATTAGACAATTAGGGTTAAATAAAATTAACATTGGGAGATAAATTGGAAAATAGAAATAATAAATTAAAAAAGAAATTATGAAACAAATGAATTAAATTAATTAATTAATTAATCAATTAAATTTAAATTAATTAATTGAATCAATTGAATCAATTAAATAATTAAATAATGTTTCTTTATTAGATACTTAAGATTAATTAACTAAAATAAAAATAAAAATAATTTTAAAGAGAGAATTATAAATTAATTAATCAATCAAACTCATTTATGAATTAATTATATTAATTAAAATATGGGCGCATAGCGCACGTGGTCGGGGCTGTCGGCTATCTCGCTCCCCACCCGTGTTCGATCCTTGTTGCTTGCTCGCGCTGCCCGACAGCCTATTCAATCTATTCCGCTTCTGTATAGCCTATTTAGTCCATCCCGCATATGTACATAATGTAAAAAATAATGTGAATATTATGACACTGGCCTATATATAGCTTCTAAAGGGGACTTGCCACCCCCATTTCCTTAACAAATAAAAATAAGAAAATTAATTCAAACAATAAAAACTAACCTATAATCAATGGAATAAATAGGATTAATAATCTACATCTCTATTAATTAAATACTTAAGGTTCATGGCTTAATCAAGTAATTAAGTAATTTAGTAATAAATAAAATTAATTTTAATTAAGATAAAATAAAATAAAACTAATTATAAAAATAATAAAATTACATTACATTATAAAAATAAACTTACAATTATTATTTATTAAGGATTATGAATTAATTTATTTATTTATCTAACATATAATGGAAAATCAAATAATTGAAACAATTAAAGCTAGAACACCCAAAATTAAAATAATAAAATTAAAATTATTATATTAAAATAAAAAATAAAAAGAATTCATATATATAAGGGTCGGCATCTATAAAAATTTATCAATTTCTAAGTTTATATATACTCTGGTTGGAAGATTCTTCTCTCAAGGAACTATCATTCATATTCTATCAAATTTAGCCCTGATGATGGACCCCCTTTGGGGTTCGAAATGTCGACAGAATGAACATAATACTGTGGATAATCTGAATCATGCTACTCCAAAGTATGGGAATAGTTTTTAAGTTGATAGTGGTAGCTTTCTCAAAGGTTATACATCTAGGATTTTTCCTAGATACACTTTGTCGTAGGCCTATTATCTTCAGTTATAATAGTGCCAAAATCCTCCAAAGTGGTGGAATGACCTCCAAAAGAAGTAGGACATCTTCCAAAAAAGGTTTGTATGTGGCCTTCAAAAGGTGTAAGCATAATGTTGCACAAAGCGGGGATGTTTTTGGGAAGCAAAGCGTCATTTTCCAAAAATTGTTCGTAGCAAAGCATCTTGAAAGCATCTAATATATGTGTGTGTGTGTGTGTGTGTGTGTGCGCGCATTTATATTAAAAAATAACAATACAAAATACCAAATTAGTTGTAGAAAATATAAGAACGTGCATATTTGTAAATAAATCAAGATAGATATGGCATCCATTGTACATTAATAATTAATTATTCGAGCATCAATAATCTAGAATATAGATTCCTCTCCCCTTGTCTAGCCTTTGCTTCTATTTTGATTCTCTAGGGATATTACTCAACATTTCCCAATTTTGATCAAACGACCTAACCCAAGCCTTATAATATGGTAGGGAAAGCTTAACATGCATGATCAATGATTTTGACTTGAGTGAAGGGTACATTTTTACTAAGGCCATGACATAGGAGCTCAACAATCAACACCACCAACATTGAGGCACATATAGGGCTTAGTGCTCTTGATTAAATGCCAATCACATACCCCCATACATGATATAATCTAATGAAATGCCACAATTCCATTGATCTTGAAATCCTAAAAATTGTTAAGTCTACTAAATTTTCACTGGGATATGAAATTCTATTTTTTCCATATGAAGTCTGATGAGGTTGGAACCACTCTCAAACATCCTATTTCATTTCATGGTAATGTTAAAAGTTTAAGTAAAAGGATGAAAATGAAAGATAAAGGAGAATGCCACTTTTACTTTAAGAATTTAACATTACCATTAAGGATCATCTAGGGAGCATCAAGGGGGCACCTTGGGAGTGTTCGGGAATCATAGTTCCTCATATTAGAGTTCAAAAATTCCGAAACAAAAATCCCAGCAGAACCGTGTGAGCGGTTTTTACAACCTTGGCAGAATCGCGCTTCTGGCCTGCAGAATCGGGCTGGAATTGTAGTTTGGAATTGTCACGGTTCCAAAAGCTCAAGAACCACGAAAAAAGGGCAGAACCGATGTTCGTAGCAGCACCTTGGGAGTGTTTAGGAAGCATATTCGAAAATTCCAAAAAAAAAGCTTAGTGGAAACGTGCGAGTAGTTTTTGGAACTGTGGTGGAACCATGGTTTGGTCCTGCAGAACCATGGTTCGGAACAGTCATAGTTCCAAAATCCCAAGAACTGTGAAAAAAGGGCTGAAAGGCACCTTGGAAGTGTTCAGGAAGCATAGTTCCTCACATAACAGTTCAAAAATTCCAAAAAAAGCCTTGCGGAATCGTGTAAGTGGTTTTTGGAACCATGGCGAAATCGTAGTTTAGACCTACAAAACCGCGTTCTGAATTGTCACAGTTCCAAAAGCCTAGGAACCGTGAAAAAAGGGTGGAACCGTAGTTCTTCCCAAGGATCTCCGATGGATCCGTCCCTGAAGCGAATCTACCTCCTGAACTTGGGGGGCGGGGGACGGTTCTTGCAACATTGGTATCACCCCTTCAGACATGGGAGGGATAGCACCACCTTGGAAGCCCTCAACGTTGGAGAAGAAATTGACACTATGGCCATTTGGAGACCCATGAGACCACCTTTGTGCCCCAAGATGAAATTTGGGGTCCACAAAGGGATATTGACAAAGATTTGAGGGCCAACCCTTACAGGATGATTTTAGAAGACTTCTACACCTACATTGGCACCAAGTAGCCACAACACATTGCTCATTTAGCCCTACACATGGATGAAATCAGCCTTACAACTCACACATGTGGGAAACTATTTATGTTTTGTGTCTTGGCTAGTGGGTTGGCTTGTAACCCACCTCATCATTGTGATTTTACTTGTTGATTAGGGGCTTTTAGGCTTAATTGTATCTATTCCTCCTCATATATATAGAGGAGAGGACACTTTGTTATTCATCATCACATGGACTTGGATTATTTTGGCCTCTTAAGAATTTTGACCTCTTTGTCTTGTGGAGGAAGTTGGATCTATGAATGCATTTTGATATTTGGAGCTATTGTCTTGGATGAATGGATAGAATTTCATGCATTTTATCTTGTTAGTGAACATTTTGTTGGATAAATCTTTTCTTTATGTATAATGTATGGAATATCTTGAATCTAGGGTTTTCTATTGTTCCCTAATTTATTGAAAAATTATTTGATAGAATCTAGATATCATTGTTGCATACATTACTCATGAATAACATGTGAATGATAATCCTAGTGGTGAACTTTGATTAGCTCTCCCATAAAACCTGTCGATTCATTACATAGGTAATCACTAGGGATTTTAATGCTAGGGCATCAATTATCCTTCCTCCTTAGCAAATTTTAGCTATCCAATCAACTAATAAAATCCATCCTCCCAAGGAGTAAGGCATTGAACTACCTTGTTGTTGATTAAATTCACTTTTCATCCATAAATTCTCTCTTTTTCTCTTGACCTAATTCGGCCCCTCTAAGGCCAAGTGTCCAAGCTAGGGCTTGGTGCGAATTTCTAAGAAGGAAGTATTTTCATAATAAAAGAGCCTAAATATCAAGAGGATAGTATTTTCCACATAATCTCTCCTTTTGGTGGGCACCCACTTCAATCTTGTCCATAAATTCCTTTGCCCTAGTTGTTTTCCCTAGGGAAACCCTAGTTTAGATTTAGCTTCAACTTGGGGTCTTCTTGTGGGTTTCATGTGCCTTGACCTTGCAGATATATATAATTGGAAACCCTTTCTCTTCACCTTGACTTTTTCCCACACCAACCCTCCACCTATTAATCAAGCCCTAGGTCTTGTGTGCATAAAATTGGCATATCTAAGGAAAGCAAATTGCCCTAACTCTTTGATAAGAGCCTTGTACATAAGTTGTGTCTTTCCTTTAGAAGCCCTTAGGTCACCTCATACCTCAAACATAGAATACCTATTAGGTGACCATACCATACCGAAACTCCTCCCATTGGTGAAAGTCCATAAAGAGCAGGGAGTTTTCGTTGTGGTGATAGAGGGCGATTACTCCATTATTGCCTCTTGGTCTAGTAATAGCCTTGTAAGGTACCCCTCTCCAAGGCTTGCTAGATTTTGCGGCAACAAGTCCAAGAACAAAGTTTGTTCAACTTGACAACAAAGGTGTCCTAGTGAAGCCAAAAACTGCGTTGATACCAATCATTAAACTTGGAGAGCACCCTGCAACAAATGGAGAATAATCTGCAACACAGATATTCAACATAAACATTAAAGTATAAAAATATTACAACAACTACAAAGAAGCACACACAACAACAAATACATTTTTCTTAGTAAGGTCATAAATAGAAACAATGCTTCCTCTAATACAGTGGTGAAAAGTTTACTACTAAAAATTCAATTAAGAGATTTCTTTGCACATCCCATACCAAAATGAAGACCACTAATTACATTCATGATATAAGTAGCAATACCCTAACATTGGATTGAATTGTAACTTACAACTATATTTTCATTATTTTATTTTATTTTAAGACATATTGATTAATATCATATAAAATCAACAACCCTACAACCATATTTAATGTGTATTTTAAATATATCATTGGATCAAAACATGGTAACTAATATCACTTAAGATCAACATCCTTACCATATTTAACGTGCATAATAAATATATTATTGGATCTTAAGCACGTAAGTACATGCTACCACCACCTCTTGTAGTAACCTAAGAGACTCCTTCTTTCTAGTTGATTATTGGTTGACTACATATAATTTCATAACTTGTATCACCAAATAACTGTTTGAATCTCTAACAACTATAATTTGTAGGGCACCACCTTTGTTTCAATTTCTTATGGTCTATACTTACAATGCTGCCTTTCTCCATATCTGTTTCCATTGTATAGAGAAAAACTCTTTTTTCAATGTTTTAGAGTTCTGGATCACTTGATTACTATTTTCTTCAGCTTTGCATATGGGTTCTGATAAGTTCCATGTGGATCGTCCATGATGATATTATATCCTTGTGTCATGATTTCCGAATACATACAGTTCAATTCCTTCTGGCTCACTATTGTTTGCATACCTGTATATCGGTTTGCAGATAGCTCAGAATGCGGATTTCTTCTCCTTTGGGACGAATGACCTGACACAGATGACATTTGGATACAGCAGAGATGATGTAAGCAAGTTTTTGCCAGCATACTTATCTCAAGGCATTCTTCAGAATGACCCCTTTGAGGTGAGACATCGATCCATTTATTGTTCAGTTGTTATAAATAAGCCTGCCTCATTGTTTTCAGTTTCTGCTATTAATGTACCATATATGAAGCAACTGATCCCTCAGCCAAATTCAGTCAAATGAATTTGATGTGTTTTTTCTTCTTCTTTTGGATGTCAGGTCCTTGATCAAAGGGGTGTTGGCCAGTTGATCAAGATTGCCACTGAAAGAGGCCGTAAAGCTAAACCTGATTTAAAGGTGGGAGCTTGTTGGATACCCACTGCAAACATACGCAATTGTTATATCAACATCTTGTTATATATCTTGCTCAGAGTAGATTAAAGCTGACCTTAAAATTAAAGCTATGGCTGTGAATCCAGTATAAGACAAGCCATTTACCCATAGATAAATTAGTATCAGGAAAGCTTCCACGCATTTTCTCAAAATGAATGAAACCCTAGTAGATTAGCCTTAGTCTGCACTGAACCATTCAGTCAAGAGTGATCAACTAAAAAGATTGCTTTCTGCATGTGAAGCTTTTGTGACGATGCATCGATATGTTGCAATCATCCATGATTTTTTTTAATTGCACTACAGGTCGGAATATGTGGAGAGCATGGTGGAGAACCATCCTCTGTAGCATTCTTTGCAGAAGCTGGATTAGACTATGTTTCTTGTTCGCCTTTCAGGTTTTTCCCTCACCACTAAACATCTTGAAACTACAATGAAATTATGTTTAACAAGGATAACGATGCCTTGATTTCCATCATTCACTCCTACAGCATCAGGTGGTATACATTGCAAGTGTCTAACAAAATCTTGGTTGGCAGGGTTCCCATTGCAAGATTGGCTGCAGCTCAGGCTGCTTGCTGAAAATCTGTTCTGTTTGAAGCGTGAGATTGGTCGTGGTAGGTGGTAACCTTTAAATAATGTGATATCGATCTTATGATCTCCTGCAAACACTAGAACAAGTGTAAATAATTTAATGTTGCCGTCGTTCATCGTTTATTTATGGAGATATAGGAGATATCTGAGTTGTGCCTTCCTTGTCCAGCAAATGGAAATCTTGTTGAGCCTGATACTTAACTGAGCATATAACGCGGGCATATCAATCATATGACCCCATTCTCTTTATATTGCTACCTCATTAGCTTCTTTTTAGGCTTGAAGTCCTGTTTCTAACAGTAACATGACAGTACTAATAGTCCTCTTAAAGTCTCAGTAATAGCTGGGCTGGTCGATGTTAAAGATTTATTATATCCCAGCCTGAAAGCATGTCATGTGGAATGTATACAAAGGTGTGGCCTATTTGGAAATGTATATTTTAGAGATTCAAAATTATTTCAAAGTGCTTGGAAGTTGAAAATTAGTCATCGTGGTTTTAATCTGATTAATTTTATTTTTATTTTTATTTTGAATTTTTGCTGGGAATATGAATAAGTTAAATTTATTTTAATAGAGAATAATAATCATTATCATTAATAAATAATAAATAAGACATTAGCTTATTTAAAAATATTTATACTTAAAATAGTTTAATTTATATTTTAAATAATATCATATTTAAAATTATATATACGAGGGAATTAGAAAAAAAATTAAATAGGAGGTCTTGGATAAAAGGTGATATAGTGAATATGATGAAATGCAATCTTACCAAATTATATATATATATATATATATATATAATTATTATAAACATATATATATATATATATATATATATATATAATTATTATAAACATATATATATATATATCATTATTATAAACATACATACCAAATATTTTTTTTTAAATTTCTTGCTTTGCATGTACAAAGGTATTCTATATAGATAGAGTTTCTATGTTAAGCTTAATTGTATTTTAATTTAATATTTGTTTTAAAATATTGAAGTTGAAGATGGTGGAATGGGTTTTTTTTTCTTTTTTCAAGAATAGATTTCTTAATTTCTTTAGGAATGAAGCTTTAGTGCTAGAGTAAGTTCATGAAAACCTGTTATGAAACTAGCTCATAAAAAGATAGAAAAGATAGATCAACGCCTTAGAAATAAGCCTCTTCGAGGGGGCAACCTCCTTTACATTACGCAAATGAAAAATTCTTAAAAGATTCAAATGACAAAACCTCCTTTCTATATATAGGAGTTTACGGGGTCACAATATAACCAAGCTGACCTAACAATAATAATATAAAGACACAAAAATAACAATAAAGGGATTCTATGGGGCACAATAATAACAATATGGGGACAATAGGGGCACAATAATAACAATAATGGATATAATGACAATAGTAATGGGGGAATCACTAATATTATAGGGACCTAACATGCCCCTTTTTTTCAAAAAAGTGTTGTCCTCAACGCTTAAGTAGTTCTGGATGCTTCTGTATAAAATTCTCATCCTCCCATGTGGAATCTTTAACGGGTAAGTTCTTCCACTTGATGAGATACTCTGAAATTGATCTATTTCGTAGTTGTTGAGTTCTTGTTTCTTTGACTGCTTCAGGTTCCAATATGATTTTTCCTTCCTCATCAAGTTCTGGCAATATTGTCTGAACTGGAAGCTTGTCACTGATAACCTTCTTTAGGTATGAAACATGGAAAACTGGGTGCACTCGAGAAGCTGCGAGAAGCTCCAATTTGTATGCCATAGTACCTATCTTTTGCAACACCTTGTACAGACCATAATACTTTGGTAATAATTTGTTATCCTTCTTAGCTTGCTTGAGGGACATTTGTTTATATGGTTGTAGCCGTAGGAATACCCAATCACCTACATCAAAACTTCTTTCGCTGCGATGTTGATCTGCCTGCTATTTCATTCTATTTTGTGCCAAGGTGAGGTTATCCTTTAAGAGTTGGAGAACTTGTTGCTGGTGCTCGATGTGATCTTCCACTGTTTGAATCTTAGATTTTTCTCTTAAATATGATGTGATGGATGGTGGATGATATCCATAAAGTGCCATAAATGGGGTCATTTTTGTTGCAGTATGGAAGGAAGTGTTATACCACCATTCAGCTAGAGGCAACCATTTGACCCATTGTGTCTGTTTATCAGATACAAAGCAACGAAGATATCCTTCCAAACATTTGTTTACTATCTCAGTTTGCCCATCAGATTGAGGATGATAAGATGAGCTATGAGCTAACTGAGTACCAAGACAAGAAAATAATTCTGTCCAAAAATTTCCAGTGAAAATGGGATCTCTGTCACTTACAATAATCTTTGGGTTTCCATGTAGCTTTTGAATTGTTTCCATAAATGCAGTAGAAACAATACTCGCTTTAAATGGATGAGATAATGCACAAAAGTGTGCATACTTGGTAAGTCTGTCCACTACCACCATGATAACACTCTTTCCTTCGGACTTGGGTAAACTTGTGATAAAATCCATTGAAACCTCCTCCCAACGTTAGCTTGGAATGGATAAAGGTTGTAATAGTTTTGGAGTCTTAATTGTTTCAATTTTATTTTGTTGGAAAACCAAACATTCTGCCACAAACTTTTGAATATCCGATTTAAGGCCATCCCAAAAAAATCCTTCTTAACCCTGTGGTAAGTTTTTAGAAATCTTGAGTGCCCTCCTAAGGGAGAGGTGTGCAATTCCCTAATAATATTTTGTTTGAGTTGGGAATTTTTACATAGGTATACCCGATTCTCGTACCATAACGAATCATTTTTCCAGATAAATGTATCCGATGCACTAGGATCTTGTTGTATCTTTTGAATGAGTGCCCACACTTCCTCATCATTATTCCATTCATCCCTTGCTTCGTTTATCCAATCTGGTTGGATAATAGAAATAGCGCAAAGAAATGCTTCCACATCCTCATCCTTTCTTGAGAGTGCATCTGCCACAACATTTTGCTTCCTTTTTTGTAGATGATTTCAAAGTTGTAACCCAACATCTTTATGACCCATTTTTGCTGCTCTTCTGAAGATAATCTTTGTTCTAAAAAGTATTTAAGACTATCATGATCTTTTTTTACTTTGAAGTGTCTTCCCATTAGGTAGGGTCGCCATTTCTTAAGTGCATATAGTATTGCCAACATTTCCTTCTCATAAATAGCTTTGTGTAAATACTTTCCTTTGATTGGACGACTTTCGAAAGCAATGGGTCTTTCTTCTTGCATTAAAACATCACCGATTCCATTTCCCGAGGCATCACATTCTACAATAAAGGTTTTTGTGAAGTCCGGTGTAGCTAATACTGGTGCTTGGCACATTGCCTCTTTAAGATGTTCAAAGGCCTTCGTTGCTTTTGGAGTCCATGAAAATGCATCTTTCTTCAATAATGTTGTTAGAGGTGGTGCTATTCTCCCATAATTCTTAACAAACTTGCGATAATACTCTGTCAAGCCAAGAAATCCTCGTAGATGCTTTATGGATGTGGGGATTTTCCATTCCTTAATGGTTTTAATTTTGCTAGGGTCTACCTTAACACCTTCATGAGATACAATATGACCCAGATATTCCACCTCTTGTCTTCCAAAGAAACATTTGGAGATTTTTGCATATAATTGTTTCTCCTCCAATAGTTTGAGCACCATGTCAGCATGTTGCACATGATCCTTCCAAGACTTGTTGTAGATTAGTATATCATAAAAAAATACTAACACAAATTTTCTAAGGAAGGGTTTGAAAATGGAATTCACCAAACCTTGAAATGTAGAAGGTGCATTAGTGAGGCCAAAAGGCATGACCAAAAATTCATAATGACCCTCATGAGTTTTAAATGTTGTTTTTGGAATGTCTTTAGTCTTCATTCTGATTTGATGATATCCTGAATGAAGATCCAACTTGGTGAAGGAAATTGATCCATGCAATTCATCCAATAATTCATCAATGACAGGAATGAGAAATTTATCTTTAATAGTGAGCTTGTTGAGCTCCCTATAATCCGGACACATGCTCCATGATCCATCTTTCTTGTGAACTAATACTACTGGAGCAAAGAAGGAACTTTGACTAGGTTGAATTATACCAGCCTCTAGCATTTCTGCAACCATACGTTCAATTTCACTCTTTTGGGCATAGGGATATTTGTACTGTAGTGCCCCTCTCCAGTTGATTAACCTTGATATGACATGACATTAACAGTGATTTACCCTCAATGCTCACACATTATTCTTTGGGGACCACAAGTTGAGGATCCAAATACTTAACTCTACCATTAGTGGATGTGATGGATGTGTTTATTTCTTATTCAGTATTATGATGATGATATCTTTAATGTATATGTATTATTTCTACTGATGTTATGTTGATGATACCTATGATGGACGTGCTCCTTATATTGGCTACTTATATTAGTCCTAGTTCACGATGAACAATGATGTGGATGACTATGTCATGTTGATGATGATATTATGTCAATGACTAACACTATGAAACATTGTTACTAATTGTTATCGAGTATGATAGAAAACACCAGATGCACTTGCATGTGAAAAGTCGACAACATCTGGTTTGATGGAAATGAATATTTTGTCTTTAAAATTTTAAAGTCCAGTTTTAATCTTGCTATAAATTTTAATGACATGTTAGTGGTTGCAGGGACCGATTATCTGCTTGGTCGAATGACTCACACATGGGTGATGGGGTTGTACAATTGGATGAAACTACATGGGAGGGGTGGGGCAGTGTCCCTGATCTCACCCATTAGCACTCCCACCGTGACTTGGGCTGGAAAGGTTGAAACACCTTCACCTTGAAGATCACGATGTCATGAGGGCAGGTCCCAAAGTTGGGTCGCTCATGAGGATTTTACCGGGGGGGGGCGGCATCAAGGCAGATTCCTTGATCCCGACATCATTAGTCTCACTATAGCAGGCAACATAAGAGATTATAGTGGTCTCTGTTGCACCTATACTTCCCCTCGTAGCCACTGAATGCTTGAAGGGCAACTGGCCTGGCACCCTTGGAACTTCAAGGGAATTTCTTGAAGGGCACGACCAAATTGGCACCCTTGGCATCACAAATAAATTATTAGGTGTGGCACCCTTGGCATCACAAATAAATTGTTAGGCGTGGCATCCTTGGCATCACAAATAAATTGTTAGGCGTGGCACCCCTGGAACTTCAAAGGAAGTTCTTGAAGGGCACGACCAAACTTGGCACCCTTGGCATCACAAATAAATTGTTAGGTGTGGCACCCTTGGAACTTCAAGGGAAGTTCTTGAAGGGCACGACCAAACTTGGCGCCCTTGGAATCATTAAAAATAAATAAATTCATAAATATAAACAAGAAATGAAAACTAGGTAAATTTACATCAAGGGTAAATGATGTTAAAAACCGAGGTAATTAAATCAAGAATTAAACTTGGGTTAAGAGGATCATGGGAAGAAATAAAATATTTTATCTTAAAAACTCTACCCTCCCCATGTTGGAAAATATTAGGTAGATTATGTAGTTTAATTAGGTAAAAAGGAGAAAGAGGGACATAAATGTAAGGATAAAAGTTAATCCTAATTAAGAGAAGAGGAAGGTGAATTAAAATAAGATTAATAAATTAAATTTTAGAGAAATGTAGAGAACCTCCATGTGGCAAAAATCAACATAAGAATATCCATCTAAGAGATAAATTGAGTTAAATTAGGGAGTAGATAGGGGATCAAATCTTGACTTATTAATTGACTTTAGTAATGAACACAAATTAAGGAATAAAAAGGGGGGATTAAGAGGCATCTAGGAGGAGAAATAAGAATATTGTTGAGGTGAAGAAAATATTAGTTTTAAATTAAAATTTAAGTAGGAGACCCTTGATGAGAGAGTGACACATGGGTGGTTGAATAATCAAACTATTGAATTATAAAAAAATAATTAATTATGCATGACATGCCAAGTGTCACCTATGAGGACTCCTATAAAAGAAGGGGCAAACCATGGAAGAAGGGACTTTTGGGGATCCTATTGTTGGATGGATGAGACTGTGTTAGAGTAGTGACTACGAACAATAGTGAGTTTGGTGAGGTAGAGGACTTTAGAGAGGGGACTCTTGAGCCAAGGAGTGCTCTCCTCTACCAGCTATTATATTTCTCCATGGTACAACCCCATTGCAGCTCGGGGGTTCGCAGGGAAGAAGAGTACCCAAGGAGTAGGCTGAGAGGTTAACCGATGGGTCATTGCATTTGGATCAAGTACATCGTCATTCACACTCGGAGGTGACCGACAACAAAGGAAGACAAGTAACGACAAATCAAGTGGAATCTCATCTTCTGGTGAACGGTACATATGTGTTACAATATTCTTTTGCATGATTTCTTTATGGCTTTAGTTAAATATATGTAAATTGTATGATATGTTCAGTGAAATGACATTCAGGAATCTGTTAAATAATGCTGAATAAATTTGAATTCCCAATGTTTTTCTCTTCTGGTTGTATTTTATTGTGATAAAAAAAATAAAAAAAATACATATAGGGTTGGTTCCTACATGTACGGCATGATGTTGGGAGGAGCACTTCCTGGAATCAAATGAATAGCATGATCATGATCACGAATAGGTGGGAGACCTTTGGGAGTCTCAAATACCTTGGAATGAGTGTCCAATACTTTTTGGAGATCTGGAGAAATAGATGATTTTGATGTGGAAACCTCTAGCGAAAATAATTGTGCAATTACACCTCATTGTTCCTTATTTAGAAGCTTTGTCATACCGTTAGAACTAATTATCTTTCCCGGTTTCCCTGCAATACCCCTTAATTCAACTTCTTTTCCTTCCGCGGAAAATTTCATGAAAAGTTCTTGAAAATTAAAGCTATTGTACCCAAGGATTGTAGCCATTGGACTCCTAGTACAACATCAACACCACCCATTGGAATGGAAAGCATTGGGCTATTCAATACATATTCTCCCATGGATAACTTGATATTATGGCACTTTCCAGAGCAATTTATGATTCCTCCACTTGCAACCACCACTTGACACTCTGGTGCTGGATATAGGAAGCAATTCAATTCCTTTGCTATCTTACAATGAATAAAATTATGGGTACTTCCCGAATCAATCAACACTATTACCTTTTTCTTTTTGATATGTCCTTCTATCTTGATAGTTTGAGGAGTGGTAATTCCAGCCAATACATTACAAGATATGGTCAGATTCATTTCTTCTTTATCTAGGGTTTTTTCCTGGAGTATATCCTCTTCTTTTGACATTTCTTGTTCCTTTTCTTCCTCTTCTTCACAATTTATGTAGAATAATTTCTTCTCAGCACACTTATGACCTTTAGTGTATTTGCTATAACAATTGTAACAAAGTCCTTTTGCTCTTTTTTTCTTCCAATTGTTGTGGTGTCAACCTTGTAGGTTGTGGAAGGCTAGGGGCAGCAACACTTCCATTTTTATAGTTGTGAGTGGTAGGCTTCCTGCCATAATTTTGCTTTCCGTTTTTCTTGCTAACCTGAATGCCTTCTCTAATGAATCAGGTTCCCAAAAGCGAATCTCATGTTAGATATTAGCCTTTAAATTCCCTATGAACACATCAATCCTATGCTCCTCTGGAATATCTTTTACCCTTATGTTCAATTTTTGGAAGTCCTCAATGTGCTCCATCATTGAACCCTTTTGTTTGAGATTTATCAATTGGATAAAAAAAGTGTTGCTTTTTGTATCCTCATAATGTGCTATCATTTCTTTCGTAAAAATTGCCCAAGTGACAATTTTTTTATGAGAGAAAAGCTATCGATACCATACAAACTGATTTGGTTCCAAATATAAAGTTGCAATACATACCTTTTGTGTGTTTTGCACATTATGGAGATCGAAAAATTACTCCATCTGTAGTATCCATGTTCCGGGATCCTTGCCATCAAACTTCCTCATATCGATTTTTGGAACATGGTGGGTCTTCAATCCAACATTAGAGTCTATGAAATCATGATTAACATTTATTTTGTTCTCATCATGAGTTTTCTTTACTAGTCTTTCACCATTAGTGACCATTTCTTGTAGCAACTTATTCAAATTTATCTTTAATTCTTCCATCTTATCGTCCATACCATTCATCTTAGCGTCCATCCCATTCATCTTAGTGTCCATTGTAGCGTCCATGCCATCCATCTTAGCTTCCATGTCGTCCATCTTAGTTTCCATGATGTCCATCTTAGCTTCCAAGTCATTCATCTAAGCTTCTACACTTTTCTTTAAACCGTCCATCTTAGCTTCTACATCTTTCTTTAAACCACCCATCTTATTTTCTATTACCTTTTGTGCGAGTGAAATTTGTTGCACTTGGTTTCGTAATATTAATATATTATGTTGCATTTCTTCCTCTTCTTCATGAGTCATGCTAGAGCTTTTAGGTTGCTTACTAGGTGTTTCCATTTTCTTTCTTCGGGGCATCAATTACCGATAATAATGCTTCACTATGCCCCTTGAATTCCTTCAAACTAATTTTTCAAACCAAGCTTATGCAAAAATTTAAAAAATATACACATTTTTTCACTTGTAGGAGCTCGATATTGAATCTGATGTACCTTTGTAATTTTGGATCTCTCAGTTCTGAAATCATGACCTACAGTATCCCTCTGCGCCCTTTTTCCAATGCCACCAGTCTAATCAAAATTGGATTCTCCAAAGAAGAGTTATGCCAAATCTACCATGGTGACCTGATTATAGACTAGTTCCATAGAGAGAACTTGTACGACATGCCACGTGTCACTGTTTTGACCTTAGTATCTAAAACTGATATACAAAAAACTATAGGTCGTCCTCTTTCTGAAACTTCTTACGAGATTTCAATCTGATGCTCAAAACAAAAGTTATGACGATTTTCCCCATTTCATCTGTTTGGAATGTAATTCGGGAGTCTGCAAAAACGCCAACTTCCTCAGATCATATCTCCACAAATATAGTGAGAAAATATCTTAAATTTGGACCTGAAGTTCAGAGCTATTTCGGCTCAAATGGGTTTTTGTTTTTAGCTTCTGAAACATCACAGAAAAAAAGTTATAGAGAAAATGGCACGATGACCTATTTGGAGCAGCGAAACCCTAGAATCCAAAGCTCTGATACCAAATGTTATGAAACCAGCTCACGAAAAGATAGAAAAGATAGATCAATGCCTTAGAAATAAGCCTCTTCGAGGGGGAAACCTCCTTTACATTACACAAATGAACAATTCTTAGATGATTCAAATGACAAAACCCCCTTTCTATATATAGGAGTCTACGGGGTCACAATATAACCAAGCCGACCTAACAATAATAATATAAAGGCACAAAAATAACAATAGAGGGATTTTATGGGGCATAATAATAACAATATGGGGACAATAGGGGCACAATAATAACAATAAAGGATTCAACAATAATAGTAATGGGGGATCACTAATATTATAGGGACCTAACAAAACCAATATAACAATATTCATAGATACGAAACCATTATAAGTTTTAACCCTATACAAATAATACCTGCGAACAAACTCCTAAAAAATAACAAAAAATATACAATGACAATCACATAAAATATATACTAGGATTTTTCTTTGGAACCCAAAATGGAGAAAACCGGATTGATTTTTTATTATGTTCTAATGTTATATTATACACATGTCATAGCATTTATAAACCCCCAATCTATTAATCATGGATTAGAATATAACCATAGTTCCTTTAACTGGATCTACAAAACCATGGGAAAAACCACCATGTGCCTAAAAACTGCTAACAACGTCGTAAATTGTCGCAAGAAGACACAAAAATCTCCCAATTTTTATGGGGGTGTTGCCCGAAACCCTGTGTAGGGGGCTACCACCCCCTTGCAAACCCCTTGATGGGGGAGGGGAGTGTGCGTTGGGGCGATTAGTCTCCCCTATAGCCCCTTGAAAAGGGGGAGGCACCCTCACTATTACCACCCTATTACGTCCATCCCATACATATCGCGCGTGGCGATAGTCATGCAAAGAATATATAACATATACCCAACGATCATTACACCAATATTTATGAAGACATTATAACTTATTATATCACTAGTCCAAATTGAAATGTGTGTGAAGAAAATAACAACCATTTTATCTAACCATAAGAAATAGCCCCAATTAATTAATTAATTAATTAATTTAATTATAAATTATATTTTTCAATTATTTTTTATTAAATTAATTAAAAAAACTTTACTTTATCAATTTATAACATTGTTTAAAAAACTAAAAACATCTTTTTGGAATGAAAATAAACATGATCTTTTCCCTCATTTATTTATTTTTATCAATTTTATTAACTAATTATATATATATATATATATAAAATAACTTTTGGAAAGAAGAATTAAAAATAAACAATCACAATTAAAATTCAAAAAACTTATAGAGATAGAAAATATATTCAATAGATACTTTGTAGAGATGGTTGGTGACTGTATTTTTGGAAGTTGAAACTTTATTAAAAAAATTTGGGAATTATTATTCTGGTATATTCATTTAATGTTTTTAACTAAAATATATATCTTCATCAAGTCTTTAAAAGTGGTCTCTTAGTGAGAGCTGAGTCTCGGGCTAGAGGTGAGTTTATAGCTCTCAAATTTGGAGTGGACCTTTATAGTTTTCAAACTTTTATTTTATTTTATTTTTATTTTTTAAAATTAAAATCAGATATTTCATATTAATAAAAGGTTGTAACATAATTTACATGATGAATTTGCATAAAAATGATTTTTTTTTTTTTTTTTCCTATATTTTGATTAAAAAAAAGCTTCTAAGTGTGTCTCAGGCTACTAGTTGGGGGTAATTTTTGATATATACTTATTTTGAAATATTTTGCCATATATACTTGATAAAAGTGACTTAATATTTTGTAAACTTTAAAATACACCTATGTTTATAGATTAGAGAGATAGTCTTCCAATTGTTGCTACCTTGCCTCCTATTACCGCTTCCTTGTCTTCATTTGTTTCCAACAATTTTGCTTGATCATCCACTTGATTCAAATGTCTATGCTTCATATGCCATGTCTAGTTAAGCATTGGGTCTAATTACTAAAATAGCCATAGAGTTGGTTTCAACATACTTCTGAGTTGGAAGTCAGATCGAAGAATTGGAACAATTCATGAATTTTGTTCTCTAGAGTTGAAATGTGCTTAATCTGATGGAGAAGAATACCCATGATGATTTTTACCTTGAGATTGTAGTTTTTTTCTAAACTATTATATGATTAGAGAGTGATTGTAAGGAGTTACCCTGAACCTTGATGAAGTCCATGTACCTTTATATGACTCACCTATTCTCTGTGAGTTTGTTAAGCCCTATCTAAGGTCGATATTAACCCCAAAAACCCCTTGTTAGTCCCTAGATTTGGAGTAATTACATTTCTATTATTATACTTTTATGTAGGCTAGAACCTCTCATGGTCTCATTTTATTATAATTGTATTATTTCTCTCCTATATATATACTAAGGAGACATAGTCTTATAATCATCAAATATTGTCTTTTACATTGTATTCATTGTAAAAAGAGCTTCCCACCTCAAAGAGGACTGTAATTATTGATTTCTTATCATTTTTAAGGCATAAAAATCATAACATTTGGTATCAGAGCTCATGATCCTAGGGTTTTGTTACTTCAAATAGGTTATTGTGGAATTTTTGATAGAACTTTTTTTTTTTTGTTTTTTTGTTTTTTTTGGGAAGTTTCAGATGATGAAACTTGGAGAATATTGAGAATACATATTAGGCTATATTTGGTTCAAATTTAAATCTTTTTTCACTATATTTTCAAAGATATGTTCCAAAGAAGTTAGGGTTTTTGAATGCTTTTGAAAATTTGTCTCAAATAGGTCAGGTAAACATTTTCAATATATATATATATATATATATATATATATATATATATATATTACTGTGAGGTTTTTGAGCGTGAAACTTTTATCCTGTTGAAGTGAAATCACGATTAACATTTGGTTTGAATTTTATATCTTGGTTGGCTATAATTTTGGATATATGCTTTAGGGAAGTCCATGTTCTTGAATGCTCCTAAAATCCATTTCCAACATGTTAGTTTGACATTTGTGTAATAACCTTTTTTCTGTGATGTTTTATATAGTGAAACTTGGAACATATTAAGGATAAATCTCGGGCAACATTAGGTTCAATTTTCATAATTTGGTTCAATATAATTTAGGAGTTGTACTCTATGGAAGTTAGGGTTTGTGAATAATCCTGAAATAAATTTTAAAAAGGTCAACTTGGTGTTTTTGCTATATCTTCATGTCTGAGAATTTTCAGAATGTGATATATTGAAGGATTTTAGGAGACATAGAGAAGTACCTCATGTAAAAATTTCATTATTATGTTTGAAGAATTGTACACGTGGCGCACTATACAAGTTTTCTCATTGAAAGAGGCCAAAAATAAGTAAGTTTTGGTAAAGTTACCATAACTTTCACTTGGCATGTAAAATTCAATTCACGCCTACGGAATTGCAAAAAGATATATCTTAATAAATTTTTAGATCTAGAAGGGCTCAAATATCAGAAATATATCAATAAAACTTCAACCATTCTAATATTCTCCAAAGTAAGATGCATAACCTACTAGTGACATAGCAATTGATTAGAAAATCCCTTTTTTTCTTTGGAAGTTGTGATAAAGAGGAGCACTATTATTATTTTCCAACATTGATTTGGATTGGATCATGGTAATATTTGTTGTCCATATCAATGCTTTTAGAGTGGAAACTGTGGAGGAAGCATTTCACAAGGCCATTTTTACCAACGAAACCCAGTTTGGCAAATTTAGGTCTGAAACCTTCTCTAAGCATTTTGAGGCATCAAACGACATTTTTGGGGTTAAAACTTTGTCGCTTTAGTGTTGCACCTCTTTTTCACATTCTGCACACAAAGACCTTACCAACGACACAAGAATCACCTCAATTTTAGTACGTATGCAAAAGTTATGCCACTCCAAAGTTGACCTTCATGTTTTGACCACCATAATTTGAGAGGATACCATGTTAGCTCCCATAACCCATGGAAAAATGGCTAGCCACGTGATTATGATGAAAACTCTAGAAAAGCCCATATTGTAACTCTTGTTAAGAGTTGAGGGATTCCAACCTAACCACGAGTAGACTATCAACCTATGTTATAATTAGGCCACCAGGAGGAAAAGGGGTTCCATTCTTTTTGTGTGCACTTGTTCCAAAGACGAGTAGAGTAACTGAGAGGGATAGGGAGAGAAAAAAAAGAGAGGATTTATTTTACTATAGTAGCCCATGGGCCACAACCTTCTTTGTACTCGTAGCCATTTTTTATTCAGAGAAAGAGAGTAAATCGACCTCATCTTTCAGTTGGGTTTTCTCCTAAAAGGGTTTCCTATGATATATCTTGTGTCAAATGTGGTTTGTGAAGTTTTATTTCACTATTCTCTATGTTCTACATAAATTTTTATTTGCATGCATACATAATAAATAATAATCTATAGATCTAGAAATCTAAAGAGAAATAAACCCCACTAGTGTAGATTTCAGACTTTTAAGTATAATTTTATCAGATCTATTGTGATGAATTGTCTAGTGGAATATCCACAATAGTTTATAGATCATAAAGATATCAGAGCAAGTTTCTTTGGGTATATTATGGATATTTGCAGGAAATCCACATTGGTTAAGCCAAAATTGATAAAACACTAGTCGTGGTCAACAAATTTGAATAATCACCCTGATCCTCAAGAGGAGATGTTTTCACGGATGTAAGCACAAGTTGCAGATATAAGTTGTAGTGTGAATCTCCTCATTTTGGCCCTGAGCAATAAACTTGGGATATTCAAAGAAGATGGGTATTCTTACGTAGAGGGTCATTCATAAGGGAGACCACGAAAATGGAAAGAAACAAAGAATGAGTCAAAGAAAGGACCTGAAAGAGATCAACCTAGTTAGAGTGTCATGAACCATTCACAATTCCTATTTAAAATGGAATAAAAGGTTGATATCGATCTGTACCGAGGTGAGATCAATGCTTTGAAGCTAAATCTCCTATTGTAGCAATTAGAAGTTTATTTAAGTGTTCATCATTTAGAGGAAGAAAATAATAATTTATTTGCATGGTTGAAATTAGAGGGCCATGCCTTGACCAGGTGGGAAATACATGTAGAGACTTTGAGGTTGGAGGTATATCCCATAATGACTTAGTGGGAGGAATTTTAAACCCTCATAAAGTCACAATTGTACCCTATGAGGTATTTAGATGACTAGTGGGTCCGGTGGCACAAATTTACGTAGAAGTAGGGGCAGAGTGTACAAGAGAACACGACAAAGTTTAGAAAGATGGCCATAATGTTGTGTATCTCCCTAATGATCCAAAATTTCCTCCTCAAGTATCTGGGGGGTCTATACAACCATATACGAAAGAAAGTGATTTTATTTAAGCCTGAATTGGTGCATGAGGCTTGTGTACAAGCATAATACATGGAGAACATAAGCCGAAAGAAAGGGAAATCAAGTGGATCAAAGAAAAAGGAGCACTAGGATGCTTCTAAGGGGGGAAGAAGAATTGGAAAGGGGGAAAAGTTAAAAATACGACAACCACAACACACTAGTGTAAAGGTCCCAACAATAACTGCAACCATTGTAATATTGACAATCATATAGAGGAGAAGTGTTGGAAGTTGAATTCAAAGATTAACCAAAGAGAAAAAGAAAAAAATATAATAAGAAGAAGAATACCATGGTCATTGATTCGAGCAATCAGATTAAAAAACCTCAGATTTGGATGAGAAGATCATCTATACATCAGTGCAGAAGGAGGTGAATCTAAGTTGGCTTCAACAATAGGAAGAGAAAGAAATGACCAAACTCTTCCACATAAAGATACAAGTAAGGAAGATAAATATTGATGCTCTGTTTGACTCAAGATCGTAGTTGAATCTCATAGCAATAGAGCTGGTCAAAAACTTGGGATTGGAAGTTCATGATCATCCAATCTCATATCCATTCAGATGGGTAAATAAGGATGTCGAGTTAAAGGTAACAAAACAATGCAAAATTAGATTAGCTATCAATGTTTATTTTATTAATGAAGTAGAATTAGATGTAGTTCCCTTTGATGTATGTGGAGTGGTGTTTGGAAGTCCCTACATGTACATGCGAGATGCAATATCCATGTAGAGATATAACCAACACTGGCTCGTCAAGGATGGAAAATCATTCACCATCAACGAGCATAATGGAAAGTCAAAAATTTCACTGGTAATACCAAACAAACAAAGAAAGTAATTAGTTCTAGAAAGAAGTTTGTTTTATTATTTTGAAGAGAAAATCATTCTTTAGAGGATTCAGTAAGATCAAAGACATCCTTAGAGGGGTGCATTAAGAAATAGAAACAACAACTAGAAGAGATGCTGTAGGCATACAAGGATCCAACTATTGTCAAACTCCCCATTGCCAAACATTGGGTTGTACATGTAGACTGTTATAGAAGT
Organism: Pinus tabuliformis; assembly: GCA_031772625.1. NCBI lineage: Eukaryota > Viridiplantae > Streptophyta > Pinopsida > Pinales > Pinaceae > Pinus > Pinus tabuliformis. Next base: position 601,130,212 of record CM062812.1, on the reverse strand, counting down.
AAGTGAGGTGAAGAAATAGTTGCAACAACTACTTGAACAGGGTGTAATTCATTTGACCAAGTACATCACCATGTGGATCAACCATCATCATTGTGCCAAATAAGGATGGGACTTGGTGAATTTGTATAGATTATAGGGTGTTGAAAACAATTACATCAAAAAATAGGTACCCCCTACCCAAAATAGATGATTTACCAGATTATTTGCAGTAAGCGAAATAATTCACAAAGTTGGTCTTAAAGTCTGGATATCACCATGTTCGAGTTAGAGAAGAAGATATTTGCAATATCGCCTTCAAAACCAGGTGAGGTTTGTATGAGTGGTTAGTCATTCCTTTTAGCTTATGTAATGCACCAAATACATTTATGAGGTCAATGAATGATATATAATTCCTTTTTATAGATTCATTTGTTATTTTCTATTTGGATGATATAATGGTATACAATACTACTTGGGAGGAACACATCTCAAATTTTAAACAGGTGCTAGACACATTAAATAAACAACAATTACTAGTAAATCTCAAGAAGTGTGAGTTTGCTAGACACATTAAATAAACAACAATATACTAGTAAATCTCAAGAAGTGTGAGTTTGCACAACAATCTTTGTTGTATCAGGAAGGCATGTATGCTACCATTTTGAAGTATTTCATAGGGAAGTTATTAACTACCCTACCTTTGGTTGGAGTGTCAGGTTAGTGGGTCAGGTTCAAACCTTGTTTCCTACATTATTTGGAACAATGTTTTGTTTTATTTAAAACATGTACAACCAATCTATTGTCGATACTTTCCGCCAATATGGTTCGAAACGATTCTGTCGGTTTCGAGTTGGAACTTTGTCAATACTTGCCGCCAATATGGTTCCAAAAGGTTCCACCAAGTAACCATGGCATATCTTGCCGCATCAAACAAACTATTCACAATAACATATTGGATGTCACTAGTTACAAAACTTGTCATTACATGTTAACAAAATATGGTTTTAATAAACTATATATATGGTTTTGTAAGCATATCACCATGTATTTTATAACGACCCCCACCAAATATTCAGTCATATGGTTTTTAAATAACCATATTTATAATGTTTTTATATAACCAATCTTAAACGAAATTGGCTGGATGTTCTTTTTTTGTAACCACATAATTTTATAGGCTTATTATTAAATAAGCGTGCACACACACACACACATATATTCCAATTGTTTTTATTTATTATTTTGAAATTTATTTTTAATGGTTTTTTTTTTTGTTTTTATATGATTTTCTTTTTTATCTAATATATGTTGGTTTTATTTTACATTTAGCATTATTATTTTTTTTCTTTTTGTGCAGGGTTAGGAGGCCAATGCTAGAGTTCCACGTGTCATAGGCCAACTAACCAATCAGTCGCCACATTAATCTAGTGGGTCCCACTTCCCTACGTAACTTACAAACTTCTAACAATAATAAGTTGGTCATACAGACTTAGATTGAGGTGTTGTTCACATCGTTGGGTTGATAATGATGAAAAATACAACCTAGTACCATTATTGTTGAGACTTAGGAACTTCGAAAATTGAGCCTTTCTAGATCCACCTGGATCATTCCTCCCCATTGAGGAGATTTTGGTCCTCCAAAAACATAAACATGATTGCAATCTCGATTTGCACAACGGATTCCTCTGATAGACCACCTTCCCTTTCCTTCACCTTCGTACTTCAGAACTTGAATGATGAAGTCGTCACATGTATCATAGGCAAACCCATAACTACTAATACATATTCAATTACAAGACCAATCATGACCCAAAAAAACCCCATACTTGCCAAGATTTTATAACGCACTCATGGTCAAGTTTACAACAAAGTCATAACAGAAACCATATCCCAAGCTATCAACTAAAAGGGCCAAAAATATCACCATGTTGCATTCTTAAGTGGTGGAAAACACTTAATCACTTTTATAATTATTTCACAACATGTGATTTACAAATGTGGTCATTCTCAACTACTTATAAATACCTATTTCTTACCCAACCAAGTTAATGGGTCTTCTTCCCATGACTGCTTCTGTTGTTGAAAAATTTCATCGACTGGTTCCTTCACAGGTGCTTTCTGGTCCTCCTTTGGTCACTACTTTGGATGGAGCTCCCAACGTGTGGCTCTATGATGTCCACCCTTGTTGCAATGGCTACAAAAAATCTTCTTCCTCCAAACTTTCCTGACCTTATTCCTACCCTAATGTGGAGAAGGTTCTTCATGTCTTGTCCTCTTATTCACTACCATTATTTTCCAACACTTGGCAACAACATGGTTATACAAGCCACAAAAAGTACATGGTTTTCTATGCCGTAAGTTTTGTTCACCATTACAATTTGCTTGTAATCAAAATGAACACTAGAATACTAAAACTTTTTATACCTTGCTTGGTTGTCTTTGGTGCAATCTTGGCATGAAGAATGTGCCTTAGCTCTTCTTTTGCAATGCTCACTTGTTAAAATTGGAAACTAGGGCCAAATTCCACTTTGGACAACTCATTTGATGGAGATGATTATTCCATTGAATTCCTATTTTTGAGAGGACCAAAATCAACCTAAAGATCATTAAATTTGGATAAGAAGAAATGTTTTTTTGAATTTATGCCCACACATGTGAAAATTGTCAAAGTTGACCACATCATCATGTAGGCTCATGAGCACAAGAGACATGTCACTTCACCCTCAATGACTTGTATAAATATGAGAGACCTCGAGTCTCATTTGATCTCACACATTATTCTCTCTCTTCATCTGATTGGTTTGTACAACTTATTGGGAATCTCTTTTCCTCACACATGTGGCAACAAAAGGATGAATAATAGGAAAATTACAAGGTCAAAATTTCAGAGTCTGTTTCATGTTTGACCAACGTTGACCATGGGTGTTTTGACCACATTTGACTGCGATTTTTAGGTCAAATTTTCATTTTTGGCAAGCCACAATTTATTGACACAAGAATCAAGATTTTTGTTGACTTTGACCATAGACCAATCACAGGGTTGACCGCAGGCCTAACCGCAAAGTTAATCGTAGAGTTGACCGTAGAGTTGACCAAGTTTGACCATTGTTTTCATTATTATTTTGGGCTGACTTTGTCCAACAAATAAGGTCGAGTTTGACTAGTGTTTTAAGTACTAATCGCAAGTGTGGGCACAAGAAATCTCCCTAGGTTTCTAACAAAACCTGGTAACAAGTAAATAATCAAACTAATTCCTTCCCTAAATCTATCTTTTCTTGAATCATAAGCTAACAAGATGAGAAAAGTAAATTCATACCTTCTTACGACATGCTTGATGAATATATTCCTTTGTGCTTCAGTGTAGCTCCTCCATGTGTGAATCCAAACTTGCACACATGGAAACAACAAAGGATCAAAGGCATATGCATCATAAATGTTTCAATAATTCAAACTAGTGAGCAAGGAGACTAGTAACAAACATCATTCCAATGGACAAATAGAAATAACATAAACCATTCATGAAATTCATCAATTAATCCATTAAATAATGTAGTGAGAAGAAACACTTGTTTGTATTAATTTCAAAAACATAAAAGAGGTACAAAACTTGTGCCTAGATGTTGTGAAGCTCCTCCCATTGATTGCAATCCTCTCCAAGAATAATAAACTCTCCAACCTAATTTATCCAGCATAAACGTGTCTCAGCAACCTCCCTCAACTCCCCCACATATGGCTTGATTAATAGGCCAAAAAGAAGTAGTTTGAGATCCTTAGTCCAAGGATGAGATTTACTAAAAGAGGGATGAGGGCTCCTTGAAGAATAGGGATTAGCTCCATAAAAATGAGTTTAGGCCTGAATAAACATGAGTTTGAGGCTTTATGTTGAGAATGATTCACCCAACAATGCTTCTAGATCTCACTTTTTATTGATTCATATGTGCACTTTTTAATGACAGACAGAGCGCACATCTGCGCAAGGATCAATGTCAGCAACTGCACATGCACAGAAACTGACTAGGAAATTGCGGAGGAGACTAAAAGTGGGTTTATGGACCATGTTTCCTAGAATTTTCACTTTATTCAAGGTATATAAGTTGTTGACTTGTAAGGTAGTGCTTCATGACACTTGGATGGATGGCGAGAGATCCAATTTGATGATGATTTTCCTAATCCGATGAAATGACGTGTAACGGATTTACCCCTAAATTGCAAATTCAGAAAAGTTTGACTCAAGTACTTTACCATATCAAGGATTGGATCAAAGATAATGGTTGGAAACTTGCAAAATCAATCAGGGATTACAATGCAATATAATAATCATCATTGAGGTAGGTATTCCCATACTTAGAACATGAATGTCTCAGAGAACAGTACAGAAATACATTTGAAGATCAATGTCAATAGATGACATAATATGGATGCAACCATCAATGGATCTATTTTTACAATCATGAATATTTAATAACTCCATGAATCCTGGATGGATGAAAATAGATCTAGGGTCTTGATCTCCATCTCTCGATCCATAGTACGAATCTAGCCATGTGAGTGAATGTCTTGAAGTCGAACATGGTAGAAACCACTTAATTACCGGTCAATGATGTGAACCATTAATAAGCGTGAGAGAAACCACCAATAATGACAATGGATCTCAAGTTACTTCTAGTACAATCCATGAAGTGTGAATAGATGATTTGATGTCGAACAATCATAAAATCATTCGATCAAAGTCCAATGATGAGAACCTATCATCGAAGGCGAGAAACCTGCCATTAAGGCATGCAGGCCTCAAGGTACTAAAGGTTTATTGATAAACTCCCTAGATAGTGAGCTGAAGTCGATAGGAAGTGAACCGTGGTAGGAGGGCCTACGATATGAAACTCATGTCAAGATTTGAAGAACAATAGTTTGGAGTAATCCAATACTGACTCAGGGATGGTCGACGGAATTGAAGGCTACAAATTGCAAGGTAATTTGAAGTGAGGTTAAGACTTGTCTTGAACATATTGGCGACATGACAAAATGACTTGGAAACATTTGAATCAATGATAATACCCAAAAATAATTGAATACTTTCAATGAGGTTCGATTAACTGTGAGACAAATGGATTGCCCAACTCGAATAGATATGTGATGAAGTATAGTGTTCAAGAGAAACATACTACCTAAAATAAAAGAAATGAACTTTTATTCTCAATTTTCCCCACCATTACTGGCAAGTAACTCTTTATTTTTGTTAATATTGAGGAGAATGACATATGTTGGTCCTTTAAGATCATCCTTTGAAGTATTTTAAACGAACCCTAAGAAGAGTTGGTTTGGTCTCTTCATGCTTAAAAGTCCTATACTGTTTAATTTTACAAGTCCAGTAAAGGGGTGACTCGATGTCCTTTTCATATTTAAAGAGTTTGAAAATACACAAAAATAAAACTCGTTCAGTTCTTTCAACATAAATTTTAACAAGCCTGAAGAAAGTGAAGCTCAATGTTTTTCAATTTTAGGGAGTCAAGAGAAAAACATAAGTAAACTCCACAATGTTCTTTTCTGTAAATTTAGTCCCTCAAGCCCAAAAAAGGGTAAAATATTGAAGGAGATAACTCTATTGACCATGATTAGTCAATGTATACCTTTTTTCGTAAATATTCTATTTTAGTCTATAAAAGGGGTAAACTTATATTGAATAGATGGTTGTTCATTTACTTTTACAAGTTCGAACAATCAAGTACTCGATGATCTTTCCATGTTTAAGGAGTCTGAAAAGGGTGTAAAGAGAACTCCATGTTTCACTTTTTTGTAAGTTTTCAACAAGTTTAAAAAAGTGAGACGACCTGAGTAGACTACTGGTTACTAATAGGTAGATGAAATGAAGGTTCATTTATGAGATCATGTAAAAGACTCGACATAATCAGGGGAGGATTTCTTTCATATTTTAACAAGCTTGACATAGGAAAAGAACTATGCTCATGGGGACCTGTTTCATTTGTTAACGAGGTTGACACAGTAAAAGAACCATCCTCATGGGAACCTAGTTTCATTTTTTAACGAGGTTGACACAGTAAAAGAACCATCCTCATGGAGACCTATTTCATTTTTTTAATGAGGTTCACATATTAAAAGAACTATCCTCAAGGGTGTTGTTTCATTGTTTAACGAGCTTGAAACATGAAAAGAACTATGCTCCATATAACCTGTTTCATTTTTTTAAGAGGTTGACATAGGAAAATAACCATCCTCAGGGAAAGTTGTTTCATTTTTTAATGAGGTTGACATATTAAAAGAACCATCCTCATGGAACCTCATTTCATTTTTTAATGAGATTGACACAAGAAAAGGAACTATGCTCATGAGGATCTGTTTCCTTTTTAAATGAGGTTGACACAGTAAAAGCACTATCCTCATAGGTTGTTTCATGTTTATGCGAGCTTGAAACATAGAAAACTATGCTCTTAAGAACCTGTTTCATTTTTTAACGAGTTTGACACAGTAAAAGAACTATCCTCATAGGAATTTGTTTCATTTTTTAACGAGGTTGACATAGGAAAAGAACAATCCTCATGGTCAATTGGATCATGGCTTCCATTTGGAAGAAACACATGCCAAGGGATTTTTATCGACCATGGATTCCAAGAGATCTTCATCAGAAAGAATATCTCTCTGGAAGGAATGCATGTTTAGAGAATCAGAAGGGGTAATAAAATCCATTTCAAGTTCCCCCATAAGGTTCCCTATGTCAATTATTGGATCTAATTCATAGGAAGTCGAGCAAATGGTGAGAGGCTCGCTTGCATCGGTAACTGAAAACATGGGATGGTTTACCACATAATTAACCCATGGTGGGGTAGGTACCACTTCCATATAAGGAACATTCAGTGGCATCGGATGACTGGTAGTCGAAGAAAGATCAACGTATGAAAGTTGATCAACCGTGTTAGGGTCCAACCCTAACCCCCTTATTTATGTAATAGGGTCGAGTCATAGTTATAGTTAGTTAAAGAGTCAATAAAGCCCATATTAATAATTGTAAGTGCTTGACCCCTATTTAAAGAAAGGACCACAATTAGTTGCAAATGTGCCATGGTATTAGATAGATGGTATTAATAAGAACCATGGTACTGACCCATGGTATTGCATGTATGAATCCTATATAAAGGATAGAGACTCCCATTGAGGAGTGTTCTGTCTTATTTTGTAATTGAGCCCAACTCTATTGGAGGTTGCCCCCTCGAAGAGGCAAGTGAACATTGCTTTCCCTTCTGAATAATAAAATACATGTTGTTATTTCTTATTGTTCTGTGTTCTAGGTATATTTCTTCACATACTTGGTATTCTGGTATCTTCTCGCAGGTCAAGAGCATAACAAGTGGTATTAGAGCACTTTTCAGGGCCGGTAGGATCTCCATTTTTAGCAGATTTTTTTTTGGCTAGAGACATGTTCCGGTGTCTTTAAACCATGGGATCTGTCATTGAGTGCATAAACCTGCGGATTTGGTGAGGCATGCACACAAGAAACACAAGAGGTGGTCACGCTTGTTGGACTCCCTTGTAAACCCTGTGGGTACCCCTTCGAGTAGTAGTACATTAGACAGAACTGTGTACGGAATGTCTTCCAAGTACCCTCTGGATATATTGGAAGCCCCCTAGGCTCTCTTGAAACCTTGCCATAGATAAACTGTCAGCCGTCTTGCTGCTACAGTACACTGAGAACAACACTCGGGGAGATTACTCGCACGTACGATAGGGTAGTTGGGTTGTACAACTAAGGGTACGGTTGATCCTCCTTGGTTAGTGCCCTGAAAGATTGGGCTGAGTACTATTGTCGGACCCTTATGTATATTGCGATCTATAGCACTTGACACTCCTTGAGATTATAGTTCCCTTGTTTCTCTCTAGATCACGCATCATCTTTGCCAGTTCAAATCTAGCAGGTTGGGTTATATCACAGCCACAACAATTAGTTCCACCATTCAGATCTCTCAGATCTGCCATTCAGATCTCTCAGATCCACCATTCAGATCTATCAGATCTACCAATTAGATCTATCAAATCTGCCATTCAAATCTAGCAGTTTGGCTTCTGTAGCAGTCGCAACAATCAGATCTGCCATTCAGATCTAGAAGTGGGGGTTCGATCACTACCACATTCCTACTCATACTCTGCAGTTGAGGGTTTCGCTGATAGATCTGACTATTTGTGTGGCTCCTATACTTGGGCGTGATTCTTGTAGGAAATTGGGCATAATTAACTTTTCTAGGAATTAACTTTTCCTGGGATGCTTATAGGAGACTTAGCCCATAAGAATCTGGTCGACGAGTTGAGCAAGGTGGTACCATTCACTTGTTAGCGTCAAAATTTTGAGTGGTCCCAAATTTCTTTCACAGTAACGACAAGTGCATCGGATCGGTGCATGGTACAAACTAGAGCTCAAGCTATGGCCAATGTGAAGATCAACACCCTTGAACAAAAGTTGGAGGCATTAACGAAGCAAATCCATACCTTAATTGACACAATCACAAAGGGAAAGTCGAGGGCACAATCGGAGGCATATGCTTTTAATGAAAACCTTGAGGGTGAGTCTAGCCATTCTCTTCACTTCTGTGGAAACCACCAACAGTCCCAACTTCGACCACCGAAGCTGGACATGTATAAATTTGATGGCTCTCATTCGGCCATATGGCTAGCACAAATGGAGCAATATTTCACATTGAATCACATCAGAGATGATGCAACTAAGCTAAGTGTGGGAAGCCTGTACTTGGACCAAGAAAGATGGTAATGGTGGCAGTGGCATCAATGCTATTATGCAATGCCACTGACTTGGCAGATATTCTCAAAAGCCATTTCTGATTGCTTTGACCATGAATCTAACTTTTTGGGTCGTCTTACTAAGCTTCAACAGACAGGCACAATGCAAGAATATATTAAATCCTTTGAAGCATTAACCTTCCGCACAAGAGGTCTAGCAGATGAATTCTACTCGGAATGTTTTATCAGTGGTCTCAAGGACGCCATACAAGCCCACGTACTACTACAACACCCAGTCTCATGCCTGGTAGCTTGCAAGATATCTCCTGAAGTAGAATGCATGTTAGCGACCTAGTTGACTCATCCAAATTTCATAGCCAAGGGATGCCCCACCTAGGCTTTGAGCACTACCCAAACACTTAAGGATCAAAAGGTGTCACCAGAGGAAATGGCGGAAAGAAGAAAGCAAGGATTGTGTTACTATTGTGATGAGAAATACTCCCTGGGGCATAAATTCAAGGAACCCAAATTCTTTCAAATTGATGCTACTGATCACAGTTCATTTGAGGAAGCCCCGCCAATTGAGCGACCAGAGGAGGAAGATGAGGACAACCAGTTGGATAATGAGCTACCAGCTACACTTGAAGAACTAGTTATCTCGCTTCATGCTTTGGCAGGAATTTCTTCTCCCCAAACTCTCAAAATCAAAGGTTTTATTAAGCATCACCCTGTAGTAGTCTTGATTGATAGTGGCAGTACGCATAACTTTATCCATCAAAGAGTCGCTGAAGCAGTGCATTGTTTTGTCAGAGCATTCTCTAATTTCCAGGTCTAAATTGCTGATGGGGGGACAATGAAATGTGAAGGCCACTATGAAAATGTCAAACTTCAAATGGGGGATTATCACCTAAAGACCCACATGTTTGCCATCAACATGGGTGGGTGTGACATTGTCTTGGTTGCTGAATGGCTCCGCACACTCAGCCCAATCACATTGGATTTCCAGGAGTTATATATGAGCTTCAAGCAGAATAACCACACACATACCCTCCACAGACTCTAGGCAGGTGCTCCTATCATCAGCTCACATAGGATGGAAAAATTATTAAAAAAGGGCCACCATGGAGTTATAGCCCAATTTAATGCCATCTAGGCCTTTGAACCTACTTCTCTTCATATTCACCTAGAGATGTAATAGGTCTTAAACAACCATCTGTAAGTCTTTGACAAGCCTCATGAGATTCCACCCTTGAGAGGGGAACATGATCATAGCATTACTTTGGTCCCAGGGACACAACCACCAAATGTGCGCACATATAGATATCCTTTCGCCCAAAAGAATGAAATTGAAAAAATCATCAAGGAACTCCTGGAAGCCGGTGTCATTCGTCCTAGCATTAGTCCTTATTCATCGCCTATGGTCATGGTGCTCAAGAAAGATGGGGAATGGCGTACGTGTCCAGACTTTAGGGCCCTCAACAAGCTGACGGTCAAAGATAAATTTCCCATCCCGGTTGTTGATGATTTGCTAGATGAACCAAATGGGGCTCAATTCTTTACTAAGCTCGACCTTTGCTCAGGCTATCACTAAATTCGCATGAAAGAAGTAGACATTCCAAAGACTGCTTTTCGAACTCATGAAGGCCATTATGAATTCCTGGTCATGCCATTTGGTCTCTGTAATGCCCCATCCACTTTTTAGAGCCTCATGAATCACCTGCTCAAACCATATCTCATAAAATTTGTCCTTGTTTTCTTTGATGACATCCTCATCTATAGCCTCACCCGGGAAAAACATCTTCAGCATGTAGATCTGCTCTTGCAACTGCTTCGGAAGCATAAATTATTTGTCAAATTGTTCAAGTGCTCTTTTGGCATGGAAGAAGTTAAGTATTTGGGCCACATTATGGGGCGTGAAGGTGTCAGGGTGGTTCCCAAAAAGATCCAGTCAATGCAGGATTGGCCTCAACCAAAGACCTTGAAGAGCTTGAGAGGATTTTTCGATCTCACCGCTACTATCACAAATTTGTCCACAATTATGGTCATATCGATAGACCCCTCACTCACCTGCTCAAGAAAAATTCATTCCTCTTGAATGATGAAGCGCAACAGGCATTTATAGCTCTCAAACATGCCATGTGTTCCACTCCTGTATTGGCACTACCCGACTTCACAAATCTTTTGTGATTGAATTTGATGCTTCAGGTACGGATATTGGGGCTGTATTAATGTAGGAAGGTCGACCCTTGGCATTCACTAGCCAACAACTAAGTGGGACAAATCTGGGACAATCTACTTATGAGAAGGAGATGATGGCCATCTTACATGCAGTGGATACCTGGCGACCATACTTATTGGGACGGATTTTCCAAATCCGCACAGACCATAAAAGCCTTAAATATTTTTTAGAGCAATGCCTATCCTCACCACAACAAAATAAATGGCTAGCCAAAATGTTGGGATATGATTATGAGATAGTTTACAAGAAAGGGCGAGAAAATGTCGTAGATAATGCTTTATCACGCCAATTTGAGGAGGAAAGCACCCTACTAGCAATCTCTCTTCCCATTCTAGAGTGGATTGAAGAGGCTAGCAAGGAATGGTTTTCACATCCTTTGCTCTCCCAACTCATTAATAAATTGCAGGTGGATCCAAATTCCGCAGGGGGCTACTCTTGGCAGGATGAGATTCTTCGCTACAAGGAAAGAGTATTGATATCGCCAACATCCACCCTCAAAAGTCGCATTTTGGCAGAGTTGCACTCATCTCCCACTGCAGGCCATTCAAGATTTCAAAAGACTTATTCTCGCACTCGACATTCATTCTTTTGGACAGGAATGAAAAAGGATATTCTTACTTTTGTAGCTGAGTGTGATGTGTGTCAGCGCTGTTGGGTTGTGTTATATTATTTCCATGACTAGCCCACGTAGTTAATGGGGGGTTAGAAGGGGGGCAGAGCCCCCCCTTCATTGTGTCGATTGCGTAGCGAGGGGAGTCACAAGGAGTTTGAAGGGTGCAAGTAACCCCACTTTATGGGGTCCAAGGCAGTGCCCCGGAAAATTTTGGTTTTGGACCCTATGTTAGGTTGGGCGCACCTAACCATGGTTTTGTGCATGATTTTCTCACATGGTTTTGGACGTAATGGTCTTTGGTCCATGGTATTGGATGCTTTGACATGTATAAATATGTATTGTAACATTGAAAGGAACATAATGAAAAATCAAGCTGGTAGTCCCAGTTTTGGGATCCAGGGGAAAATCTATGTGTATATGTGTTTTATGTGTTATGCTCTCGCATTGTTTATTTTCTGTGTTTTTAGAATTCGTATGTAGGTAATTTCTATATGGGGTTAAAACCTACATTTGGTATCAGAGTTGTTTTGGCTTCAAGGGGACTCCTTTATTGTTGAGGGGTTTCGCTCGGGCCTGTGGTAGACCCTGTTCAGTGGGAGATTTGCGAGATCGATTCTTGTGGTTAAAGAAGATGGCGAGCAGTGGAAAGATAGAGATCGAGAAGTTTAATGGTCAGAGTTTTGAGTTGTGGAAACTCAAGATGGAGGATCTGTTGGTGGATAAAGATCAGTGGATCGCGGTAGATCCGGGTACTAAACCAATAGGAGTGTCCGATGAACAATGGAAGAAGTTGGATCGGAAGGCAAAGAGCACAATACGATTGTGTGTCTCAGATTCAGTGTTGTTGAATGTATCAGGGGAATCTACGGTGAAGGCTTTGTGGGACAAGTTGGGGACTTTGTACCAATCTAAGTCTCTGGTGAATAAACCGTTCCTATGGAAAAAGATGTATAACCTAAGGATGAAAGATGGAGACTCGGTGACAGAGCATCTGAATGCGTTTAACACTGTAGTAAGTCAATTATCGTCTGTTGATATCAAAATTTCAAATGAAGATAAGTGCATTAGTTTGTTGTGTTCTCTACTAGATTCATGGGATAGTCTGGTTATTGCAATAGGTAGCAATGCAACTGCCTTGCAGTTTGATGAAATAGTCCCACCCTTGTTGATGGAGGAGATGAGGTGGAAAAATATGGAGAGATAGAATGGTGATGCCTTGTTTATACGAGGACAGTCCCATAACAGAAACAAAAATAAGTCATTGAGTGGGAGATCTAAATCTAAAGCAGGGAAAATTGTAAGAACCACCCTAAATTTACATGTATAATAAATGGGCGAATCCCCATGATACATAGGAAAAATGGAAGGCGATTTTATCACTAATATATATATATATATATATATATATATATATTTTGGCGAATCTCTCACTAGATTATATTATCTTGTAAAGTCATGGCGAATCTTTCACTGAATTATAAAATCTTGTAACATCTTGGAAAATCTTTCACTGAATAATAAAACATTGTGAAGTCTTGGCGAATGCTTTGTTAAAGTATGAAACCATATATGATAATAATAAAACATATTCATTAAACTGTAATATACTTACATACATTTTTGGAAAAAAGAAACATAATTTTCACTTCCTACAAACAATGTTGCAAGTTTTAGTGGCCATGTTTGTCATGGTAGGAGGGATTAATGTTTTCTCTACCACTTTTGCCAAGCTATCAAATTTCTTTCTTATTCCATAGACTCTAACTGTGACATTAAAAAAAAAAAAAACACATCAAGTTTGTTTACCCCAACATGCCAACAAGTAGCAAGCCCCAACTATATAATATAATGAAGTAGTAGGTATCCCAAAGGCCTAAAGGGGATCTAATGGAAATAAGTGACCATCGTCAGAAGCCTTCCAATCAATATATAAATATATAAATGTAGATTTATTATTATTTTAATTGGAAATCTTCAATTAAATAATAAAATTTAATTACGTCTCTCCCAATCTAAATTTTTTATTAGCATAATTCACTACCTTCATACCATTTTTAACATCGTTGTAACATGTGGATTAATTTCCTTTTTGGTGCACAATCTCTGCCTTTTAGGACAATATGGTGCACTGACCCAACCCCTACAGATCATTACGACAAACTAAGAATAGCAGAGAAGATGAAAGGTTGTACAAACCAACATATTTTTCAAACAACTAATCCAAGATCAATACCTTAACTTTTTCATGAAGATATCATATTGAAAATGTTTGAAAAATGGTGGGAAATCTGGGCAGCGACTATCTCTCTTCTACGAGGGTGATGCGAAAAGAGTTAAGATTTCATTTTGATTTTTTTTTGTTAAATCAGAAAAACCAATATTAATGGAGATATTGGTATTTTTTACTAAATTTTGTGAAGTGACTAAATGTAGATTCACTTTAAGATTTTTTTACAATATAATTTCCCAAGTCTATTTAATATCTTCATTATCATAAAAACCAACCTATATCCATCTTAACTCCACATCTACCACTCTTAGAGGGATGAAATCTATTTATCCCTCCTAGCACTTGGTAGACTCGGAATTAAGATGGATCTAAGCTGATAGAATTTCCCCTTTAAATAGTCTATGCTCACATGAATACCCTGGTATTACCATGGGTTATCATAAACTTGGATCTTAAAAATTATTATTAGTAATTTATAAAAATTAATAAAATTAATAATTGATTTTTTTTTTTTTAACCAAGTTAAAATGTTTAAGCGACATTAAATTACAAGATCCATTTTTACTCTTGATCTACCAAGCCCCGACATGGATCAAATATTTTTCACTCTATGTTAGTTTGCATATCATGATATTTGATCCAGAGTAAAGATGGATCTATGCTAGTTTAATTCCCCCCTTTAAATAGGTTACATTCCATGTGAATACCATGGGTCAATACCATGTGCCATATTTATTTTTATTAATACTAATATTAGGTTAATAATGTTTTTTGCATGGTATTAATAATAATTTGGTCCATGGTATTTGGCCCATAATATAACACATTTTTTGAGTGTTCGTTAATATAAAAAATGTTTTATTTATTTACCATACCTCTCATTTATTTATATTTTTACTAATTTACCATACCTTTTTTATAAATATGGTATTTGGCCCATAGGATTCAATTAAATAAACCTCCTTTTTTAGCCTTCTTAAATAGAAAGAGTGTTGTGGACTAAATATAGAAAAAGGCTTTATTTATTTATTGTACCTCTTTTATAAATATGGTATTTGGCCCATAGGATTCACTTAAATGAAACCTCATTTTTGAGCCTTCTTAAATAGAAAGAGGGTTATGAACTAAATATAAAAATAGGTTTTATTTACTTACCATACCTCTAGTTTATTTGTATTTTTATTTATTTACCATACTTTTGGAGTAAGTATAAAAATAGGTTTTATTTATTTACCATACCTCCACTGTATTTATATTTTTATTTATAAATATCATAAATACATTTTCTTGAAAATGAGGGCGAATGGAAGATTGTAACTCCTAATTTCAAGGGCTAAATTTACTTTTTTTACCCTCTCCCTTAAAATAAGGTGGGCTAACCTCCATACGTAATTTTTTTATAAGATAAATTTGAGGCGATTTGTAACAATGTACTATGATACAAAATATTCGCCCAATAAAAATATAAAACCCCTTAATTTAGCCCCAGGGCAAAAATTCGCCCCTAAAATTTTCCATGATCTAGAGGGAGATCTAAATCTCCAGGAAAACTTGTAAAGGTGGTGTGCTGGAAATGCGGAAAGGAAGGGCACTACAAAAGGGACTGTAAATCTAAAGCTCCTGATAAATGAAAGGGATCTGATGATGCTCCTTCTGCAGAGGCAAAAACCACCTCAGATGAAGGTGGGGATGTGTACTTGGCTTCTTCAAGTACACATCTAGATCATGAGGCATGGTTGATTGACTCAAGTGCATCCTTTCACTTCACTCCCCATAGAGAGTGGTTCTGTGAGTATGATAAATACGATGGTGGTGATTTCTTCTTAGGGGATGATAGGAGGTTGGAACCATTGGTTGCAGAAAAGTAAAGTTGAAGTTGCAAGGTGGAAGGATTAGAACACTTCCGGGTGTTTTGCATATTCCTTCATTAGCCAGAAATCTAATTTCTGTAAGCAAGTTGGATGATGCAGGTGTAAAAACAGTGTTCGAGAAGGATACCTGCAAGATGGTTCAGGGAGCACTGGTATTGATGCGGGGAGTTCAGATTGGAACTCTGTACAAGCTGCAAAGTAGCATGGTTGTTGATGAGTGCAACAGTTCTGTGGTTCCTGAAAGTGGAGCAAAAAATCTAGTGGTCTCTAGAAAGAAGAATATGCTGTGGCATCAAAGGCTTAGACATATTGGAGAGAAGGGCCTTTGAATACTTCATGGTAAAGGTATGGTAGAAGGTATGAGTAATAGCTATCTGAATTTTGATTTCTATGAAATTGTGTATATGGGAAGCAGAATCGAGTGAGTTTCCCCTCTGGTGGTAAGAGGGCGAAACATATATTAGAGTTTGTGCATAGTGATGTGTTTGGACATGTGAAGGTTCCATCACTGGGTAAGTTAATGTACTATGTATTATTTATAGATGACTTCTCAAGGAATACATGGATATATTTCCTTAAGAAGAAATCTGAAGTCTTTGACAGGTTTAAAGAATTCAAGGCTCTAGTGGAAAACCAGACAGAGAAGAAGATAAAGGTGCTGAGGACAGATGATGGTGGAGAGTTTTGCAATAAGGAATTTGAAGAATTCTGTAAGCAGTGTGGTATAGCACGACAGAAAACTACTCCATATACACCTCAGCAAAATGGATTTGAAAAAAGAATGAATAAGACGTTGATGGAAATGTCAAGAATCATGCTCAGTGGTGCTGGGTTATGACATGAATTCTAGGCAGAGGCGATGGAGACAACATGTTACCTAGTCAATAAATCACCTTCATCAGCGTTGGAGGATAAAACTCCACAAGAGGTATGGTCTGGTAAGAAACCCTCTCTTTCACATCTGAGGGTATTTGGATGTGATGCATATGTACATGTTCCAAAGGAGAAATGAACCAAGTTGGATAGTAAATATGAAAAGTGCATCTTTATTGGGTATAAGGATGGTTTAAAGGGTTATAAGCTTTGGAACACAGTAACAAGGAAGGTTGTGTACACCCGAGATGTGGTATTCAGATAGGTGAAAGATGTTATTAAACATGAAGTCGAACCAAAGGAACCTGAGAAGATAGAGTTTGAGCTAAAGGAGGAAGAATCAGACTCTATAACAGAGGAGGAATCAGAAGATGAAGATCCACAAACTCCGGGTGTGAGAAGATCAATTCGAGAAAGAAGGAAGCCAGAAAGGCATAGTCCATTTGCTTTCTGTTCAAATTTTGTTTTATCTATTACTGATGATGATCCCAGAACTGTGAAGGAAGCAGTAGATTCAGAGGATGGAAAACTCTAGAAAGAGGCCATGGTTGATGAAATGTGATATTTGCACAAAAATGAGGCTTGGGATCTGGTGGAGTTGCCAGCTGGAAAGAAACCCATTGGAAGCAAATGGGTGTTCAAGAAGAAGACAAATGCACAAGGAAAGGTGGAGAAATACAAAGCTCGGTTGGTAGCAAAAGGTTATTCCCAAGTGCCAGGAATTGATTTTGGTGATATTTTTTCTCCTGTTTCCAAGGTAGATTCTATTAGATTACTTTTATCTGTTGCTGCTGCTTTTGATTTTGAGGTAGAATAGATGGATGTGAAGACATCATTTCTTCACGGGGATTTGGAAGAGGAGATCTACATGAAGCAACGTGAAGGCTTTGCGGTGAAGGGTAAGAAATAACTGGTATGCAAGTTAAAGAAGTCTCTATATGGGTTAAAACAATCACCAAGGATGTGGTATCAGAAATTTGATACATTTATATGGGGACTTGGCTTCACCAAAAGCAAATTAGATCACTGTGTGTATTTCAAATTAATTGGTGACCGTGTTATTTATTTGGTCTTGTATGTGGATGATATGTTGTTGGTTGGAAATGACAAAGAAATTATCAAGGATTTGAAGACCCAATTGTCCTCCAAATTTGACATGAGAGATCTTGGTGCTGCAAACTATATTTTTGGCATGGAAATTAAAAGAGATCAGGCAAAGAGGAAGCTCTGGTTAATCAGAAGAAGTATGTTGAGACAATATTGCAGAGGTTTAATATGCAGGATAGTAAACCGGTGAAGGTTTGTATTCATGTAGGAGTAAAGTTATCTACTGAATAGTGTCCCAAGACACAAGAAGAGGAAGACGATATGTCCCGTGTTCCATATGCAATTGCATTCAGTAGCCTAATGTATGTGATGGTATGTATTAGACCAAACATTGCACATGTAGTGGGAGTATTGAGTAGGTTTATGTCAAAACCAGGGAAGGAGCATTGGAGAACAGTGAAGTAGGTTTTCAGGTATTTGCGTGGCACTAGTGATTATGGTTTGTGCTACCAAGGAAGACCAGGATTGGACAGAGTTTTGGATATCTGTGGCTTTGTTGATGCGGAATGGGCTGGAGATCTGGATCAAAGAAGATCTACAAGTGGGTATGTGTTTAACCTATTTGGAGGTGCAGTCATTTGGATGAGTAAGAAACAATCTGTAGTGGCACTATCAATTACAGAGGCAGAATACATGGCAGCCACTCATACAAGCAAGGAAGCAGTTTGGTTGCAGAGATTGTGTTCAAGTATGGGGTTAGTATAGGGAGCTATAAGGATAGACCATGACAGCCAAAGTGCAATTTTCTTGGCAAAGAACCCTGCTTATCATTCAAAGACAAAGAACATTGATGTTCAGTATCACTTTGTGAGTGATATGATAGAAGACAAAAAGGTGTTGCTGATAAAGGTGGACACTTTGAAGAATACTGTAGATGCATTGAAAAAATCTGTGAGCTCTGAGAAGTTCTCTTGGTGTAGAGAAACAATGGGCATTGCAAGGCTGGATAAATGATTAAGCTCTCTTGTGGCCCCTTGTGGAAAGAAAATAACAAGTGGAAGAATGTTGGATTGTGTTATATTCTTTCCACGTCTAGCCCACATAGTTAACTGGGGGTTAGAAGGGGGGTGGAGCCCCCCCTTCGTTGCGCCGATTGTGTAGCAAGGGGATTCACAGGGGGTTTGAGGGATGCAGGTAACTCCACTTTATGGGGTTTGGGGTGGCGCCCCGGAAAATTTTGGTTTTGGACCCTATGTTAGGTTGGGCGGACCTACCTATGGTTTTGTGCATGATTTTCGCACATGGTTTTGGACGCGATGGTTTTCGGTCCATGGTATTGGATGCTTCGGCATGTATAAATACGTATTGTAACATTGAAAGGAACATAATGAAAAATCAAGCTGGTAGTCGCGGTTTTGGGATCTAGGGGAAAATATCTGTGTATATGTGTTTTATGTGTTATGCTCTCGCATTGTTTATTTTCTGTGTTCTTAGAATTTGTATGCAGGTAATTTCTATGCGGGGTTAAAACCTACAAGTGCCACAAAGGCGAAACAGTGAAATACCCAGGCACATTACAACCATTTCCATCCCTACCTCAATCTGGACAGAGGTTTCTATGGATTTCATTACAGGTCTTCCAAAGTCAGGAAACAAGTCAGTCATCATGGTGGTTGTGGACAGACTTTCTAAGTATGCTCATTTTTGCGCCCTAACCCACCCTTTTACACCAGCTTTGGTGGCTCAATATTTCATGGACCATATCTTCAAATTGCATGGTATGCCCACTTCCATTCTGTCTGATCATGACCTGATCTTCACTAGTAACTTTTGGTAGGAACTCTCCAGGCTACAAGGTACCCAACTACAACTCAGTACTTCCTATCATCCCGAAACGGATGGTCAAACTGAAGCAGTCAACAAATTTCTGGAGACTTACCTCAGGTGTTTCACTTCAGAAAAGAAACATCTATGGGTACAGTGGTTACCTCTAGCCGAATGGTGGTATAATACTAACTATCATGCCACCACCAAAATAACTCCATATGAAGTAGTTTATGGTTAACTCCCTCCTTCACCTACTTCTTATATCCAGGGATGCTCGAAGGTACAAGCAGTGGATCAACTCCTATAGAACCATGCAACCATGCTGGCCCACCTCAAAGAGAATCTCCATCAAGCTCAAAATCGCATGAAGCAACAGGCAGACCAACATCGTTCAGAGCGCAAATTTCAAGAAGGGGATCAGGTATTCTTGAGGCTACAACCATATAAGCAAACATCACTCAAAGACAAGGGTTGTCAAAAATTATCTCCAAAATTCTACGAACTGTATCAAATACTTCAGCGCATCGGAGAAGTAGCCTACAAGCTAGCCTTTTCACCCACTGCAAAAATCCATTCTGTCTTCCATGTCTCATGCCTCAAGAAAGTGGTTGGGAACCATTGCAGAATTCAAACCAGTCTACTAGAATTGGATGAAGAAGGTTCTATCTAGCTCCAACCTGAACAGGTTTTTGACACGTGAGAATGGAACCTACGCGGCTGCACGATCAAGGAAGTCCTCGTCAAGTGGAAAGACACCTCTCTAGAAGATGCGACCTGGGAATCAGCCACTGTTATTTAGCAGTTTCCGCAGCTTCAGCCTTGAGGACAAGGCTATTTTTATGGGGGAGGGCATGTTAGGGTCCAATCTTAACCCCCTTATTTATGTAATAGGGTCGAGTCATAGTTATAGTTAGTTAAAGAGTCAATAAAGCCCATATTAATAATTGTAAGTGGTTGACCCACATTCAAAGAAGGGACCATAGTTAGTTGCAAATGGGCCATGGTATTAGATAGATGGTATTAATAAGAACCATGTTACTAACCCATGGTATTGCATGATGTATGAATCCTATATAAAGGATAGAGATTCCCCTTGAGGAGCATCATGTCTTATTTTGTAATTGAGCCCAACTCTATTGGAGGTTGCCCCCTCGAAGAGGCAAGTGAACATTTCTTTCCCTTCTGAATAATAAAATACATGCTGTTATTTCTTATTATTCCATGTTCTGGGTATATTTCTTCGCATACTTTGTATTCTGGTATCTTCTCGCAGGTCAAGATCATAACAAACCGTCACAATGTTTCCATTTTGAGGGAAGGACATGATGTGAAAGAGTGCTGCTATCATAAATTTCATGGCATAGACATAGTCTCGCCCAAGGAGAAAATTGAAATCCAAGGGACCTTGGACTACCATAAGATCGATACAAATAGTCTTACCTTCCAAAGTAATAGGTAACTTAAGAAGGATCCCTAAAGGTTCACTAATGGTTTTGTTAAAAGCTAACAGATTATGTGTAACATGAATAAGCTGAGGGGAACCCAAATCTTGCCAAGCGGTTGAGGATAAAATACTGACAGAAGCACCTTCATCTACATTTTTGCAACACACATTCTTACCATAAGCCTTCACAATGATTTGGAAATGGGTGGAATAAGGAAGACAAGGTTCTGTCAATCTACTCCTATCAAAAGAAATAGCCTTATTACTTGGATGGGGTTTAAAAGTAACAGATGAAATGCCCCCATGTGTAGAAGAATCTGAGGTAACATGAAGAACCTGAGCGGTATGAAGTTCACTCTCTAAAGGGAGAGTGGAATTGGTTCAACCACTTGATCAACAAATAATCCATCAATCTGAGTGATACATGTTTCATCCTTCAATGGAAGACTGGGATTGACTGTACCTGGATTTAGATCAATCACTTCATCAACTGACGGTACATGGGGAGAAGGTTTATGGTAATTAGTTGGAAGTTGTTTATGTGAAACAACAATTTTGGGGCTTCATCCATGTGAGGGAAACGGTGACTATGATGAGTCCCTTTGCATAACCTACAAGGAAACCTAACTTTAACCTTTTTCCATGGAATTTGAGAAACAATGGTTGATTGATCAATAGTAAGTCGATGAGAATTATTTGGCCATACTTCCAAAACCTTAGGAATACTAGGACACTTGATAAGGAAGTGGTCACCCTTACAAAGCTTGCAAGGTTATTTTGGCTTATGATGCATTGTGGAAGTTTCCTAAACATTACCAATATGTATAACCATGGTTGGTTGGTTGACTTATTTCTTATCGTGCTTCTTATTCTTCTTCCCTTTCTTCTTCTTCTTAGTCACCTGGTTACTAGCATATAGGATTTTACCAAGCGAAGAAGAAGAAAGGGAGGAGGACATGTTGGGTGAAGAAGGTAAAGGGTCAATAGTAGGTTGGTGATGTTGAGATAGTGAACTCAATTGAGGTCAAAAACTTAGTTGAGCTAGTATAATTGGACTATTTTGAATTAAATAAATGTAGAACAACCATACAAGTAAACCTATCATGAATATGAGAAGTGACAATGTAGCCATATAAGGAGGATCGATGTTTTCAAAATCAGGGAAAGGATTAGGGTTCTCATTAAATGAGAGGTCTTTAGCGGTAACTTCCAGAATTGTTTACATTAGATTCAACTTAGATAAATTTACTATCAATATTAATAGTTGAAAAATCACAATCCACACCTAAAGTCACTAAAAAGTAAAAACAAAAAGTTAACACACGTTAAAAAATCTAAGGATTCAAACCTTGCAAATTGTTAGGATATTTTGACACATAGGAATTAATTAAGTATAACTTGGTCTAGTGTATAGTTAGGTAAAATGTGTTTCTTTAGTATGTAATTTTTGTAACTTACAATCCGACGATCACGATACGTTCTAGACACGAAGTGATCTAATGGTTCATTCTCTCTCGGTATTACCGACACTTGATCCGTAGCTTAACACCTGATTGGTCTATGATCTATATTTAAAGAGCATGTAGGGTCATTTTTTTGAAACCGTTTATGAGATAAGCTTATGTAAATTTTCTTTCTTTTATTAATAATATTGCCTGGAGTGGTCATGTTGGCTCAAGCCATGGAATATTTCCCTCTTTGGGGGTTTTAACCAAGTCAAGAACACTGGTGGGGACTTGTAGTCTTGTCCTTGAGAAATAAAGGCTTCTCTAGTAGAATGAAAGGTGGAAAAAAAAACAGAGTAGGCTAGTCCTAATTTAGTAAGAATGGAATAGATAAGGCTACCATCTTCCTTCTTAACCTTAAAACCTTCCAAGAGAAGTCTAAGGGTCTTGAACTTGGAAAAAAAATATTCAATGGAAGAAAAAATATACGGGTCCAAAGAAAGCAACTCATTTTCGAGTTGATGGGCTCTTTTTTCATTTTTAATTCCAAAAAAAGTACTGAGCTTTCCTTTGTTGCTGGCCTTGTTGCTCGGTTTATGCACAAACCACATGAAAGTCATTGGAAATTAGCTAAAAGAATACTTTGTTATGTTCGAGGTACAGTTCAGTTTGGGATTCATTACAATGCAGAAACATCTCCTCTATTAGTTGGTTTCATTGATTTGGATTGTGTTGGTGACCCTGATGATCTGAAGTCTACTGCAGGTTATGTCTTCACCCTTGGTTTTGGATCTATTACATGGGCTTGCAAGAAATAAGTTCCATTTCTCTTTTTTCAGTAGAAGTAGAGTATCATGGCATTGTTGAAGATAGTAAGGAAGCCGTATGGATTCATCAAATCCTGTCATAGTTTGGTTTTCAACATAAACATCCGACTACATTTTGGTGTGATAATCAAAGTGTCATTCAACTATGCAAAGATCCAGTCCAACATCAGCACAAAAAACACATTGAACTACACATGCACTTCATCAGAAAGCTCATTCATGACCATGTTCTTGAAGTGAAATAATGTTCAATCGATGATTAAATTGCAGAAGGCTCTCACGGAGGCGAAATTTACTAAAATTTGATTTATGGTTGGAGTTCAGGAAGTTGTCACTAAGGGAGGATAGGATATAATTCCTCCTTCCTTCTCCTGTTGTGTCATCTTTTTACATCCTTCAATCCTATCCAAAGTTGTTCTTAAGGGGGTATGTTAAGATATTTCGACACATAGGAATTAATTAAGTATAACTTGGTCTAGTGTATAGTTAGGTAAAGTGTGTTTCTTTAGTATGTACTTTTTTTAACTTACAATCTGACAGTCATGATATGTTCTAGACATGAAGTGATCTAATGGTTCATTCTCTCCTCAATATTACTAACACTTGATCTATGGCTTAATACCTGATTGGTCCATGATCTCTATTTAAAGAGCATGGAGGGTCATTTGTCTGAGACCGTTTATGAGAGAAGCTTATGAAAATTTTCTTTCTTTCATTAATAATATTGCCTGAAGTGGCCGCGTTGGCTGAGGCCGTGGACTGTTTCCCTCTTTGGGGGTTTTCACCACATCAAGAATACTGGTGTACTAATTTGTGATCTTTTTGTGAGTGGTGTCCTTTGGTGTTCCATCTAAGGAAGCTACCTTGTAAATTCCTACACAAACAAGATTTTCACAATGAAATCACTAGTTAGTAATGAAATTCAATGTTGTAGAAATCAAAGTGAAAAGTGGATGTAGATATGAGTGAGTGGAACCAGTTACACTGACAACCTTCTTAATGAAACAATCTGGTGCAACTAACTTCACTTATGCCATCTCGAGCGAAGATTACCCTCCAAAAATTCAAAGTGAGTCTAGTCAACATTTTTTCCAGGTACAAGAGGACCTTCCCTCTGTCGTCACCTCGAGTAATCACCCTAATATTATGGTCTCTAAGATTACCAATTACAACAATTCAACCTGGGTGAATAGTTGCAGATCATACGCACATGCAAGGGAAGCGTAACAAAGCTCAATTCCCTTGAAAGCTCCTCAACATGGTTAACTGGAGGTTTACTTTCAAGTGATCCCAAGTACCTTTCAACACCATTTTTAATATGTGTAAATCATGGTACCATGGCCAATGAAGTGGGTACGATCATTTCACCAAGTTTGATATGATCTCGTGCTTGACTCCTTTGTAAGGGGAGCTTCCTAGAATTTTTTTTTAATAACTGGATTTATCTCCCTATCTCAATATTCCAATGTTTTTCTACAACTTTGGAAAGTTTACTCACTTCCCTATTCCAAATCCCTACAACCTAATCTACTGTAGGTGGAAAGATCCCTAAAAATAATAAAAATTCTAGATGAATTTTATTACGTTGTGTTATTAAGATGTTATTTACTCAAAGGGTAAATGGACGTGAAACTAATGGTATTATGACTTGACTCAAAACTCTAGTGCATCAAATATGAAATTTGTAATCTCTTCATTTCGATGAATTCTAACTAGAGTAAGTAAAGAGGTTCTTCTTTAAAATATTAACTCAAGAATGTACCACTTCTAAATTTTCAATGCAATTCAAAGCTTTAAGTTGCAAACTGCGTAATGTAATCTATGCACAATTTGCTTGGAAACTATGCAAATGTAATATGTGCACAATTTCCATGAACACTATGCAAATGTAATCTATGCACAATTGTCCGAGACCATTTATGAGAGAAGCTTATGAAAATTTTCTTTATTTTATTAATAATATTGCCTGAAGTGGTCGCGTTGGCTGAGGCTATGGACTGTTTCCCTCTTTGGGGGTTTTCACCACGTCAAGAATATCGGTGTACTGATATGTGATCTATTTGTGAGCGGTGTCCTTTGGTGTTCCATCTAAGGAAGCTACCCTGTAAATTCCTGCACAAACAAGATTTTCACAATGAAATCACTAGCTGGTAATGAAATTCAATGTTGTAGAAATCAAAGTGAAAAGTGGATGTAGATATGAGTGAGTGAAACCAGTTACACTGATAACCTGCTTAATGAAACAATCTGATGCAACTAACTTCACTTATTCCATCTCGAGCGAAGATTACCCTCCAAAAATTCAAAGTGAGTCTAGTCAACGTTTGTTCCAGGTACAAGAGGACCTTCCCTCTGTTGTCACCTCGAGTCACCCTAAGATTATGGTCTCTAAGATTACCGATTACAACAATTCAACCTGGGGGAATAGTCGCAAATCATACATACATGTAAGGGAAGAGTAACAAAGCTCAATCCCCTTGAAAGCTCCTCAACATGGTTAATTGGAGGTTTACTTTCAAGTGACCCCAAGTACCTTTCGACACCATTTGTCATACGTGTAAATCATTGTACCATGGCCAATGAAGTGGGTATGATCACTTCACCAGGTCTGATATGATCTCGTTCTTGACTCCTTTGTAAGGGGAGGTTCCTAGAGAAATTTTTTAATAACTTGATTTATCTCCCTATCTCAATGTTCTAATGTTTTTCTGCAACTTTGGAAAGTTTACTCACTTCCCTATTCTAAAGCCCTACAACCTAATCTATTGTAGGTGGAAAAATCCCTAAAAATAATAAAAATTTTAGATGAATTTTATTACGTTGTGTTATTAAGATGTTATTTACTCAAAAGGTAAATGGACGTGAAACTAATGGTATTATGACTTGACTCAAAACTCTTGTGCATCAAATATGAAATTTGTAATCTCGTCATTTCAATGAATTCTAACTAGAGTAAGTAAAGAGGTTCTTCTTTAAAATATTAACTCAAGAATGTACCACTTCTAAATTTTCAATGCAATTCAAAGCTCTAAGTTGCAAACTACGCAATGTAATCTATTCACAATTTGCTTGGAAACTATGCAAATGTAATCTATGCACAATTTCCATGAACACTATGCAAATGTAATATACGCACAATTTCCATGAACACTATGCAAATGTAATCTATGCACAATTTCCATGAACACTATGCAAATGTAATCTATGCACAATTTCCATGAACACTATGCAAATGTAATCTATGCACAATTTTTGTTCATGAAATGAGAATTCTAACCATGCAAAAGTAATCTATGCAAGATAATTCTTCAAAACAAACACAATATGATTCCAAATCAGCGAAAGAACAACACGACTATTTCTCTTCACTAATATAGCTAAAGAAACAATCGAGTGTAAGTAAAGGAATTTGGGTGAAAATTCCAAAGATAAAAAATAATGACACTAAAGGCGATTAGTACTTAGACACAATTTAGCGCCCCCCCCTGGTGATTGAGGGGGAATTCTTTTTACAAAAATGAAAGCAAGAACATGAAAAAATTGTTAAGAAACCAAGAAAAACCTTTGAGCAATGACCACAGGAAATCAAATTCAAAAAAACCAATGAAATCCTTAAAAATGAAAATGCTTGAATGAATGTTATAAAATCAATGCTTAAAGTGTAATTCTTATTAAACTTTAGTACTGGAATAAAAATGACTTATGTTTTCAATGCATCACAAGAAGCAGATCTCATCAAAACACCAATTCTTGAGAAACCCTACCTTTCAATCCTTGAAAACAAAAAAAATCTCAGGAAAACTCCTTCACAACACTCGATCAAACACAAAGAGACTGACTGGAGGCATAAACAAGTGTAATGAAGCCTTAAAAAACAAAAATTTAGACTCTAATGAGAGGAAAATCTAATTTTTAAAATATTCTAAGAGTATGTGCAGGCAGACAATATAGTACAACGCCTATACATGTTAGTGCTAAAGGTAATCTGCGCAGATATGCGCTCTGTTTCTGAATAGAAACCATGTAGGTTGAGAAACTTAAAGAAAAAATAAAAAAATATCCAAATAAATGACAAAATATGAAAGATCCTTAACTTTTCAAGAATCATATAAAGCTATAAAAAAGGTTCGATAATAAAAAAAAGGAGATGGAAGAGAACAAGATGTTCCCTAATATGGTTTCCAATTTGTTTTGAGGACTAATCGCAAGTGTGGACACACAATCTCCCTAGGTTTCTAACAAAACCTAATAACATGCAAACAATCAAGCTAATTCCTTCCCTGAATCTATACTTTCTTGAATCATAAGCTAACAATGTGAGAAAAGGAAATTCATACCTTATTACGACATGCTTGATGAAGATCCCCCTTTGTGCTTCAATGAAGCTCTTCCATGCTTGAATCCAGGCTTGCACACATGGAAACAACAAAGGATCAAAGGAATATGCATCATAAATGATTCAATAATTCAAACTAGTGATCAAGGAGACTAGTAACAAACATCATTCCAATGGAAAAATAGAAATAACATAAACCATCCATGAAATTCATCAATTAATCCATTAAACAATGCAGTGAGAAGAAACACTTGTTTGTATTAATTTTGGAAACATAAAAGAGCTACAAAACTTGTGCCTTGATGTTGTGAAGCTCCTCCCATTTATCTCAATCCTCTCAAAGAATGATAAAATATCCAGCCTAATTTATCCAACATAAACTTATCTCAGTAACCTCCTTGAACTCCCCTACCTATGGCTTGATTAATAGGCCAAAAAGAAGTAGTTTGATATCCTTAGTCCAAGGATGAGATCCACTAAAATAGGGATGAGGAATCCTTGAATAATGGGGATTAGCTCCATCAAAAATGAGGTTAGGCTCGAATAAACATGAGTTCGAGGCTTTTTGTTGGGAATGATTCCCCTAAAAATGCTTCTAGATCTCACTTTTTATTGAGTCATTTGTGCATTTTTAATGGAAGACAAAGCGCACATTTGCGCAGGATCAATGTCAGTAATTGCACATGCACAAAAACTGACTAAGAAACTATGCAAGAGACTAAAAGTGGGTTTATGGACCATGTTTCTTAGAATTTTCACTTTATTCAAGGTATATAAGTTGTTGAATTGTAAGGGAGTGCTTCATGACACTTGGATGGATGGCGAGAGATCCAATTTGATGATCATTGGCCTAATGAGATAAAATGATGTGTAACGACTAGGTTTGACCAAGCTGCATAAAGGATTGTTTTCTGTTGCGTTGACCAACATTGAATTTCCAGTTAGGGCTAAATTTGACTATTGTTGATTGCATATTTGACAAGGATGTTTTGACTTTGATTTGGAAAGTCAATTTTAACTTTTGTACTCTCTCTCTCTCTTTGCTGAAAATTTGATATAGTAATCAAAAGAATTGATCAAAGGGTTTTCCCCATATTAGGGTTTTCCTTGACATCCACTAAATCTGGTGTCCTCTTGTCTTGGCTTGTCTTCTGCATTTTGTTATTCTTGTTCTATCTACAATTACTATTAATGTGATTTATGGTTAATGTGATTGCTTTGGAAAACTAAATTGGAATTTTTCATTGGGATTCTAAAAGGACATTAAAATAATTGTGCTAAGCATAGAACATACCATTGTTAACTAAAATCAACATGGTATCACAACCCAAGTGAATACAAAGCCCAAGCAAGAGAGAGAAAAGAAATCACTAAGAGAGATCCGTTGGACAAGACTATTGGACAAGTCTTCATGGATTCTACATCCTACTTCAAGACCGAGGAAAAGCTCAATGACAAATCTTACTATCATGCATGGAAGATGAATTTGGACCTAACTTTGAAGGAGCATGAAGTATTAGACTATGTGCAGGGAAAAGTGTCAGAGCCTCCTTCAAATGCACCAACTGCTGCTAAGACGAAGTATGAGAAAGGTGAGGTCAAAGATAAGAAAATTATCATTGAATCCATTCAAAAGAATTTTGCTACCTATTTTATGATTTAGGAACATCTAAGGATATGTATGATAAGTTTGTTGGGATGTTCAAATTGAACAATGCAAATCAAATCCTCTTTCTCAAAAACAAGTTGAAGGACATCAAGATGGATAAAGGGGAGTCTATCCAATCGTACTTCATGATAATAAATCAAATGAAGAATGACCTACTATCTATTGGAGAAGTCATTGCTAATAGGGAGTTCACTCTCATTGCATTTGGAGATCTTTCAAGACCTTGGGATGCATTTGTAATCACTATTCTGAACAATGAAAAGATACTTGGTTTTGATGAGTTATTGGCTAGATGCACTCAAGAGGAGATAAGGATGATGGAGAGAGATAAGCCCTCTAATGGAAATGAACCTATTGCCTTCTCTGCTGATGCAGGAGCATTGGGCTTGAATACAAAAGGCTTCAATTTTATTCCAAAAATCCAAAAAACGTTTACAAGCAAAGGAGTGGGATCCTTTTTATGTCACTTTACAAAGTTTTCTAGACAGGATTTGAGCTAGAATATAGGGATTTGAATGATTTTGTAATTAATTCAAGTAGTTTAGACTTAGTTGAGATTCTCAAGGAGAATATCATGCAGAGTAGATATTATCTAGTATTAGACAGATTTGATCCATTGATTGAGGATCTGATTGTTTGTATGTACTAGTATTTATGTAAGTTTTGAATTATTGTAATGGGATTTGGCTGGATTTGGCTGTGGAGGATTAGACTGTAAAATTTAAATATCTCTGTGTCTCTGTGTATTCTATGAATGAATGGTCAATCTAGGAGGGTTGAATTTCCTTCGAAATTTCTCTGAGTTCTGTTGATTTTCAATTTAGCCCTTTAGAATTAGAGGTTGGTATAATATTGTGTTATCGTGATTAAATCTTTATTTCTGTGTAGCCAAGATATGTTTAAAAGAAATATAACTTAGACACAATTTAAACTTGGCGGAAGGAAAATTCTTGGCGAAACGGGGAAAACCCTGACAAAAGTTGTGAGAAACCTTAGGAAATGACTTGAGCCATCCGATCGATAGGCACAGATCTAATAGTGATTGCATTCTCACAAGCACAAATGTTCATTCTAAAACTGGACGTGAGAAATTATTTAGCTGAGTTAATAACTTAGTTAATCTGGATTGTCCGCTTGAAGGAAGCCGATCTGATGACAATCACGTGGTTAACATGCATGGGGTTTAATTTGGAAATTGGATGTGATATTGTATGAATTGCGATTTAATCCGTTGAAGTCGGGATTGATCATAACCATTCGTTATGAAGTGACGAGATCCAATGGATATCTCGTCAAAAAGTACACGGGCTTTAATCTAAATTTTGGACCTGAGAAGTTATAAATTGCAGCTTTGTTTCCTTTCGGTTCCGTGGGAAAGGTAAAGGTTTGTGGAAAAGGAGGATGTGAGAATTTTATGAATGGTAGTGTTATTTCCTTTCGGTTCCGTGGTAAGTGAAGTTTTGCCATATTTCGGGTAATTTTAACAATTTTGTTGTTTTAGCAGAATAACTACATTTGGAGGCCGATGACTGAAACTCCAAAGGAAATTCAAGAAGAACTTCCACCTATCCTTGAAGAGATCATTTTTGGATTTGAACGATTATCCCTTACACCTGCAACCATAGCACCATTAGTGGTATCAAAGCAGCCTACTGACACTGAATAGGATCTCAAAGATTATAAAAAGAAGTCCAACATGGCTTTCAGAGTTGGAGGAAGAGGTGGTGGTCGAAGAAGAGGAAGACCAGTTGCAAATGCTGAAGTGTTGGAAGCTATGCAACAGTGCAAGCTAGATTAGAAGCAGTGAAAATGGGAAGAGATGCAGATGCTGAAGATGTCAATGATCCTGAAGTTGAAGTTGCAGAAGAAGAGGAACCTATAGATGTAACTCCCGAAATGAGATTCTTTAAGTCAGTATTGAGATCCACATCTAAATCCAGACTTGAGGTTTCAGTTTATACAGGAGGATTAAACCCTGAGGAGTTGATAGACTGGATTAATGAAATAGAGAAATTCTTTGACTATGAAGAAACATAAGAAGGAAAGAGAGTAAAGTTTTCTGTCACAAAATTGAAAGGACATGCAACACTTTGGTGGGATGGAGTGCAGGCAGAAAGAAAGAGACTTGGTAAACATCCAATTAAA
This sequence comes from Pinus tabuliformis, assembly GCA_031772625.1. Lineage (NCBI taxonomy): Eukaryota > Viridiplantae > Streptophyta > Pinopsida > Pinales > Pinaceae > Pinus > Pinus tabuliformis. The sequence continues at coordinate 601,098,925 of CM062812.1, read as the reverse complement.
AATTGGAACAGGATGGTGGAAAAGTTGAGAGGTAAGTTTTTGCCAAGTGATTATCAACAGACATTATTTAGATAGATGTAGAATCTTAGACAGAGGTCTTTGATAGTGAAGTAATACATAGAGGAATTCTATAAAGTAAGCATAAGAGATGGACAAATTCAAGATACAAATGAGAAGGTTGCAAGATATGTAAATGGTCTCAGAATGGAGATTCAATATGAGATAAGTGTGATGTCTCCTAAAATAGTAGAAGAGGCTTATCAGATGGTATTGAACATTGAAGAAAAATTCATGAGAAAGCAGTGTGCCAGAAACAAGGGTACTTTTCGAGGAAGGGGAAGTCAAGGTGTTGGAGGAAGATCTACAACACCTAGAGATGGAGCTAGTAGCAGCTCAAGTCAGCATACACCCATAGGAGGTGATGCAAGTGACAGAGGAAGTTTTTCCAGAGGAAGAGGAGGCAGAGGCAAAGGAAGAGAAATCAGATTTTATAGATGTAATAAGCTGGGACACAGAGCCTATGAGTGCCTAGAAAACATAGGAACAAATCAGAGAAATGAAATTGATGCTAAGACTGAAGAAGAAGCAGCAAAGGTGATAGAAGGAGAATGTACCAGAGAAAGGGGAAACTTTGGTAGTTAACAAAATTTTGTTAAAACCAGCAAAGGAAGTTGTTGAACCAACACAGAGAAAGACTTTGTTTAGGAATGTGTGCAAGGTTCAAGGAAAATGTTGTCAAATGATAATTGATAGTGGAAACACTAATAATTTGGTCTCTACATAAGTGGTGGAGAAGTTGAAATTGAAGACAAAGAAACATCCAACACCTTACAAGGTGTCATGGCTTCAAAAAGGACATCAATTATTAGTGAATGAACAATGTGAAGTGGAGTTGCAGTTGGGAAAATACAAAGACAAAATTCTGTGTGATGTGATGTCTATGGATGTGTGCCACATATTGCTGGGAAGACCTTGGAAGTATGACAGAGGTGCTATGCATGATCGGAAAAAGAACACATATAAATTTGATAAAGATGGTGTCAAACATACATTATTGCCTATGGAAGAAGAGGATGTATCAAGAAAGTCTGATCCAAAGACTCTATTGCTGAGTGGAAAGAAATACTTGCAGCGGATTTAGGAGGATGAGGTAAATTTTGCATTGATTTTCAAACCCAAGGTAATAATTACTTCCACTAAAATTTCTAATTTTCTAATTGAAATTCAAGAGATGTTGGATAGTTATTGTGATATCATTGTAGATGATTTTACTAATGAGTTACCACCCATTAGAAAAATCAGTCATCATATAGATTTGATTCGAGGAGCAAATCTACCAAATAAAGTAGCTTACAGGATGACTCCCACATAGAATGAAGAAATTAGAAAACATGTTCAGGAACTGTTAGATAAAAGACTAATTAGAGAGAGTTTGAGTCCTTGTGCAGTGCCAACAGTGTTGAGTCCAAAGAAAGATGGAGGTTGGAGAATGTGCACTGATTCAAGAGCGAACAACAAAATAAAAATCAGGTATAGATTTCCTTTACCTAGAATTGAATATTTGATGGATTGTTTAAGTGGAGCAAGATATTTTACAAACCTGGATTTAAAAAGTGGATATCATCAAATAAGAATTAGAGAGGGAGATGAGTGGAAAACCACTTTTAAAACAAATGAAGGGCTGCATAAATAGATGGTAATGCCTTTTGGGTTATCAAATGCTCCTAGTACATTTATGAGGCTTATGAATGAAGTTTTGAAAGAATTTATTGGTAAATTTGTAATAGTATATCTGGATGATATATTAGTTTACAACAGATCTAAAGAGGAACATATGAGACATCTGAATTATGTCTTACAGAAGCTACAACAAGAAAAGTTACTGTTAAATTTAAAGAAATGTTCATTCATGAAGGAAGAATTGGTATATTTGGGCTTTGTTGTTTCTGTTGATGGGTTAAAGATGGATCCAGAGAAGATCAAGGCAATCATAGAGTGGCCTTCACCGAAAAGTGTTTTTGAGGTAAGAAGTTTTCATGGTCTTGCTAGTTTTTATAGGAAATTCATAAGGAATTTTAGTAAGATCAATGCTTCTATTATTGAAACTATAAACAAGGCTAACAACCATTTAAATGGATTGCTGAAGTAGAAAATAACTTCCAACTTTTGAAAAGAAAGATCACTGAGAAACCTATTTTGATTTTTCCTGATTTTAATAAACCTTTTCAAGTGAAATGTGATGCCAGTGGAGAAGCCATTGGAGCTGTTTTAAGTTAGGAGGTGTTAGGATTCCAAGAAACTCTCATAGGTTGCAGCTCGGAGATGCCTGGTAACATATAAATTCAACTATTGTTGCAGGTTTAATGGAAGGAATGATGGGTTTTTCAAGCCAAATGACCACTTCTACTTTGTTTCACTCCAAACATGTGTGAACACCCCCAGACTACAAGGCTTTAGACCACAAAATTCTCACAATTTAGGATTTGGGTGAATACAGAGAATACTAACCACACCAGCAGATGCACAAGACCATGTGATGGTTGACCGCAGCTAGTAAAGAAGCTTGTAAATCTATTTTACTAATGCATAGATAGGATGATAGCTCTCTTGCATCAAATAGAAAGAAACTTGAGTAACCTATTCAATGATACATTCAACAATCTAACACAGATAAGATGACAGTTATCTAGTGCTAAACCTCAAAAGATCAAGAACACGACATATCAAGCACAAGCTTAGAACAAAGGAAAATGAAAGTGAGAAGTTAACAACAAAAGAAGCTTATATTAGCTGAAAATGAAGACGAGACGCTGCAAGTGACAAAATATCTACAGTCTCTAGAAGTTGAACCTTACATCAAAATGCCAACCACCAACCCTGATTACATATTGTTTCTGGATATTATAGATTTACATTACAAGGGCACTTGTCCATTTACGTATGGAGGGGTCATAATTGACCACCAAATGCATTTAACTGCCTGATGGAGTCTTTGACTGTGTTTGCTTGCTCCAGTGGATGAATCTGATCTGTTCAGGTGTTGTGCTATCCTCTTAGGCAGTTGGAGTGCTCGTACTAGCGGAGTTCCACAACTGATAAATGCAGTTACAGGGTCGTGCTCTGTCCTTTTCTCCCTTGGCCATGCCTTCTATTAAATATGGTTGTTGAGGATTTACTGTGACTGGTACTGGCAAGCTGGTCACCTTCCTCCTTCGGGCAAACAGAGTGGTCAGAGGATGTGGACTGCATGGGCGAGTGGACGATATGGATGAGCAGAAAGGATGGCCGTCGGATTGGGGAAATGGATGGCGGAGATGGCTCGGCGGAGGATATCGGCTGAGGTGGGAGCGGGTTGAATTTGGGCCGTTAGATCTTAGGTGACCAGATTGAATGGTGATTGGGAGGCGAAGTTACGTTGTCGTTATTGGGCGAGAGCAGTTTAGTTGGGCAGTAATGGTATTGATCGCACCGCTTTCGGGCCCTGAGCGGTAAAAGGATGGGGTCGCACGATTCCACTCAGTGATCGACACGTAGCGGCAGATGAGAGAGAAAAACCGCTCTCATCGCGCTAACGTTCGATCCAGTTGTGGGTGCAATAAGAGAAAAGACGTCAGATCTTTATGGAAATGATCGGACAGTGGAGAATTGATCGTGCAGGTTACTTTATCAGACGCGACAGGAGCCATTAGATTCGGGGGGAAGATCAACGACGAAGATAAAAGGCGATGAGTTATAAAGGTGCAAAGTCATATGGTTGAGATTTTATGGCGGGTTTAGGCTTTGCGTTCGGAGCTTAAAGGCAAAGGGGCTATTTTGCTGGGTTTAGGAGGGAAATAGGGTAACAAAGGTGGAGGATAATAAGCGGGGTGGAGGAAAAAGGAGAAAATGACCGTTGTGAGCTCCTTTGAAGACACCATCACACAGACCAGATTTTCCTCTAACCTTGGAAAATCAACATTTCATAGTAGAGCTAACATTGGCTCCTTCTGGGGATGAGATCCTCCCTATGAGGGCTCAAGAACCGTAGACCAATGCCTTCTACATAAAAACAAGAAAATTTCCTAGTACTCCATTGGGCATGGAGTCTAATTAAGTCTACACTAAAACCTGATAAAAACAACATATTTACAACATTAAGGCCTAAAGACCTTAAAAAACATAAAATTTCAAAAACCTCCCATTAATTGGGCCATCAAAAACTGTTTCTCCTTCCATACTTTGCAGCATGAAAGTATTGTTCCCTTGGATCTAAGAAATGATAAAAGGTCCAGTCCATAGAGCATCGAACTTCCCATGATTACCTTTCTTTTCCTTCAGTGCATCCCATTTGAGCACCAAGTCTCCAACTTGAAAATTGTCTATCTTTGCCTTTCTGTCAAAGGCTTCTTTGATCCTCTTTTGATGTGCTGCAGACCTTTCAACCAGCTGCTCTCTGATTTGATGAACTTCAGCCAGGTCACTAATCCTCCTAGCCATGCCATTTTCCTCATCTTTTTCTTCCTACAAAAACTTGGCCATAGGGAGGGTCAACTGGATTGGGAATACAACCTCAGTGCCATATACCAGCTTGAATGGAGAGTTCCCTGTGGATTTCTTGGTAGTCACCCTATCAGCCCACAAAGCATACTTCAGTTTGGAATCCCAGCTCCTTTTGTTGTCTTCCAACAGCTTCTTGATTATCCTTATCAGGCTCTTATTGGATGATTCTGCCAGACCATTACCTTGAGGGTAATATGAGGTGGAATGCACTAGCTTAATGCCCATTGAGTCACACATGTCCACCCACTCTTTTGCCTTGAAGGCTGCTGCATTGTCTGTAACTAAGTTACGTGGATAGCCAAATCTGGTGAAAATGTTTTCTGTCAAGAATTTCATGACCACATGGTGATCAACTTTCCTAGTAGGGATGGCCTCAATCCATTTAGTAAAGTAGTCCGTGGCTACTAGGATCCATGTGTGCTGGCCACTGGAGTGTGGATTAATTTCCCCTATGAAATCCAAACCCGATTGCTGGGAAGGGCCACTGGCATGTATTGGCTTCAAGGGTAAAGACTTCAACTGTTGTTTCCCTTCAAACCTTTGGCACCTGTCACACAATTTTACAAATAAAAAGACATCACAAAACAAGGTGGGCCAATAATACCCAGCTCTGAGAATCTTGTGGGCTGTGGTTTTCCAATAGTGATGTCCTCCACATATGCTGGAATGAAACTGATGCATGACCTCCATGGATTTTTCTTTGTCCAGACACCTTTGAAGGATTCTAGATGGATCCCTCCAATACAACAAGCTTTCATGAATGCGATACTTGGTTGCCCTGAGCTTGATAGTCCTAGCTTGGCTTGAAATTAGGCCTAGAGGGACTTCTAGCTTCAGAAAAATTTGAGCTATTGTAGAATACCATTCACAGGAAGCTCGATTTTCAGGTAATGACTAGTCATGCCCTGGTTCAGTTGTTTCTTCTGTTTGTCCATCTTCTGAATTTGTGCTTATCAAATTCATGTCCAACATCCTGCAATTTTCTTCAGCCATCAGCTTGGCAAGGCCTTGACCCCTGATGAGCTTGGTGGGCTTTAATTCTATGTTGAATTCAATAAGCTTGGCAATACATTTAGCTCTCCTTCCGTCAACATCTGGCTGCATTAGGACACCTTTCATTGAAGCAGATGGCACGTAGGCAATTACCTTGGAGTGCAGAATGTATATCTTGAAAGCTTTCAAGGATTTGATAAGAGCGTAAGCCTGTTTTTTTATCATATCATACATCGGTTCAACATCCCTTAAGTTTCTGCTGAAGAATGCCACTGAATGCTTTGAACCCTCATCATCTTTTTGCAATAGGACTGCTGCAAAGGTGTCACCGGAAGCAAAGGAGAAAATATGGAACTCCTTGCTATAGTCTGGGCTGGTCAGAGTGGGAGCTTCCATAATGGCTCTCTTGATGGCTTCAAAAGATCTTCTTGCTGCATTAGTCCATTTGATCTCAGATCCCTTTTTCAACATGGAGGTGATGTGTTTTACTAGTTCTGTGAAATTAGGAATAAACCACCTTACAAAGTTTATTTTTCCGAGGAAGGATTGGATGTCATTTTTTGATCTTGGGACAGACAAAGTCTGTATTTCTTTTACTCTTTCTGGGTCAATTTTGACACCTGCAGTAGAGACAATGTGTCCTAGTAGTTTGCCCTCCTCTAAAGCAAATTGTGATTTCTTGGGATTGACTGATATCCCAAGCCTTTTTCACTTTAGATAAACTTTCTTCAAATGTTGTAAATGATCTTGATGGCTGCTAGAGTATACTGTTATATCATCTAGGTAGACAAGGACAAACTTATCCTTCTCTCCCACAAATGCTATATCCATAGCCCTCTGAAAGGTGGCTCCAACATTCATCAACCCAAAAGGCATCTTGGAATACATAAAAGTGCCCCAAGGAGTGGCGAATGTAGTTTTTTATTGGTCATCTGGATGTACAACGACTTGGTTATATCCTGAAAATCCATCTAGGAAAGACATCACTTTGGCTCCTGAGACTTTCTGTAGCAAATGCTCCATATTTGGTAGAGGATAGTTGTCTTTCTTAGAGCATTTGTTGAGGTTTCTGAAATCAACACACAGCCTAATTTCTCCACTTTTCTTCCTCACCACTACCAAGTTGGTTACCCACTTTGAATATCTCAGGGAAACTATGATTTTGGCAGCCAACAACATTTTGATTTCTTTTTCAATCAGGAGAAGGAGTAAAGGATTTATGGGTCTCAGCTTCTGCTTGAAAGGGATGGTGTCTTTTTCCAATGGGATCTTATGCTGGATGATTTTCTTGTCATAATTTTTAAGGTCACTATATTCCCAGGCAAAGACATCAGCAAATTGCTTCATCAAGGTGCAATATTCATAACTTTGGGCAACAGACAAATGGGTGGACAAATTTATATACCTTGGATGACCTAGACTCCCCATGTTATGCCTATGGACTGTAGACTAATCTTATTTTGAGGCAATCTTATGAGGCACATCATTATGGTCAAATAGCTTCTCTAGAGGCACTAACCCTCTAGGCATATGATTGCTAGGCAGCTGAACAATGCTGTCTTGGCCAATTTTGTGTTTTAGCTGGGGCTGAGGACTTTCTTCCAAGGTTTCATTCTCTTGATCAATTTTCATTTCAGAGAATTCATCAATGACTTTCATAAACCTATTTACTTCATCATCATCCTCAAAGACGTTCCAATGCTGGACATTATTAGGAAAGGATGGTCTATATTTTATCTGGACTTTGTAAACCAACTTAGGGGGCATGGGAGGGATGAACATGCTAGCAGACATAACAAGGGAATCAGTAAGATGATTTTTTACTCTAGGAATATATGAGATACAAAAGCTATCAAAAGAATATTTGAGTCTCAATACCTCATCTTGGTATGCTTTTAGCCTTGGGTGTCTTGCTTGGAACGTTTTTTTTCACTTGCTGGATGATGAGATCAGCATCTCCAAACACCTTTATGTCTCTGATTCCCATGTCTTTGGCAGCGTTTGAACCCAATATCAGAGCCTCATACTATACTATATGTTTGGTCAATTTAGTGTGATCTAAATTGCTATTTATAATGTCAACCCGGGGTTCGTAAACTGACGAAGTGAAATGTACTATATGTACTAGATAACCATTTCTTTAATCTTTTGTCGTTTTTGAGTTTTTTTTTAGTTTATTTTTGGATTTATCTTTCCCTAATGTGTGATGGTGAGAGTGAAAGTGAAGTATGAAGTATGGACAGTGATGGTGGTTTCTACAATGATTTCCTCAAACTTGAAAGTGCTCAAGAAGAAAGCTAAACTGAAATCAATTCTTAAGAGAAAGTAAATGCATCAAAAAGTGAACTAATGACAATGGCCTAGTATCCTTGCTGCTGAATGAAAAGAAAGTAAAAATTGAACTTAAAGCAACTCAAACCAAAAGCAAAGCAACTAATTCACACTACTCAAACTCTCCAGATCCTTTACCCTTCAGCTCAATCTACCTTGTGGGAAGTAATCATGAATAAGTCAAGCAATATGCTATCTAAATGACAATAAATTAAATTGCATGAAAGAAACTAGTCACACTACTTTAACTCTTCTGGTCCTTTACCCTTCAACTCAATCTACCTTGTGGGAAGCAACCAAGAATAAGTTTAAGCAATATGAGAACTAAATTGCAAGAAATTAAATTGCATAAAAGAAGCTAATCACACTACTTCAACTCTTCTGGTCCTTTACCCTTCAGCTCAATCTACCTTATGGGAAGCAACCAAGAATAGTTTAAGAAATATGATAACTAAAATCACACTACAGTTAGTGATATTCTGATTTCTTGCTACTAGAGACACTTCACTTATAGAAAGAAACCATAATTTGATGAGCAGTTTGATATCCAAATAACAAAGAAACTAAGTAAGCAAATCACAACTTGGAAAAGACAGTGCTGAATTTAAACTTCAGAAAATGAAAGAACTTCAGAAAATGATAGTTAGCAGGAAGGACAAGATGATCTCATATGCCAATAGTTATCAAAAAGATAAAAATTTGCCCGGGCTGCCTAAGAAAACCTGTAGAAAAGCACTGATCAGTTGACAAAAACAAAGATGAAAATCTAAGCAGCAGTGAGTTAAGAAACATCAAAAGTATGTTATGTACAAGCTAATGATACAAAAGCATAATAAAATCAAATGACAACTTTACAAGGCTTCAGCGCGCAGGGGCCCTCTGCCACTTCGGCCGTTCACAAGGAATCACACGAATAAGCTCAGAAAAGTCTCCTCATATATTAAAACAACAATATGTATAAACAGTGGGGTGACAACACGATAGTTCAGAAATTACATATCAAGAAAAAACTTCTTTACAACGTTCATCGACATGTTATTTATAATGCCAAAATGCTGAGACTAGCTAACTAACTCCTACACTAATGACTGTATTGACAAAGACACGTAGATCCCTACAACTGAGATCTAGCGTAACTGTCATCATGTTTATTAAATCTCTGGAGTGGTTGCTGTTAGATTTCGGTTGCAGAAGTGATCTCCAGGTGTGCTGGCGTCTTCGTGAGCTGAGGACTGTGCCACGTAATGTTCACGTGCTCAAATTAGAGCCGTGCCACCGCTGGACTCTTTGGTTGGCTCTACCTTTGACCTTGGTTGACCGTGACCTTCCATGGATGATTTGGCTGCTTCGAAGGGACACGTTCCATGTATTCGTCGCCTGGAGCTTGCCCATGTGGCTCGTTTCTTCATAGGACACCTGTAGCACAACTTTTAACAAAATAGCTGCGGAATCCTGTGCTGGCTGCGGAAACCTGTGCTGGCTGCGGAAATTGACAAGTTTCCGCAGCTGCATGAACAAAAAACTAAACCAAACAATAGTCATAAGTATAGTCAGAAAACCATGTAAAGAACTCTTTTTAAACTATAATGCAATGATTTAGCAGCTGGGTGGATGCAATAAGTGGAAAAGGAAGGCTGAGAGGGTGTATATGAAGGTGCAGGTTTGAGGCTCAACATACCCCCACTGTGAAGGTGTTGCATGTCCTCATGCAACCAAAATTGAGTTATTTCCCTCTAATCCATGTGTTATGATGCTTCTGCAAGGACATATAGCCCTCTTTTCTTCTTCCTTGATGCTAAAATCATCCTTGGCTTCCTGACTAGGCATTTGAACTTGAGGTTAATCAATGCTCTGCTTAACTTTTTGCACTTCTTCTTTAGTTTTCTGTTTTTATTTTGCCACATTCCTAAATGGAGCATAGTATTATCATGGACAATCTTGTCTACTTTACTATGCTCTTTGAGTGCTTCATTTTCTTGTATAATATGCCTATTTAGGACTTCTAACTCAAATATTTCCTGTTTCAAAGACTGAACTTGTGCATCAGGTGGCAGAGAGGTACTTGGTCCTGCAGCTGATTGTTCTAAGGTTTCCAGGTAATTGTATGCTTCTTGCTGATTAGAATCTACCTCAGGTGTCTTTCTCGGCCTGAACTCAAATTCTGGTGAAGGAGGGCTGCTTTCTCTTTCCAGCCGAAAAGGGCTTTCCTCACGTGGAGGACTTGACTCAATGCTTGGCTGAGTTGGAGATTTCTCAAGTGTCTCTTTATCTAAATCAATAAAGTGAGACTGTTTTTCTTTGGTTTTATTCCCCTTCCCTTTTAGCCTAGTGCTCCTTCTTAGGTATGAACTAGTACTCTTTTCTTGTGCAGTCTGTTTTCCTCTTTGCTTTTTCTTGGTTATGGCAACAGCTTGAAGATCTATTAATCTCTCTGATAGAGGTTGATAATCTTCTTCTATGGATTGCTTAGGGGATGGATAGACTTCTTGGATAGTCCTTTTACCTTTTTCCTTTTTCTGTTCCTTACTTCTAGCTCTATCTTCTGTTCCTTTTTGGATTGTTTCTTGAATTTCTATTGTAGGGGAGTCTTGGATTGTAATGCTTTTTTCTTTCCTCCTACTTTTCCTTGGAATTTTTGGTGGACTGCTTCCAGAGGCCTCAGATGGCTCTTGGAATTAGTTCCTTGTCAAGAATTGCCCCTAAGTATCCTTAGTTTTCTTCAACTGTTCCTCGATAAGAATTTTGATGAATCCATGGTGGTAAAGATGAGGTTCAATATTGCCTACATGTTTTTGAACTGTAAAACTCATCTTTTTCAAACTTGATAGCAGAAAATGAGGCAAATTAAGAGTGTGACCGTCCATGAAATTCATCATCAGTCTGACATGATACATATACATAGAGCCAAAACGACCTTCACATGTGATAAATTTCTGAATGACTAACAATAGACTAGACCATTCCTCTTTTAATACATTAACAGGGATGCCTCTTGTGAATACAGTGGTATCCATACCTTGGTTTTGTAGCATTGTTCTCCATATTTGATCTTCCACACTTCTATTTTTAAACCACCTTTCACCTTCTTGAGGTAGGCCCGTGGCAGCTGCTATTGTGGCCTCGGTCAGTGTAAATTTCAAGTCTCCAACCTCCACTGTTTGTCCATTAAAGGACCTTGCAAAAGCTTTGGTCACTTCCTTGTTATATCCCTTAAACTTCTGGATAAACCATAGCCATCTGACTTTCTTCAGCAGATCCTTAACTTGCGGATAACCCTCCAAGTATTTCGATCCTTCCGGCTCAGCTCTCAGTAATTTTCCCATTCTTTGTTTTAAATTCCACTGAGAGTTATTCTGCGTGTGAGGGTTAAGAGGAAAAAATAGCTCTGTTCAGGGTTTTGGATAGACTGTAATGACAGTAGTCAGGGTTTAGAGCAAACTGTAGTGACGGCAGTTGGAAATAGAGAACAGTGAGTGAACAGCGGTAAACGGTGAGTGAACAGCGGTAAACGAGTTCATAAAATGAAATGTGGACGCATGCAAAGAGTATGATATAAGTGGAGTATGAGTGGAGTGATAAGCGGTGGAGTAATGGCAAGATTCCTTCTAGTTGAATGACTATGTATGAGATCTTACACGTCTCAATAGACGGCTGCAGAATTACAGCTGGGAAGAGCCGTAGTACAATAGGTCACGTCTCAAGAGTACGGGTAATAACTAGAAGTGCAGTCACATTTGAGTTCAAACTCGGAGTAATCATGAGACTGTTAGGGAGATAAATGTGAGGTGTGTGGAGTGACATTGCGGAATAAGAGTGGTAGTGGGCTAATATATCAAATCATTGCACATAGGAGAGTCTGTTATGGTTTAATAACTATACATAATTATGACTTGAATCGTTATTTGATAAAGATTTTTGATCATACCTTTGGAAGCTTTGTCAATTCTTGCCCAAGGCTTCTAACCAGTTGCTCTTCTTTGATATCTTGAGATGCCCCATGTCTTTAGCTCAATTACACCTGCATTTCATGATTATGGCACTAATGGTTGATTGTATTTTTGAAAACATAGTGATACTGGCTGCGGAAATCGTTTCTGGCTGCGGAAACTGATTCTGGCTGCGGAAACTGATTCTGGTTGCGGAAACGGTTCCCAGCTGCGGAAACTGAGACAACACCCCCTTGTCTGCACAAAGATAGTTAGAAAAAGAACTAACTGAATGAAAATAGTCCTGAAGGGACTTTTATTGATGGAGTGAAATGGAATGAGTGAAAGTGAAAATGAAGTGGAATGGAGATGAAAATGAGATGGAGGTGAAGTGAAATGACAAGTGAGATGAAGTGAAGATGGAAAGAGAAGGAGAGGAGAGATTTTTTTGGAAAATATAGAGTGTCAAGTATCCTTGATTTTCACTCTATATTTTCTGCATAAGACCGCCAATCTGGGATTGGTTTTCAGGCTTATGCACATTTATTTTTTCCTTTTTTTTTTTTCAAAAACTGAAAGAAACAAAGATTAGGCTGGTGGAAGAGAAGGATTCTTCTCCACCAACCTTATTGCAGAATTCTCTTGGAATATTTTGACAAACTCCTCTTTTGAAAGTGGCTTATTATAAATTTTCAATCGGTGGCCATTCACAATAAGAGGAGTCTGATGTTCATCAATGGTCTTGATTCTTACTGCTCCATTGTTAAAGACTTTATCAATCTCATATGGCCCAAGCCAATGAGTCTGAAACTTCCCTTTGAAGTCTTTAAACTTGGAATCAAACAGTAAAGCCCAATCTCCTTCTTGAAACTTTCTCTCTTTAATATATCTGTCATGCCACTTAGTTCTTTGATGTTGAACTAGATCAGTCCTTAAAGTTGCATCTTGCCTGATCTCATCTAGCTCATTCAGCTGCTCCATTCTGTGCTTTTGGGCTTCTGATAGATTCATCCCCAACTGGACTGCCATATTGAAAGTCTTGACTTGAAACTCAATGGGGAGCAGGACTTCTTTCGCATAATCAAGTTCATAGGGAGAATGTCCTGTTGTGTTCCTCCATGTAGTTCTGTAGGCCCATAAGGCTTCAGGAAGCCTTTCTGCCCAATCCCTTCTGTGAAGATGAACAGTTTTGGTGATGATGCTCTCAAGAACTTTGTTTGTGGATTCCACTTGACCATTTGCTTGAGGATGGTAAGGGGTAGATTTTCTGTGCTTGATTTTGTATTCTTCCATCAGCTTCTCCATCAAGTTAGATGTAAATTGACTTCCCCGATCTGTCACAATTTCTCTTGGGACACCAAAACGAGTAAAAATATCCTCAAAAATAAATTGAACAATTGAATTTTCAGTGGTAGAAGGCAATGCCTTGGCTTCTACCCATTTAGTGACATAATCAGTGCAAACCAATATATATTTCTTTTGTCTAGATGGTGGATTAATGGGTCCAATGAAATCTAAAGCCCATTTTTCAAAGGGTTCGATGAGTACCTGTGGCTGTAATGGCATTTCATTTGAAAGAGTCGGTCTCCCAACTCTCTGGCAGCTGTCACACCTTCTAACATATTGTTTTGCATCTTTAAAGAGAGAAGGCCAATAATATCCTAAAGAAAGGATTTTATAGGCCGTCCTCTTGTCAGCAAAGTGTCCACCGCATGGTTCATCATGACATGCCTTGAGGATGTCAGGCATTTCATCTTCCCGAACACATCTTCTGATCACACAATCTAGCCCTGTTTTAAACAATTCATTAGAAATCCATGAATAATTTGAACTCTCCTGAATAATTTTCCTTTTCTCATTAGGAAATAAGTGTGGAGGTAGCTTCCCTGTAACCAAATAGTTAGCAATATATGCATACCAAGGAGATTTAGTAGTTACTGCAAACAAATATTCATTTGGAAACTTATCCTCTACAAGAGAATCTTCGTTAGTATTTTGGATTCTAGACAAGAAATCAGCTACTGTATTTTGTTTCCCTGGTCTATCTAACACGGTAATATTGAATTCTTGTAAAAGTAAAAGCCATCTTGTAACTTTGCCATTAGTAACAGGTTTTTTCATGAGATATCTAATTGCAGAATGATCAGTATGGACAAAAGTTTCATAGCCTGTTATATAATGTCTAAACTTGTTGATTGCATGAACAACAACTAAGAACTCTTTTTCAGTCACAGTATAATTTAACTCAGTGGGAGTCAAATTTTTACTGGTGTAGTAAATGGCATAAGGAACTAAATCCTTTTGACCCAACACAACTCCTAGAGCTGTATCTGAAGCATCTGTAGAAATATGGAAAGGAAGTTTCCAATTTGGCCCTCTCAAAATGGGTGCTTCAGATATTCTTGTTTTCAAAGTTTCAAATGCAGATTGACAATCAGGATCCCACTTGAATTCACAGTCTTTTGTAAGTAATTTGAAGAGTGGAGATGTTATTTTGGTGAATTTTTCAATAAATCTTCTATAATATCCAGTAAATCCAAGAAAACTTCTAACATCTTTTTGACAATTCGGAATAGGCAACTTGGAGATGACTTCAACTTTCGATCTATCAACTTTAATCCCATCTCCTGAAATATGATGTCCTAAAACAATCCCTTCAGTAAACATCATAAAGCATTTCTCATGACTTAATGAAAGGTTTGTTTCTTTACATCTTATAAGGACTTTTTCCAAATTCTCTGATGCCTCTTCAAATGAATTACCATAAACTGTAAAATCATCCATATAAACCTCTACACAATCATGAATTAGATTAGAAAAGATTCCTAGTACTGCCCTTTGAAATGTTGCGGGTGCATTACATAATCCAAAAGGAAGAACTCGGTAAGCAAAAGTTCCCCATGGACAAGTAAATGTGGTCTTGTCCTGATCTTCAGGTGCTACCTGAATCTGATTGTAACCACTAAAACCATCCAAAAATGAGAAATACTTTTTGCCTGCTAAAGTATCTAATACCTGATCAATAAAGGGTAAAGGAAAGTGATCCTTCAAAGTTGCTTTGTTTAATTCTCTGTAATCAATGCAAACCCTCCATTTACCATTATTTTTAGGTACTATAACCAAAGGAGAAACCCATCGGCTATCTGAAATGGGGTAAATGAAGTTTACATTAAGTAACTTTTGGAGCTCTTCTTTCACTATCTCCCTAAGGTTTGGATTCATCCTTCTTTGAGGTTGTCTGATTGGTCTACTGTTTTCCTCAATGTAGATGTGATGAATGCAAGTCTTAGGTTCAATACCTTTCATATCGGTATACTCCCATGCAAATGCAGTAGATTGTTTTTGCAAGATTTTGGTTAGCTCTTCCTGTTGTGATTTTTCCAAGTTTTTGTTGATATTCAATGTTTTTCCTGGAAAAATCTCAATGGCAGAACTACCAAACTCTTCCATAGAGAAAAGAGACATTTGTCTAGATGATAGACACTCAATGTCAGAATCCAACTGAAATTGTGTGTGGTCATATCATGAAGATGGTTCAAAGTTTTATAATGTGTTCAAAATTTGACTATCTTCACTGATCTCAGAAATTGTAAAGACAGGTTGTATCGTATCTTCATCATCAACCCACTCATTATCTCCTATTTCTGTAATTGCTTTTGCTGGAGGATACAGATTGAACTTCTTTGCCGAATGACCATCAGAAATATACATATCCCCAGACCTACAACTGATGAAAGCATCAGCTGTGGCTAGCCAAGGTCTTCCTAAGATGAGAGGATGTCCTCCTAGATTACTCTTGGGAGTTAAAATCATGAAATCCACTAGATATTCCCACGAGTCTAAGGAGACTGAAATATCTTCTAATACACCATCTGGTTTAATAATTGATCGATCTGCAAGTTGCAATAAAGTAGGTGTAAAAAGAAGATTAGGAAGTTTTAGCTGTTCCATAGTCTGTCTACTCATGATGTTGATAGCAGCCCCTAAATCAATCAAAGTATTTGGTATTTCTACCCCATTGATATGTGTTTTGACAATTGGACTACCGGGATCTACATATTTCTGCATAGTGATTTTTCCCATCATGATATCTGCAATTTTCCCTACCAGGTGGATTCTTCTTGTATCTCTTGGTTTCCTTCCTGGTCTTTTAAGACTCAACTCCTTTATTGTTTTTGCTAGAATAGGAATCTCTTTAATGGCTTGTAACAAGGGAATCTTGATACAGACATTCTTCAATTCATCTAGAAAATCATAGTCAGGCAACAAGATTTGTTTTTCCACCCCTTCGTCAATTTGTAATCTTTCAGGAAAATGAGGTGTGGATGAAGATGCAGGTTGTTCAACTATAGGAGTTGTGGGGGTTAACTCTTTTTCTTTTTCTTTTTGAGTACTTGGGTTTTGAAGAGATGCTTCAGAACCCTTATTGGCTTCAAGAGAATCTTCCTCAAAAATGCTTTGCTTTTGAGCATTTATAGAAGGCTATCTAGGACTCTACCTGATCTGAGTTGTACATCATTGAGAGGAACAATCATATAGGCAAGAAATTGTTGACCTTCCATCATGTAAGCATTTTGAGGGTTTTTGTTATTGGGGTTTGGCAATGGCTGAGAAGGAAGTTGATTTGACTTTTGTTGGAATGGAAGCAAGAGTTGAGAGCTTGGATTCTGTTGAGAAGGTTGTTGTTGTTGTGGAAATGGCAATGATAGTTGTGGATTTTGATTTGGAAGTTGTGGAGCTTGTTGGTTTTGAAAAGATGGGGGATATTGATAAAATTGAGAAAATCTCCCATAAGGATTTTGCATACCTTGTACCCATGATTGAAAAGGATTTTGAGGTTGGGACTAAGGTTGTTGCCAAGGATTCCAATTTGGTGTGGGTTGAAAATTCATAGAGTTGCTAAACCCTTGATTTTGTTGCCCCTGCCAAGGTCTCCTTGCAACAAAACAAAGAGATTCGATTGTATTTGGATCTTCTTGAAAGACAACTTTGAGCCCAGAAATTGAAGGAAAATCCTTGGTCTCATGATTCTCTGAACAAATTACACATGTTTCTACAACTTTTGCATCCAAGGGACATTCCCTTAGAGCATGTTTCTTCCTACACTTTGGGCAAAAGATGGCCAAAGCCTCAACTTCTGCTTTCTGCTTATTGTGAATCTTAAGGGTGTCTAGTTGCTCACTAAGACTCCCTAAGATGTCAGTTTTGAATTCATCAAGCATGTTGCCAATCTCAGCCCTACTTACTGATCCAGTTGCAGATTTGTTTGCTCTGATGAGAGAAGGATCTCTAGGCCCTTTTTGAGTTTTAGATTTCCCCCTTGAGAGATGGACACATAACTCTGCTATATCATGAAGTGGAAGTTGAGATATGTCTCCTTTTCCCATCATGTTCAAAATATATATCCATTCATCTCTAATGGCTTTTAATAGAAGGGCTTTCAAGGTCTCCTCATCTAAGTTACTCATTTTTTCTCTTTTCAGGTTGTATTGAAATCTTTCAAGTAAATCCTCCAAGTTTTCATCTTCTCTTTGCACCATTTTGAATACCTCATCCTTGTGATTGGTGGGCATACAATAGTCTAGGTACCTATCCAAAAATGTTTTTTTCATATCATTCCAAGTCCTAATGGATTGAGTGAGTAATCCCATGAACCATTTCAAGGCTGCTCCTTTCAATGTTGAAGGAAACAGTTTGAGTTTTTGAGAGTCTTCCAGATAATCATAAGTTCGACACACAACCTCAAACTCAAATAGAAATGTTTCAGGGTCCTCATTTCTTAACCCATGGAAGTTTGGGAGGACATATGGTGAGATTTTTTTCATTGTGGCTCGGGAGTCCTCATCGACTATAGGAAATCCGAATGAGTTATCTCCATCCTTATTTCCCCCAATGTTACCTCTACCTCCTCCATTGTTTCCTCCTCCTCCTCTACCTCTACCTCTACCAAATCCAGTTGCTCCTTCCTCTGTCATGGTAGTTTCCCTGGAGACTTCAGAGTCTTCTGGTTCTTCTACTAAGGGTGAACGAGAAGGAATTTCTCCCTCTTCTTCTTCAGATGATTCTACTTCTTCAATTACAATTTGTCTCTTTGTAGAAGGAAGGAAAGGATCTCTTTCTAATTCAGATTCGATGGAAGGTGTGGGAGAGTCGACTCCTGCCTCTTGAATTCCAAGAATCCTAGGGCTAGGAGTGTAAGTTGGATATGATGGAGGTGTCTCTTGTCTATTCCTTGAAGTAGATGGAGTTGTAAAAATCGAACTCTTGGCTCTAGCTAAAAACCTTCCCCTAGAATCTCTTGCTCTATGCATGTCATTTTTTTTTATTTTCTTCAAGTCGGGCTAATAATTCTCTTTCTGATCTTCCAGGTCACTCTAGGTGCAAGAAGAGAGCATACTCAAGAAACTATTAAACCAATAAATTTCTCTTTTCTGATCCTCTAGATCACACTAAGTGCAAGAGGAGAGCATACTTTGAGAGGTTATCAATTTTCCTTCCTTGAAATTTTCTTGTTTTTTTTTTTAGAAATTGGCTACCTAATTTCACTTCCCCGGAAATGGCGCCAAAATGTTTGGTCAATTTAGTGTGATCTAAATTGCTATTTATAATGTCAACCCGGGGTTCGTAAACTGACGAAGTGAAGTGTACTATATGTACTAGATAACCATTTCTTTAATCTTTTGTCGTTTTTGAGTTTTTTTTAGTTTATTTTTGGATTTATCTTTCCCTAATGTGTGATGGTGAGAGTGAAATTGAAGTATGAAGTATGGACAATGATGGTGGTTTCTACAATGATTTCCTCAAACTTGAAAGTGCTCAAGAAGAAAGCTAAACTGAAATCAATTCTTAAGAGAAAGTAAATGCATCAAAAAGTGAACTAATGACAATGGCCCAGTATCCTTGCTGCTGAATGAAAAGGAAGTTAAAAATTGAACTTATAGCAACTCAAACCAAAAGCAAAGCAACTAATTCACACTACTCAAACTCTCCAGATCCTTTACCCTTCAGCTCAATCTACCTTGTGGGAAGTAATCATGAATAAGTCAAGCAATATGCTATCTAAATGACAAGAAATTAAATTGCATGAAAGAAACTAGTCACACTACTTTAACTCTTTTGGTCCTTTACCCTTCAGCTCAATCTACCTTGTGGGAAGCAACCAAGAATAAGTTTAAGCAATATGAGAACTAAATTTCAAGAAATTAAATTGCATAAAAGAAGCTAATCACACTACTTCAACTCTTCTGGTCCTTTACCCTTCAGCTCAATCTACCTTATGGGAAGCAACCAAGAATAAGTTTAAGCAATATGATAACTAAAATCACACTACAGTTAGTGATATTCTGATTTCTTGCTAATAGAGACACTTCACTTATAGAAAGAAACCATAATTTGATGAGCAGTATGATATCCAAATAACAAAGAAAATAAGTAAGCAAATCACAACTTGGAAAAGACAGTGCTGAATTTAAACTCTAGAAAATGAAAGTTAGCAGGAAGGACAAGATGATCTCATATGCCAATAGTTATCAAAAAGATAAAAATTTGCCCGGGCTGCCTAAGAAAACCTGCAGAAAAGCACTGATCAGTTGACAAAAACAGAGATGAAAATCTAAGCAGCAGTGAGTTAAGAAACATCAAAAGTATGTTATGTACAAGCTAATGATACAAAAGCATAATAAAATCAAATGACAACTTTACAAGGCTTCAGCGCGCAGGGGCCCTCTGCCACTTCGGCCGGTCACAAGGAATCACACGAATAAGCTCAGAAAAGTCTCCTCATATATTAAAACAACAATATGTATAAACAGTGGGGTGACAACACGATAGTTCAGAAATTACATATCAAGCAAAAAATTCTTTACAACGTTCATCGACGCGTTATTTATAATGCCAAAATGTTGAGACTAGCTAACTAACTCCTACGCTAATGACTATATTGACAAAGACACGTAGATCCCTACAGCCGAGATCTAGCGTAACTGTCATCATGTTTATTAAATCTCTGGAGTGGTTGTTGTTAGATTTCGGTTGCAGAAGTGATCTCCAGGTGTGCTGGTGTCTTCGTGAGCTGAGGACTGTGCCACGTAACGTTCACGTGCTCAAAACAGAGCCGTGCCATCGCTGGACTCTTTGGTTGGCTCTACCTTTGACCTTGGTTGACCGTGACCTTCCATGGATGATTTTGCTGCTTCGAAGGGACACGTTCCATGTATTCGTTGCCTGGAGCTTGCCCATGTGGCTCGTTTCTTCATAGGACACCTGTAGCACAACTTTTAACAAAATAGCTGCGGAATCCTGTGCTGGCTGCGGAAACCTGTGCTGGCTGCGGAAATTGACAAGTTTCCGCAGCTGCATGAACAAAAAACTAAACCAAACAACAGTCATAAGTATAGTCAGAAAACCATGTAAAGAACTCTTTTTAAACTATAATGCAATGATTTAGCAGCTGGGTGGATGCAATAAGTGGAAAAGGAAGGCTGAGAGGGTGTATATGAAGGTGCAGGTTTGAGGCTCAACACTATATTGTTGGTGACCTGAAAAGTTAGCTTAAAAGACATATGTGTGCTTTCTTTTTTCGGAGATACCAGCACCACTCCTACTCCTGCAGTCTCTCTTGAACATGATCCATCAAAGAACATATCCCAAGCTTGTGTCCCTTCCTTTTCAATGGCTTGGCATATTGCTTTCTTGAGTTGCACCGAGGCCTTCTAGGGTTCTTCAATTTGAAGGATACATGCCCCAAAGTCAGTGTCCATAGCATAAATAGGATGATTAGTGGGGTTCTTCTCATCACTTATAATATAGGCCAGTTGGGCTTCCCTGTACAATCTTCTGCTTTCTCCTCCAAAAACTGGGACGATGGCATAAGATAAGTCATTTTGTAATGTTCCACCCAACCTCTTAATCCACCCTCTGGATAGTAGCATACCAAACTTTGGGGGGACATCTGCTACCACAATATCCATCATCATGCTCTTCATGGGTAGCTGAGTTAGGGTGATAGTTAAGTCTTTAATCAACCCCAGACATTTCACCTTCCTTGAATCAAAGGAGAATAAATTATGATAAGGTCTGGTAATGTCAAGGCCTAACTCTTCCATGATGGCTTTAGGCATAAGGTTATGACTGGCCCCTGTGTCCAGCAGATAGTTGTGGAGGATTTTGTCGTGAATGGTCAAGGAGACATAAAATGATTTAGAATTATCATCAGCAGGTTCAGTCATTGGGCTAAGCACAACTACAGGTTTATCATCTTGTAAGTTCACATAGTCAGTGGAGCCTTGTGTGGATTTCAGCTTAAGGGCATCAAGGATGGGCCTTCTAAAGACCTCACTCTTTACAAGTTCTATTACAGGTACATATATTTTCAACTTCTGGACTTCTGATTCAAAACTAAAAGAGGAAAGGGACTTGTCAAGGCCTCTTACCTCTTGAGCTGGTGCTTTGAGGATGATGGGATCAACTACTGTTTTCTTCTGTTTGCTGATCTGTTGTCCTGTGGGGACAATAGCTCTTTGGGCAGGATTCTCTTTGACATTACTCGTTCTTGACCTTGTTAGCACTCGAATCTACCTCAGGCTGAAAGAAGGAAAAACTCAAGGCAACATCAAACCAATCTCAGTCTGGTAGCTAGCCCTACGAGAACAGGAGAGGGCTCTCTCCGAGTCACACTCAGTGAATAAGTAAACGAAATGGCCTGAGATGACTTAAAATGAACTATTTGACTTAGGCTAGTAAGTGAAAATGAATATAAAGAGTGATTTTTATGAATGACTTTGTTTCTGGGATGTTATGGGACTTCTGGACCTCAATGAACAGAGAACTTAACATAAAGGCATAGATTGTTTCGTGAGGCAAGGTAGGCAGAAAGCATAGCAATTTAGTTTTAAAATATGGCGGAATGGAGAGATTGATTAAGAAGGTGAAATGGGCATAGGATATGAATCCTTTTCAACAGAAGAATGAACACTGTACATGAAGTTTTCCTCTAGGTAGAGCAATAAAATTGAATTCTACCTAATCTCATTCGAAAAACTTCACTAGAAATGAAAATGAAATGAACTATGAAACATAACAAGATACATATGAAACATAAGAGACACACTTGCTACACTCACAACCACAAGGATCTCATGAAATAGAGCTACTGCCTCTCATTAATTCTC
Source organism: Pinus tabuliformis (assembly GCA_031772625.1). NCBI lineage: Eukaryota > Viridiplantae > Streptophyta > Pinopsida > Pinales > Pinaceae > Pinus > Pinus tabuliformis. The sequence continues at coordinate 601,076,967 of CM062812.1, read as the reverse complement.
TGTAAAAATATACAATGTAAAGTTTCTTTTCCACAGTACCCCAGAAAGTTACAAGCCAACCAACCCAAAATTTTGTTTGCAAATGGTTTGCATACAATATATAGAATGTGCCATGAAGAGATAGAACACCCAAGGGTCACAAGATGAAGTTGGAGATCCAAGCATCAGCTACAAGTGCAGCACCAAAAACATGACACATGGCTTGGGTGACCCTTTGCCTTCCTTTGCCACTTGTATAACTGACCATATGGAGTGAAAATATTTATAAAACCGCCGTGCTCCTCCTCCTGTGCATCATGCTCTTTTCCAGGTGACTTTTGGAGGTCTTCCAGATGTCCAAATTGAGCGCAGGATAGCGTTTTGGAAAGGTATTTGAGTCTACTTTCCAAACCCACTAGAATTTTTCAATTTGGAGTTTATTTTCTCTGTCAAAATTTAAATATCCCAAGACTGGTCGAACTGTGCCAAATGAGGCTGCCTCAAGGAAGAGTGCTGTTGCGGTCAACTTTTGATTGCCTTCCTCAACCCCAAATTGAGCTCACGATAGCTCATTGGAAAGCCTGTCCTGTCTAATTTCCATAGAAACCATAATTTTTCAATTTTTTTGTTCATTTTCCCTATCAAACATCAAATCTCCCAAGACTGGTCTAACTGTGCCAAATGAGGCTGCCTAAAGGCAGAGTGCTGTTACAGTCAACTTTTGAATGCCTTCCTCAACTCCAAATTGATCTCATGATAGCTCACTGGAAAGCTACGTGTCTCTAGTTATCATTTGGATCATCAAGAAATTAATTTGGCCAACCCAGCTATGAGAAAATTTGATTTTCCCGAGGTCGCTCCAGAGGTGCATCAATTCTCCCAAGACAATTGTATTTTTGACATTTCTTCAAAACCATGACACCTGTGTAAAAAGTGAAGGAGGTTTTTCTTCCTTGGTTTGTTATGGACAAAATATCTCTCAGTTTTTCCAAATTCATCTTTGATTGCTTAGAAATATCATTTGAGTGAAACATATCCCAATGTGTGGGACTAGGGATTTGCCGAAATGAAGCGAAATGAAGGGGATAGGGAGCTTCTAAATTCTTGAGGAAATTTTGGGAAGTATGGAGGGATGTTAGGAAGTAGGAGAAAGTGGAATCTTAGAAATTAAGTGAGGGGAAGGGGTCCAAAAAGGCAAAACACAGACCCAACCATAGAAAATTGTCAGGTTGTAGCAAGAAACTAGGGTTTGTGCGAAAATGAGGAATTTGGGGGATCTCAGTGATGGGAAGAGTTTGATAAGGTACATTATGGATAGGGGAAGGTGTATGAACATCAGGATACAAGTTTTTCCCATGATTTGACCATCCAAGAGAAATTAGCTTTCAAAACCCTAGGAGAGGGAAATGAACCTTGCCTAGGCACAACTGAAACATGAACAAGGTGTGAAATGACCCAATGGGACTTGACATGATGATGAAAACCCTCTGAATGATGGTAGACTCAGTTGAATGGTGACATGGAACATCATTTGGACAACTTTGACAAGGGTAAAATCACACCCTAGGCCTAATGCCTAGTGACCAAATTTTACTTGAAGACTCACTGAAATGATAAAATTTGACCTTGACACCTTAAAATCACTTGTGTAAGAGCATGTTTGATCAGTAAGGCTGCAAATACTGGCACTAACATTGGATCCAATGGGGGATGGTAGCTCCTTGGAGGTGCCAAGAACAACAGATCTCTGGAAGAGCTAGATAGTGCCTTTTGTCCATTGGGCTATGGGGTCCATTATTCCGACAAACCAACATGACTCAAACTGACTCAATGCAAACTGACATGAAAAAAAAAAACTTGACTCTGAACTTAAAACTTAAATCTTGGTGGTAGAGCATGACCACCTTTATTTCTTACAAGACTATATATCATCAAACTATATCAAACTGCCAATGTAACCAATCAAGAAGATTGCTTCTTGACTGATTCTTTTGATCAAATCTTTTGGTCAACAATTGATGCTGGTAACTGGACCTCCAAAAACATAATTGACCATGACCTCCTTCATCATTGAATACTGCAATTATGACCTTGACTGCTGACTGTAACAAATTTTCCATTGGATCATGAAAAATATGAAGATTTACCTCATCTTGAAGAAACAAGATGTCTTTTTCTTTTGATTTTGATCTTCCTTCATAATGTTCCTGGTCCTCAAAAAATTCTGAACACGCAGATGAGTGGATTTCCTCTTCAAAGAACACTTAAAAACATGAAACATATGAGGAAGAATCTGAAATGGAATCCATAATGGTCTGGTCGGTTATAGTCTGAATATATTTCTGATCATCTTGACATGATATGATAGCCAAATTCTCATTACATTCATCACATTCATCAATCATGAGAAAAGCAACTTCGGATGATTCTTGAAACCCAACACTAACATTTTTATCATCTACCATAAATTCATCCAGACAAAGCTTTTCACTTACTTGAGCAAAGCTCTCATCTTGCTGTCCATGAGCTGATTGGATTACCTCTTCTTGAAGGCTTTGTTCTAATTACATGAGAACATTTGGACTCAAAACTTTGTTTTCTTCTATGGACCAATCTGAAACGACACCTTTTCTTTCATCACTTTCAGCCATATGGAACCCTCCAACCTGATGATCTATTTCATGTAATTCATGTTGACTGTCAAGATGAAAAATCCCTTCATTTTCCACCGTACCCAAATCTTGATCATGCTGCAAATTTTCATGATCATCTTTACACTGCTGAAAAGGAATTTCATACAGGGCTTCCATGATTTCATCATCCATAAAATTATCATCCTCATAATATTTTTCAAGGCTCTCAATAAAACCATAAGCATGCTTGCAACAATCATGAACTAGATTCAATGATGGATAAGAGTCTTTATATCTTTCAATGAATAGGGCATGAAAATCCTTTAGACAGTAAATACAAGCAGCGGGCAAATTTTCATACCAAGATTGGGCTTCACCTTCAACAGTGACCATGTATATCTTCATTAAGCAATCTTCAGGAAAATCGACCTTCAACTTGCGAATATGCATGTGAAATCGAACTAGATGTAAAGTAGCATCCTTCTTACCATCATCTTTAAATGTAGGTAGATTCCTTGACCAATCCACCTTCGGAATTTTATTTGGAAAGCCTGGAATGTGATCGCGGCTCATGGGAGCATATCTTCTTGCAATCTGATCCCTCTGCAGTGGAGTCACCATGAACCACCGATTGTTGGATTCTTCAGTGAAAGGAGTCGCCAGGTGAATGATTTCAGCCATCTTCTTATGTCTGATCGTTGTTCACCATCAACATCAGATCTGAACTTGAGATATGTCCTGGGGCAAGACAATCTACAAGCAAACCATTTTCTTCCCCAGTGGAGTCGCCACTATGTTAGCGCTCGAATCTGCCTCAGGCTAAAAGAAGGCAAAACTCAAGGCAACATCAAACCAAGCTCAGTCTGGTAGCTAGCCCTACCAGAACAGGAGAGGGCTCTCTCCGAGTCACACTCAGTGAATAAGTAAACGAAATGGCCTGAGATGACTTAAAATGAACTATTTGTCTTAGGCTAGTAAGTGAAAATGAATATAAAGAGTGATTTTTATGAATGACTTTGTTTCTGGGATGTTATGGGACTTATGGACCTCAATGAACAAAGAACTTAACATAAAGGCATAGATTGTTTCGTGAGGCAAGGTAGGCGAAAAGCATAGAAATTTAGTTTTAAAATATGGTGGAATGGAGAGATTGATTAAGAAGGTGAAAAGGGCATAGGAGATGAATCCTTTTCAACAGAAGAATGAACACTGTACATGAAGTTTTCCTCTAGGTAGAGCAATAAAATTGAATTCTACCTAATCTCATTCGAAAAACTTCACTAGAAATGAATATGAAATGAACTATGAAACATAACAAGATACATATGAAACATAAGAGACACACTTGCTACACTCACAACCACATGGATCTCATGAAATAGAGCTACTGCCTCTCATTAATTCTCTGTAAAAATATACAATGTAAAGTTTCTTTCCCACAATACCCCAGAAAGTTACAATCCAACCAACCCAAAATTTTGTTTGCAAATGGTTTGCATACAATATATAGAATGTGCCATGAAGAGATAGAACATCCAAGGGTCACAAAATGAAGGTGGAGAGCGAAGAATCATCTATAGGTGCAGCACCAAAAACATGACACATGGCTTGGGTGACCCTTTGCCTTCCTTTGCCACTTGTATAATTGACCATATGGAGTGAAAATATTTATAAAACCGCCGTGCTCCTCCTCCTGTGCGTCGCGCTATTTTCCAGGTGACTGTTGGAGGCCTTCCCGATGTTCAAATTGAGTGCAGGATAGCTTGTTGGAAAGGTCTTTGAGTTTAATTTCCAACCCCACTATAATTTTTCGATTTGGAGTTCATTTTCTCTGTCAAAAATCAAATCTCTCAATATTGGTCAAACTGTGCCAAATGAGGCTGCCTCAAGGCAGAGTGCTGTTGCGGTCAACTTTTGAATGCCTTCCTTAACCCCAAATTGAGCTCAAAATAGCTCATTAGAAATCCTGTCCTATCTAATTTCCATCCCAACTAGAATTTGGCAATTTGGACTGTCAAAAATCAAATCTCCCAAGACTGGTCGAACTGTGCGAAATGAGGCTGCCTAAAGGCAAAGTGTTGTCAACTCCAAATGGAGCTCATGATAGCTCATTGGAAAGATACTTGTCTCTAGTTATCATTTGGATCATCAAGAAAGTCATTTGGCCAACCCAGCTAGGAGAAAAATTGATTTTCCCAAGGTCGCTCCAGAGGTACATCAATTCTCCCAAGACAATTGTATTTTTGACATTTCTTCAAAACCATGACACATGTGTAAAAAGCGAAGGAGGTTTTTCTTCCTTGGTCTGTTGTGGACAAAAATTTCTCTCAGTTTTCCTGAATTCATCTTTTATTGCCCAGAAATATCATTTGAGTGAAACATATCCCAATGTGTGGGACTAGGGATTTGCCGAAATGAAGCGAAATGAAGGGGATAGGGAGCTTTTAAATTCTTGAGGAAATTTTGGGAAGTATGGAGGGATGTTAGGAATTAGGGGAAAGTGGAATCTCAGAAATTGAGTGAGGGGAAGGGGTCCAAAAAGGAAAAACACAGGCCCAACCATAGAAAATTGCCAGGTTGTAGCAAGAAACTAGGGTTTGTGCGAAAATGAGGAATTTGGGGGATCTCAGTGATGGGAAGAGTTTGATAAGGTACATTATGGATAGGGGAAGGTGTATGAACATCAGGATACAATTTTTTCCCATGATTTGACCATCTAAGAGAAATTAGCTTTCAAAACCCTAGGAGAGGGAAATGAACCTTGCCTAGGCACAATTGAAACATGAACAAGGTGTGAAATGTCCCAATGGGACTTGACATGATGATGACAACCCTCTGAATGATGGTAGACGCAGTTGAATGGTGACATGGAACATCATTTGGACAACTTTGACAAGGGTAAAATCTCACCCTAGGCCTAATGCCTAGTGACCAAATTTTACTTGAAGACTCATTGAAATGATAAAATTTGACCTTGACACCTTAAAATCACTTGTGTAAGAGCATGTTTGATCACTGTAGGAAGGCTGCAAATACTGACACTAACAAACCTCAAATTATATCTTTGCTGGTCTTCAGTCTATAGAACAGCTTCTCTATCCCACTCTTGACTGGTCTGGTCCTGGAGTAACGATTCTTTGTAGGTAGCTAATGTCAAAAAGGCAGCACTGCCCTTGTCTTCAATGCAGTGAATCTCATCCTCTTCATCAAATTGTTCCTCCTCCATGACTACATTTTGGAAATGAGTCTTAACCCTTTGTTCTTCACTGGCCTCTTTTCCCCTCTGAATGGTCTGCAATTGTTCATTTTCTCTTTTGAATGGATTGGGATTTTTAGGGGAAAATGTATAAGGAAGCCTTGCTTTCCCAGAACTCTATTCAACCTTCAGCTTGGATATTTCAGCAGCCAACGACTCAACCATTTTAGTCATTTTGTCTATTTTGGGCTCTGAAGATGAAGCAAAGGAAGAAGAAGCCTCGCCTCGCCTCCTTCTATCAGCATGACCTTTGAGTTTCTCTTCAGCCATGCTATTGGATTCCACCTCTAAGGCTGCATCTTGCATTTCAGCTAGAGTGGCACATCTTCTTTCTCTCAATAGCAGGAAAAAATCAAAATCGAAAGCATTGGCATAGGTGAGTTTGGCAGAGGTGGGGGTAGGCTTTACTTTAGTTGGTATCTTGCTATACATACGATTGAATCTTTTGTTAAAATCAGACAATGATTCCCCATTTTCCCTCTTGAGGTTGCCAAACTCAGTATGGTAATTTAGTAGGTCTTTCTTATCCCCCCAATGCTTTAAAAACACATCATCTAATGCTCCAATGCCTGCTATAGACCTAGGGGTCAGTTCTCTGAACCACTTTCTAGCCTCTGCATCAAGGCTTTAAACAAATACTCTCATCCACACATCATCTTCACTGATATCTAGGTTATTAGCGTAGCTATAAAAAGACTCAAGGTGATTTTCAGCTGTTACTCCCTCTGTACCAATGAACGTAGACATGTATTTCTGATACTCTCCTGCAGGCATGGCATTCAAAGGAACATGCAGGACCAAGGGTCCATACCTAGCAACTATGATTCTTTCCATTTTGGTAGGTGCTTGTTGACCTGCCATGACTGGGGTAGATGGAAGGGTACTGCCAGCTTGTAAGGTAGGGAGATGAGAAATAAGTGACAGGGAAGAAGGAAACTTATGGACTATAGGGGAGATTTTATTTGGACTGAGATCCAAAGGGGAACTTAATGGACAAGGAGCTTTATGAATCTCTGAGAATATATCTTCGCTAAAAGTGCTAGGCTCTATGTTTTCAACATGTGCATGCTCAGCTACAAGCCTTTCTTGCAGAGATACATAAGATTGTTTAGGCTTACCTGATCCTGATGCTCCTTTCCAGGATATCTTGCTTTGCTTGACAATCTTCTTAGGGTCAGGCACTGGGTCAGCTGGTGATTTCTAAGGATTTCTCTGAGTATGCCTCACAAACTGAACCAGAACCGTAATGTGGAGTCGCCAAAGGTTGGTCCTCCAGTAGAGTCACCAAATAGATGATTACAACCAAAAATGTGTCCAGACTTTGTCTATCATCAAAGCTGGATCTGTGTCGTTTTCCCAGGGAAGCTGAGATTCAATCTCCTCTCCCCAGCAATGGCGCCAATTATGTTAGGATTCTAAAAAAATCTCCTAGGTTGTAGCTCGAAGATGCTTGGTAACATATAAATTCAACTATTGTTGCAGGTTTAATGGAAGGAATGATGGTTTGTTCAAGCTAGATAACCACTTCTACTTTGTTTCACTCCAGACATGCATGAACACCCCCAGACTACAAGGATTTAGACCACCAAATGCTCACAGTTTAGGATTTGGGTGAATACGGAGAATACTAACCACACCAGCAGATGCACAAGACCATGTAATGGCCGGCTGTAACTAGTAAAGAAGCTTGTAAATCTATTCTACTAATGCACATAAAAGATGACAACTCTCTTGCATCAGATAGAAAGAAACCTGAGTAACCTATTCAGTGATACATTCAACAATCTAACACAGATAAGATGACAGTTATCTAGTGCTAAACCTCAAAAGATCAAGAACACAACATACCAAGCAGAAGCTTAGAACAAAGGAAAATGAAAGTGAGCAGTTAACAGCAAAAGAAGCTTGTATTAGCTAAAAATGAAGACAAGATGCTGCAAGTGACAAAATATCTACAGTCTCTAGAAGTTGAACCTTACATGAAAATGCCAACCACCAACCCTGATTACATCTCATTTCTGGGTATTTGTAGATTTACATTACAAGGGTACTTGGCCATTTAGGTATGGAGGGGTCATAATTGACCACCAACTGCATTTAACTGCTTGATGGAGTCTTTGACTGTGTTTGCTTGCTCGAGTGGATGAATTTGATCTGTTTAGGTGCTGTGCCTTCCTCTTAGGCAGTTGGAGTGTGCATACCAGTAGAGTTCCACAACTGATAAATGCAGTTACAGTGTCGTGCTCTGTCCTTTTCTCCCTTGGCCATGCCTTTTGTTAAATATGGTTGTTGAGGATTTACTGTGATTGGTACTGGCAAGCTGGTCACCTTCCTCCTTCGGGCAAACGGAGTGGTCAGAGGATGTGGACTGCATGGGAAAGTGGATGATATGGATGAGCAGAAAGGATGGCCGTCAGATTGAGGAAATGGATGGCGGAGATGGCTTAGCAGAGGATATCAGCCGAGGTCGAAAAAGGTTGAATTTGGGTCGTTAGATCTTAGGCGACCAGATCGAACGGTGATCGGGAGGTGAAGTTACGCGGTCATTATTGGGTGGGAGCAGTTTAGTTGGGCAGTAATGGTATTGATCGCACTGCTTTCGGGCCCTGAGCGGTAAGAGGACGGGGTCGTGCGATTCCACTCAACGATTGACACGTAGCGGCGGATGAGAGAGAAAAACCACTCTCATCACACACTAATGTTTGATCCAGTTGTGGGTGCGATAAGAGCAAAGACCGTCAGATCTTTATGCAAATGATTGGATGGTGGAGAATTGATCGTGCGAGTTACTTTATCGAACATGACGGGAGGCATTAGATTCGGCTGGGAAGATCAACAACATAGATAAAAGGCGACGAGTTATAAAGGCGTAACGTCATATGGTTGAGGTTTTAGGCAGGCTTAGGCTTTGCGCTTGGGGCTTAAAGGCAAAGGGGCTATTTTGCTGGGTTTAGGAGGGAAATAGGGTAACAGAGGTGGAGGATAATAAGCGGGGTGGAGGAAAAAGGAGAAAATGACCGTTGTGAGCTCCTTTGAAGATACCATCACATAAACCAGATTTTCCTCTGACCTTGGAAAATCAACATTTCATAGCAGAGCTAACAGGAGGATAGACCTGTAGCTTATTTCAGTGAAAAACTAAATGAAGCAAAGAAGAAATATTCTTCTTATGGTAAGGAGTTTTATGCAGTTGTGCAGTCATTGAAGAAGTGGAGACATTACTTGATGTTTAAGGAGTTTATATTTTATTCAGACAACCATGCTTTGCAATACATTATGCAACAATCAAAGCTTAATCAGAAACATGTGAAATGGGTAGAATATCTTCAAAGCTTTAATTTTGTATTGAAGCATATAATGGGCCAATCAAACAAAGTAGCAAATGCCTTGAGTAGAAAAAGAATTTTAGTTCAAGAAAGTCAAATTCAAGTGTTGGGTTTTGATTTTCTTCAGGAATTATATGAGAAAGATTTATATTTTAAAGAGGCATTTGAAGCTTGTAGAAATCCTGTTTTGTTATATAGAAGTAAGTGGTTGGATTTTTTCTTGCAAAAAGGGTTGTTGTTTAAAAGAAATCAGTTGTGCATACCAAATTGTTCTATGAGAGAGAATTTAATCAAGGAGAAACATAGTGGTGGACTTGGAGGACATTTTGGTGCATACAAGACTTATGAGCAGTTGAATCGGTTTTATTTCTAGCCAAAAATGAGGTCTGAAGTGGAGAAGTATGTGAAGAATTGTAAAGTCTGTCAGTATGCAAAGGGAAGGAGCCAAAACACAGGTTTGTATGTTCCATTACCTATTCCAGATAAACCTTGAGATATGGTAAGTATGGACTTTGTTTTGGGTTTACCAAAAACTCAAAGAGGCAATGATTCAATTTATGCTGTAGTTGACAGATTTTCTAAAATGGCACATATTATTGCATGTTATAAAACCAGTGATGCTACCCACATTGCTAATCTGTTTTTCAAGGAGATTGTAAGGTTGCATGGGTTACCTAAGAGCATTTTTTCAGACAAAGATACCAGATTTGCTGGTCATTTCTGGAGAACCTTGTGGAAGAAACTTGGTACTAAACTAATTTTCAGTTCAACTTATCATCGTCAGACTGATGGGCAGACTGAAGTTGTAAACATAAGCTTGGGTAATCTTCTGAGGAGTCCTGCAGGCGAACATCCAAAACAGTGGGATCAAGTTTTGGCATGGGCTGAATATGCTTATAATGATTCTCCTAGTAGGAGTACAGGGAAGAGTCCATTCCATATAGTTTATGGAATGCACCCAAGAGGAGTGTCTGAATTAAGAGACTTGGGAAAATATGAAGTGATAAAGGAGAAGATTTTTCTTAAGAGATTCAAGAAATACATGAACAAGTAAAACAACAGTTACAGGACAACAACATAAAGTACAAGATCATAGCAGATTTGAAGAAGAGAGAAGTTAATTTTGAGGTTGGAGATTTGGTTTTAGAATACCTGAGGAAGGAAAGATTTCCAAAAAGGGAGTATAACAAGTTAAAATTTAATAAAATTGGACCATGCAGATTCTTGAGGAAATTTTCTGCAAATGCATATGAAATTGAATTTCCCCTTGATATTGGAATATCCCCAATTTTCAATGTTGTTGATTTGTACATGTATGAAAAGGCAAATGCAGATGACACAACAAAGGATAAATAAGAACAAGAGGTTGAGTGGGTAAAACAATTACCTACAGCAAAGGCATTGTAGCAGAGAATATATTGGATAAGGGAGTGTTTAAAAGGACAAGGGGACAGGAGTATTTTCAGTATTTGGTCAAATGGAAGGATCAACCAATTGTTGAAACTACTTAGATGACAGATGCCATGCTACAAAAATTGGGTAGTTATGTAGAAGAGATCATGGATAGAATCCCATGAAGAATTTTGTCCTCAGGAGTCTGATGTAGGAGCATGAGGCTTGAAGACAAAAGGCTTTGATTTTATTCCAAAAACCCAAAAAAAATTACAAGCAAAGGAGTGGGATTCTTTAGCTATCACTTTACAAAGTTTTCAAGAAAGGATTTGAGCTAGAATATAGGGATTTGAATGGTTTTGAAATTAATTCAAGTAGTTTAGACTTATTTGAGATTCTCAAGGAGAATATCATGCAGATTAGATATTATCTAGTATTAGACATATTCGATCCATTGATTGAGGATCTAATTGTTTGTATGTACTGGTATTTATGTAAGTTTTGAATTATTGTAATGGGATTTGGCTGGATTTGGATGTGGAGGATTAGATCGTAAAATTGAAATATCTTTGTGTCTCTATGTATTCTGTGAATGAATGGTCAATCTCGGAGGGTTGAATTTCCTTCAAAATTTCTCTGAGTTCTGTTGATTTTCAATTTAGCCTTTTAGAATTAGAGGTTGGTATAATCTTGTATTATCACGATTAAACCTTTATTTCTGTTTATTGATATAGCCAGGATATGTTTAAAATAAATATAACTTAGACACAGTCTAAACTTGGTGGAAGGCAAATTCTTGGCGGAATGGGGAAAACCCCGACAAAAATTGTGAGGAACCTTATGAAACGACCTGAACTGTCTGATGGACATGCACAAATCTAACGATGATCATGTGCTCACAAGCGCGAACGTTAATTCTAAAACTGGATGTGAGAATTATTTAAATGAGTTAATAACTCAGTTAATCTGGACCGTCTGCTTGAAGGAGGTCAATCTGATGGCAATTGCGTGGTTAACATGCATGGGGTTTAATTTGGAAATAGGACACGATATTGTCTGAATTGTGATTTAATCCATTGAAGTCCGGATTGATCATAGTTGTTCGCTATGAAGTGATGAGATTTGACGGATATCACGTCAAAAAGTACACGGGATTTAATCTAAATTTCAGATCCAAGAAGTTATAAACTGTAGCTTTGTTTCCTTTCAGTTCCATGGGAAGGTAAAGGTTTGTGGAAAAGGCAGACACGAGAAGTTTATGAATGGAAGTGTTATTTCCTTTCGGTTTCGTGGTAAGTGAAGTTCCGCCATATTTCGGGTAATTTTAACAATTCTACTGTTTTAGGACAATAACTACTTTTGGAGGCGAATGACAGAAACTCCAAAGGAAATCTGAGAAGAACTTCCACCTGTGCTAAAAGAGATCGTTTCTAGATTTGAATGATTATCCCTTACACCTGCAACCAGAGCACCATCTGCTCATGCAAAGAGGAAGAATAATGCTGGTCCAAGGAGATGGTGTCAAGGATTCAAGAAAGGATTCAAAGAAGGGATTCAAAGAAGGAAGAAAAGGAAGGTGCTACAATTTCAATAGGTTCAAGTATTATACCAGAGAGTGTCCCCACAAGAAGAATTATCCAAGGGATGACGAAAACAACAACCACAACAATTTCAAAGGTAATGGAAATCAAAGGAAAAACAAGTTAAACAAAAAAGGAAAGAGGAATGCTCCCGCAGCTTGAAATGGAAATGGTCGACCTCCCAAGAGGACAAGAAATGCCAAGTATGATGAAAGTAATGTTGTAGAAAAACAAGATGAGTTTTATCTTATTTCCACTCTATCTGTTGCCTCTCCTCCAAATACGTTGGATCATTGGTTGATTGATAGTGGAGCCTCAAGGCACTTCACTAGGTGCAAGGAGGCCCTCTCAAATTTGGCTGAAAAGAAGACTAATTTGAATATCGTACTTGGAGATATTTCCACCTACCTCGTGCAAGGGATACATACTGTCACTCTTCATTTGAATCAAGGTAAAACAATTCATGTTCAAGAAGTATTATATGTGCTCGATTTGAAGAAGAACTTGGTGTCTATTTCTGTGATGGAATATAAAGGCTTCAAGGTAGCATTCATTGATGGAAAGGTGCATGTTTGACAAAGAAACCCTAATCAACATTTACTCTTAGATTTAGGTTTGATGGTTTCTATCAAGTTGGAGGAAATCCTTTGGGAGCTTTGGCAAGCGATAATTCTCTTCAATTTGAGCTATGGCACCGAAGATTTTCCCACTTACATTACAAAGCCTTACATGGGGTAAGGAATATGTTCACATGTATTCCTGAATTTAATATGAACCATGAAGGTGTTTGTTGAAGTCCGAAATTGTTCTCTTTTTTACTATACTTTTTCCTCTCATTTATCTTTTTGTGACCATATTATTGCAGTTTCAACCTAATTAAGGTCATCTCAGACTTAATCAAGCATATAAAAGGTATTTAATCCATTTTTTAGAATATATTGTTCTTGTGTGAATTATAATTTAAACATCTCTACAACTACAAAGTATTTCTCATTCCACAACTAATATCGAATTCTGCAACCATCTCCATGGTTAGACAAGTTTCAGAACACCAATGAAGAAATGAAAGGTACCTGTAGATGAAAAATGTTCCCCACATGGATGTCCACCTATCATCATGATTTGGTAGGATACAAAGATCGAAATATCTAGAAGTCAAATCAAAAGTCAAACTCTAGTTATGACGATTCAATAGTCAAGAAAAGTTCCGTAGGAGATCAAGAGAGCTTGGAGAATATTTGTTTGACCTTAGAAAACATGTTCAAGAAGAATCCCTCATGATTTTCTCTTATAGTAGAAAATCATGAGGAAAACGAATCTTAATTTTAATTTACTTCTTAGATGGTAGATTAGTTTAATTTCCTATCGGCATAGGACTCTAAGAACAAATCGATGAAGAATTATATAAAAGCCAAAAGGAAAAACCAAAAACACAATTAATCCTCGTTTTATTTTAGTATTTGCAAGTTTTGTCTTCAAAAATTCTGTGGATTAATATAATACTATGTTCCTCTTTTCCAATGTTTGGTTGAGAAATTGTTTGATCAATGACAAACTTACTCTCACGGGAGGCCCCCATGGAGAGTTGTAAGGGTAGTTAGTTTCTATTTACATTGTAATTTCTCATAGATAGTTTGCATTCAATTCATAATTTCATATAGTTTTTCCCTCTTTTAATTAGAATAATTACATTTAAGTTATTTGTTTAGTCACTTGTTTATTTCCAAAGAGCTCATAAAAATAAAATATCAAAAAGGTTTATTTCCAGAATGCATTTTGTTTCAATAATCAAGTCCTTTAATTTAGTTAAATTTCATGGATGATGAATATACGTTTTTTCATAGCTATTAGTGCATATTAGCAATCACTTGAAGTTACAATTTTTTATTTGATTTATTTCTTTCTGCAAGTAATTAGCATTAGTATTTCTTTCTGCAATTTAGGGTTAGAATCTCATTTTCTGCAATTAGTGTTAAAGATTTCCTTTTGCAAAGTAGTGTTAAACTTTCAATTATGAAATTAGTATTAAGATCTCTTTTCTGCAACCTAGCATTAATATTTCCTTTTTGCAATTAGAGATAGACTTTCAATTCTGTAATTAGAATAAATTGAGATTTCAAGTTTTATATTAATTTTCAATTTAATTTGGCATTTGGTTTTGATGTAGCTTTAATGGAAAGAACATGTGTGTGAAAACTCTTTAATTTCATTTAACATTTATCCATATTTAGATCAATTTCATCCAAAGATAGAATTCCTAGCATATATGGTACACATACACTTCATAAGTACACGAACCTTGGTTGACATTTAATGAAGTAATTTAGGGTTAATTAAATTACCCAACATTTTGGTGCCATTGTCGAGGAGGTGTATATAGGATTCCATTCTTGGTTTGTATATAATTTTAGGCGCATTCAACTTTGTAGATGCATAATTAAAGCATGGTAAAGATCATTTATGCATAGCGAAAGGGATTCTAGGGCTAGATTTGTAAGTACAGGTAGAAGTTTAATTCCAACATCACCACTCACCCTCGTTAGATCTCGTAGTGCCACACCACCCACTAATACTCGCATCCCATGATTTTCAGGTAGACATAGACTTCTTGAGGTGCATAGGTCTAAAATCCAACCAAGAGATTCACCAACTTCTTCTATTAAAGCCGTAGTTGAAGAAACTACATCTTCAACAAAAGGAGCAATCTTTCTCTCTTTGACAAGAGAATAGCTTTTAGGACACGAATTAGAGGTTCCTAGCAAAGAGGAAGAGGAAACTTAGTTTAATATACCATTAGTATAGCAACCAAAGGAAGAGATAGATAACCCTATTTTAGAACCTTATATTAGCTCTCAGGAATCTACAATGGTAGGGTAAGGAGAAGGAGAAGTACATAGTGTAAATGGTGAACTTAAGATTGGAGGTGGAAGAGGCAAAGAAGGAAATATAGGTGGTAGAGGAGAACCAAATCCTTATGAATTTCCTATTTTTTTATGAAGACACCACAACCACAATGAAAATAATTTCACCCTCTATCCTCCCTAATTTCCATGGTTAAAGAAATGAGTATCCGAAAACATTTCTTTTTGATTTTGACGTTTTATGTAGATCTTATGACTACTTACTTGATCTTCAGAAATTGAAATTATCTCCACCTACTCTTTAAGATGGAGCATTTAAATGGTTCCTGGGACTAGGAACACATACTATTAGAACATGGGAATAAATGAAAAATGTGTTCTTATAGAAATATACAGATTTTTGCATGCCCAATAACCTTAAGGATGAAGTATTTAAGATAATGCAAAAATAGGATGAAAGCCTTGAAGACCTAGTTGAAAGATTTGCCTATAATGTTAAAAGGGCTAGGATGCATAACTTAGATGATGTAACATTAAAATCTCTTTTGTTGAAATCCATCAGAGATGAATGAATTGATCTTCTCAATTTAATGTGCAAAGAAGGAGATGTTTCTCAACTTTCATTTGGGTGAAATCTGTGATTTGTGTAAACACATCTCAACTAGAATAGTAAGTAGAACCGAAATTGGAAATTTTTTCTATAATTTCAAAACACATATCCTTGGGAGTCTTAGCGAGCAACTAGATACTCTTAAGATAAAAAACAAGAAAAAAACTGAGAATGTTGCATTATTTATTTTCTGTCCCAGATGTAGAAAAAAACCTAATTTGAGAGAATGTCCCATTGATAGTATAGAAATTTGTGTCATATGTGCTGAAAATCATAATACAAAGGAATACCCCTCAATAATTGGTCTTAAAGTTGTTTTTCAAGATGCGGTTGGAACAAGCCAAGATGAATCACTTTGTTTTATTGCTAAAAGGCCATGGAAAAATCAACAACCAAATATGAATTAAGGTTTCAATACTCAATCATATGCACAACCATAGAATAATTGGATTGCACCTATGCCTTGGCAACCTTGGCCCCTACAATCTCAAAATCCATCTTGGGCACAAGGTTGGAAGAAATCCTCAATATAATCAAATCCAAAATCCTTATTATTTTCCACCACAGTATTATTCTCCTCAACCAAATTAACTTCCTCAATTCCAAAGTCCAAATCAACAACTTTCGTTATAGTTTCCTAAAAAATCCAATCAACTACCTGCTCAACCACTCTTGAATCCAAATATAAGAATAAACAAGCTATTTACAGTGTTTAAGGACAAAATTTTCAAGACTTTATGATAACCCCATTAGGCCTAAATGATGTTCAACTTAGATCTGGTAGGGTTTTGCAAAATAAGTCACCAGCAGTTGCCATCCAAAAATCTAAAGAGGATGAAGTTAAGGAAAAAGATGTAAATCTTGATCAAGAAAATTCTCCTCTAAAGGAAGATGTTCATGTACAATTAAAGGATGAGAAAATAAAACAAGCTCCTACAGTTCCTCTAGTAGAACAACCTTCTATTTCCTTACAGGATCTATCTTTTCCTGAAAGGCTCAAAATTGACAAAGAAATAGAAAGGAAAGTTGTTTATTGGATTATGATATGCTAGATGAACTTAAAAATATTGGCATCAACATTCCTTTCCTTCAAGCTATAAACGAAATACCAATATTTTCAAAAACTATTAAGGAGATATGCATTAGAAAACCATAGAGAAAAAAAAATATGTTAAAAAGATCTAATTGGTAAGAGAACTTGTTGATATTATGATGGAGAAACCAATTTCTCAAAAATATCTGGATCTAGGTAGCCCTATTATAAAAATTCATATCAATGGTATCGAGATTCCAAACACTTTGATTGATGTACGAGAAGACATCAACATTATGAGTAAACAGACAATGGAGCAATTAAATCTTCCTAATCTTCAATATACCCCTACATTGTTACAATTAGTAAATAAATCTGTTATCAAATGAAATGGTATATTAGAATATGTGTTTGTTTCTATAGATTCTTGGGAATGTACTGTTGATTTCATGGTTTTAACTCCCAAGAATAATTTAGGAGGCTAGCCATTGATCCTTGGTAGACCTTGGCTAGCTACAACTAATGCAATCATAAGTTGTAGATCTAGTGATATGTATATTTTTGATGGGAGCTCCACTAAGAAATTCACATTGTATCCACCTGCAAAAAAATAACTGAAGTAGAAATTAAAAATTGGATAGATGATGATAATGGAGACTTTGATGATATGAAACCCATTTATACTCTTTCATAATTAGACGAGGAAGATCAATTAATAAATTTAATGAATAATATTGATCCTTCCTCATACTATGAGCAAGAACAAAGTTTTCAAGAACAATGAAATATTTAATCTGTATCATCTCGCCAAATGGCTTTACATTCTATGGAAAAGTTGGGCAATTCTCAAGTAGAAAATTTTCTAGGAAAAACATTGAATACCAATAATAACTTGGAAGAATTTCAAAAGAGGAAATTGATAAAAATGCCGCAAAAGCACTCTTCTTCTTATGCATGGGAGTATATTGATATGAAAGGGATTGATCCTAAAACTTGTATGCATCATATTTATATCCAAGAAAATGTCAAACCGGTTAGACAACCTCAGAGAAGAATGAACCCTAATATGAGAAAAATTGTTAAGGAGGAATTACAAAAGTTACTTAATGTGAATTTCATATATCCAATATCAGATAGTCAATGGGTGTCACCTTTGGTCATTGTTCCAAAGAAAAATGGGAAATGGAGAGTATGTATTGACTACAATGAATTGAGTAAAGGTACTTTGAAAGATAATTTTCCACTATATTTTATAGATCAAGTATTAGATACCTTGGCAGAGAATAAATATTTTTCATTTCTAGATGGTTTTAATGGGTATAACCAAGTCCAACTACCACCAGAAGATCAAGATGAAACTACTTTCACATGTCCATAGGGAACATATTCCTATAGGGTACTTCCCTTTGGATTATGCAACACAACTAACACATTTCAGAGAGTAGTTTTAAGTATCTTTTTTGATCTAATTCATGATTGTGTGGAAGTTTACATGGATGAATTTACTTTATATCAAGATACTTTTGAAGAAGTTATTGAAAATTTTCTTATTATATGTAAGGAGGGAAATTTTCATTAAGTCATGAGAAATTTTTTATGATGTTCAATTAAGGGATTGGTTTAGGCCACCATATTTCAAATGATGGAATTAAAGTGGATACATCTAAAGTAGAAATAATTTCTAAAATTTCAATTCTTGTTTGTCAAAGAGATGTAAGAAGTTTTCTTGGATTTACTAGTTATTTTAGAAGATTCATAGAAAATTTCACAAAAACAGCCTCTCCACTTTTAACTTCTTACAAAAGATTGTGAATTTGTTTGGAATTATGTCTGTGAGAAAACATTTGAGACATTGAAACAAAATATTTCTGAAGCACTAATTTTAAGAGGACCTAATTGGTCTCTCCCTTTCCATATTTCTTTTGATGCTTCAAATAAAACTCTAGGAGCTATGTTGGGGCAAAAAGATATAACTCATGCTATTTATTATGCAAGAAAAAATTTGATTCCAGCAGAGTTAAATCACACTTTAACAGAAAATGATTTTTTAGCTGTTGCACATGCCATTAATAAGTTTCGTCATTATATCATTGGTTATGAAAAATTCATTCATACAAATCATTCTGATATTAGATATTTAATGAAAAAACCAATTACTAATGACATAATTACAATATGGTTGTTATTTTTACAAGAATTAATCATTACTATTCTTGATAGACCAAGAAAAGAAAATACAGTTGTTGATTTTATTTCTAGAATGCATAATATAATGAAGACGTTCTTATAAAAGATAAATTTCTTGATGAATATCTTTTTGCAGTATCTACTAAAACACCTTGGTTTGCATATATTGCTAATTATTTGGTGACAAGAAAGTTACCTCAACCATAAACCAGAGAAAAGCAAAAGGTTATCAAAACTAGTGCACCTTTTTCTTGGATAGATGGAGAGTTGTACAAAACTGGACCTAATTTGATCATATGAAGATGTGCTCGAGAAGATGAAGTACCAAAAATCTTGAAATCTTGTTATGATGAGCCATGTGGAGGACACTTTGCTGATAAAATAATTGCCTACAAGATCCTTCTTTTGGAATATTATTGGCCATCTATTTTTAATGATGCCAAAGAATATGTCAAACAGTGTGATAGTTGTCAAAGAATGGGGAAGCATATTGCATTAGATGAAATGCATCTACAACCACAGGTATTTGTAGGGCCTTTTGAAAAATGGGCTTTAGATTTTGTTGGGCCAATAAATTCTCCATATAAATAGAAAAGGTATATACTTGTTTGTACAAAGTATGTTACAAAATGGGTAGAAGATAAACCTCTTTTATTTTCAATTGAAAATGTTGTAGTCACATTTCATTTTGAGGATATATTTACTTGTTTTGGTGTTTTGACAGAAATTGTAACATCTCAAGGTACTCAATTCACATCCAAGTTGGTGCAAAAGATCATGGAGCAATATAAAATTAAGCATAGAAAGTCTACTCCATATCATCCACAAACCAATGGAAAAGTGGAATCCACCAACAAGGTACTTGAAGCAATTCTAACCAAGACTGTGCATTTTCATAGGAAAGATTGGGCAGAAAAGCTTCTAGAAACACTATGGGCATATTGAACCACATGGAGAAATATAACTGGATATACTCCTTATGAGCTTGTCTATGAGAAGCAAGTTTTGCTTCCAATTGAGTTCCAAGTGGAGACCTTTAGAACTACT
Organism: Pinus tabuliformis; assembly: GCA_031772625.1. Lineage (NCBI taxonomy): Eukaryota > Viridiplantae > Streptophyta > Pinopsida > Pinales > Pinaceae > Pinus > Pinus tabuliformis. Next base: position 601,057,063 of record CM062812.1, on the reverse strand, counting down.
GCTAAATTGGGCCTTGATCTATCAGAAGTTTAAAAAAAGGACTAGCACAATTGAATGAGCTAGAGGAGATCCAACAAGATGCTATCCAAATAACCAACATAGTTCAGCAACAAAGATAAAAATGGTATGACAAATTTATCAAATATAAAAAGTTCAAGCAAGGTGTTTGGGCTCTTCTTTTTTATTCCAAATTCAAGGACTTTCAAGGGGAATTTCAAACATTTTGGCTTGGTTCTTATGAGATTAATACTATTTTTGATAATGGAGTAGTCAAAATAAAAACTATTGATGATGAACACATTACTTTCCTTGTTAATGATCATAGATTAAGATTGTATCATAAACCATTAACAAAGGAAGAGTTTGTCAAATATTTGCAAGAGAACTCTGAATTCAAGTTGGCCAAGAAAGGATATTTTTCTCCCCATTCTCCAACTTCATTGTAATTTTCTTATCATATATAAAAAAGAAAAAAAAAGAATAAATAAATAAAGGTATAAGCATGAAAACCAACTATGTTGGCATGCTTATGCAGAAAATATTAACTGAAAACTAAGATTTCTTGGCAGTTTAGATTTTCATAATTCCCTTGTCTTTTCCCTATTTCTTTTTATCCCTCTTTTTCTAATAAATTTTTAGGTGGTAAGAAACACTTGTGAAGACCAACCTTCTTCACTAATCATCAAAGAAGCAACAATAATAAAGAATCCTCCTCTAATCGAGAAAAAAATCTCAAAGAATAAGCAACAATGGAATAAATGTCATTATGCAGCTAACCTTCAATTCCATAGCTGAGTTTAATTTCTACAGTCATAACAACATCAACACCTCACATCTAGAGAATCCACAACAAAGGAGCATTAAAGGTATCCACAACAAAGGTATGTAGGATGTTAAATTATTTTCATACAAGAAAATTATATTTTAATTCATAGGATGATTTCATTAAAAAGCTTGAGTTATTAAAAGACCTTATGAACTACCTAAAAATTATGTTCCATTACCATAGCCATTACAACCTCATTTCATCATTATGACTTAACTTGTCACATCAAAACTATACGAAATCATATAAATCTTATTGATCCTATGAAAGCGGATCTAAAATTGTGGGAAATCATGTGAAAAGGTTTTGTACTATCATGAATCAAATACCTCGAGAGCACCTCACTCCATAATCATCCCACTCCATTTCACTTCATTCCATATCCCTCACTATTCAGTTTGCTCACCTCCTTCTTGTCAACCCTCCATCGCCTCTGTCAAAAGGAAACAATTTAAGACCGAGACTTCTCTCCACCATGGGTATCATCATCCGATCAGAACCCAATGGAGTCAAGTTCCTTCAAGCATACTTGTGAGTCAAAGAACAATTGAAACAAGTAGGATGTCTCAGGTTCTTTGAAAATTTTTATGGGCATGAGACAAAGGTGACTAAAGCTTTTGCTCAAACTTTTAATGGGGCCGAGGTAGAAATTGGTGACATTAAGCTTATATTGATAGATTCCATCATGGAAGAAGCTATGGAATTTCCCAGAAATAGAGAGAGTTGGTTTAAGAACAGAAAAATCAAGGAGAAATATTAGGTAAACTTCCTCAGAGAACCAGGTATGGACATTTCTATCTTTAAAAAGGGAATTATGGTCACAAAATTGAAACAAAAATGGAGGAATTTATTATTGGTTATTCAAAAGTTTTTAACTTGTGAAGGAAGGTTTAGAACCATGTTTTTCTATCATGCTCGACTTATGATGCATTTTATTGATGGAAATGAAATCAATTTTCCCTATTTCTTGCTTTGTAGTCTTAGAAAGATGGCCTCTAGTGTGCAAAGAGAAACAAAATCCCTTGATAATGCACTCTATCATCATGGACTTATCAAAATCCTCATAGAGGCACACTTAGAAGCTAAGGGAGATAATTGGAAAGATTTTCTAGTTTGCAACCACTTTGTAGAAGCTTAGGAGGAAGAAAATAGCAAAAGGGTTAAAATAAGTTGACATAGGTCACTACCAAACCCTAACCTTGAAGAATAAATTGAAAAGGAAAATTTAGGACAGAATGAAACAGAGGCACTAGAAGACCCACTTGAAGATGACACTCCTCTCTCTTAGTATTTGGAAAAATATAAATAGAAAAATGGAAAAAAAAAGTGTTAGAAGAAAGAAAGTCAACCCAAATACTAAACTGCCTGAAGAAAATGAAGAACCAGAGAAGAAGAAATAGGAACAAACCAACAAAAGGAAGAGAAGCCAAAACATTAAAGAGTTAGGGGTAAAGCTAAGAAGAAGCAGAAGAATTTCCAAACTCTCAAATGAACAATCTCCAAAATTGGTTGATCTCGAAGAAGAAGGATACAAGACACCACCTCAAACAATGAGCCCGACAAGGAAGACACTAGACATTGACCCAATACAACAAGAAATTTATGACTATGTGGAGTCTCTAGAACAAAGAGCACAACAGAAGGTAAGCTCCTCTCAAAATCAAGAGAATGCATTTAATGAAACTCCTATGTCATATCATACTCCTAAAAAAGAACATAGAATTGAGGATTGCTCTGAAGCAAGACATATATGAGTTAGAAGTCCTTAATAAACACCTTATATAGGAACAAGAAGAAACCAAGGTACAAAATGAAATATTAAGGACTCAGAATGATAATATACTTTTGCATCTATGCCACTGGTACAAGAAAAACAAGAAGCTCAAAGCAAACAATAGATTCCTCAAAAACAAAATCAGGGGATTGCAAAGTAAAATTTTAATGAAGAAACCAAGGGAAATCTTCAACATCAAAAAGAGAAAGGAAAGCACTAGTTTGGATGTGCTTGAAAAAGCTTTTGAGATCATACACTGAAGAAGAAGAAGAAGGAACAAATTTTAAATTTTTGATGCATGAGGACATGCAAAAACTTTGGTGTGAGGGAATGTTTAAGTCCAAAATTGTTCTCTTTTTAAGTATCCTTTTTCCTCTCCTTTATCTTTTTGTGACTATCTTGTTGCAGTTTCAGCCTAATCAAGGTCATCTCAGACTTACTCAAGCATATGAAAGGTATTAATCATCCATGTTTTAGAATCTATTGTTTCTTTGTGAATTATAATTTAAAAATATCTATAACTACATTAGATAATAAATTAGTTTAATTACCTATCAACATAGGACTCTGATAACAGTTTGATAAAAAATTGTATAAAAGCTGAAAGGAAAAACCAAAAACATAGTTAATCCTCGTTTTATTTCAGTTTTTACAATCTATGCCTTAAAAAATTCTGTGGATTAATATAATACTCTATTCCTATTTTCCAACACGTGGTTGAGCAATCGTTTGATCAGTGACAGAATTACACTCACGGGAGGGCTCCCTGGAGAGTTGTAAGGGTAGTTAGTTTCTATTTATATTGTAATTTCTCATAGATAGCTTGCATTCAATTCACAATTTCATATAGTTTTTCTCTCTGTCAATTAGAATAATTACATTTCAGTTATTTTTCTAATCACTTGTTTATTTCTAGAGTGCTCATAAAAAGAAAATATCAAAAATATTTATTTCTAGAATGCATTTTGTTTTAGTAATCTAGTCCTTTAATTCAGTTAAATTTTGTGGATGATGAATAGATGGTTTTTCAGAGCTATTAGTGCACATTAGTAATCACTTGAAGTTACAATTTTTCGTTTGATTTATTTCCTTCTGCAAGTAATTAGCATTAGTATTTCTTTCTGCAATTTAGATTTATAATCCCCTTTTCTGCAATCACTGTTAAATATTTCCTTTTGCAAAGTAGTGTTAAAATTTAAATTCTACAATTAGTATTAAGATCTCTTTTTTGCAACCTAGCATTAATATTTCCTTTTTGCAATTAGAGATAGAATTTCAATTTTGCAATTAGAATAAATTGAGATTTCAAGTTTTAGATTAATTTTCAATTCAATTTGGAATTTGGTTTTGATGTAGCTTTAATGGAAAGAACATGTGTGTGACAACTCTTTAATTTCATTTAACATTTATCCATATTTTTATCAATTTCATCCAAGGATAGAATTCCTAGCATATATGGCGCACATACACTTCATAAGTACACGAACCTTGGTTGACAATTAATGAAATAATTTAAGGTCAATTAAATTACCCAACTGTGTTTTTTAGGGTTGTGCAACTGGGAAACATACAAATGGACCATTCCCTTCCAGTGAAAGCAAGACAACTGGTATTCTTCAATTGGTCAATCTTGACCTGTTTGGTTTGTTTCCCATAAAATCGCTGGGAGGATATTGATATTATGCAATATTTGTGAATTAATACTCTTGCAAAACATGGATCTATTTCTTGAAGAAGAAGGATGAAGTGTTCAAATGGTTCCGTTCTTTCAAAGCATTGGTGGAAAATCAAACATGGAAGAAGATCAAGATATTGAGGACCGATAATGGAACCAAATATGAATCAAATGAATTCAATGAATTTGTAGAAAGACTGGCATTAAGAGGGAGACAGTTGTCCCATACACTCCTGAGTAGAATGACATTGGTGAAAGGAAGAATCGAACAATCATGGAAGCCACCTGTGCTATGCTCCATCATCAAGGCCTACCAAAATTCTTATGGGGAGAAGTTGCCAACACTGTTGTATATGTTCAAAATAGGAGCCCGCGTCAAGCCTTGGATTTCAAGACACCTGAGGAAGTCTTCACTAGTAAGAAACATGATGTTACTCATTTTAGAATATTTGGTTGTCCAGTGTAATTTCTCGTGCCTAAAGAGAAAATGAATAAGTTGGAAGCTTCTAGGAAGAAAGGAATATTTGTTGGCTACAATGAAAATTCAAAGGAATACAAAATCTATGTGCATGGTCAAAGAGATGTGGAAGTAAGTCGTGATGTCACCTTTGATGAAGAAACTACCCTTGGGAAAGCCAAAGATCTCGCTATCCCAAGGAAGGACAATGATGATGCTGTCTAAAAACAGGATGAACCTCTGAAAGATGAGCCTATGCTTGAAGTTGAAGGCCCGATGGATCCTATCAATCCACCTCCTGGTGATACCTCTACCTAAAGGAAACATCCACTATGGCTCAAAGGTACTCTCGAAGATGTTGAAAGACATATTTCTCCAAGAGGGACATTTCAGAAAGTAAGAATCTGAAAAATTATCAAGGTTATTTGGTTGCTATGATTACTATTGTTCAAGATAAACCATGAACGTTCGAGGAAGTCGTAAAACACAAAGTTTGGAAAGATGTGATGAATGCGGAGTATAAGTCAATCATGAAGAATGATGTCTGGGATGTGGTGCCTAGACCCAAGAACATGTTTACAGTCACTTCTAAATGTATTTACAAAATTAAACATGGAGCTAATGGGAGTGTTAAAAAATATAAGGCTAGGTTCATTGCTCGAGGCTTCTCTCAAAAGGAAGGAGTGGACTATGATAAGATATTTTCATTGGTTTCTTCATACACCACTATCTGATCTATTATTGCTCTTGTTTCTAATCAAGGATGGAGCCTACATCAAATGGACATTAAGACTACTTTCTTGCATGGCTCAATTAAGGAGAAAGTCTACTTGGAACAACCTCAGGGTTTCGAAGTAAAATTTCAAATGACACATGTATTGAGGTTGAAGAAAGCCCTATATGGGTTGAAGCAAGCCCCTAGGGCTTGGTATGAGAGGATTGAAAGTTATCTTATAAAGTTGGGATTAACGAGGAACTATGTTGATCCAAACCTATACTTCAAGGTTGAAAAGGACATTCCTCTCATTTTGGTTATTTATGTTGGTGATCTCTTTTTGACTTGTGCAGATCCTCTCATTTATCAATGAAAGAGGGAGTTGACTTCTGAGTTCAAAATGAAGGACCTAGGACTGATCCACTACTTCCTAGGATTGGATATCTAGAAAAATCCATGTGATATTTTCCTTTCTCAAGGAAAATACATTGTGAAGCTACTAGAGAGATGTGGGATGGTGGATTACAAGTCTGTGTCTACTCTGATAGAACTCAAATTTAAGAAGCTATGTGGAAGTTTTGTTGGGCCCGAATTGGAAAACCCTTCTGAGTATCAACAACTTATGGGGGCCTTGATGTTCTTGGTAAAATCTCATTTGGAAATATGCTTCATTGTGAATACTTTGAATCAATTTATGGTTGAGCCTCATCACATACATTGGATTGCTGCTAAGAATATCTTGAGATATCTCCATCACAAAATCAACTATGGGCTAAGATACACTGCTAGGAATTTGAGGCTTCATGGATATCTAATGCTGATTAGGCATGAAGTGTGATGGATCGAAAGAGCATGTATGGATGTTGCTTCTCATTGGGGCTTGCTTCAATTTCTTGGATGAGAAGAAAGCAAAAATCAGTTGATCTAAGCACCTCCGAGGCCGAATACATTGCAGCTAATATGGCCTGTTGTGAATCTATATGGTTGAGGAAGCTCTTCAATGATCTATTTGAGCATGTGCTAGATACCACTGTGATCTATTATGATAAACAGAGTGGGGTTCCCCTTTCAGAGAATCCCGTGTTCCATGACTTCTTCAAGCACATTGATATTAGGTACCACTTTATTCGGGATATGGTACAAAGGGGAGAAATAAGGCTCCAACACATAAAGACTAATGAGAAGATTGTTGAGATTATCATGAAGCCTTTGGGGAAGTTTAAATTCTTAGCCTTTCAAGAGAGACTTGGAGTCGTGGAAGGAACTTATCATGAAGGTCCGGTTTGAGTTGGACACTGAGCTCTAGGAGCTCCTGGGGGCTTGGGCACTTATTGGAGCTATGAGTAACCATAGGGTGAGTGATTCACCTTCCCCTATAGGTGCGTTATGTATAGGGTGAGTGGTTCACCTTCCCCTATGATACCCCATGATGGTTCACATGTGTGTAGGGTGAGTGGTTCACCTTCCCCCACGATTGATTATATATGCATAGGATGAGTGGTTCACCTTCTCCTATGGAATATGAGAAGGATGAGTGGTTCACCTTCTCCTGTAGATGCCCCAACATACATATTACCCATGTAGTCTAGGACTCATGGGAAGTACCTCTCATCTGGCCAATGAGTTGGGAAAGTGGACAGGGACCATAACACTACAAAAGGATGCATCGTGTATTGTTGTACTCCCTATGTCTAGGATGCATGGTGTTCAACAACTTGATATGGGATCAAGTTTGATTGGGGTTCTACCCATGGAATAACTTCGGTCAATGGAGAGTGGCAAGGTCTTGTAACTTACTCTTAATTGATTCTTCTTCATTATTACATCAATGTTCAACAAAGTTGAGATGAGATGCAAAGATGGTACATGATGGCATGATGACATGATGATGGATGTATTGGCAAGTGGAATTCTCCCTAGTTGAGAGATAGTGTTAAAATTGGAAACTAGGGCCAAATTCCACTTTGGCCAATACATTTGATGGAGATGATTATTGCATTGAATTCCTCTTTTCTAGAGGACCAAAAGTGACCTAAAGATCATTAAATTTGGATAAGCATAAATGTGTTTTTGAATTTATCCCCACACATGTGCAAATTGTCAAGGTCAGCCACATCATCTTGTAGGCTCATGAAGCCCAAGAGACATGTCACTTTACCCTCAACGACTTGTATAAATATGCGAGACCTCAAGCCTCATTTGGCATCATCTCATCTCACACATTATTCTCCCTCTTCATCTGATTGGTTCATTTAACTTATTGGGCATCTCTTTTCCTCACATGTGTAGCAACAAAAGGATGAATTGTAGGATTAATTACAGGGCCAAAATTTTAGAGTCTATTGCAGGTTTGACCAACATTGACTAGGGGGTTTTGACCACATTTGAATATTATTTTTGGGTCAAAATTTCATTTTTGGCACGCCGCATTTATCGAAACAAGAACCATGGCATTCTATTGACTTTGATTGCAGACCAATCACATGGTTGACCATAGGCATGACCGCAAAGTTTACCACATAGTTTGACCAAGATTGACAACTTTTTTCATGACTGTTTTGGGCTGACTTTGACTAGCAAAGACAGTTGATTTTGACTAGGTTTGACCGAGCTGCGTAAAGGATTGTTTGATGTTACGTTGAATAACATTGAATTTATGGTTAGGGATGAGTTTGAATACTGTTGACTTCAGATTTGATAAGGTTGTTTTGCAAGTCTTTTTTTTACTTTTTTACTCTCTCTCTCCGCTGAACATTTGATATAATAACAAGAAGAATTTATCAAAGGGTTTGCCCCATCTTTGGGTTTTCCCTGGAATTCACCAAATCTGGTGTCCTCTTGTCTTGTCTTGTCTTCTGCATTTTGTTATACATGTTCTATCTACAGTCACTCTTAATGTGATTTATGGTTAATGAGATTCTATTGGAAAGCTAAATTGGATATTTTCATTGGGTTGCTAAAATGACATTGAAGTAATTGTGCTAAGCATATAACATTCCATTATTAACTAAAATTAACATCACTTTCATGGGAATACTATTTTGTGCTCTCAACATTTGTTGTTGATCAGTCATTGGTTGTCTTGTAACATTCTCCAACCTATTTTCTGACATAACCGAGCCCTAAATAATGAGGTAACTCCTCCACTTTTATGTGATTCACAATGCCTTTGCCATTAATGTCGAGGCCTTTTCCTTGATACCCCATTTTATTCATCAATCTCAAACCAATGCATGTAGTGTGATTTAAAAAAAAACCCAAATCATCATCATCATGTGAAAATGACAACGGAGAACTACCAACATTATTTACCTCAGTTATTGATTCTGAAGTAGGTGATGATGGGTTTGCCAAGTCTACATTTCTCTTCAACTTTTCCAGGGCCTCTTATGTTGCTTGTAATTGAAGTTGTAATCTCTACTTCTCATCTTTTGACTCTTGTAGAAGTCTCCTCAATTCAACATTCTCATCTTGAAGGCTTTGGTTAATATCTTCATTTGAATGATGAGAAGAAGATGAAGAAGAATAATATTCACCTAAGGATGGAGATGGAGCATCATCCTCTGCTCTCTCTTTCTCCTATTCCTCTTTTACCATTTTGTCCTCATAATCTACAAACAATATATCTACCATGTTTTCCATCCTATAAAAGGCCTTGTAGATATCTTTATTCTTCTTCATTTTCCTTCTTGTTGTGATTTTAATATATGGTTATCATTCACACTCGAAATTCACATAAGCAAGAAGATTGCTCTGATACCAAACTTGATCCAGATTCTCTCAGTTACCAGAATTAACTAAGATCTTTTACTTCTATGATGTTAGGATAATTGCATGTGAAAGAGTATGAAAAACCACATGTGCGTACTTTAAAGAAGAGGAAAATGGAAGGCAACCATAAAGATAAAGAACACACACAACTTGATAACGAAGTTTATCCAAGGTGGACTACATCTCCAGGCCCAGGGTCAATAGTGGGGAGGCCACTTCATTAGTCTTTACAAGAAGATGATGAGTACATGATCCAATCTTTGTCAATACAAGGATGAAAACCCTTTATCTGGAGTGGCATGTCTTTCCCAGAAGACGTTCTTCTATCAATAACTCTCACTCATAAGAATTTCTCCTTCAACATGACAAAGTAACAATCTCTCACACAAAGTGGCATAAAAAAGATCATCTCACACAAGGTGGCATAAATGGATCCCTCTTGAATATGTTGATAAAATCCAAGGCATACTCATCATCATCACTTACATCTCAGCAAAAATCAAATGAACACATGGTAAAAATACTGCTTATACCTCCAAGTTTGAGGATGTCCTAAAAGTCATCTATTTAGATGAAGAAACAACCTGTGCCATTGCATTCCTTGTGAAAAACCATGAAATTTGGGTATAAAAACGAACCCTTTATGTACTGGTCAAATCTTGGCTCCCCAAGAATATTTTAGATTCCTAAAAAGATTCTCTTATTGACACGAGCAAAAAATCCACTACTTAGATGAATAAATGGGATGCACCATTAGGTTCCTAGAAAAAAACCAATTCAGACGAGTATAAACTCGACATATTTCTGACACCTTCAAAATTCAGCCCTTAGGGAATCTAAAGATTCCTCAAAGATTCTACATAGGGAATATTTTGTGGAATATTCTAGGGAATATTCCCTTAGAATATTATCTCTTAAAAATAGTGCATCTACAAGACCCCTTTGGTCTTGACCTTCGTGCTCCTAGTTCCACTTTCATTCCTCCTCATCCCTCGGTTGAATGGGAAAATAATGAGTTTTTAAGTATTAACTTGCGGACAGAGTTTACAACTTGCACTATTGTGGTTGGTTAGTAGAAAGTATCAACAGAGTTCCAACTCAGCTGTAGTGGATTGGTTTTATGTGTTTTAAATAAAACGAAAAATAGTGTGCCAAATAAGGTAGAGCGCAAGGTTTGAACCCGACCCACCAATCTGTCACTCCAACCAATTGCCAACCAACCAGGTAGCCATATCCTTTCCTATTTGTTGGTAAACCTCCCACAAAGTCCATGGAAATTATTTCCTAGGGATGAGCGGGTACAAGTGAGGGAATATGTAGACCCTGTTTCCTATTACTAATCTTTCTAGTCCAACAAAGCATGCATCCTATTATAAACCTAGCTACCTATTCTTACATCTTGAGCCAATACACATACCTCTTTAAGTTGGCCACTGTCTTCCCTACACCAAAGTGCCATGCAAACTTGGAGGTATGAGCCTCTTTTATCAATTTCAACCACTCACCTTTAGGAACACACAAATTATCCAACTTGTAGATTAACATGTCCTGGATATGGTAGTCAATGATGCTATGACCATCATTCGCATGACTCTAGCTCTGCAACTATTGAAACACATCCTTTAAGTCCTCATCTTATGAATATGCTTATGTATGCATCATGGATGAATGGCTACACGTGCATCAAAGTTCCCAAAGCTATGATCTTTGATATGGGTGGCCTTGAAAGAATCTCAACCAACTTATTTATTTTTCCCTTCTTATACTTGATCACTTGATCCAGGTGGCTCTAGAAAGACAATTTTTGAAGTTTCCAGATCTCAATAATAATGGTACTAGGATGTAGTGTTTTCCATTATGAACCCAGCGACATGAATGCTACCTTAATCGAAGTCCGTATGACTAACTTATTATTGTTGGAATTTTGAAAGTTGCATAGGGAAGTGGGGTCCACTAGGTTTATGTGGCAATTGATTAGCCAATTGGCCTATAACATGTGGAACTCCAACATTGGCCTCCTATTCCTACAAAAAAAGACAAAAAAATAATATTGGGAACTTTGATGCACGTGGATCCATTCACCTATGATGCATACATGGGCATATTCATAGGATGTAGACTTCAAGGAGGTGTTTTAGTAGTTGCATAGCTAGAGTCATGTGCATGATGGTCATAACATAGTTGAATACCATATCCTAGACATGTTACTCTACAGGTTGGATAAGATATATGTTCCTAAAGGTGAGCAATTGCAGTTGATTAGAGAGGCGCATACCTCCAAGTTTGCATGACACTTTGGTGTGTTTTGATGCTTAGCAAAAAGGCCATTAGTGGGCAAGAAGTAGCAAACTTGTTCTTTGGACAAGCCTGGGTACACTTTTGGATACCAAGGAGCATTTTTTCATACATGGATACAAGTTTATTAGTGATTTTTGGACTACATTAAGGGAAAATATGGGCACAAAGTTGAAGAGGTTTATAACATTCCATCCACAGACATATGGGCAGACAAAAGTAGTAAAAAAAAGGTGTAGATTATGAGACACTTATATGGTATATACGCAACACTTATGAAAAAACAATCCACACTTCCATTGGTAAGTCCCCATTTGTAACTTGTTTTGGATATTTTCCACATTCACCTATGGATATTGCATATGGGAAGCAAGGAGGAGTAACAGAGTATCTTATAAGGGATATTGTGCTAAAAAGATCAGACATATCCATATACAGGTAAAGGAGACACTATGGAAGTTACAGGAAAAATATAATGATGGGTATGATTAGCATAGATCAGAGAAGTCGTTTAAGGTGGGAGATTGAGTATGGTTATGGTTAATGTTATGTAACCAACTCACAAAATAGAAGAAGAGATGGATAAAAGAATTCAAAATAAGCCTCTTCAAGGGGGAAACCTCCTTTACATTGCACAAATGAACAATTATTGGATTATTCAAATGAAAAAAACCTCCTTTCTATATAAAGGAGTCTAAGAGGTCACAATATAATCAAAGCCGACATAACAATAATAATGTATGGGCACAAAAATAACAATAGCGGGCTTCTATGGGGCACAACAATAACAATATGGGGACTACATGTGCACATACACTAATAATAATGAGTGAATACACTAGTGTTATAGGGACATAACATGCCCCTCTCCTACAAAAAAGTGTTGTCCTCAACGCTTGAGTAGTTCTAGATGCTTCTGTATAAAATTATCATCCTCCCATGTGGAATCTTCCATGGGTAAGTTCTTCCACTTGATGAGATATTCAGAAATTGATCGATTTCGTTGCTGTCGAGTTCTTGTTTCCATGACTGCTTCAGGTTCCATTATTATTTTTCCTTACTCGTCAAGTTCTGGCAATATTGTTTGAACTAGGAGCTTTTCACCTATAATCTTCTTTAAGCATGAAACATGGAAAACTGGGTGCACTCAGGAAGATGTAGGAAGATCCAATTTGTATGTCGTAGTACTAATCTTTTGCAACACCTTGTAAGGACCATAATACTTTGGTGATAATTTATTATCCTTCTTAGCTTGCTTGAGGGACATTTGTTTGTATGGTTGTAGTTGTAAAAATACCTAGTCGCCTAAATCAAAACTTCTTTCCCTGTGATGTTGATTTTCCTATTGTTTCATTCTATTATGAACCAAAGTGAGGTTATCCTTTAAGAGTTGGAGAACTTGTTGTTGATGCTCGATGAGATCTTCCAATGCTTGAACCTTAGAATTTTCTTGTAAATATGATGTGACGAATGGTGGATGATATCCATAAAGTGCCATAAATGGGGTCATTTTCGTTGCAGTATGGAAGGAAGTGTTATACCACCATTCAGCCAGAGGTAACCACTTGACCCATTGTGTATGTTTATCATATATAAAGCAACTAAGATATCCTTCCAAACATTTGTTCATTATCTCAATTTTCCCATCCATCTGAGGATGATAAGATGAGCTATGAGCTAATTGAGTACCCAGACAAGAAAATAATTTTGTCCAAAAATTTCCAGTGAAAATAGGATCTCTATTAATTACAATAATCTTTGGGTTTCCATGTAGCTTTTGAATTGTTTCCATAAATGCAGTAGCAATTGTACTGGATTTAAATGGATGAGATAATGCACAAAAGTGTGCATACTTGGTAAGTCTATCAACTACCACCATGATGACACTCTTTCCTTCGGACTTGGGTAAACCTGTGATAAAATCCATTGAAAGCTCCTCCCAACGTTGAATTGGAATGGATAAAGGTTGTAATAGACCTAAGGTCTTATTGTCTCAACTTTATTTTGGTGGAAAACCAAACATTCCACCACAAAATTTTGAATTTTAGATTTAAGGCCATCCCAAAACAATTCCTTCTTAACCCTGTGATAAGTTTTTAATAATCCTGAGTTTCCTTCTAAGGTAGAGGTGTGTAATTCCCGAAGAATATTTTGTTTCAGTTGGGAATTCTTACAAAGGTACAAGCGATCTTTGTACCATAATGAATCATTATTCCAACTGATTGTATCAGATCTATTAGGATCTTGATATAAATTTTGATTGAGAGGCCACACTTCTTCATCATTCTTGCATTCATCCCTTACTTCGGTTATATAATCTAGTTGGATAATAGAAATGACACAAAGAAATGCTTCCAAGTCCTCATCCTTTCTTGAGAGTGCTTCTGCAACCACATTTTCTTCCCTTTTTTGTAGATGATTTCAAAGTCATAACCCAACATGTTTTTGAACCATTTTTGCTGCTCTTCTAAAGATAATATTTGTTCTAAAAAGTATTTAAGACTATCATGATTTGTTTTTACCATGAAGTGCCTTCCCATTAGGTAAGGTCACAATTTCTTAAGTGAATGTAGTATTGCCAACATTTCCTTCTCATAAATAGCTTTGTGTAAATAATTTCCTTTGATTGGATGACTTTCAAAAGAAATGGGTCTTCCTTCTTGCATTAAAAGAGCACCAATTCCATTTTCGAGGTATCACATTCCACAATAAAGGTTTATGTGAAATCTGGCGTAGCTAAGACCGATGCTTGTCACATTGCCTCTTTAAGATGCTCAAAGGACTTAGTTGCTTCTCAAGTCCAAGAAAATTCATCTTTCTTCTGTAATGTTGTTAGAGGTGTTGTTATCCTCCCATAATCCTTAACAAACTTGCGATAATACCCTGTCAACTTGAGAAATCCTCGAATATTATTTATGGATGTGGGTATTTTCAATTCCTTAATGGCTTTAATTTTGTTAAGGTCTACCTTAACACCCTCATGAGATACAATATGACCTATATATTCCACCTCTTGTACTCCAAAGAAAAATTTGGAGGTTTTTGCATATAATTGTTTCTACTCCAATAGTTTGAACACTCTGTCAACATGTTGAACATGATCCTCCCAAGACTTTTTGTAGATTAGTATATCATCAAAAAATACTAACACAAATTTTATAGGGAAGGGTTTGAAAATGGAATTAATCAAACCTTGAAATGTAGAAGGTGCATTAGTAAGGCCAAAAGGCATGACCAAAAATTCATAATGACCCTCATGAGTTCTAAATGTTGTTTTTAGAACATCTTCAGTCTTCATTCATATTTGATGATATCCTGAAAGAAGATCCAACTTGGTGAAGTAAATTTCTCCATGTAATTCAATCAATTATTCATCAATGACAGGAATGGGAAATTTTTCTTTAATAGTGAGCTTGTTGAGCTCCCTATAATTTGGATATATGCACCATGATCCATCCTTCTTGTGCACCAATACTACTAGAGCAGAGAAATAACTTTGACTAGGTTGAATTATACCAATGTTTAGCATTTCTGCAACCATATGTTCAATTTCACTCCTTTGGGAATAGGGATATCCGTAAGGCCTAATGTTTGGAGGAATATTTCCTGGAATAAAATGAATAGCATGATCATGATCACGAATAGGTGGGAGGCCTTTGGGAGTTTCAAATACCTTGGAATGATTGTCCAAGGCTTTTTAGAGGTCTGGAGAAATAGATGATTTCGATGTTTGAGCCTCTAGTGAACATAATTGTGAAATTACCCCCTGTTGTTATTTCTTTAGAACCTTTGTCATGCCATTAGAGCTGATTATCTTTCCTGGTTTCCCTGCAATACCCCTTAATTCAACTTCCTTTCCTTCCCAAAAAAATTTCAAGAAAAGTTCTTGAAAATTAAAAGCTATCATACCCAAAGATTGTAACCATTGGAATCCTAGTACAACATCAACACCACCCATTGGAATGGAAATCATTGGACTATTTAATACATATTCTCCCATGGATAGCTTGATATTATGACACTTTCTCGAGAAATTTATGGTTCCTCCATTTGCAACCATCACTTGACACTCTGATGTTGGATATAAGAAGAAATTTAATTCCTTGGCTATCTTACAATGGATAAATTATGGGTACTACCCGAATCAATCAACACTATTACCTTTTTCTTCTTGATATGTCCTTCTATCTTAAGAGTTTGAGGAGTGGTAATTCTTGCCAATGCATTACAATATATTGTCGGATTCATTTCTTCTTTCTCTAGGGTTGGTTCCTAGTGTATATCCTCTTATTTTGATGTTTCTTATTCCTTTTCTTCCTCCTCTTCAAAATCGATGTAAAATAATTTCTTCTCGGCACACTTATGACCTTTAGTGTATTTTCTATCACAACTGTAACAAATCCCTTTTGCTCATTTTTCTTCCAATTATTGTGGTGTCAACCTTGTAGGTTTTGGAAGGCTATGAGCAACCACACTTCATCTTTATAGTTGAGTGGTAGGCTTCCTTATTGTCATAATTTTTCTTTCAGTTTTTCTTGCCAACCTGAATGCATTCTCCAATGAATCAGGTTCCCAAAGGTGAAACTCATGTTGGATGTTATCCTTTAGAGTCCCTATGAAGACATCAATCCTGTGCTACTCTGGAATATCATTTACCCTTATATTCAATTTTTGGAATTCCTCAATGTGCTCCATTATTGAACCCTTTTGTTTGAGATTTATCAATTGGCTAAAGAAGGTGTTGCTCTTTGTACCCTCATAATGTGCTATCATTTCCTTTGTAAAAATTGACTAAGTGACAATTTTTTTACGAGAGCAAAGCCATCGATACCATACAAATTGATTGGGTTTTAAATATAAAGTTGCAATTCATACCTATTGCGTGTTTTGCACATTATGGAGATCAAAATACTACTCCATTTGTAGTATCCATGTTTGTTATAGCTCCAAATCTCACTCTTATGGTTTGTGATGCTGCACTCATGGCCTAGGGCAACCCCTCCTTCCAGACCTGGTCCTAAAATTTAAAAAATAGTGTTTTATTCCCTGTACGCGACATTGCCCTGAGTTAAACGCGTGTACCCGCGGGTATGTGTATACCCAACCCGTGTGTATGTATTAAAACACTTAAAAAAAAAATAATTCCTCATTTTCGGGCGGAGATTGCGGGTTTTACCTGCTGATCACCTGTTAGTGCCCGTGGCCCAATTGTTCCCAACCAACTCCTAACTAAAAAACTACTTTGGAGATGGTATAAAAAGACATCAAAGGGAAGGCCTAAGGGAGAGAAAAAAGAAGAGCAAGATTATTATGCTGAGATTTTCCCCATAGACCAGGTCTGAAGTCCTTGGTGCTTTCTGCACTTCCCCCATTTTGCATAGGAAACCCTTGTTTCCATGTGTATTGGTGATCATTTATCCTTTATGTCATCATTGAGTAAGACTTGGAAGGAGCTCTTGTTGGAGGCTTGAGGCTGGAACGAATCCGGGAGGAAGCTTTGCTTGGAGCCTGCTGAAGGTGTTTCAGGTGATATCTTTCCGTTATATGTACTTTATTTGCCTTTATATAAAAGAAACACGTCTTGGTTCCCGAAACAATCTTTCTTTATGCTTATGAGATTCTTGTCTTGAATTCTTATGCAAGTAGTTACTTAAAGATTTTTATAACTAACTTTATAGCATGAAGATGGTTTATATATAAGTATTGGTCCATGTACTGTTGTATTCTTTGATTTGTTTGTTTCACAGGTCAAAGGAAGAAGAAGGGAACTCCAAGAATGGTTTGGACCCTAAAGGCCTTCTCGAACGTAGGACCTTAGGTACGTACCCTTAACGTTAGAATTTGCTTAAAGTAAAGATAATGGCTGTGTGTGTGTTTCTTTGAATAAGCAATTTTCAGTCTGGTAGAGTCTTAGCCCAAAGGACCCTAGGGGTACTTTCCCTTCAACCAGAATTGGCGACTCCGCTGGGGACAACACTCTTGTTGTTCCTAGTTTGGGTAGTCTTCAAGCCAATCAAGGCTCAGCCCCTCTGTTTGTTGGCTCTGACTGTCTGATCTATTCTTGAACTCTAAGCTTTTCCAGTTTTTTCAGTCTGTGTTTTTTATTTTTCTTGAAAGACTTCATATACGCTGTTTTGTTGGATTACAGAAGCGTATATACGCAAGTTGTACTAAGTGAACCCGCGTATACGCAGGTTTCCTCAGTTACAGTCGCGTGTACACGCACTCTGCAAATCACTGCAGGCGCGTATACCATATAATTTTCAAGATTTATAAATTTTCTTTTTGCTGAATGTTTGTCTGGTGGTTTGGGTCAGTTTCAAGCAGTCATTTTCCAGTAACAGTCCTCTGTTTAACAGGGGGCATCTTGTTCTGAACTCTCTCTAGTTATAAGGAGTATTAGTCTTGTTTTCGTTGATTGCAAGCGTCATTGATTTTTGACACACAAGATTTCTGGTTAAGAATCTTGACTGCTCTGTTTTGGCAGAGTAGGAAGATTGGATTTCAAGCTTTGTGTTCATTTTTGTTTTGATGACCCTTTGGTTTGCTTAACGAAACCATTTTTGTGACCATTTGCTCCTTCGTTTCGGGAAAGTTGTTTGTTACCATTTTCTTGAAACTTGTCTTTTGATCTTTTAGACTTTCATTGCTGCTTCTGATTGTCAAAAGCGATTTCAAACACATTTATTTTTGTTGAGTTTTCATCATTTGAAAGGTGTCAATTCAAAAAAGTGTTTGGTTGCCTATTTATCAATCATTGGTGTCAGTATTTTTGAGAGCTTTCCTTTGAAAAATACTTTTTGGTTTGATTGAAAGAAAATCTTTTGAAAGTTTTGAGTTTCGCTTTCTTAAACTTGCTTTTCATTTGATTTCCTTTTGTGCGAAGTGAAAGTGCTTTGTTTTTATCTTAAAACTTTTTTTTATTGTTTGGACGAAATGATTGGTAACACATCATCTTCTATCTAAGCATTTTAGTGGCAAGACAAAATTTGGTAAAGCAGCAACTTTCCTTCTTTGTTTTTAGAAGTAGTCTTTAAATCTTGCATCCACATATAGTTCTTGCATTAGGATAGATTTGCATCTCTTTTTAGGCATATTTAGTTTTGTTAGTTTTTGTGAGTGTGGAGTCTGAAAAGAAAAAGAAAATTTGTTTATATTAGAAGTACCTCTGAACCTCATAGAAATTGCTCTTCATCGAAAACAAAAAGTGCATGTGCATGTAGCTAAGTTTTATTAATTTCTTTTGCGTCCATAAAAACACCACAAGTTTCATCTCCATTACCTTGTGACTTAAAGAACAGCCTAATAAAATCAAGTGCTAAATTAAAATCCACTAGAACTTTTTTGTTTTAGTCAGTTACACCAATAAGTTTAGGATTTTAGGGCCTTGGATTAGGCGAGTGGAGAGTTAAATCTCCAAGGCCACATAAAATGTCAAACATAAGAGTCTGATTAACGAGAGTAAATCCAATAGCATTAGGAAGACCAGGAAAGCTCCGGATCTGGGAGTTAAGCATGAGGGTTTGCGAAGACAGGGAAGAGAGATACCCCCTCTCCTACTTGTCCGAACTTACCTCACGACTGTTCCGCCTAGCTTCTGCGACGAGTTGGTATCCATAGTTGCCTCTCCTAGGTATCTGCATAGGTGGCTGCGGAGGGGAATCCCGTGGCACCTGAGGTCGACGTTGTATCACTCTCGACAGTACTAATGGAGGGCACCCTTGCGAAGCTTGGGGGCTTGCACTGGCGCAGGCTGTTGTTAGGAGGTTAGCGTAACTTCCTCTGATACCTTCGCTGATAGGACTGGGCCCTCATCATCCTAGACTATCTTCGGAAGGTCCCTTGATTCACTTTCTCGTATTTTGGTGTCTGGTCCTAATCACACGGAGCGGAAATACTTGGAAGTTGTTTGACTGGCTGTATCTTTAGGGACTTTATAGTGTGTGCTCTGTGCTCCTAGTCGGCTTAGCTTTTAATTTTTTGAGTCTTTAGTTAGATCATAACAAAAAATTCAAAGTGGCTGACCGATCTCCAAAACGGTCTCGAAGACTTCGTGGTCTCTTACCACCAAGTTTAGAGACTTCTCCTAGAAGGCGCAGAGGTAGTACTACCGGTGGGGTCCGTCCCACGCCGGTTGACGCATCGGGGATTGATCCTCCTCTCGAGGAAATTAGCGGCCAAGCAAGGCCTGGTACTTCTGAGCAGGAGAGGGATACTCCAGTCCTTTCTCGAGTTCGCTTTCAAGCGGAGAATAACGTAGAGGTAGAAGACCTTTCAGAATCATTAGTGGTTCCAAATTCTCCTCTACCATTTAGTCATCCAGACGTATTACAATACGTTGGGACTCCGTCACATAGACCAGCAAGTCAAGGTTACGCTACACGCTTACCATTCATGAACACTACTGGAAGCATGGCTTCTACGAGTGTTGCGACTATGCAAACCCCTACATCGGTGCAAGGGGGAGGAACCATTTCCATCCCCTCCACTTCCTTGTTTGGATCTTTTGCGAGCACATCTCTACTTGGGTCTACCTCCATTCCGTCCACGAGTGGAAATGCCCAAACCAATGCTTTTAGTACTGGACTCTTCTCTTTTGGCACCCAATCACAGGGTATTCCATCGGTTCCGTTTAGTGCGGCTACGTCCATGATGGGCGGATCAGCCTCATTCCAGGGTTTTCCTTTCGGAAGTGGCCATATACCACATTCCAACCTGACGGTAGGATCCATGCCTTTTTCTTCTATAGGAAAAAGCAACAATCCTTTCCAAGGTTGGAATAACCCTGGGGTTAGTAGTGCAGGAACTGGGAATCCATTTATCGGCCAACAAGGGAATAGGCCGTACACCACGGTTAGTTCGTTTCAAAGTATTCCTCCCCTTGCTTTGGCTTGGAACCCATATCAGGGGTTATCAACTCCTTACCATTCTCTAGGAGGCAACTTTGCGGGCTATGGAGGTTATACGACAGGAGTTGGTCAAACTCCAAATTTTGCTGGACCACAAGGCTTGCCTTTTTGTTCAGCCGGTTCTACTGGTCACTTCGGGCAGCCTGGTGCCTCCCAAATCCCAGGACAATCTTTTCAGAACTTTGGGAGTTCTGCCCAGTCTGGGTGGAATCCCCTAGGTCCTCTTAGGCTTCCGTTTCTGGCAATGTTAAACTTGCCAAATCTCACAAAGTTAACAAACGACCCAATCAGGTATAATCCGGCCTGGCCTCTGGTCCCAACCAAACTCCCTTCGGACATTCCAAAATTCGAAGGGAAGAGTGGTGAAGATCCGGGCGATCATGTAACCACATTCCATTTGTGGTGCTCATCCAACTCCCTCATCGAGGATTCGATTAGGTTGAGACTCTTTCAGCGCACCTTGACTGGTAATGCAGCTAAATGGTACATAGAGTTGCCAGGGGGCAGCTTTACATCGTTTGCTGACTTAGCCAATATCTTCTTAAATAACTTTCAGTTGCCTGTCCGCTATGATGCCGGAACTGAACTTCTGGCCACCTTTCGTCAAGATAAGGCAACCCACATTTCTGATCACATTCAGGAATGGAGACGGAGAAAGAGGCTTATTAAAGCCGAAATCCCTCCGGAGTACCGTCTAGAGTGGTTTTTGAAGTCTTTGCAACCTGAGATCTCCAAGGATGTATCCATGTCTGGGGTCTATTCTGAGGATCAAGCCATTTTCAGGGCCTAGCAGTTAGAACTGATTTATTCTCAGTCTGGGATCCTCCAAAAGTACTTGCCAGATGCTCCTGGATCTAAGGTTGATTTAGCTAAGCCGAAGCCAGGTCCGCACGCGGACGGTATCGTTGGGTCTGTAGACACATCTACAGTGAACTTGTTGAATCAATTGCAGCAGTTGTCTTTGCAAACTGCTTCTAACAACCAAGTCACATTGTCTAATCCTCCAGCTTCCCAAACTTCTTCAATTAACGTCGTCCAATCCGATAACCCCAAAGGAAATCAAAATTCCAATGGGAAAAAGAAAGGACGTGGTAAGAAAAAGAACTCGGATGGGAAGCCCGATGCAAATAAATCCGGCAATAATGCTGGTGGTGGTGGAAATGAGTCGAGAAAGAAAGTTAAGTTTCCTTGCAAATTATGCAGTGGAGACCATCTAACTCATCTCTGCCCTAGGATTGAAGACGCTCAGCGCTTGTTAGGACAGCAAGGGACTTCTAGTTCCCAAGCTGTGTTAACTAACCCTTTCCCCCAAGGGTAGCAACTTCTTGCTAACGCAAGTTCAAACCTTGGTACCTCCTTAGGGGGCAACCAGGAAGGGGACAAGTCATCGAATGTTTTCATGATGGGTGCTCACGCTAATGTGGCCACACGGTCAAGCGATTATGGTGAAGGTGAAAATTCTAAGGGTAAATCAATTCCCGAAACTAACAACCCACTTCATATTGAGCGACCTTCTGTTGAGACTATACCTCGGGTGCCGAAAGGTTCTGCTAAACGCGCGAATATCAACCCTAATATTAGGGCAGCCCAGAATTACTCCATTGTCGAGGATCTGTCCTAGAGTCCATGTGCTATGTTCACGTTAGAGGTTCTCCAGTCATGTCCTGCTCAACGAAGTGCCTTGCTATCGGCAATGGGGGCAATAGATCCAAGTAATTCCTTAGCTCTCACTTTTGATATGAGTAATGTCAAAAAGAGACTTCCTCATCACATGGCTTTCCAGATAAAGTCTACCTACCAGAAAACAAATATTTTTCGGACGGTTGTTGATGAGGGAGCTTCCACATGTGTCATGTCTATGTCATGCTGGAAGGCCATTGGATCACCGTCGGTTGTTCCTTCACCTACCCTATTGACAGCATTTGATGGTCACTCTCATAGGCCATACGGGATTATCCCGGCCTTTCCTATATGTGTTGGAGGAAAGGTCGTTAATATTGAAGTAGAGGTCATAGACGCTAACCTAGACTATAATCTCCTATTAGGAAGGAACTGGGTATACGAGATGGATGCCGTGGTTTCGACTCTGTTTCGTGTCATTTGCTTTCCTCATGAAGGGAAAATCGTTAAGGTTGACCAATTGGACTATTGTCCAGTTGATCCTCAAGCAAACTCTGACTCTACTATTCCTTTAGTGGGTAACCCCCGTCCACCTACCGAGAGTCTAGGAGTCGGGATGTACTCTTCATTGATGGGTACGTTTAATCTTCCCCCTCCTACAGCTGGTATAGATACAATTTCATCTTCCAGGGATCCTTTACGGAGAGAGTTTGTCCAAACTCCTTATTCTTTGAATCCTGGAACCTTAGCTTCATCTGCGACCACATCAGGTGACGACAAGGTGGGTGGAATAGAATCTCTTATATCGACAGTGGAACCTAGATGCGAATCTATCGATAACTCTGTAGATAACCATTCTACTATTTCCTTTGGGAAATAAATAGATGGTGATGTGGCCCATTTTTGGACCCCTGATTCCACCTCTGCATTGGATTGCTCGGATATTGTTTTTCCATCAGATGAAGCGGTATTCGAAGCAATGACGGCCGTAGATCAACCTTTGGAAGATTTACATCGTCGGTTACACTTTCATTCCCCTGTGCACGAAGTAGAATCTCGGTCCTCCAGTTCGACTAGTGATGTTTGTAGAGTCCCTTTGGCTCCAACACATTTATTTGCCGAAGAGAGTATATTGATTGGTTCGATCGTCGTACCTATAAACATCCCTAGGAATTAGTTGGCAGAGCCCCTTGACGGGCTCTACCTTAGGGAGTACTTTGCTTAGTTTAGGCTGGGCAATGGCTTTTTGTATTTTATGTATATTTGTACATATATTATCGAGCGTTTTCTGATATCAACACTTTTGGTCTGCTTTGGCAGGTGTTGATGGATGATTTGGTTTATTTTGGGTTCGCCGATGGTGCTAGTAGGCACACTCGGAATCTTGCTTCCACAGCTTGGGTACTTTATTACCCAATTGGTCAGTTGATGATATCGAGAGGCGTGTGTATCGGTCCTGCTTCAAACAATATGGCCGAGTATACAGCTGTTATCAATTTATTATCCGAGGCAATCTCTTATGGGATCGACTCGTTGGTAGTATATCTTGATTCTCAATTGATAGTGTCTCAGTTAAACAACATTTATCGGGTTAGAGATCCATTATTATATCGCCAATATTTAAGGGTGAGGTTGTTGCAAAGATCATTTATTTACATTAATTATTTGCACATTCCAAGATCCCAAAATTGGTTAGTTGATTCTATCGCTAATCAAGCATTAGACTGGCATATCAATCATTCATCATCATAAAATCATGCATCAAAAAGTCAAACTGTATATATATATATATATATATATATATATATATATATCGCAAAGCGTCTTGAGTGTACATATGTGTGTCCAAAAATATACAAAATTGGGACTCAATTGCCCATAATCATGTCAGGCATATCTAATGCCTCGGCTCTGGATGAGCAGCTAAATAAGTAAATATAGCGTGGGCCACGCGCCAAAAGATGTGAACCCAGTCACGTGGCATCCCAACGACATGACGCTGCATATCTGGAGGAAGGTCCTCTATCTCGGCCATCGGTACTTGGCAGCTCAGTCTCGCCAAGTGTCGCTGGACGTTGTTTAAGGTCCGGTCCGCATCCGCAGCCGCCTCTTCGGCTCCTCGGCCACGCCGTCCATGCCACGGGAATCCATATGGTCGTACGGGCCCAATGTCTGGAACATGATCATCATATTAGTCATTTGAATCTCATCAAAAAATATTTTTCAAAGTTCATCATTATATTTGAAAAATCCAAAAAAATCATAAAAATAAAAAATCTTACCAATCTCGCCCCATGCTGCATCCGGTGGTAACACTAGATCAGGATCTCCTCGGAAATCCAGTCCGGCATAGGGGTAATCATCCATGGCGATGATTTGCTGCTCCCACCAGGTAAAGAAATCATCGTCGAATGCATTCCTAGGGACTTCCCCACCCCCCAGACGTTTCATCAAGTCAGCCCACCGGCCCATGCGTGGATCACATGGACTACTGATGGAAACTGCTACCCTGGGGCGGAGTGCAGGGACCTTCTCGAAGAAGAAAGTGCACAAGATGGTTCCGAACCCAAAGTTTTTGGTATGTCCCCTCCTGATAGAAGTGAGTTGTTCCTTCATGTTGGCAAGGAGAGGAGTACACTAGTCAAACACTGTAGTGAGACAGTCCACTACCACGCTCATGTTTACCCGTGATGCCTGATGTAGTGAGGACGATCCGTTCACTCGACCTATGGTGAACAAGATTATCCTGAGTGAAAAACTCGCCACATGTGGGATAGAGATCTGGCTCCCGACCTTCTGATGACCCGGGCAATAAATCTGTACATAGTCATCTACACTGAGGCTATTCCGTGTCCTGCCCCGGGAATGTACTACCTCTCCCCTTCGGGAAAGGCCCGTGATAAAATATATATCTTCCACTTCTACCCTGAGTGGCATCTGATCAATGATGAATGCTTCCTCATCCACATCCCAATAATCAATGAGTCTCTCGAGCAAATGCGTGTTGGCTTTCATATTTGGCAATTTGAAGAATTTTAGCAACCCGCATCCCCGTAGGGCATCTAATGCCTCATCATTGTTCATAACTTCACTATCCACAGCTGAGTGCTCTCTTTCACGCCATGTGAGAGTCATCCTGGAAGAAAAAATCATTTTCATCCATTAGTTTTGTGTATAAAATTAGTTTGCTGCGCACACGCGGGTTCCTTTGTATACAGTCGCGTGTAGGGCCGTCGTATACGCGAGTTCTATATAGCCAACCCGCGTGTACGCCGCAAAGGAATTTTTTGCAAAAATCCAACGGTAAAACATCAATTAAACTTCCTAAAAACTATCACAATTAATTGCAAGATAAGTTTAGTGCTTACCTGGAAGTTTTCGACAAGTTTGAACGGTTGAATAAGTCACAGGGAAGTTTGCTCCTTTTGCTCCACAATTTTTGCTCTCCAAGTCAAACGGTGAAAATGGTAAGTCCAAAATTTCTTTTTATAAGTTTTGAAAATGCAAAATTTTTTCAAAATTTTATTTTGTTTGGTTTCATGTCACTTTTAACTTGGGAGCTTGGAATGTCGAGATTGGGTTGTTTTTCAGGACATTTTGGACATTTTTCGACGGTTCGAGACGGTTCCATGACTGCTGACCCGTCATGGCAAGTATCGTGTTCTCACTGGAATATAGGTTAGGGACACCATTTTTCCGTTGCATTATGCATACTAGCCTCCATTTGACCGATACATCTGCCATAGGGTCGACCCCATCGTGTTATGGTTCGTAAGCCATTTTCACTCGCCGATTCTTTAAATCATGACACGATGGTAGAGCCATCCTTTTACATGGGCATCCTAGTTAGCACCTCACTGACATTTGTTGCCCATGCTGCTTCGTTTTGAGTAGGCTCGGGAGTCCTCTGTAGTCCCGCCATGACTTATGCGTTGAAGACTCATTCCTCTTTGCTTCTTCGCTTCATTCTGGCCTTATACCCTAGAGGCTCCTATGAGTGTCGAGTTGTACTTTTGCATTGCATGTTGACCATTTGCACCTTTTGGCCTAGAGCGGCTTCACTTGGACTCGTGTTTAAGCCAACTTTTGACCATGACGTCTGCAAAATCAACCTTGCATACCTTTGACTTTTGCAGCTTGACATACCCAGATCCGTGGAAGGAACATACCTCTGAGTGTCACTGACCAGTTTTTCACCTCCCTGCATTGAGCATAGGAACGTTCCTTTCCCAGGAACTAGATCATCTGTTTCACCGACACTCGTTCTTTCCACTGTACCATAGCATTCTTTTATTCTTTTTCCGGCTTATCAGAAAAAGACAAAAAAATTAAATATTCCAAAAAAGAGCGGGAATAGGGACATTATTTCCATTTATTGTTGGCAGCTAGAGTCAGTTGTGTCGCCCTTGGAGAAAGCACTCAAAACAAAGTCTCCTCCGCATGGGTGGGATTTAGTTTGACTTAGGTACGCCATAACCTTGTTATCGAGTCAGTTCTCCCCCGATTGGTTATCTCTTCCAATCATATGGAGGGTCGTTCGTGCCTCCTGCATGACGAACTTATACAGATTCATCATATGCTGCCACATAGTCATATTGAGTCATGCTTTTGTTCAAGGGAAGTTAGCCTGAGTCGGCCTTTCTGCGGTGTCTCTTGACTCATTTTTCAGTCGGCCATCCCTGGTTGTCAGTGTCATGTCTATCATCACATCAGTTATATTGGTCCTTTACTCGTGCCGGTTTGAGAAGGTCCCCATTGACTTCTTGCTGGTGGGTCTTGTCCTTATCGACGATGACACCTTGCTCTGAGGACAGGCCTAGAGCCGCACCCTGGCCCTATTTTCATTATTGATAGGTCACCTTGTGCTCAGCATCGATCAGTATCATGGGTCTTTGACTGAGTGGTTTCCCTTGTGTTCGACGTCAGCATACATTATCACACATTGGGATTCGTGCAGTACCTTGGTTTCCATTTGACCCTATTGGTGGATACCTCGCCTCTGTGTCAGCTTTCATTATTGGTTGGTTCAGAGGGTTTATGCCGTGCGCTAGCCACATCTTGTGTACGCCGGAAACGTACTTCGGTTGGGTTACTACATCTTTTTCGTCCGATTCCTTCCACATTATTGGGCTACGGGTTACACTCGTGCTAGATTGATGGAGGATGCCTTAATGCCTTCCTTCTAGCAGATCTTTCCCTATCGACTCCGACTCATTGCTCTGGGGCAAAGATCTAGAGTCCATTTGGCAGTACCTTGGGGTTTGTAGTCATTAGTGGCAGATCCTTCGCTATCGACAGTGGGAAACCATCATTGTCTCCTGATCGATAGATTCTTACAGGTGTTCGACTTCAGCTCATCTATTCACACTTGTTAGATTGTACTGGGTACCTTGACGCTCATTATCATTATCGGTGAGTAGTCTCGCGTTTGTTAACGGTATACATCAATGACCGGTAATCAAACGATTTCTCACATGGTCGACTTCAGATCATTTATTCCCATGGTGTAGAAATGTACCACGGCGGTCGGTGAAGACCTCAAGTTGTATCAGCATTCATTGGTTCACTTGACAGTTGCTGCTGTTACTGCTAGTTGATACCACTCCACCTTATATGTTGCAGTCAGTCATGGCGACATTCTATATGCTGGCACCTGAGTTTGCAGTGTAGTACCATCCTATTCCATCATGTTCAGTTGGTACCTTTTGGGATCAGTCTTTGATATCAGTGATCCGTTGCATCTTTCAGCATCATTGACAGTTTTATATGTGATATTCAGACATGTACTTACTCATTATGATCAGATGATCCATTATGTATCTTCCAGTCATTTATACTTGTATACTTAGTGGATCCGCTTGTACTAGCTATGCGGACATGCTTTACTTTTTCCTGAGCATGGGTATGCCCGCCTCAGACAGTGTTTCTTTCTGATCTCCTTTCGGTGGCTTGGCAGGCTGAATTCTGGTGCAGTCCTCCTCGGTTTTTCGACAGAGTTCCTTTCCAGGTACTTACATAATATATTTCGGCCATCATGTTCCCCTTCTGACCTCATACATTAGGGGGCATCTGTTATAGCTCCAAATCTCACTCTTATGGTTTGTGATGCTGCACTCATGGCCTAGGGCAACCCCTCCTTCCAGACCTGGTCCTAAAATTTAAAAAACAGTGTTTTATTCCCTATACGTGACATTTCCCTGAGTTAAACGTGTGTACCCACGGGTCTGTGTATACCCAATCCGTGTGTATGTATTAAAACACTTAAAAAAAATAATAATTCCTCATTTTCGGGCGGAGATTGCGGGTTTTACCTGCTGATCACCTGTTAGTGCCCGTGGCCCAACTGTTCCCAACCAACTCCTAACTAAAAAACTACTTTGGAGATGGTATAAAAAGACATCAAAGGGAAGGCCTAAGGGAGAGAGAAAAGAAGAGCAAGATTATTATGCTGAGATTTTCCCCATAGACCAGGTCTGAAGTCCTTGGTGCTTTCTGCACTTCCCCCATTTTGCATAGGAAACCCTTGTTTCCATGTGTATTGGTGATCATTTATCCTTTATGTCATCATTGAGTAAGACTTGGAAGGAGCTCTTGTTGGAGGCTTGAGGCTGGAACGAATCCGGGAGGAAGCTTTTCTTGGAGCCTGCTGAAGGTTTTTCAGGTGATATCTTTCCGTTATATGTACTTTATTTGCCTTTATATAAAAGAAACACGTCTTGGTTCCCGAAACAATCTTTCTTTATGCTTATGAGATTCTTGTCTTGAATTCTTATGCAAGTAGTTACTTAAATATTTTTATAACTAACTTTATAGCATGAAGATGGTTTATATATAAGTATTGGTCCATGTACTGTTGTATTCTTTGATTTGTTTGTTTCACTGGTCAAAGGAAGAAGAAGGGAACTCCAAGAAGTGTTTGGACCCTAAAGGCCTTCTCGAACGTAGGACCTTAGGTACGTACCCTTAACGTTAGAATTTGCTTAAAGTAAAGATAATGGATGTGTGTGTGTTTCTTTGAATAAGCAATTTTCAGTCTGGTAGAGTCTTAGCCCAAAGGACCCTAGGGGTACTTTCCCTTCAACCAATGTTCCGGGATCCTTGCCATAAAACTTCCTCATATCAATATTTGGAATATGGTGGGTCTTCAATCCAATGTTAGAGTCTACGAAATCATGATTAACATTTTTTTTGTTCTCATCATGAGTTTCCTTTACTACCTTTTTGCCATTAGGAAGCATTTCTTGTAGCAACTTTACCAAACCTCCCTTCAAAACTTCCATGTCTTTCTTCAAATATTCAATGTTCCCTTTTTCTTCATTGATTCCATTCTTCAAAACATCCTTCTTAGTTTCCATGCCATTCTTCAAACCATCCATCTTAGCTTTTGTTACTTTTTGTGAGAGTGAAATTTGTTGCACTTGGTCTCGTAATTTTGATATATCATGTTTCATTTCTTCCTCTTCTTCATTAGTCATAGTAAAGCTTTCAGGTTGCTTACTATTTGTTTCTATTTTCTTTCTTCAGGGCATCAATTAATGATAATTATGCTTCACTATTCCCTTTTAATCACTTCAAACTAATTTTTCAAACAAAACTTATGCAAAAAAAAAACACAAAAACAAAACAAAACAAAACAACTACACACCTGTTTTTAGTTTGTAGGAGCTCGATATTGAATCTGATGTATCTCTAAAATTTTGGATTTCCAAGGTCTAAAATTATGTCTCGTGGTATCCCTTCGATTTCTCTTTCAAATTCCACAAATCATATTGAAATTGGATTCTCCAAGAAAGAGTTATGCCCAATATCCCAAGACTGATTATATACTTTTTCAGTAGAGTGAACTTGTACGAAGAACCATGTGTCACTGTTTCGACCTTTGGCTCTGAAAATGATACCCAACAACCTAAAGTTCATCCTCTTTCTGTAACTTTTTACAAAATTTGGATTCGATCTCAGAGAGAAGGTTATGATAATTTTTCCAAGGTCACATATTTGAGATGGAATTCGGGAGCCTACAAAAATCCTAATTTCCTCAAATCATATCTTCGAAAATATAGTGATCCAAGATCTAAAATTTGAGCATGAGGTTCGTCAAGATTTCAAATCAAATTGGTTTTAATTTCAGCTTCTAAAACTTCATAGAAGAAAGTTATAGGTAAAATTCCACGATGACTGGTTTGAAGCATTGAAATCCTAGAATCCAAAGCTCTGATACCAAATGTTATGCAACCGACTCACAAAATAGAAGAAGAGATAGATAAACGACTTCAAAATAAGTCTCTTCAAGGGGGAACCTACTTTACATTAGAAAAATGAACAATTCTTGGGTTATTGAAAAAACCTCCTTTCTATATATAGGAGTCTAAGAGGTCACAATATAAGTAGAGCCGACATAACAATAATAATGTAAGGGCACAACAATAACAATAGTGGGTTTCTATTGGGCACAAAAATAACAATATGGGAACTACATGGGCACAAAAATAACAATAAGGGGGTTACACTAATAATAATGAGGGAATACACTAGTGTTATAGGGAACTAACAATATCTTACAGGAGATATTTTGTTGAGAAGATCATACAGATACATATACAGGTAAAGGATACACTATCGAAATTATATGAAAAATATAATGTTGGGCATGATTATCATGGATCATAGAAGTCTTTTAAGGTAAGAGATTGAATATGGTTATAGTTGAACAAGGAGAGGCTAGAGGGTCCTAGTAAGAAAATCAAGGCTTTGCGGTATGGTCCCTTTTAGATACTGGAAAAGTTGGGAGATAATTCCTATAGACTCACTCTACCCCCATACATGAGAATTTATTGTAGGTTTTGTTGAAGAATGTAACTAGGTTCGATCTTCATAATTGTAATTGCAGTCAAAATGTAATATACTTGTCAAAAGAAAAGCAAAAATAATTTTATTATTATTAAAATTGACTTATTAAAGCATGGGTTTCATGCTTGGATCATTTGTTTTGGGTCAAGCCTCCATTGTAGGCTTTAGGTTATTGTCAAGGTCAATTTTTGAAGACTCCTAAATTCATCAAAGTCTCCTTGTTGTCAAAGAACTCATCAACAAGTCGGCTTACCTCAAAATATCATGTCGGCCTAAATATAGCGACACACCTCTTCATATACTCATGTCGGCTCATTTCAAGATAGAAAACAACTATATATACGAGGATGAGAACTTAACATAAATACCATAGAGACTTCACATAAAAATTTCAGAGAAAAGTTTCGGTACCATTACAGAATGGAAGCTCAGATTTCAAAGAAAGTTTTCAGTGATCCCATAAATGAATTTTCAGTGATTAGAGTGGCCGGTTTCGGTGCTATATTAGTTTTGGACTATTATAGTGACCATGTTTTGGGGCTATTACAAATATCACAGTCTTGGTATTATCATAGTCTCAGTGATATCTTATTTTGGTACAAAACTATGATGGAGTCTCACTACCAGGGAAAATTTGAAGGATGGAAATTTATCTTGAAATTTAAAAACATCGGCAAATATCACTAGTCCTTAATATGAAAACTATAAAATGTTTATTGATGTATTTGTAAAATTATTCAAATTTATAATGATTTTATATATACTTTCTATATAATGTTAATGGTTTTAAGGTAAAATAATTTTATATTGTAAAATTTAGGTGAATCATTTTTATAAAAAATGGAAATTGGCGAATCTTTTTTTTGGAAAAATAATGGAAAATTAGCCCACTTGCGAATATTAGCCCCTACAATTTTCCATGCTCGCCACAGTGTCGTAGTCTTGGTGAAATCTCATTGAATGATTTCAGTGTTAGTGCAAACACAGTGATGTAGTCTTAGTGTAAACACAGTGATAAGGATTCGATGCAAGCACAATGATGAGGTTGACTTTATGGATAGACGTAGTCTTGAGTCTATGTTGTAAGGGTCATGGTCATCTCATTTTGAATCTACTAAAGGAAGAATTTTGACTGGGTTTTCCCTAAAGAGTGGGGTTTTTCCCTGACATCGTGCCTACATCTTGTGTCCTCTTCTATTTGTTTTTTGGCATTAGTCTTGATGATAAGAAATGAAAAATCGAATGATACAATAATAATAACAAGAACATCAAAATATAATTTCATAATAAGACAAATCAATTAATTTCCACCTTGGATTTCTCAACATGGTTTCAGAGATATGGTCAAGTTTAGATGCAGTTTGAAGAACACTCATACATATTTCAAGCATTCTTAGTGAGAAGTCTTATTTACATTTGTCTTAAAGATCATGACACTTAAATCAAGATCCCTCAAGATAACAAGTTCGGATAAAACAAATGTTTCATTGTTACAAGGAGCTCAGATAGGGTACAAAGATGATCTCTATGCTTCCACAGTTTGACGAAATTCTCCCACAGTTCAGTGTTGTGCTCCCATGTTCTCACAATTTTCTATTATGCTTCCACATTCGATATTATGCTCCCTCAATTCGGTGCTACTTCAGTTCATTGTTATCACATGAAGAAAACTCAATCATTACAGGACTGAAGGTTTGTGAGTATGGATAATCATTGTTTGGGCTATATCCACAAAACCATTTTAGAGTGTAACAATTAAATAATTGTTTCACTCCTTCTACAATAACAAAGATTAGGATTATACTACAATTTTATGGACACTATTGCTATTTGTCTATCACCCATATAGAACTAAAGTATAAGGCACCTTAATGAACTGTTTCATCACATAAAGAATATGAAGTTTGTCCTATGGAAAATGAAATTGATAGTCCAAGGAACCAGCTTGAAGAAATAACTCTTTGAGGATTTGAGTACAAGGAACCAAGTAAGTATTGTTACTACAACAAGTCTAATAAGTTATCAAATTAGAGGTATGTAATCACAAGGTATGTATGTTCATGAGTTTTTAGATTTTCGATATATCTAATATTAAATGATTCTTGCTTATAGCTATACTAGGATAAAGATTGTAATCCCTAAATAACTTACATCCTTATCTTCTAGGGTTTACATGTAATCTAGGATATCAAATAAAAGGTTATTTTGATGTTTGAAATATTGAACAACTTATCATAAGATTCCCTCCTCCATGATTATGTAGAAGATCTAACTTAAGAAATTAAATTATGTCCTTGGTATCAAATGTTGTGCTTGTAAGTATGTACTATAGGTATAAAAGATGATGGCTTAATACAAAAATAAAACTTCAAGGAATACTTACCAGGGTTGCCAAGGAACATCTCCAGGTTTGTCTCAAACTATACACCTTACAATATTCTCTTAAAAGTATGATCATCTTATTTTTGAAGTTTGCATTACATTACTAACATCGTTATGTCTAGCTATCTTGAATCATAATGATTCTTGTTTTGGGTGATTCATCTACCCTCATATTCTTAATTGATTTTATAGAACCCTATACAGGTTCTTTGGAAAACCCTAACCTAAGGGTATGTTAATGTTAATGTCTGAAATCCTAAAACCATTTAATTTATTGGGAAATTATATTTGAAGTTTCTGTTGATGATGTAATTTTTAGGGTTTTAACATAATCATGAAAACCCTAAATTGTTAGGGTTGAAATGATGTTTTCTAAAATCTCAAACTCTGGAAGTTTTGGTACAATAAGGTTTGCTTTGCTATAAAATCCTATATCTTTAGGGTTATTTGGACCTATCAGCAAAACCTTTGTTGTGATCTTAGGAATGAAGCCCTAGGTATGTACGTATCCATGTGGTTGAATCCATAGCTTGGTATAGGTTGGTATATGTCTAATATGTTGGCTAACATATGATATGATTAATGATGAATTCCTAGATAGGTGCGTTGACCTAATCATTGGTGGTCATAAGTTTTAGGGTTTTGATGTAAGCCCTTGTCTGAGTTTGATTTTCTAGAATGATGTTGTTTAATCTAGGTTTTGCAGCTTAACCCTAGTAGTAGTTAAAATTTTGTAGTATGTGTGACATGACAATTTGGAACCTATGAATCTATATAGTGATTGTTGAGAATTTATAGATGGAAATCTAGGGTTTACATCAAACCCTAGTAGATGCTAGTCATGATGATGATTAAGCTGTGATCGGTTTTGATTGTTGAAGCTCATGTATGAAATCTAGGATATGTATTAAATCCTAGTGTGGACTCTAACATATGAATTCTGACAATTGTTAGACACATTACTTGTTTGAATTGTTGCTAGGGTTTTCTATATGAAAGAACTTGTCATATCATTGAAAGAATATTGAAACCCTATATGAGTTTAATATTTTGCGTTGTTGATGTGATTTAGGGTTTAACTAAACCTGGGAAAGAAGTTGAAATATAGTCTCTTGCTGATTATGTTTGTAAAGTCTACTTCTTTTGCTATTATAAGTTTTTGATATGGCTAACTTCATGCTTCTATAATTTTGGTTGTACTTGTTGTCTAAGTTATGCAGGTACATCATCTTCAAGATGGTGAAGATGATCGTAAGTAAAGTTGATGTGATAAGCATGATATATGAATGAATATGATAAGAAGGATGGAATCCATGAAAGATTCTCCAATATCGTAAAGAAGAAGTAGAACTCCCTAGGTTAATAGGGAGCTTGAATGAAATCTCCCTAGGTTAAGAGGGAGCTTGAATGAAAGGAATCTCCCTAGGATAAGAAAATGTTTGAGAATATTTCTTGTACAGGAATGATTAGATCCTCTCTGATTAAGAGGGAGTGAAAAATATGGTTCTCTACTTCATGTGTCATGCACTAGACTAAGGCTAACAACTGTAAGTTTTGGTGAAGGTGCTAAGTGAGAGAAGGAAATTGGAGAATGCATTTTGGGGTACTGCTGAAAGAAGGAAAGTTGGATCTGATTGAAGAATATGTTGTTGCATATGAAGTAGGAAAGGAAAATGTATGGTTGAGGAATGTTCTATCAAATATTTGGTTGATACTTCTATTGAGTTGAAAAGAATCATCTAGAATGACCCCAAAGATTTGTATTTGTTTATGGACATGTGAAAATATATTATTGATTGGGGTTGTGTTTGTATAGGTAAACCTCTCAAAGGTTTTGATAGCATGATGGTTACTTATCAGTTTGATCAAGAGAGATTTGTTTTCCTTGACATGTTGGATCAAGGAGTGTTAAGGTTTTGTGAGTGAAGCATTTCCTGGGAGGACATCTAGCCAACACTTTGTGTTTATGTATAGGCCCCGAAGTTGGAAAGGTGACGTTGGTCATTGAGCCTTGAAACACACCTCCATCTCTAGGTTGATGGTTAGCAAGTAATCCTGATGGTAACTAGAGAGGTTGAAAGCTTGAGTCCATATTAGTCCCACACGGATACATTTCCCTACTCAGGAATCTAGTCTGTGGCATTGTGGTGCCTAAATTGTTGAGATACCAATGGATAGATTTCCCTGGTCAAGAATCTAGTCCATGGTATTGTGATGCCTAAACCTCTTTGTAGATGATGTGTTGATATCTTCCATGTACCTCTATGGTTATATGTAAATATGAATACCTCCCTAGTTAAGAGGGAGTGTTGAAGACTGTAACTAGGTTCGGTCTTCATAATTATACTTGAAGTCAAAATGTAATACTCTTATCAAAATAAAAGCAAAAATAATTTTATTATTATTGAAATTGACTTATTAAAGCATGGGTTTCATGCTTGGGTCATCTTTTTTAGGTCAATCCTCAATTGTAGGCTTTATGTTATTGTCAAGGTAAATTTTTGAAGACTTATCCATCCATCAAAGTCTCCTTTTTGTAAAAAAACTCATCAACAACTCAACTTACTTCAAAATATCATGTCGGCCTAAATACAATGACACACCTCTTCATATACTCATGTCAGCTCATTTCAATATGGAAAACAACTACATATACAAGGATGAGGACTCTGCATAACTATCACAGAGATTTCACATAAAAATTTCATAGACAAGTTTCGGTACCATTACAGAATGGAAGCTCAGATTTTAGAGAAAGTTTTCGGTGATAAAAAAAATGAAGTTTCAATGATTACAATGGACAGTTTTAACACTATCTCAGTTTCAGACTATTATAGTGACCATGTTTTTGGGCTATTAAAAAGATCACAGTCTCAGTATTATCAGAGTTTTAGTGTTATATTATTTTGATGCAAAACAATGATGAAGTCTCACCACAGTGTCATAGTCTTGGTGAAATCTTAGTGAATTATTTTAGCATTAGTGCAAACACAGTGATGTAGTCTTAGTGCAAACCCAG
The DNA here is from genome assembly GCA_031772625.1 of Pinus tabuliformis. Lineage (NCBI taxonomy): Eukaryota > Viridiplantae > Streptophyta > Pinopsida > Pinales > Pinaceae > Pinus > Pinus tabuliformis. Next base: position 601,020,773 of record CM062812.1, on the reverse strand, counting down.
TGATAAGGATTTGGTGCAAGCACATTGATGAGGTTGACTTGATGGATGGAGGTGGTCTTGAGTCTAATTTGTAAGGGTCATGGTCGTCTCGTTTTGAATTTATTGAAGGAATAATTTTGAATGGGTTTCCAAAGAGTGGGGTTTTCCCCCGGCATCATGCCTATATCTTGTGTCCTCTTCTATTTTTTGTTTGGCATTAGTCTTGATGATAAGAAAAGATATATTAAAAATAAAATACCTACCAATAAAATACGATGGGAAAAAAAAAATGTATAAAACCATGTGAAAAACCATGGATAGGTCTATCCACCTTCCTTGGGTTTGCCCAACCATCCTTAGGTTTGCCTATTTTTATTTATTTATTTATTATTATTATTTAGGGCATTTCCCCCAACCCCTTGCAGGGGGGGCTCCCACCCTGGTGCACCTGACCAACGTAACAATTCTTAAAACTAGTTGTGCAAAGAATATAACACATGCCCAACACTTACTAAGTTGAGAATGTAGAGAATTTGAAACTCTATGAGCCTTCCATGCTAGATGAGGAAGGGAAACAAGTCCTGCCTTCCATATATGATTTGGCACCAGATGATTAGGCTGAGTTAATAAAGGATATTATTTTGTAGAAGAGGTACAAAACTACAAGACAATGGTAGTAATACCTTTAGTAGATTGGGTTGAAATCACATCCTCCAAGCAAGGGTAAATGGTACACCTAAGAAAAGGTGGAGGAAGAATTTCCTCACCTCATTCAATAGAAGCTTTTAGGGACCAAAAGCCTCCCAAAATGGGGAGGTGTGATATATATTGTATCATGGTATTATTTTTAATCCACATCGATGCTTTCATAGTGGAAAAGTTGGAGGAATCAACTCACATGACCATTTTTACCGGTGGGACCTAATTTGGAAAATTGGGGTATGAAACCTTCCGAGAGAATTTTTAGGCATTAAATGAATTTTTTTGGGGGTAAAAATTTTCCACTTTGGTATAGAACCTTCATTTTATATTTTACACATAGAGACATTTCTAATGGTGCAATAATCACCTCAATCAGAGTCCATATGCAAAATTTATGCCATTGAGAAGTTGACCTTGTTTTGACCACCATAATTCGATAGGATACCATGTCAACCACCATAATCCATGGAAAAGTTGCTAGCCACATGATTATGATGAATAATACTCTAGAAGAGTTCATATTGTAACTTTGGTTAAGTGATGAGGGAGTCAAAACTAACCATTGGTAGGCTATCAGGTTATGTTATAATTAGACCACTAGGAGGAAAAGGGGTTCCATTATTTTTGAGTGCACTTGTTCCATAGACAAGGAGAGTAGCTGAGAGAGATAGGGAGAGAGAACACATAGAGGATTTGTGTTTTGTATTAGCCCATGGGGCATGGGCCTTACTTCTTTTTACTCACAACCATTTTCTCTTTAGAGAAAGAGAGCAAAGTCACCTCACCTTCCAGTTGGGTTTTCTCTTGAAAGGGTTTTTGAGGATATATTTTGTGTCAAATGTGGTTTGTGAGATTTTATTTCTTTGTTCTCTATTTTATATAGAAATTTTAATTTGCAGGAATATGTAATAAACAATAATTTACAGATCCAGAAATATAAAGAGAATTAAACCCTAATAGTGTAGATTTTGGATTTTTAAGTATAATTGTATCAAATATGCTGTGACAAACTATCCAGTGGAATATCAAAAGTATTTTACAGATCAAACATACCTCCAAATAAATATACTACACCAATTAAATCTAATAAATGATCATCATTGACTCATGAATAAATTGAAGACTTATAATTTAGGTTATCTTAATTAGAGAAGGAAGTTAATGAAATAGATGGTCGTATGTTGAAAAAGGTGGATTCATTAGGTTCTCAAGAAAAATTAAAACACAAATGGAAAATAAGGTGAATAAAATTAAGGAAGGAATATAAAATAAGATGAATTAAAATAAGGAAGGTATAGAAAATAACATGAATGAAAATAGGGAGGAAATAGAAAAGAAGATGAATGAAAATAAGGAAGAAATACAAACATCTATGATTTCAATGGAAAATATTCTCTTGGAGAGGCTTCCTAAAAGGGATGTCGAAATTCAAGAAAATCATGAACATAAGGAGAATCATTTTGTTGAGAATAAATTTCGTATAGGGAGTATGTTATCACAATTGGAGAGCACAAATATATAACCATAAGACCATAATCACAAATTTTTAATCCAAGATCGACATCATTAGGGCTTCAAGTAAGCACTAAGGAACTACTACATTCTGAAGAATGATATGAGGAAGTTTGATGGTAATGATATTGTAACATGGATATTTTAGATGGATAAATGCTTTGATCTACACCAAGTGGCATCCTTACAAAAAGGTAAATGTTGCATCCATTTTTTTAGAACAAGACCAACATATATGGTATCAATGGATTTTTTAAAGGGAAAAATATGTTGGAAAATGTGACTAGTTTTGGTCTTCATAATTGTCATTGTAATCATGTCAATATGTATATATTATGTAATAAGAAAAAATAAGAAAGAAAAATTATTATTTAGAGCATGGGTTTCATGCTTCTTTTGATTAGTTTTCTAGGTAAAGCATGTCCTTCATGCTTCTAGGGTTTGTCATGTCATAATATTTATCATCGTGTCAAGAGAGACAATGTCATGTATATAAGACCCATCTGGGAAAGTTGTACCATGTAAAATAAATTATTTTGATTCAAGACAATCAAAATAAGCCTCCTAGCACAAGTTGGTCTAGAGAGGGCTATTTGAACTCCACATATGAATATAAATAGAAGGTGTTTGACCTAATTCGGGAAAAAATTTTGATCTGCAATCAAGAGGTTCAATCTAAGGTGCAAAATCCAATAAGGAAGACAAGAAAGACAAGGAGAAGAGGAGCTAAAGCTAGGAGGAAGGAAAAAATTGACTTTTTGGTCAAGGTTTGGCCTAGTTTTCTCTCGAACGTGAGAAGATTTTAAGCTATCACAAGGGCCAAAGTTGCATATTTATTGCAGATCCAAAATGTTGAAGTTGGGGGCCGAAATTTTGAGTTTGGTGCAATTATGGAAGGTTTGAATCTTGTTGACTTGGATAGACTTTGATCTAATTGGAAGGGCTTCTTGGAGGGCTGACTTGGTGTTGGAGGAGGCTTTGGTCTTGAGGTTTCGGCCTTGGTTTTTTCATTTGAAGTAGATTCTATAACAAGAGAAGATATTTTTTGGGTTTTCCCCTTGGAGGGGTTTTGCCTTGGCTTAGAGCCTAATTTTTGTGTCCATTGTCTTTATTACTTTTGCAATTCATAATTGTTTGATGAATAATATCTAATAAATTAACACATGAAGATAAATAAAGTTCACAATAAATTATTAAGATTAAGGAGAATTTGGATTAATAGTTTCCATATTTTTTTTCTCCAACATGGTATCAAAACTATGGTGAACAAGAGAAGGTAGTTGGAAGGACACAAATAAGGGTTTCCTTGTCAAGGGGAACCATTTGTATAAGGAAACAAGCAGAGAATAAGAAGACCTATTGACCTAGAAGAAGGGTTACTACATTGAAAAAGACCCGATTGTTAATCTCTCGTTGAGGAAAGAACAAATTTATCATTGGAAGTTGTCTTGTATACTTCATTCTGACAAAGTAGGAAGCAACAAGGAGTTTTGGGATTATCATTCACTCTTTTGAAGTTTTTTGAAGACATCATTGTTGAAGGCATCTTAAGAGATATCAATCTGGGGAATCTTTGAAATCTCCTTGGACGTCTTGAAAACTTCAAGACAGTTGGAGACATCATCAAGAAATAGAAATCTTGGTTAACAAAGTAAACAATATATTGTATTCTATGTCTCAATCTATATATAACAAGGATACATTCTGCAAGGAAAGCAACAAGCTAGTTGGGTCAGAAAACTTTTGGAAGAAAATGATTGATTGGAACTCACAGAGGATGTAGTCATGGAGTTTGTCCTTGGAGAAGTAGTTGAACCTAGTAAAGAGAAGACTCAAGAGTTGGAAAAATACAAGAAGGGGGAAGTAAGAGCACAAAGAATTATTGTGGAACCAATAAAATATCATCTTGTTCCCTTTGTTGCCGATTGAACACATCAAAGGCTATGTATGATAAGTTGGTAAAGTTGTACTCTATAAGTACAGAAGGTCAAAATATTTCCTTGAGGAATCAACTATATAGAATAAGGAAATCAAAGGATGAAGACATGGCCACATATATGATGAAGATATGATAAATAAGAGACCAAATGTAAGGGCTTGGAGAGATTGTTATATATTATGAGATGACTATATGTGTACTAAATGATTTCCACCGGATTGGAGTAGTTTTGCAACTAGAATCTACTCAAAGAAATATACCAAACCTTTTGATGAATTGTGGGCTCAATGTATCTTAGAAGAATCTAGGATGAAGGCAAAGGATGATACTGAATCTAATGAAAGATGTCAATTCTTCATTGCAAGAACCAAGAAGTTGACAAAAGAAAGTTTGGAAAATCCAAGAAGAAGACAAACATGTCCAATATTCAATGCTTTGGATGCAATGAGTATGGACACTACAAAATGGATTGTCCAAATAATAAAGTGAGCAATAAAATGAAAGAAAGAAGTGAAGCTCACATAGCTGAGGAAAGGGGAGAACCTATGAAGAATCCAAAAGGAGAAGATCCCAAGGATCTTTATTATTGAATGAAACCTCATCTTTGTCAGGTTCTTTATGCTTTTCTTCCTTTCCTTTATTAAGTAGAAAGTAGAGTATCATATCTTATTACTCTAGAAGAGTCTAGGTTGTGTAAAAATCATGGAATCACATGATAGTAGAAATATTAGAATCTACTAGTTTAATTTTCTTTGGGAAAGATCATCTAGTTTTAAGAGAATGTGAAGTTTGGAACCATATTGCATATTATAGTTCATCCAAGAATTTTCTAAATCATGTTAGATGTAGTCATTTTGTAAAGAAGGATCATCAAGATCCTATAAGAATCATCATTATGGAAGATTGTTGGTGTAACAACCCTCAGTTAAAAGTTTATGTAATAAAAATTAATAAAGGAAAAATAAGACCAAGGTCAGGAGACACATATTCCAAGTTTAATGTTGGGAAAAACATCCTAGTGGGTGTCATTTTGGTTTATTATGGCCAAGGAAATTGGCATTGGAAAAGGCATGGAAAAGGAAAAGATGCATTAATTGGAATTTATTTATGAGAAATAAGGGAAAATAGGACAAAAGGGAGGTGAAGAGACAAAAAATTTCATGAGAGGGAAATTGAAGGAAAATGAAGAAAATAGAGGCCTCAATTTTAAAAAGGTTTCTAATGGTCAGTTCACAAATTTTTGACAGTTTGGATTTGGAATTAGTTTCAGAGAGAGAAGGGCACCAAGAGGAGAAAGAAAGCAAGAAAGCAAAGGAAGGCAAAGGAAGGAAAATGAAACCAAAGGACAAGCAACGAAGGTTGGATCAAGCAACTTTAAAAGGAGGATTTTGCAAGTAATAGGTTACATGTCTGATTTCCTAGCTGATATGTGAATTCATGGTACATGAATTGGTTTATTTAGTTCAATTTTTATCATTGGAATGGATTTTATTAGGTTTGGCAGTGGTTTCAACCTTGCCTTACCATTTCTGGATGTGAAAATTCTGAAACTCGAAATCATATTGTAGCAGTTAGAAATTATTCACCTAATTTTTATTTTAATTAACAATTTATTCATTGTTTCCTACAACAAATATTGAATAACACACATTGCAACCTACACAAATCAAACTGCGGAAGAATAAACTCTGGAAGAAATGACAACACACACACACACATAAAATAACACAGTTATTTTTGGACAAATGTCCCTGGAAAAACCCAACTTTGGAAAATCGATGCAACAACTAAGGGTTTTAATATTAAGCAGCGGTGAAATAATCTGAGTACAACTAGATGTCGTAACTGGAAATCCTAGAGAGAAATACTAGCAAGAAAAATCTAGTGAGGAAATCTACTCACTCCACAGGAAAATTTGGCTTTGACCTCAGCTCAAATTGAGTCGTCCAAATTGGCTCTACCTAGTTACTACGTCACCCTAGCATAGTCATTTCTTCTCTTAGCTCGAACCAACTTCTCCTCAATCCGTCTGACCTATTGCTATTTGGGAAAATGTCTCTACTAGCCTTCGGAACCTCTGCCCAGATTTTGGCACTGGAACTTTGCTTTTCCATAGCATCTTTTAAATATCCTCTACAGGCTACTACGTTGCTCTGCGTCAGCCTCACTGTGGCTCACTTGCCTCTCTACAAATGCACTCACCAGAACTAGAATCATTCCTCCATCTTCATTATCCCTGCCCCTATCTCATTGCTTCAATCTCTGATTCTCTCTACGGAAACTGATTGCTGCTACTATGATCTACCAAGAAATCAAACTGCTCAAGTGTCTTCTCCAAGTTCCCATAGACTTCTTCTTATAATACTCTATTGGTATTCCAATGGAAAATATTAGATCTTAGTCGATGGATAGGATTAAATTGAAGTTGATCCATGTGAGTTTCTAGAACATTCACACCTTGACTTAATTAATTTTGATTAATTAACCGTATTCCCTAAGTTTAGACTTAGGAAATATTTAAAAATAAGCTAATAATCTAATTAAGCCATCTCTAGGTGGAATTTCTAGAAATGATTTCTAGGTTTTGGATATCCCCTGTATTCTAACCTCTCCACAAAAATTTGTGTCTAAAACACATTTGGTGCTACAAAAACTAGCAACCCCTCTTAGTGAGGAATGTTTCTAGTGTTTTATTGTTCATCCTATAGTAGCACCTTGTCTCTACATCATCTCCAGTCATGTTGTTGATATATGGTTGTTGCTGCCCACCAACTACTGCACAATTCTGATATATGTTGCATCTACGTTGTTGTTGACCCTACTGAACTGCTACCAACATTGCATCTGCACTGCAACTCCCTCTTCATCTGTTGTTGCTACAATTACAACATCTGCAACTGAAAAGCATCTTAAATACTGAATCTACGATGATCAGTATGATGCATCTGTCTCCCAAGTCCTAACTGCTACTATCTCTTGCTTTGTTTGCTAAAGAATATGCGTTGATGCTGACTTTGTACTGTGCCAACTGCACTGCTATCAACTCTGCACTACGCTCCATAATATCTGATTACTACTAGTTTGTGATTTTCACTTGGCCTCTGACTGCATCTACCGCCACTGATCCATACTACTATTGAATATTGTGGGCCCTGTAGTAAGGTAATGATCCAAGAGGTGGACTCCTCAAGGATCCTACCCATCTGTAGCACTTTGGGGCTACAAAACCAAATCTTCCCACCTCACTCTTGGAGGTATGTCAACAAACATGGCAAAGTCTTTCTCTATCTTGGAGGACAACCTATCGATCTCTGTTGTTGCTTCTTGTTGGTCCTGCTTCTCCTCCTTCTCCTTCTTCCTAAGAGGACACTAGGTATTGTAGTGACTGATCTGACCACATCTGAAGCACTTGACCTTTGACAGGTCTTTATTCTTCTTTCCTTGCTCCCCTTGTCCCTGGTTGGGACCCTTAGATAAGAGGGCCACATTCTCCTCCTCCTTCACCTGCTTCGATCTGCTGCTGTCGCCACTAATGGAGCTATTTAGAAGAGCTCATCTCAACCCCTCCTGCTACAAATCATCCCACATCCTATCCCACTCTGGTAGCTTGTCTCTACCCAATATGCTTTGGATAAATACCTTCCAGTCCTCAAAGACACTGTTGAGTGCCAATATCACTAGCTCTGTAGGTTGGGATGTTTCCCCAACAACAGAAAATTGGTCTTGAAGCTCTTGAATCCTGGTGAGGAAGGGGTCTATGCCTTCCCCCTTCTACATCTGGATGAGCCTCAACTTCTCCTCTAAGTACATATTTTTTTGCTCGAAAGTGCCCCAGTATAGCATGGAAAGTGTATCCCACATATCCTTGGCAGTATCTTTACTAGCTATGTGAGAAAAAATGTGATCCTTATCTCAGTCTAGGATCAACCTCTTTGCTTGTGCCATTTCCTTTATGTACTCCTTCAGTTGATCTGCATCCTGGGGAACTACTAACACTGCATCAATATATGTCTTCAGGCCATATTCATCTAGAAGGAAGGACATCCTTGCCTTCCATATGACATATTTGGAAGCTCCATCCAACCTATATTGATCTCAAAGTCCAGTAGTGGCCATCTCAAAAAATGTCGAAAATATCCTCTTCCCTTATGCTCAGCTGTTGCTAGGCTATTCACACTCCCTTCTGGAGTGAGAAACTCTACTCACAATGACTGTTGATCTACAAGGAAATCAAACCTCTTGAGACTAGAAGTTCATCGAGGAAAAGTTTGCCTTACTCTAGCAAACTGCTGCAAACTGTTGCATCCAACTAGAGATCTTCTCTACGAAAATACTAGATTTCTCCCTCTGCCTCTGGAATCCCTCGACCTAGAGAGATCGATTTTTTCTATCCCTCACTTAGAAAAATAAAATATCCTTAAGAAATTTTACCTCTTGGTAAGGTGACTGTGCTGCCCTCTAGGGTTTTGATCTGTTGCCCACACTAAACAATGAAAATCCGTATTTCTTCACTACTGAGCTATCCGACTGATCATCTATGCTTTGATACCAGGCAAAAATTTTGAAACCCATAATCATATTGCAACAATTGGAAATTATTCACCTAATCGTTAATTAACAATTTATTTATTATTTCCTACAACAAGTACCGAATAACTCACACTGCAACCTACACAAATAAAGCTGTGGAAGAATAAATGCTAGAAGAAATGCTAGCATACACACATAAAATAACATAGTCATTTTTGGACAAATATCCTTGGAAAAACCCAACTTGGGAAAATCAGTGCAACAACTGAGGGTTTTGAATATTAAGCAACAATGAAATAATATGAGTACAACTGGATGTCGTAACTTTAAATCCTACACAAAAATATTGGTAAAAAAAATCTAGTGCGAAAATCTCCTCACTCCAAAGGCAAATCCAGGCTCTGACCTCAACTCAAGTTGAGTCGTCCAAATTGGCTCTGTGTTGCTACTACATCACCCTAAATCAGTCACTTATACACTCAGCTCAAACCAACTTCTCCTCAAGCCATTTGGTATGTTTCTATATGGGAAAATGTCACTCCTGGCCTTCAAAACCTCTACCTAGCTTCTGGCACTAAAACTCTGCTTTTCCCCAGTAGAGTCAAAATTTCCTCTCGAGGTTACTGCGACGCTTTGCATCAACCTCACTGTGGCTCACTTTCCTCTCTACAAATGCACTCACCAGAATTGAAATCCTTCCTCTGGCTTCACTATCCCTGCCCCTCTCTCACTGCTTCAATCTCTTACTCTGTCTCTGATAATTGACTACTGCTACTTTGGAGATCGATCTGCCAAGAAATCGAACTACACAAGTGTCTTCTCTAAGTTTTCATCGACTTCTTCTTATAATCCTCTGTTGGGATCCCAATGACCAAGATTAGATCTTAATTGATGGTTAGGATTAATCTGAAGTCGATCAGTGTAAGTTTCTAGAACATTTACACCTTGAATTAATTAATTTTGATTAATTAACCATATTCCCTAAGTTTAGACTTGGGAAATATTTAAAAATCAGCTAATAATATAATTAAGCCATCTCTAGGTGGAGTTTCTAGAAACGATTTCTGGGTTTTGGAGATCTCTTGTATTCTAGCCTCCCCACAAAATCCATGGCTATAACACATCCGATGACAAAAAATAACACCGTATAGCCATGGTGTGATGGGATTCTTTTCTTGGTTGAGCTTTGGATTGACAGAAGGTTTTGGAACTAGGTGAGGTGGTCTCAGGAAAACTCCCAAAGGGTTGGGGGTGGTGGTGGTTTAATCTTCAGGAGTCCCTCAACAAGTGGGTGGAGACAAGAAAATTTCTCAAGGTATTGGTGAAGAAACTCTGAGGAATCTAAGCTTGTTTTGGGCTTAGTGATCTCTTGACGGGTTTTGGTGGGAACACGGTAGCTTGAGGATGGAGGTGGTTTAATCTCTGAGAAGCCTTGGTTGTTTATGTATTGAGATCCCACATTCATTCTTGGAATATGGCATGAGGGCAATTGGCTGAAATAAATATTTGGTTCAGCCCAATCTATGGTTGGGTGGTACGTGGAAGTCCTTGAATTGGTTGGATTTTGCATAAGTTAATAAGATCTATTTTCCTTTTGTAATCTATGAGCACTTATAATTGTTATTATGGTGATTTGATGGATGTTATGTCATGGTTAATAATCTAGTTATGTGCTGGTTATAAGCATGCATTTGTAATGTACTCTAGCTATGTCATGTTTAGGATTTGATAAATTCTTAGATAAGTTTGAGACTCCTATGATTAGATATGCATTCATGACCTATAATTTACATGTTTACCATATGTCTGATGAAATGAGTGTCATGATTAGGCTTAGTTAGGTCAAGTTTTTTATTTAATTTTCATATATTAGAATTTTTTTCAAGTCATTTATCATTTTAGAAAGTCTCAGGAAATTATAGGCAGTGGTTTGGAGGCTGGCTTGGAATTGTGGCTCAAATCTCGGGACTGCACCCTATGAATTGGAGAATTTAGGCTGCCACAACATGGAGGGAGTGTTGTGCATGTAGTTGAAGGGTCACAACCACACTCATGCAGACTTGTGCATGCGATTGGGAGTTCAGGTCATTGAAAAAGCTATCCAACTCAGGGTTTGGTCACATATGGTGGTTATTTGGCCCCTGAGTGTCCTGTGATCAATAAGTCTTATTTATTGGTGCCACTTCAATAACTAAATATCGGAGGTCAATTCATGTCATAGTAACTCTTTGTCTCATGTTTACCTTGGCAGACTGGTGAAATTGGGTAAATGTTGGGTGGGGGTGTTACACTTGGAAGCAACATTATGACTGGTATGTATTCCATATAGTATGGAAACAATATTTCTAAATTATGAAGAAATGCTAATGGTCAATTTACAATATGAAATACATAATGAAAGTCTTTCTCTTCTTGGAAAAGGAAACCTGTCTTTGATAGGTATAAGAAGCAAGCTCGAACAAAGGATGACTAGATAATTATATGAAAGCAAGGTATGCATATTTGAAGTTATTCTTCCCTAGAGTATGGTTCACATCTACAAGAATCATGAAGGAAGAATTAGTTATGAATGTTCTTGGTAAGTCTTCCTTATGGTTGCAAGATGCTTGAAAAAGAAAATTTAATTACTTTGGAATGAATGGAGATCAAGACTCTCTCACAAAATTGCATGGAATATGAAAATGTTGATCAACATCAAGTATAATATATGGGAAAAGGAAAGGGAGTTAATTATAACAACTCCAAGGAAGAAATTGAAACTTGGTAATGAAGCTTTGATCCATGGGCACTTTGATTAAAATTAATGCATGGGAGGATTCCTATATAATGTGGATATGAATCATATGAAAGAATGTTGATCTCGAAGAATTCACATAAGTTGATGCTTTGATGAGAAAGGCCATCATGACAAGGTAAGTTTGATATTTAATATTTTTATATTGGTTATCTGGTTAACATATTGTTTTTCTACTTGGGAGGATATTGTAGGCATGCATGATGACAATTGAGGAAAGTTCAACTATGGGTGTTTAACTCAACTCAAAAAACATATGAATTGAGTATATAGTCCTGAAAATCCTTGGAAGATTATGTAGTCAAGGTTTTCACATCACCACCTTGAGATTGAAAGGTAGCAGTGTAATAAGTTGACCTAATGTTCATGTTCCTACATCAATAAATATCACTTTCATGAGAGAGCTATGACTAGCTTGAAGTTCGATAAGGCTCAACATAATGCCTTCTTTGATAATAATTAGAGGATAGTGACGTGAAAATTTGATGGCCTGAACCCTGTCACAGATTGAAGAAAGAATATGGCTCCTTGATACCTAGGAAGGAAGAAAGCTCAATATAAGGAGATGTGAAGGAAAGAGGGAGCCATGCAACTATCTCCATGAAAAATTGATAGTTGGTGCATGTATCAAGACAAGGTATAATCTTGTGGTGAAGAATTCCCAAATTGGAAGGAATTTAGTAATCTTTTCTATATTTGAAAAGGAGTAAAGGAGTCTTCTTAAATAAGAGCAAGGATATATTCCCTAATCAAGAGGGAATGGGGATATACTCTCGGGTTGAGATGGAGCAATGATGAACATCACATTTGTATTATCTCCTTCATGTGTCATGCACTTGACCATGAATAACAACCATAATTCTAAGTGAAGGCCATGGACGGAGAATGGAGAATGGAGGATTGGATAAGCATGTGTGATTTCCTTAAGGAGAGAAAAATCTAAGATACGAAATGGATCAAACTCTTTGAGGATTTGACATGTGTCTAAGATAAGAGTGGTCGAAGAGGACCAATATTCTTTGAGGATTGGGAATCCAAGATAATAATAGTCCTAAAAGGACATACCTAGTGAACATCTGTATGGGGTATGTGCCTTGCAGAGGTAGTGTGGTATTTCACGTAAAACCTACCAACATTATGCTCTTTTATATGAAAGGGCTTGCCAAAGTTAAGGCCTTTATGTTGACGATGTTGCTCATGATGTTGATGCTTAAAGATGGCTTACCAATCTGACTCTTCTTATGAGAACTATTCAATTTAAGAATATTCATGTACCAGGGTGTACAATTATGAATACCTCCCTAGTTAAGAGGGAGTGTTGGAAACTTTAACTAGTTTTGGTCTTCATAATTGTCATTGTACTCATGTTAATATGTATATCTTATGTAATAAGCAAAATAAGAAAGAAAAATTATTATTTTAGAGCATGGTTTTCATGCTTCTTTTGATTGGTCTTCTAGGTAAAGCATGTTATTCATGCTTCTAAGGTTTGTCCTCTCATAATAATTATTTTCATGAGTCAAGAGAGTCAATGGCATGTATATAATACCTATCCAGGCAAGTTTTACCATGTAAAAGAAATTATTTTGAGTCAAAATAGTCAAAATAAGCCTCCAAACACCAGTTGGCCCCGTGAGAGACAAGTTGGCCTAGATAGGGCTATTCGACCTCAATAGATGAGTATAAATAGAAGTTACTCGAACTCATTTGGGAAAAAAGTTTGATCTGCAATTAATAAGTTCGATCTAAGGTGTGAAATCCAAGAAGGAAGATAAGAAAGGCAAGGAGAAGAGGAGTAGAATCTAGGAGGAAGGAAAAATCGAGTTTTTAATCAAGGTTTACCCTGTTTTTTTCTCACACGTGTAAATATTTTGAGTTGTCGCAAGGATAGAAGTCATAGATCTACTGCAAATCCAAAATATTGAAGCCGGGGGCTAAAATTCTGAGTTTAGTGTAGTTCTGGAAGGGTTTAACTCTTGTTAACTTGGCTAGGCCTTGACCTAATTGGAAGGGAATCTTGGAGGGTTGACTTGGTACTAGATAAGGCTTTGGTATTGAGGTTTAGGTCTTGGTTTTCTCATTTGAAGTAGATTCTATAAGAAGAGAAGTTATTTTCTGGGTTTTCCCCTTTAAGGGGTTTTTCCCTGGCTTGGAGCCTATTTTTGTGTTCATTGTCTTTATTGTTTTTTGAGTTGATAATTGTTAGATGAATAATATGTAATAGAGAAGCACAAGAAGATAAATAAAGTTCACAAGTAATTATTAAGATTAAGGAGAAATTGAATTAATAATTGCCATATTGTATTCTCCAACAAAAGATTCTATTATACTTGATCCAAATTTATAGAGGAATTGATAACACATTATGGGGATATTAAGAGCAACACATTCTTCACCAATTCATAAATCTTCAACAAAAAGGTTTAGTTAGAGAGAACATTCGACAATTCCAAAAGTTGAGTCTCAGAGTAAAGAATATTTTAGAGGATAATTTGTTAGACCTATTTATGGGATTTTTAAAGGATAACATCTAACATGAGGTGCATTGATTTGAATCTAAATCTCTAGAGCATGCTTTCAGTCTGGTAAGTAAAGTTGAAAGTAAAAATATTGCCACTAGTAAATTAGTCACTAATAATTATAGCGAAGATTATGCTCCCTCTCCTGATGATGAACCACATTGGATGGTTTCAAACCCGTCGACATATTTCTTATGATGTGATTTTCACCGAAATTTTTCTCATATTAAACTATGATTCAACTGTTAAAAAAAATTGTGGAATACATCACCAAATAGAAGAACCTACCAATGGAAGAGTTGACATGGGAAGATGACTTATTCTTGCAGAATCACTGGCAGTTATTCAAGTTGTTGAGGACAACACTTGTTTTAAGTGGAGCGGCATGTTAAGCCATATCCAAAAACTTCTGATTAGTCCATATATATGCAATAATTAAATTTCTATTGCTATATTGCTATGTAGGCGAGAACCCCTCATGGTCCCATTTTATTATATTTGTACCATATATGCACACACACACACACACACACACATACACACACACTAAGGATACATGGTCTTAGGATAATCAAATATTGTCTTGTACATTGTATTCATTGTAAAAGGAGGCTTCCCGCTCAAAGAGGGTAGTTATTGATTTCTTATAAGTTTTAATCATAACAAAGTTATTTTCAATCCATGGTCCTATTAGGAATGATCTAGGCATAGCAAAAATGTGTGGGGCTTCTAAACCTCAATAATATTAACTTGAAGCTCAAGTTTGGATTAGAAATTGTCAAAAATGCTCTATGATTAACTTGAAAGCAAGTAGAACATCCCAAATTGAGTCTCATCAATGCATTCCCTATAGTGAAACAAGGATACCAACTAATTTTCAATTTAAATAGGGAAATTACCTTTAAATTGAGTGTATTTATGAATTTAGGATTTGAATTAGAACCACAATGCTTAAAGCCAAGGGGACTTGGAGAATTCCAATAAATATGAGTAAGTGAATCCACTACAATAGACATATATTTGTAAGAGAATTTGCAATGGAGCTGCTAGAGCTTCTAACCATATAAACATGTATGATCCATCTACATTAGGACTCTTTCATGTCCAACCAAAACATGTTCCGACCATGATTACATCATACTAGGGTAATGCATTCATTAAGTTGCATGATATGAGATTTACTCATGTGGTGGTGTCTCATTACAATAGTTTCTGCATCATGCAAGGAGAGTGCCATGTGTCTCTCCATGTGCCATATTAATGTGGAGATTCAAGGACTTTTCATTACATAAACATGGGACTGGTTGTATGTAAGCCTTACCATTGGTAACTATAACCCCCATTTCCCCCTAGGGGCTATATTTACTTGGTGATCATCATTGAGTTATTTTCTTGCAAATTGTGATAGCAATTGAACTCTCTAAATAATTCTTTAGCATGCCTAATACTTTTGAGACCAAAATCAAACTAGGAATTGAGAGGCGACCAATTAGAATTAGATACTTAACAATTAGTTTGGAATCTCTTACCACTATGAGGCTTGATGTATTGATATTTTTTGTAAGATTTAATCCTTGTAGGAGTGCATAAGCTTAAACCACATTATTTTTACAGAAATATAGATTCCAATTATATCTATAAGCTATTTCTCCTTTAGGGTTATAAATAAACTCTCCCACACTTACCACCCTAGTTTAAATTTAAAGGACATGGGTTTGGGATTTCATCCACTTGTATTCACACAAGTCATGAGACTATTTATAAAATCTATGTGGGTACAAATGCACATTTTACCGCCACTTGAATGTTTCACTATGGATCCAGGAAAACCCTCAGAAGAATTGAACCTTTCCCACTAATCAAAGACTCCTCACTCCTAACCAACTAATCCAACCTCTTTGGGAAACTTTAGCTCTCAAAATCTTGGTAAAGAGTTGATTTACTATTATTTTACGACTTACACTCTTGGTCAAGAGTCGATTTACTGTTATTTTATGTCTTAAACTCTTAGTCAAGAGTTGGTGTTGACTGCAATCTCTTGAACAAAAGTTTATTTTCATCCAATATATGTTCATTTTTGCTTAAAAATATGATCCGTCTTCACAAGATTCCTCAAAATGGGTCAAACCAACTAAGTTATCCCTTTTGAAATTTGTGTGTGTCTATGTGTGTCATGGATGACCTAGTTATGCATAGAATCATAATAAAGGAATGTTGCAATAATAAAGCTAAGCTCCTATGTTGCTTTGTTGACTCTAGGAAAGATTTTAACAAAGTGCTTAGAAATAATATCTAAATAGATTAGAAGAGATAAATGTTATTTTTGAGTTTAGAGTTGCTACATAAGGCTATACAAGTATGTCATTGGGAAGTTTAAGAACATTGAGTGTTGGTAAAGAGAAACTAACTTCCATGTAGGAGTTACACAAGGCTATTTTTTCCCCTACCTCTTTTGGTACTTATATTGACAAGTTAGAGGCACGTTTGAAAGAAGCAGGTTGTGCTAGCACTACTTTATTTGGGACAATCATAATCCTTCTTCTTAATGTTGATGATATTGCTCTTATGGCTAGGGGTCCCAAGAATCTTGACAAACAACTAAAGATCATGAACAATATTTTCCTTATAATGTTTAGTGAAAGCTATCAAGGTCATGATCATCAAATTCAAACTGATTACGTATGAAAATTTTGTGTATGCCAATAACAATGTAGAGGAAGTTAATCTATAAAAATACCTTGGATTTGAACTTCGTCACAAGCTTAACTAGAACCATAACATTGAAAAATGATTATTTAAGGGTGGAAAACCTATTTTGGTCTTGAAACAATTGTAAGTCATTATATTTCTAGGTGTGGGTAAAAACCTTGTTTTTAGGATCCTTTTCACTGTTCTTATCTTATATGGATGTGAAGTTTGGGGTTGTAACATCTCTAGGGAATCGTAGAGGAAGATCAATAAGATCTAGAATAACTTTGTAATTTATAATTGTGATCTTAAAAGAAACATGCCTTGCCCTATCCTTCTCATAGAAGTCGATCTTTCCCCCATTGAGAGCATGGTTATGACTAGGTACTTAATGTATGAGCATGTGAAAACTAACATGAACTATGAGAAGCTTTCTAAGATTTATTCAAAGTATAGTCAAAGTTACCTTCAACTTGAGAGGGTTAAAACAAATAATTTGTTTTGATTAAATCATTGGAGAGTAGAGGAAACTATGTAGAATACTGATACCATTAAAAATGATATACATTTGGATTTTAAGGAGAAATTGTAGTGTGATAAAGAAATAGAGAACAATAAGATATTATAAAGAGGTCATGAACCCTAAACTAGAAGATCAAAAAATCATGTCTTTCATAGCTATCTTAAAGAAAATTAGGTTTACTAAAATAAGAACAAACTCTCATGAGCTCCATAGTGCAACAAGGCATTGAATTGTTCCTAAAATGTTATGTGATGAAATAATTGTTCATATTTATGACAATGAGAAGGTAGATGTTGAATTACAATTCTCTTAGAATGTCCTTATGTGTTTGCGCCATAGGTCTGATTTTAAAAATGTTTGTCACAATATCCATCCTCGTAACATGATAACTTTTCAAAATAATAGAGATTTGGGAAATATTCTCTCCAATATTTTTGAGCATAGAAATAAAATTCTAAATAAACGAAATGCTTCTTTACCATTTTTAAACAAATTGATGTTAACAAATTAAATCAAAACATTTCATAAATGTAAAGCCATTTACATTTTTTGAGCTTGTTGACTATGGATACATTTTGACAATGACAAGGATCAAAACACATTGAATGTTTGGTGATCGTCAGGTAGTAATCTTAATTTTTATAATTTTTGGAGTGTGTTAATATGCAAAATTTTATAGTTCAAAAATAAATAATCGATTGTTGGATTTGTACCTCACCATAATTTGGTATAGAATATTGTGGAACATTTATATCATCTATCACATATGTCAAGCCAAGAAGGGTTATGTTCTTTAAATATTCAATTTGTGATTTGGGCATTGGGAGGGGCTTGGTATTGTTGATGTTGTTATAAACATTATGTTATGGAGAAGGAATATATTAATTTATTACTTTAGAGGAGCCCCAATGGATGGTTGCATTACAATATGATCGTGATTTTTTTTTTTGTGTGTATATTATTAGTAGAATCCTAAGAAAAATTGTTTTGTTGTTAAATAGTGGGTTACGTGGATGAATTAGGACCCATAACTATCCTAGGAAAAGTGGAGAAATTATAAGAAAAAAATGGTAGAACATTGATAGATGTTGTGCATACATGATCTAATGATATAAGTCACCCATTGTCACAAACATGAATGTTAGTCAATATTAAACAAAAATCCCATGCAAACATCATATTCGATGGATTCTTCATGGTAATTAATTAATTCATGTACAATATTCTAGTCATTTTCCTAGTTCAAACTGTTAAAAAAGAATAGTTGTATTATTTGAAGTCTCGATCCATCTTAACGAAGTTCTATCAATTATCAATAAGGATCAAATCCATTGAATTGAAAAGCTTTTTTTAAAGTTCAAACTTGATGAAATACTTCTACCTTGAAGGATTTTATCCCGCTTGTAACTTGATAGATCTAGGATTAAGTTGAATTTAGGTTGCTTGAATTTGCAAGGGATTGCATCAATTTTTTTTGAATTAGAAAATAAAATAAATTCCATATATGTTAACCCTATGGATTAAATTTTAAGAAAGAAGTTATATAAGATAATAAATTTCCCCTGGATTCAAATTTATTAAATATCATCCATGACCTAAACATATAACAAGTAAATCAACAAAGTGATAGGACAGTGACATAATCAACAAGATGAATAATAAGAAAGTGACAATATTTAGACATAAAAAGGTGAAGAGTAAGAACATAAAATGATTTGATACTAAATAATATATATTACATGATAATCAACCTCAATTTGTATTCTTCAACTTTTCTTTTAGCCATGCTTGCTCTGTTTCCTATCTTTTCATATTGATCATATGAGAATGGAGGTTAAAATAAAACACCATTCAAATCTTAAACGTGATAATATTGCAGTAAATATCCCTTTCGGAACTTGATAAATATAGGATAGGATGAATTTAGGTTTTTCGAAGTCAAATAAGATTGTATTAAATCACATTTTCAATTTCAAAATTAAATAAATGTGATATATATTAATTTAACATATTATAATTTGAAAAAATAAGCTCTATAAGATAATAAAAAAATTACACCTACAGTCAAATTTATTGAATATTATCCATGTTGTTGTTGGGAAAAGTATCCAATTCGGAATGCCCCTATCCCACTCTAAGGTGTGATAGTGCCTTAGCAACAAACAAGGTAAACTAATTGAGTATTCTTCTTTATGGAATGTAAATGAGGAAGAAGGATGTAACTAACCTGTGTCTTCCGCTAGTTTGTCGATCCAATCACTCCTCTCTTCAGTGGCTCTCAGCTCCTTGCTCCTTCATCGGCCCAGCTTCACCGAATTCCTGCAAGATCACAAGAGAGAGAAACTACACGAAGATACAAATATACATTCATAAAAAGCTCAAGATCAGATTAAGCTAAACATGTAAGCATAACAAAACATCATTGGTACACAACATGTAGGAGAAACTCAAATAGTTTATTGATAGAATAAGAAAGTCCAAGAGGAGATACAACCAAGTGAGTTCTGATCCAGCATCTACCTCCCAGCAAAGGAATCCATTCCTCTCCTCCAACAAAGCATAAATCACCCAATGTACTAATCTCAATCTCAAACCAACAGCAATTCTCTGAAAAGTACAAAATTCCAGCCTCCTGAACCTTTGGGTGAGAGATCCATATATAGATGTAAGCAGAGAGGATGAGTCAGCTTATGTTTTGACTTGTGGCTTCTCTCTGTCAGTTCTTGCTTCCACTTGGAGGTTGAGAGCCTCTTACTCATCACTAGTCGAATTCATTGAGGCAAGTGTCATTGGAGAAGATTCTGGAAGCTTCCAGGGTCTTTCCACCTCGTTGAATGAGCTTGCCATTTGTCATTTCCCGCTCAGCGCACCCTGGTAGTGCTTCCACTTGCGTTGCAGTGCACCTAGCTAGTGTAGTCTCTGCATTTCAATGCAGGCAGCTAGTGGAGCCTTTGAATTGATCCTGAATTGACTATTTCTGAGTGGTTTTTGGTGGAGAACTTCTGGGAGAAGCTGTCATTGGTTGACCTTGTTGCTTTAGGAGCTGTAACAACATCTTTAGGGACTTTGGATCCCTTGAATTATGGACATTTCATGCTTATAGATGTAAGGCACAAAAATGTCTATAACAGTTGCCCCCTAAAGTATGAGGCCGTTTATCGGCTGAAATGCTTTATTAGGAGGATCTGAAGTTCATTCAATGCTGGGAGGAGACCTGTAATAAGATACAATACAATACATTATTTTTCATACTGTTTTCATGATCTAGCTGAGGCGGGCATTCCCATGCTCAGCTTTATAAATTCATTTTTATGTACATAGGACAGACAATTGTCTGATGATAGACTGATGATCCTAATGAAATCATCATCCTTTCGTAGGATGATCGTCTGTGCTGCAATGCTGTACATGTCAATGTCTTTATTTTTCCTGAATATATATCGCAGCCCGGATGGATGAAACTAGATCCGGGGTCTTCAATCTCGTCCGATCTTCACTCTAAGTACAAGTCAATCCATGTGAGAAATGTTCTGAAGTCGAACATGGAAAGACATTGCTTGATTACCAGTCAATGATGTAAACCGTTAACAAGCGCGAGAGGAATCACCGATAATGATAATGACCCTCAAGGTACTGCAGTACAATTCACGTGGTGTGAATAAAGGACTTGGCGTCGAACACCACGCAAAATCTTTCGGTCGAAGGTCATTGATGTATACCTGTCACCGGAAGTGAGAAACTTGCCATTGAGGCATGCAAGCTTCAAAGTACTGAAGGGGGTGTCCCTAGATCAACTTCTTGGATAATGAGCTGATGTCGACAAGAAGCGATCCGTCAAAGGAGGGCCTTAATGTATCCCACATCAGTGACACGGAACGGAGCAAATGATTTTGATGGAGGTGAAAACGATCTGATGATATATGGTTCAGGGTGGCGGTCATGAAAGAATGAAGGATAATGTATGGTAGTGGATGGGACACGGTTGACTTCTCCGGATGACTTCTCTTGAACATATCGGCGACACTTGTGTGATGGATTGGTAGCATTTACCCCAAAGATGGATGGTATGGCGAGACCATGGTGATGTGACCGGTGAATGAAACAACCCAACCCGACTTAGGCACAGAGTAGAAGTGTCATGTTCAAGAGCGACTTGCTACCAATAAAGTTTTTTTAGTTTCTTCCCAATTTTTCCCCAGTCATTGTTGACCAGTACCTCTTTATTTTTGTCAAGCTTGAGGAGGATAACATATGCTTGTTCTATAATTTTCCCTTCAGGCAAACCCATCGCTATGTTTTAACGAGCCTAGCGATAGTGAAACTCGTTCTCGTCTAAAGACAAGTTTGTCGCTATTTAATGTTTTTAACGAGTCTAACGAAAAAGATAACTCGGTCCTTTTCATTTTCAGAGAGTCTGAAAAGGTACGTAAAGTCAACTCCGAAAAGCCCTTTTTCGTCATCTAATCCCTTAAGTCCGAAAAAGTATAAAACAATACAGAAGGGATGAATTTTCGATAGTTTTAACGAGCCGAACAAAACAAGCGGTCGATCTTTTTGTGCAATAATCCCTCAGGTCCAAAAAGATTAAAATCTAGAGGAGGGATAGCACTTCCAGTCGCTTTAACGAGCTGGAAGGCCAAAACTTGGCAATCTTTTCATATTTTACGAGTCAGATGAAAAGAGCTTAAAGGAGACTCGTCTTTTGAGGAACGAGTGATAAAACGGGTAGCAGCTGATTCCAGGTAAGGGTTGGAATTTTCCAATCACGGCAGTGTCACAAGAATGGCTAGTGAAATCACTCTTCGCAGCTGTTCCTCAAAATGGGTAAACAATCAATATGGAGGTGAATGATCGACCAATGGAAAAGTGGAGGTGACGGTGCAAACACGACCAAGGCTTTAGTGGCTGATAATGTTACATTCACGGTGGTTATTTACCGGAGGGTAGTTCATTTTTTAACGAGCTTAAACGCGGAAAAACACTGCTCGGTCTTATGTTTATTTTTTAACGAGCATGAACTATGTGCTAAAATTGCTCGATTAATCCAGTCAAATGATAAGAATGTCTCATGTAAGATTCCATTTTTTATGGAGCTTGCGCCTTACAAAGCTATGCCCCGCATCCTTTCTTTATGCAAGTTAGGAAACGACTAACCCAAAAAACAGATAAATAATCGCTCTTTGCTTGCACTCCAAAAGGTTTGCATGCCCCCAGGTATAAAACAGAGTTTCAAGGTTACCTCTACTTCACTTCCGCCAAAACAATTGTTTTACCGAGAGAGGCCTACCTCTTTCAGGTTACCCAAAGATTGTTCTGTTAATCTTTCAAACAAAACACTTCTTTGGCGATGTCTACCGAGATAAACAAAGGTGAGCGACGAGGCTCGCCAACTCACATAACTTTGACAAAAGAATCTTATTCTAGAATAACCCCTATCTCAATCACGGATGGGGTACAGACTAGTCATATTCTCCCGTGGAAACCTACCTTATACC
Organism: Pinus tabuliformis; assembly: GCA_031772625.1. NCBI lineage: Eukaryota > Viridiplantae > Streptophyta > Pinopsida > Pinales > Pinaceae > Pinus > Pinus tabuliformis. The sequence goes on along the minus strand of CM062812.1, from coordinate 600,998,092 downwards.
CAAAGTTTTCCTGCCGAAGCAGACCAGGACGCATGCCCCCTGGGTTCCAGTCATATCCCTTCGAATTACTCGCGCTCATCGGGAGGACGGACCGTGGGTTGAGACATTTCTTGCATGAAGAGACCATTTAGGGATGGTATATGACTATTTGCGATGCGTGATCCGGGACATGAAAGCTGGTCCACGAGCTTGACCACTCTTCCTTCGTGCGGAAAACACATTACTCTAAAGAGTGAGGAGACAATGGCTCCCATGCAATATATATAGTCTCGTCCAAGGAGTAGGTTATAATCCAAGGGTCCTTGAATGACCATTACGTTCATTTGAATGGTCTTCCCTTTCAATGTGATAGGCACATTGGGGAGGATCCCTAAAGGTCGACTGGTTCCTTTATCAAAGCTTGTCAGATTTCTCATTTCAGGCAAAAGCGCTGGCGAACCAAGCACTTTCCAAGCAATAGAGGAAAGGATACTCACAGATGCGCCCTCATCAATGATGGTGCCAGCCATGACCATTATGTATATTTGGACGATAATTCTGAATGGTATGCCTGTTGGCAAACAGGGTCTGCCTAGTTGGTTCCAGTCGAAGGAGACAACTAGGTTGCTTGGTGGTGGGACCGAGTAGACGACCGGGTATCGCTCTGACGAACTTCCTTCCTGCGATAAAGGAATGGGGGAATTGCCCCCGTGCTCGTCGGAGTCTGTGTTGATGAAGAGAATTTGGATGGTGTCATATTTATCCTCTTCAGTGACTGTATCATTCGAAGATAAATGCTCTGAAGGCAAGACCGGGTCAACTGCCGCCTCGACCTTTTGACTTTCGTCGGGTATGGATTCAGCTGGTTCATCTTCAATGACCGGCGCTTCAGCTGACCACTTGAGCGGACCAGCTGGATTTTCAACTAACGAAGGACTCGGCAAGAGTTTTTTATATCCAGGAGGAAGTCGTAACGGTGAAACCGGACGATCATCCAAAACTCTTTTCGCTTCGTCTAAGAAGGGACAACGGTGGATGGTGTGATTGCCTTCGCACAGTCTATAGGGAGATCTAGTTCTCCCTTTTTGTCCAAGGAATTCACTTTCTCTAGTTGACGCTATGCATTCAACATGGCTATCAGAGGTTGATGCCACCAGATTGTGCAAACGGGGAGACCAGTCCCTTAGTATCCGAGGGATGCAAGGAAAATCTCTGTGGAAATGGTCTCCCTTGCATTTGACACATGGCGATTTAGGCCTAGTCAGTGTTGTGTGTGGATTTTTGTCAGACGACACTTGTTTGCCCCCAGTTGCTTTTGGCTCCTTCTTCTTCTTAGGAGCTTGGTTTTTTGTTTTACCAGTTCCGTCAAGCGAAGAGGAAGGAGGAGAGGAAGAATTAGAGGAAGTAGAAGGCTGGTGGGCAACTCTGGACTGGTCTAACTGTTGATTCGACTATTCAGGAATAGTGGTGTTCTGAACGACATTGGTTGAGAAGAGCCAGACCGGCAAGCCAATTGTCAGTCCTAGAAGCGACAATGTGGCCATATGGGGCGCACCAACATCTCCCCAAGAGGAGAAGGGACTAGGATTTCCACTAAGGGGAATTCCTTGGTTGGTGGGCTCCATTTTCTCAACCTAAAGATCAATGCAGGAAAAAGGGTATGAATATTCCGTTTAAAATAAATTTTAACGACGCTTAGACACAACTTTCTTTTTCAATTTTAAAGAGTCAAGAAAAAGTTAAAGATGACTCTAGTCACCTTCGATGTTTTAACGAGCCCGAAGTGACAAATGCTCGGATGGACTTTTTCCGTTATAGAGTCTGAAAAAGGCCAAAAGGAACTGCTCTGGAGTTCTAGGTAGAGGGTGTGCCAAACTTTTCGCAAAACTGCAGAATACTTTTTAAGGTACGGGCGGTCAATCTTCCCGAATGCTGTGTTCAGTGCATTGCGATCAGTAGGGCGACCGACACGGCTTCCTATGGATAAAGGTTTTATGCCTATAGGGGTTTCCCAATATATACTCGACGGTACGTGGGAGAACAATCCGTACTGGCGCTATCGTTTCTCAGGAGGAATCACCCAACCATCAGCGAGATCGACAGTCACCAGGTTTTACGACGCCGGAACACGTCTCTAGCCTAGACCTCTATGTTGTGCGTTAAGTTACAAAGCGTTGTTAAGTTCATTCAATTTATTTTAGGTTGATTTTTTTTAGAAGTTTTCCTTTTTGGATCACCACGAGATGTATGATACAATTCCTAAATGCAGTCTAAAGATGATAAGCAAGCTTTTATATCTTTTCAACAATGAAAATCCTAGCTACAAGGGGAAAAGAAAGACACAATCTTTTCTCAAAGAGCATAGAGCACACTGTAAATGCACTTTTCCTAAATCAAAGCATGCAAACTATCAAAATGCAAATGCACATATGCATGTATTTGTTTTCGCTTTCTTAATATTGATGCCTAAAAAGAAAGTTGTTGTACAAATTTGAATTTGATTTCAAGTGAAAACATAAACAAGTTCCTTTTTCGAAATCAAAAAGACGATTACGACACTTTATGATTTACTTGTTTCGACACTAGAAATGCATAAATTCAAACCAAACGACAAAATTAAAAGCTCAATCAACTGTGAACAGCAAAGAAACTCACTCATAAGATCAAAACGACACTTACGACAGGTCTAGATCTAAGGGCGACAGTATGACTAGTTTACTTTTGTAATGGGAAACTGCAAATGATGTAACAAATACACAAAGAACAAATACAGTTTCTTTATACAACTGAGGCGGAATTGAGGCAAAGAAAAGAAGTTTCAGATAGGTACACTGACTGATAACAGGCTGCAAAAAACAGAGATAAAACTGAGCAAAAGGAAGCAGGGAACCACATCTTCACAAGGCAAAGGCTGATCAGCGCACCCTTAGCACAGAGAAACTGAACTTCAGCACAGGTATCCTTCACGGGACCTGCGTTGAAATGCAGAACCTCTTCACAGAGTCTGCGCTGAAGTAGAAACGAGAATTGTCTCTGGGTTCTGGGTCACGGTTTGCAGTTTAATCTACAGTTTTTGGCCAGATCAAAGCTATCAATTAGGTACAATTAGGAGGATGATTTAAAGGAGGACTAAGATCTATCACAAAGGGATGTTAGAGTACTTGTGGATCAGTTTGTTCATATCATAAAAACATGCCCAGTGAATGGACTAGAGTAACAGATCTCTACTTTGCATTTGAAAATGGCAAATGCATTTCGATTCGACACTCCTGAGTCTATGAGAAGAACAACAATAGAAACAAAAATAAACTAACAAGATACTCTCCCCAGCGGAGTCGCCAATTTGTTGTTGGGAAAAGTATCCAATTTGGAATGCCCCTATCCCACTTTAAGGTGTGATAGTTCCTTAGCAACAAACAAGGTAAACCTAGTTGAGTATTCTTCTTTATGGAATGTAAATGAGGAAGAAGGATGTAACTAACATGTGTCTTCCGCTAGTTTTTCGATCCAATCACTCCTCTCTTCAGTGGCTCTCAGCTCCTTGCTCCTTCACCGGCCCAGCTTCACCGAATTCCTGCAAGATCACAAGAGAGAGAAACTACACGAAGATACAGATATACATTCATAAAAAGCTCAAGATAAGATTAAGCTAAACATGTAAGCATAAAAAAACATCATTGGTACACAGCATGTAGGAGAAACTCAAATAGTTTATTGATAGAATAAGAAAGTCCAAGAGGAGATACAACCAAGTGAGTTCCGATCCAGCATCTACCTCCCAGCAAAGGAATCCCTTCCTCTCCTCCAACAAAGCATAAATCACCCAATGTACTAATCTCAATCTCAAACCAACAGCAATTCTCTGCAAAGTACAAAATTCCAGCCTCCTGAACCTCTGGGTGAGAGATCCATATATAGATGTAAGCAGAGAGGATGAGTCAGCTTATGTTTTGACCTGTGGCTTCTCTCTGTCAGTTCTTGCTTCCACTTGGAGGTTGAGAGCCTCTTACTCATCACTAGTCGAATTCATTGAGGCAAGTGTCATTGGAGAAGATTCTGGAAGCTTCCAGGGTCTTTCCACCTCGTTGAATGAGATTGCCATTTGTCATTTCCCGCTCAGCACACCCTGGTAGTGCTTCCACCCGCGTTGCAGTGCACCTAGCCAGTGTAGTCTCTGCATTTCAACGCAGGCAGCTAGTGGAGCCTCTGAATTGATCCTGAATTGACTATTTCTGAGTGGTTTTTGGTGGAGAACTTCTGGGAGAAGCTGTCATTGGTTGACCTTGTTCCTTTAGGAGCTGTAACAACATCTTTAGGGACTTTGGATCCCTTAAATTATGGACATTTCATGCTTATAGCTGTAAGGCACAAAAATGTCTATAACACATGTGTTGTAGTGGATACAACCACCCTCCAAAATTTTGCCTTAGCTTCGTTTTGGAGCCTCCCTACCAACCATCCTTAGCAGCATGCCTTGCACTGCCTAGGTACATATGCTTCAGTTGAGTTTCTTTGTCTTATCATCTTGTGTTCGCTAACTTGTTTGTCGTTCACTCGCAAGCTGACATCCTGAGACTTGGTTTTTAATTGGCTTTTGTGCTCACTTGGAAAATTGCGTAAAACTGGAAGGGAACCAACCTTCCTCTCTAGAATTTCACAGAGCATCAAGGAAGCTTGCTGCTCTTCAGAAATGCGCAGAGCAAGCAGGAAACCTTCCCTGTGAAAATTGCGCAGAGTAACCCATCACTAGGATTGCTCTCGAAATTTGCACAGATCTAGCTGACAACCTAGGCTTTAGTCCAGAAATTGCATAGAGCTTGAGGGGCATCTAGAACCACTCAACCCAGAAACTGCGCAGAAGTCACTCCAAGGCTTGCAGTCCATTGCATGTGCTCCCAATTTGATCGGTTCCCTCCAGGACTGGCCAATCTCGCTTTGAATGCATTGGCTTATTTTTCCAGGAAAAAGAAAAAAAAACAAAAGGCATCCCTAGATTTTAGGGATATATTTTTAGCAGCTGGGGGTTACATGCAAAAACCGTTTTAGAAACCTCTCGCCAAGTGTCGCTTTTTCCTATATTTGTGGCATGCGAGACATAAATCTCGATCTTATCAAAAATATTTATTCGACACTTCAGAGCTCATTATTCACTTTGATCTTAGAGCTCTGCCATTCCCCATCACATCTAGGAGCATTCGGCACACTCAGTTCAACATTTTCCGGGTAAGTCCGCTCTTCATGTCTTTTATTGCTTTTCTATCGCTTTTTGTATTCTGGTTTGTGTGAGTGTTGTTCGCTTGATTTTGTTGAACGCTTGTTTCATTTTAATGCATGTTAGCTTGTATAAGCATTGTTTCAATTTTTCCATTGCATCTCCTTGTTATCGCATGAATGACATTGTTTCTACACTGATGGTCACCGTTGCAGTGACTCACTTCACACACTTTCTTATTTTCTTGTTTTACTAAATCTCGCTCTCACTGATTTCATGCATGTTCATTCACTAATGTCTGCACCCAACTTCACACATGCATTCATTCCTTAGTATGTTCAGTTGCATATCGACGGGTTTGGGCTACCTTGGTCTGAATCTTGCCTTTCCTGGCTTGCACTGCGCAAATCTGAGAGTGAAGGCTCTGCCTTCCTCCGAGGAATTGCATAGAGCTTTCCCAACACTCGCCTCCTAGCCCTTCTCTGCATAATTCTGAGAGGTAGTGCCCCATTGGTCCCTGGAATTATGCAGATGTAGTTTAACCAGGTTGCAGTTAAGCCGACTGATATTGCGCATTGCGCAATATCAGTCCTCAACAGGCCAAGTTGGACTATGATCTATGTAGTTTTAGCAGTTAGTCAGCTCACTGATAGTCCGTACTATTTTCTGCGCAATTTTGACAGTCATTCTCCTAGCCTCCCAGTGAAAATGCATAAATCTTCCAATCAGTCACCCAGGGGTGTTGCATGTTAGTCCTCAAGTTTCTTTTGGTTTTCAACTGACATTGTGCTTTCCATGACTTTTTCTCTGTCTCTAGGTATCATAGGTTTTCGTCCATCTCTCAGAAGTACAGGTACAATGGCTTCCAAGAGAGTCGGGTAAAAGGACATCATTGAGAGTGCAACTAGAGATGTAGTTGAGAAAGTGTCTATGAGCTTGCCCATCTATGAAGACACTAAGTTGTTGACATACAAGGAGGTAAAGATGAAAAGGAAGGACATCAATGACATCTTTTCAAGCACATTTGAGGAGAATCTGGAGGACTGCAGAGTCTATGTCAACATACACAACTCTAGCTTGTACTGGATTGCATGTAGGTATCTTGTGTTTCCATGTGCGGACATGATCCACAGGATTGTCTCGCATACTGATCTAAAGACAACAATATTGAGTAGTTCCAGTGGAACAAAAATTGCTACCTTATGGAAAAGGACTTTTAGGATATGCATCACTTGCTGCAACTGATGATCATAATGGATGCACCCTTCACTAGACCTAACGACAGTGCAAACTCAAGAGACATCTTGAATATCTGGGTCAGAGAGTCGTCTAAGTTCCGGAGAACACCCAATAAAGTGTATAAGACAAGGATACAACGAAAGGCTTAACAAATCTTGGTCATCTTCACATACCACTTATACAACCAAGAGAGTACATAGACCTTCCTGCAGAGTAGGGTGATGGTGTTGGATCAGCTGGCGAATGAAGGAAGACCTTTCAATTGGTTCGACATGTTGGCTCTCCAGTTGAAGGATTAAGTAATAGAATCCTGACATTTGCCCAAGGGTCAGCAAGCGAATCTTTTCGTGTCTACTTACATATTTGATGTAATTTGTGCCTGTCAACAGTTCCCAGGCTTGGGTTGGGCATGGACACCTTCAAAAACCTATGTGCACACTTATTGCAGGTTGTTCTTTGAATGCAGCTTCCGTGGAGTTATCATACAACTATCAGACCACTTCGTCACGTCAGTATACAGGATGATCTTTGATAAGGATCCACCTTGCATGTGGCAGGGAGCGATGGATGCATTGGTTGACATAGCAGATTGGTATGACTCACCCTTTGCAACTTCATATGGATTTACAGCGCGGAGAAGCTTCCGCATTTGTTACCAAATTTTTCCTTGGATAAGATGGTCATGCAATAAGTTGCATATCACATCTCGACAGGGTTTTCAGCGAGAATGCATAGGAAGAAGAGGGCACCTTGGCCCTCTCTTCCTTTACGGATCGGGTTGTATGGGATCTAGAATCTCAAGCATAATGAGGTTGAGATGGAGGAATTCAAGAGATTCACCTTCAACACCAAAATTTTCAATCCATATGACCCAAATTTATTATTAAAGGACCACTGTGTGAGAGTGTATCATCCTTGGTTCCACGGGGCGTGCCATTGGCTCGAGGAATACCCATGGAGATATTGCTACAACTTATCTAGGGTTAATAAACAAGTCAGAATGTTTGTAGAGTAGTTAGCAGTATAGAAGGCAGCAACATCTCAGAGAGTAGCATCAACAGCAACAGCAAAGGGCATCAAACTAGCACTTGACAAAGGGAAGAGGAAGGTTGTTGATAACATAGAGGCAGAGAAAAGTTGGAAGTTCAAAGCAGATCCACTTATGTTGAAAGAAGCTTTAGAGATTGAGGCGAAAACACAACAAGAGGATCAAGCAAAGGCAAAGAGAGAAGTAGAAGCTGGAGAAAGCATAAAATAAGTTGCAGAAGTTGGAGCAGCAACTCAGGGAAGAACAAGATTTGCGCAAAAGAGAGAAGGAAGCATAGTAGGAACAAGAACAAAAAGAGGTGTAAGAAGTGCGTATTGATGAAATTGTGCCCATACAGGTTATTGATTTATTCGAACAACTAGCACATAGAAGATAGGGTGAGTAGTTGCAGGAGCAAGACTTTTCTCAAGAGATTGAACATATTCTAGAGCATATGGACATGGATACATTTCAACTCGAATTAGACCAGGACATTGACCTCATGTCTCAAAACCAATAGGTCACCCCACTGGCTTCATTAGATTTGAAAGAAGAGCAAGTCCCAAGGGTTCAAGGAGACACTAAAATCCTTGAGGAAAATCCAGAAGCAAATATGCAAAATATATCTTTTGAAGAATCACAACACAGAGTTGTGTAGCCATGTAGAGTGCCCACTCTAGATGTCCATGCATCTCCTGCGCAATTTGAAGAGTGAGTGATCATGTCTGATGTGTGCAAACATCTAGTTGCATTGGACGATGCTACAAGGGCATATGTTGAAGCCACCAGATCGAGTGTTAGATTCTTGATAACTAAGAACAAGCGCATGGCTAAGGAGCTACAAGTGGCCAGGCAAGGAGAAGAAAAAGATACAACATCCGCCATAATAGAGTTGAGGGGAGTGATATTAGATGAAGTATCATCTCTCAAGAAAGCCATGCAGAAGTTGTACTTCAGGTTTGTCACTGTGTATAAGTCAGTTATCCATCTCAATAGTTTGCAGCAGCACTGTGCTAGGAGAGCACACATCTTGTTAGACCTACACATTGTTGTTGATCACATGCAAATATGGAAAATGAGTTACAAAGGAGCCCCATTGCACTTGCAAAAGTTGATGAAGCCAAAGGCAGTGGATTTGAAGGCATGCATCTGGAGTCAGATCTAGAACTATGAGGAACTTTTGCAGCTCATCATCATTTTGCAGGCTTCACATGCATGAGTGTTCAAGAGCATGGATGTCTTTGTATCACGCATGTGATCCCATACATTGGCACACTCACCGTGGCAAAGACAAAGAACCAAGTCTGATTGGAGCTGGACATGTACTTTGATCAATTGATGTGCATAGCCACCAACACATACTTGTAGATAAGTGCAAACACTATGCATTACTATGTTGCTGGTCTGGCTGCACTCAAGACCATGATGCGTATGTTATCCAACAAGTTGGGTAGAGGTGCCAAATCAATGTACTCAAATGCAACAGAGGCAAGAGTTTGATTTCAGAAGGATGTCATCACAGAGCATGTAGACACCATAACAAACTACCAAGATTGGCATCAATTCACCATTGTCAATCATCGAGAGGATTTCAAAGAGTTAGTCTTCCCATAGTTGTCCGAGTTTTAGTGATGTCTTGCATGGCTCACTCAAGCCTATTTTTGTCTCACATGGATACAATTGCATATTGTAATGTAAACATGTTGTAAAAGTGAAGGACCAAGTGTCAATAGTTGAATGTAACAGTCATGTGTAAGTTGAAGAGTCATGAGGGTAGGTGAAGAGTCACAAAGGGGAATGTCAAGGGTCACCCCACACTTTGCTATTTATAGAACCTCATAACTCATTGTACATGATTTTTGGGATCCAAGCTTCCTATAGTGATAACTTAGAGAAAGATTGGAGTGTATTGTAATGAGCCTTGGTTTCTCCACAATGCAGAGCTAGTACATCTCTTTGGAGGAGCAGGCGGTAGTGACTATAATGTTCCACTATCGGGGCTAGTGGTTGTCATGGTTGTACGTATGATTGGATCTTTCAATATTTTAATATAACAGAGCTAGCACATTTCATGCATATGTTGTTATTGTTGTTCAACTATCCTAGTTATTTTAATGATGTATGTAGTTGTAATTTACGCATGTATGTATGGAATATTTCATATGTATTTGTATGAATCTTATCAAAACATGTTGTTGATATAATCCATCACTTTGGATTGTTGGTAATCTTGGTTTCCATATCGTGATGTCTTTCTTCTCGTGTGTTCCCTTTCAAGTTGCGTGTTATCACAAGCTTCTAAGGGGCGCACTCTTCCCCCCTTCCATGTGTTAGAGCCTTGCATGCACCTTCCTTGACTTTTTGCAAGGTCACACCCTTGCTACCAACAAGGACATCTTACTTACCTCTACGTGCAACCGTAGTCAAGGCGATATCGTACTACCCACTGTTGGGACTCCTAATCCAAACGATTTGAGGTCTTGTTGGGACTTCTTATCGGGGAGATCCCATGACATGTTAGTAGGTCTAGCACTGTCAACATTTCGGCTTTTGGGAGCCAAGATTCCTATAGGGATAACTTAGAGAAATCTTGGAGTGTATTGTAATGAGCCTTGGCTTCTCCAAAGTGTAGAGCTAGTACATCTCTTTGGAGGAGAAAACGGCAGTGACTGTAATGTTCCACTATCAAGGCTAGTGGTTGTCATGGTTGTATGTATGATTTGCTCTTTCACTCTTTTAATATAACAAAGCCAACACGTTTCATGCATATGTTGTTATTGTAGTTTGGATATCTTGGTTGCTTTAATGATGTATGTAGTTGTAATTTATGCATTTATCTATGGACTATTCCGTATGTTTTTGTATGAATCTTATTGAAGCGTGTTGTTGATATAATCCATCACTTTGGATTGTCAGCTATCATGATTTCCATCTCGTGATATGTTTTTGCTCGTGTGTTCCCTTTTAGGCTACGTGCTATCGCAGGCTTCTAAGGGGCGCACACTTCCCCCCTTCCATGTGTTAGATCATTTCATGCACCTTCCTTGACTTGCTGCAAGGTCACACCCTTGCTACCAACAAGGACATATTACTTACCTTTGTGCGCAACCGCAGTCAAGGTGATATCGTACTACCCACTGCTGGGACTCCTACTCCAAATGATCTGAGGACTAGTTGGGACTTCTTACCAAGGAGATCCCTTGACATGTTGGTGGGTCCAATACCATCATCATCTATGGCGCTAAAAGGAGGCCCAGATGACAAGTTGAGTCCTCACATCCTATTTTGAATCTTCGCACATCTATCATGGATATTTTTGTAGTGAACCCTCCACGATGTTTGTCCAATGCACATTCCTTCGAAGTCACGAAGGAGTTATTTGATCACTTTTCGGAACTCACATATGATGGTGAAGGTAGAGTGACCTGGCCTGAGCACTTACATAACTTCCTTTCATTCTTGGGGAATGAGGAATAGTTGATGACATAGAGGTCAGCACGTTGCTTGCATACACACTTCGTGAATCCCCAAAATGATGGTGCCACAACCTGCCTACCAATTGCATGCACTCATTTAAGTTGTTCAGTGGTCTAATCGATTTTGTTTTCCATCATTTTGATCCTAAAGATCTTGACAAAAAAATGTTAAAACAATGGAAGGCCCCGCATGAACCGTCGTTGGATTTTTGGAAGCGCTTCCGTTTATTCATGTTTGAAGCTTTGAAAAGTCAAATGAAATTCCAATATCTCATGGATAGATTTGAATATTGTTGTCACAAATCAATTTGTCCCAATGTGAAGAAAAAGTTCAAACCCCACTCAACATACTTCGGTGATGGAGTTGCGCAATATCAAGTGGATACAGTTGTTGTCACAAGTGACTATCTTCCTTCCTCTCATCAAACAGCTCCACCCACGGATAGTGATGTGGGAGAGTGTGCACACGTGATTATTCAGCTGTCACATCCTCCCACACTCACTACTCTCAATTTCTGCATAGATTTGGTTGGGAAGCCCATGATTTGTCACATGCTTTTGTTACCTCAACTTTCGTCTTCACGTTATGTTGATCCTTCGGATTGCACTATCTTGTGTTCTTCCGTTCCAGACTCCACACTTGCTGTTTACAAGGATCAAACTATTGACGAAGTTGATGTTGCACAACCAACCTATGCTGCCATTTACAATGAGTATGAATGGGAATCTGAGTATCAAACAGCGGTGAAGGATAACCTCCTTCTATCCGCACCTACTCCTCTTTTTCTTGGCATCTTTGGTGATTCTTCTATCTTTGATTTTCCTTGTGTTAATCCATCCATGGATGCATCTACTTCTGATCGTTCATAGAATACACCCAATGTTAGTCCATCATTTAACGATGGAGAGGAAATATTCTTCATTCATATTTCATCTACCTTTTCTAGAAACACAAAGGGTGAACATTCTTGCTTCTCATCTACCCCTCTGTTTGATTTATTTGATCATGATGATGCCGATGAACTCATTGATTTTTTTGATCGTAGCTATTGTGATCTATTTACTCCTATATTCGATCATGATGTTGATTGTATCATTGTTGATCTTTCAAAGCCACCTGTTTATGATGATCTATTTGTCGATGAAGTCGAAACTCCACAGGCTGTTGAGGCACTTTAGCCCGAGTTGATGGTTATGTCAAGCCCTTACTGTCCTAAGGTTGGTTTCACTTTCGATTAGGAAATTGTTGAACTACCCAAGGCTCCTCATCACTCATCTCTATGCATTGAAGATCAATCCAACATAGATTTCGCTTCCTCCACTTGAATCACATGATCCTATCGCTCATGCATTGGAGGAATCATACACAACAAGCACACTTGCAAGACATAAGTATCTCTTTTTCTTGCTTGTCACAGTCAAGAGAGTGCATATTCTTATAAACTGCACGCAGTGTATTACAATAACATGGTAAGTCCAAAGAGTGCTTGTCGTGTGCTTTCACTCTTTTCTTTTTTGTGGATGCATTTAAACTCAGAGTGTGTTTGTCTTCATTGTTATATCTTTCATTTTTCTGTTTCATTGGACTGTGCCTTTTGCGAGCCATGCCTTCACCAACATGGGTCAACCAATGCACCAGTGGCTCCATTGGAGATATCACTTTATGTGATTAGACCCATGCACCATTAGCTTAGGAGTAGGAGTAATGGTTGCTTTATGTTTTCTTTGCTTGCATGCATGCTTTCTTTGTTTTTTTGTTTGTTTGCTTGCTTTCCTACTTTATTTTATTACTTGCTTTGCTTTTGTATTTGTTTCTACTCTTTTATTTGTTTTTTTTCTTGTGCAACTATCAACACTTGGTTATTTTCCATCCTCTCTCTTTATGTAGAACTTGTTTTCTTTAGTCAATGATACACCAATGGAAAATACGTTTTGTTCAAAGTAAATCTTGGTGAAAACATAACTCTTGCACTCTGACTAGTACAACCTACTCTATTTGGTTGTTTTTGGGTTGACCGTTGTTAGTTCAGTCAAGTAGAGTAAGGTGAGGGGGAAAACATTAACAAGTATGTCAGATGTATATATAAATTAATTATCTAAAGGAACAACCTCTTCTGCTCTCAATAAGTAGGGATCCCTCTTCCACCTCTGAAATAAGTAAGTGCCTATGCACATGTTAGGCCCCTATACTACTAGTGTAACCCCTTATTGTTATTAGTATAACCCACTTATTATATTGATGTACCCATGTAGTGCCCATAGTGTTACTATTGTGCCCCATAGAAGCCCACTATTGTTATTATTGTGCCCTTACATTATTATTGTTATGTCGGCTCTGATTATGTTATAACCCCTTAGACTCCTATATATAGAAATGAGGTATTTTCATTTGTATCATCCAAGAATTGTTCATTTATGTAATGTAAAGGAGGTTGCCCCCTAGAATAGGCTGAATTCTAAGGCGTTGATCTATCTTTTCCATCTTTTCTTAAGCTGGTTTCATAACATTTGGTATCAAAGCTTTGGATTCTAGGGTTTCGCTGCTCCAAACAGGTCATCGTGGCATTTTAGCTAAAACTTTTTTTCTGTGACGTTTTAGAAGTCGAAAAAAAAGCCCATTTGAGAAGAAATCGCTCTGAACCTTGGGTCCAAATTTCAGAGCTTTTTGCGCAATATTTGCGGAGATATGATCTGAGGAAGTTGGTCTTTTTGCAGACTCCTGAATTACATTCAAAACAGGTGACCTGGGGAAAATCGTCATAACTTTCTCTCTGGGGATCAGATTGAAATTTTGTAAGAAGGTACAGAAAGAGGACGGAATGTAGTTTCTTGTATGCATGTTTCAGATCCAAAGGTCAAAACAGGGACTCATGGCAGGTCGTACAAGTTTGCTCTACTGAACTAGTCTATATGCAAGTCACTGTGGGAGATTTCACATAACTCTTCCTTGGAGAATCCAATTTGGATCAGACTTGTGGCATTGGAAAGAGGACACAGAGGGCTACTACAACTCACAAATTTAGAACTAGATGATTGGAAAGTACAGAGTTACAGTCGTTTCAAGGTCGAGCTCCTAAAATCAAGAAAAAGCAAGATGAGGAAGTTTGATGGCAAGGATCCGGTAAATTGGATACTTCAGATGGAGCAATATTTTGATCTACATGGTGTACAACTGTTAAAAAAGGTATGTATTGCATCTTCATATTTAGAACCAGATCAATTTTTATGGTACAAAGGGCTTTGTTCTCGTAAACAACTTGTTACGTGGTCAATTTTCACGGAGGAAATGATAGCACATTATGAGGATACAAAGAGCAACACGTTCTTTAGAGCAACACCATAACAATTGGAAAGAGTAAAAGGGTTTTGTGACATAGTGGAAAGCAAAATTATGGAAACCAGGAAGCGTACCCCTCACAACTATAAAGATGGAAGTGTTGTTTCTCCTAGCCTTCCACAACCTACAAGGGTTACATCACAACAATTGGAAGAAAAAAAAGAAAAAGGGCTTTGTTACAATTGTGATAGCAAATGCACTAAAGGTCATAAGTGTGCTGAGAAGAAATTATTTTACATAGAATATGAAGAGGAGGAAGAAAAGGATCAAGAAACATCAAAAAAAGAAGATATACGCCAGGACCCCACCCCAGAGAAAGAAGAAATAAATCAGACCATATCTTGTAAAGCATTGGCAAGAATTACCACTCCTCAAACTCTCAAGATAGAAGGACATATCAAGAAGAAAAAGGTGCAAGAAGTGAAAGATCACATCGAGAAATAAGAAATGAATCCTACCATATCTTGTAATTCATTGTTCGAAATTACCACTCCTCAAATTATCAAGATAGAAGGACGTATCAAGAAGAAAAATGTTCAAGAAGTGAAAGATCACATCAAGCATCAAGAAATGAATCCGACCATATCTTGTAAAGGATTGGAAGAAATTACCACTCCTCAAACTCTAGAGATAGAAGGACATATCAAGAAGAAAAAGGTTCAAGCAGTGAAAGATCACATCGAGCATCAACAACAAGTTCTCCAACTTTTAAAGGATAACACCACTTCGGTGCAAAATCAAACGAAACAATAGGTAGATCAACATCGTAGTGAAAAATGTTTTGATGTAGGTGATTGGGTATTTTTACTGCTACATCTCAAGCAAGCTATTTATGAGAAGGAAATGTTGGCAATACTACATGCACTTAAAAAATGGTGACCTTACCAAATGGGAAGACTCTTCAAGGATGAGGATGTGGAAGCATTGTTTTGTGTTATTTATATTATCCAACCAGATTGGATAAATGAAGCAAGGGATGAATGGAAGAAGGACGAAGAAGTATGGCCACTTATTGAAAAGTTTCAAAGGATCCCAATTCAAACAATATTGCCAGAAATTGAAGAGGAAGGAAAAATCATATTGGAACCTGGAGCAGTCACAAAAACAAGAACCCGACAGCTACGAAATCGATCAATTTCAGAGTATCTCATCAAGTGGAAGAACTTACCCGATGAATATTCCACATGGGAGGACAAGAATTTTATACAGAAGCATCAAGAACTACTCAAGCGTTGAGGACAACTCTTTTTGAAGGAGAGGGGCATGTTAGGCCCCTATACTACTAGTGTAACCCCTTATTGTTATTAGTATAACCCACTTATTATATTGATGTACCCATGTAGTGCCCATAGTGTTACTATTGTGCCCCATAGAAGCCCACTATTGTTATTATTGTGCCCTTACATTATTATTGTTATGTCGACTCTGATTATGTTATAACCCCTTAGACTCCTATATATAGAAAGGAGGTCTTTTCATTTGTATCATCCAAGAATTGTTCATTTATGTAATGTAAAGGAGGTTGCCCCCTCAAAGAGGCTGAATTCTAAGGCGTTGATCTATCTTTTCCATCTTTTCTTGAGCTGGTTTTATAACAACACAATTCTTGAAAAAATAAAAAATGAAAAAATTAGAATGTGATTTTTTTTGAAAAAAAGAATAAGGCGAAAGAAGAGAAAGGCTTCCTACATAGAGAGATGGTGCAAGTAACTATGCCGGGGTACTGACCAGACTCACTAGCAGCGGAGCAACACTTGTGTTCCTACGTGACTCCGTCGGGGTACTATCCAGGCCTGGTGGTAGCGGAGCAACACCATAGATGAAACTTAAACTCTAACAGCCATATTAGTTGTGCACCAATATACCCCTCATCCCCAATCAAAACAAATGAGTTGACTTGGCCTGCAATGTGTGCTGACCAATCAAGAGCATGGCAAGTGCTACATATTTCAATCAAGCTAGTGTGGAAACCATGATGATATAAGAATCGAACAATACTTCTGAAGGAGTTAGACTTGATTTTCACGAAACAAGGTCCTTTTAGAGAGCTGGAATTCTACTAGTGTGTCGCCAAGTGTTGTAGCGGCTACAACCACCCTCAAAATTTTTATCTTAGCTTCTTTTTGGAGCCTCCCTACCAACCCTCCTTAGCAACATGTCTTGCACTGCGCAAGTACATATGCTTCAATTGAGTTCCTTTGACTTATCAGCTTGTGTTCACTAACTTGTTTGTCGTTCACCGCAAGCTGACATCCCGAGACTTGGTTTTTAACTGGATCTTATGCTCACTTAGAAAATTGTGCAGAACTAGATGGGAACCAACCTTCCTTTCCATAATTGTGCAGAGCATCAAGGTAGCTTGCTGCTCTCTAGAAATGTATAGAGCAAGCACAAAGCCTTCCCTCTGAAAATTGTGCAGAGCATCCCATCACTAGGCTTGCTCTCAAAATTTGCACAGATCTGGCTGACAGCCTTGGCTTCAGTCCAGAAATTGCACAGAGCCTAAGGGGCAGCCAGAGCCACTCAACCCAGAAACTATGCAGAAGTCACTCCATGGCTTGTAGTCTGTTACATGTGCTCCCAAGTTGACCAGTGACCTCCAAGAATGACCAATATTGCTTTGCATGCATGGGATGCTTTTTCTCGAAAGAAATTAAAAATAAAAAATCAAAATCAAAAGGAATCCCTATAGTTTAGGTATCTATTTTTAGCAGCTGGGCGTTACATGCAAAAACTGTTTTAGAAACCTCCCTCCAAGTGTCACTTTTTCCTAGATTTGTGGCATGCGCGTCATAAACCTTGATCTTATCAAAACTATTTATTCGACGCTTCAGAGTTCATTCTTCACTTTAATCTTGGAGCTCTGGCATTCCCCATCACATCTAGGAGCATTTAGCACACTTAGCTCAACGTTTTTTGGGTAAGTATGCTTTTCATGTCTTTTGCTGCTTTTCTATCGCTTTTTGTATTTCGGTTTGTGTGAGTGTTGTTTTCTTGGTTTTGTTGAATGCTTGTTGTCATTTTAATGCATGTTAGCTTGTAGAAGCATTGTTTCAAGTTTTCCATTGCATCTCCTTGTTGTCGCATGCATGACATTGTTTCTGCACTAACGGTCGTCGTTGCAGTGAATCACTTCACACGCTTTCTTGTTTTCCCATTTTACTAAATCTTGTGCTCACTAATTGCATGAATGTTCGTTCACTCATGTCTACACCTAGCTTCACACATGCATTTTGTCCTTACTATTTTCAGTCGCCCATCAGCGGGTCTAGGCTGCCATGGCACGAACCCTTGCCTTTCCTAGCTTTCATTACGCATTTATGAGAGTGAAGGCTATGCCTTCCTTCCATGAATTACACAAAGATTTCCCAAGACTTGCCTCCAAAGCTTTCTCTATGCAATTCTAAGAGGCATTGCCCCGTTGGACCCCAGAATTGCATAGATGCAGTTTGATCGGGTTGCATTCAAGTCAACTGAAACTATGCATTGTGCAATTTCCGTCCTCAGTAGGCCAAGATCAACTGTGCTCTATGTAGTTTTAGCAGTTAGTAAACTCACTGACAGTTTAGACTATGTTATGTGCAGTTCTGGCAGTGAGTCTCGTGGTGAAATTTGCCAAATCTTCCAGTCAGTCACCCAGGTGTGTTGCATGTTAGTCCTTAAGTTTCTTTTAGTTTTCAACTAACCTTTTTCTTGCCATGAGTGTTTCTCTATCTCCAGGTATCACAGGTGTTCGTCTATCTCTCAGCAGTACAGGTACAATGGCTTCTAAGAGAGTAGGGTCAAAGGACACCATTGAGAGTGCCACTGGAGATGCAGTTGAGAAAGTGTCTATGATATTTCCCATCTATGAAGACACTAAGTTGTTCGTAGACAAGGGGATCAAGATGAAATGGTAGAACATCAATGACATCTTTTCAGACACATTTGAGGAGAATCTGGAGGACCTCAGAGTCTATAGCAACATACACAAGTCTATCTTGTACCGTATTGCATGAAGGTATCTCGCATTTCCATGTGTGGCCATGATCCACTGATTGTCTCGCATACTGATCTGAAGACAATGATGTTGAGTAGTGTTAATGGAACATAACTTTCTACCTTCATGGAAAAGGACTTAAAGGAGATGTATCACTTTCCACAGCAGGTGATCACAATGGATGCACCCTTCACTAGACCCAGCATCGGTGCAAACTCGAGAGACATCTTGAAGAGCTGGGTGAGAGAGTCGTCTAAGTTCTGGACAACACCCAACCAAGTGTATAAGACAAGGATACTACAGAAGGCTCATCAACACTTGGTCATTTTCGCATGCTACTTATATGGCTAAGAGAGTACATAGACCTTCCCGCAGAGTTAGGTGATGGTGTTTCATCAGCTGGTGAACGAAGGAAGACCTTTTAACTAGTCTGACATGTTGGCTCTCTGGTTGAAGGAACAAGTAACAAAAGCTCGGCATCCACCCAAGGGTCAGCAAGTGAATCTTTTCATGTTTGCTTACATATTTGATGTAATCTGTTCCCGTTAACGGTTCCCAGGCTTGGGTTGGTAATGGACACATTCAAAAACCTCTGTGCACACTTATTGTAGGTTGTTCTCTGAATGTAGCTTCCATGGATTTATCATACAACTATCAGACCAATTCATCCCCTTGGTATAGAAGATGATCTTTGAGCAAGATCCTCCTTACATGTCGCAGGAAACGATGGAGGCATTAGTTGACATAGCAGATTGGTATGCCTCACCCCTTGGCACCTTCATATGGATGTACAACGCGGAGAAGGATTCGCATGTGTTACCGAAGTTTTTCATGGATAAGTTGGTCATGCAAGAAGTTTCATATCACATCTCGATAGGGTTGTCAGCGAGACTGCATAGGAAGAATAAGGCACCTTGGTCTGGTCTTCCTTTGTGGATCAGGTTGTATGAGATCTAGAATCTCAAGCATGATGAGGTCGAGACAGAGGAATTCAAGAGATTCACCTTTGGCACCAGAAGTTTCAATCCATATGACCCGCATTTCTTAGCGAATGACCATTGTGCAAGAGTGTATCATCCTTGGATCCACGGGGCATTTCATTGGACTAAGGAATACCCATGGAGATATTGCTACGACTTCTCCAGGCTCAATGAACTAGTCAGAATGGTTATAGAGTGGTTAGTAGTGCAGAAGGTAGAAGCATCTGAGAGAGCAGCATCATCAACAACAGTAGAGGGCAGTAGACCAATGCTTGACAAAGGCAAGAGGAAGGTTGTTGATAGCGTAGAGGCAAAGCAAAGCTGCAAGTTCAAAGAAGATCCACTTGTGTTGAAAGCAGCTTTGGAAATTGAGGCGACAACGTGACAGGAGGATCGTGCATGAGTTGGAGCAGAAACTCAGGGAAGAAAAAGAGTTGTGCAAAAGAGAGAAGGAAGCATAGCTGGAACAGGAACAGCAGGAGGCACAACATGCGCTTATTAATGAAACTATGCCCATACAGGTTATTGATTCATCCAAATAGCTGGCACATAACAGATAGGGTGAGCAGTCGTAGGAGCAGGACTTTGCTCAAGAGATTGAACATATACTAGAGCAGATGGACACAAATATGTTTCAACCTGAGTTAGATCAAGGCATTGACCTCATGCCTTAGAACCAAGAGGTCACTCAATCAGCTTCACCAAATCTAGAAGTAGAGCTAGTCCCAAGCGATCAAGGAGACATTGAAATTCTTGAGGACAATCCAGAAGTAGATATGCACAACATATCTTTCGATGAATCACAACATAGAGTTGTGCAGTCGTACAGAGTGCCCACTTCGAATGTCCATGTATCTCCTGCGTAGTTTGAAGAGCGAGTGATCGTGTCCGATGTGCGCAAACATCCAACTGCATTGACTGATGCTAGAAGGGTATATGCCGAAGCCACCAGATCGAATGTTAGATTATTGATAGCTAAGAACGAGCACTTGGCTAAGGAGCTACAAGCTGCCAGGAAAGGAGAAGAAGAAGTTACAACATCCACCAGAGCAGTATCGTCTCTCAAGATAGTCATGTGGAAGTTGTACTTCAGTTTCATCGCCATGCATAAGTTAGTTTTCCATCTCAACAGTTGGCAAAAACACCGTGCTAGGAGAGCACACATCTTGTTAGACCTACACACTGCTATTGATCACATGAAAATATGGACAATGAGATACAAGGGAGCCCCATTGTACTTGCCAAAGATGATGAAACCAAAGGCACTGGAGTTGAAGGCACGCATCCGGAGTTAGATCTGGAACTATGAGGAACTCTCGCAGCTCATCATCAGCTTGCAGGCTTAACATGCACGACTATTCAGGAGCATGGATGTCATTGTGTGCACCCATGTGATCCCATCCATTGACACATTCATCGAGGTGAAGACAAAGAGCTAAGTTCGATTGGAGATGGACATGTACTTTGATCATTTGATGTGCATAGCCACCAGTGTAGACTTGTAGATGAGTGTAGACACTATGCACCAATATGTTGTTGTTTCGGATGCACTCAAGACCATGACGTGCATGTTATCCGAAGAGTTGGAAAGAGGTGCCAAATTAGTGTACCCAGATGCAACAGAGGCAAGAATTCACTTTCAGAAGGATGTCACCATAGAGCACATGGACACCATAACACACTACCAAGCTTGGCATTAGTTCACCACCATCGATCATCGAGAGGATGTCAAAGAGTTAGTCTTCCCACAACTGTTCGAGTCTTAGTGATGTCTTGCATGGCTTACTTAAGCCTATTTTTGTCTCATATGGGTACATATGGAGATTATAATGTAAACATGCTATAAAAGTGAAAGACCAAGTGTCAATAGTAGAATGTAACAGTCATGTGTAAGTTGAAGAGTCATGATGGTAGGTGAAGAGTCACAAAGGGGAACGTTAAGGGTCACCCCACCCTTTGCTCTTTATAGAAGCTCATAACTCATTGTACAAGATTTTTGGGAGCCAAGCTTCCTATAGGGATAACTTAGAGAAAGCTTGGAGTGTATTTTAACGAGGCTTGGCTTCTCCACAGTGTAGAGCTAGTACATCTCTTTGGAGGAGCAGGTGGCATTGACTATAATGTTCCGCTATCGGGCCTAGTGGTTGTCATGTTTGTATGTATGATTGAATCTTTCACTCTTTTAATATAACATAGACAACATTTTTCATGCACATGTTGTTATTGTAGTTCAACTATCCTGGTTACTTTAATGATGTATGTAGTTGTAATTTACGCATGTATGTATGGACTATTCCGTATGCATTTGTATGAATCTTTTTTTTTTTTCACTTACTGGTTCACGGATACCCGGGTCAGTGGGTAGCCGCTACGTCCAAGGTTTTAAACACTGAGTGGACGCCACTCGAAGGGCATCAACACCCCTTGGCCTATTTACTGACCTAACCCCAAGAGCTTTCGGGATTCGACCCTGTGACCTCCCATTGGCGAGGCACTTGATTTGACCGATTGAGCTAACTCTTGGGGCTTGCATTTGTATGAATCTTATCGAAGCATGTTGTTGATATAATCCATCACTTTGGATCATCGGCTTTCCTTTTTTCCATCTCGTGGTGTCTTTCTTCTCATATGTTCCCTTTCAAGTTGCATGCTATCACAGGCTTCTAAGGGGCACATGCTTCCCCTCTTCCTTGTGTTAGAGCCTTTCATGCACCTTCCTTGACTTCCTGCATGGTCACACCCTTGCTACCAAAAAGGACATCTTACTTACCTCTGCATGCAACCGTAGTCAAGATGATACCATACTACCCAATGTTGGGACTCCTACTCCAAATGGTATGAGGTCAAGTTGGGACTTCTTACCAGGGAGATCCATTGACATGTTGGCAGGTCAAGCACTGTCAAGACCATGATATGAACATAGTGCAAGTTCAACAAAACAACAAAAAGTTTACATAATCAAGAAGGTTTGTATTAATGTTTAGTGATGAAAAAGGTTACAATAAGAAAATAATATGAATTGATAGTGAATAACATATATATTACATGGAAATCAATATCATATTGTCTTCTTCAACTTTTCTCCTAATCATACTTGCTTCCTTTCCTATGTGTTTATATTGATCACATGAAAATGGAGATTAAAATCAAACACTATTCAAACCTTCAACTCAATAATATATTGTAGTAAACGTGAAACTCTACCTCACTTTCTTTTAAATATTGATCATGGCTTTTATTCAATGTCAATCCTAAATGAATTATGGATTGTTAATCCCAAGCAAGTCTTCTTGGATATTATATACATTTCTCAGGCATTTCAATAGGTGTAATAGGAACATTATAAGGGATTTTATATCAAATATTATTAAAGCATATGTGGCATATTTTTGGGGATAAACTTCCAAGATTATATGCAATTTGTTCAAAAACTCCAAGAGAACCATTGACAAGTGATGCATAATCCATAAGATTGAAGTAAGCATCACCCTTGACTTGAAATGGATCTAGAATCAATCTAAATATTAGATTGAGTAAAAAAACTTAGTGTTAAGTCACCAATTTTATAGGTTTAATGGCCTTAAATTTGTCTTCAAGACTTTAGTAGAATCCATAAGTTCATAATATGAATAAGTGATGCATAAGTTCGTAAGATTGAAGTAAGAATCATCCTTGATTTGAAATAGGTCTAGTTATTGGGTCTAGTTTCACTCCAAATATTAGGTTTGAGTTCAACACACAATTATAAGCCACCAATTTTATAGGTTTAATAACCTTAAAGGTGGATTCAAGCCCTTGGTAGAATCCCTTTTTCCATGCCTAATTCCCAAATGTATTAGCGTACATCTTTGTGTAATACCACAATTTTGACCCTTTAATGCAGTGGATCAAATCATGTATAAATTGTAACTAAATTGATATACTAATAGGATACAATGACCTTTTGTGTAAATGACATAAATATCTCGTATGAAGCTCAAGGCCAAGGATTGACTACTAGATGTTTAGGTATGTATTTTCAATAAATATGTTTTCTTTATACCATGAGGTGTACTTGCCATGGTACTCCAAGGATATGTAAATATTATTTTGAAATTTTTAATAAAGATTTAATGCTTAATGCTAAGAGAATGAGAGGGGCTATGAGTGCATGGGAAGAAAAGGAAAGGGGGATCTAAGAGGCTGAAAAATAATTATAAGTTAAGTCTACTAACTTTCATATTTTCACCGTGTGCCTTATTAACCTATCATTAAATGAAATTGGTGATTGGTGGGTCATTCCAACTTTCATAGTTATGAAAGCATGATTATTGAGTGTATATTAAATGAGTGTAAGATACTTCGTCCTCATAGTTATTTGAACCATATATTTTCTTGTTCCCTCGCTTAAAAAATGAAATTTACCAATTTATGGGCTCATTCCATTATGTTCATCTTTTCAACCATTGACTAATGTATTCCCATGCTACAATCACAACCATTCATATGTCAAATACTATAATTTAAGGAAGAGAAGACCATAAATGTGTGTGTGATAGAAGGTTGGAGAGGATCATAAAGGTTGTGTTTATATGAAACCATTCGTGCTCCCTATACATTGTTACAAATTTAGTTTCCAAAAAGCAAAAATAAAACTTTGTTGGGTTTCTAAAGGTATACAATAAGTTGGACTCCTAAACACATTGGAGAGCAGTAAAGGCTCTCGAATCGACTTTTGTAAACAAAATTTGCAAGAATTTGATCTCTGAATTTCAACGAAGACGATTAGGGAAAAACAAGGCCAAAATGCTCGTCCATTATGATTCCAATTATACATAAGTACAATTTAATTTAGATCCATAAGAATTCATAAACATTAAAATTAATGTTTAAATTCGATATCGAAAAAATCGATCAATTAAAATTCAATTGGAATTTTTTTTGAAAATATACATCTTATAAATATTCAAATATATTAATTTTCTAATATTAAAAAAAAAAAGTTGAGAATTATAATATTAAAAAAAAAAAAAAATCTCTTACAAATTGTTTTCAATTATAAATATTGTGAATAAAATTATTGCACCAAGAGACACTTTACAACCCAGTATGAAGGAGATGTGTAAGCATTAGATGTAATGTAAGAAAGATTGTGTCTCAACATTTCTTAAATATTTTATAAGCATTTTATTTTAATTTTATTTTACACATTTTTAAAAATCAAATCTAAAAGCAAAAAGGTATGGGGTAGATTTAGTGGCTTAAAATAACAATCTCGTAACCACATTTAAATTTAATTAACAATTACATAAAAGCTTAATAGTTATAATAAACTTACAATACAACAATATTCTTAACCATGGATATTCACCCCCATTTTACCATTGATATTTTCAACTTGTAAATGGGCTTTGTTACAATATCATGGGCCAATGGCATGGCTTATCAATAGCACATGCCCAAAAACCATATCTTATTTCAAAATCATTTTTTTTTTGTATTCGAGAGAAACCCAAGAACCCACTTGACACATAACTACTAGTAAATCTTTGGGGGTCTACGATCTGTCCTCTTCTCTATAAACCGGGTAACAGTCGAGGGGATTTGAACCTTGAATCTCTCACAAATTTCACATTACTTTGATCACCAATTGAGTTGCCCCCTGGGACTATTTTATTTTAATTTTAATTTATAATTTTTTAAAAAATAAAATCTAAAAGCAAAAAGGTATGGGGAAATGTTGGAATTTATAGTGAAAATTTTGGCTTGGTCAAAATAAAATAAAAATTAAATTAAATAAAAAAATAGAATATAATTAAAAAATTAAAAATAATTATAATAATTATAATTAATAACAATACCATATGGTCATTAGAAAATTATCATGGAGACAGGGCTTCAAACTTTAGGGATCTGGATACGAAGGGGGCACAATATATTCGAGCCCTTGTTTTGGCCTCTAGAGAAACCTCCTTTCATAAGATTATTCATACTTCTTGATTATTCCCTAGATTTGTAGATGAGGATAATAATAAGGATCTGAAGGCTCTGGACTCAATAAGCAAAGTGGAGGTGGTCTAGTGTTGGTTTAAAAAGGATTAAAGTCCAGGGCTTGATGGATGGCATGTATAATACTTTCTAGAATTTTATGAGCTAATTGGGTTGGATTTGCTTAAGGTAATTGAAGAATGCAAAACCTCTGGTAGGATGTATGAGGCTTTTAACTCTACTTTTATCATAGTCATTCCAAAATATGATGATCCAAAGACATTTAATGATTATCGACCTATTTCGCTTTGTAAATGTATATACAAGATTGGCAAATATCATTGCAAATGTATCAAGCCAATTTTATCGCAACATATTTCAAAGGAACAATTTTATTTTCTGGAGGATTGTCAGATCCATGAGGCCATTGGAGTAGCACAAGAAGAACTACACAGCTTGAAGACAAGGAAATTGAAAGGTATGATCCTCAAAATTGATTTGTCAAAAGCATATGATAAAGCCAATTGGATTTATATTAGAATGTTGCTTACCCATTTGGGCTTTCACATTAGTTTCATAAATTGGATAATGTGTTGCATATCATCCACATCTTTTGTTGTTTTAATTAATGGCTCAACATCTGAATTTTTTCATGCTGAGAGGGGTCTTCGTCAAGGATGCCCCTTATCACCACTACTCTTTTTATTGATCATGGAAGGCCTAAGTAGATTGATTAGTGAGACTAAGCGTAGGGGAAATTTGAAGGGTGCTCCAATGGTAGAAGATATTTTTCTGACCCACCTATTGTTTGTAGATGATGTCGTCATTTTTCTTGATGGATCTCATAAAGATGTTTCTTATTTTAAACATGTGCTTAGTCTATTTTGCAAGGCTACATGTATGGAGACAAACATAAAAAATATGCCCTATTTGAAACGAGTTGTTCCAGGGATGAGTTGACTTATGCTCTCGGTCAATTCCCCTTCCAATCAATTGATTTTGATGGTGGGATAAAGTATTTGGGTTTTCATTTGAAACTAAATGACTACAAAAAATAAAATTGGATGTGGTTGCATGAAAAAATTGAAGAAAATACTTAAAGTATAGAGTCACAGGTGGCTATCTCATGTTGAAAGGTTAGTTCTTATAAAATATGTCCTTGAAGCCATTCTTATTTTTTGGATGGCTTTATCATGGATTCCCAAAAGTATTTTGAGTCTTATCCAGAAAAGTTGTTCTCGTTACTTATGGCGCAAATCGAAAGCATGCAGAATCTTTGCATGGGTTAGATGGGAGCGGATCACCCTATCCAAGCAATGGGGAGGATGGAGCTTAATATTTTTTTTCTTCTTTTCACAAGCCCTCACAATCAAATTCAGTTGGAAATTAATTACTATTGTCAGTCTTTGGACAAATGTGGTAACAAGAAAATATATTTTCCCACTCTCAGTGGAAGAATGTGTTGAATAATGTAACTAATGTTTGTATTCATAACTTTACTTGCCAAAAGAAATTTATTATTAAATAAAATGACTTATTAAATCATGGGTTTCATGCTTGGGTCAATGTTTTTTAGGTCTAATATTCCATTGAAGGCTTCTATGTTTTGTCTTAGAGTCATTGTCATTTTTATTAGACCCTTCTTGGGCTTTTGTATAATGTAAAAAGAAGTATTTTTTAGTCAAAAATGTTATTTGTCACCTCCACACGAAGTCAGCATTGTCCCCATGAAGCTAGCCTACATTAGGACAATTCAACCCAACAAAAAAGCTATATATAGAGAGGCAGCTCAACCTCTTTGTCACACCTGCTCAACAAGTTCGATCTACAAGGAACAAAAGAAAAAAAAAGAGCGAAGTAGTTGGAGAAGGACAAAAGAATCTAGGAAGACCTAAACCAAGTTCTTGGGCTATCTATCTCTCACACCTGCAAATTTTTTGGGCAGTTGTTGGGGTCAAAGTTCTGAATCTACTGCGGGTCCAAAATTCCGTAGCTAGGGTCCGAAAATCTGTTGTTGGGGGTTGAAATTTTGAATTGTGGATGTTATTGTGAAGCTTTCACTTGGATACTTTGAGAGGGATCATCTGTTGGAATGAAGTGTTGACTTGGTGATTGGAGGAGGTCTTTGTCTAGGTCTAAAGAGTCTTGGATTATCTCATCTTGATTTTAATCTACTAGTGGAATAGTTGGACTAGGTTTTCCCCTTGAATGGGTTTTGCCTGGTTGAGTGCCTACATCTTGTGTCTCTTGTTCTTGTGGTCTTCATATACATATAATTTGGTAATTTCTTAATGAAATATAAACTAATAAATAATTAAAATAATCCAACATAATTCACAAGTAATTATCAAGAAAGAGGAATCAAACCCTAATTCTTATAAGCATTGATTTCTCAACATGGTATCAAAGCTAAGGTGGAAGAAGGTTGAAGATCACTTTGTTGGATATCATTTGAAGAAGGGAAAAGTAGTCTTGGAAGAAAAGGTTACTCCCTCTATGAAAAGTTATTTGAAGACGAATCTCAATATCATGAAAGTTGCAGGAAGTTGGATTGGAAGGATCATCTACAATCCATCTAGGAGAGTCAAGAGTGAAGGATCTTGGCCGCACTTACAGGTACTCTTGATAATGACAACACATGTATCATTGATAGTGGAGCCTCAAAATATATGACAGGATAAAGTGGAAAAATTCATACTCTATCAACGGAACCATCATCATATGCAGTGGAGCCAGGTGACAAAAAAAGACTATGCATTCAAGGGCCTTGAATCTACATCATTGAAGCTGGAAAGTGGAGCAAAGTGACACCTCGACAACATCCTTTATGTCCCATGTTTGAAAAAGAATTTACTTTCCATTTATTGTTTAGAATATAAAGGAGATAGGGTCATTTTTGTAGATGGAAAAGTTTTGGTTTTGAGAAAGGATTCAAGTATTGAAAAGGCAAAGGTTATTGGATTTCGTGAAGGAAAACTATATATAGTTATAACACCATCTCCTTCAGCCCTAGTCACATGGAGATCAACCCTATCAAATTGTGGCGTAGAAGATATGGGAATATTCATGATAAGATAATACCCTCTCTTAGTCAAATGGTAAAAGGCATCCCCAACATTAAGGAAGATCTAAAGGAGTATGCAAGGGATGTGCTTTGGGAAAAAATACTAGGAAACCTTTTACAAGCAGTGATACAACGTCTGAGATATTAGACCTCATTCATTCTGATGTGTATGGGCCAACGTCTAATAAATCTCTTGGAGGCAATCTTCACTATGTGAACTTCATTGATGATCACTCTAGAAAGACATGGCTCTATCTTCCCAAGACAAAGGATGAAGTATTTAAAAAGTTCAAGGAATTTAGATTCGAAGTTGAGATCTTAACCGAAAGAAAGATAAAGACTTTGAGATCTAATAATGGAGGGAAATACACTTCAAAAGATCTGATTGCATATTGTAAAGAAGTGGGTATTATGAGGGAGCTCATTTTTCCCTACAACCCTGGGCATAATGGAGTTTCAGAAAAGAAGAATAAAACCATTGAAGAATGCATAAGGACTATAATATTTGATCAATATAGACTACCAAAATTTCTATGGGGAGAAGCAACAATAACAATAGTATATATACATAATAGAAGTCCTAATAGAGTCCTTGATACTATGACACTGGAGGAAACATTCATAGGGAAGAAGCTATGTAATACCATCTCTGAATCTTTGGGTGTCCTGCATACATCCATGTTCCAAAAGACAAGCGAAAGAAGTTGGAATCTACAAGTATAAAGGTATCTTCGTTGGATATACCCTTTTCAAAGGCTTATAGAATCTACATCAAGGAAGGAAGACAAATTGAAGTTAGTAGGGATGTTATATTTGATGAAAACCATGCCTACAAAATATCCAAGGATATACCAATCGAATCTAATGAAGAAGATGTACTGTTATTTGAAGAAGAAGAGCATTATGAAAAGACAACTACAAACCAAGAAGAAGAAGAAGTAGGACCAAGTGAGCTTATTAAAACTATAATCATTCCCGAAATGAAGAATAGGCCAAATTGGTTAAAAGATACACTTGAAGATGTTGAAGGACATGGATCAAATAAAGGATCCATTATAGAAAGCTAAATACCAAAGAGATATTCATGATATGCAACATACATGAAAAAATTAATAGAAGCAAAACCAACTACCTTTGAAGAAGCTACTCATCAAGAATAATGGAAGAAGGCGATGCAAGGAGAATATCAATCCATCATGTAGAATAGGGTTTGGGAAATTGTTCCTAGACCAAGTGACAAATTGATTGTCACCTCCAAATGGATTTAAAAAATCAAACATGTCATTGATGGAAGCATAGAAAAATACAAAGATAGATTCATTGCAAGGGGTTTCTCACAAAAGGAAGGAATAGAATATGAAGAAACCTTTGCTCCTACTGCCATATATACTATTATAAGATCTTTGGTTTATCTAGATGCTACTATGGGATGTAATATCCATCAAATGGATGTCAAAACAACATTTCTAAATGGAATCATTGATGAAGAACTACACATTGAACAACCATAAGGCTTTGAAATAAATAACATGGGTACACATGTTTGCAGACTCAAGAAATCTCTATATGGCTTGAAGCAAGATCCTAGGGCTTGGTATGCAATAATTAATGCACATCTCTTAAGGATTCTGTTCGACAAGATTTCTTCTAATGCAAGCCTCTACATCAAGATAGTGAAGAATGAACTTGTCATTATACTACTAAATGTGGATGATGTGTTTATTACAAGTGTGGAGCACAAAAAATTTTAATGCAAGAAAATGCTAGCAACATAATTTGAAATGAAATATCTAGAATTCATGCACTATTACTTGGGCTTGGAAGTCTAAAAAAAACTCGATGAGATATATCTTGGTCAGGGTACATACATAATCAAGATGTTACAAAATTTGGTTATGATGGATTCTAAGCCTATGACCACTCCCATGATTACAAATCTAAAGAAGTTGAGAAGCTCCGACACTAGTCTCATTGATCCTACAAGCTATCATAAGTTGGTGGGTTCTCTTATGTACTTGGTGAATACAAGGCCCGATATATGTTTTTGCTATAAATGTTCTTAGTCAATTTCAATTAGAGCCTCATCATGACCATTGGATAGCTACCAAGCATATCTTGAGATACCTATGTGGCACAATTCATCACTACCTGAAGTATGATGAAAAGGAAGTCAAGTTAACAAGTTTTACGGATTCTAATGGGGGTGGTAGTGAGATTGATGGAAGAAGCACTACCAGTGGCTGTTTTAGTTTGGGATCTAACATGATTTCATGGATGAGTAGAAAACAAAATCCTATTGTGTTAAGTAGTGCTGAAGCGGAATATGTTGCTCCATGTGAAGTAGGAAAATAAACTGTCTGGTTAAGAAAACTACTATAAAATTTGTTTGGAAAGTCTATAGATCCTACGATGATAAATTGTGATAATCAAAGCAACATTAAGATGTTTGAAGACCCTGTATTTCATGCCATGATGAAGCATATCAACAACAAGTACCACTACATTAGGAGTTTGGTACAAGATGGGGTCGTAAAGCTACAATATATTCTGATAGATGAACATGTAGTTGATGTGTTGACAAAATATCTTCTGAATAAGAAGTTTGAATATTTTAGAAGCATGCTTGGATTGGTTGATGTTACAAATTTAGTTGATAGGGAGAGATGAAGCATCTTGTGGAAACAAGATGCTTGGGAGGACATATGTCTGACCTATGTGTTGATGTCTAGATCCCGAAGTAGGGAGGGTGGCATTGGTCATGGAGCTCTGACCTTGGATACACACCTAGATCCTTGGGTTGGTGATAGAGATTAAAAGCCTGATGGTACCTAGAGTGGCTAAAGCTTGAGTTCACCTTAGTCCCACCCAATTAGAGTACCCTGGTCAGGTATCTAATCTGTAGCACTACGTGTGCTAGAACTCTTCATAGTTCATATCATTTTGAGATCTTCCATGTACCTTTATATGTATGTAATTATGAATATCTCCCTAATTAAGAGGGAGTGTTGAAGAATGTAACTAGTGTTTGTCTTCATAATTGTACTTGTCAAAAGAAATTTATTATTAAAGAAAATGGCTTATTAAAGCACGAGCTTCATGCTTGGGTCAATATTTTCTAGGTCAAAGCCTCCATTGAAGGCTTCTAGGTGTTGTCTTAGAGTCATTGTCATTTTTATTAGACCCTTCTTGGGCTTTTGTATCATGTAAAAATAATTATTTTTGAGTCAAAATGGTTATTTTTCATCTCCGCACCAAGTCGGCCCTATCCCCATGAAGTCGGCCTGTATTAAGGCAAGTTGACCCAACATAAAGGCTATATATAGAGAGGAAGCTCGACCTATTTTTCACACTCACTCAACAAGTTCGATCTACAAGGAAGAGAAGCAGAAAAGAGAGCGAAGTAGTTGGAGAAGGATGAAAGAAGCTAGGAAGACCTAAAATGCATTCTTGGGATATCTATCTCTCACAGGTGTGAAGTTTCTAGGTAGTTGCTGGTGTCTAGCTTCTAAATCTACTATCCAAAATTCTGTAGCTAGGGGGCCGAAAATTTGTTGTTGGGGGATGAAATTCTAGATTGTAGCTACTACTGTGAAGCTGTCACTTGGAGACTTTGACAGGGATCATCTATTGGAAGGAAGGGCTGACTTGGTGATTGGAGGAGATCTTTTTCTAGGCCTAAAGATTCTTGGATTGTCTCATCTTGATTTGAATCTACTAGTGGAAGAGTTGCACTGGGTTTTCCCCTTGAAGGGGTTTTTCCCTGGCTAAGTGCCTACATCTTGTGTCTCTTGTTCTTGTGGTCTTCATATACATATACTTTGGTAATTGCTTGATGAAAGATAGAATAATAAAGAAGTAAAAGAAGCCAACGTAATTCACAAGTAATTATCAAGAAAGAGGAATCAAACCCTAATTCCTATAACCATTGGTTTCTCAACAGAATGGATCCATTTACATGCAAGATCAAATTAACTGTTTCCATGATTTGGAAGGCCGTGTTGGACTCTTTCAATATTATTATATTTGGTCTTGCATGGAGAATTGGTTCGGGTGAGTTTGTGTGAATAGGGATTGACCCATTGTTTGGTTATGGTGATATGCACATCCTTCGCCTTGATTTAGTGATATTTCTGACAGAGTGTGGAAATAAAACTCTTAATAAAGTGGTGGATCTGTTAAATTCTTCCATTTGGGGTCAATGTTGGTTCTTTTCTCAGGCATTAAATTTACCAGCTCATTGGCACCAGGCATGGAATGACTACACTAACGCTCTATCTTCTTCTCATGTAAGAATTTAGGATAGGGATGATGAACTTCTATGGATTCAATTGAAAAAGGGGATTTATACTCCAAAGGAAGGTTACTTATATGTTTTTGCTTCTAAAGAGCCAAAGATGATATTATGCCAGTGGAAGCTCATATGGAAATTGAAGAGTCCACCGAAAGCCAGATTATTATATGGTGCTTACACTCAAATAAAATTCTCACGAGAGATAATCTTAAAAGGGGATTATTTTAGGGTCCTTCATGGTGTGCATTATGTAACAATGCTGAGGAATCAGTTGATCACCTATTTTTGTTATGTCCTTTTGTTTCTCAGATCTGGAATATGATTTATCATACTCTAGATATTTGCATTAGGTGGCGGGGTGAATCCTTTAATGATGCATGGCAGAAATGGTGGAACGAGGTCAGTCCTAAAAAACTATGGAATATCCCTGCACTCATTTGCTAGGGTATATGGATTGGGAGAAATCATAAAAAAAATTAGGATATCAATTTCATTCCAGACTGGAGTGGTGCTCAGGTGTTAGCATTTTATGATCTCCTACCTTAATAAGAACAATGATCTAGTACCCATATCATTTCCCCGGAATCCATTGGTCAATCCAAGCCGTGGGCTTATTTTGATGGATATGCTCAAAATGACAAATGTGGTGGGGGTGAAGTTCTCTATTTCAACAATTCTCACTTATTTTATTGATGTCTAGATTGGGTTTGGGTACAAATAATTTTGTAGAACTGTTAAGTCTCAAGTTACTCCTATTTTCTTTAGAAAAAGATTGCCGACAACTACAGGTCTTTGGTGATTCCAAAATGGTTAATGATTGGTTCAACCAGATCTCTATTTGTCACACTCAAACACTCATAAATTTATTGGATGAAATTATGATGTTAGAGGCACAATTTGATAACATTTCTTGTCAACACATTGATAGGGAAATGAACTCACTTTACAATCAACTTTCCAAAGAAGGCGCGCAACAAGATCGTGGGACTTGGAAGATAACTGAACACAATGGACCGGAGCATTATTAGTATTAGATATCATCCTTTTGATGGCCATAAATAGGTGGAAACAGATCTGGAGTGAAATTTTGGATTCCGTTTATAGGATACTGGATATATCATACTTTTTATAGATGATGGATTCTTATTAGTAGACTTTTTTGACTGGACTCTTATTTTGAAGGTTTTTATTATATATGTTTAGATATAGATGGATTGATACATTATGTGATTATGGATAAGGACTATATATACACTTATCTTTTAGATGATTGTTGAGTGAACAACAATCAACTTTTTGGATATGCTTTACAATATCTACAACATGTAATTTTCACTATTTATTAAAAGAAATTATGATTTTTCCTTGGGAAAAAAAATAATTTTAATTAATAATAAAACCAATCTAGATCCACTTTATCTCCGGATCTACCAAGCGCGGAGAGGAATCAAATCTCTTCACTCTAAAAGTGGTTTGCTTCTCAAGAATTTTGATCCCTCTTGACCATTGATAGATCTAAAATTAAAATAAATCTAAGCTAGTGTATAAAAACAAAATGTATAATTTTACATTTAAAATAATAAATTACGATTTTTTATTTTATTTTTATCAATATCTTTAACTAAACCATAAATTATATTTCTAAATATAAATAGTATCAAAATCCAAACATTTAAATTAACTATATATATACATCATAAACCATAGATTACCCTAAATTTCATTAAAAGTCTACTAAATAATTTCTTTAAAATCTCATTGTATAAATAATAACTAGTATTATCATTATTAATGCATTACCATTGCTATTATTAACAATAAATGAAGCCATCTCATCCATACTGAACTTCAAATCAATGTATTATTCATTATTAATGCATTACCATTGTTATTATTGTTGACAACTATTCCTTGTGATTGGGTGAATTTATGTAAATAGATAAATAGGAAATATGAACAGTCATTAGGAGACGAAATGAACAGTCTCTCCCTCATGTATATAATGAAGACCTACCTGATGGAATAGAACAGACAAATCATTTTTGCCTTATGGAGTTACTGCCTGGCCTGACATGGTATCAGAGCCAAAGGTCTCGAGTTTGAATCACACCCAGCTCGCGCTGGGGGGGTGATTGTTGGGCATTGGATAATCCAACACTCCCCATGTGTTTCGTGACATGGACTAACCACCTCTCGAAGATTCGTTAACTTTGGCAATGCGTCCGTTTACTAACACCTGCGGGTTTTGGTGTAATGGCAATCGTGATCCCAACAAGTGGTATCAGAGCCAGCTCCTTTTTTAATCTCTTATGTCCCTTGTAACTCCCTTGTCTGCTCTCCATATACCTGCTCCTCCATACAATTAGTTGCACCCTCTGCCTGCCATATTCCATATATACAGTCCTGCCCCCTCCACAGTCGCTGCCAGGTCTAAACGCTGCATTACCTACACTCTCTGGTTCTTTGGACTGTCCATAAACGTTTCATACAAAGCGTTGCTTCATATACGTTGGTGTCAGTGGCCTGATTTTTGATTGACCTGACATGGTAGCGATTCTGATTACTCGCTATGTCTGATACGTTCAAACCCCACGTGCCCTCCATTGCCGACAAAATATTCTCCATTTACCTTGTTGTGGCGGTCTGCACTGATTCACATCGAGCATTTCAAATCCCATTCGAACTGTAATCCCCACAGCGGAAATGGCACTGTTTTTAGGAATTCAATGTGTGCTCGGAGGGACGTCGACTGTTGGTCTCCCAATCTCGAAGGGGTCGTTGTTTGTTGTGAGGTCTTAGCCCATTGGCCCAAAGGAGTTGTCTGCGTGAAAGTTGTGAAGATTAAATGCTACTGCATTGAAGCCGAACGAGATGTCTGTATATCTGCTAGTATTTTGTCGAGCTCATTGATATATCAAGGTGAACGAAGCGATCGATGAATGCTCTACAAGGCTTCAAAAACATATGGTATATACGGTGAGCGTGGATATGTGGTGACTTGCCACACATGTTTTTTTTAAAACTAGCAGCTAAGTATGGACCACTTACGTCCATCCTTACAATCATTGTGGGGTTTATATACTTATTGGTATCCCATCCAAACCTAGTAATTCTAAATCAAGCAAGAAAAGGCGGTAGGCCATTTGTTCATATATGTTAACTTGTGATATTGAGAGTCCAAATACATCTGGACTACGTTCTTCGGCCTTTTAGTGGATGCAATGCTTTATGTTGTTGAGGGTATTTTTTGGACTTAGTATACTCCCATATTCTATACTTTAACATTGTGCAGATGAATGCAAATTGATATTTGAATTTGCTGTCCCATCATATCAGATGTATATTTTTTCCTATTAGGAGTAAAATTTTGCAGCAGAAGTGTTTGTTACAGAATGCATTCAATCATATCCATGGTGGGAATAGTTCTCACTGGCAAGGAGAACTATCCTGAATGGTCCCGGATGATAAAACACACCCTCATTTTCAATGAGTTGTGGAAAGGTGTGTGTGTTGGAGACGGAGACAATGAACCAATACAACCTACTTTAGACAAAGAGCTCATCATTTGGGAAAACAAGAACAGTAAAGCTTATGCATTAATCACAACATCTGTAAATGAAGAGGTGAGTCGCCATATTTCATCATATTCAACTGCCTTTGAAGCCTCACAAAAGCTTAAAGAACTCTATGACTCACACTCTGCACTTGAAGTTGTTCAACTCATGATTAAACTCTTCACTCTTGAACTGCAAAATAATGATCCTCTTGCTCTTGCATCTGAAGTAAAGTCTAGAATGCATGATATCAAATCCACTAAGGTTGATTGGATATTCCTCTTATTGTTTTTCTCAAGGCACTTTATCCTACTTACTCCAATTATCTTGAGTCATTGCAAGCAAAT
This sequence comes from Pinus tabuliformis, assembly GCA_031772625.1. Classification (NCBI taxonomy): domain Eukaryota; kingdom Viridiplantae; phylum Streptophyta; class Pinopsida; order Pinales; family Pinaceae; genus Pinus; species Pinus tabuliformis. Next base: position 600,961,640 of record CM062812.1, on the reverse strand, counting down.
GGAAATCTCAAAGATATAACCTTTGACTCTCTTGTGAAAAAGTTTGTTGAAAGAGAGAAAGCTTTTGGAAAGAAGAGAATCCCTAAATCTTCTGAAGAGGCTGTGTGCCTTGCTCATAAAGAAAAGCATCCTGCTCAAGATTCTACAAGAGGAAGAGGTGGTCGAAGAGGAAGAGGAATATATTTCAGACGCAGGGGGGGCCAGACATTCTCAAGGAGAAAAGGCAGATTCGCACTGCATACGCTGCAAAAGAAATGGATCACATGATGCCTCTACATGCAAGCTACCATGGGACAAAATTGAGCAGAAAATAAATCAACAGAAAGGTAAAACTGATGATACAGACAAAGGTAAAGCACTCAAATCCGCTCACTATGTTATGGCACAATGTAACATTGGAGTAAATGAAGATTTATTTAATGCTTCACTTGCTTCTTGGAAAAATGATTGGTTGCTTGATTCAGGAGCAACCTACCACATGACTCATAGAAAATATTTTTTTGAAGATTTCACTGACAATGTTGATGGAGCAGTATACTTTGCAGACCAATCAAAAATCAAGCCATCAGAGCTTGGCACAATCAGGCTTAAACTACATGGTCTTCCAGACTTTCTTCTGCATCATGTTCTATATCTCCCACAGCTCAAGAGAAACTTGTTGTCCTTGGTCCACATCTGCGAGCAAGGTCACTCCATTCATATGTTTGATGGCAAGCTTGAGGTAAGAAAAGCGTATGATCACTCACTTGTCATGAGGGGAATAGAAGAAGAAAGGCTTCTCAAGCTGCAAGGAACCTCTACTCATGCACAACATTTATCATACAATTCTCATTTTTGAAAATGCAAGAAGATGATGGAGCTTAGTGAAAAGAAGTCGCCTTCACTAAGTGGGCCCGCAGGCTATTTTTGGCGCAAAGTCTATTTTTAGACTATGTCTATTTTTAGACATATGGATCATGGTCTATGAGTTGCAGTATGTTATTTGTGGATGATTGTTCATGTTGGTAAAAATAGATGGACTTCTATTTTTAGACATATGGGCGGAGTCTATTTTTAGACTGCCAGGCTAAAAATAGAACAATCGAATATTATTAGCTCTTAATAATATTTGGACTATAAACATTATCTTATCCTCTTGGAGCACTTCAGTTTGAGCTACGGATGTGGCACATGCAGCTGTCAGAAGGAAATACAATTTTCTTATGGGTCAGTTGAGCTATTGCATGGTGGACTTCAGTTAGAACTCATGTGGTTGAGTTTGGTGGAGTTGATTGAGGAGTCGATGGAGTTGTGTTCAGTTTGACTTGGTTGAACTGGTTGTATTTTAGTCTAACTAAAGAATACACTAGTGATGAATTGTGTGAATTAATTATTAATTAATTCACTAATTATTAACTCATAAAGCAACTAAAGAATACATCAGTTAACTCAGTGCATGGACAGTTCAGTGGAGATAGGTGTTAGAGGTTGAGATTGTTATCAGTTGTGACTATAGTTGTGCATGAGATCTTGCACAATCAGTGGGATTGAGTAATTCCAATGAGGATTGTGTGGTTCAGCCAAGGAAATACGAGTTTGCTTCAGCCATTCATCATTATTCTCATGCAGGATTGCGCAGTGGAGGCAGGCAAAGCAGTGGAGGAGATTTGAACCTGTGATTGATTCAGATCTGAGCTAGTTTTGTGTGTAGCAGGTGGAGATAGTACTTAGTACTTGTGAAGAGTATTGTACTATGTATTGTTACATGTTCTCAATCATTATAATATACAGATAGTTGGGGGTTTTCAGCTGTATGCTTTCCCTGTGATATACTGTGTTGATATGTGTGATTGATGCTTCAATGTGCGCATGTGATTGTTTCTGAATACTGCAAAATTGATGATCAACGTAGAGGAGGTTATGTATTATGCATGTATTCCGCAATAGTGTATAATCGGGATAATCTCTGTGAATAAGTGTCATATTATTCAAAATTTCTACATGGTATCAGAGTTGTTGATCATTAGATCTATTATTCAGAAAGTGTTTACATTTTATTTCTTCAGGTAGAGTCTGTAATCGGGCCAGGTAGCCTCTGGATTCATCCTTCCTTTGGAAGGTGAGATATCCGGTAAAAGCCCATATAGTCAATCTCTGTACGAGAAATACTTTGTTCTCACGAATTTTAGATCAGAGGCGGTTGAGTTTTGAGCTGGTGGAATTCGAATTTGCAGCAGTGTTTTCTTGGTATCAAAGTTGAAATGTCTTTCAACAGATTGCGATTGGAGTATGCTCTTGAAGGCAGCTGGAATTATATTGCATGGAAAGACAGGATGGAGGCGGTGTTAGATGATAATGGGTTGAAGGATTTCATAGAGGCTAAGGTCCCAAAACCTACTGATGCTGCTGAAGCTGTGGTTTGGCAAAATAAGACAGCAAAGTGTCGAAGGATTCTGTTGGAGGGTGTGAAGGATCACATTATGTCCAGCCTGCATGGAAAGGCTTCTCTATACTTGATGTGGAAAGCGTTGACAGATCTATTCCAAAGCAAGAGCGACCAGAGGAAGTTGGCACTCAAGGATAAACTCAGAAACATTAAGTGTGAGAATGGAGACAGTATGCCCAGGTATTTCACGAAGTTCACCCAGTGCCGGGATGAGTTGGGAAGTGTGGGGGTGACTGTCGATGATGAGGACTTGGTGAGCTTGGCTCTCCTTGGTCTTCTGAAGAGTTGGCATTCCTATCAGGACTCTGTCAATGGTCGGGAGAAATTGCCAGGATGGGAGAGACTTTAGTCGGATCTTGTGCAAGAGGAGATCAGACGGAGCACCAGAGGCAGTTCTTCATCCATGCATGATGAGGAGAACTGTGCCTTAGCGAGTAAGGTGAAGAAGGGGAAGGAGAAGGGTTCTCTTTCCGAATCCAGTTCTTCTAATGATGGGAAGAAAGTTGAAAAGTCGAAGGTGAGATGCTTTTGTTGTCATGAGTTGGGCCATTATGCTACTAATTGCCCAAAGAAGAAATCCAAGAAGGGATCCGGGGAAGGATCTGAAGGTGAGGCACTTGCTTCACAGTTTGAGTTAGATTTCACACTCTTCGCATGCATGGTTTCATACATGGTGGGAAGTGGTTGGTTTCTTGACAGTGGAGCTTCTTTCCACATGACCGATGACAAGAGTGTGTTCAGTACTTTGGAGGAGAAATATCTCCAGATACTCATAGCGATGGGTAATGATGAGAAGTATAGTGTCTCAGGTGAGGCACGGTTATTTTTCAGAGGGAGCATGGAGCTCGCCTTACCTTGACCCATGTCAACTATGTACCAGGACTGAAGAGAAACTTGGTGTCAATCGCGATGCTGGAAGACAGAGGCTGTGATGTAGTCTTTAGTAAGGGAAAGGTTTTCCTTAGACACATCATCACTAGACAAGTGAAGCAGATTGGTTCACGGGTCAAGAACCTGTATGCTCTTAAGGTTCAAGATGCATGCAAATCCTTGAGCAGCGAGGCAACTGATGGAGACTTGGTGGTTGAGAGGGAGTGTATATTACCTCTCAACATGCAGAGCCAGAAGAAGTCTCAAACGATTGTGGAGGAGCCACGATTGGTGCAACAGCTTCAGGAGGTTGTGGAGTAGCCACAACAAGGGAAGTTGAGAGGAGACGAGTAGAGACATCTACTCATGCAGAGACCTCCAGTAGGGGGAAACTTTGAGCCAGGTGGGCTGAGGGATCACATGCAGCCATACCTCTAGGTAGGAGGTGGGGTGATGTGGATTGATCGTCCCAAAAAGGAGGGGCAGGATCCTTGAGGTACCCAACCTCTTGGATGAGACCTTGCTACGGGAGCCCCGATGTGGAGTAGCAGGAACCAAGGAAAATTTTAAGGATGGAAATTTTTCTTGAATTTTAAAACATTGGCGAATCTCACTAATACATAATATGCAAACTATAAAATGTTTATTGATATATTTGTAAAATTATTCAAATTTATAGTGATTTTATATATAGTCTTTATATAATGTTGGCGATTTTTAAGGTTAAATGGTTTTATATTCTAAAATTTGGGCGAATAATCTTTTATAAAAATTGGAAATTGGCGAATATTTTTTGTGGAAAATCATGCAAAATTAGCCCACTGGGCGAACATTAGCCCCTAAAATTTTCCATGGCAGGAACTGGCTTATTGGGTAGAGACAGATGCGGATGGAGTGGCAGAGAGAGCGACAGTGTATGGAATCCCAGGACAGCGCATAGCTAGCAGGCTGCAGCAATGCGAGAGGCACAAGTGTTTTACATAATGCTAGGTGGCACAGAGTAGTGTGCAATGGTGCGAGATGCATGGAGATGTTGCAGTAGCGCAGATGTCAGAGAGGGAGCACTTGTCAGCAGCAGGTAGAGCTTCAGCATCAGAGTATGTTCCTAGCCCAACAGAGTGGTCAGTTGGGAGTGTTTTTTCTTCCAAGTGTTGTTGGAGCAAGTGGACCGGGCAAATGTGTTGCATGCAGAACATTCCAGAGTTGCAGGATAGGGGTTGCAAATAATCCATATCTTTTTGAGAGGGAGTGTTGAAAATGCAACAATATTATGGAGCTTAGTGAAAAGAAGTCGCCTTCACTAAGTGGGCCCGCAGGCTATTTTTGGCGCAAAGTCTATTTTTAGACTATGTCTGTTTTTAGACATATGGATCATGGTCTATGAGTTGCAGTATGCTATTTGTGGATGATTGGTCATGTTGGTAAAAATAGATGGACTTCTATTTTTAGACATATGGGCGGAGTCTATTTTTAGACTGCCAGGCTAAAAATAGAACAGTCGAATATTATTAGCTCTTAATAATATTTGGACTATAAACATTATCTTATCCTCTTGGAGCACTTCAGTTTGAGCTACGGATGTGGCACATGCAGCTGTCACAAGGAAATACGATTTTCTTATGGGTTAGTTGAGCTATTGCATGGTGGATTTCAGTTAGAACTCATGTGGTTGAGTTTGGTGGAGTTGATTGAGGAGTTGATGGAGTTGTGTTCAGTTTGACTTGGTTGAACTAGTTGTATTTTAGTCTAACTAAAGAATACACTAGTGATGAGTTGTGTGAATTAATTATTAATTAATTCACTAATTATTAACTCATAAAGCAACTAAAGAATACATCAGTTAATTCAGTGCATGGACAGTTCAGTGGAGACAGGTGTTAGAGGTTGAGATTGCTATTAGTTGTGACTATAGTTGTGCATGAGATCTTACACAATCAGTGGGATTGAGTAATGACAATGATGATTGCGTGGTTCAGCGAAGGAAATACGAGTTTGCTTTAGCCATTCATCATTATTCTCATGCAGGATTGCGCAGTGGAGGCAGGCAAAGCAGTGGAGGAGATTTGAACCTGTGATTGATTCAGATCTGAGCTAGTTTTGTGTGTAGTAGGTGGAGATAGTACTGAGTACTTGTGAGGAGTATTGTACTATGTACTGTTACATGTTCTCAATCATTATAATATATAGATAGTTGGGGGTTTTAAGCTGTATGCTTTCCCCGTGATATACTATGTTGATATGTGTGATTGATGCTTCAATGTGCGCATGTGATTGTTTCTGAATACTGCAAAATTGATGATCAACGTAGAGGAGGTTATGTATTATGCATGTATTCTGCAATAGTGTATAATCGGGATAATCTCTGTGAATAAGTGTCATATTATTCAAAATTTCTACACTCATCATGAAGAAGGTACACTTCCATCAAGTTTATTATAGCATGCTAGATTCGGACATTTGAACTATGACGTCTCCTCTTATTGAAGAAAAATGGTGTTGCTGGTTTGCCTACAATTCCTAGGAAACTTAAGCAATGTGATGCTTGCATTCTAGGAAAGCATAGCAAACAGTCTTTTCATGATTCACATTCAAGAGCACATAGAAAACTTGAACTCATTCATTCAGATTTATGTGGTCCAATGCCTGTTCCTTCTGCAAATGGAAATAAATATATCATGACATTTATTGATGACTACACCAGAATGTGTTGGGTTTACTTATTGAAGAACAAATCTGATGCTTTTCAAACATTCAAGAATTTTCATAAATGGATTGAAAATGATGCAAATCTCATGTTGGGTCTATTCGCACTGATAATGGAAAGGAATACACATCAAATGAATTTGAAAACTATGTTCTCCAACATGGGATCAAACATCAAACAATTGTGCCTTATAATCCCCAACAGAATGGTGTAGCTGAAAGAATGAATAGGACAATCTTAAATATGGTACGATCCATGCTCTTCTTCAAAAATGTAAAGATAATGTTTTGGGCTGATGTTGTTCTATGTGCTGCATATATAAAGAATATATGTCCATCTAATGTTATAAGAAACAAGACTCCATATGAAATGTGGAATGGACATGTTCCTTCGGTAAAGCATCTCAGGGTCTTTGGTTCCACCTGTTATGCCTTGATACCAAAGCTACATAGAAACAAACTTGGTGCTAGAAGTCGTAAGTGTATCTTTCTGGGATATTCAAACACCTCCAAAGCATACTCTCTATGATGAAGTAAATAAAAAGTTTGTTCTATCTATAGATGTAATTTTTCTTGAATCATCCAAAACTGACAATGTTGTTGAGCGACAACTTGATCGCTTGGATAGATTCGCAAAATCAAAATCATTTCAAGAATTTGATAATCAGATTCCACATCTTGAAGGGGGGATTCCTATACTAGATCAACATGTGGAATCTTCTTCTGAAGAACACTCTCCCCCGCATGAAACTCCAACAACGGATGATGCTTTAAGTGATGTAATTGACAGAATTGGGAGACTCAATCTTGATTCAGTCCCAACTCAATCAACGGAGCAGACTGGACCATCTAGGAAAGGTCCCCCAAAGTGGCTGACAAAGACACTTGAAAGTGTTCATCCTGATGAAGTTGGAAAGATAGGAACCATAAATTCAAACTGGCAAAATGGAGGTGATGTAGATGACTCTAATTCACCTGTTGATATGGATGTTTCTTATGATTGTGAATTGAACTTGTCTACAGATTTTGAACCAACTTCCTTCAAAGAAGCTGCTTCTCATGATGAATGGAAAGAAGTGATGCAAAAGGAGTATGATGCCCTCATAAAGAACGGCACTTGGAAGCTTGTTGATCCTCCATTAGGAACCAAACCAATTGGCTGCAAGTGGGTCTACAAGAACAAGTATAAAGTTGATGGCTCACTTGACAAGCACAAAGCTAGGCTTGTGGAAAAAGGTTTTGCACAGAAGGAAGGGGTCGATTATGAGGAGACTTTTGCCCCCACAGCAAAATGGGCTACCATCCGAACACTCTTTGCACTAGCAGCTCAGAACGGTTGGAAAGTCCATCAAATGGATGTAAAAACTGCTTTCTTGAATGGAGATCTAAAAGAGAATGTTTTTATGTCCCAGCCTGAAGGATTTGCTGTGAAAGGACATGAACATGAATTATGCAAACTTGTGAAGTCCTTGTATGGCCTCAAACAAGCACTGCGAGCCTGGTATGAAAAACTAACTAAGCATCTTCTAAAACTCAATTTCAAACATTTTGATCTTGATGATGCAACTTTATTTGTCAAGAAAGTTGGCAAAACAATTGTATATCTTGTGGTATATGTAGATGATTTTTTGATGATAGGGAACAATGAAAGCTACATTGCATCCATAAAGAAGGAATTGGGGAAAAGTTTTGAAATCACTGATTTGGGCTATGTTCATTACTATCTTGGCATTGAAGTAACCCAACATCCAAAGTCCATATTTCTTTCTCAAAAGAAATACATTGGAGATCTGTTGAACAGGTTTGGCATGACAGAGTGCAATCCTCTTACTACTCTAATGGAACAAAACTTAAAGCTCAAATCTATTGAAGGAAAAGAATTTGCAGATGCAACAAAGTATAGACAGCTTGTAGGAAGTCTCAACTACCTCACTACTACCAGACCAGACATTTCGTTTGCTGTTGGAATCTTCTCCAGATTTATGCAAAAGCCTTGTGAGGGACATTGGTTTGCTGCAGAAAGAGTTCTAAGGTACTTGAAGGGAACTCAAGACTTTGGAATCAAGTATACACAGGTGGACGACTTCAGCTTGATTGGATACTCTGATTCAGACTTCGATGGAGACAAAGAAACTGGGGTATCAACTTCAAGATATGCTATGAGTCTTGGATCAGGGGTTGTCTTCTAGAGATCACGCAAACAATCAATTCTAGCAGATTCCAAAACAGAAGCAGAATACGTGGCAGCAGCTAAAGCAACAAAAGAAATTTGTGGCTCAGGAAAATTCTTGAAGATTTGCAGGTAAAACAAGTACAATCAACTCCACTCATGATTGACAATACCTCTGCAATAAAGTTGGCCAAGAACCCAAAGTTCCATGATCGAACGAAGCACATCAATACTAAATATCATCTGATTCGACATCATGTTGAGGCCAAAAAAATCTATCTCCGTCATTGTTCCACAAATGAGCAAATTGCAGACATCTTCACCAAAGCACTTGGAAGAGAAAAGCTTGAACAATTCAGAATGATGCTTGGACTCACCAACGGCCCTTCAGATTAAGGGGGGGAATGTTGACAACTAATCCTTGTGATTGGGTGAATTTATGTAAATAGATAAATAGGAAATATGAACAGTCATCGGGAGACGTGCTGAACAGTCTCTCCCTCATGTATATAATGAAGACCTACCTGATGGAATAGAACAGACGAATCATTTTTGCCTTATGGAGTTATTGCCTGGCCTGACAATTATTAACAATCACTGAAGCCATCTCATCCGTACTGAACTTCGAATCAACTTATTACGTGAAGCCGTAGTCTAACTTGAAGGAGGAATTGTTCGAAAAGTTATGGAAATTCCAGTTATATTTAGAGAAAAGCTGGCAAGGATTTTTGTAAATTCAAGTTATAATTATTAAACTTCAAAATTTTAGTTGTTCTAGACGGTTTTTTATGGTGTTGAACCTATTTTCACCATCAAAAACACGATTCAAATACTATCTCTACAAGATTTTTTGAATTTTTTTGCCCGGATTCCGTCCAGGCAATTCCTCCTTTGCCTCAGTAGACAACTCCTTACTCAAACGAATGGAATCCCCAAATTTTCAAATTTTTTTACCAATAGGACCGAATTTGATAATTACGAATCAACTTATTACTCGAACGAATTGAATCCCTGAATTTTCAAACATTTTTACCAATAGTACCGAATTTGATAATTATAGTCTTTTATAGACAAAAATAATAAATGGTAATGGTTAATTAAATGGTAGGCATGAAATGTAAATAGGGTTATTTTTAGTGTGATTTTTTGGAGTTTCTATTGAGGTGAAATTTTGATTTGTGCTATTTAAACTAGTTTTTTTCGCTATGTTTATGGATTTCCATCTTGAAAAACCCCTAGGGCACTTTTAATGTGCAAGGTTACCTATCAAATTTGTGATTTCAATGAATTCCCCCAGGTTTTAGTGAAATTAGACTCGAAAAATCCATGGGAAAAACTTCCAAAAAGTCTAAAGACAACTCAAATGTAAATTAGGCAAGGCTCTGACTACACTGTTTTTGGCTAGAACTTCAAAATTTTAAGTGCTCCAAAATTTTTTGATAATGCTTAATCTATTTCCACCATCAAAAAAACATGATTCAAATATTGCTATTACAAAAATTTTTGAACTTTTTTTGTCCAAATTCCAACCACTTTTAATGCTTGAAACGATTCCTCCACCTCAAACAATACCGTAAATTAATTTCCAGTAAAAAATCAATACAATTCAATTTTCATCAAATTTAAACTTCACATAATTTTTAATAATACCATTTCATTATTATTATTTAAATAACTCTTCCATTCCCTAACACAATAAAATAAAATCCTATCCCTATCCGTGATAAATTGCATTTCCATCCAACATTGAAATTAGCTTCGTCTTATATTCCGTTCCAACCACACCGGGTATTTAACGTAAACAGTTAATTCTGTATTTGGCAAAAGCAAATATTTTTAGAGCTTCCAGTTGTCGATTTTGTGACGGACTTGTAGAGATTCAGAATGGTTGATTTAATTAAAAGTTTATGCAAGAGTGTCACAAGTTGTCGATATGTCCGAGTGGTTAAGGAGACAGACTTGAAATCTGTTGGGCTACGCCCGCGCAGGTTCGATCCCTGCTGTCGACGTTTAATTTTTCCTGCTCTCAATCTTAAAAGGCGAAGCTATTCATGGAGGAACTTCCTTTTTCGGCTGCGATAATTCCGAGTTCATGGAGTACTGAAGCTATTCCTGGAGGAACTTCCTTTTTCGGCTGCGATAATTCCGAGTTCATGGAGTACCACTACGGGAATTTTGCAGGAATATTTCCGAGTTCATGGAGTAGTGAAGCTATTCATGGAGGAACTTCCTTTTTCGGCTGCGATAATTCCGAGTTCATGGAGTATCACTAGGGGAATTTTGCATGAATATTTTTTGTTGGGAGGAATTTCAATTTGTGTTTGTGTTTGGAATGGTTTTCATGCGTGTATATTGGAGCTAGTATTTTATGGAGACTAAAAATTTTTATTGTTTAATTAAGAACTCACTCACATTAATTATGGTGCGAAATAGGTTGATAAAAAAAAGTTAAAGAAGGTTGGGAAGAACGGGTGTGTATTTTTTGGACGTCAGGAGTGGTGAAATCCGAAAAACATTTAGTATATTAACATGTGTTCCTTGGCATTGTCTCTTCAGTGAGGAGACTGTTAAAAAATTGGGTTAGGTCATAATTAATTTGAATAATAAGAGGATTGAATTGCAAAAGAAAACAAGAAAGAAACTAATGATCCCATAGACTATATTTAGTCTCTAGACGTTAAAATTTTATTTCATATAATAATCTTCCGACTTATAAAGACTAAACTTTCACATGTCACTAACTCACTGCATGTGCTAATTTTATGTGCTATTTTTATTTGTTTTTGTGTTTAGAATAGTTTTCCAACGTATATATAGTATTGTTCAAAATTGGAACTCTAAACTGTAAGACCAAACCTTCACATGTAATTGTTGTACACAGCTTCATGTGACTCACTGTGTTTGCTATTTTTACCTTCACATATCATTGTTGTACCCCAACCTCATGACTCACTGTATGTGCTATTTTTAGTTTTATAAGAATATATGGAATGATCCACTGCCTCATTTTACAGAGGTATAGAGCAGCTTGATAAACATGCCTCATTTTACAGAGATATAGAGCAGCTTGATAAACATTGAAAGAAGTTTTAAGCTGTATTGGATGTGATGATCTTCTTTGATGTTTTTTTGTTTTAGGCACTGGATACCTATTAATACGATAACCTGCATTTTTTCTTTTCTTACCCAAATCCAAAGCTTAAGATTCTTAAGGATTAGATATTAAGTCTTTGGTCATAAGGTTTATAAGAAAATGTTAAGAATTAAATGTGGTTGGAAGATAAGATTGATTTATTTATTTATTTTTTTAAATTAAGAAAAAAAAAAAAATTTGGTTTTATAAATGTGATATGTATATATTTATTATTATTATAATGTTAAGTTAATTTGTGTTTAAATTAAATTTATGATAGTTTTAGTTAAGTTTTTATTTTTAATAAATGAGGTTTATTTTAAATGGATTTTTTGTTTTGTTAAGCTTGGTAGGTCCATTTCATTTTCTATTATATAATAAACGAATTTACATCACACAGATTAATTAGGTGGCCTCAACTTGCCCAGAGGGGAATCCAAGTTTGTTGGCCACCGGTCATCGGTATAAACCATCTAGAAACAGAGTTTTTTCACTCTTTCTAGCTAGGCTAGATATGTCTTTGTCTCATGTCCAGACACTACATAACTGTAAAAACCAACATTTGCAACATAAAAATTAAAAGCTAACCGCATAAACCAAAATTATGCATGGGAGTAGTCTAGTCCTTCTGTTCCTCTGAGGTAGATGTGACGGGAGCAGGATCTTCAGCAGTAGCCCCTGGCATACCATACAGCTCTAGAATGCAAGGGATGTGGCGGTCGATTCTGTCCATCCTGACATCCTGTTTGTGCAGCTGAAAGAGAATTTTCTCCATGTCTTTCTTGTAATTCAGTAGTCCCTGGACTGTCACCGCCATCCCCACAGAAATTTTCTCCATTGCCTTACTGAGTAGACTCTTCATTAACCAGTACAGGTAAAGCATTTTCTTAAACTATGTGATTCTCCCTCGAGTATTCCCTGGATCTGGAACAAGAGTCCTCCAATTTTCCATCTCTTTCTCCGTCTCGCTTTCTTGCTTTACCTCCTCTTCCCATTCTTCCATCAACTTCTGAATGCCAGCATCTGTCCCTTCATGGTAGGTCGCTACTGCTTCAACAATGAGATGCTCTACTGATTTACGACCCCTACGATTTTCTGACGTGCTTGGCCCCTTGTCTGTCCGGGGGGCCGGTCCTCTCTTACCGCACTCGCGTCCTCTCGCTGCTCGGGCCATAACCTATTTGGAAAAGCACTGATGACACCTAGAAGAAGATAGATTCAAATTCGGACTTTGCTTAACACACCACCTTGCCCTAGCATGACTTTCCTCTCCTCCATACCTCACCGCATATGTGCATGGGTGGCCCAAAGCCCGCAGATCCTAGAGGGGGGCGTCTCTGACTCTTATCCCGAAGCCCATCATTATTCCCACCCCCCTTACTATGGATTATATGTCGGTCGTCCCGCTCCGTCTCAAGCCGAGCCCACAGGCCATTCCTGAATCTGGCAGGACGCCTGCAGTGGTTCCATATTCCAGCTCGATAGGCCCAAAGAGATGGTTTTTCTTCTCGGGTCCCTCCGGCAAGTTTTCCACACAGGGTTCCTAGCTTTGCCTTTAATGCCATACGGGTTCCAGCTATCCCAATGGTTTCTCTGGAAACTACTATTATGGTTGCAGTCCCATCCCCCTGCCCTCAGCTTTTCCCTGCCTCTCTCTATAGCCCCTTGCCCCTCTTGAATTGCAGTACCTCTATCCAGTTTCCCCTTGGCCTTAATTACAAAGCGTAGACCCTCATAGCCCCATAGCCCGCTTTTCCCCCCCTCGCAGCCATGGTTCTGACCCATTTGGGAGAAAATATGTATGCAAAACTAGGCCATGGCAATCAATTGCCTTCCCCATTGCCACCAATAGCATTCAATTCCCCATTGCCACCAATAGCATTTAATTCCCCATTGCTTCAGATTCTTACCCCACCTTTCCCCCCAGCAGAACCCCAACCAAAACATAGATTCAATGTTGAGGCAAGGCCAAGTTACATACTTGGTTTTTGCAGGTGTCCATCTGCAACAAAGGGTCCTCTCTTGCCATCAACCTTCCACTGTTCTATATCACCATCCTTCTCCATAACCTTTCCCTCTTGCACTACATGTTGAATGGCCTCTCCTACTCCACCACCCTGCCTTATTTCCCTCCTCGCCACCTTGCCCATTTTCATAACAGGCATTCATGCCGAAGGACACTACACCCCTTTCCTTGAGCATGTGGGGGGTGGCGGTAATTAGTGCCCAGGTACTACACATATTTGTACCCAGCCTGGCCTGATTGGCGACGACCCGCATCTCGATCGAGGGACTTAATGGAAATTTTGAGTTAATAGTTGAATAGAGATTAATCTCACACTTATTAATTAATTGTTTATTTTATAAGTTGAATCTCTTCATAAAATTATCATAAAACATTTTTTATTTATAATTTAAAAAATCGCAAATATAAATCTTAACTAATTATGTCTTCAAATTTTTTAATGGAAATAATATTTTGGAAAATTGTGTTTTTAAAGCTTGTAATAGAAACCCTAATGTCATGGAAATAATATTTCGAAAAATTGTATTTTTAGAGGTTGCAATAGAAACCCTAATGTGTTCAATTGTTGCCTCATTCTTGAGAGAATTTTTGCTTCATGATATTGGTATATGCTAGAAATATCCTCATTCTGCTGCTATAACTACAAATCTGGTAAAAACAAGAGGATTATGTTTGCAACAAGGTTTTTCCCACTTTTCTGAACTTTTTAGTCTTCGTGAAACCAATTTCAGGGGGCACTTTCCATATCCAAGTGAAAGCCACACTTGTCTCTACGCTTGGTACTAAAATCAAAGATCGAATAGGAATTCCCACCATTTTTATGCGACTTCTTCACGGAGGTAGGCAACTTCAAGACAATAATTCTCTAGGAGAATATGGCATAGCCAAGGGTGCCTCAATAATTTTAGTTTCATATTTATATGGTGGATTCAAAATCCTTCAAGGTCCTTCAAGGATACCCTCAAGCCAAGGCCTGCATAGTTGATTCCTAAAGATATATTTGGGTCAGCCTACATTATGGATCAGGGGGAAAATATCCCAACTGTTAAAGTGGATCATCCTCAATCTGAGGATATTTGTTGGGATGTTTTGAAGCATTACATTATTTGTCGATTTAGTGGGCTACGACCTACGACATTTGCACTCCTGGAATGGGTGCACCAAGACTTGACCCCAAATACAATTTTTTTTTTAGCTCAAAAGTTTTTTTTTGGTGTATTTAAAGATCGTATGGATTATCAAAAGGTTTTTTATGAAGGTCCTTGGTTTTGGGTCATGATGATTTTTTTTTTCAAAACTTGGTTGATGGGTTTTAACCCTCTTGCTATGCCTATTATGGTCAATCTTGTGTGGGTAAGACTCCCAAATTTTCCTCTTCATTCTCTACATCTTGACATCTTATCTGATGTGGGTAACTCACTCGGTCATTTCATTAAAGTAGAAATAGAAAGGATTGAGAAGGGTATTATGAACTTTACCTGAATATGTGTTGAAATCATTCTTAGCAAAGGGTTTCTAGACAAAATCCTCCTCAATTTGAATGGCTCAATTTATTCGCAACTAATGAACTACAAAAATACAAGATTCTATTGTAGGATCTGTTAACAACCCAGGCATCTCCAGAATGTTTGTCCCTCTTCTCAAGGGCAATATCCTCCTTTGAATTCTAGGAATAAGTCACACTGATGGCAAGATACAAAATATTTAAAAGGAGCTAAGACCTCTTCATCTCACAAGCCATAAAATATACAACAACAAAAAAATTCTATAGCTAAAACGAGTCCTTCAATCTTACCTCAACCACATGCCAAGATATCTCATCATGTAGATGTTGAGATCCATCCTTCGAATGGAGATGCACAAGATACAACTATAGTTTTGGAAATGAGCAACTAAAAATGCTTCCATGAATTAAATCACTCGGATAGTGATAAGGAAGTAGCTAAAGTAGTAGAACACTTGGAATTAGAATGAGATAAAAGGAAATTCAGTCATTATTCCCTCATATGTTCCTGGTAAATCATCACAATGGATTAATGTATGGAAAAAAAGGAAGGAAAAAAGAATCCTCAGTAAAACCCATGAGCATTCTGTCAAGAAATGGTAACAAGGAGCTCCAGTTTAATTTGACCTTGAATTAAACTAAGAATTAAAATTGAATTTTATTCTTATAGCAACTTGTAAATACTTAATTAAGTTTAATTAACTTACAATTAGCTTAGGAATTTCGAGTTGGAAGTCATTCTGAAGTCATGTATATGTTCTCCCTAAGTTTTAGGGGTCCAGTATGAGTTTAAATTGAGTTGGAAATTAGATCACTCAGTGTACTGCGTTAAGTTCAGTTAAATTAGTTCTAAATTGTTTTTGGCACTAATAGAGGACTAACATTTAGTTGGTGCACTAATGCATCCACTAGTGCTACTCTAGTTAAATTAATATTTCCTCATGAGAAACTCATGCATGTCAGTTTAGAGAAAGACCCAGTCGAGACTAGAGTGAATGAACAATGTACTATCAATTGTATTATTTACTGGAGTGTAAATATCATGCATGCATCAGAGATTGATCCTATGTTTGGATTGTGCAGTTTTGGAAGCATGAATTCCATTTAAATACGGGCTATTCATCCTAGGAATAATGCAAGATATTAGGGGCTTGGAGAGCTGTTGAATAGGTTAAGGATTTGACTTGAGCTTGCTTGTGAGCTGAGAGAGTTGAGCATACTTGTGTGGAATTGTTCTAGTGAGAACAAGCTTTGTATCTTCACTCGTGTTTCTGATTAATGCAATATAGATAGTAGGGGTTTTGAGTTGTGGCTTTCCCTGAATACATATTGTGTTATGTGCCATTGATTTGTCTTCTTCTTGTTCATATTGTTATCATCGATCAATTGGCTTCCATTGTTTGAAAGTAGAAGTAGATTCTCGTCTCGTGCTTTAGTACATTGCATGAGCTTGTGAACCTACAAGATTTTCTACGTGGTATCGAAGCTGACGACAGTATACTAGAGGAGATTTCGAAGTTTTGAGTTTTGGGTTACAGGTAAAATTTGAATTTGAAATACATACTTCAGGATCGGCAGATGGTGTTCTACGATTTGCGGCTCGAGTATGCCTTGGAAGGCAGCTCAAATTTTATAGCCTGGAGGGACAGAATGGAGGTTGTGCTAGAGCATAATGGCTTGAAGCAATTCATTGATCAATAAATTCCTAAGCTAGCAACATCAGATGCACATAATTTGGCCAAATGGAAGAAGTGTGTGGCGAAGGCGAGGCAAATAATCCTTGAGGGAGTTTGAGACCACATTGTCTCGAGTCTCCATGGCAAGGAAACTCCGTATGCTATGTGGAAAACATTGATGGACCTGTACCAGAACAACAGTGACCAAATGAAATTTTCACTGAAGGACAAACTTCAAAAAATCAAAATGGAGAAAGGCGAGACTATTCCAAAATACTTGACCAAGTTCACTCAATGTCGTGATGAACTTGGAAGTGTTGGAATCACGGTTGCCGAGGATGATATGGTGAGTCTTGCTCTTCTAGGACTCCCAAAGAGTTGGCATATTTATCAAGACTCTGTCAATGGTCAGGAGAAGCTGCCAGATTGGAAACGACTGTGGTTGGATTTGATGCAAGAGGAGATCAGGAGGAACACTTGGGATGGCTCTTCATCAAAGATTCATGATGAAGAGAACTATGCCTTAGAAATTAAGGTGAAGAAGGGGAAAAGGAAAGCTTCCCATTCCAAATCAAATCATTTTCATGGCGGTAAGAAGAAAGACATGATGAAAGTTAAGTGCTTTCATTGTCATGAGCTGGGCCATTTTGGTACAAATTCTCCACTCAAAAAGTCCAAGAAGAAGTCCTTAGGAGGAGCGGTGGGTGAGGCTTTGGCCTCTCAATTCGAATTGGAATTTTCCCTCATTTCATGCATGGTGTCATCAATGATGGGAAGTGTATGGTACTTAGACAATGGAGCTTCATTCCACATGACTAGTGACAAAGATTTATTCAGTGACCTGGCAGAGAAATATCTCCAGATGCATGTCAAGATGGGTGACAACAGGAAGTATAGTGTTACTAGATTGGGCACGATTATTTTTCAAAAGGAACATGGGGCTCCACTCACCTTGAAGAATGTTATGTATGTTCCCGGGCTGAAGAAGAACTTGGTATCCATTGCCATGATTGAGGATAGAGGTTATGACGTGATCTTCACGAAAGGAAAGGTGTTCCTTCGACACATAGCCACAGGTTAAGTAAAGAAGATAGAGATTCAGGTGAAGAATCTCTATAAGCTGGAGGTAGAGGAGTGCGTTGCTTTGAGCACAAAAGCAGAAAGGGTGTAGACCCAAGATGTTGGCAAATTGTGGCACAGGTGATTGGGCCACTTGCATCATGGGGCTTTGAAGATATTGCAACAGATCTCTACCAGTCTTCCCAAAGGTACACTTCAGCAAGTTGATACATGTAAGGGGTGTACTTTGGGAAAATACACCAAGTCTTCCTTTCACGATAGAGACAATCGAGCATAGGCTATTCTAGAGTGAGTCCATTCAGATGTGTGTGGGCCATTCTCAACAACATCCACGTCCAAACACAGGTATTGTGTTATATTTGTTGATGACTTTTCTCATAAGTGTTGGATATTTTTCATGCAGAAAAAAGATCAAACCTTCACAAAGTTTTGTGAGTTTAAAGCATTGGTGGAGAAAGATTCAACAAAGAAGGTTAAAGCTCTACGGAGTGATAACAGTGGTGAGTATGTCTCAAACGAGTTTAAGAACTTATGTGCAGCAGACGGGATTAAACGGGAGTTGACGATACCCCATAAACCTCAGTAGAATAGGGTGGCCGAGAGGAAGAACAAAAGCATAGTAGGGGCAGCGAGTGCGATGTTGCATGATCAGGGCCTACCACTACACTTGTGGGTTGAGGCATGTAACACAACATTTTATGTTCAAAATCGTAGCCCACATTGGATCCTTGAGATGAAGACACCAGAGGAGGCTTATTCCAGTAAGAGGCTAGATGTTGGTCACTTCGGGATTTTTGGGTCATCGGTATATTTCCATCTGACCAAAGATGCATGGGAGAGGCTTGAGCTGACAGTGGAGTTGGGGATATTTGTGGGGTACACTGATACACCTCACAACTATTGGGTGTACTTTCTGACTAGCAGGATGACAATGGTTCGCAGGGATGTCATATTCGATGAGGAGAAGGTCATGCGAGTTTCCCTTGAGAGGGAGCTTGAGATACATGCGGATGATGATATTTTAGCTCCTAAGGTTGAGGAGCCTTAGATTGATGTGGAGCAGCCACATGTAGAGGATTCGAGAGTGGAGACATCCACTCAAGCAAAGTCTTCCAGAGAGGGAAGAAAGTGCACCAGAGGGGCTAACAGATTGTTGGATGATGTACGAGAGAATGTGGGAGCAACCACTTCTCAGCGCAGGCAGAGGAGGTCACCTGAGAGATAAACTGGATACATCTCTATTATGGGAGAATGTGTTGTGACATAGCCATCTTCCTTTAAGGAAGCAGTGCAGAAGCCAGTTTGGTTTGATGCCATGGTGGAGGTGTATGACTCCATAGTTCATAACAATGTTTGGGATGTGGTCCCGAGACCGTAGGACAAGGTAAATAAAGATGCAGATGGTAGTGTGGAGAAGCACAAGGATAGATTTGTGGCCCGTGGATTTTCACAGGTAGAGGGGATTGACTATGATGATACCTTTTCTCTTGTTACAAGGTACTCATCAATCAGATCTATATTGGCACTATCAGCACAGATGGGTTGGAAGATACATTAGATGGATGTGAAGACAACCTTCCTTAATGGCATGATTGAGGAAGAGTTGTACATAGAGCATCCTCAAGGTTTTGAAACATTTGACCGTGATTTTCATGTATGCCACTTCAAGAGAGCGTTGTATGGGCTGAAGCAAGCACCCCATGCTTGATACACCATGATAGACAACTACTTCATCGGGTTGGGCTTCACGAAGAGTGAAGCGGATGCGAACCTGTACAACATAGTGGTGGAAGGTAAACTATTGATCATTGTACTTTATGTTAATGATATCATACTGACAGGCGATGATCAACTAATCAAGTCTTGTAAGGAGGACATTGCAAGAGAGTTTAAGATGAAGGACATGGGGCTCATGTATTCCTTTCTTGGCATGGAGGTATGGCAGGGATATGGGGAGTTGTTTGTGTCTCAGGGAAAGTATGCCAATGAGATACTCAAGAGATTCTACATGAAGAGCTACCAACCCATGAAGACTCCTCTAGCAGGTAGCTCGAGGAAGGAGGATGCTACTTCAGGGGAAGTAGTGGAATCTATTGTTTATAAGTAGCTTATGGGTTCACTCATGTACTTGGTGAACACATGATCGAATATGTGTTATGCAGTTAACCAACTTAGTCAAGCGATGGTTAGGCCTACCAAGCTATATTAGAAGGCGATAAAGCATGTGTTGAGATACCTTAGGGGCACTTCTCGGTTTGGATTATGGTACAGACAGACAGAGGGAGTGAAGCTTCAAGGCTTCATCGATTGAGATTGGGCAAGGAGTCCATCCAACAGGAAGAGCACATTAGGAGGGATCTTCAATATTGGGTCAACAACAATTTCTTAGTACAACAAAACAAAGATTGGTTGCACTCAGTTCAGCAAAGGCAAAGTACATGGCTGCGAGTCAAGCAACATGGGAGGCCATCTAGATGAGGAAGATCTTGGTTGGTTTGTTTGGTCAGCAGATGGATCCAACTGTGATTTTTTGTGATAATAAAAGTTGTATCGAACTCTTTGAAAATCCAGTTTTTCATGATCGGTTAAATCATATTGATATCCGATATCATCATCTCAAAGATTGCATATTAAGGAGGATTATGTTGTTAGAGTACATTCCCACGGAGGAGGAAGATGCTGACATTTTGATAAAGGCATTGTCAAGATGTAAATTCGAGTTTCAAAGAGATGGGATTAGGGTAGCTGATAATCCCTTTTGTCATGCGGAAAGAGTCGTTAGTGCGGACACAACCGACCTCCCTAGAAGCAAAAGCTTTCTAGTGACAAACAAGACAAATAAAGCTACCTTTATCTAAACATGCATTGCAAATACAAGTAATCAGGGGATCTTTAACATACCTTTAGTCCAACGCTTTGTAGTAGTCCAGCCTCGCCGATCCGGATGAGCTCCTCCTTCTCTTCGAAACCTGCATTCACTAACAAGCCAAAAGATTAAATAGCACCTGATAAACTCATAAAAAAATACATATCCATCATATAGACCAAGGAGTATATGAAACAAACCATGAATAATAATCTGTTGAGAAAAATAAGTTCATTTGCATTAAAAGGTAACAAAAGGAAGCATTACAACCTGAGCCTTGGTGTTGTGCAAGTCCCTCCTAGGGTCCAGCAAGAGTTTTCCTTTACTTTGATCAGCTCACCCACTCTCAAATAAGGCTAGGAAAGGATGGGAATCTCTCCTCTCAAGCTTTACAAGGGAGTCCTAATTCCAGCAGCATCTACCCTTAGGAATGTTCAGCTTTTAACCTCCTCTCCCTTTGGCCCAATGCCTGTATTTATAGTGCTCTAGAGGAAGTTATTCAGGTCCACCATCAATGGGATAAGCCCCTCTTTGGATGGGATAGCTCCCCTCTTGATGGGATAAGTTCCTCTTTGGTAGGGATACATGAACCATCTGGAGGCGCTCCATACATGTCAAACAAGCTTCTAGAAGGCTCTAGAAATGACCACAAGTAACTTTTTTGGAGTGAAACTTGCGCCTTTTGACCTTTACAGGAGTACGCACCCATTGCTTTACATACAGAGCGTACAAGTACGCAGGTATTGTGAACTTGGAGTGCGTACACGCAGGTAAGGCTAAGAGAAACTGCATACCCAGAGATATATAGATTTTTAATTACTTTCTCTCTTTCTTGAAGTTTGACATGGAGAGAAGAGGTATGAGGCTTGCCAAGGAGGATAGTATGACAGTTGATGGAGCCATACTAACTGCAAATAGTCATGGTGACAAATTTTAGTGTAACAGATTGCCCCCTAAAGTGCGAAGCCTGTAGTAGATTAGGGTTTCATATCATCTAGGAAGGGTGAAGTACTTTATCATTTCAAGGATTATCTTGTGGAGAGCCCAGTCGGAACCTGCAAGTATTCAACACAAAATACATATATATGATCATATCATCGCTGAGGTAGGCATTCCCATACTCAGATTGAAAACTTTAACTAATTGACTATCTACTGCTCTGATACAGGAATGATTCTGTAGTACATCATAATCATAGACTTTTGTAGACACAGTATGGACGCAGCCATCTGTTTATGATTAGTCTACTGTACAATGAATACAAAACTCCTCGCAGCCTGGATGGTGGAAACTAGATCCAGGGTCTTCATTTCTACTTCCCGAACAGGTACGATTCTATCCATGCGAATAAATGAGTTGATGTCGAACATGGTAGAAACCACTTGATTACCAGTCAATGATGTAAACTGTTAACAAGCATGAGAGAGACCACCAGTGATGTCAATGGTTCTCAAAGTACCCAGTACAATCCATGAGATGTGAATGAATGAGTTGATGTCGAACATTTCACGGAATCCTTCGATCGAAAGTCAATGATGTAAACTGACGTCAAAGGCGAGAAACCTGCCATTGATGCATGCAGACTTCAAGGTACTGACGATTCCTAGGTCATCTTTCTAGATAATGTGCCGATGTCGATAGAAAGCGACCCGTTGTAGGCAAGCCCACAACACGAAATCATAGATCAAGTTGAAGAAATATAGCTGTAAGGACTAACTCAGGGATGGTCAAAATGGATGATAAGTATTTTGCAGATGAATGTTTATTGCAGAGACCTCTTGAACACATAACGACACGACAGATGGCTTGGTGACATTTGACCCAAAGTTAATACCCGGTTAAAGACTTTCAATGTGGTTTGATGAACTGTGAGGCAAAGGATTTCCCAACCCAGGTGAATGAAAGTGTCGTGTTCAAGAGTGGTAATAAGGCTTCTTCTGAGACAAAAGATAACAAATGGGCTCATTTTTCTCTCTTTTCCCCCACCATTTCTGGCAAGTACCTCTTTATTTTTTACAAGCTTGAGGAGGATAACATATGCTTGATTATAAGCTCATCCTTCGGATGAGTCCAACTTAGTTTTGATTCGAACCCTAAGAAGGATTGGTCCGTTCCTATTTGTAATTGAACAGGTCCTTTACTGTGAAATTTTAACGAGTCCAGTATAGGAGAAACTCGGCGTTTTTCATTTTTAGAGAGTCTGAAAAAACTAAAGAAGACTCCAGGTTGAACTTTTTCGTAAAGTTGTGTCTCCCAAGCCCGAAAAAGTATAAAATAATACTTGAGAGAACTGCGTAGTCTTGCGACCAAGGAGTACTTTCATGATTAGTGCCTCTGACCTGAAAAGTAAAAAGCGATCAAGGACACGTCGTTTTATTTTCGTATCGAGTTTGAAACGACAAAAACCCGGCAATCTTTTCCTGTTTTTACGGTCAGAAAAGAGCTATAAGGGGACCGTCTTTTAATTCCGTTTTAACGAGTGTAAAAGAAATGCTCGGTGATCTTTTCATATTTTAGGAGTCAGAAAAGGGCTTAAAAGATGACTCTGATGTTTTGGTTCGTGAAAAATGATAATTTTCCTTGAAAGTCCTATTGTCCTGCACAAAAACGACACATTACTCATACCTGTTTAAGATAAGCAAAAATGCATTGAGAAATATCCTTCCATGGTGAAAAATAAACAAATTTAGCATTCATTTATCCAAAAAACCTATAAAAAGACTTTTTACCATGTCATTTTTACCATTTTACTGTTGAAGGAGAGAAAAGGGCTTTTGGCAAGAAACTTCCCGTGGACTTTGCGGAGAATCCGACCATCGGAATCGAGTGCCATCTCTTTCAGGTATTTCACAACATCCTCCTCTTTGTTTTCATCCGTTTAGAATTTCATTTTAAGCCCTATTTTGATTTTTTGAGGGTTTTGGGGTTTTAGGATCCGCCTTTCGGGGTACGCAGGTGCCCCATGGGCGACCTGCGTACCCCGACATTTTCGTTCATGGGAAAATGGCGGGAGTACGCAGCCTACCTTCAGAACAGCTGCGTCCATACGCTCTGTTTCTGAACGCGGGGTGCGTACCCCGCGCAAAGCAATTTTAAAACCCCAAATCTCAAAACCTAACCATTAATTTTTGATTTAATGAATTCTAATGAATGTTTTCTGGTGTGTAGATTGCCCACCATGCTTGATTGGCGCGAAAGAGAACATGAAGATGTCGATTTGGCCACAATAGATCATCAACCCTCCATTGATGCTTTGAAGGCATGCGGTCTCTACAAATACTGGGCCATACCTGGCATGAGGGCTCAGGTGCGATTCTTAGAATGGCTGGTTGAAAGGTGGAACGTCCAGGATCAATGCTTCTACATCGGAGGGCACCAGCTCGAGATAGAGCCCTCAGACATATATTTTCTCACTGGTTTGCCTAATAGGGGCGAGCAACTGACTCTCTCCGGGACTAGGCCGGGTGGCCAATCCCTTGCTAGCCTTCGGCTAGAGTGGTGCAACAATCAAAACCAGGAGAAAGGAATAGAAATCAAATACATATCCCTGCCTGAACTTATGGTAATTGCCTTTACAGTTACCAGACTCTGCGGCGCAGCTGCTTTGCACATTGCCACCGGGTCCCAAATGCGAATGGCGATAGATTGCTACCGAGGCACCATTTTCAATTGGTGTGACGCTGTATTGGCCAATATGAAGGGCCAACTGACTAGGGCAAAGAACGGGCAATTAAAGACCTTTGGGTATGGGCCTCTAGTTGTGAGCTTTGCCCTAGAGAGGGTTCCGATGTTGATCCCATAGCATCTCACTGTTCCAGCTGGGCCTCCTCGGGAGCCAAAGTTGATGCGATGGGTTGCGGTAATGGCCCGGCATCCTGATGAGGGAGCGGGAGTTGTTCGATTTCCTGCGGGTTACTTTCACTGGTTGGAGGACTAGGTCTTTGTGATTCAGGACTTTCCTTATGCCGGAGTAGATTTTCGCGGTGATCCGGACATGGTTCTTCCATAGGGAGAACAATGGGACGACAGAGGTATTTCATTTTCACAAGTTTTAAAATTTTTTAATTTTATTTGTTTTTATATCGTCTCAAAACTGACAGTGACAAATTTCAAAATGCAGATGTAGGTCCACAGCGTCCGGCCAATCTCCGGCCATTCGAGAGAAGAGTACCAGTTGCACCAGCACCGGCCCCACAGGATGCGGCCGCAGAGACCTTAGCCGAGCTGGAACAGGACCTAGAGCGTCTCACGACGGACATACCAGAGACGACTATAGACGATATTCCTATCCGACTTCAGCGCTATGTGGTCGCAGTCCCAGGACCTTTCAGGAGGTTCCTGTGTAGGGTAGCGCGGGCAGTGGTCTCGTATAGAGAGCACCACCAGTGATTGGCTAGTCACTTTTTGTAGACACATATGACATTTTTGGTTTTTTGTACTTATCATTTTTGCCGATCATAAGGTGTTTTTCAACCTATGATCGAAGACGATGTATATTTTTGACACACTCCTATCTATATATATATATATCATTATTACCGGCTTATCTTGTTAAACATGTATGATGAAATGTTTTTAAATTTACATTTATGATTATCGCAAATGTCTGTCTAACATTCGAGAAGCAATTGCATCTGCTAATGTATTTAATGACCTTGGAATATGCTGATATTCAATGTAATCAAATTCACGTTCCAAGAGGCGCACTCTCAAAAATAACCTTAATAACACTGGATTTCTAATGGCATATACTCTATTAAGCTGTAATACAACGAGTTCAAAATCTAACCTCACTATCAAACTCCGAATCCCAAATGAAATAGATTCAGATAATAACTCAATCACTGCACTGTATTCTGCAATGTTGTTTGTTGTTTGACCGAGGCTCAACCCATGCATAGAAACTAACTCGTCAGAGGGCGAATAGATAACCCAAGCTGCGGAAGAGATATTCCGTGTACTACGACAAGCACCATCAGCAAATCCAATGTACGTTTGGAGAGGCGTCGACATCTGCAATATCAAGAGTAAAACCAAGATAAGCCAGAATAACGACGAAAAACACACTCTCTAAGCTAAGCACACTGTCTATACTAACAAACACACCAGCTAGAAAGAAAAACTAACCTAACTAAATCTCCATACCCATCATTTAAGCATAATACCTCTTTAGGTAAAGTCCATTTCTGGGCTTACCCAAAGAGTCCCCATCAAAATCTACTAGCTCATAGGCCCCTTTTGCTAGCTTTCGCTTGACAATGTAGGGCCCATGCCACATAGGAACGAATTTACCAGCACCTAATTTATCGTTAGCTTGATCATATAATAGCACTAGGTCTCCTTCCGAAAAATTACGAGGGGTCACGTTGCGATCATACTGAGCTTTCATCCTTTTTGCGTGAGTCTCGATTGCCAATGCAGCGTCACGTCGAGTCTCATCTAATTTAGCTAAGTATAATAGACGCTTCTCCTCTTCGGAAGTAGCTGGAAGTAATTCGATAGCCATTTGAAGTGATGGGATTTCGCATTCAATGGGCAACACTGCTTCCAAACCATAAACTAGTTGGAAAGGAGTGAACCCTGTTGATGTTTTCACTGAGGTTCGGTACGCCCAAAGCGCTGAAAATAACATGTTGTGCCAATTCGACCGATGAATACCAATGATTCTTCGGATCATGATAACTAGAACTTTGTTGATGGACTCAACCAAACCGTTTGCTTGGGGATAATAAGGAGTAGAACTATCATGACGCAAACCAAGCTGGCTTGTAAGTTCTGTCATCATAATGTTTCGAAAATGGCGCCCATGGTCAGTGATTATCGCTTGTGGGACACCAAACCTAGCAATAATATGATTGAATACGAAAATCGCAGCTGTCTTGCCATCAGCCTCGAATGTAGGCATCGCCTCGGCCCACTTAGTAAAATAATCAACCGCAAGGATGATATACGCATGCCCCCCGGCCGAGTGAGGGTTACATGTAATAAAGTCGATACCCCATTTAGCAAAAGGACCAATGACAATTATAGGGTGGAGAGGAGCAGGTGGTGCGCGCATCTTGCGATCAAACACTTGACAGTTGTGGCATTTTCGGACCGCAATGATACAATCTTTAAACATGGACAGCCAAAAGTAGCCAGCACGCAACACCTTCTGAGCTGTGGCATACCCAGACATATGACCGCCACACGCTCCAGAATGACAGTCATTCATAACCCTTTCTGCCTCTTCATGAGTTAAGCAACAACGAAAAACCAAGTCCGCCCCACGACGATAAAGAGTATCTCCAATAATTTTGTACTGTTGGGACTGGAATCGAATTTTTCGGCGTTCCGACTTTGAAGCTTCGGGCCGAAAGGATTGGGTTTGGAGATAGACAATTATATCCCCATACCAAGGATCTAAAGTGCTGATGAGAAACAGAGATTCGTCCGCAATGGGTTCCTCTACCACAGTTTCCGTGTCAACACGCGGGAAGTCACACATCAATTCCGCAAAAACTAAAGATTTCTTAGACTTAGATTTTTCAAACTCCAAGTCGAACTCTTGCAAGATAACAATCCATTTAGAGTACTTGCCCCCTAGCAATTGTTTAGTCAAAATGTAAATCATAGGGTTGCAATCCGAAATGACTGTAGTTTTACGGAGAAGAATGTAATGACGAAAACGCTGGACAGCCTGAACAGCTGCCAGGGCCAATTTCTCCACATGCGAATATTTTAGCTCAGTGGGATTTAACGTCCTACTAAGATAATATATCACATGTTCCGTGTCGAATTCATCTTCCTGTACTAAGACCATTCCAATAGTGGAATGAGCGGCGACGAGGTACAAAAAGTAATCCTGGTTGTAGTTGGGAGGATGCAGCAACGGTGCATGGGTCAACGCGTGCTTTAGCGCATCAAAAGATTTCTGAGCTATCTCATCCCAAGAGAATTGAGCATTTTGTTTCAACAACCGGGTAAAACCCTTGGTAATGTCGGCATAGTTAGGAATGAATCGGCGTAAAAAGTTTGCTTTCCCTTGCAAACTTTGGAGTTGGCGCAAACTCGAAGGAGGAGGCAATTTGATGATAGCTTCGACCTTCGAGGGATCGACGCGAATGCCGACTTTTGAAACTACAAATCCCAGCAATCGTCCCACTTCTATGCAGAAGACACATTTGTGTGGGTTCAATCGTATACGATAATGCCTACACCTCATAAAAATTGCGCGTAAATGGACAAGGTGATCAGCTCGACGTAAGGAGTGAGCGGGCAAATCATCGAGATACGGTTGCACAATGTGCTTGATGTCATGAAATGCATAAGACATCGCCCTTTGAAAAGTGGCTCCGGCATTCTTAAGCCCAAAAGGTAATTTGCAATAAGCAAATGTCCCCCATGGACAAATGAAAGCCGTTTTTGGTTGATCGGCAGGTAGAATATTGATTTGGTTGTAACCGGAAAAACCATCCATAAAGGAAAATATTTCACTGCCGGCACAATCATCAATTATTTGATCGATATAGGGCGTGGGATAGTTGTCCTTGGGACAAGCACGATTGATATCCCTATAGTCGATACATATTCTTATTGTTCCCTGCTTCTTGTTAACCGGAACAATATTCGATACCCAATCCGTTAACGGGATCGGATAAATGAAACCTGCTTTCAACAGCTTCTCAACTTTTGCTTTAATTGCAGCCGCTTTCCGAGGGTGGATCTGACGCAGACGTTGCCGAACGGGTTTAGCGTCCGGGTAAGTCTTGATCTCATGAACAACAATGGAGGGATCAATTCCTGGCATTTCCTCATAGGACCAGGCAAACACGTCGCGGAATTCTTGAAATAGGGCCTTGTATGTTTGAATTTCGTCATCTGAACACGAGGCACCTATATGAATGTGTTCAACAATTCCAGGCTTCACTGAAATGTCAATGGGAATAGTGCGAGAAACATTTCCCAAATTCAGCTCTGAATCAGGATGTTTCATTGGACTCTGAGCGTCTTTGACATATTCAGCTGTAAAAATTGACGAGAAATCGTTTTCAAAACGATCATCCTCAGGTAAAAACGAAGATCTATGATGGAGATCTTCCCATGGTAAATCGTCTACGCACAGGACTTCACAAAGTTGCTCGTCAGATGACACAACTTCGGGAAATGTTATTAACTCTGAGGATGACGCGAAAAGGGATTCCTCGCGGACCACATTCATTTGGTTGCTTTGGGTTGAACTTGAGTCGGAAAAAGACTGCACGGCCTCATAAGCAATTTCATATGGACTCAAAGGCATTGCATTACCGAATGAGTCTATCTCAGATTCAGATGGGACAATCCAAGGATCATCATAAATAATAGTGTCTGAAGTAATCATATGAATGGATGCGAATGAAGGGTCTGCGTTGATCGGAGGAAAAGGAAAAGTTCCCAGTAAACCAGAATCTTTAACTAATCCTACGCCAACATCCTTATAAGGGATAGTCGTTTTACCGACATGCTGGATACTCTCTGAAGAGGCTGGGTCGGATGAAAAATAAGCCAGCTGGTCTATTGTCACGATCTTGCCATTATGTGGAAACTTTATGACTCTGAAGACCGATGAAACGACCGCTGTCATAGCGTAAGACCAACTTCGACCCAACAGAAGGTTGTAGTCTAGAGGGGCATCAACCACCTCCACATCTAGACTAACGGTTTTTCCTTCAACCCCTATAGGCAAATCTTGTAAAATGCCAAACGGATGGAACCCACGGCCATCAAAGGCCTTAAGAATAGTCGGGGATTGGTTCAGCGAAGGAGAACCAAGCGATCTCCAACACTGAATCGACATAATACACGTGGAAGCTCCCTCATCAATTACAGTTCGATGAATAGGCCTGTTTTTTACTATCACTGGAATCTGGAAAGCCATCTAATGAGGGAGACACATTGTACTATTTTCTAGATCAAAGATTATCAGGTTCGGGTCCTGAACATCAACAACTCCTATAGCCGACAAAAGTAATTTTCGCTGTGCTGGGCATGATTGCAGCACTTCTAAAGCCGACATTGCTGAGGGTGAAACATCTAAATCCTCAACAATGTTGTAATTCTGGGCCGCTCTCGCATGTGGATTGAAAGCAGACCTTCGAAGTACACCCTTGGCGGGCGGTTTTATTACTAAGTCAGGGTTAGGTTTCTTGATCTGTAGTGGATCGGAACCGGGAGCTGAGGTTGATGGATTTGAACGAGAAGATTCTGCTTCTTTCGATCCATCAACAGGACTTTTACTACCATAATCGTGAGATCGAGTCGCAATCCTTACATGAGACATCGTCAATATGGGTTCTTCAGTGGCACTCGAGGAAGAACCTATCATCTTACTCTCCTGCTTTGGAAATGGATCTTTCAAAACAGCAGGAGTTGAGGAACCTTTGACAATTTTCACAACCTCGGCCCGATGGGGGCAATCTCTTGTAAAATGATCCTCTTCACAAATAAGACAAGGATATCGAGGTTTGCATTTTTCGTCATTGGATTTCGACTTTTCTATTTTCTCCTTTGGAGTCTTGTCTGCTTTACCCTTCTTCTTACCCTTCTTTTTCCCACCGTTTTTTGATTTAGCCATAGATGACTCTATAGCGTGAATATCGGTGGAAATTTCAGGAGAAGACTCTCCTGTCGGGGAATTTGGTAAGGTTATAATGGGCGAAGAATTCTTTGAAGATTTCTTCTTGCTTTTAGTATTTACCGTACCAATCATGCCATCAACAGCATGAGATCCCGAAGGCGCAGCAGCGATTTGATTTGACTTTGGAAAATCTGGGATCTTTTCATGTAACGTACCTGACTGAGTGTAAACTATGTCAAGGTACTGCGCTTGAGCAATTACTTGCTCCTCAGTAACTACTCCGGCCTTAGCTACATCTTCAGTAATCTTCGGTAATAATGATTTAACAAACCATTCAGCTAAGATTTGGTCCGGAATAAAAACTTTCACTAATCACCGTCGACATCTCCATTCATGGATATGATAGGAAATATAAGTGGAGGTCGACTGTTTTAATGAAGTTAATAGCTCCGTGCCATTATCATATCTGACCGGCAACTGAAAATGAGTTAGGAACGAGGTAGCTAACTGACTAAAATTGTAAAAAGAGGCCCGTGGTAACTCAATGTACCACTTGGCCGCGAGACCAATGAGCGTACGCTGGAAAAGACGTAAGCAGATCGAATCATCCGAGATGGAATTTGAAGCACACCAGAGGTGGTAAGTCATCACATGATTGGACGGATCCTCTCCAGACTTACCTTCGAACTTGGGTATATCACTGGGCAACTTATTTGGCATTGGCGGCCAGAACGGAAGATATTGTATTGGATCGTTCGTTAGGCGCGTCAAGTCTGGTAAATCCAAAGTTGCGATAAATGGTAATTGCTGATTAGGATCCCTAAAACTTTGGGTCACAAGACCAGTCCCAGGAGGAGGATATCCAGGATAACTTGGAACAGGAATCGCATTCGGGATATTATATCCTCCTAGAAAACCAGGATTAACCGGACCGTACTGGGGTTGCTGAGGTTGTTGATAAGTGTACCCAGGATACGGTTGATACTGGTAAACCGGCTGTTGGACAGCAGGCCCGTATTGGTACTGTCCCTGGTATGGTTGATAAGCAAATTGTGGTTGACTAGTGACAACCGTACTTAAACCAGGTTTTCCTACAGGCATCTAAACCGTAGTTTGAATCGTAGATCCAGACAAGGGTAAAGATGTCTGAGGAGTAGTTGCAGAGACAGTAGAAACCGGAGCTGTCGATACTCCAGAAGCAAGTGTGGTGGAAGGAGCAGATGTTGCGGTAGTTGCAGCAGCCGTTGTTTGAGATGGAGTACTAGGTGCGATTGGCGGCTGAGTAACTACCGAAGTTACAGAAGTTTGAACATTAGACTGGACCGGTTGCTGGGATGGACCAGCAACTAAGGGTTGTCCAGCTTGAGATGACAACTGTATACTTGGCTGCAATACCTGTTGAACTTGCGATGGATCCCACACTATGTTCATTCCGGGGTATTGACCCATGACAGGTTGAGGATATTGAGATCCATAACCAGATTGAGGATAGGATTGATAACTGAAAGGCACAGTTCCCGTACCTTGAACATATGACTGACCTTGAGGTGGTTGATAACCTTGACTCGAGTATTGACCTTGAGGTTGATAACCTTGAGGTAAATACTGATACTGGGGTTGACCTTGACCCTGAGGTTGATACCCTTGAGGTAAATACTGATACTGAGGTTGACCTTGGGGTACATATTGAGGCTGGGGTTGACCTTGAGGAATGTATTGTACTATGGGTACATACTGTCCTTGAGGTTGCCCCCCAGACACAATTTGTGTACCTTGAGGTTGCCCCCCAGGCGTTAATTGAAGCTGCCCCCCAGGCGGTAATTGACCACCTTGAGGTTGAGAACCGGGAACTGAACCTGACATCATGTAAATGTCTCCTACACCCAATGGTTTATTACCATTGTTTCCAGCTAATAACCCATGATCAATGGGTTGAGGAGATGCCCCCGCAAAGGTACTAGAAAGAGACTGATACCCGGAGGGAACAGAAGGACCGTCGTACAAGAAAGATTCAGGAGATTGAGTGAACACGGACGACTGACCAGACATATTTACAGGAGTATAAACACCTCCGGGTGGAAAAGGAGTTCGAGGTGGAGAAAAACTTATCCCTGAGTTGTCTAAATAATTGGTTAACGAAAGGTAGCAAGTAGTACTTCTAGGAGGACTGTAAAAGATAGATTCACGCTCCCTTAGATCAATAGTAGGTTGATCTTCAAGGATAGATACGCCTAATTCTTCCTCTGGAGCAAGTTCTTCAATAACTATCAAACCAGCAGGAAGATTTTCGGTGATGACTCTTTCTACCCTAGGTGAATCAGGTGCACTAGAAGTTGGAGTAACAGGTTCAGCTACTTCAGGTTCTTCACCTATATCACTAGTAGATGAAAAACTACCAGCAAGCTCGGAAACTGCAACTGCTTCAGGATTATAACCTGTTTCTAGACCTTGGTAATCTGGATGGACTACCAACGACGATTCTCCTTCTTTAGGTGAACCTACTTTACTACCACTAGGACTAACAAGGACCTTTAATCCTTCGTAATGACTCGGGACGTCTTGAGGAGGCTCACCCCGAAATCTATGGGACTTCCTCAACAATTCGGCCACGGAAACAATCTTAGGAGACTTGCCCCGAAGTCGACGGGACTGTCTCGGTAATTCCGCCACAGTTAAAAACTTTTAACTACTGCACACGCAAACAAAGTAAAATCTCAAAACAAACCACCTAAAGTCTCTAAAGAACCAAACAAATTTGAATCACACGCCTAAAGAATCTAGGGCGTCAAACCATGCACAAACAGTAGCCTTCCGGACCGAAAACACTAGTTGGATATGAAACCCAACATCGCTGAATTCAGTACAGAAGTGGTGGGCGAAACAGTTACCCCGTCAACCTGCTTAATGAATAGACCGGCACAAGTTCCTCCACTTTAACCGTCTCGAGTGAAGTGAACCCCCCGGAAAATCCAAGTGAGTCTAGCCGGCGTCTTCTCCAAGTACAGTGGGATATTCCCTCCACCGTCACCTCGGTAGAATCCTAAAGATAATGGTCACTAAGGTTACCAACAGCAACAAATGCACCTGGGGGAACAGTCTACACTCCGACAGCACGCAAGGGCAGAGTATCAAGCTCAATCCCCTTGCCGGCTCCTTGACAATAATCCAAGATTTACCGACAAGTGACCCCTGGCTCCTCGACAATGGTTAATTCGAGGTTTACCGTTTGTAATACGTGCATGTCTGGCGTCGTTCCCAACGAGGGAGGATTGATCCCCTCACTGGTTTGGACACGAGCTCGTGCTTCTCCTTTAAGAGGAGCTTTCCCAGAGTACAAATGAAACAGTTGGATTTATCCTACCACAAGATGAGCTACTTGTTTGGTTTTGCTGTCTTGGAGAGTTAATTACTCTCCTACTCCAAGACACTAGCCTGATCTATATTGGTGTTTCAGAGCCCTAGTAAATAAAAGTTACTAAGTTGATTTTACTTTAAGCGTTAATTTTATGGCTTTTTTAAGACAAAAGGTAGTGGAGATGAAACTGGTGGTGTGTAGACTCGACCGAAATCCACTAAAAAGATGCACTTAGGATGATTTACACTAATTTTTCCTTTTTCAATGAATTTCCTAGCTAAGAGAGTTGGAGAATGCAAATTCGAAATAAAAACAACTTTCTTGGCAATGAAAACAAAGAAACAAACTCTTTTTCTTTTCAAAACATACGACACATGACCACTATTCACTTCACGAAAATTCCTTTTCTTTCAAAGACACAAATGCTACCAAAGCAAACTTTCCTTCAAAAGATATTTTTGTATTTTTTCCTAATTAATAAAGCATGTAAAACTTACTTTAACAAAAATCAAAGTTAAAAAAGCTATGGCAATCAAATCAACTCAATTTCACTCAAAAGCAAATCTAAGAGAAATAAATATAAAAGTAAATCTAACGAGTCAAAAGCTTACTAAAGATGATTCCTGGATGTTTTACTCAGTCAAAATGTAACTAAGGACTAGTGAATGCAGAACCAAAAACTAGTCAAAACAAAAACCAAAATCTTTTTGTTCTTTTCTCAAGAATAAAATTCAAAGTTCAAACAACAAACTTTTTCGAGATTCGCAAAGAGAAGACACAAAGGTAGGTCTCTCACAAGGGTGAATTCTATGACAGGCCCGACTCCTAAGAGGACTAAACAAAACCAAAGAGATCCAAAGTTCGACAACCTCTAACGCCAAAGTCACTACAGGACCAGTTAAAAATCAAACCCTAAGGAAAAATCCCTATGAATTTTACTAAAACCCTCGACACTAACGGAACAAGCTTAGGTGAAGATTTATGGCAGAAAACTAGTGGATCTGGGCAGAAAAACAAATTAAAAACAAAAAGTAAAAGGTAAAAAAGAAGGAAAATGAAATTTTCTTAGTTTTGACAGGGGTACGCAGGCGACCTGTTTGCATAGGTGCGGGTACGCTCTGTGCACAAAGAGACAGTGCGTACAGGTATGCACTGTGCTCAACTCAGAGGCTGCGTACTTCGAGCAAAACAAAGAAAAACTAAAATCTAATTTAACCCTAAGCTAGCCCACCCAAATACACAGTCAGACAGCCAAAAACCAGAAAACAAATAACTTTTCTTAGATCAAAAGTTCATACAAAGGAAAAAACATTCACATCAATGGATTCCCCAGTGGAGTCGCCATTTTGTCATGCGGAAAGAGTCGTTAGTGCGGACACAACCGACCTCCCTAGAAGCAAAAGCTTTCTAGTGACAAACAAGACAAATAAAGCTACCTTTCTCTAAACATGCATTGCAAATACAAGTAATCAGGGGATCTTTAACATACCTTTAGTCCAACGCTTTGTAGTAGTCCAGCCTCGCCGATCCGGATGAGCTCCTCCTTCTCTTCGAAACCTGCATTCACTAACAAGCCAAAAGATTAAATATCACCTGATAAACTCATAAAACAATACATATCCATCATATAGACCAAGGAGTATATGAAACAAACCATGAATAATAATCTGTTGAGAAAAATAAGTTCATTTGCATTAAAAGGTAACAAAAGGAAGCATTACAACCTGAGCCTTGGTGTTGTGCAAGTCCCTCCTAGGGTCCAGCAAGAGTTTTCCTTTACTTTTATCAGCTCACCCACTCTCAAATAAGGCTAGGAAAGGATGGGAATCTCTCCTCTCAAGCTTTACAAGGGAGTCCTAATTCCAGCAGCATCTACCCTTAGGAATGTTCAGCTTTTAACCTCCTCTCCCTTTGGCCCAATGCCTGTATTTATAGTGCTCTAGAGGAAGTTATTCAGGTCCACCATCAATGGGATAAGCCCCTATTTGGATGGGATAGCTCCCCTCTTGATGGGATAAGTTCCTCTTTGGTAGGGATACATGAACCATCTGGAGGCGCTCCATACACGTCAAACAAGCTTCTAGAAGGCTCTAGAAATGACCACAAGTAACTTTTTTGGAGTGAAACTTGTGCCTTTTGACCTTTACAGGAGTACACACCCATTGCTTTACATACAGAGCGTACAAGTACGCAGGTATTGTGAACTTGGAGTGCGTACACGCAGGTAAGGCTAAGAGAAACTGCGTACCCAGAGATATATAGATTTTTAATGACTTTCTCTCTTTCTTGAAGTTTGACATGGAGAGCAGAGGTATGAGGCTTGCCAAGGAGGATAGTATGATAGTGGATGGAGCCATACTAACTGCAAATAGTCATGGTGACAAATTTTAGTGTAACACCTTTCTTGTTGAGAGGGAGTGTTGAGAAATGACAACAATAAATTCCAGTTTAATTTGTCATTGAATTAAACTGAGAATTAAAATCGAATTCTATTCTCATAGCAACTTTTAAATATTTAATTAAGTTTAATTTACTTAATTAGCTTAGGAATTTCGAGTTAGAAGTCTTTCTGAAGTCATGTATATGTTCTCCCAAAGTTTTAGGGGTCCAATATGAGTTTAAATTGAGTTGGAAATTAGATCACTCAGTTTACTGAGTTAAGTTCAGTTAAATTAGTTCTAAATTTTTTTTGGAACTAATAGAGGACTAACAGTCAGTTGGTGCACTAACACATCCACTAGTGCTACTCTAGTTAACTGAATATTCCCTCATGAGAAGCTCATGCATGTTAGTTCAAAGAAAGACATAGTTGAGACTAGAGTACAGGGACAATGTACTCTTAGTTGTATTATTTACTGGAGTGTAAATATCATGCATGCATCAGAGATTGATCCTATGTTTGGATTTCTCATTTTTGGAAGCACGAATTCCCTTTAAATACGGGCTATTCATCCTAGGAATAATGCAAGAGATTAGGTGCTTGGAGAGTTGATGAATAGGCTAAGGATTTGGCTTGAGCTTGCTTGTGAGCTGAGAGAGTTGAGCATACTTGTGTGGAATTGTTCTAGTGAGAAAAATATTTGTATATTCACTCATATTTCTGATTAATGCAATATAGATAGTAGGGGTTTTGAGTTGTGGCTTTCCTCGGATACATATTGTGTTATGTGCCATTGATGTGTCTTCTTCTTGTTCATATTGTTTTCATCGATCTATTCGCTTCCATTGGTTGAAAGTAGAAGTAGATTCTTGTCTTGTGCTTTAGTACATTGCATGAGCTTGTGAATCTACATGATTTTCTACATATTCCTGGGTTCTTTTACCATGAAAGTAGTAAATGTAGTGGCATTGCCAATCATAGGTTAGCTAGTTTTCATGTAAATTTAGGCTATTTTGTCTCTTGATAGTGAATTTGGTAGATATTCTTCTAAAAATGACTAAGCCAAATTTCTCCTTTAACCAGTAATGGGTTAACTAAAATAAAATACAACTTTATATATATAATTCTTAAAAAAATAAAAATAATATTTAATATAAATATAAAATTTAAAACATGGTAATAAAATTAAAGTTATTAACCTTTTATAATAATGGATAATCAAACCATTTACATCTAAACGATAATATAAATGGTTAGTATGGTTGAAAAATGTGTAAAAAAAAAATAAAAAATTAATGTAATAATAATAATAATATAATTTATTTTTATTTCAAAAGTTTTAAATACATAAAAAAAATTGTGTTTTATTTTTTTTAAATGTTAGATTTTAAATTAAAATATATTTATTTCGGAATGAGCCTCAAGGGATAACTCATTTAGCCTAGTTCCTATTGCTAAGCGCCTTGGCTATCGGGAGGTCACAGGGTCAAATCTCCTCGATGCCCTTGGGGTTAGGCCTTGCTAGTTTGGCTAACGAGTAGATCCCTTTGGGTTAATCTACCTAGATTTTCCTGTGGATGCAGCAGCCACTCAGTGTTCATGAACTACCCTAAAAAAATGGATTTATATCTAAATCGAGTTATATAGAGGGGACGTGTGAGAAGGTGCATGGCCATTTCCCTGCCAAGTAAAAATATAAGTGGATGTGGCACAATCCATCCTTCATGATGCACAACTACAGTCTCATCAGTATGTGCCACTCAACTGACACAACACACCATGAATTTAGACGGTCACAATATCGAGCAAAGTTTAAAGATTAAGAGAATGGAAATCATTACAAAGGGAAATTTGACTAGTGGAGATTTACAAACCTTGCACTTGGAGTTCTTACAAGGTTGGTTCATCATGTTATTTAGTCGTTATGCGTGATGGAGGAGGTTTGATCTGCATACTAGTGCAATTCTACACATGTTGATGAGTAAATTTCTATTCATGCCTTCATATGGTTAGAATTAAGACCACTCATAGCCGTTGCCTCTTGCTCTTAGGTTGAGATTTTGTTTAAATCCACTCCCATGCCTTTTGCGATGATGTTTTTCATTTGTTTCCATCTGGCAGAGCATGCATCCCCCACCCTATAACACCCTCCTCCCACATCTACCCAAGCAACATGCCAGTCGGGGTTAACATGTGAAAATAAGCCACTATGATATGATTCGACCTCCTAATTCACATTAAGGAAGTGGAACCAATGAAAGCACAGCATATAGACATTCAACATTAGCATTAGGACCCTTAGGAACCAATCCAACCTTTCTACCAATCAACCCGTGGGTCCCACTGAGATTTTGGACGACACTCTCATGCTATGGGCATGCTAACATCCAGAGACCTTTGGACGCTCTCACAGGCCTGCAAGCCAACTTCCAGGGACCATTTTGCTTAGTGTTGTACTAGCGTCCCTGGGATTTGAGCCACTTTTTCAGGCCCAAAGCCTAGGTGACTTCCCATAATTGAATGACATCTTCATAATAGTAAAATAATAGAGATGACAATACAAATGCAATCACTTGAATAAGACCTTGATTAGACCCTTACTAGCCATGACAGGAATTTCGTTAAACATATTATGAATATGTAATCTACAAGTGTAAATAACAAATCTGAGCATAGGGGTCTCATACTTAGCTGAGAATCGCTAAGAAGCATTGGGTCATAGATACATTGTTCATTCATTTATTGGTAAAAAAATGATGAGAGCCATACACAGCTACTGTCATAAAACATATACATAACTAGCATAATAACAATAGATCCACATATAAACCATTATAATACTCATGGAAATACAAGGAGAAATAACCTCATATTGATGATAGAAAATCCAATCCCGGGATGTGACTTCCACATTCCACCCGACCGTAGAATGGTTGAGCCAAATCTCTCTTCAACAATTCACCCTCGTGCCATATTCCAAGCATGAATGTGGGATATCATAAAACACATCAATCAAAACCATCTAGGGCTTCCAGAGGACACCCACCTCAACCCATCAAACAATGATTCTACCTCACGGTCAAACATCACAAAACCATCATTAGATTGGTCTCTATCCAAGCCTTCCAGGGCTTCAGAGCGTTTGTTAAACCAAGGCTCTAGGACTAGTAGCTCAACCCACAAATTTTACTGGGCTCCAGATCATTTGTCCAACCAAGTCTCCAAGACTAGTAACTCAACCCACAAAGAGCTCCAGACTGTTTGTCCAACCAAGGCTATGGACTAGTAACTCAACCGAAGCTGTTACAGGGTTCCAGAGTGTTTGACCAACCAAGGCTCCAGGAACTAGTAACTCAACCGAAGCTAAAGAAACATGAGAACCAACAAAAGAAAAACAATGTAATGAACCCACAATCTCCATGGCTATCCAGGAAATGGCAAGGCTAGGCAATCCACTGTCAATCTTGGTCATCCTCCATGCCAATGACAAATCACAACCAACAAATCACATGCATGTCAAAACTAGTGATGAAAACATATATGCAACTCGATACTTGCAAGCAAATCCCATTATAGTTGTTGATCTCGTTGTCCTCTTGCACTTTCCTATTCTTCCTTTGCCTTCTTGCTCCAAAAATCCAAGTATGCCACACCCTCCAAGAGTGCTCCAATAAAACTCTAAGTATCCAAGAGTATGAGAGGGAGAGAATAATGAGAGAGCTCCAACACTGAACTGAAAATAGGTTACCAACTGATCCTCGGAAGCCTTTTTATGAATGAGGTCTCAACTTTCTTCATTTTCCATTATTTTCCTTCATTTTCCTCCTCACATGCAACCTATGACCTTTCACCTCCCTTTTCTCCTAATTTCCATTATTTTCATAAATAATTGTGCCAAAAATGCCATTTTTCCTTTCCAAAGCCTTAACCATTTCCTTTTCCAATTTCCTTATCCATTAATAACCAAATGAACACCCACACTAGGATGTCTTGCCCAACATTCAACTTGGAATAAGTGTCCCATTAATCGTGGTTATTATTTTGTCTTTATTAACTTCATTACATGGAATTTTCACTAGGGTTGTTATAGAACCCTTCCCCTTGGGGGAACATGGTCCTCAATGTTCAATAACACCTATAACCACAAAACTGTTGTGAGTAAAAGATATTTCCAATGGATCTTTATAACTTAGCTCAATGCAATATTTATAATGATCGAACTGCTGAGAAGAAAACCAGCATGAAAACATAACAAACATAACATCATAATGACATGACATCCATACCGCTTATTGGATCTTTATAACATAGCTCATGTAGGTATTTACATCCTTATACATATGTACATATACCAAAATCACCAAAACATGTACCAAAATTTATTTGCCTCAACCAGCAAACAAGGAAGGATACATAGCCTGCATCTGATCCATCATCTCCCATGTAGCTTCATTGGGCCCAAAGTGCTTCCATTGCACCTTAACTTGCTTGATTTCTCGGTTCCAGATCATAAGCACCATTTTTTGAAATATACACTGAGGCTCTGATTGGAATTCTCCATCTGGTTCCACTAGCAATACAGACCAATCAATCACATGATCAACATCTCTAACATGCTCCTTAAGTAATGACACATGGAAAACTTCATGGAATTTCATTGTCGAAAGTAGTGGGGTAGTCCTTACTCAACACGGGCATCTAGTGGCATATCACAGTGAGACACTTTCAGACATAGTCTGGAAGTATCCCACTTATGACAAAGAGATGTATTCCATTCTGCAGGCTTGCCGACAATGGAAGCATTACATTTTGGGGAAGGAAACGGTCATGCACACAGACCACCGGCCCCTTCAGTTCATATAGACCCAAGGGAAGTTGTAGAATGATCACCATCAGAAGTGGTCCACATACTTGCAACAGTTCCATTTGAATATCAAGTATAAGAACACAACACTAATAATGTTGCATATTGCCTTAGTCGACCACCAATCATGGCGTTAACCACCGTGCTCAACTCTTGTGGGCACGAGACTTCTGATTGGCCACTTCTCTACAAAAGCGACCCAGAATTCGACCACACATACTAGACACTTTTGGAGGGTCAGCATGTTCCCTATTTTCACCTCTAGGATGCCCTGCTATGCCACCTGGGCCACCTTTGAGTTCCTTCAAGCAAGAGTGCCAAGATGATTTGGGTGCCACACAAGTTTTAAGTGGGCAACAAAGTTTGGTTGCATTTGCAAAAGGAATGCCTTACTGGAGCCTATCGGAAACTCATGCCACTCCGATATGGTCCTTACACCATTACCAAGGTTGTGGGAGACAATGCATTTGAGTTCATCATTCCCCCATTCCTTGGCCTACACCCAGTGTTCAATGTGGACCGCCTTCGGCCATACTTTCCACCATTACTAGACACATCCGACATTGCAGAACAACTCACACCAATAGAGTTAAATCCAGATTGCATGGAACAAGCTACAACTAATTGGATCATGGACATGCAGATCAAGCACACTCGCCAGCAAAAGATCTAACTGTATCAAAGCAGGCCAACTCCTTCACCAGGGCAAGTGGCTCACCAGGGATCAAGTTCAACAGAAGTTTCCTCATCTCATGGAGGAACTAAACACAATGGGGACCATTGCTTCCTAAGGGGGGAGGAATGATCCAGGAGGATATTGGTGGCCACCCGCGAATTCCACTTGGACCCCCACAAATGTCTCTTTCAGTTTTTCAGTTTCCTTAATTGTAGCACAATTTACTATTTTTAGCAGTTTTTTGGGTCCTGAACTTCTGGAGCCTTTTTTAGGCCATAAACGACGTTTTTTGGGAAAACTGGGAGGAACATGGA
The DNA here is from genome assembly GCA_031772625.1 of Pinus tabuliformis. Classification (NCBI taxonomy): domain Eukaryota; kingdom Viridiplantae; phylum Streptophyta; class Pinopsida; order Pinales; family Pinaceae; genus Pinus; species Pinus tabuliformis. The sequence continues at coordinate 600,920,003 of CM062812.1, read as the reverse complement.
ACTATGGATTGATGTTGCTCATCCCAAAGTTGTAGTCCTTGGATAGATATTTCTAACGAGGTATTGTGCGAGTCAAACGAAGATTGTATGCCAAAGTTACGATCTCGGGAAGTTGATGTACCAATTTACCCAAAATGGGGCCCATAGTTTGGCGCTTCTTCTCTTAGGGTTAGATTTTTGGATGTTTAGGGTTTTCCATTGTTTTTCAACAATAAATAGGCCTTCGAGCCTCATTGTAAGATAGTTCAGAGGCATGTAGCTGCCACATCTCTCCTCAAAGATAAGCTACCATCGCCCGAGCTAGCTTATTTCCATTTCTGTTTGCAAGCATATTTCAGTATTTTACATTAATGAAATGAAGTATTATTTCTGTCGCATCTATGTATTTATGCTTATCTATGTAATTTGTTGCGTTCCTATTTAAATCCAGATCAGCAAATGTGGTGGGGGTGCAGTTCTCTATTTCAACGATTCTCACTTCTTTTATTGATGTCTAGATTGGGTTTGGGTACAAATACTTTTGCAGAACTATTCAGTCTCAAGTTACTCCTATTTGCTTTAGAAAAAGATTGCCGACAACTACAAGTGTTTGGTGATTCCAAGGTGGTTATTGATTGGTTCAACCAAATCTCTATTTGTCACACTCACACACTCATAAATTTATTGGATGAAATATTGATGTTAAAGGCAGAATTTGAAAAAAAAAATTGTCAACACATTGATAGTGAAATGAACTCACTTTACAATTAACTTTATGAAGAAGGCACGCAACAAGATCGTGGGGCTTGGAAGATAACTGAACACAATGGAGTGAAGCATTATTAGTATTAAACATCATCCTTTTGATGACCATATACAGGTGGCAACAAATGTGGAGTGACATTTTGGATTATGTTTATGGGATATATCATACTTTTTATAGTTATGGATTCTTGTTAGTAGACTTTTTGGCTGGACTCTTATTTTGAATATTTTTATTATATATGTTTAGATATAGATGGACTGATACATTATGTGATTATGGATAACGACTATATATACACTTACCTTTTAGATGATTGTTGAGTGAACAACAATCAACTTTTTGGAAATGCTTTACAATATCTACAACATGTAATTTTCACTATTCATTAAAAGAAATTACGATTTTTCCTTGGGAAAAAAATAATTATAATTAATAATAAAACCACCCTAGATCCACTTTAGCTTTGGATCTACCAAGCGTTGAGAGGAATCGAACCTCTTTTCACTCTAAAAGTGGTTTGCTTCTCGAAGATTTTGATCCCACTTAATCATTGATAAATCTAAAATTAAAATAAAAATAAATTTAAATTAGTATATAATTTTATATTTAAAATAACAAATGAAATTTTTTTGTCTTTATCAATATCTTTAACCATAAATCATGTTAAATATAAATAATATCAAAATCCAAACATTTGAATTAACTCTAAATATACATCATAAACCATAAACCATAGATTACCCTAAATTTCATTAAAAACCTCCTAACTAATTTCTTTGAAATCTCATTGTATAAATAATTATCATTATTAATGCATTACCATTGTTATTATTAACATTAACTTAATCCATCTTATCGGTGCTGAACTTCGAATCAACTTATGACTCGAACGAATGGAATCCACAAATTTGATAATTACGAATCAACTTATGACTCGAACGAATGGAATCCCCGAATTTTCAAAACTCTTTTTACGAATAGTACCGAACATAAAGAAAATAATAATAAAATAAATTGTAGTAGTTAGATATTATTTTTTGGGATTTGATTGCGATATAAGTTATTCATTTATGACCATTTACACGAGAGGTAGTTATAATTGACTAATTTTTCTTAAAAATCCATTTAGCATTCATTACATTGTGTGATGTTCACAGGGTATGACATGTAAATTAGGCACTAGTTTAACTAGATTATTTTTCCTCTGAAAATCATGGAAATTCGGGGAATATTTTGATAAAATATGGCAGAGATTTTTGTAAATCCAAGTTACAGCAGTCAAACTTCAAAATTTTGAGTGCTGTAGAGGTTTTTAATGGAGCTGAATCCATTTCCACCATCAAAAACATTATTCAAACACTGGGATGCAAGATTTTTTGAATTTTTTTGTCCAGGCCACTTTTGACCTTTCTCAGTCGCAAATTAGTTGATAGTAGAGGACCAATGCAATTTAGTTTTCATCAGATTTAAACTTCACATAGTTTTTAAGTATAGCATTTCACCATCGAGTTGTCTTTAGTGTGACTTTTTGGAATCTTTTTCGGTCTAATTTCTCTAAAATCCGGCAGGAATTTATTGAAATCACAAGTTTGATGGGTAACTCTGCACAATCAAACTCTGAGTTTTTGGAATCTTTTTCGGTGGGTTTTCCGGTCTAATTTCTCTAAAATCCGGTAGGAATTTACTGAAATCACAAGTTTGATGGGTAACCCTGCACAATCAAAGTCTCCTGGGGTTTTTGAGGGTGCTAAATCCATATATACAATCAATAAAACCAGTTTAAATAACCCAAATCAAAATTTCACCTCAATTTTTTCCACCAAAATTTAAAAATCACACTAAAAACAACCTTTCATTATTGTTAAATAAATAATTCTTCTATTCCATAACGCAATAAAATAAAAACCTATCTGTAGTAAATTGCATTTCCATCAAAAATAAATTGCATTTCCATCCAACATTGAAATTAGCTTCGTCTTATGTTCAGTCTAATAAAAATTAAACCAATAAGAAATTTAGATTAGATTCCAACCACACCGGGTATTTAACGTAAACAATTAATTCTGTATTTGGCAAAAGCAAATATTTGTAGAACTTCCAGTAGTCGATTTTGTGACGGGCTTGTAGAGCTTCAGAGTGATTGGTTTAATTAAGAGATTATGAAAGGGTAGGGCAAGCTGTCGATATGTCCGAGTGGTTAAGGAGACAGACTTGAAATCTGTTGGGCTACGCCCGCGCAGGTTCGATCCCTGCTGTCGACGTTTAATTTTCCTGCTCTTAATCTTAAAAGGCGAAGCTATTCTATTCTTGGTTGCAGGTTCGATCCCTGCTGTCGACGTTTAATTTTCGTGCTCTTAATCTTAAAAGGCGAAGGTATTCCTTCCTTTCTTGGCCGCGAGAATTCCGAGTTCACGGAGTATCACTAGAGGAACTTTCTTCGCTGCGAGAATTCTTGGTTGCGAGAATTCCTAGTTCATGGAGTATCACCAGAGGAACTTCCTTTCTTGGCTGCGAGAATTCTTTGTTTTCAACCAAGGATCTATTTTTCTTGTGAGGATTTTCAATTTGTGTTTGTGTGTGTTTGGAATAGATTTTAGGTGGGTACATTGGAGTTAGTATTTCATGGAGAGCAAAGATATTTATTGTTCAATTAAGAATTAATTTGCATCAACTATGGTGTGAAATAGGTTGATGGAAAAGAGTTAAAGAAGTTTGGGAAGAATGGGCGTGTATTTCTTGCATCTCAGGGGCTGTGGAATCGGAAAACCATTCAGTATGTTAAAATCGATTCCTTGGCATTGTCTTTTCAGTGAGGAGACTGTTAAAAAATTGGGTCAGCTCATAGTTAATTTGAATAATAAGAAGATTGAATTGCAAAAGCAAACAACAAGAAAATTAATGATCCTATAGACTATGTTTAGTCTCTAAACATTAAAATTTCATTCCGTATAATCTTCTGACTTATAAAAACTAAATTTTCACATGTCACTAACTCACTGCATGTGCTATTTTTAGTTATTTTTGTGTTTAAAATAGTTTTCCAATATATATAATCTTGCTCAAAATTGGAACTCTGAACTGTGAACTTCACAGGTAATTGTTGTACACAGCTTCATGTGACTTACTGTATTTGCTATTTTTACCTTCACATGTCATTGTTGTACCCCAACCTCATGATTCACTGTATGTGCTATTTTTAGTTTTATAAGAATATATGGATGATCCACTGCCTCATTTTACAAAGGTATAGAGCAACTTGATAAACACTGAAAGAAGTTTTAAGCTGTATTGGATGTGATGATGATCTTTGATGTCTTTTGTTTTAGGTACTGGATATCTATTAATACGATAATCTGCATTTTTTTTTGGGACAAAAAAGCCTCCCTCACTCCCATGTTCCTTACCCAAATCCAAAGCTTAAGATTCTTAAGGATTAGAGATTAAGTCTTTGGTCATAAGGTTTATAGGAAAATGTTAAGAATTAAATGTTGTTGGAAGTTAGTTGTTTTTTTTTTTCAAAAATTATTAAATTTAAATAAAAAAATTTAGGTTTTATAAATGTGAAAGGTATATATTTATTATTATTATAATGTTAAGTTAATTTGTGTGTAAATTGAATTGAAGTTAGTTGTTTTCTTTTTCAAAAATTATTAAATTTAAATAAAAAAATTTAGGTTTTATAAATGTGATAGGTATATATTTATTATTATTATAATGTTAAGTTAATTTGTGTGTAAATTGAATTTAAGATAGTTTTAGATAAGTTTTTATTTTTTATAAATGGGGTTTATTTTAAATTTTATTTAATGTAATTTTTTTTGTTAAGGTTGGTAGGTCCATTCTATTTTCTATTATATAATAAACCAATTTACATCACACAGATTAACCAGGTGGCATCAACTTGCCCTGAGGGGAAACCAAGTCTGTTGGCTATCGGTCAACATTATAAGCCATCCAAAAACATAATTGTTTCAGTGTTTCTAGCCAGGCTAGATACGTCTTTGTGCATGTTTAGACACTACATAACTGTAAAAACTGACATTTGCAACATAAAAATTAAAAGCTAACTGCGTAAACCAAAATTATGCATGGGAGTGGTCTAGTCTTTTTGTTCCTCTGAGGCAGATGCAATGGGAGCAGGATCTTCAGTAGCAGCCCCTGGCATACCATACAGCTCTAGAATGCAAGTGATGTGTTGGTTGATTTTCTCCATTCTGACATCCTGTTTATGCAGCTGAAAGAGAATTTTCTCCATGTCTTTCTTGTAATTCAGTAGTTCCTGGACTGTCACTGCCATCCCCATAGAAATTTGCTCCATCGCCTTACCGAGTAGACTCTTCATTAACTGGTACAGGTAAAGCGTTTTCTCAAACTGTGTGATTCTCCTTGTGAGTTCTCCAATTTTCCATCTCTTCCTCTGTCTTGCTTTCTTGCTTTACCTCCTCTTCCCATTCTTCCATCAACTTCCGAATTCCAACATCCATCCCTTCACGGTAGGTCGCTGCTACTTCAGCAATGAGATGCTCTACTGATTTACAATCCCTGCGATTTTCCGACATGCTTGGCCCCTTGTCTATTCGGGGGGGTCGGTCCTCTCCTACCGCGCTCGCGTCCTTTCACTGGTGGGGCCATAACCTGTGTGGCAAAGCAGTGATGACACCTAGAAGAAGTTAGATTCAAATTCAAACTTTGCTTAACACACCACCTTGCCCCAACATGACTTTCCTCTCCTCCATACTTCACCGCATATGTGCATGGGTGGCCCAAAGCCCGCAGATCCTGGAGGGGGGGTCTCTAACTCTTACCCCGAGGCTCGTCATTGTTCCCATCCCCCTTACTATGGATTATATGTCGGTCCTCTTGCTCCGTCTCAAGCCGAGCTCATAGGCCCTTACTGAATCTGGCAAGACACTTGCAGTGGTTCCATATCCCAGCTCTCTCGGCCCAAATAGAAATGGTTTTGCCTCTCGAGTCCCTGCGACAAGTTTTCCACACAAGGTTCCTGGCTTTGCCTTCAATGCCATACGGGTTCTAGCTATCCCAATGATTTCTTTGCAAACTACTGCTATGGTTGCAGCCCCATCCCCCTATCCTCAGCTTTTCCCTGCCTCTCTCTACAACCCCTTGCCCCTCTTGAATTGCAGTGCCTCTATCCAGTTTCCCCTTGGCCTTAATTACAAAGCGCAGACCCTCATAGCCCCGTAGCCCGCTTTCCCCCCGCGCAGCCATGGTTCTCACCCATTTGGGAGAAAAGATGTATGCAAAACCAGGCCATGGCAATCAATTGCCTTCCCTATTGCCACCAACAACATTCAGTTCCCCATTGCTTCAGGCTCTTAAGTAGAACCCCAACTAGAACATAGATTCAATGTTGAGGCAAGGCCAAGTTACATACCTGGTTTCTGCAGGCATCCATCTACAACCAAGGGTCGTCTCTTGTTGTCGACCTTCCACTATTCTGTATCACCACCCTTCTCCACAACCTTTCCCTCCTGCACTGCACATCGAATGGCCTCTCCTATTCCACCACCCTACCTTATTTCCCTCCTCGCCACCTTGCCCATTTTCCCAACAGGCATTCATGCCAAAGGACACCGCACTACTTTCCTTGAGTATGTGGGGGGCAGTGGTAATTAGTGCCTGGGTCCTACACATATCTGCACCCAGCCTGACCTAACTGACAACGACCCACATCCTAATCGGGGGACTTAATGGAAATTTTGAGTCAATAGTTGAATAGAGATTAATCGCACACTTATTAATTAATTGTTTATTTTATAAGTTGAATCTTTTTATAAAATTATCATAAAACATTTTTTATTTATAATTTAAAAAAAAATCACAAATATAAATCTTAACTAATTATGTCTTCAAATTTTTTAATGGAAATAATATTTCGGAAAATAGTATTTTTAAAGCTTGCAATAGAAACCCTAATGTCATGGAAATAATATTTCAGAAAATTGTATTTTTAGAGGTTGCAATAGAAACCCTAATGTCTTTAGCAGCTGCCTTGTTCTTGAGAGAAAAAATTGCTTCATGACATTGGTGTATGCTAGAAATATCCTCATTTTGCTGCTACAACTACAAATCTGGTAAAAACAAGAGGATTTTGTTTGCAATAGGGTTTTTCCCACTTTTCTAAACATTTTAGTCTTCGTGAAACCAATTTCAGGGGGCACTTTCTGTATTCAAGTGAAATCCACACTTGTCTCTACGCTTGCTACCAAAATTGAAGATCGTATAGGAATTCCCACCATTTTTATGCAACTTCTTCACGAAGGTAGGCAACTTCAAGGAAAAAATTCACTAGGAGAATATGGCATAGCCAAGGGTGCCTCAATAATTTTAGTTTCATATTTATATGGTGGAGTCAAAATCCTTCAAGGATACCCTCAAGCCAAGGCCTGCATAGTTGATTCCTAAAGATATATTTGGGTCAGCCTACATTATGGATCAGGGGACAAATATCCCAACTGTTAAAGTGGATCATCCTCAATTCGAGGATATTCGCTGGGATGTTTTGAAGCATGCCATTATTTGTCGATTTAGTGGGCTATTGCCTATGACATTTGCACTCTTGGAATGGGTGCACCAGGACTTGACCCCAAATACAATTATTTTTTTTTGCTCAAAAGTTTTTTTTTGTGGTGTTTTTTAAATATTTGATGGATTATCAAAAGGTTTTTTATGAAGGTCCTTGGTTTTGGGGTCATGATGAGTTTTTTTTCAAAACTTGGTTTATGGGTTTTAACCCTCTTTCTATGCCTACTATGGTCACTCTTGTTTGGGTAAGACTCCCAAATTTTCCTCTTCATTCTCTACATCCGAACATCTTAGCTGATGTGGGTAACTCACTCGATCATTTCATTAAAGTAGAAATAGAAAGGATTGAGAAAGGTATTATGAACTTTACCTGAATATGTGTTGAAATCATTCTTAGCAAAGGGTTTCCAGACAAAATCCTCCTCAATTTGAATGGCTCAATTTATTCGCAACTAGTGGACTACAAAAATACAAGATGCTATTGTAGGATCTGTCAACAACCCGGGCATCTCCATAATTTTTGTCCCTCTTCTCAAGGGAAATCTCCTCTTTTGAATTCTAGGAATAAGTCACGTTGATGGCAAGATACAAAAGATTTAAAAGGAGCTAAGACCTCTTCACCTCACAAGCCAGAAAATATGCAACAACAAAAAAAATTCTATAGCTAAAACGAGTCCTTCAACCTTACCTCAACCACATGCAGGGATATCTCATCATGAAGATGTTGAGATCCATCCTTCAAATGGAGATGCACAAGATACAACTATAGTTTTGGAAATGAGCAACTAAAAATGATTCCATGAATTAAATCACTCGGATAGTGATAAGGAAGTAGCTAAAGTAGTAGAACCCTTGGATTAATGTATGGAAAAAAAAAAGAAGGAAAAAATAATCCTTGGTAAAACCCACGAGCATTCTATTGAGAAATGGTAACAAGAAATTCCAGTTTAATTTGTCCTTGTATTAAACTGAGAATTAAAATTGAATTTTATTCTCATAGCAACTTGTAAATACTTAATTAAGTTTAATTAACTTAAAATTAGCTTAGGAATTTTGTGTTGGAAGTCTTTTTGAATTCATGTATATGTTCTCCCTAAGTTTTAGGGGTCCAGTATGAGTTTAAATTGAGTTGGAAATTAGATCACTTAGTTTACTGAGTTAAGTTAAGTTAAATTAGTTCTAAATTGTTTTTGGAACTAATAGAGGACTAACAGTCAGTTGGTGCACTAATGCATCCACTATTGCTACTCCAGTTAACTTAAGGTTCCCTCATGAGAAACTCATGCATGTCAGTTTAGAGAAAGATCCAATTGAGACTAGAGTGTATGAACAATGTACTATCAATTGTATTATTCACTGGAGTGTAAATATCATGCATGCATCAGAGATTGATCCTATGTTTGGATTGTGCAGTTTTGGAAGCATGAATTCCCTTTAAATACGGGTTATTCATCCTAGGAATAACGCAAGAGATTAGGGGCTTGGAGAGCTGTTGAATAGGCTAAGGATTTTGACTTGAGCTTGCTTGTGAGCTGAGAGAGTTGAGCATACTTCTGCAGAATTGTTCTAGTGAGAACAAGATTTGTATCTTCACTCATATTTCTAATTAATGCAATATATATAGTAGGGGTTTTGAGTTGTGGCTTTCCCCGGATACATATTGCGTTATGTGCCATTGATTTGTCTTCTTCTTGTTCATATTGTTATCATCAATCTATTGGCTCCTGTTGGTTGAAAGTAGAAGTAGATTCTTGTCCTGTGCTTTAGTACATTGCATGAGATTGTGAATCTACAAGATTTTCTACATGGTATTAGAGCTGAAGATAATATACTAGAGGAGATTTTGAAGTTTTGAGTTTTGGGTTACGGGTAAAATTCAAATTTGCAATACATACTTCAGGATCGGTAGATGGCGTTCTACGGTTTGCGGCTCAAGTATGCCTTGGAAGGCAACTCAAATTTTATAGCTTGGAGGGACAAAATGGAAGTTGTGCTAGAGGATAATGGCTTGAAGGAATTCATTGATCAAGAAATTCCTAAGCTAGCAACATCGGATGCACATAATTTAGCCGAATGGAAGAAATGTGTGGCGAAAGGTGAGGCAAACAATCCTTGAGGGAGTTTGAGACCACATTGTCTCGAGTCTCCATGGCAAGGAAACTCCATATGCTATGTGGAAAACATTGACGGACTTGTACCAGAACAACAATGACCAAATGAAATTGTCACTGAAGGACAAACTTTGCAAAATAAAAATGGAGAAAGGCGAGACTATTCCAACATACTTGATCAAGTTCACTCAATGTCGTGAAGAACTTGGAAGTGTTGGAATCACAGTTGTCGAGGATGATATGGCGAGTCTTGCTCTTCTAGGACTCCTAAAGAGTTGGCATAGTTATCAGGACTCTGTCAATGGTTGGGAGAAGTTGTTGGATTGGGAACGACTGTGGTTGGATTTGATGCAGAAGGAGATTAGGAGGAACACTGGGATGGCTCTTCACCAAAGATTCATGATGAAGAGAATTGTGCCTTAGTAATTAAGGTGAAGAAGGAGAAAGGAAAGCTTCCCATTCCAAATTAGATTCATTGTCATGAGCTGGGCCATTTTGCTATAAATTGTCCACTCAAGAAGTCCTCAGGAGGAGCGGCAAGTGAGGCTTTGACCTCTCAATTTGAATTGGACTTTTCCCTCATTTCATGCATGGTGTCATCAATGATGGGAAGTGTATGGTACTTAGACAATGGAGCTTCATTCCACATGACTAGCCACAAAGAGTTATTCAGTGACCTGGTGGAGAAACATCTCCAGATGCATATTGAGATGGGTGACAACGGGAAGTATAATGTTAGTGGATTGGGCACGATTACTTTTCAAAAGGAACGTGGGACTCCACTCACCTTGAAGAATGTTATGTATGTTCCTGGGTTGAAGAAGAACTTGGTATCCATTGCCATGCTTGAGGATAGAGGCTATGATGTGATCTTCTCGAAAGGAAAGGTGTTCCTTCGACACATAGCCATGGGTCAAGTAAAGAAGATAGGGATTCAGGTGAAGAATCTCTATAAGCTGGAGGTAGAGGAGTGTGTTGCTTTGAGCACAAAAGAAAAAAGGGTACAAAGCCAAGACGTTGGCGAGTTGTGGCACAGGCGATTGGGCCACTTGCATCATGGGGCTTTGAAGATATTGCAGCAGATCTCTACCGGTCTTCCCAAAGGTACGCTTCAGCAAGTTGATACATGTAAGGGGTGTACTTTGGAAAAATACACCAAGTCTTCCTTCCACAATAGAGACAATCGAGCATAGGCTATTCTAGAGTGAGTCCATTCAGATGTGTGTGGGCCATTCTCAACAACATCCACGTCCAAACACAAATATTGTGTTATATTTGTTGATGGGTTTTCTCATAAATGTTGGATATTTTTCACGCAGAAAAAGGATCAAACCTTCACAAAGTTTTGTGAGTTTAAAGCATTGGTGGAGAAAGATTTGACAAAGAAGGTTAAAGCTCTATAAATTGATAATAGTGGTAAGTATGTCTCAAACGAGTTTAAGAACTTATGTGCAGCAGAAGAGAATAAATGGGAGTTGACAACACCCCATAAACCTTAGCAAAATAGGGTGGCTGAGAGGAAGAACAAAAGCATAGTAGGGGTAGTGAGGGCGATGTTGCATGATCAGGGCCTACCACTACACTTGTGGTTTGAGGCATGTAACACAACGTTTTATGTTTAGAATCATAGCCCACATTAGATCCTTGATATGAAGATACCAGAGGAGGCTTATTTCGATAAGAGGCTAGATGTTGGTCACTTCAGGATTTTTGGTCATCGGTATATTTCCATCTAACCAAAGATACATGGGAGAGGCTTGAGCCAACAGTGGAGTTGGGGATGTTTGTGGGGTACACTAATACACCTCACAACTATCGGGTGTACCTTCCGACCAACAGGATGACAATGGTTCACATGGATGTCAGATTCGATGAGGAGAAGGCCATGCGAGTTTCCCTTGAGAGCGAGCTTGAGATACATGAGGATGTGGAGATTTTAGCTCCTAAGGTTGAGAAGCCTCAGATTGATGTGGATAAGTCACATGTAGATGATCCAGGAGTGGAGACATCCACGCAGGCAGAGTCTTCCAAAGAGGGAAGAAAGCACACTAGAGATGCTAACAGATTATTGGATGATACATGGGAGAATGTGGGAGCACCCACTTCTCAGCACAGGCAAAGGAGGTCACCTGAGAGGTACACTGGATACATGGCTCTTATGGGAAAATGTGTTGTGACATAGCCATCTTCCTTTAAGGAAGCAGTGCAAAGGCCGGTTTGGGTTGATGCATGGTGGAGAAGTATGACTCCATAGTTCGTAACAATCTTTGGGATGTGGTCCAGAGACTGGAGTGGAGATAATCGAGCATAGGCTATTCTAGAGTGAGTCCATTCATATGTGTGTGGGCCATTCTCAACAACATCCATGTCCAAACACAGGTATTGTGTTATATTTGTTGATGACTTTTCTCATAAATGTTGGATATTTTTCATGTGGAAAAAGGATCAAACCTTCACAAAGTTTTGTGAGTTTAAAGCATTGGTGGAGAAAGATTCGGAAAAGAAGGTTAAAGCTCTATGGAGTGATAACAATTGTGAGTATGTCTCAAACGAGAGTTGAAAACACCCCATAAACCTCAGCAGAATAGGGTGGCCAAGAGGAAGAACAAAAGCATAGTAGGGGTAGTGAGGGCGATGTTACATGATCAGGGCCTACCACTACACTTGTGGGTTGAGGCATGTAACACAACGTTTTATGTTCATAATCGTAGTCCACATCAAATCCTTGAGATGAAGAGACCAAAGTAGGCTTATTCCAGTAAGAGGCTAGATGTTGGTCACTTCAGGATTTTTGGGTCATCATTGTATTTCCATCTGACCAAAGATGCATGGGAGAGGCTTGAGCCTACAGTGGAATTGGGGATATTTGTAGGGTACATTGATACACCTCACAACTATCGGGTGTACTTTCTGACCAGCAGGATGACAACGGTTTGCTGGGATGTTAGATTCGATGAGGAGAGGGCCATGTGAGTATCCCTTGAGAGCGAGCTTGAGATACATGCGGATGAGGAGATTTTATCTCCTAAGGTTGAGGAGCCTCAGACTGATGTGGAGCAGCCACATGTAGAGGATCTGGGAGTGGAGACATCCACTCAGGTAGAGTCTTCCAGAGAGGGAAGAAAGCACACCAGAGAGGCTAACAGATTTTTGGATGATGCACAGGAGAATGTGGGAGCACCCACTTCTCAGCGCACACAGAGGAGGTCACCTGAGAGGTACACTGGATACATGGCTCTTATGGGAGAATGTGTTTTGACATAGCCATCTTCTTTTAAGGAAGCAGTGCAGAAGCTGGTTTGGTTTGATGCCATGGTGGAGGAGTATGACTCCATAGTTCATAACAATGTTTGGGATGTGGTCTCGAGACGAGAGGACAAGGTAAAGAAAGATGCAGATGGTAGTGTGGAGAAGCATAAGGCTAGATTTGTGGCTTGTGGCTTTTCACAAGTAGAGGGGATTGATTATGATGAGACCTTTGCTCTTGTTACAAGGTACTCGTCAATTAGATCTATATTGGCACTATCAGCACAGATGGGTTGGAAGATACATCAAATGGACGTGAATACAACCTTCCTTAATGGCATGATTGAGGAAGAGGTGTACATAGAGCATCCTCAAGGTTTTGAAACATTTGACTGTGAGTTGCATGTGTGCCACCTCAAGAGATCGTTGTATGGGCTGAAGCAAGCACCCCGTGCTTGGTACACCATGATAGGCAACTACTTCACCGGGTTGGTCTTCAGGAAGAGTGAAGCAGATGTGAACCTGTACCACATAGTGGTGGAAGGTAAAGTATTGATCATTGTACTTTATGTTGATGATATCATACGGACCGGCAATGATTCGCTGATCAAGTTTGGAGGACATTGCAAGAGAGTTTAAGATGAAGGACATGGGGCTCATGCATTATTTTCTTGGCATGGAAGTATGGCAGGGAGATGGGGAGTTGTTTGTGTCTTAGGGAAAGTATGCCAACGAGATACTCAGTAGATTCTGCATGAAGAGCTGCAAACCCATGGAGACTCCTCTAGCAGGTAATTTGAGGAAGGAGGATGCTACTTCAAGAGAAGTAGTGGAATCTATTGTTTATAGGTAGCCTTTGGGTTCACTTATGTACTTGGTGAACACACGACTGAATTTGTGTTATGCAGTTAACCAACTTATTTAAGCGATGGTTAGGCCTACCAAGCTATATGGAAGGCGACAAAGCATGTGTTTAGATACCTTAGGGGCACTTCTCAGTTTGGATTACTGTACAAATGGATAGAGGGAGTGACGCTTCAAGGATTTATCGATTGAGATTGGGAAGGGAGTCCATGCAACAGGAAGAGCACATTAGGAGGGATCTTCAGTATTGGGTTAGCGACATTCAGTTGCACTCAGTTCGGCAAAGGCAGAGTACATTGCTGTGAGTCAAGCAGCATGGGAGGCCATCTGGATGAGGAAGATCCTGGTTGGTTTTTTTGTTCAGTAGATGGATCCAACTATGATTTTTTGCGATAATCAGAGTTGTATCAAACTATTTGAAAATCCAGTTTTTCATGATCGGTCAAAGCATATTGATATCCAATATCATCATCTCAGAGATTGCATATTGAGGTAGATTATGTTGTTAGAGTACATTCCCACGAAGGAGCAAGATGCTGACATTTTGATAAAGGCATTTTCAAGATGTAAATTCAAGTTTCAAAGAGACAGGATTGAGGTAGCTGATAATCCCTTTCTTGTTGAGAGGGAGTGTTGAGAAATGACAACAATAAATTCCAGTTTAATTTGTCCTTGAATTAAATTGAGAATTAAAATCGAATTCTATTCTCACAAAAACTTGTAAATATTCAATTAAGTGTAATTAACTTAATTAGCATAGGAATTTCGAGTTAGAAGTATTTTTGAAGTCATGTATATGTTCTCCCTAAGTTTTAGGGGTCCAATATGAGTTTAAATTGAGTTGGAAATTAGATCACTTAGTTTACTGAGTTAAGTTCAGTTAAATTAGTTCTAAATTGTTTTTGGAACTAATAGAGGACTAATAGTCAGTTGGTGCACTAACACAGCCACTAGTGCTACTTCAGTTAACTGAAGATTCCTTCATGAGAAGCTCATGTATGTCAGTTCAGAGAAAGACCCAGTTGAGACTAGAGTGCAGAGACAATGCACTATCAGTTGTATTATTTACTGGAGTGTAAATATCATGCATGCATTAGAGATTGATCCTATGTTTGGATTGCGCATTTTTGGAAGCACGAATTCCCTTTAAATACAAGCTATTCATCCTAGGAATAACGCAAGAGATTAGGTGCTTGGAGAGTTGTTGAATAGGATAAGGATTTGGCTTGAGCTTCCTTGTGAGTTGAGAGAGTTGAGCATATTTGTGCGGAATTGTTCTAGTGAGAACAAGATTTGTATATTCACTCATATTTTTGATTAATGCGATATAGATAGTAGGGGTTTTGAATTATGGCTTTCCTTGGATACATATTGCGTTATGTGCCATTGATTTGTCTTCTTCTTGTTCATTGTTTTCATCGTGTTGAAAATAGCAACAAGAAATGATAAAAAAATATTCCAATTTTGATTCGTCATTGAATTAGAATTGTGAATTAAAATTTGAATTTAGTCTCACCAGCTGTTTGAAAAATAATTAATTAATTCATCTTGATTTAATTAGTTGTAGAAATTCAAACATGAAGTCTTTGTAAAGTCATGCAACGTTATCTCTCTGATTGAGGAAGTTATCCCTTAATTAAGGAGATAAGGATGAGTTGTATTTGAGTTGTAATTAGTTAGCTCAGTTAACTGAGTTAAGTCCAGTTAAATTAGTTCCAAACAGTTTGAGGAACTAATTGTGAATTCAGTCAGTTAATGAATGCATGCATGAAACTAGTGTACTCCAGATAACTAAGGATTCTCTCATAAATAACTCATGCATGTCTATTCAGAGAAAGACCCAGTTGAGATTAAAGATAGGGACATGTTACTATCAGTTGGAGGAATTTTTCTATAAAGGAAACTCATCCATGCAGTCAAGGCATAGGTTCTGTTAGCGCTCAAATCTACCTCAGGCTGAGGAAGGCAAAACTCGAGGCCACATCAAACCAAGCTCAGCCTCGTAGCTAGCCCTACGAGGATAGGATAGGGATCTCTCCGGGTCTGTCTTGGCAAAAGGTCTTCAAAGGGGCTGAGATGACTCAAAATTAATACTGATTTTAGGCTAGTAAAGAGATAGGAAAGTTTGATTTAGATTTTTGAGTTTTTTGTTGGAGAAACGGGAAAACCAATTTTGGGTCCGGGGATAAAGCCAGATCTTTGCAGAATTCAAGTTGGGACGAGGTAGGCAGTAGTCTTGACGCCTTTGATCAGGTGTATGGATGGATCAGAATGACAAGGAGCTGAAGAGGGCAAGGGAGAACATGGATCCTCTCCAAACTGGCGAAAACATGTAAAACTAAACAAATTTAAAGGAAGAGCATTGTAAACACTGAATTCGACCTCATTTACTCATTCATTTAGTTTCAGAAGCATAAGAAGGGAATGGCATACATTTAAACATGAATAAAATTACAATAACTGAGAGATAACACCATCAAGAACTGAAAGCCACAAGAATCCCAACAGGTGATGCAAAACCTCTGATCTTTCCTTAGCCAAAATATGAAAAATATGTACAATAGTGTGCCAAAATCTTCCCAAGAGTCCAACCCTTGCTACTGACTGAAAATTTACATCATATAGACCAAGCTAACCCATTCCCTAATCTCTAGGGGTCGAGCTCCTCCTTCTAGGAGCAGTTTGAACCAATTCTAAACAAGGAACTGAAATCTAGGTAGTCAAACAACTAACCCCTATATGCTAGGAAACTGATTCATTACATTAATTTTTTGCTATTTTGTGAATGAATCATCTAGAATAAGGTAAATAAGTGCCAAGTTACCTCATACACATCAAATTACATCAATCTGGGTCAAAAATCACATCAAGAAGTGAAACTGATGAAAACTGGCCGAATTCCTGAATTGGAGGATGAAAACTTGACCAAAAACCTCTATGCGTAGCGCACCTTTCAGCCTATTTTTGGGGCACTTCACGGAATCCAAATTGAGCTCATGATAGCTAGTTGGAAAGCCCTGGATGTCTACTTTCCAACCCAAGTGGATTTTTTCAATTTGGAGCTCATTTTCCCCTCCAAAATTGCATTCTCCCAGAAGTACTTCCTGCTGGTGCAAAAGGTGGCAGCAAGGTGGTTTTCATGGTGTTTTCGGGCCTTTTGATCATCCAGAACTTGATGAAATGCTTCGGAAATAATTGAGCATGCATAAATTACCATTAAAAACCCAAAAATATAAACTTTTCCTCCAGCAAGTGTCCCAATCATAAGCGAGCGCGTCGACGCGCTACTCGTATAACTGAAAAATCTGTTTTCCGACCAAAAAATTTCAAAATGACAAAAATTTCTCCAAATTTGCTCAAATTCGGAGCAAATACCCTCCATCATGTATCATGCCCAGCCAGTGAAGCCTCGGCCAAAATCCGGAATGGATTAGGTGTTTCACGGCGCTTCAGTGTCCTCCTGGTGTATGCATTTCAGTGGTGCAATCTCTGTCTTGGTTGTATGATGTGTTGTTGTCCGCCTCCATGATGTTGCAAAATATGTGTTGGCTTAAATGAGATGAAGAATGAGGATTTGGTGCTTTTTTTTCAAACGCCAAATGTGGGAGGAACTGTGGGAAATAGGGCCGTGTGAATAATGGACTGCAAGAGAGTAGGGTTTGTGTTTTTCAACATTCATACTCTTACAACCGATCTTCAAACAACTCCAAACACTGACCAAAGATAATAGCAAGATGATTTAAAATTACAGGAGGCAAAGGAGACTGAGAGAATTTGAATTTTGAAGAGCAGTGGCAAAAAATTTTGTGTTCTGGCCCAATGCGTAGCGCCAGTGTTATTTTACAAAGGCAGGGGAAGCTATATGCGTAGTGCTCCTTATATGTGTAGTTCCATTTTGCAAGAGGATTTTGGAGGCCTTCCCGGTGTCAAAATCAGGCACAGGATAGCTATTTGGAAAGGTATTTGAGTCTACTTTCCAAAACAATTGGAATTTTTCAATTTGGAGTTCATTTTCCTTGCCAAATATCAAATCTCCCAGGACTGGTAAAAATGTGCCAAATGAGGCTGCCTCAAGGCAGAGTGCTGTTGCAGTCAACCTTTGAATGCCTTCCTCAACTCCAAATTGAGCTCATGATAGCTCATTGGAAAGATATTTTTGTCTAGTTATCCTTTGACTCATCAAGGAAGTTATTTGGCCAACCAAGCTAGGAGAAAAATTGATTTTCCCAAAGTCACTTCAGAGGTGCATCAATTCTCCCGAGGCGATTGTATTTTTGACATTTCTCCAAAACCATTATACCTGTGTAAAAAGTGAAGGAGATTTTCTTTCCTTGGCATGTTTTGAACAAAAACCTCTCTCCATTTTCCAAAATTCATCTTTTATTGCTCTGAAACATCACTTGAGTGAAACCTATCTCAATGTGTGAAACAAGGGATTTTGTCGAAATGAAGCAAAATGAAGGGGATAAGGGGCTTCTAAATTCTTGGGGAAATTTTTGGAAGTAGGGAGGGATGTTAGGAAGCAGGGGAAAGTGGAATCTCAGAGATCGAGTGAGGGGAAGGAGTCCAAAAGGGCAAAACATAGGCCTAGCCTAGAAAATTGCCAAGTTGTGGCAAGAAACTAGGGTTTGTGGAAAAATGAGGAATTTGGGGAGTCTCAGTGATGGGAAGTGTTTAATAAGGTACATTAATTATAGGGGAAGGTGTATGAACATCAGGATACAAATTCTGCCGATGATTTGACCATCCAAGAGAAATTACCTCCAAAACCCTAGGAGAGGGAAATGGACCTTACCAAGGCACAACTAAAGCATGAACAAGGTGTAACATGACCCAATGGAACCTGATATGATGATAACAACCATATGAATGATGATAGACTCAGATGAATAGTGACATAGACTGACATTTGGGCAACTTTGAAAAGAGTGAAAGCAAACCCTAGACCTAATGCCTAGTGACCAAATTTTGCTTAAAGACTCTTTGAAATGACAAAATTGAACTTGACACCTTAAAATCACTTTGTAAGAGCATATTTGATCACTGGAGGAAGGCTACAAAGGCTGACACTAACAGGTTCCTTGAGGATTGTGCAATTTTACAGGGTGTGAGATCAGTGTGAGTGATCAGTGTTACACTTGGTAACAATAGGATCACCTGGGAGAAAATGAGCAAGGAAATAGGAGGCTTGGAGGGTAGAGTAGAAGGTTTGTGAGAAGCCTTGTTTGCCTGTGAGCATCCAGGAAGATTGTACTGAGAGCTAGCTAGCTGTGAGAGCTAAAGCTTTGTGTAATCTTGATGTATTTCCACCTTGTATGATAATACAGATAGTGGGGTTTTTAGTTGAGGCTTTCCCCATAGTATTCTTCTGTGTTTCATGTGTGATTGAATCTTCTTCTCTGTTATATGTGTTCTATTTGATCTTTTTCAAAATTGATTAAGCTTCCACAAGTTTGGTTGTAGAAGTAGATTAAGTATTTTGCTTTAGAACATTGCATTATCAGTTTAATCTACAGTGAGAAGTTCTACATGGTATCAGAGCTAGCTAATCTATAGAGAAATTTCTACATGGTATCAGAGCCAAGTTTATCGGAGCAGTGAACAGTATACGAAGAAGAGAATTCGAAGTAAAAAATAAAAATAAAAAATTGGGCTGCGAGTTTGCAGAGCAGATCTGAAATTTTTTGTGCAAACTTTTTAGAAACAAATAGCAAATCTAGATTCCTTGCGAATAAATACCCAAATTAAAAAAAAAAATCGGTTGAATCGGAGTTCGGATGAGGGAGATATCGCTAATTTAAAATCAACGCTTTTTCCAGAAAATTTCGTGACACTGGGAAAGATGAAACATATTGGTGTGCTGGCCAAGAACTTGTATGCACTTGAGGTACATGATGCATGCAAAGCTTTGAGCAGCAAGGCAAAGGTTATATAGTTGGTGGTTGAGAGGGAGAATAAATTACCTCTGAACATGTAGCCACATAAGAAGTCTCAGACAATTGTGGAGGAGCCATAATTGATGAAGCAGCTTCACGAAGTTGTGGAGCAGCCACAACTAGAGAAGCTAAGAGGAGACCGAGTGGAGGCATCTACTCACGAAGAGACCTACAGTAGGGGGAAATTTCGAGCCAAGTGGGCAGAGGGATCACATGGAGCCATACCTCCAGGTGTGAAGTGGGGCGATGTGAAGTGAGAGTCCCAAGAAGGCTGAAAGAGTGGCAGGATCCTCGAGGTACCCAGCCTCTTGGATTAGACCTTGCTACGGGAGCCCTGATGAGGAGTAGCAAGACTGGTTGAGTGGTTAGAGATGGATGCGGATGGAGCGACAGAGAGAGCTACAATGTAGGAGTCCCAAGACAATGTAGAGCTAGCAGGCTGCAACAATGCGAGAGGCACAGGAGTGTTGCACCAGTGCAAAATGGCACAAAGAGGTGTGCAACGGTGCGAGATGCAGGGAGTTGCTGCAGCAACGCAGAGGTCAGAGAGGGAGCACTTGTCAACGACAGAGGGAACTTCAGCATTAGAGGGTGTTTCGAGCCCAACAGGGAGGTCAGTTGGGAGATCAATTACTTACTTCTCAATAACTGAGTTGCAGTGTAGCAGTGGGAAACACGATGCAACATGATGAGAGGAGGAATCAGTGGGATTGATGCAGACAGAGACTTTGATGACAAATGCATCATTCTGATTCAGGTTGGATATTTTTTGTGTTTCTAGAGTTGCTGGAACAACAACACTTGAGATAAGTGTTGCATGCAGAACATTCCAAAGGTTCAGGATCAGGTTCGAGTTGAATGTCTTTCTTGTTGAGAGGGAGTGTTGAAAATAGCAACAAGGAATGCTAAAAATAACATTTAGAATATTCCAATTTTGATTTGTCCTTGAATTAGAATTATGAATTAAAATTCGAATTTAGTCTCACCAGTTGTTTGAAAAATAATTAATTAATTCATCTTGAGTTAATTAGTTGGAGAAATTCAAATATGAAGTCTTTGTGAAGTCATGCAACAGTTATCCCTTTGATTGAGGAAGTTATTCCTAAATTAAGGAGATAAGGATGAGTTGTAATTAGTTAGCTCAGTTAACTGAGTTAAGCCCAGTTAAATTAGTTCCAAACAATTTGAGGAACTACTTGTGAGTTTAGTCAGTTAATGCATGCATGCATGAAACTAGTATACTCCATATAACTAAGGATTATCTCATAAATAACTCATGCATGTCTATTCAGAGAAAGACCCAGCTGAGATTAAAGATAGGGACATGTTACTATCATTTGGAGGAATTTTTCTATAAAGGAAACTCATCCATGTAGTCAAGGCATAGGTTCCTTGAGGATTGTGCAGTTTCATAGGGTGTGAGATCAGTGTTACACTTGGTAACAATAGGATCACCTGGGAGAAACTGCACAAGGAAATAGGAGGCTTAAAGGGTAGGGGAGAAGGTTTGTGAGAAGCCTTGTTTTCCTGTGAGCATCTAGGAAGATTGTACTGAGAGCTAGCTAGTTGTGAGAGCTAAAGCTTTGTGTAATCTTGATGTATTTCCACCTTGTATGATAATACAAATAGTGGGGTTTTTAGCTGAGGCTTTCCCTAGAGTATTCTTCTGTGTTTCATGTGTGATTGAATCTTCTTCTCTGTTATATGTGTTCTATTTGATTTTGCTCAAAATCGATTAATCTTCTGCAAGTTTGGTTGTAGAAGTAGATTAAGTATTTTGCTTTAGAACATTGCATAATCAATTTAATCTACAGTGAGAAGTTCTATACATCGATTTATTGGCTTCTGTTGGTTGAAAGTAGAAGTAGATTCTTGTCTTGTGCTTTAGTACATTGCATGAGCTTGTGAATCTACAGGATTTTCTACATATTACTGGGTTCTTTTACCATGAAAGTAGTAAATGTAGTGGCATTGTCAATCGTAGGTTAGCTAGTTTTCATGTAAATTTAGGTTAGTTTGTCTCTTGATAGTGAATTTGGTTGATATTCTTCTAAAAATGACCAAGCCAAATTTCTCCGTTAACAAGTAATGGGTTAGCTAAAAGATAATACAACTTTTTAATTCTATATATATATATATATATATATATATATATATATATATATATATATATATATATATATATATAATTCTTAAAAAATAAAAATAGTATTTAATACAAATATAAAATTTAAAACATTGTAATAAAATTAAAGTTATTAACCTTTTATAATAATGGACAATCAAACCATTTACATCTAAACGATAATATAAGTGGTCAGTATGGTTGAAAAATGTGTATATTAAAATAAAAAATAAAAATAAAAAATTAAATGTAATAATAATAATAATATAATTTATTTTTATTTCAAAAGTTTTAAATACATAAAAAAACATTGTGCTTTATTTTTTTTTTAAATGTTAAATTTTAAATTAAATTATATTTATTTTGAAATAAGCCTTAAGGGATAACTCACTTGGTTGAGTTCCTATTGCTAAGTACCTTGGTTATCGGGAGGTCACAGGGTCAAATCTCCTCGACAACCTTGGGGTTAGGCCTTGCTAGTTTGGCTGACGGGTAGATCCCTTTGGATTAATCTGCTTGGATTTTCCCGTGGATGTAGCAGCCACTCAGTGTTCGTGAACCAACCTAAAAAAGTATATTTATATCTAAATGGGGTTATATAGAGGGGACATGTGAGAAGGTGCATGGCCATTTCCCTACCAAGTAAAAACACAAGTGGACGTTGCACAATCCATCCTTCATGATGCACAACTACAATCTCATCAGTATGTGCCACTCAACTGACACAACACACCATGAATTTAGACAACCACAATACCAGGCAAAGTTTAAAGATTAAGAGAATGGAAATCATTACAAAGGGAAATTTGACTAGTGGAGATTTACAAACCTTGCATTTGGAGTTATTATAAGGTTGGTTCATTATGTTATTTAGTCGTTATGTGTGATGGAGGAGGTTTGATCTGCATACTAGTGCAATTCTACACACGCCGATGAGTAAATTTCTATTCATGCTTTCATATGATTAGAATCAAGACCACTCATAGCCTTTGCCTCCTGCTCTTAGGTTGAGATTTTATTTAAATCCACTCACATTCCTTTTGTGATGATGTTTTTCATTTGTTTCCTTCTGGTAGAGCAAGCACCCCCCACCCCGTAACACCCTCCTCCCACATCTACCCAAGAAATAGACCAGTCGGGGTAAACATGCGATAATAGGCCACTATGATATGATTCGACCTCCTAAGTCACATTAAGGAAGTGGAACCAACAGAAACACACCATATAGACATTCAACATCAGCATTAGGACCCTCAGGAACCAATCCAATCTTTCTGCCAATCAATCCCTGGGTCCCACTGAAATTTTGGACCACTTGATCTTTGGCCACTCTCATTTTATGGGCATGCAAACGTCCAAAGACCTTTGGATGCTCTCACAGGCCTGCAAGCCAATGTCTAGGGACTATTTTGCTAAGTGTTTTACCAGCGTCCTCGGGATTTGAGCCACTTTTTCAGGCCCAGAGCCTAGGTGACTACCCATAATTGAATGACATCTTCATAATAGTAAAATAATAGAGATGACAGTACAAATGCAATCACTTGAATAAGACTTTGACTGGATCCCTACTAGCCATGACATGAATTTTGTCAAACATATCATGAATATGTAATCTACAAGTGTAAATAACAAATATGAGCATAGGGGTCTCATACCTAGCTGAGAATTGCTAAGAAGCATTGATGCATCAACACATCAATTGTCATTTCATCCATTGGGTCATAGATACATTGTTCATTCATTTACTGGTAAAAAAATGATGAGAGCCATACACAGCTACTGTCATAAAACATATACATAACTATCATAATAACAATAGATCCACATATAAACCATTATAATACTCATGGAAATACAAGGATAAATAACCTCATATCGATGATAGAAAATCCAATCCTGGGATGTGACTTTCACATTCCACTCGACCATAGAATGGCTGAGCCAAATCTCTCTTCAACGACTCACCCTCGTGCCATATTCCAAGCATGAATGTGGGATCTCATAAAACACATCAATCAAAACCATCCAGGGCTTCTAGAGGACACCCACCTCAACCCATCAAATGATGATTCCACCTCACAGTCAGACATCACAAAACCATCATCAGATTGGTCTCTATCCAAGCCTTCCAGGGCTCTAGAGCGTTTGTTAAACCAAGGCTCTAGGACTAGTAGCTCAACCCACAAATTTTACTGAGCTCCAGAGCATTTGTCCAACCAAGGCTCCAGGACTAGTAACTCAACCCACCAAGGGCTCCAAAGCATTTGTCCAACCAAGGCTACGGACTAGTAACTCAACCGAAAATAAGGAAGCATGAGAACCAACCAAAACAAAAAATTAAATGAACCCACAATCTCCATGGCTAAAGAAATGGCAAGGTTAGGCAATCCACTGTCAATCTTGGCCATCCTCCATGCCAATTACAAATCACAACCAACAAACCACATGCATGCCAAAACTAGTGATGAAAACATACATGCAACTCGATACCTGCAAGCAAATCCCATTATAGTTGTTGATCTCATTGTCCTCTTGCACTTTCCTACTCTTCCTTTGCCTTCTTGCTCCAAAAATCCAAGTATGCCACACCTTCTAAGAGTGCTCCAAGAAAACTCTAAGTATCCAAGAGTATGAGAGAGAGAGAATAATGAGAGAGCTTCAACACTGAACTGAAAATAGGTTACCAACTGATCCTCAGAAGCCTTTTTATGAACGAGGCCTCAACTTTCTTCAATTTCCATTATTTTCCTTCAATTTCCTCCTCACATGCAACCTGTGAACTTTCACCTCCCTTTTCTCCTAATTTCCATTATTTTCATAAATAATTATGCCAAAAATGCCATTTTTCCTTTCCAAAGCCTTAGCCATTTCCATTTCCAATTTCCTTATCCATTAATAACCAAATGAACACCCACACTAGGATGTCTTGCCCAACATTCAACTTGGAATAAGTGTCCCATTAACCGTGGTTATTATTTTGTCTTTATTAAATTCATTACATGGATTTTTTACCAAGGTTGTTACAGAACCCTCCCCCTTGGGGGAACATGGTCCTCGGTGTTCAACAACACCTATAACCACAAAAATGTTGTGAGAAAAAAATATTTCCGATGGATATTTATAACTTAGCTCAATGAAATATTTACAATGATTGACCTGTTGAGAAGCAAACCAGCATGAAAAAATAACAAACATAACATCATAATGACATGACACCCATACCGCTTATTGGATCTTTATAACATAGCTCATGTAGGTATTTACATCCTTATACATATGTACATATACCAAAATCACCAAAAGATGTACCAAAAGTTGTACCAAAACATATACCAAAATTGCTTTGCCTCAACCGACAAACAAGGAAGGATGCATAGCCTGCATCTGATCCATCATCTCCCATGTAGCTTCATCAAGCCCAAAGTGCTTCCATTGCACCTTAACTTGGTTGATTGCTCGGTTCCAGAGCATAAGCACCATTTTCTGAAATATACACTGAGGCTCTGATTGGAATTATCCATCTGGTTCCACTTGCAATACAAACCAATCAATCACATGATCAACATCTCTAACATACTTCTTAAGTAATGACACATGGAAAACATCATGGAATTTCATTGTCGGAGGTAGTGCAAGTCGATAGGTTATTGGCCCAATCCTCTCAACAATACTGAAGGGTCCACAAAACCATGGTGTCATCTTGGCACATGATCCAATCCATAAGGAGCTCTTCTTTAGTTTGATGCACAAGTACACCTGTTCCCCAACCTGGAACTCCTTGAACAACCTGTTCTAATCTGCATAGCTCTTCTGCCTATCCTGTGTTGCCTTTAGATTTTTTTTGATTACCTGCATTTCTTATTCCATGTCTACCAGCATGTCTAGTCCTATCAACACCATGTTAACTGAATCACTCCAAATGATGGGAGTATTGAAACTTCGCCCATACAATGCCTCAAGTAGACTCATTGTCAAGGCTTCTTGATACCCCTTGTTGTAAGCCAACTCTATGAGGGGAATATACTCTTCCCACTTTCATTGTTGATGCATCACATACATCCTCAACATGTCCTCCAATATCATGTTGACCCTCTTTATCTTTCCATCTATTAGCGAATGATAAGTTGTACTAAAGGCCAACTCTGTGCCCAAACCTGCAAATAACTCCTTCCAGAACTTGGAAGTGAATTTCGCATCCCTATCTGACACAATCTTCTTCAGAACACCATGTAATTTGACCACATCTCTGATGCATACATGTGCTACATCACTAGGTAAGAATGTAGACTTCACTGGAATGAAATGTGAAAACTTCATCAACCTGTCCATAATAACTGTGATGGAATCATGTTGTCTCACTGTCCTTGGAAAACCTGTGATGAAGTCCATGGAAATGACCTCCCATTTCCACTTTGGAATCACAATCGATTGTAGCAGTCCACCTAGATGCTTACATTATACCTTCACACACTAATAATCAAAACACGTAGCCTTCAGGTTTGGCCAATAATAACCTGGGTGACCCAAATATGGTTGCATATGAAACTCCCTCAAGATCACCTTCTTGAGATCACTATTGTCTGGCACATATATCTTGTCTCTAAATCTAAACAATCCATTTGTTGTAAGACAATAATCCACATCATGTCACCTGCACCTGTACCTATACCTGTACATGTACCTATACTACCACCGTACCTATACCAATACTTTGTTGCAACCTGTGCATAATCTCCATATATCTGACATCCTGATAACCTGCTTGCAAGATCCTATCTTATAAGTTCGATCCATAGGAGCTCATAGTTGCTAAGTGATTTACCTGTATCTGCCTGCTATGAGCATCTACCACTTTGTTCTCTTTACCTTTGATATACCTAATCCCAAAATCGAACTCACTGATTGTAGCCAACCACCGAGCCTGCCTACCATTCAGATTCGGTTGGTCAAATAGATGCCACAAACCACTATGGTCACTCATCAATGTAAACCTCCTGCTCAGAATATAATGTCTCCACATCTTAAACGCATGTATAATCGCTGCCATCTAAGGATCATGTGTGATGTAGTTCTGCTCATTCTCATTCAATTTTCGCAACTCATAGCATACCACCTATCCATCTTGCATAAGGACTCCACAAAGTCCTTTCTTGCAAGAATTTATGCATAATACAAATTATTTTTTTTATCTGCAATCTTTAACATTGGCACATGTGTCAACAATTGCTTAAGCTGCTCAAAAGTAGCCTCACACTTTGTCCATTCAAACTTCTTACCTTTCCTCTTCAATGATGTAATAAGATAAGTGATATATGAGAAGTTCCTAATGAACCTCCTATAATAACCTGTCATCACCATGAAATATATCACCTCATCTACATTCCTGGGAGCTACCCACTCCATGATGGCCCTTATCTTTTCTAGATATACTGCAATGCCCTCCTTGGAGACAACAAGCCCCAAGTAATGTACCTCAGTCTGAAAGAAACTACACTTGTTGAGCTTAGAATACAACTGATGCTCTCTCAACAACATCAACACTACTGCTAATTCTTGGCATGCTCTTCCTCATTTTTAGAATATACCAATATGTCATCAATGAACATAATAACAAACTTATCCAAATACGGACACAACACACTATTCATCAAGGAAATAAATGTGGCTAGAGCATTAGTTAAACCAAATGGAACTACAACCAACTCATAATTCCCATACTTGGTCTGGAAAGTTGTCTTATGAATGTCTTCCTCTTTGATGTGTACCTGATGATATCTGGATCTCAGTTCAATCTTTGAGAACATTATTGCTCCCTTTAGCTGAGCGAACAAGTCATCAATCCTCGGTAACATATACTGTTCTTGATGGTTACTTTATTCAACTACTTGTAGTCAATGCATAATATGAGAGTATTATCTTTCTTCTTCACAAATAGTATTGGTGTGCCCCATGGTGATACACTTGTCTTGATATATCCCTTGTCCAACATTTCCTTCGAATGTCACTTCAACTCTACCAACTCAGGTGTGCTCATCCTATAAGGTGCTTTTTATGGCAGAGTTGCCCTTGGCACCAACTCAATAGAAAATTCTACCTCCCTGTGAGGTGGAAACTCTGAAATATCCTCAGGAAATACATCCTTGAACTGCTGTAGAACTAGGTACCTGCTCAAAACATTTGCATCCTCAACTTCCTTACCCTACTCACTAGAGATGTGCACTGCAAATAACATACACCCTTTCCTATGACTACAATTTTCCTGCATAGTTGTTACCATCCTAACTGATGTGGCTTTCTTCTTTCCCTGTAAGACTCTTGGTTCTCCATTTTCATCCAAGCTGCACTCAATAGATTTTTCATAACAATCCACCTTGGTTCTATTAATATACAACCAATCCATGCCCAATAACATACTATATGATCCCAATGGTAATACAATCAAATGTGTGGCAATAGGCATACCATTCAAATCAAATGCACAAGATATTACCCAATGATGAACTTGCTTCTTTGTACCTGTAGCCAACTGCACTAACAAATATTATGCATGCAATTCCTTACTCAAACCACACTTATCCACCAAGTCAGGACTGACATAGCTATAATTAGATCCAGGGTCAATCAAAATAGAAATAACTTGATCACAAAGCTTACCGTCCATCTCAATGATAGATGCCTAATGGTTTGGCTGTTTGTTATCCAATGTCGCATAAACATGAGGAACACTCTAACCAACATCCCCAATAGTCTTTGCATCCTGTGCACTATATATGTGAGGTCTGCCACCCTGATATTGTGGACAATCTCTCCTGTGATGATCTCCTCCACAAGTCCAACATCACATGGGCTCCTTATTTTTCTCCTCAGATCGACGTCACTGTCCTCTGTCAGATGCATTGAACTTCTTAGATGGCGCTACATTCTCTTTATTACCTGAATCTTGTGGTCTTACTTGCTTCTTGTCCCATTTTCCCCTGTTCTTTGCATTACCTTTCCAGTCTGGCTTAGTTTTATAATTACACTTTGATTGCTCGAGGAAATGCTTTAGCTTTCGGATGGCCTCCTCCAATGATTTAGGCTCATCGAACTCAATTCTATCTTTGAATGCCATTGGTAACCCACTAGTGAATCTAGGAATCTCGTCCTTCTCCTCCTTGAGTTAAGACACATACCGTAGTAGCTCCAAGAACTTTCCAGTGCACTCATCATTTTTCATAGATCCCATCTTTAGTTCATAGAATTCATTTACCTTGTCATCAAATTATCTCTCCGATAGGTACTTCCTTTTGAATAGCCACTCAAATTCATTCCAAGTCAAATCCTCCTCCTGTATACTTCTGACATTCTTCACATATTCCCACTAAATGTCTGCTCTACCTTTGAGACTGAATGCAGCTACTTTGGCTTTCATGTTCTCTGAATAGTCATGCAACCTGAAGAAATTCTCCATACCAAGCAACCATGCCTCTGCATCTTGTGATTTCTTCATCTCTCCATCGAATGTAGGTGACTTTTATTTCTTAAACTCATTTTGAAAGTATCCCCTATCACTCCTCCTATACGGGTGATAACGATATCGATCATCATGCATGTCAGAACCAGAACTAGAATGGTACATGTGTCTATCCCTTCTCCTATCTGGAGTGTCCAACAACCTGCCATCCCTAACCGTGTCATTGTTATCTGACCTGTGACCTACTACCATATGCCCCATTAGTTTTTTCCTCCTACTCATGGCTGATTCGATGTGGTCTCTGTCACTGCAAATATGACAAGCTCTAAAGTATCACTACATTTACCTCTTCTAACTTCTCCTGTGCTTGCATGATTCTATCATTGTTTGCCTTACAACTCCTTATTTATTCCTTTAAGATTATCAATGTATCTGCCAAATTGGAAGAGTTATTCTTGCAAGGTATATCATGTCAGCTAAACCAAATCACAATAAACCAGCGTACCTTAGTATAGCTCGGGGAGGATACCTTGTCTGCAAGATCAACAAATCAGTGTGATACATGTATAACATAATCATTGCAACATATAGAAACATAACACATAAGTATATTGTAACAACCTTGTTTAAAAATTCATGTAAAAATATATAAGACCACAGTCATGGGACACGTATTCCAAGCTGAATGGTGGGAAAAAGATCCAGATGCGTGTTCATTTCGGTCATTATGGCTAAAGGAAATTGGCAAAGGCAATGGCAAAGGCTTTGGAAAGGCAAGAGGCATCAATTGGCATTTTATTTATGAAAATAATGGAAATTAGGAGAAAAGGGAGGTGAAAGGTCACAAGTTGCATGTGAGGAGGAAAATGAAGGAAAATAATGGAAAATGAAGAAAATAGAGGCCTCATTGATAAAAACGCTTCTGAGGATCAGTGGGAAAGCTTGGTCAGTGTAACCTTTTGTTAGTTCAGTTTAGGAGCTCTCTCATTATTATCTCTCTCTTATTGCCCTAGTTGGACAAACGCTCTGGAATCCTGGTAAAAGTTGTGGGTTGAGTTACTATTCCTCGAACCCTTGGTTGGACAAACACTCTGGAAGCCCTAGAAGGTTTGGATAGAGACCAATCTGACGATGGTTTTCTGATGTCCGACCATGAGGTGGAATCACTGTTTGATGGGTTGAGGTGGATGGCCTCTGGAAGCCCTGGATGGTTTTGGATTGATGTGTTCTATGAGATCCCACATTCATGCTTGTAATATGGCACGGGGGTGAATGAATGAAGAGAGATTTGGCTCAAGCATTCTACGGTCGGGTGGAATGTGGAAGTCCCATTTGGTTTGGATTTTGCATCATCAATATGAGGTTATTTCTCCTTGTAATTATATGAGTATTATACTGGTTTATCTGTAGTTTATATGGTTGTGATTTCATTGGTATTTTTGTTGCTATTATGTTGGTTATATATATATATATATATATATTTACAGTAGCTATGTATGGATCTCATCATGTTTTTACTTGTAAATGAATGATTAATGTATCTATGACCTAATGAATGAAATGAAAGTTAATATGTTGCTGCATCAAAGTCTCTTAGTGATTCTCATCTAAGTATGAGACCCCTATGCTCAGATATGTTATTTACACCTATAGATTGCATATTAGTGATATGTTTGACGAAATTCCCATCATGGATAGTAGGGGTCCAGTCAAGGCCTCATTCAAATGATTGCATTTATACTATAATTTCCTTGTTATTTTACCGTTATGAATATGTGATTCAATTTTGGGCAATGAATTGGGCTCTCGGCCTGAAAATGTGGCTCAAATCCCAAGGATGCTGACACAACACTATGAAAAAGAACCCCTGGATAGTGGCTTGCAGGCATGTGAGAGCGTCCATAGGTTCTTGATTGCTGGCATGCCCATAGCATGAGAGCATCCAAAGGTAAAGTGGTCGAAAAGCTTAGTGGGACATATGGGCTAGTTGGCAGAAAGGTTGGATTGGTTCCTGAGGGTCCTAATGCTGATGTTGAATGTCTGTATGGTGTGTTTATGTCAGTTCCACTTCCTTAGTGTGACTTAGGAGGTTGAATCATATCATAGTGGCCTCTCGTCGCATGTTTACCCCAGCCGACTGGTTGCTTGGGTAGATGTGGGAGGAGGATGTTATAGAGTGGTATCATAGCATGGTTCACCCCTCAGACTGGATGTGTGGTGTGTTGGTCATGCATTCATGTCAATTTGATATGTGTTACTTATGCTCCTAGTCCATGTTCTTGTTGCATTTGCATGGTGTTGATCATGGTTGTAGTGAGGTTTCCATGTAGAAGTTGATAATTTTGTTGTTAGGATGTGTTGGTCATTAATGGATGTTAGTTGTATATGCATTGGATACGCATGTCAGTGTCTATATGTTGTTATGCATGTATTGTCATAGTGAAGTTATTTTTCATGAGTTCGTTGTATGCAATTAGGTCATCATGATGTTATTGGTGTATTATGAGGCTAATGTATTGGCTGAGATAGAGCAGGAGATGCAAATCGTCAAAGTGAAGTTGTAGCATTGGACATCGAGGCAAGAGCATGTCGTCATACGCTATTATATGTTTGGAATGCAGGTATGTAGATTAAGGATTGTAATATACATTATGGTTATGTGTATGCATTTCATTCTATTGATGTTATCATTACATACATGATAGATGCTAGTTCATTAGTGTAGTTATATGCACATGTGTCAGATAGTCATGAATGATAGTAACCTGTGGCTTTATGCACTCCTATTTTTGTTTTATGTTAGATAACTTGAAGATTATGTTATATGTTGTTGATGAGTATGTTATAGGTTAAATTGTTGTTGTTTATGCTAGTAACTTGATATTTAGGGTTATTACATTAAGATCTTGATGTTATATGTATCATACTAAGTTGGATTGGTCTATGTGAATGGATAGGGTTATGACATTCAAGTATGAGTTAATATGTTGTGATATTATGTCATACTAATCTAGATTGATTGTGCCGATGTGATTATTATGTATCACTGATAAATTTTTACGAGCTTTTGATGTGGACATGTTAGCTAGTGACCATTATGGATATCATGACCTTATTTGTGGTTGTGCTGACATGTTGTGAATTTATATCATGTTAATTTGGATTGATTTTGCAGACAAGATTTCCTCCCCTGAGATACATTAAGGTATGAACTTGCTTATGTCGTCAACTTTGTGCTTGACTGTTTGATTATGACGTTTATTTGGTGTTTGAGTGTTTGGCATCTATTATGTCGTCTCGTTGATTTATTTAACATGGTATGTTTGCAAGTTGGTTGAATGTTTGATGAATTGCATAATATGAGTATGTGTTCCAATGATCTTGTTTTAAGATGATTGTATTAATACATGTGTGTTGAGATAGTTGATATGTACTTGAGTGTAGTAGGTGATAGTTGTATAATTATGTCTAATGACTATGAGTTGACTATGGATTATGACATGATTTTTAATCTTGGTAAAGGTTGATTTCAAATTTATAGATATGATTGTCTTGATATTTGGAACGTGTGATTGACATGTGTGAAGAGTTGTAGGAAACCTACTTGGTATTAGCATGACAAGGTAATAATTGATGTGTTTATATAAATAATAGTTCGGTGATGTGACAGTGCATAGTAAGACTCAATTACAACAAATTAAAAAGGTAAAAGAAAGGAATTAGGAAATAATTCCTTTGGCTATGTTTGGAAACCCTAATTCCAAACGAATGAGTGTTTTGCATACCAGAATTCTTCTTAACCTTGATTTTGTCTGACATTATGTGGGTATGTGCTATATACATGGACATGTATTTGACAACTATAACAACTGGTGTCTATTTATAGCTAGATCTGTCAAAAGAATTGGAGTCCCTTGAGAGATGGCATGGATGTGTTCAGTTGCAAGATAGTGTGCTTGGCACAACAAGGTAAGGTAACTAGTGTATTGTCATGTTTATTTATGCACTAAAAATTATGTGTTGACGACAGTATGATGCAAGGGATTGCATGGAAAGAGAGGCTTCCATGGAATCTCGAAGAAGGCTCAAGTTGAGCTTTCCGTTGGAAGCACTGTGAACCATGGGAATATAGTCATGGTGTTTGTTGTTAGCCTTGTGCTTCTGGTATTTTGTGATTTTCTTGCGCTTGATTTGTAGTTTTGTTATGTCTAGTGCATGATCATGCCACTTTGTTTGTGTTGTCGTATTGTTGTTGGGTTTCCATGGTTTGGTTCTTGGTATTTCCTTTTATGTTTTGAGATTCTTGAGAATTGGTTGGGAAAAGAGGAAAGTTAATGGATCTCAAGAGAAGCTGAATGAAACCCAACAAGTAATGTGTTTTACACGTCAATTTCTTGTCATGACACTTGATCAGTTTGTGGATATTATTACCTTCTGCGAACATGTTGAAACCATCTCCCTTAGAAGTCCAACAACTCAAAATATGTTAAATTCCATGAGAAATTTGGGTCAAATAGCTCTCACGCCTTGTTAAGTTCCAACTGCGCTGATTTCTCTAGTGTTTCATGTGCATGCTCTGAAATTTACTCTGAGAACAACATAGAGATGCGCTCTGTATGTAACTATAAACCCACACAGGTGAATTCTAGAAAGTAAAAATAAAAAGTACATTCTAGAAACATAGTTGGTAGAATATCTCCCAATTGAAAGCTTCCAGGTGATGACTATTCAAACTATAACCATCATAAAATGCATATCCATCCCTTTTCTCATGGTAACCTAATACTTCATTAAAGGAGGTTCATCCTCTTCTTAGGGATCTAAAACTTCCACTCTTTGATCTATAAAAGGACTAGAGGGTTGAGGGATGAAGGAGGTCATAATTCGGAGAATACAAACTTAAGCTGCTAGTTTGAGATTGGAGAGCTTGTTATATAAGGAGGATATTGAATGCATTTGGGAGGGACCTCATGGCATCAATGCGAAGGTTGTAAGGCTCCTCTTATCTTCTAATTAATACAATTGAGAACTTTCTCCCATTGATTTTGTCATTTGTGAATGGTGAATATTTTGCAATTGTTTATTATGTTCATTAAGGCAAGTTAAATCCCTAATTTCCTTGATCATTAGGCTAAGTTGTTTGAATTACTATATCACAAGTGCTTTTGATCCTTCTTATGGTTTATGTTTGCAGGTTCTACCAAACATCGAAGAGTTGCATCATGTCACAACTAGGGATATTCATCAGGCATTTTGTGAAACCAGTAAGAGGTCTATCCATTAGTTAGACTGCCTGTAACTCGAAGAAGTTAAACTTAGGGAAAGAGTCGATTCATTTGTCATGATTGTTTCTAGTTTCCATTTAGGATCGGAGATCGCTCTTGTCCACAAGAGGGATTGTCTTGTGTAATAAATTGGCGACCATACTGGGGAATGTCTATGTTATTTTCTTTTTCCTTAGCCTTCGCTTTTTGATTTTTCTGATTTATCTAGTCCTGAGTCTTCATAAATTAATGGCCTTTTAGATCTGATTTGCTGATTTTCGAGTTTTTTTATTTTTTCTTTTAGTTTTCCTCCCTACATTGTTTTTGTTTGTACATAGAGCGCAACTCTGCGCCCTTTTTGTCGTAGCAACTGAGCGCATGCTCATTGTTGCTAATGGAGACCTGCGCAAGCCTTGAAAGTTTATCAAACCTGAATTTGTCTTTCTGAAAGTTTCATTCAATTTTTTTGGACTGTATGTTGTCTTTTATGAACTCAGTCAATTTCTTTGTTGATGATTTTTGGAAGATTAGGTCTTTTTGGAAGAATACGTTAGGGTTTTGACTGGTTGATTTGTTGATTGATAAAACCAAGTTTGAATGTCTTTTTGTCATTGATATTCTTATTTTTTTATGTCAAATACACTGGTTAAGCTTTAAAATTTGTTTTTTTGTATTCAAAATTACTTTGAATTACAAGTTAGGGATTTTGAAGACCTTGTGCTTTTGTGAAAAATTTATAGTTATTTTAGCTTGATAAAAAAGTTGTTGCTTTCATCTTGGAAAAAATTTCATGATTGCACTATTATTGTCATCAAACCAAAGCATTCATAGGAGAATATGTCTTTTCTCCATCTTCTTGATTGATTTATGTGTGCTTGAAAGTTTCAAGTGATTAGAAGAAAAGAGTGTTTTAGTTCATTTTGATAATTAGGGAAATCTAGAAATTAGTTTGTTGACTGCATTTTTCATTACAAAATAGTGAAATTGGTTGTTTTGAGAAAAGTTGAAAAGTTGTGAGTTGTTGCATTTTATTCTCAAAAATAAAAATAAAAACTCTTTCTTTTCTCTAAATAGAATTTCATCAAAATTGAAAGTTTCTTTTGCATTTTAAAGTGCATTAAGATTTTGAGTCATGTCACAATATCATAAGTTTCACCTCCATCACCCATTGAGTAAAAGAACAACGTAATAATTCAATGCTTATTAAAATTCACTTAGAATTTTATATTTTTTAGGGCTCTTTTCACCTACATTAGCTTAAGTGTAGGGCTTTGGAATAGGGAAGGAATTAAACTTTCCAAAGCTAAAAACAAACAATAGAATCTTGAGTTAGGGAGAGAAAATCCAAGTATTTTTGTTTTGCTCTAGGAAGCTCTTCTTATACATGAGTTAAGCATGAGTTCATGTTGACTCTGGTGAAGTGATTTGGCCCACTTCATTGACCTAGATACAGTGATTTACACGTATTACAATGGTGCCGAAAGGTACTTGGGGTCACTTGAAAGTAAACCTCTAATTGATCATGTGGAGGAGCCTTCAAGGGGATTGAGCTTGTTACTTTGCCCTTGCGTGTGCGTCTGATCTACGACTGTCCCCCCAGGTAAAATTTTTGTATTTGGTGAACATAGTGACTATAATCCTAGGGCTATACCTAAGGTGATGGAAGAGGGAAGGCCTTCTTGTACCTAGAATAGAAGTTAGCTAGACTCACTTGGACTCTCTGGAGGGTAATCTTTGCTCAGGATGGTTTATAACAGAGTTACTTGCACTAGACAGTTTCATTAAGCATGTTGTCAAGGTAATTGGTCCAAATACTCCTTTTATATAAAACTTCTCACCTTGATCTCTTCGATGTTGGATTTCATCACCAACTAGTATATATTGATCTCTGTGAAGAGTAAGTTTGTGTGGTTTGAACTCCTAGATTTTTAGCGCGTGTTACTTTCTGTGCTGTTTTTTTTACTTTTTAGAGACTTTATGTGTAATTTAAATATTGTGTGATTAATAATTTAAAAGAAAATAATTGTGGCGGAACTACTAAGACAATCACGTAGGATACTCAAGGATCCCCTTATGTATACATCGAGTCAGTTAGAAAAGATTAAAGAAGAAAAATCCAAATCATCTAAAACTGGAACTGCAACAGAAACTAAAACTTCTACTATTATAGATTCTGATGTAAGAGGAACTGAAGTTAATCAAACTATAACATCTTCTATTTCAGACATTGAAGTAAAATAAACTGAATTTGATCAAACTCAGAATTTAACATCACATTCAACAACAAATGATTTACAAATTACTGACATTGTTCAAAGTGAATCAAATACCAGAGAATCTTCTAATAGAAACCTCATTTCCAAACCAGATATTGATGAACCTGAGTCTAATATTTCTAAGGCTGAAATTCATACATATGCTACAACACATATTATAGATCCTCCACTTTCACCGCATGTGAAACTTATCATTATTGATGTCTTCCTCCTAGTCTTATTGCCATTGAAGAACTTGTTCCGGACAAAGAGGAAGAACCTCTAGTTTCTATTAGTGAACCTATAGATATCCCAGAACTTTTGTTTTGATTTATTTTCCCTGACCCTTCGTATTTTAGACCCTTCAACTTTTTATGGCAAGGGATTCCGTGTTACACAACTCCTTATTCTACCTTACCCAGTTTTGACTAGTCCACAATGATTCCTAGTACCATGACAAATACATCCATGTATTCCACTTCTCTGGAGTCCTCATTTTATGGTGGTTTTTTACCACCTAGATATCACTCTCTTGTAGGAGCTTATTTAGGAGCTTCTTCCTTGATCTCATCTTCAAACATGTAAATTGGTGTAATTAACCCTACCAATGAAGGTTTAGCATCTGAACAAACCATTAATATGATTTATGGTAATTTTGGCAATCCACAAGCTAACCCAACAGGTGGTTATTATCTGCCTGGGGGGAAACCATCGTATCCTTCGCCTGGAGGAAAGCCTTTTGGTGGACCTTACCCTGTAGTTTGGGGGCAACCCCCTGCCGAAAATTACTTTAACTATGCTCAAATGCCTCAAACCAATTTTGGTCAGCCTGCTATGCCTCAACCCACCTATGAAATGCCTTACCTTGGATTGAATACAATCTAGAATGCTTTTCAACGGTCAATTCATGTTGCTCTTCAAGTGCCTTTGTATCAACTTGGCCAATCTCTTGAACAACCTATGCAGCAACTTCCTTGCCAAGGTATTTCTTCTTAAGTCCAGCCAACCATCTAGGCTACCTCAACGACACCTGCCTAACAATCACTTCAGTAGTCTACCCAAAGCACCCATCAAACTGTAGGGCAGTCTGCTATGGCAATGTTTGTTCAGAACCCAAGTTCAAGTTCGCCTAGAACTCCCATTCCTCATATGATTCCATCAGCACCTCAAATACTTGTTGTTCAGCCCAATGTTCCATATATGCAAGTACCTTTTTAAGGGATATCTTTCCAAGGTTTACCTTAGAGTCAGATTGTTCAAGCTACACATTTTCAAACTCAATTTCTCCAAGGTCAACCCTTGCAAAGCCAACCCTTCAAAGGACAATTTGTTCAAGGTCAAATGGGTCAGAATCTCACCTTACAGAATCAACCGCACCTAGGTCATACATTTCAACAACCTATTCAACCACAATACGGTATGGCTCATCCTGGATACCCAGGAGGTATGCAGATTCCAACTGCTCATGCTAACTCAGGATATCATCGATATCCTCCTCCTAGTACGAGACTCACCCCTCAAGGTTATCAATATCCATCATAGGACCCCAATTTCCAGTTGCCTTTCATTACAACTTTGGATTTTCCTGACCTCTCTCAGTTAACTAATGATCCACTTATTTATTTACCCTGTTGGCTATCCATTCCTACTAAGTTTTCTAGTGACATTCCAAAGTTTGAAGGTAAGTCAAGTGAAGATCTGTCCAACCATGTCATCACCTACCATATTTGGTGCGCGTCCAACTCATTAAATGATGATTCTATTAGATTACAACTTTTCCAATGAATTCTAATCAGTTCGGCAACCAAATGGTATGTGGAATTACCACACTCTTCTTTCAACACGTTCAATGCCCTTGCTACAACCTTTTTGAACCATTTTCAGTTACCCGTTCGGTATGGCAATGGAACTGAACTTTTGACTTCTTTAAAGCAGTGAACATCTACCCATATCTCAGATCACATTCACAAATGGAGATGAAGACGTTTCTTAGTTAAATTTTACATTCCAGACCAAATTCTAGCCAAATGGTTTATAAAGTCACTTTTACCAGTGATAACTGAAGATGTAGCCAAAGGGGGTGTTGTAACTAAAGATCAAGTAATTGCTCGCGCCCAATATCTCGATCTTGTTTATACTCAATCTGGTACTCTGTATGAAAATATCCTAGATTTACCCCGATCTACTCGAAATAATCCACCTCTTCCAAGATCACATGCTGCAGATGGCATGATTGGTTTTGTGATCCAGAATACTAAGAAGAAAAAGAAAAATTCTAAGAATGTTCAAGTTTCAGCTCTATATGATTCACCTGACAAAGATCATTCTCCCGGAATTACTTCTGAAATAACCATCGTAGACTCATCTACTGACTAGGGTAAGTCATCTGGAAATAAGAAAAAGGGAAAAGGAAAAACTAAACAAGACAACTTCTCTAAGGAGAAATCAGCCAAGAACGAACTATCTGACGAAAAGAGGAAACCTCAATATCCTTGCTTGATTTGTGAGGAAGATCATTACACTAAGGATTGCCCTCATCAGGCCAAAGTTTCCAAATTCGTCAAAATTTCACCCACACCCACTATTTTGAAGGATCCTTTTCCTCAAGACAGTAAAATGGTCTCTCACAACCAATCCTCCTCATCCCCATCGATAGATATCATGATGATGTCTTCCAGAGTTATGGTAGCAATGAGATCCAAATATTAAGCATCAAAGATCCTTGTTGAAAATGGATATGACTCCAGTTCACTTGGTCAAACCTCCATGTCTACTCCGCCTTCTTTTGAACCATTATACATTGAAAAACCAAAGCCTGATATGGTATTTCGTTCACCTCCTAAGGGTATGCTTCGTAAATCAGCCTTTAACCCTCATGTGAGGGCTACCCAAAATTATAACATCATCGAAGATTTGGCTATGTCACCTTCGGCCATGTCTACCCTTGAAGTGTTGCAAACTTGTCCAGCGCAAAGGAAACTATTATTATCAGCCATAGGAGTAGTAGATCCTCAAGAATCCAATTTCACTATTTTTTATCTTGATAATCATGTCCCGTGTCTCCCACACCAACTGGCTTTTCAGATACCAGTTCACGTCAAAACTCGATGAGTTTTTTGGACACTGATTGATGAAGGAGCGTTGACATGTATTATGTCCATTTCCTACTTTAGGTTCTCCAACAATCAATCAATCTCCCACGACTTTGAAAGCCTTCGATGGAAGAGGTTTTTGTCCATATGGACTTTTAAATGATTTTCCAATTGAGTTAGAGGGAAAAATAGTTGCAATAGACGTTGAGGTTGTTGATGCTCAACTTGATTACAACATTTTGCTTGGCCGAAGCTGGACTTATGCCATGGCGGCAGTAGTCTCGTCATATTTTAGGATGATTATGTTTCTTCACAAAGGAAGAATTATGAAAGTAGATCAATTATCCTACTATACCTCTGACCCTAATTCTAACAGAAGTATCCTGTTTGTTGGAAAATCCACCACTCCATATGAAGAAGTTGGTGTTGGCCTGCTCAAAGACTCATCTTTGATGGGAACTTTCACGTTCCCTCCGCCCATTCTTCTTCAGAATGAACCACATGTAGAAATTTTGAATAATTTAACACATATTCACAGAGATTATCCTGATCATACAATTATAAGAGGAACATGTATAATACATAATCTCCTCTACGTTGATCATCAATTTACAGAAGCATAAACATTCACAGGCACACTTAGAAGCATCAATCAAACTCATAAACACAGTATGTATCCCGGGGAAAGCATCTCGCTAAAAACCCCACACTATCTGTATATTATATTGATTGAATCATGTAACATTACAAAGCATAATACTTCTCACAAGTATCTCCACCTGTTACACACAATACAACTCAGATTTGGTCTCCAAATCTCCCCCGCTGCTTGCCTGCCTCCACTGCTCAATACCTGCTCAAGAACTGATGAGAATAGCTTCCCAAACTCGTTTTTCACCTGCAAAATAGTCACTCACTCTTTGTGGACGTGAGAAAAGGCTAAAATGTGGGCCAAATACGTGAGCAAACTCATTGGCATACTCAATCCCTTGATTGTGCAAGATCTGATGCACAACTATAGTCACAACTGATAGCAATCTGATTCTCTACCACCTGTCCCTGTTGAACTGAACATGCACTGACATGCAACTGAGTTAACTGATGTATTCTTTAGTTGTATTATGAGTTAATAATTAGTTTAACAACTCATCATTAGTCTATCTGCAGTTAGACTAACTACAACTAGTTTAACTAAGTCAAACTGAACACAACTCCATCAATTGTACCTCCAGTCCACTAAACTCAACTCACTTGAGTTCTAACTGAAGTCATGCATGCAACAACTCAACTGACTCATAAGAAAAGTGTATTTCCTTCTGACAGCTGCATGTGCCACCTCTGTAGCTCAAACTGAAGTGCTCCAAGAGAATAAGATTAAGTTTATAGTCCAAATATTATCGTGAGATAATAATATTTGACTTTTCTATTTTTGACAGCTAGTCTAAAAATAGACTTTGATCACTCACACTGTGATCACTCACACTTTCATCAAAAATAGAAGTCCATCTATTTTTCCCAACTTGATCAATCATCCATAAACATAGACATGATCCATATGTCTAAAAATAGACATAGTCTAAAAATAGACTTGCGCCAAAAATAGCCTGCGGGCCCACTTAGTGAAGGCGACTCTTTTCACTAAGCTCCATCATCTTGTTGTATTCTCAACAAGCATTTCTTGTTGCACACTTTTCAACACCATAGATCAACATGATTACATCAAGTACTTTCGAAATGGGAGATCCATGGCAAGTACCGTTAGAGTCATAAATGATCTTATATGGTGATGAAATTCCTCGTATTCCTTTTGAATTACCCTATGAGGCCATTCAGTATTTTTCCAACCCATCAACATCTGATGATGATCAAATGAATATGATCATTGATGAATATTCTCATTTGTCACCCTTGGAACCAATCTCTATGCCTGATCATTTTAATAAAGATTTTTTAATTGATGAAGGGATTATGGAAGTTATGACCTTGGATGAAATGCAATGGGACGATACTCCTCATCGTTCAAATTTCTAACCATTTTTTGATAAAATTGAGAATAATTTTTCATCATTATTTTCATCTCAAACCCTTAGCAATCCTCAAAATCCAATATCTACCCTTTCTTCCAGTTCTGAATAGAATTTAGGGAACATATCGGCAACAGTACCTATTGATATCTCAGTGAAACCTAGAATAATTGAAAATATTCATATAGGAGCCTCTTGTTCGTTAGAAGAGATTTCAACTTACAAAGCCCTATTTCAAAAATTCCGTGACATTTTTGCCTATCCTACGAAGAGATGCCAAGAATCGACCCTAGCGTTTTTGTACATGAAATAAAAACCTATCAGGATGCTAATCCAGTTAAACAAGGATTACGTCCTATACATCCACGAAAATATGTTGCTATCAAAACTGAGGTTGAGAAATTGCTAAAAGTAGGATTCATTTACCCTTTTCCTTTAACCGATTGGGTATCAAATATTGTGCCCGTAAATAAAAAGAAAGGAACCATTCAAGTGTGTGTTGATTACTGAGATATCAATAAATCTTGTCCCAAGGACAATTATCCAACTTCGTATATCGATCAAATTGTCGACGATTATGTCGGAAATGAATTTTTTTCCTTTATGGATGGATTTTCTGGCTACAATCAGATAAGCATACTCCTTGCCAATCAATATAAAACTGAATTTATATGCCCATGGGGAACTTTTTCTTATCGCAAAATCCAATTTGGCCTAAAAAAATGCTAGCGCAAATTTTCAACGAGCAATGTCTTACGCATTCGATGATATCAAGAATATTGTTCAACCTTATTTAGATGACCTCCCGACTCATTCTATGAAATGGCAAGATCACCCAGTGCACTTAAAAGCAAATTTCATAAGGTGTAGGCATTATAATATT
Source organism: Pinus tabuliformis (assembly GCA_031772625.1). NCBI lineage: Eukaryota > Viridiplantae > Streptophyta > Pinopsida > Pinales > Pinaceae > Pinus > Pinus tabuliformis. The sequence continues at coordinate 600,877,459 of CM062812.1, read as the reverse complement.
TGATTGAATCCACAAAAATGTGTTTTTTGTGTGCAATCCAGTCACCTCCTTGGTTTCAACGTTTCAAAGGAAGGCATTCATGTCGATCCTCTCAAGGTCAAGGCAATTTTGAATTTACCTGCTCCTTCTAGCCTGACTCAACTCCAAAGTTTGCAAGGGAAAACAAAATTTTTATGTAGATTAATCCACAATTATGTTGAAATAACACAGGGTTTTACTCGACTATTGAAAAAGTGTATTCCATTTTTCTAGGATGAGCTTGCTGATAAATCTTTTGATGCATTAAAGCATGCATTGACTAATGTGCCTTTACTACATCCACCTGATTATCATCGAGACTACTTTTTGTACTTAGCTGCATCTGATGCCTCCATAGGCATGGTGTTAGTCCAAGATGATGATTCTAGAAGTGAACATGTGATTTACTATTTCAGTAGGAGTCTCACTAAAATTGAGATTAAATATGCACATGTGGAGAAGCTATACTTTGTAGTTGTGCAAGCTGTTCAATGATTTCATCACTATATACTTCTCTGTAAAACAACTGTCATTTTAGATTGCAACCCTATGATGTATAATCTCATGAAGAAACTGCTAGGGAGAAAATACTCAAAGTGGATAGTCATTTTACAAGAGTTTGATCTCGAATTTGAAAAATCCAAATCAAAGAAATCCTTGGTTTTCGCCGAACTATTGTGTGACTTCCCCTATACTGATATAGAAACTCTAATAGAAGATGTTTTTGCTGACAAATATCTATTTCTTATTAGTGTGCCAGATCTGTGGTATGGAGAAAACATTATATATCTCCAAACACAAAATTTTAGGCATGTGTTATCCAAAACTGATCATTGGTGAATCCGATACCAATCCCAACAATACAACATTATTGACAACACTCTTTATCGTCGTGGTGCCGATTCTGTATTTCGACATTGTTAACTCTTGAAACTGAAACAAATTTGAATGACTACGACCCTGGAGCATGTGGCGGTCGCATGTCTGGGTATACTACTGCTCAAAAGATATTACGTGCTGGCTATTTTTGGTCATCAATGTCAAAAGATTGCATCACTACAGTTCAAAAATGCCATAATTGCCAAATTTATGATCGCAAAATGTGAGCACCTCCTGCTCCTCTTCACCAAATCATAGTTGGCAGTCCTTTTTTCGTATGGGGCATCAACTTCATCACTTGTAATCCTCACTCGGCCAGGGGGCAGGGATATATCATCCTTGCAGTTGATTACTTTGAAAAATGGGCTGAGGTGATGCCTACATATAAAGACGATGGCGAAACTGCATCTATTTTCATTTTCAATCATGTGATTGCTTGGTTCGGCGTCCCATAATCTATTGTTACAGACCATGATAGTCATTTTCGCAACTTTATGATGGTTGAACTGTCCGCGCAACTTAGCCTCTACCATGATAGCTCTACTCCATATTATCCATAAGCTAATGGTCAGGTCAAAGACTTCAATATATTTTTAACCAATATGATTAAACGGATAGTTGGTATCCATAAAGGAAACTGGCACTCTATGCTCTTTTCAGCACCGTGGGCTTACCACACTACTGAAAAAACATCGATCGATTTTACCCCTTTTCAACTCGTTTATGGTTTGGAAGCTGTATTAGCTATTGAATGTGAAATTCCATCTCTTAAATTAGCTATCGAATTATTACATGCTACCTCTGCAGATGAAGATCACTTTGTAAACTTAGCCCATCTAGATGAAAATCACCGTAGTATTGCTATGGCTAGTGAAGGTCACCAGAAACGTGTCAAATCCCAATACGTTCAGAATGTTAATCCTCTTACATATTCAGAAGGTGACCTAGTCTTGGTATATGATCAAGCTCATGACAAGCTAGGTGCAGGGAAAGTCGAGCCCATGTGGCATGGACCTTACATCATAAAACACATATTAGCTAAAGGTGCCTATGACCTGATTGATTACATGGTGTTCCTTTGGGAACACCCAAAAATGGTCTTTAACTAAAGAAATATTTTGCATAAATTTTTGGTGAAGATTTTACATTATTTACCATTTTTTGGGTATGTGTTGTAGATTAGTGTTTTTTACTGCTTATCTCATTTTTACACTTGATTTGCAGATGTCAACATTTTCTCCGACTTACATTGGCTTTGTTAATGGTGCTAGTTGTAGTACTTAGAATTTATCTTCCACAACCTGGGTTATCTATTCATCTAGTAACGAGCTAGTCTCTATTCACAGAATATGTCTCGGTCAAACAACGAATAACATAGTGGAATATAATGCATTCATTGAGCTATTGGCTAATGCCATTACATTTTGTATCCGGTGTTTGATCGTTAGGTTAGATTCGCAGCTCATAGTATTACATTTAAATAATGTCTATTCAGTTAGGAGTCCAACCATGTTAAGGATGTTTTTACAAGTCTGTCTCTTGGAAAGATGATTTGATTATATTGAATATCAACACATTCCGAGATATTTAAACACATTGACAGATGCATTGGTGAATCATGTGTTAAATAGACATTTGCAACATTTTTAAATTAAAAAAAATATTCATTCATTCATTGATCGAGATAAACATAGATAAAAGTAGCAGATTTTTCATTAAAATAGAGTTTGGGTGTGTCTACAAAATATGTCATCCGAGGACATAAGGCCCCGTGGCCTTTTATTTTCTGAATAGTACTGACACCAAAAAGTAAAAAATGGTCCTAGAAACTAGAATAGCTAGGCATGGTGATGCTCATGATAACACACGATAGCACGAGCAACTTGATGCAGAAAATGTCTGAGCGGCCTGGGAACCCAAACTACATGCCTCCAATAGGCGTGTGGAATGTCATCAACTCCAGTCTCTGGGATGTTGGTAGTCAACCTCTCAAGCATGTGCTCCAACTTTGTTAGGATGTCATCTGAGTCTGGGTTCGCTGCCACAACAACTATAGGATGCTTGTCTCGTATATCGTACCGTCTCATCCTGACTAGTCAGGTTAGACCCACATCTGCACATACATTTCAGACAATTTGCCTATGAAGACAAAAAACACTTAAAATTTTAAAAACTTTGAAAATATGCCAAAAAATGAGAAAATCTTACCTAGATCACCCCACTGAGCCCCGGTTGGAAGTGGGATATCAGAGTCACCTCTGTAATCTAACCTGACAAATGGAAAGTCCTCAATCCGAAAAATTTGCTCGCTCATCCAGTAAAAAAAAATTGTTGTATACCTCACTACAGGACCGTCACCGCCATGGCGTGCCATCAATGCAACCCACCTCATCAAGCGTGGATCCCTCGAACCCCCTCGTCTACCCGAATATATTGTGGCCGAAGAATAGGAACCCTTTCTAGGGAAAAAGCAACTAGAATGGCACCATAACCGAAATTTTTCATTTTACCATTCTTGCACCTAGTTAGTCAACCCTTCATATTTACCACTACTGCCTCGCACCAGTTGTATATCGTGGACTCCCAGCATTCCACGACTATCTGCATCTCTGCTCGGGTGGCTAGATGGAGGAAAACACTGCCACACAGTTTGAAAATAGTGAAAGAAATGGTCCTCAAGGGCAAAATTTCGATGGATTGAATGTCAATCCGTCCATCTTTGGGTGGTGCACCCTTGCAAAAGTCCCGTAAGTATCCATCAGTAGTGTCTACCCCTGGTCTCGATCCAAAATGTGAAAGATTGGCTCCCTGATGAGATAACCACGTCAGAAAATATATTTCATCGACATCAATGGTGAGGCAATAATCAACAATCACGAATCATTGTTCCTAGACATTCCAGGTCCTCACCAACCATGTCATCAAATCTACGTAGGCTTTCATCCTTGGGATTAGCCAATATTTCAGGAGGCCACAATTCCTGAGAGCCTGCAAAGTGGTCAGATCCGCCAAAGCAGCCACATCATTTGCTTCGTTCTCTCTCTCCCTCCATTCCATTTTTGAGCAAGCAAAATGACTTGAAATGACCATTTTAAAGCAATTAGAATCTTTCTTGAAATTCATTTCATGTTTTTGGGCCCCAAAGTTTGTTTTGAAAATAGCCCACGATGCCTGCGTGGCTGCCCTTTTATGGATAGGGCATAGCTGTGTGGAAATTTCCAGCATAATTCTGCGCAAGCAGAGAATTTCCATACGGAAAAAATTTTCGGCCTGCGCAGGCCCGAGGGTGCATTTTTAGACAAATCTTTATCCCAAAAAACCAAATGCAAGCTTAAAATTAAAAAATAAACAAATAGAAAGCTAAGTTATGGAAAGATATTCTACCTAGAGGAAATGTCGCGTGATTTTGTCCATCGGTTGGCTCGAAATCAGTCCTGGAAGTTTTACGGTAAAAGCCCCTCTCTCTGCTATGAACTAGTGAAAATGAAAATGGTCAAAATAAATTACTTTTTCCCACTTTTATAGGTTTTTTAAGCTTCAAAAGAATTATTTTTTATATTTTGAATCTTTTTAAGAGGGAAAACATTTGTTTGAGCAATTATGACGGGTTATTGAGTTTGAGTGTGCAGGATTGTTTACGGAGTCAAGATGAATCATTTTTGACATTTCAGCAGACTTTTATTGCCTTTTGTGCTCTTTAAAACATTACAAAAAAGCAAAAAATCATGAAGTCTTCTTTTAAGCCCTTTTTAGACTTTTTCAAAAGCAAAAAGGTTTCTGAGTAATTGCTTGTTCGAACTCGTAAAAGTAAATGAAAACTCGTCCGCTCAGTATAAGTTTACCCCTTTTACGAATTGATTCAAGGATGTTTACGAAAAAGGTATATGTTGATCGAAAATGGTCAATAGAGTTCTCTCTTGTATTATTTTATCCTTTTTCGGACCTGATAGACTAAACTAATGAAAAGGAACTTGATGGAGTCGACTTATGTTTTTCTTCTGACTCTCTAAAAATGAAAAACACCGAGCTTTACTTTCTCCCAGCTCGTTAAAATTTTACGGTTAAAGAGATGAATGAGTTTTTTTTTTTTTTTTTTTCTTTTCCAAACTCTTAAAAGAAAATGACATTGAGCTACACCTTTACTGGACTCGTTAAAATTAAACAGTATAGGATTCGTTAAGCATGACGAGGCCGAACCATTCCTTCTTAGTGTTCGTTAAAAATACTTCGATGGACTCATCCGAAGGATGAGATTATAGTCCAAGCATATGTTATCCTCCTCAAGCTTGTAAAAAATAAAGAGGTACTTGCCAATAATGGTGGGGGGAAATTCAGGAAGGTGTTCATTTTACATCAGTTAAAAGGTAGCATGTCGCTCTTGAACATGGCACTCCGTCACATTCATGTCCAGGTTGGGAAAGCCATTTTCCTTACAGTTAATCAAACCTCATTGAAAGTCTTCATGGTTTTGGTTATTATTGTTGAGTCAAATGCTTCCAAATCAATATAGTGCTGTTATGTGTTCAAGAGAAGTTCAAATCCTTTTTCAATTATTTTCAAAACTTGATATCATGTTTCATGTCGTAGGCTTTCCTATGACGAATCACTTCATATCAACTTCAGCTCATCATATAGGAAGCTAATGTAGAAATATTTAGTACCTTGAAGTATGCATGCCTTAATGCCAGGTTTTTCACTTTCGATGACAGGTTCTCATAATTGGCTTTCAATTGAATGATTCTATGAGTGTTTGACTTCAGATCACATATTCGCCCTTCATAGATTGTACTAGGATTACCTTGAGAACCATTGTCATTATTGGTGGTTTCTCTCGCACTTGTTAATGGTTCAGATCATTGATTGGTAATCAAGTGGTTTATGCCATGTTCGACTTCAAGACATTCACTCACATGGTTAGAATCGTACTGTGGATAGAGAGATGGAGATAAAGACCTTGGATCTAGTTTCATCAATCCAGGTTGCGAGGAGATTTTATATTCATGATTATGTAGACATATGGTTGTGTCCATGTTGTGTCTACCATCTATATGATCTTAGTTTTTCCATGCTTTTTCATTATTTTCGCTTTACTCTGAGTATAGGAATGCCTATCTCAAAGATGATTTTTGATATATATTTTTCATTTTGTTCCCTTGAATGTTCCTTGCAGGTTTTTGACTGTTGCCTCTGATCCGATCCTTGGAATAATAAAGCGCTTCAATCTTTTAAACTTATTTTTCAAACTTTGCATTTTAGGGTGCAATATATTACACGTCAATTTTTTCCATGACACTTGATCAATTTGTGGATATTATTACCATCCGTGAACATGTTGAAACCATCTCCATTAGAAGTCCAATAACTCAAAATATGTTAAATTCCATGAGAAATTTGGGTCAGATAGCTCTCATGCCTTGTTAAGTTCCACCTGTGCCAATTTCTATAGTGTTTCCTACACACACGCTGAAATTTACTCTAAGAACAGTGAAAAGTTGCACTCTATCTGTAACTATAAATCCGCGCAGGCGAATTCTAGAAAGTAAAAATAAAAGGTACATTCTAGAAATGTAGTTGGTCGAATATCTCCCAATTGAAAGCTTCCAGGTGATGACTATTCAAGCTATAACCCTCATAAGATGCATCTCTATCCCTTTTCTCATGGTAACTTGATCCTTCATTAAAGGAGGTTCATCCTATTCTTAGGGATCTGAAACTTCCCCCTCTTTGATCTATAAAAGGACTAGAGGGTTGAGGGATGAAGGAGGTTAGAATTCAGTGAATACAAACTTATGTTTCTAGTTTGAGATTGGATAACTTGTTATCTAAGGAGGAGATTGAAGGCATTTGGGAGGGACCTCACGGCATCAAGGCAAAGGTTGCAAGGCTCCTCTTATCTTCTAATTAATACAAATGAGCACTTTCTCCCATTGATTTTGTATTTTGTGAATGATGAATAGTTTGCAATTGTTTATTATGTTCATTAAGGCAAGTTCAATCCCTAATTTACTTGATCATTAGGCTAAGTTGTTTGAATTATTATATCACAAGTGCTTTTGATCCTGTTTATGGTTTATGTTTGCAGGTTCTACCAAACATTGAAGAGTTGCATCAATCCACAACTAGGGATATTCATCAGGCATTTTGTGAAACCGGTATGAGGTTTATCCATTAGTTAGACTGCTTCTAATTTGAATAAGTTCAACTTAGGGAAAGTGTCAGATCATTTGTCATGATTGTTTCTAGTTTCCATTTAGGATCTAGGGAGATCACTCTTTTCCGCAAGAGGGATTGTACAGTGAAACAATGTGAGACCTAGATGAAACATGGTGCATGTGTAAGGGCAAGTAACGGTAAGAATGTGACAATCGGTTGGACTAGTTGGGTCCATTGTGGTAAATGGATGGTGTTAGTACAAACATGAGAAAGGTAACCATAAAGGGTAAACTAAAAGGACTTGAGATGTAATATTCCTTGGCTATGTTGGGAATGATTGCTCTCAATGTTGTGCATGATTTGCATGGATAAAGGGAGTCCTCTTAACTTTGATCTTATGTTATCTGCTAATTATGTTGTGATAATGATTATGTTGATGTTTATATATGTATACATGTATGTATGTATGTATTCCATGTCTGACAGTGTCATCATGGATCATGATTGCTTTATGCTAATATATATGTATATGTATCCATGTATATATGTCACTGTTTGACAGGGTTGTCAAGGATCATTCTTGTGGAAGAATGATTGCTTATGCAGGTAAATGACATGACGAGGTTCCTAGTCTTACGAGAATCAAGTGGGAAGAGTAACCATGACGAATATGAGGTCAGTATCACGTGGATATGAATTGATATTGTATGCCTGTATCATGCATATGTTTATGTTATGACATGTAACGTTGAAGGATACATCAATGAAATGAAAACAATGTGCTTTGCTACATGCTAGGATAAGCATGGATGGTAGAGAGACACTGGAAGCAAGGTTTCTTGGTAGAGATAGTGTGGTTTTGGATGTGTGGTACTACTATTGTGCATATGTTGTACATATTGCATCTGTGATGTTGTGCACATGTGGTGTTGTGCATATATAGTGTGTGTACATGTTGTTTATGCAATGTTATGTATAGGGTGGTACAGATAGTGTTGTACGAATGTTGCATATGCAGTGTTGGATATAGATGGTGCTATGTACATGTTGGATATGTGATGTTGTGTACATATTATACTTGTGCATGATGGATATGTGGTGTTGTGTGTATATGGTGTTGAGTGCATAAGGGATATGCAGTGCTATGTATACAGGGTGCTATGTACATGTTGTATATGCATTTTTATGTACATATGGTGTTATGTGCATGTTGTACATATGGGGCTATATACATATGGTGTTGTGTGCATGATTGTAAAAGTGGTGTTGTGTGCATGTGGTGTTGTGTACATGTCGTGCATATGACGTTGTGTATATGTGGTGATGTGTACATGTCATGTGTGTGGTACTGTGTACATGTGGTATTGTGTACACGTTGTATAGGTGGTACGATGTACATGTGGAGTTGTGTACATGCTATGCAGGTGGTGTTTTATACAGGAGGTACCGTGTACATGTTGTACATATGGTACTCGTGTACATGTGGTATTGTGTGTGTGTCGTACATGTTGTGTTGCGGGCGTGCAGTATTATGTATGTGCATTGTGCAATCATGGTATCGTGACATGTGTATTCATTATGTTGTACTTTGTGTATGTATATGTATTGTGCGGTGTAGGCGCATGTATTGTGTTGTGTTTTACACTGGGTGTAGGTGTACACTAGGTGTAGGCGCATGTATTGTGTTGTGTTGTACACTGGGTGTAGGTGTATGTGTGGTGTGTTAGGTGTAGATGCATATATTGCATGGTGTTGTATGTCATGTTTGGTTGTATGTGTGTTATGCACATTATGTGTATGTACACATGGTTGAGGATAAGGAACTGGGTGTTTGTTGGGAGTGGAAACCGATCCAATGTGTGTACAAAATAAGAACAAAGGTAGAAGCTAAGGATCGACTAAAGGATAAGTATCAGTATTTTATTTCAATTTTATTATGCATGTGATTTATGATTATGGTCTATGATGATTATATGTGATATATGATTCTGGTTTATGATGGTTACATGTGATTTATGATTTTGATCTATGATGGTTGTGTTTTGAGCTAACCTAATGTGATATGTTTATACATGATGATTTGGTCAAGGATTCTATTTTGACTTGTTGTGATAGGAAATAAACAGGATTGCAAGTGTACCTTTTTCATGAGATACCAATGAGGTATGGTGTGAATTTATTTCAAATTATTTTAAATCTAATGGAAGGTATGTGCTGGGTACAGGAAGCAAGGAAATGCCTGGTTGGGTGGTTGAAATTGAATGTAATAATTTGCAACAACAAAAGGAATTGGAAAATGCAGCAGTATGCTGGTAAAGTATTTAGGAGCAGAGCCATTGTGGGACACTGGTATCCAATAGTGTCCATTGATTTCCTTGAGCATGCTATGAATGGTACGATGGTTTGAGGCAGGATATGCCTTGGTTTTTTGTATCTTCTGATGTGAGGAAGCCTTTCCAAGGGATGGACTACACGGAATGGGGGTGCTAGCAAAACTTGGAAGGTGTGTGACTGTATGGAAGGGGGTGACCAGATTTCCTGAGGGAATATATAGAAGAGAAGGGAAGGTCGGGGATGGATTTGTTTTGGTCATTAGCATTTCTAGATGGAATAAGAAGCACATTGGGAGTGCGGCCTGGAACAATGAGTCGGTAACTATTCACTGAGAGGAAAAGTGAACTTTGGAAATGGATTCTAGACTTCTTGGGAAGGAGGTGAATCTTGGTACTACTTTTGAGGGTGGAGGTGTGAGCCTATGGATTCCCTTGTTGATTGAAATGGCCATCATATCCTTTTATTTGCTGGATGAGCAAATGTGTATATTAATGTAAATAATGTATTGAGTTGGTTTATAAAGCTCTAGTAAATGGTATGTTTGTCATGTTTTAGCATATGGTCATTGTAAATACTGCAACGAGCTATGTTATAAAGCTCCATGGGTAGTATGTTTTGTTTTTAGCAGTCTTGTTGGTTATAGGTGTCATTGAACACTGAGGACAGTGTTCCCCTAAGGGAGAGGGTTCTGTAATAGCCTTGGTTAAAAATTCATGTAAAAATATATAAGACCACAGTCATGGGACACACATTCCAAGTTGAATGATGGGAAAAACATCTTCAGTGTTCCCCTAAGGGAAAGGGTTCTGTAACAGCCTTGGTTAAAAATTCATGTAAAAATATATAAGACCACAGTCATGGGACACACATTCCAAGTTGAATGATGGGAAAAACATCTTAGTGGGTGTTCATTTCAGTTATTATGGCTAAAAACATCCTAGTGGGTGTTCATTTTGGTTTTATGTTTTATGCTCTCTCCGTTGTTTATTTTCTATTTTTAGAATTCGTATGCAAGTAATTTATGTACAGGGTTAAAACCTACATTTGGTATTAGAGTTGTTTTGGCTTCAAGGGGATGCCTTTGCTTTTGAGGGGTTTTTGCTAGGGCCTGTGGTAGACCCCATTTAGTGGGAGATTTGTGGGATCGATTCTTACGGTGAAAGAAGACGGTGAGTAGTGGAAATATAGAGATTGAGAAATTTAATGGTCAGAGTTTTGAGTTTTGGAAACTCAAGATGGAGGATCTACTAGTGGATAAATATCAATGGATTGTGGTAGATCTAGGTACTAAACCAACAACTAGATCAACTGAATACTGGGCGATGTTGGATCAAAGGCAAAGAGCACAATACGATTGTGTGTCTTAGATTCAGTATTGCTGAATGTATTAGGGGAAGCTTCGACGAAAGCTTTGTGGGACAAGTTAGGGAATTTGTATCAATCTAAGTCTCTGGTGAATAAATTGTTCCTATAAAAAAGGTTGTATAACCTGAGGATGAAATATGGAGTATCGGTGACAGAGCATTTGAATGCATTTAATACTATGGTAAGCTAGTTATTATCTGTTGATATTAAAATTTCAGATGAAGATAAGTGTGTTGGCATTATGACACAGGTGTTTTCCTTGATGGCAACTCACTCAGATGATAGATCACAAAATGAATAAATAGAGGTATACACAAGTTCCCCATTGACCAAGCCGCGTGTACACGCTGGTTCACAGACCAAAAGGAGCGTATGGCGTACACACGCACTTTCATGGAAGGAAAGGTGCATACATGTTGGAAAACTTAGTTTTGGTCTGTGGTTTTTGGTCCATGATATTTTGATCCATGGTATTGGTCCAAGGTATCTTGTCCAAAGTGTTGAACCCAAGTATTTGGTCCAAGGTATTGGTTCTAAGTGGTTTTGGTCCATGGTATTGAGTAAGGCCTAAGACTATAAAAGGAGGAGAAGATCATTAGGCAAAGGCACTCTCATGAATTGAATATATGACGAAGAGCAAGATCTAATATACAGGCTATTAGGTTGTGGTGCATAGCTAGATCTGAACCAAGGGTGAACCTTAGCGCTTGATGAAGGATAAGATCTAATGATGGGTAAAGATCTTAAGGCTTGAAGTGAAGTATCTTTATGTGGTTTTGATCATTTATCTATATAACTGGCGCATGTTGTAGTTTGTAAATATGATGATTTGGGTGTAACTAAAGTCTGAAATTGTTGTAGAGTTTAAATCATCATTTACAGATCTATATGCAGGTTCAATTTAGAGAAGGCGCATATACACGCTGGTTCAGCATATCAAAATAGCGTCTACATCCTAAATTTGATTTGCAGATCTGTATGCAGGTTTGCCTTGAGAAAAGTGCGTATACATGCAGGTTCGACAAAAGGAAGTAGCATATATATCACAAAATATATTTTAGCTACTTCCGTTTGCTATTGGAGTGTTCTGGGTTCTAGCTTGGGTTCTAGTTACTGTATTTTGGTTACACCATTCTGAATATTTGTCAAAGTGATTGGTTGATTCAGTTTTGGTTGGTGCAAAAGGAGATTGGTTGATGCAGATGATTGAATGATGCTATTGATGGATCCAGTATAAAAATTTATGAAACATGGTCCCCAGAAGAAAAGAGAAGGTTGGAGCCTTCTGTAGATCGGCACCTACATACTAGTAAACATTTCAGCTAGTACAAGAGCTAGGGGGTTATAGCTCCATTCCAGGAGAAGCTAGAGAACGAGAGAAAGTTGTAGCCTTCTACAGGTAGAAGCCTGCGTACTGGTATAAGACTGCACCAATACAAAAATTGTAAAAAGAAGTTTCTAGTTTAAAAAGAAGATAGAGATGACTGCAGTAGGTGGTTTTCACCCACATTGGGTTTCCACCTTATATCTTGTGTTCTTGTGTGTGATTGTCTGTTTTGTTTTTACTGCACCTAGTTACTGTTTATATGGTTCTGATGCACTGATTAAAGATCAACATATGAAGAATTAATTGAATCTTAAGTCTGCAGGATATACGCTAGTTGCCTTAAACACAGTTGCGTATACACGCAAGTTTCATTAACTGAAGTAGCATATATGAATCTAATTATGGAAATGAAAAATTATTGACTTGATAATACTGATTCACCCCCCCTCTCAGTATTATTTCCAACAATTGGTATCAGAGCAGGTCCTTCAGAAGAAGCTTGATCGCTTGAAGGAAGATCCATCATCATGAGTAACCACGAAAAAGAGGGATCCATCATACCACCAATCTTTGATGGGAGCAACTTCGTTTTTTGGAAGGTAAGAACCATATCCTATCTTCAATCTCTTGGAACAGATGTCTGGGAGACGTGGAAGGAGGATATACATTTCCATCGGCAATTACTATAGATGCAACAGGTAAAAAGCAATATGAAACCAATGCCAAGGCTGTCAATGCATTATTGGCGAGTCTGTCACAATCAAAATTTGTCAAAGTTATGCAGCTCAAATCCGCCAAAGAAATATGGGACAAGATCGTTCTAAGCTATGAAGGAGACACTCAGGTAAAACATGCCAAACTGTAAACTCTCAGAATTCAATATGAAACTCTCAAAATGCACAATGATGAAAGTATAGCTAGTTACTTCTTATGTATGTTAGGTTCCTATACCAATAGGTGTCATAATTTATGATTGATTGATTTTAACTCTGTAATATGTACATACCTTTGCTTTCTACAAATGTTATCCATATTATAAAAAAATTTAAAAATAGAAAGAGGGTATGCCCTAAAAGAAAAATCAAAGGGCAAAAAGGAAAAAAGTCAAAAAGATGAAAAATGAACCCCAAAAAGAAAAGACCATGAAAGTGTGCAAGCCCAAATGCCACTACTATTTATTTTTTTCCATAATAATGATTTTGTGCAACTTGTTATTTATGCCACAATCCATGGTAATCAAACAGTTTAATCTTGATTATTCCATGTTTTGAACTTCAGGTTGATAGATAGAGAATAAATATTTGACCAAATAGTGTAGTCTTGGTAGATAAGTAGATAAGTAGAGTGAATAAAAGGAGCTCAATTGTTTAATCTAAGCCCTTGGATGTAATAAGGATAGATTTAGATAGATTTCTATTGTAACAGAAAAGAAAAAGTTTTGATAAGGATTTGCTAGCTTAAGTGCACCCTAATAAAGAGTAGAAAAAATGGTATGATGAGTAGATGGGTAAGTAGTTGAATGGTTGCAGAATTATGGTGAATGGTTAGTCAAGATCATATCATTTTCTTTCGTCATCCAGTTATTAAAGCATGGATGAAAAATGGAGTAGTTACAAAAAGTCAATTGGTTAATTCCCCCCATTCATTTAACCTTCAATTTTACTAATTTCCCACAAGTAAAGACAAAAGTACCTAAAACCTTAAGTTAAAGGGGCTCAGAGAATTTCTCTGACTTCTGGAGGGACCGGACCCTCGGCCCAATAACTTATAGGATCCAAGTACTGAAACCCCCTTACCAATATTCACCCCCTTCATAATTCATTCATTTCATTTGGAAAATCCCTTTTCCTAAGGTGGAATCACCATTTACCTAGGGAAAGTTATTTACCCCTATACAAAAACCCTTTTTTCACAAAAACCCACAAAAAGCATTTAGCCTAAGTTATAATGCGCAAGTGCAAACATGAAAAACAAATGTTAAACTCATTATACTTAGTGCAAAAATCACTTTTCCGCTTTCATTTCATATTAACCCCTAATTTTAACTATAGTTATTTAATTCCCAAAATAACCCTTTCTCGTATGTTTTTATTAAAATCCCATATATTAATAATCTCGCTCGATGTTTGAAATATAAACCTTATTAGTAAAATAATTAAATGGATTAACTAGTCGATCAACGACTAATTAAGAACCATAACCCTCCGCTGAACAAAAAGGGGTTAATTAATCAAACAATGATTAATTAAATCTGTCCCCGCCAATCAAATCACCCCCGACGTCATTAACCCTCCCTAATCAGCATTTAATTAACCTTTCCGCTTATTAAAACCCTGTCAGGCCCCTCCATTAAACCTCCGATCAAATCATTCCCTGATCACCATACGATCTGACTCCTTCAGATCCAACGGCTGACGCTCATATCGGGCAGCCTCCAATGCCGAACGTTACCCACATGATGTGAGCGATTTCACTATTCATCCCGTCGTTATGTGGCGCCCGATGAATGGAATCGGGCGGCCTCCCCTCAAAACCACCCATGACTCATAAGCGGTGCAATGGCCCTTTCAATACCGCTTCCCTGCCATTTCGATAAACCGCCCATCCATTCATTTAATTGACTTTCGCGCCATATTTTGAAATTCTGCCCGTTAAACCTTATAATGTGAAAACATGTGTTTTCATGGTTTTTGCCCATTTGACTGTGTAAACCTATGAAATCTTCCAACGCCTCCTTGAACCTTTGCAACATGATTTCACCATCTGTTTTCAGTCCAAAACTCCATTGTGACCCCTTTCCCAGTCATCCCTGTGCCAGAGAGCCATCAAGCGCCCTTCATGAAGACCTGTATTCTCTTAAATAATATTGAATTTTTTCAGGTTATCAAACTAAGATCAGAGCTTGGATAAACAGTTTTGATACTAGTCACAAAACTGGTTTATTCCAAGAATCAACAGAAAACCTCATTCAGAACTTGTGCTCAGAGGATGAACACAATTGTACAAGGAAACAAAAAAGAAGACAACTACACAGAGCATTGACAATCAGAATAGAGCAACCAGACAGAGAATACATCTACAAGAAAAGTGAAAAAAATATGCATGTACTTAACCTATATCCACTACCTGATGCTGATATACACAAAATTAAAAGGATTTACTGTTGAAATAGACAGTAAAAACCTAAAATATACAGTGAAGGTAAAAGGACAAAATAAAGAACAATCAAAGTGTATCAGGGTTAAAGAGTATCAGATTGAAGACCAAGTCAAGTAAATCAGCTAGCATGAACATAAACAACAGGGAAGATAGTTACAAAGCATAACATACAATTTCATGTCAAAGTGAAGATAGATGAAAAAACAGAACGGTAAAAGTAAAACAGTAAAAGTAAACTTGGATGCAATAAGGGTTAAACAGAGATGAAAACACTTTTACCAACAAAAATGAAGTTAATCCAAAGTAAAAGTGAAAAGAAATTAAAATAAATTCGAGGTTAAAAGATGAAATCAGAGCAGAAATGGTACATTCTTCAGAAATTTCCTGTTTAAGTCATAGTTTTGCAGAAACTATTGTATTCAATCCAAGACATATTTTGAGAAACTGGAGGAGGCTTTTGTTCCTAACAGGCAAATCTACAAAACTCTATCTCACTTTTTACACAGATATTACCAAAAGGGAGATAAGTGCATGTCTTCACAACCTAATTTTCAGTTTGTGCAAAGTCCTATTTTTGAAATCTTTTTGCACAGACTATTGTGAACACCTGGAGCTGAATTTTAGGAAACTGAGAGAATTTTATCTCAATAACATACTTATCTACAATAACCTCTTTCACTTTTTACATATCTATCTCAGATTGAGATATATAAGCATATCATTGGACCCTAAGTTTGCAGAATTTCTAGGGCAGAATGCACAAAGGAAGGAAGCAGTTAGTGACTGGGATGCCTCATCATCACCATAAATCCATAAAAGTAGTGCCAAATAGATTCATTAGTTTTGAGTGTCCTTTATTTAAATTCGATTAATGTAAAATAGTTGGAGATATTTGTGAAACCAATCTTGATATTTTTTCAAGATATTTCAATTTAGAATTAGTATAAATACTTCTTCATTTGAAGTATTTTGGGTGGATTAAAATACATTTTTGTAGACATTTTATATCGAGCTAAGGAGCTATTGTATTCAAGAATGGACTGGTTTTCATTGGTTCATGAAATAAAGCTAAGGACATTTCACTAGATTCTTGTGCACGGTTGGAACCAAATAAGTATTATCTCTTCATGTTTAAGTATTGTTTTCTTGTCATGTTATAAATATTCACATGTGTCTCTTATGAAATCTGAAAAGTAAACAAGGAATGATATTTCAGAATTAGCTTAAATGCTCTCTGTTTTAACTGTTTACTTTCTATATGTTTTCTGCTAAACTATCTTGGTCTAGGAATTCTTAATTGCTCCCTTACTTCTGTAGTTTCCCCTCCTTTGGTCCATAGTAAAGGATTATTAGTTTCCCTTTGCTACTGATCATCCTTCTTTTCTTCATCTTAATCCCAGTTAAGGATTCTTCATTTCCCTTTGCCCTGGTTAGGACTACCTCATCCATTTGAACTTGCAGATTTGCTTTTTGTTGTGCTAGCCTGCCCTGTGAACTCTTACTTTGGTGATTGATCTGATCCAGTTAAGCCACTCTTAGATTGACTCCATAGCCCAATGGCCTGAATACTTGTTCTGCCCATCTATTTTCTTAATTCCACCACCCAATCAAAACAAAACATCATGAGCACTAATAACTAGCCTGAAATCAAACTTAAAAAACAAAGTTAAATTATAAAGAGAGAGCCCTATCTGGACTTGGGTTGGCTAGAAGCTGAGTCTAAAAGATTAGTTTTGTGGTTACCTCAGAAATTTCTTTCTTTAACCTTGAGAAAATTCTGAGTGATAACAATGTATATATGAGATTGTTAATTGCATGAAGAATTTTGGTGAAGAGATAAAAGAAGTAACTTTAGTTGAAAAGGTTTTAAGATCCTTGTCTACTAAGTTTGAATCAAAAGTATCTGCCATAGAAGAAAAATAGGATCTTCAGACTATTACTATGACACAACTGCACGAAATCTTAACTGCTTTTGAAATGAGAAAAGGAGGTCCATCAGATATGAGAGAAGTTGCATTTAAAGCTTCAAGAAGAGAAGAACTCAATGAATCAAGACATATTCCATAAGGAGAGGAAGAAGCAAACTTTGTCAAAAACCTTCAACGTGGTTCCGTAAGATTCAGAGGTAAACTACCTTTCAAATGTTTTGCTTGTGGAAGAGTTGGTCATTATGCTGCCAAATGTCCTCATAAAGATAAGCTTGATAAAGGTAAAGAATCAGCAAAATGGAATATAAAACAAAGTGTAAGTAAGAAAAGCTACCATACGCATGAAGATAGCGATGGTCTATCTAATAGTGATGAAGATGAAAATAGTAATGACTATAGACTTTTGATGGATTTTGAAGATGATAATTTCTTGGATGCTTTAGATGAAGATGATCTTTATGAAGAAATCTATAAACTCAAAATTTGTTTAGAAGAAAATAATATGATTATAGATACTTTGACACTCCAACTTGCTGAAAGAGAAAAACACAATGAAAAACTGGAATGTGAAATTGTGGGTCTAAGAAAGGATATTGAGAAAACAAAAGCTCTCAATCTTAGATTTGCTAAAGGATCATTAAATGAAATTCATGTTTTGCAGATTTTTGTGGTGTCGTTTTTGAGATTCAGTACTCGGATATTCCACAATTTTCATTTTTTCATTGTCTACGTTTCGAGTCTAGAACAAGACTCATCCTCAGGACTTGATATAAATGAAATTATCAAAGTGCAACGTTCTCCTCTAATAAAGACAGGTCTTGGATATACTGAATAAGCATCTCAATCACAGAAGCCGTTAACCTCCACTAAAAGCTATCTTGATGCAACAAAGAGAAACAAACAGTTTGACAGTTGTCAGAAAAGGCATAAAGAAGATCACTAGGTAAATCAGGCTCAATTTACTTCAAGGATGAACAGAAGCTACAAACTTCGAGTAAATCATACTCAATCTGCTTCAAGAATGAATATCAATAGAAACTACAATCACCGGGTCAGTAGATTCGATAATCACAGGAACTTATTTAATGGCTAATGTTTTTCATGTCATAACTTTGGACACAAAGTTGCTCAATGTGTTGCTTACAAGACCATAATGACTAGAGAAGCACGAAATCAAAGGAATGTGGCAGGGATCATGAAATAGAGTTACAATAACTTTTCTCTTCTTAAAAATGAAATAGAATGCTCTATCTGCAACAACTTCGGTCATGAAGAATATGAATGCAGGAATAACTTTTGGCAAAAATCTCAGAAGGAGCAAACTTCATTAAGTCCCAAAATATGGAAAAAGAAAAAGCCGCAACCAGAGAGATGTGGAATAGCCTTGTGTGGAGAAGGATAAGAAAATCAGTGGTATATCGATAGTGGATGGTTAAAGCACATGACAGGTGACAAAGAAAAACTTCAATCATTTAATGCCTTAGAAAAGGAAAAGAAGGTCTCATTTGGAAATGACACTCTTGCTGTCATAAAAGGTAAAGGCTCTGTTCTCTTAAAATAAAAGGTTAAAGCTTGAAATGTTATGTATGTTGATGGTCTAAAGAATAACTTTTTGAGTGTCAGTCAAATGTGTGATCAAGGAAATGAATTAGTATTTCAATCAAATGGATGTGTCATTCGTGAGCTTGATACAAGTGAAACCGTGATCAAAGGTATAAGAACTCCAAATAACTTATACATACTCAAGGGAGGACAACAAAAATGCTATCTAAGCAAAAATGATGAACACTGGCTATGGCATAGAAGAATGGGGCATCTAAGCTTCTCTCAAATAAGGAAAGCATGCAAATTCCAGGTTGTTCATGATCTTCCTGATATCAACATTCCAAAAAATACAATATGCAAATCATGTCAATTTGGTAAGCAAACTAGGGCGCATTTCCCTGAGAAGGAAGGATCAACTAGTAAGCCTCTTGAACTTGCTCATACTGATTTATGTGGTCCATCAAGGAAAAATTCACCTCGTGGAGAAGAATACTTTATATTGTTCATTGATTATTTTTCCAGAATGTGTTGGATAGGATTTCTAAAGCATAAAGATGAAGCATTTGAAAAATTCAAAGCCTTCAAAGCTTTGGTTAAGAATGAATCAGATTGTAAAATCAAATTCCTCAAATCTGATCGAGGAGGGGAATTTACCTCGGATGAATTATTTGACTTTTGTGAAGAACATGGAATAAAAAGGAAATTCCCCACTGCAAGGACTCCTCATCAAAATAGAGTGGTAGAAAGGATGAACAGAACTATTCAACAAATGGCTCATGCTATGCTAGACGAGTCTGGAACTCCTGCAACCTTCTGGGGTGAAGCTGCATTCGTTGCGGTCACTATTCTCAACAAAACAAACGTTTGGGTAAACAACACTCAAACTCCTCCTGAACTTTGGTATGCTAAGACTCCTACTGTAAAATACTTCAAAGTTTTTGGAAGCAAATGTTACATCAAAAGGACTGATGAAAAACTTGGTAAGTTTGAACCCAGAGCAGATGAAGGTATTCTCCTTGGTTACTCTTCTCGAAGTAAAGGATATAAATGTTATAATAAAAGACTTGGGAAAATTATTGAAAGTATTGATGTTGTGGTTGAGGAAACATGCAAAAGTCCAAGGCAAATAAAAACCGAAGAGCATGAAGAAGATGAGAATTATCCTTCCACTTCAAATCAGACTAATTCTGAAGAAGAAACCAATGAAGCACCAAAAGAAGAGATAACTGTAGAAGAAAAGACTCTGTCCATGTATGTTCAGAAAAATCATCCAGAGACTCAAATTTTGGGACAAAAAGAGGTAGGTGTGCAGACAAGAAGAACTATTTCAGAAGCTTCAAGCTACCTAGCATTAATATCCTCCACCAAACCTCAAAATGTAAGTGAAGCATGTAAAGATGAATGTTGGGTCAAAGCCATGAATGAAGAACTCGAGAAAATTGAAAAGGATAATACTTGGGAATTAGTTCCTAGACCTCATGATAAGAATATCATAGGAACTAAATGGATATTCAAAAACAAGCTGAATGAAAATGGAGAAGTTATTAGAAACAAGGCCAAACTTGTTTGTAAAGGATATGCTCAATAAGAAGGTATATATTTTGAAGAAACTTCTGCACCTGTTGCTAGACTTGAACCTATAAGAATGTTCCTTGCTCTTTCTAGCTTCCAGAAATTCAAAGTGTACCAGATGGATGTAAAATCTGCCTTTCTTAATGGAGACTTAGAAGAAGAAGTCTATATTGAGCAACCAGATGGGTTCATTCTTGGAAATGATGCAAAACTTGTATGCAGACTCAGAAAAGCTCTCTATGGTTTAAAACAAGCTCCAAGGGCCTGGTATTATTGCCTTGACAAATATCTCCATCAACAAGGTTTTTCAAAAGGGTCATCTGATAACAATCTATATACAAATATTGACAATAATAAATTGCTAATACTTGTTGTGTATGTTGATGATATCATTTTTGGTAGCAATGAAGAAGCCATGAGTCAGAATTTTGCTTCGGTAATGCAGCAAGAATTTGAAATGTCCCTACTTGGTGAGCTTACATATTTTCTTGGTCTACAAGTTCAACAACATAAAGATGGTATTTTTCTGTCACAAACCAAATATCTCAAATAGATCTTGAAAAAGTATGGCATGGAAGATTCTAAACTAGTATGTACCCCAATGGTAACAGGATGTAGTCTCAGCTCAAATGATGAATCAACAGTAGTACATCAACCGACCTATAGATCCATGATTGGTAGTCCGCTTTATCTAACAGGTACCCGACCAAACATCATGCATGCAGTGGGAATAGTTGGAAGATTCCAAGCAAATCCAAAGGAATCACACCTTCAGGCAGTCAAAAGGATTTTCAAATATCTCCAAGGAACACAGAATTTTGGTTTATGGTATCCTAGAGATACAGATCTTACACTTCATGCATATACAAATGTAGATTGGGCAGGAAGCGTTGATGACAGAAAAAGCACTAGTGGTGGTGCATTCTATATGGGTTCCAGATTAGTGTCTTGGTTTAGCAAGAAACAAAGTTCAATTGCATTATCTACAGCTGAAGCAGAATATGTGGTTGTTGCATCTTGCTGCATACAACTCCTTTGGATGATGCAAACATTGCAAGACATTCAGATCACGTGTACTCCACCCATCTCCATTCTATGTGATAATACAAGTCAATCAGTATCTCAAAAAATCCAGTCATGCATTCCAAGACCAAGCACATACCCATCAAATATCATTTTCTACGTGAACAAGTGCTTGAACAAAAGGTCAAATTGGAGTATGTTCCCTCCAAAGAACATGTTGCTGATATATTCACCAAACCACTGCCCAGAGAGACATTTGAATATCTCAGACAGAAGCTAGGAGTACTTGATGCATCATCTTTTTGTTAAAACTTATATGTTTTAGAGAAAAGTGGTTATACGTGAGTTCCAAGAAGCGTATCCGCATACATACGCCGGTTTCTATGGATACAGTCACGTATATGTTGGTTTGAAGAAAAATAGTGGGCCAGACTCAGGATCAAAGGAGTCTGATATGGGTCTGACAGTGATCATCTAGCACAGGGGGAGCATTTACTTCTAATAATGCATTGTTGGCATTATCTTAGAAGATCTTGGTACAAACTCACAATTGTTTTTTATTCAGGTGGAACATATTCAGGGGGAGATCATGGTTTCTGGTCTGGATGGTGATTAACAGATGTTGTTGATGATAGTTGCTGATAACTATCATGGTCTTGTTTCGGATATTTGGTCTCTATGTCATGTATATCTTTTAATGTCAAGGTCATGAAATGACATATTTTGTTTCCCTACTATGCATGGGATGGATGATGTAATGTTCTTATTTTGACAGGCATAAACAATTGATATATCCCCACTTGGTTGGGTGGATGAGTCAAACTTGGTATATCCCCACTTGGTTGGGAGATGGATGTATGTATGAGTCATTGGTGATAGGAAGGTCATTTATGATGTATGTATAGAGTCATGTTCTTCTTTTAGAACATCTTTTTGCAGACCTTGCTTATATTCAGGGGGAGCATGGACTCGACCATGGAGCTCAATCATCATTCTTCAGCATATCAGAGAATTCAACATGTACTAAGGGGGACCATAACCCTTTTCCCTTCATGACAAAGGGGGAGAGTGACTTGGGGTTGCCATCAAGTCCAAAGGGGGAGATTGTTGGAATTATGACACAGATTTGGCACTATGACATAGGTGTTGTCCTTGATGGAAACTCACTCAGATGACAGACCACAGAATGAAGAAATAGAGGTATACGCAGGTTCCCCATTGACCAAGCCACATGTACACGCGGGTTTGCAGACCAAAAGGCGCGTATGGCGTACACACGCACTTTCATGGAAGGAAAGGCATGTACATGTTGGAAAACTTAGTTTTGGTCCGTGGTATTTGGTCCATGGTATTGGTCCAAGGTATCTTGTCTGAAGTGTTGACCCCAGGTATTTGGTCCAAGGTATTGGTTCTAAGTGGTTTTGGTCCATGGTATTGAGTAAGGCCTAAGACTATAAAAGGAGGAGAAGATCATTAGGCAAAGACACTCTCATGAATTAAATATCTGATGAAGAGCAAGATCTAATATACAGGCTATTGGGTTGTGGTGCATAGCTGGATTTGAACCAAGGATGAACCTTAGCGCTTAATAAAGGATAAGATCTAATGATGGGTTAAGATCTTAAGGCTTGAAGTGAAGTATCTTTATGTGGTTTTGATCATTTATCTATATAACTGGCACATGTTGTAGTCTGTAAATATGATGATCTGGGTATAACTGAAGTCTGAAATTGTTGTAAAGTTTAAATCATCATTTATAGATCTATATGTAGGTTCACTTTAGAAAAGGTGCATATACACGTTGGTTTGGCATATCAAAACAACGTGTACATCCTAAATTTGATTTGCAGATCTGTACGCATGTTTGCCTTGAGAAAAGTGCGTATACACGCAGGTTCGAAAAAAGGAAGTAGCGTATATCTCATAAAATATATTTTAGCTACTTTTGTTTGTTGTTGCAGTGTTTTGGGTTCTGGCTTGGGTTTTGGTTACTGTATTTTGGTTACTATATTCTGGTTACAACATTCTGAAGATTTGTCAAAGTGATTGGTTGATTCAGTTTTGGTTGGTGCAAAAGGAGATTGGTTGATGCAGATGATTGAATGATGCTATTGATGGATCCAGTCTGAAAATTTATGAAACGTGGTCCCTGGAAGAAAAGAGAAGGTTGGAGCCTTCTGTAGGCCAGCACCTACGTACTAGTAAACATTTCAACTAGTACAAGAGCTAGGGGGTTGTAGCTCCCTTCTAGGAGAAGCTGGAGAACGAGAGAAGGTTGTAGCCTTCTGCAGGTAGAAGCCTGCGTACTGGTATAAGACTGCACCAGTACAAAAATTGTAAAAAGAAGTTTCTAATTTAAAAAGAAGATAGAGATGATTGCAGTAGGTGGTTTTCACCCACATTGGGTTTCCACCTTATATCTTGTGTTCTTGTGTGTGATTGTCTGTTCTGTTTTTACTGCACCTGGTTACTGTTTATATGGTTCTGATGCACTGATTAAAGATCAACATATGAAGAATTAACTGAATCTTAAGTCTGCAGGATATACGCTAGTTGCCTTAAACACAGTTGCGTATACACGCAAGTTTCATTAACTGAAGTAGCATATATGAATCTGATTATGGAAATGAAAAATTATTGAATTTCTAATACTAATTCACCCCCCTCTCAGTATTATTTCCAACAAAGTGCATAAATTTTTTATGTTCTCTACCATATTCATGGGATAGTCTAGTTGTTGCAATAGGTAGCAATGCAACTAACTGCCTTGTAGTTTGATGAAATAGTCTCATCCTTCTTGTCAGAGGAGATGAGACAGAAAAATATGGAGGGCCAAAATGGTGATGCCTTGTTAGTATGAGGACGGTCCCGGAACAAAAACAAAAACAAGTCCTTGAGTTGGAGATCTAAATCTAGAGGGAGATCTAAATCTCTAGGAAAACCTGTAAATGTGTGCTAGAAATGTGGAAAGGAAGGGCACTTCAAAAGGGACTGTAAATATAAATCTCCTGAGAAAGGAAAGGGACCTAATGATGCTCCTTTTGCGGAGGTGAAAACCACCTTAGATGAAGGTGGGGATGTGTACTTGGCTTCTTCTTCAAGTACACATGTAGATCATGAGGAATGGTTGATTGACTTAGGTGCATCCTTTCACTTCACTCCCATAGGGAGTGGTTCTATGAGTATGAGAAATATGATGGTGGTGATATCTTATTAGGGGATGACAGGAAGGCTAGAGTCATTGGTCATGAAAAAGTCAAGTTGAAGTTGCAAGGTGGAAGGATTAGAACACTTCCAGGTGTTCTGCATATTCTTGCATTGGCCAGAAATCCAATTTCTGTAAGCAAGCTGGATGATGCAGGTGTAAAAATAGTGTTCTAGAAAGATACTTGCAAGATGGTTCAGGGAGCACTAGTATTGATGCGGGGAGTTGGGATTGGAACTCTGCACAAGCTTCAAGGTAGCACTGTTATTGATGGGTGCAACAGTTCCGTGGTTCCTGAAAGTGGAGTAGAAAATCTAGTGGTCTCTGGATAAAATACCATGCTATGGCATCAAAGGCTTAGACATATTGGAGATAAGGGCCTTCGAATAATTCATGGTAATGGTATGGTAGAAAGTATGTCTAATAGCTCTCTGGATTTTGATTTCTATTAAAAATTGTGTATATGGGAAGAAGAATCGGGTGAGTTTCCCCTTTGGTGGTAAGAGCACGAAACAAATATTAGAACTTGTGCACATTGATGTGTTTGGACCTGTGTCAGTTCCATCACTGGGAAAGTTTGTGTACTATGTATCATTTATAGATAACTTCTCAAGGAATACATGGATATATTTCCTCAAGAATAAATTTAAAGTATTTGACAGGGTTAGATAATTTAAGGCTCTGGTGGAAAACTAGACAGAGAAGAAGATAAAGGTGTTGAGGACAGATAATGGTGGAGAGTTTTGCAAGAAGGAATTTGAAGAGTTATGTAATAAGTATGGTATAGCATAGTCAAAGACTACTCCATACACACCTGAGCAAAATGGAGTTGCAAAAAGAATGAACAAGACGTTGATGGAAAGGGACAGAAGCATGCTCAGTGGTGCCGAGGTAGGACAGGAATTCTGGCAGAGGCGGTGGAGACTGCATGTTACCTGATCAACAGATTACCTTCATTAGCGTTGGAGGATAAGACTCCAAAAGAGGTATGGGCTGGTAAGAAACCTTCTCCTTCACATCTGAGGGTATTTGGATGTGATGCATATGTACATGTTCCAAAGGAGAAAAGAACAAAGTTGGATAGTAAATCTGAAAAATGCATCTTTATTGGGTATAAGGATGGTTTAAAAGGTTATAAGCTTTGGAACCCAGGAACAAGGAAGGTTGTGTACAACTGAGATGTGGTGTTTAGAGAGCTCAGAGATGTTATTAAACATGAAGTCCTACCAAAGGAACTTGAGAAGATAGATTTTGAGCTAAAGGAGGAAGAATAAGACTCTATAGCAGAAAAGGAATCAGAAGATGAAGAGCCACAAACTTCGACTATGAGAAGATCAGTTCAAGAAAGAAGGCAGCTAGAAAGGTATAGTCCATCTTATTTCTATTCAAATTTTTCTTTATCTATTACTGATGATGATCTCAGAACTGTGAGGGAAGCAATAGATTCAGAGGATGGAAAACTCTAGAAAGAGGCCATGGTTGATGAAATGGCATCTTTGCACAAAAATGAGGTTTGGGATCTGGTGGAGTTGTTGGCTGGAAGGAAACCCATTAGAAGCAAATGGGTGTTCAATAAGAAGATGAATGCAGAAGGAAAAGTGAAGAAATACAAAGCTCGGTTGGTAGCAAAAGGTTATTCCCAGGTGCTGGGAATTGATTTTGGTGATATTTTTTCTCCTATTGCCAAGGTAGCTTCTATTATATTATTTTTATATGTTGTTGTTGCTTTTGATTTTGAGGTAGAGAAGATGGATGTGAAGACAACATTTGTTCATGGGGATCTGGAAGAAGAGATCTACATGAAGAAACCTGAAGGCTTTGTGGTGAAGGGTAAGAAAGAACTGGTATGCAAGTTAAAAAAGTCCCTGTATGGGTTAAAACAGTCACCAAGGATGTGGTATCATAAATTTGATACATTTATACGGGGACTTGGCTTCACCAGAAGCAAAGCAGATCACTGTGTTTATTTTAAATTAATTGGTGACTATGTTATTTATCTGGCCTTGTATGTGGATGATATGTTGCTGGTTGGAAATGACAAAGAAATTATCTAGGATTTGAAGACCCAATTGTCCTCTAAATTCGACATGAAATATCTTGGTGCTGCAAACTATATTTTGGGCATGGAAATTAAATGATACCAAGCAAAGAGGAAGTTCTAGTTAAACCAGACGAAGTATGTCGAGACAATACTGCAGAGGTTTAATATGTAGGATAGTAAACTGATGAAGGTTCCTATTCCTATAAGTGTAAAGTTATCTGCTGAACAGTGTCCTAAGACACAAGAAGAGGAAGAGGACATGTCCCATGTTCTGTATGCAAGTGCAGTTGGTAGCCCGATGTATGCAATGGTCTGTACTAGACCAGACATTGCACATGCAATGTGAGTATTGAGTAGGTTTATGTCAAAACCAGGGAAGGAGCATTGGACAACAGTGAAGCAGGTTTTCAGGTATTTGCGTGGCACTAGTGATTATGCTTTGTGCTACCAAGGAAGACCAGGATTGGACAGAGTTTGGACATCCGTGGATTTTTTGATGCAGACTGGGATGGAGATCTGGATCAAAGAATATATACAAGTGGGTGTTTAACCTATATGGAGGTGCAATCAGTTGGATGAGTAAGAGAGTCTGTAGTGGTAGTTTCAACAACAGAGGCAGAATACATGGCAACCACTCATGCAAGCAAGGAAGTAGTTTGGTTGCAGAGATTGTGTTCAAGTATGGGTTAGTACAATGAGCTATAAGGATAGGCTGTGACAGCCAAAGTACAATTTTATCGGCAAATAACCATGCTTATCATTCAAAGACAAAGCACATTGATGTTCAGTATCGCTTTGTGAGGGATATGGTTGAGGACAAAAAAGTGTTGTTGGTGAAGGTGGACACTTTGAAGAATACTGCAAGTGCATTGAAAAATTTTGTGAGCACTGAGAATTTCTCTTGGTGTAGATAAGCCATGGGCATTGTAGGGTTGGATCAATGAATAAGCTCTCATGTGCCCCCTGTGGAAAGAAGAAAACAAGTGGGAGAATGTTGGGTTGTGTTATATTCTTTCCACGACTACCCCATGACTATTAGGTGGGCGGAACTACCTATGGTTTTGTGCATGGATTTTGCACATGGATTTGGGCATGATGGTTTTTTGTCCATGGTATTTTTTAGATCTGTTTAAGGGAACTATGATTATGTTCTAATCCAGGGTTAATGGATTGGGGTCTATGGATGCTTTGGCATGTATATATATGTATTGTAACATTGAAATGAATATAATGAAAAATCAATCTGGTAGTCTCAGTTTTGGTATCCAGGGGAAAATATATGTGTATATCTATTTTATGTTTTATCATCTCACCATTGTTTATTTTTTGTTTTTAGAATTTGTATGCAGGTAATTTCTGTACAGGGTTAAAATCTACACCACATCTACCCAAGCAATAGGTTAGTCAGGGTAAACATGTGTCGAGAGGCCACTATGATATGATTTGACCTCCTAAGTCATGTTAAGGAATTGGAACCGATGGAAACACAACATACCATACAAACATTCAAAATTAGTATTAGGACCCTCAGGAACCAATCCAACCTTTCTGCCAATCAGCCCCTAGGTCCCACTGAGATTTTGGACCACTTGACCTCTAGAAACTCTCATGCTATGGGCATGACAGCGTCCGGAGACCTCTAGACGCTCTCACAAGCTTGCAAGCCAGCATCCAGGGACTATTTTTCTCAGTGTTGTCCCAGTTTCCCCAGGATTTGACCCAATTTTTCAAGCCCAGATCCCAGTTCACTGCCCAGAATTGAATGACATCTTCAGAACAATAAAATAACATAGAAATGATAGTACAAATGCAATCACTTGAATAAGACCTTGAATGGACCCCTACTAGCCATGATAGGAATTTCGTCAAACATATCACGAATATGTAATCTACATGTGTAAATAACATACCTGAGCATAGGGGTTAATTCTCTAGGAATTGCGCAAGGAAATAGGGGCTCAAGTAGAGGCATAAATTGACTAAGTTTGGGTCAGATATTCTCATTGAGCAAATAGATAGGTTATTCACTCGCAGGTTGATCTCAAACCGAGTTAGCAATTGTAATACATCTCTTTTCATCTGATTAATTCAAATAATCTTGAGGGGTTTTTCCCAATTGGGTTGTGGTTTTCTTATTGCATGTTTGCAAATGTTGTTCTAAATTATGAATTGAATTCCACAAATCAATAGAGTAGAATTGTGTCTCTTGATTTAAATTAAATTTTATTTAGCAGTTGAAATTATATCACTAAATTTATACATGGTATAAGAGTAGGATTCATATTAGAACATGGATTTCAAAGTTGTTCCTCAGGAGGTTTGAATTAGTAGCTTCAATGTAGTAGGATCTCTTCAGAGTTGGGAAAATGACCTTTAACAGGCTGAGATTAGAGTATGCCTTTGATGGCAACTCAAATTTCATTGCATGGAAGGATCATGTGGAGGTTGTGCTTGATGAAAACAGATTGTTGGAATATGTCAAGATAGACATTTTGAAACCAAGATCAATTGATGCCTAGAACCTAGCCCAATAGAAAAAAGATGTAGCCAAGGTGAGGAGAATAATCTTGGAGGGAGTGCGAGACCACATTATCTCAAATCTCCATGGGAAAGAAAATCCTTTTGCAATGTGGAAGGAACTGATAGAGATATTTGAGGATATCAGTGACCATAGAAAACGGGCCCTCAAAGACAAACTTCAAAATATCAAGATGCACAAGAATGACACTATTTCGCAGTATCTCACTAGATTTACAAAAGTTTAGGATGAGCTTGGAGGGGTTGGTGTGAATGTTGTAGAAGATGACCTAGCGAGCCTAGCTCTTCTAGGCCTTCCCAAAAGATGGCATAACTACCAGGACTTAGTGAATGGAAGGGAGAAATTACTGAATTGGGAATGCTCCTGCTCTGATTTGGTAAAAGAAGAGATCAAGTGAAATATCTAAGATGGAACTTCATCCAAGGGCGAGGATGAAGAAAATTTTGATTGGTTGGAAAGGAAAATAAGTGCAAAGGGAAGAAATCTCAAACCAAACTAGAATCCAGCCAAGGGGGAAAGAATAAATACTTTTCCAAAATAAAATGCTTCAATTGTCATGAATTTGGGCACTATGCTACAAAGTGTCCACACAAAAAGTATGGCAAGAAGAACTTAGGAGGAGCAGTAGGTGAGGAATTGGCTTCACAGTTTGAGCTAGACTTCACCCTTATCACATGCATGGCCAACACTATGATGGGGAGTGTGTGGTACTTACACTCTAGTGCATTGTTCCACATGATAGGGTGTAGAGAGATTTTCAGTGACCTGGAGGAGAAATAGCTCCATATGCATATTAAGCATGGGGATGACAGAAGGTATAGTTCTACTGGGATTGGTACAATAACCTTTCAAAGGGAGTTGGGATCTCCTCTTCACCTCAAAGATGTCATGTTTGTTCCAGGCCTAAAGAAGAATATCATCTCTATAGAGTTTTGGAAGACCGTGGTTATGATGTGATCTTCAACAAAGGGAAAGCACTCTTGAGACACATAACCACTGGACATGTGAAGCAGATTGGGGTTCGGGTGAAGAACCTGTACAATTTGGATGTGGAATATTGTGTTGCACTAAGAAGTAAGGCAAAGAAAGTGCAGAGCTACGATGTCAGTGAAATTTGGTGCAGGATATTGGGCCATTTTCATCATGGTGCCCTCAAAATTATGTAGTGATTAACCACTAGCCTCCCTAAAGGAGCACTTGAACAGCAGGATGTCTACAAATTTTTTACCTTCGGGAAGTATGTGAAATCCCCATTCCATGAGCGATATAGAAAATCATAGGCAGTCTTGGAAAGAGTCCACTCTGATGTTTTTGGACCTTTCTTGACATCCTCCTTTGCCAAACACAAATATTTTGTTATTTTTATTGATGATTTCTCAAGGAAGTGTTGGACCTTATTCATGCAAAAAAAGGATAAGACATTCTCAAATTTCATATAATTCAAGGCACTAGTTGAGAAAGAGACCAACAAGAAGATGAAGGCTCTCAGGAATGACAATGGTGGTGATTATGTTTCGAGCGACTTCAAGGATTTCTATACGAAAGAAGGCATTTGAAGAGAGATGAAAACATGTTATGTCCCTATAAACTAGTGTATTCCCTTATTAGTATTGTCATTATAGCCCCTTATTGTTATTTTTGTGCCCATGTTGTCCCCATATTGTTATTATTGTGCCCCATAGAAGCCCACTATTTTTATTGTTGTGCCCTTACATTATTATTGTTATGTCGGCTCTGATTATATTGTGACCCCTTAGACTCCTATATATAGAAAGGAGGTCTTGTCATTTGTATCATCCAAGAATTGTTCATTTGTGTAATGTAAAGGAGGTTCCCCCCTCAAATATGTTGATTTTGAAGTCGTTGATATATCTTTTCTTCCATTTTTTGAGCTGGTTACATAACATTTGGTATCAGAGCTTTGAATTCTAGGGTTTCGCTGCTCCAAACACGTCATCGTGGAATGTTCGCTATAACTTTTTTTATATGATGTTTCAAAATCTGAAATTAAAATACATTTGATCTGAAATCTTGATGATTTTTGGGTCTGAATTTCAGATCTTTCCTCACTACATGTTCAGAGATATGATCCAAGAAAGTTAGGGTTTTCACAGGGTCCCGAATTACATCCCAAACATGTGATCTTGGGAAAATCGTCATAACTTTCTCTTTGAGCATCAGATTGAAATTTAGTAAGAATTTACAGAAATAGGACAGACTTTTCTTTTTTGTGTATTGTTTCCAGGTTCGAAGGTCAAAACAGTGACACGTGGTAGGTCGTACAAGCCTGCTCTACTGAACTCCTCTATAATTAGGTCATAGTGGGAGATTTGGCATAACTCTTTCTTGAAGAATCCAATATTGATCATACTGGTGGGGTTATAAACAGGACTCAGAGGGCTATGACAAAACACGTTGTCAAACCATGAAGATCTGAAACTATAGAGATATAACAGATTCAATATCGAGCTCCTACAAAGCAAAAAAAGGTGTGTATTTTTTTAAAAATTTGCATAAGTTTGGTTTGAAAAATTATTTTGAAGTAATTCAAAGGGCATAGTGAGGCATGATTATCATTAGTTGATGCCCCGTAGAAAGAAAATGGAAACACCTAGTAAGCAACCTGAAATCTCTACCATGACTCATGAAGAAGAGGAAGAAATGCAACATGATATATCAAAATTACGAGACCAAGTGCAAAAAAATTCACTCTCACAAAAAGTAACAGAAGCTAAGATGGATGGCATGGAAGCTAAGATGGATGGTATAGAAGCAAAACTTAAAGGCAACATGGAAGATTTGAAGATAGATTTGACAAAGTTCCTACAAGAAAGGCTTACTAATGGCGAAAGGGTAGTAAAGGAAACTCATGATAAGAACACAAGAAATATTAATCATGATTTCATAGACTCTAACATTGGATTGAAGACCCACCATGTTCTAAATATCGATATGAGGAATTTAGATGGAAAGGATCTCGTAACATGGATACTACAGATGGAGAAATATTTCGATCTCCATAATGTGGAAAACACACAAAAGTTATGCATTGCAAATTTATATTTGGAACCCAATCAATTTGTATGGTATCAATGGCTTTTCCCTTGTAAAACAATTGTCACTTGGGAAATTTTTACAAAGGAAATGATAGCACATTATGAGGATACAAAAGGCAACACCATTTTTAGCCAATTGATATATCTCAAACAAAAGGGTTCAATGGTGGAGCACATTGAGGACTTCCAAAAATTGAATATAAGGGTAAAATATATTCCATAGGAGCATAGGATTGATGTGTTCATAGGGACTTTAAAGGATAACGTCCAACATGAGGTTTGCCTTTGGGAACCTTATTCATTGGAGCAGGCATTCAGGTTGGCAAGAAAAATTGAAAGCAAAATTATGGCAACAAGGAAGCCTACCACTCACAACTATAAATATGGAAGTGTTGTTTCCCCTAGCCTTCCACAACCTACAAGGTTGACACCACAACAATTGAAACAAAAAGAAAAAAAGGGCTTTGTTACAGTTGTGATAGTAAATACACTAAAGGCTGACATAAGTGTGATGAGAAGAAATTATTTTACATAGATTGTGAAGAGGAGGAAGAAAAGGAACAAGAAACGTCAAAAGAAGAGGATATACACCAGGAACAAACCCTAGAGAAAGAAGAAATGAACCTGACCATATCTTGTAATGCATTGGCCAAAATTACCACTCCTCAAACTCTTAATATAGAAGTACATGTCAAGAATAAAAAAGTAATAGTGTTGATTGATTCAGGTAGTACCCATAATTTTATTCATTGTAAGATAGCCAAGGAATTGAATTGCTTCTTATATCTAGCACTAGAGTGTCAAGTGATGGTTTCAAATGGAGGAACCATAAATTGCTTTGGAAAGTGCCATAATATCAAGCTATCCATGGGATAATATGTATTGAATAGTCCAATTCTTCCCATTCCAATGGGTGGTGCTGATGTTGTACTAGGAATCCAATGGCTACAATAATTGGGTACGATAGCTTTTAATTTTCAAGAAATTTTCTTGAATTTTTTTTCGAAAGGAAAGGAAGTTGAATTAAGGGGTATCGCAGGGAAATCGAGAAAGATAATTAGCTCTAATGACATGACAAATATTCTAAATAAATAACAATGAGGCATAATTTCATAATTATGTTCGCTAGAGGTTCCCACATCGAAATCATCTATTTCTCTATATCTCCAAAAAGTCTTGGAAAATCATTCCAAGGTATTTGAGACTCCCAAAGGCCTCCCACCTATTTGTGATCATGATCATGCTATTCATTTGATTCCAGGAAGTGTTCCTCCAAACATCAGGCCTTACAGATATCCCTATGCACAAAAGGGTGAAATTGAACATATGGTTGCAAAAATGCTAGAGGCTGGTATAATTCAACCTAGTCAAAGTTCTTTCTCTGCTCCAGTAGTATTGGTGCACAAGAAGGATGGAGCATGACACATGTATCCAGATTATAGGGAGCTAAACAAGCTCACTATTAAAGATAAATTTCCTATTCTTGTCATTGATGAATTATTGGATGAATTGCATGGATCAATTTACTTCACCAAGTTGGATCTTCATTCAGGATATCATCAAATCAAGATAAATACTGAATACATTCCGAAAAAAACATTTAGAACTCATGAGGATCATTATGAATTTTTGGTCATGCCTTTTGGCCTTACTAGTGCACCTTCTAGATTTCAAGGTTTGATGAATTCCATTTTCAAACCCTTCCTTATAAAATTTGTGTTAGTATTTTTTGATGATATACTAATCTACAACAAGTCTTGGAAGGATCATGTTCAACATGTTGACAGGGTGCTAAAACTATTGGAGGAGAAACAATTATATGCAAAAACCTCCAAATGTTTCTTTGAAGTACAAGAAGTGGAATATCTAGGTCATATTGTATCTCATGAAGGTGTTAAGGTAGACACTAGCAAAATTAAAGCCATTAAGGAATGGAAAATCCCCACATCCATAAAGCATCTGTGAGGATTTCTTGGGTTGACAGGATATTATCACAAGTTTGTTAAGAATTATGGGAGAATAACAACACCTCTAACAACATTATTGAAGAAAGATATATTTTCATGGACTCTAGAAGCAACAAAGGCCTTTGAACATATTAAAGAGGCAATGTGCCAAGCACCGGTCTTATCTATGCCAGGCTTCACAAAAACCTTTATTGTGGAATGTGATGCCTTAGGAAATGGAATTGGTGTTGTTTTAATGCAAGAAGAAAGACCCATTTCTTTCGAAAGTCGTCTAATCAAAGGAAAGTATTTACAAAAAGCTATTTATGAGAAGGAAATGTTGGAAATACTAAATGCACTTAAGAAATGGAAACCTTGCATAATGGGAAGACGCTTCAAGGTAAAAATGGATCATGATATTCTTAAATTCTTTTTAGAGCAAAGATTATTTCAGAAGATTAGCAAAAATGGGTCACAAAGATGTTGGGTTATGACTTTGAAATCATCTACAAAAAAGGGAAGAAAAATGTTGTTGCATAAGCACTCTCAAGAAAGGATGAGGATGTGCAAGCATTGCTTTCTGCCATTTCTATTATCCAACTAGGTTGGATAAACGAAGAAAGGGATGAATGGAAGAATGATGACAAAGTGTCAGCACTCATTCAGAGTTTACAACAAGATCCCAGTACATCTGATACATTTAGCTGAAAAATGATTCGTTATGGTACAAAGATTGCTTATACCTCTGTAATAATTCCCAACTCAAACAAAATATTCTTATGGAATTGCACACCTCCCCCTTAGTAGGGCACTCAGGATTTTTAAAAACTTACCACAGGGTTAAGAAGGAATTTTTTTGGGATGGCCTTAAATATAATATTCAAAAGTTTGTGGTGGAACGTTTGGTTTTCCAACAAAATAAAGTTGAAAAAATTAAGACCCCAGGTTATTACAACCTTTATCCATTCCAAGTCAACGTTGGGAGGAGGTTTCAATGGATTTTATGACATGTTTACCCAAGTCTGAAGGAAAGAGTGTCATCATGGTGGTAGTTTATAGACTTACCAAGTATGAACACTTTTTTGCATTATCTCATCAATTTAAAGTCAGTATAGTTGCCACTGCATTTATGGAAACAATTCAAAATCTACATGGAAACCCAAAGATTATTGTGAGCGACAGAGATCCCATTTTCACTGGAAATATTTTGGCCATGATTATTTTCTTGTCTGGGTACTCAGTTAGCTCATAGCTCATCTTATCATCCTCAATCTGATGGGAAAATTGAGATAGTAAAAAAATGTTTGGAAGGATCTCTTCATTGCTTTGTATATGATAAACAAACACAATGTGTCAAATGGTTGCCTCTGGCTAAATGGTGATATAACACTTCCTTCCATACTGTAGCAAAAATGACCCCATTTATGGTACTTTATGGATATCATCGACCATCCATCACATCATATTTAAGAGAAAATTTTAATGTTCAAGCAGTGGAAGATCACATTGAGCATCAACAAAAAGTTCTCCAACTCTTAAAGGACAACCTCACTTTGACGCAGAATAGAATGAAACAACAGGCATATCAACATTGCAGTGAAAGAAGTTTTGATGTAGGTGACTGGGTATTTCTACAGATACAACCATACAACCAAATTTCCCTCAAGAAAGCTAAGAAGGATAATAAATTATCACTAAATTATT
This sequence comes from Pinus tabuliformis, assembly GCA_031772625.1. Lineage (NCBI taxonomy): Eukaryota > Viridiplantae > Streptophyta > Pinopsida > Pinales > Pinaceae > Pinus > Pinus tabuliformis. The sequence goes on along the minus strand of CM062812.1, from coordinate 600,841,665 downwards.
ATGGTCCTCACAAGGTGTTGCAAAAGATTGGTACTATGGCATACAAATTGGAGCTTCCTGCAGCTTCCCGAGTGCACCCAGTTTTCCATGTTTCATGCTTAAAGAAGGTTATAGGTGACAAGCTCCCAGTTCAAACAATATTGCTAGAACTTGACAAGGAAGGAAAAATCATATTGGAACCTGAAGCAGTCACATAAACAAGAACTCGACAACTACGAAATTAATCAATTTTAGAGTATCTCATCAAGTGGAAGAACTTACCCGTTGAAGATTCCACATGGGAGGATGAGAATTTTATACAAAAGCATCCAGAACTATTCAAGCATTGAGGACAACACTTTTCTGAAGGAGTGGAGCATGTCAGGTCCCTATAATACTAGTGTATTCCCTTATTAGTATTGTCATTTTAGCCCCTTATTGTTATTGGCATGCCCATGTTGTCCCCATATTGTTATTATTGTGCCCCATAGAAGCCCACTATTTTTATTGTTGTGCCCTTACATTATTATTGTTATGTCGACTCTGATTATATTGTGACCCGTTAGACTCCTATATATAGAAAGGAGGTCTTGTCATTTGTATCATCCAATAATTGTTCATTTGTGTAATGTAAAGCAGGTTTCCCCCTCGAAGAGGCTGATTTTGAAGTCGTTGATCTATCTTTTCTTATATTTTGTGAGCTGGTTACATAAAAAAACACCCCACAACTCGCACCAGAATGGGGTAGTTGAGAGAAAGAATTAAAGCATTGTTGGAGCTGTGAGAGCTATGCTACATGACTAAGGCCTACCACTATATTTATGGGTAGAGGCATGTAACAAAACACTCTACTTGTAGAGCCTAAGTCCTCATCAATTTCTTGGTATGATTACATTGGAGGAGGCTTTCTCGGGGAGGAAGCTGGATGTGTCTCACTTTAGTATTTTTGGAGCCTTTGCTTACTGCCATGTCTCCAAATATTCTAGGAAGAAGATTGATCTGACATCAGAGTTGGGAGTTTTTTTGGGTTACACCAAAACTCCACAGAATTATCATGTGTACTTACCTTCCCTTAAAATGACAGTTGTCCGGGATGAAAAGTTTGATGAGGAGAAAGTGATGTGGTGGTCTTGTGAGAGGGAGCTTCGTATACCACCAGAAGATGAGATTTTAGCTCCAAAGGAGGAGCCTCAGGAATATGTGTAGTAGCCACAAATAGACGAGCGGTGAGTGGAGACATCCACTCAAGTAGAACTATCCATAGAAGGGAGGAAAAGAACCAGGGAAGCTAATAGATTAGTGCAGGATGTGAGGGGGAATGTGGAAGATCCTTCAAATTTTCACAGTCAAAGGAGGTCACTTGAGAGGTACATTGGCTACATGGATTTAATGATTGATCTTGTAGAGATTGAGCGATCCTCTTTCGAGGAAGTAGTTAAGAAACCAATTTGGGTTGATGAAATGGTGGAAGAATATGAATCCATCATGAAGAATAGTGTTTTGGAAGTGGTCCCAAGACTAGAAGATAGATCAATTGTGGGTTCGAGATGTATCTTCAAGGTTAAGAATGTAGTAGACGGAAGCCAGATAATGTCGCTAAAGTACATTTCGAGAGAGGAACAAGATGTTAACATATTTTGAAAGAATTTGTTATGAGGGAAGTTCTAGTTCCATAGGTGTAGGATAGGGGTCATTGATAATACCTTTGTTGCTAAGAGGGAGTGTTGATAAGTGCAACAAGAAAGTCTCAATTTGACTTTGCTTTCGTCAAAATTGAGAAAAAATCGAATTTACATTATCAAACAACTTGGATGCACTTAACTTGTGTGACATGGCTCTTGTCACTCAGTTATCTCGGTAAATTTGAGTTAGAGGGATTGGAGTTTAGTTAAGCATGTGTGATTGCTAAATATTAGTAATCCAATTTAGTTATATCCACATGAGTTTAGTTAAGCTAGTTCTAACAGTTGGAGGAACTAGTGGAAGGCCAGTTGTGCAATGGGACAACAGTCTAACTCAGTGATCATCCAATTCACTGGTCAATTAGCCTAATATAACTAGTGCATGCAGAGAATTTGAGTTCCTAGATATTGTGGAGATTCCAAGGTAATATTACAAGCAATTGTAAACTAGTTTGAGTGTACAGGTGTTGCATGCAGACAAATGATCAAACCTTGGGAATTGCGCAAGGAAATAGGGTCTCAAGAAGAGGAAGAAATTGACTAAGTCTAGTTCAAAGATTCACACTGAGAAAAGAGATAATTTATTAACTTGCAGGTTGAGCTCACACTGAGCTAGAAATTGTATTACATCTCTATTCATTTGATTAATGCAAATAAGCTTGAGGGGTATTTCCAAGTTGGGTTCCCCTAGAAAGACATTGTGCATATATGATTTTTATTATTACATGTTTGTGAATTTTTTTCTGAATTGTGAATTGAATTTTGCATATCAGTATAGTAGAATTGTGTCTCATGATTTAATTAAAATTTCTTGAGCAGCTAGAATTTTATCACCAAATTTCTACACAACGTTGTAGGTTTACCTTGGAGTTAGGGTTTCCTAGGTATATATTGTGTTCTATAGTTGATGTGTTTTTCTTCTGATTTATTTTTTGATGTGCATATTAAGTTAGAAAATTCAGTGTGTTTGCAATTTAAGTTTCCAAAATATCAGTTGTTTATATTTCTCAGTTTTTACACTTAGAAATTGCAAATCAGTTTGTTGGGCTTTAAGGAAATATAACATGGTATCAAAGCTTAGTTTGTGATTGAAGAAGAAGCACATATTTTATCTTCAGGAGAGAATTTGATGATTTATAGGGAGAAAGTTATCAGATCGATTTTCCCATTAGGGTTCTAAGCAATGCACATTGATTTTACCAATGTGATTTCAATAGTTTGATTTTTGGCAGAATGACATATCAGGGTCTCAGATTCGAAGATAGATTGGATGGTGCATCCCACTTTGGTTCATGGTGTGAAAGGATAACAGTGGTGTTGGAGGAACAAGGGGTTTAGGAATTTTTTGATGATTTCCCAGCCACACTATTAGATCCTCAAAAATTGGATTAGCATAATAAGATGGATGCCATGAAAAGAAGGATTATCTTGTAGGGAGTCAAAGACCACATTATCCCTCACCTGACTGGGAAAAATAAATCCAAAGAAATGTGGACTCCCATAATTGGTCTCTATGAGGGTTCGAGAGAGGCCAAAAATTTCGTGTTGATGGACAAGCTTAGGAGCATTAAAATGTCCAATTAAAATTCTATATTTTCTTACCTTACCAAGTTTTCCAAGGTAAAGGAAGAGTTGGATAATGTGGAAGAGAGAGTTCCAGATAGGGATCTAGTAAATTTTTCCCTATTGGGTTTCACCAAGTCATGGAAAACTTCATGGATGGGATATGTGCCTGAGAAAACTTTCCAAGTTGGGAGCGTTTGTGGGGTGGCTACGTCAAAGAGGAGATTCACAAATAGGCTTAGGTTGGATCTTGTGTTAAAAGTGAGGAGGAAGAAGAAAATTTCACTCTTTCCAACAAAGGGAGCAAGTCCAAGGGTAAAAAGAGAAATGGTAGTGGAGATCCAAGTTCCAAGGGAAAGAAGAAGAATAAATATATTAGCAATATCAAGTGTTTCTTGTGCCACTAGTTTGGGAATTATGCTACTAAGTGCCCTAATAGGAAGAAAGCATCCAGGAAGGGCCAAGTAGCAGCCTCTGTAGAGATAGATGAGTTTTCCTCTCATTTTGAGGAGTTCTCACTCATTGCATGTATGGAAAGTTCAGTGGCTACTAGTTTATGGTATGTAGACATCTTTGTGTCCTATCATATGATGGGAAACAAGAAGTATTTCAACAATCTATCAGACAAGGACATGTAGTTTGATATCGAGATGGGAGACGATGGGAAGTATTGGGTCGAGGGTACTAGTACAATTCATTTTGAGAGGGAGTTTGGAAACCCTCTATATCTCAGAGATGTTCCTTACATACCAGGGCTTAAGAAGAACCTCATTTTAGTTTCAGTTTTGGAGGATAAGGGGTACAAGTTGAACATTATATAGGGAAGGGTTTTTATAAGAACCTCAAACTATGAGGGGCTGAAGTAGATCAGGGTTAGGCATAAGATCCTATATAGAATACAATTTGAGACAACCATAACACTAACTAGTAGAGGAGGTTGTGACTCAGGTAGTAAGTTGTGGAGTTATGGCATAAGCGCATGGAACATTTTCACCATGGATCACTAAATATTCATAAGGATATAGCATCAAAGCTACCACAATGCAATGTGGATCAACATGAGGTGTGCAAGGTTTGCACGATTGGAAAGTATGCCAAGTCATATTTTTCAATCTAAGTTCAACAGGGTTAAGGAGATAGTGACAAGGTTACCATAGTGGAATGTTGATTAGCATGAGGTGTGTAAGGGTTGCATGCTTGGAAAGTATGCCAAGTCATATTTTCCTAGCAGAGTTCAATAGGACCAAGGGTATATTGGACCTATTCCATTCATATGTACGCAGTTCTTTCTCTAAAGTATCCTTAATGGGTACAAATATTATGTCACCTTCATAAATGATCACTCGAGGAAGACCTAGACGTTTTTCATGAAGGAGAAGGATGAGGTATTCTTGTTGTTTCTAGAGTTTAAGGCCTTGATTGAGAACCAAACTAGCAAAAATATCAAGGTGTTGAGGTTGGACAATGATGGGGAGTACACTTCTAACACATTTAAGGATCTTTGTGCCTAGGATGGCATCAGGAGGAGTTGACCACACCGTATAATCATCAAAATAATGGAGTGGAAAAGCATAAGAACCAGGATATAGTTGGAGAAGCCAAAGCCATGTTGCATGACATGGGTTTCCTATGTTTCTTTGGGCGGAGGCATGAAATACAACAATTTTCTTGTAGAACAGGAGCCCACATAGAGTGTTGGGCTGAGTTACACTAGAGGATGAATTTACAGGGAAGAAACCAGATGTGTCTCATTTACATATATTTAGTAGCCTTGTATACTGCCATGTACCAGAGGAGAAGAGGAAGAAGCTAGAGCCCATGGCAAAGAAGGGAATTTTCATGGGTTACAAGGAGACATCCAAGGTGTATAGTGTGTACATTCCAACACCCAAGAAGAAATTCATCTAGAGAGATGTGAAGTTTGAGGAGGATAGGGCTTTGAAAAATTCCATGGAGCATGATCGGGTTACTATCCAGGAGGAAGAGAAACAAGCTCCCAAGCAAGATGCTCAACCAACACCTTATACTACAGTTGTGCATGGGTAGGATGAGGATGATAGGGTCAAACAAAAGTTGGAGCGAGTGGAGCCCACTCAAGCAGTGACTCTCGACAATGTGGGAAGGAGAGAGAGATGGGAAGATCAATTGATCCAGAGGTGTAGGTGCAAGTTGGTTCTCTGAGTACTTCATTTTGGTAGAGAAGATAGACACATAGGTACACATGATACATGGAACTTATGATTGAATTTATAGATGTTGAGCCTTCTAGTTATCAGGAGGAAACCACTCAAAAGGTATGGAGAGATGCCATGGTCGAGGAGTGTGCCTCCATCATGAAGAATAATGTACGGGAGGAGGTGACAAGGCCAAAGAGAAAATTTGTGGTAGGGTATACAAGGTCAAGCATGGAGATGATGGGAGTATAAAAAAGTATAAGGCAAGATTCATGGAAAAGGTGTTTTCTTAGATATAGGGAGTTGACTACGACAAGACCTTTTCCCTAGTTTCGAGGTATTCATCTGCTAGAGTGGTTGCAACTATAAAAGTGTAGATGGGGTGGAGGATCCACCAGATGGATGTTAATACAATCTTCCTAAATGGGGTTGCTGAGGAGGAAATTTATATTGAGTAGTCAGAAGGATTCGAGATATGCAATGGAGATACACATTTATGTAGAATCAAGAGAGACTTGAATGAGCTCAAGTAGGCTCCACAAGCATGGTATGCTCAGATAGAAAATTACCTTCTAGGATTTGGCTTCACCAAGAGTGAAGCGGACCCAAACCTCTATTACATTGTTGTTGGATGTCAGCTGCTCATTCGTGTGCTAGATGTGGACAACTTAATTTTGACAACTGTAGATAAGCTCATCTAAGAGTGCAAGAGAGATCTTGAAAGTGAGTTTGAGATGAAGGATATGGGGTTCATGCACTATTTTTTTTGGATTGGAGGTATGGTAGGGTGATGGGGAGATCTTCATGGGATAGGGAAAATACATCCTACATATTCTTAGGAGCTTTCACATGCAAGATTGCAGGCCCGTGACCACACCTCTAGTCACAAATTGCAGGAGGGTAGATACATCCAGATCAGAGTGAGTATATCCCACATTATACTGATAGATGATTGGACTACTAATGTATTTGGTGAACACACAACTACATATATGTTTTTTCAGTCAACACTTTGAGTCAATTTTTGGTCAAGTCGAGCAAAGCACATTGGGTGGTTGCGAAGCATATTTTGAGATATCTTAGGGTTACAATAGAGAATGGATTGTGGTATAGATAGGTGAATAGGTTGAGGCTTGAGGGATTCAAAAATGTAGATTGGGCACGGAGCTCCATAGATAGGAAGAGCACATTGGGATGTGTGTTTAGTGTTGGTTCGACAACTATTTCTTGGTTCAACTGGAAACAAAGATCAGTCGCATTGAGCTTAGCCAAGGTTGATTATATGGTTGCAATTTTAGTAGGGTGTGAAGCTATCTGGTTGAGGAAGCTTCTTGTAGGATTTTTCTAAATAAAGTTGAAGCCTACAATTATACATTGTGACAATCAAAGTTGCATCAAGATCTATGAAAATCAAGTGTTTCAAGATCACTGTAAGCATATCGACATACGTTATCACCACGTCAGGGAAATTTTTTAGAGAGGAATCATTACACTCCAGTATGTACCAACAAAGGAGTAGACTATAGACATTCTAATCAAGTCATTATCAAGGACTATATTTGTTGTAACAAACCTAGTGAAAATTCCATGTAATAAAAGTACTAAAGGAAAAATAGTAACCACGGTTGATGGGACACTTATTCCAAGATGAATGTTGGGCAAGACATCCTAGTGTTGTTGTTCATTTGGTTATTAATGGCTAAGGAAATTGGCAAAGGAAAAATGGAATTATTGGCACATTTATTTATGAAAGTAATGGAAATTGAAGAAAATAGAGGCCTCATTCATAAAAGGGATTTTGAGGATCAATTGGTAACCTTTTGTCAGTTCAATTTTGGAGCTCTCTCATTATTCTCTCCCTCTCTCATACTCTTGGATACTTAGAGTTTTCTTGGAGCACTCTTGGAGGGTGTGGTATACTTGGACATTAAGATCAGCAACTACAACAGTTTTGCTTCCAGGTATCGATTTGCATGTATGTTTTCCTTACTTGTTTTGGCATGCATGACATATTAATGGAAATTGAAGAAAATAGAGGCCTCATTCATAAAAGGGATTCTGAGGATCAATTGGTAACCTTTTGTCAGCTCAATTTTGGAGCTCTCTCATTATTCTCTCCCTCTCTCATACTCTTGGATACTTAGAGTTTTCTTGGAGCACTCTTGGAGGGTGTGGTATACTTGGACATTGGGATTAGCAACTACAACAATTTTTCTTCCAGGTATCGAGTTGCATGTATGTTTTCCTTACTTGTTTTGGCATGCATGACATATTCATGTGGATTTTTGGTCATGATATGTCACTGACATGGAGGATTTCCAGGATTGACAGTGGATTACCTAGCCTTACCATTTCCTAGATAGCCATGGAGATTGTTGGTTTATCTCCTTGTTTTTGTTTTGGTTGGTTCTCATGTTTCCTTAGCTTGAGTTGAGTTATTAGTTTTTGGAAGCCCTAGTTGGAAAAACGCTTTGGAAGCCCTGTAACAAATTGGGTTGAGTTACTAGTCCTGGAATCCTTGGTTGGAAAAATTCTCTAGAAGCCCTTGGTGGGTTGAGTTACTATTCTTGGAAGCCCAACAAAAGTGGTGGGTTGAGTTACTAGTCTTGGAAGCCTTGGTTGGAACAAACACTATGGAAGCCTTGGAAGGCTTGGATGGAGACTAATCTGATGATGGTTTTGTGATGCCCAACCATGAGGTGGAATCACTATTGATGGGTTGAGGAGGGTGGCCTCTAAAAGCCCTAGATGGTTTTGGATTGATGTGTTCTATGAGATCCCACATTCATGCTTGGAATATGGCACGAGGGTGAATGGATGAAGAGAGATTTGGCTTAGCCATTCTATGGTCGAGCCTAACATGGAAGTCCCATCCCGAGTTTGGATTTTGCATCATCAATAACATGTTATTTCTCATTGTATTTCTATTAGTATTATACTGGTTTATATGTGGTTTATATGGTTGTGATTTTATTGGTATTTATGTTGCTATTATGTTGGTTATATATATGTTTTATGACGATAGCTATGTAGGGATCCCATCATGTTTTTATTGGTAAATGAATGAAAAATGTATCTATGACCTAATGGATGAAATGGCAGTTAATGTGTTGAAGCATGAATGTTTCTTAGCGATTCTTAGCTAAGTATGAGACCCCTATGCTCAGATATTTTATTTACACATGTATATTACATATTCATGATATGTTTGAAGAAATGTTTATCATGGCTAGTAGGGGTCTATTCAAGGTCCTATTGAAGTAATTGATTTTGCACTATCATTTCCCTATTATCTTACTGTTATGAAGTTGTCATTATATTCTAGGCAGTGACCTGGGCTTTGGACTTGAAAAAGTGGCTCAAATCCTAGGGACACTAGCACAACACTGTGCAAAAAATTCCCTGTATGTTGACTTGCAGGCTTATGAGAGAATCTAGAGGTCCCTGGATGTTGGCATGCCCATAGCATGAGAGCGTCCATAGTTCAAGTGGTCAAAAAGCTCAGTGGGACCCAAGGGCTAGTTGGCAGAAAGGTTGGATTGGTTCTTGAGGGTCCTAATGCTGATGTTGAATGTTTGTATGGTGTGTTTCTGTTAGTTCCACTTCCTTAACATGACTTAGGAGGTCGAATCATATCATAGTGGCCTCTCATCATATGTTTACCGTGGCTGGCTGATTGCTTGGGTAGATGTGGGAGGAGGGTGTTACATAGTGGTATCAGAGCATGGTTTACCCCTCAAACATAATTGGCTGCATTCATGTTGGTCATGCATGCATGTCAGTTGTATGCGTTTCTCTTACACTTGCATTCCATGTGCTTGTTGCATTTGCATGATGTTGATCATGGTTGTAGTGTTGTCTTCATGTGGAAGTTGGTGTTTTTATTGTGGAGTGCATCATCGTGGGTGTATGAATAGTGACATGTTGTGATATGTCACTTACAACTATCATTATTGTATGCTTGGTTAAATTCTTGTATGTTTTGATTGCATTATTGTATGCTTGGTTGCATGTATCATTCTTGTAGGTTTGGTTACAAGTATTGTTCGTTTATGCTTGATTACATGTGTTTATGCATGTGTGTGGTTGGTTACGCATTTCTTATGCATGTTAATGTTTGCATGTGGTCAAGTGTGTAGTGATGTAATGATTGTTTTCATGCATGAGGTCGTGGTATGAGTTGTTGATAAGGTCATGCATTGATGACTGGACCCTAGCTAGAATGATGGTTGCATGGTTATATGTTATGTGTTATGTTTCTATATATTGTCATGATTATGTTATACATGTATCGTGTTGATTGGTTGATTTTTTAGACAAGGTATCCTCCCTGAGCTATACTAAGGTACATTGGTTTATTTTGATTTCATTTAGTTGACATGATATACCTTACACGAAAAATATCAAATGGATAGCAAGGTGATGGACTCCAAAGACTCTCCTTATGAATCAAATGAGTAGTATGGTGTTGGGAATTATTCCAATTTGGCAGATACATTGAGAAGCTTAAAGGAAGAAATAAGGAGTTGTAAGGCAGAAAATGACATAATGATACAGGCATAGAAGAAGCTAGCAGAGGTAAATGCAGTGATACTTCAGATTTTTTCATATTTGCAGCGAAAAGGACCACTTCGGATCAACCATGAAAAGGAGGAAAAAAGTAACTAGGCATACGGTAGTAGGTCGCATGGTGGTCATAGGTCATATAGTGGTGGCATGGTCAGAGATGGAAGATTGTTGGATGCTCCGAATAGTAGGAGGGATAGATATAGGTAACATTCTAGTTTTGGTTATGACAGGCATGATGATCAATATCATTATCATCCTTACAAGAGGAGAGATAGGGGATACTTTCTAGATGATTTTAAGAAAGCAAAGCCACCTACTTTTGATGGAGAGATAAAGAAATCAAAGGATGCAGAGGCATGGTTTCTTGGCATGAGGAATTTTTTTAGGTTGCATAACTATTCAAAGAACATGAAAGCCAGAGTAGCTACATTCAGTCTCAAAGGTAAAGAAGACACTTGGTGGGAAGACGTGAAGAATGTTAGATGTAATCATGAGGAAGACTTGACTTGGAGTGAGTTTGAGCAGTTATTCAAGAAGAAGTATCTGTCGGAGAGATACTTTGATGACAAGGAAAAGGGATTATATGAACTAAATATGGGATCTATGATAGATGATGAGTACACTAGCAAGTTCTTGGAGCTATTGAAGTATGTGCCTTACCTCAAGGAGGAGAAGGCCAAGATAAAAGATTCACTAGTGGGTTAACAATGGCATTCAAAGATAGGATTGAGATCCACAAACCTAGATCATTGGAGGAGGCCATCTGGAAGCTAAAGCATTGCTACGAACAATCGAATCACAGATATGAGACTAAGCCAGACTAGAAGGGAAATGAAAAGAACAAAGGAAAATGGGACAAGAATCGAGTAAGACCACAGGATTCAGGTAACAAGGAGAATGTTGCACCACCTAAGAGGTTCAATGCATCTGATAGAGGATAGGGACATTGATCTAAGGAGAAGAACAAGGATGTAGGCTAAAAGCCTATAGAGTGTTGGAATTGTGGAAAGGATCATCGCAAGAGATATTGTCTATTAAATTAGGGTGGTAGGCCTCAAATATATAGTGCACGGGACACACCGATTGTTGGGGATGTTGGTCAGAGTGTTCCTTGTATTTATGCAGCATTGGATAATAAACAAGTAGACCATCAGACATCTATCATTGAGATGGACGGTAAGCTTTGTGATCAAGTTATTTCTATTTTTATTGACCCTAGATCTAATTAGCTATGTTAGTTTTGACTTGGTGGATAAGTGTGGTTTGAGTAAGGAATTGCATGTAGAATCTTGGTTAGTGCATTTGGCTACAGGTACAAAGAAGCGAGTTCATCATTGGGTAAGATCTTGTGCATTTGATTTGAATGGTATGCCTACCATAGCACATTTGAATGTATTATTGTTGGGATCATACAAAATGTTGTTGGGCATGGATTAGTTGTATCTTCATAGAACCAAGGTGGATTGTTATGAAAAAGCTATTGAGTGCTTGGATGACAATGGGGAACCAAGAGTATTGCAAGGAAATAAGAAAGACACATTAGTTAGGATGGTGATAGCTATGCAAGCAAAGCAGAGTTGCAGAAAAGGGTGTGTGTTATTTTCAGTACAGTTTTCTAGTGAAAAGGCAAGGAAGTTGAGGATGCATATTTTTTGAGCAGGTGCCCAGCTTTACAACAGTTCAAGGATGTATTTCCTGTGGACATTACAAACTTTCCACCTCACAGGGAAGTATACTTTTCTATTGAGTTGGTGCTAGGGGAAGCTCCAACATCAAAAGCACCTTACAAGATGAGCACACTTGAGTTGGTGGAGTTGAAGCTTCAGTTGAAGGAAATGTTGGACAAGGGATACATTAGGCCAAGTGTATCACCTTGGGGTGCACTGATATTGTCTGAGAAGAAGAAAATGGTACTCTTAGATTATGCAGTGACTACAGGCAGCTGAACAAAGTGACCATCAAGAAAAAGTATTTGTTTCTGAGGATTGATGACTTGTTCAATCAATTGAAGGGAGTAGCAATGTTCTCGAAGATTGATCTAAGATCCGGATATCATTAGGTACACATCAAAGAGGAGTACATTTACAATACAATGTTTTGGACTATGTATGGACTATTTCCTTACAGTAGATGGATTGGTGAGATTCATAGACATGATATATGTGCTAGAAAGTAGTGAGCTCAAGAAGGTGATCTTGAGAGAGTTTCATGAAAAACCATATTTGGGTCACCTAGTTTATCAGAATACACTGACCACAATGAAGAGATTTTATTATTTACCGAACCTAAAGAGGGATGTAGCAGAATTTGTGGCTAGGTGTTTCAATTGTCAGTGTGTGAAGGAAAAGTGTAAGCATCCAGGTGGATTGGTACAGCCGATTGTGATTCCATAGTGGAAATGGGAAGTCATTTCCATGGACTTCATCACAGGTTTTCTAAGGATAGTAAGATAGCTCGATTCCATCATGGTTAATGTGGACAAGTTGACAAAGGTTGTGAACTTCATTCCAGTGAAGTCTACATTCTCAACTAGATATGTAGCCCAGATATTCATAAGAGATGTGGTCAGATTACATGGTGTTCCGAAGAATATGTATCAGACAGGGATGTGAAGTTCACTTCCAAGTTTGGGAAGGAGTTATTTGCAGGTTTGGGCATAGAGTTGGCCTTCAGTATAGCTTATCATCCAAGAACATATGGATAGATAGAGACGATCAGTAGGATATTGGAGGACATGTTGAGGATGTATGTGATGCATCAGCAATGAAAGTGGGAAGAGTACCTTCCACTGGTAGAGTTCGCTTACAAAAACAGGTATCAGGAATCTTTGAGGATGAGTTTGTTTAAGGAATTGTATTGGAAGAGTTGTAATTCTCCTATCAGTTGGATTTATCTAGTTAACAATGTGTTAATCTGACCAGACATGGAACATGAAATGCAGTGATCAAGAAGAATCTAAAGGCAGAACAGGATAGGTAGAAGAGGTATGCAGATCAGAATAGGTTGTTCAAGGAGTTGTAGGTTGGGGAATAGGTGTACTTGTACATCAAAATAAAGAAGAGCTCCTTACGGATTGAATCATGTGCCAAGCTCGCACCACAATTTTGTGGACCCTTCAATATCATTGAGAGGATTGAGCCAATAGCCTATCGACTTGCATTGCCTTCGATAGTGAAATTCCATGATGTTTTCCATGTTTCATTGCTTAATAAGTATGTTAAAGATGCTAATCATGTGATTGACTGGTCTATATTGCAGGTGGAACTAGATGGAGAATTCCAGCTAGAGCCTCAGTGTATATTACAAAAAAAGGTGCTCATGCTCCAAAACCAAGCAATCAAGGAAGTTAAGGTGCAATGGAAGTTATAAGGCTCCATCGGAAATATATTTTGCTTACAACAATCTTTTGGTTATAGGTATTGTTGAACACCGAGGGCGATGTTCCCCCAAGAGGGAGGGTTTTGTAACAACCCTGGTGAAAATTCCATTTAATAAAAGTAATAAAAGCAAAATAATAACCACGGTTGTTGGGACACTTATTCCAAGTTGAATGTTGGACAAGACATCCTAGTGTGGGTGTTCATTTGGTTATTAATGGCTAAGGAAATTGGCAAAGGCAATGGCAAAGGAAAAATGTCATTTTTGGCACATTTATTTATGAAAATAATGGAACTTAGGAGAAAACGGAGGTGAAAGGTCATATGTTGCATGTGAGGAGTAAAATGAAGGAAAATAATGGAAATTGAAGAAAATAGAGGCCTCATTCATAAAAATGATTATGAGGATCAGTTGGTAACCTTTTATCAGTTCAGGTTTGGATCTCTCTCATCATTCTCTCTCTCTCTCTCATACTATTGGATACTTAGAGTTTTCTTAGAGCACTCTTGGAGGGTGTGGCATACTTGGATTTTTGGAGTAAGAATGCAAAGGAAGAGCAAGAAAGTGCAAGAGGACATCAGGATCAACAACTACAATAATTTTTCTTGCAGGTACCGAGTTGCATGTATGTTTTCCTCACTAGTTTTGGCATGCATGACATATGCATGTGGATTTTCGGTCATGATCAGTTGCCAGCATGCAAGATTGTTTGGATTGATGTTGGATTTCCTAGCCTTGCCAATTCCTGGATAGGCATGGAGATTTTGGGTTTATTTCCTTTTTTTTTGGGTTGGTTCTCATGTTTGCTTATCTTTGGTTGAGTTATTAGTTCTTAGAAGCCCTGGTTGGACAAGCGCTCTGGAAGCCTTGTAGTAGCTTGGGTTAAGTTACTAGTCGTGGAAGCTTGGTTGGAGAAACACTTTGGAAGCCTGATGACAGCTGTGGGTTGAGTTACTAGTATTGGAAGCCTTCATTGGAACAATGCTCTAAAGCCCTAGAAGCCTTGGATGGAGACAAATCTGATGATGGTTTTGTGATCTCTGACCGTGAGGTGGTATCACTGTTGATGGGTTGAGGTGTATGGCCTCTGGAAGCCCTGGATGGTTTTAGATTGATGTGTTCTATGAGATCCCACATTCATGCTTGGAATATGGCATGGGCATGAATGGCTGAAGAGAGATTTGGCTCAGCCATTCTATGGCCAGGTGGAACGTGGAAGTCCCATCCCAGGTTTGCATTTTTCATCATCAATAATAGGTTATTTCTCCTTGTATTTTTATGAGTATTATACTAGTTTATATGTGGTTTATATGGATGTGATTTCATTGGTATTTTTGTTGCTATTATGTTAGTTATATATATGTTTTATGATAGTAGCTATGTATGCATCTCATCATGTTTTTACTGGTAAATGAATGAACAATGTATCTATGACCTAATGGATGAAATGGCAGTTGATGTGTTGAGGCATCAATGTTTCTTAGCGAAATTTCAGCTAAGTATGAGACCCCTATGCTCAGATATGTTATTTACAACTATAGATTACATATTCATGATATGTTTGATGAAATGCTTGTCATGGTTAGTAGGGGTCTAGTCAAGGCCTTATTCAAGTAATTTCTTTTGCACTGTCATTTCCCATTTATCCTACTGTTCTGAAGATGTCATTATATTCTAAGTAGTGACATGGGCTCTGTGCCTGAAAAAGTGGCTCAAATCCCGAGGACACTAACACAACACTATGGAAAAAAGTCCCTGGATGCTAGCTTGCAGGCCTGTGAGAGCGTCCAGAGGTCCCTGGATGCTGGGATGCCCATAGCATGAGAATGTCCATAGGTCAAGTGGTCAAAAAGCTTAATGGGACCCAGAGGCTAGTTGGTATAAAGGTTGGATTAGTTCCTGAGGGTCCTAAAGCTAATGTTGAATGTTTTTATGGTGTGCTTCCATTGGTTCCACTTCCTTAACGTGACTTAGGAGGTCGAATCATATCATAGTGGCCTCTCATCACATGTTTACCCTGGCTGGCCGGTTGCTTGGGTAGTTGTGGGAGGAGGGAGTTACATTTGTATACCTCAGAGAGAAGTTGGGTGTAGTGCATAATACCTTCCTTTCCAAGAGGGAGTGTTGACTGGAGTAGAGAATAATTTTCTTGCTTGTCTAAGTGCTAAGACTAGCAGAAGAACCCAAAAGACTACCATTTTACCATAATAATAATTTATTCAACTATTTCCTAAAGTTAGACTTATCAAAAAGTAAAAGTTCCTAAGTTAACTTATGATATAATCTCATTCATTGATCATGATTTAATCTCAATTGTTGAGATAAATATTAGGGTTTAGGTCTAAATTATAAGAGAAGATAGATTAAGTGTATGGAAATTCAATTGAGCATAAGCAGGTGTTAGAAAACAACAAAGGAAGAGCGAGGGTTTCAATAATTCATAGTGTTTCAACATCCACAAAAGAAATACTGAGTGAGGATCGAATTTTCCTCAGCTCAAAAAACCTTTGTGTAGCCTCTAGTTTGCACATGTGGGTAGGAAGAGAATCCTATGCATCTGTACTATTTGCAAAGTGAACAAATAACCAAATCCACATAGGTTGTACGATAGAGCTAGTGTGTGAGAGGGAGATTGATTCATCTCAAAGCTGATAAATTATGTTATTGTGATAAAAGGGAAAGTTTCTTCCTTGTTGTAGTTCTCAGAAAATAATTCCTTGCTACAGAAGAATAATTAAACTCACACAACATTGTACGTTTTCCTCAAAGTTTGGGTTTCCTAGGTATATCTTGTGTTCTATGGTTGATGTGTTTGGCTTCTGATTTATTTTCCGATGTTAAGTTAGATAACTCAATATGTTTGTGATTTAAGCTTCCAAAATATCAATTGTTTATTTTTATAGGTTTTTACACTTAGAAATTGCAAATTAGTTTGTTGGGTTTTAAGGAAAGTTAACAATGCCTTGACAATTCCATGTACTATTAAAAATATTCTATGAAGCCTTGTGATAAAAGTTGCTATGGTGAAGGCCCAGTTTATTGCTAGAGCCAATAGAAAGTCCCAACTAATTGGTAAGCTAGTGATGGGTATTCTTAGTTCTATGTTATGTTGAACTTATCACAATATTATTAGGATTATCATGATAACACTATCAAACTGACCTCATAAATAATATCCCCAGTATATATTGTGATAATTTTCCCTTTTTAAATAGTCATAATAATTTGGAAATTATTGCTTTGGCTCTATCAATATCACCTTATAACCATATTCTTGGCCATATAACCCTCATTTTTAAAAGTGAGTTGGGATTGAGTGTGTGAAACTGTTCTATAGCATACTCCTAAGGGTGTTCCTTGAACACTTCTACTCGAAGTGTGGTTTTATGGGGAAGCAGACCCTTGGGGGTTTCTTACTACAACAATACACATCCTATAGAGATTTCTACATAGTTATGCCCTGTTATTAGGTATGACTCTCTCCATACAATGACTAAATGATTTTGATTGTACAACACTAATACCATGTAAAAATTATCAATTTATGGTAAGTATATTTCCTTTCCTAAAACATGATCATGAACTTAGGGTCAATTTTTGATTAATCACTCATGAAACAAAAAATAAAGGAATGCTAGATCTACAAACTCACCAATAAAAAATGGAACACACAACATTGATTTTATCACTCAATCACATCATTGTTTATTCATTGAAAGAAATAATTACAATGTAATAATCTCAGAACTTCCATTGGATAACCATCCAGTAATGATAGTCTATGACATTTAACTTTTGAAAGTAAAATTTAGTTTATTTTGATTAGCTAGGGTTTTTTTATTAGTCCCTACCTCCACTAGGGACTATAACTTTTTCCTCACAGTTAAAGACCCTTGACTGTGCATTAGTTTGCGATTTTTTTGTAATTTTAACCAAAATTTCTATGATTGTAAACTATTTAAACATCCCTTGGGCCCAATGCAAAGGGTTCTAGATTTTACAAAGAAAAGGCCATGTTACACTTTTGTACTTTTTTATTTTTTGTAACAACCCCAGTGAAAATTCCATGTAATAAAAATAAATAAAAGAAAAATAATAACCATGGATGATGGGACACTTATTCCAAGATGAATGTTGGTAAAAGTCCTAGTGATGGGGATCACTTGTGATTGTTTATGGCTAAGGAATTTGGCAAAGGCAATGACTGAGGCTTTGGAAAGGCAAAATGGAATTTTTGGCACATTTATTTATGAAAATAATGGAAATTAGGAGAAAAGCGGGGTGAAAGGTCACATGTTGTATGTGAGGAGGAAAATGAAGGAAAATAATGGAAAATGAAGAAAATAGAGGCCTCATAAAAAGGCTTCTGAGGATTAGATGGTAACCTTTTTTTCAGTTAAGTTTTGGAGCTCTCTCATTATTCTCTCTCTCTCTCTCATACTCTTGGAGACTTAGATTTTTCTTGGATCACTCTTGGAGGGTGTGGCATACTTGGATTTTGGAGCAAGAAGGCAAAGGAAAAGCAAGAAAGCGCAAAAGGGCATCGGGATCAACTATTACATCTAATTTTCCTACAAGTATCAAGTTGCATGTATATTTCCTTCACTAGTTTTGGCATGCATGGCATGTGCATGTGGTTTATTGGTTGTGATCTATCATTGGCATGGAGGATGGCGATGATTGACAATGGATTGCCTAGCCTTGCCATTTCCTAGATAGCCATGGTGATTGTGGGTTTATTTTTCTGTTGTGTTTTTGGTTGGTTCTCATGTTCCTTAGCTTGGGTTGAGTTACTATTCATGGAGCCTTGGTTGGAAAAATGCTCTAGAACCTTGGAACAACTTGGGTTGAGTTACTAGTCCTGGAGCCTTGGTTGGAAAAACGATCTGGAGCCCTTGATGGGTTGAGTTACTAGTCCTAGAGCCTTGGTTGGACAAACACTCTAGAGCTCGGTAAATGTTGTGGGTTGAGTTACTAGTCTTGGAGCCTTGGTTGGAAAAATTCTTTGGAGCCCTGGAAAGCTTAGACATAGACCGATCTAATGATGGTTTGTGATGTCCGGCCGTGAGGTGGAATCACTGTTTGATGGGTTGAGGTGGATGGCCTCTAGAAGCCCTTGATGGTTTTTTATTGATGTGTTCTTTGAGATCCCACATTCATGCTTGGAATATGACATGGGGGTGAATGGCTGAAGAGAGCTCTAGCTTGGCCATTCTACAATCAGGTGGAACATGGAAGTCCCATCCCAGGTTTGGATTTTGCATCATTAATAAAAGGTTATTTCTCCTTGTATTTCTATGAGTATTTTGATGGATTATATGTGGTCTACATGGTTGTACTTTCATTAATATTTATGCTGCTATTATGCTGGTTATGTATGTGTCTTATGACATCAACCATGTATGGATTTCATCATGTTTTTACTTGTAATTGAATGATCAATGTATCTATGTCCTAATGGATGGAATGGCAATTGATGTGTTGAGGCATCAATGGTTCTTAGTGATTCTCAGCTAAGTATGATACCCCTGTGCTCATAACTATTATTTACATCGATAGTTTACATATTTGTGATATGTTTGATGAAATGCCTGTCATGGCTAGTAGGGATCCAATCAAGGTCTTAAACAAGTATTTTCTTTAACAGTGTCATTTCCATGTTATTTTATTGTTCTGAAGAGATGGTTCAATTATGGGCAGTGACTTGGGATCTGGGCCTAAAAAAGTGGCTCAAATCCTGGGGACGTTGGCATAGCACTGACAAATTTAGTCTCTGGACAATGGCAAGCAAACCTGTGATAGTGACTTTGGATATCTAGATGTTGTCATGCCTATAGCATGAGAGTGACGAAGGCTTAATTTGTCCAAAATTTCAGTGGGACCTATTGTTCCTTAAGAAACCAATTTCCTGGCTGTAGGGAAATTGTTCTTAAGACATTAATAAAGATTATTTACTGTCACTTATTGTTTATTAGATTACCAATTGAAGGACTTGGAAAACTTGGCCTTAGACTCTTAATACATGTATGATAAAAAATTCTCAGAATGCCATTTGATATTAAATATAAATGATGAATGAGGAAAGTTTGAAAGGGAAGTTAAAGACAATATGTTGATCTCTCACAAGAACTACTATCTGTAACTTAGAGGAATTATGATAATGAGGAATAAATCATAGACAATATGCTGATCTCTCACAAAAACTACTATCTATAACTTAGAAAGGAAATGAGGAATTTAAGTGTAGGAGCGCTCTTTAAGGGATTTACCTCTGCAAATTCATTACTACACTTAAAAAGAAGAAAGCATTGCATGACACATGATAGTGAAAATTACAAATTATATGTAACAACTCCTGGAAACTTCTGGTTCTTTTATTAATCAATGATGTTATCAGAAATACAGTGGCCTGGTTCTCCAAAATTCCAACCCTTTCTTATTAAATTTTCCACCTTTTATACCATGTGGAACAGTTATGAATTTCTAAAACCTATCTAACTACTTTCTAACTAAATGAAAAAAACTGTTACAGAATTTACAGAGGGTGAAAACACCTCGAACAACAAGAAATAACAAAACAAAACTGGATTTAGAAGGACTACTGGCTTGTTCTATTAATTTGCTGCCAAATTCCTCTGTAAACACTCTAATGATATTTAGTTCCTCTTAACCTTAATGCACTGTGTTTAGTTTGTATAATCTTGGGCATTCTGATTGGCCAAAATGCCAAGAAATATATATCAGATTTGTTCTCCTTTCAACCCCGGCTCTAATCCTTGATTTTCCACGTTACAAAACGAGATTAACGTTTCTCATTAATATGAAACTCAACAAGAGTAGATCCGGCTTTATAACTGTTCAACGCTTTGTCGTCTTCTATTGCAAATCGCAATCGGCCCCAAACCCCTGTAGGAACTTAAATTATGCTCCCGGCTTCAATAACCATGAAAATACTGGAATTATGCATTTATAACGAAAATATATGATAAGGTGTAACTTAGCGCAATTCCCAAGGTATCCTTCCTGCCAATCCATCTCCATCGTTGATCTATGCTTTTCAGATCGGATGGTCTGTAAGTTTTCTATAACACAATGTATATTGCTATCGGCCCACAGTCGGCATGTTATATATATGTAAAGTGCTACACAAAGATGGCAGACCCGCCGAGCTTTAAAATATAACAAATATATGCTTTCAAGTCCAACCCTTCTATTATAATCCATTATAATAAAACTTTATATAAAACTGTGTCAATGCAATATATATGAATATCACATAAAACTTTATGACCCATAATATAATCGGACACGAGGGATTATCAAATACAATATATCAAATATCGGGTCCGGAATCAATGAATCGCAATCGACGTTTATCAACACATATATGCATAAAGGGCGGACCCGCCGAACTTTAAAATATGATATATATGCGTTCGGGTCCGACCCTTATCGCATGTCACGATCGATGGGGTCAATGCATATAACATAAGCGATTCACACTTTACGGACCAGTCACTCTTATAAAATACGCAATATAAGTTTTTGGGTCCGGAACCCAATCAGTAATCGCAATCGGCGCTGCGGAGCCAACCACCCATATTGTGGACTCGACAATCTTTAGAATGTAGCATATAACATTTCAGGTCCAGTGTTAGTGTTTAACACTTGTTTTCTTTTGTAAATCGGATTTTTCCTTCGTTTCCCTTTGTATTTTGATTCCGATAGAGTTATTTTTGTGATATATATATATATATATATATATATATATATATATATATATGCTTTTGTGCCCATATAACCTTTGGCCTTCGATATATCATTCCTTTTGCTTTGTCTCCTTTTGAAAGTATTTTCAAAAAAGAAAAATGAATGTTATAAACAATAAACAATTCATGTTACAACATCTGGCTCCCACTGGGGATAGTGCTTTTGCCATAGAAGCACTAAGAACCGCAAATTAGTGCCTTCACCTCGTGCATGGAGTCATATTTTGTTCTGCATAAACTGAAAGACTATGGCATTTGTATAATGACTTCACTCTGGTATTCACAATGAAATGATGCTTGTTCTTTAGAATTGGAAGTAGTGTTTTAAATATTGCCCATTAACAGGCATCTATAGAGTCTCACCATCAAGATTTTCAAGGATGAAGGTATTATTGGATCTCACTTCAAAGATTCTAAAAGGGCCATACCAGAGAGGATCGAACTTCCCATGCTTACCTTTATCCTCTCTTCTGGTATCCCATCTCAATACTAAGTCTGCAACTTTGAAATCAATTTCGCAGGCTTTTCTGTCAAAAATAGTTTTCATCTTGGACTGATGTGTAATCAAATTGTCCCTTACCTTGTCTCTGTTTTCACTAAGCTCCACCTCTTTGTTCATTCTTCTTAATAAATCATTTTCCTCTTCCTTTGCCTCCAGAATCATCGCAATCACTGGCTTCACAAGTTGACTTGGAAATAGAGCTTGAGTGTCGTATACTAATTCAAAAGGCGATTTCCCTGTAGATCTTCTTGCAGTTACTCTTGCGGCCCACAAAGCAAACTTCAACTTAGAGTCCCAATCTCTTTTATTTTCTGCAATGGTTTTCTTTAGAATCTTCATCAAAGTCTTGTTACTAGATTCAGCTAATCCATTTCCCTAAGGATGGTAAGCTGTTGAATGAGACAAAATAACATTATATTTTTGACAAAAAGCAATGAATTTACTGGAGTTGAAGACTTGAGCGTTGTCTATTATAATTTTAACGGAACATCCAAATCTGCTGAAAATATTTTCTTCCAAGAATTTCATCACTATCTGATCATTTTCTCTCCTTCATATTCTTCAGTTGCTTTTTCATCTACAGGTGCCAACAAATTAATTCCCAATGCCTGAAAGTTTGATTTTGTTAACATTTTCGCCAGCCCTTGTCCTTTTACCAACTTTCTTGGTTTTATATCCAAATCATATTCTTGGATCTTGGCAATCCACTGTCCTCTCCTGCCTTCTACATCTCCCTATAATAATATATCTTTCACTGCAGCATTAGGCAAATAAGCAACAATTTTGGACTGCAACACATAAGTTCTAAAATCTTTCAGGGCTTTTACCAAGGCATACACCTTCTTCTCGAGAATATTATATTTCAGCTCAGAATCTCTAAGAATCTTATTGAAGAATGCAACTGGCTTCTCTCTCCCTTCATATTTCTTCTACAGTAAGACAGCTACTATAGACCTTGATGAGGCAAATGGAAAAACTTGGAAAGGCTTCTGATAATCAGGGCTGATTAAGACTGGAGTTGCTTGTAATGCCTCTTTAATTCTGGAAAATGATTCTTTAGCTTCCTTAGTCCAGCGTACCTCATTCTCCTTCTTCATCATATTAGTGATTTCTTTCAAGATTTATGTGTAATTAGATACAAATATTCTCAGGAAGTTTATCTTTCCAAGAAACTTTTGAATATCCTTTTTACTTCTGGGCAATGGTATTTTCTGTATAGCTTGTACTCTGACTGGATCTATCTTCACTTCCTCTCTGGAAACAATGTGTTCCAATAATTTTCCTTTCTCCAGAGAAAAAAATGATTTCTTGATATTTAAAGAAAGTCCAAATCTTCTACATTTATCAAAAGTTCTTTTCAAATGATCTAAGTATTCTTCATCAGACTTAGAAAAAAAGTAATATCATCCAAATATATTACTACAAACTTATCTCCAACAAAAGCGATGTCCATAGCCATTTGAAATGTAGCTCCTGCATTCATCAATCCGAAAGGCATTCTGGCATACATAAATGTTCCCCAGGGAGTTGTGAACGTTGTTTTCTTCTAATCCTCCTTGTCCACAGCCACCTGGTTATAACCATAAAATCCATCTAGCATTGACATTCTAAAAGATCCTGTTACCTTTTGTAGCACATGGTCCATTTTAGGCAAAGGATAATTATCTTTCAAAGAAGCTCTATTTATATTTCTGAAATCAACACACAACCTTATTTCTCCATTTTTCTTTCTCACAGGTGCCAGATTAACCACCCAATTAGAATATCTAAGTGGGACTATGATTTTAGCATCAAGCAACTTCTTGACCTCCTTTTCAATTGATGGTAGAAGCAGAGGATTTATCTGCCTAAGCTTCTGTTTGTAGGGCTTAACCCCCTCCTTCAAAGGAATTTTATGTTGAATAATATTTACATCATAAGTTTTGAGATCTTCATAAGACCATGCAAAGACATCAACATAATTCTTGAAAAGTTTAAGATACCTCTCTTGAAAATTAGGTGGAACTCCAGCATATAATTTGACTAACCTGGGATTCTCCTGAGTGCCAATGTTGTGATCTTGAATATGTTCATCCTATGAGATTTTCCTTGAGTCCACAACCACATCATTTGAATTGAAAATCCTTTCAAGAGGAACAAGTCCCTTTGGTAGAAAATTATCTTTTAATTGAAAGATCTTCTGATTTACTATTGAATCCTTAAAACCACGGGCTCATGCATTCTTTGTTGTCTCTTCTTCGTTCTGATCAATTTTTGTACCCTGTAACTCTTCAACCATAGTTAAAAACTCCTTAATCTGCTGGTCATCTTCAAAAACTTGTCAGTTCTTAACATTATCGAGAATAGAAGGTTTGTGTCTCATTTCTACCTCATATATTAAACTTGGATTAATAGGAGGCTTGAAAGTGCTAGCAGCTACAACCAATGAATCTATCAATCTATTTTCATCCCTTTGAATGAACTGAATGTTAAAATATTCAAAGAAATTATCAATCAAATCCCATACCTCATTTTTGTATGCTCGAAGTCTAGGATGCTTTGTTTTGCAGTGATCTTTTATCTACTTAATAATTTGCTCTGAATCTCCATAAGAAGAAATTGATTTGACTCCCATATGTTTGGCTGCTTGTAATGCAATAATCAAAGACTCATATTCTGCCACATTGTTAGTTGCCTCGAACTCTAATTTGAAAGAACAGGGAAATAGATTACCTCCAGGTGCAATTAGAAGAAAACCAACACCTATTCCTTCTTTTGAATAAGATCTGTCAAAGAAACATTTCCACACTTCTTCCGTTTACAGCTTTGAAATTACATTGGCTGAAGCAAGATGCTTCTGATTGTCTTTAGCCAGCTCTGCATTATCAAGCAGTGTGAAACAAGCAAAATCGTCCTTCTCTTAACTATACACATGTGAGTTGCTTGCTCCATTTTTCGTAATAGTTTTTACAAACCTAGTTTCTCTGTACAATCTCCTCTCCTCCCCACCAAAAACTGGTATAATAGCATATGTAAAATCCAACTTCAAAACACCTCCCAATTTAGCCCCCCAAGACCTAGATAGAAGCATTCCAAATCTAGTAGGAATATCTGCTACTACAACATCCATGACCAAACTTCTAGATGGAATTTGGGCTAGTGACATTGCCAAATCTTTAATAACCCCCAGACACTTGACCTTGTTTGAATCAAAAGAATACAAATCTCTGTAAGGTTTGGTCACTTGCAGATTTAATTGCTTCATCACTGACAGAGGCATAAGATTGTGTGAAGCTCCTAAATCAAACATGCAGTTATGTAGAAGGAAATCATGAACCAATAGGGAAATATAAAAAGGAGGTATTGAAGAATCTACTTCCTCTACATGCAGGCCAAAAACCACTACTAGTTTATCTTCCTACAGATTTACAGTATCACTCTCACTTTCTTTTAAATTAATGAACTCAGCAATTTCCTTTTGATAAGTAGGTGTTCTTGCCAATTCTATAAGGGGAACATTTATTCTTACCTTTTCCAACTCCTTGGTAAGAATAAACAAGTGACCCTGTTTAGCAATCTTTTCATTCTCCTCTTCACCTTTCTTTCTGACTAGAATTGTTTGAGGAATTGAAACAAGCTTCTCCAAATGAATTTTTTGAGCTTGATTTTGAGAAGACTCACCTCGAAGTAGTTGTGCTTTGTTATTCAGATTTTGCTGCTATTTTCCTTTATCTACTTGTTTTTCAGACTCGGATTCTTGTGGAGTCGCCTTTGATGAGGAAGTTGAAACTTGCTACTCACCTTTATTTCCCTGATTTCTAGATCTTTTCCTAGATCTCAGGTCATATTTCCTGTGTAGTTCAACCTGCATAAAATCAAAGAATTGTTTCCAATA
Source organism: Pinus tabuliformis (assembly GCA_031772625.1). NCBI lineage: Eukaryota > Viridiplantae > Streptophyta > Pinopsida > Pinales > Pinaceae > Pinus > Pinus tabuliformis. Next base: position 600,816,175 of record CM062812.1, on the reverse strand, counting down.
TTCATCAATTTCATTGCCATCATGAATAGCATCTGCTTCTTCATACACATACTCTTCTCCTTCAATGCCAAGTTCATCTTCATCAACTGCATATAATGTGGAAAATTGATCTTCAGATTGTTCTTCACCAGGATCTGCTTCTATGTACAATGGTGCTTGAATTTGATTTTAATCTTTTCTTTCCTTTTGCAAGATTTGCAAAGGTTGTCTTCTGAATTGGGGATTAAAATTCTTATTAAATTGCATTTGACTCTCGGAGTTCTTATTCTCTAACTCTAACCTATTTAACTTATCTGACATGGTTTTAATTATATTACACATATCCTCCAATGATTGACTTTGGGAGGATTCCATCTTTGCTTTTCCCTTGTCTTGGGAAAGTTGTTCTTTTGGTTCTTTTCCTACAGCCACCAAGTTTTCTTCTATCTCTAAAGCATCTGTTTGGATTTGATCAAGGGTTGGAGCTCTCCTTTCCCTTAATCTAAATCCGAAATTTGATTCAAAATCCCCTGCAAAAGTGATTTTTGCACCAACAGGAGGAGGCTTTATCTCTGTGGGTAGACTATTGTACAATTTGTTGAATCTTCTGACAAATTCAGCCATGGTTTCATCAGAATTCTTATTTATGGCATTAAATTTTGTTAATGAATATCCATGGTCTCTTTTTTCTCCCCGTCTCAGAATAAACACACGTTCCATCTCTTCCCAAGAAGGAATAGAATTATTGGGAAGACCTTTGAACCATTCCTTGCTTCTCCATCCAGGGACTGAACAAAAAGTCTTAGAACAACATCTAAACGTTCAACATTTAGGCTTTTGCAACATTACAAAATACTACTACATGATTATTTGTTGTTTGTGTATCTTCTCCTGAAAAACAAGGAAGAATTTTGAGGTAATCCTCTGGCATTTGATTGTAAGGTTGTGTTAATTGAAGAGGTGCATACCTATTGACTAGGAACACAGGGGCTGCCATGTTTACTGAACTTTGATTACCTACAGATGTGGAACTTGATTGAAATGAAAATGGACTATGCAAAGGAGGTAATGTGGTTATTGGTTGAGGTTGAATAATTACAGCAGGTAAATGAAAAGTAACAAACTCAAAAGATTGGTCTTGATGGCTAGGTTCTGAAATGCAGATAATGAAAATGATGACTCTATATCAGATGAATGTTTAGATAAGTTGCTGCTTGATGCAGACAATACAGGAATTGGTCTATTTGAGGTTCTATACTTCCTAACCCTCCTTGAAAACAACCTTTCAGGATCTGAAAAAGCTTGAGCCTTCTTTTGTGAAGTGTCTGATCTTGTATGGGGCCTTCTTGAAGCTAGAGTTATTATTTTGATTCAAAACAGCCAAATATTTCCTCCTCACTGAACAACCAAAGGAAAATATTGAAAACCCAGGGAAAAACCTTCTTGTCTTCTCTCCCCATCAACAGTGCCAATTTATGTTGTTCCTTAACAAACCAATTTCCTGGCTGTAGGTAAATTGTGCTTAAGACATTAATAAAGATTATTTACTGTCACTTATTGTTTATTAGATTACCAAATGAAGGACTTGGAAAACTTGGCCTTAGACTCTTAATACATGTATGATCAGAAATTCTCAGAATGCCATTTGCTGCTAAATATAAATGATGAATGAGGAAAGTTTGAAAGGGAAGTTAAAGACAATATGTTGATCTCTCACAGGAACTATTTTCTATAACTTCGAAAGGAAATGAAGACTTTAATTATAGGAGCACTCTTTAAGGGATTTAACCCTACAGCTTCATTACTACACTTAAAAAGAAGAAAACATTGCATGACACATGATAGTGAAACTTACAAATTATATGTAACAACTCCTAGAAACTTCTGGTTGTTTTATTAATCAATGATGTTATCAGAAATACAGTGGCCTGGTTCTCCAAAATTCCAACCCTTTCTTAGTAAATTTTCCACCTTTTATACCATGTGGAACAGTTATGAATTTCTAAAACCTATCTAACTACTTTCTAACTAAATGAAAAAAAACTGTTACAAAATTTACAGAGGGTGAAAACACCTCAAAGAACAAGAAATAACAAAACAAAATTGAATTTAGAAGGACTGCTGGCTTGTTCTGTTAATTTGATGCCAAATTCCTCTATAAACACTCTAATGATGTTTAGTTCCTCTTAACCGTAATGTACTGTGTTTAATTTGTATAATCCTGGGCATTCTGATTGGCCAAAATTCCAAGAAATATATATCAGATTTGTTCTCCTTTCAACCCTGGCTCTAATCCTTGATTTTCCACGTTACAAAGTGAGATTAACATTTCTCATTAATCTGAAACTCAACAAGAGTAGATCCAGCTTTATAACTCTTCAGCACTTTGCCGTCTTCTATTGAAAATCACAATCGGCCCCAAACCCCTGTAGGAACTTAATTTACACTCCCGGCTTCAATAACCATGAAAATACTGGAATTATGCATTTATCATGAAAGTATATGATAAGGTGTAACTTAGCGCAATTCCCAAGGTATCCTTTCCGCCAATCCATCTCCAGTGTTGATCTATGCTTTTCAGATCAGATGGTCTATAAGTTTTCTATAACACAACGTATATTGCTAGCGGCCCACATTCGGCATGTTATATATATGTAAAGTGCTGCACAAAGATGGCGGATCCACCGAGCTTTAAAATATAACAAATATATGTTTTCAAGTCCGACCCTTCTATTATAATCCATTATAATAAAACTTTATATAAAACTATGTCAACACAATATATATGAATATCACATAAACCTTTATGACCCATAATATAATCGGACGCGAGGGATTATCAAATACAATACATCAAATATCGGGTCCAGAATCAATGAATCGCAATCAGCGTTTATCAACACATATATGCATAAAGGGCGGACTCGCCGGACTTCAAAATACGATATATATGCGTTCAGGTCCGACCCTTATTGCATATTGCGATCGGCGGGGTCAATGCATATAACATAAGCGTTTCACACTTTACGGACCCGCTGCTCTTATAAAATACGCCATATAAGTTTTCGGGTCCGGAACCCAATCGGTAATCGCAATCGGCGCTACGGAGCCAACCACCCATATTGTGGACTCGACAATCTTTAGAATGTAGCATATAACATTTCGGGTCGAGTGTTAGTGTTTAACACTTGTTTTCTGTTGTAAATCCAATTTTTCCTTCGTTTCCCTTTGTATTTTGATTCTGATAGAGTTATGTTTGAGTGTTAGTGTTTAACACTTGTTTTCTGTTGTAAATCCAATTTTTCCTTCGTTTCCCTTTGTATTTTGATTCTGATAGAGTTATGTTTGCAATATATATATATATATATATATATATATATATATATATATATATATATATGCATGTGTGCCCATATAACTTTTGGCCTTCGATATATCATTCCTTTTGCTTTGTCTCCTTTTTAAAGTATTTTCAAAAAAGAAAAATGAATGTTATAAACAATAAATGATGCATGTTACAACAGGACCCAAGGGTAATTTTTTTGAAGTGTTGGATTGGTTCCTGAGGGTCTTGAAGATGATGTTGAATGTCTGTATGGTGTTTTTCTGTCAGTTCCACTTCCTTAACGTGACTTAGGAGGTTAAATCGTATCATAATGGCCTCTTGTCACATATTTACCCTGGCTGGTTGGTTGCTTGGGTAGATGTGAGAGGAGGTTGTTACAGAGTGGTATCAGAGCATGGTTCACCCCTCGGATTGGATGGGATATGTGTTTGTCATGCATGCATGTCAGTTGCATGTGTGTCTCTCACACTTGCATTCCATGTGTTTGTTACATTTACATGATGTGGATCATTGTTGTAGTGATGTCGTCATGTACAGTTGATGTGTTTTATAATGGGATGCATCGATGTGAGTTTATGATTGGTTACATGTCGACTTATGTCACTTACATATATCATTGTAGTATGTTTGGTTGCAAGGTTCCTTGTTGGTTACATTCTTGTATGCTTGGTTACATGTATGATTCTTGCAGGTTTGATTTCAAGTATTGTTAATTCATGCTTGATCATATGTGTTTATGCATATGTGTGGATGGTTATGCATTGCTTATGCATGTTCATGGTTGCAAGTGGTCAAGTGGTTTTCATGCATGAGGTCGTGGTGTGTGTTGTTTTTGAGGTCATGCATTGATGACTTCACTCTAGCTAGAATGACGGTTGCATGGTCATATGCTTATGTTTTATGTTTCTATACGTTGTCATGACTATGTTAGACATGTATCAAGCTGATTTGTTGATCTTGCAAACAAGGTGTACTCCCCGATCTATAATAAGGTACATTGGTTTATTGTGATTTGGTTTAGCTGACATGATATACCTTGCAAGAAGAAATATCAAATGTCTAGCAAGATGATTAACTACAAAGACTATCTCTATGAATCAGAAGAGCAGTATGGTGTTGGGAACTCTTTCGACTTGGTAGTGACGCTGAGAAGTATAAAGGAATAAATAAGGAGTTGTAAGTCAGATAACGACAGAATCATACAGGCACAGGAAAAGTTATCAACAGTAAATGCAGTCGTACTTCAGAGCTTGTCAGATTTATAGTGATAGGGACCGTTTCGGACCAGCCATGATCAAGAGGATAGAAATAATGGGGCATATGGTAGTAGATCGCATGGTGGTCACATATAAGATAGAGATGACATAATCAGAGATGACACATGTATGATTCTAGTTCTGATTCAGATAAGCACTATGATCGTCATCGGTATCATCCTTACAGGAGGAGTGATAAGGGGTATTTTCCAGATGAGTTTAAGAAATAAAAGCCACCTACTTTTGATGGAGAGGTAAAGAAATCACAAGATGCAGAGGCATGGTTGCTAGGCATGAAGAAGTTCTTCAGATTGCATGACTATTCAAAGAACATGAAATCTAGAGTGGCTACATTCAATCTCAAAGGAAAAGTAGACATTTGGTGGGAAGACATGAAGAATGTCAAAGGTATAAATGAGGAAGACTTGACTTGGAGTGAGTTTGAGAAGATATTCATGAGGAAGTATTTGTCGGAAAGATACGTTCATGACAGGGATAAAGAATTTTATGATCTAAAGATAGGATCCATGATAGATGATGAGTACACTAGTAGATTCTTGGAGTTGTTGAGGTATGTGCTTACCTCAAGGAGGAGAAGGCTAAGATTCAGAGATTTGTTAGTGGATTACTAGTTACATTCAAAGATAGGATCAAGTTCGATGAGCCTAGATCATTGAAGGGGGGCATCCAGAAATTGAAACACTGTTATGAACAATCAAAGCATAGAACTAAGATGAAACCATATTAGAAAGGTAATGCAAAGAACAAAGGAAAATGGGACAAGAAGCGAGTAAGACCACAAGATTCGAGTAACAAGGAGAATGTTGAAACACCTAAGAGGTTCAATGCATCAGATAGAGGACAAGGGCACAGATCTAAGGAGAAGAATAAGGAGCCCATGCGGTGTTGGATTTGTGGAGGAGATCATCGTAGGAGGGATTGTCCATAGTACTAGAGTGGTAGGCCTAAGATATACAGTGTGCATGAGGCACAAAATGTTGGGGATGTTAGTCAGAGTATGTGTATCTATGCAACATTGGATAAGAAACAAGCAAAGCATCAGGCATATATCATTGAGATGGGCAATAAGCTTTGTGATCAATTTATTTCTATTTTGATTGAACTTGGATCTAATTATAGCTATGTTAGTCATGACTTGGTGGACAAGTGTGGTTTGAGTAAGGAATTTCATGTAGAGTCTTGGTTAGTGCAGTTGGCTACAGGTACGAAGAAGTGAGTTCATCATTAGGTAAGAGCTTTTGCATTTGATTTGAATGGTATGCCTATATCAACACATTTGAATGTATTACGGTTGGGTTTATACAGTAGGTTTTTGGGCATGGGTTGGTTGTATATTCATAGAACTAAGGTAGACTATTATGAAAAATCCATTGAGTGTGTTGATGACAATAGAGAACCAATATTCTTATAGGGAAAGAAGAAAGCCACATCAGTTAGGATGGTGATAGCTCTGCAAGCGAAGCGTAGCCGCAGGAAAGGGTGCAAGCTATTCACAATGCACATTTCTAGTGATAAGGGTATGGAAGTTGAGGATATATATGTGTTGAGAAGGTACCCAGTTTTACAATAGTTTAGGGATGTATTTCCTGAGGACATTTCATAGTTTCCACCTCACAGGGAGGTATAATTTTCTATTGAGTTAGTGCCAAAGGCAGCTCCAACATCAAACACACCTTACAAGATGAGCACACCTAAGTTGGTTAAGTTAAAGTTATAGTTGAAGGAAGTATTGGATAAGGGATACATTAGGTCAAGTGTATCACCATGGGGCACACCTGTATTGTTTGTGAAGAAGAAAGATGGTACTCTTAGATTATGTATTGACTACAGGCAGTTGAACAAAGTGACCATCAAGAACAGGTATCCATTGTCGAGGATTGATGACTTGTTCGATCAGCTGAAGGAAGAAGCAATGTTCTTTAAGATCAAATTGAGGTCTCGATATCATCAAGTACGCATCAAAGAGGAGTACATTTACAAGACCCCATTCAGGACCAGGCATGGGCATTATGAGTTTGTTGTAGTTCCTTTTGTCTTAACTAATACTCCAACTACCATTATGTGTTTGATGAGTAGTGTGTTGTGTCCGTACTTGGATAATTTTGTTATTGTGTTCTTTGATGATATATTGGTATATTCTAAAAATGAGGAAGAGCATGCCGAGCATTTCATAGCAGTGTTGAGGTTGTTGAGAGAGCATCAGTTGTATGCTAAGCTCAGCAAGTGTAGTTTCTTTTAGACTGAGGTACGTTACTTAGGGCATGTTGTCTCCAAGGAGGGCATTGCAGTAGATCCAGAAAAGATAAGGGCCATAGCTCCTAAGAATGTGGATGAGGTGAGATCTTTCATGGGTTTGGTAGGCTACTATAGGAGGTTCATCAGGAACTTCTCACAGATCGCTTATCCTATCACATCATTGCAGAGGGAAGGTAAGAATTTTGAATGGACAAAGGAGTCTAAGGCTAGTTTTGAGCATCTCAAGCAGTTGTTGACACATGCACTAGTGTTAAATATTGCAGACCTAGAGAAAGAATTTGTAGTGTTCACAGATGCTTGCAAGAGAGGACTTGGTGGAGTCCTTATGCAGGATGGGAAGGTGATATGCTATGAGTCGCAGAAACTGAATGAGCATAAGAAGACCTATCCCACACATGATCTTGAGCTAGTAGTGATTATATATGCATTGAACATGTGGAGACACTATCTTCTAGGAAAAATATGTACATTGATGAGTGATCACATTGGTTTGTGATATCTATTTGACCAACGAAATTTGAATGGTAGGCAGGCTTGGTGGTTGGCTACGATCAATGAATTTGATTTCAAGATCCGATATATCAAAGGTAAAGAGAACAAAGTAGTAGATGCTCTTAGCAAGCGGGTAGGTAAATCACTTAGCAGTTATGAGCTCCTATGGAACAGATCTACAGGATAGGATCTTGCGGGAAGGTCAATAAGATGTCAGATATATGGATATTGTGAATAGGTTGCAGGAGAGCATAGGTACAAGTATAGGTGATGGTACAGGTATAGGTGATAGTACAAGTACAAGTACATGTGATGGTATAGGTATAGGTACAGGTAGTGGTACAAGTATAGGTATAGGTACAAGAGCACATGATATGGATTATTTTCTTACGACAAATGGATTGGTCTGATTAAGAGATAGGAAATATGTGCCAAATAGCAGTGAGCTCAAGAAGATGATCTTGAGAGAGTTTCATGTGAAACCATATTCAAGTCACCCAAGTTATCAAAAGACACTAACAACAGTGAATATATTTTACTATTCGCCAAATCTGAAGAGGGATGTAGCAGAGTTTGTGGTTATATATTTTGACTATCAGAGTGTGAAGGCAGAGTGTAAACATCCAGGTGGACTGCTACAGTGGATTGTGATTCTAGAGTGGAAATGGGAGGTAATTTCCATGGACTTCATCACAGGTTTGCTAAAGGCAGCAAGACAACATGATTCCATCATGGTTATTGTGGCCAAAATAGGGTGACATGTGTCACCACTCACAAGGTGACACATGGCAGAGGATGATGTCACATCGGCGATCGGTGATCAAAGGATGAGGATTGTTGTAACTCCAGAGTAAAACCTCTGATTGCAATCTGCCGATAAAGGGGCTCTGGTACAGGCGATGGCCCGCAGTCAGATAAAGAGCCAAAGAACCAAGGGCTAAGCATGGAAGGTGATCGGCGAACAATGAAACCTGATATCGCATCACCCCAAGTTAAATCACCAATTTAAAAAAGCTGACTGAGGAGCTCCGATATGTGGGCTAGCACACAGTCAAGAAGTACTTCATGAACCAAGGGCGGAGAATAGTTTACAAAGGAACAATATCCCCGACAAGAGTCTAAAGGCCTTAGCGCCTTAAGGCTAAGCTCTTGGTCATGACCCCCAACCATATGATCAAAACTGTAATAAGGTGCTAAACGAAACAGGCCCAAGGGACATCAAAGCTCACTATTTTGTAATTTTTTAAGAATAAAAGTCCCGATGCAGTGATTTTTTGATAGCATGGTATAGAGCTTTGAAGGCATATGGGTCGATAGCTGAGGAATTGAATGAAGCCATGGAGCAATGGGAAATCGATATGGCTTGATCCTGTGGAAGCATCTATAACAATAAACATAGGACAACAATAGCCACAAGATGAATTTGATTGCTTCAATTGAATGACTTTGAAGAGTAAATGGCGATCTGGGACTCAGAAAGACTTAATGGCTCAGCATGGAGCTCTACTCGTTCATACTATGAAGGACTTCTAGGACAATCTCCGCTTCTACTCTGTGACAAGCAAACACAGTTGATTGCTACCAACTCCAGAGAGTGGTGAAGTCAGGTAGTTAAGGTGAAAGTGAGAGGAACCGAACGAACAATAAGAGAAGCAAACCAAGGAAAAGAAGTTGGCTGATTAGGGGCAATCTTAGAAATGGCATAGGGATACTTCTTCCATCATCTCTCTGTTTTTCTTTTTCTATTATTCTATAATTTTTATGTATTTTCAAGAAAGGAATCAAATCCTTGGGAATCATTTTGGTCAGTAGGATATCGCACGTCGAGATAGCTATTCAATCGAATAGTTGGCCCTTAGTTGAGATATTTTGTAACTGTTAATTCAAATCTCCCCCTCTCTTTATAAAGAGCGGGGAAGAAACAGTTAATAGGGGGTTCCAGAATTCTGCACCCATGGTGGTCCGAATTCTATGATTCTACTTTGCTTCTAATTGCCTATTCATGAGGGACTCAAGGAATGTATGGCTAAATGTAATGGACTGGTATATTGAACTCAATTTGAGGATTAATGAAACTCTTTGGTGATTCCAATCATGGCTGTAAGTAGTATGTTTTCCCCTTTGTAAATCTCATTCCATGTATGTTTCTCTTCTATTGAAATTGTGTAATGAAGTTGTCGGTCTCATTCTCTCATAGTTATATGTATGTTGCTAAGTAGTATCAGTACCTGTGTTATTTAAAGATTTACTTATGTACCTTTAAGAGCACAGACTTACATATGTTGATTAGTGATAAGTGTATCCATGAGCAAACAGGAAAACTTAATTTGTACTCCGCAATTCCTGTCATTCCATCTCTTCTGCCTTCCATCCTTCTACCGGAACATTGCCGCTTAGGATTTTGTCTTATTTATAGCCCTATGCATCTATTTACCTCCTTTCTCTCCTACTCTTGACCTTTACCGCAACTTCAATATTAGGCTACTCATTGTTGTGTGTCAACCATCAAAACAATACATTCCTCCTTGAGATTAGCCCAATTCACCCCCTGTATTTGGATCCATGTATTTGCTTGAGTTCACCTTGATGAAAGACTATTGAACCAAGCCCCGCTTTATTATCTTTCAAAACTATGTGACAATTGGAGTGTAACATAATCCCTCAGATAATCCTAAATGCACTTCTCTATTTAAGATGTCCTAGGCACTGGTCTACAATGAACCCAGAGGTTGTCTCTAGGAAGCTTTTTATATCTCCTGAAGCACTTGTGCTACAGGTGCTAGAAAAGTGACAACAGTATGGGTGGAGTTGTAATACTCCTATTAGTTGGAGTGATCTAGTGAACATGGTGTTGATTGGACTGGAATGTTGGCAGAAATGGAACATGAAATGCAGGTAATCAAGAAGAATCTAAAGGCGGCATAGGAAAGGCAAAAAATGTATGTAGGTTAGAACATGTTGTTTAAGGACTTTCTAGTTGGGGAGTGTTAATTTATGGTATGTTCTATGCTTATAACAATTTACTTCTTTTTCTTATTATATTTCACAGACTAGCAATCACATGTACATAAAGTAAAGTGCAGATAGAACATTAAACGATCGATAGAAAACAAGCCAAGGCAAGAGATACAAGATGTGGCGGATAGCCAGGGACAAACCCCACAATGTGTGGGGAAACCCTTTGATCAAATATTCTTTTATCTTCAATAATTCAACAGAGAGAAATAGTACAATAAATCTGATTTATATCAGCAGTAGCAAACCCTAGATCAGCAACATCAGCATTAGCGGCTTCATCATCAAAACTAGGGCAGTCGATATCTCACAAACCAATTGTCGGATCGTCTTGATTCCACCACCAAAAGTTGCAGCCTTCAGAGGAGGTTCAGATGAACCTATAACGTAGATCATAAGAGGAGGTTTGATGGTCCACGTTGGTCAAACTTTGGATCTGCAGTTGCAGCTTCAATTTCAGCAGCTTCCTTCAAACTAGGGTAGTCGATATCTCGCAAACCGCCCATCGGATCGACTTGATTCCACCACCAAAATTTGCAGCCTTTATAGGAGATTCAGATGAACCTACAATGTAGTTCAAAAGAGTAGGTTTGATGGTCCATGCTGGTCAAACTTTGGATCTACAATTGCAGCTTCAGTTTCAGCAACTTTCGGCTTCACATGTGTGAGAGAGAGACCCTTTTCTGCGCAGTAGAGAAGAGACTCTTTTCTACGTAGTAGAGAGAGAGAGAGATGTGATGAGATGAGTGAGTCCAAATGAGGAAAATTCCTCCTGTATTTATACACAACGTTGGTGTTTGAATAGATGCGACTGTTGGGCTTCTGAGCCTACATGAGTTGTAGGTCAGCTTGATAATAATTCCATAATCAAAATAAATTCATATCTCGATGAATACTTATTGGAATCGGATGATCTTTATATCAATCCTACACCTCTCGACAAGAGGAATCTAATAAAAATATTATTAGCCATGAATAACATGACCCACATGAATTTTGGCCCTAGTTTCCAATTTAACACTCCCTCTCAACTAGGGAGAACGTCATCTGCAATCTGTCTATCGGTCGTTACTATTCATCCATCAAATGCACTGCCCTGTACAGCCTGACCCTTTTCCTCCTCTTCTCTATTCTATCTGTTCTACTTTGTCTTGTTCTGCCCTGTACTAATCTGTACTGCTCTGCTCTACTTTTTTCCGAATTATGAAGAAGAAGAAATGATTGAGGATGTATCATACTAACTTAAAGTCAACCTCAGAGTATGTACCACTGGTCCCAGACTAGTCTCAACCGACCCAAAGTCACTGTCATAGTATGTACAACTCCCACCACTGGTCCCAGACCAGTAACATCCTCCACTGAATCAAAGTCAATCTCAGAGTGCGTACCACTGGTCCCAGACCAGTCTCAACCAACCTGAAGTCAGTGTCATAGATTGTACCACTCCTACCACTAGTCCCAGACCAGTATCATTGATCCCAGATCAATGGAGGTCATCCTAGCATAGGGAGTACGGTAGATACAATGATGTGTCCATCGATACTACTATGGTCCCTAACTTCATTTCCCTGCTCATTGATCAGATGAGAGGTACTTCCCATGAGTCCCAGACTACATGGGTAGGATGTCTCGACAGGAAAACTTAATCAATCCCATCCTCACAGGAGAACACATCAAGCCTGCTATAATCGCCATGGAGAACACATCAATCCAGACCGCCATGGAGAACACATCAATCCTGCTACAATTTCCATGGAGAACACATCAATCCAGGCCTCATAGGAGAACACATCAATCCTGCTACAATCACCATCGAGAACACATCAATCCAGGCCTCACAGGAGAACACATCAATCCTCCTACAATCGCCATGGAGAATACATCAATCCAGGCCTCATAGGAGAACACATCAATCCTGCTACAATCGCCATGGAGAACACATCAATCTAGGCCTCACAGGAGAACACATCAATCCCATTACACAGGAGAGCGAATCATCCTGTTCCACAAGAGAGTGAATCATCTTGTCCCACAAGAAAGCGAATCATCTTGTTCAAGTGCGCACCACCAGGGGAGGGTGAGTCACCCTATGGTCGTATGTTGCTCCAGTAAGAACCGCAAGTCCTCAGAGCTCCCAGAGCTCAATGTATGCAACATGCAGGACCCTTGTACAAAGGTTTCTTGATGACTCCATGATCTGATAATCACCCTATGAGTGACCATAGTTGAAGATTTATTAAACAAAAGGCATTATAGACTCATGTGATGGTGTGTGTGTTCTATGTTATTGAAACAACGAATCGATCAGATTTCCAATACACAAAAAATAAGTGGAAAGACAGCAGAGAAATAAAGTAAGCAACACAAAGACACAAGCAATTTTTAATAAGGAGTTCACCCTATTCTCCAGGGCTATGTCTCCGATCCAGCTTTAGTGGTGGCCTTGTTTTATTGTGTCTTTCAACAATGAAATTACAATACAGGGACTCAATATGAGTTCTCCTGAAGCAGATTTTGCTTGACAGGGTGGTTCTTGGATTCCCCAAGCCACTCGGAATACACAGACTCTTTTTCTTCCTACCAGCTCTGTGACCCTTGGTCTACAGTGGAAAGAGCCAACTGTGATGCTAAATCTGGACATATTCCTCTAGGGAAAGGCTTGAATCTTCAAGCTCTCTGGTGCTCGACGTTGCTTGTGGTTAACTCGGCCCTCTGTCGCCTCTGCTTGGCTTTATTGTTCTCTGTGTTTAGTCCTCCTCTCATGGTTCACTGTTCACTGTCTCTCTTGGTCGCTTGGACTCCTCTCTATTCCTCCTCTCTCTGAATCTCTATTTGACTGTCTCTGTTCATGGCTTTAGCCATTCGATCTCCATGCATGTTTGGTTCCTCTCCCACCTACGTCGATTCGCCTACCGCCTGCGTGCTTGGAGTTCCCTGTTCGGCATCAGCATGAACGCTCGGGAAGTAGCCATGTGTCTCCATCGGAACAGCGCCAACCTGTTCGTCGATTCATTTCTTCGGTTATGTCATGGATATGTTCTTTCTCCACTGTGGTGGTCAACAGATTCCAAATCCCCTTAAATCACGGCTTAATTCCCTGTCGATTCCACTTCTTTCTATTGGGCGCAATCTCAGCCGTCTGATCTAGGCTCTTCCAGATCCAACCTCATACGCACGTCGAGCACGGTTGACTTGCTCGACTGGTAACGCGTGATCATGATGGTTTTTCTCTCACCTCCGCTGCCACGCATCGATCGCTGAGTGGGATCGCTCTGCTCTCCTCCAAAACCTCTTACCGTCCAAGGGTGCCCTGATCAAAACCGTCAGTTTCCAGGTCATGGGTCCCACCTTCGTATGTTGGCGCTTTTCGTTTCTCCACCCGTAGTTCTCCGGCTCCCAACGTGACCAAGGGCTTAAGGCCCTTCCATTTTGGCCCTATTCGCCCAACGATGCACTTATCACGCATCAAAAATCAGCTCCTTTTCCCGTTCCAAGGCTCCCAGGGGCTACATCGACCTCCTGCGTAGTCTCCATGGGCCTCGGTCAGCGCGCTTTGACCAAGGTCCTCGTCGTTCCACACCAGCTACCATGGCCACTGGTTCAGGGTGTTTTCGATTGCTGTTTTGGATTCTTCAAGGATTTGTTTCGTTCCGATACAGTTAGGGTTCTTTGACAGTCATTTATGGATCCGATTTGGATCACGGCCTCCCTACTGAAAAGCTTTTGGACCACCAAAAGTTGGTTTTCTTCCAGCATCAACTAAGTGAGGAAACTGTTGTCTCACTTTTCCAATCTCAATCCACTTCACACTGCTCGGCTTCGAACCTTTAAGCCCAATCCTAAGGTATTCCACCTGTCCACTATGCATCATCCTTACCTTCCTATCCAACACTGTATCTTCCTGCAACTCATTAAGATACTCAGGTAGCAAGTCATCAACAAAAGGTAATTGACTCTGCTCTTCAGGGTCCTCAATTATTGAAGGTTCAAACAACCTCAAGCAATCTACGTTCACGACTGAGTAGATGTGCATGTAAGGTGGCAGATCAAGGCGAAAAGCATTTTCACCAATCTTCTCAAGTATCGTGAAGGATCCATACCTGATAGGTTTTAGCTTTTTACCTTCACCTTGCATCCTGTCCTTGCTGATATACAACCAGACTTGGTCTCCAACTTGAAAACTATGCTCCATCCGATGCTTATCATGCCTAGCCTTGTACTTGGCCTGGCTCTTTTCCAGTTGTCCCTGTACTTCCTGGTGGATCTCCTGGATCTGTTCAATGAACCTAGTTGCCCTGTCCACATCACTGTGTCTATCAACCATGGTACCTTTACCAAAGACAAAATCCAAGGGAGTCCTTGGTATGAAACCAAAGCAGGTCTCGAAAGGAGATCTCTGGGTAGAAGAGTGTTTGGCTCTATTGTAAGCATGCTGCACATAACACAAGTGTTCATCCCAAAGCTTAGGGTGTTTGCTGCAATATCCTCTCAGTAACTGGATCACCGTCCTGTTAACTACTTATGTCTGGCCATCTATTTGTGGATGAAAAGTTGTGCTTTTCTTTAATTTGGTGTCCATTAGTTCCCACAGACTGGACCAAAAATTTCCCACAAGTTGTGTGTCTCGATCAGATATAATCGAAGTGGGTAATCCAAAATGAACCCATACATGCTCAAAGAATAATTTTGCAGTTTGTTCAGCTGTAATCTGTTTACTACAGGGTATCAAAATACACATTTTGCTGAACCTATCCACAACAACATATAGATAATCATGACCTTTCCTAGATTTAGGCAGTCCTCCCACGAAATCCATGGAAATTCTTTCCCAAGGGTGAGAAGGAATTGGCAAGGGAGTGTATAAGCCTAGCTTTCTATTGTTGGGCTTGCTTTTAGCACACATAACACACCCCTTTACATATCTAGAAACTGTCTCACTCATTCTTGGCCAATAGCAGAACCTTTGCAGCTGTGCAACTGTTTTACTTACCCCAAAGTGACCTGATATCAGAGAAGTGTGTGACTCCCTAATTATCTTTGCTCTCTCAGTTTGTGGAATGTAGAGTTTCCCACAATGATATAAGAGTCGGTCCTTTACATGATAGTCCAATTCTTCTACTCTTTTTCCTTGACTCAAAGTTGCATATACATCCTTAAAATCCACATCCTGAGCATATTGTTCTATGTAGCTTTCATGCAGCACAGAATTATGCTTAAGTATGGTAGATGCAAATATAATGGGTCTAGATCACATGTCTGCAACTTTGTTATGTATGCCCTTTTTATATCTGATGACTAAATGAAACTGTTGTAGAAAACCCATCCATCTATAATGTCTTGATTGTTGCAACTTAGTTTGGGAGTGTAGGTATTGAAGTGGCTGATGATCAGTATGTATTACTGTTTCTTTGCCCATTAAGTAATGTTTCCACTCTTTCACACTCTGAACTAATGCATACAATTCCTTATCATATGTAGGATATTTGACTACTGCAGGATTAGAAGTCTCAGAATGATAACATATGGGTTTACCGTGCTGTGTCAACATTGCTCCCATGGCATAGTCACTGGCATCAGTTTGGATATCAAATGGTCTTTGTAGATCTGGCAGTGCTAGTACAGGTGCTGTACTAATTTTTTCTTTCAAGGTGTCGAAGGCTTTCTGATGTTTGCCTCCCCACTGAAACACTTTGTTCAATCCTGTCAAAGCATGTAAGGGAGCTGCAATTGAGGAAAAATTTGAAATGAACTTCCTCCAATACTATGCTGCTCCTAAGAAGCTCCTCACTTCTGTAGCAGACTTGGGTTTAGGCCAATTTACAATGACTGTCACTTTAGAGGGATCTATTTTCAATTCACCTCCCCCTACTATATGACCCAAATAATTTAGAGAGGTTTTTCCAAATTCACATTTGGAGAGTTTAACATAAATTTTTTCTCTTTTCAAAACATCTAATGTCTGCCTAACATGCTTTAAATGTTCTTCCCACGTTTTACTAAAAATCAGAATGTCATCCAGGTACACAATAACAAAATCATCAAGAAAAGGTCTGAGTACATCATTCATTAATCTCATGAAAGTAGCAGGAGCATTAGTTAGGACAAAAGGCATAACCAGCCATTCATATAATCCCTGCTTTGTTTTGAAAGCAGTCTTCCATGCATCTTGCTCTGCAACTCTGACCTGATGGTATCCACTGTGCAAATCTATCTTGGTGAAATAAACAACTTCCTTCAGTTGATCTAAAAGATCATCTATGCGAGGAAGGGGATAACGATTTTTGATTGTTATTTTATTCAGTGCTCAATAATCAATGCACATTCTCCACGAGCCATCTTTCTTTCTCACCAAAATGATTGGTGACCCACATGGTGATGTGCTAGGCCTGATGAACCCTTTCTCGAGCAACTCCTGCACCTGCTTCTTGATTTCAGCATTCTCTAAAGAAGATAACCTGTACATCCCAATGTTAGGCAAAGGAACATCTTGCTGCAAAATAATATCATGTGCTATCCCCTTTTTGGGTGGCAAACCTTGAGGTTCTTCAAACAAGACATCATACTCTGAAACAATCTTTTCTATGTCAACTTGCTAATCAGAATTACAACCCTCAAATACATTGGTTTTATCAGTTTTCTTTTCCTTTACAACCATCAATAAGAACTGTTTGCATGAATTTATCATTCTTTTCATCTGTCCTGAGTTTATGAGAGTATAATTATTCTTGAGCTTATGAGCTCTTACAAAGTATTCGATTCCATCTTTAACAAGTAGAAAACAGCCTTTTTATCATACAAGTAAGGACTTCCTAAAACAATTCCACATATATCCAAAGGAATTACATCTAACTCAACCTCATCGACAAATGTTGACCCAAAAGAAAACTTGAGTTTGCACTGTCTAGTTACTTGTAGTTGTGCTTTATCATTCAACCATCCTAATGGGTATGGCTTCTTATGAGGTGTAGTTTCTAATCCCAATTTCTTTACAATTGCTTCAGAAATCAGATTTACTTGTGAGCCACTATCAAACAAAGTATCAATCTTTTGATTTTTGGAAACAACTCAAATATGGAAAAGCTCATGCCTTTTTCTCTCATGTTCTTCATCAATGACAGATTGAGCAGAATTACTAGTAGATGCTTCAAAATTCTTACCTTTAATACCTGTGGCTACAATGATTGTTTCATCTCCCGAGTTTGACCCCAAATCTTTCTAAATAGCTACAGCAGTCTTCTTCTTCTTACCCTCAGACTTCTTAGGTCTCAGCTCTGGATGCGGAATCCAACAGTACTCATCATCATGCCCCTCCTTTTTACAGTGAGTGCATGAAGCTTTGCCTTTCTGTGCAGTGTTAGCCTTCCTTGCTTTCCACTTCTGCTTTCTTTTCTCCTTGCTCTTGCTTACAGTGGGTTGGGATGGTCCCCCAACTTCTAGATTTCCATTCTTTCCTCTAGCTTCTAGATGAGTAGCTTGTACAGATACCTCATCTATACTAGTGGGATTAAACATGAGGATGGTATGCCTCATGTAGCTGTGTAGACCACCAATGTACTTCAAAAGAGTTTCTGGTGAGTCTAATGAGATAACCAACATCAATGCTCTCTTCTTGAACTCTTGAGTATACCCTTGCACACTTTGCCCTTTCAACTACCGAAGAGTTTGCCAACTCATCATGGCTTGTTGCATGTAGGCCAATGGATAGAACTGCTTTTTGATTGCAGTAACAAATTCACTCCAGACAAAGATGGTATTACCATGCTTCCTCATATCAGCTTGGGTTCTGTCTTCCCACCAAACCAAGGTAGTGCCCCCTAGGCGTAGGCTTGCCAGCTGAATCTTACTCTTGTCTGAGTCTATATTTTGTACTCTGCAATACACATCAATTTGTCTAATCCAATTGTCCAAATTTTTAGCATTTAGCTCTCCATCATATATAGGCAAATCAAATTTAACATCTAACTTAATCAAAGATGCCTTCTTATTATGCACAGGGCTATTAGGAGGTGTGAGAAAGCTTTCCTCTTTCCCCTTTCCTTTGGAGTGGTCATGGGAATGAGATTCATCTTCTTCTTTATCTTGCTTAGAGCCTGATGAACCTTCACCCTTATGCTTTCTGAAGTCCCTATACATTTCTTCTACCATAGACTTTATAGCTAGGAAACTTTCTATGAATTGAGGGTCTGGCCCTATAGAACCTTCCTCTGACATTGTCTTCCGAGAATAGACTCTCCCAATTTCAGGATTAGTTTCCACCAACTCTCCTTCTCCTAATTTGAGCTTTGATCTAGTGAGCATTCACAGCTAAACCAACACAAGCTTGTCTAACCTTATAGCCTAGAGCTCTGATACCACTTGATATGATAATCACCCTGTGAGTGACCTCAGTTGAAGATTTATTAAACAAAAGGTATTACAGACTCATGTGATGGTGTGTGTGTTCTGTGTTATTGAAACAATGGATCGATCAGATTGCCAATACACAGAAAATAAGTGTAAAGACTGTAGAGAAATATAGTAAGCAACACAAAGACATAAGCAGTTTTTAATAAGGAGTTCACCCTATTCTCCAGGGCTACATCTCCGGTCCAGCTTTAGTGGTGGCCTTGTTTTATTGTGTCTTTCAGTAGAGAAATTACAATACAGGGACTCAATATGAGTTCTCCTGAAGCAGATTTTGCTTAACAGGGTGGTTCTTGGATTCCCCAAGCCACTCATAGTACACAGATTCTTGTTCTTCCTACCAACTCTGTGACCCTTGGTCTACAGTGGAAAGAGCCAACTGTGATTCTCAATGCGGATAGATTCCTCTAGGGAAAGGCTTAAATCTTCAAGCTCTCTGGTGCTCGACGTTGCCTGTGGTCAGCACGGCTCTCTGTCTCCTCTGCTTGGCTTTACTGTTCTCTGTGTTCAGTCCTCTTCTCAGGGTTCACTGTTCACTGTCTCTCTTGGTCGCTTGGACTCCTCTCTATTCCTCCTCTCTCTGAATATCTATTCGACTGTCTCTGTTCATGGCTTCAGCCATTCGATCTCAATGCCTATTCGGTTCCTCTCCCGCCTACATCGATTAGCCTACCACCTGCGTGCTTGGAGTTCCCTGTTCCACGTCAGCATGAACGCTCGGGAAGTAGCCACGTGTCTCCATCAGAACAACACTAGCCTGTTCGTCGATTCGTTTCTTCAGTTATGTCATGGATATGTTCTTTCTCCACCGTGGCAGTCAACGGATTCCAAATCCCCTTAAATCGCGGCTTAATTCCCTATCAATTCCGCTTCTTTCTATCGGGCGCAATCTCAGCCATCCGATCTGGGCTCCTCCAGATCCAACGTCATATGCACGTCGAGCGCAGTTGACTTGCTCAACCAATAACGCGTGATCATGGCGGTTTTTCTCTCACCTCCGCTGCCACGCATCGATCGCTGAGTGGGATCGCTCCGCTCTCCTCCAAAACCTCTTACCGTTCAAGGGCGCCCCGATCAAAACTGTCGGTTTCCAGGTCGTGGGTCCCACCTTCGTACGTTGGCGCTTTTCATTTCTCCGCTCGCGATTCTCCAGCTCCCAATGTGACCAAGGGCTTAAGGCCCCTCCATTTCGACCCTATTCAAATCAGCTCCTTTTCCCGTTCCGGGGCTCCCAGGGGCTACATCGACCTCCTGCGTAGTCTCCATGGGCCTCGGTCAACGCGCTTTGATCGAGGTCCTCTTCGTTCCATGCCGGCTGCCATGGCCACTGGTTCAGGGTGTTTTCGGTTGCTGTTTTGGATTCTTCAAGGATTTGTTTCGTCCCAATACAGTCAGGGTTCTTTGACAGTCGTTTATGGATCCGATTTGGATCACTCCAAGTCGTTTGGGAAAATCATAGATTAGATCTTTCCTCGGGGCTTTGACAAGGTGTATCGACATGTACATCATCTTAATGTAATGGAGCCTCCTTGCTCATCGACTTACCATATCCCAGATGATGTCTATCTGCTGGAGCAATCGACGAATACATGATTCCTCAATAATCGAATCCTACCTCTGGTAGTTATAGAGAATCACAGTGGTATGTGTTCAAACAGCTCATTGAAGAGATTTCCCAACGAGGCAACTTCATACGAGATCATACTCGTAGATATGTATCCGGTCTCGGCGGTACTTATGGCAACTGACTTCTGCTTCCTGCTCATCCATTATATCGAAGTAGAATCCAAATAGAAACAGCACTAAGAAGTGCTCTAGTGATCCTCCACACTACCTGCCTAATCAGCGTTCGAATAATCATGCAGTTTCATATTTCTGGCAGTGTATCTCAATCCATGAGAGATTGTGTCCTGAAGACATCTCAGAAGATTCTTGGCACCAATCTAGTGAGGCTCAACCAAATATGAGCTCACAATGCTAACTGCAAAACATATGTTCGCATTGAGGTTCACCAAGAACATCAACACGAATGAGTTTACTCAGAGGCATTTCCCAAATCTGGTACGAAACATATAACTTCTGAAAGTTAAGATTCTCGAGGTAGTCACAGGCTTGCAGTCCACCATACCAAATCTTTTCAGAATCTTCACCACATATTTTCCTTGAGATAGGAAAATTTCCCTTGGCTTCTGCCACACTTCAAGTCCTTGGTTCTTCATTTCAAATTCAGAAGCCAACTCCCTCTTACATTTGTGAATGAGAGGGTATGCCCCTGTTAGAAAGAGGTCATACACATACAACACTAGTATGAGAGGCTTGTCATCTTCAACCTTAAAGTAAAGGTTAGGATCGGCGTCACTCCTAGTGAATCCCAACTTCATCAAGTAGCTATCGATCCTCTCATACCATGCTTGGAGTGATTGCTTCAGCCCATAGAGAGCCTTCTTCAACCTGCATACATGAGATTTTCAATCATAAATCTGAAATCCTTCTTGTTGCTCCACATAGACCTCTTCTTTGATCGAACCGTGCAAGAACGCGGTCTTGAAATCCATCTGATGTAGGTTCCATCCTTGTGAAGCCACAAGGGCTATGATCAAGCAGATGGTCGTATATCTGGAAACAAGTGCAAATATCACATCATAGTCTATACCTTCCTTCTGGGAGAAACCACAAGCAACAAAACGAGCCTTATACTATTCCGCACTTCCATCTGCTGCAGCTTTATCTTGTAAAGCCATTTTGAAGTAACAATTGTCTTGTCCTGGGGTCTAGGAACTGTTTCCCATACATCATTCTCCATAATGATCATAGCATCCTTCCATACTTGATGCTTGACGACATCTAAGAATGATGAAGGCTCATTTTGTATTATTGTGCTCATACTAGTCAGGTACCCCTGATACCTATTGGGTTTCTTACTTTCACGGAAGGTTCCTCAGGGTGCAGCATGTCTTTCAGCATCATCAAGTATCCCCCTAAGCCATGAAGGCCTCTTCCTGGAAGAGGAAGGCTCAGGTGGATAAATAAGATCCATCGGTTCTTCCACATCAGGCATTGTTACATCATCTACCCAAAGAGATAGCTTCCACAATCATATGGTGCCACACCATTCTACTCTGGAGTATGTGGTGTAGTAGTCTCCCTCTTAATGTCAACTTCAGGTATGCCTGAGTGAACCAGTTGTAATATATCAGAGGTCTTGCTTAGGCTTGAGGGGAATGGTCCCCTTTTTGAGCTTTCCTTCGGCACATCCCAAACATACACCTTCTTTTTCTACTCAGAATTCGGGCATCCCTATTACCATATGTCTTACATCGGGTAGATCTTTGTAATGAAGGTGGGAAAACCTCCAATGCCAAAGTTCGTACTAAAGAGATGTGTCATAAGACATGAAACCTACCTGACTTTCATCAACATGATATAATGAATCAACACGAAACCCAAGAATAAAGGCATCTTTAAAATTATTTTTCGATATACGTACCTTGCCATCGTTGAAGGTTACCTTGTACCCTTTGTCTTCCATTGCCGAGATGGACACCAGGTTCTTTCGGAGGTCAGGTGCATTTAATACATCTTGGAATTTCTAACCTTCTTGAATGGTTGTCCTCTTCCTTGATTTCCAACATTCCTTTTACCTTTGCTATTATATTTTCCATCCCTTCGATTACCATGAGAGGGATTTTGATCATCGTCACGGTGAGAGTCCTTTCTATCTAGGCATTCCCTTGCATAGTGACCTGCTTTATTGCAAATGTAACATCGTCCTTTTCTTCCACCCTGAGGTCCAGCCTTTCTTTTCGATTTAGACTCGGAATTATTTCTTTTCTTAGCATGAGAAGAAAAGGCAGCAGGAGGACCTTTAGGCAAGGGCATTTCTTGCTCTTTTACCCTTGTTTCTTCTAGAATTCATCTAGCCATTAATTCCTTGAAACCAGGAATTACATGATTGTTCATAAGAGTAGTCCTGAACACGTACCATTCGGATGGTAATCTTCCAAGAGTTGTGAGTGCCATTTCCCTATCAGTAATAGTCTCCCCAATAGATAGGAAGTCGTTCTTGATCTCGGTGATTCTTAAGAAGTATGCTTGCATACTCTCATCTTTACCCTTCTTGATTTCCCTCAACTTATTTCTGAGAAACAAAACTTGATTTGCATCATTAGCTTTAAATAAACTCACCTGTCTATCGTAGATTTCCTTGGAGGTGTTCAGGTCAGAGACATAGGCCACCAAGTGCTTATCGATAAAGTCTTGGATGATCTTCTTTGTTTTGACTTCTCTGGTTTTCCATTTGTACCTGACAGCAGCGGATGCTCAACAATATTTCCTCTCACATGGTCCAACACTCCTTGTTCATATAGGATAGCCTTGCCTATCTTCTCTTCGGTGATTGCTCTTGCTCTTGGTCCGGCTTTGTCTTCACCTCAGCTCTGATACCATGTTAATTTATGGTATTTTCTATGCTTATAACAATTTACTTCTTTTTCTTATTATATTCCACAGATTAGCAATCACATGTACATAAAGTAAAGTGCTGATAGAACATTAAACGATCGACAGAAAACAAGTCAAGACAAGAGACACAAGATGTGGCGGCTAGCCAGGGACAAACCCCACAATGTGTGGAGAAACCCTTTGATCAAATCTTCTTTTATCTTCAATAATTCAGTGGAGAGAAATAGTACAATAAATCTGATTTATATCAGCAGTAACAAACCCCAGATCAGCAGCATCAGCATTAGTGGCTTAATCATCAAAACTAGGGCAGTGGATATCTCACAAACCGACCGTCAGATTGGCTTGATTCCACCACCAAAAATTGCACCCTTTAGAGGAGGTTCAGATGAACCTATAACGCATATCAGAAGAGGAGGTTTGATCGTCCACGCTGGTCAAACTTTTGATCTGCAGTTGTAGCTTCAGTTTCAGCAGCTTCCTTCAAACTAGGGCAGTCGATATCTCGCAAACCGCCCATCGGATCAACTTGATTCCACCACCAAAAGTTGCAGCCTTCAGAGGAGGTTCAGATGAACCTACAATCCAGTTTAGAAGAGGAGTTTTGATGGTCCACACTGTTCAAACTTTGGATCTGCAGTTGCAGCTTCCGGCTTCACATGTGAGAGAGAGAGACCCTTTTCTGCGCAGTAGAGAGAGAGAGATGTGATGAGATGAGTGAGTCCAAATGAGGAAAATTCCTCCTGTATTTATACACAACGTTGGTGTTTGAATAGATGTGACTGTTGGGCTTCTGAGCCTACATGAGTTGTAGGTCAGCTTGATAATAATTCCATAATCAAAATAAATTCATATCTCGATGAATACTTATCGGAATCGGATGATATTTATATCAATCCTACACCTCTCAACAAGAGGAATCTAATAAAAATATTATTAGCCATGAATAACATGACCCACATGAATTTTGGCCCTAGGTGCCAATTTAACAGGGAGCATGTATACTTGTGCAACAAGCCCAAGAAGATATCCTTGAGGATTAGGTCATGTGTGAAGACGGCACCTCCGTATTGTGGTATTTTCGAGATCTTCAAGAGGATTAGACCAGAAACCTACAGACTTGCACTTCCTCTGACAATGAAATTCCATGATGTTTTTCATGTTTCATTGCTTAAAATATATGTAAAGGGTGTCAATCATGTTATTGATTGGTCTATATTGTAGGTGGAGCTAGAAGAAGAATTCCAGCCAGAACCTCAGTGTATTTTGCAGAGAAATATGCTTATGCTCCAAAACCGACCAGTTTAAAGTGTAGTGGAAACACTTTGGGCTTGATGAAGCTACATGGAAGATGGTTGATAAGATGTTGGCTATGTATCCTTCCTTGTTTGTCAGTTGAGGGAAAGCAATTTTGGTATATGTATATGGATGTAAATACCACAACGCGTTTTGTTTTAAATCTCCAATAAGTGGTATGGGTGTGTTGTGGTAAAAACACAACCCCCCGTTGTTGACTTGTTCACTTCAAATAATGGAGACCCTTTCTATAAAAAATTTGGCTAAACATCTTTTTGAATATTATTTAGTTGATTGCCCTACGCTTTTGATTATTTTTCATTTTCTTTGGATTCTTGTTTTGATTGTTTTGTTAAAATCGATTTTTTATAAGCTTCTCATTGACGCTTGTTTCGCCTCATTTAGTCAATTGGTTTGAAAATGGCACTCCTTTGAAAGTCTGATCATTTATGTAGCCTGGGTTAAAAATGCATAAAATGTACAATATTCCATTTTGTAAATAAATTAGTTCAATAATGCATTCATTTTAATTAGCCCGTAGTGAGTTTTTACTAATATTTTTCCATTTTTAATTAAGCAGCCAAATTATTAAACATTGGGATTTAAGAAATTTACTCTAATTTTCAAATTAATTATTAATCTTAAAAACCCATAATATCCAAGTGGCTGTAGTTTATTTTTATTCTTTTTATTTTCAGAGTGACTGTAATTTAGATAATTTCATAACTAAATTTCATAAAAAAAAAATCAAAACAAAACATTAATTTTATATATTAAATTTCAAATTAATTAAATTAATTATTATATAAAATATAATTAATTTAACTAAAATTAAAATTTAATATATAAAATTAATATATATAAAAAAAATTAATCGCATCGAGAGTTTACATCGAATCAGAAAATTTGCATTCTAACAAGTTTAAACAACCCCGATACCTTCATACCCCAATGCCGATCACTAATTAACCAAAGGGCAAATGGAACATTAACCAAAGTTTAAAATAAAATTCAATTGTTTAAGTTTTGATGTGATTACTCCATCGCATCGATAACCATCAATTCATGTAAGTTCTATGCCCCCGACTCAAAGTTTTTCCCGATCCGATAAGTCAAAACATTGACTTTCTCCATACCTTGTTTTAAAATGGTTTATGTGTTAACATAAAGTGAGAATAGGTTTAATTTAAAGTGTTTAAATATTTAATATAGTATGGTGAGAATAAGTTAGTTTAAAATAATGTTTAAATATTTAATATATTAAATTTTAAATTAGATAAATTAGTTAATATATAGAATTTAATTAAATTAAAATTTAATTATTATTTTGATTAAAGTTAATTAGTTTATAAAATAATTAATTATATTAGTTAGTTAGATTAATTTTAATTAATAATATTTTGTTAAATAATTAATTCAGTTTATAATTAAAATAGAATTAATTATTAAATAATTAGAATTCTAATTTAAGATTTAATTTTTAATGAAAATTTTGATCTTTTAGCCTAGCAACAGAATTTCCAGATTCATGCCAGATTTGATCCATCAACTTTGGAGGTTCATAAATTGAGTTATACTTGGCCAAATGAGGCCCAAAACAGCTCATTGGAAAGATAAAATCAAGGAGAATATTTCTGAGGATGTTTCACTAATAGATTTGGTCATTTATTGGGTCAAAAATCAAGCAGAAGATCAAGCTCTGAATTTTGAAAACAAAATCAATTTTCTGAGTTTTATTTTCATTTGTCCAAGCCTCTTCTAATTGCAAATTCACTCGTAATGATATTCTTGGACAATTAAATCATCCCAGACATCAATAGAGAGCTTATATTTTATTTTCAATTATTTATTTAAATAGAATTTGATTGGATTTGATTTAAATGTCAGCAATCCCATTTTGATTTTATTGTTGGATTTTAATTTATTTTGATTTCTTCTTGCAGGAAAACAGTAGAAGAGATATGGAGAAAAGGATTTCAATCAATGAGAATGTTACAACAATTAAAGATTGGAATTTTGAACAAATAAAATTGTATTTGGCAGATTTCTCTTCAACAAACTCTCCTCTCTAAAATTCCTTTGCAAATAGTGTAAATAATAGATTGCAGAATGTAATTAATGGTTGTTCTCCTCTACAATTTTAGACTTCTGAAAACACTACTGTAATAGGAATTTATAGTTGTAGGAGAGAGGAGAGAAAATCTCAGATCTGGGGATTATTGAGGATTTTCCCTTTGTATCTTGAATTATACATGAAGGGCGAAGTTTGCACTATTGTAGCTTTAGCTTTGAAGGCAGAAGTTCAAGCAATGTAAATGACTGTTGGAGACCAAGATCAGAGAAATGGATGCAATAAATTAGTATTTTTAATACTACTGTTTCAAATATCAGTTTCATTTTTATGGTAACACGAACGTCTCATTTTATTCATGTTTGTGCACTATTGTCAATATGGGTAATTTGTCTCAATGTTTTTATTATGTATTTCTGCTCTTATGAATTAATTTATAATTTCTGAGTAACTATTTACTTAGAAATCTGTCTTATAAAACTGATTTATTGAATGGTAATGTGTTGTGAACTATTTCCACGTATCATTATTCAATTTTTGGATTTACTGATTTGATAATTAATATCATTTTTGTGAACTACTTCCTGAATGTTGTTGGTTTATTATTTCAGTTAAGAGGTCTCAATAGGATGTGTTTTGGTAACCATAATATCAGTTAATTGAACTACTTCATTAACTTGATATTCATTATAAACAAGACATATTTAAATCCCAATACTTTAATTATCTTGCTCTTAGTTGGGTTAGATCTATATCTACCTATTTAAGATAGAATTTAGATTAGTTTATTTTGCTTGCATCATAGAATAAGCTTGCATTTAGAGTAAATTCTACATTCTTTTAAGTCCTCTCCTCAAAGAGGCAAAATTTTAGTTGTGGCTTGGCTGAACCCAAATCAGCTTAAGGGTCATTCTCTTGCCTGATCAACAAGAAGAAGTGATCTGATATCCCTGTCTATTGGTAGGTAAAGATACATCATAAACCAATAGCGATAGGGAGAAGGTAACTGGACCTAGTTAAACCAGTCGAAGCCACCACACCAAATGGAAAAGGAGCTGCTTTAAGGTCCGGACCGGGTGGTTATCCCCCATTGTTGTTGCAACGATTTTCGAGGCATCAACATTTTTGGCGCTAGAAGGAGGGCCTGAGACTTTTTGTCTATTGGAGTCTTTTCAATTTTAACATTTTATTTAATTATGATGGCTCCTCTTAAACTTCCAATTTGGAGTTGTATCCATGGACGTGCATCTTTCAATACTCCACCCGAAGTGGTAAGACTCTTGTCTCAGGTAAAGTTTAATGGTAAGAAAAATTCTTCTGCTTTTAATCATTTTTTTCAATTTATTCAAAACGTTTCAAATTATGATTTTCAAGGAATTGATGAAAGCATCTTATGCATAATTTTTACTCTCACATTTACGGCAAAAGCCAGAAACTAGTGTAGAACTCTTCCAGTTGGGTCAATTCACAGTTGGGATCAATTTGTCACAATTTTCATTTCTAAATTTGACGGCTACGATTGTGAACAGGTATGTGATGAAATTGAATATCTACGAAGGTTTGAAGATGAGTCCGTTAATGATTTTAATATTCGATTTCACTGGAATTGTTTAAGATTTAAAGTTGAAGATAAACCTACAGAAGAAGAATCATTAGATTGGTTTGAATATATTTGTTCTCTTCCACCCATTCCCAATCCATATGAAATTAATTCAAGATTTGTTTCATCCTCTTCTAATATAAATGAGAATTCCAATATGGATGTGCAAATAAATTGTGAAGAAGTAGTCTCACAAAACTTGGAAAATATTTCTAATCAAACGCAAGAAGACAACAACAGCAATTTTGGAGAAAGAGCCGCCTTGAAATTTGAAAGCTACTTTGAGGTAAATTCAGAAAATCAGATTGGAAATCAACAAGTGCAAGCAGCAATCAAAGTAAATAATAAAATGCAAACTACTGTACAAATTTCTGAATTTTTCCATGATGAGCAAATGCCGAAATCAGAGCAGCAAAGCAGCCTTCTTCAAGAAAGCATGAGCACGCAAAGGAATGATCTGCAATCTGAAATTTACAATGAGCATAATGCACAAGAGTTCTCAAATAGAGACACTTTTAAATACATTGTTTCAGGTTCACATTTTTCCCTTTATCCTGATATTTTTAATGATGGTAATTTTTCCCCTCTTGGTATTAATGATATTTCAGAAAATAAAAAGGTTGATCTAAATGAATTACCTTTAAGTTTTTATCAAGATAGAGAAGCAATTAATGATCATTCTTTTGCCATTAATGAATATGAAATTCTTGTTTCTCCTTGTTTGGATATACTGGATGAGATCGAAGGGAATTCTAGAGAATCTTATGAAGTCGTTTATGATAATTACTCTAACATTGAGGATGTTGATTTCTATTATTCTCAAGAGAATCCTCACGAGAAGATTCAAATAACATCTGAGAATGAGGGACATTTCAATTTAGAAATTATTCCAACCTATCCTCATTTTAGAGTAGCAAATTATCTTCATGATTTCACCATTCAAGAAAACATTCCAATTTATGATTCATATCATGATCAAACTCTCATTCCTACTCATAATCATAATTCGTTTTCTAGTTCACAAGTTGGAATTCGAAATTACTCAAATTCCATAATTATGGTCAATCCTTGTGAAAACGTCATCATTTCAAAATGATCCCAATTGTGCTGTAACATTAGTTGTAACAATAGTGATTTCATTTTATTTTTGTTTCCTCACTTCTTTTGTTTAAAATTAGATTTTATTTCTAATCTTATTTTTCAGATTTTTGACACTTTATGCTGGCATATTAAGCACTTTACTGTCAAACGTTCAATTGATGCATTGCCTTGTTGGAAAATTGAAGTTTTATATTATAATCAAGAGCAACAAAAGATATTTCAATTTCAATTTCAATCAATGCTAATGTTTCATCAAAAGCTTCTATCTTTTCAAAGGCAATATCAACAAGAGAATGTATTTTTACAATCTGACCAACAATCCAATTTAATTAATAATTTTCCATTTCATTTGAAAGATTTCCATCCATTTTTCATTAATTCATTTGAAAAATATTTGGAAAGTTTTCCTTCACGGAAGATTGTCAATAATTTAATATTTGTACATAACACTAACAATTTTTTCCAGGGCTTTGAATTTGAAAACTCATATCCACAACTTGGCCTGTCATCTCCTCTTTTGAACATTTCCCAATCATTAATGGAAATCCATTCAGATTTTTATGATCCAATTGGTATTGAATTGGAAAGCAAATTTCAAGAGAAAGAGATTTTTATTAAGTTGCTAACAATAACTGTACATTTTGATTTCATATTTAATATTCTTAGTTTAATTAGATTTGTATTTTTATTAATAACATTTGAACTGTACATACATCCAGCAATTAAAATGAGAAAATGGCTACACTAGAAATATGACTATACCTAGTCATTTTCGTGTATATGGTTAGAATAGGAGTAGAATTAATTTAGTTAGTTTGTTTTATGTAGTTAATTTATTTTCAACAATTCTATAGATATAAATAAAACAAAGCAATCAGCGATTCTCATTCATTTTCAGTGAAAACATTTTCTTCCTATCAAAAAGTTTTATTTTTGTTTTCCTTTTTAAATCAAAATTTCTTACAGCAATGCCTCTACCCATGAATACATCTCTGCCTATTTCGAATAACGTATTGACAGAATATGCACCTAGCACACATTTAAATCTGTGTTGATGTTTTTTTACAATTAGTGGCTTTATCCCATTCTAATCTTTAGTTTATTATTTGATGCTGCAATACGCATCATATTCATTTACTAAAGGCATTATTGAACAGTTGCTATAACAATATAGATTCTTCTCAAAATTATTCATAATAAGCGGAGGTAATAAATTGTTGTTTCAATTCAAAAGGGAAGCCTATTTTTATATTTATTTTTGATAAATTATATATTTCCTGAACATGAATAGTTGATTTCCTTCGGCTTGATTGCCCACTCTAATTTAGAATAAATAATGAGACGATTTTGAACAAAGTTAAAATTTTAATCGAATGAAGGATTTGAAGATTTATGAGGTAAAATCTGCAGACAATTTTCTTCCATGTACGCATTTACAAGTTCGTTCTCATCTCTTATTAGTTTCTCTTTTCCTTAGTTTATTTTTTATTCGTGTTCTGTTTTATTTGCAGATTTTTATTTGTTTTCCAAACTTTAAGTAAGCAGCAAACCCATTTCAAATTTGCAATAGGTTTAGGGAAATTTTATTTGTGTTTCATTAGAATTTAAGAAATTTTTAGCTTTGCTTTCATTCATTAGAAAACCCAAGTGAAATTTAAAACATTATCGCAAGACTCATGTCTGAAATGTTTTGACTTGATTTTCATATTGCTAATAAAAGATCTCTGATATATTACCTCACTCATATCGCATTTCGCATATCGGAGGTTTGCAAGTGAAGTATACTTCCATTATCATGAATTGCCGATCTCCGATAATCGATTTTACCGATATTGCGACAACCACATAATTCCGGACCCGATATGAAATTCAAATCCAGTTCACAAGAGATATCGCGTCCGTTCAATCGCAATAGTGATGAGAGCATAATTTTAAAGGGCTGATGTCTCGGATCTGATATGTTATCAAATTTTCATCATAAAAGTTATCGGGTCCGCTCTTCATCGCATATCGACATCGCAAGAAATATATTGTGTTACATCGGATGCTTAAGTTTTCCAATCGCCGATTAGTTATGTCATCCATCGCATCACCAATATTGCAATTTCTTACTCGCATTTTATTTGTCCTTATCATTATTCTGAATCGGCGATGCGCGATGTGCAAATTACAAATCGCAAGATACGGTGTGCGATGTGCAATTCGTGACATAATTGTCCCCGATCCCTAATATAATATTTCTTTAATAATGCGATCGCTTCATTTAATTGCACATGTTCTCATCGCATGTTCTTAATCGGCGATTTGCCATTGCAATCTTTGTATGATAGTTTCCAATGCATGCCTCTAAGCCATTAAGATTTAATCAATTTATGGAAGAGCAACAAAGGTGAAGTCTTGCAAATTAAACTTGAAGCATGGTGAAGAAACATGTTATGTGAATCATCCGATACGATGATGTGTTATTTTAAAAGCGAGCTTGGGTAACCACCATGAGAAAAAAACAATTGATGACAAATTTGCAGCATACAAAAATCATTTCAATTTCTCATACATTTCAGTTTTAAATATATAATTCCATAATTAAAAATGGAATTCAAGACCTCTCTATCTTCATATTTAAATTTTATTATCTTGAACTTGGTCTTGATTATGGACAATTTATAAAATCATGGAGTTTATATGAAACTTATAATATTTTGAGAAACAGTGATTACTGCAAATTCTCATTCTCATTTCTGGTGCATTGGTTTTAATTTCAATTCCATTGAACACAAAGCATTCATTTTTTATATTTTACTGCTTTCTTTAGTGTAAATAAAATAAATAATGATTTTGGGTTATAAGATTTTGGTTAGTTTGACTTCTTCATGTCTTTAATGTTAATTAAAATAAGAAGTCATCTAACTTGGAGAAATTGATACCTTTCAGGTAAGATCAAAAGCAATTATCCAATGGTAAGATTCATGTGCCCACTTTCATTAATTTCCATTTCATTACTTTAGTTTCAGCTTTGTTTTTCTGATTTTTAAATTTGTTTTGCAGCTCTTCATAAAAAGCTTCCAACCTTCTGCCGGATCATACTTTCGAAGTCCTCTACTCTTCTCTTGGCTTTATTTCAATAAGCAACGATAATCTTCATTGAAACAGCTACACCAGGAAGTTTCTGAACCTTTAGTTTGTTTCTTTAGGCATTCCTTTTATTAGAAAATGATCAAGATGATGCTTTGAAACAAGAAGATTGACATCAGACAGAAAATTTTCATGGTGACTAAATTTTATCGTCACTGCTATCCAAAAAGCTTAAAACACTTACAACCCTGCAAGATATGATTTTTCTAAATCTCGACATAAGAAGGAATGATTACACGATTATTTTCTTTTTCTTCATATTGTTGAGACATTGGTATAAACATTCTTGTTTAAGTTTATCTTTTGAAACTTGAATTTTTCTTTCTACTTAAAAAAAAAAAAAATCTTCAATTTTGTTTTGTTTGCTAATTTCCTTTTCACTTTAGCATAAGAATTCTTTTCTTTTGGTTTTCAATTTTGATTTTGGTGACTTTGCCATGATTTATATGGAAGGCCTACTTGTTACCTATCAATAGTCAGCATACATGGAGAAAAATAGTTAATAGTCACCTATTAGCTTTTTCTTAATTCTCTTGGTAAAGTTTGATTTTCTTTTTTTTTTAGACAAATTTCGGATGCTATATTATGGCTGAAAAAAAGAGTCAGTTCTCCAAAACATACAGTATTTTCTGGCTATTCTGGATCCAAGGAATTACAAAAAAGTTCCTTTCCTTGACCCTTGCCTTAGTAGTTCTGCTTCTAAATATTCCTAGGCTACTATAAATCCTAACAAACTGCAGAGACCAAAATTTACATCTACACTTCATAATTAGTCTATTTCAATGTGACTGATCTGTCTGGCCGTGGACTCTTCTGGGTTTGGGTCTGGATCAGCCTGTTTGACGCTGGAGGAGCTGGGAGCAGCCTTGTTCTTCTTATCCATCATATACTGGAGGATTGAGATCGATTCTTCTGCGTGGCTGCAACGGTTGGCCAGGTTTCTAAATTGTTCATGAAGTGAGGATACTCTATGCAGAAAGAGGTTGATTTCAGCTCTGTATTTCTCATTCAGAATCTTGTATTGGTCCTCCATTCTTGACTCCAGGCTTTTAACCTGGTCTTCCATGGCTCGTTGCTGCGCTCTCAGCTCATCGAATTCAGCCTGGAGGTCTGCGCAATGGAAACAATCCTCTGATCGATTCATCTTTGTCTTCGACCACGTCCTGTTTGCTACTCTTACCGCTGATCCTCGAGTCTCTGGTGCCTGAGCGTAGCTGAGCGAAGCTGCTGCTGTGGAATGAGCGATCTTGATGTTTTGAGCGGATTGCCCAATACTATGCCAATGCTCATACAAACTTCTATTCTTGGTGCGTTGTGGAGTTCTGCTCTCTGGCAAATTTATAAAGTCGAGCTGCTGCCTTCGGAGGCGGGGAGAAATCAATTCGAGTGTCTTGGGATTACTGTTGGCCTGATGTGTAATCGGTTGCAGATCTTGCTTAGTATGGCAATTCGATCTGAAAGGACGATCTTCTTCTGATAGCTTGTGCCAATTCACATTCCTAGACAGGCTTCGATATACATATCCGGGCAAAATCCTCTCCACATGCTTGACTCTGCCACCGGCACAGATTACCTGATCCATCCTTCTGTTTCTGTCAGCTTGGGACAGTGAGCTGTTGACTAGTTTTGAAACGGTCATGGCAGCGGTTGGGACGACACGCTGGAGTTACAGCAAAGACTGCCAACGGGCCTTTCGCATGCCCTGTTGGCAAACTTATCTGCTTCCTTGTTCAGACCGAGGAGAATGTGATAGTAGCTTATCTCTTCCATTGTTTCATGTAGTAATTGGTTTCTCTGATTTATCTGCTGAAGAAGAATGTTGGGTGTGCTCTTCCTGTGCGCCATGAGCCTGATTATTATTGAAGAATCCCCAAACACGACTGCCTTTTTTATCCCGAGTTTGATTAGTTGGGTGAGCCCCTGGTACAAGGCAAGTCCTTCGGCTCTATTGTTAGAGTTCTCCCCTAGCCCCCATTCATAGTAAAGGATACGATCACCGTTTGCATTGCAAATAAGGCCCCCTGCACCTGCTAATCCTGGGTTCGACTTTGAAGCCCCATCGAAGAATAGGCAGAATTTATTGCAGTTGCTCATCCACTTGGACAGTTCCTCCTCTTTCAATCGTAACTTCCATGCACTGTTTACTTCCTTCATCTTGGTCCCTGTCCTGCTGGTTTCCTGGGCCCTGGGTATGTTCTCCAAAACATAGCTGAGGAAATTTCTCTCCTCTGCACTGTAATTTGTTGCACTAACTTTGCTGTTGGTATGATTTGTTATTGATTCCAGTGCCAGCATTTTGGCCTTGTGGCAAATTTTCCTAATGCTGAATCCTTTTTCTTGGAAAACTTTGCCATTTCGCGCTAGCCAGATGTGCCATAAAAGAGTGAGAGGTATGGTATTCCATACTCTTTGTGCCAGTTGACTTCCTTTCTTCTTCCACGGGCAGCTCCTCCTCCATTTATAGATGGTTTCAGCTATTGTGTTCTGGGGTTCCCATGGTGATTCTCCGAGTGAAGCCATTTCCTTCCAGCATTCACCAGCTACCGGACAATCAATAAATAAGTGTTGCATTGTTTCTTCTGACCTACAACAATTTGGGCATCTGGATGGGCCCATTATGCCTCTCTTTCTTAGATTCTCTTCTGTTAAAGTTTTCCCTTTCAGGAGAAGCCAGAGGAAAAACTTAACCTTAGGGGGAACTTCTGCTCTCCATACTAATTTCCAATGGTTCCAGGGTTCTTGTTGATAATTGCTGTCACAGAGATATTGATGTCCCGCTTTGACTGTGTAATGCGTTCCAGATGGATCCCATCGATATCCATCCAGAGCACCTTCTTGAACCGGAGCTTTGCTGTGGAGGAGCTTTTTTAGAACAGTGAGACTATTTTCCAACGCATTGGGAGGATCTGGTAAGCTCCAGCCTATCCAGGCTTGAGTGTAGGTATCCCATTTAGAAATTTGGGACAAGAGGTGAAGTCCTTTTTCATTGAGCCAGCTTATGATTGGCATTGCCTCGGCTTTTTCTCCAATAGGTTGCTGCCCGAGGATTTTGTCTAAGGAGAAGTTGATACTATTTCCTCCACCTGGGACTTTGGATATGTTTTGGTTCATGAAAGGTATTGCCTTCTTGCAAAGATGCCAGATCTTTGTGCAGTCCCTATTAGGGATATTGGATTCCAACAGCTGCTGCCTTGTGCAGTTTAGATATTTAGCCTCCAAAACCCTTTTCCACCACACTGAAGGCCCTGTGATCAGTTTCCAAACAATTTTTGCTCCTAGGGCCAGATTGAGAAGCTTTGGGGATCTGATGCCCAATCCTCCCTTCTCCTGAATTTGGATTATGTTCTTCCAACTGACAAGATTGAATTTGCTTTTATCCGTTTTCCCCCCTTGCCAAAGAAAGTGCCTGAGGAGTTTTTCCATTTTCTGATGGAAAATAGCTGGAGCATGATATAGGGAGAAACGATAAATAGGGAGAGAAGCAATACCTGATTTTAGTAGAATTAGCCTTCCTGCTGGGTTCAGCCACATCGTGCCCCATTGCTGCACCTTCCTCTGTAAAGTTTGATTTTCTTATTATAAAGGTAGACATACTTAAGGAAGAGATTACCAATCAAGAGAAGTTGGCAAAGTATCATAAAATCTGGAGAAATTTCTTTTTCATCAAAATTGTAATCATTTTGAGATTTCAAAATTCTATTAGGATCTTTCAAAGTTCTATTATCAGTCAAGAAAAGTTATTTTTAACCAAGTAAAGACACTTTACAGCAAAGCACCTTTAACTCTAAAATTGTCATTCTTAACTTTTAAGGAGTCAATGATCCTCCCTGTCCTAGAAATTCTTATCTTTCTAGAGTGTAATCCAAAAATATATTTAAAACTTAAAAGATAATAGGTCTCATCATGAGCCTGCTTACCATGATCATAGGGGAAAAATAGGCTGACATTACCAACACTGCTAAACAAACCAGGGTAATGGCTTATGATTGCAAACAATTATAAGACAAGGGGTCTCATCACGAGCCAGCTTGTTCAGTCCAATTTTAACCAGTGAATGGCATTGTCAACTATCTGGCTACCATATCAGGACAATGGCTTTTAAAGATTTACTTAAAAAATAAAAATAAAAAATAAAATAAAAATAAAAAAGAAACATATATAAATGGATTTATCTCTAGGTCTATAATTCTTGAATAGATGGGATTCTGAATCATTGATGATTAAAAGGTAACCCTGCAAAGACTATAGATGTTTGCTGGCAGCAGTGGCTCTACCTGTGATAAATGAGTATATTCTAAAAGCTAAGCTATAAAGTAACCCCTACTTTATCTCTACAACTAATTAAGGACTGATATAGAGTTTTGAAATATTTTAATTTATGAGAAGTTTTAAGAAAAGTTATAGTTAGATGATTCTTGTTTTTATTCAGATTAATGAACCTAGTCAAGCATTCCAAAAAATAATTTTCTCTTCTTTAATTATTTTTACTCTAATTTTAGGAAAATCTTATTCATATCAAACAGAGATAACTGGTTCTTCTCCCGTGTGTCGCCATTGTTGTGGTAAAAACACAACCCCCCATTGTTGACTTGTTCACTTCAAATAATGGGGACCCTTTCTATAAAAATTTTGGCTAAACATATTTTTGGATCTTATTTAATTGATTGCCCTACGCTTTTGATTATTTTTTATTTTCTTTGAATTCTTGTTTTGATTGTTTTGTTAAAATTGATTTTTTATAAGCTTTCCATTGACGCTTGTTTCACCTCATTTGGTCAATTGGTTTGAAAATGGCACTCCTTTGAAAGTCTGATCATTTATGTAGCCTGGGTTAAAAATGCATAAAATGTACAATATTGCATTTTGTAAATAAATTAGTTCAATAATGCATTCATTTTAATTAGTCCGTAGTGAGTTTTTACTAACATTTTTCCATTTTTACTTAAGCAGCCAAATTATTAAACATCGGGATTTAAGAAATTTACTCCAATTTCCAAATTAATTATTAATCTTAAAAAACCCATAATATCCAAGTGGCTGTAGTTTATTTTTATTCTTTTTATTTTCAGAGTGGCTGTAGTTTAGATAATTTCATAACTAAATT
Source organism: Pinus tabuliformis (assembly GCA_031772625.1). Taxonomy (NCBI): domain Eukaryota; kingdom Viridiplantae; phylum Streptophyta; class Pinopsida; order Pinales; family Pinaceae; genus Pinus; species Pinus tabuliformis. The sequence continues at coordinate 600,778,642 of CM062812.1, read as the reverse complement.
TCATTAAAAGAAAATCAAAACAAAACATTAATTTTATATATTAAATTTCAAATTAATTAAATTAATTATTATATAAAATATAATTAATTTAATTAAAATTAAAATTTAATATATAAAATTAATATATATATAAAAATTAATCGCATCGGGAGTTTACATCGCATCGGAGAGTTTGCATTGTGACAAGTTTAAACAACCCCGATACCTTCATACCCCCGATGCCGATTGCCGATTAACCAAAGGGCAAAGGCATTAACCAAAGTTTAAAAATTCAATTGTTTGAGTTTTGATGTGATTACTCCATCGCATCGGGAACCATCAATGCATATAAGTTCTATGCCCCCGACCGAAAGCTTTTCCCGATCCGATAAGTCAAAACATTGACTTTCTCCATACGTTGCTTTAAAATGGGTTATGTGTTAACATAAAGTGAGAATAGGTTTAGTTTAAAGTGTTTAAATATTTAATATAGTATGGTGAGAATAAGTTAGTTTAAAATAATGTTTAAATATTTAATATATTAAATTTTAAATTAGATAAATTACTTAATATATAGAATTTAATTATTATTTTGATTAAAGTTAATTAGTTTATAAAATAATTAATTATATTAGTTAGTTAGATTAATTTTAATTAATAATAGTTTGTTAAATAATTAGTTCAGTTTATAATTAAAATAGAATTAATTATTAAATAATTAGAATTCTAATTTAAGATTTAATTTTTAATTTTGATTTTTTAGTTTAGCAATAGAATTTCTAGATTCATGCCAGATTTGATCTATCAACTTTGGAGGTTCATAGATTGAGTTATACTTGGTCAAATGAGGCCCGGGACGGCTCATTGGAAAGATAAAATCAAGGAGAATATTTCTGAGGAGGTTTCACTAACAGATTTGGTCATTTATTAGGTCAAAAATCAAGCAGAAGATCAAGCTCTGAATTTTGAAAACAAAATCAATTTTCTGAGTTTTATTTTCATTTGTCCAAGCTTCTTCTAATTGCAAATTCACTCGTAATGATATTCTTGGAAAATTAAATCATCCCAGACATCAATAGAGAGCTTCTATTTTATTTTCAATTATTTATTTAAATAGAATTTGATTGGATTTGATTTAAATGTCAGCAATGCCATTTTGATTTTATTGTTGCATTTTAATTTATTTTGATTTCTTCTTGCAGGAAAACAGTAGAAGAGATATGGAGAAAAGGATTTCAATCAATGAGAATGCTCCAACAATTAAAGATTGGAATTTTGAAAAAATAAAATTGTATTTGACAGATTTCTCTTCAACAAACTCTCCTCTCCAAAATTCCTTTGCAAATAGTATAAATAATAGATTGCAGAATGTAATTAATGGCTGCTCTCCACTGCAATTTTAGATTTCTGAAGCACTATTGTAATAGGAATTTATAGTTGTAGGAGAGAGGAGAGAAAATCTCAGATATGGGGATTATTGATGATTTTCCCTTTGTATCTTGAATTATACATGAAGGGCAAAGTTTGCACTATTGTGGTTTTAGCTTTGAAGGCAGAAGTTCAAGCAATGTAAAGGACTGTTGGAGACCAAGATCAGAGAAATGGATGTAATAAATTGATATTTTTAATACTACTGTTTCAAATATCAGTTTCATTTTTATGGTAACAGGAACGTCTCATTTTGTTCATGTTTGTGCACTATTGTCAATATGGGTAATTTGTCTCAATGTTGTTATTATGTATCTCTGCTCTTATGAATTAATTTATAATTTCTGAGTAACTATTTACTTAGAAATCTGTCTTATAAAACTGATTTATTGAATGGTAATGTGTTGTGAACTATTTCCACATATCATTATTCAATTGTTGGATTTACTGATTTGATAATTAATATCATTTTTGTGAACTATTTCTTGAATGTTGTTGGTTTATTATTTCAGTTAAGAGGTCTCAATAGGATGTGTTTTGGTAACCATAATATCAGTTAATTAAACTACTTCATTAACTTGATATTCATTATAAACAAGACATATTTAAATCCCAATACTTTAATTATCTTGCTCTTAGTTGGGTTAGATCTATATCTGCCTAATTAAGATAGGATTTAGATTAGTTTCTTTTGCTTGCATCGTAGAATAAGCTTGCATTTAGACTAAATTCTACATTCTTTTAAGTCCTCTCCTCAAAGAGGAAAAATTTTAGTTGTGGCTTGGCTGAACCCAAATCAGCTTAAGGGTCATTCTTTTGCTTGATCAGAAAGAAGAAGTGATCTGATATCCCTGTCTATTGGTAGGTAAAGATACAACATAAACCAATAGTGATAGGGAGAAGGTAACTGGACCTAGTTAAACCAGTCAGAGCCACCACACCAAACGGAAAAGGAGCTGCTTTAAGGTCTGGACCGAGTGGTTATCCCCCATTGTTGTTGCAGCGATTTTCGAGGCATCAACAGGGTGTCATGTTGTTATGTTTGTCATGTTGGTTATGTTGGTTTACTTTTCAACGATTTGATCATTGTAAATACTACATCGAGCTAATTTATAAAGCTCCATGGGTAGTATGTTTTTTGTTTCAGCAACCTTGTTGGTTGTAGGCATCATTGAACACTGAGGATGGTGTTCCCCTAAGGGGGAGGGGTTTGTAACAACCCTGGGTTAAAAATACATGTAATAAAGTTCAAAAAAGGAAAAAATAAGACCAAGGTAATGGAACACTTATTCCAAGCTGAATTTTGGGGAAAACATCCGAGTGTGGTTGTTCATTTGGTTTATTATGGCTAAGAAAATTGGCAAAGGAAATGGAAATGAAAATGGATTTGAAAAGGCAAGAGACATTAATTAGCATTTTATTTATGAAAATGAAAGAAATTAGGAGAAAAGGAAGGTGAAAGGTTGCATGTTTCATGCGAGGAGGAAAATGAAGGAAAAGTAATGGAAATTGAAGAAAATAGAGGCCTCATTGATAAAAAGGATTATGAGGACCAGTTCACAACCTTTAGTCAGTTTTAGCTTGGAGCTCTCTCTCTCTCTCATACTTTTGGACACTTAGAGTATACTTGGAGTACTCTAGCATTGGAGGAAGAAAGGCAAAGGAAGGGCAAGAAAGAAAAGGGAAGCAAAGATCAAGAAAGGAAGAGGGGGATCAAGTGGCTACAGTGGGATTACTTGCAGGTATTGAGTTGCATGTATGATTTCCTTGCTAGTTTTAGCATGCATGGTACATGCATGTTTGTATTTGGTTATCTTGTTGTCTTGCCAAGTGTGATAGTGGTTTTCAGCCTTGCCTTTCCATTTTCAAATAGCCATGGTGTGATGTGTTTTCTCTTACTTGGTTGAGCTGGATTGTCGGATGGTTTCGAAACTAAGTGGGGTGGTCTCAAGAGGAGACACACGACATATGAATCCCTGGACTGATGAAGGCGGGATTGAGGTAAAACCTAATTCTGTATGCCCTCGTTAGGCCTAGGAATCCTTGAATGGTGAATAGCGGTATATATGGTAAAGCCTAGAGGGTGGAGCCTCATTGGGCCTATGAATCCTCAACCAGTGGATGGTGGGATATACAAAAATCCTAGAAGTGGAGACAGAAAAATTCCTCATGGTTTAGGTGGAGAGATCTAGAGGCATCCATGCTTGTATAGACCTAGTGATCCCTGGACCGATATATGGTAGGATTGCATTAAAGCCTCATAGTGTATGTTTCTTGTTTGGGCCTAAGAATCCCTTAGTAGGATTATGGTAAAGCCTAGCTGTATAGATGAGGTCATGGACTTAGGAATCCCTTGGTAGATTGTAGAAAAGCCTGAGGAAGCGTTGGTTGTTTTGTTGTAATTCCCACATGCATGCTTGGAATATGGCATGGGGGTGATTGGCTGAAAGAAAGATTTGGTTCAGCCCAATATATGGTCAGGTGGTATGTGGAAGTCCCTGGCTTGGTTGGATTTTGTATATGTTAATAATAGCTCTTTTTATCTTGTGTATTATATGTAAATGTGCTTGTTATTATTTATTATAATGGTTGCTCTATCATTGTTGATTTTTTGGTTTTATGTTGGTTATAAGCATGGTTTATGACAGACTTGAGTTATGGTTGTCATCATGTTTTGATTAGTAAATGAATGTATGACCTAAGAGATGATAATGCAACTATTATGAGAGGGCATCAAAAATTATTCACAATTCTTATATAAGTATGAAGTCCCTATGCTCAAATGTGTTTATATGACCTGTAGAATACATGTTCATGATGTTTTTGACAGAATGTATGTCATGGCTAGGCCTTATCAGGTTAGGTACTTGTTCAAGTTTTGCATTAGATGCCTTTTAATCTTGTTATTTATCATTTCTGGAAGTTTCATGAAGTTCTAGGAAGAGGCCTGAGCCCTAGCCTTGAAAAGTGGCTTAGAATTTGGGGTCGCTCACACATAACTGCCTAGAAAAGGCCACCATCGCATGGAGGCCTTGCTGTGGGAGTGACTAGAGGATCTCATCCACATGGAGGGGTTTTCATGGGAGTGACTGGGGGTCTATTTTAGTCAATAACAAATTTCTCTCAGGGGTTTGACACCTGGAGGAGTTGTTTGGATCCTAGAGGTTTTGTTGCTCCTGAGGAAGGTCAGTTTGGTTTGGGTTTGTCAATTCCACTTCCTTAACTGTACATGGGGAGTTGAATCATGTCATAGTAACTCTTTGTCACATGTTTAACCTGATGGACCAGTTAGGTTGGGTAAATGTGGGAAGAGGGTGTTACAAATACATCATTAATTTCCTCACATTATAGGGAATGTATGATGACCAAATCATTGATGAAGATTCTCATGATCAAGAATTGAACAAGCCTCCAAATGAAATTAAATCTGAAAATTCCATCCCTAATTCTATGGTCAAGCTTGAATATCTCTGTGACCTTAGGGATAGGTTAAAAAAACCTACAAAGTCTACAACTATTAGTTCTACCTTGAGATTTGAAGTTATTAATATTGGCACAAATCAAAATCCCCATACTATAATTCTGGGACTTGGATTTTCACCAGATGAAAGGTTAGCATATATTCATCTTCTTAGGAGATATAAGGATGGTTTTGCATGGATCTATTATGATCTTAATACCTATGACACCTCAATCATTCAAAATACATTCTCCATGCTTCCTAATGAAAAACTGAGGAAAATACATCCTAATCTAGAACCTCATATTGAAGTTGAATTAAACGAGTTGTTAGAAGATAATATTATTTTCCCAATAAGATATTATAAATTGGTGTCTATTCATGTTCCACTTAGGAAGAAGAATGGAGATATCAAAATTTGTATTGATTTTAGAAATATTAATAAATCTTCCGAGAAAGAAAATTTTCTATTACCTCATATGGAACAGATTCTTCAATTTTTTGTTGGATCTCAGTCCATGTCATTCCTTGACATATTCTTTGGATGCAATCAAATCCTAGTACATCTGAGTGGTCGACTTAAAACAACTTTCAAAACTAAATGCGGCATTGCATTGATCATGCACATAATTTAAAGCATATTTTTTAAAGACGTTGAAAATATGGGATATCTCCGAATCCAAAAAAATCATTTTTTTGCACTATCTGAAGGTAAACTTTTAGGATTCACTGTGTCCAAAGTAGGAATTACTATTGGTATTGATAGAGTTAAAGCTATCTCAAAAAATTTTCTTCCTTATAACAAAAATTCCATGAAATCATTCTTGGGTCAGATTAATTTTGTAAGGCGTTTTGTCCCTGATTTTGCATAAATAGTTCTTCCCTTACAAAATATGGTCAAGAAAAATGAAATTTTAAAATGGAATTCATTAGCAAGACAATATTTTGACTCTATTAAACAAGTAATCATTCAAGTTCTTCCCTTGTTTTCCACTAATTATAATAGGAATTCATTTTATATACATTTTCCTTTTATCAATCTTATGCAATTGTTTTAACTCAACAAAATCATCAAGTTGTAGAAGTACTAATTACCTTCAATAGTTTTGGATTTCAAGGAGCTGAGATAAAATATTCAGATGTTGAGAAACATGCTTATGAAATTTTCAAGTCTATTAAGAATTTCAAACCTTTTTTGATAGTGTTTCACACCAAGGTGATTGTGTCTTATATTGTTGTAAGAAATTTGCTAGTTCAGAAATACCTTGGAGAGAAAAGAGCTCACTAGGTGACTGCACTACAAGAATACGACTTGGAAATAAAGCCTGCAAAAATTGTTCATGGACAAGGATTATGTAAGTTGGTTACTCAAACCATTAATTCGTAGTCAAAAAATGGTTTATATAACCAAGAGTCTCAAGATCCTCAATAGGTATATGTCATCCCCAATTCTTCAAATTCATAATACATAGATCTAATCTATTTTATGACTCATGGCACAACACCATTACATATAGAACCAAAGAAAAGGCATGATTTGAGATTGAAATCTAATCTATGTACCAACTTATAAATGGTATTTTATTTAGAAATAATTGATTACATGCTTATTGGGTGTTTAAAAAAACATGAGGTTGATAAAGTGTTGAATAAATTGCATGATAGACCAGTAGGTGGTCATTTTGGAGGCGACACTACTGCTCACAAAATACTTCATGCATCCTTCCATTGGCCAACACTTTTCAAAGAAGCACATGCCTATGCTTTAAAATGCAAATTTTGCCAGACTTTTGCAGGAGGATAAAATAAAGCAACATTGCCTCTACATCTTGTGTTCATAGAGAAACCTTTTGAGCAATGGGGTCTTGATGTTATCAATGAGATTGTTCCAAACTCTTCCAAGAAACATAAATGTATTTTCACCACAATATATTATTTTACAAAATGGGTGGAGGTCATTCCATTGAAAATGTTATTGTTGATCAGGTGATATCTTTCATAGATCAATTTTCATTACTACGTTGGGCCTCCCGAGCATGTTAATTTTTGATAATGAGAATTATTTTTTTGTTGTCTCACTTACTAAATTTTTTCTTCACAATGATATTAAATTGAAATATTCCTCTAATTATTATCCGCAGGGTAATGGTTTAACAAAATCAACAAATAGAAATCTTTTGAGAATAATTAAGAAAACCATTGATGATAATTAGAGGAATTGGCATAAAACACTCATTCATACGTTGTGGGATGATAAAATAACTTATAAAGCATTAATAGGTACCTCCTCATACTTTTTAGTATATGGGAAGGAAGTTATTTTGCCTCCAAATATTTCTTTACCTTCTTTATCCCTAGTACAATCCATCAAAAAGCAACCTTGTACCAGCGTACAACATTGCCTACCTCATATTTTTAAGCTGGAAGAAAATAGAGTTAAAGCCAAACAAACTTACTATAATCTTCAAAAAGTTATTAAACACTGGTTTGATAGCAGTTTATTTGGTGATAAAAATTTTAATGTCGGTGATCTGGTTCTAAAATGGGATAAAACACACAAAGGCAAAGGAAAACGTTCCAAATTTCAAAAGCTTTTACTTGGTCCCTTTCAAATTTCCTAGAAGATTAGCCCATCCACTTTTCTACTACAAACTCTTGAAGGAGTAGAGGAAACTCTACCAATGAATGACCAAATATTAAATAAATATTTTTCTTGAGAATTCAATCCCTTTTGTAAATATTTAAATAACCTTGTAAATACTTTCATACATCTCATAATAAGTTTCTTGTCAACAACATAGGTTACATGTGATATTTTACTTCTCTCTTGTATCTTCAAGAGGATTATCATTATAAAATTGCAAGAAATAAATAAAATTATTATTGTTGAATTTAGGCTTCTGTGATCCATATCAAGTTTATTGAGAAGATTTTTCGGCAACAATCACATTGTAATTCATTTGTCGACGCGTTTCGAACCAACAAGTGTGGTTCATTGTCAGGACAAGTTGTTGGTTCGAAACACATCGACAAATGAATTACGATGTGATTTTCACCGAAAACTCTTCTCAAAAAATTATTATTATATGTCAATATAAGGTTATCTTCTATGATCAATTCATCTATCAAAGAAGGTTATCTTAGAAATTACTATGTAGTGAAGTCTCTTCAAAATTTAATTCTTCCCTAAGAACATAAATATTGCGATAGGAATAGCGAATTTCAAGGTGAAAATATTAGAATACCCCATGAGATGTAATATAGCAAAACAAATTTCATATCACCCTCCTTCCTATTTTCGATTTCATAAATTAACAATTTCCAAAATTATAACATCAAAAGGGTATTTATAATTATTTAATATGGGAAGTTTTGGGAAGTGTATGCAAACCTGCCAGGGTACTGAAAAATCTCACTAGCAGTGGGACAATGCATACATGATGTCAAGGTAACTTCGTCGGGGTGCTGAATAGTCCTGTTGGAAGTGGATAAATTATGGGTAAAAGAAAGTTAAGCTAAATTGATTGAATATGCTCATGGTAAATATTATTTGCTTTGTAGTCAAATCAAAAGCTTATTTTTCCTATCTTATATAATAACTTTCAATTAATCATTTTCCCCTTTGAAGATACTAATTGAATGAGTATGAATAATAGATTTTTCCTTATGATTTTTTTTAGTTGGTCATAAAAGAAGTTATTTTGATACTTTTAATTTTATAAGTTTTATTTTCTTCTACTGCAATTTAAGTAATTTCCTCTAATTTTTGAAACAAAGATAACTGGTTCTCCTAGCATGTCACCAATTGTTGGGGAAAACAACAACCCCACATTTATTATAAATGGAGACCCTTCTAAAAATTATTATTCCTTTTATATAGATTTATTTTTTTTATTTTATATATGTATTTTTAATCATTTTGCATTCATAAAAATAAAAATAAAAATTGCTTTAAAAAATCTCAGGTTTTTAAAATCAAAAAATTACTTTAAGAAATCATGTATATAATATAAAGCCCACTTATATAATAAATGGTCTTTTGAATCTTTCTACACCCCTTTTGAGCAGAATGATATAATCTTTCTACATCTTGCGTTCAAAGAGCAACCTTTTGAGCAATGGGTTCTTGATGTTATCAGTGAGATTGTTCCAAACTCTTCCAAGCAACATAAATCTATTCTCACCATAATAGATTATTTTACAAAATGGGTGGAGGCCATTCCATTGAAAAATGTTATTGTTGATCAGGGGATATCTTTCATAGATCAATTTATCATTACTAGGTTTGGTCTCCCGAGCACGTTACTTTTTGATAATGCAAATTATTTTTGTTGTTGCCTCACTTACTAAATTTTCTCTCCAAAATGGTATTAAATTGAAATATTCCTCTAATTATTATCCTTAGGGTAATGGTTTAACGGAATCAACAAATAGAAATATTTTGATAATAATTAAGAAAACCATTGGCGATAATTAGAGGAATTGGCATAAAACTCTCATTCATGCCCTGTGGGCTAATAAAATAACTTATAAAGCATTAATAGGTACCTACTCATACTTTTGAGTATATGGGAAGGAAGTTATTTTGCCTCCAAATATTGCTTTACCTTCTTTATCCCTAGTACAATCCATCAAAAAGCAACCTTGTACCAGCGTACAACATTGCCTACCTCATATTTTTAAGCTGGAAGAAAATAGAGTTAAAGCCAAACAAACTTACTATAATCTTCAAAAAGTTATTAAACACTGGTTTGATAGCAATTTATTTGGTGATAAACATTTTAATGTCGATGATTTGGTTCTAAAATGGGATAAAACACATAAAGGCAAAGGAAAACGTACCAAATTTCAAAAGCTTTTACTTGGTCCCTTTCAAATTTCCCAGAAGATTAGCCCATCCACTTTTCTACTACAAAGTCTTGAAGGAGTAGAGTAAACTCTACCAATGAATGACCAAGTATTAAAGAAATATTTTTCTTGAGAAATTCAATCCCTTTTGTGAATATTTAAATAACCATGTAAATACTTTCATACATCCCATAATAAGTTTCTTGTCAACAACATAGGTTACATGTGATATTTTACTTCTCTCTTGTATCTTCAAGAGGATTATCATTAGCAAATTGCAAGAAATAAAGAAAATTATTATTATATGTCAACATAAGGTTATCTTCTATGATCAATTCATCTATCAAAGAAGGTTGTCTTAGAAATTACTTTGCAGCGAAGTCTCTTCAGAATTTAATTCTTCCCTAAGAACATAAATATTGCGATAGGAATAGAAAATTTCAAGGTGAAAAGCTTAGTATACCCCATGAGATGTAATATATCAAAACAAATTTCATATCACCCTCCTTCCTATTTTCCATTGCATAAATCAACAATTTCTAAAATTATAACATCAAAAGTGTATTTATAATTATCTAATATGGGAAGTTTTGGGAAGTGTATGCAAACCTACCAGGGTATTGAAAAAGCTCTCTAGTAGTGGGACAATGCATACATGATGTCAAGGTAACTTTGTTGGGGTATTGAATAGTCCTGTTGGAAGTGAAGAATTTCTGGGTAAAAGAAAGTTAAGCTAAATTGATTGAATATGCTCATGGTAAATATTATTTGCTTAGCAGCCAAATCAAAAGCTTATTTTTCCTGTCTTATATAATAACTTTCAATTAATCATTTTCCCCTTTGAATATACTAAGTGAATGAGCATGAATAATAGATTTTCCCTTCTTATGTTTTTTTTAGTTAGTCATAAAAGAAGTTATTTTGACACTTTTAATTTTCAAGTTTTATTTTCTTCTACTGCAATTTAAGCAATTTCCTCTAATTTTTGAAATAAAGATAATTGGTTCTCCCAACATGTCACTAATTGTTTGGGAAAAACAACAACCCCCATTTACTATAAATGGACACCCTTTAAAAAAATTATTATTCCTTTTATATAAAAAAATAATTTATGTATTTTTAATCATTTTGCATTCATAAAAATCTTTAAAAAACCATTAAAAAAATTACTTTAAAAAGTCTCACGTTTAAAAAAAATAAAAAAATTACTTTAGGAAATCATGTATATAATATAAAGCTGGTCTTTCGAATCTTTCTGCACTCCTTTTTGGGTTCCGCAATCCAAGTCATCACATCTAGTTATTCATGATTTCCACATCTCCTTAGAATTTTAATATCGGAGGCTTTAAGCGCGTGTGCCTTTGGTTTTTCCCCGAGACAGTAACATTGGGGTGACTCGATGTTTCAACATGTCATTCCTAGCTACTGGCAATTTCTCCCATTTGTCCATGTCATGCCCATATTTCTACACCCACCACAACATCTCAAAAGAAAAGCCCCAACATTTTCCCATAACACTCCTTTGGTTTCTCCCGGGATGTTATTCCTAGGGTGATGTCGAAGGCCACATACACTTACAGGTCACCCAATAATTCAATCTTCTCATGAAATTTGTCCATCACATGAGGTCCTATTCCATCTAGAAATTTGATAAGTGCACTTTTTTTTGGTTTAAATTCACATATTTTCGTTTTAACCCATTCTATAATTTGCATGTGATCGTTGTCCTATTTGACAATTATTCATTGTTATTATGAATTGAATGCTATAATATCTATTCTTGCACTTTGAATATGCATACCTTCATTTTTGTTTGCAATGAGCAAACCATGCAAGTTTTTTGAAACTTGCAGATAAGGGAGAGCCTAGAAAAAGCAACATGCACATAAATTGTTGGACCAATTTTAGAGGAAATTGATGACAAAAACCTGGATTCATTCCTTTTCTTCGACACAGTGATAACTTTATAAAATGCAGGGATATCTACTTGGGACATTATGTACAGGACCCTTGAAGGCGAATTAGTAGACGCAAGTGAAGAAGAAACAACCACTATAGTGGCAACATAGGACCAAGGTGATTTAAAAATCCAAGAACTCACATTATCAATTGTTGCAAAGTTAGGCTACACAAATCAAGTGCTAGATCGAGAATTATTCCATACACAAATATGATATGGTGGGAATTGGATCAGATTGATGCTACCAGGTGGAAAATTATAACCTCTCGCGGCACAATGGTCGCTTCCTTCTAGCTTCAAGATATTCCTGATATGTATAAATTTCCTTAAGTTGAACTCTATTATGACCCTAATTTTCTCAAAAAGTTTACTCATGAGGAATGCACAGTACTAGATAGAGCTATGCCTAGTTTAATAAAATATTGGAGGAGGGACCCAAACAAACACAATGAGGAAACATGTCACAGATATACCATTTCCTTTTTATCTCCCCCTTTTAAATATGTTACTTCCACGCTTTGTAGAATTCATGGAATGAGAGATTTTTCCCACTTTCCCTTAGATAGGGTCCTGCTTATTCAAGGAGTAGCAGAAGGCTTTAGTTTCAATTGGTTCGATATCCTATCCAATGGCATTGTCCAACATGTTATCAGTTTTTGAAAAGAAAGAACTCTTACCCAAAACTATAACCCTCCTTTTTACATGTCTGCATATATTATGGATGACAGTTGTATTTAGATCTCCTTTCTAGTAATGGGATAGAGTTGGACTCCTGCTAAATCCATGCCCATCCATATCTACAACAATAAACTATGGGAAAAAAACTATTATGACCACTTTCATCAAATTTGCCATTGTGTTATGATCCCATTTCATTAGGCCTTATTCGATGCAAAAACCCCAAGGATGTCCCATTCTACTAGGGATTGTTTAGAAAGGATTGGAGGTTGGTACGTTGGGGAGAATTTCACATATGTCAAGGTAACTCGTTTCTATGGTCCTCTTCATGTTCTACCCCTCTATATACCAGACAAGTTCCTTTGTAGAGAAGTGGCATACCAAATAGTGGGCACATGAATTAATCAAGAGTCAAAAAGGTTGTCTAAAATTTGTGGCATTAGTTCTCGATGCCAATCAACATTTATTCTCTTCAAAATTTTAGACATGTAGGAAAAGAATTAATTCCTTTTAATGATTTGAAGTTATCGACTATTCCTCTAAAGTTGCATGATCCACTTAAGAACATTGATAATATAACTACTAGTCTTCGTATCAGAAAGTATGTTCATGAAACTTCTACATTTGATGATATATTCAAAGAAGTTGGTTCGTATTGAGAAGTACGTAGGAGAGCTAAAGAATTAAATCCTAAAGATTATCCAGCTTTCATAGTATATAGAGACACTAGGAGATTTCCTTTGTCGCTAATATTACAACAAGAAAAAGGAGAAGTTGTTGTGGCCAAAACTCCTAGCTCTTCATCTCAGCATGCTTCTACACAAAAGATTCTAAAATAGGGAACTTCATCTACAAAATGGACAACTCATGTGCCAAAGAAACCAATTGTACCAACAAGTAAAGGGACTTCTGTTAATCCTCCTAAGTAAATGATTTCAGCTGAAACACTAGGCAGTGAAATGATTAAATATTGGCAAGTGTTTCAGGAAATAACCTCATAGCCTCCTAAGGACCTAGGAAAAGCACTAGCTGAAACTAAAATTCCAGGAAAAAACACTAAAAATCCATAGCTTGCAACACCTCCATCAAATACACAACCAAGTCTTTCAAATCCTAAAGTGCTAGTCAAAATACCTATTAGTGTATTTCCTATTTCATAACAGAGTCCTGATCCAAATCCTAAGTCTCATTTTGAGATACTAGAAATGCCTCCTATTAGAGTCTTTTATAGCCCACAACAACATGCTATATTAAGGAGTAAAAAGAAAATAAAGACTATTGAAACTTGGGATTTATGAACAACCACTACCCTATCAACAAAATTTATGGAGTTGATTTGGGAAATATCATACAAGGCTCTAGATGAAGTATTTGAAGAATTGGCCTAGTATGCAGAAGCTTATGCAAATGAAAATATTGACACAACTTCTAAAGTCAATAAATTCATTAGAAATAAAGATGAAAAAAATCATCAACTGGAAAAGGACTCTTTATAGGCTCAAGCTCAGATGTAAGCTCAAATTTCTCTGATCAAAAGCCAATGTGAATCCGAAATTAAGCGAATAGATATCCAGATGAATGAATTACAGGAGAAGGTAGAGCAGGTTAAGGCAAGTATTTTAGATTTTTCCAAATTTAAGCATGAATCCCATGACCTAACTAAAAAACTACACCATGAACAATATCTATTCTATGATAAGTTAGGCACAATACAGGATCAGAATAAATTGGTCAATTCTTTCCTTGATTATTTGATTGATATGGAAAATCAATGTGATGATGCAAATTGAAAGCATAATGATATTTTGCAATGGTGGGAAGATCCAAAGAGACACTTTCCAAACTTGCCTAGAATTAATGAAATGCAAAAGTCCAAGGTTCTACATGTTTGGAAGACCTACATTCACTTAATCAAAGAACTCGTAAAAGATGCATAGATGCTTTCTAATTCTATAGTATAGTTTATTTTTCAGTGTCTTAAGCAAGCAAAGATGCTTTCATTTGATACAGAGGAAACTCTCCTAGAAGTAGAGACATTGAAATCCAAAATACAGAGTAACAGAGAAGAGTCTTGTGACATGATTGAGCGGCTATCAAAGGTGAATTTAAAATTAATCTGGGAATTTCTCATTAAACCTCACGATTATCTTCAAGTAACTAAGGTCAATAATGAGCAGATTAGCGAGCTACTACCAGCCTTTGAAACTCAAGTGTATATCTTTCAAATGAGAATCAAACCTCACTCACCCCTCGAACTAGCTCATATTCTATCAGTCTATTAGTAATGGAAAACACCCAATGGTTCTTCATCAACAACTGCTCCTCCAAGTTAGGAATTTCATTTCAGTTTGAAAGGTTTTAACAAAGTTTCTATTTTGCGTAGGTTTGATTCTATTTTGTTGGGAGAATCTCAAAGATCATACTACTCTCCTTTCATGATTTTAAACTATTTAAACAAGCCTCAGGCCCAGTGCAAAGGGTTCTAGATTTTGTAAAGAAAAGGCCCTGTTACACTTTTGTACTTTTCTCTTTTCCAAATAAGTAGATAACCATTTTGATTCCATGTTTTAATGAGATAGAGTAGATTCAATACTATTATTAATTATTTTTCTTAAATTTATGATTGGAATCATTTAAGTGTTGTTTATGTTTGCGATTGAATGATATAATAATTCACTATTGTCTTATTATTTATTTCATTCATAGGCATAATGATTTATAAGTTTATATGTTCATATGTGAATGTTATTTCAATTTTAATTCAATTAACCATTTAATCTAATTAAATATTTTTCTTGCAGTCTACCTTTAATTAACAAAATAATTTGAGATCTAAATTTCTAGTTGTTGACGTTGCCTCTCAATTTCACATATGCATTAGTGCCCATGTTATATACGTTATACGATATATTTAGTTAGAATATATTTTTGTTTCCTGTAATCATTTAGAAACATCCCTCCACATTTCATATTCCCATTTAGCTACCATATCCTAAAGTATCCATTCGCTAGAGTAATATCCACAACAGTAACTAGGCCCAATTTAAACCAGTTGGATCCACTATCCCAAACTTATTTGGGCTCTGACTGGGTGGTTTCCCAAATGTTAATGAGGTCATTTCAGGCTATCAACAATAGGATTTACTCATTTAATATGGGGATTGATTCTCCCAAAATGAATAACATGGTGGCTTCAACCTTTAGTAGGATAGAGACCCTCAAGACTTCTCTCATTCAATCAAGGGAGGGGTTTGTAGAACTTGACAAGGATTTCTTCCTTTTTCATTACATTTTTGGTTTTCTATTTCTATGGCAATTTCATTGTGCATGTTGGTTGTATCTAATATTTTTTGTGTGAGGTGTTGTATCATTTTCTCATGTGGTCATCATTTAGGTGGTGTGCTTCAAGTATTCCATGTAATGATTATAGTTCATGTGGTTGAATATATTTCACAGTCAAGTCACTTATCTCGGTTTATGGGATTTCTCCCTCATTAAGGAAATTTTGAGGTAAAAGATGGGCCTCAAAACAAAAAAATATACTATCAAAATCAACTTTAAAAGAACCAATAGGATTCAAGATGATGATGTCAACCATAAAGGCAAATATTTTTGGAGGGAAAGGAAGAAAACTATATTTTTAATGATTTTTTCAAGTTATATCCTTATAGGTTTACTCAAATTTCAAGTATAGGTATTCAATTAATGTAGAATTAAATTCCACATCTACTAAGTACCTACTTTGCATACTTTTGATAGACTCATAGTGATATATATTGGTAATGCGTGAAAAACATATTTCTTTGAAAAGAAACATAATTTTTTCACATATTTCCAATTTATTTCACTATAGATCTATCAAAGGTATTCTGATTAGGTACTTGTTGGATGCAAATTTATTCCACATCCAATGAGTGCATAAACTTAAAATTTTATAAACCTATAAAATGATAATTCAAAACTTCAATTAAAGGGGTATTTCTCTTTCTTTCCCTTTGAAAATTCATAAATATTATTTTATTATTTCAATTATTGTTTTATTATTTTCCTTAGGGGAGCCATTTTAGACCTTAAATTTCCCTTAATGTGACTAGACTCTATTTTTTCCAACCATTTCTATGTACACATGGTAGGTTTATCTAAACAATTTTTGGCCATAATGTTTGGTTCTTCTATGTGGGATTTTGCTAGGTTGAACGCAAAATATTTAATGAAATTCTCATTAAGTCCTTTCCACACATACATTTCACCTTGTGCCTCTTCAATCTTCTACCACTTGTAAGGTTCATTATCGAGTGTCCTTGGGAACATGTGATACCATGCTCTTTCATCTATATATCTAAATTTGATCCATTTCCTTTCTCAATCTTCAATGTGAGCCAAAGCATCAAATCTTGGCATAGACTCAGGTATATTAGTTGTGGTTGATAACTTTCCATTGAAATGCTTGACAAAATATGTGGTTATGATGGTCCAAGTCTATAAAATGGGTGCATATGTGTCCCACCATTTTGTAGCTTGTATTGCGAGCAACTACTCCAAACTCTGCAATTGGTCCTATTTTGCAATCAACTTGTACACCTCATCAATATGGATCGACATTGAATCTCATTCTTTAAATCATGGTGCTAGAATTGAAGTTCGTTTTGTATCTGTAGGGATTATGCGCAAATTCTACCATAATAACTACTTTGATATAAAATAAAGAGTAAAATAAATGCTTAGGGGTGGATTTAATCATCTAGCACTCTTTTTCTTTTGACTCATAATTTTCAAATTTATATTCCTTATGCAAGTTTTGACTAGTCAAAAAGTGGGAACCATGTTATAATTATCCTCTTGCATAAGATTACACATCATCTTTATCACCTCGGATAACTTGGTATAATTTTCTAGTATTCATCTCCTCTTCCGAAGGATCCATCCACAACTTCTCTTCCCTGGGATCTAAGGGTATGATGATCTTTATACCATTCCTTTTGAGTTTAATTCTATTTTTCTCTGAGGAAATGATCACTTTCATTTTTCAACCATACAGTTGACTAACCAATATTTAATATGTGGGGATATCTTCAACCAAATTAATTACATTGAAATTGATCAATGTTGGTATCCCCGCAATGACAACATTTGTGCTTGTTAAAATCAACTTGTATTTTTCTCCTCTCACTAATATGTGGTTGGACCAATACTTTTTTTTTAGGTTATATGTCAAGACCTAGAAATTATATTTCTTCTTTGAATATCTCCATCTTATAATATGATAATGTAATTCCATTTTCTTGAATGGGTTTTAGGAATTTGTCTACATGGACCTTGTGTTCCCCAAGGGAAGTTATATATATATATATATAGATAGAGAGAGAGAGAGAATCTATCCATTTTTTAAAATAACTCAGTGCATTTCATAATCTAAATGGCATGACAAGTCATTCAAACTAACCTCCTCTTTGTGTAATTAAAGTAGTTTTGTGTATGTCTCTTAGAGGATATTTTCTTATCTAGTGGAATCCACTTTTGAAATCAAATTCACTATATATCTTACTACTTGTTAAATATTAAAGGAGAGTATTCTATGAGGCATAGGGTACTTGAAATTGATTTTGATTTCATTTAATGCCCAATATATAATTACCATTCTATTCTTACCTCTTTATATCTCACTATGTTTCTCTACATGAATGTTAGGTAGGAGAAATATAAATTGCATGACCTAATTATAATCCATTTAATGTTTCATATCGGGTTACTTCCATTTCCTTTCTATCTTTTGGATTTACTTGATGAGGCTTTCCATAGATGATATTTTCCCCAAAGTGCATTGACCTCATATACTTGTTTTGCCAATTTCTAAAATGTTGTAGGATTTAGGCTATAACACTTTTAAATTCTAATTCCAAGTTATATATTTGTTGTCTATGAAAAGAAATGTATCCATTTAACTTTTATCTTCTCATAGATTTCCTTGGAGCTACATACTCATAATGAGGCTATATTTATTTGAATCATTTGGGAGAGGAAGGTTGTCATCATTTCCTAGTTGTATTTCATGAACACTATCTTGGAGTTCTTGTTGAATTTTTTCTTTCGTGGCTGCAACTTCTCTATTTATTGGTTATTACTCTAGTTCATGTTTTTCAATCTTCATTTTAACATAAAAGTTTTGCAATCTTGTATTATTACAACAAGTTATTGACATAATCGCTGTAATGTGAGAATGCCATATAACCTTCTAAGTTATACAAATATGAATAATTAGAATATTGTCTTCCTAGAATTACTTGCTTAGAGATGGGAATGCATATAATAAAGAGAAAAATATATTTACATGAGCCTAATAAAATTGTCAATTCACAAATAATATAACAAGTTTACTTTTTCTACCCATCAAGGCTAGATTGAGTGATTGAGACTCACAATGCTAATGCTTCCCATCTTGGTTTGAACCTTTTGACTTAATAGTGCATTGTTGCGGGCTCAACACAATCCAAGGTTTATAGTGACAACCCAATGGATTCAAAATAGCGCCTCATGAGAGTTATTCAACTTAGTTACTAGTTCTTCAAGGACATAGAATATAAACAGTAAAAAATAAAACAAAATAACTTTTGGAAAGCAAGCCCATAAGTGAAAACATGAAGATGGGTAACTCTATTTAGAATGAGACATTTAGATGGTAACATCACGAGATTGTACAAAAAGATAAAAAAATATCTAAATTGAGACAAGTTTTTTTTACTTATAAAATTGTAGTAAGTGGTAAAACTCTCGATCAAAATTTTTTTAAATTCTTGGCTAAAATATTTTCTTCACTTAAAAGTTTTTAGACAACTAAAACAACAAATTTTATGACAATATTTAGAAACATCCAACTTCAGCAAGAGTATAACCATATATTTTTACAACCTAATCTATTTCTATATGGTTTTTTTCCTAAACCTTATCATTGAATAAGTTTATGGTTCTCAAAATCACCTAATATGAAAAATCAATATTTCCAAAATCACCATACCAAAAAAATCATAGTGACTTTAATTGCACTAACCTTTTAGAAAATATTTTTATTTTTTTAAATAATGATCACATCATAAGGAAAATTGGTGCCAACAAAAAGTACGTCCATAGGATATTGTTTTTTTGTTTTACTCTATTTCAATAAATAATAACAAATAGTACTTAGATAAAAAAGCAATAAAATAGATTTTAGGGATATTATTCTTGAGATAAACTTATGTGTCGGGTATCCTTCCATATCGAATTAGATTTTGTCTTATTATTGGGAATCTAATACCTTATGGAATTTTTTCATTTGTTAGAAGGCATTGTAAAGTCCTAAGATTACCTTCTTCGTATAGATAGAAATGATACTTTATCTAAAAGTCTTAATCCTTTCGGTTCCATTCACATTAATAATATATGGGAAGTAATCTAATTTTCTAGAGCCGTGTTACAATTTAGTTGTACAAGAAAATAACTTTACTTTTTGAAATTGTGTTGAATTGAGAGTGACAAGTTCTTTCCTATTGGGATGGCCAATATCGAAAATATTAATTATTTTACAATTCTAAAATGGTTTGGTTAGTATTTTTGATATTTGCCATTTTATTAGGAAGGAAATCTATTAATGTCAATTCAACACAAATTAGAAAAGTAC
Organism: Pinus tabuliformis; assembly: GCA_031772625.1. NCBI lineage: Eukaryota > Viridiplantae > Streptophyta > Pinopsida > Pinales > Pinaceae > Pinus > Pinus tabuliformis. The sequence continues at coordinate 600,758,635 of CM062812.1, read as the reverse complement.
AGTTATTGATCTAAGTGGATATTAGTGACCACCAACATATTTCACTTGGCTCACAACATAGTTTCCTATTTGGCAGCAGAGTTTTTTATTTTGGAAGATTTTTATTTTTGGCAATTTTCAAGTCTTGACTTTTCAAAGTCATTTTGAGGCAATAAATGGTTTTTTTGGGAAACGGGCCAATGTAATTCATAAAATTTATCGAAATCCAAAGATTGTATTCAAGTAGATCTTTCCAATGGGATATCTTGTTCTCCAAACGAACATCATATACCAAAGTTACAACCCTCGGAAGTTGGTGTTCCAACATACCCCATTGGAGCTCATAAGCCTTTAGCACTTCATCTCCTAGGGTTACGCTTTTGGATGTTTAGGGTTTTATTATTTCTTATTCAAGGTAAAAAGGACTCACAGCCTCATTGTAATACAATTCAAGAATGAGCGAAGTTGTCACATCTCTTCTCAAAGATAAGCTACCACCATTCAAGCTAGTTTCCTTTCATTCTACTTCTATACAGTCTTCAACATTTTTCATTATTTAATTGAAGTAAAGTTTCATTGTATATGTGTTTTTGGTTATTAATATGTATTTCATTTCATTGCCTTCATAAAATCAAATTGGTGATATCAATTCGGTATGCGTTTTTTCTGTTTTTCTATGCATGTCCCCAATGAGGTTGGGTTATATGGAGTTGGGACTCAAATTGCTTGAGACCTTGCAAGACCATCCTCGTTGACCCTGATGGCCTCCCATGGTGGAAGAAAAGAAATACGAGGGAGTAGGAGATATTATTAAAATATTTCTCAAATAATCCCTTGAGGGACAAGGGAATGAGATGATGGATAATTTTTCACAGATCCTTTGACAGAAGAAAATAAGTGACACATCTTCATTAAGTGGTTGCTTTGGAGGCGCTAACCCTTTTAAGATACAAGTTAATTTTGATATTCCTATATCTAAAGGTCAAAAAGAGGCAGATGCTTTAGAAAATTGGTTAAATTTTCTAGAAGGATATTTTTCAGTCCACATTTTTTCCGTTAGAGAAAATATTACCTTTGCACTCCTTAAGGTCACTCCACATGTTAAGGATTGGTGGAAAAAATACTGTGAGAAAAGGTTCAAGGAGGAATATCCACTATTTGTAGTCACACCCACTTGGGGCTCTTTAAGAGATGGTTTTAAGGAACAATATTACCTTGTTGGAAGCTATGAAGACCAGTACATGAGATGGACCACACTGCAACACGAAAGAGACCAAGCAATGCCAGAGTTCACAAATAATTTTCATAACTTGCGCACCCACATGAGTATAAAAGACTTTGAGCTACATTTGGTGCTCAAGTACCATGGTTATCTGCACAAATACATCTAGACAGAAATGGATTTCCTAGACATCTCCTCGCTTGGTGCAACATAGTGATATGTTGTCCAAAATGAGCAGAAATTTAAACAAAAGAAGTGATACATTGGACCTGTGAATCCTTCATAGTAGAAGTAGTGAAAGGGAATCCCCAAACCACAAAAAAAAATGACAGAGCCAAGTTAGACCACCCCAATACAACTCATAGAAGTTGCACACAAATAATGGTGTTGGGAAGATGAAGAAAGAAACAAGAAAGTGTTGTGATATCAACAAGAGCCCCACTCATATTACCAATGAATCCTACACAAAGTAGTCATTGGTGTCGGAGCTAAAATATTTAGAATCAGACGTAGGTTTCAACTATGAACCAAACCTAGACAAAGGAAAATAGATCATTGATGAAAAACTCATTGCCGATGTTTCCATCACTAAGGTACAACAAAGTGAGCCTGAAAATCCAAAGGAAGATGAATGTCTTTTCCACTCACAAATTTAGGTGAAGGGTTATCCATTGTGTTTCAATGTTGATAGTAGGAGTTAAAAGAACCTCATCTCAATAGAGGTCATTAAGTGGTTGGACCAGTTGACAATGCCACACCCATAGCCATACACCATCAAGTGTCTCCACCAAGGGTGAGATCTCTACATCAGACAATAATGCCATCTACCCTATAACATCAAGCCTTTCACGGATGAGGTATTATGTGATGTTTCTCCCCTTAAATTTTGTGATGTTTTTTTATTCCAAGCATATTTGTGGAAGAGACATGTTGTGTATGAGTCTAGACCTCGTAGTGTTATTATTAATTTGGGTAGAAAACTATACAGAATATCAGAGGTAGCCCTTCCTACTACTATTTCTTTTTTCTTTGCTAAGTAATGTAGTAAGATCATCTCTTGGACTGGGAAATTTTTCTTCCTCCTAATTTTCTTTGAAAGAAATGGGAAGATTGTGGCCAAATCAATGGCGTCCACACAAGGCTCCTCCAAGTAGCAGTGGAAAGTGAATAAGATAATGGAAGAGTATATATACATCTTCTCCTCACCCATGGGGGTACCTCTACACTGTCAGTTCAAGCATGCAATTGACTTGACCTCCAGTGCACCACCACCTAATGGGTCAATATACCACCAATATCTTCTGGAGAATGAGAAAATCAAGTGGTAGATTCAAGAGAAACTCAAAAAATGGCACGTCCAACTGAGTTCCTCGTAATTTGGAATCCCAGTTGTACTTGTGAAAAATAAAGGATAGACCCAGTGACTCTGCATAATCAGTGCTAAAATAAATCATAGTCAGGAATTGGTACCTCATTCCCCGAATTTACGACCTCCTTGACCAGCTCAAGGGGGGCAAGCATTTTCTTAAGATTTATTTGAAGTCCCAATAGAACCAAATGATGTGTGGAACACTTCTTTCAATTCCAAGGAGGGTCTTTTTGAATGGTTGGTCATGCCTTTGGCCTGAAAAATGCCCCAACAACTTTCATGAGAATGATAAATGATATCTTGTGAACTTTCACCAAGTTGTTCATGGTTATCTATTTGGATGATCTTCAAAAAGAATTAGGAAGAACACTCACTGCATATTTAATAGGTCCTCCACACTCTGTGATAGCATAAGCTATGTGCTAACTTTGAAAAATCCCCTTTTGTCATGGATAAGGTCCAATACTTGGGCTACATTATTGATGATCAAGGAGTGCATGTGGATCCATCCAAGATCCAATTCATTTAGGATTGGCCAGACCTAATGACTCTAACAGAGCTTCACATCTACTTGGGCCTTGTTAACTTCTATCGAAGGTTTGTGTTGAGTTTCTCTTGTATCGCTTTGCCCTTAAGTCAAGTAACCAAGGGCGAAGCAAAATAGATTTTTTTTTGTTTGAATGACAACAAATTTTTTTTCGATGAGTTGAAACAACACCTTTGGTCTGTACTAGTCCTCACCCTGCCATGCTTGCAACAACCATTTGAGATTGACACGGATGCCTCTAAATATGCTATTGCTCTAGTACTCATTCAACATGGACATTTGATGGATTATCATAGTGAAACACTCTCTAATATTATCTAGAATACCCCACCAATGATAAGGAGATGTATTCCATTATGCAAGATTGCGGGCAAAGGAAACATTATTCTTTGGGAAAGGAGATGCTCATACACACCTATCAGATTCCTCTCTAATTTATGCGGACACAAGGGATGTTATAGACTGACTGCCATCATAAATGGTTGATGTACTTACAACAAAATCATTTGAACATCAAATACTAGAAGGGTAGCACCAATCATGTTGAAAATTGCCTCAGTCAATCCCTTGTTGTGGCACTAACCATAGTTCTCAAATCTTGTAGGTACAAAACCTCTAGTTGGACACAACTATACAACAATGACTTAGAATTCACTACCACATACTAGATATTGATGGCAAGAAAGAAAGTTCTAGACTTCCACCTCCAAGATGCATTGTTATGCTACTCGGGACGTCGTTGTGTTCCTTCAAGCAAGCAAGCAAAGATAATATGGGAAGCACATTATAGTCAAGGAGAAGGGAACTTTTGTGTGGAGAAAACATTGGCAGTATTACAAAAGTATTTTTATTGGTTGAAACTTCAATAGGATGTTTGCAAGTATATTAGTTCTTGCATCACTTCCAAACCAACCATTAAGAAGCAAGGTTTGTATGCCCCTCTGCCTACTCCTATCTAACCTTGGGAATCCATTTTGATGGACTATATGTCTGGCCTTCCTACTACGAAGAATGGTAATGACTATGTGTTTGTCGTTGTTGATTTATTTTCCAAGATGGCCATTTTGGATGCTTGCAAGAAGAGTATTATGATAGAATCCACTGTCAGTATTTTTTTCAAACATGTATGGGTACTTTTTGGAATTGCACATAACGTCATATTAGATCAAGCTAGTAGGTTTCTAAGCACATTCTATCCAAGCCTCTGGTCATTATTGGACACCCATCTCAGCAAATCAATTTCCTCCCACCCCCAAACTAATGGCCAAAAAGAGGTTGTCAAAAGGATGATCGTGCACATTTTGCACATGTAAAACTCCAAGCATCCACACACATGGGATGAGATTCTCCCTTATGTTCAACACAACTACAATAGAGCTTTCCATAGCTCAACTAGGCCCAACCCCTTTCAAGGGGGGCATGGGATTTTAACCATTGGGGCCCATCGATGTCGCACTACCCTTTGCAACTACACAGGCTGAATCTGCACATGTTCAATGTGAAGCCGATAAAGCTACCAAGTTTCTTGAATGAATTCAACACATTTATGAGAAATTCCGTTATATCTTATAAAAATCCAATGCTAATTGTAAACAATGTCATGATCAACAATGGGTTCCACGTAAGTTTTAGGTGGGAGACAAGGTTTGATTACATTTGCAGAAGGAATTCTTTACAGGGGCCCATCAAAGATTTGACCACTCTGCTATGGACCTTGCACCATCACTAAGGTCAGGGGAAATGCTTTGGAACTAATTATCCCACCCCTTCCTTGCTCTATACCTAGTGTTCAATGTGGACCACCTTTGAGCATATTATCCACCATTATTGGACACATCATAAATCACAAAACAATTGACATCAATAGAGCTCAACCCAAATTGCATGGAAAAACCATAGTTGATCAGATCATGGACACACAACTTAAGAGAACTCACCAACATAGGATCCAATTGTATTAGGTTGTCAAAGTAGACCAACTTCTACACCAAGGCAAGTGACTCACCAAGGACTAAGTTCAACACAAGTTTCCCCATCTAATGGAGGCACTCAACGCAATGGAGACCATTGATTCCTAAGGGAGGAGAACTGATCTAGGTGGATATTGGTGGTCACCCACATATTTCAGCTAGCTCACAATAAAATTTCCTATTTTGCAGCACAATTTCCTATTTTGGTGGTTTTTATTTTTTATTTTTGGCAATTTCGGGTCTTAAAATTTTGGAGTTGTTTTGAGGCCTTAAACAACATTTTTTGGGGAAATGGGTCAATGGAAGACATAAACTACCATATAATTAGAGGCTAACATCAATAGTTAGAAATTGTACTCCTCGAATAGACCTTTCCAATAGGTTATCATGCACACCAAACATAGATCATATGTTAAAAGTTACAACCCCAGGAAGTTGACGTTCCAACTTACCCCCATCGGGGTCCACAAGCCTTTGGTGCTTCATCTCCTAGGGCTAGATTTTTGGATTTTTAGGGTTTTCGTATTGCTTCTTCATGATAAAAAGACCTCAAATCCTCATTAGAATACAGTTTAGGAAGGTGCATAGTTGTCACATCTCTTCTCACATATAAGCTACCATCATTCGATTTAGTTTGCTTTCATTCTACTTGTATATAGTTTTCAACATTTTCCATGATTTAGTTGCAGTCAAGTTTCATTGTATTTATGTGTTTTTTTTAGTAATATCTATTTCATTTTTATCCCTTCATAATTTGGATCAGTGGTATCACAACAAACTACTCTTTCTCTCTTTTTAGTGCAAGTTTCCAATGAGGTTGGGTTATAAGGAGTTGAGATTCGAAATGCTTGATCCTTCACAAGACAATCCTTGCGACATTGATGGCTTCCCATTGTAGAAAACAAGAAAGATGAGGGAGAAGGATATCTTATTAAATTATTTCTCAAAGAAACCCTCTAGCGACAAAGAAAGGAGATTATGTATAATTTTTTCCAGATCCTTTGACGGATGCCAATAGGGGACTCTTATTTAGCAAGTGGCCACTTTGGAGGTGTGTTATGCGGAATTTTCATGATTGTGGACAAAGGTGAATTCCTTAGATCTAGTGGTCTGATATAGAACAACAAAAGACAAAAAGATTCAAGTTTTTCTTAGAGAAATTGGAAAATGAGAAGGAAACCTACCTCGGATCTGTAGCAAGCCTTCCTTTCCTCCTTGCTTGTAAGCTCCAACTCTAGCTCCAAATGCCATAATTAGAACCTGCACACATGACTAAAACAAGAAAAGGAACTACAATCCACTTACCATAATCTAAAATCCCTATTGGGTTAGTGTGGCATTGAAATATACGAGTACAAACATAACAAAACAAATATATGAAAACAAGATACTCTTTGTATTAACAAATATAGGAGAGAGTTACAACCATAAATAGAAGTCTAACTTTGTAGATGTCTCCCCAAGTTGACTTGTCCTTCCTTGACACAAAGCATACCTCAACACCAACCCTAATGCATGAATGTCATGACTCCTTAGGCTTAAAATAATAGAATGAGGGCACTATCAATCTCCAAAATGCAACCCTGAGGCAATGGGAGGAAAACAATATATAGGGTAAGAGTGGTAGTTTAGGATTTACCATTCTAGGCTTGAGATCCACATATTATGGGAGGATGAGCTCAAGCGATAAGAGATAGGTCAATTAGATTAGGATCAGATAGGAATTCGAGATCTCTATGCATGGTAAATAGTTAAAACCACCTTGGAAGCTTCTGGAAGAGGAAGCTTCAAAGATATTTTTTATTTTTTCCAAATTTCTAGAATCAATGCACTTGCAAAAGGGAGCAACATGTGCTAACCAGCACTGATGCAAAATTATTCAACAAGAATTGAGCAGAGATGACCAAGCATGTAAGGTGAATTGGAGCTAAAAATAACGTTTTTGAGCTAATTGTCCCAGAAACTCAGAGTTTTTAGAGAAGTGATGCCTAGGGCTTTGTGAAGGGTTTATGACAAAGTGTTCAAGGATGTTTATTGATTCAATTTGTAGGCCTATTGAACATATGTGCCAAAATGGACTATAACATATTCCCCCCTAAAGTACAAACTCAAAAGAAGTGGTTGAGGACTAAAGTGCTTTACCTTGTGACAAGTTTGGATCAAGAACAATTGGTCGAAATCATCATCTGTTACAATACATTTTCATCATGATATCACTGCTAAGGGAGGCATACCCATACCCAAATATAAGTCATATTACATGTACAATGATCAAAAAGTTGCGTCCACTGATGAAAAAGTGTGGGCCCATGATTGGATAATATTTTGTATGATCATAGCCATCATACTCTATGATTTGGTATGAATCCTGAAAAAACAACCTGGATGGATGAAACTAGATTTGGGGTCTTCTATCTCAATTACTCTATCATTCGATAGTACAAGTCTAACCATGCAATTAAATGAGATGAAGTCAAACAGGGTAGACACCATCTAGTTACCGAGAAATCATGTAAGTTGTTAACATATGTGAGAGAAACCATTTATGATGTTAATGGCTCTCAAGGTACAACACTACAATCTGTACGGTCTGAATAAAGGAGCTAAAGTCAAACACCACACAAAATCTTCCGGTTGGAGGCCAATGATGAGGACCTATCACCGAGAGAAAGGAAACTTTCCATTAAGGTATGCAAGCTCCAAGGTACCAAAGGGAATTTCTAAGTCACTCTTAGATAATGTGCTGATGTAGACAGGAAGCGACCCATCGCAGGAGAGCCTTGATGTATCCCCTATCAATGACACGAAATAGGTATCAAGATTTGAGACAGAATAACGCTAATGAAGAACTGGTTCAGGAGTGGTAGACATGAATGAAGGCTCAAGAGTATTGTAGTAGATATCAATTGAAGGACTTCTTTTGAACATACCAGTGAAACTTTATAGAGTTGGCAACATTGACTCAAAATTTATTATGAAGACTTTTGATATGGTGTAATGAACTAAAGAGGCAAGTAGATTTCCCAACCCAACAATCATGAAGATGAAGTGAAAGAGTTTCATGTTCAAGAGAAAAAATTTTCCATTAATAGGTCGAGTACCCTGTTTTCCCAATTTCCCCAACCATTTCTGGTCAATACCTCTTTATTTTTGACAAGCTTGAGGAGGATAACATATTCTTGATCTATAAGTTCATCCTTCGATTGAATCCCTCTAAGCATTTTTAATGAACCCTGAGAAGGAGTGGTTTGTTCTCATCATGTTCAACGAGTCCATCGTCGTTTGATGTTTTTACAAGTCTAGTGAAGGTGTAACTCGAATACTTTTTCATGTTTAGAGAGTTTGAAAAAAGAGGGAAAAGGAAAACTCCAAAGGTTCCTTTTCGTAAATTGTCTCTTGAGTCTAAAAAGGTATAAAATGATACTCGGGAGAACCTCTTAGCCAAGATTAACTAAGGTATTCTTATTTCATAAATAGTCTATCCCAGTGTGGAAAAGGGTTAAACTTATACTGGGTAAATGTCTTTTCAATTACTTTAACTAGTTCAAAAAGACAAGTGCTCGGAAATATTTTCATGTTTAGGGAGTCTGAAGAGAGTTGGAAGAGGACTCCAGGGGTGTAGAGCTATAAAAAGGGTCTCTTTCACCTCTAATTACCTCACATTAATATATCAATCCAGGAACGTTTTGTTATTTCAAAGAGTGTCTCAGTCTGAGGCTATCATTTGCCAGAGTAATGCTAGTAGTACAGTGTTTCAGAAATACAAGAGTAAATCTACAGCTTAACTTCTTCAAAAGATTAAATCACACATTCGAAAGACTAAGCAACTTATCAGTCAAGGGTTCGGTAGCAATAACCCATCCCTTTGGAAACTGATGGGAAAGGAAATCAGAGAACAGATCGTGGATCTGGGAGTCGGACAGTAAATGCCAATGCTCACTACAGCACGAGATCGTTCTTCACACCAACACCAATAAATGGAACGGCAAATGAGAAATGGAACAGCAATTAAGAAATCGAATAGCAAGTCTGCAATGGAACAACAAATCCGAAATGGAACAGCAGCTAAGAAATAGAACAGCAACTAAGTCTCACAAGCAGTAACAGTCTTAATCTATCAGATCAAATGCATTAATCATAATCAAATGGCAATCGTCCACTCTTAAGGGTGAATTGAACAGCACACACCAATGGAACAACACTAATCACTGATAAATTATGGAACAGCACTTGAAAACCATATACGCACACAGCACACTTAAATAGTAATCTGATCCAAGTATCAATCTCAGTTAGAAAGAATACCACTGTGTTTCAAAATAGAATAGCATTGTTCATAAATCCAACAATTGTAAAGAACATAACTCCCAAGATGAATTCCGTAATGTTAATGAACAGGTGCACAGCACAAAAGCTCTGTAATGGAACAGTAACAGTATTTTGTCAAGACTGGAAATATTAGATCGACTCTTAAAAAACAGTAATATGATGCAGAGTCAATACAATAGTTCTGTCTGTAGAAACCTTAATGAATTAAACATAACAGAGCATGTGATGTAAACTTGTAAAACACATCAGATTACCAAATAACGTCGATAAGCAAACCACGCATAAACCAAACGTAATAATACAGGAGCAAGTGTCCTCCAGGGCCGGGCCCTTAGCCTCCATGGGTACACCGCTTGAAGTTAATCCAAACTCAGAGATGAAGTAATAACCAAGTTTGTATTAATGCATAGAGAAGAATTACAGTAAAGCAGTTCTTAACGAGACTCGATGATCAAAGTTTTGATCCTAAAAGAAATTACATAAAAGCATAACCGTCTCTAACTCTCCTTCTCGAGCTAACAGTGCTGCCCCTTTTATAAGGGTGATGGCGGAGATGTCTAAGTGCAGAAATAGATAAAACAACAATCCCTCAAGATCAAGGATCCTGAGGGATTCGCCAAACCGTTAGTCCTCAGTCATTTCTTTTCTCTCCTGCACCGAGCTGATATCTCCACCTCCTTTTCCGAGCTGATTCGCTTTGATTTTCTTTGCCTTGTTTGCATTTGGTCTCCCGTCAAAGGGACAGCGGTTAACCCGTCCTTGTCCTTTCCTTTGGAACGGAAACTTCTCGTTTTTCCTCCTTCCTGCACAAGGAAATGACAATTGTCGGCGTTTTTGTCTTGCATATTAATCTCACATGTTTTATTATAATTCTTTGTCATTTTCCTAGTTCATGATGCAAAATATTTGTAAGTTCTAATGAAAAGATACTGAAATAATCATCAAAAACATACCTTCTTTAGTACTCCACAAGGGGGTTCCATTTTCGTGAGTTTACAGGGCCCGAAAAAGCAATAAAAGTATGCTCCTTTGTCAAAATGACATGTTTTCAACTCAAAGATATCATTAAATCCTTCAAAAAACCTTTAACCGGATTAGAACATCATCAAAAGATTAAAAATATATGCAATAATGGTAAAATTGGGTCAAAATAATAAAAATATAATAAAATTGACCATAAATAAGAAAAAAGTAAATTTATTTTTACCATTTTCATTTACCCTCTTTGTAAGTGAGCTCTAACTGCTTTGTGCCTCCAACCTTTAGCAGCTTATTGCAACCAATCCAGTGGAATATTTCCAGTCTTGTTACTTCTAGGCAGGAGATCTTACCTTTCTCTTTCTCTTCACAGTTTCCATTTTTCATTTCATGCAATTTTTTTGGAGTTTTAAGCGCATTGAGGCTTTATATTTGTGCCCTATCTCTAGCGCACCCTCCTTGTGTCGAAAGGTGCACTAGGCTAGATTAATTAACAATGGGAATAGTGCTTCAGTGCACCTCCCAAGGAAGGGAGGGTGTGTGGAAGCGCTCAGTCCTCTTAAATCGAGGTGTGCTAGGTGTGTTTCAAAAAATAGATTTGTATTTTTCACTCAAATTTATCTCAAATTTTTGCATGATATTTCTCCTTATTGTTCTTCTCATGATATTGCAGTTTTCTACCAGAGAAAAAATGGCTTTGATTTGGAGAGAAAGAGAACATGAGTCCCATGACTTAGATTTTTCCAATGATCCAACAACTATTCAGGCTTTGAGAAATTGTGGACTTCTCAAGTTCTTTTGGCTTCCTGGCATGAGAGCCCAACTCGAATTATTGGAATATCTAGTCAAGGCATGGGATATTTAGGCACAATGTTTTAGGATTGGAGCACATATGCTCAGTAGACAGGTGGAGGAAATTTATTTCTTGACAATTTTATCGAGAAGGGGAGCTCCTATCTCATTATCTGGCTTGAGAAGGGGTGGTGAGACTCTCAAAGATTATATTGTTGCACACTGTAGACCTTGTTCCAGTCAAGAAAATATGGGAAGATAGAGATTAACTATGTGGTATGAATTCCTCTCAAGGCAATCCTTTTCATCATAGCTAGATTGGTCACTAGTGCTACTCTGCATTTGGCTAACATATCCCAAATAAAATATGCATAGAACCTACTATGTTCAATTGGAGTGAGGAGGTATTACTGAACTTGAAGGAACAACTCAATAAAGAAAAATATGGGCGATTGAAGAATTTTTTATACTGTTCCATCTTGATATCATTTTCCCTAGAGAGGATTCCATTACTTCATGCTCAGCAAATTACACTTGAGCTTCCAGATCCCAGGGCTCCACGAATGAGGCAATGGCTAGACCTCATCTCTCGTCATGCAGGTCCTTCTTCCATGACTTTTACACTAGCGTTCTTCTGACGGTTGTGAATGAATTTTATTATGATTGATGACTACCCATATGCTAGAGTGTACTTTCGAGGAGATCCAAAGCTCGTTTTACTAGAAGATGAGCAATGGGGTGACATAGGTAAAACAAAATCATTTTTTATTTTATTTTTTATTTTTGGGTTTTACAATTTTTGTTGTTGTTTTTTAATGCATCAGAGACTAACTAATAATTCCACATGAATATATTAGACCTGTTTAAGCAGTGGCCACATCTTATCTTCAACGATGAGGAGAGCCACCACTTGCACAAATTGGAGCACATGTAGTTGCAGGAGCAGTGGAGGAGATGTAGGATCTCAATGTAGTTGAGACTCTTGCAAAGTTCGAGCATCATGTTGATGGATTGACTGATATCATACCAGAGACTAGGGTCAATCATATCCCTATGAGACTGCAGCATTTCCAAACCGCATTAGTTAGTTTTTGTGCAAGGTTGGTTGTCTGTTACCATGATCACCATCGAGACTAGTCTACTAGGAGGCCTTAGAGCCATATTTTGACTACATGTATTTTTGATATGATAGGCCGTGTGGCCATATGTGTCTCAGACATAAGTTTTTGTAAAACCAAACTTTATATACAGTTATCTATCTATCAGTGTTTCTTATTTTCTCTATTATCTTGTTTAATGTGTGATGTGGATTGAATTTTATTTACATGTGTCGCAAATTTTTGTCTAAAACATGATTCACTAATGCATCAATTAATGTGTTTAGACTTATAGGAATGTGTTGATATTGGATGTAATCAAAATGTCTTTCCATAAGGAGAAACCTTAAAAAAATATGTAACATAATTGGACTTTGTACTGAATAGACGTTGGTTAAATGTAGTACTACAAGTTGTGAGTCAATTCTGACTACTATATGATAGATGCCATGAGTAATAGCATCAGAAAAAAAAAATTGATCACTGCATTATATTCAACGATATTATTGGTTAAGCGACCAATACATATCCACTGTAAACTCACTAACTCGCCATTAGGAGCATAAATAGCCCATGCTGCGAAGGAAAGATTCTGAGTACTACAACTAGCACCATTAGCATAACCAACATATTGTTGAGATAATGCTGACATCTACAAACCAAGTGTAAAGCAAGATTAACAAATACGGTAAGAAATTTCGAAGGGAACACATTACAAAGACACTTAACACACTTATAGATAATATGTACATAGTGACCATGCTATGTGACCTAAGCATAATATTTTTTAGGTACAACCCATTTATGGGTCATGCCAAAGGGATTCCATTAAAATCAATAAGCTCGTAATCCCCTTTCGCAAGAACACGTTTAACTATGTATGAGCCTAGCCACATCGGCTCATGCTTCTCAACCTTTAACTTATCGACTTCCTAATCATATAATAGGACTAGATCACCTTCTGAGAAGGCATGAGGTTTAACATTCTTGTCATATTGTTCTTTGACGCATTTCTTATGGGCTTCATTGGCCATTGCGGAATCAGACCAGGTTTCATCTAAGTGTACTAGATGCAAGAGGTGCTCTTCTTCTATGGAAGTGGCGAGGAGAAGTTCAACGACAAGCTTCAACGATGGAATCTCACATTTGATGGGAATGATTGCATCTAGACCATACACCAATTAAAAAGGTTTGAATCCGGTATCACTCTGAATAGAGGTTCAATATGCCCACAAAGTTGTATAAAGGAAGAGGTTCCAATTCATTTTGTGAATCCCTATCATGCATTATAGCATCATTTTCAAAACTTTGTTAATAGCTTCTAATTTCCCATTTGCCTATGGCTAATAGGGAGTTGAGCTATCATGTTGAATTCCCAACTTGGAAGTAAGCTCAGAAATCATGTGATTTCGAAAATGTTTCCCATGATCTATAACAATAGCTTGTGGTACACAAAACCTAGCAATGACATGATTAAAAAGGAACAAAGCAATTGTTTCACAAATGTTATTATGTAGGCATCACTTCGGCCCACTTGATAAAATAATCTACCACCACAATGATGTAGCCATGCCCCCGACCGAGTGAGGGTTACATGTCATAAAGTCAATGCCACATTTTGCAAAGGGTCCAACGGCGATAACATGATGTAAAGGAGCAAGTGGAGCATGGGTTTTATGACCATAAATATGGCAAGTCTGACACTTTTGGACCATGAGGATGCAATCGCGAAACATAGTAGGCCAAAAGTAACCAACACACAAAATCTCTTGGGTGGTGGCATAACCAGACATATGTCCACCACATGCACCAGAATGGCATTTGTTTATAGCTTTCTCGGCCTCCTCATGAGTGAGTCGCCATCTAAATATGGTATCAATACCACGATGATAAAGTGTGTCACCTGTTAGCACTCCAGGAAACTCTCATAGGTTGAAGCTCGGAGATGCCTAGTGACATATAATCTTCAGTGTTGTTCTCTAAACTACTGGAATGAATGATGGTTTGGATCAAGTCAGAGAATCATTTCAGCTCTATTCTCACTCAAGACATGCATGAACACCCTTAACAACACAAGGCTTTAGACCACTAATTCTCAATAGTTTGTAGATTTAATGGATAGATGGAGAATACTAACTATATCAGCAGATTGCATATATAAACATAAATTAATGACTAGCTACAGGCAGCAAAAGAGAATATTGACTGTACTAGCAGATGCATATATGACCACATATGAATGGCTAGCTACAGGCAGTGAAGAAGCTTGCAAATCTAAGTTATCAAAGCAAAGATAAGATGACAATTATCTGGCCTTAAACACCATGGAAACATGAACAAACTATTCAAGTGCAAGTATAGGACAGTAAAGAAAATGGGGATTGAACATGTAATAGCAAAAGGAGCTTGTATTTCTAGAATAAAGATGAGGAGCTTGAAGGAACAGAGGAGGAATAATCTCCAGAAGTTGAACCTTTGTTACATCTTACTAACAGCTATTTATAGTCTATTTACAATGATCCTGAGCCTTTTGAGGCTGCAAGGGTCTTAATCTATCCTTATGTCTCTTCAACTGATTGATTCCCTCAATAGGCAACATGGTTCAAAGGTTTCTTCTTCTGACAGAAGACTAACCATATTCAGATATTTTGGGCAGCTTGCTATGACGCCTGGGAGCTCTCTCGTGCCAGAGATGCCCCATAATGTTTGTTAGGATGGCTGTTGTGTTGTCTGTGCTGTTGGCGCTCCCTAATCTTGTTTGATTTGGCTGTGTGGCGTGTTGTGGCTCCATGACCGCTTTGTCGTGGATTCGGCCCTTGCTCTGTGGTGAAATGGCTCTTCAGGCCTAAGAAATCTCTTTAAAACATGGATAGTGACTGCTTTCTATTATGAACAGAAAGCACAACAATTCTGAGAATTCCCGCCCCTTACTGTTCATTCCGGACTTCAAAAGTCCTAAAATATGATTTAATTATCCATTGGATCCGGCCTTGTCGCCATCGCAAGTCGCATTCGGCCTGGCCTGTGTATTTTGTAAATACATAAAAAACTGTGAAAAACATTGAAAAATGGCTTTCCCCGAACCTGAAATATTATAATATATCGTTTTAGAACCCATCGGGTCCAGGGTTTTATTGCTATCAGTGTTGTCTCGGCTCCCTTTGTATTTTCATTATATAATGAAAATACATAAAAAAACAATGAAAACTGTGTGGGCGTGGATCTCAAAATATATGAATTCTCATATATACCGCGGTCGGGTCCGGGTATCGGGTCACTCGTCTATATGTGCATAGGCCCCGCCCCTTGGTATAGCGTCGATGCGATATAGCGATGCGATCCGATCGCAATCGCTAATCACTCAATGCTCGGGCCCCTTTATATATATATATATATATATATATATATATATATATATATATATATATATATAGCATATGCCTCCCGCCGATACGACCCGTCGATCTGATCATCGGCGATTGTTGATCAGCGGTGTCATGTGTTCACCCTTAGACTGTCCCCTCTGCTTGGCCGATATGCAATTTGCCGCTTAGATCTGGGTCGTTGATCGGCCAGATCTAACGGCTGTTGTGTGATGCCTAGATTAAGCCTGCAATAATGATTTTTCATGGTTTTAGAGTGATTTGAGCCTCCCGATAGTGTATTCTCGCCCTTCCAAGGGCTTTCCTCCTGCGACCATTTTGACTTTGAAAGATCCTTAAGAGGATTTTGAAGACTTTTGGGGCATGCTTGGATCCTTTGGCGTGATTTTTAAGCAAATTTGGAGACTTCAAGAGCGTTAATGGATCCATTTGTGGGCCTTTTGCCAGCTAGGCTAACATTGGCTCGTTTTGGGGATGAAATCCTCCCTGTGAGGTTTCAAGGATCTCAGATCAATGCCTTTCCTGTAAAACAAGAATTAAATCTTCCTTCTAGTGTTCCATTGGGCATGGAGTCTTTTTAGCATAAACATAAAAACTGAAAGAAAAACATATTTACAATACCAAGGCTTTAAGGCCTTAAATGAAATAGAGTTTCAAGAACTGCCCATTTACTAGGCTACCAAAAGTATCTCCTCCTTCCATATTGTGCAGGATGAACGTATTGTTGTGCTGAACTTGAGCGATGACAAAAGGACCTGTCCACAAGGAGTCAAACTTGCCATGATTACCTCTCTTTTCCTTAAATGCATCCCATTTAAGCACCCAATCACCAACTTGGAAATTGTCCACTTTTGCCTTCCTGTCAAAGGTTTCTTTGATTTCCTTTTGATGAGCCTTTGATTTCTCAACCAGCTGCTCTCTTATCTGATGTAGTTCAACCAAGTTATTCATTCTTCTTACCATATCATTCTCTTCATCTTGTTCTTCTTGCAAGAACTTAGCCACAGGGAGAATGAGCTGGATGGGGAAAACAACATCAGCACCATAAACCAGTTTGAATGGAGAATTCCCTATGGACTTTTTGATGGTAACTCTATCAGCCCATAGTGCAAACTTCAACTTGGAATCCCAGCTCTTTTTGTTGTCCTCTAACAGCTTTTTTATTACCCTTACCAGACTTTTGTTAGATGATTCTGCTAGGCCATTGCCTTGAGGATAATATGAGGTAGAATGCACCACTTGAATTCCCATGGATTCAATCACATCCATTAATTCTTTTGCCTTGAAAGCCGCTACATTATCAGTGACTAGTATGGTTGGGAAACCAAATCTAGTGAAAATATTCTCATTCAAGAATTTTATGACAACCTTATGATTGGCATTCTTAGTGGGTATAGCCTCAATCCACTTGGTGAAACAATCGATGGCTACTAAAATCCATTTGTGTTGGCCAGTGGAATGTGGGTTGAACTCACCTATAAAGTCTAAGCCCCACTGTTGGAAGGGACCATTGACATGTACTGGCTTCAAGGGCAGAGATTTTAGCTATTGTCTTCCTGCAAACCTCTGACATTTGTCACAAGCTTTTACAAAAGAAAACACATCAGAGAACAGATTAGGCCAATAATATCCAGCCCTCAAGATTTTGTGAGCTCTAGTTTTCCAATAATGATGTCCTCCATAGATGTTAGAATGGAACTAGTGTATGACTTCTATAGACTGTTCTTTATCTAGACACCTCAAGAGGATTCCTAATGGGTTTTTCCAATAAGGCATATTTTTATTAATGTAGAATTTTTCTGATCTAAGTTTAATAGCACGATCTTGACTTAAGCTAAGCCCTAGAGGGACTTCAAACTTTTGCAAAAAATGAACTATTCTGTAATACCATTCACATGTGGCTAGATTTTCAGCCAAAGACTGGTTCTGCTTTTTCTCTTCCGTTGTTCCCTCTATTTGTTCATTATCTGAATTTAGACCTATGCAATTTATATCTAACAAGCTATAATTTTCTTCAACCATAAGCTTAGCCAAGCCATGGCCTTTGACAAGCTTAGTGGGCTTCACCTCTATTTCAAATTCTATGAATTTTGCAATCCATTTTGCCCTCTTTCCATCAATATCTGATTGAGTTAAGATATCTTTTACTAAGGCTAAACTTACATATGCAATTACTTTGGAATGTAGAATATAAATTATGAATGCCTTCAAAGATTTAATGAGAGCATAAGTTTGTTTTTCAATAAGGTCATATCTTAATTTAGCATCCCTTAGAGTTTTGCTGAAAAAGGCCACGGGGTGCTCTATGCCTTCATCATTTTTCTGCAATAGAAGTGTTGCAAGTGTATCATAAGAGGAAAAAGAGAAGATGCAAAACCCCTTAGTGTAATCTGGGCTGATTAGAGTGGGAGCTTCCATGATAGCTTGCTTGATGGCTTCAAAAGAGCTTCTTGAAGCAGCTGTCCATTTTATTTCTGATCCTTTCTTCAGCATGGAAGTGATATTCTTTACTAGCTCTGCAAAGTTTGGAATGAACCTCCTTACAAAGTTAATCTTACCCAAGAAGGATTGGATGTCCTTTTTCGACCTTGGGATGGACAATGTCTGAATGGCTTGGACCCTTCTTGGATCAATCTTCACACCTTCAGTAGAAACAATATGTCCCAAAAGTTTGCCTTCTTCTAGAGCAAACTGTGACTTCTTTGGGTTCACTGAGATTCCAAACTGTCTGCACTTTAGGAAGACCTTCTTTAAATGTTGTAAATGATCTTTTTGGCTGCTGGAAAAGACTATTATGTCATCAAGATAAATAAGGACAAACTTGTCCTTCTCTCCCACAAAGGCTATGTCCATGGCCCTCTAAAAAGTAGCCTCAGCATTCATCAGTCCGAAAGGAATCTTTGAGTACATGAAAGTGCCCCAAGGAGTAGTGAAGGTGGTCTTTTCCTGATCTTCAGGATGTACAGCTATCTGATTGTACCTTGAAAATCCATCTAAGAAAGACATAACTCTGGCCCCTGAAACTCTTTGCAGCAAGTGTTCCATCTTGGGCAGGGGATAGTTATCTTTTTTAGAGCACTTGTTCAGATTTTTGAAGTCGACACAAAGCTTGATTTCTCCATTTTTCTTTCTTACCACCACAAGGTTGGCTATCCACTTTGAATACCTTAGGGGAACTATGATTTTGGCAGCCAACAGCTTCTTTATTTCTTTCTCAATCAAAGGCAATAAGAGAGGGTTGATAGGTCTTAATTTTTGCTTAAAAGGGATGGTGTTCTTTTCCAGCAGGATATGATGTCTGCATCATAGGTCTTAAGATTTTTGTATTCCCAGGCAAAAATGTCACCGAATTGCTTCATGAGCGTGCAATAGTTGGAATTATGGGCAAAGGACAAATGCGTGGACATATTTATGTTTTTTGGACGGGTTTGGCTGCCTATATTATGTTTACAGACAGTAGACTCATTCTCTGTTTTGGCCGCATTATAGGGCACGTAATTATGATCGAAAAGCCTCTCTAGAGGCACCAATCCTTTTGGTATGTGATTTCTGGGTAGCTGGATGATGC
Source organism: Pinus tabuliformis (assembly GCA_031772625.1). NCBI lineage: Eukaryota > Viridiplantae > Streptophyta > Pinopsida > Pinales > Pinaceae > Pinus > Pinus tabuliformis. Next base: position 600,739,401 of record CM062812.1, on the reverse strand, counting down.
TTCTTTGGCTGATTTCGCTTTTCAGCTTGGACTGGCCGCATTCTTCCATGGTTTCGTTTTCCTGATCGATGCGCGTTTCAGAAAATTCCCCAACAACTTGCAAAAACCTGTTAATTTCCTCATCGTCTTCAAAAACCCTCCAATATTTGACATTTTCAGGCAAAGACGGTCTGTATTTTACCTGAACTTCATATTTCAATTTAGGAGGCAAAGGAGGAATAAACATGCTAGCAGAGATAGCAAGGGAGCCGGTAAGTTGGTTCTTCATTCTTGGAATATAAGAAATGTTGAAATTATTGAAAGAGTCCTTGAGCCTCCATACCTCATCTCTGTATGCCTTCAGCCTTGGATGCCTAGCTTGGAAAGTTTTATTTACCTGCTGAATAATGAGGTCTGCATCTCCAAACACTTTCAGGCCTTTGATAACCATTTCTTTAGCAGCGCTCAAGCCTAGAATCAAAGCTTCGTACTCTGCAATGTTGTTTGTGACCTAAAAGGTCAATTTGAAAGATAAATGAATGTGTTCCTGTGTTGGGGACACAAGGACTACACCTGCCCCTGCAGCTTCTTTAGAGCAAGCCCCATCAAAAAACATATCCCAGATCTGTGGGTTTTCTTCCTCTGCATTCTAGCAAACTGGTTTCTTGAGCTGCATGGAGGCAAACTGAGATTCTTCAATATGAAGAATACATGCTCCAAAATCAGTGTCAATAGCGTAAATGGGATGATTAGTAGGATTCTTCTCATCGCTGATGATATAAGCCAACTGCGCCTCTCTGTATAATCTCTTGCTCTCACCTGCGAAAACTGGGACAGTAGCATAATGATCCACCTAGTCTCTTGATCCAACCTTTGGAAAGTAACATACCGAACTTGGGGGGTACATCTGCCACCACAATATCCATCATCATGCTTTTCATAGGTAGCTGAGACAAAATGATAGCTAGGTCCTTGATTAATCCCAGACATTTCACTTTTCTAGAGTCAAAAGAGAATAGATCATGATAAGGCTTTGTGATTTCAAGACCCAACTCATCCATGACAGCCTTCGGCATTAGATTATGGTTGGCTCCAGTTTCCAGAAGGCAATTGTGAAGGATTTTATCATGAATAGTCAAAGAGACATAGAATGATGGGGAGTTGTCTTCACAATTTTCAATCATTGGGCTGAGAATAACGACTGGCTTGTCATCTTGCAGATTCTCACAGTCAGTGGGGGCTTGGATGGCTTTAGGCTCCAGGGCCTCGAGGATGGATCTTTTGAAGGACTCATTCTTCAATAGTTCAATCAAAGGCATGGGCATCTTTAGCTTCTAAATTTCTGATTGAAAATTGAAAGGAGAAGGAGACTTTTCAAGACCTCTTACCTCATGAGCTGGAGCTTGGAGGACGATGGGATCAACTATCGGTTGTTCTTGATTATTAGCTTGCTATACTGCAGGGACAGCAACTCTTTGAACAGAAGTTTCCTTGGCATTATTTATCTTTGACCTCAAATTATATCTTTGTTGATCTACAATTTGTATAATAGCTTTACCATCCCATTCTTGGCTGATCTTGTCATTGCATAATGACTTTTCATAGGCAACTGAGGTAAAAAAGGAAACATTACCTTTGTCTTCCAGACAATGGATCTCATCCTCTTCTTCAAACTGCTCTTCTTCCATGAATATATTTTGAAAAGGAGCCCTCACCCTTTGGTCTTCATTTGCATCTTTGTTTCTTTGCAAAATCCGCAACTACTCATTAGCTCTTCTATATGGATTTGGATTTGGATTTCTAGGAGCAAAGGTATTAGGCACTCTTCCTTTCCTTGGGTGTTGCTCAACCTTTAATTTGGAGATTTCGAAGGCTAATGACTCAATCATTTTGGTCATTTTATCTATCTTAGGATCAGAGGATGATGAGGACTCGCCCCTCTGTCTTCTTCTATCAACATTTCCATTGAGCTTCTCTGCATCCATGATGTTTGATTCCACTTCCAAGGCTGCATCCTGCATGTCAGCCAAAGTAGCATATCGCCTCTCTCTCAACAATAGGCAGAAGTTAGAGTCAAAAGCACTGGCATAGGTGAGTTTAGCAAAGGTAGTAGTGGGTTTTACTTCAGCTGGTATCTTGTTGTACATATGGTTAAACCTCTTATTAAAATCAAATAGAAACTCACCATTTTCTCTCTTTAAGTTGCCAAACTCAGTGTTTAGTAGAGGAGGTCCTTTTTATCCCCCCAATGCTTTAGAAATGCATCATCTAAAGCTTCAATATCTGTTATAGATCTTGGGGTTAGTTCTTTGAACTATTTTCTAGCCTCTCCATCTAGGCTCTGGATAAAGACTCTCATCCACACATCATCCTCACTAATGTCTAGATTATCATCATAGCTATAGAATGACTCAATATGTTCTTCAGCAGTAACACCTTTAATGCCAGTGAATTTAGGCCTATATTTCTGATATTCTCTAGTAGGCATGGCATTTAAAGGAGTTGGCAGTATTAGAGGCCCATACCTAGTGGCTATGATTCTTTCCATTTTGGTAGGTGCTTGTGGACCTGCCATAATTGTGGTAGCTAAAAGAGTACTGGCAATATGAATGATAGAGGGCTGAGGGGTGACTGACAGGACTAAAGGAGTCTCATGGATAGGAGGTGAGGTTTCCTTAGGGCTTAAAGCAAAAGGAGAACCTAAAGAATAAGGAGCTTTATGAATCTCTGAAATTTTTTCTTCACTACTAGTATTAGATGCTATACTCTCAACATGTATTTGTTCTATTACAAGCCTTTCTTGAAGAGATATAGAAGATTGTTTAGGTTTACTTGAGACTGATGCTCTTTTCTGCAATACCTTTCTCTCTTTGATGATTTTTTCAGGACCAAGCACTGGGTCAGCTTGTAGCTTTAAGGATTTCTCTGAGTATGCCTCACAAACTGAGCCAAACTATGAAGTGGAGTCACCAAGAGGTTCGACCTCTAGTAGATTCGCCAGATAGATGATTACAACCAAAAAATTGCCCAGACTTTGTCTATCATCAAAGCTGGATCTATGTTGTTTCCCAGGGAAGTTGAGCTTCAATTTCCTCTCCCCGACAACGGCACCAATTATGTTAGCACTCCGGGAAACTCTCCTAGGTTGCAGCTCAGAGATGCCTAGTAACATATAATCTTCAGTGTTGTTCTCTGAACTATTGGAATGAATGATGGTTTGGATCAAGTCAGATAATCATTTTAGCTCTATTCTCACTCAAGACATGCATGAACACCCTCAAAAACACAAGGCTTTAGACCACTAATGCCCAATAGTTTGTAGATTTAATGGATAGATGGAGAATACTAATGGTATTAGTAGATTGCATATATAAACATAAATGAATGACTAGCTACAGGTAGAAAAAGAGAATTCCGACTATACTGGCAGATGCATATATGACCACATATGAATGGCTAGCTACAGGCAGCGAAGAAGCTTGCAAATCTAAGTTATCAAAGCAAAGATAAGATGACAGTTATCTAGCCTTAAACACCAAGGAAACATGAACAAAATTTTCAAGTGCAAGCATAGGACAGTAAAGAAAATGGGGATTGAACATGTAATAGCAAAAGGAGCTTGTATTGCTAGAATAAAGATGAGGAGCTTGAAGGAACAGAGGAGGAATAATCTCCATAAGTTGAACCTTTGTTACATCTTACTAACAGCTATTTATAGCCTATTTACAATGATCCTAAGCCTTTTGAGGCTTCAGGAGTCTTAATCTATCCTTCTGTCTCTTCAATTGATTGATTCCCTCAATAGGCAGCATGGTTTGGAGTTTTCTTCTTTTGACAGAAGACTAACCATATTCAGATAGTTTGGGCAACTTGTTGTGATGCCTGGGAGCCCTATCATGCCAGAGATTCCCCATAATGTTTTTTAGGATGGATGTTGTGCTGTCTGTGCTGTTGGAGCTCCCTAATCTTGTTTGATTTTGCTGTGTGGTGCGTTGTGGCTCCATGACCGCTTTGTCGTGGATTCGTCCCTTGCTCTGTGGTGAAATGGCTCTTCGGGCCTAAGAAATCTCTTTAAAATGCGAATAGTGACTACTTTCTGTTATGAACAGAAAGCATAGCAATTCTGAGAATTCCCGCCCCTTATTGTTCATTCCGGACTTCAAAAGTCCTAAAATATGATTTAATTATCCATTGGATCTAGCCTTGTCACCATCTCAAGTCGCATTCGGCCTGGCTTGTGTATTTTGTAAATACATAAAAAACTGTGAAAAACATTGAAAAATGGCTTTCCTCGGACTTGAAATATTATAATATATCGTTTTAGAACCCATCGGGTCCGGGGTTTTATCGCTATCAGCATTGTCTCGGCTCCCTTTGTATTTTCGTTATATAACAAAATACATAAAAAAAAATGAAAGTTGCATGGGCGTGGATCTCAAAATATATGAATTCTCATATATACTGCGGTTGGGTCCGTGTATCGGGTCGCCTGTCTATATGTGCATAGGCCCCGCCCCTTGGTATAGCGCCGATGCGATTCAATCACAATCATTGATCACTCAATGCCTGGGCCCCTACTGAGGAAAAGAGATCATTCTAAAATACGCTGATACGACAACGACCATGGCATAAATCCATGTACAACCCAGTAAAATGTTATAATCCAATGGTCCATCTATAACTTCAACTTCTACTGACACCGTTTTGCCAACTAATTTTACCAGTAATGAATTCAAGATTCCATAAGGCTTGAAGCGTCTTGCATCAAAATCTTTGAGAGTAGTGAGTGATTGGTTAAGTTGAGGAGATCCAATAGCCTTACAACAATAAAGAGACATGATACAGGTCGAACCTCCTTTGTCCACAATTGTCTGATGGATGGTATTACATCGAACAACAACCTATATCATAAAAGCCAGTTGCATTGGAATTTTAGATGTATGATTCTCATGATTAAAGATTACAAGACTAGAATATAAAGGATCGATGCCTCCAATTGTAGTAAGTAAAGCCCTCTTTTGGGTAGGACAATTATGCAAAAAATCGAGAGCTGATATAGATGAAGGAGCTTGAGCTAGATCCTAAACTATGTTACAGTTCTCTACAGCTCTCGCACGAGGATTGAATGTTGATTTGTGAATAATGCCCTATACAGGTTTAATAGTTAGTTTAGTTGGAACGACATTTGGAGAAGGATCCAAAGTAGATGAGGTAGAACTGGCAGGTTTATCAGTAGTCTTACCCACCAAGGGATTCAGATTACCGTAGTCCTTATTCCTTGAAGCCACCAGAAATTCATTTTTCTATTTGGTGGAGGATAGCATCATAATCGAGGAAGAGGAAGTTGGATCTTGTGCAACCATGTTTGTCTCCTTATTAGGAAAGGGATATGTTAACACAACAAGTGCAACAGATGATAACTTAAGGAATTGATTTACTTCCTCTCAATGTGGAGAGTCCCAAATAAAATGTTCCTCATTACAGATTAAGAAAGGATAATGAGGTTTCCATTTTTCTTCAGGAGACTGGTTAATGCCTTTGTCCTGTGAAGGATTATCTTTCTTCTTCTTTCCTTTTCCTTTCTTCTTACTTCCTAGTTGCTGGGATTTTCCTTTCATGGATTGGATGGCATTAATCTCGAAAGTAGTCACAGGAGTAGCAGAGGACAAGTTTTGGGCAGCCACAACAAGAGATGAACCATATGGTTTACTCACTGACTATTGATTAGCATAACCAATCATGCCATCAGTGACATGTGATTCTTTACCTGAAGGTGGTGGAACAATATGCTGAGGTCTCGAAGCATTGGGTATTTTGTCGTAGAGCGTGTCATATTAAGTGTAAACAAGATCAAGGTATTGGGCATGAGCAATGACTTTATCTTCGGTAACAACTTTGCCTTTAGCAACGTCTTCAGATATAGATGGTAAAAGAGACTTAGTAAACCATTTAGCCAATAATTGATCGATAATGAAGGCTTTAACCAAATGACCGTGGCGTCGCCATTCATGAATATGATCAGAAATTTCAATGGAGTTATTTTATTTGAAGGAGGTCAAAAGTTCAGTGCAAGTCTCATAAAAATGGGAAACTGAAAATGAGTTAGGAACGTGTTTGCTTAGGCACTTAAATTGTTAAATGAAGCTCATGGTAATTTGATATGCCACTTTGTTATCATACCAATAAGGGTTTGCTGGAAAATACGTAAATATATAGAACCATCATTTAGAGAGTTGGATGAACACCATAAATGATAGTCATAACATGTGTAGATAGGTCTTCTCTATGGTTTCCATTTAATTTGGAAATGTCACTCCACAATTTCATATGAATGACCGACCACCAAGGAGAGTGAAACATGGTATTATTTGTAAGCCGGATTAGGTCTTGCATTTCAAGGTTTTCTACAAATGGAAATTGCCTGTTAAAGTCTGGTGGAGGGTATCATGGGTAAGATGGAATGGCTTGAACAACATGTATATGTGCTCCTAGATAAGGAGGATTTTGGTATCCCGAGTAAACGTAACCATGTTTCCCAGTTCCAAGATAACCTTGAAAGGGTTGAAATGATTGGGTTTGAATTTATTTACCTTCGTAAGGCATTTGTTGAATACCTTGGTATGGTTTCCCCAAGGGATTTTTCATCATCCCTAATTTAGGTTGGCTATTTTATTCCTATGCCAAGCTATGTATAGGTTGATTCACTTGCATTTAAGGAAAATCCTGACCAAGTGGGGGAGGTTGTAAGGCCCCTTTATGAGGCTAGTTAAGTGGGAATTGGTAGGTCCCAGAAACCGATGGAATAGGTTGAGTTAGAGGTGAAACCTACATAGGTTGACTTATGTGAGATAAATCATGAGCGGGTTGAGATATAGGTTGGAAAGTAGGAACCTGGGGTGTAGCTGGAATAGGTTGGGAATTTCGGAATTGATTCACAACTGAACAAAGTTGTAAAAGAAATGTAGGATACCAAGGATTGGAAAACATTCTTGGAAATTGGGGACTCAAATAGGGAAGAGCACCAACTTGTGGTACTTATTCAGGATATGGGAACATTCTGACAATAGGTTGCCCCCCTACTAAAAGATAAGGATAATATGGAGGCAACTTCCCTCCTGGAGGAGGGTACCTAGTGAAACGTGGAGTGGGTTGTTGTAGATGTCCATATCCATTGAAAAATGGACCATATTGTTGATCCATTGAATATTGAGATGCAGTAAGAGGAGAAGATTGTGTGGCACTCATCAAAGAATCACCAGATGGCATTCCAGAAGAGGATGACATGGTAGAAGTCCATGCACTGGTTGATGCACTAGAAAAGGTACTAGATAATAATTGGTAACCAGGTGGAATAGACGAACCACCATACAAATGTTTTTCTGGTGACGTTGAAAACATGGAAGTAGCTGTAACATTGGTTGACTCACTAATAATGGAAAATTTTGGCTGATACACCATAGCATACTTAGTCATGATTAAATTTCCCAAAGAGGATTTCTGAGGGAAAATCAAAGGTAAGTTGAAAGAAGGAGAATTAGACAAAGGAGCTTGTATCAGAGTATGAGGAGGAGGAACTTGATAGAGATTAAGACCTCTCAAATTAACAAGAGAAGAAGGTTGAGACTCATCTTGAGGAATTTCCTCAATATTCAAAAGGCCTTGTGAAATTTTTTCACTGTCGGGTTCAAGATATATAGATTGTGGTTGAGTCAAAGATAGAGGAAGAGAAGCGGAAGACCCTAAAGTAACATGTATAGTTAACTGAAGTTCCTCAGGTTGTATAACCTTAGGTTGTAATTTTTTTTAATCAAGAAACTTAGGTTCAATAACCTCGCATACTAAAGCTTCAGGTGCTTTAGTTTCGACTGCGCCAGACTCACCAGCTAGTAAAGAAGTGATATTTGGTTCAGTACTCATAGGAAGAGATGGTTCTAGTTGGTTAATTTCGGATGTAGGTCCAAAATGGCTAGCTTCCGAAGTACCAGATTCTTTAGTTTGTGTCTTTTTGTTCTTTCAATGTCTAGGAGTTTCCTCTGGTGGAAGAGGATGAAATATTTGCATCCTACACGAATGATGGGGTTATTCTTCCATGATGGTTTGATAAATTTTAGAAATTAACAACACAAATAAATCAAATAGGGGTAACTAGGAAAAAGGGTTTACCAAGCAACTGTGAACAACAATATACCACCTTGGTGAACCAAGTATTTACGTACGGGTGGTAAATATCCCCAAATTTTGTGTTCATTGTATCACAATGTACAAGGTAGCCGACTTGGTTACCTATGGTGGGATAGGAATCTAGCAGGGAATTCCAAAATATACCCAAAGGTATGTGGAAACGCAATCTGTAGTAGTGTTTTCTAATGTGTAACTGTTCAATGAGAGCGTTCCCATATACTCATCATGTGTGTAGCACCATCCAATATACCCAAAGGTACGTGGAGAACGATCCTATACATTTATGTACGTGGAACGAGATATCATCCCCGGAATGTAATGCTGACAAAGGATGACATCTCCTACATTTAAAGACGTCGAAACATGTCTCTAGCCTATACCTATAGATGTTTGTGTTAATGTTCCAAATGATCCTTAGATTGATTCAATAAATTTTAGAGTTGACTTTTGATTAAGTTTTAGTTTTCGAGTCTCACCACGAGTTCAACTGAATTCCCTAAAATGTAATCTAGCAAGATGATAAGAAATCTTTTCTTTTCAATGAAAAACTATTTATGAGAAAGAAGAGATTCAAACAAGAATGAAGAAAAAAAATGATGCAACAAATAATATTTCCTAATCAAATTTCAAATGCAACTGCTCTAATTTCCTAATTTCATTCAAAACCCTAAATGCAATACAAAATATGCAAAATGATGAGATTTTTCTTTTCTTGCCTCTTAATATTCAAATGCAATGAAAACTAAGATGCAACAAGATCGTTGATAAAAGAAACCACACAGAATATGACTGTAATTTAAATTTCTTCAAGGAAATTACCAATCAAGAAAAATATTCATAAAAGACCTAAATGATAAGAAAAAGAAAAAACTAAAGAAATTCTTACCAAAGGCTAATAAAACCAAAAACAACATCATGATGGATTTTCAGGGGTAAATACTAACTTGGATACACAAGGAAAACTTTATGAACCAAATCATAATGAAGAGCAAGGCCAAGGAAAGAAACTTTTTGCATCCTAAAGGAATCAACATAGGTGTAAAACAGACACCAGTGCACTGCAGCGCAAGCATAGAGAAGGAATAGGTGCGTTGAAGCTCTTTGTCTTAGAACATGGAATGCGCTGGGAATGTTTCAATCAAAAAATGACACAAGAAACCCAACCAAGCTTTAAAAATGTGTTTTCCTAAGGTCAATCAATGTCTGAATGAGTCATTTAAGGTCTCTTTGAGAGTTGAAAAGTGTTCAAGTCAAGGAAACCACTACGGGAAAATGTTGTTCCCTAGTATGGTCACTAATTTGTTATACATAATTTTCATGATTGTGAACAAAGGTGAATTCCCTAGATCTAGTGGTTTTATTTAGAACAACAGAAGACAAAAAGATTCATTTTTTCCTTAGAGAAATCAGAAAATGGGAAAGAAACCTACCCGAAATCTATAGCAAGCCTTCCTTTCCTCATTGCTTGTAAGCTCCAACTCTAGCTCCAAATGTTATAATTAGAACCTGCACACACGACTAAAACAAGCAAAGGAACCAAAATAAACGTAGCATAATCTAAAATATCTATCCAATGAGTCAACATGGCATTAAAATATATGAATGCAAACATAACACAAAAAATATAGGAAAAAAAGGTGCTCTTTGTATTAATAAATATAGAAGAGAGTTAGAACCATAAATAAAGATTTGACTTTGTATATGTCTCCCCAAGTTGACTTGTCCTTCCTTTCCACAAAGCACACCTCAACACCAACCCTAATGCATGAATCTGATGACTCCTTAGGCTCAAAACAACAACATGAGGGCACTATCAATCTCCAAAAGGAAATGATAAGGCTATGGGAGGCAGTAAATATATAGGGTAAAAGTGATAGTTTAGGATTTACCATTGTAGACTTGAGATCCACATATGATGGGAGGATGAGATCAAGGGATAAGAGATAGGTCCATTAGAGTAGGATTAGATAGGAATTCTAGATCTCTATCCATGGTAAATAGTTAAGACCACCTTGGAAGCTTCTAGAAGAAGAAGCTCTTTTTATTTTTCCCGAATTTCTAGAATCAGCGCACCTACAAAAGGGAGCAACTTGCACTGGCCAGCATTGGTTCCCAAGTATGCAACATGTGTTGAGCGCAGGTGGCCAAGCATGCAATGTGCGATGGGACTAAAAATAGCATTTTTGAGCTAATTGTTCCATAAACTCAACCTTTTGGAGAAGTGATGCTTAGGGCTTTGTGAAGGGATTATGAAAAAGTGTTCAAGGATGTTGATTGATTTGATTTGCAGGCCTATTGAACAGATGTGACAAAATGGTGTGTAACAAGGTGCCACCCCCTTCAAGATGCAAGTTAATTTTGATATTCCTATATTTGAAGGTCAGGTAGACATAGATTCTCTAGACAACTAGTTAGAACTGCTAGAAGGATATTTTTCGATCCGCAATTTTTTTGATATAGAAAATATTACCTATGTACTCCTTCAGGCCACTACGCATGTCAAGGGTTGGTGGGAAACCTATTGTGAGAAAGGGTCCATCGAGGAATCCCCACTATTTGTAGGCACATCCACTAGGGGCTCTTTTAGAGATGTTGTTAAGGAACAATATTACCCTGTTGGAAGCTATGAAGACCAATACATGACATGGACCACACTACAATAGGAAAGGGATGAAACAATGCTAGATTTCGTAAATATATTTCATACCTTTTGCACTAATATGGGTATCAAATACCTTAAGCAAAATCGATGCTAAAGTACCATGGTTGTCTGCATAGTTAGATTCAGATAGAAATGGAGTTCCTAGACATCTTCTTGCTTGGTGAAGCATATTGATATGCTATCAAAATTGAGCAGAAATTTAAATAGAAGAAGAAATACTTTGGATTTTTGGTCCCTTAATAGTAGAAGTTGGGCAAGGGCATACCAAAAATATAGAACAAAGGATAGGTCCAGGCTAGATCACCCCAGGACAACCCATCAAAGTTGCAAACAAAGAATGGTTCTAGGAAGATGAAGAAAGACACGAGAAAGTGGTGTGAGTTCCACAAGATACCCATTCATAATGCCAATGAATGCCACAGAAAGAAATCACTAATGGTCAAGCTAAAATCTTCAGAATCATACATAGGTTCTAACTCTAAACTAGACCTGTACATGGGAAAATAGATCATTGATGCAGAACCCAATGCCACCATTACCACTGCAAAGGTCCAACAAAGTGAGCCTTAAGATCTGGAGGAAGGTGAATACCTCTTCCACTCACAAATTTGGGTGAAGTGTGCTCCATTGTGTTTCATTGTTGATAGTGGTAGTCAAAATAATCTCATCTCAGCAGAGGTTATTAAGCAGTTTGGCCTGTCAAAAACACGACACCCGCATCCATACCATATTGGGTGGCTCCACCAAGGGTGAGATATATGATTCAACCAACAATGTCACATGCCTTATAACATCAAGCCTTTCATGGACGAGGTATTGTGTGATGTTTCTCCCCTTGAAGTTTTTGAGTTTTTGTTAGGCCAACAATTTTGTCGATGCACCATGTTGTGCATGATTCTAGAACTCATAGTGTTATTATTAATTTTCGTAGACAAATATACGGAATACCATAGGTATCCACACCTACTTCCATTTCTTTGATATTTTCCAATAAACGCAGTAAGATCATCTCCTAGACTAGGAAAGTTTTCTTCCTTTTGATTCACTCTAAAAGAAATGGGAATGTTGTGGCCACATCCATGGTCTCCACAAAAGGCTTCTCCAATCAGTAGGAGCAAGCAATTAAGATCATGGAAGAGTATAGAGAAATGTTCTCCTCACCCATGGGGTTACCTTTTCATTGTCAATTCAAGCATTTAATTGACCTGAACCTTAGTGCACCACTACCCAATGGGCCAATCTACAGTCGCTCTCTCCTATAGAATGAGGGTTTTAAGTGGTAGATTCAAGAGATACTCCAAAAGGGCACATATGATTCAGTTACTCACCTTGTGGAATATCAATTTTACTTATGTAAAATAAAGATGGGATCTGGTGACTTTGCATTAATTATCAAGCCCTAATCAAAATCACAGTCAAGAATCGGTACCCGATTCCCTGAATTGACAACCTTCTAGACTAGCTCAAGGGAGTCATATATATCAATAAGATTGATTTGAAGTCCCAGTAAATCAAAATGATGTGTGGAAGACTGCTTTCACCTCCAAGGAGTGTCTTTTTGAATGGTTGGTCATGCCTTTTGGTCTGACAAATGCCCCAACAAATTTCATGAGGATGATGGATGATATCTTGTGACCTTTCACTAGATAGTTTGTGGTTGTAAATTTGGATGATATCCTCTTCTTCAACAAGTGTTGGGAAAAACACTTGCAGTAGATTCGTAGGTATGCCACACTCTGCGACAAAAAAGAATTATGTGCTAACCTGGATAAATGTTATTTCGGCATGGAAAATGTCCAATATTTGGGCTAACTTATTGATGATCAAGAAATGCATGTGGATCAGGGAAAATTTTAAGAACCCCCCCTAAATTTATAAATATAATAAATGGGCGAATCTCCATGGTATATAGGAAAAATGGAAGGCGATTTTATCAATAATATAATATGTATATATAATTTTTTGGCGAATCTCTCACGAGGCATGGCAAATATTTTACTCAATTATAAAATCTTGTAAGATCTTGGTGAGTCTTTCACTAAATAATAAAACTTTGTAAAGTCCTAGTGAATCTTAGCATAGGCTATATGCTGGTTTAATTCCCCCCATTTAAATAGGCTACATTCCAGGCGAATACCATGGGTCAATACCATGTGCCATTTTGGTGAATACCATGGGTCAATACCATGTGCCATTTTTATTTTTATTAATTCTAATATTAGGGTTAATAATGGTTTTTTGCATGGTATTAATAACAATCTAGTCCATGGTATTTGTCCCATAGTATTTTGGCCATAGGTTTCACTTAAATATAACCCATTTTTTGAGTGTTCGTAAATATAAGATGACTTATGGAGTAAATATAAAAAAATGTTTTATTTGTTTACCATACCTCTCATTTATTTATATTTTTATTAATTTACCATACCTCTTTTACAAATATGGTATTTGGCCCATAGGATTCACTTAAATAAAACCTCTTTCTTGAGCCTTCATAAATAGAACAAGGGTTATGGACTAAATATAAAAAGAGGTTTTATTTATTTACGATACGTCTAGTTTATTTATATTTTTATTTATTTACCATACCTTTTGAGTAAGTATAAAAAGACGTTTTATTTATTTACCATACCTCCACTTTACTTATATTTTTATTTGTTTACACCCTTACATGTATATGAGGTGACTTATGGAGTAAATATAAAAAATGTTTTATTTATTTACCATACCTCTCATTTATTTATATTTTTTATTAATTTACCATACCTCTTTTATAAATATGGTATTTGGCCCATAGGATTCACTTAAATAAAACCTATTCTTGAAAATGGGCGAATGGATTCACTTAAATAAAACCTATTCTTGAAAATAGGCGAATGGAAGGTTGTAAGTCCTGATTTCAAGGGTTAAATTTACCTTTTTTACCCTCTCCCTTAAAATAAGGTGGGCTATTTGAGGTGATTTGTAAAAATGTACTATTATACAAAATATTCACCCACTAAAAATTTAAAACCCTTAATTTCTCCAAAGGGCGAACATTCGCCCTAAAATTATCCTTGATGTGGATCCAACCAAGATCAAATTCATTCAGGATTGGCCGGCCCTAATGACTCTAGTATAGCTTCGTAGCTTCTTGGGCCTAGCTAACTTCTCCCGAAGGTTCGTGCTAGGGTTCTCTTATACCAAGGGCAGAGCAAAAGAAAAAAAAAATTGGTCTGAATCACAATAGAAGGCATTCAATGAACTAAAATACCGCCTTTCCTCTGCACCAGTCCTCACCCTGTTAGACATGCAACAACCATTTGAGATTGAGATGGATGCCTCCAACTATGATATTGGTGTAGTACTCATTTAGTAGGGACATCCAATGGCTTATCATAGTGAAACACTCCATTAGAGAAATTTCGAGCTCTAAAATGGACCTTCAAATAAAAATGTACAACCAAAATTAACTTTATAAGAACCAATAGGACTCAAGATGATGATGTCAACCATGGGGGATGATTCACCATATTTGGAGTAAAAAAGTAAAAAGATAAAAAACTACTTTTTCTACTCATATTTTTAAATTATCTCCCTATGGTTTTACTCAAATTTCAAGCGAGAGCACTCTTTGGATGCATAATTTAAGTCCTCATACAAGGAGTACCCATGTTGCATACTTTCGATGGAACTTGCTACATGAAAATGAGAAATACATGAAAAAACGTGATTGCAATCACATTTTTCATGTATTTCTCATTTTTCATGTAGAAAGGTCCATCAAAAGTATGCATTATGGGTACTCCTTAGATGAGGAATTTAAGTCCTCATCGAATGAGTGATCCCACTTAAAATTTGAGTAAAACCGTAGCGATACAAGTTAAAAATACGAGTTGAAAAAGTGGTTTTTTCTTTTTTCCCTCCAAAATTTGATGATGTGATCTAATCTTATTTTATTATTTCCACTATTATTTTATAATATTCGTTAGGAGGCCCATTTTAGACCTCAAATTTTCTCTAATGTCTGATATTGTCCGAAGATACCCCACTTATGATAAGGAGATGTATTCCATCATGCAGGCCTATTAGTAATGGAAGCATTATATTTTAGGGAAGGAAATGATCATCCACACTGGTCATAGGCCTCTCCAATTTATGCAGACAGAAGGGAAGTTAGACAATGACAACCGTTAGAAATGGTCCACATGTCTGCAATAATTTCATTTGAACATCAAATATAAGAAGGGTAGCACAAATAATGTCGTGGACTGCCTCAATCGACCCCCGCTTGTGGCACTAACTACCACGACATAAAACATAGAGTAGATGACACCGATAAGCTCAACCCAGATTGCACTGAACAAGCCAAAGTTGATAATATCATGTACACACAACTTAAGATCACTCACCAATATAGGATCCAATTGTATTAGGATGTCAAACCAAGCCAACTTCTACACCAAGGCAAGTGGCTCACCAGGGACCAAGTTCAGCATAAGTTTCCCCATCTAATGGAGGAACTCAACGCAATGGAGACCATTTCTTCCTAAGGGGGGAGGAATGATCAAGGTGGATATTTTTGGCTACCCACCTATTCCACCTCGCTCACAACACAATTTCCTATTTTGCAGCATAGTTTTCTATTTTGGCAGTTTTCTATTTTTGGGAATTTTTGGGTCCTGAACTTTCAAAGGCATTTTGAGGCCCTAATTGATGTTTTTGGGGGAAACAGACTGAACACAATGTACCACTACCAAAGTTACAACCTCAAGGAGTGTTGAGTATGTTGTCATTGATGTCAAAGAAAGTTCAAGATGGCACAGTAGATGAAGTAGGTGCCCTATTTTTTCATTAATTTCCTATGTATGTAGGCTATCATGAATGAGATGATGCTTCGGTGAAACCATATCACTAGGGTTTAGATTCCCTGAACCGTGAACACACCCCACATTCGTTGGAGATTTTGAAGATGTAGATCACTGATTTTTTCTTGGAGACCCTTGTAAATGGATTCTCCTCATCATTCTTTTTCTGACAATATGTGTAGCATTTTGTGGGCCCTCACGGTTTTTGAGATATGCCCAGTTAAAGTGAAAACCCCATTTCATGGCCAAAATCCCAAAGGGATGTTGATGTGGCAGTTTTAATGATGTAGCATTCTATTATTGATTGATTATGTGGCAAAGAAGGATCACCATCGAAAGTGTTAAATTAAATAATATATGAAAAAGTTACAAATCTCATTATGGTCAAAAGGAGAACCCAATTTTAAGTTCAAATGGACCAAAATTTGGTGGGAATTCTTTGGATCGAAATAAGGGTTTCCCTCCTAAACTACCAAGTTGGCTTACTCTAAATAGGCCTCAATAAAACTATATAAACCAAGGCTTATTGTCCTAATGGTGTATCAAAAAAATGAATGGTGTTTTCACTCTAAACACAAATTTTCTCTATTAGCTTTGTCGTCAAAGGTTCTCAAATAAGCCAACGTTGCAGGATGGTTTCTAAGCCATTTTTTTGGGGTTTCTTTGTTCTTTAGAGTTTCTATGGGTTTCATTTTTATTCTTGCAGGTGGTGTTTTGAATTTTTTTCCCTTCTTAAGGGAAAACTTCTAAAGTCTAGAATGACCTATCTCTACGGTTTGTTTTCAATCCATTCATCCCGAAGCATATTGGAACAAATCTACAACCTTTCTCTCTTGTGAATTGTGGCTTTAGGGATTCAATGGGTTTGAATTTTTTTGCAAGTGGATCATAGCTATGTCAGAAACTTGTTAACCATGTAACATACTCTCTGTGTTCCTGTGATTCTCTTGGACTCTAAAACTTTGTGTAAAAGGGGTTACACTAGGAAACCATTATGAGTTGTCATAGCCATATTATTTATGATGCCTTCTACCTAAAAAAAAATACCGAAGTATTGACCTCCCTATGCACCTTGAAGGTTGATATGAAAGAATACATTCTTGTGGCCTGAAGGAATGAGAATTGAATCTTTATAAGACATTTCATTGGCTTAATTTTCCTTGTTGCGAGAGTTTGAAAGGATATATTTTTGTGACAAATCTCAGTGTCACTTAGACTTATATGATCTCCTACCACTAACATACTCTGAGATTTGAATTAGTTGACGTTTGGTGATAAATACAATCATTAGGGAAAGTAAGGGTTTTAGAGAGGATACCTTCAACTATAACAAATAATTTTTAATTCCCAAGCTGATATATGAGGCACCATATTCTTATATAATTCTAGTTTTAAACAGATGTCTCTTGAACAATTTGTTGGAACAAATATGGAACGTATCATAATATCCATTAGATACTTTGAAGAATTAGTGCTTAGTATTTTTATTTGGAAGTCCTGAAGATTAGTCATCCAACACAACGTAACAACTTCTTATGAACACATTTTTCTTGCTTAAGATTGTAACAAAAAGCCATCATTAGTCCATTTGAAGGTTGATCCAAAAATATTTGAGACTATCAAAAACCCTAATTAATGAGACTCCATTACCTATGAAAGGCAGTCACCAATTGAAATGTTCTGAGCATTATTTAAGCACTAACAAGTTTTGGTCCTCGCTTGACTGGTGGCAAGAGATAATATGAAGTGTTGATACACAATTAAGCATTTTAAGATCAGGGGAAGGTATACCTAAGAGTCAACACAATTGTGCTTGAGCTAAAGGAAGTCTAGTCATTACACCTGAACAAAAACTAAAATAACACATTTGAAAGTCCTGAAATATGTTATGAAGAGTTTATTGTAGTTATCTTATTGAACTCAATTACTTGGTAAAATATGATGGATGATGCTTGAAGAGCTCTTGTGTTTTAGATGTATGACTGTGGTTTGAGTGAAGTATTCTAATCAAATCATTGCATAAGGGACAACATGCTAAGACAATTGACACAATGCCTTTAACCTCGTTGTGATTATAACCCATGATATGTGAACTTGAAGAACATTGATACAAGCAATGGTCTTAATGATAGCAATGATGTTTTGAGAATATAACAATTGGTTTAAGGATAATAGCATAATATTAATAAACAATAATTAAAGAAGACTTGGCATATCTTCCATGTAGCAATATAGTTTTGATTATAGGATTTTAGTACTATGCATGGTCCTTATCATTCTACAATATTAAAGGTTATTGGGAAGTCGATTGACTTTGCCTTATGACCTAGTCATTCCTAGACTATCTTTTATGGATGCTACCTTCACAAGAGAATGCAATGTATTGTTGAGTGTTGGATGTGATCACCTAGGGTTTGGATTGATTATGTTAGCAACTTGGAGGAAGTGGATAGAAGTAGTGGTAGAAAACATTAACAGTAAAGGATTTTCATATTCTACAACATAATGATGTGTGCAGCAATGGAAGGGGTGAGAATGACCTAGTATGATTGTGACATATATCTCATTGTATGAAACATATATAATAATGATCTGGTGAGAGAAGTGGACCCAATGGAAGGAGTGAATTTTGTAGAAGAAGTGAAAAAAAATTATGGGAGTTAATTTTTGTTGCAACAGCGGCAGGAGTAGATGTTATTAGCAGTCAGAGTAGAGTGCAGAAGCAGTACTAGTAGCAGTGGACATTGGTAGTTCAACAGCAACACTGGTAGTGGAGTGCAGTACCAAAGACATAATTAGTGGATATTGGAAGCAGTAGGATTTATAGTGGAAAGATGAAGCAGCATTAGTTGACTTGTTGATTGTAAGGGAGGCTAAATACTCCTGCAGACTTGATTTGCTAACAACTTCAGACTTGGGGAGTTTTATACTTCCTTCCAGCTTGGCTGGTAAAATGTATATGTAACCATACATAATGTAAAGCTTGATTGAGACAACAAATTCTATGTATTTTTTATTTTACGTGATGTTGTTTTAGGTTCTGATCTAATGCTCTAAATTTTTAAAGTAATAAACTAACCAATTTTGTGAAAAGAGACGGAAATATTCATTCATCCCCTCTCAGTATTTCCAACAATTGGTATGACAGTAGGTCCTTCATTGGAAGCTTAACCACTTGAAACCGAGTTTAAGGAAAATTTGTAGCATTCAAAATTGATTGGTGGAAATTACATTTTAATATAATATGGTTTTTGATCCCGAAGAAGATCTTAAAACCCTCAAAGACAAAAAAAAATCGATTGGAATGGGACAAAGATTTGATCATAGGCCGATATAGTCGATTTTGTAGGGAAAATGAAGAGTTGAAGATCAATAAGGAGAATCATTACAATAACTGGAGATATTTTGTAGTTAAAATCACCCAGATTCAGGATCAACTTGATAAAAAACTAACACCAAAAAAGGATCGTGAAATTTGTTAGCCTCCTATTGCAATAGGTTTCATATTTCATGATTGACTGTTTTACATGCCAAATATGTCATCTTTTCATGCTGCAAGGTTCCATATTTCCAAGAAGTTCCATTTTGAAGAATCATAACATTTTTGAAGAGTTTTACAGTTAAGGGAAAGCCAAACAGCTTAGTCTTGGCTTCCCTAGGTTTAAATTGCTTGTTTTAGAAGATAGAGAATGAATATATGTCCAAACAGCTTAAGCTTGGCAGATGAGTAGATAGGCAGAGAAACAAGGGTGCTCAACTGTTTAATCTGAGCCCCGGAAGAGATAAGGGTACATTTAGATAGGAGGGCAGTCAAAAGAAAAGAAGATAATCAGGGTCTGCAAGTCTAAGTGCACCCAAACCAAAAAGAAGAAAAAATGTTAGGTAAGTAGGCTGGGTAAGTAGTTTTGAGGTTGCAGGATGAATAGGTGTGATCAATTTTGTATTTCAAAGTGTTATTTTACTTCAGATCACAAGTGCAAGGCAATTTTCCCTTGGAGCAGCTCAAGCGAGGCATGATTAACTTCCCTTTCTTCCTTTCCCCCAAAACATTCACTAACTTCCCCTAAAGATGTTAAGATATGCTTAATATCTTTAAAAATTCATCATATTCCATAGCATTTGCCTAAGTAAAGATCTGCTTTTCTTAGGGATGCTTATATTTCTTATACAGGTCCTGTTTCCCCTTTAAAGCCTAAGATTTCTATCCTTAGCACTTTCTTCACAAAAATCATATTAACTCCTATCTCTATTATGTAAAACCCTCCTTATTTCCCCTTCCCATACTAAAAATATAGTAAAAATCCCCATTATTTACATATCCCCTCCTCTGGTTGAAATATAACCATAAATATTTCTTGGGAATTACTGAGTTTACTTGAAACTTAGTAAGAACCCTCATTTTGCTCAAAAACCATCTTCCTAAGGTGTTTGGACTCCTTCCAAAACACAAAAACCCCCTTTAAATGCTATCGGACCCCTTCCGATGCATTAAGGACCCTTCCTAAAGCTTAAAAATCTTCATCCGATGCACTAAAACCCATCTCCATTGCGTCAAGCCTTCTTTAGATCACATTAGGCCTTCGCCGATTAACAAAACATTCCTCTGATCCGTATCCCCCTCCCTCCGACACGATGTCGCTGTCGGAGGTGGCAATGAATTTGTTGGCCCATATATATTCACACTCCGATGGCAAACCACCAATCGCGACTTCGCGATCAGTAGTCGCAAGTTTTCTGTACCTATATATATATATGCCCCCCTCTCATCCGCCGATGCAATATTGCTATTGCACCCGAAAGCATATCGCATCATTTATCCATATACACCTCCGCTTCCCCGTAAAACTTGGTTATATTGCAAAATGCATTATTTCCATTTTCGCGCAGCCGCATGCCTTATCGCTTTTTCGATATTGGAAATCGCTCCCATCGCATCGCATATATAAAACCCATCGGCCCCTGTCCCCGCCGATTGTCGATCGTCGATTTAATCCCTGCCGTACTGCCACGTCACCCTGCCACGTCACCCTACCATGTCACTGTCGTACCAGGACCCACCGCTGATGTCATGTTGACGTCATCACTGAAAGAAGGCGCGAAGGGTGAAAATCGCAGCAAAGGAAGCTTGAAACGAGAAACAGAGGTAGATTTCGATGCGCGATTAGCGCCTAGCACTAATCGTGCATCGCTAAGAAAAAATGATCAAAATGGAAGGCCGCCTATGGCTTGACTACCAGTAGGCCCGAAAATTTGCAGTTTGATAGGATTTCTTCATTTATGTTCATATTCAAATCGGCCAGCGCTGATAGCATTCCAGAGGCCACGAAAAGCATTTGCAGCAACCATTTTTTCCTTGAAAGGGCAGAAAAGGGGCGATTTGACAGTTTCTAGCATATCAAGGGAGAGAAAGTGGCCTGATTCAAGTGTTAAAGAGTATCAGAGGAAAGATAAAGCCCGGATTAAATTGAAGAGTATCAGTGAAGCGGCGAAGAGTATCAGATCGGTAATATCAAAGAAGGTGAACATTAAAGGCCTCCATCCAAGTCAAAGAAGCAGTAAAGGCCATTCAAAACTCATCAGATCGAGATTAGTGCACATTAAAGCCACCTAAAAGCAGTAGAACCGCATAAGAGGAGCATATAAGAGATTAAAGGTAGAGTTATTGTAGAAACACTATACCGAACCACCAAGGACACCATTAACTCATTTCGATGCAGTTGCCTCCAGCACAGCTCAAATAGATATCTTCTTGCATTAATTCCAGGACAAGATTAGATTAAAGAACTCATTTCCCTCAGATCTGTTTAAGATCTGCTGTAATAGATATTTTTAGATATTTTCCCTATATAAACCACCCTAATTCATTGTTTAAAGGGTTGGTTGGTTGATATTCCTCATTCTGGACTTGCGTTGTATTTTTGAGAAGCTCTGTAATCAAAGACTGCTGGAATGATTTGGATGAAGAATTGACTGTTGTGTTATTAATGGTTAAAGAGTGACTGTGGAATTCCTGTGCTACTACATGACTCAATAAGTTTTCCTACCTCTGTTTACTGTTTACATATGTTTATGCACAATTGTGTTACCATCTAAATAGCAAGAAAAAAGAATAGCTTAGGTTTTGCTTGACTGCACCCTATGCTAAGTTCTTGTTATTTCTATATGTTTTCCTCAGAAACGGTTATGAATATGCATACTTAAATGATCATGTTTACCCTGTTTCTTTCACATATGACTATCTTTTAGGAATTCTTGACTGCTCCTAGACAAACTTTCATCCACCTTCCCTCTCTGTTAGCTAATGAAAGATTCTTAACTGCCTTTCATCTCTGACCTTCATTCCATCTTTATTCCAGCCTGATATTATTCTATGTGTAGCTATCCTGCTCTATATTCATCTTGTGACCAAGAAAACGCAACAGCAAGCCCTAATCCATGACTCCATGCCCAATGGTTTGAACTTCTCACACTATGCATCCCAACTCTGCTTGAAAACATCTCCTTCCCACCAAAATCAAAACAAAACCCTTGTACACCATAACTAGCCTAAAATCAACCCAAAACAAAGTTAAATCATAAAGAGAGAGCCCTTTCTGGTTGTAGGTAGGCTAGGACCTGCAGCCCAAAGATTGGTTTGTGGTTACCTCGACCGTATCCCTTAAGGAGCCAAGGGACAACCTGAGTGATAACATCATTGGCGACTCCACTAGGGACTTATTCAGAAAATTCCAAAAAACAAGTTAGAAGCTGGCTCCCAAAAAGAAAACACATAATACCAGGTCAAACCCAGACCCAAATCCACCAGCTGTTTTTGAAAATCCCAATTTAATCTCTAGAAACCTTAGCAAACAAAAACAAGAAGAGGTTGCTAATTCTAGTCCTGAAACAGTTCAGCCAAGCTGTTTTCCAACCCCTGTTAAAGTTTTGTTTCGTTCAACCCCTACTTCCCCTTGTTCATCATCCACTTCTCCAAGCACCTTTTCCACACCTCCATTCACTGCGCATACTACCACTACCACCACTATTATTACAACTCTTCCAGTTGTTCCAGTCGTTACATTTATCCCTATATATATGGCTAACAGATATTCACCCTTACAGTTACCTGCAAATCCAGGGGCTATGCCTCAGGACTATCAAACTAAAATCACATACTTTGATGCTACTGGTTCTGGCACAGCCCTGCAACATACCAAGAAAATGCAGGACTATTTTGAGAGTTATGAAATAGATGATGATAGTGTAAGAATGAAGATTTTTGTCCAAAGTTTAACAGGAGATGTAAGGCCTTGGTTTAGAGCACTTGCTACAAATTTCATAGCTGACCCAGAGGCCCTTTACCAAGCATTTCTCAATAGATGGGAGAAGAAGAAAGACCCTCTGCACATATTATCCGAGTATGACACTATCAAAAGAGGCCCTTAAGAATCTGTCTTAGACTATTGTGCCAGGTTTAACAATGTTTACAATGCTATTCCACAAAACCTGAGACCTCCACCTGATCTTGCTTTATACAAATTCCCTGATGGATTTGATTCAGACATGGCTTATCAGTTAAGGGAAAGAGCCCCTCAAACCTTAGCAGACATGCAGAATGTAGCTGTTAGTGTGGAGGCAAATCTGATTGCCAAGCAAAATAGAGCAAGAGCTGAGAGAAGAACCACTTTCAAAGATGAACCTTCAGCCTTTAAGCAAAAATTGGACACAATCATCAAAGGTAAGGACAACTTTGAAAATAGAATGGGAACTATTGAAAGAAAAGCCTCATGGGAAGGACAACAAAACAATCCTATCAGAAATCCAAACTTTAGAAAAAATCAGAACCCAAACATTGGAAGGGCAAGTCCTGACCATGATATAAGACCTCCTTTTCATGAAAACTATGCTGAAGCATCCACATCTAGTGAGAAGGTAGAGGACACTCACATAAACTTGATGGGTTTGAAAAGTGAACAACAAGTATTTCTAACCCAAGAAGACCAAGATGACCATGATATAAAGCAATTTTAGACCAAGTCTGGAGAATCCTTTGACTTCAAACAAGGCTATGATTCAGCTATCTACGAAGTCCATAAACAATACAAATTGAGAACAAGAACCATTGATGTGTTTGATCCCATCAAGCCAAAGGATGCCAAGCAGCCTAAGAAAGTAAAAGACAAGGCCGCTATCACAAAACCTGCTGATAAAATA
This sequence comes from Pinus tabuliformis, assembly GCA_031772625.1. Classification (NCBI taxonomy): domain Eukaryota; kingdom Viridiplantae; phylum Streptophyta; class Pinopsida; order Pinales; family Pinaceae; genus Pinus; species Pinus tabuliformis. Next base: position 600,715,539 of record CM062812.1, on the reverse strand, counting down.
GACCCAAAATTAAAAGAAGTGACCATAGAGGATGTATCTGACATGCAGCCCTCTAATAACCAGCCTTTTGTATCCTTTCCCTCAAAAGACAATGTAAATAGCACTCCTCAAAACCTTCCCAAAACAGAATAATCTCAAGAAATCACTGATAACCAAGAGAATATCACTAAAGATACAATTGAAAAGGGAAAATCTGCTAGTCACAATACTAAAACACAATCAGAAAAACCGTTTGATTTAGAAGCAGAAATTGGTAAATTAAAGATATCTATTCCTCTCTCTGAGCTTGCCAAACATGATGTGTACAGACAGCAAATCAAAAGATCACTGCAAATACCAGAGAACATGGATGATGTTAATGTCTTAGATAATCAACCTGAATTACTTTTTGGTCCTGAAGTCAATGGTAAATCAGGACATGGGGTTGTTCTACCCTTTTATGTCAATTTGCACATTCATGATAAAGTGTTGCACAATGCTATGTTTGATTCAGGTGCTTCACACAATCTGATGCCCAAAGATGTAATGGAGAAGCTAAAACTTGATGTCACTAGACCCTACAAAGACTTATTCTCATTTGATTCTAGTCAGGTCAAGTGTTTAGGCTTGATCAAAGACCTTTGTGTGTCTTTAGTCCAATTTCCCAACAAAACAATCCTAATGGACGTGGTGGTTGCTGACATTCCACCAAAGTATGGTATGCTCTTATCAAGATCTTGGGGAGCAAAACTCCAAGGATCTCTCCAGCTAGACCTCTCCTATGCCACTATTTCAGTCTTTGGGCAACCAAAGAGACTTTATAGAGAAACACTGATGAAGTATGTGGTAAGTAGTGAGGAAAAACCCCAAAACTTTCCCATTTACTCAATCCATTCTGATATGGATTCCTTTATATTGTTCAATGATGATAGCTTCCCTCTCACTGATGAGAAGCCTTTGCCTTTAGAACAAGAAACATGTATCAATCAAGAGTCGGTTGCCCATACCTGTCAAATTGTTAAAACAATTAGTGCAACCAGTATACAAGAAGAACCACATGAAGCACAAAACATAGGCCCGCCTAATCCTAAAATGACTGAAACTCTTAATACTAGCCACAAGCAAGAAATCACATGGTATTTAGAGTTTGATGGTTCTGTTAATAAGCTAGGAGCAGGGGCAGGAATATGGATTCACAGTACACATAACATCCATGCAGAGGGTCATGCTTACAGACTAAACTTTAAATGTACCAATAACATGTCAGAGTATGAGGCTATCTTATTAGGCCTTAAACTGCTCAAAGCTCTAGGAGCTGCAAAAGTTTCCATTCTAGGTGACTCCGATTTGATCATTCAATAGATGAAGGGTAACTTTGTTACTAATGACAATAGGCTGAGAGCTTATAGGTCTGCTGCCACAGAAATACTCGATTCCTTCACCGAATCCAAGCTTGTTAAGATTTCTAGAAACCATAACATGCATGCTCATAGTCTAGCTACTTTTGCTAGCACTTGCAAGCTGCCCTTTGAGCCCAATTACCACTTTACTGCTGAGATAAAGCATAGGCCTACTGTGCCTAACAATATCAAAGATTGGCAAGTGTTTGAGGATGATGCTCAAATCAACAATTTTCTTACCTTACAGCAAGAATTCTCAAGCTCAAACATTGATGAAGATGCCATGGATGACTCACAACAGCAAATGAGCCAAAATGAGCAAACTATAACAGCTGAAGCAGCAAATCAAATGCTGCACCCAACCATTTTTTATGAGAAAAACATGCAAGAGCTGAAGCAAATGCATTTAGATGAAATAGCTGAAGCAGAGGCTGAAGTCATTGATTTAAAGGACAACTTTTTACCTGCTGGCCTCACTCCATTAGAAGACATATTTGATTCAAACGATGTCCCCAAAAAGCCAAAGATGCAGCCCTTAAACGCTGCTGTGGAAGACTGTAATATCGGGACAGCAGAGAAGCCCAAAATGATTAAACTATCTAAAGCTTTGCCTCTCGATCAAAAACCAAAATATGTTGATTTATTTAAAGAGTTTCAAGATGTATTTGCCTGGATTTATGAGGACCTTAAGTCCTATGACACCTCCGTTATTCAACATACCATTCCCTTAAAGCCAAATCAAAAGCCCTTCAAACAGAAACTAAGGAGAATCAATCCTGTGCTTCTCCCTTTAATTGAGAAAGAAGTGAAAAGAATGTTTGAGGCCGGTATCATAGCACCCATTATATTTTCAGAATGGGTATCTAATCTTGTTCCCACAAGGAAGAAAACAGGGGAGATTAGACTATGTGTGGACTTGAGAAATCTGAACCAAGTCTCCCTTAAAGATCACTACCCACTGCCAAAAATGGACCACATTCTACAGAGAGTAGTGGGGTCCTCAAGAATTTCTTTGCTAGATGGCTTTTCGGGTTTTAATCAAATACTTGTTCACCTGGATGACCAAGACAAGACAACCTTTACAACACCGTGGGGAACATTTAAGTATGTGAAGATGCCTTTCGGACTAAAGAATGCAGGTGCTACCTTTCAAAGGGCCATGGACATTGCATTTGCCAAGGAAATCCATGATTTCCTAGTAGTTTACCTTGATGACCTTACTCCTTTCTCAAAATCTGATCGAGAGCACCTAAAACATTTGAGGCAAGTGTTCCTAACATGTAGGAAATATGGCATTTCCTTGAACCCCAAGAAGTCTTTATTTGGCCTTGAAGAAGGCAAATTACTAGGCCACATCATTTCAAAAGATGGGATTAGAATTGATCTTGAAAGAATTCAAGCCATCCTTAAAATCCCTTATCCAAGAAACATCAAAGAATTGCAATCATTCCTAGGAAAGATCAATTTCCAAGGTAAAATGGACTTTAGAGGCCAAGCAAGCCTTTGAGGGCATAAAATCTACCTTAACCCAAGCCCCAATCCTCACATGTCTTCAATTCGATAAAGATTTCATCATTTTCTCATTTGCATCTGAACACACCATTGCTGCTGTCCTTTTGCAGAAAGATGATCAGGGAAATGAAAAGCCAATTGCATTTTTCAGCCGAGCCCTTAGAGATGCACCCTTGAAGTACCAAATCATGGAGAAGCAAGCATATGCCCTTGTTAAAGCAATCAAAGATTTCATAATTTACATTTTATATTCACATGTGATTGCTTATGTATCAAATGCTGTTGTAAAAGACATATTAACTCAAGAGGGCATAGAAGGCAAAAGCGGCAAATGGATTGCCAATATCCTTGAGTATGACATTGAGATAAAACCCACCAAACTGATAAAGGGACAAGGTTTAGCCAAACTGATGTCCGAAACCAATTTCCACTGGACAATGAACAGGAGCTGGCGACTCCACAGATCAGTCAAGATTTTTTGCAGTCCCCATGGTATGCTGATATATGTTTTATATTGTTAAACCTGTGTGCTCCTCCAAGGTTGTACAGAACCAAAAAGAGATTTTTAAAAATGAAAGCATCAAAGTTTTGTGTCTTAGATAGTGCCCTGTTTTGGAAAAATCATGAAGGAATATTGTTGAATTGTCTAACTATGAATGAAACTAACAGTGTCATGAAATAATTCCATGCAGGGGACTGTGGAGGGCACTTATATTGGAAGTCCACTGCTGATAAGATACTAAGGGCTGGTTTCTATTGGCCCTCATTGTTTGCTGATGTGAGAAAGTTTGCTATTTCATGCCACAAATGCCAAATCTTTGAAGGCAAAAGAAAGCTTCTGCCCTTTCCCCTTAAGCCCATTTCAACCGAGAAGCCTTTTCAACAATGGGGTCTTGACTTCATCGGAGAAATACATCCATCCTCTTCTGGCCAACATAAGTGGATTCTAATAGCCACGGATTACTTTACCAAGTGGATTGAAGCCATCCCATGTAGGCAAGCCAATGACTCCACCATCATCCAATTCCTTGAAACCAACATTTTGTCCAGATTTGGCTGTCCTGAGAAGATCATTACAGATAACGTCGCTGCCTTCAAATCCAAGAAAATGATCAGTTTTTGCCACAAATTCCACATTACCTTAGGTTACTCCGCAACCTATTACCCTCAAGGTAATGGCTTGGCCGAATCATCCAACAAGAGTCTGATTAACATCATCAAGAAATTCTTGGAGGAGAACAAGAAGAACTGGCACAAAAAACTTGTAAATGCCCTATGGGCAGACAGATTGTCAACCAAGAGATCCATTGGGATGAGCCCATATGAGTTAGTCTATGGCATGGAGGCCAAGTTCCCCTCTTCTTTGGGAATCCCTGTTATTAAATTGTTGCAAGAGATTCAGGCAGAGCCAAATGATATCCAAAGAAGAATAAACCAAACCATCCATTTGCAGCAAACAAGAGAGCAAGTGTACGACAGAGCTCAGATCTTACAAGAGAATCTCAAGAAAATGTTTGACAAAAGAACCAAGGCTGAAGATTTCTGCATAGGCAACAAAGTCTTAAGATGGGATTCAAGAAGAGAGGACGAAGGAAAGCATGGCAAATATGATTTCCTGTGGAAAGGCCCCTTTATTATTTCTGTTGTTCAAGGCAACAACACATATTTTCTTAAGAGTTTGGACGGCAGCACAGCTAAAGAAGGCCCTATCAATGGCCGAATGCTAAAGCACTATCATGATCCCTTTTGTTGAACGCAACATAGCTCTGTATACTATCTGTACATTAATATTTGAATTTTCAGCACTTTTCCTTATAGCAGGCCAATAAGAGGGAACAACGCAGCAAATTTTGAAGGAATGATCAAAGAAAGCTCTATTTCATATCTCTGTTTTTGAAATAATTCCAAAGAAGTGCTCAGGCAGATTTCAATATGTTTACAAGCACCCAAAAGGCAAGAAGCAAAGCCGTAATTTTTCTGCAATTCAGCTCAAAAGGATACTGCATATCAACTTATAAGAATTTCGTCAAAGGCATTAAGAAGGAGGAGAATTTCAATTTACAACAACAATTGAAAATCAAGGCATTCCAACCTGCTGTTCTTGGCTTTTCATCTTGAAAAACCATCCCCAAGTGGAGCCATTGTTAGCCTCCTATTGCAATAGGTTTCATATTTCATGATTGACTATTTTACATGCCAAATATGTCATCTTTTCATGCTGCAAGGTTCCATATTTCCAAGAAGTTCCATTTTGAAGAATCATAACATTTTTGAAGAGTTTTACAGTTAAGGGAAAGCCAAACAGCTTAACCTTGGCTTCCCTCGGTTTAAATTGCTTGTTTTAGAAGATAGAGAATGAATATCTATCCAAACAGCTTAAGCTTGGCAGATGAGCAGATAGGCAGAGAAACAAGGGCGCTCAACTGTTTAATCTGAGCCCCGGAAGAGATAAGGGTACATTTAGATAGGAGGGCAGTCAAAAAGAAAAGAAGATAATCAGGGTCTGCAAGTCTAAGTGCACCCAAACCAAAAAGAAGAAAAAATGTTAGGTAAGTAGGCTGGGTAAGTAGTTTTGAGGTTGCATGATGAATAGGTGTGATCAATTTTGTATTTCAAAGTGTTATTTTACTTCAGATCACAAGTGCAAGGCAATTTTCCCTTGGAGCAGCTCAAGCAAGGCATGATTAACTTCCCTTTCTTCCTTTCCCCCAAAACATTCACTAACTTCCCCTAAAGATGTTAAGATCTGCTTAATATCTTTAAAAATTCATCATATTCCATAGCATTTGCCTAAGTAAAGATCTGCTTTGCTTAGGGATGCTTATATTTCTTATACAGGTCCTGTTTCCCCTTTAAAGCCTAAGATTTCTATCCTTAGCACTTTCTTCACAAAAATCATATTAACTCCTAACTCTATTATGTAAAACCCTCCTTATTTCCCCTTCCCATACTAAAAATATAGTAAAAGTCCCCATTATTTACATATCCCCTCCTCTGGTTGAAATATAACCATAAATATTGCTTGGGAATTACTGAGTTTACTTGAAACTTAGTAAGAACCCTCATTTTGCTCAAAAACCATCTTCCTAAGGTGTTTTGACTCCTTCCAAAACATAAAAACCCCCTTTAAATGCTATCGGACCCCTTCCGATGCATTAAGGACCCTTCCTAAAGCTTAAAAATCTTCATCTGATGCACTAAAATCCATCTCCATTGCATCAAGCCTTCTTCCATTCACATTAGGCCTTCGCCGAATAACAAAACATTCCTCTGATCTGTATCCCCCTCCCTCCGACGCGATATCGCTGTCGGAGGTGGCAATGACTTTGTTGGCCCATATATATTCACGCTCCGATGGCAAACCACCGATCGCAACTTCGCGATCGACAGTCACAAGGTTTCTGTACCTATATATATATGCCCCCCTCTCATCCGCTGATGCGATATTGCTATCGCACCCGAAAGCAAATCGCATCGCGATCCACTCATTATCGCAATCGCATCATTTATCCATATATACCTCCACTTCCCTGTAAAACTTGGTTATATTGCTTTTTCGATATCAGCGATCGCTCCCATCGCATCGCATATATAAAAGCCATCGGCCCCTGTCCTCGCCGATCGCCGATCGCCGATTTAATCCCTGTCATACTGCCACGTCACCCTACCACGTCACTGTCGTACCAGGACCCACCGCTGACTTCATGCTGACGTCATCACTGAAAGAAGGCGCGAAGGGCGAAAATCGCAGCAAAGGAAGCCTGAAACGAGAAACAGAGGCAGTTTTCGATGCGCGATTAGCGCCTAGCGCTAATCGCGCATCGCTAAGAAAAAATGATCAAAATGGAAGGCCGCCTATGGCTCGGCTACCAGCAGGCCCGAAAATTCACAGTTTGACAGGATTTCTTCATTTATGTTCATATTCAAATCGGCCAGCGCCGATAGCATTCCAGAGGCCACGAAAAGCATTTGCAGCAGCCATTTTTGCCTTGAAAGGGCAGAAAAGGGGCGATTTGACAGTTTCTAGCATATCAAGGGAGAGAAAGTGGCCCGATTCAAGTGTTAAAGAGTATCAGAGGAAAGATAAAGCCCAGATTAAATTGAAGAGTATCAATGAAGCGGCGAAGAGTATCAAATCGGCAATATCAAAGCAGGTGAACATTAGAGGCCTCCATCCAAGTCAAAGAAGCAGTAAATGCCATTCAAAACTCATCAGATCGAGATTAGTGCACATTAAAACCACCTAAAAGTAGCAGAACCGCCTAAGAGGAGCATGTAAGAGATTAAAGGCAGAGTTATTGTAGAAACACTGAACCGAGCCACCAAGGACACCATTAACTCATTTCGATGCAGCTGCCTCCAGCGCAGCTCAAATAGATATCTTCTTTCATTAATTCCAGGACAAGATTAGATTAAAGAACTCATTTCCCTCAGATCTGTTTAAGATCTGCTGTAATAGATATTTTTAGATATTTTCCCTATATAAACCACCCTGATTCATTGTTTAAAGGGTTGGTTGGTTGATATTCCTCATTCTGGACTTGCGTTGTATTTCTGAGAAGCTCTGTAATCAAAGACTGTTGGAATGCTTTGGATGAAGAACTGACTATTGTGTTATTAATGGTTAAAGAGTGACTGTGGAATTCCTGTGCTACTACATGACTCAATAAGTTTTCCTACCTCTGTTTACTGTTTACATATGTTTATGCACAATTGTGTTACCATCTAAATAGCAAGAAAAAAGAATAGCTTAGGTTTTGCTTGACTGCACCCTATGCTAAGTTCTTGTTATTTCTATATGTTTTCCTCAGAAACGGTTATGAATATGCATACTTAAATGATCATGTTTACCCTGTTTCTTTCACATATGACTGTTTTTTAGGAATTCTTGACTGCTCCTAGACAAACTTTCATCCACCTTCCCTCTCTGTTAGCTAATGAAAGATTCTTAACTGCCTTTCATCTCTGGCCTTCATTCCATCTTTATTCTAGCCTGATATTGTTCTATGTGTAGCTATCATGCTCTATATTCCTCTTGTGACCAAGAAAACGCAACAGCAAGCCCTAATCCATGACTCTTTGCCCAATGGTTTGAACTTCTCACACTATGCATCCCAACTCTGCTTGAAAACATCTCCTTCCCACCAAAATCAAAACAAAACCCTTGTACACCATAACTAGCCTAAAATCAACCCAAAACAAAGTTAAATCATAAAGAGAGAGCCCTCTCTGACTGCAGGTAGGCTAGGACCTGCAGCCCAAAGATTGGTTTGTGGTTACCTCGGCCGTATCCCTTAAGGAGCCAAGGGACAACCTGAGTGATAACAAACTTGATGTGGAAAAGAAGGAAATAAATCATATCAAGGGCATGCTAGAAGAGGCAAACAAAAGGGGAAACACCTTGACAAGCTAGCTCAAAGAAAAGGAAAAACATAATAAAGAGAACAAGCAACACAAATAACTTAGCAAACAAAGCACCACCTTGAAGAGGGAACTTGAAGAAGCCAAAAGGACTGAGGAAGTCATAAGAAATCAAATGAAGAAGAAGGAATAGGATTGCATAAATCATGAACAGGAAATTGTCATCTTAAGAAAAAAAGTGGATAAGCTAAATCAAAAATTAAGGAGCGCACAGGTCTTGGATGATATTATAAATTGCCAAGATCACCACTTATCAAGAAAAGTCTTGGCTATGTTGGTGAGTACTCATGATTCAAGGATGAAGATGTCAAAGAATAAGATATGTCACATGATGAAGATGAAAATAAGCCTCATGAAGAGAAGCCACTTTTCAAAGAAGAAAAGAAGCCTCATGCCAAAAATTAAGAGAAGCCCAAAGTCAAAGTTTTGCACAAGTCAACCAAAACTAGAAGTTGGAAAACAAATACCTCAAGAAGTCAAGTTGATGCCTTCAGAGTGTCAATCATCAAAGAACATTTAGAAGTGGAGAGCAACCAATCCTTGGGTATTCTTAAGGGCGAGATACTTTCAGACTATCTTCACCCTATACACCCAGGTATACAAGAACATTTTATGGTTATTAATATGCATATTCTAACTATGGATACAAACCTACAGATTGCAGGGAATATAGTATGAATATTTAAGTTTCGACTCAAATAATAAATGGGATGTTCGTCCCCTACGTCGTCTTCTTAAAATGGTAATAAATGTAGTAACAAGATATAGGAAATAATCACATTGATAGTCAGGAGGATACAACAATGATGCTCGAACCAAAACATTTTTCAAAGCATGAAATTTCATTTGGGAAGTATCATCCCAATGGAAGGGAGCCCCTTTCTTCAACAATTGAGTAAATCCTTTGGTAAATTTAGCATAATTGGGAACACATATTTGTAGAAAGTTACCCTTCTCTTGGAGGCGTTGTAACTGAACAAGCGAGGAAGAAGCAGGCAGATCGAGGATTGCATGTGCTTTGAGTGGATTAATACGAATTATTTGCTTTGACACAATGAAGTCGATAAGTTGTCTGGATCAGACACAAAACACGCATTTGTGCGGATTTAGCCTGATATTATAATGTCAACAATGTAAGAAAATGACCCTGAGATGCATCGGATGACCCACACAATGTTGCGAATGGGAAGGTAGGTCATCCAAATAGGGTTATACAATGTTCTTGATGTCATGGAAGGCATAATTCATAATCGTCTCAAAAGTTGTGAAAACATTTTCCAAACCAAAAGGGAGCTTTCAATATGAAAATGTGCCCCATGAACAGATAAATGTAGTTTTATGTTGGTCTGATGGGAGTATGTTGATTTGGTTGTAGCCATAAAAGCCATCCATAAATGAAAAAAACTTCGCTCCCAGTACAATCATCAACAATCTGGTCGATAAACAAGGTAGGATAGTTGTCCTTAGGACAAGCACGGTTGATATCCCAATAATCGACACACACATGAATCGTGCCTTGTTTCTTCATTACAAGAACAATGTTCGAGACCCAATTAGTAAGAGGAACTGGGTAAATGAAACTAGCACACATAATTATTTCAACCTCCTCCTTAACGACATCATCTTTCTTAGGATGGACTGGATGCAAGTGTTGTCGAATTGGCTTAGCATCCAGATACATTTTGATCTCATGTACAATAATGTTTGGATCAATACCTGACATCTCTTCATATGACCAGGTGAAAACATCTCGAAATTCCTGGAAAAGGGATTTATAGATATTGACCTCATCGGGAGAACAAGATGCATTGATGTGTACATTTTCGACAATTTCGGGTTTAATCAAAATATCAAGAGGAATAGTCTCTTCAATATTCAATAAATTCTTCTCAAAATCAACACTGTGAATAGATAGGAATTTCATAGATATGTCAATGACATTTGGTAAATAAATATTACCAATATTATCCTTAGAGGAATCAAGTAAGGAGGAACAATGATGATTATCGTCTCAGGACGCATCATCTGACATCATGATTTCCAAGATTCTTTCATTAGTAGAGAACCTACTAGAGAAAGGATCAAAAGATGGACCATAATCTCAGGAATGATCGACCCAACCTATCGAGGAGGAAAAATCAGAATGTGTTAAACATGTATAACAGATAGCTTCATATTTGAGCTCAATAAGAATGAGCGGCATACGGTCACCAAACACATTAATATTAGAAGTGTTTGGTACTATCCAAGGATCAGATGGAATAGTATAAGAAGAGATCATGTTGATAAAGGAAATTGAATTTGGGTTTTCAGGAGGAGAAAGGGAAAAAGTTCCCATCAAGGTGGAATCCTTAAACATTCTAAATCTGACATGCTGATAAGAATGTGGGGATTCACCCACAAGAGGGATGCTTCCAGTTGTTTGAGAATTTTTGGAAAACAAGGTGAGTTAGTCAATGGCCACAATTCCCCCCTGGTGAGGAAAAGAGATCATTCTAAAATATGTTGATACGATAACGACCATGGCATAAATCCATGTACAGCCTAGTAAAATGTTATAATCCAATGGTCTGTCTATAACTTCAACTTCTACTGACATCGTTTTTCCAATTAATTTTACCAGTAATGAATTCAAGATTCCATAAGGCTTGAAGCATCTCCCATCAAAATCTTTGAGAGTAGTGGGTGATTGGTTAAGTTGAGGAGAACCAATATCCTTCCAACAAGAAAGTGACATGATACAGGTCGAACCTCCTTTGTCCACAATTGTCTGATGGATGGTATTACTTCGAACAATAACCTATATCATAAAAGCCAGTTGCGTTGGAAGTTTAGGTGTATGATTCTCATGATTAAAGATTACAAGACTAGAATCTGAAGGATCGATGCCTCCAATTGTAGTAAGTAAAGCCCTCTTTTGGGCGGGACAATTATGTAAAAACTCGAGAGCTGATATAGATGCAGGAGCTCGAGCTAGATCCTAAACTATGTTACAGTTCTCTTCAGCTCTCACACAAGGATTGAATGTTGATTTGTGAATAACGCCCTTTACAGGTTTAATAGTTAGTTTAGTTGGAACCGAATTTGGAGAAGGATCAAAAGTAGATGAGGTAGAACTGGCAGGTTTATCAGTAGTCTTACCCACTGAGGGATTTAGATTATTGTAGTCCTTATTCCTTGAAGCCACCAGAAATTCATTTTTCTATTTGGTGGAGGATAGCATCATAATCGAGGAAGAGGAAGTTGGATCTTGTGCAACCATGTTTGTCTCCTTATTAGGAAAGGGATATGTTAACACAACAAGTGCAATAGATGATGAATTGATTTACTTCCTCCTGATGTGGAGAGTCCCAAATAAAATGTTCCTCATTACAGATTAAGAAAGGATAATGAGGTTTCCATTTTTCTTCAGGAGACTGGTTAATGCCTTTGTCCTGCGAAGGATTATCTTTCTTCTTCTTTCCTTTTCCTTTCTTCTTACTTCCTGGTTGCTGAGATTTTTCTTTCGTGGATTGGATGGCATTAATCTCAAAAGTAGTCACAAGAGTAGCAGAGGACAAGTTTTGAGCAGACACAATAAGAGATGAACCAGATGATTTACTCACTTACTATTGATTAGCATAACCAATCATGCCATTAGTGACATGTGATTCTTTACCTAAAGGTGGTGGAACAATATGCTGAGGTCTCGAAGCATTGGGTATTTTTTTGTAGAGCGTGTCATATTAAGTGTAAACAAGATCAAGGTATTGGGCACGAGCAATGACTTTATCTTTGATAACAACTTTTCCTTTAGCAATGTCTTCAGATATAGATGGTAAAAGAGACTTAGTAAACCATTAAGCTAATAACTGATCGATAATGAAGGCTTTAACCAAACAACCGTGGCATCGCCATTCATGAATATGATCAGAAATTTCAGTGGAGTTATTTTATTTGAAGGAGGTCAAAAGTTTAGTTCAAGTCTCATAAAAAATGGGAAACTGAAAATGAGTTAGGAACATGGTTGCTTAGGCACTTAAATTGTTAAATGAAGCTCATGGTAATTTGATATGCCACTTTGTTATCATACCAGTAAGGGTTTGCTGGAAAATACGTAAATAGATAGAATCATCATTTAAATAGTTGGATGAACACCATAAATGATATGTCATAACATGTGTGGACAAGTCTTCTCAAGGGTTTCCATTGAATTTGGAAATGCCACTCGAAAATTTCGTATGAATGACCGACCACCAAGGAGAGTGAAACATGGGATCATTTGTAAGCTGGATTAGGTCTTGCAATTCAAGGGTTTCTACAAATTGAAATTGCTTGTTGAAGTCTGGTGGAGAGGATCCTGGGTAAGATGGAATGGCTTGAACAACATGTATATGTGCTCCTGGATAAGGAGGATTTTGGTATCCCAAGTAAACATAACCATGTTTCCCATTTCCAAGATAACCTTGAAAGGGTTGAAATGGTTGGGTTTGAATTTATTTACCTTCGTAAGGCATTTGTTGAATACCTTGGTATGGTTGCCCCAAGGGATTTTTCATCATCCCTACATTAGGTTGGCTAGTTTATTCCTTTGCCAAGCTATATACAGGTTGATTCACTTGCATTTAAGGAAAAACTTGACCAAGTGGGGGAGGTTTTAAGGCCCCTTTATGAGGCTAGTTAAGTGGGACTTGGTAGGTCCCAGAAACTGATGGAATAGGTTGAGTTAGAGGTGGAACTTGCGTAGGTTGACTTATGTGAGATAAATCATGAGTGGGTTGAGATATAGGTTGGAAAGTAGGAACCTGGAGCATAACTGGAATAGGTTTGGAATTTCAGAATTGATTCACAACTGAACAAAGTTGTACAAGCAAGGTAGGATACCAAGGATTGGAAAACATTCTTGGAAATGGGGGAATCAAATAGGGAAGAGCACCAACTTGTGGTACTTATTCAGGAGATGGGAACATTCTGACAATAGGTTTCCCCCTAGCTGAAAGATAAGGATAATATGGAGGCAACTTCCCTCCTGGAGGAGGGTACCTAGTGTAACAAGGAGTGGTTTGTTGTAGATGCCCATATCCATTGAAAAATGGACCATATTGTTGCTCCACTAAAGATTGAGATGCAGTAAGAGGAGAAGATTGTGTGGCACTCATCAAAGAAGCACTAGATGGCATTCGAGAAGAGGATGACATGGTAGGAGTCCATGGATTGGTTGATGCACCAGAAAAGGTACTAGATAATGATTGGTAACCAGGTGGAATAGACATACCACCATACAAATGTGTTTCTGGTGACGTTGAAAACATGGAAGTAGCTGTAACATTGGTTGACTGACTGATAATGGAAAATGTTGGCTGATACACCATAGCATACTTAGTCATGATTAAATTTCCCAAAGAGGATTTTCGAGGGAGAATCAAAGGTGAGTTGAAAGGAGGAGAATTAGACAAAGGAGCTTGTATTAGAGTATGAGGAGGAGGAAAGTGATAGAGATTAAGACCTCTCAAATGAACAAGAGAAGCAGGTTGAGACTCTTCTTGAGGAATTTCCTCAATATTCAAAAGGCCATGTGGAATTTTTTCACTCTCGGGTTCAAGATATATAGATTGTGGTTGAGTCAAAGACAGAGGAAGAGAAGAGGAAGGCCCTAAAGTAACATGCATAGTTAACTAAAGTTCCTCAGGTTTTATATCCTTAGGTTGTAATGTTTTTTAATCAAGAAACTCAAGTTCAATAACCTCACGTACTAAAGCTTTAGGTGCTTGAGTTTCGACTGCGCTGGACTCACCAGCTAGTAAAGAAGTGATCTCTGGTTCAGTACTCATAGGAAGAGATGGTTCTAGTTGGTTAATTTCAGATGTAGGTCCAAAAGGGGTAGCTTCCGAAGTACCAAATTCTTTAGTTTGTGTCCTTTTGTTCTTTCGATGTCTAGGTGTTTTCTCTGGTGGAAGAGGAGGAAATATTTGCATCCTACATGAACAATGGGGTTATTCTTCCATGATGGTTTAATAAATTTTAGAAATTAACAACACAAATAAATCAAAATAGGGGTAACTGGGAAAAAGGGTTTACCAAGTAACTGTGAACAACAATATACCACCTTGGTGAACCAAGTATTTACGTACGGGTGGTAAATATCCCAAAATTTTGTGTTCAGTGTATCACAATGTACAAGGCAGCTGACTCGGTTACCTATGGTGGGATAGGAATCTAGTGGGGAGTTCCAAAATATACCCAAAGGTATGTGGAAACGTAGTCTGTAGTAGTGTTGTCTAATGCGTAGCTATTCAATGAGAGTGTTCCCACATACTTATCATGTGTGTAGCACCATCCAATATACCCAAAGGTACGTGGAGAATGATCCTATACACGTACGTACGTGGAATGTGATATCACCCTCGGAATGTAATGCTGACAAAGAACGACATCTCCTACATTTAAAGACGTCGGAACATGTCTCTAGCCTAGACCTATAGATGTTTTTGTTAATGTTCCAAATGCTCCTTAGATTGTTTCAATAAATTTTATAGTTGATCTTTGATTAGGATTTAGTTTTCAAGTCTCACCACGAGTTCAACTAAATTCCCTAAAATTTAATCTAGCAGGATGATAAGTTATCTTTTCTTTTCAATGAAAAACTATTTATGAGAAGGAATAGATTCAAACAAGAATGAAGAAAAAAAATGATGCAACAAATAATACTTCCTAATCAAATTTCAAATGCAATTGCTCTAATTTCCTAATTTCACTCAAAACCCTAAATGCAATACAAAATATGCAAAATGATGATATTTTTCTTTTCTTTCCTCTTAATATTCAAATGCATTGAAAACTAAGATGCAACAAGATCGTTGATAAAAGAAACCACACATAATATGACTGTAATTTAAATTTCTTCAAGGAAATTACAAATGAAGAAAAATATTCATAAAAGACCTAAATCATAAGAAAAAGAAAAAACCAAAGAAATTCTTACCAAAGGCTAATAAAACCAAAAACAAACATCATGATGGATTTTTAGGGGTAAGGACTAACTCAGAGACAAGGAAAACTTTTCGAACCAAATCATAATGAAGAGAAAGGCTAAGGAAAGAATTTTTTTGCATCCTAAAGGAATCAACGTAGGCGTAAAACAGACACCAGTGCACTGCAGTGCAAACATAGAGAAGAAACAAGTGCGTTGAAGCTCTTTGTCTTAGAACATGGAATGTGTCGGGAATGTTTCAGTCAAAAAATGACACAAGAAAACCAACAAAGCTTAAAAATGTGTTTTCCTAAGGTCAATAAATGTCTGAATGAGTCATTTAAGGTCTCTTGAGAGGTGAAAAATGTTCAAGTCAAGGAAACCACTAAGGGAAAATATTGTTCCCTAGTATGGTCACTAATTTGTTATACATAATTTTCACGATTTTGAAAAAAGGTGAATTCCCTAGATCTAGTGGTTTGATCTAGAACAACAAAAGACAAAAGGATTCATTTTTTCCTTGGAGAAATCAGAAAATGGGAAAGAAACCTACCCAGAATCTGTAGCAATCCTTCCTTTTCCCATTGCTTGTAAGCTCCAACTCTAGCTCCAAATGTTATAATTAAAACCTGCACACACGACTAAAACAAGCAAATGAACCAAAATACACGTAGCATAATCTAAAATATCTATTCAATGAATCAGCATGGCATTAAAATATATGAGTGCAAACATAACACAAAAAATATAGGAAAACAAGATGCTCTTTGTATTAATAAATATAGGAGAGAATTAGAACCATAAATAGAAGTTTGGCTTTGTAGATGTCTCCCCAAGTTGACTTGTCCTTCCTTTCCACAAAGCACACCTCAACACCAACCCTAATGCATGAATCTGATGACTCCTTAGGCTCAAAACAACAACATGAGGGCACTATCAATCTCCAAAAGGAAATACTAAGGCTATGGGAGGCAGTAAATATATAGGGTAAGAGTGATAGTTTAGGATTTACCATTGTAGGCTTGAGATCCACATATGATGGGAGGATGAGATCAAGGGATAAGAGATAGGTCCATTACAGTAGGATCAGATAGGAATTCTAGATCTCTATCCATGGTAAATAGTTAAGACCACCTTGGAAGCTTCTGGAAGAGGAAGCTTTTTTTTATTTTTCACGAATTTCTAGAATCAACGCACCTGCAAAAGGGAGCAACTTGCACTAGCCAACATTGGTTCCCAAGTATGCAACATGCATTGAGCATAGGTGGCCAAGCATGCAAGGTGCGATGGGGCTAAAAATAGTGTTTTTGAGCTAATTGTTCCATAATCTCAACCTTTTGGACAAGTGATGCTTAGGGCTTTGTGAAGGGATTATGACAAAGTGTTCAAGGATGTTGATTGATTCAATTTGCAGGCCTATTGAACAGATGTGACAAAATGGCTTGTAACAAGGTACCACCCCCTTCAAGGTGCAAGTTAATTTTGATATTCCTATATTTGAAGGTCAGGTAGACATAGATTCTCTAAACAACTAGTTAGAACTGCTAGAAGGCTATTTTTTTATCCGCAATTTTTTTTGATACAGAAAATATTACCTATGTACTCCTTTAGGTCGCTCCCCATGTCAAGGGTTGGTGGGAAACCTATTGTGATAAAATTTCCATGGAGGAATCCCCACTATTTGTAGGCACACCCACTTAAGGCTCGTTTAGAGATGTTGTTAAGGAACAATATTACACTGTTGGAAGCTATGAAGACCAATACATGACATGGACCACACTACAATAGGAAAGGGATGAAACAATGCTAGATTTCGTAAATATATTTCATACCTTTTGCATTAATATGGGTATCAAATACCTTAAGCAAAATTCGATGCTAAAGTACCATGGTTGTCTGCATAGGTATATTCAAATAGAAATGGAGTTCCTGGACATCTCCTTGCTTGGTGAAGCATACTGATATGCTATCAAAATTCGATTCTAAATTTAAATAGAAGAAGAAAGACTATAGATTTGTGGTCCCTTAATAGTAGAAGCTGGGCAACGGCATATAAAAAGTATAGAACAAAGGATAGGTCCAGGCTAGATCAACCTAAGACAACCCATCAAAGTTGCAAACAAAGAATGGTTCTAGGAAGATGAAGAAAGACATGAGAAAGTGGTGTGAGTTCCACAAGAGACCCATTCATAATGCCAATGAATTCCACACAAATAAATCACTAATGGTCAAGCTAAAATCTTCAAAATCATACGTAGGTTCTAACTCTGAACTAGACCTGGACATGGGAAAACAGATCATTGATGCAAAACCCAATGCCACCATTACCACCGCAAAGGTCCAACAAAGTGAGACTTAAGATCTGGAGGAAGGTGAATACCTATTCCACTCACAAATTTGGGTGAAGTGTGCTCCATTGTGTTTCATTGTTGATAGTGTTAGTCAAAAGAACCTCATCTCAGTAGAGGTTATTAAGCAGTTTGGCCTAGCAACAACACCACACCCGCATCCATACCCTATTGGGTGGCTCCACCAAGGGTGAGATATGTGAGTCAACCAACAATGTCACATATCGTACAACTTCAAGCCTTTCATGGATGAGGTATTGTGTGATGTTTCTCCCCTTAAAGTTTGTGATTTTTTGTTAGGCCAACAATATTTGTGGATGTGCCATGTTGTGCAAGATTCTAGAACTCATAGTGTTATTATTACTTTTTTTAGACAAATATACGGAATACCATAGGTATCCACACCTACTTCCATTTCTTTGATCTTTTCTAAGAAATGCAATAAGATCATCTCCTAGACTGGGAAATTTTTCTTCCTTTTGATTCACTCTAAAAGCAATGGGAATATTGTGGCCACATCCATGGCCTCCACAAAAGGCTTCGCCAAGCAGTAGGAGCAAGCAATTAAGATCATGGAAGAGTATAGAGAAATGTTCTCCTCGCCCATGGGGGTACCTTTTCATTGTCAATTCAAGAATTTAATTGACCTGAACCTTAGTGCACCACTACCCAATGGGCCAATCTACAGTCGCTCTCTCCTAGAGAATGAGGGTTTTAAGTGGTAGATTCAAGAGATACTCCCAAAGGGCACATATGATTCAATTACTCACCTTGTGGAATCTCAATTTTACTTATGTAAAAGAAAGATGGGATCTGGCGACTTTGCATTAATTATCGAGCCCTAATCAAAATCACAGTCAAGAATCGGTACCTGATTCCCTGAATTGACAACCTTCTAGACCAGCTCAAGGGGGTCATATATATCAATAATATTGATTTGAAGTCCCAGTAAAACCAAATGATGTGTGGAAGACTACTTTCAAGTCCGAGGAGTGCCTTCTTGAATGGTTGTTCATGCCTTTTGGTTTGACAAATGCCCCAACAAATTTCATGAGGATGATGGATGATATCTTGTGACCTTTCACCAAATAGTTTGTGGTTGTAAATTTGGATGATATCCTCTTCTTCAAAAAGTGTTGAGAAAAACACTTGCAGTAGATTCGTAGGTCTGCCACACTTTGCGACAAAAAAAATTATGTGCTAACCTGGACAAATGATATTTCGGCATGGAAAATGTCCAATATCTGGGCTAACTTATTAATGATCAAGAAATGCATGTGGATCCAACCAAGATCAAATTCATTCAGGATTGGCCGGCCCTGATGACTCTAATATAGTTTTGTAGCTTCTTGGGCCTTGCTAACTTCTACCAAAGGTTCGTGCTGGGGTTCTCTTATACCAAGGGCAGAGCAAAAGCAAAGTTTTTTTTTGTCTAAATCACAATAAAAGGCATTCAATGAACTAAAATACTGCCTTTGCTCTGCACCAATCCTCACCCTGTTAGACATGCAACAACCATTTGAGATTGAGATAGATGCTTCTTGTTATACTCTTATACCAATAGGTGTCATATTTCATGATTGACTGGTTGAGCTCTGTAATATGTTCATCCCTTTCCTTGTTGCAAATTTTTTCCATATTATCAAAAATCAAAAAAGTTTAAAAAATGTAAAGAGGATATGCTCTAAAAGTAAAATCAAAGGGTAAAAAGAATAAAATGGTCAAAAGAAAAAATGAGAAGAAATGAACCCCAAACAAAGAAAGACCAGGAAAGTGTGCAAGTCCAAAATGCCACTACTTTTTCATTTTTTCTGTAAATAAAGCATTGTGTGCAGCTTGTTGAACTTTATGCCACAATTGATGAATGGCCAAACAGCTTAATCTTGGCTAGTTCATGTTTGAATTTCCTGTTTTAGAGATAGAGAATAAAATCTGACCAAATTGTTTAATCTTGGCAGATAGGTAGATAAGTAGAGAAGCAAAGGAGATCAACAGCTTAATCTGAGCCCTTGGAAGTAATAAGCGCAGACTTAGGTAGGCTTACCATGCAAAAGAAAAGAAAAGTTGATGAGGGTTTTCTAGTCCAAGTGCACCCAAAGAAAGAGAAGAAAAATGCTAGGCAAAGTAGGCAGGGTAGGTAGATTGCTGTTGCAGAAAGATACTTGTGATGGATCATATCTCTCAATATGTTAACTTTTACTTTTATCACAAGTGCCATGGCAGATATTTTTTGATGGAGCTCAAACGAGACAAGGTTTCATGACTAACTCCCCTTCATACTTTTCCCCAATTCATTCACTAATTCCCCCAAAGATATTAAGATCTGCTTAATATCACTTACAAGCCACTCCTTCCATTTCATAAACATCGCCTAAGTACAACCCTGTTTTGCTTAGGAAAGTGGCAAAAATTCTCCATTAAAACCCTTTTTTCAACTCTAGCCTAAGTTTAACTTAGCACTCAACTCAAATTCATATTAATTGCTAACATATATTATATAAATCCCTATAATTTTGTTCCCATCCCGTATTATGTAAATATATAAAAAATTCCCCAAATATTAATATTCCCACCCCTGGTTAACTATAGCCATAGCACCATTTTAAAAATGGAATTAATAAACTTATTTGAGGTTTATTAATAGCCATAGCCTTCACCGCACGCATCATGGAATTAATTAACCTTTGGTTAATTAATAACCAACCAACCTCGACCAATAAAACAAGCCCCGATGCATTAAAACATTGTTTTCTTATGACCGGGCTCGTTGCTTATAGTCCCGCCATCTCCACAGTGCGTCCACCGTCAGATCTTCACCCATCCATCCAACGGTCGACGATCATTTCGCAACCCCCCTAACTGTCGTTGTTTAACTCGCGGGAGCCTGGCAGTTTTGTCGCCGTACCAAGGACACGCGTCGCACTCCCGCTATGATCACTCGCCCTTCGCCCAAAACCGCCCAGCCCCAAAAGTGGTGCGGGTAAAACGACTTACCACCGCCCTCCGTTGATGTCAGCTGTCCTTTGCTGACATCATCTGCCACGTCATCTGCCCCGTACTCTTGATTACGTCATCCATCCTGCTTATCAAAAATTCCTGTCAAGCTTCATTTTTGTCGAATAGAAGGGAAAAAAGTCTGTTTTTGATATGTTTCTCTGCAAACAGTGCTCCGGGCATGATATCTATCGAGTTCGCAATTCATTCTCGACCGCCTCCAGACCAGAAAAGGCTCCATCAACGAGCTCGCAGCCATTCAAAAACTACAGCATGCGGTTTTCCTCTGTAAAACAGGTACCTATAAATTTTCTCAATACATGGCTATCAGCGCATCAATTGCCAGGACTTCTTAGCAATTTCCGCAGGAAGTTAGCATACCAACCACAGAAAGAGCTAAGTGTTATGAATCAAAAGGAGCAGAACAACCTCCAGTGCCCCAAAAATAGGTGTTTTTCCATAGTTACATCGTAACCCTTGGAAAAAGGAAATTTTGGGCGAAATGCCAGACAGCGGTGGGCAGGGGTCAGTTCAGCATTAAAGAGCATCAAAGCAAGTCAAAGAGTATCAGTTCAAGCATTAAAGTGTATCAAATCAGCATTAAAGATGTCAGAGCAGAATTAAAGGTAGCAAATCAGAATTAAAGAGCACAATTAAGATATTTTTTGTACATATTTTGTTGTATAAATACCCCCTCCATTAGAGTTTGGGGGAAGTTCGTGGTGTGTAAATTCTTAGACTCTGCTGTAATACTGAATTTTTGGAATAAAGAGTTGTTGGGAACATCTGTTGTCTGGCCACACTGGATGAAGAATTGAAGCAGAGGACTTGTCACATAATTCTTGAATCAACCTCCGATCAATAAGTCCCCTATATCTTGTGTTTTATAGTTTTCTTGTTTATTAAACCATCTGTGTTTCATGATCTGAATGATAAAGAAAAAGGTTAATTTCAGAATATGCTTGATTGCACTCTGTTTTCAGTCTTTGTTGTTCTCTGTGTTTTCTTCAGAATTAGCATAAACAGTGAAATCTTAATTGCTCATGTTACCTGATTCTTTCATGTTGATTATTTGGTAAATAATTCTTAACTACTCCTTTTCAGTAATCACCCATTTTCCCTCTTTCAATATGTTGAAGGATTCTTAACTGCCCTTCACCCATTTGAGCCCATTCCATCTGTTTCCAATCTTCATTTGTTCCCTGTTTGACCACCTTGCTCTGTGAAGCCATTCTCTATTAAGAAACCAAATCTAGAAAGCTATTTTCTTTGACTCCATCATGCCCAATGGACTGAACTGTTCAGTTTTACCTCTGTGTTCTATTGAATCTCACCACCCAAACTCAAACAAAACCCTTGAACTTCATAACTAGCCTAATACCTTTAAAAAACAAAGCTAAATCATAAAGAGGGAGCCCTCTCTGGATACAGATTGGCTAGATTCTGTATCTAAAAGATTGGTCAGTGGTTACCTCGACAGTATTCCCTTTCTTACAACTTTTGGGGAAAACCTGAGTGATAACATCATTGGTGACTCCATTGGGGAGCTGAACAATTGTTTGTCACTATTGTTTATTTCATAAGCTACAAACAGAGCCTAAAGTTAGCCAGGTAGCCTTTGAAATGGTTTTGCTTTGCAATTGCAGAAGTAAATGAATGCTACTTTAGTCTATCTCCGGTCTAGTTTATGGGTTGAACAGTTTCAAATACTTGATCAGTTCCTTTTTTCAAAAATCTTTAGGAAAGTTCAAAACTCCCACATCCAAAACTTCCTAAAAGAGACTGTTAAAGTTGTATTGTCAAAACTATTCCAAGAAAAAACCAAAAAACACACCTAGAAACTGGCTTCAGAAGGGATTCATTACAGCAGATCAAATCCTGATCCTAATCCCCCACCTGTGTTTGAAAATCCTAATTTGATTCCTAGGATTCTTAGAAGACAAGAGAGCCAAGAAAATTCTGCTAGTTCACACCTTGACAGACATTTGCAGAACTCCATTCAATCTGAGCTTACCTCTGAAAGAACACCAAACCTTTTTGTAATTACTACAGCTTCTCTAAGTTCACCATCAGCACCTCCAACTACCCTTTCCACTCCTCCATCTACAACACACATTCCCATTGTTATCCCTACTCCTCCAGTTGTCACACTTATTTCTGCAACCATGGCAAACCGATATACTCCCCTAAACTTACCTGCCAATCCAGGAGCTGTGCCCCAAGACTATCAAAGTAAAATCTCTTCTTTTGAAGGTACTGGCACTTACACAGCTCATCAGCATACCAATAAAATGACCAACTATTTTGAAAGTTATGATATTGATGATGATGATGTTAGAATGAAAGTATTTGTTCAAAGTTTAACTGGAGATGTTATAACCTGGTTTAGAGCCCTCCCTGCAAATAGTATCAATGACCCACAAGCTCTTTATCAGACCTTCTTGAACAGATGGGAAAAGAAGAAATATCCTCTCCACATTTTATCAGAATATGAAAACCTAAGAAGAGGCACACAAGAAACTGTCCAAGATTACTGTACCAGATTCAATAACATCTACAATGTTATCCCTCAAAATCTCAAACCTCCTCCAGATTTGGCCTTGATCAAGTTCCCTGATGCATTTGATTCTGATATGGCATACCAACTTATGGAAAGAGCTCCTCGAAACTTAGAAGAGATGCAAAGTATAGCTGTCAGTGTTGAGGCCAACCTGATATCTAAACGGTCTAGAGCCAGAGCTGAAAGGAGGACACCTTTCAAGGAAGAACCTTCCGCCTTTGAACAGAAATTAGATGCAATTATTAAAGGAATGGATAGACTTAGAGATAGAGTAGAAACAATCGAGAGAAAATCACCTTGGGATGGTCAACCAAGCAATACTGGGAGAAATCCAAATTTCAGGAAGAACCAAAATCCTAACACTGGAAAGATAGGGCCTGACCAAAATATTAGGCCCCCATTTCAAGAGAATTATGTTGAAGCCTCAACTTCTGATGAACCAACAAAAGACACTCAAATTAATTTGATGGGACTCAACAATGAACAACAAGTTTTCTTGACCCAAGAGGATCAAGAAGCTCACATCTATGAATAATTCCAAATTCAGTTAGGTGAATCATTTGATTTTAGGGAGGGAGATGATATAGCCATTTATGAAGTCCACAAACAATACAATCTGAGAAGCAGAAGAATAGATGTCCCTAAAAACAGCAAACAGAAAGATACCAAGTAGCCTAACAAAGGTAAGATCAATAACCCCCCTGTACATATTCTTTCTAAAACAGGTACTAACCCTAACAACCCAATTGTTGAAGATGTATTAGACAATCAGCCACCTAACAGACAACCTTCCACTTCTTCTCCTGCTAAAGAAAAAGTAGGAGAGCATCTAGAACTTGATTTGGAAAAAACTTCAGCCCATAATCCCATTCCTGAAGAGGAGAAAAACACAGAAAATCCAGTTGTCCGAAATACAAGAACTCAGATCGAAAAACCTTTCAATCTTGAGACAGAAGTAGGAAAACTGAAGATAGTTGTTCCATTATCAGAACTAGCTAAACATGATGTCTACAGAAGTCAAATCAGCACATCACTTAAAATTTCTGTGAACGAAGATTCAGTAAATGTTTTTGATGACCAGCCTGAATTGATATTTGGCCCTGGAGTAAATGGAAAAATAGTAGAGGGAGAAGTTCCTCCTTTCTATGTAGGTCTAAACATACATGATAAAATACTTCATAATGCCATGTTTAATTCAGGTGCTTCCCATAATTTAATGCCTAAATCTGTAATGGAGAAACTTGACCTTGACATAAACAGGCCATACAAAGACCTTTTCTCTTTCGATTCAAGTGAGGTCAAATGTTTGAGTTTAATCAAAGACTTATGTGTGTCACTAGTCCAATATCCTGCCAAAACCATCTTAATGGACATAGTAGTAGATGATATTCCTCCAAAGTATGGTACGTTATTGTCTAGATCTTGGGGTGCAAAGCTCCAAGGATCTCTACAGTTAGACATGTCTTACACTACTATTTCAGTGTTTGGTCAACCCAAGAGACTATACAGAGAAACCTTAATGAAGTATGTAGTAAGTAGCCAAGAGAAACCTCAAAATTTCCATATCTACTCAATACATTCAGATATGGATTCTTTTATCCTTTACAATGCTGAAATTAATCCCCCGCGTGAGATAAAGGTTCTAGCAGATGAAACAAAAAAATTTGCAAATGAAAGGCCTAGTGTCTAAATTCAAGAGATTTCTAAAAATCATGACACATCAGATAAACCAGAAGGAACTGAAAAACCAGATCTCCCTATTGAACAGATCCTAGAAACTCCAGATGCTAATTATGAACATGAAATCCTTTGGTACTTAGAATTTGATGGTTCTGTGAACAAATTAGGAGCAGGAGCAGAAGTTTGGGTGCACAATCTTGAAAACAATCACGTTGAAGGCCATGCCTACAGGTTAAACTTTAGGTGCACTAATAATATGGCTGAATATGAAGCTCTGTTGCTAGGTCTTAAACTGGTCAAGAAATTGGGAGCAACTAGAGTATCAGTCCTAGGAGATTCTGATTTAATCATCCAAAAAATAAAAGGGAAGTTCTTGACAAATGATCCCAGATTGAGAGAGTACAGAGGAACAGCTATAGGGATCCTCAACACATTTTTGGAAACTCAGCTCGCCAAAATCCCGAGAAAATATAACTTGCAAGCTCATAGCCTAGAAATGTTTGCCAGCACCTGTAAATTGCAATTTAAAACAAATCATCAACTCACAGCTGAGATTAGACACAGGCCAACCATACCTGATAATGTAAAGCACTGGCAGGTGTTTGACAGTGATAATCAAATCAACAATTTTTTAACCTTAGAAGAGGAATTTTCTAGCACTAATGTAGATGGAGATACAGTTAGTGAGTTTGAACCAACAAATCAGATAGAAACAAAAATTTCAGCAGAAAATGCAACTCAAATGCTTCATCCAACGAAATTTATCAAAGAGGAAAGACAGGATCTTAAAGAAACATATGTTGATGAGATTATTGAAGGAGAATATGAAATTATCAATTTGAAAGACAATCATTTGCCCAATGGATTAACTCCTTTAGAAGATCTCTTTGATTTCAATGATATTCCAAAGAAACCTCAGATGGAACCTCCAAAAGCATACATTGAAGACTACAACATAGGAACTGAAGAGGATCCAAAATTGGTAAAATTGTCCAAATCCTTGCCCCTTGATCAAAAAATTAGGTATGTTGAATTGATCAAAGAATTCCAGGATGTTTTTGCCTAGAGTTATGAGGACCTAAAATCTTATGACACCTCTGTAATTCAGCATACAATACCCCTCAAGGAAAATCAAAAACCATTCAAACAAAAGCTCAGAAGAATCAACCTTGTACTGCTTCCTTTAATTGAAAAAGAAATCAAACGAATGCATGATGCAGGGATAATTGCTCCAATCAGATTTTCGAAGTGGGTGTCTAATTTAGTGCCTACCAGGAAGAAAATAGGAGAAATCAGATTATGTGTTGACTTAAGAAATGTAAACAAGGTTTCTTTGAAGGACAATTACCCTTTACCTAAGATGGATCATATTTTACAAAGGGTAGTTGGTGCTTCTAGGATTTCACTTTTGGATGGGTTTTCGGGTTTTAATCAGATTTTGGTTCATCCTGATGACCAAGAAAAAACTACATTCACAACACCATGGGGCGCATTCAAATATGTTAAAATTCCATTCGGACTTAAGAATGCAGGGGAAACCTTTCAACGAGCAATGGACATAGCTTTTGCAAAAGAGATTCACGATTTTCTGGTTGTATATCTAGATGACCTCACTGTGTTTTCCAAATCAGACCAGCAACATTTAGATCATTTGAGACAAGTGTTTTTAAAATGCAGAAATTATGGTATTTCATCAAATCCTAAAAAGTCTTTGTTTGGTCTACAAGAAGGCAAACTATTAGGCCATATCATCTCTAAATATGGCATCAAAATTGATCCTGCTAGAATAGAAGCTATCCTGCAAATACCCCACCCCAGAAATGTCAAAGAACTTCAAGATTTCTTAGGGAAGATTAACTTTTTGAGAAGATTCATATCTAATTTGGCTGAATTAATCAAATTGTTGAACAATATGTTCAAAAAGGATTCAAAGGTCAAATGGACACTAGAAGCCAAACAAGCAGTTGAAGAGATTAAATTGGCTTTAACCAGAACACCAGTCCTCACAAGTCCAAAGTTCGATAGAGACTTCATAATTTTCTCATTTGCATCAGAACACACTATAGTAGTTGTTTTACTACAAAAAGATGATCAAGGATGTGAAAAACCCATAGCCTTTTTTAGTAAAGCACTTAGCGATGCACCTCTGAAATACAAAATCATAGAAAAATAGGCTTTTGCACTTGTGAAAGCTATTCAAGACTTCAGAGTCTATATTTTGTACTCTCATATAGTAGCTTATGTACCAAATGTTGTTGTCAAGGACATCCTGATTCAGGATGGAATTGAAGGCAAACGAGGTAAATGGATTACTAAAATATTGGAGTATGATATTGAAATAAAACCTACAAAGCTGATAAAAGGATAGGGATTGGCTAAACTAATGACTGAAACAAACTTTCAAGCCCTGGATATTAATGAACTGAATAATGAACAGGAGAGGGCGACTCCACAAATCAGCTAGGCCTTCTTAGAATCACCATGGTATGCTGATATAATTCATGTATTATCAAACCTGCAGGCTCCTTCAAGGTTATCCAGAACAAAGAAAAGGTTTTTAAAGATGAAAGCTTCAAAATTTTGTATTTTAGATAATGTTTTTTTTTGGAAAAATCATGAATGTATTCTATTGAATGGTTTAATAAAAGAAGAAGCTGACAAAATTCTCAAAGTATTTCATGCAGGGGACTGCGGTGGACACCTTTACTGGAAATCAACTGCAGACAAAATCCTAAGGCTAGATTTTACTGGCCCACCTTGTCCGCTGATGTAAAGAAGTTTGTCACTGTTTGCCACAAATGCCAAATTTTTGAAGGCAAAAGGAAACTGTTACCTTTACCCTTAAGACCAATTTCCACTGAAAGATCCTTTCAACAATGGGGTTTGTACTTCATTGGAGAAATCCACCCTCCCTCTTCTAGCCAAAATAAATGGATTCTTACTACCATAGACTATTTCACCAAATGGATAGAAGCCATTCCTTCTAGACAAGCCAATGATACAGTGATTATAGGATTCTTAGAAACCAACATATTGTGTAGATTTGGCTGTCCTGAAAAAATCATAACTGATAATGCTGCTACCTTCAAATCCAAGAAACTGATAAATTTCTGCAACATATACCATATCATTTTAGGCCATTCCACAGCCTATTACCCTCAAGGTAATGGTCTAGCTGAATCTTCCAATAAAAGCCTGATCAATATTATTAAGAAATTGTTGGAAGAGAACAAGAAAAACTGGCACAAGAAACTTACAAATGCACTATGGGCAGACAGACTTACTACAAAGAGATCATTTGGAACTAGCCCTTATGAGTTAGTTTATGGCATGGAGGCTGTGTATCCTTCATCTTTATGAGTTCCTGTAATGAAATTGCTGCAAGAAGCTCAGGTGGAGCCCAATGACATTCAAAGGAGAATAAATCAGACCATCCATTTGCAGCAGACCAGAGAAGAAGTGCACCAAAGATCCCAAGTGTTACAAGAAAAACTCAATAAAATATTTGATAAAAGGACCAAAGCATAAGACTTCTACATTGGAGACAAAGTTCTAAGGTGGGATTCTAGGAGAGAAGACAAAGGAAAACATGGGAAGTTTGACTTCCTGTGGAAAGGGCCATTTATCATCCATGCATTGCAAGGGAACAATACTTATTTTCTGAAAAGCCTGGATGGTACAGAAACAGAAGAAGGACCAGTGAATGGTCGAATGCTGAAACATTACTTTGATCCAATTTTTTGATGTATTTTGATTCTAACATGTACATACTATATCCATAATAATGCCACAGTTTGGATTGGATAGTAACTTGCTACAGTTAAAGTCCGAAGAGAAGGCCCTGAGCTTCACAAGTGTGCTGTCATACATACAATAAAGCAACCAGTAAAGGGAAATTTCAGAGCACAATAAAAGTTATTCAAAAGGCCATCTGACCTGCTATTCTTGACTTTCCACCAGGGAAAGCCATCCCCAAGTGGAGCCACTGTTATACTCCTATACCAATAGGTGTCATATTTCATGATTGACTAGTTGAGCTCTGTAATATGTTCATCCATTTCCTTGTTGCAAAGGTTTTCCATATTATCAAAAAATCAAAAAAGTTTAAAAAATGTAAAGAGGGTATGCCCTAAAAGAAAAATCAAAGGGTAAAAAGAATAAAATGGTCAAAAGAAAAAATGAGAAGAAATGAACCCCAAACAAAGAAAGACCAAGAAAGTGTGCAAGTCCAAAATGCCACTACTTTTTCATTTTTTCTGTAAATAAAGCATTGTGTGCAACTTTTTGAACTTTATGCCACAATTGATGAATGGCCAAACAACTTAATCTTGGCTAGTTCATGTTTGAATTTCCTGTTTTAGAGAAAGAGAATAAAATATGACCAAATTGTTTAATCTTAGCAGATAACTAGATAGGTAGAGAAGCAAAGGAGCTCAACAGCTTAATTTGAGCCCTTGGAAGTAATAAGCGCAGACTTAGATAGGCTTACCATGCAAAAGAAAAGAAAAGTTGATGAGGGTTTGCTAGTCCAAGTGCACCCAAAGAAAGAGAAGAAAAAATGCTAGGCAAAGTAGGCAGGGTAGGTAGATTGGTGTTGCAGAAAGATACTTGTGATGGATCATATCTCTTAATGTGTTAACTTTTACTTTTATCACAAGTGCCATGGCAGATATTTTTTGATGCAGCTCAATTGAGGCAAGGTTTCATGACTAACTCCCCTTCATACTTTTCCCCAATTCATTCACTAATTCCCCCAAAGATATTAAGATCTGCTTAATATCACTTACAAGCCACTCCTTCCATTTCATAAACATCGCCTAAGTACAACCCTGTTTTGCTTAGGAAAGTGGCAAAAATTCTCCATTAAAACCCTTTTTTCAACTCTAGCCTAAGTTTAACTTAGCGCTCAACTCAAATTCATATTAATTGCTAACATATATTATGTAAATCCCTATAATTTTGTTCCCATCCCGTGTTATGTAAATATATAAAAAATTCCCCAAATATTAATATTCCCACCCTTGGTTAACTATAACCATAGCACCATTTTAAAAATGGAATTAATAAACTTATTTGAAGTTTATTAATAGCCATAGCCTTCACTGCGTGCATCATGGAATTAATTAACCTCTGGTTAATTAATAACCAACCAACCTCGACCAATAAAACAAACCCCGATGCATTAAAACATTGTTTTATTATGACCGGGACCGCTACTTATATTCCCACTATCTCCACAGCGCGTCTGCCATTAGATCTCTGCCCATCCATCCAATGGTCGACGATCATTTCGTGACCCCCCTAACCACCACTATTTAACTCGCGGGAGCCCGGCGGTTTTGCCGTCGTACCAAGGACACGCGTCACACTCCCACTATGATCGCTCGCCCTCCGCCCGAAACCGCCCAACCCCGAAAGCAGTGCGGGCAAAACCACTTACCACCGCCCTCCACTGACGTCAACTTTCCTTTACTGACATCATCCGCCATGTCCCCCGCCATGTCATCTGCCCCATACTCCTGCTTACGTCATCTGTCCTGCTTATCAAAATTTCCCGCCAAGCTTCATTTTTGTCGAATAGAAGGGAAAAAAGTATTTTTTTGATATGTTTCTCTGCAAACAACGCTCCGGGCATGATATCTACCGAGTTCGCAGTTCATTCTCGACCGCCTCCAGACCAGAAAAGGCTCCATCAACGAGCTCGCGGCCATTCAAAAACTACAGCATGCGGTTTTCCTCTGTAAAAACAGGTACCTGTAAATTTTCTCAATACATGGCTATCAGCGCATCAATTGCCAGGACTTCTCAGCAATCTCCGCAGGAAGTTAGCATACCAACCACAGAAAGAGCTAAGTGTTATGAATCAAAAGGCGCAGAACAACCTCCAGTGCCCCAAAAACAGGTGTTTTTCCATAGTTACACCGTTACCCTTGGAAAAAGGAAATTTTGGGCGAAATGCCAGACAGCAGTGAGCAGGGGTCAGTTCAGCATTAAAGAGCATCAAAACAAGTCAAAGAGTATCAGTTCAAGCATTAAAGTGTATCAGATCAGCATTAAAGATGTCAGAGTAGAATTAAAGGCAGCAGATCAGAATTAAAGAGCACAGTTAAGACAGGCAGTCAGCGCAGAGCTACTACAGAGGACAGCTACAAGCCGAACCCTAAAGGCCTACCTCCAGCACAACATCAGTTAGTTGTTTCTATTTTACTTGTAAACTATTTTAGGTTAAACCTAGATATTTTTTGTACATATTTTGTTGTATAAATACCCCCTCCATTAGAGTTTGGGGGAAGTTCGTGGTGTGTAATTTCTTAGACTCTGCTGTAATACTGAATTTTTGGAATAAATAGTTGTTGGAAACATCTGTTGTCTGGCCATACTGGATGAAGAATTGAAGCAGAGGACTTGTCACAAAATTCTTGAATCAACCTCTGGATCAATAAGTCCCCTATATCTTGTGTTTTACAGTTTTCTTGTTTATTAAACCATCTATGTTTCATGATCTGAATGATAAATAAAAAGGTTAATTTCAGAATATGCTTGATTGCACTCTATTTTCAGTATTTGTTGTTCTCTGTGTTTTCTTCAGAATTAGCATAAAGAGTGAAATCTTAATTGCTCCTGTTACCTGATTCTTTCATGTTGATTATTTGGTAAAGAATTCTTAACTGCTCCTTATCAGTAATCACCCATTTTCCCTCTTTCAATATGTTGAAGGATTCTTAACTGCCCTTCACCCATTTGAGCCCATTCCATCTGTTTACAGTCTTCATGTGTTCCCTATTTGACCACCTTGCTCTGTAAAGCCATTCTCTGTTAAGAAACCAAATCCAGAAAGCCATTTTCTTTGACTCCATCATGCCCAATGGACTGAACTATTCAGTTTTACCTCTCTGTTCTATTGAATCTCACCACCCAAACTCAAACAAAACCCTTGAACTTCATAACTAGCCTAATAACTTTAAAAAACAAAG
Organism: Pinus tabuliformis; assembly: GCA_031772625.1. Lineage (NCBI taxonomy): Eukaryota > Viridiplantae > Streptophyta > Pinopsida > Pinales > Pinaceae > Pinus > Pinus tabuliformis. The sequence continues at coordinate 600,683,722 of CM062812.1, read as the reverse complement.
CTAAATCATAAAGAGAGAGCCCTCTCTGGATACAGATTGGCTAGATTCTGTATCTAAAATATTGGTCTTTGGTTACCTCGGCAATATTCCCTTTCTTACAACTTTTGGGAAAAACCTGAGTGATAACACCTCCAACTATGATATTGGTGTAGTACTCATTTAGCAGGGACATCCAATGGCTTATCATAGTGAAACACTCCATTGGAGAAATTTTGAGCTCTAAAATGGACCTTCAAATAAAAATGTACAACCAAAATTAACTTTATAAGAACCACTAGGACTCAAGATGATGATGTCAACCATGGGGGATGATTCACCATATTTGGAGTAAAAAAGTAAAAAGATAAGAAAATAAAAAAACTACTTTTTCTACTCATATTTTTAAATTATCTCCTTATAGTTTTACTCAAATTTCGAGCCAGAGCACTCTTTGGATGCATAATTTAGGTCCTCATACAAGGATTACCCATGTTTCATACTTTCGATGGACCCTGCTACACGAAAATGAGAAATACATGAAAAAAAGTGATTGCAATCACATTTTTCATGTAGAAAGGTCCATCAAAAGTATGCATTATGGGTACTCCTTAGATGAGGAATTTAATTCCTCATCGAATGAGTGATCCCACTTGAAATTTGACTAAAACTGTAGCGATATAAGTTAAAAATACGAGTTGAAAAAGTGGTTTTTTCTTTTTTCCCTCCAAAATTTGATGATGTGATCTAATCTTATTTTATTATTTCCACTAATATTTTATAATATTCTTTAGGAGGCCCATTTTAGACCTCAAAGTTTCTCTAATGTCTGATATTGTCCGAAGATACCCCACTTATGATAAGGAGATGTATTCCATCGTGCAGGCCTATTAGTAATGGAAACATTATATTTTAGGGAAGGAAATGATCATCCACACTGGTCATAGGCCTCTCCAATTTATGCAGACATAAGGGAAGTTACAAAATGACAACCATCATAATTGGTCCACATGTCTGCAATAATTTCATTTGAACATCAAATATAAGAAGGGTAGCACCAATAATGTCGTGGACTGCCTCAATCGACCCCCGGTTGTGGCACTAACTACAATTTTCAACTTTTGTGGGCACAAGACCGTTGGATGGCCAAAACGATACAATAATGACTTAGAATTTTCTACCATATACCATATGTTGGTGGAAGGAAAGCAAGTTCCAAACTTCCACCTCCATGATGCATTGTTATGCTACATGGGACACCTTTTTATTCCTTCAATTGAGCATGACAAGTTGATATGGGATGCACATTAAATTCGAGTAGAAAAAATACTTTGACGTGGAGAAAACAATGGCAGTAATACATAAGTATTTTTATTGGTCGAAACTTTGAGAACATGTTGGCAAGTATATCAGGTCCTGCACTGCCCACACCATTTCTAAACTAACCATTAAGAAGCAAGGCATGTACATCCCTCTACCTACTCCTATTTGGCCTTGGGAATCCATCTTGATAGACTATATGTCTAGCCTTCCTACTACCAAGCACAGTAATGACTATGTGTTTGTGGTCATTGATATATTTTCCAAGATGGTCATTCTGACTGCTTGTGAGAAGAGTACCATAGAAAAAACCATTGTCAATATTTTCTTCAAATAAGTATGGGTACATTTTTGGATTTTACATACCATCATATCATATCAACATGGCAGGTTCCTAAGCACATTATGGTTGAGCCTTTGGTCATTGTTTGACACCCAACTCACCAAATTAACGTCATTCCACCCCCATACTGATGGCTAGACAAAGTCATCAACAAGATGATCATGCACATTTTGCGCATGTTCAACTCCAAGCATCTATGAACATGGGATGAGAGTCTCCTTTATGTTCATCATAGGTACAGTAGAGCTCTCCATAGCTCAAATAGCCACAACCCCTTTCAGGGGGGCATGTGATTTCAACCATTGGGTCCCATCGATGTTGCACCACCCTTTGCAATATCACTAGTCAAATTTGTACATGTTCAATTTGAAGCTGAAAAATCTATCGAGTTTATTAAACGAATGAAGAATATCCTCCAGTAGGTCCATTATATCTCAGAAAAATCCAATGCTAAGTACAAACAACTCCATGATCAATAGTAGGTGCCATATAAGTTTTAGGTGGAAGACAAGGTTTGGTTACATTTATAGAAGGAACACTTTAGAGGGGCCCATTGGAAGCTTCAACCACTCTATTATAGAATTTACATTGTCACAAAGGTTATGAGGGACAATGGTTTTGAATTATGTATCCCCCCCTTCCTTGGCCTATACCGAGCATTCAATCTCGACTGCCTTCGACCATACTATCCACCATTATTGGACACATCAGAAAACACAGAGTAGATGACACCGATAAGCTCAACCCAGATTGCACTGAACAAGTCATAGTTGATAATATCATGTACACACAACTTAATATCACTCACCAACATAGGATCCAATTTTATTAGATTGGTAAACCAAGCCAGCTTCTACACCAAGGCAAGTGGCTCACCAGGGACCAAGTTCAACATAAGTTTCCCCATCTAATGGAGGAACTCAACACAATGGAGACCATTTCTTCCTAAGGGGGGAGGAATGATCAAGGTGGATATTGTTGGCTACCCACCTATTCCACCTTGCTCACAACACAATTCCTATTTTTCAACATAGTTTTCTATTTTGGCAGTTTTCTATTTTTCAGAATTTTTGGGTCCTGAACTTTCGAAGGCATTTTGAGGCCTTAATTGATGTTTTTGGGGGAACAGGCTGACCACAATGTACCACTACCAATGGTAGTCATGGATTACCTTCGATAGTTGGAAGTTGTACTTTTCAGATAGACCATTCCAACGGGCTATCATGTGCACCAAAAAGAGATCATATGCCAAAGTTACGACCCTAGGGAGTGTTGAGTGTGTTGTCATTGATGTCAAAGAAAGTTCAAGATGGCATAGTAGATGAAGCATGTTCCCTATTTTTTCATTAGTTTCCTAGGTATGTAGGCTATCATGAATGAGATGATGCTTCGGTGAAACCATAGCACTAGGGTTTAGATTCCCTGAACCGTGAGCACACCCCACATTCGTTGGAGATTTTGAAGATGTATATCACTAATTTTATCTTGGAGACCCTTGTAAATGGATTCTCCTCATCATTCCTCTTCTGAAAATATGTGTAGCATTTTGTGGGCCCTCGCGGTTTTTGAGATATGCCCAGTTAAAGTGAAAACCCCATTTCATGGCCAAAATCCCAAAGGGATGCTGATGTGGCAGTTTTAATGATGTAGAATTCTATTATTGATTGATGATGTGGCAAAGAAGGATCACCACTGAAAGTGTTAAATTAAATAATATATGAAAAAGTTAAAAATCTCATTATGGTCAAAAGGAGAACCCAATTTTAAGTTCAAATGGACCAAAATTTGGTGGGAATTCTTTTGGATCGAAATAAGGGTTTCCCTCCTAAACTACCAAGTTGGCCTACTCTAAATAAGCCTCAATAAAACTATATAAACCAAGGCTTATTATCCTAATGGTGTATCAAATAAAATGAATGGTGTTTTCACTCTAAACACAAATTTTCTCTATTAGTTTTTTCGCCAAAGGTTCTCATATAAGCCAACGTTGCAGGATGGTTTCTAAGCCATTTTTTGGGGGTTTCTTTGTTCTTTAGACTTTCTATGGGTTTCATTTTTATTCTTGCAGGTGGTGTTTTGAATTTGTTTTCCCTTCTTAAGGGAAAACCTCTAATGTCTAGAATGACCTATCTCTACGGTTTGTTTTCAATCCATTCATCCCGCAACATATTGGAACAAATCTGCGACCTTTCTCTCTTGTGACTTGTGGCTTTAGGGATTCAATGGGTTTGAATGTTTTTGCAAGTGGATCATAGCTATGTCAGAAACTTGTTAACCATGTAACATACTCTCTGTGTTCATGTGATTCTCTTGGATTCTAAAACTTTGTGTAAAAGGGGTTACACTAGGAAACCATTATGAGTTCTCACAGCCATATTATTTATGATGCCTTCTACCTAAATAAAATACTGAAGTATTGACCTCCCTATGCACCTTCAAGGTTGTTCTGAATGAATACATTCTTGCGGCCTCAAGGAATGAGAATTGAATCTTTATAAGACATTTCATTGGCTTAATTGTCCCTGTTGCGGGAGTCTAAAAGGATATATTTTTGTGACAAATCTCAGTGTCACTTAGACTTATACGATCTCCTACCACTAACATACTCTGAGATCTGAATTAGTTGACGTTTGATGATAGAGACGATCATTAGGGAAAGTAAGGGTTTTAGAGAGGATACCTTCAACTATGAAAAAATCTTTTTAATTCTTAAACTGATATATGAGGCACCATATTCTTATATAATTCTAGTTTTAAACAGATGTCTCTTGAACAATTCGTTGGAACAAATATGGAATGTATTAGGATCTCCATTAGAGACTCTAAAGAATCAGTTCTTAGTATTTGTATTTGGAAGTCCTAAATATTAGTCATCCAACACAACTTAACAACTTCTTAGAACACGTTTTTCTTGCTTAAGATTGTAACAAAAGACCATCATTAGTCCATTTGAAGGTTGATCCAAAAATATTTGAGACTATCAAAAACCCTAATCAATGAGGCTCCATTACCTATGAAAGGCAGTCACCAATTGAAATGTTCTGAGCATTATTTAAGCACTAACAAGTTTTGGTCCTCCATTGACTGGTGGCAAGAGATAATATGAAGCGTTGATACACAGTAAAGCATTTTAAGATCAAGGGAAGGTATACCTAAGAGTCAACACAATTGTGCTTGAGCTGAAGGAAGTCTGGTCATTACACCTGAACAAAAACTGAAATAACACATTTGACAGTCCTGAAATATGTTATGAAGAGTCTATTGTAGTTATCTTATTGAACTCAATTACTTGGTAAAATATGATGGATGATGCTTGAAGAGCTCTTGTGTTTTAGATGTATGACCGTGGTTTGAGTGATGTATTCTAATCAAATCATTGCATAAGGGACAACATGCTAAGACAATTGACACAATGCCTTTAACCTCGTTGTGACTATAACCCATGATATGTGAACTTGAAGAACATTGATACAAGCAATGGTCTTAATGATAGAAATGATGTTTTGAGAATATAACAAATGGTTTAAGGATAATAGAATAATATTAATAAACAATAATTAAAGAATACTTGGCATATTTTCCATGTAGCAATATAGTTTTAATTCTAGGATTTTAGTACTATACGTGGTCCTTATCATTCTACAATATTAAAGGTTATTGGGAAGTTGATTGACTTCGCCTTATGACCTAGTCATTCCTAGACTTTCTTTTATTGATGATACCTTCACAAAAGAATGCAATGTATTGTTGAGTGTTGGATGTGATCACCTAGGGTTTGGATTGATTGTGTTAGCAACTTGGAGGAAGTGGATAGAAGTAGTGGTAGAAAACATTAACAGTAAAGGATTTTCATATTCTACAACATAATGATGTGTGCAGCGATGGAAGGGGTGAGAATGACCTAGTATGATTGTGACATATATCTCATTGTATGACACATATATAATAATGATCTGGTGAGAGAAGTGGACCCAATGGAAGGAGTGAATTCTGTAGAAGAAGTGAAAAAAAATTATGGGAGTGAATTTTTGTTGCAACAGTGGCAGGAGTAGATGTTATTAGCAGTCAGAGTAGAGTGCAGAAGCAGTACTAGTAGCAGTGGAAATTGGTAGTTCAACAACAACAATGGCAGTGGAGTGCAGTACCAAAGACATAAGTAGTGGATAGTGGAAGCAGTAGGAGTTATAGTGGAAAGATGAAGCAACATTGGTTGACTTGTTGATTGTAAGGGAGGCTAAATACTCTTGCAGACTTGATCAACTAACACCTTCAGACTTGGGGAGTTTTATACTTCCTTCCAGCTTGGCTGGTAAAATGTATATGTAACAATACATAATGTAAAGCTTGATTGAGACGACAAATTCTATGCATTTTTCATTTTACGTGATGTTGTTTTAGGTTCTGCTCTAATGCTCTAAATGTTTAAAGTAATAAACTAACCAATTTTGTGAAAAGAGAGGGAAATATTCATTCATCCCCTCTCAGTATTTCCAACAATTGGTATGAGAGTAGGTCCTTCATTGGAAGCTTAACCACTTGAAATCGAGTTGAAGGAAAATTCGTAGCATTCAAAATTGATTGGTGGAAATTACATTTGAATATAAGATGGTTGTTGATCCTGAAGAAGATCTTAAAACTCTCAAAGACAAAAAAAATCGATTGGAATGGGACAAATATTTGATCAAAGGCCGATATAGTAGTTTTTGTAGGGAAAATGAAGAGTTGAAGATCGAGAAGGAGAAGCATTACAATAACTAGAGATATTTTGTAGTTACAATCACCCAAATTCAGGATCAACTTGATAAACAACTAACACCAAAAAAGGATCATGAACTTGATGAGGCAAAGAAGGAAATAAATCATATCAAGGGCATGCTAGAAGAGGCAAACAAGAGGGGAAACACCTTGACAAGCTAGCTCAAAGAAAAGGAAAAACATAATAAATGGAACAAGCAACACAAATAACTTGGCAAATAAAGCACCACCTTGAAGAGGGAACTTGAAGAAGCCAAAAGGATTGAGGAAGTCATAAGAAATCAGATGAAGAAGAAGGAATAGGATTGCATAAATCATGAACAAGAAATTGTCATCTTGAGAAAGAAAGTAGATAAGCTAAATCAAAAATTGAGGAGATCACAGGTCTTGGATGATATTATAAATTGCCAAAGATCACCACTTATCAAGAAAAGTCTTGGATATGTTGGTGAGTGCTCATGATTCAAGGATGAAGATGTCAAAGAATAAGAGATGTCACATGATGAAGATGAAAAGAATCCTCATGAAGAGAAGCCTCACTCCAAAGATGAAAAGAAGCCACTTTTCAAAGAAGAAAAGAAGCCTCATGCCAAAAATTAAGAGAAGCTCAAAGTCAAAGTTTTGCACAACTCACCCAAAACTAGAAGTTGGAAAACAAATACCTCAAGAAGTCAAGTTGATGCCTTTAGAGTTCCAAATCATCAAAGAACATTTAGAAGTGGAGAGAAAAAAATCCTTGGGTATTCTTAAGGGCGAGACACTTTCAGAATATCTTCACCCTATACACCCAGGTATACAAGAACATTTTATGGTTATTAATATGCATATTCTAACTATGGAGACAAACCTATAGACTGCAAGGAATATAGTATGAATATTTATAGAGGGTTTTATCAATGCCCTATAATAATATTTTCTGGAATACAAGACAGAGTCCCATATGCCTATGACAACAAAAGTTACAACACATTTCCTCCATTATTGAGATCAGATGTAGAGTGTTATTTATGCCATAATTTTGGCCCATTTTGCATGAGATTGTAGAAGCGGCTTGGAATGGACCCTGCAAAACTAGGAAGGAAGGAAATTCACCAGGAAGGAAGACAAGACCCGTAGGGTCTAGTAGCGAAAACAAGTTTCACAATGAATTCTCACACAATTGATAAATGCATAGAGATAGGGGGAGCTATAACACAAGATCAGATGATGCCACAAGGGAGTGTATTGTCATGGGAAGCCTATGTGATGAAATACTTGATGAAATAGGAAAGCACATTGTAAGGGGGAGCATATGTAATGGAAGAGATAATGCAAAAGAAAGCACATTGTTAGGGGGAGCCTATAGAGATGATGCAACAAGTAAGCATATTGTCAGAGGTAGCCATATCACATGGACATGTCGCTAAAGACATGTAAACCACCCTTTTCCATTGATGTCAAAGGGGGGAAAACCTTGGAAAGGAACAGAGAGAAGAAGCATGAATTCAAGGGGAGCTTATGCAACATGCCAAGAGATGTTTGGTGTGTTGACATCAATGACAAAGGGGGAGATTGTTGAGTATGTTTTCATTGATGTCAAATTGGGCGCAAGATGGCATAACAGATGCAACAGGTGAAGGATGTCATCATTGATGTCCTGGGTATGCAGGTTTTCATGAATGAGATGCTGATTTCGGTGAAACCATAGCACTAGGGTTTGGATTCCCTAGACCGTGAACACACCTTGCATTTGTTGGAGTTTTTGAATATGTATGTCATTGAATTCATCTTAGAGACCCTTTCTAGTGGATTATTCTCATATTACTAATTTTGACGATATGTGGAGCATTTTGTGGGCCCTCACGGTTTGTGAGATATGCCCAGTCAAAGTGTAAACCCCATTTCATGGCAAAAATCCCCAAGGGATTTTGATGTGGCAATTTTAATGATGTAGAATTATATTATTGGTTGATGATGTGGAAAATAAGGATCACCATTGAAAGGGTTAAATTAAATAATATATGAGAAGGGTACAAATTCCATTATGGTCAAAAGGAGAAACCAAAAGAAAATTCAAATGGACCAAAATTTGGTGGGAATTCTTTTGGATCAAAATAAGGGTTTCCCTCCTAAACTACCAAGTCGGCCTACTCTAAAGAGGCATCCATAAAACTATATAAACTAAGGCTTGTTATCTTAAGGGTGTGTCAAAAAAATGAATGGTATTTTCACTCTGAAAGCAAATTTTCTCTATTAACTATGTGGTCAAAGGTTCTCAAATAAGCCAAAGTTACACAAGAGTTTCTAAGCCTTTTTTGGGAGGTTTCATTGTTCTTTAGGGATGGTTTCTATGAGTTTCATTTTTATTCATGCAGGTGATGTTCTGAACATTTTCGGCCCTCCTTAAGGGAAAACCTTTGAACTCTATAATGACCTAGATTCTGTAGTTTGTTTTTAATCCATTCATCTTGTGGCCTGCTGGAACGAAATTGAAACCTTTCTCTATTGTGACTTGTGGCATTAGGGATTCATTGGATTTTAATGTTTTTGCAGGTGGATCATATTTATGTCAGCATCTTGTTAACCAAGTAACATACTCTGTATGGTCCTGCAATTCTCTTGGAGTCTAAAACTTTGAGTAAAAGGGGTCACACCTGGAAACCATTATCAGTTATCGCATCCCTATTATTTATGACGCCTTTGACCTAAAGAAAATATTGAAGTCTTGACCTCCATATGCACCTTCAATGATGATCTGAAATAATACATTCTTGCATATTGAAGGAATGAGCATTGAATCTTTATAATACATTTCATTGGCTTAATTGTCCCTGTTGCAGGAGTTTGAAAGGATATATTTTTGTGACAAATCTCAACGTCACTTAGACATACAATATCCTAGCATTGACATACTCTGAGGTCTGAAGTAGTTGGAATTTGGTGGTCAAGAAATTCATTAGGAAAATTGAGGGTTTCAGGGAGGATACCTTCAACGATGACAATTTATTTTAAATTTTTTATCTAGGTGTATATTGATAGGCACTTGCCTATTCCACCTAGACCCTCCAGTCAGTTTCATATGTTTCCTTGTTTATTTCAGCATTTACTATTTTTAGTAGTTTTTCGGGTCCTGAACATCTGGAACAATTTTGAACCCCTAAATGACGTTTTTTTGAGGTCTGCTGCATACACAAAAAGACCTTTCCAACAAGCTATCATACGTGCCAAACAGAGATAATATGAACAAGTTAAGACCCCGGGAAGTTGGCAGCCCAACTAACCCCAACGGGGCCCACAAACTCTTGGTGTTACATCTCCTGGGGTTAGGGTTTTGGTTGTTTAAGGTTTCCTCATGTTTTTCAATAATAAATAGGCCCTTGAGACTCATTGTAACATAGTTCATAGGCATGTATCCACCACATCTCTTCTCAGAGATAAGCTATCATTGCCCGAGCTATCTTATTTCCATTTTGTTTGTAAGCATAGTTCAATATTTTTATATTAATGAAATGAAGTGCTTTTCTGTTGCATTGTTGTATTTAGGAGTATATTTGTTGTGTTCCTGTTTAAGTTCTTATCAATTTTGAAGTTGATATATGAGGCATCATATTCTTATATAATTCTATTTCTGAATAAATATCCTTTGAACAATTCGTTGGAAAAAATTTGGAACATATTTGAATCTCCATTAGAGTCTCTAAAGAATTAGTGTTTGGTATTTGTATTTGGAAGTCCTGAAGATTATTCATCGAGGACAACATAACAAATTTTTATGAACACGTTTTTCTTGCTTAAAATTGTAACACAAAACATCAACGGTACATTCGAAGGTTGATCCAAACGTATTTGAGACTATCTAAAACCCTAATCAATGAGACTCCATTACCTATGAAAGGAAGACACTAATTGAAATGTTCTGAGCATTATTTAAGCACTAACAATTATTGGTCCTCCCTTGACTAGTGACAATAAATAATATGAAGTGTTAATACCGAGAAAAGCCTTTTAAGATCAGGGGAAGGTATACCTAAGAGTTAACACAATTGTCCTTGAGATGAAGAAAGTTTGGTCATTACACCTGAACAAAAATTGAAATAGCACATTTGAAATTTCTGGAACATGTTGTGAAGAGTCTATTGTAGTTATCTTATTGAACTCATTTACTTGGTAAAATATGATAGATGATGCTTGAAGAGCTCTTGTGTTTCAAATGTATCACTATGGCTTGAGTGATTTATTCTAATCAAGTCATTGCAAAAGGTACATACTGTTAAGATAGTTGAGACAATGCCTTTAACCATGTTATGACTATAACCCTTGATATGTGAAATTGAAGAACATTGATAAAATAAATGGTCTTGATTATAGCAATGATGTTTTGAGCATATAATAATTGGTTTAAGGATAATAACATAATATTAATTAGAAAAAGTTAGAGAATACTTGGCATATTTTATGTGCATTAGTGTGGTTTTCATTCTAGGATTATAGTACTGTGTATGGTCCTTATCATTCTACAACAGTAAAGGTTATTAGGAAGTTGATTGCCTTTGTCTTATGACCTAGTCATTCCTACACTATCTTTTGTTGACGATACCTTCACAAGGGAATGCAATGTATTGTTGACTGTTGAATGAGAGCACCTAGGGTTTGGATTGATTGTTTTAGCAACTTGGAGGTAGTGTGGATAGAAGTAGTGGTAGCAGACATTAGCAGTAAGGGATTGTCAAATTCTACAACATAATGATGTGTGCAGTGATGTCAGGGGTGAGAATGACCCATTGTGACTGTGACATACAGCTCATTGTATGACATAGATATAATAATGGTCTTGTGAGAGCAGTGGAATCCAATGGCAGGAGTAAATTTTGTAGCAGCAATGAACAATAGTGACGAGAGTGAATTTTTTAGCAACAGTGAATAGCAATGGCAGGAGTGGATGTTAGTGGAATTGAGAGTGGAGTGTAGGAGCATTAGTAGTAGCAATGGATAGTGGTATTTCAACAGCAACAATGTCGTGAGTAGATGTTAGTGGCAGTGAGAGTGGAGTGTAGGAGTCGTAGTAGTAATAATGGATTGAAGCAGTGGACAATGGTAGTTCAACAACATGAATGGAAGTGGAGTGTAGTAGCAAAGACAAAAGTAGTGGATAGTGGTAGCAGTAGGAGTGATAATGGATAAATGAAGCAACAATGGTGGACATGTTGATTGTAAGGGAGGTTGAAGACTCTTGCAGACTTGATCTATGAACACCTTCAAACTTGGGGAGTTTTATACTTGCTTCTAACTCGGTTGGTAAAATGTGTATGCAACCATACATAATGCAAAGCTTGATTGAGATGACAATTTATGTGTATTGGTCATTTGATGTGATGTTTTTTTATGTTCTAATGTGATGCTATGAATATTTAAATAAATAAACTAACCATTTGTGAGAAAAGTGAGGGAAATATTTATTCACCCCCTTCTTATTATTTCTAACGGGAAGTTGATTTTCCAACTTACCCCATCATACCCCATAAGCCTTTGGTGCTTCATCTCCTATAGTTAGGTTTTTGGATGTTTATGGTTTAGTTATTGCTTCTTCATGGTAAAAAGGCCTCAGAGCTTCACTGTAATACAATTTAGGAAGGTGCGTAGACGTCACATCTCTTCTTAGAGATAAGCTACCACCATTCAAGCTATTTTTCTTTCATTCTACTCGTCTACAATTTTCAACAGTTTTCATTATTCAATTGAAGTCAATTTTTGCTATATCTTTGTGTTTTTGGTTAGTAATATGCATTTCATTTTATTCCCTTCATAAACTCGGATCAATTACTTTTTTGTACAACTAAATTGTAACATGGCTATAGAAAATTAGATTACTTCTCATATATTACTAATGTTAATAGAAATGAAAGGAGTAGGACTTATACCTAAAGTATCATTTTCATCTATAGAAAGAAGGCAATCTTAAGACTCCACAATAGATTCACAACAAATGCAAATTTTCCAAACGGTATTAGATTCCCAATAATAGGAAAATATCTAATTCAATATGGAAGGATAATGGACACACAAGGTTCTTGTCTAGTGGGATGGCAAATATCGAAAATAAATTTCAACCATTTTACAATCTTCTTCTATCACCACCAACAATGCATCACTTAAGCCATCCCTAACAAACTGTATTTTTTTTATTGGAAAATGTCTCTAGCAATGTCGTTTCCACTTTACAATTCTTTTTCTACTCATGGCTCGGTCCCTTCTTTGACATTTATGCCCATGCAAGAATCGATGGTGTGTGTTGTGGACTTACTCCAAATAGTTGGACTGAAGACACATAATAAGCTTCATTACTTGATAGAGGCTACTTTTGGATGTTCGTGATTTCCCGGGAGGAAAATTTCCCACCATGACACATAGTTCACATCCTCCACTATCATAAATATCCATCGGGTTAGTCAATCTGTAACACCCCTCACCTGCCCAAATTACATGTCCTTACCCTAACCTAAGTAGAAGAGTAGAACTAATAAAGGAAAAGGTTAAAAAGAAAAGAATAGGAGATTACAACATTGTAATGACCTCAGTAATTTTGTAAATATGTAGATCCTGGTCATACTACATTCATGTATCTAATATAAATATTGATTCGGTTATCTTGCTTTGTGTGGATATCGTAAATGCTTTTGTATTATCGTGGTATACATGTCGATGTTTTAGTCGCAGGGTTTAGGGTTATGGTAAACACTTTCTTAGTTACTATTTTTGAAGATAATAAATACTCAGAATCCTAATTGTGGATTGAAGTTCCATTAACGAGGCCTCAAACCACAAGTGTAGGGGTCCCTCTTTAAGATGGTCGCTTATATTTATTTACTTCACACTTTTCTAACTAATAGAGTCTTAAGCATCAGAAGATGACTTTAAATACACTAAGAAATACCCTATTCCACTAACTAGGGGAATTTAGTGGGACCTCGACAACATCTAGATGATACACCTAGCATAAATACTATTAAAGACTTAAATAAACACAATCACTGGTGCACAATTACAAGGTGAAAAATAAATTTTGGTATCAGCCGGAATGGAGAGGGCACACATAGTTCAACCGAGACCTAAGAAGCAATGGGGGTTGGTAGGCATAGAGTTTGTAGGGCTAGTGAATGTGGACACAACTAAAATTCCTTCAAATAGGGGTAGATATTTATGTATTATCAACACATGGTGGAATGGGGGGTGATTTTTTGTCTCTCACAGCGTATCGATTCTAGAAGAAGCCTTAGGAAGAGGGAAAATGGCAAGCAAGGAGAACAAGAATGACCAAAGGGAAAAAAAAATTGAGGAGACATTAGACAAACCCTAACTAACCATAGGAGGGGGGGTGAAAGTAAAAAACGAAGGGAGTCAGGACCAGGAGGGAGAGAATGAAGAAGAATAAGCAAGAGTGAGAGTGCATTAAGAAAGGAAGGAAAGGAACAACAAGATAGAGAGAGAATGCCAACATTGATATCAACATCTGAAGAGTATAATTGAGAAAATTTGGTTGCAAAGGAAGGAGAAGCACAGGTGTGAAATTGCGTGGACAACATCACTAGGGCCATAGAAGGACCTGCAACATCAAGAGGTTATATGCTCTAGTAATGCAATGTACGATGTTCATTGATCCTGCTGAGGACTTGCCTTAGGACACAACATATTTTTGGATCCCACATGATGAAAAAACATAACCCTCTTAAGCTAGAGTGAATATTTCTTTATTAGTAAATAGCCTTGCATTTGTTTCCCTTTTCACTGCCCCAGCTACCTATGCTATGTCTCTATTTCTAATGCTTATGCTACTCTTTAGTGTACTTAGAAGACTGAGACTAGCCTTAGAGTTAACTTATCGCTTGATGGATAATTGATACCTGAGTCCACATTTGGCTAACAAGTCTGTCGAATTAACCTCATCCTTCAAGGGCAAAGACCCTGTAGTCTATACCAGTGTAGACTCACTGATATTAACACTCACTACTACTCTGGAATGAAATATTGCTACAGAATTGCGAGATCCCTCCATTGTGAATGAGAATATTGCCCAGAATTTGAGGATGGAGATTCCTCATCCCTGGAGCCCATCCTTGAAATACCCTATTGTAATCATGCCATTGTAGATATACCTATGTAATATTAATATTCGCCTCTACCCATAGTTGAAATCTTGCTACAAGAATGTGAATTCTCTGTTGCTGTAAGTGATATTATTGACCAAGTCAAGGGTGCCTCTGGTTGTCTTAGCCGAGTTCCTTGCTGAAATATTCATAATTAGAATGCTCTAGATGCCAGCATTAGGTAGAGGTGATGAGCAACTTCAGGGTGGGGATAAGTCTTTGGGAAAACTGAGTAAAAAGAGGGTGGATATTTTATCTCTGGAGTCCCTTTTAGGTTAAAGGTTGGAGATGTTTATATTTGGAGTCCATTTGGACCAAAGGGTGGAGACGTGTATTTCTGGAGTCCCTTGTTGACGAAAGGGTGGAGATGTGCATTTCTGGAGTCCCTTATTGACCAATGCGTGGAATTTTGTATCTCTAGAGTCCCTTATGAACTGATGGGTGGAGGAAAAATTACCTTTGTGTTATCACCAAAAAATTGATCATCTAGCCTAATTTACTAGATGAATCGAAGTACACCATGTAAAGCCAATTTTACCAGAGTAAAATTGCTTTCACTGTGAGAAATTACTTAATAAACCACCTTTGTTAAGTAATTTATAGCTAAACCCATGAAGAATAATTAAATAAATCACTATATTTGATTTTCTTCTAGGAATAACTAATTAAACCATTGTTCAATTATTATTCCTTGTCTTGACCAAATCATGAAAAATAAACAGATAAATCTTTAATTATCTTACTTTTCGAAATAATTAATTAATCACTAATTAATTATTATTCTTTTTCAAATTTGACTAAATCCATTAGGAATAATTAAATAAATCATTATTTGTTTATTATTCCTTAACTAATTTCTTGAGATGATAAATAAATCATTTATTTATTTATTATTTCTAAATAAAAGTTTAAATAATTTTCCCTCCTAAACAAATATAATAAAATATTCCAAGTGGTTATTCCAAGAATGGGGTTAATAATATTTTATTATTGCTCATTATTCAAGGATAACTCAATATTTTGTTATAAATAGAAGGGTTTTCCATTCATTATTCACTTTTGATTATTTTCATTGTTGCACTCACTGTTGTAACTCTGATTATTTTCATTGTCGCACACCATATTTTTGCTGGGTTTACACATTATAGAGGAGAGAGACTCTACACAAGCTGAAGACGTTTGAGGATAGCCAAGAACCCATCCCATTGAGGGGAACTGGTAACATTTATTTGTTCCTTTCACAGGTAGACATGGATTATACTATATATTTAACCACTATGGAAGAAATTGCATCCATGAACAATGTTGCATGTTTAAGTATGGAGTTGTGGACTTAAATTCTGTTGTGCACCTAGTTTCCATGGCCACCCACATACTAAAGGTGCTTCCATAAGTTGAGAAACCCATACAGCAGACAATAGACATGAAGTAAGGAATTAGGTCCCCTTAAAACTAGGTCATGAAACATCAGATGGTGGTGCCTGACACTTGAAATAATTCAAAATATCAGAGTAGTACTCGATGTCCTAGATACAGTTCATGATGTTCATAGGAAGAGAACCTAGTACATCTAGAAGGATATTGTTTATGTGTTGATTGGGCATACCTTCAGGGCTTATTAAAATTTTGTTCCAACCTTGGACATAATTCAATCTCTTTGCATATATAATTTGTTAATGGATTATAATAACTCGGTCCTTGCCATTTCCTTGTACAGACTCGGTTGTTAGTCATAATGTTCACTTTATATGTGCATGCCCTCTTTAATGGTTGCTCACACAAAGGCATGCTATAGGTGTTGAGTGTGTTGGCAATGAACCATGACAAAAATGAAAGAACCATTGCTAGATTAGCCTAGGTTGGACACATAATCACACAAAACTTTAAGGGTTTGAGATAGAGGTGTGGAAGGTTAGTGTCAAGAAACAACTAGAATATTCAGTCGTACAATTTGCTAAGATTTACAAGTAGCTATTGCACTTTCTTAGTTGGGTTTCATTCTCTTCCTATGAGTTGGGAAAATGCTATACTGTGGGATATTTTTCCTCAAGGAAGATAACTTGATATGGAATGCTGCATTCCGGGGCCGCTTAGACCTATGCATAGGACTGATGGGCTGCATAATTGATTTGTAGGATATCATCTTAGACTCTGAATACGACTAAAATTGTGTGCTGGTGAGAGTATACAATGCAGAGAAATAATAAAATTGAGTAATTATTATTCCTTCAGGATTGTCCTTCTCCTTTCCCAAGAAGTCGATTTCCATGTTTAGCAACCAAATTGTTATTTCATATGATACAATTGTTATTATATCTATATTTGAGGTGTCACCTTTGGTTAACTTGGACTAGTAAGGCAAAGGAATAAGATAAGATCTCAGTAGGTGGATTTCAAATTCCTTTTTAAGAAATGTTGTTTTCAAACTATTTGTATAATGGTATTTGTTGTCTTTCCACCAATATATGTTTTAATGGGAAAATGAAATGGTGGTTTTGAATGAAATCCTGTTTTTGAAGCTGCAATTTTGATGCTAACCTCGAGATCAACTGCATATTTACATATGACTTAAATTGGTTGCAAAGCCTTACTTTCTAAGGATAAAACCGATAGTAAAATAATGGGGCCTAGTAACTTTTCCATGAGTGGATTTTGTAGTAAGTTGCTCTCTGATGTGAAATTCTCCCATGTTGTAAATATCAAGAAATTGTATGCATTTGTGGTTGTATGCTTAGGAAGCATATATTGGAAAGTGGTTGTAGGATATGTGAATCCATGAACAAGAAGGAGAAACCTTTTCCATATGTGTTCAAGTAAAAATAATTGTAGTGGCTGGTAAATCAACAAAAAATTAGTTCTTCCCTGTAAAGGTCATTTCTTATTCTTGGGCTTTAATTGGTTTATTAACAATGTAAACTTTGAAACGGGAACTATAAACTCAAAACGGGAACTCTGGCCAAAAAACTCGTAAAAACATCAAAAACAATGCTAAAAACAAAAAGTGTTGATGCTAGAATAACACCTTTTTTTTTCTAGGGTAAATTTTCAACATGTTTTAAAAATGGTGGTGAAAACCAATTTTTTGTGCAAAAATTGTCCAAAACACACCCTCAAAACGAAGTGTTGATGTTCGAATAACACTTTTTTTTTTCAATAGTAAATTTTGTGCAAAAAACACCTTCAAAACGAAAAGTGTTGACGTTAGGATAACACTTTTTTTTTCAAGGGTAAAATTTCAACATTTCGAAATAATGGCGTAAAATATTTTATCATGACCCCGAAAAACATTAAAATTTAAAAAAAAAATAATGAAAAAATAAAATAAAAATTAAAAATTAAAACAATGAAAAAACACAAAACAAAAAAAAAAAAGTTTAAAAAAAATAACAAAACATAAATTAAAATATATATTAAAAACAAAACATAAAATAAAAACAAAAAACAAAAAAAAATTCAAACATCAAAAAATAAAAATCAATCACAAAAATGTAAAAAAATAACAAAATTAAAATATATATATATATATATATATAAGGGAGTAAAAAAACATATTTAAAGAAAAATGGAAAAAAAATAAATAAATAAACCTTATAAACCATAAAAAAAATTGGCAAAAGAAAAACAAAAATATGGAAAAGAAGAAAAAATAATAATAATAATAATAAACTATAAAATTTAAGTAAAAATAGAAAAAATTTAAAAACATTAACAAAAAACTAAATATATATATATATATATATATATATATATATATATATATATATATATATATATATATACTAAAATTAAGATTAAAATGTTGATTACTTAAAAATATATATATATATATATATAAACCATAAAAGAGTTTGAAAAAAAAACAAACAAATAAACAAAATTTAAAAATATATATATAAAAAATTAAGTAAAAAAAAACAAAAAAACATTAACAAAAACCAAGAAAAAATA
This sequence comes from Pinus tabuliformis, assembly GCA_031772625.1. Lineage (NCBI taxonomy): Eukaryota > Viridiplantae > Streptophyta > Pinopsida > Pinales > Pinaceae > Pinus > Pinus tabuliformis. The sequence continues at coordinate 600,665,260 of CM062812.1, read as the reverse complement.
TAAAAACAAAAAAAAAACAAACAAACTAGTAAAATTAATATTAAAAACATTTTAAAAGAACTAAAAAAACAAAAATAAAATATATATATATATATATATATGGAATTTTTAAAAACATATAAAATAAAAAAAAACAAACAAACTAATAAAATTAATATTAAAAACATTTAAAAAAAACTAAAAACACAAAAATAAACTATATAGATATATATATATATATGAAATTTTTAAAAACATATATGTCTTTTCAAATTAAAAACAAAACAAAAAAAGAAAACCAAAAACAAAAAAACATTTAAAGTTTAGAAAGAAATATGTATTTTTGATTTGTTCTTTAAAAAAAATTATTATTTTTTATTAAACCTACCATTTTTATTTAAAATATATATATATATATATATATATATATATATATATATATTAAAAAATAAAAAATAAAAATTAAACAAATATTTTTTTATTTAAAAAAAATAATAATAAATAAATAAATAAAAATAAAAATCTTAAATTTGTTTTTAATCAAATTTAATTTTTCTAATAAATAAAAATGATTTTAAACAATTTTTTTTTTAAACATTAAAAAATTTAGAATTTTTTTTTATTTAAAGGAAAAAAAAAAATTACCACCCAACCAGCCGCCCGCAGTGGCACGGCCCTAGGTGGAGGGGCAATTCTAGGAATCGCCCCTCCACCTAGGGCCGCACCAACACGGGCAGGCGGTAAATTTTTATTTTTTTAAATAAAAAGAATTCAAAATTGTTTAATAATTTTTTTTTTTTTAATAAAAAGAAATTTGTTTAATGTTTTTTTTTAATTTATAATAAATAATAATAATAAATTGGTTTAAACATATATATAATAATAAAATTTAAAAGTTTTTAATAATTTTTCAAAAAAAAATGTTTACATTTTTTTAAATAAAAAAAATAATAATAAAAATAAATAAATAAATTTAATTTTTAATTTTTAATTTTTAATTTTTTTGTTTTTAAATAGAAAAAATATTTAAAATTTTTTAATTTTTATTTTTTTTGTTTTTGAATAAAAAATGTAAGCTTAATAAAAAAAATTTATTTTTTTTTTAAATCAAAAATACAAATTTCTTTATAAACTTTAAATGTTTTTTAATTTGAAAAGACATAGATATTTTTAAAATTTTCATTTATATATATATATTTGAGTTTATTTTTGTTTTTTTTAATGTTTTTAATATTAATTTTACTAGTTTTTTTTTGGTTAATTTTCTTTTTTTTTTAAATCTAATTTGTTTTTCTTTTTTATCTTTTTTTTTCTCTAGTTTTTGTTAATTTTATATATATATTTTTTTAAATTTTGTTTTTTCTTTTTCCAAATTCTTTTATGATTTATGAGATAATTTTTTTTAAAAAAACATTTTTTTTTTGTCTTTTTTATATATATTTTCATATTATTTTTTTAATAATCAACATTTACAAAAATAAAAATAAAACAACTTGAAAATTCGTTAAGTAATCATAATAAAAAAAAAAAAAAAAAAAAAAAAAATTGGACATAATAAATTTTAAAGTGTGAAAAATAAGTCCTCTAAAAAAAAGGTATGCTGCATCAACACGTTTCAAAATCAGCATGAAAATCACTAACATTTAAAAACAAATATTTATATTTGATACATAAGAAAATTTAAAGTGTCAAAAATATGCTCCCAAAAAAAAGAAGTGTATTCTGCATCACCACTTTTCAAAATCAGATCACATTTTTACTACCTCTACGAAACGGGTAATCGTATCATTTATATAAAGTGCCAAAAACTATGCTCTAAAAAAAATATGTGTGTTTTGCGTCGCCCCTTTTCAAAATCGGGTCAATTTTTTTCTATCTCTACGAAACGGGTAACAGTATCAATTCCCATTTCAAAGTTTGCGTTGTTTATTGAGGTGCATTTGGCATTTCATTGTGACTGGTACACCCAATCCAAACTTGTAACATGTTTTATTTACCTCCAATTTGATTTGAAGGACTCAGTATCTACTTGTGTAATTAAGCATTAATATCCATCTCTGATGATGCCTAGAGTTGGCACTACCTTGCATTGCAGAAATGATTGAGCAAATAGGATAAGAAACTGTGTTGCAACTCGAACTGAGTGGACAAATTGATGCCAGAGTGTGGCATCCCCTTGAATGCAATTAAGCTTGAAAGGAACTGGTTTATATAGAATATACGTTCTAAACATTAATAATACTTATGTAGATCGATTTGCATGCCTAGGATTTTGGCATCTCTATTTACTAAATTCATGTTAGGACGAAATGAGTAGGAACAAGTAGTCACTTCCCACAGGTGACACACTTTCTTCATTATAATTATGCATAACTAGAACATTTAGAAGAGACAAATCATTGCTAGAATTTCGTATCACTTTCTTTTGAATTCCTGTATGTGCATACATGTTGGAAGAAACACATTGTTGTAATAACTGTCATTCTTTCTCCCTTGCACTGTGCTTGAGTGGAAGGGTGTGAATGGGTAAAGTGTTACCTGGTTGGTACAACCAATGTTCATTTGATCAAACCATAACATGAGTCAACTTTGGATATAGACATATGGACCAATCATCCTACTACTATTATTCTATATTTTTAGTTATTGTTTGTTGAAGACTCACCAAACTTGACAAGGATCCACCATTTCAAATCTTGTTGCTAAGCACGGTTAGCTTCCACACTAAGTTTATTGGATTTCTTGCACTAGAGGCAACAACATTTTTCCTCTATCCTAAAATCATTAGAGACCAATACTCTTCTTCTCGGAAGGAATGATATGTATTCTTAATATTCACATATAATTGGGCTTTATAGTGCTTGGTATCTGATTATTGTCATGAATGTGCATATAAGAGAGTATTATTGTGGTTGGGTGTAAGGAAGCCTTTCAACTTTATATTTTCATGAAGTACATGTGATGGTTTCTTACTCTCATGAAGTAGTTAAGATCTTGTCACAAACTATCTATATTGTTTCGTTTTGGAAGGTTACCTTCTAGATATCAAGGTGATTTCATCTATGAAGTTATACAAGCTTATGTTTAATTAATGAAAAAATAGTAAGGGATTTTTGTTTGAAAAAAAAACATGTATATGACGGAATAGGGAGGTGTGTTACACAATCCCTATGATGCCACGATGAATTTTGCTTTGTCATTGATCCTTGAGCAAGTTTAACATTGGATAGTGAGGACTAAAAGGGAGGGAAATAATTGAACACATCACTATCGTTCAATCTGGAGGCTCTCTTTCAATTCAAAAATATATACATCTATTAGCATAATTACAAATAGTTTCTCTTTCTCTTTATACAAACTTTAGAGAAAACAAACTTTAGAGGTTAAAGAATTTTATTATATGTGAGCTGACATTTTCCAATGAGATTCAAAAAATTTTAAAACTACTTTAATTTAATATAGTGTTTAATGTTTAGATGAAAAGGTAGAAAATAAGAAAGAGATGTTATTCGATTTCATACACACACGTTTTGAAGCAATTGAAACATCTCATCCAACATAGAATAGGTACATATTCACTCTCTATGCCCAAGCATCGATAGAAGAACTAACTATAGAGACAAAACCCGTAGCAAAGGAATCAAAACCATAAACAAAGCCACTCGATCACCTAGCATAAGTGCAAGCACAATCTCTCTAGCTTTTATTATTTATTATTGGTATCCTCATTTGTTCTGAGATTCCTATAGATAAGTGAGAATATAAAAATTAAAATAATGTTTTTTTTGGGCTAGGTTATGTGAGTCCTGAGATGACTGACACACCTAACTTGTAGCTTCAGTAGTCATGATCCAGGTGCATCTAAGCTATCAAAATCACTCGAGGATCGCACTTAGCCCAGGCTACATGAGCCCAAAGCACGCCCAAATTTTTCCCCACAGAGTTTTAAAACAATGACCTTTACACCACAAATTGCCTTAACAAAACACCCTGTCACCATCTATTCTGCGCCCTATGGGTTAAAAAATAAAATAATGTTATTTTAATTTTTTTTTATTTAAATAAAATAATATTTATATCTTTAATATTAATCTTGTATAACCCAGATGCGGGTGAATTAACTGTGCATTAATGCAAGGGAGATGGAATGACGGCGCTCGGCCCAGCCAGCGCACCATCCTAGGCTCGGCCTTGGCACCTGCATACTCACCTCAAGCGAGAGCAGGCCAGCATGCAGAAATTCATAAATTCTCGCTCTAGCCGAGAAATGCAGACAGATCAATTCATTATGGCGCCTATTAACCCCTTTGCTCGCCCTCCGTCCTGCAGTGTTTGCCTGCTCCAAGCAGAAATCCCCTACAATAGAACTGTTGTAGGAAAACGTTGTTGCCTGCTGTGTTGTCTGGCCTTCGGCAATGAATTCCATTATTCCCATTCCCAATTCTGCCCTTTGAGCCATTCCTCGGCACCCTCTGCTCATTCTCAGATTTCTTCCCAAGCCCTCAATTCTCCAGAGCCTCTCACCCGGCGCAGCGAGATGGTTCGGCATCATATGCAGAGTCGCAAAGGAGGGGACCGTGGGGGCAGCTCTCGCTCTCAGGCTGCGCGCAATGAGGCTCCGCCTCCACCTCCTGCTTCTCCACCTCCTTCTCAAACCAACTCTCTCCCTCCCAGTTCGCCTAGACATCAGTACCCTCACTCTGCTTTCCACTCGAACCATTTCAGGTTCCACAGCAACCTAAACTGGCCCATTATATCGGCTAATGTCACCATTATCTTTTCTGAAGAAGAAAGCCAGCTTAGTGCTCCTGCACGCTTCTCTACAGACCAAACTCAGAACATTCGCAGAATGGAATTCTGTTTGGGCCCTGAGCAGCCTCCGATGGATGAAGGCGGAGTTGCCTGTCGTGTCAACCTGAATGTTGATGGTGATTTTGGAGGCTACACCCGGCACCCAGGTGGCAGTGCTCGGGGAGCCACCACTTCGTCTGCCTTCGTGGGTAGCTCGAGCGGCACTCCTCCGATTACGGGGATCCCAGGTGGCAACGCTCCTGATGCCATTGCTGGCTGCTCAAGCGACTTACCTCTGGTGACTGGTCCTCCAGCTGGCAGGGCAGACGGTGATGCGGCGACAGAAGGAGTGGTTTGGTATGGAAACGAATGTCCAGTTATCGAGGAGGCTCCAGACCAGGATTTCCCAATGTGATGACACGTGGCCTCCCAAAAGCCACCTTAGAGTTCTCATGCTGAATGGTCAGGTCCTGGTTTATGTGGTTTTGTATCTAGTTCTATCTGGTCTTTCAACTGTTTCAGAATGGTGAATTCTCATGTCTTCATTCTGGTTTTGTTGTTGTTCTCCCAGTCTTTAATATGGTTTTCTGAAATTCCAAACTGGTTTCCCCAAATCTGGGGTAGTTATGTTTTCCAGAAGAGACTTAGTTGCTCTATGCTGAGGCTACAGCCGCATTGTAAATATTTTTTGCCTTCCTTTTAATAGAATTAGCTTTTACAGAGAATATATATATATATATATATATATATATATATATATATATATATATATATATATATATATATATATTAATCTTGTATATTTTTTATTAAATAATTTTTATTTTTATTTTTTTAATTGAATATATTATTTCATTTAAATAATTCAAAACTTTATAAATAAATGAGAATATGAAAAATAAAACAAGACTATTTTAATTTTATATTTTTATTTAGATAAACTAATATATTATATTTTTAATATTAATGTTACATACTTCTAATTTAAATAGTTCAAATTTCTAATTATAATATTGTTTTGCTAAATATAATGTAATGTTTTATTATTATTATTAAATTGAATGTATATTTTTATCTAAATAACTTAAACCCTTCCTCGATGGGGGTGGTGAACGATGACTCTAAAGTTTAAGATAGGACATTAATACCTCCCACATGCGACAATTAATTTGATGAGGTGTGCAGAGGATGAGGAGACCAATGCGTGTAAGCAGAAAGTTCTGGATAACATCATGTTTATATGTGTGGTTCGGGCGGTTATAGGACCCCATTGTTGGTTTCAGGGGATGGGAGTTACAATAGTGGTGAGTGGTAAGTTCTTAGACGTGCTGGGAGGTCGTTGGTCTTAGCCTTCTCTTGCTCATCTTTTAGTGACCAATGTATTGTGGAACAAGTTCAATGCATTGCAAATTGAGGCTAGTTTGAGTGAGATGTAAGGAAAATGACCCAAATGGCACGAATTCTCAATTCTATAGGATCTTGGCTCGTTGTAGCTTGTAGAGGCGGAGGATAAGTAGCAGGCACTTGAGTGTGATGAACCTCACTCTCGACGAAGCATCATCATTATCCCTTTCGGGGCTTGTGGAGTTCCCTTCCTCCAAGTAAATCTCCCAAGCCTCGTTGTTTTGTATGATGTAAATTCATGTCTTGGGAAAGTTGTGTAGAAATTTTGCAAATTATCTACAAATCTACCTCTAATATCATGTAGAAAATCTGACTGTAGATTAACCCAATAATGCAATATAACTAAAGCAAAATACTATAATCTACTTCTACTATCAATTTGCTTTGCGGAAGCTTAAATATCTAGCTTAATCAAAGCTGAACACATATAACCAAAAGAAGAATCAATACACATGAAACACAGAAAATACTCAGGGGAAAGCCTCAACTAAAAACCCCACCATCTGTATTATCATACAAGGTGGAAATACATCAAGATTACACAAAGCTTTAGCTCTCACAGCTAGCCAGCTCTCAGTACAATCTTGCTAGATGCTCACAGGCAAACAAGGCTTCTCACAAACCTTCTCCTCTGCCCTCCAAGCCTCCTATTTCCTTGCGCAGTTTCTCCTGGTTGATCCTATTGTTACCAAGTGTAACACTGATCACTCACACTGATCTCACACCCTGTAAAACTGTGCAATCCTCAAGGAACCTATTCCTTCTGCATGGATGAGTTTCCTTTATAGGAAAATTCCTCCAACCGATAGTACAATGTGTCTGTCTTTAATCTCAACTGGGTCTTTGTCTGAACTGACATGCATGAGTTATTTATGAGAGAATCTTCAGTTATCTGGAGTACACTAGTTTCATGCATGCATGCATTAACTAACTGAACTCACAATTAGTTCCTCAAACTGTTTGGAACTAATTTAATTGAACATAATTCAGTTAACTGAGCTAACTAATTACAACTCAAATACAACTCATCCTTATCTCCTTAATTTAAGAGATAACTATTGCATGGCTTCACAAAGACTTCTAGCTTGAATTTCTCCAACTAATTAACTCAAGATGAATTAATTAATTATTTTTTAAACAGTTGGTGAGACTAAATCTGAATTTTAATTCACAATTCTAATTCAAGAACAGATTAAAATTGGAATATCATGAAATGCTATCTTTAGCATTTCTTGTCGTTATTTTCAACACTCCCTCTCAACAAGAAAGGAATTCAACTCGATCCCAATCCTGAACCTTTGGAATGTTCTACATGCAACACTTCTCTCTAGTGTTGTTGCTCCAGCAACTCCAGAAACAAAAAAAACATCCAACTTGAATCAGTATGATGCATCTATCATCAAAGTCTCTGACTGTTATTGCCTCTGTCAACTGAAAACTCTGCGCTTCTGCTGACTAAGCCTTTCTACACTGTTGTCAATCCTTCTCTGCGCTCTTCAGTATCTGTCTTCTCTAGCCTCTATCACTTTGATCTCTAACTACATCAATCCCACTGATTCCTCTCGCTACTATGTACTTTGGGCTCCTGTAGCAAGGTATGATCCATGAGATAAAACCTCTCAATGTACCCTGCCCAATTTCAACCTTCTTGGGACTATCACTTTACATTGCCCCACCTCACACCTGGAGGTATGGCTACATGTGCTCCCTATTCCCACTTGGCTCGCAATTTCCCCCTACTAGAGGTCTCTGCATGAATGGATGCTTCCACTCGGTCTCCTCTTAGCATCTCCAATAGTGGCTCCTCCACAATTGTCTGAGACTTCTTCTGGGATTGTATGTTGAGCGGTAATTTACTCTCCCTCTCAACCACCAAGTCTCTAACATTTGCGTTGCTCCTAAAGGCTTTGCATGCATCTTGTACCTCAAGTGCATATAGGTTCTTGGCTAGTACACCAATTTGTTTCATCTTTCTCGCCATCACGAAATTTTCTGGAAAAAGAGTTGATTTTAAATCAACAATATCTCCCTCATCCGAACTCTGATTCAACTGATTTTTTTTTTTGAATTTGGGTATTTTTTTCACAAGGAATTCAGATCTGCTATTTGTTTCTAAAAATTTTGCACAAAAATTTTCAGATATGCTCTGCAAACTCGCGGGCCAATATATATATATATATATATATATATATATATATATATATATATATATATATATATATATATATATATAGATATATGTACATATATATGTACATATATATGTACATATTTTCTTTTCTTTTCGAATTCTCTTCTTTGTATATTGTTCACGGCTCCGATAAACTTGCCTCTAATACCATGTAGAAATTTTGCAAATTCTCTATAAATTTACCTCCAATATCATGTAGAAAATCTGACTATAGATTAACCCGATAATGCAATATAACTAAAGCAAAATACTATAATCTACTTCTACTATCAATTTTCTTTGTGGAAGCTTAAAGATCTAGTTGAATCAGAGCTTAACACATATAACCAAAAGAAGAATCAATACACATGAAACACAGAAAATACTCAAGGGAAAGCCTCAGCTAAAAACCCCACTATCTGTATTATCATACAAGGTGGACATACATCAAGATTACACAAAGCTTTAGCTCTCACAGCTAGCCAGCTCTCACTACAATCTTCCTAGATTCTCATAGGCAAACAAGGCTTCTCACAAACCTTCTCCTCTGCTCTCCAAGCCTCCTATTTCCTTGCGCAGTTTCTCCTGGTTGATCCTACTGTTACCAAGTGTAACACTGATCTCACACCTTGTAAAACGACACAATCCTCAAGGAACCTATTCCTTCTACATGGATGAGTTTCCTTTATAGGAAAATTCCTCCAACTGATAGTACAATGTCCTTGTCTTTAATCTCAACTGGGTCTTTGCCTAAACTGACATGCATGAGTTATTTATGAGAGAATCATCAGTTATTTGGAGTACACTAGTTTCATGCATGCATGCACTAATTGACTGAACTCACAATTAGTTCCTCAAACTATTTGGAACTAATTTAACTAGACATAACTCAGTTAACTGAGCTAACTAATTACAACTCAAATACATCTCATCCTTATTTCCTTAATTTAAGAGATAACTGTTGCATGACTTCACAAAGACTTCTAGCTTGAATTTCTCCAACTAATTAACTCAAGATGAATTAATTAATTATTTTTCAAACAGCTGGTGAGACTAAATTTGAATTTTAATTCACAATTCTAATTCAAGGACAAATTAAAATTGGAATATCCTGAAATGTTATTTTTAGCAATGCTATTTTTAGCATTTCTTGTTGCTATTTTCAACATGTTGAATTGTGGTGTGTTGAGGAGTCTGGGGGTCATTTATTCTTCTTGATGTGGTTACTAGGGGTGGCGCTAGCCAAAAGGTGGTGTGTGTCAACTGTATATTTGAATTTTTCATACTAGTGAACCAGAGTGGTGGCAAGTCCGCTACATTTTGGGGTGTTTGTTTGTTGGTGGAGCTTTGGTATGCTTGTAGCCTCCAGTTAGCTGGGTAGTGGTCGAGATGTAGACTATGGGGGATGGATGTGTGTTGCAGGAGACTCAATCTAGCTAGGTGGTTGGAAGGTGGGCGACTCTACTTGGGTGCATTCTTCTTCATCTCAGTGCACATTAACTAGGTGAGACATTGCCCAGGAAATGTTATCGAAGTTGGTGGTGGGCAATTCTGATGGAAAATTAAGTAGGTGCAGTGCGGAGCAGCTCGTAGGAAGCCTGTACAGTGACAACACAGTTGGCCTCGCTTGGAAGCAAGACCTCAAGGATAAGGTGTTGTCCACAACATGGAAGAGCTTGACGTGGGGGAAGCGGTGGACCAACAACATGTTGATTCACTAGGAAGGATAGAACTACCTTCCCCATTTGACTCCCTCTAAGCTCAGCTTCGATAGGTCACCCTTTTAGTGGAAAAAATCGTTCGTGACAAGTACGATGATCGTAATGAGATGATAACTTTCAGGAACGACCTACAACACAACCAGTGGCACATGATGATCAGGATAGTCTCACTTCAGCGGAGGCAGAAGAGGATTCAGGAGTGATAAAATCAACTTGAAGACTGATTGACACACATGGAGGCCCACTTGTATGAAGCTTTTCGTCCTCCTCAGCCTCCTGGTGGAGGACCAGATGTTCGAGGCCCAGGAAATGCTAATGATCACAAATGATTGTAGGTTGCATTCTCGTCCTTAGAGTTTTTTGGTCAGTTTGGACAATCTACATGAGCTATTTTATTTCCTTTTGTTGTTAATTGTGTGTTTCTATCAGTATCTTCTGGCCAACAAGTCCAATAAGAATGAAGCCAAAAGCATTTTGAAATCAAACTCCACACAATATACTCTTAAAATAATTTAATAGAAAACATTGATTTACTTAAAAAACACTTAAACACTTCTAAATAATAATAATAATATATCATATTTTTAATACTTATGTTATCTATCCATCCCAATAATTTAACATTTTTATTTAAATGTTAGTACATTGAAAATAATGTGACCTCTTTCACTTTTTCTTTTTTAAATTGAATACATCCTTTTATCTAAATGATTTTAAAAATTTAATCATAATGTAATTAAAGTAAAATGTGTTTTTTACCTTATATTTAATATATCATTTTTTTTCCCATTCAGATTTTATTCAACATTTTTTTTGTTTACCTTTATTAATCTTTAAAAAACAATCAAAAACTTAAGAATTTCTTTATGACCATGGCAAATTTTCTAAGTTAAAGAGTTCTTTGGTTTGTGTTGTTGGATTTGTCAGCTCCACCACTCCCAGGTTGGATTGTTGGTTGTTGGAGCAGAGCTTTATGTTTTTCCCTTTAAGTCGAGAGGTAGGGATGGTTTCTATTTCCAGTCTGCACCCTATTTGCAAGTTGGTGTCAGTGGAATTCGTGGTGAAGTGAGGTCATTGCGGTGAAGCTTTTTTGGACTATGACACTGGAGATTTTGATGTAGTCTTCGGTGGTCTGCTAAGCTTACCTCATCGAGAGATCGTTGAATCCAACGAGTTTCTTGGATTTAGAATTTCCAAGAGTGGGAAGGATGTCAGCAAAGTGTTCATTGAAAGGTTTGAAAGAGATCTTCTCTGGGGCCATGGCAATGCTCATAAAGTCTTTGATGGAAGTCTCGAGCCAGTGCTAGAGCCTAAAATGAATGGAGGAGAGGACCTGGATCCAATTTTTGTTTGATCCATGTTTAGAGAGTCCCTTTTCCTTATGGTCTTAGATTCAAAGGTTGTGGGAGCACTGAATGAAAGCATCCATCATCAGACAGGTATCTCGGTGGGAGAAGTAAGGCTCCTCTATGAAGGGAAGCAACTGAAGATGGAAAAGCTCATAGAGATTAGGAAATTAAGAGGGATGCCACTATCTCTTTAGTGGCAATCTTGCAGGGTGGTGCCAAAGGAGGTGGGGCATCTTCGACATCCAAACCCTTGTCATTTAAAGAGTGGGAAGGATGTCAGCAAAGTGTTCATTGAAAAGTATGAAAAAATATCTTCTCTGGGGGCATGGTAATGCTCACGAAGTGTTTGATGGAAGTCTCCATCTAGTGCTAGAGCCAAAATGAATGGATCAGAAGACCTGGATCATCAAAATTTTCCAATTTTTGTTCGATCCATGTTTGGAGAGTCCCTTTGTCTTATGATCTTAGATTCAAAGTTTGCGGGAGCGTTGGCTGAAAGCATCCATCCGTAGATAGGTATCTTGATGGGAGAAGTAAGGCTCCTCTATGAAGAGGAGAGATTGAAGATGGAAAACCTCTCAAAGATTAGGAAATTAAAAGGAGTGCCACTATCTCTTTAGTGGAAATCTTGCAGGGTGGTGCCAAAGGAGGCAAGGCATCTTCGACACCCAAACCCTTGTCATTTAAAGATGCCTTAATTCCAACATCTAACTCTTATTCAACAAAGGATCTCTTAGGTCAAGAGTTTGTGGTGGAACATTTAGTGGACTCAACATCGATTCAAGGTGAATGAGATATTAACAATGATGAAGATAATAGATTATAAACGACAAGTGATTATATGTCATTTCAATGGTTTTTGGCCCCAAGCTTCTGCCCTTCGAGATTGGGTTCATCATAACTGGACCCAAAATCTAGAATTATTATTTTGTTCGAAGGGATATTTTGTGTTGTCTTCAAAGATATTGAAGACCGACAGAGGGATTTTGACCAAGGGCCCTGGTTCTAGGGTTGAACAGATCTTTCGATTCAGCCTTAGTTTCTAAAATTCAACCCGTTTTCCATGAAATCTCTAGCTACTCTGGTTTGGGAAAGGCTCCCAAACTTACCCCTCCAATGGATTCGACTAAATATCTTGGAAAAAATTGGCAATTCAATTGGCTAGTTCATCAAAATAGACAATGAAAGGTTGGCTTTAGGTTTCATCACATTTTTCTGTGTATGTGTTGAATTGGATTTGAGTGAAGGATTTCCAGATAAAATTATGCTCAAGTGCACTGGAAAGGAATATCTTTGGACTATGAAAACACTGCTTTTAGATATAGAATATGCCAGTAGTCAAGACATCTACAAAAAAAATTTCCTTCTTTAAATGGGTTGTTCAACTCCCAGGAGCAACGAAAACCCAATCAGGGATGGTGAGATTAGAAGGCCACATCAATTGGAAAGAACTCGACAAGTCAAAAGCTTTGTTCTTAGTAGTAGAAGACAAACCCTAACTCCTCGGCTTCTCAAGTTCCTGAGCATCCCCCTGTGGCTTGTCCCATCCCTCAACAAAGGATAATTCTCAGGCAAAGGAGAAGGAAATAACTTCTAGTGGGCATAAACACACCCATGAGTCTAACCATTCAGACAATGATAAATAAATTCTGTGCTTCGCTAATTCGAGAGCGATGAATATTTCTCAAAAGAATGAGGATATGGTCTTATCCTCGATTGTAAATGATAAATCTATAGGTTGGGTATATGTTCTTAGGATAAAGGGGAAGAAAGAAAAACCCATGATTAATTATGGGGAGTGATCCAAGTGGCTCCAAACACGTGTAGAAGTCCAAGAGGGCTCTGAAATGGTCAAAATTCAAAGTGGTTGGATTGCTCTCAAACCAACACGAGATCAAAGTGCTCGTTGCCTTGATTTTAATGGTGTAAACGACACTCAAATCCAAGCTCGTATCAAGAAGTTAGAGAAAGTCAAAGTTTAGGGTTGACTTGGCCAAGTGGTAAGGTTAATGGACCTACAAATTGCACCGGCAGCGGTCCCCTGAATCTAGCCACCGGAATTGGAAAAATTGTTGCTTACCTAATTTGCCCCATATCCCTTATTTTCAGAAAAATGAAAAAAAGGCCAATAGTGGTTATGTTAAAACCAAAATATATTAAAAAAAGGGTGGCGGGCCAACAACCCTGCCACCGCAAATCCTAACTACTATACCTGCAAAAAATATGTTAGGGGGCGGGTTGTCACCCCTGCCACCCCCCGTGGTCTTGATTGGACATCAAAAGCAAATGGGTGGTGGAAGGGCCACCCCCGACAGACCCACCACCCCCGGTGGAACCACAATGGCCATACGGCCTGCACCAACCACTTGCCAAACGAACAATTGAGACCGGCGAGGCTTAAACCTGCTCAGCCCATGTGGCCGGCCCCCGCCGGGTGGTCTCACCAACCACCAAACGACAACCCTATTCAAATGTTCCAAAATCGACACATAATAAAATCATAACGGTCACTAAGTTGGGGAGACGGATATTTGAACCCTGGCCTCGTCCAACGGAATAACAACCGTCGTCGTTGGGCCATGGGGCTCGCTCCTTCGTGGCTCCGTCAGACCATAATATTTAACCCCCAGTAAATTCATTTGCTCGGGGGGAGGCGACATAATGGAAGCAACACAGTGGAACCGTGACAACGTTCCAAAAAGATGGAACCATGATCCAGTGGAAGCATGATTTGCACACATTTCGAGACAAATTCTTAGAGAATATTCCTTGATGCCTGATGATTCTCTAGGGAGGTAAATTTTCATTTTGTCAAAATGATACGAAGTTTAAAGTCATTTTAACTGGAATTTCATAGGGAGTGCGATGGTGAAATCAGAATCACCATCTGAGCAACAGATTTGCATATTCACGACAGAGTAGAATCTTTGAAGAATCTTGATGGAATCTTTTAGATTCCTTAGAGGCTAAAATTCGTTAGAGTCAGAATGCAGCCAACTTTATACTCAAAAGTCTAAGAATCTCGTAGGTATCATGATGGCGAGATCATATTCGTGATTTGAGCAACAGATCTACAGTCAGCCCAGAGGATAAAATCTTTGGAGAATCACGGGGAATCTAAAAGATTCCTACAAGCCCATATTTTGACGGTGTCGGAATTCGACAAATGGATAGTCGATTTTACACCTCTCGATGATAAAAATTCAGTGGTGCAGTCAAATTTTGCAGTTGAGCCTTCCATTTTTTGGCCAACTTCAGAGGTGAAGGTACATGAATCAGTCATGTCATGTTTTCCTTCATAATTGTTGAGATGATGTATTATGTTTTGAGATCCCTGCTTGATGTTATGTTGTGGGATCACTTTTGCCACATTATGTGAGATGTATTTAGATTTTCATGCTATGTATTTTTGTTGAGATCCCTGTGTAACTATGTTGAAGGGATACTCATTGCCACATTGTGTGAGATCATTTTAGTTTGTCATGTTGAAAGGAAACCTTCTTGAGTGAGAATTTTTGTAAGTGGAACGTCTCGTGGAGAGATAAGCCACTCTTCTTTGAGGGTGTATGTCCTTGATATGACAAAGAGTCTTCCATGTACATCATCATCATTTCTAGCAGTATATGAAGCAACCTCCACCATCTTGACACAGGGCCCGGAGGTGTAACCCACACTAGGTGAACTCCGTTATCAAATGTGTCGTGTTCATGATTTGTTGATCATTGTCATGTTTCCTCTTGTTTAAGAATGCACATATGTTCTTCTATGCTCTTTAAAATGAAATTCTAACAACATCACATAAGTAAAAGGTATTGGTTAATTCCGAAAGCTGAAGGAACCCAGGTCAAGTTTGGTATCAAAGCGGTCTTCTCACTGATGTGAATTGCGAGCATGAACAATGATTGAACGTGCAACAATGGAGGATGAAAAAGACATGTACGAGGCCATGCTCAAGATGTCCAAAATGGTGGACATGTTGTATGAAGCTTATGAGAGACAAGAGAAAGAAAGAGCAGAGAACGATGCTCCTTCCACACCTTCCAGTGAACCTTCATTGCCTTCATCATCTTCTCATCATTCAAATGAGGAGATCAACCAGAGTCTTCAAGCAGATAACACTAAATTGAAGATTCTTCTACGAGAAGAGAAAGAGGAGAAGCAACGATTGCAGCTTTAGTTGCAAGCCGCAGAGGCAACCTTAGAAGAATTGAAGCAAAACGATTGAAACCTTCAAGCAAAGGATGCTGAATTAAGGAGGCTTCTACAAGAAGAGAAAGAGGAGAATCAGAGACTGCAACTTCAACTACAAGCCATAAAAAAGGCCTTGGAGGAGTTGGAGCTCAACGAAGTCTTAAAGAAGTCATCATCCCCTGTTTTAGAATCGACAACTGAGGTAAACAAAGTTGATTCTTCTTTAGTTTTATCTTCACATGATGTTATTTCTATTGGAAATGTGGAAGTACCGATTACAGGAAATGACATGAGACTCCTTACCAAGATGGGGTACAAAGGAGGAGGACTTGGTGTTAATGGCCAAGGCATAACTCAACCATTGGAGGTTGTGCAAAGACCTCGATTCGCAGGTTTGGGATACACTGAAGGAGAATGCTCAAAGGTGTCAGAAGCTTCCGAGACATTGTTGAAACCATCAAGGAAAGAGAATGATGGGAACACATCACCATCATCCCATGGCAATGCACATTGCAGAGAAAGAGCTGAGGCAATCTCTCATCGTCATAATGGCACCAGAGACAGCCAAGAAAGGTATAACAAGTCTCAGCATTCTTTCATTTCGATTACAATCATGTTGTTAATGATGAATGTAAATCATGGCATCACAAAACATGTAGTTTTTTTGGTTTACATAACCATGTGATTGTTGAATGCTGGAAGAGAATGGCAGCACGAAAGAGGATGACGGATGAAATGCCTTCTCCATAGCAAGGAAAGAAGCATGTTAAGCAAGTATGGAGGAGGAAGACTTATTGTAGTCATTGCAACAGAGGTGGTCATCAAAGAGCCACATGTTGGAGGCTCCATCCATAGCAACGCCTTAAGGACGAAGCGTCTATGCATGAACCAACTGAAAAAGTTGATCGACAAGTGAATCCACCATAGGGAGATGACCTGTTCACTTTGATAAGTGAGAAATAGTCTTTCTAGATGTGTTAGCTTGTCATGGCCTTATTTTTGTAAATCATGTGTTGTAACTTAAAATGTAAAAGTGATGATGTGTTTTCCATTACTTGTTGAAGCAACAATGATGTTTTGGCCCTGTATTGGTAGCTGGGGTATTATTTCCATTTTGATGTAAACTTAACCATAGAGTGTGTTATAAACTCGTGGAAAGTATGGGATGATTGGGTCATTAGTTGGTCATGTAAATTAAGCATGTTATTTGCATAAATGTACTACAAGTTTGCAGAGGATGCAGGTGTTAGCTCATCGCTTATGGCTCCGAAGAACAAAGGTAAAGAAGAAGGAAGGGAGACCTATCAGGACACTTGTGGCGTAGAAAATGTACAAAGTTGCAAATTATTTTCATGATTTTGGAGGACCAAAAGCTCCTCAGTGGGGAGGATTGATCCAGGTGGCTCCAAACACATGCAGAAGTCCAAGAGGGCTAAGAAATGGCCAAAATTCAAAGTGGTCAGAGTGCTCTCGAACGAGCACTAGATCGAAGTGCTTGTTGCCCTAATTCCAATGGTGCAAACGACACTCAAATCAGAGCTCATATGAAGACGTTAGAGCAAGTCAAAGTTCAAGGTTAGCTTTGCCAAGTCACAGGGTTAATGGACCTACAAATTGCACCGGTAACGGTCACCAGAATCTAGCCACCAAAATAGGGAAAATTGTTGCCTACTTAATTTGCCCAATATCCCTTATTTTCGGCAAAATGAAAAAAGGCCAATAGTGGTTATATTAAAACCAAAATATATTAAAAAAATGGTGGCAGGCCACCAATCCCGTCACCCCAAATCCTAACTACTATACCTACAAAAAATATGTCGGGGGTCAGGTTGTCACCCCTGCCACCCCCATGGTCTTGACTGGATATCAAAAGCAAATGGGTGGGGGACGAGCCAACCCCGACGGACTTGCCACCCCCGATGGAATCACAATGGCCATACGGCCTGTTAGTGTCAGTCTTTGCAGCCTTCCTTCAGCGATCAAATATGCTCTTTCAAAGTGATTTTAAAGTGTCAAGGTCAAATTTTGTCATTTCAAAGAGTTTTCAAGCAAAATTTGGTCACTAGCCATTAGGTCTAGGGTTTGCCCAAATGTCAGTCTATGTCATCATTCAGCTAAGTCTATTATCATTCAGAGTGTTTTCATCATCATGTCAGTGTCTAATGAGTCATTTTACACCTTGTTCATGCTTCATGTTGCGCCCAGGCAAGGTCATTTCCCTCTCCTAGGGTTTTGAAAGCAATTTCTCTTGGGTGGTCAAATCACAGGCAAAACTTGTTTCCTGATGTTCATACACCTTTCCCTATCCTTAAAGTACCTTATCAAACACTTCCCATCCCTTAGATCCGCCAAATTCCTCATTTTTGCACAAACCCTAGTTTCTAGCTACAACCTGGCAATTTTCTAAGTTTGACCTGTGTTTTGCCCTTTTCGACCCCTTCCCCTCACTCAATCTCTGAGATTCCACTTTCCCCTGCTTCCTAACATCCCTCCCCACTCCCAAAAATTTCCCCAAGAATTTAGAAGCCCTCTATCCCCTTCATTTCGCTCCATTTCGACAAAATCCCTTGTTTCACACATCGGGACAAGTTTCACTCAAAAGCTGTTTCTGAGCAATCAAAGATGAATTTTGCAAAACTGAGAGAGGTTTTTGTCCACAACATGCCAAGGAAGAAAAACCTCTTTCACTTTTTACACAGGTGTCATGGTTTGAGATAAATGTCAAAAATACCGGCGAGAACGAAGGTGCTCCAAGGACGGTTGGCCAAAGCACAAAAACGAAGGAAAACGCTCGATCCACTCCAAACTTTGGCCAAAGCCTCTTTGACTGAGCATGGTACTTGATTGGGGACTCCCAGCCCAAATTTCAAGAAATTTGGAGAAAATTTTGTCATTTGTGAATTTTTTGTGCAATTTACAGGTTTAGGCCATTGGAATGGTCTCACCCCGGGTGAGACCATTTTGGAGGACTGCTCGGAATTTTGAAAACTTGGCATTTTTGGAAAGGGCATGCAAAGAGAAAAATTACCAATACTTGGGAGAAACCTGATTTTGAGATTTGAGCCTCCAAAAGCTCAAAATACATCAAAAAAATGACTTTCTGCCCACTTTTTGAGTTGCAGAAAGTGACCTTGGGAGAAATGGTTTTTGAGGGGGCAAAACAACTCCAAATTCAAAAATTCCACTTGGGATGGAAAGTAGACAGACCAAGCTTTCCAATGAGCCATCTTGCACCTGATTTGGATCAGTGGAACCCACTCAAAAGTAGCTGCAAAGGGGCGCGACCATTTGAACAGGGGGCGCGACCATTCGAGCCAGCTTTGCCAGAATTGACCTTTTTTGTCAAAAAACACTGTTTTGACTATGGTTGACCATTTTTACTTGTAGATGATGGATAAATGTAATATTTTCATGGCACTTTGATAGATTTTATCTCTCTTTACCCTTCTAGAAGCTTCCATGATGTAAAAAGTGAAAAATTAATGCATGGATGAGTTAGCTAAGTAATAGAGGCAAGTTGTTTGGCTGCCTATTTTCTAGTTCTTAGTTTAGAATTAGTTCAAACTGCTCCTAGGAAGCTGAGCTCGACCCCTAGAGGTGGGGAAAGGAGTTAGATGGTCTAGATGGTCTATATTATGCTCTCTCCTTCTCATTTTCATGGTTGGACTCTTGTGGGAGAAAGCTTTATTGTATATTGTACATCTATCTCTGCAATTTAAGGAAAAGGAAGGCCAGGGTTTTGCAGACATCATTGTGGATTCTTGTGGATTGTTGTGTTGATGGTGTGTTCTCTACATGTTATTGTAAGTGTGTTTATGTGTTCCATCTCTTTCTTTGCTGCTAATTGAACAGATGAAGTGATAAAGTTTGAATTCATGCATGCCATGCTCAGCTTTTAATTTTGTTCAATATCTATGTTTTCCACTGTCTAAAGAGGATTCAAAGTTGTTGTTTGCCCTCTTTAGCTCCTCCTCTATCATTCCTGATCATTCATCTCAGATTAAGGCATCAGCACTCACTCCTACCTTGCCCCAAAGATCCCCCTGCAAAAACTGAGCCCAATCCCCGCACCCTGAATTGCACTCCCTCAAATTGCCACCAAAGACCCCAAAAATCTTTAAATCAACCCCCCTTATCAATTTACTAGCCTAAAATCTTTATTCCTAATTGGTCAGCTTATCATATTGAAAGATCTACCGAATCTGACCCGAGAGAGCCTTCTCATACCTCGTAGGGCTAGCTACGAGGTGAAATGGTTTGATGTAGCCTTGAGAGTTTGTCTATCTCAGCCTAGGTGAATTCCAAGCGCTAACACGGCCCACACCAACCACTTGCCAAACAAACAACGAACACTGGTGGGGCTTGAACTCGCCCGCCTCACGTGTCCGGCACCCACCGGGAGGTCTCACCAACCACCAAATGATGGCCCTGTTCAGACGTGCCAAAACCGACACATAATAAAATCATACCGGTCACCAAGTTGGGGAGGCGAGGATTTGAACCCTGGCCTCATTCGACGAAATAACAACTGCCGTCGTTGGGCCACGGGGCTCGCTCCTTGGTGGCTCTATCAGACCATAATATTTAACCCCTAGTGAATTCATTTGCACGGGGGGAGGCGACGGAACGGAGGCAGCACAACAGAACCGTGACAGAGTTCCAAATAGATGGAACCACAATCCAGTGGAACCATGATTTGCACGCATTTGGAGAAAATTCTCAGAGAATATTCCTTAATCCCTGAAGATTCTCTGGGGAGGTAAATTTTCATTTTGTCAGAATGATACGAAGTTTATAGTCATTTTAACCAGAATTTTGTAAGGAGTGCGATGGTGAAATCAGAATCACCATCTAAGTAGCACATTCACAGATTCCCAGCAGAGAAGAATCTTTGAAGAATCTTGATGGAATCTTCTAGATTCATTAGAGGTTGGAATTCATCAGGGTCAAAATGTAGCCAACTTTATACTCAAAAGTCTCAGAATCTCACAAGGATCATGATTGTGAGATCAGATTCGTGATTGGAGTAGAATATCTCCAGTTAGCCCAGAGGACAGAATCTTTGGAGAATCATGGGGAATCTAAAAGATTTCTACAGGATCATATTTTGACGGTGTTGGAATTTGACAAATGGATAGTCGATTTTACACCTCTCGACGACAAAAATTCAATGGTGGAGTCAGATTTTGCAGCTGAGCCTTCCATTTTTCGTCCAACTTCAAAGTTGAAAGTACATGAATTAGTCATGCTATGTTTTCCTTCATAATTGCTGAGATGATGTATTATGTTTTGAGATCCTTGCTTGATGTTATGTTGTGGGATCTCTTTTGCCACATTATGTGAGATGTATTTAGCTTTTCATGCTATGTATTGTTGTTGAGATGCCTGTGTAACTATGTTGAAGTGATACTCATTGCCACATTGTGTGAGATCATTTTAGTTTGTCGTGTTGAGAGGAAGCCTTCTTGAGTGAGAATTTCTGTAAGCGGAACGTCTTGTGGAGAGACAAGCCACTCTTGTTTGAGGGTGTATGTCCTTGCTATGACAAAGAGTTTTCCATGTACATCATCATCATTTCCAATAGTGTATGAAGCGACCTCCACCATCTTAACACCGGGCCCGAAGACGTAACTCACACTGGGTGAACTCCGTTATCAAATGCGTCGTGTTCATGACTTGTTGATCGTTGTCATGTTTCCTCTTGTTTAAGCATGCACATATGTTCTTCTATGCTCTTTTAAAATGAAATTCTAACAACATCACAAAAGTAAAAGGTCTTGGTTAATTCTGAAAGCTGAAGGAACCTAGATCAAGGAGTAACCCCATAAATGTTGTAGATGCTTCTTGGAATTCTTGGTTTCCTGATGTAATTTGCTATTTTGAGTTAATAGAATTTAATTTACAAAAAAAAAAAAACTTAAAAAAAATCAAACAAAAAAGAAAAGACGTTGTCTACCAAGGCCACAAATTCGTCCGGAAAGTTAAAAATTGTTGGGCGATTCTTTTTTTTCAAAAAATGTGATCATATGAGTGTTTGAATTGTTTTTTTATGGTTGAAATGGACTCAACGTCATCAAAACCTTCTGGGCACCCAAAATCCTGAAGTTTGACAATTATAACCCATATTTCCCAAATTTCTGTCGGATTTTGGCAAAAATCATGTTGGGATTTCCACCATTTTACAGGTGAATTTGTGGCATCGGTAGACTACTCTTAAAAAATCTATGACTTTAACTTTTTTCCCTTATTGCCATGACCTTCACCAATTTGTTTTCTTATATGAATATGCCACTTTTAAAGGGGTGGGGTAGGAGGATACATGCAATGTGAATGCAAGTCCCATCACCAACTCTAGCCTCTAGAGTTTTGGTGTTTGGAATCGATTTGCAAGTAGTCTCACTCATGTTCAAATATTTGGAGGTGTCACCCATATGTCTGTAGTGTTGAAGGATACAAGCTATATGAATTCAAGTTCCATCGCCAACTCTAGTCTCTGGAGTTTAGGTGTTTGGAATCGATTTGAAAGTAGTCCCACCCATGTTCTAGGCTTCCCCGCCAAAAGGGACTTTATGCCTAGTTGACCCAAATGTTGAGGCTTGACTTTTATAGGTAGCCCAATTAGTTGAAGTCAACCAAATTATTAACCCTTTGTCATGAGACATGGATTCAATTTTCTTTGGGTCTTTTTGGTCCATGACTTTACCAATTTACCTTTTTATATGAAAATGCTACTTTCACAAAAGGTGGCGTTGCGTTTGTGCACCCTTAACTTATTAAAATGATTATGTTTGTTTTTTTATATGAATATTACTATTTTTGGTTTTTTTGGATAGTAATAAGTGAAAACTCCCGGACACACACAGGCTACTCTTTAAACCTAATCAATATAAGCTAAACATATGATTTTAGTGAAATCAAACACGACTAGCAAGAGAGTTAACGACTCAAGTCAACCACTTAGTCTACCTTGATAGCCTTTTTGCTTTTTATACGAATATACCCATTTTACAAGTCTACTTGATTACTCAAGTATCGAAGAGACGAGCAGAAGAATCACATTTTTGTTTTGAGATATTACCTGCAGCCTGAATCAATATATGAAGCCAAAGTCGAAACCTGAGAAGTACAAGATGTCAGTTTTTTCCGCTGTCTTTAGTGGACGCCAAATATTCAAAACTTCCAAAATGCAAGATGCCAGCTTTTCCACTGTTTTTAGTGGAGTCCAAAGATTCGAAGCCCCACATGGGCGAGCGTATATCGGGGGCCAACCGATTGAATTGAGGAATCGGAAAAAGTGGACTAGCCCTTCACGCAAAAGCCTCCTAGGCCCGTAAAGCAGGGGCAGGGGCCACCCAGAGGCCACCCAGAATGGATGATTCGAGGATTCTATGTTGATTCTATGTTTTCTCAGCGCTTCCAACTCTGGGAGATCCACTTATGGAGCTTAGTGGCCAAAGACCACTGAAATCGGCAGTAAACATTGACAAATACCGCTTGGTACAGAGATTCCTAGCCAAGATGAAGCTGCCTCTTCAATTACATAATCAAGAGTATCCATCTGAACGAAGGGGCTCTGGAACACTCCCATATTTTATAGATTTCTTCAAGCCATTAGCAGTCTCTGCAACAGCAATAAGAACCCCCACTCCCATCTTTTAAAGATTTATTCAAGCCATTAGAGGTCTCTGCACCAGCAATCAGAACCCTTTCCCTTGGAGGGAAGAAAGATGAACTTAAAAAGGACGCCTCGAGCAGCACAACCTGTAGCCAAGCTGAAGAAAGAGATCTGAGACGCAGAGGAGGAACCCGACGGCTAGGGTTGCAGAAAGCTTCACGCAGAAGGCATTATTATCACAGTGAATTCAATAGAGACTATTCGACCAGACAGAAATGGAAGACCATCATTCATCGTCATCCAGTGGTTTTGTAGGAGACGGATCAGTGGATATCCATGGACGTTCTGTTAGCAGAGCTCATACTGGGCGATGGAAAGCATCACTTCTCATCATTGGTATGAGTTCAATTATCTTTTACACATTCAATTCTTAAATAGTGTAAAATCTGTTGTGTTTGTTGACATATCTCATCATCATCTTCTTCACAGGAGTGGAGATAGCAGAGAGGTTTGCCTATACAGGCATACGTTCAAATTTGGTGACTTACCTCACAGATGTTTTGCGTGAGAGTACTGCTACTGCTGCAAAGAACGTGAATGACTGGTCAGGAGTGGCGTCCATGCTTCCTTTCCTTGGGGCTTTTGTTGCAGATTCATATTTGGGTCGTTATTGGACTATTGTCGTCACATCTGTCATCTATTTGCTGGTTAGTATTTTTTTTTTTTTTCCTTTTCCTGTTTTCCAAGTCCTCTCAGAAGCATACCCCAAGCAGTTAGACTGCCACAAGTGGACTTCGTTGGGCTTAGGTACCAGGTTTGAGAAATCACTGTTCAATGAAAACCATCGAGGATTTGCACCGAACCTTATCCCTTTGAAGCTCATGCCATACGGCTAGAGCAGACCACACAAGAATGGGACACTCTTGGATAGTTAAACAGTCAGCAATGTTTACACATAAGATTGCTGGCACAGAACCTTACCTGATTGCTTCAGGACTGATTAAGTCAGGACCAGCCCATTAAAGGCAACGTGGACCTTACTTTCGAAAAATCTACCATGAAGTACAAACCCTTTGTAAGCACTAGGGTTGATCAGGATTTTACCGGCATGACCACGACTTTATGGTTTGATGACATCCCACTGGTTTGTATTTTTTTTTGGTGTTCCAGCATTAAACAATGGATAATTTAGTATCTGTATAATTAGTTTCCCAGTGGATTCATGCAAATTTTGATGGACACGGGAACATTTTGGTATATATTTGGGTGAATTGAACCCCTATTTAAAAGGACAATAGGTGAAAATGATTGTTCCTTTTCTGCTTTAATCTCGTGCATGGCATCCTACTAATAAACACTACATGAGATGGATTGTTACAGGGATTTATTTTGGTCACTTTGTCCGCCTCTTTGACGAGTCTAAAGCATGCTGGGATTTTCTTCTTCTCAATCTATTTGGTTGCTTTGGGGCAAGGAGGCTTCAAACCCTGTTTACAAGCATTTGGTGCTGATCAGTTTGATGAGGACGACCCGGAAGAGAATAAGTATAAGAGTTCATTCTTTAATTGGTGGTATTTTAGTATTTGCATTGGTACTCTTACAGGATTCGCTGTACTCACATATATTCAGGACGATATAGGATGGGGCCTAGGATTTGGCCTTCCTGCTGTGACTATGGCAATAGCACTGCTTATCTTCTTGTGTGGGACAAAATTTTACCGGCATAAACTGCCTGGTGGTAGTCCTCTTACTCGAATTGTCCATGTCTTTGTTGCAACATTTTATAAATGGAACGTTTCCACTTCTTATCAGGAAGAAAATAACGTAGCTCGCATTGAAGAAAAAGAAGTTTCGATTTTTGGACCAAGAAGACAGCAATTGCGTACTGATCAGTTTAGGTAATTCCTCTCTGGTCTTGCTCAGTTTACATCTAGTTATATTGCATTTATTAGTACAAACCTACGGGAAATAATTGCCACAAAAATTGTTGTACATTGGTAAAAGTGGCCATTGCCGTGACTCCAATTTGTTAGAGTCACAGTGGTTTTTCCATTTGACAAGAAAAATATTGAAACTCTTGGTAATTGAAATAATATTTTGTAGGAAGAGGGTGGACTGAAAATTTAGATTTAAGGATATAGTATAGGATATGGCTGCTTCCTGACCACGGGTAAGGTATAGTCTATCCTTAAGTCATATTTCTATTTTATTTCAGTCGTGTCGTTGTTGCTTCTTGTGGGTTGCACTCTGTTATGTTCAATTTTAGATGAACTGAGATATTTGTGATGGATATCCTCATTCTCATTT
The DNA here is from genome assembly GCA_031772625.1 of Pinus tabuliformis. Taxonomy (NCBI): domain Eukaryota; kingdom Viridiplantae; phylum Streptophyta; class Pinopsida; order Pinales; family Pinaceae; genus Pinus; species Pinus tabuliformis. The sequence continues at coordinate 600,639,733 of CM062812.1, read as the reverse complement.
TCCAGGTTTCTTGACAAAGCTACAGTTGAAGATGAGTTGGACCATGAGTGTAAAACAACCTTCAATTGGCGACTATGCACAGTCCAAGAGGTTGAAGAGGTGAAAGATGTTCTTGGGCTGTCACCAATTTGGATGTCATGTTTGATGTTTGGGGTTGTCTTTGCACAATCTTCAACATTTTTCACAAAACAGGGCGCCACAATGGATAGAAAGATTGGAAAACATTTTGAGATCCCTGCTGCAAGCTTACAGTGTTTTACTAGCCTATCTATTCTCCTATTGGTTCCTGTTTATGACCGCATCTTTGTTCCAATTGCAAGGCGCTTGACAGGGAATGAACGGGGGATTACTATGCTGCAAAGGATAGGCACTGGCATGTTTTTCTCCATTATATCAATGATTGTTGCCGCATTGATAGAGATTAGAAGAATCGAGGTAGCAAAGGACAGTGGACTGATAGACCTGCCCAACGCAACAATTCCATTGAGCATTTTTCTGCTGCTTCCACAATATGTGTTATTTGGCATAGCTGATGTATTTACAATGGTAGGAATGCAAGAGTACTTTTATGATCAGATGCCAGACACTATGAAAAGCCTGGGTATTGCTGTGTATCTGAGTGTTATAGGAGTTGGTAGTTTCCTTAGCAGCATCCTTATTTCAGTTACTGAGAAGGTTAGTTGCAGAAGCAAGGGGGGTTGCTGGTTCACAAACAACTTGAACAAAGCTCATTTAGACTACTTTTATTGGCTTCTAGCCTCTCTGAGTGCGATCAATCTCTGCATTTACATGTTCTTAGCCAGCTGCTATCAGTATAAAAATGCCCAAAAGGATATTTCTTATGAGGACGAGGAATTCTTGAGCGAAAGGCCACTTCTTCCTTCATGAGCATATGTTGTGATATTTAAGGGAATTGTTAAGGTATCTCTGTTTGGGCAGAGTGGCATTACTCTCAGGCAAGACAAATTGTAATGCTAGGTACATTACATGTTATCCTCGATTTCTATGTTGAAAGTGTCCCATCTTAAATGAGCATTTGTTTGCAAATACCTTAGTTATAAATGGTGCATGTGTATATTGGAGCCCTTAGGATGATTAGGTAACCCTATATACAAATATGACAGTTACTTGCGTAAAGCGAGTGGCCTTCACTGTTTAAAGAGGCTGTGATTAACAGGAATTCTGTTAAACATTGGAGCTTCAGTTGGCATTGGAGCTTTAATCCAAAGTTAGTTGAGATTATGCTCTTTGATTCACTAGAGCAAGTTTGGTGTCTAGCTCACTTAAAAGAATCATTCAACTTTTCTCACTTAGCTCCACTTCTAGCCTGTATCAAAAATTGATATTGAAGAAATGAGATACCTAAAGTATATATTGTTACAAGTATTGTTACAAGCAAAGCTATTGTGCAAATTAACCTAATGGTAGATGCATCATTAGTTGACATGCATTTTAAAATAATTCATGATGATTTTAATGAAGCTAAAGAAGGTTAGGTTAATCTAAGAAGGCACTCTTCACATGGATACTTGTCTTGATGTCAATTGCACCCATTAGGGGTGTTTGTTATGAGAGCACCACCTTAGTTGGTTCTGATTGGGTGAGTTAAATCACATGGTTCAATAATAAGCCGTGAGCTTGTTCAATTTAAAGAACTACAATATATAACTCCCATTTTTCGATTTTGTCAACATGTTCATTATGTAGTAGTATTTATTGTGTTATACCTAGGTCCTTGGTCTCCATAACAAGAGTAACATGTACTATTGCTAGGTTTCACTTGGGATTATTATGAGTTATGATTGTTAAACTTTGAGTGCAACCTATATCAAATGGATAATAATTTACAATGTAAATATCTTCAACTTAAAGATGGAATTTAATTAATATAACAACCATAGCAAAGAAGCACATACGACAACTAAGATTTCTTTCTCATCGATAACAAATTATTGCTCACCTTGTTGATTTCTCTTCTTTTATAAAGAATGTGCAAACACAAAAATGATGTTGCTTCTAAAATGATGAATGCAACTTGGAAACAACTTTGCTTCTAAAATACAATAATGCAATCCAAAAATTTCTTTGCACATTATGTTTACAAATAGAATATGTCATTGACATCTTATGCAATTGGGAATATCCTAACAATTTCCCACTTGGCAATACATTGTTCAAGGTTCAATACCCAACTTACCCCTACTCCAAGCAAATTTCCTCCTATCCATTGCTTTGGTTGAAGAATGTATTTCATTACCTTAAGTCCTAGCCTCAAGTATTGATACCTCACTAGACTCAATTAAACCTCTCTAAAATAGTAGAATTTCACCTTGATATGCTTTTTCCATGGATAAAACTTGTGATTCTATGCTAAGGTAATTGCATTATAATTGTAACAACAAATAGGGATGGGTCCATGTTCAAAGTCCAATATATGTACATAATTGTTACAACCAAAAAATGTGCTTGGACATCTTTGACGTTGCAATGTACTTTACTTCGATACTGGAATGGGCATCCACTTATTGCCTCTTACTTCGAACTCACAAATCCTTCAAACAATGTAAATAGATATGCACCAGTGGACTTTTCATTATCAACAAACCCATACATATGAAGCATCTTGCTTCCATCTCCTTGGTTGCAAAGAGCATATTCAATAGTGCCCTATAGGTACATAAAGGTCCTCTTCATAGCTATCCAACGATCTCTTCCTAGATTTTCCACATGCCTACTTATAATTCCCACATCATGTGTAGTATGTAGTTCTGAGCATGCCATTGAATATGTAAAGTTGCCAAGTGCATTTCCCCATCTCCTCTTCCTCATGTTTTCTCTTAAGAGTCATTTTAATCAACAAAAACACTCCCACTTGAGATGGAGTGCAAGTCAATGTACATGTATTCATTGTAAAGAGCTCAAGTACGTGTTCCACATACTTCCTTTAGCCATCATACAATGTCTTGTTTTGTTCTCTCTTCACCTCAATTCCTAAACAATAGTGAAACTCACCTAAATTATTCATGTCAAACTTACATGACAATTGAGATTTAGTCTCCTTAACTAATTATTTAAAACCGCTAATGAAAATACTACCATCAAATATATAAGACCAAAATAATGAAAGTTATTATCTTATTGTGTGAAGTAAACTATAGTTTGCTTCACTTCGTACCAACCCTTGTTCGACAACATATTTGTTGAACCATTGGTACCATTGTCTTGGACACTATGTCAAGCCATACATTATCTCTTTAACCAATACAAAGTGTTCTCTTTCCCTTCTACCACTTTCCTTCTAGTCAATTGGCAAATATTTATGCTTTAAGCGTGCTTCATGAATATTTGTGCTTTAAGCTCACCATGGAAAATGGTGTCTTCATATCCATTTTGTTTGCTTTCAAATTATAAGTACCTACTAATGCCAACAAACTAATAGAGGCCATTTTTTCCATTGGAGAGAAGGTCTCCTTATAATTCACACCCTCTACTTGAGAGCATCCCTTTGCTACCAAATGAGCCTTATACTACTCCATAAAGCCATTTGTAGTCTACTTGGTGAAAAGTCATTTTCATCCAATCACCTTCTAGTAATTTTTTCAAATGCCTTAAGCTTGGTTTTGTTTCAAGGCATTCATTTCTACCTCCATTTCTTGGTTCCAGTGGGGGGGGCATCACCATTGAGATCCTCTTTAAAATTGTTGGGTGCATCACCCATGGAAGATAAAGCAAAATAACTAAAATTAGTAGGCCCATAGCGATGCCTATCATGACTATTCTGCTCATTGAGGCCCCTCCTCAACTTTTGCCTTAATCAAGTAGATTGTGTTCAAGATGCATATTATCATTAGTTCTTTATGATAGATTTTCTTTAAGCTAATTTTCACCTCCTACAGAATTTCTGCATCCACCTCCTTTGACAACCACTCAACTTGACTTTTAACTTCAAACTAAAAATTTGGAATTGCTATATTTATACCTTACTAGTAGAAATTCTTCATGGTGATCTTCACACGATTTCTCATCCTTGATGATCACACTTTGAATATGGGTATACCAATCCTTAGATGGAATCTACAACTTGCACCATTGACTCCTTTTGAATATTGGATAAAGGTGCACTTGGCTGATTTGTTGTTAATGTTTTTCATGTTCACCTTAGGCACATGCATGTAGGCCCCACCCTAAAACTTTGAAATGTGAAAGAAAGGGATTCTCTCCAGTGCAAGCCTCATTTGGTGTCTTCTCACACAAAATTGAACTATCTAGTTTATTTTTCAAACGATTGGTTGTAGCAATTGTTTCAACCTAAAAAAATTTCTCCAACCAACATCCACTTTCATTCTCCCTACATTCTCCATTAAGGTTTGATTCAATCGTTCTCAATGGCACAACTTTTGTTTAGGAGCATGTGTAGTGGTTTTTGGCTCACAATACCTTGAAATTGCAAAAAAAACTCTCAAACTCATTGGAACAATACTTAAACTTCAAACACGCCATTTGTCTTCCACTTGAAGTGAATACATGACTTCTGTGAGAAGTCAACAATGAAAGTGATAAAATAATGAGATCCTCCATTGGAGATTGTATTTATCGGTCACCAAATATCACAATGCACCAACTCAATTTCCTCCTAATCTTTGTTGTTAGTTAAGGAAATTGAAATCTCTTTTTCTTTGTAAGCATATGTGTTGCAAAACTCAAAAGAGTCCATATAATCAATTTAATGGACGATCTAGTGCACAATGCTCATAGGTTATTTTGGCACCAAGGTGTCCCATCCATTGATGCCATAACATTATGATTGATGTCTTCGAGGTTATCTTTGATTTGCCCATTTTTTTACATTGAATTTCCACAACCCATAACTCGAGTAATCACATCCAACCTATATAGTGTTCTAAGTTAAACACCCTTGGCCAAAACCGCAGTCCATTGAACCAATCTACAACCTCCTTTGGAGAATATTGTATCAATCATTTGGCTTATTGAAAATGAATTTTGTTCAAATCCTAGCACATATCACATATTGGGAATTTGATTCTTTGTATTGGATTTTTACATTAGCACAATTGAAAATATATCGTCATAAAAAAAATTCTAAGAAAGATTTTTCCGCCATATGATTCTTCATAAATTATCCACAAACCACTATCTTTGAAGAGTTATCTGGAAAATCTTGAAAATTAATCAACCATGCTTCCTCATGGATGTTGCTTAACCAAAATTCCTAAGAGGGGTACATGTTTCCCTCACAACTAGAATCCTATAAACTAATTCCTCTTTATTTCCTTCTTTATCCTTCAATTGGTCAACCTTATATTCACTTTCCTAATGACCTCTTTGATGGTATTTCCAACAAATAAACTCTTATCACTTCCTACCTTTACTATTATATCTTCCTTTAGCTCTAGATTTCTTCCCATTATATCTCTCGTCATTTCACTGCTTAGAGTGGCCCCTAGTCACCAAATAATTTGAATCAATGCTTATTTAGAAGTTCTTCTCCTTGTCTCCTGTAGTAGCCATTGACGTGTGATCTCATTAAACTTGAGATTCTCTATCTTTGTAGCTTTCCTAATGGAAACTATTTCCTTCTTCCAATAATCTAGAAGACTACAACAAGGTATGCATCACTTATTGTCTTTTACTTCATTATAGGTGGCTTTGAGTTGATTAAACAAGGCATTGAAGGCATTGGGCCGAATTGTCACCTTATCACCATCTTAATCTTTGAAGTGTATAACATCTTCCACAAGAATGTCAACTTCATAAGGTAGTTAGCCTTACACAAATGAGCCATGGTTGTCTAGAAGTTTATTTGTTGTAGTTTCACCTAACACATTCATTAACATAGAATTAGATAAATCAAGGCTAATCAAGACAATGAATTTATCATTCATCTTTCCCCAATCAAGACAATGAATTTATCATTCATCTTTCCCCAATCAAGACAATGAATTTATCATTCATCTTTCCCCAATCATTATGCTTTATTGTGTTGGGATTTCTGCCCTTCATGAGGAATTTTGCTCTCTTTTAATAAACAAATTGAAGTTGTAGCAATTGAATTTCTCAATCTCTAAGTGTCTAGATGTCATTTCTCCTACAATAGATTTCTTCCCAACCTCTCACTGAAATTGGGTACCTAATAGGAAATCATTACTATAGCAACATAACAATATCTAGTTTGAGAACTTTATCCTTAAAAGCCAAATTTGTGTAGCTTCCGAATCAAGACTTCAAAACAAGGCCTCAACATCCCAATATTCTATGTATTGAGCTTTTCTAGCTTAGCGAAAAAGGTGACCCATTGAATCCAACAACCACTATGATACAAATTGTTAAACTCTGAAAGCAATATATAGCAAATGAAGAAGAATCTATATCACAAATATAATCAACATAAAGATGAATTTCAAAATAATAGAACAACCATTGCAAAGAAACACACATATTAAAAAAGAAGCTCTTCTTACCCGGGACAATCATTATCCACCTTGTTGGTTTCTATTATTAATAACAATATACAAACATAGATACAACACTACCCCTAAAATCAGAAATGTACTTGGGAAACAACTTTACTTCTAAAACACAGGAATGCAAAATAAAGAGTTCTTCATGCATTCCATATACAAATTAGAAATTGGTAATTACACAAATAATGCAATTTATTATGAATACATATACATCCATATTTTGGAGAAATAACTTTGTTTCAACCATTATAAGCATCAAATTAGAGAAGTTAGAATAGTTGAAGTGGCACATTACATGAGAGTGGAATTTATAATTACTACATATTTTCATCAACAACCTATATTTGTTTCATATGTTTATGACCACTATTATAACATTATTTGGTCACCACCAACCATGCAGGCCTTGTTGGTCAATGTATCATTCATTATGTTCCTTTGTTCAATGCAAACTACATGTTAAATTGAATATTTGTCTCATACTTGTACCTTTCTTTAAGCAACATGTGTCGACCTATTCATTTCCTTAAGGAAAGGCATGGGTGCATCCTTAAAAGGGGAAAAAATAATTAATGCAAATTAATTACATGTTCCTAAGTGGGGTTGATGATATTTTTCCAAATATGCAACCCTCATTCCCATTAACAATGAACTTAACCACTTATTAATGATATAAATTGAGTTTAGATGTTGGAGAAAGGGTATTTACCAATTTAGTATCATTATATTAGACCACTAGCTTGAAAATCAAGCCTTGGATTTTTGTGACCAATCACTTCAATAGAAACCCTTGCTATTGGAATTAACTCTCTTGCGTAGAGTTGATATGCTAATCTTCTTTGATTTTCCTATCCATAGATGGTAAGCAATTTGAAGCAAAGGTGAAGCCTACAAATGGTTTGAGTAGGAACTCATGCTTTGGTGATGAAAGTATTGACAATAGATCATGTACTTAATTGTAATTATTGTTTCACATGAGAGTTATATATTAAGATCTATTTTTCAACCTTCCAATTTATTTGTCCAATCTATTGATTGTTAATTTCATGATTAAGGATGAATTAACCATTCAATATTAGTTAAGATCAATTAGTTATAAGCTTGTATTGTCATATTTTCATTGATAAGTAATGCCTTAAATGGTTTATGGAAAGTTGTTTTTCATTTCTATGCAGAAATATTGGAGCATTCAAGACTTTTATTGGACAACTTGCGAGATACAACAAAAGGGCACAACCAACTAGTCAAAGGTATTTTCTCCATCCATTTCTTTTATCTTTGGCATAATAACTAAATATGGGAAGTTAAGCAATGTTTATTCTATTCGCTATGTCAATATTTTGACCCTAGTCATTGGGATTAATTCTAATGATAGAATCGGTGACTCCACTAAAAATAACACTATGAGTTCTTCCTTTTGGGGTTTTCTTTCTCCACTAAAAATAACACTATGAGTTCTTCCTTTTGGGGTTTTCTTTCTCTAATTTCCAACCTTAAAGTTTTGAATTGGTTAGTTAGTTGTCTTTCATTCCTTGCTTTCTTGCTAAGACCAAAAAAATTAAGTTTTTAGGTATTTTCTACATTCTTTTACCCATGTTAGGCTTGTATAAGTGGTTTAACCTATTTTACCTATTTTCTACATTCTTTTACCTAAAACATGCATTTTTTCCTTTGAGTAAAGGATGGGTGTATGCTTGTTTCTTTTGGATGCAAGTACATATCTCATGAAGGAGGAAAACTTGCAATTTGCTTGGAATTTTGTCTTTTCGACCTTATTTCTCTACAAAGTTGGAAGTGTTTGGTATGGAGTAATAGGGAATTGACATCTTTTAAGTGATTTCATTTCATTTAGGTTTTACTTGGGTGTTTGAATTCTTGATTTGTGTCTAATTCATTTAATGTTCTTTTAGTCAATTTGAGCGGAAAACAAATTTTGGAATTGCAATTTTTTTTTGTGTTTTTAACTTGTTTGAGTGCACTTACTTGTGCCCTTGTGGTCTGTAGCAGATACTCACTTGTTTCTTCTGTTAAAAGGTGTAGGTACCTACTCCTTTCCATCTTTTAGGTTACATGTATGTCTTGATAGGTGCAAAAAATAGCGAAAGAAAAATAGATTTGGGTTTCTTAAGTCTAAAGAGGATCTACGTCTCTTACTTTTTTCTTTTCAAATTCGTGTCCTTGCAAATCTCCATTTAGTAGTTTTTTCACAATTCCTTTAATATAAAGAAAAACAATGAATGTTGCATTAAAAAATAAAAAAAATTGTTTCCTTTGGTCCACATAGAAATCTCTTAGGTAGTTATATGCACTTGGAAGTGATCAAGTTTAAAGGAAACTATTAGATTACCTGCATTAACATGTTTTTTGTGTGTGTGGTTCATGGACACCAGAGATTAGTGGCCGCTACATCCATAGATATTATCCGAGTAGATACACCTGAAGGGATCACTTCTCACCAGCTCATTAACAAAGCCTAACCGCAAGAGTGTTGAGGAGAATTGGCCCCGTGACTTCCCATTAGCAAGGTGCTTTAACAACTGGAACTTAACTAGTTGAGCTAACCCTTGGGGCTACCTGCATTAACATGTTTTCATGAAAGAAAAAAAATTGCTTTCTTTGGTTTGAAGTACTATTTTAGAAAAATCACATTACATTTAGGGTTTGAAAAAGGTGTTATTTGATTTTTCTAATTTTCGCAACCTTTTGAATTCAAACATCTTTCTTCAAAATTCAAAGTAGTGTTTCCATTTATGAGTTCTCTCTTTTTGTATCTTTTCATTGGAAAACATCATCCTTTTACTTACTTTCACATTCCTTTGAGTAAAAACAATTATTAAAAACAATGATATTAAAATGACTAAACTTGTTTTTTTGTGATTGAAATTCAAATGTGGTCTAGACTTGATCAGGTGCTCAGTATTTAGCTCAAAATTCAAAGTTCTCAGGTTGGCTCAAAAACTATATGGTTGCATCCGTCTTGTTAAGAGAATCACAAGGCAATTCGTTTCATCGAAAACGGAGCCCGTAAGAAGTAGAAAATGCATGTTGTTCGTTTTCCTAAACAACTAAAAAATTGCAGAATGACACAGATGATGATATGGCAGTCTAGTGAGCAAGGTGAATCTTCTTCAGTTTTTGCCCATTGAAGTTGTGACAAGTGTCACCTCGGGATTCGCCAATTTAACTCGGAGAAAGTAAAATAATATATATATGTATATATATATATATTATTTTTAAATTCATATATATATATATTTATTTTATTATTTTTAAATTCATATATATATAGGTAAAATATTTAATATTAATTAAATTCAAATCCACATATAATATTTATGAACCAAAGGTATATGCGCATTTCCCGAATTACATGCCACAGTTTATGGCCACATTAAACCAAGTTCGTTGGCATATATTTATATGTTAAGAAAAATGTGATTTGTGGGAGGGCAGGTTTGAACCCATGACCTCCCGCTCATAACTCCTTTGTGTCACCAACAAGCGACGAAGCATACATTGATATAGAAAGATGCGTACATTCATTTATGCCATAAATGTTAGCTGCCGACGGGAGAGGACGGAGCCAGCCCCGCAGGGCTAGCCCCCTCTCCATGCGACCTCAAACACTTGACCGAGGGCCAAAAAGGAAGTGCGATTAGTGTGCCATTAATCCACGTTTAAGCCCAATTAAACTGTTGATTAAGTTAACGGAATTTATGGTGGAGCCACCAAATCTGGAACCGCCACCAAACTTGGTGGACTTAACTGGAATCTCTCCAGATTTAGTAGAGGTTTTCTAAGAAAATTTGAAAGAGGCATAACTTACTCAATTTTCAACCAAATTGAGATCAGAAAGAAGTGTTCTTAGCTAATTTTGACCTTATGAACACATTGGTGTAGGTATAAAGAGCCATAGAGCTTTGTAAACATCATTTTTACCACATTGAGCTAATATAGAGGCCTAAGCCATGGAAGTTGGACCAAGGAGATGTAGCCCAGGAGGGGTGAACTCCTTCATAAAAACACTATGTTAATGTGTCTCTTTGATGGTTTACTATACTGTAGATGTTTGCTGTTCATTATTCATTTCTGAAGCTATTTTTCTCATGAATGTCTTGTTTAACTTAAGGAAATTTACCTGTTTGTAAGCACCAACAACTAAGGAAACCTCAACACAAAAAGCAAGAAGCAAGCACATGTTTATAAATCTGTAATTTTTATTAGCACAACAAAACTAATCATACAAATACAAATCAATATTTTAGGGCCTTGGTTGTAGGATTGAAGAATTAATTCTTTAAGGCTACATAAAGTAGAACCAGGTGAGGACTAATTGAGAGTTCAAATCCATTAGTAGCAAGAGACATTTGTTGAGAAAGCAAAACTCACACGTGCATGAAGGATTGGGTCAAGCTGAGTAGGAATAGAGATTATCTACTTTGTGTTTGTTTAGAGGGCTACACATGTATGCCAACTTTGGCAAAATTGGAAAGTCCTCACACTAACACCTTTTCTCTAAGGTTTTAGGCTTATGACTAAATCTATATTCCTTTCACATATATAAAAACTTGACCTATCATTATTCCACTTGACTATTTATTGCAAATTGGTAACCATAGTTTCCTCTCCTAGATTTTCACCTAGGCGATTGCAAGTGGGAAGTTTTGTTGGGACTTGAAATAGACGGATAACATGCACTTCATCTCCCCTGAAGGGTGTCTGTCTTCTTGAGGGTATTTACACATTGGGTGTTTGTTGTGTGAGGGTTACCATAACTATCTCTCACATTGTTGTTGGTTGGAATTGGGCTATCACCATCTTAAGCTAACCTTTGAAAGGCTTGTGTTCATCTTTTCACCGATTAGAATCATGACCTAACCACCTAGACTAATATTTGAGAGCATGAGTTTGCTTGATTTCATCTTAGAAAGATTTTTATAGAAGTGTGTTAGTTGTAAGTTTTTTTTTTTGACATAAATTATTATCTTTGGATTAATTCTAGAAAAAAAAATTGAGGCATGGAAGTCTAAATACATAGCTGCAAAGAAAAAAGGAAAATCTATTGGAAGAGTTCACACTTTGTGTTTTTTGCACACTAGAGAAATTTCATCTATTCCTACTACACTACTTATATAACATCTTACAAATTCATAGAGGAGAAATATCATGAAGCCCCGTGAAAAATTATGTAGACCATTCATCAGGTCCAAGGGTTTTATCCTTCTGAAAATTATGGATGACCTTTGTAATTCAACCTTAGTCACTGTTTCATTAAATGTTGATTGTCTTTAGCTCCCGAAAACCTAGGAAAGGATTGAGCCAATGAGATAACTTTAGTAATGGTCACCTCAGGAGGGGCCTTACATAGGTCAGTGAAGTGGTTTTTTCCCAACTTTGTGATATCTTCAAATGATGAAACTCTACCACCTTTTGGATCATCCAAATCCCAAATATTATTGTGTGCTAGATGACCTTTAGCAAACTGTTAAAAAAACTTCATGTTTTAATCACCACTCTTTAACTATATTGCTCTACTTTTTTTCCTCCAAGTCTCTTTTTTGTCAGAATTCTCTTTTTGGTAGCCTTTAGTTGTATGATCATATGTTTTTATTCCTTTGACAAATATGCCCCCCCTTCAGGAGCTTCCATACGCTCCAACTCTTCCTCCACATATTTTAGATCTTCCTCCTCCCTCTGTCTTTTGAGGGTAGACCACTCAATCGTAGCCTTCTTCACATTTTTTAGATTTTCACAAATTAAACTGCCATAGACACATCCTTATCAGGGTTGTACGAAATCCAGTTTTTAGCAACCAAAAGATGAAAAGATTAATCTTTTAACCATGATGAATTGAATTTGAAAGGGCTTCTCGGTTTGTTAAAACCCCCTTTCACTTCAAGAAAAATTGGATGATGATCAAATTCACCTCCACCCCAATCCATTGATGAAACAAAGGATTCCTTTCCAATAAAGACTCTGCCATAAGAAACCGGTCAATTCGCCTGACTATCATCGCATCACCAATTCTCCTATTTCTCCAAGAGGGTTTATACTTAATCAATTCCACATCACACAACTTGTGTTCCTCCAGAAGATGGATGAAATAGTCAGATAGGGAATCCACATGGGCATGTGGGCCCCAGATTTTAGATTCCCCAAGAGAAAAATTCAAATCCTTTCACCACTAAATATGTTACCACTTTCAGATCCTTCCCCAAATCAGAGGAAAAAATATTATCTCCCAGAACCAAATCAAATCCTTGGGTGCCTATAATATTTATAGATTTTTTATTAAAACTAAGAGCCAAACCTCTTGATCTCCCTTTTGCATCAAATGCCGCAAAATTCTAGCCCTGAAATAGAGATTCGAGAGCCCTAAAATAGAGATTCTAGTGCCTTAACAATTGATTCCCCATTCCCCAAAGTTTATTGTAAGAAAATAATATCAATGTGTTTAGATTAAACCAACCTCCTCAAGGCTAGTTTTTTGGAGGGGCTAGCCAAATCCCAACAATTGAAATAGAAAAAAATAATTAGGGGACCATGCTAGGGGAATGCGCTACTCTAAGTGCCCCAACAATAGACCTCTGTCTACCAGCCGCTACATCCATACTAGCCTTAATTTTTTGCCTTGAGATATTGGATTTTCTTCCTCGAATATGCTTGCCAGGCTTGATCAGGGAGGAAGGGCTCACGCCCCACCATACCTAAAACAAAGTCCCTTTTCTTACTATATCATTGAAGGTTATATCGCGAGTTTGAATAAGAGGATGTCACTGTATCCCTAGATGGGGAAGATATGAAAGGTAGGAAACAAGAAGGAGCGAGGGGAATAGGACAGGAAATAATACCTACGTTTCGCTGAGAAGGGTAACAATAGATAAAGAAGGAGGTTGTGATAGGTGACTCAATACCATAACTAGTGAACAAAAAGAGCTAAAAATATTTGAAACAGGGAGGGGAGGAGAGTATATACCTAGAGAGGAGATTCATGAGGAGGATGGAACGTTCTCTAAAGTGATGATTCGTCCATACTTTGCCATCATGTCGCCCCCAATATTTACTTCATCGTTCATCATCATACACCTTGGAGCATCTTATTTTTGAACTTGTGGAGCAATCTCAATCGACAAATTCCCAAAGCTTCCCCTTCCCCCTCTTGTTTTCTCCCTCGCGTGAATCCCTCAAACCTTTCTTGCCCGAGAAAGGGAGAGGGAAATCCTTCAGAACATGACTATGTTTATGACATCTGCGACACCTGAAGGGGATTCCTTCATAATCCATAACTTGTCGGTGATTAAACCCTCAATAATTTATATTTATTTCCATGTATAACCCTTCACACGAGTCTAGATTTTACCAGAATCCTTGCTATGTCCATCTTTCCACTATTTCATATGACTTGTTAGCCTCCAAAAAGGACCCTAATTTATTTCCAATATCTTGAAAACATCCATAGACAAGAGCTATGGTGTCAACCCAGGAATTCTTACCCAAACAGTGGCATAACTCAATTTCTCGCGGCTGACATCGAATAAAGGATTATGTTGTTTCATTAGCATTGATGAAGAATTAATACACCATGTTTTACCAAGAATCCAATTGGTTGCTTCCATTGAATATAATTTAAACATGAACCAACCTCGAGTAAGGACGCTTACCTTGGGGAGTTCATTCAGCTCCTCCCCCCATTCCTTTTCTGTCCACTTGTGTAAGAGCTTGATCGAAAATTTCCTACCTCTTCTTCAACCCACCACCACCCTTTCTGATGCCTCCATAACTTCGACTAACTATACTTCTTTCCCAAGCACCAAATTTTGGTCATCGGATTTTACTTATGCACACTTTCCTTTTTTCTGTTTTTCCTTGGGCAATTTTGAACCTTTAGGTTCGCTTGGGATTTTCGGGTTTTCACCTACTAATTGAGCCCCACTTCTTACCTCAAAGACCTTCCATTTTCCTCTATAAAGGCAATTGAATAGTTATTTGTTCCCCCTAGAAAAACCCCTTCAAACCTTAGAGGAAAACTTGGAAACAATTTGACCGTCATCCTTTGCTCATGACCATAATTAAACTCTTCTCCAACATTCCCTTCAAATGAACCTCCTATTCATGGAAACCTTATGTTTTCCACCACCGCCTCATTAAGGGACTACTCAAATCCATGGAATTCCTCTAAGAGAGTAACCAAAAACTAGTTATCTTGAGGATCATTGATGTACTATTCACCACATGCATCTGGATCTGATGTGCTAAACCCTAGCTAAATCTAGGACCCTAACACCAAAGATGAGCCCTTACTTCGTTCAAGAGGAAAACAAGAGTGGAGATGAATGATGCAATTGACATTACTGTCTTCCAAGGTTGCAGTGCAGTGCTAACTCCTAGATCCATCATGCCAACTATTCCCCAAAACCTCCACCTCATGATCTTCAGGTGGCATTTTTGTCTAGATAAGGTATAGTCACTGTGGTCGAACAAAAATTCCATCACATCCTCCATTTCGCCATTTACCTCAAACATGGAATTTTCATTAGCCGCTAGCATGAAAATAGAATAAAAACTGACCTGCATATGTAAACAGATCAAACAAAACCCACAGACCATTCACTTACTGAGGATTAATAGGAACTACTATATTCCTCTGGCTCATAGAATAAACCATTGACGCAAACCTTTGACTTATGCTTACCGCAAAGCTCCATCTTGTAGATAAATTGGTTAATATGGACATTCAAAAAAATTACTTAAGTTATGTATTGAAATATTTTAAAAATATATGAATTATACATCTTCCTCACACTTCAAAGTGAATATACAATTTTTTTAACGTTTAATTACTTTATCTCTATCTAAAGTTGATACAAAATTATGTTACTTTCAATGGACATTGAAACATTTTATTTATGGTTGAGAGTGGGTGAAATATTCTTACCACATCTCCTTCATATTGAGTTGTATATTGTTGTTTTTATTGGTCATAGATGGACTTAGTAGGTGGATCATGGAGGAAAAAGCTTAGGGAACATTTACATGGCTACAACTCATTAGACAAGTATCTATCACACACCTTATGTTTGTTGACATTGTTCTACTTTTTGGATAGGTTTCCGTAAATCAATGGTTACTCCTACAACACATCATTTTGAATTTTGGAGATACCTCCAGATTATTCATGAACAAATCTAATTCCATTCTTATATATGCCACAACTGAGTTGGACCAAATCTCGGAGATTGCAGACATCTTCTAAGTTTCTTCCTCTCCAATGGAGGGGTTTCTTATATTTGGGATTCTTTATGAAACCAAATATATCTCTTAGTGGACTGGCAATGGATCATTGATAAATTTCTTGGCAGATTATCCACTTGATCTCACAGATGGTTGTCCCTTGATGGTAGACTGATCCTAGTATAGTCAGTCTTGCAGAATATATCAGTGTATTGGATGCACTTATACAGGATCCCCAGAGAGATCATCAAGAGAATAACTGCAATAATTGCTAACTTCATATGGTCTGGTGCTAAAGATGGCCGGAAAATCCATTTGGTTAGCATGGATGTTATTATAAAGAGGAAGGAGTTCGATGGGTTGGGTATAAAAAACACAGGACATTTCAGTCGGGCACTCCTTTCAAAGAGATTTTGGTGCACCATTTCGGGATCTAGGATCTAGCATGAGATTATTAATGGTAAATATTTAAAGTACATGGAATCACAAGAATGGATCAAGAAGGTGACTTTATGCTCTAAAAACAGATCATACATTTGGAGGGACTTTATGACGATCAATTGATGGATTCTAGGAAATATTCGCCAGTATATTGATTCAGGTAGGACGACAAAGATTAGTATTGATCCCATATGTGATTTCATGGGTGAACATACCTTTCCCTATGAGATCATTAATCTGCTTCATGACAGAGGTATTGTCCACATTTTCCAGATACAAAAGGGGTGGGATCCACTACAACTATATCCCACTTGGATCGATGTGGAGGACTTGGGTATTACTGATGGTTTCTTAGACATATCGAATAGATATATCTATCAATTGTCAATGGCGAGAATTTCATTGAGCCATAATTTTAATCACCTTTGCTGGAACGATGGTTTATATCTGAAACATATTACGGTTAAAGGAATATATGATTTCATTACTTCGTCACTTGGTGGGATGGAAGAAAAGTGTTGGTTTCGCAGGGTATGGGCTTGGCATATGCCAAATAAGATTATGCTTTTTGGCTAGCTTGTATGGAGGAATCAAGTCTTCACCTTGGACAAACTTTGCAGACAGGGTTTCTAGGGCCTTGGGAGATGTAATTTATGCCATAGCTCTATTAAGGACATTATGCATTTATTCATTTTGTGTCCTTATTCTATTGCTACATGGATATGTGTGTTACAAACTCTTCGGATTTACACAAGCTGGTGGTACTCATCTATTTAGGAATGCTTTAGATCTTGGTACAATTTGGGTGGGGTAGACAAATACCTTCCATTTTACATACGTTGGGGTATTCGGAGGGGGAGAAATGCCTCTATCTTTGAAGGTATCCCTTTCAACATTGGTCGTACTGGTTCCAACATATGTGCCTTATATATGGAATATTGTTGAGTTCCTGGACAAAATATTCCTTGGAAAGTAAATGGCATGGATCCATCAGTTGCCTTTCTGAGTGGACAATTTGATGGGGTTGCACAAAATTCAATTTATGGATGTGGTGCTTGTATTGCTATTAATGTGGATTATATCTTCTACTTTTGTTGGAATGGAGGTACTAGGACAAACAAAAAGGCAAAGCTTATAGCACTATGGGGAATTTTATAATGTGCAAGATGGTTACATCTTAACAAGGCACATATTTTCGAAGACTCAAAGGTGACTATTGAATGGATCAATAAGGGAATGAATTTCACCCCTCCCCACCTTGTCCACTAGATGCACAAGATTTGCAAGCTTAAGGATTTATATTGACAAGCCTTATTCACACATATGCACATGGTTTTTAATAGAGAGGCCGATGCTTTGTCAAAGGAAGGGCTAGCTATGACACCTAGGGTGATTGAATATTAGACTTTTTTGCAGGGACAAAGACAACACGCTGGCTACATTCCATTGAGATGAGGCGACTGTTTATTTTCGGTTCTATATAGATCAGTTGTATGCTCACGACATGCCCAATTTTATATAGTTATTGATGTCGATTTCTTTATGTGTTTAGTTTTTTGACACTCCCTTGAATGTTGATGTATTATCCTATTGTATTATGATGATAGGAGATATATGGTTTTTAGAAGATCAATTTTTTGAGGGATATTCCACTATATTTTTGGGAATCAAGCTCATCAGACTTTATAGGTTAACACAATCTTTCAATTATGAATACATATTCAATTTTTCTTTCCTAAAAAACAAACGATGTGAACATGGTGAGAGTGTGATTGTTGATGTTTTATAATACTTTTAATTAAAACTAAACACACATGTATATTCATATTTTTTATTATAGTCCATTTCATTTTTGTTGGGTGTGTGTTATATTCTTTCCATGACTAGCCCTAGGTGCAAAGCCGGGGGGTCTTCGTTGTGTCGGGCGCAACGGGGGGTGGGGGGGGGGGGTGGCAGGCAGTAGTCTCCCCTATCAGGGGGTACCGCCCCCCTACACGGGGTTCAGGGCAATGCCCCATGAATTGTTTTTGGACCCTATATTAGGTGGGAAAAACTACCTATGGTTTTGTGCATGGATTTCACACATGGTTTTGGGCATGATGGTTTTTTTCCCATGGTATTTTGTAGATCTGTTCAAGGGAACTATGGTTATGTTCTAATCCAGGGTTAATGGATTGGGGTTTATAGATGCTTTGACATGTATATATATGTATTGTAACATTGAAAGGAATATAATGAAAAATCAACCTGATAGTCCCAGTTTTGGGATCCAGGGGAAAATATCTCTGTATATCTATTTTATATTGTATGCTCTCGTCATTGTTTATTTTCTGTTTTTAGAATTCGTATGTAGGTAATTTCAGTACAAGGTTAAAACCTACATTTGGTATCAAAGCTATTTCAACTTCAAGGGGACGCCTTTGTTGCTGATGGGTTTTTTGCTTGGGCCTGTGGTAGACCCTGTTCAGTGGGAGATCTGCGGGATCGATTTTTGTGGTGAAAGAAGATGGAGAGAAATGGAAATATAGAAATCGAGAAATTTAATGGTCAGAGTTTTGAGTTATGGAAACTCAAGATGAAGGACCTGCTGGTGGATTAAAATTAGTGGATCGTGGTAGATCCGGGTACTAAACCAACGACAATGTCTGATGAAGATTGAAAGAAGTTGGATCGGAAAGCAAAGAGCAAAATATGGTTGTGTATCTCAGATTCAATATTGTTGAATGTATCAGGGGAAGCTTCGACGAAGGCTTTGTGGGACAAGTTAGGGACTTTGTACCAATCTAAGTCTCTGGTGAATAAACTTTTCCTGCTGAAAGAGTTGTATAACTTGAGGATGAATGATGGAGACTCAGTGAGAGAGCATCTGAATGCCCTTAATACTGTGGTAAGCCAATTATTATCTGTTGATATTAAAATTTCAGATGAAGATAAGTGCATCAGTTTGTTGTGTTCTCTACCAGATTCGTGGGATAGTCTAGTTGTTGCAATAGGTAGCAATACAACTACCTTGCAGTTTGATGAAATAGTCTCATCCTTGCTGTTGGAGGAGATGAGATGAAAAAATATGGAGGGCTAGAATGGTGATGCCTTATTTGCACGAGGACTGTCTCAGAATAGACAAAAATAAGTCCCCGAGTGGGAGATCTAAATCTAGAGGGAGATATAAATCTCCAGGAAAACCTATAAAGGTGTGCTGGAAATGCGGGAAGGAAGGACACTTCAAAAAGGACTGTAGATATAAGCTCCTAAGAAAGGAAAGGGATTTGATGATGCTCCTTTTGGAGAGGCGAAAACCACCTCAGATGAAGGTGGGGATGTGTACTTGGCTTCTTCTTCAAGTATACATGTAGATCACGAGGCATGGTTAATTGACTCAGGTGCATCTTTTCACTTCACTCCTCATAGGGAGTGGTTCTACAAGTATGAGAAATATGATGGTGTTGATGTCTTCTTAGGGGATGGTAGGAAGACTAGAATCGTTCGACACGAAAAGTCAAGTTGAAGTTGCAAGGTGGAAGGATTATAACACTTCCGGGTGTTCTGCATATTCATGCATTTAGCATAGATCTAATTTCTGTAAGCAAAATGGATGATGCAAGTGTAAAAACAATGTTCGAGAAAGATACCTGCAAGATGGTTCAGGGAGCATTGATATTGATGTGGGGAGTTTGGATTGGAACTCTCTACAAACTTATGGGTAGCACTGCTATTGATGGGTGCAAAAGTTCTGTGGTTCCTAAAAGTGGAGCATAAAACCTTGTGGTCTCTGGAGAAAAGACCATGCTATGGCATCAAAGGCTTGGATATATTGGAGAGAAGGGGCTTCAAATACTTCATGGTAATGGTATGGTAGAATGTATGTCTAATTTCTCTTTGGGTTTTGATTTATGTGAACATTGTGTATATGGGAAGCAGAACCGAGTGAGTTTCCCCTATGGTGCTAAGAGGGCGAAACAAATATTAGAGCTTGTGCACAATGATGTGTTTGGACCTGTGTCTGTTCCATCACTGGGTAAGTCTATTTACTATGTATCATTTATAGATGGCTTCTCAAGGAATACATGGATATATTTACTTAGGAATAAATCTGAAGTCTTTGACAGGTTTAAAGAATTTAAGGCTTTGGTGGAAAACCAGACACAAAATAAGATAAAGGTGCTGAGGACAGATAATGGTGGAGAGTTATACAAGAAGGAATTTGAAGAGTTCTGTAAGAAGTGTGGTATATCACGACATAAGACTACTCCATACACACCTCAACAAAATGGAGTTGCAAAAAGAATGAATAAGACGTTGATGGAAAAGGAAAGAAGCATGCTCAGTGGTGCCAAGTTAGGACAAGAATTATGGGCGAGGCGGTGGAGACTGCATGTTATCTAGTTAATATATCACCTTCATCAACGTTGGAGGATAAGTCTCCACATGAGGTATGGATTGGTAAGAAACCATCTCTTACACATATGCGGGTATTTAGTTGTAATGCATATGTACATGTTCCAAAGGAGAAAATAACCAAGTTGGATATTAAATCTGAAAGGTGCATCTTTATTGGGTATAAGGATGGTTTCAAAAGTTATAAGTTTTGGAACCCATAAACAATGAAGGTTGTGTACAACTGAGATGTGGTGTTTAGAGAGGTGAAATATGTTATTAAGCATGAAGTCATACCAAAGGAACCTGAGAAGATAGAGTTTGAGCTAAATGATGAAGAACCAGACTCTACAGCAGAAGAGGAATCAAAATATGAAGAACCACAAACTCCAGCTGTGAGAAGATCAATTCGAGAAAGAAGGAATCCAGAAAGGTATAGTCCATCTTCTTTCTTTTCAAATTTTGCTTTATCTATTACTGATGATGATCCCAGAACTGTGAGGGAGGCAATAGATTCAGAGGATGGTAAACTTTGGAAAGAGGCCATGGTTGATGAAATGGCATCTTTGGACAAAAATGAGGCTTGAAATCTAGTGGAGTTGCCGATTAGAAGGAAAGCCATTGGAATCAAATAGGTGTTTAAGAAGCAGATGAATTCAGAAGGCAAGGTGGAGAAATACAAAGCTCAGTTGGTAGCAAAAAGTTATTCCCAGGTGTCGTGAATTGATTTTGGTTATATTTTTTCTCCTGTTGCCAAAGTAGCTTCTATTAGATTACTTTTATATGTTGCTACTGCTTTTGATTTTGAGGTAGAACAGATGGATGTGAAGACAACATTTCTTCACGGGGATATGGAAGAAGAGATCTACATGAAGCAACCTGAAGGGTTTGCGATGAAGGGTAAGAAAGAACTGGTATGCAGGTTAAAAACGTCTATGTATGGGTTAAAAAAGTCACCAAGGATGTGGTATCAGAAATTTGCTACATTTATACGGGGACTTGGCTTCACCAGAAGTAAAGCAGATCACTGTATGTATTTTCAATTAATTGGTGACCGTGTTATTTATTTGGTCTTGTATGTGGGTGACATGTTGCTGATTAGAAATAACAAAGAAATTATCTAGGATTTGAAGACCTAATTGTCCTCCAAATTCGACATGAAATATCGTGGTGCTGCAAACTATATTTTGGGCATGGAAATTAAAAGAGATCAGACAAAGAGGAAGCTCTAGTTAAATCAGAGGAAGTATTCTGAGACAATACTGTAGAAGTTTAATATGCATGATAGTAAACTAGTGAAGGTTCCTATTCCTGTAGGTGTAAAGTTATCTGCTAAACATTGTCTCAAGACACAATAAGAGGAAGAGGACATGTTCTGTGTTCCATACGCAAGTGTAGTCGGTAGCCTAGTGTATGCAATGGTTTGTATTAGACCAGACATTGCACATGCAATGAGAGTATTGAGCAGGTTTATGTCAAAACCAGGGAACGAGCATTGGACACCAATGAAGCGGGTTTTCAGGTATTTGCATGGTACTAGTGATTATGGTCAAGGAAGACCAGGATTGGACAAATTTTTGGACATCTGTGGCTTTGTTGATGTAGATTGGGCTAGAGATCTAGATCAAAGAATATCTACAAGTGGCTATGTGTTTAGCCTATTTGGAGGTGCAGTTAGTTGGATGAGTAAGAGGTAGTCTGTAGTGGCACTTTCAACTACAGAGGCAAGATACATGACAACCACTCATCCAAGCAAGGAAGCATCTTGGTTGTAGAGATTGTGCTCAAGTATGGGGTTAGTACAACGAGCCATAAGGTAGCCCGTGACAACCAAAGTGCAATTTTCTTGGCAAAGAACCCTGCTTATCATTCAAAGACAAAGCACATTGATGTCCAGTATCACTTTGTGAGGGATATGGTTGAGGACACAAATGTGTTGCTGGTAAAGGTGGACACTTTGAAGAATACTGCAGATGCATTGAAGAAGTCTATGAGCATTGAGAAGTTGTCTTGGTGTAGAGAAACAATGGGCATTGCAGGGGTGGACCAATTACTAAGCTCTCATGTGACCCCCAATGTGGAAAAGAAAACAACAAGTGGGAGAATGTTGGGTGTGTGTTATATTCTTTCCACAATTAGCCTCAGGATCGAAGCGGGGGGGTTAGAGGGGGGATGGTAGCCCCCTTGCATGGGGTCTGGGGTAGTGCCCCAAGATATTTTTTTGGACCCTATATTAGGTGGGCGGACCTACCTATGGTTTTGGGCTTGGATTTCGCACATGGTTTTCGGCATAATGGTTTTCTGCCCATGGTATTTTGGTGATCCGATCAAAGGAACTACGTTTATGTTTTAATCTAGGGTTAATGGATTTGGGTTTATGGATGTTTCGACACACACACAGAGAGAAAATCTCTGTGTATATCTGTTTTATGTTTTATGCTCTTGCCATTGTTTATTTTCTACAATTTTAGAATTGGTATGCAGATAATTTCAGTATAAAATTAAAACCTACAATTTTTTATTTAGAAAATATTCTATTTTTATTAAAAAAAAAACAATGTTAACTTGAAACTGAATATGGAAAAAATTATACATTTCCCTAATATACAATACACTTTTTGATGCAATAATTTAACCTTTTCATTATAATAATATTACATTAAAAATAATGTAACCTCTTTCACTTAAAAAAATAATTAAATATATACTTTTATTTACATAATTTAAATATTTAAAAAAAGTAATGTGTTTCTTCGTGCATTAAATCTATCCCTTTTTTTTATTAAAATTTCATTAAAACATAAATTTTTATAATTATTTTCTCCACATAAAAACAATTTTTTCCTTTATCTTTCTTTTTTTGTTTGTGTAAATTAGCAAATTATATTAGTATCATAATACAAATTTTATAAAAATTTTGCTCAAGCAGACAGAGGACTGCCATCCTACTAAGCAAGCACCTTGTCATGATCCAAAAGAGCATCCCCAAGACCCCGGGGCACACCACGCAGGGCGACAGAAAATTGGGGGTTGACAAAAACAGCAGTAACCAAACAACGATTCTCATAGAGCCGAGGACATCCATAGTTGAGCCCAGAGCAAAATTTGACACAACAAAGAAAAAACCAAGGTTGACAGACACATAAACTGACCCATCCCTCAGGAATTCAGCAAGATCAGACAACAGAGACTCATTACATTTCAAGAACAATATAATTCTTGGAGGTATCTGGACCAGTCGACGCCTTAGCTTTGCCTGCCTGAGATGGCGCTGGAAGTGTACTCTGATTATCTCCTGTGTGCCCCTCCATCTTTTCCCCAGCATTCCTGGCATCTTGACTTATAGTATGACGCAAGAGACTGATCAGGACTGAGAGTTTCTTTGAAATACTGTCAAATTGTTGCTCCAGTCCGCTGATCTTGAACTCCAGACTCTCCAGAATCGCCATATGCTCCTCTGACGTGACTGCAATTGCCTGTTGAGCTTGACGAACTTGGTTGGTATAGTCCCCCTGCATACTAATGGCCTTAGCCAACATTGTTTTCATCCTCCACATCTCTGCTTGCGTACGCACATACTGAGTTGCACGCGTTGTTACTGTGCCAGGGTCCTGAACCCAATCCATTTCCTTCTCCAACTCCTTTGCTTCCAAATTTTCCTCCTCCTCAGTAACAATGGCCTCCAGCTCCTCAATTCTTCGTTTTTCTTTTTGCGAGGTTCGAGTTTCATAGGCTTCCCGAGCTCGTTTCAGATCTCGGTTGGCCGATGCGCTTCGGCTCCCCTCACCCGCCATTATCTTAACCACACACGACTGACAGCTCAACGTTCTAAGGATTAGGGAAAATATTTTCAGCCTACAACTCGAAGAAACAGTGGCTTTGCCGTTGCCAGGGGCTGAGAATAAATAGATGAGATTGGGAGTATTGCTGGGTACATTCCGACCTATCCCCTGTTGCCCGCAGGTCTTATCATAATTATTCCTGCTTGGTGGTTTATATTTTCGGTAATGACCCGATTTCCTGCTCTTACGGTCACCTTTCTTGCCTTCCTTCGAAGCATGCCAAGTGTCCCATCTTCTATATGGGCGTCGGCGGCGCTCATTGTTTTTGATCATATATCTTATGGGAATGACTCCCTCCTGCTCGAGCATTGAATGCTCATGTTCTGCCTGTCCTTCGCTCTTTTGCCAACCTTTAATTCTTCCCTCAGTACGCATTATCCTCATCATTTCGTTAAGCCTGCATAGATCGCCGACTCTTCGTCCTTACCTTTCATTCACCAAATCCTGCCTCGAGAGCAGGGTACACTTATTTCTTAATTCCGGGCAGATAACGTCCTGCCAACAACTGTCCAATATGCTAGTGGGGTTCTCTATACCATAATTCGCCAGATGGTCCGCAACTGCATTGGCTTTACGACGAACAGCCTGAAAGATTAAACCTTTCAGCCACCCCAAATGCTCAGCTATACTTTCTGTTACTTTAGCCAGTCGCCAGTGTTGTGTAACCTTGCTAGCTTTAGCTCCCGCATACATCCTTCTGGCTGCTGTTATTGCGAGCTGGGAATCCCCCTCAACTACTGCTGCGCCTGCCTGCAAATTTCTAAGAATTCTGAGACCCTGTTCCATTGCTGCAAACTCCATCTCATTGTTCGTTCCTTCCCCTAAGGCTCTGTTGTAGATGTGCAGAATTTCTCCTTCGCTATTTCTTATAATGCCACCGATACCAGCCATTCCTGGATTACCCCTCGATGCACCATCGAAATTTAGCTTGAGGAAGCCTAAAGGTGGTCGTTTCCAGATGCTTAAAGTGGTGCTTATCTCCTGTTGGCGATTCACTGTAGCCACGCAAGTTCCATTATCCAGGTCAAAGGCTTTCAAAATTTGTAAGTCCCGATTTGAAGCTTTACTATCTTGATCTGCTTTGCTTTTGACAAGAACCAATTGTCTTATATTTTGTATGATAATTTCTATTGAGTGATTTATGTCCCTGGTTTCGTTTAAGAATACTCTCCTGTTCCGTTCTTTCCAGATTGTCCATGTAATAAACCCTGGCATTATTTTCCAAATGATGTTGACCCTTTGATTACTGGAGAAATTGCCTCGCCAATTCTTGATGGTCTCTTGGATGGAATCTCTGGTTCTGTCTGTTTGTTGTAATATATTTTCCGCCCAATTCCACATTAGGTTTGTCGATTCGCATGTGTTGAAGAGATGGTTTATAGTTTCTTCTTCCTTGTTGCACATGGGACACCTAGAAGGGCCATAAAACCCTTTCTTGCAGAGATTCTCCCAAGTTAGGGTTTTCCTATGCATTAGGAGCTAGAGGAAGATTTTAATTTTTGGCCAGAACTGAGAATCCCAGACCTTGATGCTCCATTGTACCTTTTCAATTTGCTCTGAATCTTCGATACAATTTTTGGCTTCTTTGAGCGTGAAATTGCCCCCTCCTTGCTTTCCCCATCTTAGTTGGTCGTTGTCATCCGCCTTCCTAATTCTTCTTTTGTTTAATAGATTTTGCAGGTCCCTGACGTCGTTGTTTGCTTCAGTTATGTTCTCTGTTTCATTGATTGCCCAATTTCTCCATTCCGAGTCCCTGTTATTAGGAGTCCAATAGTGATTTACCGTTGTTCTCCCAAGCCCTTGATAATTTCTTTGCAGATCTGCGAACTCTGGCCTCTCTAACTTAGGGAGTTGTTGCCAGGCATCCTCCCAGAAAAGGGTCGTTTTCCCATTGCGAATTTCCCAAAAGCTATTCTCCTGTATAATTCCTCGATTTCTCCTTGCTAGGTTCCAGATTGGTGAACCCTCTGGATTCTCTTGCATTCTGATCAAGTTCTGAGTGTTGTGCATTGGAGCGTATTTCTCCTTCCAATGTCTAGCCCAAGGAAGATTGGGTTCCTTCAGCCATTTCCACCAAAGCTTGGCCCCACAGGCCCTATTGATGGTGAAGGGGTCTAGCAGGTTTAACCCTCCCAAATGTTTGGGTTTGCACAATTTATTCCATGCGACTAGTGCCCACTTTTTCTTCTCTGCATTTCCTGTCCATAAGAAAGTTCTCTGAATCACTCTCATTTGCTGCAGGACTCCTTTGGGAGCCGGGATTATGGAGAGCATATATTGAGGAATAGCTTGCAGTACAGCTTTGGTTAAAACTAGCCTCCCTGCTAAATTGAGGGCCCTATGGGTCCAGTGATGACATCTTTTCTCCAAACTGGCTAGGATCTTCTCCCAATGAATTTTTTGCCAAGGTTTATCCGTTAGAGGTGCTCCTAGGTACCTCGAGGGCAGACTGCCTCTTCGGAAGCCTAGAATGATAGAGAGATTTTTTTGCACAGCTAAATGCATATTGAAAAAGAAGATGGTGGATTTAGATAGATTAATTTCCATACCTGAGGCTTCGCTGAAAAGATTGAGGATCCTTTTATAGCCCAGGGCTTCTTTGACTGTAGGAGAACCATGTAACATTGTATCATCAACAAATTGTTGGTGAGTGGTCGCTGGAATGGAAGGCAAGGGCTGCAATCCTCTGATCTTTCCTTCCTCTTTAGCGCTACGAATGAGTCTGCTTAAACCTTCCATCAGGATGACAAAAAGAAAAGGTGATAATGGGTCTCCTTGTCTGAGTCCTCGTGAGGGGGAGAATTGGTCGGCAGGGGCACCATTTACCAGTATAGAAAATTTAGTAGATTTGATCAGAGCTAAAATCCACTTTATCCATTGATTGGCGAAACCGAAAGCTTTTAAGATTGCTTCTAGGTAATTCCAGTTGACTTTGTCATAAGCCTTTGATAAGTCAAGTTGCATCATCATGCCTGCGATTTTCCTGGAGTGAAGTGTATGAATCATTTCCTGTGCTAGTAAAATATTGTCCAGAATCTGTCTTCCCTCAACATATCCCGACTGTTCTTCTGAGATGAGGCCTGGGAGAATAGGTTTCAATCTGTTGGCAATGACTTTAGAGATAATCTTATAAATGACATTGCACAAGGCAATAGGCCGAAATTTTGCTGGGGTGTTGGCCTCTTCTTCTTTTGGAATCAGGGCCAGGAAAGTTGAATTTAGAGATTTGAGAATTGAGGCAGAACGCCGAGAGTCCTCCACCACTTCCCAGACCTCAGTTTTAACAATTTCCCAGCAAGCCTTGTAAAAGTTGATGGTAAAGCCGTCAGGCCCAGGCGCTTTGTCATTTGGCATATTCTTCACCGCTTCTTCCACCTCTTCCAAAGAGATTTCTCTAGTTAGTGCAAGGTTTTTCTCATTAGTGATTGTTTTGGGAATGGATTTGATGAGTTCAGCAATTGCTTTTGTTCTATCTACCTCTGGCTCCTGAGCTATGCTGCTAAAATGCGTAGTGAGCAGGGTAGAAATTCCTTGATGATTCTGGAGAATGTCCCCCTGTTTGTTTCTGAGACTGAGGATTTTATTGGCGCCTTTGTAGTCCAGTGCTGATCTGTGAAAGAATTTGGTATTCTGTTCCCCTTCCTTGAGCCACTGAATCTGGGACTTTTGTTTCCAAAGGGTCTCTTCCTGTTGGCAACGAAGCTGCCATTGTTGCATCAAATTTTTTTCTTTGTTTGCAGTTTCTAGGTTGCTATCTCCAGTTATCCAGCCTTTGTGAATCTGCTCTAGCTGCTCCTCTATCTTGGCTTTTTCTTTGAATATGTTCCCAAAAACTGTTATATTCCATGTTTTGATTTTATTTTTGATGTATCTCAATTTACCCTGTAGTTTGTACATTTTGGTACCTCTAATATCCATCGGTTCATGCCACCATTTCTCAACAAGTTGAATAAAGTCCGGATGGTTAAGCCAAAATTTCTCAAATCGAAATGGCTTATTTCTAGGAGTGCCCTGGATAGCAGCAATCAGAGAAATGGGCCAATGGTCTGACCCTCCACTAGGTAGAATGTCTGATTCTACTATCACTCCCTCCAACAGAATACTTTCAGATATTAGAAATCTGTCAAGACGAGAGGTGATTTGTCTTTCACCTCCCCTTCTGTTATTCCAAGTGAAAGCCCCACTCTTGGGGTGGACATCCACTAGTTTAGTTGTGTTGATGAAATCTAAGAATGCTTCAGAATCTTTGTTGAGTTTCCTGATCCCTCCTTTCTTCTCCAATAGTGTAGTTATCATATTGAAATCCCCTCCTATGATTGCCTTCGCACTGGGATATCTGAGCTTCAGATTCAATAAAGTTCTAAGAAAAATGTATTTCTCTTCTAATTTCTGAGGCCCGTAAACGTTGGTGCACAAATAGGTTTCTGAATTGCCTATCACTTGAACTTCTATGGCTATAAAGGACCTGGTAGCTTCAGATGAGAGGATTTTGATTACATGCAGATTCCACAGGGTAACTAAACCTCCCTCCCATCCATGACTAGCGGTTTCCAGGTATTCCATTTGTCTACCTAGCTTTTTGCTTGCATTATAAATAGTATTGCTTGCACATTTGGTTTCTTGCACAAATATAATGTCAGGTTTTTCCTTTTGGACCTTCCTCTTTAAGAGTCTCTGTTTTATTTGGCTATTAAGCCCTCTAGCATTCCAAGAGATGACTTTCATTTTAACACAAAAGATTAGTAGTTAAGAGAAAAAGCTTCTAGAGCTTTCATCTTACCAGAGTTTAAAAGCATTTGTCCCAGTTCCTGCAGTGCCTCATTATTGGATCTACGCCCTCTCTTCTTCTTTTGTTTGGAGCTGGTGGATGTTTGAAGTAGGCTTTTTGTTCGGAGTCCCATTCCTTTTGCTACGCCCAGATTCTTGTTTTGCCTATCAATCTCTGCTTTCTGTTTTGCTATGAATATCTCATTAATTTTCCTAACTTCCTCTTCCGATATGTTTTCCATCCCCTTCTTTTTCCAGTCTTCCACCATGTCTGGTAGGTTAACTCCTTCCTGGTCTAATACCTCATTGAGCTCCATTTCCTCACTTCCGTTGTCACTTATGAGCATTTTTGAATCTTCATCTGCCCCTTCTGTTACTTCCTGAGTCTGTGCTGTAATGTTTTGAATATTTTCCTCCATTGCTTTGGTAGCATACTCTGTTGTAGTTTTGTTTGCTTCAGAGGTATTTTGTTCCTTATTTTGGTCCTCTGATTCGGTCTCAGTCTCCAATACTTCAAAAGCATTACTAGTATTACCTTGTGTTGCGCTTGTTCTGATTGGGCGTTTCCTGTTTGCTCTCTGTCTTGCTCTTGGCCGAATGAAGGTGTCCCTGTTCTTTTCTGCCTGATCTCCCTTGAGTTCTTCCGCTGTTCTATTTAATGGACATTCTCTGATTAAATGTCCATGCTCATGACACTTCCTGCAGCGAAATGGAATTTGCTCATAGTCAATGGCTTGGAAATAGTCCTCATCCCTATATTCCAACCATAGTCCTTCATGCAATGCCCCCGATACATCCAACTCCACACAGATTCGAGCACAGGAAGTGTATCTTCTCTGCAGAGTGGCTTCTGAAGCTTTGATGAAAGTCCCCAACTTGTCACCTATCTGTTTCAGAGCTGAATGTCCCCAATAGTCTATTGGTAGTGCGAAGAGGCGAATCCAGACTGGCACCTGCTTGAAGGTTTCTTTTTCTGGCACGAAGTTGGGTTTCCAAGGCCTCATATAGAGGCCCGCTGAAGCGAAGAAATAAGGTCCACCATCAAATATTCTATCCTTATCCTCTAGATTCGAAAAACAACAGTGAAAAAACCTTTGGCTCCTAGGTGCAATCTAACATCACCTTTGTCCCCTCTTGAAAAGTTCTGCCACTTTGACCCTGTTCCTTTCCAGTTTCAAACCCTAGGTCTGAAAATTCCGTGAACTGTAAACCCCTGTTTCTCCCAGCTCGAACTCTCCCTGTAAACCCCTGTTTAGCGATCACACGTCAATTTTTTTTTTTTTCTTAAAAAACAATCAAATCAGATAAATGTACTATGACTTTACCTTTTTATCCCTATCACCCCGAGCTTCATTGATTTCTCTTTTTATATGAACATGCCACTTTTACAAGCGGTGGCGTTGCTTTTATGCCATTAAATACATTTATGCTTTTGTCTTTGGGTTCAGGGGTCCCAATTTGAAGTTGTCATTGCTTTTTATTTTTTATTTTTTATTGAGTTTTTGAGTTTATTATTATAAAATATAAAATTATTTTTTATGTAAATAAAATAAAAAATGAATTGTAAAATTTGAAATGAAAATTATATATGAATTTTTAATTAAAAGGTAATTATTTTTTTCATAATATGTTTTACTTGTTTTTTTCTTTTTATAAATTTTTCATTAATCATTTTCTATGTACCATAACATATTAAAAAAACAAATAATGTTAACAAATTTCTCCTTATCATAATAATCCTAAAAAAGAAATATCATTAATTTTATACATTAAGATCTTTTTGTTATGGAACCTATGCATTCATGTATCATTTATATATTGAAATTATATCTTAGTAAGATGTATTATAGAAGCTTTGGTTGCGGTAAATCTTTTTGAGATACAATTCCAATTAGAATCAAATCTCTATCATATGGGGTTTGGATTTCCATGGTTCCACTTGTAGATCTTATTTCCTACTCAACTTGATTGTATTTATTGCGTACATGACTTGCTTGCATTTACTATTTGATATTCTTGCTTGCATTTATGAGTATTACATGTGTGTCTTCTTTATACCTACTTAATATGAAGACACTACAATAAGCACTAGGTATTGAAATTGATTCAATGCAGATATGATTCTTTATTTTAAAAAATTCAATGCTAAATAATTAGTATTCTTTCATTTTTGCTAACAAAAATAATATTATATAGTTTTTGTTGTTTTTTAAATTTGAGATTACAATAATATTCATAAAATAATATTATATTTTGATTTCCTTTCAAAATCTATTGTACTTTTTGAAAGATTGAGTAAATAACATTTTCATTGTAAATAATGATATTGATGATATGAAAAGAAAATTGCCAGTGTTAAATTCTATCATTATGATTTATATATAAATCATAAGTAAATGATTCAATTGAATTCATTTCTAACATTTCTATTCAATTTAATACTTCATTTCTAACCTTTCTATAATTTAATACTTCCCCCGGAGCAGCATTGAAATTTCAAAACAGACCCACCGGTCAATTCTATCTATATGATTTATATATAAATTATAAGTAAATGATTCAATTGAATTCATTTCTAATCTTTCTATTCAAATTTAATCCCTCCCCGGGAGCAGGGTTGGAATTTCAAAACAGACCCACCTATCAAATTTGACGGTTTTCACACCTCTCTTGCTAGTTTTCACAATTTCAACAAAAAACTTTGACGGTCTTGTAAAATTTTAAACTGTATTTGACAAACAAATCACCTTATAACCGACAATTTACCTGTCAAATTCCAACCCTACCCAGAGATATAAGATTATAAGATTTTCTAAGTCCAATTTTTGCTTTTCATATGAATATGTCATTTTTACAATTAGTAGTGCTGCTTTTCTGTACCCTTCTATTTAATAATAAATTATGTTTTGTTTCCATGTTCATAAGTAGAATTACTGCACATGGATTCCAAACCCCAAAAGTCAGGTCCAATTTTCCCTTTACAATTAAGTCACCAACCAACCATACTACATTTTTGTTTTGGGATCTTACCTGCCAGCTCATTCCTCATTCAAGATGTCAGGTTTTTCATAGTGTTTTTGACGAAGCTAAATATAAGATGTCAGTTTTTTCAGTGTCTAGAGTCTAAAGATTCGAAGCCCCACAAGTGCGAACGTAGATTGGGAGGCGAACCGATACAGTGAAGGAATCAGAAAAAGTGTAGTATCCATTCATGCAAAAGCCTCCTAGGCCCATAAACCAGGGCCAGCCAGAATGGATGATTCGAGGATTCTATCTTTTCTCAGCGCAGACAAATTCTTTAAAACAAAAACTGGTGGACAGTAGGATAAATAAGAAATAAGATTCATCACGAAGAAATGGCTTCCAACCCTGGGAGATCCACTTATGGAGCTTAGTGGCCAAAGACCGTTGAAATCGCCAGTAAACATTCTAGAATACCGCGTGGTGCAGAGCTTCCTAGCCAAGATGAAGCTGCCTGTTCAATTACAGATTCAAGAGTATCCATCTGAGACGAGGCGCTCTGGAACATTCCCACCTTTTAAAGATTTATTCAAGCCATTAGAGGCCTCTGCACCAGCAATAAGAACCCTTTTCCGGAAGAAAGACGAACTTAAAAAAAGGAGGCCTCGAGCAGCATAACCTGTAACCAAGCTGAGGAAAGAGATCCGAGACACACAGGACGAACCCGAAGGCTAGGGTTGCAGAAAGCTTCACGGAAAAGCAGAGCCGGTGATTATAACAGCCCGGGACGCTTACTTGGAAAGTTTGCGAAAGTAAATGTAAGGATAAGGTTTAGGGTGAGCTTACTTGGGAAGCCCGTGAAAGTAAATGTAAATTCTAAGGTTTCATTTATGGTTGTTTACCTTGTAGCCATCTGTTGGATGTAGCACTATTCACCTATGGGTTGACTGGAACATCATACCTATAAAATGAGGAGTAACTTAAAAAGTCAACGTGGGTGCCCTTAAAACGACCTTCTCGCCATTATTATTACAAAGAATTATTCAATGGAAGACCATCATCCATCATCATCCAGTGGTTTTGTAGGAGACGGATCAGTGGATCTCCATGGACGCTCTGTTAGCAAAGATCATACTGGACGATGGAAAGCATCACTTCTTATCATTGGTATGAATTCAATTATCTCTCACACATTCAACTCTTAAATGGTGTAACATCTTTTGTGTTTGGTGATCATATTTTATCATCATTTTCTTCACAGGAGTGGAGATAGCAGAGAGGTTTGCCTTTACAGGCATACATTCAAACTTGGTGACTTACCTCACAGATGTTTTGAGTGAGAGTACTGCTACTGCTGCAAAGAATGTGAATGACTGGTCAGGAGTGGCGTCCATGCTTCCTTTCCTGGGGGCTTTTGTTGCAGATTCATATTTGGGTCGTTATTGGACTATTGTCGTCTCATCTGTCATATATTTGATGGTTAGTATTTTATTTTTCCTTTTCCGTTTTTTCCAAGTCATCTCAGAAGCATACCCCAAGCAGATACAATACAACAAGTGGACTTCGTTGGGCTTAGGTGCCAATTGTGACAAATCGCTGTTCCATGAAAACCATCAAGGATTTACACCGAACTTTATTCCTTTGAAACTCATGCCATACGGCTAGGGCAGACCACACAAAAATGGGACACTCTTGGACAGTTAAACAGTCAGTAAAGTTTACACCTCATATTACTGGCACAAGACCTTACCTGATTGCTTCAGGACTTATTAAGGCAGGACCAGCCCATTAAAGGCATCGAGAACCTTACTCTCCAAGAATCTACCTTGAAGTACAAACCCTTTGTAGGGTTGATCAGGATTTACCGGCATGACCCTAGCATTAAACAATGGATAATTCTGTATCTGTATAATTAGTTTCCCAGTGGATTCATGCAAATTTTGATGGACGCAGGAAGATTTTGCTATATTTGGGTGAATTGAACCCCTATTTAAAAGGACAGTAGGGTTTGAAAATAATTGTTCTTTTTCTGCCTTAATCTTGTGCATGGAATCTGACTAATAAACACTACATGAGATGGATTGTTACAGGGATTTATTTTGGTCACTTTGTCCGCCTCTTTGACGAGTCTGAAGCAGGTTGGGATTTTCTTCTTCTCAATCTATTTGGTTGCTTTGGGGTAAGGAGGCTTCAAACCCTGTTTACAAGCATTTGGTGCCGATCAGTTTGATGAGGATGACCCGGAAGAGAATAAGTATAAGAGTTCATTCTTTAACTGGTGGTATTTTGGTATTTGCATTGGTACTCTTACGGGATTCACTGTACTCACGTATATTCAGGACGATATCGGATGGGGCCTAGGATTTGGCATTCCTGCTGTGACTATGGCAATAGCACTGTTTATCTTCTTGTGTGGGACAAGATTTTACCGGCATAAACTGCCTGGTGGTAGTCCTCTTACTCGAATTGTTCATGTCTTTGTTGCAACATTTTATAAGTGGAACGTTTCCACTTCTTATCAGGAAGAAAATAACGTAGCTCGCATTGAAGAAAGAGAAGTTTTGATATTTGGGCCAAGAAGACCGCAATTGCGTACTAATCAGTTTAGGTAATTCCTCTCTGGTCTTGCTCAGTTTACATCTGGTTATATTGCATTTATTAGTACAAACCTACAGGAAATAATTGCCACAAAAATTGTTTGACATTGCTAAAAGTGGCCAATGCCATGACTCCAATTTATTGGAGTCACAGTGGTTTTGCCATTTGACATGGAAAATATTGAAACTCTTGGTAATTGAAATAATCTTCTTGTACGAAGAGGACTGGCAATTTATTTTAAGGATAGAGTATAGGATATGGCGACTTCCCGACCACGTGTAAGGTATAGTGTATCCTTAAGTCATTTCTATTTTATTTCAGTCTTATTGTTGTTGCTGCTTGTGGGTTGTACTCTGTTATGTTCAATTTTAGATGAACTAAGATATTTGTGATGGATATCCTCATTCTTCATTTTCCAGGTTTCTCGACAAAGCTACAGTTGATGATGAGTTGGACCATGAGTGCAAAACAACCTTCAATTGGCGACTATGCACAGTCCAAGAGGTTGAAGAGGTGAAAGATGTTCTTGGGTTGTTACCAATTTGGATGGGATGTTTAATGTATGGGGTTGTCTTTGCACAATCTTCAACATTTTTCACAAAACAGGGGAGCACAATGGATAGAAAGATTGGAACACATTTTGAGATCCCTGCTGCTAGCTTACAATGTTTTACTAGCCTATCTATTCTCCTACTGGTGCCTGTCTATGACCGCATCTTTGTTCCAATTGCAAGGCACTTGACAGGGAATGAACGGGGGATAACTATGCTGCAAAGGATAGGCACTGGCATGTTTTTCTCCATTATATCAATGATTGTTGCTGCATTGATAGAGATTAGAAGAATCGAGGTAGCAAAGGACAATGGACTGATAGACCTGCCCAATGCAACAATTCCCTTGAGCATTTTTCTGCTGCTTCCACAATATGTGCTATTTGGCATAGCGGATGTATTTGCAATGGTAGGAATCCAAGAGTATTTTTATGATCAGATGCCAGACACTATGAAAAGCTTAGGTATTGCTGTGTATCTGAGTGTTGTAGGAGTTTCTAGTTTCATTAGCAGCATCCTTATTTCAATTACTGAGAAGCTTAGTTGCAGAAGCAAGGGGGGTTGCTGGTTCACAAACAACCTGAACAAAGCTCATTTAG
The DNA here is from genome assembly GCA_031772625.1 of Pinus tabuliformis. Lineage (NCBI taxonomy): Eukaryota > Viridiplantae > Streptophyta > Pinopsida > Pinales > Pinaceae > Pinus > Pinus tabuliformis. Next base: position 600,603,887 of record CM062812.1, on the reverse strand, counting down.
ACTACTTTTATTGGCTTCTAGCCTCTCTGAGTGCAATAAATCTCTGCATTTACATGTTCTTAGCCAGCTGCTATCAGTATAAAAATCCCACAAAATATATTTCTTATGAGGACAACGAATCATTTAACGAAAGGCCACTTATTCATTCATGAGCATATGTTGAGATATTTAAGGGAATTGTTAAGGTTTCCCTGTTCAGGCAGAGTGCATTACTCTCAGGCAAGACAAATTGTAGAGTTAGGTACAGAACATGTTATCCTCGATTCTATGTTGAAAGTGTCCCATCATAAGTGAGTGTTTGTTTGTAAATGCAGTGCATGTGTATCTTGGAGCCCTTCTTAGGATGCTTAGGTAACCCTATACAGAAATGTCGCAGTTACTTGCCTAAAGCAAATGGCCTTCACTATTTAATGAGACTGAGATTAACGGGAATTCTGTTAAAAGCTGGAGCTTTAGTTGGCATTGGAGGTTTAATCCAAAGTTAGTCGAGAATGTTCTTTGATTTACTGAGCAAGTTTGGTGTCTAGCTCACTTACTTTTCTCACTTGGCTCCACTTCTAGCCTGTATAAAAAAATGACATTGAAGAAATGAGAAATCTAAAATATATATTGTTATCAGCAAAGCTATTGTGCAAAAGAACCTAATGGTAGATGCATCATTAGTTCACATGCATTTTAAAATAATTAATGAAGGTAAAGAAGGTTAGGTTAAACTAAGAAGGCACTCTTGACATGGATACTTGCCTTGATGTCAACTGCACCCATACCCATTAGGGGTGTTTGTTATGAGAGCACCACCTTAGGTGGTTCTGATTGGGTGAGTTAAATCACATGGTTCAATAATAGCCATGAGCTTGTTCAATTTAAAGAATTACAATATATAACTCTCATTTTTCGATTTTGTCATCATGTTCATTATCTATTAGTATTTATTGTGTTATCCCTGGGTCCTTGGGCTCCCTAACAAGAGTAACCTGTACTATTGCTAGGCTTCACTTGGGATGATTATGAGTTATGATTGTTAAACTTTCACTGTAACCTATATATAGCAAATGGATAAGAATTTGCAACATAAATATATTCAACATAAGGATGAAATTTAAATAACATAGCAACCATAGCAAAGAAGCACATACAACAACTAAGATTTTTTTCCTTATTGGGAACAAATTATTTTTCACCTTGTTGATTTCTTTTCTTTTATAAAGATTGTGCAAACATAGAAATGGCGTTTCTTCTAAAATTATGAATGCAATCTGGAAACAACTTCACTTCTAAAATACAAGAATGTAATCCAAAGATTTCTTTGAACATTCTCTATACAAATAGAATCTGCTAGTGGCACATGATGTAATTGGGAATATCCTAACAATTTCCCACTTGGCAGTACATTGTTTAAGGTTGAATACCCAACTTACCGCTACACCAAGCAAATTTTCTCCTATCCATTGCTTTAGTTGAAGAATGTATTTCATTACCTTAAGTCCCAACCTTAAGTATTGATACCTTACTAGACTCAATTATACCTCTTTAAAATAGTAGAATTTCACCTTGATATGTTTTTTCAATGGATAAATGCAATTCCACTCTAATTGTAACAAAAAGGCATGGGTCCGTTTCAAGTCCAATATATCTACATAATTGTTATTGTTGGAGAATGTAATTGGTTTTGGTCTTCATAATTTGTACCATTATGTATTTTATGTAAAAAACAAAAAAAAGGAAAAAAATAAATTATTATTATTTTCTAGATAAGCATGCTCTTTGTGCTTTTATGTTTTTGAGTCAAAGAGTCAAAGTCCTATTATGTTCCTATTGTAAAAGAAAAAGATTTTTTTTTTTTTTTAAATGTAAATTTTAGGACAAAAACTCCTCTAGATGCCAAATGACTTACATGTGAAATCGGCCTTGCCCTAATGGACATGTCTATTTACACCCCTCTGAACTGTGTAAATAGAGGATAGATGGAGCTCATTTGGACACAAACACTTGGATGGATTTGGTTTGAAATATTGCAGAGAAGGGCAACAAAGAAGTGTTGGATGAAGTCTGGAAGAAAGGATTTCCTTCTTGGAGTTGGAGTTTGTGGATGATCTGCCTTGATATATCACTTGTTGGTTTCTTGCTGATGAATCCATTAGAAGGAAGGTTTAGCTTGGCATCTAGAGGCGGAAATTTTTGTGATTATAGGCTTTGGATATCTCATTTGATCTGATTTTATAAGAAGAGATTTTCTGGGTTTACCCCTTGGAGGGGGTTTTCCCTGGCTTGTAGCCTATATCTTTTGTTCTATTGTTTTCTGTGATCTTTATATTTTATGGTAATTGCTTGATGATGAAAGAAACATATTAATAAGAATGCTAACAGTTTCACAAGTAATTATCATGTAATGGAAATCGAAGATAAAAATTGAAGAACCTCTCGATTTCCAACAGTTGCAACCTCTACATGATTGTTACAACAAAAAAATGTGCTTGGAATTCTTTGGTGTTGCAATGAACTTTACTTCGATACTGGAATGGGCATCCATTCACTGTCTCTTACTCCAACTCACAACTCCTTCAAACAATGTAAATAGATATGCACAAATGGACTTTTCATTATCAACGAACCCATGCATCTGAAGTTTCTTGTTTTAATAACACCCTCCTACACTTACCCAAGCTAATCGGTCCACCGGGGTAAATATGTGACGAAGAGTTACTATTATATGATTCAACTCCCCAAGTATAGTTAAGGAAGTGGAATCTACAACCAAAACCAAACTAACCTTTCTCAGGTACTCCAGGCCCCCCCAGGGGCTAACCAACCACTCCAGGTGCCCAACCCCTGAGTTAACTTGCTTCTTAATTGAACTAGACCGCCAATCACTCCTATGAAAAGCCCTCCATGTGACTGTAACCCTCCAGTCGCTCCCACAACAAGGCCTCCATGTGACTACAGTCTTTTTCAGGCAGTTTTGTGCCAACGGCCTTGATATATGAGCCTCTTTTTTCAGGTCTAGGACAAAGGCCTCTGCCTAGAACTTGCTGAAATTCTCAGAAATGATAAATAACAAGAACACAAGGCCTCAAATGAAAAAGTTGAACAAGGACCCAACCTGACTCACCCTAACCATGAGAAACATTTCGGATCTCATACTTATCTAAGATTTGTCAAGAAAGTTTGATGCCCTATCACAATAGCTGCATTATTATGTATTACGTCATACATTCATTAAAATTTCATTTACTAATCAAAACATGTTGAAAGCCATAACTCAAGTCTGTGATAAACCATGCTCATAACAAAGATATAACCAACAGATTAACAATGATAGAACAACCATTAAAATCACGTAATAACAAACACATTTACACATAATACACAAGAGGAAAAGAGCTCTTATTAACATATGCAAAATCCACCTAAGTCAGGGACTTCCACGTACCACTCGACCATAGATTGGGTTGAATCAAATCTCTCTTTCAACTAATCACCCCTGTGCCATATTCCAAGCATAAATGTGGGATCTCATGGAATAAACCAAAAAAACCAAACCAAGGCTTTCAGAGGCCAAACCACTTCAACCCTCAACCAGTGATTCCACCTCATGGTCAGATATCGCTAACCATCACCAGATCAGTGTCCATCCAAGTTGTCCAGGGCTCCAGAGTGTTTGTTCCAACCCGGCTTCCAGGACTAGTAACTAAACCCACAACTATTGTTGGGCTCCAAAGCGTTTGTCCAACCAAGGCTCCAAGACTAGTAACTCAACCCACCAAGGGCTCTAGAGCGCTTGTCCAACCAAGGCTTTCCGGACTAGTAACTCAACCCAAACTGTTACAGGGCTTCTAGAGCGTTTTTCCAACCAAGGCTCGAGGAACTAATAACTCAACCCACAACCATAAGGAACATGAGCACTAACCAAAAACAAAAGGTAAAACCCACAACACCATGGCTATCCAGGAAATGGAAAGGCCAGGAAAAACCACTGTCAACCTAGACAATCCTATGCCAATGACAGATCATAACCAAATAACCACATGCATATGCCATGCATTTCAAATCTAGCAAAGAAATCATACATGCAACTCGGTACCTACAAGAGAAACCCATTGTAGCTGTTGATCCCGTTGTCCTCGTGCGCTTTCTTGCTTTTCCTTTTCCTTCTTGCTCCAAATCCAAAGTATGCCACACTCCTCCAAGAGTGCTCCAAGAAAACTCTAAGTGTCGAAGAGTATGAGAGAGATAACAAAATAGTGAGAGCTCGAGGCTGAAATTGACAAAAAGTTATGCACTGATCCTCAAAAGCCTTTTTATTAATGATGCCTCTATTTTCTTCATTTTTCCATTATTTTCCTCCTCACTTGTAATCTGTGACTTTTCACTTTCTTTTTCTCTTAATTTCCATTATTTTCATAAATAAAATGCCAATTAAGGCCTCTTGCCTTTCCAAAGCCTTTGCCATTGCCTTTGCCAATTTCCATAGCCATTGATTAATCACAAGTGATCCCCATCACTATGCTTTTCCCAACATTCATCTTGGAATACATGTCCCATGACCTTGGTTATTATTTTGCCTTTATAAACTTTATTACATGGATTTTTAACCCAAGGATGTTATAGACCCCTCCCCCTTAGGAGAACACCTTCCTCGGTGTTCAATGACACCTACAACCAACAAGACCACTGATAACCAAACATACTGCCCATGGAGCTTTATAACTTAGCTCGTTGCAGTATTTGCAATGAACAACCTGTTGAAAGCATACCAACATGAGAAACATAGCAACATGACAATCATATCGCTTATTGGAGCTTTATAACATAACTCGTTCCAGTATTTACAATGACAACCATATATAAATATGTACATATACCAAAAACTCATTTGCCTCCACTGGAAAACAATGAAATATACATAACTTGCATATGGTCAACCATCTCCCATGTAGCTTCATTGGGCCTAAAGTGCCTCCACTGAAATTTAACCTGCTCGATTGCTCGGTTCCGGAGCATGAGAATCTTTCTTTGCAAAATGCATTGAGGTTCTCGCTGGAATTCCTCTTCTGGTTCCCCCTGCAATATAGACTAGTGAATCACATGATCAACATCCTTTACATACTTTTTAAGTAATGACACATGGAAAACATCACAGAATTTCACTGTCAGAGGCAGTGCAAGTCGATAAGCCATTGGTCCAATCCTCTCAAGGATCTCGAAAGGTCCATAATAACGAGATGTTAACTTCGCACATGACCCAATCCTCAAGGAGCTCTTCTTGGGTTTGATGCGCAAATACACATGTTCCCCAACCTGAAACTCCTTAAACACCCTGTGCTGATTTGCATAGCTTTTCTGCTTGTCCTGTGCTGCCTTTAGGTTCTTCTTGATAACTTGCATTTCTTGTTCCATCTCTACCAACATGTTCGAACCTATCAATACTCTGTTCACTGGATCACTCCAATTGATGGGAGTATTACAACTCCACTCATAAAGTACTTCAAATAGACTCATCTTCAAAGATTCTCGATTAACCCATTGTTCCAAGCAAACTCTACCAGTGGAAGATACTCTTCCCATTTTCATTGTTGATGCATAACATACATTCTCAACATGTCCTCCAAAATCCCATTGACCCTCTCTGTCTGTCCATTTGTCTGTGGCTGATAAGCTGTGCTAAAGGCAAACTTTGTGCACAATCTTGCAAATAACTCTTTCTAGAACCTAGAAGTGAACTTAACATCTCTGTCTGATACAATCTTCTTCGGTATACCATGCAACCTACATATATGATGAAGACTTGTGCTACATCATTAGCTGAAAGTAGACTTCACAGGAATGAAGTGTGCTACCTTTGTCTACCTGTCAACCACAACCATAATAAAATCATGTTGTCTAGATGTCTTTGAAAACTCTGTAATGAAATCCATGGAAATGACCTCCCATTTCCACTTTGGAATCAAAATCGACTGTAGTAGACCACTTGGATGCATACACTCCGCTTTTACGTGTTGAAAACCCAATCATCTAGCCACACACTCTGCCACTTCCCTCTTCAAATTCGGCCAATAATAGAACTTTTTCATCGTTGTCAATGTCTTTTAATATCGTAGGTGACTTGAATACGACTTAGCATGAAATTCCTTCAATATCAACTTTTTGAGCTCACTTTTGTTCGACACATAGATCTTGTCCCTAAATTTGACCAAACCGTTTGCTGTTAAATGACAGTGCACATCCTGATCTCCTATATCCTGCTGTAACCTGTCCTTAAGCTCCCTATACTTGTCATCCTGCTGACCTGCCTACAAGATCCGATCTTGTAAATTTGTCCCATAAGAACTCATAGTTGCTATATAATTTACCTGTACTCTTCTGCTAAGAGCATCTATGACCTTGTTTTCTTTCCCTTGATTGATCAGGTGCTTAAGTTTATGTTAAAAATTAAAAGTGTCAGAATTTTGTCAAACTCAGCTTTAGATTGAAGAGCTCGTCATTCTGAATCCAATGGTACAAACGACACTCAAATCCGAGCTCGTATGCAAAAGTTAGAGCAAGTCAAAGTTCAACTTTGACTTGTCTACATGGCAGGATTGGGATGATGTGGCAAAGGTCCTAGCGAATGAGGAGGCGCCAAGTGATAGACTTCCATTGGCCCTCACATATTGCATATTGCAGCTCGCAGGTGGATCGGGTTAAGAATTGGTCCCCACGTAATGCCGATTGTGATTTGCGATATCGCATATCGCAATTGTAGGAAAGGAGGAGTTATAGAATCGACCCTCGGTACAGTCAGGGTTACGATGCGATATATCACAATTGCATATCGCACCCAGTACCCGCAGATATTTATATGATACAGGGCATATCTGCCGATAGCTAAATGCGATGAGTTCCGGGACGCGATACGTTTATGTATTGCAGTTTATATGCCGTTGGGTTTGCTGATACCGCCGATTATGTTCTTGTACAGATTGGCGATTGCGATGAGCGATAGATTTCCCAGATGTGAGATGTTATGAATTCCAGTTTATATCCCCGTCGGGTCCGCAATATTATTATCACAACATTTAGTCGTGTTAACAAGACCTTCATCCCGCCAAACCTCGCCGATTGCGATTTGTGATACAGACGACAAGTTATGGCTCGCGGCGGGGTCGAATTCTCGCTTAGTTAGCAGATTTTGGAGCGAATTTGTGGAACAAATAGTGGGAGAACTAGGAGAAGTCACATATTCTTCAATTTTTATCCAAATTGGATGCAAAAAGAGGCTAGATAGCCATTTTGAGTATTATGAACTCATTGAGATAGTTTTCAGAGACATTTGAGCATTGTAAACACATTTTTGTTGTAATTTTGAACATAATAGAAAGGCTTAAGCATTGGAAGCTGGACCAAGGAGACGTAGCATAGGAGGGGTGAAATCCTCATCAAATATCTGTATTGTGTGATGTATTTTGATGTTTTTTGCTGTTATTTTGCCATTGTTTAACAAATGTTTTATGTTAAATTGTTTATAACATTTACATAATAAACTCTCAAGGGAATCAATTAATGAAGCAAAAATTGATGAATTCTTAAGCACTTTATAAGCAAATGACAAACATCTTGGGTTTTATTTTGAATGGGGAATTAGAACAACATTACTAATCTGCTCCATTTCAGATCAAGTTGGTATCAGAGCACTGGTTTTTTCTTACTAGATTTGCTTTGTCAAAGAATGATTTAATTGTTTGCAAGTTTATGTCATGCTTACAAGGTTAAAGCTCAAAAGAGGTGAAGGAAAGCTAGTTGGAAGCCTAGAATTTGGGTTAAGTGGAAGAAGAACAAGGTTGCCAAAGTCTTCTACAAAAGTACATCCTCAAGTTGCAGAATTTGCAGTTGAGTTTTCAGGGACGATGTCTCATGAAGGAGAACCTATCATGACAGAAGATGAGAAGCCCTTCAGAAAGGATTTCTTTGATATGATTAAGATAGAGAAGGTCCTCTATGAAGAGAGGAATAACAGATTGCAAGGAGAAAGTTTCAAACCTACCAAAGGAGAAGTCTATTCAGGAGGAGGTAATGGGAATGGAGACAAGCCTCCATCCTCTCCACCATATTCTTCATCTTCTTTTTCACAATCATCTTCACACTCTTCCGCTAATACAACCCTTACTCATACTCATCATCATTCTGCAAAAGGAACTGGTAAATCATCTTTTCTAAATCTTGATGTTAAATTCGAGTTGCCTATGTACAATGGAGAAGTTAAAGATGGATAACTGGATTCGTCAGTTGGAGGTGTATTGTAGGATTTAAAACCTTCAAGAGGATGACATAAAGATTCAGTTAGCTTCCTTGAGAATGAAGGGTGCAACACTTGTATGGTGGGAATCAAAGACCAAGAGGAGATTAAAAAACATGGTAAGATCTCTATTACTTGGTCTGATTTCATTGTTGCTATAAAAAGACAATTATACCCTTTAGTCCACATGCAAAAAGCTATCATGAATTGACAAAATTTCAGACAGTTAAAAGGTCAAAATGTGCAAGAGTATACTCAGGAGTTTAGGAGAAGAGCTCTTATGCTAGGAGTAGACTTACAATAACAAGATACTTTGTTGAAATATATAGGAGGTTTGCATAGCTATCTTCGACGCACCATTCTTATGTTTAATCTCACAAATCTTGAAGAGGTCTATGTTCGAATTGCACACCTCGAAGCAAGGGGGGAAAATGTACAAGAAGAAGGTAAGAAGAAACCATTCCAGAGTAGTGGAAAAGGAAATTATTTTAAAGGAAAGCAGAAGAAAAATGCTTCTGTTAAGAAAGAAGGGGAGAAACTTGTGTTCAAGAATTGTTCCAAAGAGGGTCGTGATGAAGTGCATTGCTGGAAGCTTCATCTTGAATTAAGACCGAATAAACTTAATAATAAAGGGAAACACAAGACAAACGTTGTTGTACAACAAGACTTGGGTTCTGACTCAGGTGATGAAGAAAAGATTGTAGCGACAGTCACTAAAGGAAAAGCCGTGGCAAAAGCAAGCAAAGAGGAAGCCATGGAAAGCACTAGCGCAACAAATATTTCAACAACGCTTCAAATGAGGAAAATAGAATTGAGCTGTTCCATATTAGAGTTATTTCCAAACACGCCAAGATTGATACGTTGTTTGACAGTGGATCCCAGGAAAATTTAATTTCTATAGACTTGGTCAAGAAATTGAATCTAGAAATTGTGCCTCATCATAAACCGTATTCGTTGGGTCGGATAACGAAGAATGCCAATCTTCAGGTCACATAGAAATGCGTTTTCAGGTTTGCAATTACTGTCAATTTTGTTGATGAAGTCAAATTAGATGTGGTGCTGCTGAATATTTCTGGAATTGTTTTGGGAAGCCCGTATCTATATGACAGGAAAGCTGTTTTCCATAGATTTGAGAACAAATATCATTTGTTCAAAGATGGAGTGGAGTATATTGTGAGAGACCATCGTAGGAAGCTTAATATGTCCTTGGCAAGCATAGGGCAAATGAAGTGACTGGTCAATTCCAACAAGAATCTCGTGCTCCTTATGATCAAGCAAAAGAATGACACGGAGCATGAATCCTTTGCAAGCTGTGACGTGAAGCTGAACGCCAAATTGGTTGATGTGGTCAATCAATATGGAGAGATGTTTCAAGAACCAAAGGGATTGCCACCAAAAAGGGGAATTCAACACGAAATTCAGCTACAACAAGACTATCCACTCTCAAATATCAGTATGTATCGAATGTCAATTCTGGAAAGTTTAAAAATTAAGAAACAAGTTCAGTTATTGTTAGATAAAGGTGTAATTCGTCCCTCTACTTCATCATGTGGTTCACCAATTGTTTTGGTCCCCAAGAAAGATGGAACCTGGCGCATGTGTGTAGATTATCGAGGTTTGAACAAAATTACCATAAATAATCGATACCCACTTCCCACAATAGATGATTTGCTAGATCAATTGAAAAATGAAAAATAGTTGAGTTGAGGCTTCTGTGATCCATATTAACTTTATGAGATATTTTTCGGCGTACGTCACAAGAAATTATATTTGTCGACGCGTTTTGAACCAACTAGTGTGGTTCATCGTCAAGACAAGCTGAATGAGTAGATCAGGAATTGCATGTTAAATAAATAGAGTAGAAACTCCAACGGCTAAAAAGAACGACTATATTGGCAATGGCTAGATTTGACTGATTAATTAGGACCAAGGACCATTTTTAACCAATATAGCCGATTTTTTTAGCCATTGGAGTTTCTGCTCTATTTATTTAACATGCAATGCCTGATCTGCTCATTCAGCTTGTCCTGACAATGAACCACACTAGTTGGTTCGAAACACGTCGACAAATATAATTTCTTGTGATGTACGTCGAAAAATCTCTCATAAAATGAAAAATATTTCACTAAATTAGACTTGAGAAGTGGATATCGTCAAGTTAGAATAACTGAGGAGGATATTTGGAAGACTGTTTTTAAAACCAAACAGGGATTGTTTGAGTGGTTGGTTATGCCTTTCGGTCTTTGCAATGCTCCAGCTACATTCATGAGAGTTATGAATGATGTTTTAAGATCCTTTTTTGATGAGTTTGTAATTGTCTATTTAAATGATATTTTGATATTCAACAAATCACAAGAAGAGCATGTTAAGCATGTAAGAAAAGTATTGGATGTCTTGAGAAAATAACAATTATTTCTCAAGATCTCTAAATGTGAATTTGGGAAAACTTCCTTAGTGTATTTAGGCCACATAGTTGGAGGAGGTGAGCTAAAAATTGACCCCTCTAAAGTTTCGGTCATTGTGAATTGGCCAATACCAAAATCATTCACATATAAGGAATTTTCTGGAGCAGCGCAATACTAGAGGAAGTTCAGTGCCAATTTCTTTTCCATAGCAGCTCCACTACATGCTTTGACTAGCGTGAAGGTTTTCTTCCAGTGGGGAGGCAAACAACAAAAAGCATTCGACGCGTTAAAAGAAAATATCAGTTCACCCTCAGTTTTAGCATTACTGGATTTGAAACAACCATTTGAAATACGAACAGATGCAAGTGACTACGCCATGGGTGCAGTTCTTTTAGATCATGGTAAGCCCATTTCATTTCATTATGATATTTTTAATGGTGCTGTTATTAACTATCCTACACATGATAAAGAGATTTACGCATTGGTGCAAAGTGTGAAAAAATGGAAGAATTACTTTATGGGAAAAGAAATCATTATTCACACCGATCATCAACCTTTGCAATATCTACAATTTCAAACAAAATTGCAGCAATCAAGACACTTTTGTTGGATGGGATTCCTACAGAAATTCCACTTGGTAATCAGGTACAAGAAATGTATTTATAATAGAGTTATTGATATGATTTCTAGACCGGTTGTTAATGTAGCCATTTTACTCAAGAATAATTTTGTTTTGCCGGAAATTTATGTTGAACAATACACACATGATGCTGACTTAGAAGAGGTATATTCAAACTTGAGCCAAGGTCACCAAGTTGAGGAATTAGACTACCATGTACATGATAATCTGTTGTATCATTTGGGAAAACTTTGTGTTCCACAAGGAGAGAGAGTAAATGTCATAAGGGAAGCGCACACTTCTCTTATTGTTGGACATTTCGGTGTAAGTAAAACAGTGGAAAATCTTCAGAGGTATTTTTACTGGCCTCGTATGCTTGAAAGTGTGTCACGTTTTATTAGAGGTTGTTCATTGTGTGCAGTCAGTAAGCCTAGTAATAGGAAAGTAGGATTGTACACACCACTTTCAGTGCCTTCACATCGATGGGAAAGTGTTTCTATGGATTTTGTAGGAGGTCCTCCTTTATCAAGAAAAAATCATGATTATTTGTACGTAGTTCTAGATAGGTTCAGCAATATGTGAATATTAATGCCTTGTAAAAAAATAATTACAGCTAAAAAAACAGCTCAACTTTTCTTTCAAATCTATGGGTTCATTTTGGATTACCTACTTCTATTGTAAGTGATCGTGATTACCGATTTGGTGGGAATTTTTTGTCAAGTTTATGGAACTTGATGGACACCAATTTGAAGAAAAGTACAATGTTCCATCCACAAACAGATGGTCAAACTGAAGTGGTTAATATGACATTTACTCATTTTATAAGAGGATATTGTAGCAAACATCCTAAGTTGTGGAATGAACAGTCACATTATATTCAACATGTTTACAACCGAGAAAAACACTCTTCTACTCTAACTTCGCCTTTTGAGACATGTCTTGGTTATTTGCCTAAATCGCCTATCGATTTCATCTTTGAGAAGAATGTAGTTGTAGATGGACATAGCGACATAAACAAAGCAAATAAATTCATTGAGTAAATTCAGTTGATTCACCAAACAGTTCAAGAACAACTAGAAAAGAGTCAAGGCAAGTATAAGGCAAGGCATTATAAGCATCGTGTGGATCATTAGTTTCAAGTAGGTGATGAAGTTTGGCTATACATTAGAAAGGAAAGGCTTCAAGGTGAAGGTAAAAAGATGAAACCAATCTGTTGTGGTCCATTTAAAATTCTGGAAAATATTGGTAATAATATTTTCAAGATTGATTTGCCTTCATATATTCAAATTTATTCCGTTGTTAATGTTAAAAATATGAGATTGTATGAGCCCCCTTTGATTGAAGATCGAGGAGAAAGTGTACAGATTCCATCAATTGAAGATTTTTCTCCAAAATTTTTTGACGAGATTCAGCGAGACACCATACTTGACAGAAGAATGAGGTCATCACAAAGGGGAAATCTTGATTATCTTTGAGTGGGTCTCAAAGGTACAAATCCATCAAAGGAAAAATGGATTGAAGAGGAGAAGGTGAGGGAAAAATACCCTCATTTATTCAATAACTGAATATAATATTTTGGGGTCCAAAAGGCTTCCAGTGGGGAGGAGTGATTAGATGCTCAATTTTATGCTCAAAAGTAAAAGTGTCAGAATTTTTTCAAACTCAGCTTCAAATCAAAGAGCTCGTCATTCTGAATCCAACAGTGTGAATGACACTCAAATTCGAGCTTGTATGCAAAAGTTAGAGCAAGTCAAAGTTCAGCTTTGACTTGTCTACATGGCAGGATTGGGATGACGTGGTCAAAGGTCCCAGTGATTGAGGAGGTGCCAAGTGGCAGGGTGCCATTGGTCCTCGCATATTGCATATTGTAGGTCGCAGGTGGATCGGGTTAAGAATCGGCCCCCAAGTAGTGCCGATTGCGATTTGTGATATTAAATAACACAATCGCAGGAAAGGAGGAGTTATATAATCAGCCCCCGACACAGTCAGGGTTGTGATGTGATATATCGAAATTGCATATCGCACCCAGTACTCGTTGATATATATATGATATAGGGCTTATCCGCCAATAGTGAAATGCGATGAGTTTGGATGAGCAATAAGTACCCAGACGCGATACGTTTATGTATTGCAGTTTATATTCTGTTGGGTCCGCCGATTATGTTCCCACATCGATTTCCGATTGTGATGAGCGATAGACTACCCGGATGTGAGATGTTATGAATTCCAGTTTATATCCTCGTTGAGTCCGCGATATCACTATTACAACATTCTGCCGTGTTAATAAGACCTTCAGCTCGCCAAACCTCGTCGATTGCGATTGGCGATACGACCTACAAGTTATGGCCCACGATGCGGCCAAATTCTCACTCAATTAGCGGATTTTGAAGTGAATTTGTGGGATTTTGTCGGTTTTGGAGCAACTTGTGGAACAAATAGTGGGAGAACTAGGAGAAGCCATAAATTCTTCACTTCTTATCCAAATTGGATGCAAAAAGAGGCTAGATAACCATTTTTGAGTATTCTTAACTCGTTGAGACAATTTTTAGAGGCATTTGAGCATTGTAAACATAATTTTGTTGTAATTTTGAGCATAATAGAGAGGCCCAAGCATTGGAAGCTGAACTAAGGAGACGTAGCCCAGGAGGGGTGAACTCCTCATCAAATCTCTATATTGTGTGTTGTATTTTGATGTTCTTCGCTGTTATTTTGCTGCTGTTCAACAAGTGTTTTATGTTAATTTGTTTATAACATTTACATAAGAAACTATAAAGGAAATCATTTAATTAAGCAAAAATTGATGAATCCTGAAGCACTTTCTAAGAAAATGATAATCATCTTGGGTTTTATTATGAATGGAGAATTAGCACAACATTACTAATCTGATCCATTTCAGATCGTTGATGTACCTAATCTCGAAGTCAAACTCACTGATTGTGGCCAACCATCTAGCTTGCCTGACATTCAGATTCCGTTGGTCAAATATGTATCTCAATCCACTGTGATCACTCATTAAGATGAACTGCCTGGAAAGAAGATAGTGTCTCCACATATTCAAAGCATGGATGATCGTTGCCAACTCAACATCATGTGTAACATAATTATACGCGTTCTCATTCAATTTCCTTGATTCATAGCACACTACCTGTCCTTCCTGCATCAAGACTCCACCAAGTCATCTCTTGTAAGCATCTGTACACACAATAGGCTCTTTATCCGGATATGTGATTTTTAGAACTGGAGCATTTGTTAACAACTGATCCAATTGGTAGAAACTTGTTGCACATTCCTCTGTCCATTGAAATTTCTTACATTTCCTTTGCAATGATGTAATATGATAAGCAATCTATGAGAAGTTCCTTATGAACCTCCTATAATAACCTGCTAACCCCATGACTGATCTAATCTCATCCACATTATTCCATGATAGCTCTTATCTTTTCTAGATCTGCTGTTATGCCTTCCTTGGAGACAACATGCCCCAAGTAGTGTACCTTTGTTTGAAAGAAACCACATTTACTAAGCTTGGCATACAACTGATGTTCTCTTAGAAATATCAATACTGTTGCTAAGTGTTCAACATGCTCTTCCTCATTCTTAGAATATATCAATATATAATCAATGAATACAATAACAAACTTGTCCAAATAAGGACACAACACACTATTCATCAAGCACATAAAAGTAGTTGGAGCATTAGTCAAACCAAAAGGAACTATAAAAAACTCATAATGGCCATACCTGGTCCGGAAAATAGTCTTGTAGATGTCCTCTTCTTTAATGCGTCCCTGATGGTACCCTGATCTCAGATCAATTTTTGAGAACATTGCTTCTCCCTTCAACTGATCAAACAAATCATCAATCCTTGGCAATGAATACCTATTCTTGATGATGGTTACCTTGTTCAACTGTCTATAATCAATACATAACCTGAGAGTACCATCCTTCTTCTTCACAAACAACACTAGTGCACCCCAAGGAAACACACTTGGCCTAATGTATCCATTGTCAAACATTTCCTTCAACTGCAACTTCAATTCCAATGACTCTGGTGTGCTCATCCTGTAAGGTGCCTTTGATGTTGGCGCTGCCCCTGGTACCATCTCAATAGAAAAGTCCACTTCCTTGTGAGGCGGTAACTCTAAAATCTCTGTTGGAAATACATCTTGAAACTGCTGTAGAACTGGGTACCTACTCAATAATTTTGCATCCTCAACATGCTTACCTTTATCACTGGAAATATGTACTGCAAATAACACACACCCTTCCTATGACCGCGCTTTTCTTGCATAGCTATAATCATTCTGTCTGATGCTTTTGTCTTACCTTGCAAGATTCTTTGTTCTCCATTGTCATTCAAGCATTCAATAGCCTTGTCATAGAAGTTCGCTTTAGTCCTGTGAAGATACAACCAATCCATACCCAATAGCATACTATACGAACCCAACGAAAGTATATTTAGATGCATTGATGTAGGCATGCCATTCAATTCAAATGCACAAGCTCCTACCTAATGATGAACTCTTTTCTTTGTACCTGTATCCAACTGCACTAACCAATATTCTACATGTACTTCTTTATTCAAACCACAGTTATCCACTAGGTTAGGATTAACATAACTATAATTAGATCCAGGGTCAATCAAAATAGAAACAACTTGATCAAAAAAATTACGTTCCATCTCGATAATATCTACCTGGTGATCCTCCTGTTTGTTATCCAACACTGCATAAATCCGAGAAATACTCTGTCCAACATCCCCCACTGTTTGTGCCTCCTGAGCACTATAAATATGTGGTCTTCCACCTTGATGTTGTGGACAATCTCTCTGAAAATGATCCTTGCCACAAGTCCAACACTGTAAAAACTTCCATCCATCACCCTTGTTATGATCAAAGTAAAAACCATGTCCTTTTTCAAATGCATTGAACTTCTTAAGTAGTGATGCATTCTCTTTGTTACCTATGTCCTGAGGTCTAGTTTGCTTTTTATCCTATTTTCATTTATTCTTCTCATTACCTTTCCAATCCTGCTTAATCTAGACATGCACTTCAATTTCTTATAATAATGCTTTAGCTTTCAGATGGCTTACTCCAATGATATAGGATCATCAAACTCAATCCTATCTTTGAATGCTACTGACAACCCACTAATGAATCTTTGAATCTTTGCTCTTTCCTCCTTAAGATAAGGCACATACCTCAATAAATCCAAGAATCTGCTAGTGTACTCATCATCGGTCATGGATCCCATCTTTAACTCATAGAATTATTTTTCCTTGTCATCATAGTATCTCTCACATAGATAATTCTTCTTGAAAAGTCTCTCGAACTCACTCCAAGTCAACTCCTCTTCCCAAATGCCCCTGATATTCTTTACATTTTCCCACCAAATGTATGATTTACCTTTAAGACAGAACGTAGCTATTCTGACCTTCATTTTCTCTGAGTAATCATGTAATCTGAGGAACTTATTCATTCTTAGCAACCACACTTGTGACTTCTTCATTTCTTCATTGAATGGAGGTGGCTTTGCTTTCTTGAACTCATCAACAAATATCCCTTGTCACTCCTCCTGTAAGGATGATAGCAATGATGACTGACATCTGTCGGAACTAGAACTAGATTAAAGCCCACGTATACTGCCTCATTTATCAGGTGTATCCAAGAATCTTCCATCTCTAACTGTGCCATCTTTATCCAACTTGTGCCCACTATGAGACCTACTACCATATGCTCCATTAGTTCTATGCTCATGTCCATGACTGATTTTAAGTGGTTCCAGTCTTTGCAAGTCTGACAGGCTCTGAAGGATGACTGCATTAATCTCTACTTATTTCTCATGTGCCTTGGAAATATCTCTTGTGACTGAATGATTCTGTCATTATCTGCGTTACAACTTCTTATTTCTACCTTCAAAATTCTTAAAGTGTCTTGCTATATCAGGAGAGCACCCATCACCATACTGCTTATCTGATCTATAGGGATAATCTCGTGAACTATGATCCACCATTTTGCTAGTAATCTTTGATCTTCTTCTTCCTGCAAGTATATCATGTCAACTAAACCAAAACATAAACATAACCAACATACCTTAGTATAGTTCAGGGGAGGATATCTCGTCTACAAGATCAACCAGATTAACATGATACATGTATACACATAATCATAGTAGTATATAGACATCATTTCAATCATCATCCCAGTTACCATGCATGATGTCAAAACTATAACATCAACTAGACACGATGCATGCACAACAACATATAAACATTGTCATGCATAACCAATGCATATACAATTGACATGCATTCATGACAAACACATCCCAACAACAACACCATCAACTTCTACATGAAAACACAACTGTAACAAGGACTACCACCATGCACAGATAACAAACACATAGATCACAAGCATAATGAACACATATGCAACTGACATGTATATATGACAAACACATTCTGCTCATCCAGTCCAAGTGTTGAACCATGCTATGATACCACTCTATAACACCCTCCTCCCACACTTACCCAAGCTAATTGGTCCACTAGGGTAAATATGTGATGAAGAGTTACTATGATATGATTCAACTCCCCAAGTACAATTAAGGAAGTGGAATCAACAACCAAAACCAAACTGACCTTCCTTAGGAGCCACAGGGCCCTGAGGGGCTAACCAACCACTTCAGGTGCCCAAACCTTGAGTTAAATTGATTTTTAAATGAACTAGACCCACATTCACTCCCATAACAATCCTCCATGCGACTGTAACCCTTTAGTCGCTCCCACAACAAGGCCTCCATACGACTGCAATCCTTTTCACATTGTTCTATGCCAGCGACCTTGAAATATGAGCCACTTTTTGTTGCTAGGATTCATGCTTATGCCCAAAACTTGATGAAATTATTAGAAATGATAAATAACAAGAACACAAGGCCTAAACTGAAAAAATTGAACAAGGACCTGACCCGACTGATCCTGACCATGACATACATTTTTTCAAACACGTCAAGTCATAAAAACACATCTAAACATAGAGACCTCATACTTATCTAAGATTCGTCAAGAATGTTTGATGCCCTCTCACAATAGCTATATTATCATCTATTAGGTCATACATTCATTAAAATTTCATTTAATAATCAAAACATGTTGAGGGCCATAACTCAAGTCTGGCATAAACCATGCCCATAACCAACATATAACTAACAAATCAACAATGATAGAACAACCATTAAAATAACGTAATAATAAACACATTTACACATAATACACAAGAGGAAAAAAACTCTTATTAAAATATGACAAATCCACCCTAGTCAGGGACTTTCATGTACCACCTGACCATAGATTGGGTTGAACCAAATATCTCTTTCATCCAGTCACCCTCGTGCCATATTCCAAGCATGAATATGAGATCTCATGGAATAAACCAAGAAAACCAAACCATGGCTTCCATAGGAAAAACCACCTCAACCATCAACCAATGATTCCACCTCACAGTTGGACATCACTAACCATCACCAGATCGATCTCCATCCAAGCTGTCCAGGGCTCTAGAGCGTTTGTTCCAACCCATCTTCCAAGACTAGTAATTGAACCAACAAGTGCCGCTGAGCTCTAGAGTGTTTGTCCAACCAAGGTTCAAGGACTAGTAACTCAACCCACCAAGGGATCCAGAGTATTTGTCCAACCAAGGCTTCTAGGACTAGTAACTCAACCCAAGATGTTACAGAGCTTCTAGAGCGTTTGTCTAACCAAGAATCCAGGAACTAATAACTCAACCCACAAACATAAGGAACATGATCACCAACCAAAAACAAAAGGTAAAACCCACAAAACCATGGCTTTACAGGAAATGCAAAGTCTAGGAAAAACCACTGTCAACCTAGGCAATCCTCCATGCTAATGACATATCATAACTAAATAACCACATCCATATTCCATGCATGTCAAAACTAGTAAGGAAATCATACATGCAACTTGGTACTTGGAAGAAAAACCCGCTGTAGCTACTGATCCCACTATCCTTTTGCGCTTGCTTGCTTTTCCTTTGCCTTCTTGCTCCAAATCCCAAGTATGCCACAATCCTCCAAGAGTGTTCCAAGAAAAATCCAATTGTTGAAGAGTACGAAAGAGATAATAAAAGAGTGAGAGCTCCAAGCTAAAATTGACAAAAAATTATGAATTGATCCTCAAAAGCCTTTCTATTAATGAGGTCTCTATTTTCTTCATTTTTCCATTATTTTCCTCCTCACTTGCAACCTATGACCTATGACCTTCCTTTTCTCCTAATTTCCATTATTTTCATAAATAAAATTCCAATTAAGGCCTCTTGCCTTTCCAAAGCCTTTTCCATTGCCTTTGCTAATTTCCATATCCATTAATTAATCACAAGTGATCCCCATCACTATGTTTTGCCCAATATTAATCTTGGAATACGTTTCCCATGAACTTGTTTATTATTTTGACTTTATAAACTTTATTACATGGATTTTTAACCTAGTGCTGTAACAGATTCCATCTCCTCAGTATCAAAGAGAAAAGTTGCTAGTGCCCTATAGGTACATAAAGTTCCTCTTGATAGCCATCAAATGATCTCTCCTTAGATATTCCATACACCTACTTATAATTCCCACACCATGTTTAGTATCTAGTTCTAAGTATGCCATTGAATATGTAGAGTTGCTAAGTGCACTAAAATATTGCATCTTTTCCATCTCTTCCTCATGTTTTCTCTTAAGAGTCATTTTAATCAACACACTCCCACTTAAGATGGACTACAAGTCAGTTTACATGTATTCATCGTAAAGAGCTCAAGTTTGTGTTCTACATACTTCCCTTGGCTAGTATACAATGTCTTCTTTTGGTTCTCTCTCTTCACCACAATGTTGGAATTTGGGGCAGTTTTGGGATGTATTTCACCATAGGAAACCCATCTACCCCAAAAGAATCCCAAGAGGAGAGCCAAATAAGGAAATTATTATTTGGCTCTCCTCTTATTATTATTCTATGGCACAATCTTATTTGGGAAAGTAATCATTAAGGAACTTATTAAATATATTTAAATATTTTTTGAATTTGAATTTTCCCTCCAAAGTTACAAGTCGTCCTGCCCTAAAGGAAACGACCTTTTGCACAAGAAAACAATTATAAATAGGCATCTATCCTCCTTGATTTGGCACATGGATCTTATTTCTTGATCCGGATTAGACTGAAGATTAGGAGTTATTTTGGACAAGGTTTTAGGCATGTAAATGATGTTATTATCTGTGAACAAACTGCAAGTGGATTATGAATTTTGTAGTAGGTTGAAAGTTTGTTTTGGCAGGGCCAAGATGCCTAACTAGGAGTAGGATTAAGGCTTCAACACTCTAGTCCTATAACACAATTGTTGAAGTGTTTTGAGACCAAATAATAGGGCTAATACACTGTCGTACACGTGCCCTAATCAGGTGATCTAGTTCTCTTCAACTACCAAAATTATCCAAGATATTTTACTTCTGTGATGTTAGCAGAATTTCATTCAAAAGAGCATGAAAATCCACATGTGCATACTGTAAATAATATGAAACATAATGACGATCAACAAATCAAAGGACACAAACACATTGATAACAGAGTTCACCTAGTGTGGGTTACGTCTCCATACCTTGGTGTCAAGAGTGGGGAGGCCGCTTCATTAAATGCTGCAAGATGATGATGATTACATAGTACATTCTTTGTCATTACAATGATACTCTCAACCATAGTGACATGTATCTCCATGAGACATTCTCAAGAACTCTCACTCAAATGGGAAAATTTCCTCAACAAGAATGGCATGTCTATCCACGAGATGTTCTCCCAATAGGAACTCTCACTCAAAAGATCTTCCTTTAGCATGAGAAGCTAATAAATTATCTCAAGATGTGGCATACCAGTATCCCTCAACATAATGGTAATCAAGGAACTCAACAACAAAAACATCATCTCAGCATATTAGAAGGAAAGCATGACATAATTGCATCATATACCTCCACTTTCAGGGATTGCCAAAAAATGCAAAGTTCAACTATTGAAATGGACACCACTGAATTCATGGCGTGAAATTGTGTCAAACGACTATAAACTTTTCCCTTTTTTGACACCGCCAAATTCTGGACCCTCTAGAATCTTGAAGATTCCCCTAAAGATTCTTTCCTGAAGATGGCCAAAAAATTTACTGCTCAGATGAAGATTTTAAGTACACCACTATTCTCCTTAGGAAATTCTGTGAAAAATGACTATAAAGTTGGCATCATTAAGCCTCAGTAAAAAATTAGCCTCCAAGGGAATCTTTTAGATTCCATAAGATTCTCCAAAGATTCCTTGCTGCTAGACACCTACATTTCTACTACTCAGATGAGGAAACAGATTGCACTATTGGACTCATGGTGAGATAATGTGCAAAAATGACTATCAACTTGTCAAATTTTGACACTGACATCTCTGTCCCTCAAGGGAATCTTTTCAGCATCTTAAGATTCTCCACGTTCAGGGTTCCACACCCTTTGCCCGCTCATGGTTCCACCTGGATCATGGTTTCGCACTCTCGATTCCAACCTCCACCTCTGCTTCACTACCCAGTCGAATGATTGGCAGTGTTTAAGTAATGGTTCGACTGATGGAATTAACAAAGGCGCAGGGGTCGGGAAGGTTTGAGCCCCACCGACCCTGACATTGACTCCAGTGAATGGTGGGCGGGGTCCGCAGGCACGTGGCCCCAACCCATATGTTTTGGTTATAATATATGTATTGTATGGTTTGGGGTGGTGGGGTTTGGCCGCCTGCCACACCATGTCACTATTTTTAATTGGATTTCGACCGGTGGGGTTAGGCGGTCCAACGGGCCCGACTTGCCCCCTTTTAATTATATATATATATATATATTCCCATTGGTTTAAAAACACCGACTAAAAAGTAAGGGATATTGGACAAATTAACCATCCTATAAATTCACCCGTTCCGATGCCCAAATTCCATGTGCCAGGTTTCAACCACTTGTTGCCTCTTTAACCATGCCACTTGGCCAAGTTTGACAAAAAATTTGACCAATAATAACTTGACCATACAAACTCGGATTTGAGTGCCATTTACACTATTGGAATCAGGACGACGAGCACTACAATGGTCCTAGTTTCACTTCAATCTGAGAACTTTTATTTTCAAGCTTTT
The DNA here is from genome assembly GCA_031772625.1 of Pinus tabuliformis. Classification (NCBI taxonomy): domain Eukaryota; kingdom Viridiplantae; phylum Streptophyta; class Pinopsida; order Pinales; family Pinaceae; genus Pinus; species Pinus tabuliformis. The sequence continues at coordinate 600,581,394 of CM062812.1, read as the reverse complement.
CCATAGCCACTATTGAATTCTAAGCATGTTTGGAGACAACTGGATCGTCAAAGCCGAGGTTTCTCAAAGAAAAATATCAAGATGTGACATAAAAAAATGTTGTGTGATGGTGGGACTAGGATGAATTCTTAGAGGGACAAATGTAGAAATTTTAGTGCTTTTAAGAAGGATCGGTGCAGGATATTTTGAGGTTTATAGCTAAAAATCATGGGTATCATAACAACTACAGGAAGCCCTAACCAAGGGCTGAAATCTTTAGGCATATGCAGATGAACCAAGGTGTATCTCAGAGCTCAATTATGACACCCTAAAGATATGTGTCTTCTTATCTAATGTTGATGGATGCTAGGTATAGTAAGTCCTATTTGGACAATCTTAATTGACAGTCTATACATAATTTGGAGTGATAGTTAGAAGGACAATACGTGTTTCTACATCAGTGTTGGGTGTGGAGCCTGATTATCTTCTTGATTGTACAAAGGTTTTTTGTTTCAACCGTGTTGGATCCCTGTTCCTAAAGGGGTGGCAATGCTACCCATATTATCGCTGCTAGGTGGCGACGATGATTTTATGAGGCCCCCCGGCCTCTGGTGGGGGTTTGGGGGCAGCACACCTGAAGCTAAAAATAGATGAAAAATTATGTTGTAAAATATTGTAATTTCGTAGACAATCTGGGTCGTTGATTAGGCAGATGATATGACAATAGAAGTTATGTTAATTTAGGGTTTTTTGCCCTAAAAGGAAACCCTCAGTTTATATGAGGGAATTGTATTGTAACCGTATATTATTATTCTGTGAAAAAAAGAGGAGACTATGTGAGAGCGAAGATGAAATTACAATGGATCTGTTGTAGGTTGTATCTCTTCATTTTTCTAGATGATATAAAAGGAACGACATGTTGTTTCTCTGTGGATGTAGCTCAAATTGGGTGAACCACACATATATGTGGTTCTCTTGTTTTGTGCATTTCTGTGTTTGTGTTTCCGTAGTATTTTTATATGTTTCATTGCTCCATTAATTATATTTTAACAATTGGTATTAGAGTTGAAGGTGTATTTGGCAGATAAACTCGCAAGAGAGAATGGTTCTTGGTTCAAGTGGGACCAATGGCGAAAGATGGTAGGTTTAGGGTCGAGAAATTTAACAACCAAAACTACCAGCTATGGAAGATTCAGATGGAAGATTATTTGTATCAGAAATATCTGTACCTATCATTGAGCGGAAAATCCAAGAAGTCGACGAGTATGATAAACAAATAATGAGATCTTATCGACAGAAAGGCACTAGGAACAATTCGATTGTGTCAAGCAATGTCGATGGCATTCAACATTTTAAAGGAAATGACAACAAAAGGTTTAAAGCCGGAAGTGTCCAAACTATATCAAAAACCCTCGGCCTCAGATAAGGTATTTCTTATGAAGCGTCTATTTAATATGAAGATGTCAAAAGGTGAATCTGTTGCTGATCATTTAAATGAATTTAACACGGTTACTGATCAGTTAAGTTCTGTAGGGTTAAATTTTGATGATGAAGTTAGGGCTCTATTGTTTATGTGATCATTGCCAAAAAGTTGGAATGGATTAGTCATGGCTATTAGAAACTCTATCTTTGGATCTAGTATTTTAAAACTTGATGATGTTATTGGTGCTATCCTTAGCGAGGAAATGCAAAGGAAAAGCTCAAGTGAGACAACAAGTAATGCTTTGAATGTAGAGACTAGAGGAAGAAAAATAGAGAGAGGAAAGAGCCCATGACATCGTAGTAAGTCATGGAAAGGCAGATCCAAGTCCAGATCAAGGATAGTGTGCTGGAAATGTGGGAAGAAAGGACACCTGAAAAAAGGCTACTAATCTTGGAAGGAAAAATAAGGAGATGAATAACAAGAGAACATTCATGAAGCGACTGTGAAGGTGATGTGTTGTAGTATGCTTTGATTCATTCATTAGAGAATAATATTGATTCCCGAGTGGTAGATTCAGGGGCTTCATTCCATGCCACATCTGATAGGAAGCATTTTCATGACTATGTTCAAGAAAATTTTGGACAAGTTCGTTTGGGTGATGATAAACCCTGTAAAATCATTGAAATGGGTAAGGTTTTTATAAACTTAACATAATGGAAACCAATGGCTATTAAAGGAGGCACGACATGTTCTTGATCTAAAGAAAAATCTAATTTCAATAGGGCATTTAGGAGGTGAAGGTTGTGTAACTACTTTTATAGACAAAACCTGGAAGGTCACTAAAGGAGCCCTAGTAATAGAAAAAGGAGAAAATGTTAGTACATTGTATATATGCAATAGTATTTCTAATTTTGTTAATAATTTAACCTCCACAAGAGAAGTTATGAAACTCTGGCATCATAGGCTGAAGCACATGACTGAGAAGGGGATGTTGATTCTTCACTTAAGAAATTTGTTGCCAGGTTTGAAGCATGTTGATTTGGATTTCTGTGAAAATTGTGTTTCTGCGAAAATTTTGATAGGTTTATGTCTGAGCAAGGTTATACTAGATGTCACTCTGACCATTGTGTTTATCTTAAAAACAAAAATGATGGAAACTATACTATATTTCTATTGTATGTAGATGACATGCTTGTTGTAGGGTCTAACATGCAAGAAATAAATGTGCTCAAAGGAAAATTGGCAAATTCATTTGCAATAAAGGATTTGGGTACTGTAAAACAAATTCTTGGTATGAGAATAATTATAGACAAGAAATATCACAAATGAACATTGTCTAAGAGTGAGTACATAGAAAAGGTGTTGGAAAAATTTAATTTACATAATGCAAAACCAGTTAGTACACCTTTGACTAACCATTTTAAGATAAGTAAGGAGATGTGTCTCAAGAATCAGGAAGAGATGGATTATATGTGTAAAGTTCCATATGCATTAGCAATTGGAAGCGTAATTTATGCAATGGTATGCAAAAGGCTTGATATTACACATGCAGTGGGAGTTGTAAGCAGATATATGAACAATCCAGGAAAAGAGCATTGGATGGCAGTGAAGTGGATTCTCAAGTATTTGAGAGGTACCAAAAATCAAGAATTATGCTTTGGTGATCCAAACATTTCTCTACAGGGATATGTTGATGCAGATATGGCAGATGATAGAGATAATAGGAGAAGCACCAAACGGTATGTGTTTATTGTAGGTGGAACAACTGCCATTTGGGTTTCAAAATTGTAAAACATTGTTGCATTTTCAACAACTTAAGCATAGTATGTTGCTGCTACAAAGGCTAGTAAAGAAATGATTTGGTTACAAAGGTTTATGGATGAATTGGGAAAGAAGCAGAAGATAGGCAGGTTATACAGTGACATATAGAGTGCCATTCATCTTGCAATTAACTCAACATTTCATACCAAGACTAAACATATACAACTCAAGTACCATTTCATATGGTTAGTGTTGGAAGATGGACAGTTGAAGCTGGAAAAGATACACACTAGTCAAGATCTCGCAGATATGTTAACAAAAGTTGTAACCTGGGAGAAATTAAGATTTTTCTCAGTTTCAATTGGTATTCAAGTATGATGGTGAAGATGAGGAAAAACTATGTCCAAGTGGAGTCATTGTCCAACAAGTGAAGCAACAATGAAGTTTGTATAATCAGTTTCCAAGTGGGAGATTGTTAGGTGTGGAGCTTGATTATCTTCCTGAATGTTGAAAGGTTTTTTGTTTCAACCACATTGGATCCCTATTCTTAACGCGGGGGAAATGCCACTCGTATGATTGTCATCTCCCCCACACGAGCAGGGGTTTAGGGGCAGTGCCCCCGAAGCTAAAAATAGATGAAAAATTGTGTTGTAAGATATTGTAATTTCGTATTCAATCTGGGTCATTCATTAGGTAGATGATATGACGGTCAAAGTTATGTTAATTTACTGTTTTTTCTCTAAAAAGAAACCCTCAGTTTATATGAGGAAATTGTATTGTGGTTGTGTATTATTATTCTAAGCAAAAAAAAGAGAGGAGATTGTGTGAAAGTGAAGAAGAAATTAAAATGGATATGATGTAGGTTGTATCTCTTCATTTTTCTAGATAATATAAAAGGAAGGATTGATTGTTTCTTCATGGACGTAGCCCAAATTGGGTGAACCAAGTATATCTATGTCTCTCTTGTTTTATGTGTTTCTATTTTTTTGTTTTCAAAATATTTTTATGTGTTTCATTGCTCTGTTAATTAATTTCTAACAATCAATAATATATAGCAATGTTCTTATGACAAGTGAAGTGTGGTTATGCTCTCACAACTATAATATATGATAATGACATAGAGTAGTAATTCCTATAATGTTTTGGGTAGTGATTCCTATAATGTTTGTTCAATGATATATGACATATATTCTTGTTCAGTGAGGTTGCACTATGGTTCTTGTTTAGTAATATGTGACAGTGATCCATGTTCCTATGACAGTGATAACAATAATCTCGATGACAATGATAATAGTATGTCTACAATACTTTTGACAACATTGACCTTGATGCATGACAATGATCTATGTTTATATGACAATGACCTTTAATGTATGGAAATGATACTATGATCTATGGCTTGTCTTTATTATGATGATATGCCCGTGATGGAAGAACCTCTATGACAGTGACTGTGATGTATATTGTGCTCTTATGACAGTGTGATATGGAGGATTTTTCTTACCTCTCTAATATACATGTCTGTTTTTGAGACCTAATGTGGCTAATGATGAAAGACATATGTCTCATTTTTACTGTACTTTGTATCTCAGTTAAATATTTGTTGAATATCTAATAGAAGAAGAAGAATTGATTATGGGTTTTCCCCCCTGTGGGGTTTTTCCATGGTCTCCGACCAAAATATTGGTGTCTCTATTGTGGACGTTTTTCTTCTATTGTTCCTTATTGTTCTGCTGCATTGTTGATATTATTTTTCTCTCTATATAGTTATATAGTTGCTATTATTGAAATGGGGTGAATACAATGTGTGAATTGTTAAAAATGTTGAAAAAGTTAAAAAATGAAATTATCTACAACAGAGAACAATCTAGCCCCAAAAATTAACATGGTATCAGAGCTAGGTTGAAGAAAAGTCATTGAGATCACCCCCGTGAAGGAAACCTATGATGGATTTCATGATTAAGAAAAGTGAAAGAGATGAAGACCTTGGAGACCAAAAATAATTTTACGGTTTGAAGGAAGCCCTAGGGAGTCCTTGTTCTTACAAATAAAGGTTAGGGTTTGAAAGAAAACCCTAGGAGTGGCCTTGATATGTAAAAGGCCTAGTATGATTCATAATTTTCATGATATGGAATGATCAATGAGAAGCCATTGAAGTACCTATGACAGATTCAATTTAAGCCTAAATGAGCTAGTCTCCCAGTAGGAGATAATATGATGCAGACCCTGTGGTGATCTTATACATTGTTAGCTGAGCTAGAAAAGACCTAGAATGAGAATACAAGTGGTGCTTAAGAGGATGAAATATGCTTTATGGATAATGATGAATCATGGAGGCCATATCAAGAGGGAGCTAATAGCTTCCTTCAATACTCATTAAAGGGAAAGCAAATCCATCTTGAGTTCCATCAAGACGTGGAGTAATGCAAGAAGAGTTAGCTTCAAGAGGGAGATGGTGTAGGAAAATGAAGGAGTCGCTCTCATATATATAGAAGAAAGACAATACTTCCTCATCATAGGTACACTTTCATTATGTTTATGTACTTTGCTATTATTTCTCTTTCTCTTTGTAACATCCCCGGTAACCTCGCATGAAAATGCATGGAGTTAGAGTTGTTTTACAACATTTACCAACATGTAACTTTCTAAATTATTTTCCATATTATTTCAATGACCATTAAATGAATCATCATCATTACATAGAATAATCTTTAGTAAATGAATAGTAAGTTACACAACCATTAACTAGCACTGTTGTAGCATATTAAATCTAACTTCTTGATTTAACCTAACATCAATTCCATGATTCTTTCAACTCGGTTAGTTAATCACACACTTGATAATATAAACGTCACATCATGCAAGGAATCAACATCATAAAAATGGCACAATAGGAAACCACATAATTAGACATCGATATACTCTAGAAACCCCGTAGGGTGAAAACCAACAAATGATTAATTTTATTATTAAACACTCGTCAGGGTGTTCACCCCTCACTCAATGGCTTGTAAGAGAGTCCATCCCTTAACAATTTTCATAAATCTTACAAAGAAATATCATTTAAATACAACATATCTAGCTAGAAGCTATTACAATCATCATGATATCATTTACCCACAAATCCTTAATCTGTATATCTTTGTGGCCCGAATATTTTCATCAGTGGACCATCTTGTAGTTCATAGTCCCTAATTTACATGGACCATTAGTTATTTACCTACCACAATGTTAAACATAATCTATTCTTTGCGCAAGTCACCATCCTTTCCTACTAATGCCTTTGCCTACAAACTTTAATATCATGATTAGATAAAGTATTAATCAACCAATAATCAATCTTTAATAGTGATTCTTCAACATCTATTCATGTGCATACATGAAATGTAAACAAAATATCGCGACATGCTTCCTTTAACAACAATGTACATCCGTTAATCATAAAAATATAACTATCAAAGCATGTCTATAAAATAAATACCACATTAACTAATATTCCCCTCACACAAGCACACATTCCTTTCCAAGAGGAAAATCACTATAACTGTCCTTGATCTTTGTGCATGTAATTAAATAAACTTTATTAAAAAACAACTAGCCCTCAACTATTTTCTTTTTGTATGCAACCATGTATTCTTCCCAAAAGAACTAATGCAATATATATTATTCTTAAGCATGCCAATACATGTTCTTTCCAAAAGCATCTCTTCCAAAGGAGAGCTATTCACAATAGCTAAAATACATGCTCTATTCCAAAATAAAGTTAACATAATAGTCATTATTTTCTTACACATAACTACTTGTTCTTTCCAAAAGAAATTAACATGACAACTATTCTTCTTGCATGCAAAACACATCTTTCTTTTCGAAGGAAGCTAACTAAATATTGCATGCAACCACACTTTTCTCTTTTCAAGATGGTGGCAAAATTAACACATATTCTTTCTAAGAGAAATGAACATGAGGACTATTGTTTTGTGCATCTCACACATATTATTTTCCAAGAATTTAGTAATATAATTGTTATTTATGTGCGTATAAGCACATGTTCTTCTTTTCAAGAAACTAATAAAATAATATTATATTCTTTTAAAGAAATATAGCTCAATAGTTGTTCTATATTTGCATACAAAAACACATTTCTTTTCAAGAAATTCAACATAATAGTTTAACTCTTCACGCATGGAAGAACTTATTTCTTTTCAAGAATTCAAACATAACAACATGCAATCACATATTTACTTATTCTTTTCAAGAATTCAAACATAATAACATGTAATCACATATTATTTTTCAAAAGAATAATGTGACTTCTTCACCTTCTATGTGCAATGTTCACATGTATTTTTCTCATCAATTATTTGCATTCAATGTAAAAACTTATATATGAATATCTCCCATGCATCAAATATTGTCATTTAATATAGAAACCTATCTATGCATATTTCTTATGCATTGAATACTTGCATTCAATATAAAAGCTTGTCTATTTGAATAATTTTATTCAATATAAAAGCTTTTCTATGCATATTTTCTTTTTTCCCAAGAAATTAAAAGCATAGTAGCTATACCCTCATGTATACAAACACATGTTACTTTTTTCAAAAATTCAAATGCTAGTTTTTCTTCCATGCAACATATATTTCTTTCCAAAAAAATTCAAATGCATAGTGGCTAGTTTTCTTGCATGCAACTTATATTTTCTTTTTCACAAAATTATTCTTTGACTGCATCATTGCAAATATATATATTTTCTTTCCAAAATATTATTCTTTTACTGCATATATATATATATATATATATATATATATATATATATATATATATATATATATATATATATATATGTTAAAAGAATAATTTAAATATATATATATGTTAAAAGAATAATTTCATATATATATATATATAGATAATTTTTTCTTTTCTTTTCAATATTCTTTGCATACTTGCAACTTCATTTTCAGGAAAATATATTACATTTAATTATTCTTTTTATGCATGCAAATGCATATTTCCTTCTCAATAACTAACACTAATTTATTTCTTCCCGTGCATGCAAATTCACATATTCATTTCCAAAAATCAAATATAATAGATATTATTCTTATGCACATAAACACATATGCTCTTTAAGAGTCTAATGTTTCTCTTTAGGAATCTAATGCATAGGCATCATGCGAATATCTCCTGCAATATTTTAATGAAATAACTTAGTTTCTTTGTCTTTTCATAAGCAAAGTTCACATGCATTTCTTTTTCATGGAGAATGTCATGAATTCTTAAATCTTTTTGTGTGCAAGGTTCACAAGCATTCTTTTCAAGAAAATAGTAAAGCTAGCTTATGCATAATATTTTATGCAATCTTTCTCCAAATAATAATGCTAACTTAACTTATCTTGTCTTGGGCATATGAACCTTTTAAATCTTTCCAATAAATTAACCATATACTTATTTTTTGTGTGCAATAACCATAAAGTCCCACATGCATACCTCATGTTCAGGAATACCTTTCGTTGGAGCCACAACATTCCTCACTGAAGCTATGCCAATAGAAAGGCATGTTTTGACAAAATCTGCGATTATTTCTGAGCTGTTCCATGAGACTTCACATGATGAAAACTCCAGTAAATGAACATGAAAATTGTTTTTCATATTACGAATGGATTTAAAGAACATGTAAAACTTTCTTTATCTCCTTGAGTTATCATTTTATTTATTTGATTCAAATTAGTTGCTAACTAAATCATAACAGTTCTTATTTTCAACCATTTCGTTAAATATGGTAAAAATAATATTTTCCATCGTGAATGCCAATGTAAATGCAGTTTATAAGGATGTCCCCCCCTTGAAGTAAACATTGTCCTCGTTGTTTATCATTAACTATTACTCATGATATAATAATCTATACAACCAAAAGAGAATCCTTCCCCTTTAAAATGAAGGATTTCATTTCCAAGGAATACTAATAAGAAAAAATAATAATGTTTTATCAACAATCATAAGCATTTACAACTATAAAAATATGCAATTTCCAATATCCATCACTTTAATCATTATTCAATTTCAAAAAACAAAAACAAAGTCTATACACCAACTTACCATTACTTACCAATTGCACTTGGAAATCATGGTTACCTTATGCAATAATTCCAATTATAGGTGGTTTCACAACCTCCATGGCAAGCACCCTGCAATATATTATCAACAAATTCAACATAGTCACATTAGTCATAGCATTTTTTTTTGTGTAAGCATGGTAGGATCCTTTCTTTTCTATTAATATTTCATGAAAATAAGTATGATTTCTACAAAATTGCAAGTGGCCTCAACTTGCCCACAGGAAACCAGGTCTGTTGGCCACCTGTCTGCATCAAATGCTGTCCAAAATTTAAAAAGAGTTTTCCTTACCATCCATGCTACATTGGAAATTTTATCTACTATATAATTTTTATTAAAAAAGTAAATGCTAGTCGTCATATAGAAAAAATTATACTGACAGGGCAGCTTCACTCACTTGATGAGTCCACAGGGGTTGGGGCTTTCGCGCTTGAACTTGAGACTTCACTTCTCATCATATTCTGGAGGCTCTATTCAATCCTGTTCACAGTGAGGTTGTTGTGATACAACTGCAATTGGACAGATTGTATCTCCCTTTGCAGGTCCTTCATACTTGGCTCAGCTGGTCTATCTTCCTCTGGGTCTTCTCTTTCCTTATAGGTTGTCATAGCGTGGGCCAGGATGTTTTTCATGACCCAATACTACTGGATAGTTTGGCGGAACAACGTTTGGCATCCTCTGGTATTCCCTGGGTCTTTGACAATTGTTTCCCATTCCTCTGCCTCGATCTCTTGATTTTCAATGTTATTGTTTAGTTCTCTTTCCCATTCAGAGATTACTACTTTCACCTCAGGTGGTGTTCCTACGTAGTATGCATTGATCAGGTTCTGCATACTCTCCTTCCCTGTTTTCCTACCTCTTTTGCTCAGACCTTTGCTAGAAGTCGGTTCCAATCCTTTCATCTTTTTTCCAGCCTTTCCCATTCCTTTGTTTCCTTTCTTTCCTGGTTGGTTACCTTCCTTCACCATCCAATTCTCCTTTATGCTTTTTTCCTCCCTTTCCGAGCAGCGCACCTGTACCAGGGTTGGAGCACGGTTTGAGTGCTGAGGCTCCAGAGTTCTTTGCACTCTGCTTTTTATATTACCTATAACAAAAACCAGGAATACAACATTGTAAGTCATCAACATATTAACCATAGTAGCCTCATAGACATATGTTCTCTGTGAGTTGGTAATATAATTTCCTTCTTTCATTCTGCTCTTTTTTGGATACATGGCCTATGAATTGGCCTCTCTCGTTTTGGGGTTCCCCATAGGCTTCCCCCATTCTGGGTGGGACTTCTCTGGCATGAGCATTTTCATTCACTTCGTGCCCTGAGAACTGTGATAAACCCCATTGAAAACCTGATTCCCCCCTCCCTCCATAGAGATTTGAAGGATAGTGACCTCCCCTTCGTTCCGGTAGCTTCCCATAGGAATTTGAAGAGCCCATCTACCCAATTCCCACACGGCATCCCTACATCTCCACCCTACTGTAAATGCAACGTTGCCCTGGGTATCGCCACCCCAACGAGCAAGGGATTGCTTCTCAATCTCCCACCAGGCCACAAATCTCATACCAGTCCATGAGAGCTATTCTTCGCCATTTGGTCCCATCGAGGGAGCTAAGAAAAAGCCTTCTCAAATCACTTTCCCTCCCCCAAATGCATCCCCAGTTACTGCGTCTATTCCTGTAGACCTTACCCAGATCCATGCTCGGCTCAAGATTGAGGAATATCAACCCTATCAACAAGTCAAGGGACACTTCTAACCCTCCGCTCATTACTGATACCCCTTCCTTCGCAACCCACATTCTCAACCAAAACAACTTATTAGAATTGTTCCTACAACTGCTGAGGAAACTCCTTTGGATAACCCAACATGCCGCATAATGACTTAGCTTTTTTCCCTTACCCCAGAACCTATCTACCCTGAGGCCAAGGCTAGGGTTCCCAAACCCCCTTCCCAGTTGACAAGCCTGTCAAATTCTCCCCAGGATAACAAGCCAAAACCCCAAGAAGAATGGGAGACCTCAACATTGAAACCAACTGGGGGCATCATTAAAATTAACCAGTGCTCTGCTTCTAGAATCATGTTTTCCAGACAATCGTGAGTGAGAGCCAAGAGGACATACCAGTTCTTGCAGACGATAGCCGAACACTGCTCAACGTCCTCCAACCCTCGTCTTTCACCACCTTCCGCTACACGTCCTACCTTGTCTTGCTGCATGCAAATGCCTCTCAACCTAGCTTTCTTACCATTTTGTCTTTCTGTCCACCTGCCCCACATGCCGTCTGAAGGACTCACCACGTGCTTTCTTCCTCCGTCCGCCACCCTTTCTCTCGCATGATTGTCTCAAGATGGGGTTCCCCTGACTTCCCCATAATTTCCCTTCATTAATTCTCTCCTACCGTCGGCTGCTCTTGCCACGAATTTTCTCCCACCGCCTCACCACTTGCCGGTTACTGTTTCCTTCTTCCCTTTGCCAATCTTGACACTTGGCCATCCTCTCTCACCTCTGCCTGCTTGAGCGGTTGCCCCTGCCCTGCACTGCCCACTGCTCCACTGCCATTTTCCTGCTCATGTGGCCCCTGGCCAACCTCTTCTCCCTCTTCCCGCCGTGCCAGCTGGACGTATGATCCCACCTCTGCCCACCAAGGTCGCTGACCTTCCTCTCCCTCCTCTAATCCGCACTGCCTTTCGCACCCCGATCGGGGGATTAGTCACAACATTTTGAATCAAATGAAACACTTTTAATTATCAATGAATTATGCAATGTTAGGTTATATTTTAATCGCAGTATTTCTACGAGTACTTAGAGATTACCTAGCTCTTCAATCATCAAAATGATCAATAATTGCACCAAGTGCATACTGTCTTAGCCCTTGCTAAGACATCGGCACAATACTTCTATGAATACTCAAAGAGAACCTAGCTCTCTAATCATTGAAATGATTAATAAATGCACCAAGTGCATATTGTCTTAGCCCCTGCTAAGACATTCACAAGATTGGTAATACAATAAAGGAACTTACACTTCTAGTAATTCCTTTCCGAACACTAGATTCTTTTCGTGTCAAGATGTACATAGAATTCTTTCCACAAACACATAGAAAATTCACATTTAACACATTGTTTATCTGATTAGTTAACTTGTCCTACAATGAGAACCACAGTTTAAAGAGAATTCCCCTCCCAACCAATGGGAACTATTTTCTACAACCAGATTGAACCATTTTCACATCCATACAATTGTCTGATAGAGACCATACTAGGTCCATTCTAGAATGCCACTAACCAACTAGCTCAAGAATTTCAAATACCACACATGATCTAATACAAGATTCCTCTTGGCAGGGTCTTGCCAATTCCTCTAACAATGTCTCGTCTATGCAGAATTTTGGGTCTCCTCCAACAAGCTCCAAAATCAATAGAGTTGCCTCAGGATTTTTCCCCTCTTCACCACCTTGGCCAACTCTTTTTCCTTACTGATATCATCCATCTCTAGGGAGAGGAAATTAGGGCTGGAAATTGTCGTCAACCCCTTTGTGTAGGAAACCACCATCAACCTAAGGCCTCCTGACCTACTTCAATTCTCTTTTAGCACCATATCTTACTGTAATTTACATAACTGACCATATGCACATTATCATTAAAGAAAATGAACATTTATGTACATCATGCATTCATACTTGACCCTTAACATGGGTCCCATAATATGTAAAAGTAATTCACTAGGAAATCATAACTGACATCACATGTCATACAAGTAATATTCATTTCAAAATAACCATTATGCAATTTAAAATAACATTACCATATTTTGTATATCATAACATTATATTTTCTAATTTGCAGTTGCAAATCACATTGCAACGTTTTACCTTTCATAGGTTCTTATGCTGTCATTAAGATACCCTTGCTTAATCACATCAACAACATTAATCACAATTGTTTTTAATAAAACCATACCTTCTACAAAATACTATTATGCACAAAACATTTTTCAAATACATTCAAAATGCATTTCACTTTCACATGGATCTATGTTCTCAATATTTTAACAATGTAGAAAGGTATTGGTCTTGTTATTTTCCATAAACCAATTTTATGCATAAAAGTAATATAACAAGACATAAGGATGCATCTTCCAAATGTTAAAAAAAAGTTTCCATAAAGTCTTTTTTTTCAAAGCAACAGTGAAGGGAATAATACTTTAATCATCAATATCCCCATAATTTCTAACTCATGCAACAGGTCATTTCATTTATGCATATGCATCTAATCAACAATAATTAATGCATACTGGCTAACATCACCATTGAATCATCAATTAGTAGAGTTGTGAAGTTTAAGAAAATAAGGTAATCAACATCATTTGATTACTACTATCATTAAGTTGATGAAACCATCAAATCGACCACTTTAATGACATTATTGTATCATAATCCAAGTTCTTTATCACCTTCAAGAAATTGTAGTCATAGTTATGCATGGTTAGACTAGTATTCACTTTTGCAATCATTCAAAGTTTTCTTGCATGTGCATAAAATCTTAAACACAACTCTATTCATTCAAAGACATTGATTTATCACCAATGTGTAAGTGTCAATAACTATTAGGGTAACAATCCAAACATTCTCAATTTCCCCAATGTATTGTTACCAATATACCAACACATGAAGTAACTACCATAATTACTTATTTACAACTTGCAGCAAGCTTTAATCAAACTGATTCATGCATATAAGTTTTAGTAGTTAGCCATGAAAAACTAACTAATCAATGCTACCAACCATCTTAAATTTGACCATGACAGGACTCAATCATATTTTAGCCATTACAGTTAAGACTTACCATTGGACGTATTATCTATATTTAACATCTAAAGGGGTTCTTTCAATATATTTTAAAACATCCTATTTCCCCCTTCAAGGAAAAGCTCCCAACCTTTTACATTCATGCATTTGTTTCACACATAATGACTCTATGCATTCATCCTTTATAAGTAGTGCATTGTAATGTTAGTCGTGTATCATTAATGTTGTCATATATGTAAAGGTTGGCAGTCAATTCTTACTTTCACTAGTGACTGCTCAAGATTGTTCATAGGTGCAACAAAGTTTTTATTGTTTTCTATCCTCATCATGATTCAGATGTCATGAGAAAATTTTTATAGCAGACTTTATTAATTACTACTCTTCAATGTAGTTATAAACATGCATCATGCATCCCATGTCAAACGTAGTCTACTGCATATAGCATTATGTAGTTTGTTAGAATCACACCTGAGCCGATGCCCATTGATATCATACCCCTATTTATTTTCCTCTTACCAATTCCCAAAAGGTGCCAATGCTACAACCTTCAACTCTGATACCACTTGTAACATCCCCTAATAACCTCATATGAAAATGCATGGAGATAGACTTTTTTTACAACATTTATGAATGTGTAATTTTATGAATTACTTGCGATATTCCTTCAATGAATATTAAATAAACCATCATCATTACATAGAGTAATAGTTAGTAAAGGAATATTAAGTTACACAACCATTAATTGCCAGTGTTGTAGCATATTAACTTTAACTTCTTGATGTAACCTTGTACCAATTCCATGATTCTTTTAACTCAATTAGTTAATCACATACTTGATAATATAAACATCACATCATTCAAGGAATCAACATCATAAAAATGGAACAATAGGCAACCACATCATTAGACATCAATATATCCTGGAAACTTGTAGGGTGAAAACAAACAAACATTTATTTTTATTATTAAACGCTCGTGAGAGTGTTCACGCCTAACTCAATGGCGTGTAAGGGAGTCCATCCCTTAAACCATTGTCATAAAATCTTACAAAGAAATATTGTTTAAATACAACATGTCTAGCTAGAAGATATTACAATCATCATGATATCATTTACCCACAAATCCTCAATATTTATATCTTTGTGGCCTAGCTATTCCCATCAGTGGACCATCCTGTAGCTCACACTCCCCAATATGCATGGACCATTAGTTCTTTACCTAGCACAATGTTAAACATAATCTATCCTTTGCATAACTCACCATCCTTTCTTGCCATTATTGTCATCAACAAACTTTTATATCAAGATTAGATAAAACATGTCTATAAAATAAATACCACATTAACTAATATTCCCCTCGCACAAGCACACATTCCTTTCCAAGAGGAAAACCACTACAATTGTCCCTAATATTTGTGCATGTAATTAAATAAAATTTATTCAAACACAATTAACCCTCAACTATTTTCTTTTTGCATGTAGTCATGTATTATTCCCAAAAGAACTAATACAATAGATATTATTCTTATGCATGCCAATGCATGTTCTTTCCAAAAGCACCTCTTCAAAAGGAGAGCTATTCACAATAGCTAAAATATATGCTCTATTCCAAAATAAATCTAACATAATAGTCATTATTTTCTTGCACGTAACTACTTGTTCTTTCCAAAAGAAATTAACATGACAATTATTCTTCTTGCATGCAAAACACAACTTTCTTTCCGAAGGAAGCTAACTAAATCTTGCATGCAACCACTTTTCTCTTTTCAAGATGGTGGAAAAATTAACGCATATTCTTTCTAAGAGAAATGAACACGAGGACTATTTTTTTGAGCATCTCACACATATTCTTTTCCAAGAACTTAGCAATATAGATTTTATTTATGCGTATAAGCACATGTTCTTCTTTTCAAGAAACTAATAAAAATAATTGTATATTATTTTAAAGAAATATAGCTCAATATTTGTTCTATCCTTGCATACAAAAACACATTTCTTTTCAAGAAATTCAACATAATAGTTTTACTCTTCGCGCATGGAAGAACTCATTTCTTTTCAAGAATTCAAACATAACATGTAATCACATATTTACCTATTCTTTTCAAGAATTCAAACATAATAACATGCAATCACATTTCTTTTTCAAAAGAATAATGTGACTTCTTCACTTTCTATGTGCAACGTTCACATGCATTTTTCTCATGCATCAATTATTTGCATTCAATGTAGAAACTTTTATATGCATATCTCCCATGCATCAAATATTTGCATTTAATATAGAATCCTATCTATGCATATTTCTTATGCATTGAATAATTACATTCAATATAAAAGCTTGTCTATTTGAATAATTCCATTCAATATAAAAGCTTTTTTATGCATATTTGATTTTTTTCCAAGAAATTAAAAGCACAGTAGTTATACCTTCATGTATACAAACACATGTTACTTTTTTCAAAAGTTCAAATGTTAGTTTTTCTTGCATGCAAAATATACTTCTTTCCAAGAAATTCAAATGCAGTGTAACTAGTTTTCTTGCATGTATCTTGTATTTTCTTTTACACATGTTACTTTTTTCAAGAATTCAAATGCATAGTAACTAGTTTTCTTGCATGCATCTTGTATTTTTTTTTCTTCACGAAATTATTCTTTTATAGCATGCTTATATATATATATATATTTCTTTTCAAGAAGTCCAACTTAATAGCTATTTCTTTCCATGCATGAAACTTCATTTTCAAGAAAATTTATTACATTTAATTATTCTTTTTATACATTTCCAACTTAATAGCTATTTCTTTCCATGCATTTAACTTCATTTGTAGGAAAATCTATTACATTTAATTATTCTTTTTATACATGAAAATTCATATTTCCTTTTCAATAGCTAGCACTAATTTTTTTGTTCTCGTGCATGCAATTTCACATATTCATTTCCAAAAATCAAATATAATATATTTTATCATTATGCACATAAACACATATACTCTTTAAGCATCTAATGTTCGCATTTAGGAATCTAATGCATAGGCATTATGTGGATATCTTCTGCATTCTTTTAATGAAATATCTTAGTTTCTTTTTATTTTCATAAGAAAAGTTCACATGAATTTCTTTTTCATGGAGAATGTCATGAATTCATAAATCTTTTTGTGTGCAAGGTTCACAAACATTCTTTTCAAGAAAACAATAAAACTAACTCATGCACAATATTTTTATGCAGTCTTCCTCCTGTTGAAATATGTAACTAGGTTTGGTCTTCATAATGACATATGTAATCATGATTCTATGTATTTATTGTAAAGAAAAATGGATTTATTATTGTTGTTCTTGAGGCATGGGTTTCATGCCCAAGGGAAATTTATTTTTAGGTCAAGCACTCATTGAGTGCTTCTAGGTCAATTAAGTCATTGTAATGTATGGAAGACCCTTTTGGGCATGTTTTTTTTTTTTTTTTCTAAGTATGATTAGTCTATTAACAAAAGGATATAAAATTACAGTGAGATCGAAGTCTGATACATTGCTCTGAAGAGAGGCAAAGGTGTCAAGATTTACATGGAATGTGACTGCTCCAGTACAGGGAGCTCAGTCTTGAACCTTTTTCTGGGTTTAAAAAATACAAAAAAAGAGCTGAAATTCCAATTCACCATCTAAACAAAAACATGCCCAATAGTATGGGCCGCCTGTCGAACTGTCATGACATGAATAAACAATCTAAACATCAGGAGGTTCTTCAATAATCTGGCACCAATATGTATCATAAATGTTTCCTTCAGGAGCCACCATTGTGTTGGATGGACCAGGGTCATCCGGCGCCATGTCCACGTTCAGAGCGTTGCTTGCTGGGGCCTCAGGAGCCTGCAAAGGCTCTCTATCAATCTCCAATTGGGTATTCGATGTCCTAACAGAAATAGGTCCCGGGCCTTCCTGAGGAGCACTCGGTTCGCCCTCTTGGGCTTCTTCCTGGAAAACCACTGAAATATGCGCCGTGATTCTTGGTCAATTCAGTGTGCTGCAGAAGGTGAAGATCGCCGAGCCATAAGTGGGATGCCCTCTTCCGCTTCGCGTGCTCGGGTAATGCCCAATAGAGAAGTCGCTAGAAGGGGAGGTCGACGCAGTGGATGGGCTGGAAGGCACCCTCCTGAGCTGACCCCGACGAGACCTCATATGATGGTGACGATGAGGCATGGGGGCGACCAAAGCAGTGGCAAGAAAGCGAGGCGATGTGGCGATGAAGACTGAGCCAGTGTAGCGTGTGACCACAAGGACCAGGCTAGCGGATAACAAGAACACTACAATTCGCAGGCCTGGTGCCCGAGAAATAAACCAAAATGAGGACAAAGGCAGCTCTGCTGTGCGACCAGAGCTTGGAAACAGAGTCGCCTCTCCATTTATGCCACCATATTCATCAGGGAGGATGAGACTCGCATAAACTATGCCAAACTCAGAGCTCCAACCATTTTTTGGAGAATTCCGTGACTGAGTCACTAGGATTTGCACCCCCGCCGGCTCGTAATTTAGCTTTAAACCTCAATCTCTTTCAGGTCTCGAGAATCATCCAAATTAATTGCTGTAGTAAATGTAGCCAAGGTTTGAAGCGAGCCAGCGCGTGCGAGCACATGAACCATGGTGCCGGACAGGGATGGTGGAACAGAGCCGATGAACAGCGAGCAAGTGAACTTTGCATATACCATATTCCCAGACCCTTCATTTATTTGCCTGTTGATTATGCTGTACCGTGTGGGCAGGTGTCGTGCCTCCTGGCACCACCTCTGTCCCATCCAGAATGTTAGTTGTCTAAGCACCCGCATCCGAGGTTTTGGGCATGTTATATATTATAAAGAAAATTTATTTGATTCAAATTTAGAGTCAATGACCCTACAAGACCTTGTCAAGATGCAAGTAACAAGTCAGCCTATCAAGCAATGACAAGTCAACCTAGAGACAGTGACAAGTTAGCCTACAAGCTTGGATAAAAAGCCTATATATAAGGGGCTAGTCAAACACCTTTAAAATCACTCAAGCATCTCATGGAAGCACAAGAAGAACGAAGATACCTAGCGAAATATAGAAAAATCCAAGGAGGAGAAAAGTGAAGTTTGAAAGAATTGATTTTGGGCTATATCTGTTCACACGAGCAAGGAGACTAGGGCAATTCATTGTAGCAAAGTCAAATTACAATCACCTAAAGGAGGTTGAAAGAAGGTGGGAAAAGGATCTTTCTTTCAAGCCGAAGTTCCAAGGAGATCAGCTCAAGGCAAATGAAGAAGAGGATCATCAAAATATGCCCTTGATTGGTCACATGTGAAAAATTGCAGGAACAAAAGGGAGGTCGAAAATTGCAGGTGAAAGAGGCCGAAGTTGCAGTCAAAATTGTAGGTTGAATTTCTTGGTCAAAGGAGAAGTGAAGGCTGCAAGAAGGAAAGTTTGATTTGGGTTGAAAAAGTGCTTCATGGAGAAGGTTGGATTGGTCTTGGTCAAGGGTCATAGGTCTTGGAATTCAAATTAGTTTCCAACTAAATCATAATGGTTCTTGTTTTCATCCATTTTGTTAAACATGGGATAACTAATCTTTTCCATCATGAATTCCAACATAAATGCAGTTTATAGGGATATTACACTCTTGTTCTAGGGTCAATATGTACATTGGATGGATGTAAGGACCTATTCTTGAATATTGAGATTGAGCAGGATGCGAAGCCATCCCATGATTAGAGTGGTGAACTTGAAGGAAGGGTCCCAGTCTCCTAGGTTGATATCTGTGATTGAAGAGGCTTCCCATTCAGAGGGAGTACACTGTCATGTAACAAGCAAATGAGATGTTGCAAGAAATATGTCCTTCACGCAAGGACCATTCTAGATGACAAAGATGTACCAATTTCATTGAATTCAACATTCTTATGCTCTTCGAGAAAGAAGACTATGACGAGATCCTAGCTCCTGTTGCTAGATGCACTATTATCATATGTATGGGAAATTGGCTTCCTCCATGATTAAATTAAGGAAGAATCATACTTGGAACTACCTCAGAGATTTAAGGTACAAAAGAAAGAGATTCATGATTTCATATTGAAGAGAGTCCCATACGGACTCAAGCAAGTCCCCTGGACTTGGCATACTTGGATTGATGGACTCATGATGTAGAATCCAGCCTCTCATCAAGGTTGAAGGTATGTATTTGATATTTTGTCTCGAATATGTTTATTTCAGACATGATCATATCATCTGATCAGTGTTCAATGCCAAAGGGAGTTGACCTCTGAGCCCAAGGTGATCCATGTCTTGAGACTAGAAGAATAACAGAAAAATGATGAGGACTTCCTTGTCAAGGAAAGTATGTTGTTGAAGACTTGGCATGATGAATTTCACTAAATTAGTTGAGAGACTCCTCTTCAGTTACATATTTGGTGGATCCCATGATGAGGCGACAACTAGATGGACCCTTTATTTGCAACATGTTCTCTGAGCCAATAGAGCCTAGACATGAATATTGAGATGTTGCAAAGATGGTATTGAGATACTTAGATGACACCATCATTCATGGATTAAGATACATTGACAAAGAATTGAGAGTTCATGGATACATCGATGTTGATTGGGCTGGAATTGTTGCTGACAGGAAGAGCACATCTGGGTGCTATTTTAGCTTGGGGTTTGCCATGATTTCCAGGATGAGCCAGGAAAAAAAGTTTGTTACTTGAGTACAACAAAGGAAACTACATTGCCGCTAGCATGACTAGATGTGAGGAAGTATGGTTTAGAAAGCTCTTTGGAGAAATACTTTATGTGTTGGACATGAATGTGATATAATGTGACAATAAGCGTGGGATCCAAATTTTACAGAATCTTGTGTCCCAAGAAGGTCAAAGCACATTGAGGTTAGATATCACCATATTTGGGATATGGTGTAGAGAGGAGCAGTGAGGCTCCAAAAAATTCATCTGTTTAGCAGGTTGCTGACATTATTCAGAGAGAAGCCTCGAGTTGTATCCCTTCAAGGAAGGGATCACGACTAATTGAGAACACCGAGTTATGATCTTCCTCCTTGTCTTTTTGCTTCCATTAATTTTTTTTTTGGGGGGGGGCGGTGGAGCCGAGGAGCTCCTAGGTTTGAGGGTGCTAGAGAATTTCTGAACATTTCCACTTGTTGAAAGTTGTATCTTCCCCCTACTCCCCTATTGTCGTTAGAGGGGTTTTTGATCATTTCCACTTGTGGCAAGTTGTATATGTCCACTAGTACTGTAGGCATGTCTGATCCTTTCCACTCATGGAAAGTTGTATTCGTCACCTACTGTCGAGAATGTAACTTGATCGAGTATACCCCATAATGCATCCTACCCACAAGATAGGCTTGTCAGGATTGCCACCCATCTGGCCAATGAGTGAGGAGACTTGGGACATGTTTGATCCTTGCCACTTATGGAAAGTTGTATATGTCATCTACTTCCAAGTGATTGGATGTAGGTTTTCTACCACTTGATTATTGAGGATCAAGGTGGGAAGATTAACGGACAATAGGATGTGTCTGATCCTTACCATAAATGGTAAGTAGTATCTCCCTCCATTGTCAAGTTTGATACTTGACCAAATGTATCATTCTTCTTCTTATTTAGATCGCGACATGATTGTCTAGCTGATGAACATAGGAGAAATGAGTTGAGACGAGATGTGATTAGATGGAAGTCTTGTTGATGCAGTTATGATGAAACATGTACACCTTTTGATGAGACTTCGGATGTAACCATAATTTCCTCCCTAGATGAGAGGGAGTGTTGAAATTTGGGGCAGCTTTGGGATGAATTTCCCCATAGGAAACCCATCTACCCAAAAAGAAGGCCATATTTCCCCAAAGATAATTTAATTTGGGTTAAGGAAATTATTATTTGGCTCTCCTCTTATTATTATTCTATGGAACAAAGTTATTTGGGAAAGTAATCATTAAGGCACTTATTAAATATTTTTAAATATTATTTGAATTTAAATTTTCCCTCTAAAGTTACAAGTTAACCTCATAAATCTTAAGTCAGTTTGCCCCAAAGGACACGACCTTTCGTACATGAAAACAATTATAAATAAGCGTCTATCCTCCTCCATTTGGAACATGGATCTTGCTCATGTAAGGACTATCTTATGAGGTGTAGCATGTCTAAAGGAGTTGAGATAAAGAGGACAAAAGGACGAGTTTTCTTTTTATATTTCTTGATTTGGATCAGGATGAATATTAGGAGGTGCTTTTGATGAGGTTCTAAGCATGTAATTTATGTTATTTTCTATGCACAAACGTAGGTGGATTCAGAGTTTTGAAGTAGGTTGAATTTTGTTTTGGGAGAGCCAAGAGGCCTAGCTAGGACCAGGATTAAGGAGGCAACACTCTAGTCCTATGACACAACTAGTGAAGTGTTTTGGGACCAAATAGTAGGGTTGATACACTGTTGTACATGTGCACAAATAAGGGCCAAGGTTTCTCAGAGAAAAATCATCAAAATGTGACATAAAATACAATTGTGTGGTGGTGGGACTAGGACACATTCTTAGAGGGACTAACACATAAATTTCAATGCTTAGAAGAAGGATCAACGCATGATCTTTGGATGTTTAGATCCTAGAATCAGGGGCATCATAACAACTAGAGGAAGCCCTAATCAAGGGCCAAAATATTCAAGTATATGCACATGAACCAAGGTGTATCTCAGATCTCAATTATGACACCATAAACGTATGCATCTTCTTCTCTAATGTTTATGGATGCTAGTATAGTAAGTCCTATTTGGAAAGTCTTAATTGACATCCTGTACACAATTTGTTGGTATGGTTAGAAGGACAATAAGTTCCCCTACGTTAGTAATATACAACAATGTTCTTATGACAAGTGAAGTGTGGTTATTCTCTCACAACTATAATATATGACAGTGACATAGAGAAATTATTCCTATGCTTTGGGAAGTGATTCCTATAATATTTGTTCAATGATACATGACATATATTCTTGTTTAGTAAAGTTGGGCTATGATTATTGTTTATTAATTTGTGACATTCATCCATGTTCCTATGAAAATGATAACAATAATATTGACGACATTGATAACAATATGTCTATAATAATCTTGACAATAGTGACCTTGATGCATGGTAGTGTTCTATATGTATATGACTATGACCTCTAGTGTATCGTAGTGACACTTTGATATATGGCTTTTCTCTATAATGATGATATGACAATGATGAAAATACCTATATGACAGTTACAGTTATGTATACTATGCTCTTACGATAGTGTGATATGGAGGCCTATGCTTGCCTCTCTAATATACATGTCCACTACTGAGATCTAATGTGATTGATGATGAAAGACATATGTCTCATTCTTATTTTACTTTGTACCTCAATTGAACATTTTATGAATATATAATACTAAGAATAAGAATTGATTATGGGTTCGCCCCCTTGTGGGGTTTTTCCTTGGTCTTTGACAAAAATATTGGTATCTCTATTGTGTATGCTTTTCTTCTATTTTTCCTTACTATTCTACTAATTTTTTATGTTATTGTTCTCTCTATATAGTTGCTAATGTTGATATCAGGTGAATATAATGTGTTAATTGTTGAAAATGGTGAAAAGGTTTAAAAATTCAATTATCTACGACAAGAACAAACTAGCCCTAAAAATTAACACTCAATTCCCAAACAATAGTGCAACTCACCTAAATTCTTCATGTCAAACTTATATGACATTTGAGAAATAGTCTCCTAACTAAATATTTAAAAATACTAATCAAAATAGTATCATCAAGTTATAATACCATAATAATGAAGTTATTATCATTTTTTTTTTCCAAAGAAAAAATCAAAACTTTTCATTAGCATAATAAAAAGTTTTACATTTTGTTTGGATCACTGTCATAGTAATTGGCTCGAATAGAGCTATCCTCGACTGAATGTAGGCATTTTGTACATCAAAAAGCATAACAACATGACTCAGTCAAGTATGACTGTCCGTCACTATCCCTCTTCCTGAGCTTTTGAACAGACATTTTTTTAAAAAAACACGACTTGGGGTCTCCTTCTATGTAGGAAAACAACCCCATATATCAAGCTGGCATATATAATTGTCAACTGTGTGAAAAATAATAATGTTTTGAAACAGTTTTTCAGGAGGCCGAAACAGAAATATACAAAATATATGATGACAGAGTCTTTAAAAAAACATGTAAATACACAGAACTGTAAGTGAAAAAAGGGAGGAGAGGAGTCCCCGCTCAATGAGGAGGTGCGAAAGGGGGCTGATGAGATGTGGTTTGATGCCCCTGGAAGAATTCCTCTATCGACCATCCGCCCAAAACCTGTTGTAAGCCAGCTTTAGAAAGCTGATCGGCTTCTTCATTATTCTCCCTGTAGATATGACAGATATGAAAACTGTTAAAAGAGGACTTTAATAACACAATTTCTTCTAACAAAGGCTTTAAAGTCTGATTTTGACATGATGCATTTCCATTGACCCATTTGATGACATTTTGAGAATCGCCAAAGATTTGTATAGTGAAAATGTTCCTCTGAAGAAGCCAGCAAAGCAAAAGATGTAAAGCAGACAACTCGGCAAAGTTATTAGTCCCGGAACCCAAACCAACAGAAGCTTTAAGATAATGATCAGCGGATATATGAATGCTCATCCCAGCGCCAGCCCTATTATTCTGGGATGCTCCATCAAAAAAAGCCCAAGGAATGCCTTCCTTGATAATAAGAGGCTTGTCACGGATTGGGGGATTTTTCACTTCAGGGGCTGGAATAGCTGAGTAGATGGCTGCGCAGTTAGAAGCAATAATAGATGAGGGGATGGTATTATCTTGGAAAATACTTTTGTTTCTCGCAAGCCATACACCCTAGAAGAAAATGAGAGGCAGGTTTCTCAAAGTTCCATCCGGGTGATTCTGCCACCAATTTCTCCATGCATCTTCCAGAGGTTCAGACCCCCACTGAGCTTTAATATTAAGCAGAACTGTAAGCTCTTCCCATATCTTTAAAGAGACAGTGCAAGATGTAAAAAGATGTCTAATAGATTCCTCATCTGATTTGCATAAGGGGCATCTTCCTGGACCGATAAGGTATCTAGCTTGTAGTCTATCCCAGGTTGGGATTTTTCCTTTCAGCAAACACCAAAGGAAAAGCCTGGCCTTTGCTGGACTTGACAGTTTCCAAATGCTTTTAGACCACCACTCAGGGATATCCCATCCTTTCTGTTTCATTAGGAAGGAGTACCCTTCTTTGGGATAGTAATCTCCAGTTTTACCCAAAGCCCAGATCAGCTTATCAGGTTCGTTTTTGAGTCTGACATGTGAACGGTGGAGTTCTTGGATGAAGGAGGCCCATTCATTCTTCCATCTGATATTTAAACCTAGTTCTTCATCATTTTTCCATGCCTGACCCCATATAGTAGAATGGCCAACTTTCTCCACCTGATTTAGAGTGACTATTCCTTTACTATCAAGGTGTCTAAGGAGACCTGGAGACAGAGCATATGCTTCATTGCATCCCACCCAAGGGTCCCTTCCAACTCTGATGTGACTACCATCTCCAACTTTCCAGGCAAGGCCTTGTTCTATCACAGAGAAAGCTTCCAGCGTAGCCTTCCAAATGACAGATATATTCTTCTGTTTCTTTTGCTGACTCTGGATCCAGTCTTCTAAAGGGATTGGGTCTATGTACTTCCTTTTAACCACCTTTGTCCAGAGATTCTCCATCGATATTAACCTCCACCCAGACTTTGCTGCCAGAGACAAACTGAACTCAGGGAGTCTTTTGATTCCCCATCCTCCCCATTCTTTAGGTCTTGCAATCTTATCCCATGCCACCCATGGAAGAACCGATGAGTCCTTTGCAGAACCTGCCCATAAGAATCTACTGCATATCTTCCTGATTTTCTCCAACACTCCTTTAGGGACCCAAGTTAGAGCAGCCCAGTAAACTGGGATGGCTAACAGGACTGATTTGAGGAGTGTCAATCTGCCTGCTCTGGAAAGCCACCTGAAACTCCAGTGATTTATTCTGGCTTCAATCTTTGCAATGAGCCAATGCCAATCCTCTTTCTTGTAGGCTACTGGCTTTAACCAGAACCCCAAATATTTAAAGGGAATGTCCAGAGGCTGAAGAGGAAAAGTAAAAAGATTGGTCATTCTTTCTCTTTCTCTTCTGTAAAGATCTGCTGCACATATTTGAGACTTTCTTGTGTTTATCTACATTCCAGTGGCTTTCAGAAAGAGATCAAAAATGCTTTTATACTCCTTAATTTCGTTAGATGAACCATTTGTAAAAATCAGAATGTCATCGACAAAAAGCAAATGAGTGATAAAGAGGTTGATTGCTACCTCGATACCTTTTACCTTCCTAATGAAGTTATTATCTTATTGTGTGAAGTAAACATGATAGTTTTCTTCACTTCTTACCAACCCTTGTCCCACAACATATTTGTTGAACCATTGATACCATTGTCTTGGACACTATGTTAATCCATACATTATCTCTTTAACCAATACAAAGTGTGCTCTTTCCCTTCTTCCACAAATCCTTCTAGTCGGTTCATGAATATTTATGCTTTAAGCTCACCATGGAAAATGGTGTCTTGACATCCATTTTCTTTTCCTCCAAATCATAAGTACATACTAATGCCAACAACCTAATAGATATCATTTTGGCCATTAGAGAGAAGGAATCCTTATAATTCACACCCTCTACTTGAGAGCATTTTTTTTTCTACCAAATGAGCCTTATACTAATCCACAATTCCATTGGTAGTATACTTCGTGAAAACTCATTTTCCTCCAATCACCTTCATGTAATTTAATTTACAAATTCCTTAAGTCTAGTTTTGTTTCAATACATTCATTTCTCCATCCATTGCTCGCTTCTAGTGAGGGGAGACGTCATCATTGAAGGCCTCTTTAATATTGTTGGGCTCATCACCCATGGAAGATAAAAAAGATAAAGTAAAATTAGTAGGCTCATAGCCATGCATATCATGAGTATTTTGCTCATTAATGCCCATTATCAACTTTTCCCTTAATCAAATAGACTATGTTCAAGATGCATATTATCATTTGTCCTTTATGATAGATTTTATTTAAGCTAATTTTCACCTCCTTTTAAAACCACTCAACTTGATTTTTAGCTTCAAATTGAAAATTTGGAACTTCTATATTTATACCTTTTCTACTAGTAGAAATTCTTCGTGATGATATTCACAAGATTTCTCCTACTTAAAGATCACACTCTAGATATGGATATACCAATGCTTAGATGGAATCTACAACTTTCATCCATTGACTACTTTTGAATATTGGATAAAGGTGCACCTGGATGATTTGTTGTTAATGTTTTTCGTGTTCACCTTAGGCACATGCATGTATACCCCACACTAAAAACTTGAAGTGTGAAACAAAGGGATTCTCTCTAGTGCAAGCCTTATTTAGTGTCTTCTCACACAAAATTGAACCAAGTGGTTTATTTTTCAATCAACTGTGTCAACCCAAAATCTTTTTCTCCAACCAACATCCACTTTCAAGCTCCCTACATTATCCATTAAGGTTTGATTCAACCTTTCAATGACACCATTTTTATTTAGGAGTATGTGGAGTGGTCTTTTGGCTTGCAATACCTTTAAATTACAATTTTTTTTTTTCCAAACTCATTGGAACAATACTCAAAACTCAAACACGTCAATTTTCTTCCACTTGAAGTGAACACATGACTTATGTGAGAAGTAAACATTGAAAGTGATAAAATGATGAGATCCTCCATAGGATATTGTACGTATAAGTCCCCAAATATCACAATGCATCAACTCAATTTACTTCTAATCTTTGTGGTCACTCAAGGAAAATTAACTCTATTTTTCTGTTTGAGCACACCTGTTATGAAACTCACAAGAGTCTTTCATATAATAAATTTAATGGAAGATCTAGTGCACAATGCTCATAGGTTATTTTGGTACCAATATTCCCCATCCAATTATTCCACAACACCATGCTTTATGTCATCAATGTTATTAGTGATTTGGCCTTTTTTTCTTGACATTGAATTTCCACAACCCATAACTCGAGTACTCACATCCTGTTGAGACTTGATTCCTCTTCTTGATAATTACTTGTTGATGGGCCTCCAAATTAGAAAAAAATTAAGGCCCATCTAACCTTTATTAGGAACATGAAGGCTATATTAAACCTCTCTTTCTACACTTAACAATGTTTTTTTATCTTTAATATGTTCTTAGGAAGGTTTAGAGATAATTGCATATTATGTGCCTAATATTATTTATTTTTGCAGAATATTGAGAGAATATGGAGTAAATTCTGAATGAGATAATATAGGGACTTGGTCCCTATTACAGGATGGACCAAG
This sequence comes from Pinus tabuliformis, assembly GCA_031772625.1. NCBI lineage: Eukaryota > Viridiplantae > Streptophyta > Pinopsida > Pinales > Pinaceae > Pinus > Pinus tabuliformis. The sequence goes on along the minus strand of CM062812.1, from coordinate 600,552,927 downwards.
ATTAGATAATAAATTAATTTAACATTATGAAATTATTGATAAATTCTGGATCTCTATTGATTGATAAAATCTAGGAATGTGTCCCTTGTCATTTAATGAAGATTCCTAGTGTTGGGAACCAGATCCACTTTTTGAGGGATTTTGGATGGGAAAATTGCCCCTTTTCAAGGAGAATGCTTCCTCATCACTTTGTGTAAGTATCTATTTCAATTTTCCTCTAGGGGCATGTATTTCTTAGTCTTATTATGGGGAAAACTTGTTATTTAATAGTTGTGTTTTCATTTCTAGCGGGGATGTACTTGGATTGAATCAAATAATGAAGTTTAGTGCCATTTTTATCCTCTAAATATTGGTTTCCTCCATAGGAATCTGAGTTTCCTTGGGCTTGGCCACCACGGGAGCCTCAAATCCCTCTTTTACAATTTCTTTATTTCCTTTCGATGTCTTTTTCACTTGCATCTCTTATTTCTGCATTTACTATTCATGCTTCTTTTGTTGTAGGACATATTGGTTAAATGATTGAAGTGAGTTATTTTGTAGGTTATTTACAAAGATGAAAGCATAATGCATCCTGGTCCCAACTTAGTAAGAATGGAATAGATAAGGCTACCATCTTCTTTCTTAACCTTAACACTTTCCAAGAGAAGTCTAAGGGTCTTGAACTTGGACAAAAATCTTCAATGGAAGAAAAATTATTGGGGTCCAATGTAAGCAACTAATTTTCGAATTGATGGGCTTTAATTTCATTTTTAATTCCAAAAACTTTAGTGATCTGTTTCATTGCTTCATTAGGAGTATCAAGTTCTGTGATATGGAATCTAAGTTCTAGAGAAATAGACATCCCTATCAACCCACTTGCTTGATCTTGCCTATTTTCCCATTTGGCTGCTTTATCTTCATCTTGAGGTTTGGTTTCTTGGCCTGAGGCTATTCTGTAAAGACCTTTACTTCTAAGTAAATCCACAATGTAGGACCACCATTGGAAGTAGTTGGTGCTGTCAAGAATAACTTGGCATGGACTTTCCATTTTAAAGAAACTAAAGCTGTAGATGCTGAAACTAAGTGTTCCAATGGAAAGATCTCGAAAAATTAGGTTGATTAAAAAAAGGGCTCTAAAAATGGCTTCCAGGTGAAGAAGTTATGGATTTTTGAAGAAAAGTTGTTGAAGATGCTGACGAAGTGCGTGAATGTGGGGAAATGAATGATAATGTTACATTTAAAAAAAGATCCCCCCCCCCCCCCCCCCTCCAAACTTAATCTAATTAGCTCACCAAAATAAAATAAAATTATGTGACTCACTTTTATAAATAAGTGAAAGTAACTTTTACAAAGCTACCCACTAAATTGCAACTTAAATAAAAGATAAAAGAATTATAAGTGATTCACCTTTTATAATGGGTGAGAACACTTTTACATAAAGTAACTTTAAAACATAAGTTACATGTGTTTTTTGAAAAACTAACTCAACAAAAACAAAGATTTGAACTCAAGACCTCTATTCTCATAAAGTAACTTTGGACCAAGTGAGCTATTTTAAAAGGTTAGTAATTTTTGGAAAAGAGGAAGGGGTTTTTTTTTTTTAGTCACTGAAGCTTTGGTGTTCGTGCTTACTTGAAAAAGCTCTTTTTTCCTACAAAACATAAACCACAAAACCCTTGTCATACAAAAAAAAAAACCTTACGGCTTGAAGTTAGCTTTAGCTGGAAACTATATATTTTTCTCAATGTTTCTGATTTTCCGAGATCACACTAAGGCGCGGCAGAAAAGAGCATACCCATTAGAAAAATCCTTCCTTTCTGTTTCTGATTTGCCCAGATCGCACAGAGTCGCGGGGCAAAAAGCATATGTAGAAATGAAAGGTATAGATTCGGTAATAAAAAACAAAGAGCTAAATAAATAGAGAGATGAATAGCTAGAACTACAAATAAATACTGTATATCTCTAGATCTTTAAAATGACGTAGCTAGGGCTAATGGAAACCTTTTCGCTTGAAACGAAAGGGGTTCCTCACTGGAACAGATGCTCCTAACACAATAGAGTAGTCCTCTTGGCTCGAAAGCAGTTAGAAATAGTAGATCTAGGAAATGACAGTTGGCTACAGTTATACCGACTTCAGATTTGGATCACCAACAGATGCGACCCTCAAATAGCTCTGATACCATGTAGGAATTTACAGGGTAAGTTCCTCAGACAAAACACCAAAGGACACTACTCACAGACATATCATAGATCAATACACCAATATTCTTGACGTGGTTAAAACCCTCAAAGAGGGAAACAGTCCATGGCCCGAGCCAACATGGCCACTTCAGGCAATTTATTAATAAAAGAATGAAAATTTACATAAGCTTCTCTCATGAACGGTTACCCTACAAATGACCCTCCATGCTCTTTAAATAGAGATCATGGACTAATCGGGTGTTAAGCCACGAATCAAGTGTCGATAATACCGAGGAGAGAATGAACCGTCAGATCACTTCATGTCTAGAACATATCGTGACTATCAGATTGTAAGTTACAAAAGTACATAGTAAAGAAACACACTTTACCTAACTCTACACTAGACCAAGTTATACTTAATTATTTCCTATGTGTTGGAATATCCTAACACTTACTCGTTGAATATTCCATATGGGAGGATGGTAATTTTATACAGAAGCATCCAGAACTACTCAAGCATTGAGGAAAACACTTTTTTGAAGGAGAAGGGAATGTTAGGTCCCTATAATGCTAGTGTATCCCCCTTATTGTTATTGTTATGCCCTATAGAAGCCCACTATTGATATTGTTGTGCCCTTACATTATTATTGTTATGTAGGTTCTGATTATATTGTGACCCCTTAAAATCTTATACATACAAAGGAGGTCTTGTCATTTGTATCATCCAAGAATTTTTCATTTATGTAATGTAGAGGAGGTTTCCCCCTTGAAGAGGATAATTTTTGAGTCGTTGATCTATCTTTTTTAGAGCTAATAGCATAACATTCATGATTACTTTATGAAGCACCTTATGAACTTTGTTGACAAAATATATCTTGAATGCAATGATTGAAGAATGATTTCATACATCTTAAGCTATGGTTTCCATTTCCAACATTTCTATTTCTATTGCATAGACTAGGTTTCCTTTTGATGTACCATTTACACTCTGCAAAGAGGTTAAGGTTTACATTTTTTTCAAATAGAATTAACATTTACATTCATGCAAAGTAGAATAGCCTTTCCTTTCTACAAAAGTAACTAGGATTTCCTCTTTGCAAAAGTAATTAGGTTTTCTTTCTGCAAATAGAGTAACATTTTATTTTTGCAATTTGTTTAGGCTTATATTTCATGGCATTCACTTCATTGCATCAGATCAACGAAACAAGGACACATTGCATGCTCCACATGTAGTGCCAACACCTCTTAAGTTTGTATGAACCCTGAGTTGATAATTTAAGTTGGTAGCCTTGGGAGATGCAACATTCTTGTTGCAATACTGGGGCTCATAACTTTTTGGAGCCATTACCGGGGAGGTGTCAAAGTGTGCATTGTTTTCTTCCATAGTTGATTCATTTATTTTACTTTCTACAAGAACAAAAAAAAATCATTAGGCATATTTCGTTTAAAAGACAGAAAAATTGCATTGCATTAGAATTCTTATTCAAATTTTTTTATAAAAAAAAAAAGCAAAAAAAAACTTCTCCAACACCAAACCCCCCGATTTGATCATGTGGTGCAAGAAGAACCACATCACCATCCACTTTTGTAGGTAGAAGAATAAGAGGTGGCAGAGACGATAAAAGAAATAGATGAAGATGATGACAATGAAGAAGATCCTCTTGGATTTCCCATTCAAGATATTGATGTCAATGTGCATATGAAAAACATCCATCGATATTTCCTTCCCAACTTCCATGGTATGAGGTCAAAGGATCTAGAAACCTTCCTCTTTGAATTTGAAATACATTGTAGATATGCTGGTTACTTATTAAACACTCAAAAAATTGAGATTGTTTTCGACAACATTGAATGATAGAGCTATTAAGTGGTTCATGAGTTTATGGAATAATTTAATAAAATCATGGAATGATATGCAAAATATATTTCTAGAAGAATATAAAGATCATGATCTTAAAGAAGAAATATTTAGAATGAATAAAAAAGAAGATGAGAGCCTTGAGGATATAATAGAGAGATTTATGTATAATGTTAATAAGGAAAAAATTTACTTTCTCCAAGAACAAAAAAAAATTCATTAGGCATATTTCATTTAAAATACAGAAAAATTGCATTGCATTAGAATTCTTATTCAAATTTTTTTATAAAAAATAAAATAAAAATACTTTTGCAACACCAAACCCCCCCCCATTTTGATCATGTGGTGTAGGAAGAACCACATCACCATCCACTTTCGCAGGTAGAAGAAGAAGAAGTGGCAGAGACGATAGAAGAAATGGATGAAGATGATGACAATGAAGAAGATCCTCTTGGATTTCCCATTCAAGATATTGATGTCAGTGTGCATATGAAGAGCATCCATCCATCTTTCCTTCCCAACTTCCATGGTATGAGGTCAAATGATCCAAAAACCTTCCTCTTTTAATTTGAAATCCTTTGTAGATCTTATGGTTACTTATTAAACACTCAAAAATTGAGATTGTTTCTGACAACATTGAAGGATAAAGCTATTAAGTGGTTCATGAGTTTATGGAATAATTTAATAAGATCATGGAATGATATGCAAAATATATTTCTAGAAGAATATAACGATCATGATCTTAAAGAAGAAATATTTAGAATGAATAAAAAAGAAGATGAGATCCTTGAGGATCTAATAGAGAGATTTATGTATAATGTTAAGAAGGAAAAGTTACATCATTTAGGATTTGACACACTAAAAACCCTCTTACTTAAAATAATTAGGGATAAGTGGATTGATCTCCTTGATCTTATGAGTAGAGGTGATGTATACAAATTATCATTTGAAGAAATTTGTGAAACATGCAAGCGCATATCAAGAGGAAGCGCAAGAGTACATAAATCTACATCAAGATTGGTAAGTCAAGATGAAGTTGGAAATTTGCTTGATAACTTTTAAAACATAAATTCTTGGCAATATAAATGAACAAGTAGAAATGTTAGAAATGAAAAATGAGAAAAAAGAGGATGTTGATATTTGTATTATCCATGCAGAATCACATGCTACTAAATATTGCCCATCATTACCGAGGTTGAAGGAAGTTTACCAAGAGGACAATGGAGCAATTCGATCACCAAAGCAACTACGTTATGTAGCTCAAAGAAGACCATGACAACCTAGTCAACTTGATATGAGGCAAGAACCTAATTCATAATTTCAAAGTTATGCACATCCATCTCAAAGTAATTGGAACACGTCCTTTCCTTGGAAACCTTGGCCATCTCAACCCAAAAACCAATCTTGGAAGCAAGGTTGGCAAGAACCTTATTGGAGAAATCCACAAAATCCTCAATATTTTCCTCAATATCCTCCATACCCAACTCCATGCTATCCCTACCATCCACCTCCACCTCCACCAAAACCACAACCCCAAAGATCCACTCCCACTCAACTACCTATACTGCTATTTACGAATCCAAACAACGCAGTAACTCAACCCACTTACAATGTTGAGGTACAATACTTCCAAACAACTCCTCTTGATGTGAATGATATTCACCTTAGATCGGGAAGTATATTGCAACAAAGAGATTCTCTTGATGCCATTGAAGAACAACATCCAGAGGAAGAAGATCTAGGGAAGACCAAGGAATCATGGGCTACACCTGATGGAGAGCAGACATCAAAATCAAAGATTGAGAAAGTTCTATAATGTTTACCATTAGATCCTCCATGTGTTCAAGAGAGTAATCAACAAAAAGAACAAGATCCAAATTTTATGGAAAAAGAAGACATAGAATGATCTAAATCAATAAGCGAACCAAGGGCATCAAAACTATATTGAGGTTTGGTTAGAGAAAATGAAGAAGATGGAGCATCACTCTCTTCTTCAACAATGCTTGATATCATCAAAGTCAAAGAAGTTGGTCTCTAATATTTAGGTACATGTCAAAGCATACATTTCTAGTCTACAAATGATTTTATCTATCATCTTGTTATGCACATGGCTCCATTGGAAGTATTCCTATACTTTAAAGAGTTTTTCTTTTTTTGAAGTAGGGTAGGATATATGAATAAATTAAAAAGGAAAAAGAGGAAAATAAAATAAAATAAGAAAAAATAAAATCTCAGGTGAAAACCTCCTTTGAGGCACTTGAGATTGGCTCATTGATTGAAAACCTCCATAAGACAATTAATTGGTTGGAAAAAAGAGAAAAAGAAAAGATCCTAGGTGAAAACCTCCTTTGAGGTGCCTAGGCATACCTAGTTGAAAACCTAATTGAGGCAGCGAGTAGGTCTAAAAGAAAAAAAATATAAAAACTAAAAAGAAAAAAAATCTGTGTTCGATGTATCTCTCTCTGATGAATGCAGGTGCTCTCCAACCTTTGCAAGAAAAAAACAAGTTAGCACCAAAATAAAAAGTTGGTCAAAAATATAGTCAAAGGAAGTGAAACTTGGGCTTCATGCTCCTTTGACCATATAATCCAACAAGACCAAGGCCATTCCAATCTATCACCCTCATCCATTTCCAACATCCACCCATAATTCCCAAGCCTTTCCCATTCATTTTCCTCGTTGTCCTAAAGTGCTAGAGGAAGGTTTTGTTTTGCTACAGGAGGCCAAAATACACGGGGCATAAAATTGTTTTTACCATATCTCGAAAACCATGCATCCATTGGCTGAGTTGTTTCACGGGGATATAAATATGGATGATGGTAACATGCTAAATGAATTTTAGCAAAATTCAGTGCACAATTTTCGAGAAATTGGCCTCCATCACCTACAACCATTTTTATTTTTTCTCAAGGTTCGTGAATCTGTTGGCCAATATTATTGATGGGGAGATACATAAGGACTATTAAAACATGCTCACAAAATTTTAGGTCAATCCAGTCTACCATTTTAGAGATATGGATAAAATAATTCTGCTACAAGAGCGTTCCAAAATTGCTACATGAGTGATTGAAATTACTAGAGGAATGTGATCGACATAGGAAAAGGGTTCATGTTTCATGTTTTTCATCTATGAACAAGAGGAGGGGTTCAACATAGTCTCATCATTCATTTTCCACATCACTTGACCACTTCTCCACTCTCATTTTCATATATGTCCATGAAAACAACCCATTTTCACCCCTTCTTCCATCCCTTCCACCACAAAAAGGGCCTCTGATCCTTGTCAACAAATTACTCATGAATTATCAATATTTTTAAAGAAAAACCATAAAGGAAATTGTGATCTTAGTAGGGTCTATGTGACTACTACAGGAAGACACATAGTCCTATAGCAGTTTGAACATCCCCTGCCAGACCATAGCTAGAGTACCAGATCCAGAAGTCAGCCACCATGGAGAATTTGGAGATGATAACTCTGGTCCTTAAGAAACTACAAGACATTTTGTTAGCTTCTATAAGATTATTGATCACTCAAAAAGTAGAAACATCTGATCCAAATAACATCTACATGAAGGAAAAACCTCCATCATCAAGCATCAGTCATCAAGAGAACATAAAAAAAAATACATATCTTTCTCAAGAAATTGCAGAAGAGATGCATAACAAACTTACCTCTTTTTAGAAACGAAATATGATCAGCTACATAACTCACATAAATATCATCTTAGAAGCAGAGAAATAGCAGCAACAAGAAAACCTAAAGGACCTCCAACAAATTATCGCATGCAGCTTTAGGATCATCAAAGACAACCTCCACAACTACAACAACATCCTACACAAAAAACACTCATGGTAAGGCACAAGTATGCAACTCTCTAACCTCACCATTCGAACCTATTATAGCTTGAGAAAACATTAAAAGTGTGAGAAAGAAAGGTCTTTTATAGCCAAAATTAATAGCAGGAAGCCTCAGCCTTATCTATCAAGTTACTTAACTTTTCTCCAAAGGACAACCACACATGTGGGAGATATATGAGTCAAAATTGAAAAAAGACTTAAGAAAGTGGGATGTTATCATGAAGTTCAAAAAGTAGTTGGGGGCCAACTCAGGCAATAAAAAACACTGAGTTTAATTCACATGCAATAAAAAAGAGAAAAAAAGAAGAAGGAAATAATAATATTAATAATAAAAAACAAAAAAATAAAAATAAAAGGTCGACCCACCACCTCTTGGCATGCAAATATTAGTTTCTACATGATTCAGGTTGTGTGCTAAAGGAAGGAACGAAACTGCTACATGAAGAACATATTTGCTACAGGAAGGAACATCATTGCTATAGGAAGAACAAGTTTTCTACATGAAGCTAATAAGAAAGCTATAGGAAGGAAAATTTCTCCCTAAAGTCTTGGGAAAAAGGAAATATTAAAAGGAAATGGAAAGCGTGTAAACAAAGATGCTACATGAGAAAACACAGCTTCTACAGGAAGGAACATAGCTGTAACATGAAAGAACATAAGTGCTATAGGAGTACCAGCAGTGCTACAGGAGTACCAACAGTGTTATAGGAGTATCAACAGTGCTACTTTATAAAAATTTTGTTACTGGGGTGTTTGACAATGATTAATTAATTGCTAAAAGGTACAAAGAAACACAATAGAGCTGCAAAGGATTTTCTACAGGAAGTCTGGGTTGCATAATGGTCAATTCCCCAAGGGTTGAAAATACTGAGAGGGGTGGTGAATCAATATTTTCTTTCACAATTGTTATTAATACCAGTTAAGATTTTTCACAATTTATCAACCAGAAGATAGGAAACATGAATTTTTTTATTAATAATAATGTTGAGGACACCAATCCTCTAATACAATGATGACAAGCTCCAACTTGTAAAAATATTTCAAGGCTCCAACCTTGAGCAACTTCCCAAGACTCCAAGCTTGGTGAGGACACCAATCCTCTCAGTCAAGCACCAACTTAACAGATATAGGACGCCAATCCACTAGGTTTCAATAGTAAAAAGAAGATAACAAAACCACCTCAATATTGTCTTGTGATCGTAATAAAAGATGCAATTGTGTCTTCAACCAAGGTTGCTTAGTAATTTATCTTCTAGTTATTTCTTCAAGTCCAAGAGTATTCTCTTAATTTTGAAATGGAAGTCTTGAGAAGTCTGCCACTATAAATTTGTTATAGAGTTTTCAATGAGCCTTCAAAATTCTGTGAAAACGTGCCACTTTATTTCTCCATAGGTTTGCAATATATCTAGTGTATTTTTTTTCATAGGCCCACAGGAGTAGTCACAGTTCAAAGTTCAACACCGCAGAATTGAATATTTAGTAAGATATCTGTACTTGTAATTTTCTCAACTCCCATGGTTCTCCATTCATACTCCTTCAACAATCTGCCCAGTAGAGGTTGTTCAAGAATAACATCCAACAACGTTATTATTCAAATGTGATAACAGAAACCACAATGGAAGACCTTCCGATGATCAGAGGAGGGGAAGCATCACAGTTGCAAAAATTGAGGACACTTGCAATGTGCCCAAGGTATCTTAATAATATTCCAGTTCCAAGGCATTAAAGGAGAATGTTTGCAGGAACCTCGGAGGACGCTTGGGATTAGAACGAAACCCTGTAGTAGCACAACAACTTGGTATGGAATGCTTCTCGAGAGCATTCCTGCGAGGGATCAGAGCTTCTATGGGTTTGAATGGGGATGTTGGACGATTTCCCGGAGGACACTTGGAATCAAGATGAAACCCTGTAGTAACACAATGACTTGGTCTGGAATGCTTCTCGAGAGCCTTGCGCTTCTTCCCACGAGAGGTCAGGGCTTCTGTGTTGAGAAATGGCAACAAGAAATTCCAGTTTAATTTGTCCTTGAATTAAACTAAGAACTAAAATCAAATTATATTCTCATAACAACCTGTAAATAGTTAATTAGGTTTAATTAACTTAATTAGCTTAGGAATTTCGATTTGGAAGTCTTTTTGTAGTCATGTATATGTTCTCCTTAAGTTTTAGGGGTCCAGTATGAGTTTAAATTGAGTTGGAAATTAGATCACTCAGTTTACTGAGTTAAGGTAAGTTAAATTAGTTATAAATTGTTTTTGGAACTAATAGAGGACTAACATTCAGTTGGTGCACTAATGCATCCACTAGTGCTACTCAAGTTAACTAAAGTTTCCCTCATGAGAAACTCATGCATGTTAGTTAAGAGAGAGACCCAGTTGAGACTAGAGTGCAAGGATAGTGTACTATCAGTGATATTATTTACTGGAGTGTAAATATCATGCATGCATAAGATATTGATCCTATGTTTGGATTACACAGTTTTGGAAGCATGGATTCCATTTAAATACAGGTTATTCATCCTAGGAATTACGCAAGAGATTAGGGGCTTGGAGAGTTGTTGAATAGGCTAAGGATTTGGCTTGAGCTAGATTGTGAGCTGAGAGAGTTGAGAATACTTGTGCGGAATTGTTCTAGTGAGAACAAGCTTTGTATCTTCACTCATATTTATGATATATGCAATACCAATAGCGAGGTTTTGAGCAGTGGCTTTCCCCAGATACATCTTGTGTTATGTGCCATTGATTTTTCTTCTTCTTGTTATTATTGTTTTCATCGATCTATTGGCTTCCACTAGTTGAAAGTAGAAGTAGATTCTTGTCATGTTCTTTAGTAAATTGCATGAGATTGTGAATCTATAGGATTTTCTACATGGTATCAGAGCTGAGAACAATATTCTAGAGGAGATTTCAAATTTTTGAGTTTTCGGTTACAGGTAAAATTCAAATTTTCAATACATACTTCAGGATCGGCAGATGGCGTTCTACAGTTTGTGGTTCAAGTATGCCTTGGAAGGCAGCTCGAATTTTATAGCTTGGAGGGACAGATGGAGGCTGTGTTAGAGGATAATGGCTTGAAGGAATTTGTTGATCAAGAAATTCCTAAGCCAACAACATCGGATGCACAAAATTTGGCCGAATGGAAGAATTGTGTGACGAAGGTGAGGCGGATAATCCTTGAGGGATTTTGAGACCATATTGTCTCGAGTCTCCATGGAAAAGAAACTCCATATGCTATGTGGAAAGCATTGAGAGACTTGTATCAGAACATTAGTGACCAAAGGAAATTGTTATTGAAGGACAAAATTCGAAAAATTAAAATGGAGAAAGGTGAGACAAGTCCAAAATACTTGACCAAGTGCACTCAATATCGTGACAAACTTGGAATAGTTGGAATCATATTTTCCGAGGATGATATGGTGAGTCTTTCTCTTCTAGGACTCCCAATGAGTTGGCATAGTTATCAGGACTCTATCAATGGTAAGGAGAAGCTGCCAAATTGGGAATGATTGTGGTCGGATTTGATGTAGGAGGAGATCAGGAGGAACACCAACGATGGCTCTTCATAAAAGGCTGATGATGAAGAGAACTGTGTCTTAGCAATTAAGGAAAAGAAGGGGAAAGGGAAATCTTCCCATTCCAAATCAGATTCTTATCATGGAGGTAAGAAGAAAGACATGATGAAAGTTAATTGCTGTCATTGTCATGAGCTAGGCCATTTTGCTACAAATTGTCCACTCAAGAAGTCCAAGAAGAAGTCCTTAGGAGGAGCGGCTGGTGAGGCTTTGACCTCTCAATTCGAATTAGAATTTTCCCTCATTGCATGCATGGTGTCATCAATGATGGGAAGTATATGGTACTTAGATAGTGGAGCTTCATTCCACATGACTGGAGACAGGTTTATTCAATGACTTGGAGGAGAAAGATCTCGAGATGCATATCGAGATGGGTGACGATGGGAAGTGTAGTGTTATTGGATTGGGAACGATTACTTTTTAGAGGGAGTATGGGGCTCCACTCACCTTGAAGAATGTTATGTATGTGCCTGGTCTGAAAAAGAACTTGGTATTCATTTCCATGCTTGAGGATAGAGGCTTTGATGTGATCTTCTCAAAAGGAAAGGCGTTCCTTTGACACATAGGCACGGTTCAAGTAAAGAAGATAGGGATTCAGGTGAAGAATCTCTATAAGATGGAGGTAGAGGAGTGTGATTCTTTGAGCACAAAAGCAGAAAGGGTGCAGAGCTGAGACGTTGGTAAGTTGTGGCACATATGATTGGGCCACTTGCATCATGGGGCTTTGAGTATATTGCAGCAGATCTCTACTGGTCTTCCCAAAGGTACGCTTGAGAAAGTTGATACATGAAAGGGGTGTACTTTAGGAAAATACACCAAGTCTTCCTTTCATGACAAAGACAGTCGAGCAGAGGCTATTCTAGAGTGACTTCATTCAGATGTGTGTGGACCATTCTCGACAGTATCCATGGCCAAACACAGGTATTATGTTATATTTTTTGATGAATATTCTCGTAAATGATGGATGTTTTTCATGCAGAAAAATGATCAAAATTTCACAAAGTTTTGTGAGTTTAAAGCATTGGTGGAGAAAGAGTCGGGAAGGAAGGTTAAAGCTCTACGAAGTGATAACAATGGTGAGTATGTCTCAAACAAGTTTAAGAAATTCTGTGCAGTGGAAGGGATTAAATGAGAGTTGACAACACCCCATAACCCTCAGCAGAATGGGTTGGATGGGAGGAAGAACATAAGCATAGTAAGGGAAGTGAGGGTGATGTTGCATGATCAGGGTCTACCATTACACTTGTGGGCTGAGGCATGCAACACAATGGTTTATGATTAGAACTGTAGTCCACATCAAATACTTGAGATGAAGACACCAGAGGAGGCTTATTCTGGTAAGAGGCTAGATGTTGGTCACTTCAGGATTTTTGGGTCATCGGTATATTTCCATGTGACTAAAGATGAATGGAAGAAGCTTGAGCTGACAATAGAGTTTGGGATATTTTTGAGTTGCACTGATACACCTCACAACTATCGAGTGTACTTGCTGACCAGTAGGATGAAAATGGTTCACAGGGATATCAAATTCGATGAGGAGAAGGCCATGCGAGTTTCCCTTGAGAGGGAGCTTGAGCTACATGTAGATGAGGAGATTTTAGCTCCTAAGGTTGAGGAGCCTCAAATTGATGTGGAGCAACCACATGCAGAGGATCTGGGAGTGGAGACATTCACTCAAGCAGAGTCTTTGAGAGAGGGAAGAAAGCACACCAGAGAGGTTGATAGATTGTTGGATGATGCACGGGAGAATGTGGGAGCACCCAGTTCTCAGCGTAGGAAGAGGAGGTCACCTGAGTGGTACACTATATACATGGCTATTATGGGCGAATGTGTTGTGACAGAGCCATATTCCTTTAAGGAAGTAGTGCAGCATTCGGTTTGGGTTGATGCCAAGGTTGAGGAGTATGACTCCATAGTTCGTAACAGTGTTTGGGATGTGGTCCCGAGACCAGAGGACAAGTCAAGGGTGAGCTCCTATTGGCTTTACAAGGTAAAGCAAGTTGCAAATGGTAGTGTGGAGAAGCATAAGGCTATATTTGTGGCCCGTGGCTTTTCACAAGCAGAGGGGATTGACTATGAAGAGACCTTTGCTCCTATTTCAAGGTACTCGTCGATCAGATCTATATGGGCACTATCATCACAGATGGGTTGGAAGATACATCATATGGATGTGAAGACAACCTTCCTTAATGGCATGATTGAGGAAGAGGTGTACATAGAGTAGTATGAAGGTTTTGAAACCTTTTACCGTGAGTCACATGTGCGCCGGCTCAAGAGAGCATTGTAAGGGCCGAAGTAAGCACCCCGTTCTTGGTACACTAGGATAGATAGCTACTTCACTGGGTTGGGCTTCATGAAGAGTGAAATATATGCGAACCTGTACCACATAGTGGTGGAAGGTAAACTGTTGATCATTGTACTTTATGTTGATGATCTCATACTGACAGGTGATGATCAGTTGATCAAGTCTTGCAAGGAGGACGTTGCAAGAGAGTTTAAGATGAAAGACATGGGGCTTATGAATTACTTTCTTGGCATGGAGGTATGGCAAGGATATGGGGAGTTGTTTGTGTCTCAGGGCAAGTATCCAACGAGATACTCAAGAGATTCTGCATGGAGAGTAGCAAACCCATGGAGACTCCTCTAGTAAATAACTGGAGGAAGGAGGATGCTACTTCAGGAGAAGTAATGGAAGCTACTGTTTACAGGTAACTTGTGGGTTCACTCATGTACTTGGTGAGCACATGACCAGATATGTGCTATGCAGTTAACCAGCTTAGTCAAGTGGTGGTTAGGCCTACCAAGCTATATTGGAAGGTGACAAAGCATGTGTCGAGATACATCAAGAGCACTTATTAGTATGGATTATCGTACAGACGAACAAAGGGAGTGAAGCTTCAAGGCTTCACCGATGCAGATTGGGCAGCGATTCCATCCAACAGGAAGAGAACATAAAGAGGGATCTTTAGTACTGGGTTAACGATAGTTTCTTGGTACAACAGGAAACATAGATCGATTGCACTTAGTTCGGTAGAGGCAGAGTACATGGTTGTGAGTCAGGCAACATGTGAGGCCATCTAGATGAGGAAGATCCTTGTTGGTTTGTTTGGTTAGTTGATGGATCCAACTGTAATTTATTGCGATAATCAGAGTTGTATCAAACTCTTTAAAAATCTAGTTTTTCATGATCGGTCCAAGCATCTTGATATCCGATATCATCTCAAAGATTGTGTATTGAGGTGGATTATGTTGTTAGAGTGCATTCCCATGGAGGAGAAGATGCTGACATTTTCACAAAGGCATTGTCAAGATGTAAATTCGATTTTCATAGAGACAGGATCGAGGTAGGCAACAAAAAATTCCAGTTTAATTTTTCCTTGAATTAAACTAAGAATTAAAATCAAATTTTATTCTCATAACAACTTGTAAATAGTTAATTAAGTTTAATTAACTTAATTAGCTTAGGAATTTTGAGTTGGAAGTCTTTCTGTAGTCATGTATATGTTCTCCCTAAGTTTTAGGGGTCCAATATGAGTTTAAATTGAGTTGGAAATTAGATCACTCAGTTTACTGAGTTAAGTTCAATTAAATTAGTTCTAAATTGTTTTTGGAACTAATAAAGGACTAACAGTCAGTTGGTGCACTAATGCATCTACTAGTGCTACTCTAGTTAACTGAAGTTTCCCTCATGAGAAACTCAAGCATGTCAGTTCAGATAAAAACCCAGTTGAGACTAGAGTGCAAGGACAATGTACAATCAGTGGTATTATTTGCTGGAGTGTAAATATCATGCATCCATTAGGGATTGATCCTATGTTTGGATTGCGCAGTTTTGGAAGCGTGAATTCCCTTTAAATACAAGCTATTCATCCTAGGAATTACCCAAGGGATTAGGGGCTTCGCGAGCTGTTGAATAGGCTAAGGATTTGGCTTGAGCTATCTTGTGCAATGAGAGAGTTGAGCATACTTGTGCAGAATTATTCTAGTGAGAACAAGCATTGAATCTTCACTCATATTTCTTATATATGTAATACATATAATGGGGTTTTGAGTAGTGGCTTTCCCCAGATACGATTTGTCTTCTTCTTTTTCTTATTGTTTTCATCGATCTATTTGCTTCCGCTAGTTGAAAGTAGAAGTAGATTCTTGTCCTATGCTTTAGTAAATTGCATGAGCTTGTGAATCTACATGATTTTCTACATTTTGTGGGTTCGAATTGGGATGTCAAAGGATTTCCAAAATTATTTTCAATGGTGATTGAAACCCAACACTTTTATCAAATTAAAATTTTCTCTTTTATATACGCATTCCGTTGCTGTCATCACATTTTGAGAAGACAAGTCGTCATCCCATTTTGAGGAGAGACGATTTTATGCCAATCGTATGGTTTGTAAAATGTATCAACCAGAACATGTAATGATTTTGTATAATGTCACTACATTACACATAATATTTAATGCACTTTTTTTTTATTTGTTAAGTTTATTTTATTTTATTGCATGATAATACATAAAAAAAACCTTTGAAATGTTTATAGTATGTATATTGGATTAAGATTAGGGTTTTATAAACTTAGTTTTTTTTAAATGCATACAGGATTAGGATTAAGGTTTTAGAAACTTAGGGTTTTTTTTTTAAAATAAAATAATTTAGAATTAGGGTAACAAAAACATTGGGGTTAGGGGAACAACAATGTTAGGGTTTTCGTTAGGGTTTCAATGAGGAAAAATACTAGAGTGTTAGGGTTAAGGTAACAACGTTAGAGTTTCATCATTGACAACTTTGTCCAACAATCTCCCCCTTTGTCATTGATGACAATATTATCTCTTTTCTCCCCCTTTGACGTCAATGGAAACTTCATATAGTGCCCCCCATCAAGTTACTTCCCTTGTTATGTAACTCCCCCTATGATGCTACTTCCTCTTTTCTTGAATATGATACTTCTAATGAGATGCAAGAGAAATGACTGCCATCATATTCAAATGATTCTTGTGGCAGGGGTTTTCTAAAGATATCCACAATTTGTTCTTGGGCGTTGATATATTCCATTTTAACATTCTGTTTAGCGACTTGCTCTCAGATGAAATAGAACTTGATTGGAATATATTTTTTTTTTGAATGTAAAACTATATTTTTTGAAAGGTTGATGGCACTAGTGTTATCACAGTAGATGGTGATAGGTTGATCAGTTTCTACATCGACATCTTTCAAGGCTTCCTTCATCCTTAAGATTTTTGTACAACAATCTGCAACAATTATGTATTCTTTTATTGTGGAAAGAGATATTGATGATTGCTTTTTGCTAAGCCAAGATACAAGACAATCTCCCATGAAGAATGCATTTCCATAAGTACTTTTTCTATCATCTACACTTCCTGCCCAATTTGCATCAGTATATGCTGCTAAGGTAAGTGTGGTGATCTTAGGATACCATAGTCCATAATTAGGAGTTCCTTTCAGATATTTGAGAATCCTTTTTACTGCCATGAAATGGGATTCTTTGGGAGTTGATTGAAATCTTTCAACCATTCCTACTACTTGTATAATTTCTGGTCATGAAGTTGTCAAATATAGAAGTGTTCCAATCATTGATCTATAAAGAGTAGCATCTACTAAAGTTGATTCATCATCTTTACTCAACTTGCAACTTGTAGTCATAGGTGTGCTCATAATAACACATTCTTCCATCCCAAATAATTTGAGCATGTCTTTAAGATATCTTATTTGTGATATGAACATCCCTACTTTAGTTTGAGTTATTTGAAGTCCAAGAAAGTAGGATATTTCACCAATCATTGAGATCTCAAAATCCTTAGACATATTTTGAGCAAATTCAAGATGCATCTCATGATTGTTGCTAGCAAATATAAGGTCATCAACATACACAAGTGTGATCAATAAGTTTCATCTATCTTCATATAAAGGTTTCTTCCAGCTACTCCTCTTTTGAAGCCTTGTTGTTGAAGATAATGATCAAGTTTAGCGTACCAAACTCATGGAGCTTATTTTAGTCCATACAAGGCCTTCTTTAGTTTGCAAATAAAATATTTTCCTTCAACTAAATCGAATCCTTCTGGTTGTAAAATGTAAACTTATTCTTTTAGTTCACCCTTTAGGAAGGTTGATTTCACATCCATTTAATAAAATTTAAAACTTTTTGAACAAGTAAATGCCAAGAAAATTCTTATATCTTCCAATCAAGCTATAAGGGAAAAGGTTTCTTCAAAGTCAATTCCTTCAACTTGTGAATATCCTTTGCATACCAACCTTGCTTTATTTCTAATGATCTTTCCATCTTCATTCATTTTGTTTTTGAACACCCACTTGGTTCCAATAATATGTTTATCCTTTGGACAAGGCACTAGCTCCCATGTTTCATTCTTTTCGATTTGATACATTTCTTCTTCCATAGCTTTTATCCAATGAGGATCCTTACTAGCTTGGATTTTTTTTTGGTTCTATCATAGATAATAGGGAAATATCACTCCTTTTTAGTGTATTTGTCATCCTTCTTTGGGTTTGTATTCCATCATCTACATCACAAATTATTGTTCTTTCAGATAATGCTTTTGAATGAATTTTACTCTTGATGAAGTTTGAGAAGATTCCTTTTGACTTTCTTGCTCATTTTCTTCTTTTGTAAAGTCATCTTCAAATTCTTCAAGAACACAATCTTCTTCACTAATTTCAACTTTCTTTTTAGGAAGAGCTTCATCGATCTTTACATCAATGATTTCAACTACTTTTCATAATTGGTTGTTGTAACATTTGTAGGATTTTCTTCTGGCATAATACCCAAGAAATATTCCTTCATCAACTCTAGAGTCAAACTTTCGAGGAGAATCATCATTAATTTTCATAAAGCATTTGCTCCCAAATATTCTAAAATATTTTACTGAATCAGGTCTTCCTTTCCACAATTCATATGGGGTTTTGTCACTATTTGTTCGAAGTTGAGCTCTATTCATAGTATATACTGCTGCCCCAACTGCTTCTCTCCAAAATTTAGGATGTAAATAAGCTGCAAGCAACATTGTTCTTGCAGTCTCTTGTACAAATCTATTTTTTCTTTCAACCACTCCATTTTGTTGTGGTGTTCTAGCAACAGAAAGTTCCCTTTTTATTCCATATGCTTCACAGAATTCATTGAATTCTCTTGAAGTAAATTATCCACCTCTATCTGTTCTAAGACACTTCATTTTTTAGTCTTTTTCATTTTCAACACGTGCTTTAACATTCTTAAAACATTCAAATGCTTCTAATTTTAAACGTTATGAAAAATACCCACATCATTCTATTATAACCATCTATAAATAGAACAAAGTAACTTTATCCTTGTAGAGCTAGATATCTAGTAGGCCCACATAGATATGCATGAATGATCTCCAAAGGCTTTGATGTAGAAGATTTCTGGGTTTTGAAGATGGTCCTTACTTTCTTGCCATGTTTACACGGAGCACAAATAACCTTTTCAAGTTTTGAAATTATACGAATGTCTCTTACTGTTTGTGATTCGCTGCTCTTTACCAAATTGTCAAAATTCAAATGTCCTAATCGTTTGTGCCATAACCAGCTTTCATCTTCTTGACTTATGTAGCATTTTTTTCTTGAATTTCACTAAGGACATATACATTGTCTACTATTCTTACTCCTTTTCCCATAAGTTTTCCTGAAGAAGTATTTCTTATCTCACAATTCTTGGCATTGAAGATGATATCATGTCCTTGATCACAAATTTGGATGACACTTAGAAGATTATGCTTGAGTCCTTCAACAAGTAGTGCATTTTGTGCTTTGCCCTTGCCATTTACGAGGGATACTGTACCTTTACCTGTAATTTTAGCAGATCCACTTCCAAAAGATACATTTCCATCCTTCATGTTTAGTGAGATGAACTTATTTTGGTCACCAGTCATGTGCTTAGAACATCCACTATCTACAAACCACTTGTTTTCTTCATTTTGTGCACACAAGGCTAGATCACATTTATCTGTAGTAGATTTCTTTCTTCTCCAACCTTTCTCTGTTAGCATTCTAAACTATATTTTAACAAAGGATCAAATGAATTATAGATATTGATTTGGCCTTGTTTCCTTGAATTAGCCAACTTATTTTGATAATTGGTCCCATATCTTCTTGAACTATTATCTTTGTAAGCCTTACAATGCTTAGCTTGGTGACCAAAATTCTTACAATAGAAACAAATGCCAAGAAAGATAGTTTTTGGGTAGCTTTGGCTTGATGTAACATTCTTTTCTAGAGAAGACTTATTTTCATCCTTTGGAGTGTTGTAAAGGGATCTTTGTCCTGGATTAAACAACTTCTCTTTTTTTGGATAATTGCAAAGGATGTCAGCATAGCTTTTGGAATTTCTTCATTAGTATTCTCTTTTAAACTTGATGATTCACCTTTGAAGCCAAGCCCAATTTTGTCATGTTGAGTTCTTTAAGTATTAAGGATGATGTCAAGAGTTTGAGAGCCTTGCAAACTTTTATTGACTTGATTTAATTCCCTTTTTAGAGATGCAACTTCAGCTTCTAGTTTCTCACACATTTCTTCCTTTTCTTTTAGTTTGTTGTTCAAGGTTTCTTCTATCCTTTTTGCTTCTTAATTTTTAGTTTTAAGGGAAATAATATTCCTTTTTAGTTTTTAATTTTCTTCAAAAGCACTAATCAACAATTCATCCACATTTCCTTCTTCTTCTCCTTCAGATTCATTGTCATTTGTGAATGTCATGAATAATACTTCACTACTTCCAACATAGTCATCATCTTCATCAAAATAACCATTATACTTTTTGAGTAGGAAAGTCCTTTTGGTTGAATTTTTGTTATTTATTTTAAATTCAACCTCATCAGAATCATCTTGCTCGAAGAAAAAATTCTTTTTGTTTGGTCCCTTATTTTTGAATGCTTTTCTTTTGGAATCATTTTCATCACCACTATTAGCCTTGAAAGGACATTTTGAAGCATAATGTCCTATTTTCCCACATTTATAACAAATGAGAGGATACTTACCTCTTAGTTTGGATCCTTTCCTTATCTTATTCACAAATTGTGCTAATTTTGTTTCAACATTGGAATCATCGCTGCTACAATCACAACTTTCCCTTTTCTTGATGCTTTTGAGGCCTTGAACACAACTTCTTTAGGATTTGAGATCCCTTTTTTCATTTCATATGCAATGAGAATTCCTTGAATGCCATCCTTTGACAAGGTGTCCGAATATTTTAAATCTTCTATGGAACTGAATTTGGAATCAAAGCACTTTGGAAGTGATCTTAACACCTTTTGAACAATTGTTTTTTCTTCAATGTTTTCACCTAGAATTTTGAGTGAGTTTAGAACTTAATCCACTTGTAGAAGATAAGTAGCAATATCTTCTTATTCATTCATTTTTAGAATTTCAAATTGTCTTCTAAAAGTTTGGAGTTTTTCCTTCTTGACTTTGATATCTCCATCATAAATGCTAATGAGCTTGTCCCACATTTCTTTTACTCATTCACAATTCATAACCTTTGAGAATTCTAAGTTAGATATTCCACTTGTTATGGAATTTAAGGCCTTGGAATTTTCTATATAAAGTTTTCTTCCATCCTGATTTGTCGGTGGAGAAGTTGGAGCTTTATATCCATCCAGAAGTGATTGCCATATTTTTGGTCCAAGAGACATCAAATAAAACTTCATCCTGATTTTCCAGAAAGCAAAATTTGTTCCATCAAATTGAAGGACCTTTCCTGCGTCCTTACTGGCCATTGTGGCTAAAATTCCTCTTCCAGCTATTAGGCTGATTATGAAGAACCTGGCTCTGATACGAATGGTTGAAAATATTGAAAATGTTGTTACCAAGAAATTAAAGGAGAATGTTTGCAGCAATCCCGGAAGACGCTTGGGGTTCGAACGAAACCTTGTAGTAACACAACAACGTGGTATAGAATGCTTCTCGGATGCCTTCTTGCTTCAGTGGGTTTGAATGGAGACGTCGGAGGATTTTCCGGAGGACACTTGGGATCAAGACGCAACAACTTGGTCTGGAATGCTTCTCGGGAGCCTTGCGCTTCTTCCCACGAGAGGTTCGGGCTTCTGTGGGTTTGAATTGCGATGTCGAAGTATTTCCAACACCGTTATCAATGGTGACCGAAACCCACCACTTTCAACGAATTAAAATTTTCTTTGTTATATACGCTTTCCGCTATTGTCATCACATTTCGAGGAGACACGACTTTATGCCAATAGTATGGTTTGTAAAACGTATCAACCAAAACATGTAATGATTTTGTATAATGTCATTAGATTACATTTAATCTTTAATGTGCTTTTATTTTTATTTGTTAATTTGTTAATTTTTTTATTTTTTATTTTTTATTTTTTTTATTTATGATAATATATAATATAATAATTGTCCAAAAGAAATTAACATGACAATTATTCTTCTTGCATGCAAAACACAACTTTCTTTCCAAAGGAAGCTAACTAAATCTTGAATGCAACCACACTTTTCTCTTTTCAAGATGGTGACAAAATTAATGCATATTATTTCTAAGAGAAATGAACACGAGGACTATTTTTTTGAGCATCTCACACATATTCTTTTCCAAGAACTTAGCAATATAAATATTATTTATGTGCGTATAAGCACATGTTCTTCTTTTCAAGAAACTAATAAAAATAATTGTATATTCTTTTAAAGAAATATAGCTCAATAGTTGTTCTATCCTTGCATACAAAAACACATTTCTTTCCAAGAAATTCAACATAATAGTTTTACTCTTCACGCATGGAAGAACTCATTTATTTTCAAGAAATTCAACATAAGAGTTTTACTCTTCACGCATGGAAGAAATCATTTCTTTTCAAGAATTCAAACATAACATGTAATCACGTATTTACCTATTCTTTTCAAGAATTCAAACATAATAACATGCAATCACATTTCTTTTTCAAAAGAATAATGTGACTTCTTCACCTTCTATGTGCAATGTTCACATGCATTTTTCTCATGCATCAATTATTTGCATTCAATGTAGAAACTTATATATGCATATCTCCCATGCATCAAATATTTGCATTTAATATAAAAGCCTATCTATGCATATTTCTTATGCATTGAATAATTACATTCAATATAAAAGCTTTTTTATGCATATTTGATTTTTTTCCAAGAAATTAAAAGCACAGTAGTTATACCTTCATGTATACAAACACATGTTAATTTTTTCAAAAATTCAAATGTTAGTTTTTCTTGCATGCAAAATATACCTCTTTCCAAGAAATTCAAATGCATAGTAACTAGTTTTCTTGCATGCATCTTGTATTTTTTTTTTAACACATGTTACTTTTTTCAAGAATTCAAATGTTAGTTTTTCTTGCATGAAAAATATACTTCTTTCCAAGAAATTCAAATGCATAGTAACTAGTTTTCTTGCATGCATCTTGTATTTCTTTTTCACGAAATTATTCTTTTACAGCATGCTTATATATATATATATATATATATATATATATATATATATATATATATATATATATATATATATATATATATATATATCTATATATTTCTTTTCAAGAAGTCCAACTTAATAGCTATTTCTTTCCATGCATGAAACTTCATTTTCAAGAAAATTTATTACATTTAATTATTCTTTTTATACATTTCCAACTTAAAAGCTATTTCTTTCCATGCATTTAACTTCATTTTTAGGAAAATCTATTACATTTAATTATTCTTTTTATACATGAAAATTCATATTTCCTTCTCAATAGCTAGCACTAATTTTTTTGTTCTCGTGTATGCAATTTCACATATTCATTTCCAAAACTCAAATATAATATATTTTATCCTTATGCACATAAACACATATGCTCTTTAAGTGTCTAATGTTCCTCTTTAGGAATCTAATGCATAGGCATCATGCGAATATCTTGTGTAGTCTTTTAATGAAATATCTTAGTTTCTTTGTATTTTCATAAGCAAACTTCACATGAATTTCTTTTTCATGGAGAATGTCATGAATTCATAAATATTTTTGTCTGCAAGGTTCACAAACATTCTTTTCAAGAAAACAATAAAACTAACTCATGCACAATATTTTTATGCATTCTTCCTCTTGTTGAAATATGTAACTAGGTTCGGTCTTCATAATGACATATGTAATCATTATTCTATGTATTTATTGTAAATAAAAATGGATTTATTATTGTTGTTCTTGAGGCATGGGTTTCATGCCCAAGGGAAATTTATTTTTAGGTCAAGCACTCATTGAGTGCTTCTAGGTCAATTAAGTCATTGTAATGTATGGAAGACCCTTTTGGGCATGTTATATATTGTAAGAAAATTTATTTGAGTCAAATTTAGAGTCAAAGACCCTACAAGACCTTTTCAAGATGAAAGTAACAAGTCAGCATATCAAGCAATGACAAGTCAACCTAGAGACAATGACAAGCTAGCCTACACGCTTGGATAAGAAGCCTATATATAAGGTGCTAGTCAACCACCTTTAAAATCACTCAAGCATCTCATGGAAGCACAAGAAGAACGAAGATACCTAGCGAAATACAAAAAAATCCAAGGAGGAGAAAAGTGAAGTTTGAAAGGATTGATTTTGGGCTATATCTGTTCACACGAGCAAGGAGACTAGGGCAATTCATTGCAGAAAAGTCATATTACAATCACCTAAAGGAGGTTGAAAGAAGGTGGGAAAAGGATCTTTCCTTCAAGCCGAAGTTCCAAGGAGATCAACTCAAGGCAAATGAAGAAGAGGATCATCAAAATATGCCCTTGATTGGTCACATGTGCAAAATTGCAGGAACAACAGGGAGGTCGAAAATTGCAGGTGAAAGAGGCCGAAGTTGCAGTCAAAATTGTAGGTTGAATTTCTTGGTCAAAGGAGAAGTGAAGGCTGTAAGAAGGAAAGTTTGACATGGGTTGAAAAAGTGCTTCATGGAGAAGGTTGGATTGGTCTTGGAGGGGTCTTGGTCAAGGGTCATAGGTCTTGGAATTTGTCAATTGAAGTTCTATAAGAAGAGAATAATTCTTGTGGGTTTTCCTCTCAAAGTAGAGAGGTTTTGGCCTTGACTGATCGCCTATATCTTTTTTTCCTCTTGTTTCATTGTTCTTTATTGTTTTGGTAGATGTTTGATGATAAGAACACAATAATAATCAACTTAAAGAAGAAGATAATCAAGTTAATTAAAAAGACATCACAAGCAATTATCAAAGAAAGATAAATATTTTAATCTAGCTACCTTAGATTTCTCAACACCTCCAAATAATAAAGATAACTTATCTTTTCTTAGGCATATGAACCTTTTAAATCTTTCCAATAAGATTAACCATATACTTGTCTTTTGTATGCAATAACCACAAAGTCCCATGTGCATACCTCATGTTCAGGAACACCTTCCATTGGAGCTACCACATTCCTCACCAAAGTTACGCCAATCGAAAGATATGCTTTCAACAAAATATGCGATGAGTTATGAGCTATGCCATGAGACTTCACATGATGAAAACTCTAGTAGATGAAGATGAAAATCGTTTTTTAGATTACGAATGGATTTAAAGAACCTGTTAAATTTTCTTTATCTTTGTGAGATATCATTTTTTTATTTGATTCAAATTAGTTTCCAACTAAATCATAATGGTTCTTGTTTTCAGCCATTTTGTTAAACATGGGATAACTAATATTTTCCATCATGAATTCCAACGTAAATGCAGCGTATAGGGATATTACACTCTTGTTCTAGGGTCAATATGTACATTGGATGGATGTAAGGACCTAGTCCTGAATATTGAGATTGAGTAGGATGCAGAGCCATCCCATGATTAGAGTGGTGAACTTGAAGGAAGGGTCCCAGTCTCCCAAGTTGATATCTGTGATTGAAGAGGCTTCCCATTCAAAGGGAGTACACTGTCATGTAACAAGCAAATGAGATGTTGCAAGAAATATGTCCTTCATGCAAGGACCATTCTAGATGACAAAGACGTACCAATGTCATTGAATTCAACATTCTTATGCTCTTCGAGAAAGAAGACTATGATGAGATCCTAGCTCCTATTGCTAGATGCACTATTATCATATGTATGTGAAATTAGCTTCCTCTATGATGAACTTAAGGAAGAATCATACTTCGAACTACCTTAGAGATTTAAGGTACAAAAGAAAGAGACTCATGATTTCATATTGAAGGGAGTCCCATATGGACTCAAGCAAGTCCCCTGGACTTGGCATACTTGGATTGATGGACACCTGATGTAGAATCCAACCTCTCATCAAGGTTGAAGGTATGTATTTGATATTTAGTCTCAAATATGTTTATTTCAGACATGATCATATCATCTGATCAGTGTTCAGTGCCAAAGGGAGTTGACCTTTGAGCCCAAGGTGATCCATGTCTTGAGACTAAAAGAATAACAGAAAAATGATGAGGACTTCCTTGTCAAGGAAAGTATGTTGTTGAAGACTTGGCATGATGAATTTCACTAAATTAGTTGAGAGACTCCTCTTCAATTACATATTTGGTGGATCCCATGATGAGGCGACAACTAGATGGACCCTTTCTTTGCGACATGTTCTCTGAGCTAGATAGAGCCTAGACATGTATATTGAGATGTTGCAAAGATGGTATTGAGATACCTAGATGACACCGTCATTCATGGATTAAGATACATTGAAAAAGAATTGAGAGTTCATGGATACATCGATGTTGATTGGGCTGGAATTGTTGCTGACAGGAAGAGCACATATGGGTGTTGTTTTAGCTTGGGGTTTGCCATGATTTCCAGGATGAGCCAGGAAAAAAAGTTTGTTACTTTGAGTACAACAAAGGAAAACTACATTGCCACTGGCATGGCTAGATGTGAGGAAGTATGGTTTAGAAAGCTCTTTGGAGAAATATTTTATGTGTTGGACATGAATGTGATATAATGTGACAATAAGCATGGGATCCAAATTTCAGAGAATCTTGTGTCCCAAGATGGGTCAAAACACATTGAGATTAGATATCACCATATTTGGGATATGGTGTAGAGAGGAGCAGTGAGGCTCCAAAAAATTCATTTGATGAGAAGGTTGCTGACATTATTCAAAGAGAAGCCTCGAGTTGTATCCCTTCAGGGAAGGGATCACGACTAACTGAGAACACTAAGTTATGATCTTCCTCCTTGTCGTTTTACTTCCATTAATTTGGGGGCGGGTGGGTGGAGATGAGGAGCTCCTATGTTTGAGGGTTCTAGAGAATTTCTGATCATTTCCACTTGTTGAAATTTGTATCTTTCCCCTACTCCCCTATTGTCATTAGAGGGGTTTCTGATCATTGCCACTTGTGGCAAGTTGTATATGTCCACTAGTATTGTAGGCATGTTTGATCCTTTCCACTCATGGAAAGTTGCATTCGTCACCTACTGTCAAGAACGTAACTTGATCAAGTATACCCCATAATGCATCCTACCCACAAAATAGGCTTGTTAGGATTGCCACCCATCTGGCCAATGAGTGAGGAGACTTGGGACGTGTCTGATCCTTGCCACTTATGGAAAGTTGTATCTGTCGTCTACTTCCAAGTTATTGGATGTAGGTTTTCTACCACTTGATTATTGAGGATCAAGGTGGGAAGATTAACGGACAATAGGATGTGTCTGATCCTTACCATAAATGGTAAGTGGTATCTCCCCTATTGTCATTGTAGGGCATGTCTGGTCCTTGCCACTTCTGGAAAGTGGTATCTACCTCCATTGTCAAGTCCGATACTTGACCAAATGTATCATTCTTCTTCTTCTTTAGATCAAGACATGATTGTCCAGCTGATGAACATAGGAGAAATGAGTTGAGACGAGATGTGATGAGATGGATGTCTTGTTGATGCAGTTATGATGAAACATGTACACCTTTTGATGAGACTTCAGATGCAGCCATAATTTCCTCCCTAGATGAGAGGGAGTGTTGAAATTTGGGGCAGCTTTGGGATGAATTTCCCCATAGGAAACCCATCTACCCAAAAAGAAGGCCATATTTCCCGAAAGATAATTTAATTTGGGTTAAGGAAATTATTATTTGGCTCTCCTCTTATTATTATTCTATGGAACAAAGTTATTTGGGCAAGTAATCATTAAGGCACATATTAAATATATTTAAATATTATTTGAATTTAAATTTTCCCTCTAAAGTTACAAGTTAACCTCATAAACCTTAAGTCGGTTTGCCACAAAGGACATGACCTTTCGTACATGAAAAAAATTATAAATAAGCGTCTATCCTCCTCCATTTGAAACATGGATCTTGCTCATGTAAGGACAATCTTATGAGGTGTCACATGTCTAAAGGAGTTGAGATAAAGAGGACAAAAGGACGAGTTTTCTTTTCATATTTCTTGATTTGGATCAGGATGAATATTAGGAGGTGCTTTCGATGAGGTTCTAGGCATGTAATTTATGTTATTCTCTATGCATAAACATAGGTGGATTCAGAGTTTTGAAGTAGTTTGATTTTTTTTTTTTGGGAGGGCAAGGAGGCCTACTTAGGAGCAGGATTAAGGAGGCAACACTCTAGTACTATGACACAACTATTGAAGTGTTTTGAGACCAAATAGTAGGGTTGATACACTGTTGTAAACGTGCACAAATAAGGGCCAAGGTTTCTCAGAGAAAAGTCATCAAAATGTGACATAAAATACGATTGTGTGGTGATGGGACTAGGACACATTCTTAGAGGGACTAACACAGAAAGTTAAATGCCTAGAAGAAGGATCAACGCATGATCTTTGGATGTTTAGATCCAAGAATCAGGGGTATCATAACAACTATAGGAAGCCCTAATAAAGGGCTGAAATAGTGAAGTATATGCACATGAACCAAGGTGTATCTCAGATCTCAATTATGACACCATAAACGTATGCATCTTCTTCTCTAATGTTTATGGATGCTAGGTATAGTAAGTCCTATTTGGAAAGTCTTAATTGACATCCTGTACACAATTTGGAGGGATGGTTAGAAGGACAATAAGTTCCCCTACATTAGTAATATACAACAATGTCCTTATGACAAGTGAAGTGTGGTTATTCTCTCACAACTATAATATATGACAGTGACATAAAGAAATTATTCCTATAATGCTTTGGGAAGTGATACCTATAATATTTGTTCAATGATACATGACATATATTCTTGTTCAGTAAAGTTGGGCTATAATTCTTGTTTATTAATGTGTGACAGTCATCCATGTTCCTATGAAAATGATAACAATAATTTTGACGACATTGATAACAATATGTCTACAATACTCTTGACAATAGTGACCTTGATGCATGGTAGTGTTCTATATGTATATGACTATGACCTTTAGTGTATTGTAGTAACACTTTGATATATGGCTTGTCTCTATAATGATGATATGACAATGATGGAAATACCTATATGACAGTTACAGTTATGTATACTATGCTCTTATGATAGTGTGATATGGAGGCCTACGCTTGCCTCTCTAATATACATGTCTACTACTGAGACCTAATGTGATTGATGATGAAAGACATATGTCTCATTCTTATTTTACTTTGTATCTCAATTGAACATTTTATGAATATATAATACTAAGAATAAGAATTGATTATGGGTTTCCCCCCTTGTGGGGTTTTTCATTGGTCTTTAACAAAAATATTGGTATCTCTATTGTGTATGCTTTTCTTCTATTGTTCCTTACTATTCTGCTACATTTTTTATGTTATTGTTCTCTAATAGTTGCTAATGTTGATATCAGGTGAATATAATGTGTAAATTGTTGAAAATGGTGAAAAGGTTTAAAAATTCAATTATCTACAACAAAGAACAAACTAGCCCTCAAAATTAACACTCAATTCCCAAACAATAGTGCAACTCACCTAAATTCTTCATGTCAAACTTATATGACATTTGAGAATTAGTCTCCTTAACTAAATATTTAAAACTACTAATCAAAATAGTATCATCAAGTTATAATACCATAATAATGAAGTTATCATCTTATTGTGTGAAGTAAACATGATAGTTTTCTTCACTTCTTACCAACCCTTGTCCCACAACATATTTGTTGAAACATTGATACCATTGTCTTGGACACTATGTCAATCCATACATGATCTCTTTAACCGATACAAAGTGTGCTCTTTCCCTTCTTCCACAAATCCTTCTAGTCAGTTCATGAATATTTATGCTTTAAGCTTTCTTCATGAATATTTATGCTTTAAGCTCACCATGGAAAATGGTGTCTTGACATCCATTTTCTTTGCCTCCAAATCATAAGTACATACTAATGCCAACAACCTAATAGAGAACATTTTGGCCATTAGAGAGAACGTATCCTTATAATTCACACCCTCTACTTGAGAGCATCTTTTTTTCTACCAAATGAGCCTTATACTACACAATTCCATTTGTAGTATACTTCGTGAAACCTCATGTTCCTCCAATCACCTTCATGTAATTTAATTTACAAATTCCTCAAGCCTAGTTTTGTTTCAATACATTCATTTCTCCATCCATTGCTTGCTTCTAGTGAGGGGGGACGTCATCATTGAAGGCCTTTTTAATATTGTTGGGCTCATCACCCATGGAAGATAAAAAAGATAAAGTAAAATTAGTAGGCTCATAGCCATGCATATCATGAGTATTTTGCTCATTAAGGCCCATTATCAACTTTTCCATTAATCAAATAGACTATGTTCAAGATGCATATTATCATTTGTCCTTTATGATAGATTTTATTTAACTAATTTTCACCTCCTTTTAAAACCACTCAACTTGATTTTTAGCTTCAAATTGAAAATTTGGAACTTCTATATTTATACCTTTTCTACTAGTAGAAATTCTTCGTGATGATATTCACAAGATTTCTCCTACTTAAATATCACACTCTGGATATGGATATACCAATGCTTAGATGGAATCTACAACTTGCATCCATTGACTACTTTTTAATATTGGATAAAGGTGCACCTGGATGATTTGTTGTTAATGTTTTTCATGTTCACCTTAGGCACATGCATGTATACCCCACGCTAAAAACTTGAAGTGTGAAACAAAGGGATTCTCTCTAGTGAAAGCCTTATTTAGTGCCTTCTCACACAAAATTGAACCAAGTGGTTTATTTTTTAAACAACTGTGTCAACCCAAAATCTTTTTCTCCAACCAACATCCACTTTCAGGCTCCCTACATTATCCATTAAGGTTTGATTCAACCTTTCAATGACACCATTTTTGTTTAGGAGTATGTGGAGTGGTCTTTTGGCTTGCAATACCTTTAAATTACAAAAAAAAATCTCTCAAACTCATTGGAACAATACTCTAAACTCAAACACGTCAATTTTCTTCCACTTGAAGTGAACACATGACTTATGTGAGAAGTAAACAATGAAAGTGATAAAATGATGAGATCCTCCATAGGATATTGTATGTATAGGTCCCCAAATATCACAATGCATCAACTCAATTTACTCCTAATCTTTGTGGTTACTCAAGGAAAATTAACTCTATTTTTACTTTTGAGCACACCTGTTATGAAACTCACAAGAGTCCTTCATATAATCAATTTAATGTACGATCTAGTGCACAATTCTCATAGGTTATTTTGGTACCAATATTCCCCATCCAATTATTCCACAACACCATGCTTTATGTCATCAATGTTATTAGTGATTTGGTCTTTTTTTCTTGACATTGAATTTCCACAACCCATAACTCGAGTATTCACATCTTATTGAGAAATCAAGTGTGGTAGAGATTGATGCTTGATTCCTCTTCTTGATAATTACTTGTTGATGGGCCTCCATATTAGAAAAAAATTAAGGCCCATCTAACCTTTATTAGGAACATGAAGGTTATATTAAACCTCTCTTTCTACGCTTAATAATGTTTTTTTATCTTTAATATGTTTTTTGGAAGGTTTAGAGATAGTTGCATATTATGTGCCTAATATTATTTATTTTTTGCAGAATATTGAGAGAATATGGAGTAAATTCTGAATGAGATAATGTAGTGACTTGCTCCTTACTACAGGATGGACCAAGATTAGATAATAAATGAATTTAACATTATGAAATTATTGATAAATTCTGGATCTCTACTGATTGATAAAATCTAGGAATGTGTCCCTTGTCATTTAATGAATATTCCTAATGTTGGGAACCAGATCCACTTTTTGAGGGATTTTGGAGGGGAAAATTGCCTCTTTTCAAGGAGAATGCTTCTTCATCACTTTGTGTAAGTACCAATTTCAATTTTCCTCTAGGGGCATGTATTTCTTAGTCGTATTATGGATAAAACTTGTTATTTAGCAATTGTGCTTTCATTTCTAGCGGGGATGTACTTGGATTGATTCAAATAACGAAGCTTAGTGGCATTTTTATCCTCTAAATATTGGTTTCCTCCATAGGAATCTGAGTTTCCTTGGGCTTGGCCACCACGGGAACCTCAAATCCCTCTTGTACAATTTCTTTATTTCCTTTGGATGTCTTTTTCACTTGCATCTCTTATTTCTGCATTTACTATTCATGCTTCTTTTGTTGTAGGACATATTGGTTAAATGATTGAAGTGAGTTATTTTGTAGGTTATTTACAAAGATGAAAGCATAATGCATCCTGGTCCCAACTTAGTAAGAATGGAATAGATAAGGTTACCATCTTCTTTCTTAACCTTAACACTTTCCAAGAGAAGTCTAAGGGTCTTGAACTTGGACAAAAATTCTTCTATGGAAGAAAAATTATTGGGGTCCAATGTAAGCAACTAATTTTCGAATTTATGGGCTCTAATTTCATTTTTAATTCCAAAAACTTTAGTGAGCTGTTTCATTGCTTCATTAAGAGTATCAAGTTCTACGATATGGAATCTAGGTTCTGGAGAAATAGACATCCCTATCAACACACTTGCTTGATCTTGCCTATTTTCCCATTTGGCTACCTTATTTTCATCTTGAGGTTTGGTTTCTTGGCCTGAGGCTATTCTGTAAAGACCTTTACTTCTAAGTAAATCCACAATGTAGGACCACCATTGGAAGTAGTTGGTGCTGTCAAGAATAACTTGGCATGAACTTTCCATTTTAAAGAAACTAAAGCTGTAGATGCTGAAACTAAGTGTTCCAATGAAAATATCTCGAAAAATTAGGTTGATTAAAAAAAACGGCTTTGAAAACGGCTTCCAGATGAAGAAGTTATGGCTTTTTGAAGAAAAGTTGTTGAAGATGCCGACGAAGTGCGTGAATGTGCGGAAATGAATGATAATGTTATATTTAAAAAAAGATCCCCACACCCCCCCCGCCACCCCCTTCCAAACTTAATCTAATTAGCTCAACACAATAAAATAAAATTATGTGACTCACTTTTATAAATAAGTGAATGTCACTTTTACAAAGCTACCCACTAAATTGTAACTTAAATAAAAGATAAAAGAATTATAAGTGACTTACTTTTTTATAATGGGTGAGAACACTTTTACATAAAGTAACTTTAAGACATAAGTTACATTTGTTTTTTGAAAAAGTAACTCAACAAAAAGAAAGACTTGAACTCAAGACCTCTATTCTCATAAAGTAACTTTGGACCAAGTGAGCTAGTTTAAAAGGTTAGTAATTTTTGGAAAAGAGGAAGGGGTTTTTTTTTTAGTCACTGAAGCTTTGGTGTGCGTGCTTACTTGAAAAAACTCTTTTTTTCCTACAAAACAAAAACCACAAAACCTAACACGGTCATACAAAAAAAAAAAAAACAAACTTTACGGCTTGAAGTTAGTTTTAGCCGGAAACTATATATTTTCCTCAATGTTTCTGATTTTCCGAGATCAAACTAAGGGGCGACGAAAAAGAGCATACGCATGAGAAAAATCCTTCCTTTCTGTTTCTGATTTGCCTAGATCACATAGAGTCATGAGGCAAAGAGCATATGCAGAAATGAAAGGTATAGATCCAGTAATAAAAAACAAGGAGCTAAATAAATAGGGAGATGAATAGCTAGAACTGCAAATAAAGACTGTATATCTCTAGATCTTTAAAATGACATAGCTAGGGCTAATGGAAACCTTTTCGCTTGAAACGAAAGGGGTTCCTCACTGGAACAGATGCTCCTAACACAATAGAGTAGTCCTCTTGGCCCAAAAGCAATCAGAAACAGTATATCTAGGAAACGACAGTCAGATGCAGTTATACCGGCTTCAGATTTGGATCACCAACGGATGCGGCCCTCATATAGCTCCGATGCCATGTAGGAATTTACAGGGTAAGTTCCTCAGAATAAGTTCCTTAGACAAAACACCAAAGGACACCGCTCACAAACAAATCATAGATCAATACACCAATATACTTGATGTGGTTAAAACCCTCAAAGAGGAAAACAGTCCATAGCCTGAGCCAACGCAACCACTTCAAACAATTTATTACTAAAAGAATGAAAATTTACATAAGCTTCTCTCATGAACGGTTACCCTACAAATGACCCTCCATGGTCTTTAAATAGAGATCATGGACCAATCGGGTGTTAAGCCATGGATCAAGTGTCGGTAATACCGAGGAGAGAATGAACCGTCAGATCACTTCATGTCTAGAACATATCTTGACAGTCAGATTGTAAGTTACAAAAGTACATAGTAAAGAAACACACTTTACCTAACTCTACACTAGACCAAGTTATACTTAACTATTTCTTATGTGTCAGAATATCCTAACACTTACCCGTTGAATATTCCATATGGGAGGATGATAATTTTATACAGAAGCATCCAGAACTACTCAAGCATTGAAGAAGACACCTTTTTGAAGGAGAAGGGAATGTTAGGTCCCTATAATGCTAGTGTATCCCCCTTATTGTTATTTTTATGCCCCACAGAAGCCCACTATTGATATTGTTGTGCCCTTACATTATTATTGTTATGTAAGCTCTGATTATATTGTGACCCCTTAAAGTCTTATATATACAAAGGAGGTCTTGTCATTTGTATCATCTAAGAATTTTTCATTTATGTAATGTAGAGGATGTTTCCCCCTCGAAGAGGATAATTTTTGAGTCGTTGATTTATCTTTTTGTGAGCTAATAGCATAACATTCCTGATTAATTTATGAAGCACCTTATGAACTTTGTTGGAAAATATATCTTGAATGCAATGATTGAAGAATGATTTCAGACATCTTAAGCTATGGTTTCCATTTCCAACATTTCTATTTCTATTGCATAGACTAGGTTTCCTTTTGATGTACCATTTACACTCTGCAAAGAGGTTAATGTTTACATTTTTTCAAATAGAATTAACATTTACATTCATGCAAAGTAGAATAGCCTTTCCTTTCTACAAAAGTAACTAGGATTTCCTCTCTGCAAAAATAATTAGGTTTTAATTCTGCAAATAGAGTAACATTTTATTTTTTGCAATTAGTTTAGGCTTATATTTCATGGCATTCACTTCATTGCATCAGATCAACGAAAGAATGACACATTGCATGCTCCACATGTAGTGCTAACACCTCTTAAGCTTGTACAAACCCTGGGTTGATAATTTAAGTTGGTAGCCTTGGGAGTTGCAACATTCTTTTTGCAATACTGGGGCTCATAACTTTTTCGAGCCATTACCGGGGAGGTGTCAAAGTGTGCATTGTTTCCTTCCATAGTTGATTCATTTATTTTACTTTCTGAAAGAACAAAAAAAAAATCATTAGGCATATTTCATTTAAAAGATAGAAAAATTGCATTGCATTAGAATTCTTTTTCAATTTTTTTTTATAAAAAAAACAAAAGAAATACTTCTCCAACACCAAACCCCTCGATTTGATCATGTGGTGCAGGAAGAACCACATCACCATCCACTTTTGCAGGTAGAAGAATAATAGGTGGCAGAGACGATAAAAGAAATGGATGAAGATGATGACAATGAAGAAGATCCTCTTGGATTTCCCATTCAAGATATTGATGTCAGTGTGCATATGAAAAACATCCATCAATATTTCCTTCCCAACTTCCATGGTATGAGGTCAAAGGATCCAGAAACCTTCCTCTTTGAATTTGAAATCCTTTGTAGATCTGATGGTTACTTATTAAACACTCAAAAAATTGAGATTGTTTCCGACAACATTGAATGATAGAGCTATTAAGTGGTTCATGAGTTTATGGAATAATTTAATAATATCATGGAATGATATGCAAAATATATTTATAGAGGAATGTAAAGATCATGATCTTAAAGAAGAAATATTTAGAATGAATAAAAAAGAAGATGAGAGCCTTGAGGATATAATAGAGAGATTTATGTATAATGTTAATAAGGAAAAAATTTACTTTCTCCAAGAACAAAAAAAATTTCATTAGGCATATTTCATTTAAAAGACAGAAAAATTGCATTGCATTAGAATTCTTATACAAAAAAGTTTATAAAAAAAAATAAAAATACTTCTGCAACACCAAACCCCCCCATTTGATCATGTGGTGTAGGAAGAACCACATCACCATCCACTTTTGCAGGTAGAAGAAGAAAATGTGGCATAGACGATAGAAGAAATAGATGAAGATGATGACAATGAAGAAGATCCTCTTGGATTTCCCATTCAAGATATTGATGTCAATGTGCATATGAAGAGCGTCCATCCATATTTCCTTCCCAACTTCCATGGTATGAGGTCAAATGATCCAAAAACGTTCCTGTTTTAATTTGAAATCCTTTGTAGATCTTATGGTTACTTATTAAACACTCAAAAATTGAGATTGTTTCTGACAACATTGAAGGATACAGCTATTAAGTGGCTCATGAGTTTATGGAATAATTTAATAAGATCATGGAATGATATGAAAAATATATTTCTAGAAGAATATAACGATCATGATCTTAAAGAAGAAATATTTAGAATGAATAAAAAAGAAGATGAGATCCTTGAGGATCTAATAGAGAGATTTATGTATAATGTTAAGAAGAAAAAGTTACATCATTTAGGATTTGACACACTAAAAACCCTCTTACTTAAAATAATTAGGGATGAGTGGATTGATCTCCTTGATCATATGAGTAGAGGTGATGTATACAAATTATCATTGGAAGAAATTTGTGAAACATGCAAGCACATATCAAGAGGAAGCGCAAGAGTACGTAAATCAACATCAAGATTGGTAAGTCAAGATGAACTTGGAAATTTGCTTAATAACTTTTAAAACATAAATTCTTGGCAATATAAATGAACAAGTAGAAATGTTAGAAATGAAAAATGAGAAAAAGGAGGATGTTGATATTTGTATTATCCATGCAGAATCACATGCTACTAAATATTGCCCATCATTACCGAGGTTGAAGGAAGTTTACCAAGAGGACAATGGAGCAATTCGATCACCAAAGCAACTACGTTATGTAGCTCAAAGAAGACCATGACAACCTAGTCAACTTGATATGAGGCAAGAATCTAATTCATAATTTCAAAGTTATGCACGTCCATCTCAAAGTAATTATAACACGTCCTTTCCTTGGAAACCTTGGGCATCTCAACCCAAAACCAATCTTGGAAGCAAGGTTGGCAAGCACCTTATTGGAGAAATCCACAAAATCCTCAATATTTTCCTCAATATCCTCCATACCCAACTCCATGCTATCCTTACCATCCACCTTCACCAAAACCACAACCCCAAAGATCCACTCCCACTCAACTACCTATACTGCTATTTACGAATCCAAACAACGTAGTAACTCAACCCACTTACAATGTTGAGGTACAATACTTCCAAACAACTCCTCTTGATCTGAATGATATTCACCTTAGATCGGGAAGCATATTGCAACAAAGAGATTCTCTTGATGCCATTGAAGAACAACATCCAGAAGAAGAAGATCCAGGGAAGATCAAGGAATCATGGGCTACACCTGATGGAGAGCAGACATCAGAATCAAAGATTGAGAAAGTTCTATAATGTTTACCATCAGATCCTCCATGTGTTCAAGAGAGTAATCAACAAAAAGAACAAGATCCAAATTTCATGGAAAAAGAAGACATAGAATGATCTAAATCAATAAGCGAACCAAGGGCATCAAAGCTATATTGAGGTTTGGTTCTAGAAAATGAAGAAGATGGAGCATCGCTCTCTTCTTCAACAATGCTTGATATCATTAAAGTCAAAGAAGTTGGTCTCTAATATTCAGGTACATGTCAAAGCATACATTTCTAGTCTACAAATGATTTTACCTATCATCTTGTTATGCACATGGCTCCATTGGAAGTATTCATATACTTAAAAGAGTTTTTCTTTTTTCAAGTAGGGTAGGATATATGAATAAATAATAAAGGAAAAAGAGGAAAATAAAATAAAATAAGATAAAATAAAATCTTAGGTGAAAACCTCCTTTGAGGCACTTGAGATTGGTTCATTGATTGAAAACCTCCATGAGGCAATTAATTGGTTAGAAAAAAGAGAAAAAAGAGAAATAGAAAAGATCCTAGGTGAAAACCTTCTTTGAGGTGCCTAGGCATACCTAGTTGAAAACCTCATTGAGGCAGCTAGTAGGTCTAAAAGAAAATAATGTAAAAACTAAAAAGAAAAAAAATCTTTGTTCAATGTATCTCTCTCTGATGAATGCAGGTGCTCTCCAACCTTTGCAAGAAAAAAACAAGTTAGCACCAAAATAAAAAGTTGCTCAAAAATATAGTCAAAGGAAGTGAAACTTGGGCTTTATGCTCCTTTGACCATATGATCCAACAAGACCAAGGCCATTCCAATATATCACCTTCATCCATTTTCAACATCCACCCATAATTCCCAAGCCTTTCCCATTCATTTTCCTCATTGTCCTAAAGTGCTAGAGGAAGGTTTTGTTTTGCTACAGTAGGCCAAAATACAGGGGGCATAAAATTGTTTTTACCATATCTCGAAAACCATGCATCCATTGGCTGAGTTGTTTCACGGAGATATGAATATGGATGATGGTAACAAATTTCAGTGCACAATTTTCGAGATATTGGCCTCCAACACCTACAACCATTTTTATTTTTTCTCAAGATTCGTGAATCTGTTGGCCAATATTATTGATGGGGAGATACATAAGGATTATTAAAACATGCTCACAAAATTTTAGGTCAATCCAATCTACCATTTTAGAGATATGGATAAAATAATTCTGCTACAAGAGCGTTCCAAAATTGCTACATGAGTGACCGAAATTGCTATAGGAATGTGATCGACATAGGAAAAGGGTTCAGATTTGATGTTTTTCATCTATGAACAAGAGGAGGGGTCCACCATAGCCTCATCATTCATTTTCCACACCACTTGACCACTTCTCCACTCTCATTTTCATATATGTCCATGAAAAGAACCCATTTTCACCCCTTCTTCCATCCCTTCCACCACAAAAAAAGCCTCTGATCCTTGTCAACAAATTACTCATGAATTATCAGTATTTTTAAAGAAAAAACATAAAGGAAATTGTGATCTTAGTAGGGTCAACCAAAACATGTGATGATTTTGTATAATGTCATTACATTACATTTAATCTTTAATGTGCTTTTATTTTTATTTGTTAAGTTTAAATTTTTTTTTAATTGTATGATAATATATAAAAAAAATACTATAAAAAACTTTTGAGGTGTTTATAGTATGCATATTGGATTAAGATTATGGTTTTAGAAACTTATGTTTTTTTTTTTAATGCATATGGGATTATAATTAGGGTTTTTTTTAATGCATATAGGATTAGAATTAGGGTTTTAGAAACTTAGCTTTTTTTTGTTTTTTTTAAATAAATTTATTTAAAATTAAGGTAACCACAAAATTAGGGTTAGGGTAACAACAATGTTAGGGTTAGATTTAGGTTTATCAATAGGTTTTATTAGGGTTTCCATGAAGAACAATACTAGATTTTTAGGGTTAAGGTAAAAGATTTAGGGTTTTGTTATCTACAATAATGTCGTCATTATATTGACATCAATGACAATTTTGTCCAACATCAAGTTAGTAGGATGATCATCATGTCATTTCTTTAATTTTTTAATGTTATTCACCATAATTTCTCCCTTTATAAGAAGAAAGAGCTCTAAGTTAAGTGTTTTCAATTCCAGAATTTAATGAGCAAAGAGAATTCATATTGCTAGTGAAGGTTGTTCATAAGAATTTGACGGATAGTATGATGTGTCTGGCCAAGAATCCAAAATTCACTCTTGCAGTTGAAAACTAAGGTCATCATTGTCAAAATTATTCCTTTTTCAAAGCTGCTACAGGAAACTCTGTTTCCTGTAACAACCCTTGTTTGCCACTAGATTGCTTGTTTTTTTCTCTAAGAGAATTTTTACAAAGGCTCGAAGGCAAAGACATTGGGGGAAAACTTCAGTATGTGTTGTGGGAGGTATTAAGGACACATAGAATCTTATAAATTAAAAATTGAGTGGTACAAGAAAAACCAGATCTTGCACATAAAATTCTTAGAATTCAAAGTCTGCAAATATGGGGGGAGGATTTAACAGAAGGAAATCCACCTACATATAGAGAATCCATCAACATCCTGAAGTGCTTACCATTTTCTAAAATTGCAACTAGATGGGATTCTTTGAAAGGGTAAGGGGGTATGATGATGATATTGCACTTGAGCTTGCAGTTAAGTTACAAGATCCAAGTGGCCAAGAAGATGAACCAAAAGCAAGGTGTTGCCCTAAAAAATAGAACTCATTACAATTGAAGAATCACTTGAGAGGAAGAAGCAACCTGGACCTACATTAGGACTTCCTTGGGAAACTGAGATAGGGGAAAAAACGTAGATAGAAGAGTAGCAAAAAGGGCAGCAGAAAGAGCATCAAATGGACCAACAAACAAAGCATGAAACCTGTCAGCATACATGAATAACAACATGGCAAGGAAGATGAATAGGTTGCTCAGAGGATGAGCAACAATTTTAGTAGGGGGTATGATGGGCCTCCAAATTATACAAGTATTAAGGCCCATCTAACCTTTCTTAGGAACATGAAGTCTATATTAAACCTCTCTTTCTACACTTAATAATGTTTTTTTATCTTTAATATGTTTTTAGGAAGGTTTAGAGATAATTGCAAATTATGTGCCTAATATTATTTATTTTTGCAGAATATTGATAGAATATGGAGTAAAAACTAAATGAGAGAATATAGGGACTTTCTCCCTACTATAGGATGAACCAAGATTGGATAATAAAGGAACTAAATATTATAAAATTATTGAAAAATTCTGGAGCTCCATTGATTAGGAAAATCTAGGAATGTGTTCCTTGTCATTTAATGAAGATTCCCAGTGTTGGGAAATAAATCCAGTTTTTGAGGGATTTTGTAGGGGAAAGATGCCTCCTTTCAAGGAGAATGCTTCCTCATCATTTTTTGTAAGTACTAATTTGAATTTTCTTCTAGGGGCATGCATTTCTTAGCGTTCTTGTGGAGAAAACATGTTATTTAGCAGCTCCACTTTCATTTCTAGCAGGGATGTACTTGGATTGATTCAAATAATGAAGTTTAGTGCCATTTTTAGCCTCTAAAGCTTCGTTTCCTCCATAGGGCTCTGAGTTTCTTTGAGATTGAAAATTCTAGGAGCTTTAGAGCCTTCTTATACAATTTCTTTATTTCCTTTGAATGTCTTTTTCACTTGCATATCTTATTTATGCATTTATTATTCATGCTTCTTTTGTTGTAGGCCATATTGGTTAAATGATTGAAGTGAGTTGTTTTGCAGGTTATTTACAAAGTTGCAAGCATGATTCATCCTTAGAAAAAATTTGAAAATCCATATTCATCATTGAGCTACTTGAATTGGTCTACTAGTTCAAAAATCTAGAATTTTTGGAAGTCCTTGTAGCAAAATAGTAGTAATTTTCTGCTATTTTTTAGAACATGTTAATGAACTTCATTTTATTTAATTACACTTGTATTGGGTCATAAAAAAATTCAAGTTAATACTTTTTTTTAACCTCATATCATTTTCACTTGATTAGGTTAGGAATTTGGTAGGTTAACTAGCTCACTAGTTCTTAAATTTCTACATTTTAGAGTGGTAAATTTTTGCTATTTTTAGCATGTGTTAACAAGGGTATTTTGGGGTGATTAAACTTGGAATGGAGTCCTAAGACATCCTGATTAATAACCAAAATTTTCCCATCCCATTTTCATTTTATTTGCTTGGGTATTCGATAAGTTATCTCACTCCTATAACAAAACATAGCCTCCTGTAGCATGTGTAAACTTGACCAAATTTTCTCTAAAAGCTTGGTTTTTATCTCTTAGGCTTGAATAATGACCCCTAGGCTCCAAAACCATGATTGAGTAAGACCAAAAAACTCTTAAGCCTTGCCTCTTCTCCATTGCAATTCACCTCTGTAGTTATGCTTAGTGGAAATATTCATGACTTGAAGAGCATAATGATGATTTTCATGATTACTTTATGAAACACCTTATGAACTTTGTTGAAAAAATCTATCTTGAATGCAATGATGGAAGAATGATTTCATACATCTTAAGCTATGGTTTCCCTTTCCAATAATGTTATTTTTGTTGCATATACTAGGCTTACTTTTGATGTACCATTTGCACTATGCAAAGAGGTTAATGTTTACATTTCTGCAAATAGGATGAACATTTACATTCATGCAAAGCCGAATAACCTTTCATTTATGCAAAAGTAACTAGGATTTTCTCTTTGTAAAAGTAATTAGGTTTCCTTTCTGCAAATAGAGTAGCATTTCCATTTTTGCAATTAGTTTAGGCTTGAATTTCATGGCATTCACTTCATTGCATTAGATAAACAAAAAAAGGGACACATTGCATGTTGCACATATAGTGTTGACACCTCTAAAATTTGTATGGACCCTGGGTTGATAATTTAAGTTGGTAGCCTTGGGAGTTGCAAAATTCTTGTTGCAATATTGGGGCTCATCACTTGTGAATGTTAAATTCATTCTTATTACTTCTTATGTGTTCTTCATCAAGCAATTATATAAATGTTCAGTCTTTCAAGAAAAAATAGGAGGGAAGAGACAAAAATTAGGCTCCAAGCCAGGGAAAAACCACACAAGGGGAAAACCCAACAATCTTTCTTTTATAGAATCAAATCAAAATGAGATATCCAAGACCAAGACCAAGTCTGCCTCGAAGATTCCAAGTCAAAACCTCGTCAAAGTTCCCTCCAATAGTCAAAGTTAAAGCTGGTCAACTTGTTCCAAATCTAGTCAAAACTGAGATTTTTAGCCCTACTATAGAGGCCGAATATCGACCTTGCAATCATCTTAGAAATTCATCCCTTTTACCAGGAATCTATCACACATGTGAGATGTAGTAGTGTAAAAACTCCAGTTTCTCTCTCTCCTTTGACTTTCTTCTTTCTCATTTGACTTTGGTCCTTATTCTCCTTGTATAGGTGTGAAAATACATAGAACATGTGATAGTCAATCAATGAATCCAACAGGTCAAACTTGCCTCTTATATATAGCTTTCCAGGAGAGTTGAATAGGTGCCACTGGGCCAACTAGTCTAAGGAGGGTTGACTTGAAGATATTGTGGGCTTATGAAATAGAACTAAATTTTGACTTCTTTTTTCTTCAAACGTCCAAATGGGACATGACTGAGATGAGTATTCTTTTTACTAAATTTTTTTTTTCTTTGACTCTTTTAACTCTAAGCATGAAGAACATGCTTTAAAATATAAAATGAATATAATAAATAATAAATACATCAATGATAATTTTATATTATGAAGACCGACTCTAGTTACAATTTCAACACTCCCTCTTAACTAGGGAGGTATTCATAATGACTCAAAAGGATATTCTCAAGTTGAAATATTCATATAAGAAAGGATCTAGATAGGATCCAGATTGATAAGCATCAATGATGATTACATCATCATAACCAACATTGTCAAACTACCAAGGCCTTGACAAGTACGCTCTATCTCTCAACTAGATTAGAGTACAATGCTGGGAGGCATTAATTTGGACACCATCACCTCTCAAGGAACATACCCCACCCAGGTGTTCCAAAGGTATGTCCTCACAGGACCATTTCCTAATCCAAAGGAAAAGTTC
Organism: Pinus tabuliformis; assembly: GCA_031772625.1. Lineage (NCBI taxonomy): Eukaryota > Viridiplantae > Streptophyta > Pinopsida > Pinales > Pinaceae > Pinus > Pinus tabuliformis. The sequence goes on along the minus strand of CM062812.1, from coordinate 600,509,472 downwards.
ATCCTCTAAACTATTCTTTACCAAGTACATTTACTTGAAATTTACGGTTGTTAGTCCTGGTCAGAATACATGAATCAAGAATGTACGTCCCTGATGGTTATCCAATCCGCCGTTCTCCCTAATCATGTTCATGTACTAGAGTTATGGCAGTTAGTCTTGGCCATAGTACATGGAACATGGATAACATGACATCCATCCTCACTTCCTCTCAACCAGGGAGGAGATCCTCAGTCCTTCCCAACTAGGGAGGAGATATTCACAAGCCCAAGCTTGTCTAAAAATAGTCATCCTTTTCCATGAAAAGGAACTTTATCAATGCATCAACTACTTGTTCATTAGTGACGATATACTTGTAGCTTTACGACTACCTTAAGTCATGAATCATAATGTGCTTCGGCATTCCTAGATCTCTGACAATCTTTAAATAGCTTTGACCAATACAAAATATCACAATCAAATCCAACATGTCATCAGAAATACCATCGAACATTTTTTGGAGCCAAATTGCTTCACAACTGATTGTAGCAACTGTCGCATCTTCTACCTCCGTAGTGCAACAAAATTATGCTTCATACTCTTCTAGGAAATCATACCAGATACCAAATATTAGTGATATCTCTCTTCATCATCAACACTACCAATTAAATCAATGTAACTTCAAATGCCAAGTTGTGAGATCCTTCATGTCAACTTCATATTCCAACTCCCTCTGAAGTCAATATTTTTTAACGAGTCCTTTCTTTTTAAAGTTAGAGATATTCTTTAATTATGAAGCTTCTTCAAAATTTGGAGTAACTCTTTTAACTAAGGCAGTCGTCTTAACTTGATCCTCTCCCTCTTACTGGGAGAACGTTCAAACTACTCTCTCTCTGCAATCATGTTCTTCCATCTTCATTCTTTTGTTATGTTCTTTCCATTATCTTAACTTCTTGTCAAGTCTTTGACAATTCTTATTGTTGACCTGCAAACTCTATTAGAAGGCTATGAAAGAACAATTATAAATAAGCAAGGTACAAAGAAAATAACAAAAGTAGTAATCAAGAAGAGTACTTATTTTTTGAGGAATTCAGCTCCTTCTTAGTCTTGGACCTTTTCATCAATTGTGTCCTCACATCAACATGATGCCATTTATGTCATTCTCAATAGCTAGGGTTTCTTCTTACAACGAAAATAATTAGTTAGGGTTTTATTTCTAGGGTTCTCTAACTCAAACCTTTTCTAGGTTTTAAAACCCTAGATGCTTCAATATCCAAAGTCTTAAAAACCTGTCATTCTTTAAAGATTTCAATTTCTACAAGTACACTAGTGTTAGTTTCACACCCCAAAAATATTATTGACCATCCTTATATATATGAGATGGAGTTCATTTCATCACATAAATCTATTCTTCACATGCAAGGAAATAATTTGAATACTAACATATCAAATATGTCACGATCTCTAATACATTTATGTAAACCTTTTTATAATACGCCACTATCTCTCAAAGAAGCATAAGCTTATTCTACATGTTAATTTTTATATGTGAGTTCTTCATGACCTAATGGAATCAACATTTTATGCAATGTGATTGTCATAGATCATTGGTTGCAAGAGAAATTTGAAACAAATATATGTCTAGCTAATAATAAAAGATTGTACATACCTTATAAGGAGTATTAACTCAACCCTACCTATCCTCTTGAATGAGACTTGTCTTTAGATTTTGTCAATAGCACACTTGTAACATTATAGGCTTGAGGTTTGATGCTTGATCCTTGCTTAGCGTAATTCACAATATTATTGTAGAAGCTTTCAACATTATTGAGAAGTCTTAGCCTTCAATTGGTCTAGTTTTCACAATACATCAAGAAAAACTGGCATATGATTCTTCATAAATGATCCAAAAACCACTATCTTTGAAGAGTTATATGGAAATAAGCTTGCAAATTAATCAACCATGCCTCCTCATGGACGTTAGTCAACCAAAATGCAAAACAAAGATACATGTTTCCCTCAATTAGATTCCTAACATATGATTCCTACTTTATTTCCTTCTTTCTCCTTCAAATGCTCGAACTTATATTCACTTTTTTTATGACCTCTTTGATGGTATTTCCAACAAATAAACTCTTATCACTTCCTACCTTTACTATTATATCTTCCTTTAGATATAGATTTCATCCCATTATATCTCTCACTGTTTCACTCCTTAAAGTGGCCCCTAGTCACCAAAGATTTTGAATCAATATTTATTTAGAAGTTCTTATCCTTGTCTCTTGTTGTAACCATTGACTTGTGATCTCATTGAACTTGAGATTCTCTATCTTTGTAGCGTTTCTAATGACAAATATCAGATAATTTTAAGAATCTAGAAGAATAGAGCAAGGCTATGCATCACTCATTGTCTTCTATTTCATTATAGGTGGCCTTAAGTTGATTGAACAAGGAATTGAAGGCATTAAGATGAATTATCACCTTATCACCATCTTCATCTTTAGAGTGTATAACTTCTTCCACAAGAATATCAAATTCATGAGGCATTTAGCCTTACACAAATGAGCCATGCTTATCTTGCGATTATTTTGTTGTAATTTCCAATAACATATTCATTAACACATAATTGGACAAATCAACGCTAATCAAGACAATGACTTTATCGTCATCGTCCATCTTATCCCAATCATTATGCATTATTGTGTTGGGATTCGTGCCCTTCATGAGGACTTCCTTTTTCTCTCTTTTAATAAACAAATATTCCATCCTCAATTTCCAAAATTGAAGTTGAGCAATTGAATTTCTCAATATCTAAGTGTCGAGATGCCATTTCTCCTACAATATATTTCTTCCCAACCTCTCACTTGAATTGGGTACCTAATAGGAAATCACTACTATGGTGACATAATACTAGATGATTTGAGCACTTTATCCTTAAAAACCAAATTTGTGTAGCTTTCAAATCAAGACGTCAAAACAAGGCCTCAACATCTCAATATTGTTGTAGAAATTATGATGTAGATTTGCAACTGCTTATCAAGATTTAATCAAAATCACAAGAAAAAAACTACTCTACTACTATGTGGACATTAATTCACAATTTAGAACAAAAATCTCAGACATGCAATAAGAAATCACACACATGCAAATAATATTTTTCCCGAGGAAAGCAAACTGCTAAAAACCCTAATGTTTTCTTACATTAATTTGATGAATAGAGATGTATTACAATTGCTTTTCTCAACCGAGTACAACCTGCAAGTGCATAACTTATCTCTCTACTCTCTAAGAAGCTCTGACCCATACTTAGTCAATTTTAGTGTTTGCTTGAGCCCCTATTTGCTTGCGCAATTATTGAGGAAATATGCCCCTATTATTTAGGAATATCCTCCAAAATGCTTGCACAATTCCTTAGGGTTGATCACCTGACCACAATGAACTCTACACTTAATCGAGTATATAATTAATTGTACACTGCCTTGGAATCTTCACCATAACTGGGGAACTTGAATTCTCTACATGCATGAGCTAATTATTTGCATGCACTGGTTAAGTAAATGATCTATGAGTTCTAGACAGTTGTCCCACTACTCAACTAACCATGCAATAATTCTATTAACAGTTAGAACTTGTTTAATTGATTACAATTGAAACTAACTCAATCCAGGCTCCTAAAATTTTGGAATGACTACATACAAATGAACTTCATTCCTTTAATGCGAATTAACTAAGCTAGTCTCCTATAAAATAGGAATAAAGACATGCAAACTGAAATTCAACTCATTAAGTCGAATTGAGTGTTCTTAACTGAGTGACAAGAGCCATGTCACCTCAGTTAACTCCTCCAAGTTGTCTACTGATGTGGAATCTCAATTTTCCTCAATTTAATCAAGGAAAAAATCAAATTGAGAATTTCTTGTTGCATTTTTAAACACTCCCTTGTTGATTTTTGAGTAGCTTGGGAGGTACTCCAAGCCCTAGGGTACAGGGTTTGGAGGGTGGAGCACCACAAGGGTCACTTGTGGGCTTGGAACCCAAGCTTGGGGTTTTGCACCCATCATGATTTGGGACAAAACCATGGGCACATTTCGATAGCTCTCGTCGAGATGAATTTGACACAACGAAGATCATCCGATTCCAAGTTGTAAAAATGGAGTTATGGATTTTTGAAGTATATGGTTGGGTTTTGCACATGTATGGTCAAGTTGACTTGATGATAATAAGCCATATGACAGTTGTACAAGCCCTATGATAACGTTTTGAGGAGCCCTTGTATGTAGTATAAAGACAAGGTGAGTGTGAGATCATTTCTCACATCGAGAAAAGTGCAACACAAGCACAACATAACAACTCGTTGAAGGAGGAGATGATTTCTGTCTAGGCCGTAGGCAAGAGGAGAGAGACCATCGTGGAGGAGAAGGTTGATTGGGCTTCTATTGGTGACTGAATTGCTGTGCAGGAAGGACGAGGGAGTAGAGTTGAGTTATGAGTCCGCGTTGAGGATGTTTGTGGGTGGACAACCTTGGAAGAGGCAGCCACAACCTTGAGAAGGTCGCTGTGGGTAGGACACAACCCTTACCACCCTGTTACAGAGTTGCGTAGGGCAGTTTTGAGGGTTGGTTTATGCCCAGAACAACAACGTAGGAGGTGAGGAGACATCCAAGGTGTTAGCGCTTGAGATTTCACCCTAGGCTGAGGAAGGTAAACCTTCAAGGCAACATCAAACCATTTCACCTCGTAGCTAGCCCTACGGGGTATGAGAAGGCTCTCTCCGGTCAATCTCGGTAGATCTTCAAATGGAAGGAGATGACCAACAAGTTAACACTGATATTAGGCTAGTAAACTGATAAGGAGGGTTGATTTAAAGTTTTTGGGGTTTTTGGTGGCAATTGGAGGGAGTGCAATTCAGGGTGCGGGGATTGAGCTCAGTTTTTGCAGGTGGATCTTTGGGGCAAGGTAGGAGTTTGTGCTGATGCCTTTAGCTGAGATGGATGATCAAGGAAGAAAGAGAGGGGGCTAAAGAGGGCAAACAATGACTTTGAATCCTCTTTAGACAGTGGAAAACATAAATATTAAACAAAATTGAAAGCTGAGCATGGCATGCATGAATTCAAACTTTATCACTTCTTTTGTTTAATTAGCAGCAATAGAATAAGAGATGGAACACATAAACACACTTACAATGACAAGTAGGAAACACACCATCAACACAATAATCCACAAGAATCCACAATGATGTCTGCAAAACCCTGGCCTTCCTTTTCCTCAAATTGCAGAGATACAAGTAAAATATACAATAGAGCTTCTCCCTCAAGAGTCCAACCATCAAAATGAGGATGAGAAGGCATCATATAGCTGATCTAACTCCTTTCCCCACCTCTAGGGGTCGAGCTCAGCTTCCTAGGAGCAGTTTGAACTAATTCTAAACTAAGAACTAGATAATAGGCAGTCAAAACAACTTGCCTCTAAAACTTAGGAAACTAATCCATGCATTAAATTTTCACTATTTACATCAAAGAAAGTTCTAGAAGTGTCAAAGGAGAGTAAATGCATCCATGTGCCATGAAAATTACACCAAAGTTTCTTATTTACATGCCCAAAAGTCATCCAAGAGTAAAAACAGTGTTTTGCTGGCCGAAATGGTAAAATCTGGCAATTTTCCCTGAGTGGTCGCGCCCCTGATCCTGAGTGGTCGCGCCCCTTTGCAGCTCTGGGTGAAGGCCTTCCCGGTGTCCAAATCAGGTGCAAGATAGCTCGTTGGAAAGGCCTGGGAGTCTACTTTCCAACCCAAGTGGAATTTCTGAATTTGGAGTTGATTTGACCCCTCAAAAATCATTTCTCCCAAGGCAGCTTTTTGCAACTCAAAAAAGGGGCAGAAAGTCAAAATTTGCATGTATTTTGAGCTTTTGGAGGCCCAAGTCTCCATAAAATTTGAAACCCATCCATATCCAAGTGTATTTTGTCATGACAAATCCAAATATGTAGAGTTTTCCTCAATCTGAGCTGTCCCCATGAGTGGTCGCGCGGGGGGTGAGACCACTCAAATGACCAAAACCTGTAAAATGCTAAAAAATGCCAAAAATGCCTCAAAATCCTCAAAATTTCTTGTGTTTGCTGCTGGGAGGATACTAATGAGTATCATGGTGAGTGAGTGATGCCTCAGCCAAGATACGGAGTGGGTTGGTCTTCTTCTTCCTCTTGCGGGCCTCGGACAACTTCCTTTGGAGTATCTTCATCTTTGCCTTGCAATCATGCATTCTTGCCCAATAATGATTTTTCATGTTCTGTAGCAGCCTCTTGTCCTCGTTTGCCTTCTCTAACAGCCTCTGCAAGTGTGCATTCACACGGATAAGCATGGATTCCCTCTCCTTGGGCAGCAAGTCACCGGGCCTCCTACGGTTGATGACTCGGTCACTTCGAATCCTCCACATCTCATCCAACTCTTTCTCATCCTCAAGTTGCTTGTTGCGCTGCTCAAGATAGTTTATTGTCCATTGTTAGGGTTTTGGGTAGATTAGATGGAGGGCATTAGGGTTTAGGGAATGTATGTGAGGGAGGGATAGGGTTTAGGTACTGGGGATGGGAAATTTAATATTCTTTGCAAATGAGATAAGATAGAAACATATCATAACAATTGTGAATTTAATGGGAAACAATGGAGGGAATAGATGGGAATCAACACCTTGAAAAAACATCAAACCCTAGCATTATGCCTACATGAACAAGTAGCTACCAATGTCTTCTTTCCTTGCATTCTTGGAGGTATAATCACAAGCATGAGGATCCACAATCACCATCAACCAACAAAACAATTTGTAGAGAGCCTACCTCAACCCAATTTGCAAGTTTGAAGGAGATTTTGAGTGAGTTGGAGGTGATTTTGGCACTTACAGCCTGAGTGGTCGCGCACTTCCTGAGTGGTCGCGCACCTTGTAATTTAACACTGCAGGAGAGCCTCTGAGTGGTCGCGCACCTCCTGAGTGGTCACGCACATTGAGAGGCATGTTTGGGGGCCTTCCTGGTGTCGGAATCGGGCGCAGGATAGCTCGTTGGAAAGGTCTTTGAGTCTACTTTCCAACCCAAGTGGAATTTTTCAATTTGGAGTTGATTTGACCTGTAAAAAATCAAATCTCCCAAGACTGGTCAAAAAGTGCCCAATGAGGCTGCCTCAAGGAAGAGTGCTGTTGCAGTCAACTTTTGAATACCTTCCTCAACCCCAAATTGAGCTCATGATAACTCATTGGAAAGCTCTTTTTGTCTAGTTATCATTTTACCCATCGAGCAAGTCATTTGGTTAACCAAGCTAGGACAAAACTTGATTTTCCCAAGGTCACTTCAGAGGTGCCTTTGATTCTCCTGAGGCAACGGTATTCTTGACATTTCTCTCAAACCATGACACCTGTGCAAAAAGTGAAGGAGGTTTCTCTTCCTTGGCATTTTTTGGACAAAAACCTCTCTCAGTTTTGTAAAATTTATCTTTGATTGCTCAGAAACAGCTTTTGAGTAAAACTTGTCCCGATGTGTGAAACAAGGGATTTTGTCGAAATGGAGCGAAATGAAGGGGATAGAGGGCTTCTAAATTCTTGGGGAAATTTTTGGGAGTGGGGAGGGATGTTAGAAAGCAGGGGAAAGTGGAATCTCAGAGATTGAGTGAGGGGAAGGGGTCGAAAAGGACAAAACACAGGCCAAACCTAGAAAATTGCCAGGTTGTAGCTAGAAACTAGGGTTTGTGCAAAAATGAGGAATTTGGGGGATCTGAGTGTTGGGAAGTGTTTGATAAGGTACATTAAGGATAGGGGAAGGTGTATGAACATCAGGAAACAAGTTTTGCCGATGATTTTTCCGCCCAAGAGAAACTGCCTTCAAAACCCTAAGAGAGGGAAATGACCTTGCCTGGGCACAACTGAAGCATGAACAAGGTATCAAATGACCCATTAGACACTGACATGATAATGACAACCCTATGAATGATGATAGACTCAGCTGAATAGTGACATAGACTGACATTTGGGCAAACCCTAGGCCTAATGCCTAGTGACCAAATTTTGCTTGAAGACTCACTGAAATGACAAAATTTGACCTTGACACTTCAAAATCACTATGTAAGAGCACATTTGATCACTGGAGGAAGGCTGGAAAGACTGACACTAACACAAGGGAAGGCCGCAACAAAGGAAGTAACTTCTGGGTATCTTTTTAAGGTTGTTGCAACATGCTTGGTGCCTTAATCAGGTACAGTTAGGGACAACAATGACATAACAGACTTGAAGCGGAATTTGTCTAGTGTTGGGTCATAGTATTGACCAGTTTTGGATTGGTTTTATGAGAAACCTATAAGTGCCATGTGTTGAGGTTGTCTGGGCAGTTGGAAACCTCATATAGGAGAAAACTTATAGTGAAGATTTGGGAGCCATTAGACAGGTGGAGGGCAGTGTCTTGACTACCCAAAGTAGCTCGTGACTAGCAGTCCTAAAGGAGGTGTGACAACTGAAGTGAGGGTGAAGTTTGGAGCCTAATGTGCACCACTTTGATGGGCAAAAGTGACTATTAGATTAGCATATTGGAGCTCAGGTATTGACCAACCTAGAGAGCAGATTAGATCAACCCGTGTTCATTGCAGTAGAAGCAACTTGTAGCAGTGTTAGGTGGCAGCCCTCCTGGAGACTCTATGTGTTGTCCTTTGATGGACTAAGGGGCAACTAGAGAGCATAACAGGAGTAAAGGACTGACATGACAAGATACGACATAGAGTCTGCAACATGATTGTCATTGTATCTTGTATTCCATAGACTATTGTATTATTCAGATTGGTTTAATATAACAAAGATTTGGTTGTACATTATTGTACAATATTTTGTTAAAAATTGTGTATACTTGTGCATATATGATTTACTGCTTTATATTTTCCGATGTGCAAAGTAGTTCTTGTTAATATTCTTAGTTTGGTAACGTAAGAGATTCTAAGATTCTATCCTAGACCCAAGATTGTGGAAATTCAACATGTTATCAGAGCGTGTTTGAGCTACTTTGGAAGTTAGTGAATTAGAGTTGTGTATAACGAAGTGCATCTTAAGAGGGAGTTAGTCACATTGTAGGTGTCAATGTCAAAGTTGTAGGCTGGTATCTGGTATGAGGATACATTGGAGGGGTTGTCCAACTATAGTCCATGGAAGGAAATGATCATGTTAGTCTTGCAGGTCAACAGGATATGGGAGTTCGCCGAGAAAGCCATAAAGAAGCCAACTGACCCAAAGGAGTTGGAAGTGTATGAGGATTTGGATACGTGGGTGAGATTGATCATCCTTGATGGTGTGAAGGATCCCCTAATACCTCATTTGTCTGGGAAGAACACTGCACATGCGATGTGGATGGCTCTTCAGATTTGTTTCAGAATAAGAACAAGAACTAGGTATTGGTATTGGATGATAAGTTGAAGTCCACTAAGATGATACAGGGTGAAGGAGTGACTTCGTATCTGACGAGATTGTCTCGAGTCAAAGATGAGATTGCTTCCATTGGTATGACTATTTCAGAGAATGATATGGTGAGGATCGCCTTGAAAGGGTTCACCGAGGAATGAAACCCCTTCATCAAAGGGACCATTGCTAGAGAGAAGTTACTAGACTAGAATAGGTTGTGGGAAAACTTCATTCAAGAGGAGTTGTGAGACAAGGATCTTCATCCAAAGAAGAGGGCTTTAGATGATGACATGGCACTTGCAACATGAATGAAGGGTAAGTAGAAGGACTTGAGTAAAGTCAAGTGTTTCAACTGTGGTGAGATGGGTCATTTTTCGTCGAGATGTCCGATGAAGAAAAAGGGAGATGACGAGAATAAAGGAAAGCAGGTCTCTAGTGTTGCCACTTCTGCTGAGATAGATGCTCTCACCAGGAGGTTGGAGGAGGACTTTGCTATGATCTATCATTTATCGTAGGGTACTATTGATGAGGATGGATGGTACGTGGATAGTGGTGCTTCGAAACATATGACATGGTCATAGGAGGTTTTTGAGACTCTAGCTGAATAGGACTCGAAGTTGCACATGATGTTGTGTGGCAAGAGTCAGAAGGAAATCCGAGGATCGGGATTTGTACCATTCAGGATGGAGACAAGATGAGTGATGCGGGTCTAGGATCCACAGTTTGTATCAAGGCTCAGATATAGCATGATTTTTCTCGATGATCACGAAGAATGGGTTTGAGGTTTTGTTCCAGGATGGGAAGGAAAGACTCAAGCCTAGAGGCTCTAGCTCCGATGGGATTGTGCTTAGAGTTAGAGAGCATGGTCTATACAGGCTAACAGACAAGCCTATGGATCATAGGAAGAAGAAGAAGGAGCAGGTGCAGGTTCTAGAGAAGCAGTTGTAGGTGCAGGCTTCAAAGGAGCAGGTACAGGTTCCCGAGAAGAAGGTCCAGGTTCCAGAGGCTCAGAGGGAGTCGAGTTCTAGTGGGAGTTTGCAGATTCAAAGGGAGACTTTGCAGCCCAAGAAGAGCACGTGGTCAGTGGGGAGAAAGGGTTCTTCCACATCTGGCAAGAAGGAATCATGGAGGGATTGGAAAGTGATATAGGAGAAGAAGAAGAAGCAGGATGCTTCCAGTGACAACGACACTTCTGAGAGAGGCATAGTTCATGCTTCAGGGATTGCTGCAGTTGTGAGCACCAAGAGTTGGGCGAGTGTTGCGAGTAGTGATGATGATGATGAGTTACTTCCTAGTCTTGGAAGTACCTCCCTCACTAAGAGGGAGTGTTGATTTTTGAGTAGCTTGGGAGGTACTCCATGCCCTAGGGTTCAAGGTTTGGAGGGTGGAACACCACAAGGGTCACTTGTGGGATTGGAACCCAAGCTTGGGATTTTTCACCCATTGTGATTTGTGACCAAAACATGGGCACATTTCAGCATGTGATGGATGAGGATGATAACACTCGTCAAGACAAATTCGACGGAATGAAGATCATCCGATTTTGAGTTGTAGAAATGGAGTTATGAATTTTTGAAGTATATGGTTGGGTTTTGTACATGTATGGTCAAGCCAGCTTGATGATAACAAGCAATATGACCGTTGTACAAGCCCTTTGATGATGTTTGTAGGAGCACTTGTATGTGGTATAAATATAAGGTGAGTGTGAGATCATTTCTCACATCCAAAAAATGTGCAACACAAGCATAAGAGAACAACTCGTTGAAGGAGGAGATGATTTTTTTCTAGGCCAGAGGAAATAGGAGAGAGACCAACATGGAGGAGAGGTCTATTTTGGCTTCTGTTGGTGACCAGATTTCTATGCAGGAGGGTTGAGGGAGTAGCCGTGTTTTGAGTGTGCATTGAGGATGTTTGTGGGTTGATAACCCTTGGAAGTGGTAGTCGCAACCTTGAGAAGGTGGTTGTGGGTAGGCCACAACCCTTACCAACATGTTACAGAGTTGCGTAGGGCAGTTTGAGGGTTGGTTTATGCCCAAAACATTAGCGTAGGAGGTGAGGAGACATCCAAGGGAAGGCCATAATAAAGGAAGGAATTGCGTGGGTATTTTGTTAGGGTTGTTGCAACATGCTTGGTGCCTTAACTAGGTACTGCCAGGGACAAAAATGACATAACAGACTTGGAGAAAAATTTGTCTTGTGTTGGGTCATAGTATTGACTAGTTTTGGATCGGTTTTATGAGTAGCCTATAAGTGCCATGTGTTGAGGTTGAATGGGAAGTTAGAAACCTCAACTAGGAGCAAAACTTATAGTGAAGAGTTGGGAGCCATTGGATTGGTGGAGGGAAGCGTGTTGGCTACCCAAAGTAGCCTGTGACTAGCAGTCCTAAAGGAGGTGTGACAACTGAAGTGAGGGTGAAGTTTGGAGCCTAATGTGCAGCACTTTGATGGACAAAAGTGACTGCTAGATTGGTAGATTGGAGTTTAGGTATTGGCCAGCCTAGAGAGTAGATTGGATCAACTCGTGTTCATTACAACAAAAGCGACTTGCAGTAGTGTTAGATGGCAACCCTCTTGGAGACTCTATGTGTTGTCCTTTGATGGACTAAGGGGCAACTAGAGAGCAGAACGAGAGCAAAGGACCGATAGAACAATATGCAACATAGAGTATACATCATGATTGTCATTGTATCTTGTATTCCATAGATTGTTTTATTATTTAGATTGGTTTAATATAATGAAGATTGGGTTGTACATTATTGTATAATATATTGTTGAAATTTTTGTATACTTGTGCATATATGATTTACTTATTTATATTTTATGTTGTGCAAAGTAGTTCTTGTTGAGATTCTTTGTTTGGTAGCGTCAGAGATTCTAAGATTCTATCATAGACCCAAGATCGTGGAAATTTATAATCCCTCTTAGAAAGAAAGGGATTATCAACTACCCCAATCCTGCATCTGTGGAATGTATTGTAGCAACACCTCTCACTGTTGCTGCTGCTTCTGCAATATCTACAACTGAGAAGCATCCAAAAAATGAATCAATTGTGTTTACAACTATCTACTGGGGAAACTATTCTGTTGTTGACTCTACTTTCAACACTCCTTTGCACTCAGTATTTGACTGAAACTGATCCTCCTATTGTTGAATATTATGGGCTCCCGTAGCAAGGTAATGATCCATGAGGAGAATGCCTTCATGGACCCTGCCCAAATTTATGCAACTCTTGGTTTAAGGATCTACATCACTCCACTTCACTCTTGGAGGTAGAACTGCATTTTCTCCCTCTTCCCAGTTGGCTCGAACTCTCCCCCTACTAGATGTCTCTTCTTAAGTGGATGTCTCCACTCTGCCTCCTCTCTGCCTCTCCATTTGTGGCTACTCCACAACTTCCTAAGGCTCCATTTTGAGAGGTCTATCCTACTCCCTCTCAACCACCATATCTCTAATCTCTACCTTGCTCCTCAAGGCATGCATGCATCTTCTACCTCAAGTGCATACAAGTTCTTGACCCAACCCTGATCTGCTTCACCTGTCCCATGGCTATGTGTATCAAGAATGTCTTTTCTTTGCTGAAGATCACATCATAACCCTGATCTTCCAAAACTGCAACAAAGATGAGATTTTTCTTTAGGCTTGGAATGAACATGGCATCATTGAGTCTGAGAGGGGATATCGACTCCCTCTGAAAGGTGACTGTACCAATCCAGGTCGTGTTGTACCTTCTGTCATCTCCAAACTCAATATTCATTTGCAGATTTTCTCCTCCAAGTCATTGAAAAACTCTCTACACCCAGTCATGTGGAACTAGGCACCATTGTTCAAGTACCACACACTCCTCATCACTGTGTTGGCCATGCATGTAATAAGGGTAAATTCAAGATCGAACTGTGAAGCCAAGGCTTCACTTGTCGCTCCTCCTGAGGTCTTATTGCTTGCCTTTTTGTGTGGGCACTTCGTGGCATAGTGCCCGAATTCATGACAATGGAAGCATTTAATTTTGGACAAATATTTCTTCTTGCCCCCTTAGCTAGACTTTGGTTTGGATTGAGATTTCTTCCCTTTTTCCTTCTTTTCCTTTCCATCCAATGCAATTTTTTCTTCATCCTCGCCCTTAGATGAAGTCCCATCTTTGGTATTCCACCTTATTTCCTCCTATACCAAATCAGACCATAAGCACTCCCAATTCGATAGTTCCTCCCTCCCATTTACCGAATCTTGATAACTATGCCAACTCTTGGGAAGGTCCAAAAGGGATAGGCTTACCAAGTCTTCTTTAGGGACATTAACACCGACCCCGCCAAGTTCATCATGACATTTTTTGAACTTGCTCAGATACTGCAGAATAGTGTCATTCTTTCACATCTTGAAACTTCAAAGTTTATCCTTGAGCGCTAGCTTCCTGTGGTCACTATTATTCTCGAATAATTATGTTAGTGCTTTCCATATTGCGAATGAATTTTCTTTTCCATGGATATTTGAGACAATGTGATCCCGTACTCCCTCCAAGATTATTGTCTTTTCCTTGGCTACATATTTCTTCCACTGAGCAAGGTTTTGGGCATCGGAATCCGGTGGTTTTGCAACGTTTGTCTTGATGCATTCTAGCAATCAATTATCATCAAAAACCGCCTCCATGTGATCCTTCCATGCAACAAAATTAGAGGTTCCTTCCAAGGCATACTCTAGCCTGAATCCATTGAAGGCCATATTATCAGCTCTAAAGAGATCCTATTGCACTGAACACCAAATTCAAACCTCCTGAGAAACAACTTCGAAATTCTTGTTCTAATGTGAATCCTGGTCTGATACCATGTAGAAATTATGATGTATAATTGCAACTTCTTATGAATTTTTAACCAAAATCACAAGACACAAACCTACTCTACTGCTCTGCGGACATTAATTCACAATTTAAGACAAAAATATCACACATGCAATGAGAAATCACACACATGCAAATAGTGTTTTCCTCGGGGAAAGAAAACCGCTAAAAACCTTAATGCCTGCTCACATTAATCAAATGAATAGAGATGTATTACAAATTCTTTTCTCAACTTAGCACAATTTGTAAGTGCATAACTAATCTCTCTACTCACTGAGAAGCTCTGACCTAGATTTAGTCAATTTCAACCTCTTCTTGAGCCCTATTTGCTTGCTCAATTCCTGAGGAAATAAGCCCCTATTATTTAGAAATTTCCTCCAAAATTCTTGCGCAATTCCTTAGGGTTGATCACCAGACCAATACAATGACTTATACACTCAATATAGTATATAATTAATTGTACACTGCCTTGAAATCTTCACCATAGCTTGGGAACTCGAATTCTCTGTATACATGAACTAATTTAGTTGCATGCATTAGTTAATGGGATGATATCTGAGTTAGACTGTTGTCCCACTACTCAACTGACAATGCACTAGTTCTATTAACAATTAGAAATAATTTAATTGATTACAATTGAAATTAACACAACCTAGGCTACTGAAATTTAGGAATCACTACATACAACTGAACTTCATGCCATTAACTCAAATTAATGGGGCTAAAATCCTATAAAATAGGAATAAGCACATGCAAACTGAACTTCAATGCATTAAATCGAATCGAGCGTTCTTAAGTGAGTGATAAGAGCCATGTCACTGTTACCCACCATTTTATGGGTGATATCCCTAAAAGAATTTTTTTCTCCAAGATGGTCCTTAGCTGGCAGCCAACAACCCCTTGTAGCCACCAACTAGCTAATTGTGCCATTTCTCCGCCACCTGAGCCAACCATGTGGTCCCTCACTCATCTGCCATGATCATATGTTTGAAGGTGGGCCTCCCAAACCTAAAGGTATGCATTATCATTTGGTAATTGAGTATTGTAGTTTGTTTATCATGGACACTTCTAAACATGGATTAATGGGGGGATTCAACAAAAAGAATGGGTTAGGTCTGTGCTCTTGTCCTCTGGACCCCTTTTGGATATTAACCTTGGATTCTAGTCCCATGGGATCTATTTTACTGACCGTTTGGCTTTAGGGATGGTATTTCATGGGAAAACCCAATTTTGGTTGCGTGGTCTCACTCTCTTATCTGCTTATATTAACCCCTTTCCACTCATTACTACCCCATTCATCGTTTCTCCCACCTGGGTCCACATTCCTCCACTGGGTCCACATAGGGTTAGTTCACCCCTTCCCCTCACCCCCACCTTGGATCAGGCCTGGAATGATTCCCTAGAGGTTGATGCAGCTAAAAATAAATATAAAAGCATATTTGGCAACATTCAACAGGAAAATGTGCCACAAAATGAAAAATATGGTCAGGACAAACACATTTAGCACGTGGGAAAAATCCAATACATGAGCTCTACCCCATCATCATGGCCATCATCCTAGTTCCTACAGGTTCTATGAGCCTCCTTCATCATATAGTAACCCACGATTGTCCCAACCCCTGGTGGGTAATGAACCGCCCCACTTTAAAAGGGGGTATTCACTACTATATCTTATACATCATGTTCTTACCCATTGAGCCCCGAGGAGTTAATCAAAGAAAATAATAAAAAGGCAAAATGCATATAAAGAAGGTTGGAAAAATCAAGGTCAGGGCACCTCATGTACCCCGATTTCTCCCTCATATACATTATAAACCCAAGTGTGGGCTTCCCTTTTGTTAGCTACCCTTGTACCCAAGCATGTGATCCATGACTGCCCCTTCTCATTCCCCACTTCATTCACCCATCTTTTGCATGCCACCACCTTTTGAAGGATTTACCTTGACTATATTATCACCTTTAGAAGTAGAAACCACCTAATAGGATCATTGGTTAACCCCATTTGGAGTTTAGGAGACATTGGCACATCCCGAAGCCCATTATGGAAAGGCAGGCCATTATGAAGTCCCCACCTATGGTCCATGATTGGTAAGCTCATTTACTCAATTTATTTAATGGCTTATTGTACTGGAAGGCTAGGGGACACAATGGATCCTATGCAGGATTGCATATAGTCTCCATCTTTGGTTTGGTCTCCCTATACGAGGTCCTAATCCTCTAGAGGGTTACATTGGCATATGTAGCGTGTGTGTTGGGAGCCATAGGTATCCATAGTAGCAAATAACACTCCATGGATCCCCAAGACCATTCAGATATTGCTCGTGGTTCACTTATTGGACAAGAAAGATGCACCTGATCCATTATGCCCAACTAGCCCCATATTTGCACCATACACTTAGCATATGATATAGGACATGCACAATGATGTGGCACCACCTACACCATTATACTAGCCCTTGCAGGCGATCTACAAGCATCTTTGATTTGTTTGGAGACCCATGAGGACACTTTTGTGCTCCCACATGTCATTTGGAGAACCATAGGTTATTACAAGGGGCCAACCTCTTGTCCACTGCTTTTAAGGGTACTATTCCTCATTATGAAACCCATGGACCTCATCAAGCCTCTTAGAGGGTCCTATGACATTCATAGATTATTATTTGACCTTTTGAGAGGCTTACTCTTTCATTTATGAGCTAGTTTAGTGGGCTTGTCACCAAAATTTAGACTGTTAGAACATTATTTTATTTTTGGGGCTTATGTAGGCCAAGGAGGCTAATTTGAACTCCTAATTTGTGTATCAATACAAGTGAGATGAGTTCATTTTCTCATCATCACATTGGATTAGACATTTTTTCTGTCTTGAAAATTTCACACTTTTTCTAGAGGATGAATTGGAGCTTTATGGATGAATTTTGATGTGTGGATATTGGTCTATCTTCTCTTGGAGCTTCTCTCTTGTCAATTGTGTTTGGTTCGATATATTCTGTTACATGTAAGTACATACTTTTAATGTTATTCTTGTTTACTTTTGCAATATACATTGGACTGAAATTTTCGTTGTTCTAGGGCTAATTGCTGCATGCATTTATTGCTTAAAATTGTGGAAATTTGTCTCTATTATAACATATCTCAATGTACTGGCCATGTAATATGAACGAAATATCCTAGGGGTAATACTATCAAAGAATTTGACCTTGCTAAGCCATTTCCTTTGCACATCGAAGTATAAAAGCTGCAAGATTACTTCTCCTTGACCTAAAAGGCTAGCGAGGTGGTCACCAAAAATCACATTCTTTCACCTTCTTTCAGGTCTAGCCAAGTTGGGGCATCTAGGGCATCAATTTCCTGACAAGCTAGCACTCCAAAAAGTTTGATCTCCTAGGGTCTCCTGTGCTGGTTTTTCCTTAAGGTCTCCAATTTTGAAGCTATTCTGATGGTGGAGCTGGGAGAAAATCCAAGCCCTAGCTCCAGGATCAAACTTTTCCTTAGCATCGCCAAGGCTAGTACCTCATAGGATCAAATCAACACCTTTAAGTGAAATTATTTCTTTGATCCTTTCCAACCTTGTCTAATGTAAGAACATCATCTGTTGCCACACTCAGTCCTCCTATCCTAGACTGGGTCCACTTGGTGCCATGTAGTTCCGCTCCTTTGAAAAGAAAATTCTTCAACAACCATCGGGGATACCAATTACAATAAGGATTTTAGGGATTGGGAAGTTCCTTCATAAGCCATATCCCATAAAACTAACCCTTAAATCCTCCCTTCCTTTCCCTAGAAGACATTGTACCTTTCTTAGAAAGCAAGCAAGCCTTATCCTTCTAGCTCTTCCAAGAAAGGGATTATTAGGGTCACTCCACATCATTTCATTGACTTATCTTTCATCAATGACTCCATAATATACCGGGTCTCCTCCCATTAGTGAAACTCCGTAAATAGAAGGGAGACTTAGCTGAGGTAACAATGGGCTAAGTCTCCATTTGTTGCCCTTGGCCTACCATTTTCCTTTTGGGATCCCCTTTAGGTCCCCTACTAGTTTGAGCGGTAACATTTTGGCGCCGTTTCTAGGGACACGAAACATGGTTTTTGTTCCCCATACGACATATTGACATATCATTATTGACGACTCCATTAGAAGAACATAGCCCTAGTTCTTCATTGAACTTAAAAGTCAATGTTTGTAGGGTGAACCAAGCATTTGTTAAGGCAATTTCATTCACCTTGGCGACTCCCATGTCATTAAGGACCCAAAAACATGTTGACCATATATTTTCCCGCCATAGAGATGATAGGGACCCCAAGATATCCTTCATCTAAATCCATGAAGAATATGCCAATGTTCGATGGGGATCCGAATTCCGCAACCAACCATGTGGTAAGGTTAATAAGGTACCTTTCAAAGAAAAATATAACTCAACCTTGTGACCAAATAGAATTGTTTTTCCTATCCATTTCCCCAAGTACTGATTGGCTTGAGTCATGTAAACCTAAAAGTATTCCTTCTCTTCTAAGGATGTCAACATAGAAACTAAAGATCCAATCACCACCTATTATGATAACACAAGTGCTATTAGTCTCAGTAAAAATCTAGTGATGCACTCAAAAACCAAACATATACCAATCGAGTATCATTTTCTCTGTGAACAAGTGCCTGAACAAAACATCGAGTTGGAATATATCAATACTAAAGAACAAATTGTAGATATTTTCACCAAACCTCTTCCTCGAGAAGAATTTGAACATCTTCGTCAAAAGATGGGGGTTATTTCTCTATCATCACACTAAACCGATTCTTAAAATGTCGCATGATGGGGGGAGAAGTTTGACAGGAGGAGTAGTTCGACAAGGGGAGTCCTTGTGCACTCCTTTGCCATTGATGACAAAGGGGGAGAGAAGAAGAATATTGCCATCAATGACAAAGGGGGAGATTGTTGATCTAGATTATCATTGATGTCAATATGGAAATATTCTGGATACTAAATGATGATGTGAAGCCAAGCAGAGCAAATCTGTGAAGCAACAGGAGCAAGAAGCCAAAGAGGAGAAGGCATCGTGAAGCCAAAGAGTAAGAGGAAGAGTTCATTGGAAGCCATCAAAGAAGCAGCTTATTGGAGCAAAAGAAGCAAGTTATCGCATATACCCAAGGGTAAGAGCCATAACGAAGGAATTAATAGTAATAAACCGTGAAAACTCTTTAAAGATCACAACGCATCGGATAAATCAATATCGATGGCTTTATCACTTTATTATGTGTCACGTTGAATCCCTCGACTGTGATATGTATTACAGACCCAATGGTTCCATAACAATATGCTCTATTATTATATCACATCTACCATATCGGAACTACCGCATCAGAAGTTACGTATCACAAGTATTAAAAAGGTCACGCTAAAAATGCCGATTGCGATATGTACTGCGGACCCGAACAAGTTATAGTAACAGCCCTAATATAACATCGTGTCTGGGTATCGGAAGTTACGCAAATCATAAAGGGTTGTCACCGTCGAACCCCCGATTGTGATAAGGCTTGTGAACCCTACGGACCGCTGATTGCGATAAAGGTTATGGACCCAACGATTTTATTAACGATAGTTTAAATATTATATCGCATCTGCTCCATCGAAAGACAAAGCATGTACACACTTGTAAAACCTCTGATTTTCATGAAGTTGTGACTACAGGATTAAAGGAATGACTCCAATTCTCATGAAGTTGCGATTGCGGTATTAAAGGTGATGACTTGCCATGTGGGACCTCCATGTGGGTATAGCCTCTTTTATGTGGTTTCCATGATTAATCAAGTCTATGATATAATTGGATGAAAGATTGTTCGATATAGTTTAATATACAAGTCGGCCTCCTCCCAATGAACGTGTCCTTTGGGTATTAGTGAAACCCCTATAAACACAAGCTAAATGCCTTCATCTCAAGCATCAATCTCGGGCATCAAAAATAGAGAATAAGGAAAGTTCACAACTCGTGAACTTGAAGAAACAGAGGACGCTGAAGGTTGAGAAGCCAAGGGTCTAGCAGACACCGAAGGTGCAGCAGAAGCCGAAGGCCGAGTGAAGAAGGAAGCTGAAGACAAAGCGGGAGGACAAATCTTTTGACCAAATTCATCTTGGAAGGCTTAGACCTGAAGTGAAGCCATAGCGCAGACAATGACCTATTACAAAGACTACAAGGACAGGGTTTGGTAAAGAAGTCCTTGGAAGAAGTATAATATAATCAAACATTTCTTGATAGAGTAAAACTATAAGGGTCAGAGCCCTTGAGGTTGGTGCCTCAGAATTGGAAGGATTGGTGTCCTTGGAGTTGGTGCTCCTAAATTCAAGGTTGGTGCCTTGGTAAGATAGGGTCGAAGCCCTAAAGGTTGGAGCCTCATCAAAGTCCAAGTTGGTGCTTGGCAAAATTCATCAGATAATGTATTCAATCCTTTTCTATAAATAATAAAATCATTTCTTTGATTAAGTTGTAAGGAATCTAAACTAATAATAATAACAATTGAAAAGAAACATTGATTCACCCCCCTCTCAGTATTTCCAACATATATATGCAACAATGTGTATATATTTCCACACATGGTGGTCATGGCTGAGTAAGAACATTTTACAACATAACAACAACATGTTTCAATTGTTTAATAATAATGGGATAATTTAATCAATTATATAAAATTGTTACATAGACCTGGACATATGAACCTTTTGTGTATTATATTTTCTATTTTCAGTGATTGCATTGACAGAGGTATGATCTATTTATAGTACCAAGTGGATGAGATGTTTAACTCTTTGTTTGTATAATACTTACACATTTGGAAAAAGGAGTTGATATTTGATTAATTAAATTAAAAGGAAAAAAATCAATATAGTAATTTTTCTATTTTTTGATAAATTTAGAATTAAGATAATCCTATATTAACTTTATACTTTTTTTACATTTATATTTATACTTATATTTAATAACACCTTTTCTTAGACATATTTTTGTTTTTTCATAAATTTCGAATAACATTAAAAATAGTTGTTACTTGAAATTATGTCTCTACATTGCTCTCTATTTAAGCCTTTGCCATGGTCTGCCTCTTCATCTGGTCCTGATGATGAACCACACTTGTTGGTTTGAAACACGTCGGCCAAAAATTTCTCTTATGTGATTTCTACCAAAAGACTTTGCTTAATTCATTATGGATCACAGAAGCTTGAATACAAAAAAGTTAAAAATACTAAATTATAGCAAATACATGAACAACATTCAACCAAGGCGTTTCAAAAGGCCAACATCTACAATTTTTTTTGCCCTCTAACATATTTATTCTGACATCGATATTGAGTTTTAATTTGAGCATGAGAAAAGTTTAGACCAATAAATCTCAAAAGGATAACAGATGTGATTCTCTGTCTACATTGTAGTGTTCTTAGAATTGTTTTTAGTTACTAAATTGTTAATAATGCATTGTCCATTTTATTAACTAGTCTTTATCCTTGATGTGTTGTGTAGCACATTTATGTCAGGGATAAATAAAATATTATAATATTCACTTTAAGTGATTAATTTTCTATCAATTTTAGTATGTTGTTAACAATGTATTGTTGGGTCTACTAACTAGAAGTTTTATCCTTGTTGCGATTGTTGGCTCATACAATTATAAATAAAATATTATAATGTTTATTTAAAATAAATAATTTTATTTAAAATAAAAAAGAGATAAAAGTAATTTGAAGAAAAAAATTATCATTCAACTAATGGATGTTTTTTACTTCCTACTGACACAGATGTGCCATTTCAACGTTTAATATGGAGTTGACATATAACATTTAAAATATAATAAAAAAATATTTAAATATGGAATACAAATAAAATATATTAATCATCACAAAGGCACTTTCTAGAAACCAATATAAGAGAGATGTGCAATTCCCTAGCCATAGAGTTTGTGTAAGGACCATCTCTATACTATATATATATATATTTTAAATAAATCACGATAAAATACAACCAGAAGAGGGAAAAACATTGGGAATTCAAATTTATCCAGCACTGTCTAACACATCCCTAAATTTTATTTCACTGAACATATCATAAAATTACATATATTTAACTAAGGCCATAAAGAAATCATACAAAAATAATATTGCAACACATATGTACTATTCACCAGAAGACGAGACTCCACTTGATTTGCCGTTACTTGTCTTCCCTTGTTGTCGGTCACCTCCGAGAGTGAATGACGATGTACTTGATTCGAATGCGATGACTCACCGGTTAACCTCCCAACCTACTCCTTGGGTACTCTTCTTTCCCGCGGACCCCCGAGCTGCAATGGGGTTGTACAATGGAGGAATGCAATAGCTGGTAGAGGAGAGCACTTCTTGGCTCAAGAGTCCCCTCTCTAAAATCCTCTACCTCACCAAACTCATTATAGTTTCGTAATCACTGCACTAACATAGTCTCATCCATCCAACAATAGGGTTCCCAAAAGTCCCCTCTCCCATGGCTTGCCCCTTCTTTTATAGGAGTCCTCATAGGTGACACTTGGCATGTCATGCATAATTAATTATTTTTTTATAATTCAATAGTTTGATTATTCACCCACCCATGTGTCACTCTCTCATCAAGGGTCTCCAAAATTATTTACTTAAATTTTAATTTTAAACTAATATTTTCTTCGCCTCAACAAGATTCCTATTTCTTCTCCTAGTTGCCTCTTGATCCCCCTTTTTACTCCTTAATTTGTGTTCATTACTAAAGTCAATTAATGAGTCAAGATTTGATCCCCTATCTACTCCCTAATTTAACTCAAGTTATCTCTTAGATGGATATTCTTATGTTGGTTGTTGCTACATGGAAGTTCTCTACATTTCTCTAAAATTTAATTTATTAATCTTATTTTAATTTACCATCCTCTTCTCTTAATTAATTTTAACTATTTTAGGACAAATCTTTATCCTTACAATTATGTCCCTCTTTCCCCTTTTACCTAATTAAACTACATAATCTACCTACTATTTTCCAACATGGGAAGGGTAGAGTTTTTAAGGTAACCTATTGTATTTCTTCCTATGATTCTCTTAACCCAAGTTTTATTTTTGATTTAATTACCTCGGTTTCTAACATCATTTACCCTTGATGTAAATTTACCTAGTTTTCATTTCTTGATTATATTTATTAATTTATTTATTTTTAATGATTCCAAGGGTGCCAAGTTTGGTTGTGTCCTTCAAGAACTTCCCTTGAAGTTCCAAGGGTGCCACGCCTAATAGTTTATTTGTGATGCCAAGGGTGCCAAGTTGGTCGTGCCCTTCAAGAAATTCCCTTGAAGTTCCAAGGGTGCCACACCACTTGCCCTTCAAGCATTCAGTGACTACGAGGGGAAAGTATAGGTGCAACGTCATAGACCGCTATCATCTCTTATGTTGCCTGCTAGAGTGAGACTAATGGTGTCGGGGATCAAGGAATCTGCCTTGATGTGCGCCCCCGGTAAAATCCTCATGAGCAACCCAACTTTGGGACCTGCCCTCATGACATCGTGATCTTCAAGGCGAAGGTGTTTCAACCTTTCCAGCACAAGTCATGGCGGGAGAGCTAGTGGGTGAGATCAGGGACACTGTCCCACACTCCCATGTAGTTCCATCCACTTGTACAACCCCATCACCCATATGTGAGTCATTCGGCCAAGCAACTAATCTGTGCCTACAACCACTAACATATCATCAGAATATAGATAAACATATATAGCAGGTTTCAAAATTGACTTAGAATTTCAAAGATAAAATAATATAAATTTTCATCAAACCAGGTGTCGTCAACTCGTCATATGCGAGTGCCTCTGGTGGTTTCCTGCCATACTCAATAATCATCAGTAACAAGGTTTCTCAGTGTTAGCCATTGTCATAATAACATCATCGCCATCACCTAGTCATTCGCATCATTGTTCATTGTGAACCAAAACTAATGCAAGTAGGTAACATAGGGGACACATCCATCATGGCTATCATCATCATAACATCAATGGAAACATACATATCCATCAAAGCTATCAACATCGTAACATCAGTAGAAAACATACCTATCCATCCAAGCTATCATCATCATGATATCAATAGAGAGCATACATATATTTTAGTGCTATCATCATCATAAATTCAATAGAGAACAAACATAACCATTTATGTCACACTCATCATAATATCAACAGAGAACATGCATAACCATTAATGTTACAATCATCATAATACCAATAGAGAACATACCTAACCATTAATACTATCATCATCATAATGTCAATGGAGAACATAAACATCACAACCACTAATATCACAATCACTACTAATAGAGTCATGTGTCCGGATCCTCAACCTGAGATCCTCAAAGAATAAAGTATCTAAGATAATGTTATATTAGGTTCAGGAAACTAGAGTGGGCACTACAGTTTGCAAGTGTCATTCTAAAAAAGTATTAATAACAAAAGATATTTCAATGTCAATCATAAGTAAAATATTACAATTTCCACTTTAAGTAAAATGAAGTAATGAAAGTAAAAAGATATTTATTCAACATATAGGTTCTTTCTACTTCCTAGTACGAGAGAGAAGCATAATTCCCTCAATACTTGTATGGAGTTGACACGTGACATTTGAAAAAATATTAATAACCAAAAAAATATTTCAAAAAGTAAATATTTTAACGTGTTTTCTAACTAATAAATAAAATGACCATTTTCTAGTCAATTTTGTCCAAAATCAGGTAGAGAGTTTTAAGATTAATAAGCTTAAGAATGTTTAATCTGCAAAGTTCCAGTGCCTCGGGGTTTTTCAGATGTTGAATACATTTGTGCATTCAAAAGTGCATTTTAAACAACAAGAAATCACAATCTTGCCCAAAATTGTAATGTCAAATTTCGACAAGAAAACCATTTTGTCTATTTATTAATTAGAGTACTTCTTTTAATATCATTCATATATATATATATATATATATATAATTGGAAGTAAACAATTTTTTATTTCTTAAAAGATATTTTTTTAGCCAATATGATAGAGATATATACGTGTAATTCCTTTCATGTTCAAGATGGAGTTCACAAGTCACATTGTAAAAAATTAATAATTACAAAAAACCTATTTAATATTAACCTTAAATAAAATATATAAAGAGAAAAAAATCAATATTGGAAATGTACTTTGTATATATTAATACAAGGGATATGTGTAATTCCTTCCATGCTTAATGTGAAGTAGGCAAATGGATTTTAAAAAGGAATATTAACAAAACATAAAGTATGAACAATATTAAGATTAAAAAATATTAAGGCTAAAAATAGTGATTCATATAAATAAAGTATTTCAAAGCCCTATGTAAGTGTAATAATTCAAACTTTACATATATACAATTAGAAAAGGTAAATGATTTTTTTTTAACCATCTAGGCAAAGCCTAGGATTTTTTTTTTCTCTAGCTATCTAGGCAGAGCCTAATGTTGAACAGAAAAATGATCTTGAGATGTTGCCATAGAATTGTGCAGGACTGACTAGAAACCCCTTGGGATAGTTTAGTTCACCCAAAAGTGGCTCTCACACTTATTATGTCCATGGTGCTTTCTACTTCCAAGAGTTTTATAATTCATTCCACTCTTAATATGGAGTTAACACATGACATTTAAAAAATTTATTAATAAAAAAATAATATTTCAATTTTAGCGAGATAAAAAGCAATTGAAAGTAAAACAAAATCTCATGGTTAAAACATTTGAATGTTATATTGTTCATTATAAGAGGGACGCATAATTAGTTACATGCCTAACATGCACCTAAGAATCAATGTATATCCATCTTAACCACATATCTAACATGCACTTAGAATGTTCAAAAATTGACTAAAGGTTTGCACCTAACCCCATAACTATTATGCACATAGAAGGATCAAAATTTGACTAAAGGTTTGCACCTTTAGGGATTTCATCACTCACTATGTATGGAAGTTGGTGTATTACTCAATATGAGAGAGGTGTAATTTCTTTCATGATGACACATAGTTTGTTAAGAACTAGTATACATCCACCTTAATTTTGGATCTATCATGCACTGATAGAGATCAAAATTTGAGGAAAATTTTGCACCTCTAGGGATTTGATTCCTCTCAACACATAATAATCTAGAATTAAGATAAATATCTATGTCAGTGTTATTTATCATGTAAGGCCCTAAGCATATTTTGAAACCAATTTTTTTCCTATATTTTTCACAATCCAACTCTTTAGCTTTCCTAGATTTCTTATGACCCCATATATAAAAATGAAAATTTTATTAAAATGCAATATATGTTTAAGAAAGACATTAGCTTTCCTAGATTTCTTATGACCCCATATATAAAAATGAAAATTTTATTAAAATGCAATATATGTTTAAGGAAGACATGATGTAGTAGTCAAAACTAGTCCAATTGCATGGAGAGAAGTGAGGTGGACTTTATGGCCTAGTTTGGATGAGAAGGGTCACATGTGAGGGTGAGTGGATATTACTAATAAAAGAGAATGAAATACATCTAATGTCAAATGTAATAATAGGGGAAAAAAGAGAACTGACATAAAAGGAAAAAAAATAGCATAAATCCATCTTAACCCTAGATTTTTTAAGTGACAAGATATTTCCAATTGGTTATTTTTGATCCCTCTTAATGCTTAATATATCCAATGTTAAAATAGATCTATTCTAATGGATAAGTTCATTCCCTTTTGGTAATTTATGTCACATGTAATGTGATGATAACATCATACAACAAATACCTTTAAAACATCAACTTCAATTATTCATAAAGATATGTTAATAGAGTATATTGTTCATAAGTGCGAAATACCTCAAATCTTTGAGTGTGAAGAATTGGAAATCTTCCAATACATTGACGAATGAACACGCATAAAGGATAATGTCATTTGAAGATGTTGGACATTGGATAAACCAACACTCCCTGTGTGTTTTACGACATGGATTAACCGCTTTTCGTGGATCCTTATCTTTGGCAATGCGATCGTTGACTAACACTTGCGGGTTTTGGTCTAACAACAATCGTGATTCCCAATTAGTGATATCAGAGCATATGTCACAAGTTCAATACACACCCGACTCGCATTGGGGGGGAGATTTTTGGACATTGGATAAACCAATGCTCCCAGTATGTTTCATGACATGGACTAACCCACTCTCATGGATCCTTATCTCTGGGCGATGCGATCATTGACTAACACCTGCAGGTTTTGGTCTAATGACAATCGTGATTCCCAATAGAAGATTGGTTTTGAGCCAAGTATAGCCTATAATCTTACAAAGTTCTTAATCATCCAAAGCTCTCTAGATAATAATAAATTTTACTCTGGAACATAATTGTCTTGTGGCTTCAGTAATAATTGGTGTTACAAGGCTAGTTATGTTTAGTTAAAAAGGCACATATTGTATACAATATTGGCCTTATTAAATAAGTGGTCGTAGTAAGTATTACTAGCAATTGCGCCTAAAGGTGCAAAGGTACACTGAAGGAATGGAACATTTGGAAGATCATACCGCCACGAACAGAGCCCACCACTATTGAATGCATGTGCTTAAGATATGCCAAAATCTCGAATGCAAGCATCATTAATAGTTTATGAGTGGACCTAAATTACTTCTTGATAAGAAGACATAGCTAAATTATGTGTAAATACATGAATTCAAATCGATATCATCTAATCAGAACATTTAAGCAGTGGCACTGAAGATCCATGAAGAGAACGAATATTTTCTTTTCAAATTGATTTATAAAAATACAAATAGATCCAAGATTTTTGAAATGACCCTATATAATTGAATTAATTAATATTAACAAAGTGATTAATATTGAATGGGCATGAGTTAGACAAGTGGAAGAACACAGAAAAGCAACTATTTTTGTTTGCCCAAAACTTCTTAGCGAATGTTTACAACATAAAGATGCAAGATGGAGAGATCACCAAAGAAATGAAAATAATATATTATATGTATAGAGAAGTAAAGAAAGGTAAGTGAGTAAGAAAATATTTTGAGCCATTAATTAAAAGAAATTTAAAGTTATATTACTATCTCAAGTACATATTAAAACAATTATACTTTCACATGAGACAGACTTGATAAATTCATATTACTTTAGTTTTCAAGTTTATTTATGATGAATTATGAAACTAACCCTCACATTAACAGACCAAAAATCCAGATAACTCATATAATATTGATTAATAAAAATTTCAAATTTTATGTATACTAGATACTATCAACATGGAAAGTACATAACATTAGCAGAATGAAAATAAAAAATATAGGTGCATTCATCTAACTCGTATGATATCAATAAAAGTTTCAAGTTTAAAATATACAAGACATTATTGATTGAATTTTCATGCGGGAGACTGCCCGTAGTTTACTTACATGTCTTATACAATGCATCCAATCATAGTATATTTCACCATCTCTATACACAGAAGTGAGAAAATGAACTTTTTCATGGTAGGGAATTCTCCATGCACTGATTCCAAAAGGCCTCACTGCAATGCAGGTCAAAAGCTAATGAGTTATCAAGAGTACATGGAAAATATTCTTGAGAGCCAAGCATTAGCTCCAAACCTACCAGGTTACATAGAGCTTCAAATTTAGTATGACTGGTTTTGAGGTTAGGGAGATCATGGCAGTACTCCATTAGTGCTTGGTCGGTAGCAATGAATTCATCCACTTCCCTCGCTAATAAAAATGTTGAATTTTTCTATATGTACTTCTCCTTAAATGTACAATTATCTGCTACCCTCTGCAAATTGTTTGTTAAATTACCCATGTCACCATGAGATTTGCAGCTTGAATCCATATGACTGCTAGTGGATGCACGTTGACATACTTTTCTTCTGCCTTTCAAATGCAACAATCCCTCTAGTTTTCCTTTGGTCATCACTGATCTATGCATCACATGGAAGGCCATGGTTTCCATTCGCATTACACGAGACACAAAATTATCATGTGTAATGGCAGTGAACGATCCTCTTAGTATGTTCTCCACCCCCTCTCGACATATTTCCCATTTACCTGATGACAAAATTCCAACCGATCCATGTATCAGATTCACCATCCTGTCGCAAGCTTCGAATAAAAGGGACCTGAATATAACTGGAACATCAAATACACACACACACACATATGGTTTCTTTAGTCTTTCTATTCTCTCTGCAATTAGATTAAGGATATTGTGCAAACTATAGATGTATCCCCTTTGTGGGTTTATGTTATGCCAACAATATTGAATCTAATATGAATTGAACATCCAATATCTATTTTAAAGTCAGAAAGCTCAGATGCATATATAGACTTCACTCACAACTTCAAATAAATGAAATTTTGAAATATGTAAGCTTAGGTTTGCAATTTCTATGATATATCCTGAACTGGGGTGATCGAAGAACTTTCCTGAGTTTGAAAAGATGAGCATGCCTATGCCTGATTATGAAGGAAGTGAAAGAGGTCAACCAGGATGGGAGAGCAATTAAGAATTCTCAGATCTAGATATCAGAAGAAAACATTAAAATGATTGATTGTTCAAGACAATGTACTTAAACAAATTCTGAAATAAATTTCTAGTTAATTCATTTAATTTAGATAACATGTAAGTTTGTGAAATACATAAGAGAATAACAATTTGACAAAAGAAAATACTTCACTGAAGTAGCTCAACACATGAATCCTGTAATGCAATCTCTTTATTACTCAGTCCAGTCTGCTGACTTGAAAAATTGGTACAATAACCCTCAGGTTTCTGATCAATACAACTCTACAAATGTCTAGCAATCCACACTCAATACTTCGAATTATGAAGTATTTATACAAAAATAGTTTACAAAATATCCCAAACTGCCTTGGGAATTAATCTAGGAAAAAGAAATATCTTCATGCAAGAAGATAGAGACAGATGTTCAACTGTTGTATGCTGTCCCTGTTTATTTGGTTGTGTTGTCTTTATGCTTTGATCTTTTGTTGTTTATTCTCTGCCTTGCTGTTGGTCTTCACAATGACTGTTCTTTTTACTTTTCCCTTTTAACTGATACTCTTTACCCTGATACTCTTTCATATGGCTGACCTGTTACTTTTCTTTTACTGTGTTTTTTCACTTTTACAGTGCATTTTTATAGTAAGTCATTTAACTTCTCCCAAATATCTGCATTTGGTAATTTGATATTTACCATTTTCCTGTAAATTTCATCTACTTCTGTGTACTTAGCAAAGGTGGGCCTGTTCACAAAAAGGTGTTTTACCTCATGTTGGAGGTAAAATAGGTTCTCAAATGTCTGATATAGAACCTTTCCAGTTGGCATCCCCTTCATAGAAGAATTATTTGCCTGATCCTTTGCCACCTCTCTGATTCTTCTGTTGTAGTCTTCCTGTGGCATCAATTTATCATTTATCACCAAGGGATTTGGCAAACCTTTCTGCCTTAGAGCATCAAACTTAACCATGAACCTGTCTATAGCCAGCTACATGGTTTGGCATTTGTCTTCAAGGTTCATCATTAAATTCCTCTTGGTGAGCACCTTTTTCACCTCTAGTATGGTTCCAGTCCTATCAAGTATGTCCAGCTCCTGCAACTCATATTTGTTTTTAGAGTTAAGGAAATGGATTATTCTAGTGGCTTCTTCTGGCATGTCCCCCAGTTCAGCCTTAACTCTTTGTATTGCTTCTGTAGCCTCTTTAACTAAGTCACTTTGTTCAAAGATGACTTGTATAGATGGCCAAATATCATTGACAGAGTCAATGATATTGACCCATAGTTGTTCTTTAGCTTGGCCAAGTGGCTCCTTCACTGTTAGTTCTTTCTCTAAGTTCTTTATCCTTTCATTCATCCTGGTTGACTTTTGAACTTCATCTTTGTGCATAATCTGAGCTATTTTCTTCTCATCCTCTAGACTCCTTAACTGTTCTTTGAGTCTATTTATCTCAGAGGTCTGAATGGACATGTCCTCCATTGCTTTGACCAATTTGCTTGCCTCATCACCTGGCTGAGCTGCTGCTGTTGTCGAACATGTTGCTGATGTAGATGTTGTTGCAGCTGGAAGTGTTGTAGCCAATGGAGCTGTAGGAGCCAATGAAGCTGCCAAGGTGGATGGTACTGCTGTAGTGACTATTGGAATGGCAGTGGCAGTGGCAGTCTCAAGGCTGGCCTGTTTCAGCTGTATTAAGTTGTCCAACTCTTTCTCCATTTCTTTCAATTGGTCATTAAGTTGTAGAACAAGGTCCATCATTTCCTCCTGCTGAGTTTGGCTCTCAAGGACCTCCTTGGTCTGTGGATGTTCTAAATGAGGTAGCTTCAATTGTTTTTTGAGAGCAACAATATCCTCATTTTTCTTCTTTATCAATTTCTCGGCAGCCTTGACATCATTGGGATCATGTCCAAGCTCAATCACCAAGTCTTCCAGTGACTTGATTCTGTTGTCCTTGGCCTGTGAGGAGGCCTTTTCCAGTTTGTACTGTGCAGTGATATTATCCAATGAACCTTGAAGTTTGTGCACAGTCATAGCTTTATTTGTCATGGTGGAATAGATCATCTCACCTGCCTATTTGTGAAACTCAATTTGGTCAATGGGGTGAACATCCCTGGCCAAAACTTCAAAGTCTGTTTTCTTATAGTCTGTTGATGATCTTGGCTGCTGGATTGTAGGTTGCATGAATGTCATTTGCATCTTCCCAGTCTTAATGTCGAAGGTTGACATTAACCTATTTTGATTTGTAGGTGTCTGCTTGAAGTACTGGGCATAAGTCTCAGCCTTCAATGTTTCATTCCTCAACTTAATTTCCTTGTACCTCTCTTTAATATCTTTCTCTTTATCCACAGGCTTGGTGGATGAAGAGACTTCAATGCTGAGCTGTTTCTCAATAAGTTGAGTATTTGATGTAGAAGGATGGTGTGTTTCTTCTGAAGCAGTTGGGCCTTTGCTCCTTCCCACCATTGTGTCAGTGTTAGTGCTTTCCACTGTTCCAATGGTGTCTTCTTGTTCAGTTACAGGATTAAGCTTGGGTCTCTTCTTGTAATTGATCTCAAAATGATCATCTATGGTTTCCACGACTGAACTAGAACCTTCTTCCCTGCTTC
Organism: Pinus tabuliformis; assembly: GCA_031772625.1. Taxonomy (NCBI): domain Eukaryota; kingdom Viridiplantae; phylum Streptophyta; class Pinopsida; order Pinales; family Pinaceae; genus Pinus; species Pinus tabuliformis. Next base: position 600,477,112 of record CM062812.1, on the reverse strand, counting down.
TCTTTGCATTTCTGTCTTCATTGGCTGGAGTGCAAAATAGAAGGAATATTCATCTGTTCTCCTAGGGCTGGAACCTACAGAAAGGAACTAGTATCAATATGCTTTTCAACATCTATTAATGTATTCTCCACATCTACTACAATACTGTCCATATCTATCAAAGTGTTTTCCAACCATTTTGACTGGTTGGAAAATCTCTCAATCTCTGGCTTGGGATGATGTATGAAAGGACCCGATTTGACTTTGAGCCTTAGTTTATTTATGACTCCATGAGGGTCATATTGCCACATAAAACTATTCTTGAAATTCATCTGCTGTAGAATCTTATCAGCCTCTGGTCCAACTTCCCTATTATTACAAATAAAGGGGCCCAATTGGTTTTTCACTTTAAATTGAGTCTTCTTCTTGGCTGCCAGGAAATTGACTTCTAATGCAAGTATTCTAATGCAAATATCCTCATGGGGAGGTATTTGGGCAGTTTTTAGGGAGCTAGTTGGCATCCATATATCCTGATCTCTGTGTGGTCCTGGTATAGATACCAGTCTCCCACTTTACTGTTCTTTGCCAACTGTAAAACTATTTTAATCTCTTAACTGATCCTGGGCTGATAGCTACTGGTTAGCATGTTAATAACAGGATGAACAAATGAATCAATGAAGTCTTTGTAAGTAAATACAGTGGAATACATTTGGATCAATGGTGTCCAATAGATGACTGATCTTGGATTGCCTTTGGTGTCTAACTTCTGAATGTTGATTGGAAACTTGTCTGACTGATAATATAAGAACATGTGAAACAAAACTGAAGAGTACTTGAAGACTCTCTCATTTGGTAGTCTGATGAATTGTTCATGCATTCTGTCTGCTATGAACTAACCATAGTTATACATTATAGCAAGAGGCTTGCATGGGCAAAAGATAGAAAGGAAACCAGGACAACCTCATCCACATGTTCATCTGTGGTGTAACCTAAAATTCAGGAGAGCATGGTTATGATTTGTCTGCCTCTCTCAGAGAAATTGGTGGCAGCATATGGAGGACTATCAGTAGGAGTATGAGACTCCTCTATGATGAAAGTTTGAAAAATCCGGACCATCTTGGGTATAGAGGTCAAGCAAGCCTTCCATTGAAAGTGGGGTCTCATTTTGGCTTGTTTGGACTTGCAGCGTTTGATTAATTGATTCTGCAGTAATGGTGAATAAAACTTGCTGGTCAAGGGTGACTATGGCTCTTTGACTGGGAATGTAGCAAGCTTGGCAGAAGTGGATGATTTCTGGGAATGGGTGTACCTGTGGGAAACAATACTTGGGAAAATTTGACTCCCAAAGGTGAATGCCATCATTCTGGTTTAAAAACTTGTCTTTACTCCAGCAGTGGAGTTTCAATAAGTAGGCAGGGGAAGCAATATCTTTAATTTGAAAGTCTTTATCAGCTAATGCAAGGTGGTCAATATCCAGGTGAGGGGTTTGGAGAGGTCTTACATCCAGAGAAGTTTGGGAAGCCATAATTGGGTTTAATGAATTTAATTATGCTTTCTGTGGCTTCAGGAGTGAGTTTTAGAAGCTCTGGAACAATGGGAGGGTAATTACAGTCTGTAAAAAAGGATTTAGGATGTAGAGTAGGTTTCTCTTCAATTCAGGAAGGTTTTTTAGTTAATTTAATTGATTAACCATTCAATAATTGCCGTGTGTTTTTCAAATTCACAAAGCCATTCTGGTTTTTCCAAGAATACTTGGAAATTGGCGATTTGGTGTGCAGACGAGGTTCTATGGTAGCTGCAGAGGATACTGAGGCTTCAACTGCCAATTGGCTGCTTCAATTGGGTATCCGTAGTGTCTTCAGGTGGCAAAAGGTGGCTGAATTGGTCGCTTAGAGGTTCTGGGTGTCACAATTGGCTTAGTAGAGGTTTACAGCGAAAATGAACAAAAAGAGTGAATTGGGGCTTTTTCGGCCTTTTAACTGATAACAGTCATATTTTGGTGTGAATATTATTGAATGAACAGTGGGCAGTTTTGCCTTTAGGCGGGGAGGTGGTTTTGTGTGACATCGCACCGCTTTTGGATGGCGGGCGATATTTTTGGCGAGCACGTGATATAAGTTGGCGCTGCCACGTAGCCAAACAGCGCTCGGCCAAAACCGTGAATCTCGCGCGCTCTCGGGCCGTTAACAGTCGGACGATGAATCTGCACAATATGGTTATGCGTCGTTAGATCTGGAGGTGGGAGATCAGAGGGATATCGCGCGATTGAGTTGCACGAACGGAGTCGGGAAAGTGGTTGGCCGAGTCCGAAGTTTAATTACAAAGAATTGTAATTAATTAATAAATAATGTCGGGATTTAATATAAGCATCATGCTAACAAAGGTGGGACCATAGGTTATATGGCAGGGTTCTTTAACTGCACCAAGGGTTGATGGGTTAAAAAGGGTGTCAGGGAATTTATAACATGGGGGATTTATTTACATAATGCGGGGGCATAGTAAATAAAAACTTAGGATAAAGGGTTTTTGTGGGTTTTTAAGGGGAAAAGGGAAATTAATAAGGGGGAAGGTAATATTTGTAATGGGGAATGGGTTTTACACTAGGGAAAGGGGTTTTGGGGAAGGGGGGATGATTTTTGAAGGGTAATTTCTAGGGGAATGTGTGAAACCAAGGGGTAAAGGTCAAAATGAGGGGAAAGGGTATTTATAAGTAATGAAGGGATAATAGGGAAAATTAGCAAAGAAGTATGTGGGGGTATAGTGAAATGAGGGGAAATTAGTAAACAAACTTTGGTGAATATCTTTTCTTTTTCTCAACTCCTCCTGCACAAGAAACATAGGATTAAGCATGATAAATGTGCTTTTGACTTAGTAACTTTGTGCACTTTGCAACATTTCTTCTACCTACCCTTTATTTACCCTAGCATTTTCTCTTCATTCAATGGGTGCATTTGAAGTTGCTGACCCTTCATTTCTTTTCTTTTGATAAGCAAACTATCTAATTCTAATCTTATAACTTCTAATGGCTCAGATTAAACTGATGAGTTCATTCTTATTCTCTATCTAACTACTGAACTGCCAACGTTAAACTGTTTGGCTAGATCTTTATTCTCTATCTATCAACATGAAATTTAAAGCATGGATGAGTCAAGATTATGCTATTTGACCATCATGGATTGTGGCATTTTTTACAAGCTGCACACAATCTTATTTTGCATAGTAAAGTAAAAAGTAGTGGCATTTGAATTTGCACACTTTCATGATCTATTTTTATTGCTTTTTGGAGTTCAGATTTTTCACTTTTTTCTTTCTTTTTGTCCTTTGATTATTCTTTTAGGACATAACCTCTTTACATTTTTTAATTTTTAATATGGAAAACATTTTGCAAAAAGCAAAATTATGTACAATATTATAAGACTAGCCATAGCCAATTCAAAATTATGAATCCTAATATAGGGCCCTGACAAGATGGAGGCCGTGTTGGAGGATAATGGCTAGAAGGAATTCATTGATCAGAACATTCCTAAGCCACCAACATCGGATGCTCAGAATCTAGCCAAATGGAAGAAGTTTGTGGCAAGGGTGAGGCAAATAATCCTTGAGGGAGTTCGAGACCACATTGTCTCGAGTCTCCATGGGAAGGAAACTCTGCGTGCTATGTGGAAAGCAATGAAGGATGTTTCCCAGAATAGCAGTGACCAAAGGAAGTTGGCACTGAAAGATAAACTTCGAAAAATCAAGATGGAGGTGGGCGAGTCAATTCCAAATTACTTGATCAAGTTCACTCAACGTCGTAATGAACTTGGAAGTGCTGGAATCATTGTTGCCGAGGATGATATGGTGAGTCTTGCTATTCTAGGACTCCCAAAGAGTTGGCATAGTTATCAGAACTCTGTCAATGGCCGAGAGAAGTTGCCAGATTGGGAACGATTGTGGTCGAATTTGATGCAGGAGGAGATAAGGAGGAACACCAGAGATGGGACCTATTCCAAGGAAGGGCGGAAAGAAGATGGACTTGATGAAAATCAAGTGTTTTCACTATCATGAGCACGAGCACTATGTCAAGAACTACCCACAGAAGAAAGCAAGCAAGAAGGAGCCGATAGTAGCAGCAGCAGGTGAAGCTCTAGCTTCAAAATTCGAACTTGATTTCACTCTCATTGCATGCATGACCGACACTGCCATGGGAGGCATGTGGTATATTGACAGCGGTGCCTCAAGCATAGAGATCTCTTTAGTGATTTTGAGGAGAAAGACCTCAAACAGAGCATAGAGTTTGAAGATGACAAGAGGTATAGAGCTACCTGGATCGGTACGGTTACCTTTCAGAGGGAGTCTGACTCCCCTCTTAGGATCACAAATGTGATGTATGTTGCAAGACTAAAGAAGAATCTTATTTTAGTCGTGGTATTGGAAGATCGTGGCTATGATGTAGTTTTTAGTAAGGGAAAGGTTTTCATTAGACACATCACCACTGGGCAAGTGAAACAGATTGGTGCACGGGTTAAGAACTTGTATGCTCTTGAGTTTCAAGATGCATGCAAAACCTTGAGGAGCAAGGCAAAGGTTAGAGACTTGGTGGTTGAGAGGGAGAGTAAATTACCTCTCAGCGTGAAACCCCATAAGAAGCCTCGGAAGCAGCTTCAGGAAGTTGTGGAGCAGCCACATCTAGAGAAGCTGAGAGGAGACTGAGTGGAGAGATGCACTCAAGTAGAGAAGAAGCAGTCTCTGAAGCAGCCTCAGACAATTGTGGAGAAGCCACAATTGGGGAAGTTGAGAGGAGACCGAGTGGAGGCATCCAGTCATGCAGAGACCTCCAATAAGGGGAAATTTCAAGCCAAGTGGGCAAAGGGATCACATGCATCCATACCTCCAGGTGTGAGGTTGGGCGATGTCAAGTGACATTCCCAAGAGGGCTGAAATTAGGCAAGATCCATTGAGTGGTTTTATCTCATGGATTGTACCTTGCAATGGGAGACCAAAGTACATAGCAGCGGGAGGAATCAGTGGGATTGATGCCATCAGAGATCAAAGTGATAGAGGCTAGAGTAGTCATATACTGAAGAAGCGTAGAGAAGGGTTGACAGCAATGCAGAAAGGCAGAGTCAACAGAAGCGCAGAGTTTTCAGTCGACAGAGGAAATAACAATCAAAGACTTTGATGATAGAGGCATCATTCTGATTCAGGTTGGATGTTTTTCTTTTTTGCTTCTGGAGTCGCTGGAGCAACAACACTAGAGAGAAGTGTTGCATGCAGAACATTCCAAAAGTTCAGGATCGAGATAGAGTTGAATTCCTTTCTTGTTGAGAGGGAGTGTTGAAAATAGCAACAAGAAATGATAACAATAGAATCCAGTTTAATTTGTCCTTGAATTAAACTGTGAATTAAAATCATATTCTATTCTCATAGCAACTTGTACATAGTTAATTAAGTTTAATTAACTTAATTAGCTTAGGAATTTTGAGTTGGAAGTCTTTCTGAAGTCATGTACATGTTCTCCCTATATTATAGGGGTCCGAGATGAGTTAAGTATGAGTTGTAATTAGTTAACTTAGTTTATTGAGTTAAGTCCAGTTAAATTTGTTCCAAACTGTTTGATGAACTAATAGTGAGTTAACAGTAAGTTGGTGCACTAATGTATTAACTAGTGCTACTCCAATTAACGAAAAATTCCCTCATCAAAAACTCATGCATGTCGATCCTGAGAAAGACCCAGTTGAGACTAGAGTGCAGGGACATTGTACTATTTGTTGTAGAATTTTCTGAGTTGTATAGATGGTGCATGCAATCAGGAAATGAACCTAGAAGGGATTGTGCAGTTTTGGATGCAATGATTTCCATTTAAAATGGGCTAATCAACCATAGGAATTGTGCAAGGAAATAGGGACTTGGAGAGTAGAAGAATTGGCTAAGTGTTGCCCAAGAGTTTGCTTGTGAGATGGAGATTGATTTTATTGAGTGCTAGGATTGTTCTAGTGAGAATAATCATTGTATTATCATCTTGGATTTCTGATTAATGCAACACATATAGTGGGGTTTTGAGCTGTGGTTTTCCCCGGATATTAAATTGTGTTATGTGCCATTGATATTTTTCCTCTTGCCGATTATTGTTTTCATCGATCTTTATGGGCTTCCGCCGTAAGGAGTAGAAGTAGATTCTTGTCTCATGTTTTAGTAGATTACATGAGCTTATGAATCTACAGGATTATCTACACTTTTCAGTCCCCAACTTGCAAAGACTAGGGGGAAGTGAAAGAGTCATTGACACTCTTCTACTGAAACAGAGCACTGAACCAAAATCCATAGTTCCAAGTTGAGCGAAACTTCGAGGGAAAAATGTTGAAGATATTAGTTTACTCCCTTTTCTTCACTAATACATGTTAAATCCAATGGGGTTAAAGACCAGAGATCTAGATGCTTGAGAGGTCAGAGATGAAGTTCAGGAGTCAACCGAATTTTAAAATTTGTCATTATTAGGCGTCTTAAAGATTTAGCAAGTAGATAATAATATCACTCAAATTCGTGTCAAAAATCAAAATCAAATTGTGTTAAAATTGGTAACTAGGGCCAAATCCCACTTTAGACAGCTCATTTGATGAAGATAATTATTGCACTAAATTCCTCTCTTAGAGAGGACCAAAATCGATCTAAAGATCGTCAAATTTGGATAAGTAGAAGTGGTTTTTTGAATTTATTCTCTCACACAAAAATTATCAAGGTCGGCCTTATCTCTATGTCGGCTCAACTAGTCCAATAGTCGCGTATCTTGATGCCCATCAAATTGTATATATAGAAGAGTCCTCCATCATCATTTAAATCATCAAAGAGGCAAGAAATCTCATATGATCTTGGCTGCAGGAAAGGATATTCTCGTGCAAGGGTTAGAAGACTGTGATTGGGTTCCATTTAAGGGTGATTGAGGGCCGCAAGCACCAGCTGTAAGGCCGAGCAGGAGAAAGCGTGTTTAAGGGCTTATTGTGCTTGATTGAAGAGGGTTCTTCCTCAGTTTGTTGGGACACAGGCTCAATCCTATTGCAAGGTCTGAAATCCCTTGTTTGGAGCAGCCTACAAGGAGCCACAGGCCTGTCCCTGACTTTGCAAAAAAAGACCGAGCCCTAGATCTTCTGCCTTGAGGTTATTGTGAGGCCTCATCTTGGGTAGGAAGCTGACTGCCTATTTGGAAGAGTGCTGACTCAGGAAATAAGCCACAATTTTTCCCAAGTATTCTATGGACTTAATTTGACCATCCCTAGGTCCAGTGAAGGGAAGCTCCATGCCTATCTTGAAGAGTCATAGTTGTATGAAGAAATTTTAGAGCAGTCAAGTAAAAATGCAATGAGTTGTAAGCAACCCTAACCTACAGCATTTTGACTTCAGCTTTCAGAGGGAAAATTAGTATGTTTCAGAATTACATTTTTGGGCCATTCAGTTAACATCAAATTGGCAAGTCAATGTACTCTCTCTCTACTGAACATTTGATATTAATAATAAGAAGAATTAATCAAGGGTTTTCCCCATCTTGGGGTTTTCCCTGGCTTGAGCCATATTTTGTGTTCTCTTGTCTTGGCTTGTCTTCTGCACTGATCATTCATGTCATATCTTCAATTATTGTGACTCATATGATTACTAATGGAAAATAAATGGTTTGATAAATGGGCTAATATGAATCATTGAAGCAATTGTCCTATGGAAAGAACATGTTAACTCAAAATTAACATGGAATAAGAGCTCAGGAGAGGACAAGCCCAAGCAAGATTCGTTTAGAAGACTTTTACAGGAGGATGACCGCAACTATGGGATATTACAAGTTCATTTTGTTGGTCTCTCTTTCTGATTCAATGAGGGTTCTTAAGTCTGACTTTTAGTTGTTTTTTTGGGATTCATTGGACTATTTTCTTACAGGTCAATCTCCTTGACACCTCTGTGGAAACCAACAAATTTTCTAATACAGTAAGCCTATTTGCAAATTGCAAGAGAAGACTGTATTTCTGGACACCAATCTGGCCCTCATTAAGGCATTTATTTCAAAAGATCTTTTGTGCTCCTCGGCCTAAAAGGAGAGAGTTGTAATTGTCATCTTGCACTCCATTTAAAGAAGGGTATAAAAGTCTGGAATAAAGACCACAAGGATTCAAGGCATCAAATTTTAGTAGCCCTCGGCCCTATCATGAGCAGCAGTCATACAATCAAGGTCACATACTCGGCTCAGTGCAATAAGATCAATTTGAAGGGTTCTTGGTCCTAAAATATTTGGCCTTTAAGAATCAACCATAAAGAAGCCCATGGAACGTTGTCACTGCATTAAGACCTACGATAACAAATTGACTTATGTTTGCAGTTTGTTAAATGACATGTTCGGCAACAAATTGAAGAATTACACAACCAACCTGAAGCATCATATAGAGCTGGCTCTCAAGCATCACTTTATGAAGTTATTTAGTGAAGAACTCCACCTTGGTCTAACTATATAGCATGGATCTCTGATCTGGAACTATTCTAAGATCGAAGCCTAAAAGAAAAGGAGCAACAACACATATAGACCTCGGTCTAGTGGATACTTCTCGGCATGGTGCTTCAAGCAAGTATTTTTGTTTGATAATATGTACTTGTACAAGCTACCCAGAGTTGGCCAACGTCAAGGATCAAAGTGACAACTTTAATTTACTTGAGAAGATACAGTAACAAGTTTCTGAACTGTGAGTAATTTTTATACTTTCTCAGCTCCATAATAGAAGATAAGCCAAACTCTGTCACTTTCACAAGGTCTGAGGCTTAGAACAAGACTAGTAAGCAGTGCCTCATCTTCACCAGTTTGTCAGTTGCAGAAGTAAGTATGATACCTCTGTAACTTTGTCACAATTATGTATATGGTGCCTTGGATAAGCTATATGATCAGCATATCACAATCATAGTATATGTATGCTTGTTTAGCATTACATCTAATTATAGTTCACCCAATAGATCAATCTTATGTGCATGGCATTTCAGTATCAACATATAAGGATATTTGGCATCAGTTGTATGTGTTGACATCACTATTTGGTAAATGTACTCCTTGACATATCAAGCGTAAAGTACGACATCATATATATACTCAATTGTTTACAGTGTTTAGTCTCACTTCAGAGGACATATACAAGTTTGATTCAAAGAGAGGTCAAACTTATATTGTTGTTCAAATGACTCTAAGGGCATTGACATTTATGGAGAATATTGGATAATGGAAAACATATTTTAATTTATAGAATTGGCATTCATGTCGTACTACTATATTATTTATCATTGTTGCGAACATCGCGATTTTTTGAAAAAATCGTGATTTTTTCGCTGAAACGATATAATCGCATATGCTTTTGGCAATTTTTTTATTTCAAAAAATCACGACCCAATCAGTAAAAACCGTGACGGCAGAAAACAACGAGTTGTTAAGTTTGACTTTTGGTTTTTTGTTTTGTCATTTTTTCAGATAGAAGGCAAGATTGAGAGCTGAGAATGAGAAGAAGTCATCTACAAGGGCCAAAAAGGAGAGAAGTGAAGGAATTTAGCATCCTAAGTAAGAAATATTCGAGTTTGGACCAAGTTTCTCCAACAAAGCGTGGTTTCTATGTATGGGCATCAAATTTGGCCCATTTTTTTTTGTTTTCTCTTGTTTTTGCTTGGGTTTCTATAACCCATTGATTTTCAATATTTTTTGAGTGGATTTGATTGTGTTTTTTTTCATTTTTGTTGCATAGAGTGGAGAGAGTTCATTTTGGTAAAAAATGCAAAGAATTGATTGTTAGATTTATAACTTTAATTTCTTCTTGTGCCCTAGTTTTTTTGCATAATTTTTGCTTGGGTTTGAATGGACATTTTTTCCATTATTGTTGCATTGAGTTGAGTTTCTTTTTTTTGGTAAAAAGTTCAATGCGTTGTATGTAATTCTTTTTTACTTGCAATTCTTCTTGTGCCCTAGGTTCATCATTCAACTTCAAACTTTATCTTACATTAAAACTCAAGAGTTCAACAAAGTTACAAACATGCCAAGGAAATTGGACCTTCTGTGGGAATTTGGTGAACCTGATGGAGGGTTTTATAGATCAAACTTGACTTGCAAGTTGTGTGGGCATCATATGATGGGGAGGTATACAGATTGAAGTATCACCTTGCACAAATCCTTGGACATGAGGTAGGGCCTTGCACTAATACAAATCTGGAAATCATCCGAAGAGCCCTCAGATCATTGGAAGAAATAGACCAAACCAAACTGTGCAAGTCAACTCTGAAGAGTCAACTAGCAAGGAGTAGTGTTAGGAGGTGAATATGAGAGTGACACTGGTTCTACTTTAGCATCTGTATCTACAACCAACCCTGTAATTGCCTCATCATATTTTGTTCCTAAAACCATGCTTGGTTCACAACCAGCTATCTCTTTAATTATTAAAAAAAGGAGAAGAAGAAGTTGACAAGTTATTGGACAAGTTTCTTCTTTGGAGTGATATTTCTTTTAGCGTTGCAAGGAATAATCCATTTTTCAAGTCTACTGTTGATGCTATTGCAATTTGTGGCCCAGGGTACAAAGTCCCTTCTTATGATGACTTTAGAGACCACAGTCTTCAAAATGAAAAGGTTGACTGCACCAAGAGATTGGAGTAGTTTAGGGCATCATGGGCATACATAAGATGCACTGTGATGTCAGATGGTTGGACCAATCAAAAGGGTAGAAGCCTTATAAACTTCTTGGTTAATTGTCCCAAGGGGACAATGTTTATGAAATATGTTGATGCATTTGCACATATCAAAAATGCACGATTATTATGTGATTTGTTGGATGTGTTTATTTTGGAGGTGGGTTCAGAACATGTTGTCCAAGTCATAACGGACAACGCTGCAAATTATGTTGTTGCTGGCAAGATGCTTATGGAGAGACATCCTACTTTATTTTGGACACCTTGTGTTGCACATTGCATTGATTTGATTTTGGAGGAAATAAGAAAAATTCCTTTTGTCAAAGATGTTGACTCATAAAAAAACATTACAAAATTTATATATAATCATGCATATATGCTTTATTTGATGAGAACATTCACTAACAACAAGGAGCTGATGCGCCCCGCCATTACACGGTTTGCTACTAGTCTCATATCTCTTCAATCCCTCTTGAATTCTATGTAGGATGTGAAGATAATGTTTCTTTTAGATGAGTGGCATGCTTTGGCATTTCGCCGCAAACCAGAGGGAGAGACCATATGTAGATTAGTCTCGCACCAAGAAAGCTTCTGGGTGGGAGTGCAAGAGGTGTGCAACATTATTGAACCTTTGGTAAAAGTTCTTCGATTAGTTGATGGTGACAAGCCCACAATGGACTACTTGTATGAGGCCATGGATAGGGCCAAAGAATCCATTCGGACCTACTATGATAATAAGGGAGATGAGGGGTTTCAGAAACAACTCCTCTTATGGGAAGTGATTGATGAACGATGGAACAACACACTCCATCGTCCCATTCATGTGGCAGGGATCTACCTGAACCTTGCATTTGCCTACCCCTGTGGCTTTTTATTTGATGCTGAGGTCATGGATGGATTCTTCACCTGTGTTCAGAGGATGGTGCCATCTCTAAAAGAACATGCAGAAATCTCCAAAGAAATGGAGATATACATGATGGATGGTGGCACATTTAGCTTTCACATGGTTGTGTGGTTGATAGGAAGACTAAAATGCCAAGGTATGTTTTAGTTTATTTTAAATTTCATTGTCTCTTCAAGTTCATAACTTCATACTTTGCTTCAACTTTCAAATTTCATTTTTTTCTTATGTTTATCTTATTTGTAATTTTGTTGTAGATGCATGGTGGAGAAGTTATGGTGGCAGAGTACCCAATCTATGAAGGCTTACCATTTGAGTGTTCAACCAAACATGTAGCTCCTCAAGATGCAAGTGTAACTAGAGTGTATTTGAAAAAATACACACCAAGAAGCAAAAAAAGTTAAAAATTAAAATATTCCAAATTTCCAATTAATTTTTTGAATTCATTAAACAATATTTTTTTTATAATTATTATTTTATGACCCTTGTAGAGGTTGGAGTTCCAACGACTTAATGACATGGTCTACGTCTACTACAATCTTCGAATGTGGGTGAGGCAACTTGAGAGGACACCTGATATGTAGACCATCTCATTGGCTGGGATTAAGACCACTATTGCATGGAGGGTTGAGGCCGAGAGGCCTCTCATGGAGTCTGCCACTAATTGGTTAGAGCAAGAGGTAGAGGAGGAAGAGGAGGAGGAGGAGGAGCAACAAGAAGAGGAGGAGGAGGAGGAGACACCACCTACGCAGGCTACCCTTGTCACCAGTAGAGGTCATGGTCTACCTGCTGTCGCTCCTAATTCTTCAGCTTCTAGAGCACAACAGAGTTCACTGCCAACTCCACCGCCATCTACATCTAGAGGGAAAGCTATTACATTTTCTCGCAAGAGGGGCAGAAGAAATCAGTAGCATTAGTTATTTGGTTCATTTCATTGTATATGACATTATGACTCATGATATGAGATACATTATTATATTTTTTGTTGATATTTTGAGGCTGAGTTGGGACTCAAGACTTACTATTCAGAACATGATTCACTGTTATGTGTGATGTAGCATTAGAAACGATATTCCAAATCTTATATATTAGTTCTTTTATTATATTTATGTGTCAATGCATTTATTTTATGTTGTAGATGCTTTAGATATTAAAAAATTTGAAAAAATATTGAATATTTTTGTATCTACCAATTTTTACTGATTTTTTTTTTCCCTCGTCGATTTAATTTCGATCAACATTGGTATTTATCATGAAAATACCGAGTTGTAATGACAACAGAAAATACCTCAAACTCTGTAAGGGTTTTATACATATGATGTAATAACCTCTACTCCTTGATGACAGTGACATGTTTCTCATATGATTGTGATGACATTGCTCTTGTGACAGAATTGACAGCATAGACATGACAATAGCGACCACTGTAGGGAACAACCCTATAGATATATATGTTTTTAAATACTAAAAATATAACCATAAGAAAATAACATTTGGAACTCAAAAATGATTAAGCATTATATAAAACTTCCTTGAATTTCACTTCATTGAATATATCATCTAATTTACATGTGATTAACTAAAACCATAATGAAGTCATACAAAAAAATATTATAACAACATAGGGACCGTTCACCAAGAGACAAGATTCAAATTTGACTTGCTACTAATTGCCCCTCTTTTGTTGGCAATCGCCCCCAAGTGTGAATGCCGACGTGCTTAATCCAAATGCAATGACCCACCAGTTGACCTCCCAGCCTACTCCTTGGGTACTCTCCTTCCCCACCGGCCCTCAAGCTGCAATGGGGTTGTACAACAAAGGAATGTATTAACTGGTAGAGGAGAGCACTTTTTGGCTCAAAAGTCCCCTCTCTAAAGTCTACCTCACCAAACACACTATAGCTCGTAGTCACTACTCTGACATAGTCTCATCCATCCAACAATAGGGTAAGGAAAAAGTCTTCTCTCCCATGGCTTGCCCCTTCTTTTATAGGAGTCCTCATAGGTGACACTTGGCATTTCATGCATAATTAATTATTTTTTATAATCCAATAGTTTGATTATTCACCCACCCATGTGTCACTCTCTCATCAAGGGTCTCCAAAATTATTTACTTAAATTTTAATTTAAAACTAATATTTTTCCTCACCTCAACAAGATTCCTATTTCTTCTCCTAGTTGTCTCTTGATCCCCCTTTTTACTCATTAATTTGTGTTCATTACTAAAGTCAATTGATAAGTCAAGATTTGATCCCCTATCTACTCCCTAATTTAACTCAAGTTATCTCTTAGATGAATATTCTTATGTTGGTTGTTTCCACATGGAGGTTCTCTAAATTTCTCTAAAATTTAATTTATTAATCTTATTTTAATTCACCATCCTTTTCGCTTAATTAGGTTTAACTATTTTAGAATTAATATTTATCCTTACATTTATGTCCCTCTTCCCCTTTTTACCTAATTAAACTACATTATCTCTATAATATTTTCCAACATGGGAAAAGTAGAGTTTTCAAGGTAAAATATTATATTTTTCCTATGATCCTCTTAACTCAATTTTCATTCTTGATTTAATTACCTCGGTTTTTAACATCATTTACCCTTGATGTGAATTTACCTGGTTTTCATATCTTTATTATGTTTATTAATTTATTTATTTTTAAAGATTCCAAGGGTGCCAAGTTTTGGTCGTGCCCTTCAAGAATTTCCCTTGAAGTTCCAAGGGTGTCACGCCTAACAGTTTATTTGTGATGCCAAGGGTGCCAAGTTGGTCGTGCCCTTCAAGAAATTCCCTTGAAGTTCCAAGGGTTACACGCTGCTTTCCCTTTAAGCATTCAATGGCTACAAGGGAAAAGTATAGGTGCAACGACAGAGACCACTATCATCTCTTATGTTGCCTGCTATAGTAAGACGAATGGTGTCGGTGATCAAGGAATCCACCTTGATGTGCGCCCCCCAATAAAATTCTCATGAGCGACCCAACTTTGGGACTTGCCACCATGACATCATTATCTTCAAGGCGAAAGTGTTTCAACCTTTCCAGCCCATGTCACGATGGGAGTGTTAGTGGGTGAGATCAAGGACATTGCCCCACTGCTCCCATGTAGTTCCATCCAATTGTACAACCCCATCACCCATATGTGAGTCATTCAGCTAAACAACTAATCTGTGCTTGCAACCACTAACATATCATCAGAATATAGATAAACATATATCGCATGTTTCAAAATTGACTTAGAATTTCAAAGATAAAATAATATAAATTTTCATCAAACCAGGGGTCGTCAACTCATCATATGCGAATGCCTTTGGTGGTTTCCTACCATACTCAATAATCATCACTAACAAGGTTTCTCAGGGTTAGTCATTGTCATAATAGTATCATCAACATCACCTAGTCATTCGCATCATTGTTCATTGTGAACAAGAACTAATGTAGGTAGGTAACATAGGGGACACATCCATCATGGCTATCATCATCATAATATCAATAGAAACATACATATCCATCAAAGCTATCAACATCATAACATCAATAGAAAACATACCTATCCATCAAAGATATCATCATTATGATATCAATAGAGAGCATACATATCCTTTACTGTTATCATCATCATAAATTCAATAGAGACCAAACATAACTATTTATGCTATAATCATCATAATATCAATAGAGAACATGCATAACCATTAATGCTACCATCATCATAATACCAATAGAGAACATGCATAACCATTAATGCTACAATCATAATAATACCAATAGATAACATACATAAACATCACAACCACTAATAATAGAGTCATGTGTCCGGATCCTCAACCTGAGGTCCTTAGGGCTAAATAAATGTTAATGCCATATCATTGGTAGTCGACTAGAGCGAGGCACTATATACACCCCCTCTTAATACTAGGATTCGTCTTGAAGTCGTTGGAATAGGTAAGGAAAATGGTGACGCATCTCCTTGGCGTCCTCCCAAGTAGCTGAACTGGGACTGTAATAACACCTTTAACCTTTGGAATGCCTCTTCACATTTTTCAGTCCAAATGAATTTCTTGTTCTTTCTTTGGAGCTCGGTAATGGGGCTTGTTATCTTCGAAAACCCTTCGACAAATCTACGATAATACCCTGCCATGCCCATGAAACTTCGTATTTCATGAACATTGGTTGGTGTTTGCCATTCCATGATGGCCTCGATCTTTACCAGGTCTACTGCGATACCATCCCAAAGATAATGTGCCCAACATAATGAATCTTGGTTTGGTAAAAGGAACACTTTGACAACTTCCCGTATAATTGGTTTTCTCTAAGACATTATAGAACTATCCTCAAGTGTTCGTCATACTCTTCTGGGGTCTTTGACTAGATCAAAATGTCATCAATAAAGACTTGTACAAACTTGTCTAAGTAATCCCAAAATATTCCATTCATCAAACTCATGAAAACACTTGGGGCATTTGTCAGTCCAAAGGGTAAAAGTACAAATTCATAATGCCCAAATCTTGTCTAAAAGGCTGTCTTCAAGATATCTTCTTCCTTGGTTCTCAACTAATGATATCTCGACCTCAGATCTATCTTTGAAAACCTAGATCACCGGATTCGTCCTAAAGGCCCCTCGAATCGCGAATCCAGCAAATCCGACACGATTCGATACAGATTCGTGTCCAAATTTTATGACACGTCGTGTCCTAAGACGTGTCATGATTTTGCAGAGCGTGTCGCGATTTTGAAAAAACGTGTCATGTTTCCAAGACTCGCTAAGCCCAGCGCGGGTTAAAAGGGCGGGTTTGCTCGTTAATAGTTTCATTTTGCAAGTGATTTGGCAAGTGATTGTGCTGTTGCAGCAAGGAGCAGACTCTCAGCAAGGAGAATCGACCACCGTTCCAGTGTCCACAGTCCACCAGGTAAGTTGGTAACTATTTACTAACAAGCGGCAAGCCATTTACTTAATACGCAGGGACGCAGAGACCACTGTATTAGATATTCAAAATGGTATTTCAAGGTCCTAAATCAAATAGAAGTTCACGAGGCTACCTGTATCCAAACTATCCGGTTTGATAATAAAATCCTAGTTCTAAGTTATCACATTCCCATTGTCTGGTGGATATGGTGTTTACATTGATTCAAAATGAAACGGAAACCTTAGCGTGCTTGTTGAATCCTACACCTATTACGCTACTGCAGTTCCTGAAGGATGTTCCCTTTCTATTACATGACCAATATTGCTTTCAATTTTTGTGTCAGTCCCTTTTTCTGTAATCAATAAATCTATCACTAAAATGCAGATACATTTTGCTCGAAGCCTTGTACTAACGCTCATGTCTTTTTCTCATTTGACTCTCATGATTGGGCATTTCATCACCCATTTTAAGAACCGTTACCTGCTTTCACATATTGTCTCAATATTCATTTTTTTAATCTAATAGACTCAAACTGTGGAGTGCAAATACTGCTAAACCATGGAAGCTATTTCACAGTTCACTAGAGGATGACTTAAATCTGAAATCCAACCCTCCAGTTGGCAGTGATGTATTCATATTACAAGGATACCCACCATGGATATCTCTTCTATCAAGGTCATGTTGAAAGTTGGCTTGAAAGTTGAAACTTTAAATGCAACATAGAGGATTTATTAACCCTTCAGATTATTTTTAATGGAAACGTAGCAATGAGATGTGTGAGGCCAACAGAGGTGAACAGTGGAATCTATTTAATAATTTAATTATAATTTATGTGTATTGTAACCTTGAATTTATGTGTATTGTCTCTGTTCTAAGACTGGCATTTCAACAGTTTGTTCATTTTTTACAGCAGTTTGTTCATTTTTTTTACAGGTTGAGGTAACAATGTTCATGGCTCAATCAAAGGCAGCAGTTAGGGGGCAAAGGAAGGGCAAGAATGTCATGGGTAGAGATGCCCTTCCTCCCCCAATATCATCAAAGTCTGCTGCAAGTAATGTTGAGGGAAGAGGACTTAAAGACAATGATAAATATCCATTGTGGAAATATGTCACAAGAGAGGATGGGCCAAACAACAAGGGAAAGGGAGGAGGCAATGTGCAATGGAAATGCAACTTTTGTAACATTTCTTTCAAAAGCACATATTACCGCGTGAAATCACATTTGTTGGCTTTACCTAGTTGTGGGATTGGATCTTGTAGAGCTATTACTTCACAAAAGAGAAAAGAATTGGAAAAGGAGGCCAATGTTGGTATGGAACATGTGGCACTGGCTTCAAAATCAAAAAACCCCAAGAATGAAGACCCCCTTCCATTTTTGAGGAAAGCCACCACCAAATTTCCATTTAAGAGTTCTACTTCTACTGGGGGACAAGCATCAAAAAGAAGAGCACTTGGTCCAATGGACAAGATTTTCCAAAAAGAGAGACGGGAAGAGCTTGATCTCACCATTGCCTTCTTCTTCTATCAAAACTTCATATCATTTAATGTTGCACGTTCACATTTATTTGTTGAGATGTGCCGAGCTCTAACTCAAGGGGCTCCAGCAGGGTATGTGCCTCCTGGGTCAGAGAAGCTGAGAACCACATTGTTGACGAAGGCAAAAAAAGAGGTGCAAAAAATGCTTGAGCCTATTATGGCATCATGGCCAACATTTGGGGTTAGCATTGTTTCTGATGGATGGACAAATCCAGCACGACACCCAATCATCAACTTCATGGTGTCTTCCTTGAATGGTCCAGTTTTCATGAAAGCAGTGGATACACTTGGTGAATACAAGGTTGCACAATTTATGGGTGAGTTATTTATTAAAGTTGTTGAAGATGTAGGTGTTGAATCTTGTGTGAAAATCATTACAGATAATGCACCTGTGTGTGAGGCTGCTGGCATGATTGTGGAAGCTAAATATCCACAAGTGTTTTGGGCACCTTGCATTGTCCATTCATTGAACTTAGCACTGAAATCGATTGCTTCTGATGTGCTTTGGATTGGAAGCATTATTGAGGATGCAAGACATATCCGTAACTTTGTGCAAAATCATACAAATGCCCTCACTATCTACAAGGAGTACAGAAATCTATCATTGTTGAAGATTGCTGATACACGGTTTGCATCTTCATTCATGATGTTGAAGAGGTTGAGGGAGGTCAAGACCGCTCTTGGGTCCATGGTTATTTCTGAGTTTTGGTCATTTTGGAGAAAGACAGATCAGGCAGCCTCTAAAAGAGTGAAGGACACGGTACTAGATGATGCTTGGTGGGAGAGGGTAGATCTAATTATTCGGATCATGGACCCTATCATCTATTTGCTTTGAGTTGCAGACACAGACAAACCCATCCTAGGAGAGGTTTATGAGGGATGGGATTCCATGATTGAGTCTGTGAGGAGCATTATTCTACAGAGTGAGTGCCCCAGTATGAGACATCACCAGAGGCCTTCTGCGATACCATACATGATATTCTTGTCAGCAGATGGGACAAGAATTGTACACCTTTACATTGTTTGGCTCACTCATTGAACCCCAAATACTACAGCTATGAGTGGCTGAATGGTGGACCTTCCCGCAGATTCCCTCCTCACATGGATGGTGAAATCTCACAGGGGAGGAAAGAGGCATTCAGGCGGATTTATCAGGATGGTGCATTGCTTGTTGAGGTGGAGGATGCCTTTGCAGAGTTTTCCACTGGCACTGGTCGATTTGGAGGTTATGATGTGATTAGAGACAAGGGGGTTAAGAAGCCCTATTCTTGGTGGGCAAATCATGGGGCAACAAGCCCTCCTCTTCAGCAGTTAGCCATGAGGCTCCTCTCTCAGGTGACTTCATCCTCTTGTTGCGAGAGGAATTGGAGCACATATGGAAATTTGCATAATGTGAAGAAGAGCAGGCTTGAGCAGTCCAGGGCAGAGACAATGGTGTATGTGCACACCAACCTTCATCTTATTTACAGGCAGAGGGAAGAGTGGTTGAGGGGAAAGACAAAGATGTGGGATGTCTTTCCTGATGATATGGGTCTGGACACCACTGTTGAGTTGGCATTGGCCAACATGGATCTCAATGATCCAGTGCTAGAGCCTGTTAGATTTGATGACTTAGAAGGGTCAACCTCCACACCAGCAGATGCAGAGGCGAATATGGATACAGGGGAGGAGGAGGATGCAGAGGAGAGCAGTGGGGACCATGATGATGAGGACAGTGATGTTGATTGATGCCTTGAGGCTTGTATACCTGTAGTTGTTTTATATTTTCTATTTCTATTTGCCATTAGCATTGCACCAACACTACCTATGTAACACATTTTGATTTGATGACTTAATGAGAAAACTACAGTTGTCAGTGTGTTTATCTTACTATCTTGTAGTTGTAAGTTGTCTTTCAGTTATGAATTATGAATCATGATTTAAATTTTTAATAGATTTTAGATGATTTATCATTTATGTGACCAGTACCACTGACATTTATTTGAATTTTGTATGTACTATGCATGCTAATAGCTATAGATGAAGATCTATGTTTGAAATCAATAAAGTTGTATCATTAATTAAAATTTGTGTAAGAAATATCTAATTTTTAATATATATATATATATATATATATATATATATATATATTAATAAAATAATATATAACGTGTCCTAACGTGTCCTGTTCCGGGGGGTCAGCGTGTCCGAATCCGACACCACGAATCTCGAATCCCCGTGTCAGGTGACTTAGTTGAAAACACATCTGCCCCCCTCATTTGACCAAACAAGTCATCTATCCTTGGCAGAGGGTATTGATTTTTTTATCGTCACTCTGTTCAACTAGTGGTAGTCAATGCACAATCACCAAGACCCATCCTCCTTAACGAAAATCATAGGGGCTCCCCACGGAGATATGCTAGGTCTTATGAACCCCAAGTCCAATAGTTCCTTTAATTGGATCTGCAATTACTTTAGCTCTAGAGCTAACATATGATAGGGTGCCTTTGCAATAGGCTCAGTGCATGGTTTAAGGTCGACGGTGAAATCAATTTCCCTTTTTGGGGGTAGCCGGGGTAGTTAAGTTGGGTCGACACTTTGTTTAACCAAATAATGTTACAAATATTAATCCAAGAATCTTAATCTTAAGATAGGAGAACTATCTTAGAGCTTATCATTTTGTTGAGATCACATTTCATATTAGGAAGCTAACTAGCTCGAGAGAATCTCTCAACTAGTTAGGCCTTAACAACCTCTTGACTGATAAAAACATACTCCATGTAGCGCCTAAAAATCTAACAATAATGACCAGTATACTCATCATACACCTAGACAACTAGTAGTTACCTATTCTATCAATTTCATAGTCAAAATATTTCATATATATAATTTACCTTTGTTTAACTTTATATCTTTAAAATAAATCTAATTTTTTTTATCAATTTAAAAATATTCAATAAATAGTCTTTAGAGGTTATATCTCTACCATTACTTATTAATTACAATTAAAATCTAAAATTATATTTCAGAATAAACACTAAACCAGTTTCAAAATGGACCTTAACCATAGTTTTTCCATAATTCTCCCTTTAATGTTTTATTTTTCTTACCTAGTATTCTATGATAAACTTGTAAACTCTTTTCTGACTCTTTCTGTATTTGACAATACTATGTTTTCCATTTTTCTTATCAATACATAATTTGAATTGGAAACTTAGTTATTCCAGGGTTTTAGTCTCATGGAGACGGTAGCCATCCTTAGTTTCTCTTTCACTCTTACATCTTTGATCCAACTTCATTTCCTTGTGCAATGATAATTATTTTAAGAGAACTTCATTTTAAAAAAATAAGATGATCCTTTCAACAGAAATTCGCCATAGATGGTGAAGCCTCTCACCAGAACTTCTAACATCATGGTTTTAAACAACACTCTCTATTACAAGAAATATGCAAATTCAAAATGTCAAAAGAAATAGGTTGATAAGTAAAAATGTAAGGAAAGTACATAATTTCACATACCTGCAACTGCAACATTTTTTTTCTATTTCAATTGCCAAACTAAGGCGTAGTGGCTTATCCGTTGTGCGTAGATCTTGTCTAGCAATACGCCGTGCCAATTCCCTGACTTGATTTTGCATTATAATTTTTGAACTACGCTGGTGTAATACTGGTGGCAGTCTTAAATGCCTTCCTGCATTTAAAATTTCAATATCGTTTTGAGATTCCACCTTGTTGTTGAAGTCTAGAAGGTATTTTTGACGGAGACTTTTGATGCAGTCCCGAACGTCGTTATGATAACCTAATACCTCTAATACTCGAACTGCTAGTTCCACGTCTTCTCCCATGAAGAAACAACCCACGTCCAAAAGCATCTCCTGTTGTTCCATCTCCATAGCTTTGTAACTCCATTTTAGTTCATTAATTACAGTGTCTGCTTCCATGAGTTGTTGTCCTTGAGAGAAATTTCCAACTGTCGCTTCCAATATGTTTGGTTAAGTTTGCCAGCAAGCTGTTCCCCAAAAACTTTTAAGCATAGAGGCAATCCCCCGGAAATTTTCAAAAACCCCTCTACCGATTCTTCGTATCCTTCAAATGGATTTGATTGATGGAAAGCATGACGGCATAACATCTCTCGGGCATGGTTCTGTCTCAATGGCTTTACATCATACAACAAATTGTTTTTAAATGAGCACCTCAGTATATCTTTATCACAAGATATTATGAAGATCAGACTACCAACCTCTACAACATTCATATCCAGTAAACATTTTATTTTCTCGCTGTCATCCACCCCATCCAAAACAATCAAAATTTTTAATCCTTTTAGACTATTTCGTAAAATAGTCCTACCAATATCAGTATTCAGAATGTCCATATCTTTGCCCAGCAATCACGAAAGAGTTGCCGCTGCAAATATGTTAAATCGACTTTTTCTCTGACATTAAATAAATAAGAAGCCTTGCTAAACTTTGAACGTCTCAAGTTGAACATATGGTTCGCCAGAGTTGACTTCCCTATTCTGCTTACTCCGGCAATCCCTACCACTTTTGTGGAGCGTTGTTTTTGAATGTGATCATCCAAATCCTTCAACGCCTGATCGAGTTCAACTGGGTGAGTAGCGACCTCTAAAGGGTCCCATTTTACTTGTTTTGTTACAACGTTTTCAATTACCCTCACAAACTCCCCGTAGTCACTTTCTTTCGATTTGAATTGCAGACCTCAAATGCAAGGAATTTCTTTTTAAATATCTGAAACCCTCAGAATGTGAAACGACAAATCAAACTCCATAAACTCAGTGTCCTGACATCAAAATGCCAAAATAAATTAAATAAAATAAATAAATGCACGCTAGGTTCTTCCCCCATCGAGCAAGCGAAAAATAAACTTTGAAGCGAAATCGACAAGTGTTTCTAAACTATAGAAAATAAATAAATGCCCGACAAGTTCTAAACCCATGGAGTAAGCGAAAAATAAGCCTCAAAGCAAAATCTACACACGTTTATCTCTTATAACCTAGCCTCAAAGCAAAATCCACGCACACTTCTCTCCTAAAACCTCTGAATGACGAAGGAGACAAAACCTTTGACGTTTTTCATCAAATCTTTTAAGTATGTAAATTAAAACTAAAACTCTTTTGAAAACTAGTCAATTTAAGTTTAAAAATCTTCACAGTGCAGTGCAGGGAACAAAAAAATGAAAATTCATCTTATATGTTTTTAAATTTCTAAATTTATTAATTTTTATTTTTATTTCCTAGAATTTAAACAAATTAACAAATTAAAGTATAGTATACACTCCTTTTTCATGATCGTTCCGCTAAGCTCCAGGATAATAACTCGTTGGAAGATACAACGGTGAGTTTACACTCTGAGTGGCGAAGAAATAGTATAACCAATGCAACTGGACGTGCAAGTACAGATTAAAAAGCGAAGTCGACTTTTTTGAAGATTCATTGAGTTTTTAGTTCCATTTATTTAACCACTGAATGTCAGAGCATTACTAATGGAATGTCGTGGAAGTGATTTAATTGATCAAATGTACATGATCATAAAGACTCAAACTCACTAAGCATAGCTGGACATATAACACGCACATTACTGACACACTCAAACTCACCAAGCATAGCTGGACATATAACACGCACATTACTGACACTTGACTGACAACTGAATTTAATTTTCTGAACAACTCAAACTAATAACTCATCTTAACTCATGCATGTGGGTAGTTATCTCCACAATTCCATGACACTTGACTGACAGCTGAATTTAATTTTCTGAACAACTCAAACTAATAACTAATCTTAACTCATGTAATTATCTCCAACAATTCCATCCCGTTAACAATGATAGCTAGTTAAATGGAAGTGGAGTTACAAATAGACCTCACAGGTCGAGGTATATAAAATGAACAAAAAAATGAAAATCAAGAACTCAACTATCTATCGAGTTCCAATGTCACTGCTCCTTATCATGCTTCACGCAAATGGTTGAGCTCCGACAACTTCGTTTACGGATCTGGAGAGCGAATCTAGAAATTTTATACATTTGTTAATTGATCTCAAGTTCATATGCACAACACATTGGCAAAATCGATACAAGCCACTGATTTGGCTTTACGTAGGGTGGATTAACGTTGCTTTGTCCTCTTATTAGCATTATTATTATTATTATTGTCAAATCCAACTGTTTCTCCATTTTCAAGTTGTTAGAAAATTATATATTACAGAGCAATGGAACACATAAAATATTGCAGAAATATAAACAAAGAAAACACATAAAACAAGAGAGACACAGATATACGTGGTTCACCCAATTTGGGCTATGTCCACCACAAACAACCAATCCTTCCTTTCTATTATCCAGCAAAATGAAGAGACACAACCTATAGCAGATCCGTTGTAATATCCTCTGTTTTCTCTCATAGTCTCACCTCTTTGCTTCTCGCTCGGAGAATACACATTTATTACACAGCCTCAATACAATGCCCTCATATGAAGAGAGGGGTTGCCTTTTAGGGCAAAAAACCCTAAACTAAACATAAGTTCTACCGTTAGATTATCCGCCTAATGAACGGCTCAGATTGACTAGAAATTACTATACTTTTACAAGGCAATTTTACATCTGTTTTTAGCTTCAGGGGCACCCGCTAAGAGGGGTGTACAAATTTCCTGGGGTATACATCCGGCTAAAATAAAGACCTTTGAACAATCATGCTCCACATCCAACAATCTCCCACATGGAGAATGATTGTAGCAACTCCATCGCTGCTTCATTTGTTGGACAATGACTCCTCTTTGGACCTGGTTGTTTCTCATCTTCATCGTCATCCTTGAAGACCAATTGAAACTGAGCATATTCTCAGTTTCTCCCTGGTTACAACTTTTGTTAGCATATCTACGGGATTTTGGCTAGTGTGTATCTTTTCCAGCTTCAACTCTCCATCTTCCAACACTGATCGTATGAAATGGTACTGGAGCTGTATGTGTTTAGTCCTAGAATGAAATGTTGAGTTCTTTGCAAGATGAATGGCACTTTCGCTATCACTGTATAACTTGCCCATATCATGCTCCTTACCCAATTCACCCATAAACCTTTGTAACCAAATCATTTCTTTACTAGCCTCTATAGTAGTAACATACTCTGCTTCTGTTGTTGAAAGTGCAACAACACTTGGGATTTTTGAAACCCAACCGACAGTTGTTCCACCAACAATAAATACATATCTTGTAGTGCTCCTCCTATTATCTCTGTCGCCTGCCATATCTACATCAACATATCCCTGTAGAGAAATGTTTGAACCACCAAAGCATAATGCTTGATTTGTGGTACCTTTCAAATATCTGAGAATCCATTTCACTGCCATCCAATGTTCTTTTCCTGGATTGTTCATGTACCTGCTTACAACTCCCACTGCATGTGCAATATCAGGCCTTGTGCAGACCATTGCATACATTAAGCTTCCAACTGCTGATGCGTATGGAACTTTAGACATAATCCATGTCTTCTTGGGTCTTTGGGCACATTTCCTCACTAAGTTTGAAATGGCTAGCAAAAGGTGTACTAACTGGTTTTGCATTGTGCATATTAAATCTTTTCAACACCTTTTGTATGTACTCATTCTGAGACAATGTTAATTTTCGATTTTTCTTGTCTTTAGTGATTCTCATACCAAGGATTTGTTTTGTAGCTCCCAAATCCTTCATTGCAAATGAATTTGCCAATTTTCTTTTGAGCACATTTATTTCCTGCATGTTAGACCCTGCAACAAACATGTCATCTACATACAATAACAATATAATATACCTGCCATCATTTTTTATTTTCAGATAAACACAATGATCAGAGTGACATCTAGTATAACCTTGTTCAGACATAAACTTGTCAAATTTTAGATACCACTGCCTTGAGCCTGTTTTAAGCCATACAAGCTCTTCTTCAACCTGCACACTAGTTTCTCCTTCCCTTTCACCTCATATCCTTGTGGCTACTGCATATATATCTCTTCCTCTAAATCCCCATGGAGAAAGGCTGTCTTTACATCTAACTGCTCAAGATGCAAATCTTCAACTGCTACTAGACTTAAAATAGTTCTGATTGAAGTCATTTTAAAAACAGGAGAAAAGATTTCATCAAAATCAATACTTTTCTTCTGTGCAAACCCCTTCACCACAAGTCTAGCTTTGTACCTCTATTTTCCTCCATCTTCTTCCTTCAGCTTGTAAACCCATTTATTCTTCAATGTAGTTTTTCTTGCAAGCAACCTGACTAAGTCCCAAGTCTGGTTATGCATTAAGGAGTCCATCTCTTCTTCCATGGCTACCTCCCACTTCTTCCTGCTTTCAACCTGTATTGCTTCTTCATAACATTCGGGTTCACCAGAATCAATCAACAATAAATAATATAATGAAGGAGAGTATCGTTCGGGGGATCTACTTATCTTGGTAGATCTTCTAACACCACTTTCAGGTGTTTGGGGTGCCTGTTGCTGTTGTGGTGGTTGTTGTTGTTGTGGTTTTTGATTATTATTATTTTTAGGCACCTTTACTTTTTCAGTGATTTCATCAAGAACTGCGTATTCCTTGTTTTCTTTTTCCTGTTTCTTTTCCTGCAACTGATTTTTATACAAGACCTTTTCATTGAATATTACATCTCTGCTCCTAATGATTTTGTGATTTCGTAATCATATAAGCGGTAACCAAAATCATTAACACCATATCCAATAAAAGTACATTTCTTTGACTTTGCCTCAAGCTTTGTTCTATTTTCTTTATCAATATGGACAAAGGCCTCACAACCAAAAGGCTTTAAAAAGGATTAGTTTACCTTTTTACCTATCCATGCTTCCTCTAGAACACCACCATCCAAGGAACTTGAAGGCCTTCTGTTTATTAGATAAACAACAGTATCTACAACATCTGCCCAAAACTGTAAAGGCAATCCTGCATGCAATCTCATGCACCTTGCACGCTCCATGATTGTTCTGTTCATCCTTTCTGACACACCATTTTCTTGTGGTGTTCTTGGAACTGTCTTCTCTCTGCGAATTCCATGCTCTAAATAGTACCTATCAAACTCTTTGCTGCAATATTCACCTCCATTGTCTGATCTTAGACACTTCAATTTATTTCTTGTCTCAATCTCAACCAAAGCTTTCCATTTCTTGAAAGTATCAAATACATCAGATTTATTCTTAATACAATAAATCCAAGTTTTTTTAGTTGCATCATCAATAAAAGTAACATAATAACAAGAGCCACTGAGAGATGATACTTGAGCAGGTCCCTATACATCTGTATGCACAAGCTCTAATTTTTCGCTCTTCTTTTCTTTCCCAACTCTGAGAAATCTGACTCTCTTCTGTTTTCCATAAATGCAATTTTCACAGAAGTCCAAATCAACATTCTTCAACCCCAGCAACAAATTCCTTGAGTGAAGAATCTTCATCCCCTTTTCACTCATGTGTCCGAGCCTATGATGCCATAATGTTGCATCTGCTCCTTTGGAAGTTAAAGCATTAACAGAGTTAGAAATACTATTGCATAAATACAATGTACCAACCTTTTCGCCTTTTGCTATTACCAGGGCTCCTTTGGTGACCTTCCAAACTTTATCTATGAAAGTTGTCACACAACCTTCATCGCCTAACTGCCCTGTTGAAATCAGATTTTTCTTTAGATCTGGAACATGCCTTACCTCCTTTAATAGCCATTGGTTTCCATTCTACTGTTTTACAAGAACCTTACCCATTCCAACAATTTTATAGGGTTTATCATCACCCAAATGAACTTGTCCAAAATCTCCTTGAACATAGTCATGAAAGTATTTCTTATCAGGTGTGGCATGGAATGAGGCCCCTGAATCTACCACCCAGGAATCAGTAATATTTTCGAAAGAAAGAATCAAAGCATTTTGTAACACCTCACCTGTCACATTTGCTTCATGATTGTTTTCTTGTTGTGCATCTCCTTCTTTTCCCTTCCGAGATCTACAGTGTTTCTTTAGGTGTCCTTTCTTTCCGCATTTCTAGCACACTATCCCTGATCTGGACTTGGATCTGCCTTTCCTTGATTTATTGCGATATCTTGAGCTCTTTCCTCTTTCCATTTTTCTTCCCCTAGACTCTGCACTCAAAGCATTACCCGATGTCTCACCGGAGCTTTTCCGTCGCATTTCCTCGCTAAGGATAGCACCGACAACATCATCAAACTTTAAAGTACTATATCTATAAACATAGTTACTCTAGGCCATTACTAAACCATTCCAACTTTCTGGTAATGAGCACAAGAATAACATAGCTATAACTTCATCATCAAAGTTTACCCCTACAGAACATAACTGACTTGTAACAGTATTAAAATCATTTAAATGGTCTGCAACAGATCCACCTTCTGACATCTTCATATCAAATAACCGTTTCATAAGAAATACCTTGTTTGAGGTCGAGGGTTTTTCATATAGTTTCTCCAACGCCTTAATCAAACCCTCTGTCGTTGTTTCCTTCGAAATGTTGAAGGCAACCGACGCTACGAAGCACAACCGTACTGTTCCAAGTGCC
Source organism: Pinus tabuliformis (assembly GCA_031772625.1). Classification (NCBI taxonomy): domain Eukaryota; kingdom Viridiplantae; phylum Streptophyta; class Pinopsida; order Pinales; family Pinaceae; genus Pinus; species Pinus tabuliformis. The sequence goes on along the minus strand of CM062812.1, from coordinate 600,448,589 downwards.
TTTCTATCGAGAAGGTTCCATTTTTAATCTGTCATACTCGTCGGCATCTTTGTTTTTCTGCCCAATGGTAAGTATAGATCTTTCTAACACAGATAATCTTCCATCTGCATCTTCCACAGCGAGAAGTTTTGGCCGTTAAATTTCTCGACCCTAAACTTACTATCTTCTGCCATTGCTCCCACTCGAACAAGGAACCCTTCTTTCCTGCGAGTTTATCAGCCAAAGAGACCTTCGGCTCTAATACCAGTTGTTAGAAAATTATATATTACGGAGCAATGGAACACATAAAATATTGTAGAAATATAAACACAGAAAACGCATCAAACAAGAGAGACACAGATATACGTGGTTCACCCAGTTTGGGCTACGTCCACCACAAACAACCAGTCCTTCCTTTGTATTATCCAGCAAAATGAAGAGACACAACCTACAGTAGATCCGCTGTAATATCCTCTGTTTTCTCTCATAGTCTCACCTCTCTGCTTCTCGCTCAGAAAATACACATCTATTACACAGCCCCAATACAATGCCCTCATATGAAGAGAGGGGTTTCCTTCTAGGGCAAAAAACCCTAAACTAAACATAAGTTCTACCGTTAGATCATCCACCTAATGAACGACCCAGATTGACTAGAAATTACTATACTTTTACAAGACAATTTTACATCCGTTTTTAGCTTTGGGGGCGCTGCCCTTGAACCCCCGCCGAGGGACTGATGGCCCCCGGACCCCCCAGCTGAGGGACCGCTAGCCCCCGAACCCCCCTGCTGGGGGGATCGGCTCCCCCGGACCCCCGTGGGGGGGGGGACAAGTCCCCCCCGCACCCCCCCACGTGGAGCCGTGTACAAACTTCCTGGGGTATACATCCGGCTGAAACAAAGACCTCTGAACAATCATGCTCCACATCCAACACAAGTCTCCAATTCAATTCACCAAAATCAGAAACTGTTGACAATTCAATTTGTGCCTGATCCAAATGTTTGTACAAAATACAAATTTCCTTGGGCGCCATGCTTATCTATATATACAATTATTTATCTAATTTTTTCTCAACTGTGTAAACCTGTGCTGCATCCACAGAGATCTAGGCATAACAACTATGAACCCAATGGGTTGACTCTTCCCGATATTTGTGTTGTAATCTATGTTAAAGCTTCCGATCTCCTCTTTGTTTCTAATGTAATCTGCGTGGAGGAACTTTACAATGAAAACCTTCTACCACTGTTGAAGAAATGGAATGACGTCTTTTGAATTCTTGCACAATTACTTCGAAGAAATTGTTCATTAATGTTTGGATTAGTGTTATTTTGACATGTATTACGCATATGGTATTGGATGATGTTTGTAGCAACAAACTGAATAGAAAGGGAAAAAATTACCTCTGCTTTTCAACAAGTTGCAGCTCATGGTCTGACTGTTGTTCGTACATGGGCTTTCAACGATGGAAATACATCTAGAGCATTACAAATTTCTCCTGGAAATTGCAGAAGATCATCGTATGGGTATGGGTGTTAATATATATGAATGCAGAGACTAGTTCTCTTCGCGAGATCAATGTCGTTGTGGCCATTTCCAGAAGGAATACGTTTTTTTCAGCATCATCCGAGGCTAAAACCACCATGAGGATCTCCGCAGGGGATTGTAAATGCGCTTTTGGACAGATTTCAGAAATTCCTTAACTACCTAGATCTACATTTTTTTTAATCCACATGTGTTGATATGTAATTTGTTTGGATTGCAATGAATGGGCCAATCGTATCATAAATCTCCGATACAATCATAAATTTCCTGAACCACACGCAAGGGATACAAAAACTGTAACGATGGATGCAATTACAGAAGATTTTAATATGAAGAAATATGGCAAGGAAATGCCCAAATGAATCGTACTTGGACAAGCCTGACCTGTAAAATAGATCTTCCAAAATATGAAATCAAACTGAGTATAGGAAGACTATCAACATTAAAATCGAAGGCACAAACAATGAAATGACAAGACGCAGGAAAACTCAGACGCATCGAACATAATAATCATGTCATATCCACTTGTGACAAAGGTTTATTTAAATAATGTTTAATAAATACGTTGCTTTTGTAAATTTTTATGGACACATATATGGTTAATTTTTTATTTTTATTTTTGTTTTATAGGTGTTGAAATCTTTTTATAATTATCCACAAAATTATAATGAATTACGTTGGAAATTGAGCATAGTTAGGATATCGATCATAATAAATTATTGTGCATGGAAGACATATTGGTGTTGGCTTGACTAATTCTGTTGTACAACTATGGGATTCTACATCTAACAGACAACTAGGAGCCTTGAAAGGTCACCATACACAATTTTAGGGTATAATGTAGTAGATATTTAACAAAGCTAGTCATGCATCCATGGGCCCATAGGTCTCAAGTGTTTAACTAAGCTTTGATACCAAATGTAGGGACCAACCCTATAGATATATTTTTTTAAAATACTAAAAATACAACCATAAGAAAATAGCATTGGGAATTAAAAAATTATTAAGAATTATATAAAACTTTCCTGAATTTTACTTCATTGAACATATCATCTAATTTACATGTAATGAACTAAAACCATAATGAAGTCATACAAAAAAATATTATAACAACATAGGTACCGTTCATCAGGAGATGAGATTCAAATTTGACTTGCCGCTAATTGCCCTCCTTTGTTGTCGATCGCCCCCAAGTGTGACTGTCGACGTGCTTGATCCAAATGCAATGACCCACCGGTTGACCTTCCAGCCTACTTCTTGGGTACTCTCCTTCCCTGCAGACCCTCGAGCTGCAATGGGGTTGTACAATGGAGGAATGTATTAGCTACTAGAGGAGAGCACTCTTTGGCTCAAGAGTCCCCTCTCTAAAGTCTTCTACCTCACCAAACTCACTATAGATCGTAGTCACTACTCTGACATAGTCTCATCCATCCAACAGTAGGGTAAAGAAAAAGTCCTCTCTCCCATGGTCCGCCTCTTCTTTTATAGGAGTCCTCATAGGTGACACGTGGCATTTCATGCATAATTAATTATTTTTGATAATCCAATAGTTTGATTATTCACCCACCCATATGTCACTCTCTAATCAAGGGTCTCCAAAATTATTTACTTAAATTTTAATTTAAAACTAATATTTTTCCTCACCTCAACAAGATTCCTGTTTCTTCTCCTAGTTGTCTATTGATCCCCTTTTTACTCCTTAATTGTGTTCATTACTAAAGTCAATTGATAAGTCAAGATTTGATCCCCTATCTACTCCCTAATCTAGGTCAAGTTATCTCTTAGATGAATATTCTTATGTTGGTTGTTGCCACATGAAAGTTCTCTAAATTTCTCTAAAATTTAATTTATTAATCTTATTTTAATTCACTATCCTCCTTTTAATTAGGTTTAACTATTTTAGGATTAATATTTATCCTTACATTTATGTCCCTCTTGCCCCCTTTAACCTAATTAAACTACATTATTTCTCTAATATTTTCCAATATGGAAAGGTAGAGTTTTTTGGGTAAAATATTATATTTATTCCTATGATCCTTTTAACCCGAGTTTTATTCTTGATTTAATTACCTTGGTTTCTAACATCATTTACCCTTGATGTGAATTTACTTGGTTTTCATATCTTGATATTATTTATTAATTTATTTATTTTTAATGATTCCAAGGGTGCCAAGTTTTGGTCGTGCCCTTCAAGAACTTCCCTTGAAGTTCCAAGGGTGTCACGCCTAACAGTCTATTTATGATGCCAAGGGTGCCAAGTTGGTCGTGTCCTTCAAGAAATTCCCTTGATGTTCCAACGGTGCCACGCCACTTGCCCTTCAAGCATTCAATGGCTACGAGGGGAAAGTATAGGTGCAATGACAGAGACCACTATCATCTCTTATGTTCCCTGCTATAGTGAGACTAATGGTGTTGGGGATCAAGGAATCTGCCTTGATGCGCGCCCCTCAGTAAAATTCTCATGAGCGACCCAACTTTGGGACTTGCTCCCATGACATCGTGATCTTCAAGGCGAAGGTGTTTCAACATTTCCAGCCCAAGTCACGATGGGAGTGCTAGTCGGTGAGATTAGGGACATTGCCCCACCCCTCCCATGCAGTTCCATCCAATTGTACAACTCCATCACCCATATGTGAGTCATTCGGCCAAACAACTAATATGTGCCTGCAACCACTAACATATCATTAGCATATAGATAAACATATATAGCATGTTTCAAAATTGACTTAGAATTTCAAAGATAAAATAATATAAATTTTCATCAAACCAGGTGTCGTCAACTCATCATATGCGAGTGCCTCTGGTGGTTTCCTGCCATACTCAATAATCATCAGTAACAATGTTTCTCAGTGTTAGTCATTGTCATAATAGCATCATCAACATCACCTAGTCATTCACATCATTGTTCATTGTGAACTAGAACTAATGTAGGTAGGTAACATAGGGGACACATCCATCATGGCTATCATCATCATAACATCAATGGAAACATACATATCCATCAAAGCTATCAACATCATAACATCAATAGAAAACATACCTATCCATCAAAGCTATCATCATCATGATATCAATAGAGAGCATACATATCCTTTACTGCTATCATCATCATAAATTCAATAGAGACCAAACATAACCATTTATGCTACAATCATCATAATATCAATAGAGAACATGCATAACCATTAATGCTACAATCATCATAATACCAATAGAGAACATGCATAACCATTAATGCTACAATCATCATAATACCAATAGATAACATACATAAACATCACAACCACTAATAATAGAGTCATGTGTCCGGATCCTCAACTTGAGGTCCTCAAAGAATAAAGTGTGGGCCTTAGGGCTAAATAAATGTTAATGTCATATCACTGTCAGTCGACTAGAGCGGGGCACTACAACAACATTAATATTACAATGGTAACTTACATTTCTTTAAATTATAGCTTCATCTTTCAGATCAAACAAAGATTTGTGAAGCAATGTATGTAAAAGCCTAGTTGTGATCTTAGTTGAAAATTGACCAAGAAAATCTCCAGTTTGTCGCCTGAAGGCAAGGCATTTCCTAAATAACATTATATATATTTATGACCTGGAAGGTATTATTGGAAGTAAACCAGCTTGACTCCTCAACATTCTCACAATATCAACAACAATAATTGCATGACATATCTAAGTTTGATTTTTTGAGCATCATCTCCATGATTCAATATGTCCTATCAATTAGCTAGAACTCTGTTGAATTGAATAAAGGATAGCTGACAGTATGTTTTCACATGTATACCGAGTTCTTATATAGCTATTACATTACCTTCATCTTTGGCATCTTGGACTAGGGGTGAAAGCATCTCATTTTTGGCCTTTGACCATGAAGTACAGAAGCAGATGTGATAGCAAAGATATCTAGTCATAAATGGGAATGTGCACTCTACTTAGTCTTCGATAAACCCTTACCATCTGTTGGGTGAATCTATATCCGAATCTCTGGAGGAATACAAGAAATATTTTCTTCCAACGATGTGGTTTCAGTAGACAGTGTTCAAGCCTTCACGATTAATTTTACAGTCTTCACCGAGGAAAGGAGATGACTATAGTAATCATGTCCTTTCTCTATGTGATTGAACTTGAGCAATAATTGATGACAAATTTCCTCCATTTCAGAAAATTGGGAAAAGCTATGTGTCATCTCATCTTCATGCAGAAATGGCTACTCCTCTTGCCTATTTTCAAGAAGGTTGTACATGTCAAAGGTCATAATTAACTGGTTGCAGATGGCTCGATGGGTAAGGTTTCTTTTCAAGTATTCAGAGGGAGCTATGATTCAGAGTTGATTTATTCCTTAGCCCTAAGGTCTAATATAATGAAGAAGTTGTTGATCCAAACATCTTGTAAAAAGTATTTAAAATGCTATAATTCATCTTATTTCATGAAAGACCGAAGTCTGGAAGCTTCGTTTGGCTTACTATGAAGCAATTTGAGTTATCTCTTCAATGAGCAATTTGTGCACACCTTCGTTGTATATTACAGAAGAAGATTCCGAGAATCCAGTATTTCAAATACCATTTTATATGGTACATGTTTGAGTGAACACATATCATGATGAGCAGGTTGTCTGATGGATACACTGCACCCTGGAAAGACAAGTTTAGGCTCTGGTCTCCCTGAGTAAGAGGGAGAAAGACTAGTGAAATATTTTCTTCATAGAGAAATGCAAGAAGCAGAGGATTGCTAAGTGCTACCAAGATCTCTGTTGAAAACCAAAATGTTTGCTATATAGATACCTCTATATTTTGTTAGATGGAGCTATGAGGCTCCTATTGATCTAGTCTTAACTTTCAGAAAGAAGCTTGGCACTATTCCCTATATGAAGGGATCTTTGGTTAAGCTTGAACATTGAGCTCTCGGAGCTCCTGGGGGCTTGGGATACTTATTGAGCTATGAGCGACCATAGGGTGAGTGATTCACCTTCCCTTGTTGATGCATTGTGTACAAGGTAAGTGGTTCACCTTCCCTTATTGATGTGTTGTGTATAGGGTGAGTGGTTCCCCTTCCCCTGTGACACCCCATGGTGGCTGACATGTGTGTAGGGTGAGTGATTCACCTTCCCCTACGATTGCAGACACGTTTGTAGGGTGAGTGATTCACCTTCCCTTACTATTGACGACATATGCATAGGATGAGTGGTTCACCTTCTCCTATGGCATATGAGCAGGATGTGTGGTTCAACTTATCCTGTGGATACCCTAGTGAGAGATGCCAATGGCCATCTGTTAACATGTCAGTGGGATGTGGTCATCCTTTTCCCACATGTAGGATGCTCATTCCCTACGATTGATGGTTGACATGTCGGTGGGACGTGGTTCATCCTTTCCCCATGTGTAGGATCCTTCCTACGATTGACTATTGTGACTTGTGTATGTAGGATGTGGTTCGTCCTTTCCCTACGTATGATTGTGATGTGTGTATGTAGGACGTGGTTCGTCCTTTCCCTACGTATGATTGTGATGTGTGATTGTAGGATGTAGTTCGTCCTTTCCCTACTTGTGGTTGTGAGAAGGATGTGATACATTCTTTCCCTGCTATTGATTCAGTATCAACCTACCCATGTAGTCCGGGACACATGGGAAGTACCTCTCATCTTGCCAATGAGTTGGAAAAAGTGATTAGGGACCATAGCACTACTGATGGATGCATCGAGTACTGTCATACTCCCTAGGACTAGGATGCTTGGTGTTCTCCAACTTGATCAGGGATCAAGTCTGATTGAGGTTTTACCTTTGGACTAACTTTTGTCAGTGGAGAGTGGTTAGGTCTTGTGACTCACTCTTGATCAATTCTTCTTCATTACTACTTCAGTGTCCAACAAAGTATAGCAGAGCAAAGTCGAAATACAGAGATAGTTCATGATGGCATGATGATCAATATCATAGCTGTTGGTTTTACAAGTGGAATTCTCCCTAGTTGAGAGGGAGTGTTAAAATTGGAAACTAGGGCCAAATCCCACTTTCAACAACTCATTTGATGAAGATAGTTACAAATCGATCTAAAGACTGTCAAATTTGGATATTTAAAAGTGGGTTTTTTAATTTATTATCTCACATAAAAATTATCGAGGTCAGCCTTATCTCTATGTCGGCTCAACTAGTCCAATAGTCATGTCTCTTGATGCCAATAAAATTGTATATATAGAAGAGTCCTCCACCATCATTTAAATCATCAAAGAGGCAAGAAATCTCATCTGATCTTGGCTATAGGAAAGGATCTTCTCGTGCAAGGGTTAGAAGATTGTGATTGGGTTTCATTTAATGGTGATTAAGGGCTACAGGGACCCATTGTAAGGTTGAGTAGGAGAGAGCATGTTTAAGGGCTTCTTGTGCTTGATTGAAGAGGGTTCTTCCTTAGTTTGCTGGGCCGCAGGCTCTATCCTATTGCAAGGTTTGAAATCCCTTATTTAGAGCAGTCTACAAGGAGCCGTAGCCCTGTCCCTGACTTTGCAGAAAAAGATCGACCCCTAGATCTTCTCTCTTGAGGTTATTGTGAGGCCTCGTCTTGGGTAGGAAGCTAGGTGCTTATTTGGAAGAGTGTTGACTCAGGAAATAAGCCACAAATTTGCCCAAGTATTCTATGGACTTAATTTGACCATCCCTAGGTCCAACAAAGTGAAGCTCCATGCCTATCTTGAAGAGCCACAGTTGTATGAAGACATTTTAGAGCTGCCAAGTAAAAATGCAGTGAGTTGTAAGCAGCCCTAACCTACAACAGCTTGACTTCATCTTTCAGAGGGAAAATTAGTATGTTTAAGAATTACATTTTTGGGCCATTCATTTAACATCAATTTGGCAAGTCAATGTTCTCTCTCTCTGTTGAACATTTGATATTAATAATAAGAAGAGTTGATCAAGGGTTTTCCCCATCATGGGGTTTTTCCCTGGCTTGAGCCATATTTTGTGTTCTCTTGTCTTGGCTTGTCTTCTGCATTGATCATTCATGTTCTTTCTTCAATTATTGTGACTCATATGATTGCTAATGGAAATAAATGGTTTGATAAATGGGCTAATATGAATCATTGAAGCAACTGTCCTATGGAAAGAACATGTTAACTCAAAAGTAACAAATTGTTTTCCTTTGCCACATGATCAAAAGTTGTTGGTCAAAGGAAGACGACAACGAGCCTCTTTGATTGGTCGAATTTGCCCAGCGAAATCCATCATAGGAACACCTTCGGTGTAAATATATGTAAATATGTTTTTTCTTCACTAATCATTTTAATTTGAAACAAGAAGAGTTATGCGAGTTGGATTTGGTTGACTTATTCTTCTCCTCAGTTTATTCCTAGACAGTAGGGACAAACTTATTCACATTAGTTCTCTCATAACCATGGAAGAAAATGTGGAAGACATGGCTTTTCCTCTACATGAAGGTTTTTAAGAATCAACTTGGGGAGAATAGATGACTTTTTACTATCACATCTTCTTTTTTGCAACTTTAGATTATATTTTCTCTCGCATTTTCCCAAACATTTTGTAAAATTATTTTCTTGATTTTCTCCAATGCTTTATATTTTCAACTAAGCGCATAAGATTCATGGTGTCATACAACAACATCATATGCAATGTCACTGAAATTATTATGGTTTAAAATTGCATTCTTGTATGTCGTGTTATAAAATCACTGATTGTTGCGCACATGTTTCTTTCTATAGAACTCCCCTAGTCTTCCCATTCTAGGGTTTTAAATATTGGTTTTCCAGGAGTATACTTACATTAAACTATTGTTTCTTGATTTAACTTTATTTCTTGGGTATATCTTTTTTCCCTATGGTATTTGTCAAATATAAACATAATTTCTTGGAAAATCTATAACATCAAGTTAAATAATCTATAAAGTTATGTCAACAACTTTCGATGTTTTTGTTCAAATTCAAGATTTAAAAATATTTTGGAACTTTTGACCAATATATTGGAAGTTCGAACCTCGTGTAATTACTAACATATTATTTGGCTCTTTCTAGTCATTGTAGCACCACTAAATTCTAAAATGATAAAAACATCTAATAAGAAATAAAACAAGGATTGGCATTAGAGAAATTTTGAGGTCTAAAATGAGCCTCCTAAGGAATTTTATAAAATAATATTGAAAATAACATTAGATTACATCATCAAATTTTAGAGGAAAAAAAAAGAAAAAAACTACTTTTCAACTCATATTTAAACTTATCTACCTATGGTTTTACTCAAATTTTGAGCGAGAGCATTTGTTGGATGCATGATTTAATTCCTCACCCAATGAGTACCCATGTTGCATATTTTTGATAAACCCTGCTCCACGAAAAATGAGAAATACTTGAAAAAATATGATTACAATCACATTTTTCATGTATTTCTCTTTTTTTCGTGTAGTAGAGTCCATCAAAAGTATGCAACATGGGTACTTCTTGGACGATGAATTAAATTCCGCATCCAACGAGTAATCCCACTCGAAATTTGAGTAAAATCGTAGGGAGATAAGTCGAAAATACAAGTTGAAAAAATAGTGTTTTTTTAAATCATTTTACTTTTTTACTCCAAAAATGGTGGATCATCCCCCATGGTTGACATCATCATCTTGAATCCTATTAGTTCTTATAAAGTTGATTTTGGTTGTACATTTTTGTTTTAAGGCCCCATTTTAGACCTCAAAATTTCTCTAATGGGTTGAGTTATCGATCCTTCAAAATCATTTATTTGGTGTGAATTGTGCCCTAACATTAGCTATACGCAATTTAAATCTAGAAGATGTAGGCATACGTTTGAAATGCATGTGCAACTCAAATTGGGTATATTGTAAATGAGGAAAAATAATCTTTAGATTTCATATACAACCCTTTTATGGTGCAGATGAGAAAGAGAGGAATTTCTTGTGGTTAATGAACTTTATTCTTGTTTATCATGGAAGTTTGGCATTATTAGAGAGAAAAAAGATCCAATTATCCCTAAAAGATGATAGATGTGGAAGTAATCTAGATATCAACATAAGAAATAAAGACAGAGGCCATTGGCCTATCAATACATTGATGGGATGACATGGACAACAATGATGGTTTGGATTTACATTTCTAGCTGATATTTTTTATGATAGTGCTACTTAGAGAGACTTGAGAAACACAAGCATTCATATTAAAATGCTTAGAGTTTAGGTTTTGGAATTTTTAAGACGTATTGTATTTTGATTGTAGGTTTAGTGTTATTGGTATCCACCAATTTTGTAAGGGCCTTTCAATTTAAACATGATATGTAATGTCTCAACATCTAGTTAACATGACCAACTAAATATAGGCACATTAATATCTGCCATCATAATTAAATACCTATATTTGTTTGTCCTTGTTGGTTGTGTTTCAATTTTATGTTAGGACTTGGGAGTCCAACTATTGCCTTGTATTAGCCATGTGGACAAAAAAATAAATTTCTTTTTTACTTTATATTTATACTGAATCCTTAGGTAGTGGAGGGATAATAGATGGCAACAAATGTTCCCTATTAATCTCATGACCTAATTCTCATTGAAAAACATGAGTTGGGTATATGGTAACCTCATTGGATCATTGAATTTATTTGAAGAGAGCTATTAGTTGGATTATAATATGGTGGTTAGTTGTGCAATTTGGTGGTTTAAAATTGAACCACTTAAAGTTTTCGTTATGGATGGACCCCCTCCACAAAGATGCAATTGACAAATTCCAAGCTTCATGTCTTATATTTCCTATTGGGCTAGCTAACCTTGCTTTAGATTGTGAATTTACCACATTATACTTTGAAATCTACCTAAGTTTCTAACCTAGTTCAAATATATAACTTTATTATGTCTTGTAATATGTTATTTTGGTGCCATTTGATAAGTCATAGAGCATGAGATCACTTGTTGAGTTAATTATATTAACAATCCATTTTTGAAGCAACTCATATGAAGTCAGTCTTGCTCTATTGCCTTGGTGAGTGAATAAAACATCAGGCCAACGTGTCTTCAATCTGCGAAATTTATTTGTATAGAGTTATTGTTTTATTGTTGAGGGGGATCCATTACAAAGCAAAGAAAATGTTCTTGTCATATTCTCTTTAAGCACCACTCAAACTTGAAGACATAAGGCAATAGTAATTTGAGAGGACAAAAGACATTGAATTTTCTTGTACTTAATCACTGAGATTTTATTGTTTAGACAATAACTTGGTAATTAATCTCCATTTCAAGATAAAGTAGATCAATGTGATACACTCAAGATTCACCATTGAGAATCTAATCATTAGGGATTAATTCAGGTTCCACAAGTCTCCACATAGTCCCATGTAACTGGAATAAATATAAGTTTTCTTTTTTTTGTTGAATTTTTGTAGCTATTTTAATTACATTTTCTTGATGTCGATTTTTCAAAAAAATAGAAATTTTGAATTTTGAAAAATTAAATTTTGGCTCCAAAATATCTAGGTCAGCCCTCCTAATCAAGTCAGTCCAACTTCTAGAGACACCTGTTAACGCCGAGATTATACAGGCACTACAAAAATGCTCAGGGCGAGGGCTATCACTCTGATCCTCACCCACTCCGTTCTAGTTGTCTCCCAACAACAGGCTATTGGGGGGGGGGGGGGGGGGGGGGTAGTCCCTATGGAATGAAGTGAAGAAAAACAAGTTGAGAATCAACTTACTTGGGAGATATGGATGAGTGGCCTAGCCACTTGGTTGAATTTAAGCAAGATTATTGATTAAATTAGTTTTTTCTATTATGAGACCAGTGCCTTAATCGAGTCACAAATTCTTGCTTCTTATGAATTGAAACCAAATGACCAGATGGACATGCGCTGCTTGAATGATTGACTGACCTATATGATATGCAAATCCTAGGACTTATGTGAAATGCAATGATCTCGGTAAATTTAGTTAAATGCCTAGTCTAAGTGTAACCTTCCTTTAACTATTTTGAAGTTGGGCTCCAAGGTAGGTTGTGGGAAGGAGGCTAACAGGAAGTAGGCTAGGGCCTGATTAACAATACCTTTTGTTAGGCTTCTATCACCCGATGTCTCCAGTGCTGCAGAGATTATGGCTCTGATGACTGCAAGGACACCGTGTTAACCACCGAAGAGTTGTTGAGGCCCCTCAAGCTAGATAAGAAGGGTTGACTTCTATATCTATCAACCTAGCTTATGCTAGGAGGTAAATTATTAATGCATGTCTAGATCTAGGATGCTTATGCAAGATAGGATCTTCAAGGCCTTCGACCTAGGGTTTTGCTTTAGTTTCATTACAACAATTAAATCATTAATTTCTAGGCCCTAAAATCATATTCTAATTGGTCAAAATCGATTAAAATTGCAAAATCTATTTTTTCACAAGTTTTGGCCACTTGGGCATCTCTAATTTGACCTTGATCTAACATTTTAACTTGCTAGAATTGACTGCATAACTGTGAAATTCAAGTTTGAAATATCTTTGAAGCATATAATTGACAAGGACTAACAATTTTAAATTTTCAGTTCCCCAGCAAACCCTAGGCCTAAGGCCTTGAAGATCCTGTAGTGCCCACTCTGTTTCCTGACCCTAATACAACATTATCTTAGACACTTTTTCTTCGAGGACCTCAGATTGAGGATCTGGACCAATGACACTATTATTAGCGATTGAGATATTCATGGTTGTGATGTTTATGAAAGTTTTCCATTGATATTATGGTAGCATGAATGGTTATGTATCTTATCTATCAGTGTTCTGATGATTGCAATATTAAATAGTTAAGTTGGTCTCTATTTGAAATTATGATGAGGGTAGTAAAGAATATGTATGCGCTCTACTAAAAACATAATGAGGATAAATTTTATGGATAGGTATATTTCTACGATGTTACGATGTTGATAGCTTAATGAATATGTATGTTTCCATTGATGATTATTGATGATAGCCATGAGGGATGTGTCCCCTATGTCACCTACTTCCTTTAGTTCAGACTTACAATGGACAATGATGTGAATGACCAGGAATTGTTAATGATGCTAGTATGATAATTGACTAACATTGAGAAACCTTATTACTGATGATGATTGAGTATGGCAGGACACCATCAGAGGCACTCGCATATGACATGTCGATGACACCTAGTTTGATGAAAATTTATAATTACTTTATCTTTGAAAGTCTAAGTCGATCTTGGAATCTGCCATATATGTTTAACTATATTTTGATGATATATTAATGGTTGCACGCACAGATTAGTTGCTTGACCGAATGACTCACATATGGGTGATGGGGTTGTACAAGTGGATGGAACTACATGGGAGGGATGGGACAGAGTCCCTGATCCCACCCACTAGCACTCCCGCCGTGACTTGGGCTGGAAGGGTTGAAGCACCTTCGCCTTGAAGATCACGATGCCATGAGGGCAGGTTCCAAAGTTGGGCCGCTCATGAGGACAGGTTCCAAAGTTGGGCCGCTCATGAGGACTTTACCGGGGGGCACGCATCAAGGCGGATTCCTTGATCCCCGACACCATTAGTCTCACTATAGCAGGCAACATAAGAGATGATAGTGGTCTATGACGTTGCACTATATTTTCCCCTCGTAATCACAGGATGCTTGAAGGGCAAGTGGTGTGGCACCCTTGGAACTTCAGGGGAATTTCTTGAAGGGCACGACCAACTTGGCACCCTTGGCATCACAAATAAACTATTAGGTGTGGCACCCTTGGAACTTCTAGGGAAGTTCTTGAAGGGCACAACCAAACTGGCACCCTTGACATCACAAATAAACTATTAGGTGTGGCACCCTTGGAACTTCTAGGGAAGTTCTTGAAGGGCACAACCAAACTGGCCCCCTTGACATCACAAATAAGCTATTAGGTGTGGCACCCTTGGAACTTCTAGGGAAGTTCTTGAAGGGCACAACCAAACTTGGCATCCTTGGAATCATTAAAAATAAATAATAATAAATAAATATAAGCAAGGAATGAAAACTAGGTAAATTTACATCAAGGATAAATGATGATTAGAAACCAATGTAATTAAATCAAAAATAAAACTTGGAATAAGGAGGATCATAGGAAGAATTAAAATAGAGTACCTTAAAAACTCTACCCTTCCCATTTTGGAAAATACTAGGAAGATTATGTGGTTTAATTAGGAAAAAGGGGAAAGACAAACATAATGGTAAGGATAAAGATTAATCCTAAACTAATTTAAACCTAATTAAGAAAAGGGGAAGGTGAATTAAAATGAGAATAATAAATTAAATTTAGAGAAATGTAGAGAAGCTCCATGTGTCAACAACCAACATAAGAATATCCATCTAGGAGATAACTTGAGTTAAATTAGGGAGTAGATTGGGGATAAAATCTTGACTCATTAATTGACTTCACGTAATGAACACAAATTAAGGAATAAAAGGGGGGAATAAAGAGACAACTAGGAGAATAAATAGGAATCTTGTTGAGGTGAGGAAAATATTAGTTTTAAATAAAAATTTAAGTAAATAATTTTGGGAGACCCTTGATGTGAGAATGACACATGGGTGGGTGAATAATCAAGTTATTGAATTATAAAAAAAATAATTAATTATGCATGACATGACAAGTGTCACCTATGAAGACTCCTATAAAAGAAGGGACAAGCCATGGAAGAAGGGACTTTTGGGGGAACCCTATTGTTGGATGGATGAGATGTTGTGAGAGCAGTGATTACGAAGCTATAGTGAGTTTGGTGAGGTAGAGGATTTAGAGAGGGGACTCTTGAGTCAAGGTGTGCTCTCCTCTACTAGCTAGTGCTTGTCTCCATTGTACAACCCCATTGCATCTCGGGGGTCCGCGGGGAAGAAGAGTACCCAAGGAGTAGGCTAGGAGGTTAACCGGTGAGTCTTTGCATTCAGATCAAGGGCGTCATCATTCACTCGCGGAGGTGACCAGCTACAAGGGAATACCAGCAACAGCAGAGCAAGCGGAGTCTCGCCTTCTGGTGAACGATACATATGTATTTCATTACTATTGATCTTAGTTAAAGGTATGAAAATGTTATGGTATGTTTCCTGAAATGAGTGGTAGGAATATGTATGCTAAATAAATTTGAATTTCAATGCGTTTCTTTCTGGTTGTCATTGTTGTTTTAAAATATATATATATATATATATATATATATATATATATATATAGTCTGGATAAAGTCCTCACACTTGGTATCAGAGCACAAGTTGAACCCTTGAGGCCTATGGGCCCATGCATGCATAACTAGTTTTGTTTGCTATGTGGGTATTTCTCTAAAATCAATTTACTCAAGTTTCAAAAAAAAAAAAATGCAATTTAGGAACATTTTTAAGAGCTCATGCTTCAGGAAACTCCAGCAATGACTTGAAATCTTTTGGACAATTTCAACTTCTGCTGTGTCTCATCTATGAAGGATTTAACAATTTCACTTTGCCCTTTCACTAAGTGATATCGATACCCAAGAATCTTACAACGAAACATAAACTCACTATCAATATCACTCTGTCATATCAGTTTGTTGCCTGGCAGTGAGAAATGGCAGCTTCAATCTCTCCCAAAGATTCATGGAATGCTGCTTGTAAGTACAATAATGGAAAATTAGGCTTCAATGCTATTGCCTTTGAAAACTTGGAATTGCATCTATGTACCATTTTATTCATCTTGTTTCAATGAGAATCTGAAAGAGATATATACTACGACATTTTTGTTTGTAGATGATTGTCTCCAGGACTGTTGTAATGACTTTTCCAAACCCATAACATGAATACCATTTCTGCAAATTCTCCATTTTCAAATACTTATGGCATCATAGGAATAACCTTTTAAATTTAGTCCTTACCTGGCAATAACAATTCCATCTAAGGCTATCCTCATTCGCTCATCAACGCAAAGCTCTTCTGCATTTCCAAATGCTTTATCTCCATCACTGTACATCAACTGCAATTTCTCCTTGCCGAGAGGAGAAAAACCATTGGAAAGGACTCTTCGGTTTCTAAGAGGAGAAACACCAAGCATCTCTCCATTTTTATTACAGTAGTATGTCGTATACCAGTAGATTTTGCAAGTAGCTCGTGCTCTTTCAGAAAAGCAAATTCTCCATGAACAGGCAAAAAAAAAATGTTGAGGGTTTACCAACCTGAGGACTTCCTCCAATTCTCCACGATAAGCATGCCCAGATGTGTGCAAATTATCTCCCCTTCCCATCATTATTGTAGAACCAATCCCCGCTATCCGATTCATCATCCTCATCACACGAATGTCATTTCCAGGTATCACCTTTGCTGAGTATAAGATCAAGTCATCTTTATTTAGCTTGAGGGAATGACTGCTTCCAAATGATGCCAAGTTGAGAGCTGCACGAGGTTCTGCCTGTGATCCTGTTGTGACAACTAGTAAATCCCTGGGAGCATAAGCATCCATATCATCAGCTTTGACCAAAGTAGATGGATCGAAAGGTGCCTGTCCAGCTCTCGAAGCAGCATCCAAGTAAGTCCTTAATGACATCCCAATAAAAACCAGCTTCCTACCAGTCAATTCAGCTGCAGCTTTCACGCTTCCAAGACGATGAACATTTGATGCAAACTGTGTAGTGATAACTCTTCCCTTTGCAGCAGCAATATTTCGTAACAAAGCCTCTGCTACATCAGTTTCACTGGTAGTTCTTCCAGGTGAAAGAATGTTGGTAGAGTCACTCATCATCAATGTAATGCCTTCCTTTCCAAGTTTTTCTAATGTTGATCGATCAAAGGTCTTTCCATCCACAGGCGACTCATCAATCTTCCAATCTCCTGTATGGAAAATTGTCCCATCTTTACAGCGAAGCACCAACCCACAACAATCCGGAATGGAATGCGTAACTCGAATAGCTTCTATCTCAAATGGTCCAGCCTGGAACTTCTCGCTTATATTAATGATGTTAAGTCTAGCCTCAGCATGAATATTGAAATCCTTTAATCGTTTTTTTAATGAGCTCCATAGTAAATGATGTTGAGAATATTCTCGTATGAGGATCCAATGCGGGAATTACCCAAGGCAAGGCTCCAATGTGATCCTCATGCCTCAGCATGAATATTGAAATCCTTTAATCGTTTTTTTAATGAGCTCCATAGTAAATGATGTTGAGAATATTCTCGTATGAGGATCCAATGCGGGAATTACCCAAGGCAAGGCTCCAATGTGATCCTCATGCCCATGTGTAATAACAACTGCTTCAATCTTATTCCTCCATCGTTGAATAACAGTTGTGTCAGGTAAAACTTTCTGCACTCCAAGTTCATCGTAGTCTGGAAACATGAGGCCAGCATCAACCAAGATGTATCGATCATAGTGACCTATAAGCATACAGTTCATCCCTATTTCTCCCAAACCTCCCAATGGCAGGACACGCAATGGTGGTCCTTCAAATCCTTCATGAAACAGCTCCAATTTCCTCTGGATCCCATCATCCATGCTTTTTCTAGGCCCTTCAGCACTACTTGAACCTCTTCTAGATTTATTAAAAGCTGAAGAACCTGACTTCGATCTCATGGATTCTGTGGGAATCCCCTTGCTTTCTGCAATAACAATTCTAGGTGCTCTCTCGTTGTAACCGCTGAAGAGCACACCTGATAAATTACTTGGGAAAATGAAAGCTGTCCTGTTACGTTTTCTGTTCCAATGTGACCACCCAGCTCTGCTTCTGGAATCCAAAATCCCCATAGCCATGACATCTGGACTGCATGGAACCCCATTTATCACAGTCATGGTACCCAGTTCTATACTGCAGAAACCCGACTAGATAACAATCGACTTCCCGCCTGTAAGTCAAACATGCTGTTAAATCAGTTTTGGGGTTTGAAAATACAAGTACCCAGGCGGGATGAGCTGAACTATAAATGGTTATGGAGATTTGAATTCATTGAGAAGTGCTGAAGGGGATATACAGTTGGTCCTGATCAGTATAACGACAACATTGACTATGTTTTCACAAGGAAGCTGACTCATTACGGATGAATGCACTACTGATTGGTAATTATACTTTTCATTTTACAAAGATTGCCCCATATGTTACTGTTGTTCAATTCTACACTCTTAGGTACTGCTGATAATTGTAATATGAAGCCATAACAATGTGGTTATGCATGTCCAGATAGTACATGATCTAGTAATGATTGTGTCTAGGAAAATGAATTAGAGGACAAACGCCCTCAAAGTAAGCTTAACAGGTCGATTTACCAACTAGGCAAAGTAGAGCAATGGGTTAATATTATAAAATGATTGAATTCTGCTTATACCGGGTAATTGACATCGATTTTCGCATTGTGTAGCTGTTTAATGAAAGGCTGGCTAAATGGATATCAGAGAACAACACATTAGCAATAGTGAGATGGGAGAGCGTAAGCATCCATATATGGAGGAAATAAGAGGAATCTTTAGGACTGGTGGATGAGTCGGATTGGAATTTGCTAAAGATGTTAGATATTAGGTTAGAGCTCTAGAAAAACATCAATCAATCATGTCTTGATGGTAGAAAAACCATGCTATATAACATAAACAATTGATAATATATGGTACTAAAGAGTCAATGTTCAATTATTTTCACATAATTTATCCCATCATTCCAAAATCAAAGATGAACCACTAAAGATAAAGATATATAAAGCCATCATCCCTAATGGCAACTTATGCTAATGTGGATATGTGAAAATCCATATATATATATGTATCCTAAATTTAGTATTTCTTTATAATTCTTTATATAACATTTTTGAGATTATATTTGTATATTAAATTCTTCTTTCATATTTTTCTATAAATATCAACTAAATAAACCTAATAAATAATAATAATAATAATAATAATTAAATAAATATAATAAATAATAATAAAAATAAAAAAATATCTTCCTAAATAAGATGCATAAAGGTTATTCATAATATGCATGAGGGTCATTCACAATAAATGTCATCATTATTTTATTCATTCAACATTTATATATTATTAGATTTTTGTCTTTATATCATGGAGGAAATTTATCATGGACTTTTATGCTCCATTGGTATCAAAGATAGTTTGAGATATTGAACTTGTCATTTCTACCATACTTATCACTGTGATCACACAAAAATATTCTTTTCCATATTGTTAGTTGATTTTTATATACTATTTTCATTCGTTGTTGTTTAAAAATGCATAGTTCAAGTGTTTATATTTTGGTTTCTTTCATGAGGATCTAGTGATGCAATTTTTGGCAAGATTGTGATTTTGGTTACTTCAATGCATTTTTGAAATGCATAAATGGATTTATTACCTTGAAAAACCCTTTGGGGTGCTCAATCTATACATACTATAACTTGTAATTCCAACAAATTCCTATTGGATTTCAAGCAAAATTGATTGCAAAAGAGCAAAAAAAAAATTAGAAGAATTAGGCTTGACATTTAAAAAAATTATGTTGCCAAGATCTCTATGTAATTGTCGTGCATTGGAATTGTTGTATCACTCTACAACGCATACACCAACATCATTCCATGTTTGTACAATAGATGTGATTTCTATGTCATATAGTTGCCATATCATATTGTTGTCCATTCGTCACAACTCATAGTTGCAACTCAACCTTGTGTTGCCATTTTTGTATCATTATATGAGCAATTTGAATATTTAGAAAAAAAAATGTTTATGCTTTGTTAAGAAAATTGAGGAACGACAAAACCATACAATTGAGTATGGAAGACCTCATTCACTCAACTACCAATAATTAAACTACAAACTTTAAAATTTCTTCTCCAAAGGCCAATTTAGAATGGACAAATTAGAGACATGCAAGTGGTAGATACTCAATACAAACATATCATTGATTGATTAGAATCATGATAAGTTGAAGAGAAAATCAAAGCCAAGAATCATGAAAACTAGAGAAAAATAAAAGTGATCTAAAATCACTCATATTAGAGCTTTTATAACAAATAGAACTCAAGAATCACAACAAACTAAAGAAATATATAATTGATTTAAAGGAACACATATAAAACTTTCATCTAGTGTTAATTCTCTACATACAACCACTCCACCACCAAGTTCTTCAAATGCATCTATTGTGACTAGTTCAAAGTACTGAGTGTAGTTCCTAACAAAATTGAAGATTTAGAACATGGTAACCAAAGGTGGGTTACGTCATAGGTGAAATATCAACAATAATTAACACAATTATTATTGACCATTACAAATATTGAAGTCCAAGCTTAAGGTGGATAGTTCCTCCTATGAAAAAGGCATAGGCATCCCCTATGAATTTGAGTTAATACAAAATTATTGCTATCTTAATTGCATGATTGAATGAATAAAACTAGAGAGATTTCTCCTAAATTAGTCAATTTGTCATTTGAAGGAAGGTGGGTGTTATTAATTGTTGCTTTAATTAGTTGTGATTTTGATCATGATGATTTTGTTGGAAAAGTTTATGTATGACGTTTCCTTTAACTATTAATTTTAATAATATCTATAATGTATGTTTTGTACATTTATACAAAAAGTGGATTGCAATGTTCCCCAGATATAGTCCTTCAGTTATAACGGAATTCGTATTATAGATACCTTGGGAAAATTTTAACCTGCCCACCAGAAGGTTGGCAAGAGTTTCAGGAAGGGTTCCTAAGATTATGTGTCGTCGTTTCTCCTTTATGTTCTAAGGACTTCGGGACAAAGTCCATTGTTAAGAGGGGGTGTATGTAGTGCCCACTCTGTTTCCTGACCCTAATACGACATTATCTTAGACACTTTTTCTTTGAGGACCTCAGATTGAGGATCTGGACCCATGACACTATTATTAGCGATTGAGATATTCATGGTTGTGATGTTTATGAAAGCTTTCCATTGATATTATGGTAGCATGAATGGTTATGTATCTTATCTATCAGTGTTCTGATGATTGCAATATTAAATAGTTAAGTTGGTCTCTATTTGAAATTATGATGAGGGTAGTAAAGAATATGTATGCGCTCTACTAAAAACATAATGAGGATAAATTTTATGGATAGGTATATTTCTACGATGTTACGATGTTGATAGCTTAATGAATATGTATGTTTCCATTGATGATTATTGATGATAGCCATGAGGGATGTGTCCCCTATGTCACCTACTTCCTTTAGTTCAAACTTACAATGGACAATGATGTGAATGACCAGGAATTGTTAATGATGCTAGTATGATAATTGACTAACATTGAGAAACCTTATTACTGATGATGATTGAGTATGGCAGGACACCATCAGAGGCACTCGCATATGACATGTCGATGACACCTGGTTTGATGAAAATTTATAATTACTTTATCTTTGAAAGTATAAGTCGATCTTAGAATCTGCCATATATGTTTAACTATATTTTGATGATATATTAATGGTTGCAGGCACAGATTAGTTGCTTGAGCGAATGACTCACATATGGGTGATGGGGTTGTACAAGTGGATGGAACTACATGGGAGGGGTGGGACAGAGTCCCTGATCCCACCCACTAGCACTCCCGTCATGACTTGGGCTCGAAGGGTTGAAGCACCTTTGCCTTGAAGATCACGATGCCATGAGGGCAGGTTCCAAAGTTGGGCCGCTCATGAGGACTTTACCGGGGGGCGCGCATCAAGGCAGATTCCTTGATCCCCGACACCATTAGTCTCACTATAGCAGGCAACATAAGAGATGATAGTGTTCTATGACGTTGCACTATATTTTCCCCTCGTAATCACAGGATGCTTGAAGGGCAAGTGGTGTGGCACCCTTGGAACTTCAGGGGAATTTCTTGAAGGGCACGACCAACTTGGCACCCTTGGCATCACAAATAAACTATTAGGTGTGGCACCCTTGGAACTTCTAGGGAAGTTCTTGAAGGGCACAACCAAACTGGCACCCTTGACATCACAAATAAACTATTAGGTGTGGCACCCTTGGTACTTCTAGGGAAGTTCTTGAAGGGCACAACCAAACTGGCCCCCTTGACATCACAAATAAGCTATTAGGTGTGGCACCCTTGGAACTTCTAGGAAAGTTCTTGAAGGGCACAACCAAACTTGGCATCCTTGGAATCATTAAAAATAAATAATAATAAATAAATAGAAGCAAGGAATGAAAACTAGGTAAATTTACATCAAGGGTAAATGATGATTAGAAACCAATGTAATTAAATCAAAAATAAAACTTGGAATAAGGAGGATCATAGGAAGAATTAAAATAGAGTACCTTAAAAACTCTACCCTTCCCATTTTGGAAAATACTAGGAAGATTACGTGGTTTAATTAGGAAAAAGGGGAAAGACAAACATAATGGTAAGGATAAAGATTAATCTTAAACTAATTTAAACCTAATTAAGAAAAGGGGAAGGTGAATTAAAATGAGAATAATAAATTAAATTTAGAGAAATGTAGAGAAGCTCCATGTGTCAACAACCAACATAAGAATATCCATCTAGGAGATAACTTGAGTTAAATTATGGAGTAGATTGGGGATAAAATCTTGACTCATTAATTGACTTCAAGTAATGAACACAAATTAAGGAATAAAAGGGGGGAATAAAGAGACAACTAGGAGAAGAAATAGGAATCTTGTTGAGGTGAGGAAAATATTAGTTTTAAATAAAAATTTAAGTAAATAATTTTGGGAGACCCTTGATGTGAGAATGACACATGGGTGGGTGAATAATCAAGTTATTGAATTATAAAAAAAATAATTAATTATGCATGACATGACAAGTGTCACCTATGAGGACTCCTATAAAAGAAGGGACAAGCCATGGAAGAAGGGACTTTTGGGGGAACCCTATTGTTGGATGGATGAGATGTTGTGAGAGCAGTGATTACGAAGCTATAGTGAGTTTGGTGAGGTAGAGGATTTAGAGAGGGGACTCTTGAGTCAAGCTGTGCTCTCCTCTACTAGCTAATGCTTGTCTCCATTGTACAACCCCATTGCAGCTCGGGGGTCCGCGGAGAAGAATAGTACCCAAGGAGTAAGCTGGGAGGTTAACCGGTGAGTCTTCACATTCGGATCAAGGGCGTCATCATTCACTCGCGAAGGTGACCAGCTACAAGGGAATACCAGCAACAGCAAAGCAAGCGGAGTCTCGCCTTCTGGTGAACAGTACATATGTATTTCATTACTATTGATCTTAGTTAAAGGTATGAAAATGTTATGGTATGTTTCCGGAAATGAGTGGCAGGAATATGTATGCTAAATAAATTTGAATTTCAATGCGTTTCTTTCTGGTTGTCATTGTTGTTTTAAAAAAATAAAAATATATATATATATATATATAGTCTGGATAAGGTCCTCACAGATCCTACTGTTGAAAATCGTTGAAACTTTGGGATTACCTTGTCACTTTCTAGATATAAATTTTGAGATCTTAATCCTACAAAACTGCCAAGTATTTAGCCTTAAAACTTCATATTAGGGTTCAGGTCAATTTTGGGGTAAAAGAGGCCAAAAATTGGAGAACAAGGACAAGGGAAGCGAATTTGCAGGGATAAATGGGCTAGGATGATAGATCAGGTCACAAGGAGGCTGGAAAAGACCAAGAAGGGCCAACGCTTTGCTCAGTGAGGCTAGCGTTTGGGAAAAACGGGTTGTGCGGCTAAGGGCTAAAGCCTAGGGCCTAAAGGCTCCACAAGGGAGGTCTGCAAGTCCTTAGAGGGTTGTGACTTAGGGCAAGAGGAAAGGAGGTTGAGGGAGGAGAATCGAGGGGAGAAAGGAGAGGGAGAGGAGGAGGGGAAGGCTGGACGAAGGGTCGAGGAGGGGACGAAGGGCCGACGAGGTCTCATGGAGGAGGATGGAAGGCTAAAAAGGGAGCTGCAAGGCTTCTAGGGCCTGCGGCTAGGGGAAGGAAGGAGAGTCGTAGCCCCTAAGGGTCACAACTAGCCCTAGGAGGCCGAAAAGAAAAGACACAAAGGGAAGAAGGAGGGACGTTGAGGGTTTGGACGGCGGAACCGAGCTAGAAGCCCTGAAAATTTTGAAACCTTTGCTCCAAAAAAAATTTATGCTTCAGATCTTTGATTTTCTGAAAATTCTTCTGTGGGAACTCTATAAAAATCCCAAAAGACTAGACCTTGCCCTCAAGGGCCTAGATCTAGCTCTTCTTCTACTTAACATCTTGATCTAACCTGCAAAAATGAAAATAGAGACATCCAAACCCCAAATATATACAAAATAAATCTAGAAACCCAACCCAAGTTAGAAAAATAAATTACAATTACAATTTTCTTTACAAAATATACATGGGTTTTCAAACGGATTTTGAGAAAATAATTTTTATAATTTTCTTTTTTACTTGAAAGAATGGCTAAAACGCTTCAGAAAAACAATGATCACTATAGCCCAAGCGAAGATTAAATCCACCATATAAAAACTAGAGATCCAAGCAAAGTAACCCTTGCCTACAGTCTGTGAACTTGGAGACCAAGGATCGAGTACCTACAAACACTATGTATTATCTCAAAATAATAATCATAAAGCACCACATAGGAAGTTCGTAGTCAATACATACCACAGATCAACGAAACAAGAACACATCGAGTTGCACCCCAAAGTCTTTTATTATGGTGGAAAAAATAGTTCCCCGTGGGACATTAGTTTACACAATGCTTTAACAACAATTCTAGTCAGAGATCAAGATGACTAGAGACTCAAATGACTCTAATTTATAGATAAATCCTCCAAATGGAAAAATAACGGCTAGTTTCTTTGATCCTTGTCAAAATAATCTTGGTCGTTGATAAATACTTCAAGATCTTTTAATCTTGGCCCTTGATTTCTTATTTTTGAGGAATTTTCAAATTTATTATTTAATTCCATTTTAATTAGTTCAAAATTAATTATTTAGAGCTAATTTCCTTAAAATTTTGACTTTGACTTAACCACCAAGATCAAAAGGTCCAAATTTTCTTGAAAAAACAATATTCCCTTGGTGGAGGACCTTTAAAAATTGATTTTTTCAAGACCCACGAATTTTTCCATTTGGAGAATTTATTTTCCTAGACAATTTAATTTTGACTCTAATTAATTAATTTTCTGGCTTAGGATTTTATTTTATTTTTCCAGAAAAATTAATTGACTTACACATGAGGGATTAATTATTTTTCCAACCCTTTAATACATATGATTTTCTTTTACAAGACTCAAAGAGGGAATACACATTCGTCTTAGACCCTCAAGACACATAACCCATCTGCGACTCAATATGATCTAGTAAACCAAGTGATTTGTAATAAAATAATTTAGCCAATTAGCTTAAATTATTCCCAAGACATTTTTACATCAGACTGGACTAAAACACTAGGACTCATATAATAATTCGACAATAAATTTCACCCTAGCTATGGGGGTTTAAGCTAGAGGGAAAAACCTCTTCTGATTAGCCATGTCAAAAAACACATGTACTCAGTGAGGTTAAAACCCCTACTAGGATGGAATTTGTCGTCAAATTATAGGCTTACCTAGGTTGTTACATAGGCTCATGGTTTTACTAAGACCATTTGCAATATATAACTTGTAGAATGGGATGACCATGACGCAACGATTGCCAATATGTGATCTAATCCTTGTTGAAAAAGTTGGCACTTTTGCTTCCTTGGAACTTTGAAAATTTGAGTCCAACAAAACCTATTCAGCCTATCAAGACACTATATATACACATCATTTGACCTCCCTCCAAGTGCAATAGAGATTTGTTTTATTGAAGCAACTTCAAGGACAAGTCAACATTCTAAGGCATAATCTTTTGCTTATCCATGCAAAGGAGACAAGGAAGAAGGATGAGTTCAAGGACAAATCTCTAGCTCAAGTGCACAGACCGAACTTCTGAGATGACACCTTACCTATCTCTGTGAAAAATCGAATTTTTGAGGAAAGACTCTAAGACAAAAAAAGGCTAAGCTTCTGAGATATAATGGAGTTGTAGGACCGAGTTCTATGAATGAAGGAGGAGGATGAAATTCTGCCCTACTTGAGCAAACCAAAGCATGTTTCTTGGGCAAACTTATGACTTGGCTAGGAGGCAGTGGACCAAGTTTGACCTAGCTACTTTGTTGGTATGGTTGACCTTGTATTTGGCTAATGTATCTCTGTTGAACTTGATGATTTCTCTAAGGAAAAGGTTGTTGGGTTTTCCCCCATGTGGGTTTTCCCAAGGTAAACACTTGTGTTCTTTGTGTGGTTGTCTCTTCATGATCCTACTGTCATAAATCTTATTTTGTTGATGTCTTCTATGTAATTGCTTAATGATGAAATATTAGATAAGAATGTGAAAAATATTTAAATAATTTGAATTAATTATCAGTATAGAAGACACTATAAAAACTCAACATGGTATCAGACCTTGGGTAAAAGGAGTAGCCCTAAAAGAAGCAATTTACTTCAGGTTATCATCTGTCTTAGAAACCTTAATTTTATTTTGTTTGTAAAAGGACAAAAGTCTTTGATCCTGAAAGAAGAGCATGTCTTGTATTTAAGCAAAGGTTGAAAAGGGTCGAAGCCCTAGTTAAATTTTTTAGGAGGATAGAGATATCCTCAGGTAGGCTAATGCCTCATGTAAAAAGGACCAGGAGTCATTCTTAAGTTTGTGAGAAGGTCGAAACCTTCTTCAAGAAGATTGAAATCTCATATTGAAGTTAGGTTGAAAAGAGATTCAACTCGTCTTCAGTAGGAAGGTCTGTAAATGTCATAGCTTATTACACAAGGTCGAAGCCTTGAACCTCAAATCAAAGTTATTCAAAGGGTTACATAAGTCCAAGAATATCAAAGCAGTCTCAAACAATTTCCTTAGAAGGTTGAGGGTCTAGACTATGCTAAGAAAGGTGATCAAGACCTTGCAGAAAGACACATAAATTTTCATTGAAGCATACAAGGAGAAGTCATACCTTATCTAATCATGAGTCTAAGCCTCTATGGCTAAGGCTGAGGAATCCTTGAAGTTGAGTTAGTGTCACTATGGAGGAAGCAGTTCAAAGGAATTTGAAAGCATCTTTGTATGAAGATAAGCCAATCTACATTTTGTTATTGAAGCCAAGATAGTGTCATTGTGGAGGAAGCAGTTCAAAGGAATTTGAAAGCATCTTTGTATGGAGATAAGCCAATCTACATTTTATTATTGAAGCATACCCTAAATTCATGAGCGTGATCATGAGCCTTTGTAACTAAGGATGGGAAAAAGCACACATGGCCTCATGTGAATGCATCAAAAGATACCGATGATCTTGACAAAAGGAAACTTGTCTAATTTGAGATTCATTGACTACCTACCTCAAAATCAAGTCTCAAAACAAAGTCTATAGTTGGATCTATTCATATTGGTAATTTGTGAAAAGGAGGAATCATTGAAACCTCATCCAAAGGTGTGAGTTCTATTCTATGTGAAGATAGAGAGACAATGTTTGGAAGAACCCTAACGAGTCTCTAATTCAACCCACTGTGGAAGGTTGAAAGGTTCCAGATGATTCACTAAAGCTTTATGGTAAGGTCGAATCTAAGAAAGAGTTCAAAATATGTCTTTTGTATTCTACTAAAGTTCATTTGCACAAAATTAAGATATTTACCTCCAAAAGAAGACTATTGTTGGAATTTCTAAGTTTAACCCATTAGAAATTCTTCTTGTACTATCTGGTTTATTTCTTCCTACTTGTTTAATTACTTAACAAGTTATTTACCATGTAAATACTGAAAATAAACACAAGTACAGTATCAACATCTACAGATCATCAACTGAAAGAAAACAAGCACACAAGTGACACCGTTATTTTTGGACCAATGTCCCCGGAAAAACCCAATGCGGGAAAACCAATGCAACTATTCAGAGGGTTTTATTATTATGCAGTTTTCATAATACAACCAGGGTGCCAAAAATGGTTCACCCAACAGAGAATGCCCTCGGCAATAGTACCTCTCCTCAGAGACAGATATTCCGATTGATCAATCACCGGATGAACGATCCCACAACAACAATTGCATCTTCACTGCTCTGCATCACTCTAATAGGAATTGCGTCACCCTTCCTCGGCTCACCAACACCCAATCTGCCTCACGAAAACCTCCCAGCATTGCCTCTTGGCCCTGTGTCAGCTCTACTAGCCTCTGCATCAGCTTCTGGAGCCTCTACGTCAGCCCTTAGACCCTCTGCGTCACACACGTTGGCCTCTCCTGGCTCTGTGCAACTCCTAGCTGCCTCTGCGTAGCACCCAGCTGCCTCTCGTCAACCTCTCCCGGCTATGCGCTGTCTCTTTGGTACCAAATCTGCCTCTCTGTTATGTATTCACTGCCCCTCGCTGTTGATCACTAATTATATCTCTCTTAGCAAACCCTGCTCTAGAGAATAGAATTACTAATCACTCTGGTGTGTTCTCCAACTGACCCTCAAGCCTCCTCTTATACTTTTCTCGTTGGTCCATCAACAACCGAAATTAAATCTCTAATCAACGAATAAGATTAGATTTGGCTTGACCCATGACTTTTTGAACCTTCTAACCCAGTTTTATATTAATACCCATTAATATTTTATTTTTCCTAAGTTTAGACTTAGGAACTCCATTAAAAATATTGATTATTTTAATATCTCCCAAATCGGTTAGAATCTGCGCAAACCAATTCTGGGTCTTGGAGATTTCATGTGCTTTAGCCTCTCCACCAATTTTCATGGCTAGAGCACATTCGATGCTACCCCAAATCAACACTTCCTCTTAGTGAGGACTCTGCTCTAGTAATACTCTACACTGAGTATCACATTGATTATCTGACACTGATCCTTGCGCTGATGCTAGGCCTCTTCGCCCAACATCCTCTGTGCTATTGCCCATGGCCCTGCCACTGCCACTACTGCATCCGTATGGCAACTCCCTCTGCATCTGTGTTGCTGCTGGTCCATCCTCCCAACATTGCATCTGCATTGCATGCGCTCTCATCATGCTGCATCATGCTACTGCACTACAACTCAGTTACTGAGAAGTAAGTAACTGATCCACCCAACTTCTGACATCCTTGTCAGGCTAGAAACCCTCCCAATGTTGAAACTCCCTCTGTCGCTAACAAGTGCTCCCTCTACTGACCTCTGCGCTGCTGCAACAACTCCTTGCATCTCGCATCATTGCACACCTCTCTATGCCATCCTGCACTAGTGCAACACTCTCGTGCCTCTCGCACTATCGCAGCCTGCTAGCCTCGCGCTGTCTGGGGACTCCTGCACTATAGTACTCTCTATCGCTCCATCCACATCCGTCTCTACCGACATCTGCCAGTCCTGCTACTCCTCTTTGGGGTTCCCGTAGCAAAGTATAATCCAAGAGGTTGTGTACCTCAAAGATCCTGCCCCTCATCACTTGTAGTCCTCTGACTACAGCACGATGTCTCCCCACTTCTTCTCAAGTGGCACATGAGCACTCATGGCGCAATCATCATCCACCTCGACTTCTTTCTCCCCCCTCGCTGGTGCTGCCTTGGTCTCAGAAGCCTCTCCCTTACTCTTCTTCCTAGGACACTGGTTCACAAAATGACCTAGTTCCCCACAATGGAAGCACTTGACCATGGAGAGGTCCTTCTTCTTTCTCTTCTCCTGCTTTCTCGCATATGCTAGAGCTGCATCCTCTTCTTCCTCCTTGATTATGACCCCTTTTCCTCTATTCCCCACCTTGGTCACCTATCTGAACTCTTCTTGACGAAGAACCGTCCACAGTTCCTCCCATTCCGGAAGGCTTGACCTGCCTAGTATGCTCTGGACAAATATCTCCCAATCCTCTGAGACTGCATTCAATGTGGTCCTCACCATCAATTCCTAATCTAGCGTGGCCCCTATGGAAGTTAGTTGGTCACGGATCTACTTCAATCGACCGAGGAAGACATCTATCTGCTCTCCTTTCTGCATCTAGTATCACCGCAGCTGATTTTCAAATAACATCTTCCTATGCACGGAAGTATGATGGTACAATTTCTTCAGGGCATCCCACATCTCATTTGTCGTGTCCTTCTTGGCGATATGCGGCACCACATGATCTTTGACCCCATCAAGGATGATGCACTTCGCCCTAGCAATTACCTTCTCGTACTTCTCATTTTCAGCTGGGTCAACTGGGATCGCCATTTTTTCAAGGCAAAGTCCTTGATGTGACATCTGTCTAGAATGGACAAGATCCTGGCCTTCCAGACCACGAAGTTGGATGCTCCGTCCAACCTATCTTGATCTCTCAGTGCATTCACAACCATTATGTTGCTCTTCTTTCGACTCCTCCGAGTCTCTCTATTTCCCTCCTGGAAGTCCTCGATTCGACTCTCTCTGAGTCTCAATTTCTCTTATGGAAATCCATCCTCCTTGGTCTTTCCCTGTTAGGTACTGTTCTAACCACAATACCCCACCAGCTTTGCTTTGCAAATTACCCGCAGCCTCCTATACCCCAGCAACTGAAGGATTGAGCCACTTGGCTCTGTGCAATCCCGACACCAACAAATCAGCTCCCTTAGCCAACTGCGTAAACCCTCCTGGCCACTTCATGACTCTGCGTGAGCTTGATTTTGCCTCCCTTAAGAACTACGCTGCCTTTCTCTAGCCCAGAATGATGACGCAATCTCTCTGTGTCACTCCTTCCTATGTCGCCTTCTGCACGAATCAGCTTTGTCACTCGGGACAACTGAATCTGCTGCCATTCCTCTGCTAGCTAATGCCTTCAGTTATCCTGTGATCTGCAACCATGCTCTGATACCATGTTGGAATTTCTAAGTTTAACCCGTTACAAATTCTTCCTGTACTATCTGGTTTATTTATTCCTACTTGTTTAAT
Organism: Pinus tabuliformis; assembly: GCA_031772625.1. NCBI lineage: Eukaryota > Viridiplantae > Streptophyta > Pinopsida > Pinales > Pinaceae > Pinus > Pinus tabuliformis. The sequence goes on along the minus strand of CM062812.1, from coordinate 600,417,286 downwards.
TACTTAACAAGTTATTTACTATGTAAATACTGAAAATAAACACAAGTACAATATCAACATCTACAAATCATCAACTGAAAGAAAACAAGCACACAAGTGACACCATTATTTTTGGACCAATGTCCCCAGAAAAACCCAATGTGGGAAAACTAGTGCAGCTATTCAGAGGGTTTTATTATTATGCAGTTTTTAGAATACAACCAGGGTGCCAGAAATGGCTCACCCAACAGAGAATGCCCTCGACAGTAGTACCTCTCGGAGACAAATATTTTGACTGATCAATCATCAGATGAACAATCCCACATCAACAATTGCAACTTCACTGCTCTGTGTCACTCTAATAAGGACTGCATCACCCTTCCTCGGCTCACCAACACCCAGTTTGCCCCACGAAAACCTCCCAGCGCTGCCTCTTGGCCCTACGTCAGTGCTGATAGCCTTTGCGTCAGCTTCTGGAGCCTCTGCGTCAACCCTTAGACCCTTTGCGTCACACACGCTGGCCTCTCTTGGCTCTGTGCAGCTCCTAGCGGCCTCTCTGTAGCACCCAGTTGCCTCTCGTCAACCTCTCCCGGCTCTGCACTATCTCTCTGGTACCAACTCTACCTCTCTGTTATGTATTCACTGCCCCTCGCTGTTGATCACTGATTCTATCTCCCTTAGCAAACCCCGCTCTAGAGAATAGAATGACTGATCACTCTAGTGTGTTCTCCAACTGACCCTCAAGCCTCCTCTTATACTTTTCTCGTTGGTCCATCAACAACCAAGATTAAATCTCTAATCAACGACTAAGATTAGATTTGGCTTGATCCATGACTTTTGGAACCTTCTAACCCAGTTTTATATTAATACCCATTAATATTTTATTTTTCCCAAGTTTAGACTTAGGAACTCCATTAAAAATATTAATTATTTTAATATTTCCCAAACTGATTAAAATTTCCCAAACCATTTCTGGGTCTTGGAGATCTCATGTGCTTTAGCCTCTCCACCAATTTTCATGGCTAGAGCACATCCGATGCTACCCCAAATCAACAACTATCTCCAAAACACTTGAAGTAGCATTGGCATTTCATAGTTGTTAAGATTGAAGCATTTCTTGAATTCAATTATTTGGCTCCTCGCTTGAAAGAGTTTCCATGCAAAGCATACTACAATTTGAAATGTTCGAAAGCTATGCTTGAAGGTTGATGTCTCCTAGAACCTTTGAAATGAAAGGTATGTATCTTCACTATAACTTTGTTTGAAGATCTATTGTCATCATAAAAGCAGAGCTCACCAAGTATGGGTCTAAATGCTTGAATCATAATATTCTTTGGAACTATTCACAAAATCACATTATTGCTCCTTAATCTGAAAATTGTGTCAATAAAATACGCCCTTACAAATCATATGCATTATATGAAGAACAATTATGCAAACACCTATTGATGCGTGGTATGTAATCCATCTTGATATGATATGGACTATGACTTGTGTGTAAAGTGTTGAAGGTGCAAGGTTTGGTATGTCTTCAAAACAAAACAAAAACACACATAGTACTGAATGTTTGAAGATGGCGGATGTTGAAAAGATTGCATGAATATTGTGCTATATTGATGACAAGGTATGTTTGCCCAGTCCTAATGTCTATTCTCTAGGAAGTCAATATTCCAAATAAGAAATCATACCTTGATGAAATGAGTTCATTGGACATGTCAGGATTATGAGGTCAAGTTCCTATTCAAGATTGAAGGTTGAAGTTCTCTTGAGAAAAATGATCCATTCTCTTGGGTTGAACAAGTCAAATCTGATGTATAGTTGATCTGTGAAAAATATCATTTATGATATAGATCTGTCATCACATTGGAAGATCATTGATCTTGACACATTTTCCTATTCGATGACAATGATAAATATCATCACATGTGTTCTAGGGTTTTGGACGTTTGAGAATCTAGGGTTTGTAAACCCTAGCAGGGAAAATAGGCTTGGATAAGAAAGGTCTAGTGTTTATGGACAAAACCCTAAGATTGAACCTAGATAAATTATTCTGCTAAAAGAAGGAATTGTAAGGTCCACATCCATACTATATATATATATATATATATATTAAGTTAAATCACAGCAAATACAACCAGAAGAGAAACACATTGGGAATTCAAATTAAATCAACACGGTCTAACACATTTCTGAAATTCATTTCAAGAAACATATCATAAAATTTACATACATTTAACTAAGACCACAAAGTAATCATACAAAATAATCTTGCAACACATATGTACCGTTCACCAGAATACGAGACTCCACTTGCTTTGTTGTTACTTGTATTCCCTTGTTTTCGGTCCCTCTGAGAGTAAATGACGACGTACTTGAACCGAATGCGATGACCCACCGGTTAACCTCCCAACATACTCCTTGGGTACTCTTCTTCCCCGCAGACCCCCGAGCTGCAATGGGGTTGTACAATGGAGGAATGCAATAGCTGGTAGAGGAGAGCACTCCTTGGCTCAAGAGTCCCCTCTCTAAAATCCTCTACCTCACCAAACTCACTATAGGATCGTAATCACTGCTCTGACATAGTCTCAGCCATCCAACAATATGGTTCCCCAAAAGTCCATTCTCCCATGGCTTGCCCCTTCTTTTATAGGAGTCCTCATAGGTGACACTTGGCATGTCATGCATAATTAATTATTTTTTTAATTCAATAGCTTGATTATTCACCCACCCATGTGTCACTCTCTCATCAAGGGTCTCCCAAAATTATTTACTTAATTTTTAATTTAAAACTAATATTTTCCTCACCTCAACAAGATTCATATTTCTTCTCCTAGTTGCCTCTTTATCCCCCCTTTTTATTCCTTAATTTGTGTTCATTACTTAAATTCAATTAATGAGTCAAGATTTGATCCCCTATCTACTCCCTAATTTAACTCAGGTTATCTCTTAGATGGATATTCTTATGTTGGTTGTTGCCACATGGATGTTCTCTACATTTCTCTAAATTTAATTATTATTCTTATTTTAATTCACCTTCCTCTTTTCTTAATTAGGTTTAATTAGTTTAGGATTAATCTTTATCCTTACAATTATGTCCCTCTTTCCCCTTTTACCTAATTAAACCACATAATCTACCTAGTATTTTCCAACATGGGAAGGGTAGAGTTTTTAAGGTAATCTATTTTATTTCTTCCTATGATCCTCTTAACCCAAGTTTTATTTTTTATTTAATTACCTCGATTTCTAACATCATTTACCCTTGATGTAAATTTACCTAGTTTTCATTCCTTGATTATATTTATTATTTAATTTATTTTTAATGATCCCAAGGGTGCCAAGTGTGGTCATGCCCTTCAAGAACTTCCCTTGAAGTTCCAAGGGTGCCACGCCTAATAGTTTATTTGTGATGCCAAGGGTGCCAAGTTGGTCATGCCCTTCAAGAAATTCCCTTGAAGTTCCAAAGGTGCCACACCACTTGCCCTTCAAGCATTCAGTGACTACGAGTGGAAAGTATAGGTGCAACGTCATAGACGACTATCATCTCTTATGTTGCCTGCTATAGTGAGACTAATGGTGTCGGGGATCAAGGAATCCGCCTTGATGCACACCCCCCGGTAAAATCCTCATGAGCGACCCAATTTTGGGACTTGCCCTCATGGCATCGTGATCTTCAAGGCGAAGGTGTTTCAACCCTTCCAACCCAAGTCACGGCAGAAGTGCTAGTGGGTGAGATCAGGGACACTGTCCCACCCCTCCCATGTAGTTCCATCCACCTATACAACCCCATCATCCATATGTGAGTCATTCGGCCAAGCAACTAATCCGTGCTTGCAACCATTAACATATAATCAGAATATAGATAAACATATATAACAGGTTTCGAAATCGACTTAGAATTTCAAAGATAAATAATATAAATTTTCATCAAACCAGGTGTCGTCAACTTGTCACGTGCGAGTGCCTCTGGTGGTTTCTTGCCATACTCAATAATAATCAGTAACCAGGTTTTTCAGTGTTAGTCATTGTCATAATAGCATTATTACCATCGCCTGGTCATTCACAGCATTGTTCATTGTGAACCAGAACTAATGTAAGTAGCTAACATAGGGGATACCTCCATCATGGCTAGCATCATCATAACCTTAATGGAACCATACATATAGATCAAAGCTATCATCATTATAACATCAATAGAAAACATGTCTATCCTTTACTACTATCACCATCATGATATCAATAGAGAGTACACATAACCATTAATTATATTGTAATCATAATATTAATAGAGAACATACATAACCATCACATTCACTAATAATAGAGTCACGCTTCTGGATCCTCAACCTCAGTTCCTCATAGACTAAAGTATCTAAGATAATGTCATATTAGCGTTAGGAAACTAGAGTGGGCACTACGTACACCCCCTCTTAACAATGGACTTCGTCCCGAAGTCCTTAGAACATAAAAGAAAAACGATGACACATAATCCTAGGAACCCTTCCTAAAACTCTTGCTAACCTTCTTGTGGGCAGGTTATAATTTTTTCCCAAGGTATCTATACAACAAATTCCGTTATAACTAAAGGACTATATCTAGGGAACATTGCAGAGCAACAACAAAACAAGGGCAAGATAATCGCAATCAATATTCATCTCATGGTACAATTAATATATGATGCTTTCAACCAAGTAAAGTCGTCCACACACTGTACTCTTGTAGCCTCCAATTATAGTCGTTCATTTCAAACTACGTTTACATGACCCTATAAGTGACAATATCGGGGACAATATGTAACACAAAGTGATTTGTATAATCATCATTGCATATGGTAGAGTTCACTGTCATAGATGTTGCAATAATATTGTCGTAGAAGAAAAGATCATATAAATTATTCCAAAAGTTGTCCATACGTTTGATATTTTCAAAAGTCTTAAATTCTAAGTTATCCCTTCTGATAATTCTGCAATATTTCCCCAATATCTCAATAAGTGTCATTTTGGACCCTTGTCAGTATGTTCCCTAAAATGATATTTGTAGCATCGCATTTAGGCCATAGGCGGAAAAATGTCGAAAGAGGTGGACAAGTAAGAATAAGAAATTCAAATGGCGAACTTAAGCTTATGAGCTAGCAAAAAGATGAAGGACTTTGATGTCAAAAGTGCTAAAAATTAAAACATTCTTATTAGCAGTTGTAAATAAATAAATAATTAGATAAATTACAAAGCAAGTGATTGTGCGTCAAGATGTAGTGTTCAATGAATAGTTCCTAGGAGTTCATCCAACCAAGAAACTCTTTGAAACATCACCACATTACTTAATTATAGATAATATCCTAGTAAGCAATGATGTTAGTGTCTCAACTAGTTAGAGATGATGTGGCACATGACCTAACAATGGAAAAATCTAAACATGCAGTTGATAATATATCAAGCATTGAATTGGGCATAAAGAAGAATACTCTAAATAAGGAAATTATGCCAATCAATCAAAAACATACTTCCCAATCCAAGGAATCAAAACTGTCGAGAGGAATCAAATTGGTTATAACACTTACCACACCTCACCTATCAAGAAAGAGATAGTGACATCCCTGCTATCACTCAAGTTCATCTCCAAAGAAAGATCCCAACCTTTTCAAAGAAAACCCAAGGATACTATTAAGTGATCACAACTTGTGACCAGTGACCACTCCACTTCACCTTCTCATGCATAAATAATTAAATAAATTATCATAGCAACCTATTGAAAATATGATATCCAAATTATAATATATATTTATATCAATAATGATATTTATGAAAACTATAATTTAATTCAAATTATTATGAAAAATTTCAAAACAAATTAATTTAATAATATTTTAAAACACACTCCTAACTTTTCATGTTCCCATAAAAAAAAAACATCCTTTTGCAATCAATATTTAATTATTGGCTTTTCTTTAATACATACCAATATATAAAACTTCTATACAATTGATGTAAATATAAAATTTAACCAAGATATTACTACATAAAACATAATTTCCATATGTCAAATTATAATGTGGCACTTTTAACTCGTTATTAATTTTTAAAAGGATGGCTTGATTATTGTTAAAGCATTAAAATGCTTCACATCCAACCACTCATAAAGCCTAAACCAAGAAAATTAATGTATGACGAAGTCAAGATTAAGTTTTTGGTATATACAACGAAAAATGACAACTTATTGAAATGAGACGGAACTAGTTTCACTAGTAAACTTATTCTTATGTTTTATTTTATGTAATATTCCTAATTAGCTATGGCTAATTGGAATATTCGATTTTGTTCAATTTTTGCCTTCTATAGTTATTTGTAAATAAAAGTGAGGAATGGGGAACATAACTCACTTTAGAATAAAAAGTCACTTCCTAGGCAGCACAACGTTATGACTTAAAGGGAAGCCAAGGGGGCCAAAGGGGGATGCAGAAATGGAGCCCACACAGACACATGGAGGAACTGCGCAGGAGGAAAAGAACATGTGGCAAGAGGGAAATCACGCAGGAGGAGGTGAGCCTAGGGATTGTGAGAGACAGAGGCTAAAAAATAGATAGGAACCCCCCTCATTTTGGATCATTCAGTTATGTGCATTTTGAGCTAGTCGTTTCGACTTCTGAGCATGCTGGTTGCTTAGCTAGTCTACAACACTGTTTATTGCATCGAGTGTCTCCGTTCAGAGATCTCACCCTCAGCCCCGGCGGACTTCGAGTGCCTGCTCGGGCAAGGTATTTCCATCAGTATTTCGGCAGTATTTTTTATCATCATTTCAATATCAGTTTTATCAGCTTTTTGGAGGACTGCGCAGCACTTGGAGAGGGACACAGTTCTTTGGGTTGCAATGTTGGATTGGGGTTTGCAGGTGGATTTATGTTGGGAGATTGAGCAGGGGTCCAGCTCTTGTCTCATTGGAGGATTTTTGGCAGGGTTTCAGGCAGTGTTTCCAGTAGAGTTTAGAGGGGGTTTTCTTCAGTGGCAGCGCAGAGCATTGAGAAACTGCGCAAAACCCCAAGAGGGTGTTTTTCGAGGGTCGGCCATTCTAGGAAAGCTTTCTGGGTTTTTCTGGTTTTCTTGAGTAGAGCCCGAATCTAGAGTTTCAGCTTTTTCCGAGGGGAACAACCCCAAATCATCATCTATTTTCTAGCAGCAGCAACAACACAGAAGAAGCATCCACGCAAAGAGGCCATTCTTGTCATTCTGAGAGTATTTCTTCACTTGCCTTGTGCAAGTCGAGGTGCCATATGTCTGATCACCTCTTGTACTCATTTTATTGCTCAGTATAATAAAATGGCTTAGCATTTCTTGCTACATTTTTGTGTATCTGCTTATATTTCCAGTTTACATTATTATATACTGTTCCACTGTTATTTTATCACTTCTGGGTTATTATATCATTTTCACATATTTGGTTGGAGTTTTGTTGGGGTTTTGTGGAATATTCCAGGTTAGGAATATTACAGTGGTATCAGAGCATAGATCTGGCTCAGCCTATGGAGCTAGCAATCTATGACACCGGGGGAAAAACCCTACATTTGTTACAGAGGTAGGAGGTATAGAGACACTGAGCGTAGGTTGGAGAATACCTACGGAGAGGGAGATTGTGTTCCAGTGGTGGACGCAAAACAGGAGGAGCCTGTGGTGGACACAGAACAGAGGGACCCGATGGCAGACGAGGACGAGAAGAGATTTGCGAATATGCTCCTCAAATCAGTGCAGGATCTGTCGAGGCAGATTGAGGTGATGGGGCAGAGATTCACAGCAGTAAAGGCTAGACAACGTGAGAGCCCACAGATTTTCTAGGTTGGTGAGGGATCAGGTGCATCCCACCATTTGCCAAAGCAACGTGATACTGTGCAGCAGGTGGCCTCACATGCCCCTACACACTCTACCATGCCCACTTTCTTAGGAGCAGACACGGGGGTCGTAGCCCAGCAGGAGGCAGAGACCTGACATATGGGCGATTATTTTGCAGAGTACCAGGCCTATGGGCAGGAGTTCAGGGAAGCCCTCTCATTCAGAGACTTTGCTCAGCTCCAGCAGGATAGTAGACCCCACGACCATCATAGAAGGTACTGGCATTATCATGATGGTGACACCCACTATGCAGCTAGTAGATTTCATTTGCCTACGTTTGATGGCTCATCAAACAGTTCGGCAAAGTCTTGGGTGGAGAACTTGGACATTTACTTCCAGCTTAACCAAATGTCGGAGAAAGAGGCCATCAAGGTGGCAACATTGCATCTGGATAGTGAGGCCTAGGATTGGTGGTTTCATGGGATGGTTACACTAGGGCACTCCACAGTGACAACATATGCCGAGTTTACCAGGAGAACGATGGAGCGATTTGATCGGAGGGATCCAACGCAGCATTTTCTTGAGTTGATGAGGCTCAAACAGACAGGGAACCCAGAGACCTACATTGCAGATTTCTTGAGGGTCTTTGTGATGGTGCCAGACCTATCCATGGTACAGAGGGTCTATATGTATGTTGAGGGGTTAGCAGAGCCACTTCGGGGTCTAGTCCGATCCACTAGACTAGCCACACTCCAGGATGCTATCAGCAAGACCCGGGACTTACAGGATGTCTTACCCAGGACCCAGACACCTTACCCCAGAGACAAACTTTTCAGTCTAAGGGGAAGGATATGAGGATTCCACCTCCAAAGGGGAATCCAAGGCGAGTACAGCTTGACGATGATGCCAGGAGGGAGCTGAAGAAGAAGCGGTTGTGCTTCACTTGTCAGGAGCCATGGGCACCAAGACATAGATGTGCTGCTGGTAAAGCACATTTTATTGAGGTCTTCTCCGAGAGCAGTGGAGAAGAGGATGACGAGGATGATGTGAAGGCAGGAGATAGCCATACCGTATAGGATCCTTTGCCACCACCACCGCCAGCAACAGGTGGTGCACCTTTTGCACCCACCGGAGGGGCCCTTGCAGCATTGCGAGGAGTTCCCAAGTATTTGACGCCACGCATACGAGGGACAGTACGTGGCCAGCGAGTATCAGTTTTGGTTGACAGTGGGGCAACCCACAACTTCATCGATGCACAGATGGTTGAGCGGAGAGGTATTTAGACAGAGAGCTTCGATGGGTTTTCGGTTTTGGTCCCAGGAGATCAGACCATGACGTGTGCTCGATATGTTCCAGAGCTTTCAGTGATGATGGGCACCTACACACTGACTGACCACTTTTTCGTGGTCGATATCCCAGACACCAACATGATATTGGGTGTTGAGTGGCTTATTACTCTAGCGAAGGTCACGACGGATTGGAAGACCCTAGAGATGGAGTGGGATGATGAGAAGACAGGGAAGCATGAGAAGATACGGGAATAGCACACATATCCGCCTCAGACTGTGTCGGCTCATCGGATGGAGGCAGTCTTTCGGAAGGGAGACATAGAGTGGGCAGTGGAACTGTGTGCATCAGAGGCAGGGACTACAGGGCAGACAGTACATCTAGAGATCCAGTCCATCCTTGATCGGTATGCCATAGTGTTTGGAGAGATTCCACAAGGACAGCCACCAGATCGGGGGTTTGAGCACACTATCGAGCTTGAGCAGGGCATCTAGGCAATGATCACCACCCCCTATAGGCACCCCAAGGCCTATCGGGACGAGATTGAGTGGGCTATCCAGGAGATGCGGCTCTTGGGCACATTCGACTGAGCACGAGTCCTTTTGCTTCTTCTGTGGTGTTGGTGAAGAAAAAGGACGGTACATTGAGGATGTGCATTGACTACAGGGCCGTGAACAAGAAGACCCTGAAGAACAGGTACCCCATACCCAGGATCGATGAGTTGATGGACGAGTTGAGGGGAGCACGATTCTTCTCAAAAATTGATTTGAGATTTGGGTACCATCAGATTTGCGTGAGGGAGCAGGACATTCCCAAGACCGCCTTTAGGTGTCACTGTGGGCACTTTGAGTTCTTGGTGATGCCTTTTGGGCTAACCAACGCCCCAGCTACATTTCAATCCTGCATGAATCACATCTTCCGTAGTCATTTGAGGAAGTTTGTGTTGGTATTCTTCGATGATATTCTCATTTATAGCAGGACTTGGGAGGAGCATCTCCAGCGCATTGAGATAGTATTGCATATCTTACAGGAGCAGCAGTTCTATGCCAAACTCTCCAAGTGTGAGTTTGGGTTGATGGAGATGTTGTCTCTAGGACACATCATAAGGGTGGACGGAGTGAGGGTCCACGAGGAGAAGATCAGGGCCATCAGGGAATGGCTGGAGCCAAGAAACGTGACGGAACTTCGAGGATTCATTGGCATTTGCACTTACTACCGAAAGTTCATCAAAGGTTTCTCACAGCTTGCAGCACCCCTGACAGATTTGACGAAGAAGGGGGCATTCAGTTGGTCAGATACAACGTAGCAAGCCTTTGACAGGCTTAAGGAGGTTATGAGCAGTTGCCCAGTGCTTGCGTTGCCAGATTTTACACAGCCATTTGTCTTGGAGTGTGATGCGTCAAGAGAGGGGATCGGCGTAGTATTGATGCAGAGAGGTCACCCTATAGCATTTGAGAGCCAGAAGCTCCTTCCACATGAAAGGTTGTATTCCATATACGACAAGGAGATGCTGGCCATCATGCATGCATTGGCTAAGCACCAGCAGTATTTGGTAGGCAACAGGATCAGGGTGAGAACTAATCACAACAGCCTCAAGTTCTTTTTGGAGCAGAAGCAGCTACAGGAGAGGCAGCAAAAGTGGATTAGTAAGATCCAAGCATATGACTTTGACATTGAGTATGTCAAGGGTAAGAATAACATGGTAGCAGATGCCCTTTCACGTAGACCAGCCACGTTGTCTCTTATGAGCTTAGATACAGATTGGAGAGCTCGACTCTTAATAGAGTACTCCAAGGACAGGTTTGCATGTGAGGTTTTGGATGGGCAGGTGGCAGATGACAGGGGTGGTCGATGAGATCATCTATTACAGGGACCGGATCTTCTTGACTGAGGGGTCTTAGCTCAAGAAGAAGGTACTCCAGGCATCACACGATTCACCTTTGGCAAGACATCAGGGGTTTACCAAAACCTACAGAGCCATTAGAGAGAGGTTCTCATGGAAGGGCCTCAAGGAGGACGTGCTCCAGCACATCCGGAAGTGCAATGTTTGCCAGAGGAACAAGGGTCTCGCGGGTTTATTACAGCCTCTCCCCATTCCGGAGGGGAAATGGGAGAGCATTTTGATGGACTTCATCACAAGGTTGCCCACGGTACAGGGCAAGGATTGTATCTTTGTCGTTGTTGATCGACTGACAATGTACGCACATTTCTTTGCCATATCCGCACACTATACAGCAGCACAGGTGGCTGAGCTGTTCTTCAGGGAGATCTTCAGGCTACATGGTCTTCCTAAGACCATCGTCAGTGACAGGGACAGCCGTTTCATGGGCGGGTTTTGGCAGGAGCTTTTCCGATTGGTGGGGATGGAGTTGACACCGAGTACCAGCTATCACCCACAGACGGATGGGCAGACGGAGATAGTTAACAAGTGGCTGGAGGGCTACTTGTGTAACTATGTCAGTGGGCAGTAGCGAGCATGGCTGAAGTGGCTGCATCTGGGGGAGTACTGCTACAATACTTCACATCACATGTCCATTGGTATGTCACCATTCTATGCCTTATATGGGTATCATCCTTTATCTTTTGTCGACGTGATGTTTGGTGATAGCAGGGCTCCTAGAGCCAAGATTTGGATCCAAGAGAGTCAAGATATCCTCCGAGCTCTCAAGGATAACATGGCTATAGCGCAGAACCAGCAAAAGTTGTATGCCAACAGGGGTCGGGTGGAGAGGCAGTTCAAGGTAGGGGACATGGTCTACCTACGATTACAGCCATACCGACAGTCATCACTGAAGCAGAAGGGGGCTGAGAAGCTCAAGCCCCGCTTTTATGGGCCATACAAGGTGATACGCAGGATTGGACAGGTTGCATATGAGTTGGAGCTGCCCCAAGGCAGCAAGATTCATAACATTTTTCATGTATCATGCCTGAAGAAGGCATTGGGGCAGCAGGTGACCGTGACAGATGAGCTACCACCCATGGATGATGAGGGGCATTTGGTATTGCAGCCGGAGGCTATCATTGACACTAGGGAGAGGCAGCTGCGGAGTAGGACGGTCTGGGAATTCTTGGTGAGGTGGAAGAATTTGCCGGATGAGGATGCCACTTGGGAGAGTGAGAAGATCTTACAGCATCCATCACTTCAGTTGCTTGAGGACAAGCAACATTTTGTCGGGGGAGACTGTAATATTCCTAATTAGCTATGGCTAATTGGAATATTCGATTTTGGTCAATTTTTGCCTTCTATACTTATTTGTAAATAAAAGTGAGGAACGGGGAACATAACTCACTTTAGAATAAAAAGTCACTTCCTAGGTAGCACAACGTTGTGACTTAAATGGGAGCCAAGGGAGCCAAAGGGGGATGCAGAAATGGAGCCCACACAGACACATGGAGGAATTGCGCAGGAGGAAAAGAACACATGGCAAGAGGGGAATCACGCAGGAGGAGGTGAGCCCAGGGATTGTGAGAGGCAGAGGCTAAAAAATAGATAGGAACCCCCCTCATTTTGGATCATTCAGTTATGTGCATTTTGAGCTAGTCATTTCAACTTCTGAGCATGCTGGCTGTTTAGCTAGTCTGCAGCACTGTTTAGTGCATCGAGTGTCTCCGTTCGGAGATCTCACCCTTAGCCCCGGGGGACTTCGAGTGCCTGCTCGGGCAAGGTATTTCCATCAGTATTTCGGTAGTATTTTTATCATCATTTCAGCAGCAGTTTTATCAGCTTTTTGGAGGACTGCGCAGCACTTGGAGAGGGACACAGTTCTTTTGGTTGCAGTGCTGGATTGGGGTTTGCAGGTGGATTTATGCTGGGAGATTGAGCAAGGGTCCAGCTCTTGTCTCATTGGAGGATTTTTGGCAGGGTTTCAAGCAGAGTTTAGAGGGGTTTTCTTCAGTGGCAGCGCAGGGCATTAAGAAACTACGCAGAACCCCAAGAGGGTGTTTTTCGGGGGTCGGCCATTCCAGGAAGGCTTTCTGGGTTTTTCTGGGTTTCTTGAGTAGAGATCGAATCCAGAGTTTCAACTTTTTCCAAGGAGGGGAACAACCCCAAATCATCATTTGTTTTCTAGCAGCAACAGCATCCACGCAGAGAGGCCATTCTTGTCATTCTGAGAGTATTTCTTCATTTGCCTTGTGCAAGTCGAGGTGCCATATGTCTGATCACCTCTTGTACTCATTTTATTGCTCAGTATAATAAAATGGCTTAGTATTTCTTGCTGCATTTTTGTGTATCTGCTTATATTTCCGGTTTACATTATTATATACTGTTCCACTGTAATTTTATCACTTCTGGGTTATTATATCATTTGCACATATTTGGTTGGAGTTTTGCTGGGGTTTTGTGGAATATTCTGGGTTGGGTTAGGAATATTACATTTTATTATCATTTTCTGGTGATTGTTAATCATTAGATTATATATATATATATATATATATATATATATATATATATATTGAGCACATTTAAACATCCTTAGCTATCATAAAACATGTGCATTAACCAGTTCATTTTAAGGATGAGGGCTTCTTAGTTGTATATTTCAATACCACCCTAAACAGAACAGAGTCTCTGATTCTGTAGCTTTAGCAGTTCTATATACAAATATACATTTATTCTACACATGCTGTAACTATCATTTATTTATTCAGATACATCACAAAATGTTTGTGCACTGTTTGATATCCTAAAAATTTACATGGAGTATATCCAATGAATAGGCAAATGTAGGGTCAAAATATTGTTCAACCGTTTGGAAGATGTCTAAGAAGATAAAAGAGAATGGACTGAAAAAAGGAACAATATGCTACTTAAAGTATTATAAAATTTGCATGTTTAGATATTGCTTTGAAGTTTCTATTTGTCTTAAATTTAGCTGATATTGCTTTGAAGTTTCTATGTTTAGAGGTTGCACGTTCGATTCTTGTGCAGATTGTTGAAATGCAACCAATTTGTTTTATCCAGTAAGGGTGGTATTCCAGTAAGTCCCTTTTAAAAGAATTCTGCTTGAAAATTGAGAGAAATTGAAGGTATAGTTGCAAATATAATTGATTGGATACTCAAAGTTCAATTTGGTCTCTCCATTTTTGGATTGAGAAAAACAAAAACAAAAATGCATTGCACAGAGTTATAATTTAAATATATATGTGAAGAAAATAATCTCTGAGAAATACCTGTATGTGGAAACCAATATTGATTGAAGTAGAACCTGAATTTCCTAATCCATTCGACTAAATGTTTGAAATATCATTTAGACACATTTCAAAAGCTCATTAGTTAAGAATTATGAAAGACAGCTAAAACATCATTAATCAATTTAACTTTATGGGATTGCTGCTCAAGCTTTAACAGCAGTAGTAAAAGCTCATGATGGACGGGGGCCTCCCACAAGTCTCACTTCTGCAATTCTACAGAAGCTCCAAATTCACTCACCAGATGAAGTCATTGGATGGACTTATGCAGATCCTTCTTGGGCCCGCATAGCTGCACTTGCTCCTATGGTAAAGGCTTGTGCAGGAGCAGGTGATAAAGTGGCACAAAATATTTTTCTCATTACTGTTCAAGAGCTTGCTGCCAACGTAAAAGCTGTTGTCCAGAGACTGGGTTTGAGTGGGAAAGATGGATTGGAGTCTTTTCTACTTGTTATGGTTGGTGGTGTCCTTGAGACCAATGAGGGATGAGACATAGATGAAGAAGTAATTAGTTGCATTTCCAAAGACTTTCCAGGCGTGCTTCCAATTCGGCCAAAGCTGGAACCAGCAATAGGTGTTGCAATGTTAGCATGGAACTTCTATATGAAGGCCTCTTCAGAGGAAAGTATCTAAGATAGGTGATACGAGAAAAATATATTTTATTATCAGCTTTCTTGTCCAGGCTAGCATTAAGTATTAATTGATACAAGAAAGCATTTAGAATGCATATATGTGAAGTTTTGCTGCTTCCATCGACTAGGTGAAATATCACTTTTTGGCCATATGTAGTAATGAGTTGGTTTTGGCCTTCCCTCAACCTCTCGGAATCTCTCTTATCTCCCTTTGATGGTTGAAAATATATACAGTTGGACTAACATTATTAATGGCCTCTGATATTGCTGGTACACCATTATTTCTTGATGACAAATTTGTCATCTATAATCAACTGGAAGATTTTAGCTGCATTATTCATTAGGAAGTTAAATTGGTAAGGAAATCAAATTTGCCGATTTAATCTTCTCTAATATTTATCTTATAAATTTTGTAAATCCCACAAAACAAGGCATCCTCTGCAAGATTTAAGTGAGATTTACAAAGTTGTGATTTGCCAAAATTCAAGTCCTATCTTTTTCTCCAACATGATATAGTGGTTAAGAGCTCTTTCAACAATCAACATGTTATGATATGTGCACGCCATAGAGATATGCAAGACAGAAAGATTGAGTGATTGCAAAGCATATTGCAGATTTGGTCTTGTGGTTGGTAATTGGTGATGGCAATTCTAGAATTCTAGTCATTATCCTTCCACGAGATGAAACCTTAAGCCAAAATTAATTATGATCTGGAATGCTGGAGTGTGAGGGCCACCATAGCATGGAGCTTTGTGTGTACTGCTCCAGATCTACGTAGAGAACATTATGTGTAACAGAGTTGGTGATTTGCGTGGGTACAGAAGGGAATGGAACCAATTTTCAGGATACAAAACACAATTTTCAATTGCAGGGTACATACACACTCTTTTTTTTTATTTGCTGGAGTGTAGAAGCAATGGAGCTAATTTGGCTCTCACAAACTTGAGAGCATTAGCTCAATACATTTTAAAACAAAATTAGGAATAAAAATCTTCTGAGCTCATCAGAAATTAAACAACCTGAAGGAATCTATATATGTTGAGATTGTATTAACGTCAATTCCACACTCCTTTGATCTTTTGGTTAAAAGCTCTGGCTCATGGACACGCTGAGACCCTGATATGATTTCTTCACCATTAATCAAATTGACAGTACACTGATTTAAATATCTTAGTAATACTAGTAACACAAACCCACATCTCTGGGTTGCAATTTGACAATGCAGAAATTATTATATCTACCCAAAATGTGTTTATTTGTTACCCCTCTACAGGAGGATGGGGATTTTATCTCAAATAACTTCCATCTAGATCAACTGCAAGGTTGAGTGGAATAACATTTCCTGTTCATGGTGACCAATCCGTGATGTTAATTTCTGAAAAGCACGAACCAATTCCATTGGGCTGGTTTAGTGATTGAGATAGGGCATCGCCTTGCAAACGACCCAAGATGAAACCATGGCAGGCATAGAGCCCTAGATTATAAAGTTGACTGAGTTTCACAAGTAATATTGATTCAATTTATAAATAAAATAAAAAATGCATAGGAACAACATATCTTGAGGTAAACAAACAGCATGGACAAAACTGCATCGTTTGCAAAAATTTTACCACTTGTGATTCTCATCACAAGTTTTATTGTATGGCTCTGTCAGCCTCGAATAAATTCATAAAAGGGCTCATTCACAGATGCCCGGAGGTAAGTACAGAAAACAAATAGAAGCTAAAAATACAAGAGCACAAAATGATCGATCGAGTAAACTGAATCTTGGAGACAAACCCAGCTTCCCTGTCACTTTCTCAATATTGAGCAGTTACTTTCTTAAACAGCAAAATCCCACTATTTCTTACAGGGGTTATAAAAAGTGATTTTCCCAAAATGAGAACATAAATGCTTCTTTTAAAAATAACACAATAAACTCTGAAGAGATCCACTTGAAGGAAATTTCTCATCTGTATTGTATAATAAGGGCAGGAAGGACAGGAGAATAAAGAGTCTTGTAGGTCAAGAATAATGTCAGCCACTGAATGGTTATTTCGTGCTAGTTTATCTCAGAAATCATTTGCCTGTGTGAATATCTTTTATCATGTGTGAGTTCTCTCCTGAATTTCTCCAAGGGAATGTGTTGACAGAAGCCATAAAAGTAAGTTTGTCAATTTGATCTTCAAATATAATGAAGGAAACAATATCTAATTGAGCATCGTTCTTCATGTCGAGGTTTGTTTAGCTTGCAAAGGTTTTCAACCGTTTTCTTCAATGTAATCGATATGCAAACTGACTTTAGAAGATGTGGACATTAGGTTGGAAATGCAGGAACGTAATGCTTGGGTTTGTCCCAGGTGTAGGAATGGGTGTGGACCTGGCTGCACAAACTGCTGCATCTGTAGAACTTGCCGTAAAGAACAAGGTCTTGAAGCCACAGGGAATATGACACATCTAGCTAGGAGTGCTGGTTTTACAAATGTTCATGATTATCTCATTTTCAAGAACACTGGTGAATCTGCTCGTGATATTTCCCGACGCAAAGTAGGACGTGGTTGGTGCAAAAGTGTTGAGCATTTCAGGTAAAAGCCTGAAGAATTAGGACTGACCTCTTGGCATTCACTTGCCGATAGCTGAATAGTCGATGCTACTCTGAAATAGCCATGACGGTACAGCGACATAAACTATCTGCGACTGCTTAATAAAATTCTGCGAGATTGAAAATTCTTGTGAAAATTTAGAGTAAATCTTGCCGTATGTCACAGGAAAAACAAAAGAGAATTACTCGAGTACCTGAGTAATAATGTATGACAGCCTCTTTTGTAATCTATTTGAGAAAATAAAAATCAAGAACCTTAGGGCCCATGCCTTTCCCTCCACCAATTTAAATATAACAACTAAAGTGAATTAATTAGTTTGTAACAACTTCGAGAGACAATCGCTCGGAGCATTCCTGCTGCCAGCCATGCCGACTTGAACGATTGAATCCTGGTAGGTGATCGGCAACACTAATTCTTCCGAAGGCTTTACACGAGTCATGGAAGCACCCCACCAAATTTTGAGTACCGTATGCAAGGTTCTCTGAATGAAGGGCAAGTGAAGCAACTCCGTAAAAGTTACTTGCCTAAAAGGTACCATACAATGGAGGTACCGGATAGTGGAAGAAACTCTTGTCAAGAAGACAATATGGGCTCAAGCATCACTGACTCTAATCTGGATAAAATTTCCCAGAATGGCCCTGCATTCAGTAGTTCAATTCATTCAAGGTTGTCTGATACCAAACCTCTAGGTGCTGTGCTGGCTTCAGAATTTAATTCTTCAAAACCCCCTGTTCAACTTTTCAGCCCCGATACATCTTCGTTGAAAGCTACAAATTTATCATGTCAAGAAAGAGTTGACTGGCTTTCTCTGTCCCAACCCGTGGTTAATATAGACCCTCATGTATTGGGTTTTAGAAGTTTGGTGAAAATGAAAACTGAATCTTCAGTCTTCTGTACTACATTTAGCAGAGATGGAAATGATGCCATTTGGTCTAAGCACGAGGACTTCAAGGTTCCATCAGCCTTCCAAAACCAGGCGGATAACTTCGGAATTGCAGAGGTTGGTGTGAGAAATGAAGTTGATACTGATGTGGTTGATGAGGATTACAAATTCTTTTTGGAAAATGTAAGGGTAGATGGTCTATCGTATGCTCTTGATTTAAAAGTTGACCAAGATGGCGACTCCGCTTCAATCAAATATGAAGAGTCAGAAGATGGATGGGGATTACACAACAACTTTAAGGACAGAACTTTGGATATTGGATTGCGGGATAAACCTAGAAGTGAGAACAATAAGACCTATATGAATGATGAGAGGCAAACACGAAAAACTACAAAAGGGCACCTGATTGATTTCTTGAACGAATATTTAACTTACCGATCAAGGGCTGGCATTCATAGTCCGGCAGGGTATTTCCTTTGGCCACCATTTCTTTTGCTGAGAGATGTCGAAAATCAAGGGCTGAGGCTTCTTCGGTCAGTGGAAGAACCCAGATCAGTTCTGATGCTTGAGCAAAAATAAACAATTTGGTTGTAATAGTGAAATGAATGCAACTGGAGGAATAGCTCAGGATAAGAGTACTGGTGGGGCTTGGATATTTACACGAGAATACCCCAGTTTGCCCACAGAATACATTGGTGTATGTATATACCCTCGTAGATTTATGAGCTGAGTCTGCCAAGAAGATATTGCAGCAGAAGCTATTTATTGATTAATCTTAAGAATTGCTATGATTAAAATTTTACCTTAGGATTGAATTTCAATGCATAGAAAATAAAGAAACAATTTGAGAAGGAAGCTAAAAAGAAGGGTCCATAGGTCCTAGAGGTTGAACCCGCTCTGATACCAAGTGTAAGGTCCACATCCATACTATATGTATATATATTTTAAGTTAAATCGCAGCAAATACAACCAGAAGAGAAACACATTGGGAATTCAAATTAAATCAGCACGGTCTAACACATTTCTGAAATTCATTTCAGGAAACATATCATAAAATTTACGTACAATTAACTAAGACCATAAAGCAATCATACAAAATAATATTGCAACACATATGTACCGTTCACCAGAAGACGAGACTCCACTTGCTTTGCTGTTACTTGTATTCCTGTGTTGCCGGTCCCTCCGGGAGTGAATGATGACGTACTTGAACCGAATGTGATGACCCACCAGTTAACCTCCCAGCCTACTCCTTGGGTACTCTTCCTCCCCACGGACCCCCGAGCTGCAATGGGGTTGTACAATGGAGGAACGCAATAGCTGGTAAAGGAGAGCACTCCTTGGCTCAAGATTCCCCTCTCTAAAATCCTCTACCTCACCAAACTCACTATAGGATCGTAATCACTGCTCTGACATAGTCTTAGCCATCCAACAATAGGGTTCCCCAAAAGTCCCTTCTCCCATGGCTTAGCCCTTCTTTTATAGAAGTCCTCATAGGTGACACTTGGCATGTCATGTATAATTAATTATTTTTTTAATTCAATAGCTTGATTATTCACCCACCCTTGTGTCACTCTCTTATCAAGGGTCTCCCAAAATTATTTACTTAATTTTTAATTTAAAACTAATATTTTCCTCACCTCAACAAGATTCCTATTTCTTCTCCTAGCTCCCTCTTTATCCCCCCTTTTTATTCCTTAATTTGTGTTTATTACTTAAAGTCAATTAATGAGACAAGATTTGATCCCCCATCTACTCCCTAATTTAACTCAGGTTATCTCTTAGATGGATATTCTTATGTTGGTCGTTGCCACATGGATGTTCTCTACATTTCTCTAAATTTAATTTATTATTCTTATTTTAATTCACCTTCCTTTTTTCTTAATTAGGTTTAATTAGTTTAGGATTAATCTTTATCCTTACAAATATGTCCCTCTTTCCCCTCTTACCTAATTAAACCACATAATCTACCTAGTGTTTTCCGACATGGGCAGGGTAGAGTTTTTAAGGTAATCTATTTTATTTCTTCCTATGATCCTCTTGACCCAAGTTTTATTTTTTATTTAATTACCTCAGTTTCTAACATCATTTACCCTTGATGTAAATTTACCTAGCTTTCATTCCTTGATTATATTTATTATTTAATTTATTTTTAATGATTCCAACGGTGCCAAGTTTGGTCGTTCCCTTCAAGAACTTCCCTTGAAGTTCCAAGTGTGCCACACCTAATAGTTTATTTGTGATGCCAAGGGTGCCAAGTTGGTCGTGCCCTTCAAGAAATTCCCTTGAAGTTCCAAGGGTGCCACACCACTTGCCCTTCAAGCATTCAGTGACTACGAGGGGAAAGTATAGGTGCAACGTCATAGACCACTATCATCTCTTATGTTGCCTGCTATAGTGAGACTAATGGTGTCGGGGATCAAGGAATCCGCCTTGATGCGCGCCCCCCAGTAAAATCCTCATGAGCGACCCAACTTTGGGACTTGCCCTCATGGCATCGTGATCTTCAAAGCGAAAGTGTTTCAACCCTTCCAGCCCAAGTCACAGCAGGAGTGCTAGTGGGTGAGATCAGGGACACTATCCCAACCCTCCCATATAGTTCCATCCATAAGCAAGTGTAAGGTCCACATCCATACTATATATATATAAGTTAAATCACAACAAATACAACTAGAAGAGAAACACATTGGGAATTCAAATTAAATCAACACGGTCTAACACATTTCTAAAATTCATTTCAGGAAACATATCATAAAATTTACATACATTTAACTAAGATCATAAAGCAATCATACAAAATAATATTGCAACACATATGTACCGTTCACCAAAAGACGAGACTCCACTTACTTTGTTGTTACTTGTATTCCCTTGTTGTCGGTCCCTCCGAGAGTGAATGACGACGTACTTGAACCGAATGTGATGATCCATCGTTAAACTCCCAGCCTACTCCTTGGGTACTCTTCTTCCCTGCGAACCCCGAACTACAATGGGGTTGTACAATGGAGAAATGCAATCGCTGGTAGAGGAGAGCACTCCTTGGCTCAAGAGTCCCCTCTCAAAAATCCTCTACCTCACCAAACTCACTATAGGATCGTAATCACTGCTCTGATATGGTCTCAGCCATCCAAAAATAGGGTTCCCCAAAAGTCTCTTCTCCCATGGCTTGCCCCTTCTTTTATAGCAGTCCTCATAGGTGACACCTGGCATGTCATGCATAATTAATTATTTTTTTAATTCAATAGCTTGATTATTCACCCACCCATGTGTCACTCTCTCATCAAGGATCTCCCAAAATTATTTACTTAATTTTTAATTTAAAACTAATATTTTCCTCACCTCAACAAGATTCCTATTTCTTCTCCTAGTTGCCTCTTTATCCCCCTTTTTATTCTTTAATTTGTGCTCATTACTTAAAGTCAATTAATGAGTCAAGATTTGATCCCCTATCTACTCCCTAATTTAACTCAGGTTATCTCTTAGATGGATATTCTTATGTTGGTTGTTGCCACATGGAGGTTCTCTACATTTCTCTAAATTTAATTTATTATTCTTATTTTAATTCACCTTCCTCTTTTCTTAATTAGGTTTAATCAGTTTAGGATTAATCTTTATCCTTACAATTATGTCCGTATTTCCCCTTTTACCTAATTAAACCACATAATCTACCTAGTATTTTCCAACATGGGAAGGGTAGAGTTTTTAAGGTAATCTATTTTATTTCTTCCTATGATCCTCTTAACCCAAGTTTTATTTTCGATTTAATTACCTCGGTTTCTAACATCATTTACTCTTGATGTAAATTTACCTAGCTTTAATTCCTTGATTATATTTATTATTTAATTTATTTTTAATGATTCCAACGGTGCCAAGTTTGGTCGTGCCCTTCAAGAACTTCCCTTGAAGTTCCAAGGGTGCCACGCCTAATAGTTTATTTGTGATGCCAAGGGTGCCAAGTTGGTCATGCCCTTCAAGAAATTCCTTTGAAGTTCCAAGGGTGCCACACCACTTGCCTTTCAAGCATTCAATGACTATGAGGGGAAAGTATAGGTGCAACGTCATAGACCACTATCATCTCTTATGTTGCCTGCTATAGTGAGACTAATGGTGTCTGGGATCAAGGAATCCGCCTTGATGCGCGCCCCCCAGTAAAATCCTCATGAGCGACGCAACTTTGGGACCTACCCTCATGGCATCATGATCTTCAAGGCAAAGGTGTTTCAACCCTTCCAGCCCAAGTCACGGCGGGAGTGCTAGTGGGAGATATAGGGGACACTGTCCCACCCCTCTCATGTAGTTCGATCCACTTGTACAACCCCATAACCCATATGTGAGTCATTCAGCCAAGCAACTAATCTATGCCTACAACCATTGACATATCATCAGAATATAGATAAACATATATAGCAGGTTTCGAAATCGACTTAGAATTTCAAAGATAAATAATATAAATTTTCATCAAACCAGGTGTCGTCAACTCATCATGTGCGAGTGCCTCTGGTGGTTTCTTGCCATACTCAATAATAATCAGTAACCAGGTTTTTCAGTGTTAGTCATTGTCATAATAGCATTATTACCATCCCCTGGTCATTCACATCATTGTTCATTGTGAACCAGAACTAATGTAAGTAGCTAACATAGGGGATACCTCCATCATGGCTAGAATCATCATAACCTTAATGGAACCATACATATAGATCAAAGCTATTATCATTATAACATCAATAGAAAACATGTCTATCCTTTACTACTATCACCATCATGATATCAATAGAGAGTACACATAACCATTAATTATATCGTAATCATAATATTAATAGAGAACATACATAACCATCACATTCACTAATAATAGAGTCACGTTTCTGGATCCTCAAATTATTCCCCATCCCTCTCACATTATTGATCTTGAACAAGTATGATATAAAACATAGATGAAGTGTTTCAGACATGATGCAACATACTTATCCCTCGTTTGCTAATTTGGTATGGCTTTGAATTAATTTTAACAAGAGGACTATATTTATTCACTATTAGAAAGACCCTTAGGTTTTTCTAGTGTAAGTTAATTTTGTTTTTTCATCTTTGGGATTCATTGGATCCATTTTCAAATCAATCTTTTTGTTATCCTAAACATATAACAAATGGGATTTGATCACATTTTTTTTCTTGAATATGATGTTTTAATTAATAGAAAATATTAATAACTTACGAACAAATTATTTTTCCTAGCCCTAAAAGAGCTTGGGGAGAATTCATACTCTGAGGAGATACATAGGAGATACATTTAGTTAAATAAAATTGACCCTTGTGAAAACCATAATATATAATATGCAAAAAAATGGTTTGACTCTTTGCATTGTGGTAATAGGGTCAATCCCCAATGCTATAGGAGCTCCACCAAATGGTTGAGATATAGTTGTACTTTGTTTTCTTAGAACCAATTGAGTAGAAAAACCATTGAAAATGACATTGTTAAGTGTTCCCAGATGCATTATAGAATTTCAATCTCCTTCATGCATGATCTGACCCAATAACAATAATTCAACAATGAATTATATACGTAATTACAATTCATTCCTGAGACAGATATGTCATTCTGTGAAAGAGATATTATTTATGTAATTATTCTTTGGGAGAACACACTCCTATTATATATGTTGTGGTGGTTCATTGATTTTGTGAAATCACCTAATGAAATCACCCCACTACATTATATATGTTGTGGTTTAACTTTGTTAAGATCAATCCCTTACTAAAATGACCAATGAAATAATATATGAGTTAGTGGTTGGGTTGCACTTGACATTATATATGAGTTAGTGGTTGCACAAGATTGATCTCTTTTCCAGTGATTTCCTGAGAGTGTTTCATGTATTTTCCTTCCTCGCCCGAAAAGTCAAAGCCCAGACACATGAACGTTTTTAAGCTACTTGAAAATAAAACAAATTGTTTTCTTATTTTGTTCTTCTTATCTACCATCAGGAGTAGGGGCCCTGAAATAGAGATGGCTTTGGTGGTAAATTGGGGAGTGATAAGGTGGCCTTGTCAGGAGTAGCTGGTAATGTCACTAGTGAAAGGGTGAAGCCCAACAACTTTGTGATATGAGGTCCTCCCAAAAGCATAAGAATAGTAGAAGTGGAACACTTGGCCCGACCTTTAGGGAGCAGTGGAGTCTTTATCCTTCTATCCTTAATACACTTGGCCCGACCGAGAAGAAAGAGCTTTAGATTCGCCTTCCCAACCTTAATAGAAAAAGAAACAAATAAAAGAGAAACTTAGGTTTAGAAGTCTAGGCAAATTTGTACCCCCTCTGGAACTCGAGTGTGGGAAAATGGAGGAAGTTGTCGGCCCCATCTTCTCTTCCTCTCAAGGAGTGTTCGGGTAGCCCAATCCCTAGGGGAAGGAAGCAATATCTACCAACCAGTGGTGATTGCAAACGAGTTTCCCTCCCTAGGGAATGGATATTGATAGGGATTTCATAATTGAAGCATCGAACTCTCATATGATATTTAAAAAAAAAGGCTAGCACTAAAGGCAATGGCATCTTGGACTCGCAAAGCTTGTTCAACACTGCAAAGGGAAAGGTACACATTTATCCATATGGGAAGCAGGAATGGAATATTAATAATGCGAACACACCTTAGGCCAATATCTACCATAAGTCTTTTACCTATTGCTGTTATTTCTACCAAAAGAGAAGGAAGGATAAGCACTCTAATAAGGCTTTAGGGAGTACTGGAGTCTCTATCCTTCTATCCTTAATACACTTGGCCCAGCTGGGAAGAAAGAGCTTTGGATTTTCCTTCCCAGCCTTAATAGAAGAGGAAACAAATAGAAGAGAAACTTAGGTCCATAAGTATAGGAAAATTCATACCCCATTAACACCAAAGGAATATAGACAAATAAGAGGAAGACCCATTCTCATGGACAGATGCATATTCAATTGGTTGTAGTAATATTGTGGAGGTGCAACAAGGTACCCAACAATGTTGCATATAACTTGTGCCCATGCCATATGGCTGCATAGAACCTCCCCAAGGAAGAGCATGACCTATACAACTACCAATAATCTAAATGGGCATGATACAAGACTCCATTCAGGCTTTTTAAGGGTGGTAAGGGCTCAATAGAAATTCCATACACCACTCCCAAACTCACCAATGGAAGGTAATAGCATCATAACCATAACCATTGATTCCTTTTAAGAAAAGTATGGTATGATCTGGGTTATTCAAACATTAAGCTTATGATTTTTAATCCCTGTGAAAATTTCATCTATTACAATAACTAAAAAATATTCTTCTAATTTTTGAATAAATTATGCAGTTTATTTGCTATGACAAATATCGAATAAGTTTACTACTGCAATTTTCACAATAAATTACTGCAGAAAATAAAATGTTGGAAATAGAGAAATTCTAGCACCCACATAGAAAATATTAACACAATTATTTTTGGACAGTTGTCCCTGGAAAAACCCAATGTGGGAAAATTGGTGCAGCAGATGAGGATTTTTTTATTAATTTTCAGCAGCAAATATGAGTACAAGAATTCTGGCAATCTATATAGAGAAAAATACTGAGAGAAATTTTATAAGAAATTTCTCACTCTCCACAGCAACTTCCTGACCAAGAGATGGACCATCTGCCCATACGTTGGTGCCTCTGCGTCACTCTCTACACAAAGCTCTTATGGAATACTGTTGATTTTGGGTAGCATTGGATGTGCTCTAGCCACGAAATTTGGTGGAGAGGTGGGGCCACATGAGATCTCCAATACTCAAAAAGCGTTTGGATAGATTCTAAACAGTTCAGGAAATATTAAAATAATTAATATTTTTAATGGAGTCCCTAAGTCTAACTTAGGGAAAATAAAATATTAATGTGTATTAATATGAAACTATGTTAGAATGGTCCAAAAGACATGGATCAAGCCAGATCTAATCTTAGCCGTTGATTAAGGACTTAATCTCGACCATTGATATGTCAACAGGGAAAGTATAAGAGGAGGCTTGAGGGTCACTTGGAGAGTACACCAGAGTGATCGGTCATTCTATTCTCTAGAGCGGGGTTTGCTAAGAGAGATAGAATTAGTGATCGGGAAATGTACCTAAGGGGCAATTGAGTATAGAGAGATAGAGAGGTAGAGATAGCGTCGGGAGAGCAGCGTAGTAGTCAGGGAGAGTGACGCAGAGCCAACCAGGGCTCACGTAGGGCCACGCAGAGCCTCAAAGAGGCCAGCGTTGTTGACGCAGAGGGCCATAGGGCTGACGCAGGGCCTCTTAAGGCTGACGCAGACCCATCCGAGGTGATGCATGGCCAGCGTTGGGTAGAGAGGGCTGACGCAATCTAGAGAGAGGCTGACGTTGGGGTTTCTGGGGCAGATTGGTGTTGAGTAGCTATCGGAAGGATTATCCGAGGTTTCAACCAGGAGATTTGTCAGAAACTGAGAGGTATTACTACCAAGGAAATTCTCTATTGGGTAGGCCAGTTTCGGCACCCAGATTATACTCTGATATTGCTTAATAAGAAAACTCTTAGATAGCTGCACCGTTTTCCCACATTGGGTTTTTTCGGGGACATTAGTCCAAAAATAATGGTGTCATATGGTGTGATTGTTTCAGTTTCCTTTAGTTGCTGATCTGTAATATGTTGAGCATGCACTAGTGTTTATTTTCAGTATTTACATTGTAAATAACTTGTTAAGTAAAATAACAAGTAGGTAGGAATAAATCAGATAAAAAACATGGAGGATTTCTAACTAAGTAAACTTAGAAACTTCAACATGGTATCAGAGCGTGATTGCAGATCACAGGAGGACTAAGGACATTAGCCAAGCGGAGCAATAATAACAGAAAACAGTTGTCCCGAGGTGACAGAAGTTGTTTCTTGCAGAGCAGCAACAAGGAAGGGTGACGTAGTGCTTGCATCATCAAGGGTGAGCCGGGAAGAGGCAACGCAAAGGCTAAGGAAGGAAAAAGGAGCCTCACGCAGAGCCACGCAGTAGCTGGGAGGGTTGATGCAGTTGGCTGAGGAGGCCAAGTTGCTCGTGCCGAGATTGCGCAGAACCTAGGAGCTCTCACCTTCAGGTTGTTGGGGTTTAGAAGGCTGCGAGAATTTGCAGAGTGAAGCTGGTGAGGTACTGTAGTCAAAACAGTACCTGACAGAGCAAGGCCAAGAGGAGTTGCTACCGAGGGTTTCTAGCTGAGGAACCCGGATTAGTGATGCTGTTGCACAAGATGATCAGAGTAGGGGGCATGTCGACAACGACAAAAGGATTTCCAAGGGGGAAATAGGGACTCAGAGGGAGTCCAGAAGAGAACTTCCAGACGGGAAGTAGAGACTCAGAGGAGTCAAACAGAGAATTTCCAGGAGGGAAGTAGAAGAGCATCATGGCACTACACGGAGTAAGAGACTAGGATAGACTAGACGGAGCGTCGAACTTCGTAGTATGGAAGGCCAGAATCTTATTCGTACTTCACAAAAATCGTGTCAAGAACTTCGCCTTGAAGGTAATAGCTATCCCAGTCAACCCCAATGATAACGACAAGTACGAGGAGGCAATGGCGAGGTCCAAGAGCATCATCCTTGATGGGGTCAAGGATCATGTAGTACCACATATTGTTGAGGAGGAAACAACATATGAGATGTGGGAGGTTCTCAAGAAATTGTACCAGCATACTTCTGTTCAGAGAAGAATGCTACTTGAGAATCAATTGAGGTCATATCAGATGAAGAAGGGAGAACCCATTGACACCTTCCTCGAAGGACTGAATGAGATCCGAGATCAGTTGACTGCTATAGAAGCCGCGCCGGATCAAGAGTTGATGGTGAGGACAACCCTGAATGTTGTCTCAAAAGACTGGGAGGTATTTGTCCAGAGTATACTAGGCAGAGGGACTCTCCCACCTTGGGACGAGATGTGGGCGGCTCTTCACCAAGAAGAGATCACACATAAGTCGAAGACGGGTAGCAACAGCAAGGGGATCAAAGTCAAACAAGAGGAGGAAGATGTTGCCCTAGCATCTGAGGGAAAGCGGGAAAAGCGAAAGAAGAAGGATCTCTCCAAGATAAAGTGCTTCCACTGTGGGGAGCTGGGTCATTATGCGATCCAGTGTCCAAGGAAGAAGAGTAAGGGAGAGTCTTCCGAGACTAAGGCAACACCAGAGAGGGCAGAGAAGGAAGTTTTGACAAATGATGACTGTGCCATGAGTGCACACACACCACTTGAGCGGAAGTGGGGAGACATCGAGCTGTAGTCAGGCGGACTACAGGCGATGAGGTGTAGGATCCTCGAGGTACCCAGCCTCTTGGATTAGACCTTGCTACGGGAGCCCTGAAGAGGAGTAGCAGGACTGGCTAAGTTAGGTAGAGACGGATGCGGATTGAGCGGCAGAGACAGCTACAGTGTAGGAGTCTTGAGACAGTGCGAGGCTAGCAGGCTACAACAGTGTGAGAGGTACAAGAATGTTGCACCAGTGTAGGATGGCACAGATAGATGTGCAACGATGCGAGATGCATGGAGTTGTTGCAGCAGCGCAGAAGTTAGAGAGAGAGCACTTATCAACGACAAAGGGAGCTTCAACATCAGTGGGTGTCTCTAGCCCAACAGAGAGGTCAGATTGGGAGATCAGTTACTTACTTCTCAGTAACTGAGTTGCAGTGCAGCAGTGGGCAGCACAATGCAACATGATGAGAGGAGGTGCAGTGCTAGGAGAAAGGACTAGCAACAACACGGATGCAGAGAGAGTTGTCGTACAGATGCAGCAATGGCAGTGGCAGAACCATGGGTAGCAGCACAGGATACAACAATGCAAATGGTGGGCAACAGGCCTAACATTAGCACAGGGACCGATGTCGGATGATCAAAGTAATACTCAGTGAGGAGTATTACTAGAGCACAATCCTCGCTAAGAGGGAGTGTTGATTTGGGGTAGCATCGGATGTGCTCTAGCCACGAAATTTGGTGGAGAGGTTGGGGCACATGAGATCTCCAATACCCAGAAAGGGTTTGGACAGATTCTAAACAGTTTAGGAGATATTAAAATAATTAATATTTTTAATGGAGTCCCTAAGTCTAACTTAAAGAAAATAAAATATGAATGTGTATTAATATGAAACTGTGTTAGAATGGTCCAAAAGACATGGATCAAGCCAGATCTAATCTTAGCCGTTGATTAGGGACTTAATCTCGGCCGTTGATATGTCAACAGGGAAAGTATAAAAGGAGGCCTGAGGGTCACTTGGAGAGTATACCAGAGTGATCAGTCATTCCATTCTCTAGAACAGGGTTTGCTAAGAGAGATAAAATTAGTGATCGGGAGATGCAGCTGAGAGGCATTTGAGTACAGAGAGACAAAGAGGCAGAGATAGTGTCCAGAGAGCAGCGCAGTAGCCGGGGAGAGTGACGCAAAGCTAGCCAGGGCTCACGCAGGGCCACGCAGAGGCAGCCGGGAGTTGCACAGAATCTCAAAGAGGTCAGCGTTGCTGACGCAGAGGGCCAGAGGGCTGACGCAAGGCCTCCTAAGGTTGACGCAGACCCATCCGGGGTGACGCAGGGCCAGCGCTAGGAAGAGATGGCTGACGCAGTCCAAAGAGAGGTTGACGTTGTGGTTTCTGGGGCAAATTGGTGATGAGTAGCTGCCAGAAGGATTATCTGAGGTTTCAGCCAAGAGATTTCTCAGAAACTAAGAGGTATTACTACCAAAGAAATTCTATATTAGGTAGGCTAGTTTCGTCACCCAGATTGTACTCTGATATTGCTTAATAAGAAAACCCTCAGATAGCTGCACTGGCTTTCCCACATTGGGTTTTTCCGGGGACATTAGTTCAAAAATAATGGTGTCATATGGTACGATTGTTTCTGTTTCCTTTAGTTGTTGATCTGTAATACGTTGAGCATGCACTAGTGTTT
Source organism: Pinus tabuliformis (assembly GCA_031772625.1). NCBI lineage: Eukaryota > Viridiplantae > Streptophyta > Pinopsida > Pinales > Pinaceae > Pinus > Pinus tabuliformis. The sequence continues at coordinate 600,387,003 of CM062812.1, read as the reverse complement.
ATTTTCAATGTTTACATTGTAAATAACTTGTAAAGTAAAATAACAAGTAGGTAGGAATAAATCAGATAAAGTGCATGGAGGGTTTCTAACTAAGTAAACTTAGAAACTTCAACAAATATGCTCTCCCTCACGCTGCCTCTTCCTGAATTCGGAAATCTGCCTTCCAGACTCTTGCTGCTACCCTCTCTCTCACCTACTACTCACCCTCTAGCTCTATCTCCTCTACTAAATCACAACCACTGAGAAAATCGATCTGCCTGGGCAACTAAGTAACTACACTGGTGTATTCTGCATCTACCCATCGACTTCTTCTTATAATCTTTTGTTGGAGCACCAACGGCCAAGATTAAAACATAATCGATGGCCCAGATTATTTCCCTATCGATCTGTGTGAGTTTCTAGAACATTCACACCATGACTTAATTAATTCTGATTAATTAGTCATATTCCCTAAGTTTCAACTTAGGAAATATTTAAAAAACGAATAATAATCTAATTAAGTCGTCTCTAGGTGGAATTTCCATAAACTATTTCTGGGTTTTGGATATCTCATGTATTCTAGCCTCTCCACAAAATTTCATGGCTAGAACACATCCAATGCTACAAAAACTAACACTCCCTCTTAGTGAGGAATGTGTTCTAGTGCTGCTGCCCCTTGTAGCACCACCCTATCTCTGCATCATCTCTTGTCACACTGTTGATGTCTGGCTGTTGCTTCCCACCAACTACTGCGCAACTCTGATATACGTTGCACCTGTGCTGCTGTTGCACTTGTGCTACTGCTGACCCTGTTGAACTGCTACCAACACTGCAACTCCCTCTCATCTATTGTTACTGTTGCAACTGAGAACCATCTGAGATACCCGGTATCTGCTACTGAAACGAGTTCTCCACCATACCCATTTGTTCCCTGAACTGGATGAACTTAGCTCTCCCTAGAGCCTTCGTGAGTATGTTTGCTACCTGATCTCCTGTGGGAACATACTGCAGCTGGACTGCCCCACACTATACACAGTCTCTGATGAAATGACATTTGATATCTATGTGCTTCGACCTGTCATGAAACACTAGATTCTCAAAGAGTTTTATGCAACTCTGATTATCACAGTAGACACTGGTTGCTCCCATCCTCTGCCTGAACAAGCTCACGAGCAACTTCCTAAGCCAAATAGTTTCGCATGTAGTTGTGTTGGTTTCCATATATTCTGCTTCTGTTGAGCTCAGTGCTACTGACTTTTTCTTCCTGCTACACCAAGAAACCATCCTTGATCCAACACTGAAGCAGTACCTGAAGATACTTTTCCTATCCACTGAACTACCTGCCCAATCTGCATCTGTGAATCCACATAATCTGACATCATCTCCTCGAGTATATTTCAACCCATACCCAACTGTGTCACGCACATACCTTAGGATGTGTCTTGCTACTGCCCAATGTACCCTTTTCGGCTCAACCATAAACTGACTAAGGGTATTGACAGCGAAACAAATGTCTGGCCTAGTGTTGACCATATACATGAGAGACCCAATGAGATGTCTATACAAGGTGGGGTCAACTTCCTTGTCCCCTGATGCATCTATCTTCTTCCAATTGGTGATCATTGGCATAGTCATGGGCCAACAATCCTGCATTTTGAACCTCTTCAGAATATTTGTAGCATATCTCCCTTGCCCAAGGAAGATCTCCCCATTCTTCTGTCAAACTTCCAATCCTAGAAAATAGTGCATCAACCCCATATCCTTCATGTCGAATTCTGTTGCAAGGTTCCTCTTGCAGTCTTTTATGAGCCCTGATGATCCTGTCAAAAAGAGATCATCCACATACAAAACCAGAATGAGTGGCTCGTCCTCTACCATCAAATAGTAGAGGTTGGGATATGCATCACTCTTGACAAATCCCAACTGCTGCAAGTAACTGTCAATCTGACCATACCACACCCTGGGTGCGTGCTTGAGCCCGTATAGGGATTTCTTCAACCTGCACACATGAGTGTGCTTCTCATGAGTTTCAAAGCCTTCAGGTTGTTCTATACACACCTCTTCTTCTATCACCCCGTTCAAGAATGTTGTCTTGACACCCATCTAGTGAATCTCCCATCCCATCTGAGCTGCTAGGGATATAACATATCTGATAGAGATATATCTGGCAACTGGGGCGAAGGTCTCCTCGTAGTCTATTCCTTCTTTCTGTGCACACCCCTTTGCCACGAACCTAGCCTTGTACTTCTCTACACTGCCATATGTAGCGTACTTGATCTTGTAGATCCATCTGGAACCTACAACTGATCTGTTTTTCGGCCTTGGCACTACCTCCCAAACATTATTTGTCATGATAGAACTATACTCTTCTACCATGGCATCCACCCACACTTGATGTTGTGCGGCTTCTTGAAAGCTGGAGGGTTCTGCAACCTGAGCTACCAAGGCTTGATATCTATCAAGTTGTCTGCGTTGTCTCTTGTTCGTCCTAGAAGTTCTGATAAACTCCTTTGCATCTCTCAATGTATGACAAACTTCCCTGTTGGTTCTACCACTGGTGGTGGGAGGTCCAATCAGTTCCTCCTCCTGTTCCTGCTGCTTCGTTTGTTGAGAACTCCCCAAATCTCCTACCCCTGAGGAAATACTAGCACTAGTCACTGTACTTGATCCCTGTGACTATCCTCCTGCTAGTCCCACTAGCTGTCCCTGCTGTTGGACTAACAAAACTTCTATTGATTGATTCTGATCACCTGCAAGCATCTCTCAAGATCTCCTAAAAGCTCTGTCATCCATGTGTTGAAGAAAGTGTAACTATGTCCGGTCTTCATAAATGTACTTTTGATATTTGTATTTATTCAAGAAAAGAAATATTATTTTTGTTATATTTATCAATGAGTTTCTTGCTCATTGAAATAGGTCTAGCACATGTCAAAGTTCTATAAGTGAGTCAAAGACTCAAAAGAAAATGTTAAAGACCCTTAAGGGCATGTTACACCATGTACATATTTGTATAAGAGTCAAAGAATATCCCTCCAAGCAAACACAAGTCCTCTCCATGCAACGACATCATCAAAGGAATAAAAAATGATGAAGGAAACTCAAGTCGGCCTACAGTCATCATGTCGGCCTCAAGTCGGCCTAAAGGAGGGACAATCCTCTATATATAGAGGTTGTCCACTCCCTCAAACGACAAACAATCCACCTCTGAAATCAGCGAGTAAGGAAGACCAAGAAAAGGGTGAAAAAGGACGAGTATAAGGAGCCTTTAGTGCAGCGAAGAAGGAGAAGTCATCACCGAAGGTTGGAGGATTGTTTCTAGGGTAAAACACAGTCACATGTGCGAGAAAAGGAGGCATCTCTACGGTCATAACAGCAGCAAAATAACAATCTCATACTTCTCATTGTTTGGGCTTAAAACTTAGGCCTATAAGGGCTCCCATTAGAGCAAAGAAGGCTCTCCCAATCGAAGAATAAAGGAACCAAATACTCAAGGAAACCTCCCACACCGTGTGAGAATTTAGGGCTGCAGGACAGTCATATCAAGTTTGCAACTACACCTTGAAGAAGGAGCTCAGTTGGTCAAGAGGAAGGAAGGGATCGTCACAAGTAAAGCGTCACACTACAGATAAAGGATAAGCGTATCTTCTAGAGCAAGTGCAACAAGGACTATCAATAGTTGTAAGAAGAACAAAGTGCCGAAAGGAGGGCGAAGTGTCGGGGAACGAAGTGCAGGAAGAAGGAAGGACTTGAATTGTGCTTGGAGGATATTTGTGTCAAGGGTCTAGGGTTTGGCATTGATCAATAGAAGCTTCAATAAGAGAAATTTACAAAAAAGTTTTCCTCTACAAGAGAGAGGTGTTTTTCCCTACCAAAGAGCCAACATCTTGTGTTCTTGTTCTTATGTTTTTGGTAGTAGTTTGATGAAGTAAACACACATGCATTAATAATAAGAAGAAGAAGATTAAGCTAACAAGATAAATTGTAAAAGAGCTTCACAAATTGTTATAAAGTCTAGAAGAATCCTACTATACCCCATTGCCCTAGATTCTTCAACACCATGAACTTTACATCTCGTCTCACTACAATCTTCCTACTACTAGGAATGTAGATCCTGTATGCCTTTGAGTTCTCGCTATACCCGACGAGGAACCCCTTCTCTGCAGTCTGATCCAATTTACTGTGTTTTTCATCTGGCACATGGTAGTAAGCTACACTCCCAAAAATGCTCAAGTGACTTACTTCGGGCTTCTTTCTTGTGAAGACTCCCTCTAGCGTTTTCTTCCCCAATGCTCTATGAGGAGTTTTGTTCTGAATGTACACTGTTGTGTTACATGCCTCTTCCCATAGAAATCTGGGCAGTTCCTGATCATACAACATAACCTTTGCAACCCCAATTATTGTTTTGTTTTTCCGCTCCGCTACTCCATTCTGTTGAGGGTTATATGGAGTTATCCATTCTCTTTTAATGCCTTCCTTTGTGCAGAAATCTGTGAAATCTTTATCAATATATTCTCCACCATTATCTGAGTGAAGCACCTTGATCTTCTTCCCTGGCGCGTTCTCTACAAGTGCCTTAAACTCTTTGAACCAACCAAATACCTCATCTTTGGTCTTTAAGAAATAGATCCAGGTCTTTCTGGAATGGTCATCAATAAAAGTGACGAAGTATTCGCCACCACTAAGAGCCCTAGTGGACATAGGGCCACAAATCAGTCCTAACACACCATTTTCTTTGCAGTCACTTCTCGAGAATGCTTCCTTTGCGTACTTTCCAAGTACGCATCCTCTGAATACATCATCGCGCTCTGTACTGAGAACTGGAACTCCTGTTACAATTTCTCTGAGCATTTTGAGTGCTCCATGGTGTAAATGTCCCATCCTCCTGTGCCACAATTCATTCAACTCCTTTCCACTGCTATTGTCACTGCCTATTAGTGCCATTCGCGAATCGAGCTCCAATTTGTTTCACCTTCTTCGAGCTTGAGTGTTTGACATACACTTTCTTCCCTACGAAGTGTACATCATACCCCTTGTCCTGCAACTGGGACACTGAAATTAGGTTCATACCCAATCCAGGCACATGCAATACATTAGTAGCGCTGGTGCTGACTCCTGACTCCCTCTGAAACTCTATGGTGCCTCTCCCTACAAGAGTACATTTAGTTATGTTGCCCATTTTGATCTGGAAGTCCATCTGCTCTTCTTGATAGCAAGAGAAATATTATCTAACTCCTGTCATATGAGCTGAAGCTCCACTATCTATATACTAGACACTAGGTGAAGATGATCCTGATAGGCAAGAAAATTCATCCTCCAACCTAGAAGATAAATCTGAATCATCCTGACTGTTAATTTTGTCCATAATTTTATGTGATATTTCTAATTCCTCTCGACGCTGAATCTGCTTAGCAAACTACTGCAAAAATTACTACGTTTGGCTAGAGATTTGCTCTGCAAAAAGTATGGGGCTGCTCCCTCTACCTCTGAACTTTCTTAATCTGGAGAAATCAAGTTTTTCTGTCGCTCTCTCAGAAAAGCTGATTTTCCTCAAGAATTACGACTTCCTAGCCAAGAGACTATGCTGCCCTCTGGGGATTCGAATTGTTGCTCACATTGAGCAATGAACCTCTTCCTTTCTCTGCTACTGAGATCTCTGACTGATCATATCTGCTCTGATACCATGTGAAAATTTCATCTATTGCAATAACTGAAAAATATTCTTCTAACTTTCAAATAAATTATGCAGTTTATTTGCTATGACAAATATCAAATAAGTTTACTACTGCAATTTTCACAATAAATTCTGCGGAAAATAAAATGTTGTAAATAGATAGATTCTAGCACACACATAGAAAATATTAACACAATTATTTTTGGACAATGGTCCCCGAAAAAACCCAATGTGGGAAAATCGGTGCAACAGATGAGGGTTTTCTTATTAATTTTCAACAGCAAATCTGAGTACAAGAATTCTGGCAATCTAGACAGAGAAAAATACTGAGAGAAATTTTAAAAGAAATTTCTCACTCTCCACAGCAACATCCTGACCAAGATATGGACCCTCTGCCCATACGTTGGTGCCTCTGCGTCACTCTCTGCGCAGTGACTACGCAGTGCTCTTGTGGAATACGCTCTCCCTCACGCTGCCCCCTCTCTCTCACCTATTGCTCACCCTCTGGCTCTATCTCCTCTACTGAATCATAGCCACTGAGAAAATCGATCTTCCTAGGCAACTGAGTAACTGCACTGGTGTATTCTCCATCTACTCATCAACTTCTTATAATATTTTGTTGGAGCACCAACGACCAAGATTAAAACATAATCGATGGCCCAAATTATTTCCCTATTGCTCCGTGTAAGTTTCTAGAACATTCACACCATGACTTAATTAATTATGATTAATTAGTTATATTCCCTAAGTTTAGACTTGGGAAATATTTTAAAAAAAGACTAATAATCTAATTAAGTCGTCTCTCGGTGGAATTTCCAAAAACGATTTCTGGGTTTTTGAGATCTCATGTATTCTAGCTTCTCCACAAAATTTCGTGACTAGAACACATCCAATGCTAGAAAAACTAACAATCCCACAGTCCACTCCAAGGTTAAAAAGAGAGTGGAATTATGTGTATAACCCAATAATTAGAGACAGTGACGACTCCAAGGTTAAAAGAATGCGATCTAGGTTTATAATTCTTTGCATCGTAACTGGTGAGGAAATAAACCAACTATCACACAATTGAGAGAGGGTGTTATTCTTTCAACCAAGCTCAATGTTCAAGAACCATTACGTGTCGTCAAAGATTCAACCAATGAATTATGGTGCTACATGAGTCTATAATTTAATAGTAATGTGGACATTACCTTAGAATTGAAGGAAGTAATCATGGTTAAACTTACAAACCTAGTTCATACAACAATTGAAACACACCATAGGACAAATATTTCACCCTGGAAACCCAAATGGGAAATCTAACTTCAAATGGGTCATAGTTTCTTCATTTTGACAATCTCTGATTATAATGCTCTGATGGCTCTCTCTGTCTCTTTCTCTCTACCAAAAAAAGTCGTTGAGAATAAAATACGATAAAAAATAGGGACATAGGAGGTAAAAGAGAGCCAACAAACATGACCCTTTGTTCCTCATTCCTCAACCTTCTCTCCTAATTTTATTTTTTAATTCTTTTAGTTTTCTATTTCATTCTTATCTTATTCAAGTATACATTTACATTGATTCACAATGTTTGCTAACTTTCATACCATGCCTAAATAATTTTGCAAATATTGAGCCTTGCACCCATTTCATAACCATTTTAAATCAGATTACCATAAGATTGTTGACATTGAGAGTTAATTTATCCTACAGAGAGTGAGAGAACCCATTGCCCACATCATTCTAGAGCCTAGCAATTGTGTAAAATTCATTATGTTTGGGAAGTAAATTGTCTAAATTGTTCCTTGACAACCATTGTTCTCGTGTTAATTCTTATTTTCATTTTCTTTCCTATATATTTATTGGAAAAAAATAAGAAGTTAGAAGCTCTAGAATGTGTCTGTCAAAATGTTTGCAATGTTGAGAAGAATATTTCACATGTTTGTAAAAATATTTGGAATCTTGTGATGAATATTTGGTGTTAATTGTTTCAAGGGATTTCATTTGGAAGGGCTTATCTACCTTATGCTTATGTTAGATAGCCCATGCTAAATTTTGTTGTTGTAATGAGTTATCTTGGATATCTGTGAGTTAAAATTTCTGATTAGAGAAGCACTTATAGCCTATCTTTTTCCATGATTGTCTTCATGTGAAATTTCACTGCTACTCAAGTTTAGCAATTGTTATAGTAGTTAGTAGACCAGTGATTTTGGGACGAATTTAATGGATGCCATATAATATGTACCTCATTCCCTCGATGGAGTTCATAGACAATGTCCATGAACTTGCTCTACAATATTTTCGATTTCAAGAGCCATGTACCTCATTCCCTCAATGGAGTTCATAGACAACGTCCATGAACTTGCTCTACAATATTTTCGATTTTAAGAGCCCGCATATTCTCATCTTGCCTCCTTGCAGTAAAAGAGCACACAGTCTGAATCAAAACCCCACAACTGGGAACCATTTCTACGGTTCTTACACTAATCCATCATGAGATGAGGGCGAGTTGTGGACTCTAGAAGCGTGAGAACAACAAAGTGCAAGAATGATGGTATTATAATATTATTGCAAACTTTGTTGTCCTCTTGAAAATATCACTGATTAAATTTATAAACATCTCTCAAGTCAGAAACCCAAAATTCTGCAAAAATATATGATGGGGGTCCTGGTGGATAAAATATAAATGTCGAGCAAAGATTTCTACTGCTCACGACTTCAATATTTAATTAGCGTACGCATGTCGAGATAACATGTAATGCTCTATACCGCATTTACTTGGCATTGCTCTCAATGGATCTTCAAAATGGAAGAAGAGTTAAGCCCTTCATCATGATTTAATAATGCCTCACAAATAATCTATAATAATTCTTATAATCATGTCGAAAAGGTTAGCCACAAGTTCCAAAAGCTGGTAGTGAAAAAATATATATGATCAGTTTTGGAACTCATGCCGTCAAATATTGGATTTCCCTTTTAAATAAAAACGATTTAAATGCAAAAATTTCTGCATGCTTCAGTATATATAATTTTACATTTGCTTACACCCCGATCTGGAATGTGTTTGGAATCCACAAAAGAAAAAACTATGCATATTAAAAGTAATCCTTTCTATAGGTCATGAGTACTTTTAAGGAATAAATTTCCATTTAAGATTTTCCTACAATATGAAGACTTGTAGACTTTGATAAGCTGACAGTCATTCTTATTTGTGTGATTTTGCAAGTTACATGGAGAATAAAAAATAATAGATAATATTACACTTGCCACAGAATGGCAACTAATGACCCTTCACATCAGTTCCAGCTTGTTTCTGGGCAGAACAAGAGATCAATCTGCTAAACTGGCGATCTAAGTCACTGGACACGTCCCTCAGGGTCACGTGTCCCATATTTCACATGTCAGACACGAAATACAACCTAAAACGTGTCCAAAACGTTTTTTATCATGTCCTCCAATTGTGACATGCGTTTTCGACGTGGCAAAAATGTGCCCTAACGTTTTTGCCCCTTAGGACACGTGTCCCACAAAAGGTCACTCATAAAGCCCGTGCATGGTTCATTTTTTTGGTTTTTTCGGTCATTTTTCACCATCAAAGCTCACTGGAGTCGTTGTGTTGGAACTTGGTCATTGTTTGCTCGTTGGAGTCATCGTTGTGTTGTGTTGGAAGTTCCTTTAGCGATTCCCCACTGTCAACTTCACATCGACCTAGGTCCTAGATAATAGCGTTCATGGTTTGGAGTTTGTGGTTTGGGGCTTAAATTTCTTGTTTTTGAGCGTGTGGGGACCAGGTCAGCATTTTCTTGTATTCCATACGCCCATACCTATATAATTTCTGTCAATCTATTCAAGAGCCTTTTCAGGTGCTGGCTTCCATCCACGATTTTTAACTTTTGAAATAGCTTTCTTCATGGTCTCTATAGCTTGATTCATTTGCTTGTTCTCTAAATATCCATCCACAAACATTTCCCATGTTTTGAAAATTGGTTTTCCTCCTTTTTCTAAAACATGTTGAAGAAAGACTCTGCGGCTTGCCTTTTCAACCATTCCTTTTGTGATATAGGCATCAATTAGTACATTGGGCACTCTGATATCATAACTTAGGCCATCGAATTGCCACCCTTCAAAACATTTTTCGACTCCCTGCATATCTCCAAGTTTGACCTGTTGTCGCGCGGATTGGCACGACAACGCTCAGACCGGGGGCTGTCACTCTGATCCCCGATCCCTCCGTTTAAGCCTGTCTCCCGCGGCTAAGGGGGGTAGTCCCTGTGAGATGATGAGAGACCAACTGCCAAACAGTTGGGTGGGAGACACGAGACACGATCAAGATAAGCACTAAAATGATTTAATTATTGAGCAGACCAGTGCCTTAAGAGACTGTGGTTAAAACGATCACTTGTTAAATGATATAAAAAAAAAGGACCATGAACAGCAATCATCTATCATCAGTTAAATCACAATGCTCTTAGAATGATGAAAACGATATCCAGCAATTGAGAACTTTCAAAAAATGAATGCTTTAAACCACCACGAATCATAAACCATTAACCAGATATCAATTTCGCATCTCGACTTGAAAATTTAGATCTCAGCATGAAAAATATGACAATTCCCGAAAATAACTGGATCTAAAAAATTTCCACAAAAATTTTTATATTTTTTCAAAATTTAAAAGAAAAAACGAAAATATTTTTTCGATTTTTTTTTTTTTATATTAAAAAATCTAATAAAACATAAAACTTAAAATCTAAAACACTAACAAAAATATAAACCTAAGCCTAAGTTTTGAAATAAAAGATTTTTACTATTTTTTATATTTTATATTTTTTATATTTTTTTATTTTTAAAAAACCAAAATAAAACAAAAAAAATGTAATCTAATTAAAATCTAACTAAAGTTAAATTTAAAACATAAAATTAAAAAAAAAAAACAAAACTATAGAAATTTTACATCTAAAAGCATATAATCTATAATCTAAGTTCTAACCATATAAATAAAATTTAAAAGTCTAAACTACAATGCAATACAATAAAAAAAAAACCAAAATTAAACCTACGCTATCCCCTTTTGATTTAATTTAAAATACAAAATCTAAAACTGAAAACTATGAATCGAAACCCTAATCAGCTACGCTATTAACATAAATCGAAAGACAAAAAATGCTCAGCGTAAATAAAAAAATCGCATGCATCCTGGCTGAGTGAATGAATAATTAAACGCTCACGCTGCAGAGATTTCCTGAAGAGCTTACGCGTCGAATTTTTGCTTGGTTTACGATTTTGCAGGTACGCAGATTTGATGATGGGGCGATCAGAAACTGCTTAAGGGATTACCTTCGATAAAAAACAGAAACGCAGATTCGATTTACCTACTGAGCGGCGGACAGAATGCTTACCTGAGCGCTGAACAATCCACGCATTACCTGATTTGATTTGCCATAAGAGAATACGCCAGCGGGTACCTTGTTTCCACGTAAATCCACGCTGGAAATAAACCGGCTTTGTGTCAACAGGTTCTGCTACAGCTATATGATGACGCTGGCGTGGATCAATGCGTGATATGCAGTGATTGACTGGCGTTGAATGATCCCTCACATTGCTTCATATGTATTCCCTTTTTTTTTATTTATTTTATAAATGTATTCTGAAGAATTTCTGTTTAAAGACTTCGACTGGATTCGGATGCTAGCCGTCAACTGCGATATCTCAGGATATAATACTTGATGCAGTCGATAAATTTCTTGCCAAATCTGAAAACGCTGTTTGCCTGACGGAATCTCGTGCCGGTATTCGAAAGCAAATGGCGGTGAGTACGAGTCAGCTGAGTTCATATAACCCAAAAAAAATTTTGATGCTGCCAGATCAACGGCATGAAACAGCTAGCAATCTTAACCCAGCCACGCAGATGGTTATTTAAATGCTGAATTGGTTTTCCAGTGAACTTGATTGAAAAACCGATGCTGCCGGTTCGGGCGAAAGATGCAATCCTGATCTCCTTCTGAAAATCTGGTCCTGATGGAAACCCTGTACAAGAAAACAAAAAACCCTCATGAAAAAAAAAAAAAAATTTAAAACCCTAGACAGCTGATTAATGTACAAATTTTTGGCCCCTTAGTAGCCAGATTTAGCAGTAAGCACAGAAATATTTTAAAGAACAGAAATTTCAGATCGTCATTGTGAAGAACTTCAGAAAATCTCTCATGCAAACTTAGAAAAATAAACCGAATGATAGACCCAGGATCAAATCCAACTGGGCTCAACACAAAATGCTTGCGGGAGTTGGCTGGTTCAGCCGAGAACTTCCCCGAACGCCCACAAAATTTCCTTCAATGATGTTTTCTGCACAGCTCAAAACAACTGTCAATAAAGAGGGCAAAAATGCTGCTAGATCTCAGAAAGTAATGGAGATACCTGCCATTACTTCAGAAACCCTAACAGCACCCAAACCCCAGCAAGTGAACAAGATACCTGTGCTCACAATACTCTACAAAAAGCTATTATTAACGGCTGAAAATAACATATGCAGAAAATGAAACAATCTCACAGCATTTTAAGAGAGTAACACCAGCAAGATATGGACCCCAAAGTCTTCTTTTATTAACCAGAAACAGATTTACAAGAGAGCTTCTTCAGTCTTAGACTCACAGATCCAATGATCTGAAATGACCCCTAGCACCCTATTTAAAGGAAATGATCCCAACGGCTAGTTCGAGTGATCCATGTAGAAATGATCTCGACCGTTGATGAGGATCAAGACATCTCTTGATCTCATCCGTCGATTTATTCACTTAAAATATTATTATTTTATTAGTTAGGGTTTTTGCTCTATTTTATAATTTTTTATTATTTTTTATTTATTTCATTTTTTTTTTTAATTTTTATTTATTTTATTATTTTTATTCATTTTTTTATTTTTTTAATTCATTTTAAAATGGATCATCGAACTAAGCCTTCGGAAACATCACCTAGGACCTAGGACTTAGGACTCATGAGGGGGTTTAAAACATTTTTCGACCCTCAGGACACATTACATCGTGACTTTTACAATTTACATCTTAAGGGAGAAAACCCCTTTAACATAGACCCTCACAAATCACCCAGTTCTGCGACACAACGATAATCTAGCAGATCAAAACACTAGGATTCTCCTAAAGTTCTAATGACAAAATCCATCCCGGCTTTGGGGTCAGGTTTGAAGGAAAACTCTGCCGATCCATGGATCGGTGAGACGAAAAACCTTCCGGGACGTAGATTACCACTAGAAAGTTAGGTCCACCTAGGCAATTCACATACACGACTCATGTCTGCTAAGATTATTTACAATTCATACATGCAGACTGGGTTTACAATAAAAAATGATCAAGTTGCTGATGATGGCAGGATGGCACGGACACATCGATCAGGTGCTGCCCCTTTCTGTCAAGAAAAGGGGGTGCACTGCATGGGTAGTTGACCAGTAGAGGTCAACATCTGGCTCTACTTGGGGACACTTTGCTGCTTGCAGGAATGTGAGAATCCAGAATCTGCATCCATACAACACAAAAATAAGTAGCGTCCATCCAAAAATCAGCATATACATTAAGCACAGGAAAGAAAAAAGCTCTTCATTTATTAACTATCTAAAGCAGAAATGAAAATGCGGAAAAACAAGGAGTAGGGTTAGAAATACGATACAAAAGATGCCCCATGGCATCAGATGTGTTCAATAAAGTGCATACTGAGCATTTGCCTGCTTTCAGGCAAATCTGTTGGCTGCTTGTCGGATGTGCCATGTCCAATTTTGCATATGGTAGGACTTTTTCCTATCCGAAAATCAAGCTGCTCACGGCCGTCTAATGTATCAAATCTTCGTCTTATCTTCTTTCTCTTGCGCTTTTTCTTTCTGGCTGGTTGAATTACTGATGACCTGGTACTTTCTGTTTCAAAGCTATCAGATGAAGTATGTAAGATATGCGTGCTATGTCTTTCTTCATCTTGCATCTGATCTTTATCATTCTTAAGTCTGTCTGGATCACCCTCAATCAACCATCTTTCAATCGAATCAACAACCTCCCAATAATAAGATGAATCTTGTTGCAGCAAATGAGAAGACTCCTGATCTGTTGATGTTTGCTGGTTTCTCTTATCCTCTGCCAGTTGCTGAAACCTTTGAACTTGTATTTTAATGGCATCCATCTGACTAGAGTGTTCAACCTTTGTAGCACTGATTTGTCTGGCATGGTGTTCTTGCATGTCTTTTATTACTTTAACATTCTTTTCCTTTATGTCCATCAAGCAATGCTGCATAAAATTTATTTCTTCTTTATGATTCGCTTGCATGTCAGCCACTTGATTATTATGATTGAACGTCATGATAGTCATTTCCTCATCCATAGTTAATAACTTGTTTTGCATAGAGTCAATTTCCTTATCATGATCAGCTTTCATGGTCACCATATTTTCCTCTAAGACTGACAACCTGCTTTGCATGATTCTAATTTCTGTTTCATAATTAGTTTTTATGGCCTCAATTTCTTTAGCATGGTGACTTTGCGTGACCTCAATCTCCCTGTTACGTTTTTCCAGATGGGTGCATAAAGTTTTCACATCATTGACATAATTAGTTTGATTGATTTCCATATTTCTCACCAGCATCATTAGGTCTCGTATAATTTGCTTTTGCTCTTCTTTTTCATTGTCATTTGTCCCTGATTTTTCACTATCATGAACTTGATCTGCAATATTTCCAGTGGATGACACATTCTGACATGATGAATCGTCTTGGGATCTTTTAGTTGGACCTCTTATCAAATTACTTTCATTCTGTTGCACAATTTTAGAGGCAGAAGGCAAGCTGTTTGGATAACCATATCTATTTTTAAAAGCATCGACAATGTCTTCTAAAGAAGTGAAAGATTCCTTTGGAAAATTGTTAAACCAATTCAAAGCATCATCTTTTAAAGAAAGGACAAATAGACGCATTTTGATATCTTCATGATTAAACTGAGGGGATCTACAGTATATGGTCATGATGCGAGTAAACAAGACTATATGCCTTCTAACAGCGATTGGATCACCATCCGAGAAAATAAGTAACTTAGGAATGGCATCTTCCGGAAAATCATGGAGACGTTCAGTAAAACGACATGGCTTAAATGAATAATCCATGATGAATGATAAGGGATTAAAAGGATGATAGAGCTAGATACCTGCTCAAGAAAATCAAGAGATGAAAACAGTGGAGTCGCCCCTTGAACAATGAATCTGATTCTAGGATCCAAAAGGTAACCACAAGCAAATATGAGGAAAGCTTCTTGTCTGGGAAAAATGAGAAAGTGGAGTCGCCACCCAAACAAGAAACAAATCCAAGAGATGCTGCTGATATGGGACGAAAAGATGTCAATAATATTGAATCTGCCAGCTCAACTGAGAGACGAGAGATGAGAAGATAAATGTCGATGAAACTCCGAGAAAACAATTTCCCCGGCAACGGCGCCAAAAAATGTTGGCGTTGCCGGCTCAGACGAATGATAGAAAGATGAACGATGAATGATGAAAAGATGATGAAATGTCGAGAAAACAAATTCCCTGGCAACGGCGCCAAAAAATGTTGGCGCTGTCGGGCCAGATGAAAAGATAAAAATGAGAAGGAAGATTGTTGTTGAAACGCCGAATTGGTTTTCCAGTGAACTTGATTGAAAAAACCGATGCTGCCGGTTCGGGCGAAAGATGCAATCCTGATCTCCTTCTGAAAATCTGGTCCTGATGGAAACCCTGTACAAGAAAACAAAAAACCCTCATGAAAAAAAAATAAAAATTTAAAACCCTAGACAGCTGATTAATGTACAAATTTTTGGCCCCTTAGTAGCCAGATTTAGCAGTAAGCACAGAAATATTTTAAAGAACAGAAATTTCAGATCGTCACTGTGAAGAACTTCAGAAAATCTCTCATGCAAACTTAGAAAAATAAACCGAATGATAGACCCAGGATCAAATCCAACTGGGCTCAACACAAAATGCTTGCGGGAGTTGGCTGGTTCAGCCGAGAACTTCCCCGAACGCCCACAAAATTTCCTTCAATGATGTTTTCTGCACAGCTCAAAACAAATGTCAATAAAGAGGACAAAAATGCTGCTAGATCTCGGGAAGTAATGGAGATACCTGCCATTACTTCAGAAACCCTAACAGCACCCAAACCCCAGCAAGTGAACAAGATACCTGTGCTCACAATACTCTACAAAAAGCTATTATTAACGGCTGAAAATAACATATGCAGAAAATGAAACAATCTCACAGCATTTTAAGAGAGTAACACCAGCAAGATATGGACCCCAAAGTCTTCTTTTATTAACCAGAAACAGATTTACAAGAGAGCTTCTTCAGTCTTAGACTCACAGATCCAATGATCTGAAATGACCCCTAGCATCCTATTTAAAGGAAATGATCCCAACGGCTAGTTCGAGTGATCCATGTAGAAATGATCTCGACCGTTGATGAGGATCAAGACATCTCTTGATCTCATCCGTCGATTTATTCACTTAAAATATTATTATTTTATTAGTTAGGGTTTTTGCTCTATTTTATAATTTTTTATTTATTTCATTTTTTTTTTATTTTTTTTTATTTTATTATTTTATTATTTTTATTCATTTTTTTATTGTTTTAATTCATTTTAAAATGGATCATCGAACTAAGCCTTCGGAAACATCACCTAGGACCTAGGACTTAGGACTCATGAGGGGGTTTAAAACATTTTTCGACCCTCAGGACACATTACATCATGACTTTTACAATTTACATCTTAAGGGAGAAAACCCCATAGACCCTCACAAATCACCCAGTTCTGCGACACAACTATAATCTAGCAGATCAAAACACTAGGATTCTCCTAAAGTTCTAATGACAAAATCCATCCCGGCTTTGGGGTCAGGTTTGAAGGAAAACTCTGCCGATCCATGGATCGGTGAGACGAAAAACCTTCCGGGACGTAGATTACCACTAAAAAGTTAGGTCCACCTAGGCAATTCACATACACGACTCATGTCTGCTAAGATTATTTACAATTCATACATGCAGACTGGGTTTACAATCAAAAATGATCAAGTTGCTGATGATGGAAGGATGGCACAGACACATCGATCAGGTGCTGCCCCTTTCTGTCAAGAAAAGGGGGTGCACTGCATGGGTAGTTGACCAGTAGAGGTCAACATGACCAATGAAGAAATCATGCATACATAGCCATTGTATTGTTTTAATTGCAAATTTCAATGGCTACAGAGAGTTGACTTAAATATATAGGGCTCTACCTAGTTGAGTCTGTCTTGCAATTGCCCACATTTTCCAAGATGTGCAACTTGAGTAAGTCAGATTCATATACTAGTCAACAAGAGAGCTAGAACTGTCGAGAAAGAAAATATTAGTGTCTGATGTCATATGTGCCATATGCAGAATGCCCCTGTTGAGATCCTTGATTTGGTTCTCAATCTGTTTAATAAGTTAATAACATGAAGATTCAAGAATGAACAATGAACTGTGAGCAATGAACATCATTGATGTAGTAAATTAATAAACTAATACTATATTTCAGTATTATATATATATATATATATATATAAAACATGTGCATCGTGCCCTGTTTCTGGGGTCGCTGTGTCTCGTGTCCTTGTGTCATGTGACTTAGCTGGCAATAGAATCAGAACCATATACTGCATAAAAGTCAACTTATTAAAACTGGTCTCATGCTGCAACTGGTGTTGGCCTCTTACTGGTCTTGATTTCCTTAATAGATGCAATGCAAAACTCATCTTTAGCTTGTACAACCTCGATTATTACTAGTGCCTAGAACTTCAGATACCTATCCGGACGGTACAACAGATAAATATTATAGTCAAATTTAACCGTATTGATCATTTAGCAAATAAGAACCTACCTTCAGCATAATCCTTTGCTCCAAATACTGCAGATCCTGCTACTAGTGCTTTGGCCCTAGCTTCAATAACCTAAATTAGAGAACGATTAGTAAAATCTGCAAATGTGAGCAAACAGAAGAAGAAGAGAACAATAGCATCTGAGAAAAATCCCTAATCAGCAACAATATAAAAACTTTCATACCCACCTTGTAGACATTTGAAGGAGTAACTGAAATGTTAGTTTATGATTCTCAGGTTGAAGGATCTCTGGTGGCCTGTAACGCCACACAAATCTGCACAATAGAGGCAACATTAACATAGTGAGCTTGAGAAAGTCCATCTACTTCCTTACTCTATCCACACACATTCTCCTTAGGTCTGAGATTTTTTTGACTTGACTTTCTATAAAGCTCTACCCACCAAAGCCGGGATTGACTGACATAATCAAGACCAAGCCTACCACTGGCAACATTACCAACAACACAGTGCAACATCTGTGATCAACCTTCTCAAAATTAAGGTTCCTTGCAAACTCAATAATCACAAGCTAAAACACAATGTCATATTCATCTCCACTTTTAGATATGCTTGCTGCAGCACAGGTAGGTTTTGAATATTCAGCATATCATCTGTCTTATTCTCTTACATAACCATGCACTAGTGCACACATGCAAAGAATGTGCATTACCCATGTAAATAAATAATGGAGTTCAATGATGAGGTGACAAAATGTTGCAATAAGCTACAATTGAAAAGTTTATTGGAAGCCAAGTTCAATTGCCGATTGCAGAAACAAAACTGGGCAAAAGAAAACCCTAGTGTCAAGAAAAATTTAACAATACAAGATTAAGTCAAAGACAAATCAAATTCACCATACCTCTTCTAATAGATACTGTACTAAATTAGAACTATTTCATCCAATTTATTAAAAAGAAATGCTATTTGATACCAACAATCAATTTGTTACAAAACATAGCAGATAATGTTTAGATACTCGCGAAAGAGTTGCATTAAATACCATTCCAGTGCCTGCGTAAATAAATATTGAAGTGCAATTTCAAATAAATTGTTTGTTAACATATTTTGCAAACATAAATAGATATAAATGCTATTTTTTTAACAACAATTTCTGAATTTTCCGTTAAAACTTACCATCAAGCACATATTTTATACAACTTAATGGAGTTGTTGGGTTCAACACTACTCCAGCTTTCGCTCCAAGACTCTTGATCTGAATTTCAAAGAAAAAAATGTTGAAGACAACCATTATAATTTGACAAACAAAAAAATATAAGCCAATAATGAACGTGACTGTTTCATATGTTTATATGAGGAAAATTGCTCTAAGGCCATGTCGAAAGCAGAATATATGTACCGTTTTGCATGCTAGAAATTAAAATTTACAATAAAGAGAACAATTTTCCATTTAGGAATATGCTCGAGCAAACAACCACAAACATTGGAAAAAGGTTGGACTCCAGACACCAGAGCTTGGATGGAAAACTTGCTAATGAAAATGGAGATTTCCCAAAGAATACCAAAGCCACAAGAATTTCTCCCAGTAAGAGGTTTTGCATAACAATTTTATTGTCCTCTGGTATGCAGTTTCCTTACGATCATAGGGAACTTTAAACCAACACATCACAAGTCAATAAATTAGATTTACATGAAAACTGAAAAAACGTGGTTGAAGCACACATATCAGAGTCAATTTAGCATCACTACCCATTAATGTCAATTAAAGTCAGACAAGTAATTTTATTGATTATAATAACAAAAAATAGAAAATTACAAGGCAGGAAAGCAAATTGTGATAGGGAACTGTGTAGATACCCAAATGACATCACATCTACAAAGTTACAATTATAATTTATAATATGGATGATGAACAAAAAAGCATATTCAATGAAACAGGCCCAAAAAGCTTGGGATTTGTGAGGAATAGGATCCAGAAGAGCAATCTCGAAATATCCAAAATTTGGGGGGTCACATTTCGTACCCGTGCCCATTTCGGAAACTCGTGCCCATTTCCCTGTTTCGTGCAACTTAGGTTTAAAGGAATTTAACAAATAGGAGAAATGTTAGATCTAAGACTTTTGTGATCCATAATGTAGATATCAGTCTTTCGGTAATCCGAAAGACTGATATCTAAATAGGAGAAATGTCATCAGTTCTTATAGTAGGGATTCCGGTTTAGGGAATTTTCACATGGTATCAGAGTTGCAGGTGAAACAAGAAGAGCAGAGCCAGAGAAACCAGCGTTGAATAGAGAAGGAAGTCGAATAGCTGCAGGAGGCAGTAGTTCGAATCCCTAGAGGAATTGCGCAGTCCAAGCCAAGAGGGCTGAATTTTCGAGGAAAGTCTCTCTCTGAGTTAGTCGACAGAGAGGAAGGGCTTCCAGATCGAAATTTTGTCGTGCCAGAGGGAGCAGCGCAGAGCCTCAACGTGAGGAAAGAGCTGGTGGGACACAGTTTTCAGCAGGCAGATTGCTGGGCTGAAAGATGTCAGAAAAGAGAGGAGAAGCACAGTGAGGGAATTTTTCCTCAATAGACTTCCCGCCAAGAAGTTCGTTTTCTTATTGTCTGAGCAGCAGCAGTAAGAGACAGAAAGGAGCAGTTCGACATTTTCGTGGCAGAGATGGCAGCTTGAGGGCTAAGAGATCAGGACAGGTTGGATGGGGCATCCAACTATGTGATCTGGAAGGCAAGGATGTCGTTCCTTCTAGATGAGCATTTTCTCAAGGCCTATGTCGACAGCGTGGTGGCTGAGCCTGCAGATCCAGATCTGCTGAAGAAGTACAAAGGAGAAATGGCGAAGGCCAAGAGGATGATCCTAGATGGAGTAAAGGATCACATGGTATGTCACATCACTAGAGAGGGACTGCTAAAAAGATGTGGGATGCATTGTCAACGTTGTATCAAGGATCTTCCAAGTAGCAGAAGATGTACTTAGAGCAGAAATTGAGATCTACAAAGATGCAGAAGGGGGAGCGCATTGATCTATTCCTCGTGAAGCTTTAGGAGACTAGGGACGAGTTAGCAGCTGTGGGGTCTACACCTCAAGGTTCCTAGATGGTGAGACTGGCCCTAAACTCAGTCTCAGAAGAGTGGCAAGTCGAAGAGTGGCAAATCTTTATCCGGAGCATCCTGGGCAGGGCAGCTTTGCCAGATTAGGATAGTATGTGGGCAGCTCTCAAGCAGGAAGAGCTGAGGAGAGATCTAGTCAAGTGTAAGCTTGACAGAACCAGCAACAATGGGTCGAAGCCGAAGGAGGAGGAAGAGAATGCAGCCCTTGCATCCAAGGGGCAGCACGAGCAGGAGAGGCGGAAGAAGGACGTCTCGAAGATCAAATGCTTCAAGTGTGGTGAAATGGGTCACTATGCAACATAGTGTCCTCTCAGGAAGAAGGACAAAGATGAGAAGCACGATCCAAAGGCTGCACCCTCGAAGATCAAGGAGGAGAAGTTTTCCATGATAGCCGAGATACCTCCAAGACGGAGGTGGGCTGATTTAGAGTTGTAGTTCGAGAGCTACAGATGGGCAGGATCCTTGAGGAGCCCACCTCTCGGATCAATTCCTTGGTACGGGAGCCCAGATCAGAAGTAGCAGGATGGACTAGCATCAGTTGGTGCAGAGGAGTGTTGCAGTGACAGATGCAGTGGCTAGAATGCCAAGTCTGAGCAGCGTAGTGCAGAGTTGCAGCATTGCAGGGAGGCACAGTGCAGTAGCAGTAGCAACGCAGTGGCTTCAAAGGGATAGCATGGGACTAGCAGCAGTCTGATCTTCAGCATCAAGATGCATCTATGCTGAACACTTGTTCAGATTTTGGGATGTTTTTCAGTTGCAGTGCAGATGAAGTGTTAGCAGTGGAAGTGCTAGCAGTAGCATAGTTGCAGCACCTGAGAGGGGGTTGTAGTACGGATGCAGTGTTGACAGTGGCAGTGTCAGCAACAGTACAGTTGCAGCATCAACGCAGTAGTTGGTGGATATCATGTCAGACATCAGTAGCGCAGAGGACGATGTTATGAAGTCAGGGTGATGCTTCAGTGGCAGGCATTGCTAGAGCACATTCCTCGCTAAGAGAGAGTGTTGATTTTTGGTAGCATCGAATGTGCTCTAAGTCTCAAATTTTGCAGGGAGGCTTGGGCACATGTATTCCAAAGAACCTAGAAAGTGTTTTGGGAAATTCCACCCAGAGACAGTTTTATTAAAATAATTAATTATTTTTAATGGGTCCCTAAGTCTAAACTTAGGAAATTAAAATAATTAATGGGTATTAACCTAACTGTGGGTGTAACTTCTAGAAGAAGACGAGGATCATGCAGAAATGATCTTATCCATTGATTAGCTTCTAATCTGGGTCATTGAATGTCAACGAGAAGATTATTTAAGGAGGCTTGAGGGTCATTTCAAAGACACACTGAGAGAGATCAAGAAGATCGAATTTCTCAGAGAGGGCAGCGCAACAGTTGCTAAAGGAGTGATCAAAGTGATCTTTTGCAGTGAGGGGCAGAGATAGTATCTAGAAGAGGGAATTTTTCCTAGGCCAGAGAGTACAAGGCAGAGAGGGCAGAACGACGTCTAAAGAGAGGCAAACGCTGGCCCATGCAGAGCCAACGCAGTGGCAGCGCAGGCCTTAGAGGGAGATCAAATTCCTGATGAGGAAATCGAGTTTCAGATGCCGGGAGCGGGGGTGTGAGACTGGGAGGCAGAAATTCAAAATTTCCAGCCAACAAAGGGTTCGAAGGAGGAGCAGTGTGATTCCCAGCAGGGGTAACGCAGAGACTGCGTTAGAATTACGCAGTTCTGCGCAGAGGCCATGCAGAGGGGACACAGAGGCTCCAGTCCAGCGTGATCAAACTAAGATTCTTCCAGTGACAGGGTGAGAGCATCTCACTACTTGTTTTGTTCAGTGTCTCTCTATATCAGATTTCTAGTTGAGCATCCAAGGAATTGTACTCAGATTTACTAATGCATAGTAATAAAACCCTCAGATCTGCTACACCGATTTTCTTGCATTGGGTTTTCCTCGGGACATTTGTCCAAAAATAACGGTGTTATTGTGTTGTATTTTCTTTCTTTCTAAGTTGCTTGTTTCCGCATATAATGTATGTATTTCGATATTTGTTGTAGGAAACTGCAAGTAATTTGTTTAAAGGAATTTAACAAATAGGGGAAATGTCATCAGTTGTTGTAATAGGGATTCCAGTTTAAGGAATTTTCACACCATGTACAGATGCCATTTTTAGATTCAAATACCACCCTGCCCAGATTCGTGGCCATGACATTGGCCCTTGCAAAAGCATTCCCCAAGATGATAAACACGAAGCCAACTTTAGCATTGATTTCATGAATGAGCTTAAAACCAAGAAAGCATGCCGAAATGCAGAAATGGTACCCATTGTGGGTGGCCAAACTTCTTCAAATACGCCTTGTCACCTTTCTCTATTGAATCCCCAATGTCTGGGCCAAGTTTTCATGTTCAATGTCGAAAATCGTCAACAATATATCATCTGCGCATGTGAAAAGCACAATCAAACTCCATGACAACAAACTATCCTTATGACCTATTTGCTACCCCAAGGTCCAGTGCTGGAAACCTCGCTCTGATACCACTTTGTAACATATCCCCCTTATTAACCAGAGGTAGTTACTATGATGTCCGACTCCCATGGTGAGATTATGAGAATGAGGTGATTTTTTTTGGCATCTTTTCTTTCTAAGAGACCCCTCATACATTCAATAACTATTCTTACCATGAGCTACTACCCATTATTAACGGAGCCTAACCCTGAGGGCATCGATGAAGATTGACCCTGTAACCTTGGTACTTTAGCAATGAGAACTCAAGCAGCCAAATTTAAAGGTACCATCCTCAGCCAATTAGTTGTCAGCAATCAAGATCTGAAAACACAACAATAATGTCATCTTCTAATGTTCAAAGCTACTAGAGGCCACAACATCCCTTACACAGTCAAGTAGACATGATTCTAGAGCTTAAACTCAATCAAGCAAAGTGTATCAGCCCTCTATTTCTTTTTTGAAGATCAATGAAAGCAGATTCTTTCCATGCCCACTCACATCATATACATCATCAAGTGGGCAAGCTCTCGGTTGTTCCAGATCTGTTTACGTTCACAAGATTTAATAACCAACATTTGAAGCTTTGTGTTCATGTATTCTTTCCAGCCAAGGGATTGACCTTTTCCAGCCTATATTTAAAAGCACAAGCACCTTCCTTAAGAAGTGAACTAGTCAACTTATTGTGGATTTTGTTTCATTGGAGTGATCCACCTATTGATGTATCTATCCATTTGAATAGGTTCCCTTGCACACATCTCCATGTTATTGGTTCAAGGCACCCACACATGGAGGGCATCTATTCAGATGATATACTACCTATTGAACCCCTTCTTTTTTTTGGAATCGGCCAATATGGTTGAAGCATCATTGCATCAATTGAAGGTACACAAGGATCTAACATTTTTCAGGTTCTAATACTGCTACATAACTTATACTTGGTCAGAAAGGTGTAGAAATATTCTATATGTGATGGCCTAGAGATAACAATACAGGGAGAAGATGACCTTCTTCCTTTTAGTCTCTTCCACCAACATATGATTAGAACAGACCTCAT
The DNA here is from genome assembly GCA_031772625.1 of Pinus tabuliformis. Classification (NCBI taxonomy): domain Eukaryota; kingdom Viridiplantae; phylum Streptophyta; class Pinopsida; order Pinales; family Pinaceae; genus Pinus; species Pinus tabuliformis. The sequence goes on along the minus strand of CM062812.1, from coordinate 600,362,847 downwards.
ATTAAATGATTATAATAGGTGGTGCTCCTTTTTTGGAAGAATATATGATTTGGGTTATTTTTCCACGGTTCATGAGCAGCCCTGACATTAGAATCTCTTCCAACCTTCTCGAAAAAAGAGTGAAATAGAGAGATTATGTTCATGACTGCCACAGCTTGATCTTGAGTTTGGTACTTTCATTGTCACTTAGCTTTGTGTTTAGCTTGACTTTTGCCTACATTAACACAATTAAGGATTGGTGTGCTCTCAGAGACCTTTCATCATTTATAATAGAGGTCTCATTAGCTAACGCAAACAACCCATGGATGGATTCTTCATATGGTGCCCGCTTAAGCTCTTGTTTTAAGACAAATTTGTCGACCTTAATTAAAGCATTGTTACTTCCAGAGACTGTTAAATTTGGTAAATATGGTCGGTTTTTAAAATTGGTAACTAGGGCCAAATTCCACTTTGGATAGCTCAATTGATGGAGATGATTATTGCATTGAATTCCTCTTTTCGAGAGGACCAAAATCGACCTAAAGATCATCAAATTTGGTCAAGGATAAATAGGTTTTTGAGGTCAAGCCCACACATGAGCAAATTGTCAAGGTCGACCACATCATCATGTAGGCTCATGAAGCCTAATGGACATGTCCTTTGACCCTCAACGACTTGTATAAATAAGAGAGACCTCAAACCTCATTTGGCATCATTACAACTCATCAATGCTCTCTCCTCATCTGATTGTGTCGTACAAATTGCAAGAGCAACTCTTCTTCTCTCACACGTGTGGCTGAAAAAGGACGAATTTTAGGAGGCCGAATTTCAGGATCTGTTGCAAGGTTTGACCATTGTTGACCAGGGCTATTTTGACCTGCTTTGACTACATTTTTTGTGCTAGAATTTCTGTTTTGGAGGGCCGCATTAATTGGCACAGAAACCAAGGTTTTCTGGGCTTGTTGACCAAGCTGACCACAGGACAGAAGTGCAAACTTTGACCAAGTTTGACCGACTGTTTTGAAACTGTTTTGGGCTGACTTTGACCAGCAAAGAAGGTCAAGTTCGACTGGCTTTGACCGAGCTACATTGTGAATTGTTTGCTGCTGCATTGACCAGCATTGACTTTCTGGTTAGGGTTGTTGACTGCTGCTATCTGAAAGCAGAAAAATCACAGATTGACTGGGTTGTTTTGGACAGTGGTTTTGATCATCTATTGGAAAGTCAATATTGACTTTATTGTAGCCTCTCTCTCTCTCTCTCTGTTGAACATTTGATATAATAATAAGAAGAATTGATCAAAGGGTTTTCCCCATCTTGGGGTTTTTCCCTAGCATTCGCCAAATTCTGGTGATCTCTTGTCTTGGCTTGTTTTCTGCTTTTATTGTTCATGTGTTGAAGGAAATGTAACTAGGTTCGGTCTTCATAAATGTACTTTGATATTTGTATTTATTCAAGAAAAGAAATATTATTTTTATAATATATGTCAATGAGTTTCTTGCTCATTGAAGTAGGTCTAGCACATGATAAAGTGCTATAGGTGAGTCAAAGAGTTAAAAGAATTATGTTGAAGACCTTAAGGGTATGTTACATTATGTATATTTATGTATAAGAGTCAAAGAAGACACCTCCAAGCAAAGTCAAGTCTCCTCCTAGCAAAGACACCATCAAAAGAAGCAATGGCACCATTAAAAGCACCCATCGAAGCAAATAAAGTCAAGTTGGCCTAAAGGAGGGACAGTCCTCTAAAAAGGTAGAGGACCAAAAAAGAAGCTGAGAAAGGGACGAAGAAGAAGGCTCTAGTGCAGCGAAGAAGCAAGAAGGAAGAGCAAAGGTTTTGGGACTGTTTTAGGGCCAATACCAGCCACATGTGCAAAGAGAAGGAAGGGCTATCTGCGGTTAGAATAGCAGCAAGTCACCTCTCATCATACCTCATCGTTTGGGCTACAAACTAGGCCTACGAGGCCTCCTATCCAAGAGAAGAAGGAAGGACCTCATTCAAAGGAAAGAGGAGCCATATAACACCAGCAAGACCTCTCACACGTGCGAGAATTAGGGCTACAATGCTATCACACTAAGCCTACCACTATACATCATGAAGGGACTCAGTTGATCAAGAGAAGGAAGGAGTATCCTTGGGTGAAGGATATCACTAAGTACAACAAATAATTATCTCTTCTAGAAGGTCTACTAATAGTGGAGGGAAGAACGAAGTGCAGGGGAATTGTTAATTTTAGGTATGTTCTATGCTAGAGCAATTTATTTCAATTTTCACAGTTAGCTCAATATCTTTTCTAGATTAGCAATCACATCAGCATTAAAGTAAACCGCAGATAGAACATAAATATAAATCGCAGAAGACAAGCCAAGACAAGAGGACACAAGATGTGGCGCTAGCCAGCAACAAACCCCAATGTGGGGAAACTCTTCGTCAATTCTTCTTATATGTTCTTCAATAGTTCAACAGAGAGAGAGAGAGAGAGAGAGAGAGAGAGATAGTACATTTGCAACAGAAGTCAACACTTTGACTTATCTAGATAAGAGCATAGATCATTTCCTACGCTGATGATACATGGGATCAGTTGAAGACATGCTGCTTCAACTGATTCTCCAAGGTGACTCCTTCACCTATCATAGTGTTGCATCTCGTCATCATGCTACACCTCACCGTGCTGCACCCATCATCACGATGTTGGACCTCATGCTACTGTTGTCCCAGTGTTTAACACTGCTATACATAGTGCCACTGCTGCACCATGCTTACTGTTGTCCCAATGTCTTGCAACACTGTACTTGCTACTGTCCATGCTTTACCATGTTGTTGTTGTTCATGATTCTTCATGCTTGCAGCTATCCCATGTTGCATCATGCTTTACCATCACTATTATTATGTGCACTATGCTGCACTGTACATTGTGCTATGTATTGTTGCTCCTATGTGCCATTGCTGCACCAATGTACAACTGCTACACCAATTACCATTGTTGTTATGACTGTGTTCAGGTTAGGGCATGACTTATAGTCTACCACACAGTCAGGAGATAAGTCCTTTTAGGACAGCGGTTTACCATGGAGACCGTTCTCTCATGCCAAGATGCCTTCCAAAGGTCCTGTCCACCTTAGACTGCTTTTATCACAACCTCTAGTTGTGTGCTATGGCCTGCGGCCTAGCACAACAACTAGCTGTAGATTTTGGTCTGCCCAAATGACACTCAAACAGCACAGTTTCCTCCTTGAAGATCTCGGCTTAGGTGACTGCTCTTGGTAGCACCCAAACACATACACAATTCAGCCCTATGTTGATTTGTTCTTAGACTTGAGTGCGGACTTCTTTTACCCACAACCTCACCTCTTGACTGTGGTTCCCTGTCTTGCAAACAGTCCTCAAAACATGCCTAGAACAACTTCTATTACTGCGTTGTCACCTACAACAACCCGAATTCTTTCACGCTGTCAACATGCTTCTACTTGCTGCATTAGGGATCCTTTGATCTATAGCTAGGTCTTCTTTTGCTGCAGTTTAGGGTCTCTTCTTAACTACATATAGGGCTCCCTCTTTGCTGCGGATTAGGGTCTTTTCTTGTTGCGCATTAGAACTCTTGTTGACTACGGCTAGGGCTTCTTAGATCTGTGGCCAGATCTCCTTCAAGATTGTGGCTAGGGCTCTTTTGATCAGCGTATAGGTCTCTCTCCTTAGGGCTGCGTATAGGTACCTTTTAGGACAACGGATAGGGTCTCTTCTAGACCAACAATTAGATCTTTCCTTGTTGCGTTATGTAGGCTTCCTTCACCATTCTAGATCTCCCTTTCTTTCTGCGTCTAGGGCTTCTTCATTAGGGCAACGTAGATCTCCATTAGGGCAGCGTAGATCTCTATTAGGGCAGCGTAGATCCTTTCTCCATCACGGCAGCATTATCCCTTAGGATCTCTCCTCCTACTAAAACCCAAAGACAAGTAGAGAGGAAGAGATCCCAAGTGAGTGTGTAGAAATGACTTGAAGGCCACCTCTATTTATACTAAAACGTTGAGCACAAGTGGGGTTTGTTTGGTTGCTGGCCGACCTTGACGAATTGTCCCATAACACAAATAAATTCATATCTCCATGAATACTTATCGGAATCGAATGATCTTTGGATCAATCCTACACCTCTCGATGAGAGGGATCCAAGAAAAATATCAGCTGCCATTAATAAGATGGCCCACATGGAGTTTGGCCCTAGTTGCCAATTTTAACAGGAACGAAGTGCCGGAAGGAGGTGGACAAAGTGTCGGGGAAACATAGTGTAGAGAAAAGGAAGGACTTGACTTGTGCTTGGAGGATCTTCTAGTCAAGGGTCTAGGGTTTAGCATTGATCAAGAAAGAAGCTTCAATAAGAGAAAACTTACCAAAGGGTTTTCCTCTCAAGAGAAGAGAGGTTTTGGCCCTGGCAGAGAGCCAACATCTTGTGTTCTTGTTTTATGTTTTGATAGTAGTTTGATGAAGCACACACATGCATTAATAAGAGAAGAAGAAGATTAAGCTAACAAAGAAAAATTGTAAAAAGACCTCACAAATTGTTATCTAGTCCCGAAGAATCACTCTACACCTAATTGCCCTAGATTCTTCAACATCATGTTCTATCTACAGTTTCTGTCAATGTGATGATTAATGTGATTTCTATTGGAAATTAAATTGAAAATTGTCATTAGCCTAACCAAAGGACATTGAAGAAATTGTTGCAAGCATAGAACATACCATTGTTAATTAAAATTAACATCGGCCTTCATAATATTCTTTTGTACTTGCAATCATGAAATATAAATTGTATTTGCAAAAGAAAATTATATGAAGCATCTTCTTCATGCTTGCAAGAAAAAGAAAAATATTTTTTATGTATTCAAAAAAAATATAAAGCATCCTCTTCCAAAGCAAGAAAAATGAAAATTTGAATTTTGCATTTAGCTCAACATGTGAACAAGTTGGCCCTCCAAGTGACCAGTCGGCCTGCCCATGAGACACACCCTTTTGCATGGATGAAACACTATAAATTGTGCCTATTTGCTCTCCTCCAAAGACACACTTCGATCACACATCTTATCTCTGTTCAAGCAAAGGAAACAAGGAACATAAGGACGAAAATCAAAAGGAGGATACTTGCCCACTCTACGAATAAAAGAAGGTCGAATCTTGTGTGTGTTTTCTAAGGTACATCTTATGTGGAATAGTGTGAAGGTTTTGTGGAATAATGCAAAGTCTGAAGATATATCTCTATGGAACTGTGCGAAGGTTTGAGGCACATTACAGTGTGCAACCATGCGAAGTCTAAGGCACATATTCCAAGGTATGATGCAAACATCTATAGCATAATCTGAGGCTGAGACAGAGGACAAGCTTTAGTCCTCTTGGAGACTTGTTTTCTGAGGTATATCTTTGAGGCACAATGTGAATTCTGAGGCAGAGTTGTCGGTCGTATGGAGACCTTGTTGCAGAGATCTTTGTGGACAAAATTGTGGAGGGTTGACTTGGTCCTTGATGGTTGGTCATCTTGTTAGTTAGTTGACTTTGATGTATTGCTTGTTGCATTAATTCTCAAAGGAAAAGGTTCGTTGGGTTTTTCCCCATTGTGGGTTTTCCCATGGTAAATCTCGTGTTCTTGTGTGGTTGTCTCTTTATGATCCTTTTGTCTCAAATGTTGTATAGTTGATGTTTTCTGTATAATTAATGAATGATGGAATATTAAATAACAATGTGAAAAGATCATAATCATCAAAAATAATTATCAGTTTAGAATACTATTATTAAATCAACATGCTAAGCTTCTTCTGCTCTCAGATCTACTATCGTTCTGCAGATGAGGATTTTACTAATCTCCAACAAAAATATAATTGAAATAATACATAAACTGCTTGTTGTAATTAGCAAAGCACCAAAAATTATTTCCTTCACTTCTGCAAGCTAATTCGACCTCTTAGAAGCTATTTGGCCCTCTTAATCAATTCGGCCCTCCTGTTCATGACTCCTCCTCCGTGCGACTGGGACCTAAATGATGAAATTTCAGTTGTCCAAAGATTTCATTCAGTGACCACAGACAGGGATAGTTCATTACAAGCTTCAAAGTCAGAACCTTGAGTATAAGCATCGTTGGGTTCATTTCATGGATATTGTGTATTTTTTTTTGCTGGATAGTTGTATGGATGAAGATATGGATCATTTTACTCGATCATTTTACTCTCTCTTGCTGAATCATTTGATGACAATCTAATAAGAAGAATATTTCCCCATAGTGGGTTTTGCCCTGGTCTCCGACCAATCCTGGTGTATCTATGTGTCAATCTTTTTCTTCTATTGTTCCCTTATGTTTCGTTGCATTGATGATGATGATATTGTTCTTTCTATATAGTTGCATATGATGTTGAATAATGATGTAAATATGAATAATGTTATGATGTTATGGGGTGAACTTAATGTGTTAATGAAGAAATGCAATTACCAAAGCAAAGAACAATATAGCCCTAAGAAAAATTAGCAGTCGTCTTTTAGCCACTCCTACCTAGGGAGGTAACACTTTTACGTGACTAAGGCCCTAAATTTTGGAAGAGAAACTTTGTATGAAGTGTCACATTGCCCATTACTTGCAAGTTTGGTTCACTTAGATGCAAAAATGATTAAATTTACATGATGTCATAGGTTGCAGCATTGGATATTATTTGTGATATGCACGTGGTTTCATTATGGTTTGCGCAACTTAACTGGGACCCATGTCCACCAGAGGATCATATTGACACCCACAGGTGAGGCATTGAGAGCCAAGGGTCCCCAAAAAATCATAGAGCATCACTTGCATGCATTAGCACCTTCAGCACCCATAGCTTCTGCACGTTTCCCTACATTTTTCATGGGAGGATGCACTTAGACTAGTTAGCCCCCAGTTGGCTTAGCATATGTACATGGTGTGGTAGCTAATCTGAGCCCCAGATGAGGTTTGTCTTGTTCATTAAGACATGGGAGGGCTAACACCATCTTCGATTCCCTCCACATTGGAGCAAACACATAGATTAAGCCACATGGACACCCATGAGAGCAAGTTTGTGCCCCAAAACACATTTGGGGGTCAACAGGAGCATTTGCACCGAGGTAGAGGGGCCAACCCCTCCATCACAGTTTTAGAGGCCCTCTAGACTTCATTCGACACAAGAAGGCCTCAACGCATGCCCTCTAGAGGCCTACGCATGCATGATGTCAGCATTTCAAACCTCTTTTGGAGATGTATTTTGATTTTCGCTTTGGTTACTAGGTCGACCAGTGACCTAGAGACTTCTCTTGCCCATTTTTTTATTATTATAGGGGTTTGTAAGAAAAATAGGTTATGCTACACCTCATAGATATTAGAGAGATGTCATTTAATCCCTCATCATTATCACACATGGGATTTCAGCCTCCTTAGAGAGACTCGCACTTGTTCTTTTTTATATTTGGAGCTGATTTTTGGACATATTTTGGAGCTAATGGATGGATTTTCTTGCAAAATTGTCTTGTAAGTGCTCTATTGTTGAAGGTCTTTCATTTTCATGTCAAATGTATGGAATGAGTATTTCTAATCTATGCTAAATTGTGCCCTAATTGTTGATAAGTATCTATTGAATGCTAGTTAGAAGAAATGCATTAAACTCCATTAATCCTTGAGAGGGTAAATGCTTGGAAAATAAGCTAGGGCATCAATTTTCAGCCTCCTTAAGAGCAAGATTGGCCAATCTTTGACATCCATGACTCCATACACCCAAACGGGCAAGGTACTTGTCCAAGTCTTTGGTGATCAACCTAAAATGTTATCCATAATTTACTCTCCTCAAATTCGGTCCTTTTAAGGCTAGGGTGAAAAGCTAGGGCTTGGAGGGAAATTTTAGGGAAGAAGCTTTTTTTAGATTTGAGAGCCTAAACATCAAGAGATAGGTCTATGCAACTTAACCTATCGATACAGTGGGAATCCACTCAAATTTCATTCATAAAATCTCTTGCCCAAGGTATTACTCTAAGAGAGAACCCTAGTTTCTTCTCCCTCAACTTGAGGACTTCCTTGAGGGTTTCATGAGCCTTGGATTAGATGAATATCATTGTAAGAAACCCTCTCCCTCAGGCCTTGACCTTTTGAATACCTATTACTATCGAAAACCTCAAAACTGTAGCCCTTGAGATTTCCTTTCTATGGCTCTTGTTTGAGAGTGATTTTCTTCATTTAAGCCTTGTACCTTTCTTGTGCCTCTCTTTGAAAGAGCTTTAGTAGGGTCACTTTCAACCTTATCATTAGCATATTGATTATAAGTGGTTCCTCCTTTACCGAGACTCCTTCCATCCGTGAAAATTCGTAAAGAGCAGGGGGTTTTGGCTGAGCTAACATTGCGCTTTGTTACCCACCACGTGTGGGTGACCACTGACACCCCCAGATAGCTTGATGTGCCATCATCTCTGCCACCTGAGTTGGCCATTATGCACCCTTGCCCATCTTCATCATCATATGTTTGAAGGCGGGCCTTCCAACCCCGAAGGTATGTCTTTCATTATGTAGTTGGGTATTTTTTTGCTTACTTATCATGGACACTTCTGGGCATGGATTAGTGGGGGGATTCAAAGAATGGGCTTGGTCTATACTCTTGTCCCCTTGTCCAACTTGGTGGTTAACCTTGTATCCTACCTGTGGGATCTCCTCTATTGGCTACTAGCTTTAGGAGTGGCACATGGGAAACCCCGATTTTGGTTGTGTGGTCCTGCTTCCCGACATCACATACATCACTCCCCTCCACTCATTATAACCCCTTTTCACATATTTCCCATCGGGGTCAACAATGAGTTAGCCTCCCCCTCCCCTTGTCCACACATTGGACAAGCAGTTAGACCCCCTTGTCCCTTGTGGTCCCAAACTTTTATATGTTTGTTATCTCATAAGACCTTAAGAGAGATTCTTCTATTCCCAAAGAGTCTTAGGTCTAGGACAATTTTTGTTAAGAAATACCTCCAATCCCTAGGTCTAGCCTCTATTGAGCCTTTCTTAGAGAGCCCCTTACCTTGCCCCTAAAGCAAGCAAGCCTATTATTTGAGTCTCTCTTGTGAATGGGCCTTAGAAATCACTATATATCCTATCATTGACTTATCCCTCCTTGTGATTTCCTTATACTGGGACTCCTCCCATCGATGAAATTCTGTAAAGAGTAGGGGACATCGACGGAGGTGACAGTGGGTCCTTGTCCCATTGTTTCCACTTGTTCTAGTAGTTTCCCCTTTGGAACTCCTCCTAGTACCCCTGCTAGATTGAGCGGTAACAAGCCTCTACCCTATTGTTGTCCCACTATCTAGTTTGTACCATGTAGGATCTTCCTCTTCAAGGCCTGCTAGATTTTGCAGAAACACTACCTCCACATGAAAGGTTGTCATCCTACATTCTCCTGCCATAGCTCCCACGGTAAGAATGATCGTTGGCCCCTTCATTCTGCATGATTGAACAGTTTCCCCAAGCGTGATACTAGCAATACCTCCAACTCAATCGTAAACTCTATACCAAGTACCACTTCATAGTCATCTATCCTAATGATAGTCAAGTCTACGGTTCCTTGCCAACTTTCCTCTTTTCAATGAAGGAGAAGTCTAACATAAAGGAGTTTTACGAGGTGAAATGTAGGATTCCATGGGCAAGCCAAACAAAATCTACAGTCACCTATGTTACTACCAAAATGACCATCAATTTATTATGATATGTGTGCTATGAATTATGGTCGTTACTCAAATTAAATCTAGATTTAAGTTATATAATTTTTTGGAGCTATTTTAGATAGTTCACTAGATGATTATCCAATGAGAAATTATTCCAAAACAGTCATGATCTTAAATCAGCGAAAACCTATTCTAAAATTCCTTCAAAAAGTAAAAAACAACAACATGTTTTAGCCACTTAAAAAAAAATCTATGGGTGATTTCTATGGTTGAAGGCACAAGTAAATGTAGAATTAATGTAACCCAGTCCAACCTCTCATGAACCTCATATTCCAGTTGTCCTACCAACACACGAATGGTTGTCATCCTGCATTCTCCTGCCATAACTCCCACTGTAACAACGATTGTTGGCTCCTTCATTCCTGCATGAATGAACAGTTTCCCCAAATGCGGTACTAGCACAACCTCCTACTCAATCATAAACTCTATGACAAGTACTACTTCATAGTCATGCATCCTAATGATAGTGAAGTCAACCTTTCCTTGCCAACTTCCAATCTTCACCGCAACATCTTCTGCTATCCCAAGGACTTTGCTTCCTTCTAAATTCACCACTTTAAAATATGCACAAGTTGGAAAGAACTTTTGTCCCAACCTCCTAGCCACATCTTCCTTCATGATGTTGTGAGACATTGTAATATAAAACACACCCATCAGCGGACTCCCAACTACATCCATCTTCAAGAAATTTAGCTTCCTCCTTTCCAAATCATGTTTCGGGGTAGCTTCCTTCACCGTAGCTACTATCGAAACCTTCTTAAGTCCAACTGGTGCACAAGAACATTGTTCTCTCTCTTCCTTCTTGACTTGTTGCAAGGCTACCACCTTCTGCATTAATGGACAATGCTTGGTCATGTGCTCTTCATTGCACAACCAACACACAAGAGGTTTCTTCCCCTTCGGAAAGCCACCCAAATTCGTTCCATCTTCCTTCGCTCGCCCTACTCCTTCCCTTTTTTCTTTCCTTCACAGTAATCTACAACTATGTCTATAGTTGATCCATAAACTTCCGTGGATATTCCATTGGATAGTTTGTCACAAGAGATCTTATAAAATTATATTTAAAATCTGAAATTCTACACTATTAAAGTTTTATTTCTTTTTAGATTTCTGGATTTTGTAGATTATTGTTAATAGTGTATGTACTGTGTAGTGAGGCCGATATCTTATTATTGTAGAATTAGTCTTCAATCAAATTTTTGTACAATAGACACTTCAAAACTTAACATCAATTACAGTTTATTTCAATTAACTTAACTTCAACAATAATCACATTCATTCATAAACAACACAAATCAAATAAAGAAATAACACTTCAATAAATGAGAGGGGGAACTCCCATAATGATTTCCCACTAATATTCAATTACAAAACTTCAATATACAAAACTTCGATTTATAATGGACTTCGATTTGGTTGGGTCGAATTCCAAATAGTTTGTTGCCACAACACTTGACCAATAGAAATATACAATAACTGGGTTACAACACTTTGACTAGAAACCCACACCCAAAACCCAATAAATAACTAAGTCGTAGCCCTTCAACCTACCCACAACCTGAATACAGAAATACCCCACCACATACCACCTGCAGCAATACTTCATTCCACAAACTCGCAAAACTTCCTTCTGTAGCGTGCTTTAGAAAGCGAGCTCCTTCTTGAGACTCAACTTTCTTATTCCTTCATTGTCTCCTTCTTCTCTTGTGATGAGAGGTTGTTGATCTTTGGTTGATTGATGTTCTAACTCGTCTCCTCCTCATCTTATATATATGAGTCACCCTCCTTCTTGAACAGTCGCGTATCTTCCAAGGGACACATTGGTTGAGCGTTCGAGCTGACCTTCTTTTGTTCCGGCTAACCATAAACACGAAATTTTGTCGCATAATTTGTTGCATACAAACTTGCCTTCGGTTCACCTTCTGTTGTGTTCCTTCTCATCCCGTCCTCGGTCGTGTGCCTTTGAAAGTCGGGAAAGCACGTCTCGAATAGGAACGCCTTGTCTTCAATCGGATGCAACTCGTCTGGGTGTTCCTTCTCTTCGGTCGAGAGCACCTTGGCTACGCACCCTCATCGTGCTGACTCTTCGATTCGTTCCAATGGACTCATCTCAATTGGCATTTGCGATTTGTTCCAATCATTCCACCAGACTCATCTAGGTTGGCATTCTTCATGCGCCTATCTCACGAAATTCGTTCCACCTAACTCATCTCGGGTGCACTCTTCGAGCCAACCAAGTTGTTCCACTGTACTCAACTCGCACTAACTCAGGTGCGCTTGGGTGCCTAAGCTTGAGGGGTTGACATCCTCTGCCACTTCAAAATGGTTTTCATCCTCAACAACACACACCTTGGTAAGCTTCTTAACCAAAGTTTGAAAACAATCCTCATCATGAACAACCTTCACATCAATTGTCTTCATGAATACGAAAGAATCTCGTCTCTGGCATATATCCCATGTGTCTGCATGTATCACAACCTGTAAGAATGACATGTGTTGGATCCCCTCGTGTAATCAACTAGTCAGGTAGCTAACCTGACTATAGCGTCAACTCCACAAGAACACATGCACCCAAACATGTGCAACCATCGTCACCACTACCCTGTCACAAAATCTTTACTCTAGTTCTACTCATCATGAAGTGCCTTTGAATGGCACCTCAAGCTCCCAAGAGTCTCACCATCTCGAGCAAGCGATAGCGATACCATCTCCTTCATGAGCCTCAAAAATATGGTGGTGTGGAGAGGTCATATGACTTCCCTATCCACATCACAAGGCCCTCTCTCCTCGTCTCCGAGATGAATCCACCCATACCTAGTATGAACCCTAGATACTTCTGTACAATACACTTCATCAAAGGTGTATAGGAACACCTACTCATACTCTCTTCCATCAACTTCATCAAAAATGGATCGTTATGGCTTGGTATATATGACTTCACAGTCCCATCTTGGTCCACAGACATCCCTCCATCTTCATCCTCTTCTCAGTCTAGTTCTTGCTCCAAACTCTCAATCCATCTATCAACATCTTCATCCAATTGACATACTCCTCTACCCGTTGATCCTCAACCCCTCTACACTCTTCAATGGTAGAAGTTTGGGCATCAACAACCCCACACTCTCCAAAGCAAGTCCCCGCATCCATCCTCTTTGGCCTATCCGATAAACTCAAAATACCATCTGACAATGTTGCTATCAAGTTCGAATGCTCCATGAGCTTGGACCTTACTCGATCCAACCTCTCATGAACCTCATATTCCATTTTCCCTACCCGTTACCCACCAAAAGTGGGTTACCCCACAGGAGAAATTTACTCCTTATCATCTCATCCAGTCGGCATCCAATAGCCCCGAAGAGCCACCTAGTAGTCGATGTGGCATGCCATTCATATCTCCACCACCTAGTAGTCAGGATCACATGTTGGAAGGTCGACTTCTTGTCGGAAGGTACTTTATTCATTTTGCATTCGGGTGCTTATGCTTATGCTTGTTTGTGACTTGGAAGAAAGAAGGGTCTTGGCCTTAGTGTTGCTCCCTCACCTGAAATAGGGAGTTAATTTTCTATCCTACTCCAGCAGGACCGCCTCTAATGGCTTATGGCTAAAGGCTTTCATTCATGACATTATAAGAGGTATCCTAGTGGTGAAACTCTTTGAAGCTCTTCCCACAAATTCCATTATTCCTTGAGTGGGTAAATCCTTGGAAATTGAGTTAGGCCATAAATTTTCAGCCTCCTTAAGAGCAAGATTAACCAATCTTTGACATCCATATCTCCATACACCCAAGGGACAAGGAACTAGTCCAAGGCTTTGGTGATCAACCTAAAATTTTGTCCATAATGTCCTCTTCTAAAATTCAGTCCTTTTAAAGCTAGGGCGAAAAACTAGCACTTAGAGCGAAATTTTAGGGAAGAGGATTTTTGGTGATTTGAGAGCCTAAACATCAAGAGATAGGTCTATGCTACATAACCTATCAATCTATGGGCATCCACTCAAATTTCATCCATAAAATCTCTTGCTCTAGGCATTGCTCTAAGAGGGAACCCTAGTTTCTTCTCCCTCAATTTGAGGACCTTCTCGAAGGTTTCATGAGCCTCGTATTAGTTGAATATCATTGTAAGAAAACCTTTCCCTCGGGCCTTGACCTTGGGAATACCTATTGCCATCGAAAACCTCAAAACCCTAGATCTTGAGCTTTCTTTTCTAGGGCTTTTCTGTGAGAGCGATTTTCTTCATTGAAGCCTTGTAGCTTTATTGCGCCTCCCTTTGAATGAGCTTTAATAGGGTCACTTTGAACCTTATCATTAGAATATTGATTATAAGTGATTCCTCCTTTACCGGGACTCCTCCCGTCGATGTAAATCCGTAAAGAGTAGGGGGTTTTGGCTGAGACATTGGGCCTCTACCCCATTACTGTCCCATTGACTAGTTTATACCTTGTAGTGTCTTCATCTTCAAGGCCTGCTAGATTTTGCGGCAACACTACCTCCACATGAATGGTTGTCATCCTTCATTCTTCTGCCATAGTTCCCACAGTAGGAACAATCATTGGCTCCATCATACCTGCATGAATGAATAGTTTCCCCAAGTGTGGTTCTAGCACAACCACCTGTTCAATCATAAATTCTATGCCACGTACAACTTCATAGTCATCCATCCTAATGATAGTGAAGTTGACCTTTCCTTGCCAACTTCCAATCTTCACCAGAAAATCTTCCGCTATCCCAAGGACTTTGCTTCCTTCCAAATTCACCGCTTTAAAAGATGCAAGGGTTAGAAGGAACTTTGGTCGCAATCTCCTAGCCACATCTTCCTTTATGAAGTTTTGAGATGCTCCACTATCCAACATAGCCATCAGCAGACTCTCAAGTACATCCATCTTAATGAAATTTAGCTTCCTCTATTATCATATGAAAATCGTACACTCATCTGTATGCATTAGAAGACACTCAGATTCAGTGATTGTTAAATTATCGTATGTTCTATGCTTAGAGCAGTTTACTTATTTTTCTTATTATTATCCACAGATTAGCAATCACATGTTCATTAAGTAAAGTACAGATAGAACATTAAACGATCGACAGAAAACAAGCCAAGACAAGCGACACAAGATGTGGCAGCTAGCCAGGGACAAACCCCAATATGGGGAAACCCTTTGATCAAATCTCCTTTTATCTTCAATAATTCAGCAGAGAGAAATAGTACATAAATCTGTATAACATCAACAGCAGCAAACCCTAGATCAGCGCTCAACTAGGGCAGACAATATCTTGCAAACCGACCGTCGGATCGGCTTGATTCCTTCACCAAAAAATGCGGCCTTCCACAGAGAGTCAGGTTCACCTACAGTGCAGTTTTGAGAGAGAGAAAGGTGGTCAACGCTGGTCAAACTTCCGATCTGTAGTTGCAGCCCTAAATTCTGCGTCCTTCCTTCCACACATGTGAGAGAAGAGTCCCTTTCTGCGCATTAGGAGAAGAGCCTCTTTTCTGCGCAAGAGAGAGAGAGACAGAGAGAGAGAGAGAGAGAGAGATGTGATGAGAGAGTGTGTCCAAATGAGGAAAAGACCTCCTGTATTTATATACAAATGTTGATGATTGAATAGATGCGACTGTTGGGCTTCTGAGCCTACATGAGTTGCTGGTCGGCTTGATAATTATTCCATAATCAAAATAAATTCATATCTCCATAAATACTTATCGGAATCGGATGATCTTTAGATCAATCCTACACCTCTCGACGAGAGGAATCTAATAAAAATATTATCAGCCATGAATAAGATGACCCACATGGAGTTTGGCCCTAGTTGCCAATTTTAACACTCCCTCTCAACTAGGGAGAACTCCATCTGCAATTCGTCTATCGGTCGCTACTATTCATCCATCAAATGCACTGCCTTATACAGCTTGACCCTTGCTCTGCTCTATTCTACCTGCTCTGCTCTGTTCTGTTCTGCCATGTTCTAATCTGCTCTGCTCTGCTCTGTTCTGCTTTGCTCTGCTCTGCTTTGTCCGAATTATGAAGAAGAAGAAATGATCGAGGATGTATCATACCATCCTCCACTGACTCAAAGTCAGTCTCAAAGTGTGTACCACTGGTCCCAAACCAATCCTCAACCGACTCGAAGTCGGTGTCATAGTGGGTACAACTCCTACCACTGGTCCCAGACCAGTATCATTGATCCCAGATCAATGAAGGTCATCCTAGCATAGGGAGTACGGTAGATACAGCGATGCGTCCATCGGTACTACTATGGTCCCTATCCTCATTTCCCTACTCATTGATCAGATGAGAGGTACTTCCCATGAGTCCCAGACTGCATGGGTAGGATGCCTCGACAGGAGAACTAATCAATCTTGTCCACAGGAGAGCGAATCATCCTATCCCACAAGAGAGCGAATCATCTTGTCCCACAAGAGAGCAAATCATCTTGTCCACAGGAGAGCGAATCATCCTGTCCACAGGAGAGCAAATCATCCTGTCCACAATCGCCATGGAGAACACATCATCCAGGCCTCACAGGAGAACTAATCATCCTGCTACACAATCGTCATGGAGAACACATCATCCAGACCTCACAGGAGAACTAATCATCCTGCTACATAATCGTCATGGAGAACACATCATCCAGACCTCACAGGAGAACTAATCATCTTGCTACATAGTCGCCACGGGGTGTCACAGGGAAAGTTTTGATTCTTTTACCCTGTACACGTACACCACCAGGGGATGGTGAGTCACCCTGTGGTCATATGTCGCTCCAAGAAGTACCCCGTGCCCCCCCGGAGCTCCCAGAGCTCAATACATCATACAGGACCCTCATCAGAGGGTCTTTGAACGATACCCAGTCGTTCCTGGAAAGTCAGGAATTTGACCATCCCTAGGGGCTTTGTCAGGTTGTCAGCGACTTGTTAATCTATACCAATATGTTGGAGCCTTATTGCTCCTCGCTGCACCATATCTCGAATATAGTGGTACCTAATATCGATATGCTTGGAGCGATCATGAAATACGAGATTCTCTAACAAACGAATCCCACTCTGGTTGTCACATAGGATCACAGTGGTATCCAATGTAAATCCAAACAACTCACTGAAGAGCTTTCGCAACCAAACTGCCTCACAGGAGGCCATGCTAGCAACAATATACTCTGCCTCGGCGATGCTCAAAGCCACCGACTTCTGCTTCCTACTCATCCAGGATATCGAAGCAGATCCCAAGGAGAAACAACACCCGGAAGTGCTCTTACGATCCACCACACTGCCTGCCCAATCAGCATCAGTGTATCTTAACCCATATGTAATTGTGCCATGAAGATATCCTAACAGATTCTTGGCACCAATCCAATGTATGTGGTGAGGTTCAACCATATGTTGACTTAATGTGTTGACTGCAAAGCATATATCTGGACGGGAGTTCACTAAGAACATTAATGCTCCAACGAGTTGCCGATACTCGGTAGCATTTCGTAAAACAGGTCCAGCAGCATTACTGCTTAACTTCTTGAAGTCAAGCTCCATCGGGGTAGTTACAGGCTTGCAGTCTACCATGCTGAATCTTTCCAATATCTTCACCACATATTTTCCTTGGGATAGGAAAATTTCCCTTGGCTTCTGCCAGACTTCAAGTCCTAGGAAATAGTGCATCAGTGCTAGGTCCTTCATTTCAAATTTAGAAGCCAACTCACTCTTACATTTGTGAATGAGAGGGTCTGCACCTGTTAGAAAGAGGTCATCCACATACAGCACGAGTATGAGAGGTTTTCCATCTTCAACCTTAAAGTAAAGGTTAGGATCAGCTTCACTTCTAGTGAATCCCAGCTTCATCAAGTAGCTATCGATCCTCTCATACCATGCTCGAGGTGCTTGCTTCAGCCCATAGAGAGCCTTCTTCAACCTGCATACATGAAATTTCCAATCATAAATCTCAAATCCTTCGGGTTGCTCCACATAGACCTCTTATTTGATCAAACCATGCAAGAATTCAATCTTGACATCCATCTGATGTAGCTTCCATCCTTGTGAAGCGGCAAGGGCTATGATCGAGCGGATGGTGGTATATCTGGCAACAGGTGCAAATATCTCGTCATAGTCTATACCTTCCTTTTGGGAGAAGCCACAAGCGACAAAACGAGCCTTATACTTTTCCGTACTTCCATTTGCTGCATGCTTTATCTTGTAAAGCCATTTAGAAGTGGCAACTGTCTTGTCCTAGGGTCTGGGAACTACTTCCCAGACATCATTCTTCATAATAGACTCATATTCTTCGGTCATAGCATCCTTCCATACTTGATGCTTGATGGCATCTGAGAATGATGAAGGCTCATTTTGTATGATCGTGCTCATGATGGTCAGGTATCCCTAATATCTGTTAGGTTTATTACTTTCACGGAAGGTTCCTCGGGGTGCGGTGTGTCCTTCAGCATCATCGAGTAGCCCCCTAAGCCAAGAGGGCCTCTTCCTAGAAGAGGAAGGCTCAGGTGGATCAATAGGATCCATGGGTTCATCCACATCGAGCACTGTTACATCATATTTTTCTTTTGGTTCCCTGGTGTCAGCTTCTTGAGAGCTCCTCAAAGTAGGAAGATTGTCCACCTTGCTGAGAGCCATATTGTAACGACCCATCTATAAATATAAAGAACGCAAGAATAATAGCAGGCATACAGTACATACATATGATAGCTACATATGCATGTGTCGCATACACCACACTAGTATTATATACTAAATTAACTATAAGTGCTAAATACCATGACACTTCTTTGAATAGAGGTTCTACTCATTCATCAATATTGCTTAATGTATGGGTAAATCTTAAAAGAGGACTATATAAATTATATATTCCAGATTATTGATAAAAATTATATTAATAAATTAATAAAATAAATTTTTAAAATATATATAAGAAATTAATTAAAAGGGGCTCTAAGTATAAAGTTATGATGTTATATTAAAAAATATATAATAAAACAATGTGATATATTAAAACATAATGTTTATAATGTTTAATGTGATATATTAAATCATAATGTGATATATACGATATAGTGTTATATTCAAAGAATATTTTAATAAAAATATAGTATGATTTCAAAAACATAAAACATATACATTCACGACTTTAAAAGAGATAAGGAAGGAATGCATAAGGGAGAAGCGTGTCATCAGCAGGCTGAGCGGTGGGCTGCAGATGGAAGAGCAGCCACCGCCAAACAACAAGATAAAACCACGGGACAGTGATTTGGGAAGGGGAGGAAAAACAGAGGGAAGAATTGTGAAGGAGGAGGAAATCATCCACAGGAAGAGCTTGAGTGTTCTGAGGTTCTGGGCACGGGGGAACAGTCGGCTTCTATTAAGAAGCTTACAGGATTGAGCAGCCAGGTTCTGCTCAGTTTGGCTGGGCAGATTCGGTCGTTTGGTAACTGTAGCAGCACAGCCGAAGGCATCTTCAACCGCAGAGGCACAGGTAGGTACCTCAGCAGTTCTGTTAATTGATTTTGTAAGATTTCAGGAAATTGTTTACAGGTTCATGATATAAATCCCTTACTGTTTTTGCATCTATTTACGGTCTTTACATTTGGTATGAGATCGTAGGTTAAACCCTTTCGACCTTACCGGCCCTACGCATTGTGTAATTCTCTGTGAATTTTAATTCTGTTGAAATTGCTACGTAGAGATTCCAACCCTGGTTTTCATGTTTTCTGTCAAGCACCTCTGTTCTTGAAGTGGACCGTCCTGAGTGGCATTGTGCAGATGGGTTTAGTATATAAAAAGTTGTGCCAGCAATAAATCCAGGAGCACAAACCTGATGTTATTATATGCATGGACCACCGGCAGCCTTCTCAGGACCTCCATAATCACCCTTGCCCCTTTCTTTTCTGGAGGCTCCACAGTCAGCCACGATTGCAGTATACGATTTCTGAGAACTCCATAAATAATGACAATGAATGACCAAATGCCTTTTGCGGCTCTCCTTCCAAAAGAACTTCATGTGAACTAGAATGACCAAACAAGAGCAGTTGTGTATACACATTCTTTGATGCCTGGCGGGAAAGCCGTGATATTTCAAGGCAATCGTATGCAAGCACTGTGATGAACTTGTTGAGTGAAACATTGTCAGTTTCAACCAGACATAACAAGCTTGAATTGTCCTTTGGGTCGGTTAAAATATGTATTAGGTCGGTGTTTATATCGCCGACATCAATGGCAGCAGAGGCCTCGAAAGGATTGTCGTGAAGCTGACTGAGGTTATCCACAATCCGGCCGCGCCATTCATCTACTACTCTTCGCAGCTTCTCGCGTTGTTCTTCTATCAATACCACTGCATCCATGGAATCACGCTGGAGGTTGTTGAGAAAAGCAGTTGCCTAACGGCTGCAAATGTTACTGCGGGCTTTCTGTTTCCGTGCCATGCAAATGACAGTGAAATTAACCCGGACGGCCGCTGCTATTTTAGCCCCTTTTGTCTACTGGTATCTTGGATAAGCTTCCCAAAGCTTGTGATTAAGGCCACTGATAAAAGAGTCGCTTACAGCTGGAGTGGGAGGAGAAGGAATCCCCGCCACGAATTTCGAACCCGTGACCCGCGTGTCGGCATGGTTCCATCTGTCGGGTGGTCGCATGTCGGGTGTCGGCGTCTTAGTTACCAGCGTTAGCGTGTCAATACTATCGCTATAACCGTGCCTGTGATTAATATGGGTGCGTAAAGGTAATATCATTCCATATAAAAATAAATGACTGAACGAAGTATGTTTAAAGCCTTGTTTTTTTTTTATAAATGACTAAACGATGTATGTTTAAAGCCTTGTTTTTTTTGCCTCATAGTTTCTTCCGCAAGAAATATGGTATTTTAATTAAAGAACAAAGTGGAGGGTGATTGTCCAATTCCTCCCGATCAATAACCTCAAGGTTTCAAAGGTGCCATGAATCAAACAATGGGAGGCCACTGTCAAGCGCTCTTCGGAAGGATTCCACCATTTCTCCCTGCTTTGAGTTAACCCGCCATAAAATCTCACACCAACAAGAAATTTATGCGTTTTTCAAGCTTCAACTTTGCAACTGGGAGTTTCTGACAGCTTAGTCAGGCATACTTATATTTTTGGACTAAACACATTCAGCTGCACCGCTCACTGGATGGATTGGAAACTCTTTCCTATTTGTACGTGTGAGAAGAGGGCAATAGCTTGAGAGAGTTTCTCGATATACATCCATTCGATATTTTGGTTCTTGCTATTGTCCGAGTTGGACCAGGTAGTTTTTGTGAAGTTTTAAAAGGAACACGAATGGGTGGAAGCTATGGCCTTGTAATTGCTGCCTATACCGTAATCAGCTTTTGTGGAGTTGCATGGAGAATCAGTTTGGCACTGAATAAGATTCTCTTGGATGGGGCAACAGTGGAGGAAGGCATTCGGTCTGTACAGGCTGGACTTATTTTACAGTTGCTTCTAGAATCCTCTCTTACTGTGGCACTGCTGACTAATCTTGTAATTAATATTTTTATCTTGATCGCTCTCTTTACCAAGGCCATTTTTTTTTGGGCAGTTGTCCTCAATAGAAACACGGAAAGTTGTTGAACGCCTTATAAACTATATACTTTTCAAGGGGATTTTTCTCACATGGGTAGTACAACCAGATATTGTGCAAATAGCCTTATGGTTGACTTGGTTTTCAGTTCTGGGGCCCCTGAAGATGTTTCAGGGGCTGGCAAAAGATCACCTTGAGCGGTTGAATGCATCCTTCTGCAACACCTTGGGCACATTTACGAGTGTTTTCAGTACTAGTATTGGTACTTCTGTCGGATTTATTTTGGTGAAGTCTTGCATCCTTGAATCTCATAATGTGAAATCAAAACGGTACCATTCTTGTTGCTTGATGTGTCTTTTGTTTCAGTCAAATGTCAAAACCCTTTCAATCAGTAAAGTCTGTAATACTTCCCTGCCAATTCATAGACTGATGGAAGGGAGTGGGTCCTAGACTCCTTGTGGGGGAAGCAAGACTAATAGGCTATCACTTTGTTCTAGCTAAATGATTATAGATATTGAATCTTGACTCAGTATTCAATGGGAAATGTGGCAAAGGAAGAGCCTTTTGCAGTACCATGAATACTTTTGGTAAAATTAAATGGGTATTGCAAAGGTTGAGGCCTAGCTTCGTCACCTAACTATCCAAGTGGGTATAGATGGATTAGTTTACTTACAGGATTAAGGGAAACAAAATATTGGGTGGAAAGCTTTCCTAACAAATGGATGTTGTAATCAAGGTTTCAGACATTCAGTTTACTGAAAGTTCAAACAGCCAGCTTTTGTAGGAATGTCTGTTTGATTTTTACCTGTTTAGCTTAGTTAACTTTCTCCACAGCAGCAGGGTGCATAGAGTCAACAGATAAGACAGCTGTGGATTCAGTGTTTCCTTACAACAGTAAGGAACAGGTTTAATGAGGCCGCAGCAGACAGAGATATAGGCCGCTGCATGGCAGAGAGCACAGGAGACCGAGATACAGGCTACCGTTTGGTAGAGGCCCGAGTGTAGATTTAAGGATTGGGTTTCCTTTCATATACTAGATGCACCTCAGGGATGGAGTGCATTAATTGTAATGCCGTTTCTCCTAGTCTATAAAGTAGTGAAAGGATCTTCCATGGAGATAGTTATTTATGGTTTTGAGCTATAGGAGTAGAGTTAACTGTTTTCTGGATTTAATAAAACAGTGATGCAGATTTGAGAGCTTTGACATTTTTGTTTATATGTTGTAGTGTTTCCAGCAGCATGTGTTAGCAGATTATAGCATTGAGAGACTCCAGTTTTGATAGGTCACAATTTTCAAGCCATTAAGGGTCTAGTTAACCTTTGAGTGCAAAATCTCCTTAATGTGGTTTCAGAAAGTTCAAGTTCAACTGTTTGAGTAATAAGCTAGTTGCTAGTCAGGCCCATGCAGAAATTACACTTAAATGCAGTGAGGTAATGGTAGACTCTTTAAGCATTGATCTGTGGGAAGAGCGGCTGTTAGAAGATGTTGGTAGTTTAAGCTTTTGGTAGATTGACAGCAGAAATGTAGAGAATCTGAAAGGAGGATTTGGATCAGGGTGGTATGTGCAGACTAAAGCATGGCCAAGAAGGGACTGCAGCTCCTAGGTTGTTTTCTATCCTGACGATAGAGTCTCAAGAAAATGAGAGAATGTTTTAATTCTTGCCAAGAAGGCAAGAGAAGGGGGCCGGGGAGGGTGGGGGGGTGTGGTTGGAACAGTTAGTTGAGGTAAGAAGGTTCTTCAATTTCTGCAGTCTGAATGAGTGGAACAGAGGCTTTTAAATTGAGTCATAGAGTGGAGCAGAAATTGGATGCCCTTGAGTAAGTTAGAGCCGTTAAAATACCTTCTGTGATGTTGTCTCTCAATTATGGCAACCAGAGATAAAGTTGGAAGATCTTTGGTGTTACTGCTTGGTGCAGTCTAAAGAGTGAGAAGGCCTCTTCATGTCCTGGTGTTGATTCCCTGGTGCTTAATAACTCTTCACATACTCGTAATGATGTAGATTATTATAGTTGGGCATAAGTTTTGTTGAAAATGTCCTTGATTTCTCTAGATATCTCTGCCTTTCCTGAGTCTTTCAGGTCTATGTTTGTTTCTGCCATTATTTTCCAAAAGTTTTCAATATTTTCTCCTATATTTCCGATAAGTTATTTCCTAATCATTGGTGATATATTCCTCAAAGATATATTTGCAACATGGATATCACGGACATGATATCTTGGTCAAATTATATTTTCTGTTATGAGGTTGGTTTGGAAGTTTTGAATTGCTCTCATTGTTTATGGAAAGTTTGTTTCCAAAGCTTTTTAGATAGCTTACATATTGTACTTTGAAAGAAGAAACTTTTAATATAAAGGTTTAGGTGCCACCGACTGTACTATATAATGAATAATTCAATGGATGCTATAAAGCTATAAATTTCGAAGGTTTATGAAGCAGGAAGACAATGAAGTTATTTTATACATGATTCTATATTTGGAGGACGAAAGCTTGAGAGAATTAAAATAAATGTTTCCAAGTGGTAGAAAAATGCTTATACTCAATTATGCAATCAAGGAAAAGGCTATCCCAGGGTTGTCAAAAGGCATCAAATATGTTTGATGTAAGGAAAATGGAAGTAAATAAAATTAAGGTGCTATTACAAATTCTAACTAGTAGGTGGGTTACCTAGGTCTATTTGATAATAATAATAATAATGTTCTAATTTAAGGTCTCAGTCTAGCCAGACGCCACATTAACATACAAGACCCCTTTATTTGTGGGACAAGGGCCCTGTCTGCAAAGTAATTTGACTGCTTAGTCTATGGAGGTGTACTACCTTTCCCCCTTCAGATTTGAACTTGTGACCTCTAAGCAAGAAACACATGTTCTTAACCGTTATTCCCACTCACAGTGTCTGCCATATGTAGCTATTTACTCTGTTTTTGTAAGCAACTATAGTTAGTCGATAGTAGTCAAGGAATTTGCTCTTCTTTGGATAAAATTGGTTATTTCTTCAGGTGGTTTTATTTAATGACCTGTCCATTTCTTCATTTAATAAATGAAATATCATCAAAAGATTATTGTCTTCATTTAGTAAACGAAAAACTTTTCAGTGAAGCAAGTAGCTACAAGGTGCAAGAAGCAGCAGCCCAAGGGACCACAGTCCCCAGAAAGACCTTAGTCAGGCCGGTCTGGTCGAAGTTCTTGCATATCGGGAGGAAGTGAAAGGTGAAAGTGTAGAGACAAATACTCTGAAGGTTCACTCAGATCTTTAATCTGGACCAACAACTGAAGTTCGAGAGGAAACAGACAGCAAAGTTCCAAAGAGTATAGAAGGGACCCCATTTTGGGAAACATTACAATGGTAAAGACATATGAGCGAGGACAACGTGATCGGGCAGCATCACCGTCATTAATGCCGCCACTGTCGCCATCATCATCCCCATCGCCACCACTATCCCTATCATCTCCACCAAGACCATTATCAACACCAATCACTCCAGCACCAAAGTTGACCGTGATAATGAACTCATTGGAAGCCTTATTGGAGACATTAAAAGAATCAACTAAGGCTAAGACCAAAGAAGAACTTCAACCCTTAGCTACCAGTTCAGCGGAACCAAAGAATTTTGAGCACAAAAGATCAAAAGAAGATATTTCTAGGGAGCTTCAGAAAATTAAACTCCCAGAATTTTTAGGAGGTCGAGCAGGTGAATGCGCTGAGGCATGGTTAGAAGGAATGAACAGATGCTTTAGATTAAGAGAATATTCTTCTTCGGCAAAAACAAAAATTGTTGTATTTCAATTAAAGGAAAGTGCCTTGATTTGGTGGGGAAATCTGGAAAAGCAACTGCACCTTACATCGGACTCTGTCCCTTGGGAACTATTTGAGGAAAGATTCCGTGCAAAGTATTTACCTCCATACTTTCAACAACAACGAGCCAGAGCCTTCCATTCCTTAGTTCAAGGTAATAAAACAGTGGAAGAGTATGAGATAAGGTTTATGGAGCTTGTAAAATACATTCACTACTTAGATTCTGATGAACGTCAAGCTGAACGCTTCATATTTGGGTTAAATCCTCGCATCAGAGCCTCGGTAAGCATGTGGAAACCATCGTCAGTAGCTGAGGCGGTCAAATGTGGTCGTTATGCGGAAGAACATCTAGGGATCAAAAAAGAAGTAGGGCCAGCAGAACCTTTACAATCAGGATTTCCAAGAAAGACTCCCCGAAATTTCTTCAAAGGAGGTAGCTCGAGGCCACCTTATGGTAATAGATTTACCCCAAGAAATGTAGGAACAAGAGCTCCCATGGCAGTAAACACTATAGTTGCGGAATCATCAAACACCAGTCCATGGACATCTCGTGAAACTGCTAGTAGAGGAAGAAATTCGAGAGGAAATAACATGAGAGGATGAAGCTTTTTATCTAGAAATTCATGTCCTAATTCAAGAGGATCAACGCAGCTTAGCTGTTGGGGATGTGGAGGACTGCATTTTCAACGTGATTGTCCAGAAGCTTCGTCAAATATATTGCATAGGACTAGAAAGGAACCAATATCAAATAATCAAGGTAATCATAGAATTCATGTAGTAGTCAACAACGACCAAGCAGCGCATCAATCCACTGTAGTGGAATCTTCAGGTATCGGACGAGGGAATTGTATCGATCGAACCATTACGTATACTGGAACGTAGGGTTCAACAGCTCAGGAATCACCTGGCAGACCAAGTTAAGGCCCAGTGGGACAAGTATAGTCATGGATCAGCTACTTGGGAAGATACAGAGGACATATGTCAAAAATACCCTAATCTGTGTCAATTTTGAAGAACTTTACACTATGTTTAGTATATATTTACTTCACTGTGAATCAGAGACTCAAAACCATTTTGAATGATTATATATAAACGTGAAATTTTGTGACATAATATATGTTTAAATTCTGCTGGTACATGGATACCAAAACAAAATATGTTATTGATCTTACTAAATTATAGTTGTCAAAGTAAAGTTTAAGACAATTAAATGATTTTACTTCTGATAGGAATTAAGATATTATAAATCTGTTTTATTTATACATGTCAATATGATCGATGGAATAGAAATCAAAGAATAATTACATTTTAAATGAAAGTCAATGACATGAATAGAATATGGCAAAATATGTTATACTGTAGTTGACATATGTGAATTATACATAAGTTATTTTGAATATGCTAATGCACATTTTATAAATGCATGGATAAGTGTATGATTGCAGATAATAAACAGTTACCAAAATGACCACGTGATGACAGAACCTCAGAACAATTAAGGCTCGAAGAGATTCTATGATAGGGTATTAACCCTAATTCTACTGGGAGGGGTGGAGGTGTTGCCCACCGTTTATCCTCCAAACCCTGGAGTCATGGGAGGACTGTGCGAATCACGCTCCCCTAGACGTGTGATGATGACTGTCGGATGCCTACTAGGAATCAGGTCAGTATAACCGACGCTATCACCCTTAGAGTTTATGAATGGTTAGGTCAGTAAAATTGACGCCATGGCATACTCCAGTAGAGGATGGATAGGATGGGAGCAGAAGAGATTAGGAAGGATAGGATGATTTTAGAATAGCTTGGGAACCTGGTTAGGGCAAGGCATGACCATTAAAATCATAAACCTAAAAATATTCAAAACACCAATTTTATAGTCTCCTTATATTAAATAAGAATTTAACCTCGGTTTACAATCCTAAGAAGAATGTACTAATTGCTATCATAAGTAATCAGATAAGATAAAAACTCTAACTTCGGGACGAAGTTTTCTGAAGGGGGAGTGTATGTAACGACCCATCTATAAATATAAAGAACGCAAGAATAATAGCAGGCATACGGTACATACATATGATAGCTACATATGCATGTGTCGCATACACCGCACTAGTATTATATACTAAATTAACTATAAGTGCTAAATACCATGACACTTCTTTGAATAGAGGTTCTACTCATTCATCAATATTGCTTAATGCATGGGTAAATCTTAAAAGAGGACTATATAAATTATATATTCCAGATTATTGATAAAAATTATATTAATAAATTAATAAAATAAAATTTTAAAATATATATAAGAAATTAATTAAAAGGGGCTCTAAGTATAAAGTTATGATGTTATATTAAAAAATATATAATAAAACAATGTGTATATTAAAACATAATGTTTATAATGTGATGTGATATATTAAATCATAATGTGATATATACGATATAGTGTTATATTAAAAGAATATTTTAATAAAAATAGAGTACGATTTCAAAAACATAAAACATATATATTCACAACCTTAAAAGAGATAAGGAAGGAATGCGTAAGGGAGGAGCGTGTCATCAACAAGCTGAGCGGTGGGCTGCAGATGGAAGAGCGGCCACTGCCAAACAACAGGATAAAACCACGGGACAGTGATTTGGGAAGGGGAGGAAAAACAGAGGGAAGAATTGTGAAGGAGGAGGAAATCATCCACAGGAAGAGCTTGAGTGTTCTAAGGTTCTGGGCACGGGGGAACAGTCGGCTTCTGTTAAGAAGCTTACTGGATTGAGCAGCCAGGTTCTGCTCAGTTTGGCTGGGCGGATTCAGTCGTTTGGTAACTATAGTAGCGTAGCCGAAGGCATCTTCAATCGCAAGAGCACAAGTAGGTACCTCAACAGCTCTGTTAATTGATTTTGTAAGATTTCAGGAAATTGTTTACAGGTTCATGATATGAATCCCTTACTATTTTTGCATATATTTACGGTCTTTACACATATCTTCGTTAGAGGTGACATCATGACTAATCATGACTTCCCTTTGACCGGCTACATAAATTCTATAGCCCTTAGTATTTTCACCATAGCCCACGAAGATTCATTTCTTTCCAAATACACCCAATTTATTCCTTTTCTCTTTCGGCACATGAAAATATACAGGGCTTCCAAAAATTCTAAAATGAGATACGTCAGATTTTTTACCGGTGAACATTTCTCCAGGAGTCTTGGAACACAATGCTTGATGAGGGCATTGGTTTTGTACATATACGGCGGTGTTTGCAGCTTCAGCGCATAGAAATTTCAGAAGCCTTTGATCATGGAGCATGGCACAGATAGTTTCCATAATCGTACAGTTCTTCCTTTCTGCCACACCATTCTGTTCAGGGGTATATGGTGTAGTAGTCTCCCTCTTAATGCCAACCTCTTTACAAAAGTCATGAAACTCGTGAGATTCATATTGTTAAAATTGGCAACCAGGGAAAAACTTCATGTGGGTCATCTTATTCATGGCTAATAATATTTTTATTAGATTCCTCTCGTCGAGAGGTGTAGGATTGATATAAAGATCATCCAATTCCGATAAGTATTCATGGAGATATGAATTTATTTTGATTATGGAATTATTATCAAGCCGACCTACAACTCATGTAGGCTCAGAAGCCCAACAGTCGCATCTATTCACCCACCAACGTTGTGTATAAATATAAGAGGACTTTTCCTCATTTGGACTCACTCATCTCATCACATCTCTCTCTCTCTACTGCGCAGATATGAGTCTCTTCTCTACTGCACTGAAATGGGTCTCTCTCTCTCACACATGTGAAGCCGGAAGCTGTTGAATTTGAAGCTGCAACTGCAGAAGTAAAGATTGACTTGCGTGGCCTAGAAGATCTCCTCATCTGAACTGCGTTGTAGGTTCATCTGAACCTCCTTTGAAAGCCGCAACTTTTGGTGGTGGAATGAAGTCAATCCGACGAACGGTTTGCAAGATATCGACTGCCCTAGTTTGAAGCCGGAAACTGCTGAAACTGAAGCTGCAACTGCAGAAGTAAAGATTGACTTGCGTGGCCTAGAAGATCTCCTCATCTGAACTGCGTTGTAGGTTCATCTGAACCTCCTTTGAAAGCCGCAACTTTTGGTGTTGGAATGAAGTCAATCCGACGAATGGTTTGCAAGATATCGACTGCCCTAGTTTGAAGCCGGAAACTGCTGAAACTGAAGCTGCAACTGCAGAAGTAAAGATTGACTTGCGTGGCCTAGAAGATCTCCTCATCTGAACTGCGCTGTAGGTTCATCTGAACCTCCTCTGGAAGCCGAAACTTTTGGTGGTGGAATGAAGTCAATCCGACTGTCGGTTTGAGATATGGTCTGCCCTAGTTTGATAATGAAGTCGCTAATGCTGATGCTACTGATCTAGGGTTTGCTACTGCTGATATGAATCAGATTTATTGTACTATTTCTCTCTGCTGAATTATTGAAGATAAAAGAAGATTTGATCAAAGGGTTTCCCCACACATTGTGGGGTTTGTCCTTGGCTAGCCGCCACATCTTGTGTCTCTTTCTTGGCTTGTTTTCTGTCGATCGTTTAATGTTCTATCTGCACTTTACTTTATGTACATGTGATTGCTAATCGGTGGAATATAATAAGAAAAAGAAGTAAACTGTTATAAGCATAGAACATACCATAACTTAACATGGTATCAGAGCTGAGGTAAAGACAAAGCCCGAGCAAGAGCAAGAGCAACCATTGAAGAGAAGATTGGCAAGGCTATCCTAAAAGAACTATGGGGTCCTCAACACTCTTTCCTGCCGAAGACAAGCTCCATGAGAAAGCTGACTATCACGGATGAAAGATGTCTATCGATCTAACCCTTGAAGATCAAGGAGTGCTGGACCATGTAAGAGGCAATATTGTTGAGCCTTCATCAAATGCATCTGCCGCTGCCTGGAACAAATGGAAAAATCATCCGGGACTCTATCGACAAGCGCTTGGTGGCCTACATCTCTGATCTAGACACCTCCAAGGAAATCTACGACACACTGGTGAGTTTATTTAAAGTTAACGATGCAAATCAAGTTTTGTTTCTTAGAAATAAGCTGAGGGAAATCAAGAAGGGTAAAGATGAAAGTATGCAAGCATACTTCTTAAGAATCACCGAGATCAAGAACGATCTCCTATCTATTGGGGAAACTATTACTGACAGAGAAATGGCACTCACAACTCTTGAAGGATTACCATCTGAATGGTATGTGTTCAGGACTACTCTTCTGAACTATAATGTAATTCCTAGTTTCAAGGAATTAATGGCTAGATGCATTCAAGAAGAAACAAGGGAAGAAGTGTAAGAAATGCCCATGCCTAAAGGTCCTCCTGCTGCCTTTTCTTTTCATGCAAAGAAAAGAAATAATTCCGGGACTAAATCAAAAGGAAAGGCTGGACCTAAGGCTAGAAGAAAATGACGATGTTACATTTGTGATAAAGCAAGTCACTATGCAAGGGAGTGCCCTGATAGAAAGGACTCACTCTAGGACGATGATCAAAATCCCTCTGATGGCAATCAAAGGAATGGCAAATTCAACAGCAAAGGTAAGAGGAGAGCTGGGAATCAAGGAAGAGGACAAGCATTCAAAAAGGCCAGAAATTCTAGGATGTATTAAATGCACCTGACCTCAAAAAGAACCTAGTGTCCATCTCGAGAACGGAAGACAAAGGCTACAAGGTAACCTTCAGCGATGGCAAGGTATGTATATGGAAAAATAATGTTAAAGATGCCTTTATTCTTGGGTTTAGTGTTGATTCATTATATCAGGTCGATGGAAGTCTGCTAGGTGTCATGTCTTGTGACACATCTCTTCAGTCCGAACTTTGGCATTAGAGGTTTTCCCCCCTTCATTATAAAGCTATACTCAGTGTAAGACAAATGGTGATAGGGATGCCCGAATTCTGAATAGAGAATGAAGGTGTATGTCCAGGATGTGCTGAAGGAAAGCTCAAAAGGGGACCTTTCCCCTCAAGCCAAAGCAAGACCTCTGATATATTACAATTGGTTCACTCAGGCATACCTGAGGTTGGCATTAAGAGGGAGACTACTACACCACATACTCCTGAGCAGAATGGTGTGGTGGGAAGGAAGAACCGCATGATGATGGAAGCTATCTGGGCCATGCTACATGATCAAAGACTTCTGATGTTTCTATCGGCTGAAACTACAATCACTGTCGTATATGTACACAATTGATGCCCTCATCAAGCATTTGGTTCCAAGACTCCTAAAGAAAAGTTCACCGCAAGGTGAACAATCTTTCGACTTTGAGGAGCTCTCAAGAAGCCAACACCAGGGAACCGAAAGAAAAGGATGATGAATCAATGCCTGATGTAGAAGAACCCATGGATCTGATAGATTCTCATCCACATGAGCCTTCCTCTTCTAGGAAGAGGCCTTCATGGCTTAGGGGGATACTTGATGATGCTAAAGGACATGCTGCACCCTGAGGAACCTTCCGTCAAAGTAAGAAACTTAATAGGTATCAAGGATACCTGACCATCATGAGCACGATCATACAAAATGAGCCTTCGTCATTCTCAGATGCCGTCAAGCATCAAGTATGGAAGGATGCTATGACCGAAGAATATGAGTCTATCATAAAGAATGATGTTTGGGAAGTAGTTCCCACACCCCAGGACAAGACTGTTGTTACTTCCAAATGGCTTTACAAGATAAAGCATGCAGCAGATGGAAGCACGGAAAAGTATAAGGCTCGTTTTGTTGCTTGAGGTTTCTCCCAAAAGGAAGGTACAGACTATGATGAGATATTTGCACCTGTTGCCAGATATACGACCATCCGCTCAATCATAGCCCTTGCCGCTTCACAAGGATGGAACCTACATCAGATGGATGTCAATACTGCGTTCTTGCATGGCTCGATCAAAGAAGAGGTCTACGTGGAGCAACCCGAAGGATTTGAGATTTATGATCGAAAATCTCATGTATGCAGGTTGAAGAAAGCTCTCTATGGGCTGAAGCGAGCACCCCGAGCATGGTATGAGAGGATCGATAGCTACTTGATGAAGCTAGGATTCACTAGGAGTGAAGCCGATCCTAACATTTACTTTAAGGTTGAAGATGACAAGCCCCTCATACTGGTATTGTATGTGGATGACCTCTTTCTAACAGGTGCAGACCCTCTCATTCACAAATGTAAGAGGGAGCTGGCCTCTGAATTTGAAATGAAAGACCTAGGACTGATGCACTACTTCCTAGGACTTGAAGTATGGCAGAAGCCAAGGGAAATTTTCCTATCTCAAGGGAAATATGTGGTAAAGATATTGGAAAGATTTGGTATGATGGATTGCAAGCCTGTGACTACCTCAAGGATCTTAACTTTTAGAAGTTATATGGTAGTGATGTCGGACCAGACTTGGGAAATGCCTCTGAGTTTCATAAACTCATTCGCATTGATGTTCTTGGTGAACCTCCGTCCAAACATATTTTTTGCAGTTAGCATTGTGAGCTCATATTTGGTTGAGCCTCACTGGATTGATGCCTGGAATCTTCTGAGATGTCTTCAGGACACAATCTCTCATGGATTAAGATACACTGCCGGAGATGTGAGACTACTTGGATATACTGATGTTGATTGGGCAGGCAGTGTGGTGGACCGTAAGAGCACTTCCAGGTGTTGTTTCACATTGGGATCTGCTTCGATATCCTGGATGAGCAAGAAGCAGAAGTCGGTGGCTTTGAGCACCGCCGAAGCAGGATATATTGTTGCTAGCATAACCTCGTGTGAGGTAGTCTGGTTGCAAAAGCTCTTCAGTGAGCTGTTTGGATTTACATTGGATACCACTGTGATTCTCTATAACAACCAGAGGTGGGATTCGATTATTGAGAAATCCCGTATTCGTCGATTGCTCCAGCAGATAGACAACATCTTGGATATGGTAAGTTGATGAGCAAGGAGGCTCCATCGCATTAAGATGATGTACAGGTTGATACACCTTGTCAAAGCCCAGAGGAAAGATCTAATCTGTGATTTTCCCAAACGAGTTGGAGTCGGTAAGAAACCCTTGTACAAGGGTCCTGCATGTTGCATACATTGAGCTCTGGGAGCTCTGAGGGCTTGCGGTTATTACTAGAGCAACATACGACCACAGGGTGACTCACCCTCCCCTGGTGGTGCACACTGGAACAAGATGATTCGCTCTCTTGTGGGACAAGATGATTTGCTCTCTTGTGGAACAGGATGATTCGCTCTCCTGTGTAGCAGGATGATTAGTTCTCCTGTGAGGCCTGGATTGATGTGTTCTCCATGGCGATTGTAGCACGATTGATGTGTTCTGTGAGGCCTAGATTGATGTGTTCTCCATGGCGAGTGTAGCAGGATTGATGTGTTCTCCTGTGAGGCCTGGATTGATGTGTTCTCCATGGCGATTGTAGCAGGATTGATGTGTTCACCTGTGAGGCTTGAATTGATGTGTTCTCCATGGCGGCCTGGATTGATGTGTTCTCCATGGCAATTGTAGCAGGATTGATGTGTTCTCCTGTGAGGCCTGGATTGATGTGTTCTCCATGGCAATTGTAGCAGGATTGATGTGTTCTCCTGTGAGGACAGGATTGATTAGTTCTCCTGTCGAGGCATCCTACCCATGCAGTGTGGGACTCATGGGAAGTACCTCTCATCTGATCAATGAGCAGGGAAATGAAGTTAGGGACCATAGTAGTACCGATGGACGCATCGTTGTAACTACCGCACTCCCTACGCTAGGATGACCTCCATTGATCTGGGATCAATGATACTGGTCTGGGACCAGTGGTAGGAGTTGTACCATACTATGACGCTGACTTCGGGTCGGTTGAGACTGGTCTGGGATCAGTGGTACATACTCTGAGACTGACTTTGAGTCAGTGGAGGATGATATTGGTCTGGGACCATTGGAGTTGTACTCACTATGACGCTGACTTTGGGTTGGTTGAGACTGGTCTGGGACCAGTGGTACATACTCTGAGACTGACTTTGAGTCAGTATGATACATCCTCGATCATTTCTTCTTCTTCATAATTCGGACAAAAGCAGAGAAGAACAGAACAAAACAGTACAGATCAGTGCAGGGCAGAACAAGACAAAGCAGAACATGCAAAATAGAGCAAAGCAGGGCAAGGGTCAGGTTGTACAAGGCAGTGCATTTGATGGATGAATAGTAACGACCGATAGACAGATTGCAGATGAAGTTCTCCATGGTTGAGAGGGAGTGTTAAAATTGGCAACCAGGGAAAAACTTCATGTGGGTCATCTTATTCATGGCTAATAATATTTTTATTAGATTCCTCTCGTCGAGAGGTGTAGGATTGATATAAAGATCATCCAATTTCGATAAGTATTCATGGAGATATGAATTTATTTTGATTATGGAATTATTATCAAGCCGACCTACAACTCATGTAGGCTCAGAAGCCCAACAGTCGCATCTATTCACCCACCAACGTTGTGTATAAATATAAGAGGACTTTTCCTTATTTGGACTCACTCATCTCATCACATCTCTCTCTCTCTACTGCGCAGATATGAGTCTCTTCTCTACTGCACTGAAATGGGTCTCTCTCTCTCATACATGTGAAGCCGGAAGCTGTTGAATTTGAAGCTGCAACTGCAGAAGTAAAGATTGACTTGCGTGGCCTAGAAGATCTCCTCTTTGGAACTACGCTGTAGGTTCATCTGAACCTCCTTTGAAA
Source organism: Pinus tabuliformis (assembly GCA_031772625.1). Taxonomy (NCBI): domain Eukaryota; kingdom Viridiplantae; phylum Streptophyta; class Pinopsida; order Pinales; family Pinaceae; genus Pinus; species Pinus tabuliformis. Next base: position 600,328,107 of record CM062812.1, on the reverse strand, counting down.
GCCGCAACTTTTGGTGGTGGAATGAAGTCAATCCGACGAACGGTTTGCAAGATATCCACTGCCCTAGTTTGAAGCCGGAAACTGCTGAAACTGAAGCTGCAACTGCAGAAGTAAAGATTGACTTGCGTGGCCTAAAAGATCTACTCTTTGGAACTACGCTGTAGGTTCATCTGAACCTTCTTTGAAAGCCGCAACTCTTGGTGGTGGAATGAAGTCAATCCGACGAACGGTTTGCAAGATATCGACTGCCCTAGTTTGAAGCCGGAAACTGCTGAAACTGACGCTGCAACTGCAGAAGTAAAGATTGACTTGCGTGGCCTAGAAGATCTCCTCATCTGAACTGCGTTGTAGGTTCATCTGAACCTCCTCTGGAAGCCGAAACTTTTGGTGGTGGAATGAAGTCAATCCGACTGTCGGTTTGTGAGATATGGTCTGCCCTAGTTTGATAATGAAGCCGCTAATGCTGATGCTACTGATCTAGGGTTTGCTACCGCTGATATGAATCAGATTTATTGTACTATTTCTCTCTGCTGAATTATTGAAGATAAAAGAATATTTGATCAAAGGGTTTCTCCACACATTGTGGGGTTTGTCCCTGGCTAGCCGCCACATCTTGTGTCTCTTGTCTTGGCTTGTTTTCTGTCGATCGTTTAATGTTCTATCTGCACTTTACTTTATGTACATGTGATTGCTAATCGATGGAATATAATAAGAAAAAGAAGTAAACTGTTATAAGCATAGAACATACCATAACTTAACACATATTCAGTGCCATTATCAGTCCTTAAGATCTTGATATTCTTTTCGGTTTGATTCTTGATCAAGGCTTGAGATGTGTCACAAGACATGACACCTAGCGGACTTCCTCTGACCTGATATAATGAATCAACTCGAAACTCAAGAGTGAAAGCATCTTTAACATTGTTTTCCATACACGTACCTTGCCATCGTTGAAGGTCACCTTGTAGCCTTTGTCTTCCATTGCCGAGATGGACACCAAGTTCTTTTTGAGGTCAGGTACATATAATACATCCTGTAAGTGGATTGTATTACCTTGATTCAATTTAAGAGAGACATTGCCTACACCTTTCACAGGATATTTCATATTATCTCCAAGGACAATTTCCAGGTTAGTTTCTTTCTCTATCAGATTATGGAGAACTTCTTTGTAACCGGTGAAGTGCCTTGAGGCACCACTATCAATAAGCCAATTTCCCAACGAGTCTGGAGGAGCAGAGGTAGATAGAGCACCTGGTAGATAATATTCATCCTGTTTATTGTCAATAGTGTTAGATTCATACCTGGAATTTCTAGCCTTCTTAAATGGTTGTCCTCTTCCTTGATTTCCAGCACTCCTTTTACCTCTACTATTAGATTTGCCATTCCTTTGATTGCCATGAGAGGGATTTTGATCATCGTCCCAGTGTGAGTCCCTTCTATCAAGGCATTCTCTTGCATAGTGACCTGCTTTATCGCAAATGTAACATCGTCCTTTTCTTCCACCCTTAGGTCCAACCTTTCTTTTTTATTTAGTCCCAAAATTATTTCTTTTCTTAGCATGAGAAGAAAAGGCAGCAGGAGGACCTTTAGGCATGGGCATTTCTTGCTCTTCTATCCTTGTTTCTTCTTGAATGCATCTTGCCATTAATTCCTTGAAACCAGGAATTACGTTATTGTTGAGAAGAGTAGACCTGAACACGTACCATTCGGATGGTTATCCTCCCAGAGTCGTGACTGCCATTTTCCTATCAATAATAATCTCCCCAATAGATAGGAGATCGTTCTTGATCTCGGTGATTCTTAAGAAATATGCTTGCATGCTCTCATCTTTGCCCTTCTTAATTTCCTTCAGCTTATTTCTAAGAAACAAAACTTGATTTGCATCATTATCTTTAAATAAACTCACCAGTCTATCGTAGATTTCCTTGGAGGTGTTCAGCTCAGAAACATAGGCCACCAAGCGTTTGTCGATAGAGTCCCGGATGATCTTATTTGTTTTGACTTCACCAGTTTTCCATTTGTTCCTGGCAGCAGCAGGTGCATTTGATGGAGGCTCAACAATATTGCCTCTCACATGGTCCAACACTCTTTGATCTTCTAAAGTTAGAATGAGAGACATCTTCCATCCGTGATAGTCAAACTTCTCATGGAGCTTGTCTTCGGCAGGGAATAGTGTTAAGGACCCCATAGTTCTTTTAGAATAGCATTGCAAATCTTCTCTTCGGTGATTGCTCTTGCTCTTGCTCAGGTTTTGTCTTCACCTCAGCTCTGATACCATGTTAAATTATGGTATGTTCTATGCTTAGAGCAGTTTACGTCTTTTTCTTATTATTATCCACGGATTAGCAATCACGTGTTCATTAAGTAAACTGCAGATAGAACATTAAACGATCAACAGAAAACAAGCCAAGACAAGAGACACAAGATGTGGCGGCTAGCCAGGGACAAACCCCAATATGGGGTAACCCTTTGATCAAATCTTCTTTTATCTTCAATAATTCAGCAGAGAGAAATAGTACATAAATCTGATTTACATCAGCGGTAGCAAAACCTAGATCAGCCCTCAACTAGGGCAGACAATATCTTGCAAACTGACTGTCGGATCGGCTTGATTACTTCACCAAAAAAAGTGGCCTTCCACAGAGAGTCAGGTTCACCTACAGCGCAGTTCTAAGAGAGAGAAAGGTGGCCAATGCTGGTCAAACTTCCGATCTGCAGTTGCAGCCCTAAATTCTGCGTCCTTCCTTCCACACATGTGAGAGAAGAGTCCCTTTCTGCGCAGTAGGAGAAGAGCCTGTTTTCTGCGCAGGAGAGAGAGAGAGATGTGATGAGAGAGTGTATCCAAATGAGGAAAAGGCCTCCTGTATTTATATACAAATGTTGATGATTGAATAGATGCGACTGTTGGGCTTCTGAGCCTACATGAGTTACTGGTCGGCTTGATAATTATTCCATAATCAAAATAAATTCATATCTCCATAAATACTTATCGGAATCGGATGATCTTTAGATCAATCGTACACCTCTCGACGAGAGGAATCTAATAAAAATATTATCAGCCATGAATAAGATGACCCACATGGAGTTTGGCCCTAGTTGCCAATTTTAATAGTGATCAACACATATTACATTTTCAGCAGAAAGCACCATGAAGACCAAAAATTAAAAGCTTTCCTAAGGTTCAAGTTAAAAAATTAATCTAGGCAGGTGCACCATTACCAGAAATTAACAACTGCATGGTTGTTTCTTCGGTAGCCACACAGTCACGAAAAGTCCAGTTAGCACCTTAGGCCACAAACTTGCTTGAGGAACACTCCAAATCTTGACATGATGGGTTGACAAATTCGAGTCTTGAGCCCCAAGAAGCCTTTAAGGCAAGGAGATGGTAGCTCTCATCTCATTTATGAGGTGAACAACCACATTACTGAGCCAAGGAAGAAAGGAGTGTCCAAAAAAATCTATAAATACAAGTTCAAGGAGAGCTAAGAAACAATAACAAGTAGAGCATTGTTATGTTGCCAAAATTATTCCCTAGCAATCAATCATTTCATTGAGAAGAGTATTCCATCATCGAGAGTGTCTTCTATACTTCTTTGAAAGAGAGAGAGAGAGAGAGCTTGCAAGGAGATTGAGAAAGGGAATTCCTTGTTGAGGATTTTTTAGCACCATTGCTCAAAAAATTATCTTCAAGTGTCTTGTATTCATCTATTATAACTCTTCTACCATAAGCAGTAAAAAATGGGGACCCTTTTCCTAGCCTTTCTTGATTTGTTTGCTTCATTAAGCTTGGTTATATGTTATCTAGTGTAGTTTTTAGTTTATGTTTATATTTATTTATGCATTTCCATTACTTTCAATGCTTTGTTTATCCATTTTGTCCACTAACAACATCCAATTACTTATATGCTCCTTGTAGGGAACAACCAACTCCAAGGAAGGTGTCTGCGGTACTCACAAGCAATAAACACACCAATACATCCTCCATTCTGGATCATGTTTCGAGGTAGCTTCCTTCACCGTAGCTTCTCCCAAAACCTGCATAACGCCAACTCTTCCAAAATAGCTCGTAATTCCAAGGAGAGGTTTCAAACGTAAGAATATATCCGCAAAATAATGTAAGGGACCTCCAAAAATGTTGAAATGACCCTCTCTGAGTAAAAAATAATGAAGCCACATGTTCACAAATAGCATGTAGATGTGTCCACCAAAGGGTTTGGAGCTTTATTCCAGTTCAAAATAGTTGGAAAGATGATGATATAGGAGGGCGTTCAAGGATATTCAACATGGAATGTCAACAGGATGCCCATGCATGCGAAAGTTGCCTAAATGGGCCTTGAATGATGTGACCAATGGCGTGGCATATGTGTATTACCACGTCAACTATGAAATTGCCCCATGAAATATGATGCCACATGAATAATCATAGAATAATCTCACATTGACCCAATCCAAAACGTGTCAAATACATAAAACGGGGTCCATGCTTAACAAGGTAGATAAGAGTAGTGTTAAGCAAGAAGCATAAATGAGATGCAAAAAACCAAGGAAGAATAGTTAGAATTAGGATACTTATAATTCATTGAACAAAAGAAATGTCTTGATGTTGGAGCTTGTTGAAGGATGATCATGTTATAGTTTTACATCTACAACAAAACATGACACCAACTATTTAACAAAGACACGAGGTGAACAAAATCAAGAGGAAAACACAAGAGAGGTATTGACACTACTCTAGCACTTGACATGTCAAAAGGATGCCCTTGCATGAAAATGTTTCCTGAATGTACCTCAAATAACGTGACAAATGCCTTAGGATATGTGTACTACCATGAGAACTATTAAATTGCCTTACGAAATCTGACACCACATGAACAATCATAGAGTCAACCCCAGGAGTCCCTAGCCAAAATGTGTCGAATACATAACATGGGGGGGCATGCTTAACAAGATAGATAGGAATGGTGTCATGCCACAAGCATAAGAGAAATGGAAAAGACCCAAGGAAGAATAGTTAGAAATATGATACCTATAATTAACTCAACAAAAGAGATGTGTTGATGTTGGAGCTTGTTTTACAATCTAAAAGATGTGAAAATGGTAACACCACTAACAAAATAGGTTATAACCCTACAATGGTCATCTTAGAATTTTTCCTTTAGGGGAGGGGGGAAGAAGGTGACACCCCTCCCTTGCAAGTACACGAGGTGAGGAAAATCAAGAGGAGAAAACAACAAAGGTATTGACACTAGTTAAGCACCATCAAAAACTAAAGGTAGAAATGTCCATGTAAATAAATTAAGGGAATCTAAAGTGGCAAAGTTCATGAAATAGCTATGACGCTAATAGGTAGCTATGCCCTATTGATTTTTGGTAGCATCGGATGTGCTCTAGCCTTGAAATTTGGAGGAGAGGCTAAGGCACATGAGATCTCCAAGAACCAAAAATCGTTTTGAGAAATTCCATCCGGATGAGGAGTTATTAAAATAATTAATATTTTTAATGGGTTCCTAAGTCTAAACTTGGGAAAATAGAAATATTAATGGGTATTAATAAAGATAAGGATAAGAATCTTCTAAGAGATGAGGATCAACTCTGTTTTAATCTTAGTTGTAGATTAGGGACTTAATCTCGGTCATTGATTCATCAATAGAAAAAGTATAAGAGAAGACTTGAGGGTCATTTGGAGAAACACCAGCAGATACTCAGTATCTCAAAGAAATTCGATTATCAAGGAAGAGGAGATCGATTTCAGAGGGAGTTGCAGGGTGGAGGAAGAGGAGGGCTTCAGCAGTAGGCAGTGATAGAGGAGGAGGAGACAGGGTCAGTGGAAGACAGCGCAGAAAGAGCAAGGGACGCAAGGCCTATGCAGGCTGACACAAAGGAACACAAAGCCACGCTAGGTCAATCAGAGTGCCACAGGGGTGACGCAGAAGTGGGAGCAAGGTCTCCAAAGTTTCAGATGGTCTCAGAGGGAAAGTCTCAGGTGTTTTCTTTCAGTTTCTCTGTAAAATCATTCCTTGTAAAAGAAATTGCTGCTGAAGATTAATAAAGCCCTCATCTGTTGCACCGGTTTTCCCGCATTGGATTTTTTTGGGGACAATTGTCCAAAAATAACTGTGTCAATGTGATTGATTCTTGTGCATGTATTTTTTCTCTGGGTAATTGTGTGATAATTGCAGTAGAATTTATTTTAATATTTGCTTAAGGAATATTTCGTAAATAACTTATTGAGAATAATAAGTAGGTGAAGTAAATCAGTTGCTGCAGTAATAGAATTTCAGTTTAGAAATTTTCACATGGTATCAAAGCAGAGATCCGACAACAGGAAAGGAAAATCGATTATGGGTCAAGAGCATGATGCAGAGGCATCCACTCAAGGGGACTCGCGCAGATTTCCAAAAGAATGCACAAGGGACGAATATTCGATGTTAGCTTCTAGATTGGAAGAAGAAGTCGCTTGCCTTGCAAGCTCTGCCTCCTCGGAGATTTGGTAAATAGACAGTGGAGCTTCCTGGCATATGACAAGAATCTGAGAATGTTTTTCAGATTATCAAGAAGAAAGAATGAATTTTCAGATCACCATGGGGAATAAGGCAAAGTGTACTCCAGTAAGAAGAGGTACCATAGTTTTTCAAACCGAAGTAGGAGAGCAACTTCGAGCAACCAATGTACTGCATGTGTTGGGATTGGGGATGAACTTACTTTCCGTATCTCAACTTAAAAACAAGGGCTATGATGTTTTCTTCATCAAGGAGAAAGTATATGTCAAACACCCAAGTTAGAAAAAGAAGGCTCAGATTGGAATCAGAAGTAACAGGTTACAGCTAGAATCACCAATGGCACTGATAGGCAATAATGGAGACAAAGACTTGAATGAGCTATGGCATAGGAGCATGGAATACTTACACCATGGGGCTCTGAGAATTCTAGGGAAAACAGTATCGGGAGTTCCAGAACTAAGTACTGAACAGGATGATGTATGCAAAGGGTGCGCTATGGGCAAGTATGCCAAAGTTGCATTTTCCAGAAGTAACAATAGGGTGAAGAGTGTGCTAGGATTGATACACTCAGACATCTATGGACCGATGTTCACAAAAGCTCTTAGTGGTGCCAAATACTTCGTCAACTTCTTCGGTGACCATTCCATAAAGACTTGGATCTACTTTCTGAAAACCAAGGATCACGTTTTCAGTCGATTTAAAGAGTTCAAGGCTCCAGTGGAGAATCTGACAGGAAAGAAGAAAAAAGTTTTGTTCTCGGACAATGGTGGAGAGTACGTTGACAAGGACTTCACCAATTTTTGCGCTAAGAAAGGCATGAGAAGAGAGTGGACAACTCCCTACAATCCGAAGCAGGATGGAGTAACAGAAAGGAAAAACAAGAATATTGTGGAAGCATCTAGGGCAATGATGTATGATCAGGATATGCCTAAATTCTTGCGGGCATAAGCATGCAGCACGACAGTTTATGTCCAGAACAGGACTCCTCACAGGGCATTGGGCAAAATCACTCTAGAGAAGGTCTTCACTGGGAAGACACCTGAAGTCGGTCATTTCAGGATATTTGGGAGTTTAGTATATTGCCATATACCCGAAGAGAAGAGAAAGAAATTAGATCAAACTACTGAGAAATGATATCTTGTGGGATATAGCGAGAATGCTAAGGCATATAGAGTCTATCTTCCAGGGAGTAGGAAGGTAGTAGTTCGGCGGGATGTAAAGTTCATGGAGGATAGAGCTTTCAGAAAATCCCGAGAAATGCCTTCCGAGGAGCAGTCGAAAGACGAGCCATTGGTCAGACCACTTCAACCAGCAGAAACTGGTCCAAAAATCATCCTGAAGACAAGGCTTCAGAATAGGAGGAATCTCAAGAAGAAGAGGAGTTGATAGATGTACCTACTACCAGTGGAAGAACGAGCCAAGAACTCTGACAAATTCTACAAGATGCAGAAGACTTCATTGGTGCACCCAGGAATAGTAAAAGGGAGCGAAGACAACTAGACAGATACCAGGCCCTAGTAACTCAGGTTGTGGAACCTTCTAGTTTTTAGGAGGTCGTTCAGCATCAAGTATGGGTAGACACTATGGTGGAGGAATACAGCTCTATAATGGTCAATGATGTCTGTGAAGTGGTATCTAGGCCTCAGGACAAATCAGTGTTAGGTTCGAGATGGATCTACAAGGTCAAATATGCTGTAGACGACAATGTGGAGAAATACAGAGCCAGGTTCATGGCTAAGGGGTATGCTCAAAAGGAAGGGATAGACTACGAAGAAACCTTCACCCCAGTAGCCAGGTATACTTCTATTAAGACAGTGATATCTCTTGCAGCACAGATGGGGTGGGAGATTTATCAAATGGATGTCAAGACAACATTCTTGAATGGAGTAATAGAAGAGGAGGTATACATCGAACAACCAGAAGGTTTTAAGACACATGACAAGAAATCTCATGTATGCAGATTAAAGAAAGCCTTGTATGGGCTGAAACAGGCACCTAAGGCATGGTACGGTCGAATTGATGGCTACTTGCAAAAGATGGGATTCGTCAAGAGTGACGCAGACCCTAATCTCTACTATCTGGTTGTAGAGAATGAGCCTCTAATCTTGGTGTTATATGTGGAGGATCTCTTCCTGACAGAATCATCAAAGACTGCAAGAAGAACCTAGTCACAGAATTCGACATGAAGGATTTGGGACAGATGCATTATTTTATGGGGTTGGAAGTTTGGCAACAGAAAGATGAGATCTTCCTGGGACAAGGGAGATATGCTACAAAAATCTTGAGAGATTCGGGATGCAGGATTGTAGACCTATCTCTACTCTAATGATCACCAACTAGAAGAAGATTGATGCATCAGAAGATAAAGATGTTGATCCCACCTTGTATAACAGCTCATAGGGTCCCTGATGTATCTAGTCAATACCAGGCCAGACATTTGTTACATTGTCAACATCCTCAGTCAGTTCACGGTAGAACCTAAAAGGGCGCACTAGGCAACAGCCAAACATGTTCTCAGGTATATACAAGGAGCAGTCGAGCATGGACTATTGTACACCAGAGGTAATGACATCAGGCTGAGTGGGTTCACTAACGTAGATTGGGCTGGAAGTCCAGTAGATCAAAAAAGTACAACTGGGTATTGTTTCAACATTGGATCAAGAATGACCTCCTCGTGCAATAGGAAACATAAGTTTGTGGCTCTGAGCTCAGTTGAAGCAGAATATATGATAGTTAGCACAGATTCGTGCGAAGCCATATGGCTTAGAAAATTGCTTGTGAATCTATTCAGGAGAAGGATGGAAGCAACTAGGATCACGTGTGATAATCAGAGTTGCATCAAGCTCTCTGAGAATCCAGTATTTCATGATCGGTCGAAGCATATTGAAATGTCACTTTGTCAGAGACTATGTCCAACGAGGAGCAGTACAGTGAAGTACACTCCTACAGGAGAACAGGTGGCAGACATCCTCACCAAGGCTCTAGAAGAACAAAGTTTGTTCATTTCAGGGAGAAGATGGGCATGGTGAAGAATCCATTTCAATAATGGATAAGTATCAGAAATTGCAGTGCAATAGTTAGCAGTGGCAGTGCTATGGGCAGCATGATGCAGCAGGTTGAGAGGGAGTTGTAGTACAGGAGCAGCAGTGGCAATGGCAGTGTCATGGGCAGTAGTACAAGAAGCAGTAGTGCAGGGGATGTGAGGCAGCAAGCCAAGCGTCAACACAGGTACCGATGTGGAAGACCAGTGTGATGTTTCTAGAGTGAAATATTGCTAGAGCACATTACTCACTAAGAGGGAGTGTTGATTTTTGGTAGCATCAGATGTGCTCTAGCCTTGAAATTTGGAGGAGAGGCTACGACACATGAGATCTCCAAGTCCCAGAAATTGTTTTGAGAAATTCCATTCAGATGAGGAGTTATTAAAATAATCAATATTTTTAATGGGTTCCTAAGTCTAAACTTAGGAAAATAAAAATATTAATGGGTATTAATAAAGATAAAAAAAAATTCTCCAAGATGGTTCTCAGCAGGCAGCCAGCAGCCCCTTGCAGCCACCAACTAGCTCGATGTGCCATTTCTCCGCCACCTGAGCTAGCCATGTGGTCCCTCGCCCATCTATTATGATCGTATTTTTGAAGGTGGGCCTCCCAAACCTAAAGTTATGCCTTGTCATTTGGTCATTGAGTATTGCAATTTGCTTATCGTGGACACTTCTGGACATGGATTCATGGGGGGATTCGGCGGAAAGAGTGTGCTATGTCTGTGATCTTGTCCCCTAAACCTCTTTTGGATCCATGATTGTCCCAACCCCTAGTGGGCAATGAATCGCCCTACCTTAAAGGGGGTATCCATTGCTATATCTCACACATCATGCTCTTATCCCTTGAGCCATGTTATCAACTGTCGCCTACACCTACCTACAAGTCAATGAGAAAAGCCTTCAACCCCACAAGGTGTGGTTTGTGGCAGGGAACTCAGAGAAGGGGTTGTCAAACTAATCCCGACTCTCTCCGTTTGAGCTATCTCCTAGGTTAGCTAAGGGGGGTGGTCCCTAATGAAAAGTTAAGTTAAAAGATGTGAGTTTCTAGGAGAATTGTTAGAGTTAAATAGATTATTTCTTTAAGATTTATTAGAAAAAACTTATATGAGCAATAACCATCAATACATAAGATAAGCATGAAATACATAAACAATCAGTGCCTTCAAAGTATTACTCTTTAAGAAATGAAATTGTATTTGCTTAAAATGAAGTGAAATGCTTTCAAATGGAAAGCCAAAGTAATCATGAAAAGTGAAACAATAAATTGTTAGAACAAGATGTTATAAATGCTTTTAAGATGAATAAGTCTACAAATCAAAGCATGGAAACTATCTAGCTCAAAAGGATACAATTAGAAATCTACTTCTGAGAATGAGATGACAAAAAGAACTCAAATGTTAGACCAAGCTGACAACATGCAATTAAGTTTGCTACCCAAAATAATAGTACTTGAAAGTGAAATCAACCATTCATGACAATATGCAATTAAACAAAAAGATAAGCCAATTTCCAAGTACAAGAAAATTAAACTTGTTGCAAAATTAAAAGAGATTACAATGTTTGCATCCAAAGTGCCTCTTGAAATAAGATTTGCATGTGAGACTTTAAACCATCAAGATAGCAAAAAATTTAAGAACTTCGCAAACAAAGCAAATGTGATGGAATGTTGTTCTTGGTTTATTTTATTAATTAGTGCTAAGACAAAGTTACAATTGAACTCTAGTCCTTAGACCTCATCCTCGCCCAAATATTTGGATCTCACAATGAGGAGTCAGTAGAGGTAGAGGGTCCCTAAAAATCTATTCAACCAACTTAAGTTGGAGGTAAGTTTTAGTGATGCTTGGGGCATGTAAATAAATTAACCAAACAATGAAAATTAACTTCAACTTGAAATGTACTTGGCTGACATGAAATAAAATGTTACTTTATGGAGAAAATTTGTCCAAATACTTGATGCATGTAAAATATGTTTAATGGTGAAGCATAAGTAAACTTGGAACTATGTTCAAGCCAAATAAGATCAAGTAAAAAGTGTTTGCATGCAAAAATTCTGAACTTGTTATGGATTTAAAACATGTAGTGCAAAATGAGTGTGATGCATGTTGTGTTAATTTCCCAATTATATGATATGCATGCAAAATGAAATAAACCAACAAAGTCAAACCACCAAGCCTCTCCAAAAGGTGGAGAGATAGGGATACCAACGGGTAAAACCCATGCTCCCAAAATCAGAAATTTTATTAGTTCTTACAAGAAGGAAAAGACAATGAAGTCTTCTCTAAAATCCAAGGAAAGTCTTAACAAATTGGCATCAGACCATAGCCCTTTCCTCGCTGAAAATTTCTGCAATTTGAGGCCCACAAAGGCTCAACAAAATGAATTTTTTTTTTTAAGAAGAGAAGATCAGCCTCCTCTATGGCCACGGCCAAGAGAGAGAAAGAGATGGCCAAAATGAAATCGGCCTCCCTCAAGAAGAACACAACCTTATCCAAGATGAATTCGGCCTAAAGGTGGAAGCAATCACTAAATCTGAGCCCCAAGGTTCTGCATGCAAACTTGTAAGTAGTTTTCTGATGATGAATCCCATAATTAGCTGCAAGAGAATAGGTTAGAAATGACTACAACAACACAACAAATATTAGCTTAGGAAAACTATAAAATATGTTACACAAATAATCTACAATAGGCTAGGCCAAAGAGTTTGAGCAAACTCTCCTCTTTAACTAGCCATGACTTAGCTCTTTGAAATAGCCACATATTGATAAATGAAGTACAATACGTGTTACAAATTAAGAAGATAAAAAAATAAATAAATAAAAATCCAAGTTTGATATTTTGATGTAAGAAATAAAAATTTTAAAAAATTTGAAAGAATCCCTGCAAGATACAAATAAGATATAGATGAGACTTTGGAGTTCAACACATGCGGATTCTCCTTGAATATTTTTCAAGAATGGGTTGATTCCTCCGAGAATTTTCCCTCCCACTTGAAAAGCTTGACCAAAGAATGATCCATCTACAAAACTTCACCACAAATCATTAAATCGACATGAAATTAAATAAGCGCGGTGGAAATATTTCCTAGAAATACATCTATTATCCAATTAATTCTTATGCTAATATGAGACAGATGCATACTAACATAACTTGAAACAAGCAAGAAAGAAACAATGACATGAGGAAATAAATACAAGTATAACAACAAGTCAAGAATTTACACATATGCAAGAAGAACACCATCATGCTTTACCCCAGAGACTGTTGTATTATATTGCTAGTGAATACAATCCCGCGGAGTCTTCTCACGCACAATAACTCGTATTACATGATACAATATGAGAGCACATAGCTTCATTATATAGAGTTGGGAGAAAATCCCAAGGAAGAATGCATGTGAGCACTGAACTTGGAGCAAATCCCAAGGAAAGATAAGTCAAATTCGATGTGGAGAAAATAGAGACACTAGAGCAAAATCAAATTCCATATGTGCACCTCATGGGAAATCGAATTCCATAAATGGCATAGTAAACATATCCATGCGTGAACCAAAGCAATGAGATAATTCTAGTCAAACCAAATCAAACTCAAACCAAGTGTCGCCACTTCAGATGATGATACCAAAGATGCTTTGCGCAGATCCCTAGGAACTGAGTGATTTCCTCAAGTGAAAATCGTAATCCTCCATATGAAGTGCTAAGTGTAGAAGCAACTTGAGCTCACAGTGGGAGAAGGCCCCACGAAATCCTCAGTCTAAATATTCCGTAGAATATTCCTTCAGTACATGAGTTCCTCTAATAAATTTGATTTTCCAAATGTGCAACCGCTGCTTTATCTCTTGGAAATTCGATTTTATGAAATAATGGTATATTTATGATACAATGTGCTCAGTCATCTTCCACATGTCTGTTGACTCAACTCTTTAACTTAGGATAATTTCCAAGTCATTTCCACGTCATTCTGTCCCATGGAATAATTTATAACTCTCTATTTTATTTAATTCTAGCCTAATTAAATGCCACAATTTCCACTAAACTTAAGAAATATGGGTTTTGAGGGTCCAAAACAAGTTATTAACCCCTCAAAGTGTGTCATAGTAGAAAGTTGAGGGTGAGAGGTGTCATTTTTATTACTCATACCCCATACAACTTCTCTAGACTACCCTTATTACAATTTAAATACAAATTTATTTGCAATCTTTGACTTGCGAGAAATCTAAAAAATTAAAAAATGACTACCTAAACCTAACCAAATTCCATGAATTTTTTTGTGTGATATCTAGTATGGTAATATACATCGACTCTAGACACTAAGATGTGTTAGGGGCTCAACCTTCAAACCGTCACCCTGGTTTTGGGGTAAAAAGTGAGTGAAAAAACCCAGAAAGTTATTTGCCTTCGAAAAAGAAGGGATAATTAACCAGACAAAAAAAACACTCCAAAGTGTACTCGTTTGTTGATCTAGTCCCAACATCCTAGGCCTGTTACAGACTCAAAAACTCATCATTACTAGTATCACTTATTACAATTCCCTGCAAGGTGTGGAATCTGGGTACAAGAAAGATGATGAGAAGATAGAAGTAGAGTTAAAAAACTTTGTTGACTGATGATATCTGATGGTACAACTATCCTTTGGATCATCCTTGGGCATGGAGTCTTCATATAATCATCAGGTGCCACTCCAGTGGTCAACAAGCCCCAAGCAGACAGTTAAAGAAAAATCATAAAAGGCAAAAGGCATATAAATAAGGGTGGAAAAATCAAGGTCGAGGCACCTTATGTACCATGATTTCTCCCTCCTATACATTATATACCCAATTGTGGGCTTCCCTTTTATTGGCTACCCTTGTACCCCAACATGTGGCCCAGAGTTGCCCCTTTTCATCCCCTACTCCATTCATCTCTTTATCACATGCCACCACCCTTTAAAGGATGTACCTTGGACATATTATCCCCTTTCAAAGTAGAAACCACCTAATAGGAAACTTGGTTAACCCCATTTGGAGCTTGGAGACATTAACACATGCCAAAGCCCACTATGGAAGGGCATGTCATTATGAAGTGCCCACCTGTTGTCCATGGTTTGTAAGCTCTTTTACTCGATTTCCTTGATGATTGTTGTACTGGAAGGCTAGGGGATGCATTGGATCTTATGCAGGATTGCAAGTGGTCTCCATTTTGGGTTTGGTCTCCCTATACGAGGCCCTAACTGTTGAAGGATATGTAACTAGGTTCGGTCTTCATAAATGTACCTTTTGTAGGAATTTAAAAGGTAAGTTCCTCAGACAGAACACCAAAGGACACCGCTCACAAACAGATCATAGATCAATATACCAGTATTGTTGACGTGGTTAAAACCCTCAAAGAGGGAAACAGTCCACGGCCTGAGCCAACGCGGCCACTTCAGGCAATTTATTAATAAAAGAATGAAAACTTACATAAGCTTCTCTCATGAACAGTTAACCTACAAATGACCCTCCATGCTCTTTAAATAGAGATCATGGACCAATTGGGTGTTAAGCCACAGATCAAGTGTCGGTAATACCGAGGAGAGAATGAACCGTCAGATCACTTCATGTCTAGAACATAACGTGATCGTCGGATTGTAGGTTACAAAAGTACATAGTAAAGAAACACACTTTACCTAACTCTACACTAGACCAAATTATACTTAACTATTTCCTATGTGTCGGAATATCCTAACATCCCCCCTTAAGAACAACTCGGGATAGGATTGAAGGATGTACAAATATGACACAACACGAGAAGGAAGGAGGCACTAGAGCCCATCCCCCCTTCGTGACAACTTCCTGAACTCCAACCATAAATCGAAGTTGAGTAAACATCGCCTCTGTGAAAGCCTTTGTAAATATGTCTGCAACTTGATCATCTGTTGAACAATATTGAACTTCAAGAACATGGTCATGAATGAGCTTTCCGATGAAGTGCATGTGCAGTTCAATGTGCTATGCTGATGTTGGACTGGATCTTTGCATAATTGAATGGCACTTTGATTATCACACCAAAGTGTAGTCGGATGCTGCTGCTGAAAGCCAAACTCTCATAGGATCTAACGAAGCCATAGGGCCTCCTTACTAGCTTCTACGACACCATGATATTCTGCTTCTGCTGAAGAAAGAGAAATGGCACTTTGTTTCTTGCAAGCCCATGTAATAGGTCCTGAACCAAGAATGAACACATAACCTGCAGTAGACTTCCGATCATCAGGGTCACCAGCCCAATCGGAATCAATGAAACCAACCAATAGAGGAGATGCTTCTACACTGTAATCAATCCCAAACTGAACTGTACCTCGAACATAACGAAGTATTCTTTTAGCTGCTTTCCAATGACTTTCATGTGGGTTTTGCATAAACCGAGCAATAAAGCCAACAGCAAAGGAAAGGTCAGGACGAGTATGGGTCAGATACAAAAGTTTTCCTACAAGTTGACGATATAAGGTAGCATCAACTTCAGGGGAAGTACAAGTGACTGAAAGTTTGGCTCCAGACTGAAAGGGAAAAGGGGCTGGCTTACAGTCTTCCATGTGAAAATGGCGTAGAAGATCACAGGCATACTTAGACTGGGAAAGGGAAATACCTTCCTTGGATTGCAAGACTTGAAGACCGAAAAAATAATGCAAGTGTCCTAAGTCTATCAATTCAAACTTCTTTTTAAGGTTGGACTTCACATGGTTTATAAGGTTGGGATCACTACCAGTAAGGATAAGATCATCAACATAAAGAATAAGAATGATAAGAGACTTGCCCACTTTCTTGGTGTAGACAGTATTGTCAGAAAAACACCTAGAAAAGCCTGTTTCTAAAAGAAAGCTATCCATTTTGGCATACCAAGCTCGAGGTTCTTGCTTGAGACCATAAAGGGATTTCCTAAGCCGACATACAAGGCTGGAGTCTGTTTGTATAAAGCCAATAGGTTGTTCCATATAGATTTCTTCATGCAAGTCTCCATGCAAGAATGCAGATTTAACATCCATCTGATGGACTTCCCATTTGAAAGAGGCAGCAAGGGAAAGAACAAGGCAAATAGAGTTCATTTTGGCAACAGGGGAGAAGGTTTCAGTATAGTCAATGCCTTCAACTTGTGAAAAACCCTTAGCAACAAGAAGAGCTTTATGTTTATCAACTTTTCCATCTAGGCCATACCTGGTTCTATAAACCCATTTGCATCTAACAAGTTTTCATCCCTTTAGAAGAGGAACAAGATCCCATGTATCATTTGCCAATAATGAGCGATATTCTTCATTCATAGTTGCGTCCCAATCTAGATGGCCTCAAGCTTCTGCAAAGGTGTCAAGATCATAATTCGTTGAAGCTTGAGCCAGCAAAGAAGAGACTCTATCGAACTGAGAACGTGTGTGACACTGATCTATAGGATCACCGGCAAGAGCACCTACAACATCCCGAGTAGCACGGACCCATTTTGGAAGCTGAGGAGCTGAAGAAGGATCCTGAGAAGGTGGGGGAGGATTGTCATCCTCGCTATCATCATCTGAAGAAAAAATATTTTCAGAAGTAAAAGGTATAGAGAGAGGTGGCACATCCGCCGCACTAGGCTCGTAGGTGGATATATTTTCAACAAACTTTACATCTCTTCTAATGATAAAATTTTTGGACTTAAGTGGAATAAGTCTATATCCTTTGACATCTTCAGAATATCCAACAAAAATACATTTTGCACTCTTAGGTTCTAAAGCTTTATGTTTCTCATCTGGAATATGGGCCCATGCTTCACTTCCGAAAACAAGAAAGTGACTTACATCTGGTTTAATTGAGCTACATTCTTCTTCTGGAGTGATGTTCTTTAAAACCTTAGTAGGAGTGCGATTTACTATGTAATTTGCACAGTTAATTCCTTCTGCAAAAACTAAAACTAAGTCCTTTAGATTAAAGCATACAATTAGCCATTTCCTTTAAGGTGTGATTCTTCCTTTCGGCTACACCATTTTGTTGTGGAGTATATGGAACAATATGTTGCATTTGAATTCCATTCTCAGTGCAAAAGTTGATGAATTCGTTGTTGACATATTCTCTGCCATTATCAGATCTTAGCTTAAGAATTTGATGTCCAGAATGTTTTTCAACAAAGGCCTTAAAGGCCAAGAACATGTTAAATACTTCACTCTTGAGTTTTAAGAAGTATACCCAAGTGCGTCTGGAGAAATCATCAATGAAAGTTAAGAAATACTTGTAGCCAGAGAATGAAACAACTGGAAGTGGACCACATAAATCACTATGCACAAGCTGTAAAGGGGCTAAGGCATGCTAAGAGGCACATTTTTCAAAACTATCCCGATGATGTTTTCCGAGTACACATCCGGAACAAACACCATCTCCTCAAGATACCATTGGAAGACCTGTCACCATATTTTCTTTACATAGATTCTGAAGGGAGCAATAGTTTAAGTGACCAAATCGCTCATGCCAAAGTTTGCTCACTTCATCGTTATGAGCAACAAATATTGAGGGAAGCTTTGATGACCCAAAGTTGTTAAACTTATACAACCTTGTAGAATCATCAGCAATGCCAGTAGCTAAAATCTGTCTAGGATCTCTTAGGTCCTTAATTACAACATCGTGACGTCAAAATTCAATGATTTTACCTTCACCTGAATGAGTTATCTGATATACAGATAGAAGGTTGCAGGATAAGGTTGGAACACATAATACATCATTAAATTGACCATTGTTTATATGAACAGTTCCAGTCCCTACAACACTAAGAGATCTATCATCACCAACATATATATTTTTGGTGTTACAATCATTTAAAGAAGAAAACATGGCTTTGTTTTTGGCCATGTGATAAGAAGCTCCAGAATCAATGAGCCACTCATGAGAATGAGAAGAAGAAGATACATTTAGTGCATAGCCAGACCGAGATGCTTGACAACCACATGCAGAAAGTGTTATTCCTGAAGATGAAGTTGAAGTTGAAGAGTGTTCCAAATGGATGTTATGCTTCTTCATTGTTGCTTCCAAGGCTTCCATCTTCTTAAAGCATTTGGATTCTGTTAAAATTGGCAACCAGGGCAAAACTTCATGTGGGTCATCTTATTCATGGCTAATAATATTTTTATTAGATTCCTCTCGTCGAGAGGTGTAGGATTGATATAAAGATCATCCAATTCCGATAAGTATTCATGGACATATGAATTTATTTTGATTATGGAATTATTATCAAGCCGACCTACAACTCATGTAGGCTCAAAAGCCCAACAGTCGCATCTACTCACCCACCAATGTTGTGTATAAATATAAGAGGACTTTTCCTCATTTGGACTCACTCATCTCATCACATCTCTCTCTCTCTACTGCGCAGATACGAGTCTCTTCTCTACTGCGCTGAAATGGGTCTCTCTCTCACACATGTGAAGCCGGAAACTGCTGAAACTGAAGCTGCAACTACAGAAGTAAAGATTGACTTGCGTGGCCTAGAAGATCTCCTCATCTGAACTGCGTTGTAGGTTCATCTGAACCTCTTTTGAAAGCCGCAACTTTTGATGGTGGAATGAAGTCAATCCGACGAACGGTTTGCAAGATATCGACTGCCCTAGTTTGAAGTCGGACACTGCTGAAACTGAAGCTGCAACTGCAGAAGTAAAGATTGACTTGCGTGGCCTAGAAGATCTCCTCATCTGAACTGCGCTGTAGGTTCATCTGAACCTCCTTTGAAAGCCGCAACTTTTGGTGTTGGAATGAAGTCAATCCGACGAACGGTTTGCAAGATATCGACTGCCCTAGTTTGAAGCCGGAAACTGCTGAAACTGAAGCTGCAACTGCAGAAGTAAAGATTGAGTTGCGTGGCCTAGAAGATCTCCTCATCTGAACTGCGTTGTAGGTTCATCTGAACCTCCTTTGAAAGCCGCAACTTTTGGTGGTGGAATGAAGTCAATCCGACGAACGGTTTGCAAGATATCTACTGCCCTAGTTTGAAGCCAGAAACTGCTAAAATTGAAGCTGCAACAGCAGAAGTAAAGATTGACTTGCGTGGCCTAGAAGATCTCCTCATTTGAACTGCGCTGTAGGTTCACCTGAACCTCCTCTGGAAGCCGA
Source organism: Pinus tabuliformis (assembly GCA_031772625.1). NCBI lineage: Eukaryota > Viridiplantae > Streptophyta > Pinopsida > Pinales > Pinaceae > Pinus > Pinus tabuliformis. The sequence continues at coordinate 600,308,492 of CM062812.1, read as the reverse complement.
AATTTTTGGTGGTGGAATGAAGTCAATCCGACTGTCTGTTTGTGAGATATGGTCTGCCCTAGTTTGATAATGAAGCCGCTAATGTTGATGCTACTAATCTAGGGTTTGCTACTGTTGATATGAATCAGATTTATTGTACTATTTCTCTCTGCTGAATTATTGAAGATAAAAGAAGATTTGATCAAAGGGTTTCCCCACACATTGTGGGGTTTGTCCCTGGCTAGCCGCCACATCTTGTGTCTCTTGTCTTGGCTTGTTTTCTATCGATCGTTTAATGTTATATCTACACTTTACTTTATGTACATGTGATTGCTAATCGGTGGAATATAATAAGAAAAAAAAGTCAACTGTTATAAGCATAGAACATACCATAACTTAACATGGTATCAGAGCTGAGGTGAAGACAAAGCCCGAGCAAGAGCAAGAGCAATCATTGAAGAGAAGAATGGCAAGGCTATCCTAAAAGAACTATGGGGTCCTCAACACTCTTTCCTGCCGAAGACAAGCTCCGTGAGAAAGCTGACTATCACGGATGGAAGATGTCTATCGATCTAACCCTTGAAGATCAAGGAGTGCTGGACCATGTAAGAGGCAATATTGTTGAGCCTTCATCAAATGCATCTGCTGCTGCCTGGAACAAATGGAAAAATGGAGAAGTCAAAACAAAGAAGATCATCCGGGACTATATCGACAAGCGCTTGGTGGCCTACATCTCTGATATAGACACCTCCAAGGAAATCTACGACAGACTGGTGAGTTTATTTAAAGTTAATGATGCAAATCAAGTTTTGTTTCTTAGAAATAAGTTGAGGGAAATCAAGAAGGGTAAAGATGAAAGTATGCAAGCATACTTCTTAAGAATCACCGAGATCAAGAACGATCTCTTATCTATTGGGGAAACCATTACTGACAGAGAAATGGCACTCACAACTCTCGGAGGATTACCATCTGAATGGTATGTGTTCAGGACTACTCTTCTGAACAATAATGTAATTCCTAGTTTCGAGGAATTAATGGCTAGACTAGATGCATTCAAGAACAAACAAGGGTAGAAGTGCAAGAAATGCCCATGCCTAAAGGTCCTCCTCCTACCTTTTCTTCTCATGCAAAGAGAAGAAAGGACTCACACCGGGACGATGATCAAAATCCCTCTGATGGCAAATCAAAGGAATGACAAATTCAACAGCAAAGGTAAGAGGAGAGCTGGAGATCGAGGAAGAGGACAACCATTCAGGAAGGCTAGAAAGTCTAGGATGTATTAAATGCACCTGACTTCAAAAGGAACCTAGTGTCCATCTTGGCAATGGAAGACAGAGGCTACAAGGTAACCTTCAGCAATGGCAAGGTATGTATATGGAAAAATAATGATAAAGATTCCTTTACTCTTGGGTTTAGTGTTGATTCATTATATCAGGTCGATGGAAGTCCGCTAGGTGTCATGTCTTGTGACACAACTCTTTAGTCCGAACTTTGGCATCGGAGGTTTTCCCACCTTCATTACAAAGCTCTACCCGATGTAAGACAGATGGTAACAGGGATGCCCAAATTCCAAGTAGAGAAAGAAGGTGTATGTCCGGGATGTGCCGAAGGAAAGCTCAAAAGGGGACCATTCCCCTCAAGCCAAAGCAAGACCTCCGATATATTACAATTGGTTCACTCAGGCATACCTGAGGTTGGCATTAAGAGGGAGACTACTACACCACATACTCCTGAGCAGAATGGTGTGGTGGGAAGGAAGAACTGCACGATGATGGAAGCTGTCCGAGCCATGCTACATAATCAAAGACTTCTGAAGTTTCTATGGGCTGAAACTACAATCACCACCGTATATGTACAAAATCGATGCCCTCATCAAGCATTGGGTTCCAAGACTCTTGAAGAAAAGTTCACCGCAAGGTGAACAATCTTCTAACTTTGAGGAGCTCTCAAGAAGCCGACACCAGGGAACTGAAAGAAAAGGATGATGAATCAATGCCTGATGTAGAAGAACCCATGGATCTGATTGATTCTCATCCATATGAGCCTTCCTCTTCTAGGAAGAGGCCTTCATGGCTTAGGGGGATACTTGATGATTCTGAAGGACATGCTGCACCCTGAGGGACCTTCCGTCAAATTAAGAAACTTAACAAGTATCAGGGATACCTGACCATCATGAGCACGATCATACAAAATGAGCCTTCATCATTCTCAGATGTCGTCAAGCATTAACTATGGAAGGGTGCTATGACCATAGAATATGAGTCTATTATGGAGAATGATGTCTGGGAAGTAGTTCCTAGACCCTGGACAAGACAATTGTTACTTCAAAATGGCTTTACAAGATAAAGCATGCAGCAAATGGAAGTATGGAAAAGTATAAGGTTCATTTTGTTGCTCGTGGTTTATCCCAGAAGGAAGGTATAGACTATGATATTTGCACCTATTGCCAGATATACGAGCATCCGCTTGATCATAGCCCTTGTGACTTCACAAGGATGGAACCTACATCAGATGGATGTCAAGACTGCGTTCTTGCACGGTTTGATCAAAGAAGAGGTCTACGTGGAGCAACCCGAAGGATTTGAGATTTATGATTGAAAATCTCATGTATGCAGGTTGAAAAAGGCTCTCTATGGGCTGAAGCAAGCACCCCGAGCATGGTATGAGAGGATCGATAGCTACTTGATGAAGTTGGGATTCACTAGGAGTGAAGCCGATCCTAACCTTTACTTTAAGGTTGAAGATGAAAAGCCTATCATACTGGTGTTGCATGTGGATGACCTCTTTCTACAGGTGCAAACCCTCTCATTCACAAATGTAAGAGGGAGATGGCTTCTGAATTTGAAATGAAGGACCAAGGACTTGAAGTGTGGCAGAAGCCAAGGGAAATTTTCCTATCTCAAGGAAAATATGTGGTAAAGATATTGGAAAGATTTGGTATGATGGACTGCAAGCCTGTGACTACCTCGAGGATCTTAAATTTTAAAAGTTATATGGTAGTGATGTCGGACCAGATTTGGGAAATGCCTCTGAGTTTCATAAACTCATTCGCATTGATGTTCTTGGTGAACCTCCATCCGAACATATGTTTTGCAGTTAGCATTGTGAGCTCATATTTGGTTGAGTCTCACTGGATTGATGCCAAGAATCTTTTGAGATATCTTCGTGGCACAATGGGTTAAGATACACTGTCGAAGATGTGAGACTACTAGGATATACTGATGTTGATTGGGCAGGCAGTGTGGTGGACCATAAGAGCACTTCCGAGTGCTGTTTCACCTTGGGATCTGCTTCGATATCCTGGATGGGCAGGAAGCAGAAGTCGGTGAATTTGAGCACCGCTGAAGCAGGATATACTGTTGCTAGCATGACCTCGTGTGAGGCAGTCTGGTTGCGAAAGGTCTTCAGTGAGTTGTTTGGATTTACATTGCATACCATTGTGATTCTCTATAACAACCAGAGGTGGGATTCGATTATTGAGGAATCCCGTATTCGTCGATTGCTCCAGCAGATAGACATCATCTGAGATATGGTAAGTTGATGAGCAAGGAAGCTCCATCGCATTAAGATGATGTATAGGTTGATACACCTTGTCAAAGCCCTGAGGAAAGATCTAATTTGTGATTTTCCCAAACGACTTGGAGTCATCAAGAAACCCTTGTACAAGGGTCCTGCATGTTGCATACATTGAGCTCTGGGAGCTCTGAGGGCTTGTGGTTCTTACTGGAGCAACATACGACCACAGGGTGACTCACCCTCCCCTGGTGGTGCGCATTGGAACAAGATGATTCGCTCTCTTGTGGAACAAGATGATTCGCTCTCTTGTGGGACAAGATGATTCGCTCTCTTGTGGAACAGGATGATTTGCTCTCCTGTGTAGTAGGACGATTAGTTCTCCTGTGAAGCCTGGATTGATGTGTTCTCCATGGCGATTGTAGCAGGATTGATGTGTTCTCCTGTGAGGCCTGAATTGATGTGTTCTCCATGGCGGCCTGGATTGATGTGTTCTCCATGGCGATTGTAGCAGGATTGATGTGTTCTCCTGTGAGGACAGGATTGATTAGTTCTCTTGTCGAGGCATCCTACCCATGCAGTCTGGGACTCATGGGAAGTACCTCTCATCTGATCAATGAGCAGGGAAATGAAGTTAGGGACCATAGTAGTACCGATGGACGCATCGTTGTAACTACCGTACTCCCTACGCTAGGATGACCTCCATTGATCTGGGATCAATGATACTGGTCTGGGACCAGTGGTAGGAGTTGTACCATACTATGACGCTGACTTCGGGTCAGTTGAGACTGGTCTGGGATCAGTGGTACATACTCTGAGACTGACTTTGAGTCAGTGGAGGATGATATTGGGCTGGGACCATTGGAGTTGTACTCCCTATGACGCTGACTTTGGATTGGTTGAGACTGGTCTGGGACAAGTGGTACATACTCTGAGACTGACTTTGAGTCAGTATGATACATCCTTGATCATTTCTTCTTCTTCATAATTCGGACAAAAGCAGAGTAGAACAGAACAATGCAAGAGCAGAGCAGAACAGAACAAAACAGTACAGATCAGTGCAGGGCAGAACAAGACAAAGCAAAACAGGCAAAATAGAGCAGAGCAGGGCAAGGGTCAGGCTGTACAAGGCAGTGCATTTGATGGATGAATAGTAACGACCGATAAACAGATTGCAGATGAAGTTCTCCATGGTTGAGAGGGAGTGTTAAAATTGGCAACCAGGGCAAAACTTCATGTGGGTCATCTTATTCATGGCTAATAATATTTTTATTAGATTCCTCTTGTCAAGAGGTGTAGGATTAATATAAAGATCATCCAATTCCGATAAGTATTCATGGAGATATGAATTTATTTTGATTATGGAATTATTATCAAGCCGACCTACAACTCATGTAGGCTCAAAAGCCCAACAGTCGCATCTATTCACCCACCAACGTTGTGTATAAATATAAGAGGACTTTTCCTCATTTGGACTCACTCATCTCATCACATCTCTCTCTCTACTGCGCAGATATGAGTCTCTTCTCTACTGCGCTGAAATGGGTCTCTCTCTCACACATGTAAAGCCGGAAACTGCTGAAACTGAAGCTGCAACTACAGAAGTAAAGATTGACTTGCGTGGCCTAGAAGATCTCCTCATCTGAACTGCGATGTAGGTTCATCTGAACCTCCTTTGATAGCCGCAACTTTTGGTGGTGGAATGAAGTCAATCTGACGAACGGTTTGCAAGATATCAACTGCCCTAGTTTGAAGCCGGAAACTGCTGAAACTGAAGCTGCAACTGCAGAAGTAAAGATTGATTTGCGTGGCCTAGAAGATCTCCTCATCTGAACTGCGTTGTAGGTTCATCTGAACCTCCTTTAAAAGCCGCAACTTTTGGTGTTGGAATGAAGTCAATCCGACGAACGGTTTGCAAGATATCGACTGCCCTAGTTTGAAGCCGGAAACTGCTGAAACTGAAGCTGCAACTGCAGAAGTAAAGATTGCCTTGCGTGGCTTAGAAGATCTCCTCATCTGAACTGCGTTGTAGGTTCATCTGAACCTCCTTTGAAAGCCGCAACTTTTGGTGGTGGAATGAAGTCAATCCAACGAACGGTTTGCAAGATATCGACTACCCTAGTTTGAAGCCGGAAACTGCTGAAACTGAAGCTGCAACTGCAGAAGTAAAGATTGACTTGTGTGGCCTAGAAGATCTCCTCATCTGAACTGCGCTGAAATTGCTTAGGACCCTTGTTTGGTTTAGGACCATTCTTTTTAGGATATGACTTCTTAGGATTCTTTGAATTTGGTTGCTGCTGGGCGGCTAACGCTTTCTTGGAAGAGTTTCCAAGATTAAGAAGACCAAGGTGTAAGAGTTTTTCTTGTTCTCTTATTAAAGAATCACAAAAAGAGTCAAAGGAAGGGGACTTGTAGTCTGTTCCTTGAGAAACGAAGGCTTCTCTTGTAGAATGGAAGGTGAAAACAAACACAGAGTAGACTGGTCCCAACTTTGTAAGAATGGAATAGATAAGGTTACTATCTTCTTTCTTAACTTTAACACCTTCCAAAAGATATCTAAGGGTCTTGAACTTGGACAAGAAATCTTCAATGCAAGAAAAATTATTAGGGTCCAATGTAAGCAACTCATTTTCAAGTTGATGGGCTCTAATTTCATTTTTAATCCCAAAAACTTTATTGATTTGTTTCATTGCTTCATCAGGAGTATCAATTTCTACAATATGGAATCTAAGATCTGGAGAAATAGACATCCCTATCAATCCACCTGCTTGATCTTGCCTATTTTCCCATTTAGCAGCCTTATCTTCATCCTTCGGTTTCTTTTCTTGGACTGAGGCTATTCTGTAGAGACCTTTACTTCTAAGTAAATCCTCAATGTAGGCCAACCATTGGAAGTAGTTGGTGCTGTCAAGGGTAACTTGGTATTGACTTTCCATTTCAACGGAAACTGAAGCTAAAGATGTTGAAACTAAGTGTTCCAATGGATAGATCTCGAAAAATTAGGCTGGTTTAAAAAAACGGCTCTGAAAACGGCTTCCAGATGAAGAAGTTATGGCTTTTTGAAAAAAAGTTGTTGAAGTTGTCAACGAAGTGCGGGAATGTGCAGAAATGAAAAAGTCCACCCCCACAAAATGGAGACTTGAACCCAAGACCTCTACTCTCTTAAAATAGCTTTGAACCAATTGATCTATACAAAAAATTTGAGAGAGAGAGGGGGGGTGCTTTGGGTTGCGTGCTTGCTTTGAGAACACTTTTTTTCCCTACAAAACAAAAAACACAAAACCCAACACGGATATGCAAAGAAAACGAACCTTATGGCTCGAAGTTAGCTTTCGCCGAAAAACTAAATATTTTCAAAAATGAACCTTGCGGCTCAAAGTTAGCTTTGGCCGGAAACTAAATATTTTCCTCAAAGTTTCTGATTTTCCGAGATCACCCTAAGGCGCAGAGAAAAGAGCATACACATGAGAAAAATCCTTCCTTTCTGTTTCTGATTTGCCCAGATCGCACAGAGTTGCAGGGCAAAGAGCATACGCAGAAATGAAAGGTATAGATCCGGTAATAAAAAGGCTAAATAAACCGAAACCGAAATAAACAGAGAGAAAATAATAGTAAACTGCAAATAAACACTGTATACCTCCAGATCTTAAAAATGACGCAACTAGGGCTACTGGAAACCTTTTCGCATGAAACGAAAGGGGTTCCTCACTGGAACAGATGCTCCCAACACAACAGAGCAGTCCTCTCGGCCCGAAAGCAGTCAGAAACAGCAGATCTAGGAAACGGCAGTCGGATGCAGTTCTACCGGCTTCAGATTTGGATCACCAACAGACGCGGCCCTCAAATAGCTCTGATACCATGTAGGAATTTACAGGGTAAGTTCCTCAGACAGAACACCAAAAGGACACCGCTCACAACCAGATCGCAAATCAATACACCAGTATTTTGACGTGGTTAAAACCCTCAAAGAGGGAAACAGTCCACGGCCTGAGCCAACGTGGCCACTTCAGGCAATTTATTAATAAAAGAATGAAAATTTACATATGTTTCTCTCATGCACGGATTACCCTACAAATGACCCTCCATGCGCTTTAAATAGAAATCATGGACCAATCGGGTGTCAAGCCACGGATCAAGTGTCGGTAATACCGAGGAGAGAATGAACCGTCGGATCACTACATATCGTGACCGTCGGATTGTAAGTTACAAAATGTACAACGGTAAAGAAACACACTTTACCTAACTCTATACCTAACTCTACACTAGACCAAGTTGTACTTAACTATTTCCTATGTGTCGGAATATCCTAACAATTTATTGTACTATTTCTCTCTGCTAAATTATTGAAGATAAAAGAAGATTTGATCAAAGGGTTTCCCCACACATTGTGGGGTTTGTCCCTGGCTAGCCGCCACATCTTGCGTCTCTTGTCTTGGCTTGTTTTCTATCGATCGATCTACACTTTACTTTATGTACATGTGATTGCTAATCGGTGGAATATAATAAGAAAAAAAAGTAAACTGTTATAAGCATAGAACATACCATAACTTAACAGATTCTAAGTGGCCATCTCGATTACAAAAGTGGCAATGTCTATTAGTCTTCTTCCCTTTGTTTTTATTTGCCTTATCATTTTGTTGAAATGATTTTTCATTTTGAGACTGAAATTGCTTAGAACCCTTGTTTGGTTTAGGACCATTCTTTTTAGGATACGGCTTCTTAGGATTCTTTGAATTTGGTTGTTATTCAGCGGCTAAGGCTTTCTTAGAAAAGTTTCCAAGATTAAGAAGACCAAGATGTATGAGTTTTTCTTGTTCTCTTATTAAAGAATCACAAAAGGCATCAAAGGAAGGGGACTTGTAGTCTTGTCCTTGAGAAATGAAGGCTTCTCTTGTGGAATGGAAGGTGGAAACAAACACAGAGTAGGCTGGTCCCAACTTAGTAAGAATGGAATAGATAAGGTTACCATCTTCTTTTTTAACCTTAACACCTTCCAAGAGAAGTCTAAGGGTCTTGAAATTGGACAAAAAATTTTCAATGGAAAAAAAATTATTGGGGTCCAATGTAAGCAACTCATTTTCGAGTTGATGGGCTCTAAGTTCATTTTTAATTCTAAAAACTTTAGTGATCTGTTTCATTTCTTCATTAGGAGTATCAAGTTCTGCGATATGAAATATAAGGTCTGGAGAAATAGACATCCCTATCAACCGACATGCTTGATCTTGCCTATTTTCCCATTTCGCTGCCTTATCTTCATCTTTCGGTTTGGTTTCTTGGCCTAAGGCTATTCTGTAAAGACCTTTACTTCTAAGTAAATCCACAATGTAGGGCTACCATTGGAAGTAGTTGGTGTTGTGAAGAATAACTTGGCATGGACTTTCCATTTTAACAGAAACTGAAGCTATATATGTTGAAATTAAGGGTTTCAATGTAAATATCTCGAAAAATTAGGCTGATTCAAAAAAAAAAAAACGGCTCTGAAAACGGCTTCCGGATGAAGAAGTTATGGCTTTTTGAAGAAAAGTTGTTGAAGATGCCGATGAAGTGCGGGAATGTGCGGAAATGAATGATAATGTTATATTTAAAAAAAATCTGCCCCCTTTCCAAACTTAATCTAATTAGCTCAACAAAAAGAAAGACTTGAACTCAAGACCTCTACTCTCATAAAGTAGCTTTGGACCAAGTGAGCTAGATTAAAAGGTTAGTAATTTTTGGAAAAAAGGAAGGGGGGTTTTGTTTTTTTTTTTTAAGTCACTGAAGCTTTGGGGTGCGTGCTTACTTGAGAAAGCTTTTTTTTGCCTACAAAACAAAAAACACAAAACCCAACACGGACATACAAAAAAAACAAACCTTACGGCTTGAAGTTAGCTTTAGCCGGAAACTAAATATTTTCCTCAATGTTTCTGATTTTCTGAGATCACACTAAGGCATGGCGGAAAAGAGCATATGCATGAGAAAAATCCTTCCTTTTTGTTTCTAATTTGCCCAGATCGCACAGAGTCGTGGGGCAAAGAGCATACGCAGAAATGAAAGGTATAGATTCGGTAATAAAAAAACAAAGAGCTAAATAAACCGAAATAAACAGAGAGAAAATAACTAAAAACTGCAAATAAACATTGTATACCTCCAGATCTTAAAAATGACGTAGCTAGGGCTACCAGAAACCTTTTTGTGTCAAACGAAAGGGGTTCCTCACTGGAACAAATGCTCCTAACACAATAGAGCAGCCCTCTCAGCCCGAAAGCAATCATTAACAGTAGATCTAGGAAACGACAGTCGGATGCAGTTCTACCGGCTTTAGATTTGGATCACCAACGGATGCGGCCCTCAAATAGCTCTGATACCATGTAGGAATTTATAGGGTAAGTTCCTCAGATAGAACACCAAAGGGCACCGCTCACAAACAGATCATAGATCAATACACCAATATTGTTGATGTGGTTAAAACCCTCAAAGAGGGAAACAGTCCACGGCCTGTGCCAACGCGGCCACTTCAGGCAATTTATTAATAAAAGAACGAAAATTTACATAAGCTTCTCTCATGAACGGTTAACCTACAAATGACCCTCCATGCTCTTTAAATAAAGATCATGGACTAATCGGGTGTTAAGCCACGGATCAAGTGTCGGTAATACTGAGGAGAGAATGAACCGTCGGATCACTTCATGTCTAGAACATATCATGACCATCGAATTGTAAGTTACAAAAGTACATAGGAAAGAAACACGTTTTACCTAACTCTACACTAGACCAAGTTACACTTAACTATTTCCTATGTGTCGGAATATCCTAACACTTTTGATATTTGTATTTATTCAAGAAAAGAAATATTATTTTTATTATGTATGTTAATGAGTTTCTTGCTCATTGAAATAGGTCTAACACATGTTAAAGTGCTATAGGTGAGTCAAAGAGTCAAAAGAATTATGTTGAAGACCTTAAGGGCATGTTACTATAGGTATACTTATGTATTAGAGTCAAGGAAGACACCTCCAAGCAAAGTCAAGTCCCCTCCAAGCAAAGGCACCATCAAAGGAAGTAATCTGTAGCAAAGAAGACAAGTCAGCCTACAGTCTTCAAGTCGGCCTTAAGGAGGGACATACCTCTATATATAGATATATAGAGGTTGTCCACTCCTCCAACGTCAAGCTCACTCATATCTGAAATCAGCGAAGTAAATGAAGCCGATAAAAGGGTGAACAAAGGACAAAGAAGGGGTCTCCAAGTGCAGCGAAGAAGAAGGGTACACAACCGAGCCTAAGAGGATTGTTTCTAGGGCAAGCTACAGTCACACGTGCGAGGAAAAAGAAGGTTGTCTGCGGTCATAACAGCAGAAACTCACAGTCAACATATCTCATCACTTGGGCTAGAAACATAGGCCTAAAATGCCTCCCATTCAAGCGAAGAAACAAGGAAGGAAAGCGAAGTTAATAGGACTGTTCTAAATCCTATTACAGTCACACGTGCAAAGAGAAGGAGGTTGTCTTTGCTGTCATAACAATCCTCCCATTACAGTCATACAAGTTCATTGGTTGGTGAAGAAGAGGAAGACATCATCCCATGTGAAAGGGTCTCATCAAAGATCAAGGATAAGTGTCTCTTCTAGAGCAAGTGCAACAAGATCTAACAACAGTTGGAAGGAGGATGAAGTGTCAGAAGAAGGAAGACTAAGTGTCGGGGAACAAAGTGCAGAAAGGAGAAAGGACTTGACTTGTGCTTGGAGGACATTCTAGTCAAGGGTCTAGGGTTTGGCATTTATCAATAGAAGCTTCAATAAGAGAAACTTACTAAAGGGTTTTCCTCTCAAGATAAGAGAGGTTTTGGCCCTGGCAGAGAGCCAACATCTTGTGTTCTTGTTCTTATGTTTTTGGTAGCATTTTGATGAAGTACACACACATGCATTAATAATAAGAAGAAGAAGATTAAGATAACAAGAAAAAGTAAAAATACTCCACAAATTGTTATCAAGTCAAGAAGAATCACACTACACCTAATTTCCCTTGATTCTTCAACATGGAATCAGAGCTAAGGTGACACATCAAGAAAAGGGCATCTCAAGAACACTCATCAAGGAAGGTCATCTACAATGTTGAAGCATCAAGCCAATAAATCTCTATCACATCAAGGACAAGAAGGTCTACCATCCATCACTCATCAAGGAAGACTACAAAGCAAGAAGAAGATCCCTACATAAAGGCACCTACAAGAAGAGCAAATTAGAGAAGGACCTACATCAAGCTACAAGTCATCAAGCAAGCCCACTTGAAAAAAAAAAACAACTTGAAGAACATCAAGATCTAAGGAAGGCAAGCCATCAAGTCTTCAAGGAAAAAGCAAGTCCACTACATCTCAAAATCTATCAAGTAAGTATATGTCCCCTTCTGAATATACATCAATGTCTTTTTGAAAGGAAAGCAAAAAATTGGTAGGTACCAATAACTTTTTTGAATGGAAGAAGAGGATTGATTTACTTCTCAAGGAGAATGAACTTCTAAAACACATCAAAGGGAATATCGCTATCCCTGCTAAGGAACAAACTCAAGCCTTAACCAAGTACAATAAAGATGAGATAAGAGCTCAAAGGATTCTAATAGAATCCATCAAAGACTCTCTCATTCCTTATGTCTCCAAACTTGAAACATCAAAAGAAATCTATGACAAACTAGTAGAGCTATTCTCTGTAACCACAACTGGAGAATTGATATCTCTACGAAATGAATTGTACAAAAATGAAGATATCAAAGGAAGGAATAGCTCCCTACTTCATGAAGATCTTTGAGATGAGAGATAAACTCCAAGAGCAAGGGGAAGTCATGTCCAACACAAAAATGACAACTATAGTACTCAATGCTCTACCTGAGGATTGGGGCAACTTCACATCAAGCATATATGCAAAGAAGGAAGCCACCCCACTAAGTGAAATGTGGTATCTATGCAAGATAAAGAAAACAAGATTCAAAGAAAAGGAAGATGTGGGATCACAAGAGTAAGCATTTGCTACCATGGCCAAGAGAAAGGGAAAATTTGGTAAATTTGGTCCACGAAGAACAAACAATAGAGATATGTCCAAAATCTAATGCTTTGGATGCTAGGGACACTACAAAAGGAATTGTCCAAAACTTAAGAAGGACAACAACAACAAAACAAAAAAGGAAGAAGCTCACATGAATCGAGAGGTGAAAGAACAAGAAAAGAAGCAAAAGAAGGAAGATCCTCTCGATCTTTACTATGACTAAATCCACTTCTTTACTTAAAGTCTTCTTTCAAAGTTTTGAATGTATAGGAGCATGTAGGAATAGAATAAAATTGCATGTCTAGAAACATCTTCTAGAATCTAGAACATGAAGTACATAGAGTTCAAAATGCTCATGTAGAAGGAGCATTTATAAATAGAAAAAAATGCATGGTTAGAAATATCTTCTAGAATATAGGAGCATGGTACATATAGCTTAAGATATTCATGTAAAAGGAGCATACCTAGTATAGGACCTTATCCACAATGAAAGAAAATTGATCATGATTAAGAATATTAGAAGACCTTCACCATCAAAAAGAAAAAAACATTTGTACGGTAAGGTCAGATGCAATCTTCAAAAGAAGATTTATAATCAAAAGCAGATGTATCATTGTGAGTCCCATTCATGGGATTCAAGAAAAGGATATCAGCAAGCAAGCTAAGATGAAGCGAGAACGGCACACCATGGACAATCAATTGAAGATAAGATGATCAAATGAGTATAAGATTGCTAACTAAGAAGCAAGTGAAGAAGGAATGTTGACTAGTTCTAGAAGCAAGTAATGAAGAAGTGCTCCCACAAGGAGCATAAGGTGATTGACTAATCTATCCAAGAAGAAGCAAATGAAGAAAGAGATAAAGCATGTGAAGAACACCATGATCACAAAGAATCACTATCTAACAAGATTCATTGAAGACATCTCCCGAAAGAAGGCAAAACAACTCTGACAAAGGAAGGAAAAGATCAAAGGACCCTTGACACCTATGAAGGCCTTGGAGATATGAAAGGTGCAGATAACTGATTCTACTCTACAAAGATGTCATGATGAAGAATCCATCCAGCAAAAGCAACATTTAATGTTGAAGCAATATCAGGATGAAGTCATGAAGGGCTACTAGATCAAAGCATGGGAACAAGCAAGTACAACGAAGCATCCATGTGAAGAGTAGTCTGAAGCATAGACAAGATGACAAAGGAGTAGACAGAAGACAAGAGAACCTGATATATGTCAAGAAGGCCACTTTCCACGAAGGAAGCAATGACATGAAAAACCAGGAAGGAAAGTGATCAATGGATGGTGCCCTACCAAGAAGTTCGAACAAAGACTTCATGACATCAAAGGAAAGAAGGAGATCAAGCAGTTGGAGGACCCACGAAGAAGAAGTTGCTAATGAATGGACAAGTCCCTAGCCAAGAGGGAGTTATAACAAGTTCCCAATTACAAAGGAACTTGGACAAGTACCTTGTCAGAGGATACTTGTTAAAATTGGAAACTAGGGCCAAACTCCATGTGGGTCATCTTATTTATGGCAGTTAATATTTTTCTTGGATCCCTCTCATCAAAAGGTGTAGGATTGATCTAAAGATCATCTGATTCCAATAAGTATTCATGGAGTTATGAATTTATTTGTGTTATAAGACAATTCGTCAAGGTCGGCCAACAACCAAATAAACCCCACATGTACTCAATGTTTTAGTATAAAAGGAGATGACTTGAGAGTCATTTCACACACACTTCTCTCTTGATTCCTTCCCACTCGCTTTAGGTTTTAGTGGAAGAGAAATCAAGGAGTGAAAGCCCAAGACATTGCAGGAAAGAAAGCTGCTATAGCTGCAGCAAAGAAGACAAGCCAGCGAAGCTATGGAAGGGATCTACGTTGACCTAAAGGAGCTCATGGAAGAAGTTTAACGCAGCTATGGAGTAGAACTTAACAAGCCCTAACCACAGTCCTAAAGCAGCCCTAACACTGTCCTAAATCTTCCCTAATTGCAGGTCTACACAACCCTAACTGCAGGTATGTTCAAGCCGTAGACACAGGTCTATTGAGGTGTCTTGGGTACAAGAGAGGGCAACGCATGATGCTACAAGAAGAGACCAAGGCAGCGAGGGAGTTAAGGTCTGGTTCAAGGATAACCGAGTTACTGTTAGAGGGTCAAGGAGCTGAGCTTGGAGGCTGAGTTGAAGAAGGGTGATCATAAGTCTGTTTGGGGCAGCGAAAAGGTAAGGGAAGCCTGTTTTGAGTGAGTTGTAGGTGACAGTGTGGGACTGTGGTAGGATGCAGTCCTAACCACCTCAAAACAAGCACAACGTGGAGAGGTTGAGGGCTCAAACATGCCCAAAACAGTAGCTTGCTAGGGGAAGTGTTTCGTGAAGGTGTGCCACAGTGTTTGAGGGTTGTTTGTGGATTGTTAGAGGAGTTTAGGGTTGGTCGAGTGCCCTAACCAGAACAGCCATGAATAGCAGTATACAAACATATTTGGAGCAACATTTGTATTGTGTGTTGGCAGCTAGATACATGGGACAGCAAGGTCACTTGGTGGAGAAACCAATAGGACAGCAATCAATGACATGGTGCAGCAAGGCTACAATGGGACAGCAGCAATAGCATAGTGTTGCAAACTCATTAGGATAGCAGCAAGGTACAACATGCCAAATGAGACAGCTAGGCAATGGTGCTTGTTGGAGCATAGCAAATGGGACAGCAGTATGCCACATGGGACAGTAGTGGCTAGCATGGTGCAGCTATGGCACATGGGATAGTTGTGGCAACATGATGCAACAATGACACATGGGACAGCAGTGGTAGCATAAGGTGCAGCAGTATGATGTGTGCAACATGGTTATGAGGTCCAGCATAGTGATGATGAGTGCAACATGGTGCAACACGGTGAGGTGCAACATGATGATGAGGAGTAGCGCAATGAAAGGTGTAGCATGGTGATGGAGTCACCTAGGAGAATCAGTTGAAGCAGATTGTCTTCAACTGAATTCAACTACCTCATGTATCATCTACTTAGAGATGATCTATGCTCGTACTTAGATAAGTCAAACTGTTGACTTTTATTGTATATGTACTATCTCTCTCTCTATCTGTGCTAAACTATTGAAGAACATATAAGAAGAATTGATCAATGGTTTCCCCACATTGGGGTTTGTCCCTCGCTAGCGCCACATCTTGTGTCCTTTTGTCTCGGCTTGTCTTCTGCGATTTGTGTTTATGTTCTATCTACAATTTACTATTATGCTAATGTGATTGCTAATCTGGAAAAGATATTGAGCTAACTATGAAAATTGAAATAAATTTCTCTAAGCATAGAACATACATAAAATTAACATGGTATCAAAGGTGAGGTGAAGACAAAGCCCAAGCCAGAGTGAAACAGCAATCACCGAAGACAGTTGGAAAAGGACAAAAGGCTCAATGGATTATTCATCCCTCTTCAAAATCACCAAGGGTGAAGTCGAAGCAGAGAACATTATCAGAATGGTGCAGCGAAAGCTTCCGGTGCCCTACCTAAAGATCACTTCAATGGGGAGCCCGGATCTAAGGATGGAAGGAAAGGTAGATGCGTTGTTTGTAATAAGTTCAGCCATTATGCGAAGGAGTGTCCAAATGGTAGGGACACATCACTTGATGATGATAACAATCGTTCCAAGGACATCCTCAATGATCTGAGGAATGACAGGTAATGCAGGTCATCAAGGATATAACCGACTCTTCAAAAGAAGCAAGGAACCCCAGGTATGAAGAATCAAATGTTGTTTCTGATAAGATAAAGAAGCATTATCTTATATTGGCCCTCTCCTTCAGACTCTTTGGGAATCTGGCTTATTGATTGAAGTGCTTCGAGGCACTTCATCGGATAGAAGGGTGCTCTCTCTAATTTGGTAGAGATGGAAACAATCGTGGGATTATACTTGCAGTCGATGCCACCTATCCCGGAAAGGGTGTAGGGAATGCTACCCCTCAATTGAAAGAAGGTAACTCAATACATTTACGAGAATCCCTTTATGTACCCGATCACAAGAAGAACCTGGTGTCCATTTCGGCAATGGAAGTCAAAGGTTTCAGGGTGGCATTCATCGATGGAAAGGTACATGTTTGAAAATAGAATTTTCAAAGATGCTTTTATCTTTGAGTTCAGGGTTGGCAGTTTGTATCAAGCTGCAGGATGGTCCATTGGGGACCATGTCAGTTGTCACATCTCATCTATAGCATCGGAGGTCTACTTATTATGGGGCCCTACCCGATGTGAGTCAGATGGTGACAAGGATGCCTGAATTCAAAAGGAGCATGAAGGTACATGTATGAGATGTACCGAAGGAAAATCTTACAAGGGGACCATTCCCCTCATGTAGCAGGTCCACAGGTTTGGAATAACCCGAGGGGTTTGAGATTCATGATCGGGAATCTCATGTATTCAGGTGGACGAAAGCCCTTTATGGCTTGAAGCAAAACACCTTGGGCTTAGTATGAGAGGATTGATAGTTGTCTAATGAAGTTGAGATTCACTAGGAGTGAAGTCGATCCAAACCATTGCTTGAAGGTTGTGGATGATAGACCTCTCATACCGACACCTTCTGATGACGACCTCTTTCTGACAAGTGCTGACCCTCTCAGTTACAAAAGTAAGAGGGAGTTGGATTCCAGATTTAGAATGATGAACTACAAGCCCGTGACTACCTCGATGGAGCTTAACTTTCAGAAGTTATGTGGTAGTGATGTCAGACCAGATTTGGGAAATGCCTCTATAAACTCATTCGCATTGATGTTCTTGGTGAACTTCCATCAGGATATATGTTTTGCAGTTAGCATGATGAGCTCATATATAGTTGAGCCTCACTGGATTGGTGCCAAGAATCTTCTGAGATATCTTCAGGGCACAATCTCTCATGGATTGAGATACATTGCCGGAAATGTGAAGCTACATGATTATTCGAATGTTGATTAGGCAGGCAATGTGGAGGATCGCAAGAGCACTTCTGGGTGCTGGTTCTCTTTGGCTTCTGCTCGATATCCTGGATGAGCAAGAAGCAGAAGACGGTTGCTTTGAGCACCGCTGAGACCGAATACATAGCTACGAGTATGACCTTGTGTGAAGCTGCCTGGTTGTGGAAGCTCTTCAGTGCGCTGTTTGTACACATGATGGATACAACCGTGATCTTCAGTGTCAACCAAGGGGGGGGGATTCGATTATTGAGGAATCCCGTATTCTATGATTGCTCCAGCATATAGACATCAGATACTACCTTATCTGGGATATGGTACATCGATGAGCGAGAAGGCTCCATCGCATTGGGACTGATGTGCAAGTCGCAGACATTCTGTCAAAGCCCCGAGGAAAGGTCAAATTTGTGACTTTCTGAGAACGACTTGGACTCGTTGAGAGACCATCTTATGAGGGTCTTGCATGATGCATGCAATGAGCTCTAGGAGCTCCGAGGAGCTTGGGGTTCTTCTTGGAGCAACAAGCGACCATAGGGCGACTCACCCTCCCCTAATGGTGTGCTGTGTACAAGGTAAATGGTTCAGCCTTCCCCTATGGTACCCTGTGGCGGCTTATGGACAGGATGAGTGGTTCTCCTATCGAGGCATCCTACCCATGCAGTCTGGGACTCATGATAAGTACCTCTCATATGGCCAATGAGTAGGGAAATGGGGTTAGGGACCATAGTAGTACTATCGATGGACGCATCATTGTATCTACTGTACTCCCTATGTTAGGATGACCTCCATTGATCTGGGATCAGTATGAGTGGTTTGAGACACTCTCTTTTGATATTGATCTGGGATCAATTCGAACGGACTTCGAGTCAGTGAGAGTGATATGACTCACTCTCTTGGAACTGATCTGGGATCAGTAAGAGTGGTATGACACACTCTCTTCATATGGAACAAACTTCGGGTCAGTAGACAAATGAATCAGTGGATGGAGTTCTCCCTAGTTGAGAGGGAGTGTTAAAATTGGCAACTAGGGCCAAACACCATGCGGGTCATCTTATTTATGGCAGCTGATATTTTTCTTGGATCCCTCTCATCGAGAGGTGTAGGATTGAGCTAAAGATCATCCGATTCTGATAAGTATTCATGGAGTTATGAATTTATTGGTGTTATAAGACAATTCGTCAAGGTCGACCAACAACCAAATAAACCGCACATGTGCTCAACGTTTTGGTCTAAAAGGATGTGACTTGTGAGTCAGTTCACACACACTTCTCTCTTGATTCCTCTCCACTCGCTTTGGGTTTTAGTGGAAGAGAAATCAAGGAGTGGAAGCCCTAGACGTTGGAGGAAAGAAGGTTGCCCTAGCCGTAGCAAAGAAGACAAGCCAACGAAGCTATGGAAGGGATCTACGTTGACCTAAAGGAGCTCATGGAAGAAGTTTAACGCAGCTATGGAGGAGGCCTTAACAAGCCCTAACCGCAGTCCTAAAGCAGCCCTAACGTTGTCCTAAATCTGCCCTAACCGCAGGTCTGCCCAGCCCTAACCGCAAGTTTGTTCAAGCCCTAGACGCAGGTCTATTGAGGTGTCTTGGGTACAAGAAAGGGCAGCGTATGATGCTACAAGAAGAGACCAAGGCAGCGAGGGAGTTAAGGCCTGGTTCAAGGCTAACCGAGCTACTGTTAGAGGGTCGAGGAGCTGAGCTTGGAGGCTGAGTTGAAGAAGGGTGATCATAGGTCTGTTTGGGGCAGCGAAAAGGTAAGGGAAGCCTGTTTTGAGTGGGTTGTAGGTGACAGCGTGGGACTCTGGTAGGCTGCAGTCCTAACCACCTCAAAACAAGGACAACGTGGAGAGGTTGAGGGCTCAAACATGCCCAAAACAACAGCGTGCTAGGGGAAGTGTCTCATGAAGGTGTGTCGCAGTCTTTGAGGGTTGTTTGTGGATTGTTAGAGGAGTTTAGGGCTGCCCTAGTGCCCTAACCAGAACAGCCACGAACAACAGTATACAAACATATTTGGAGCAACATTTGTATGGTGTGTTGGCAGCTAGATACATGGGACAGCAAGGTCACTTGGTGGAGAAAGCAATAGGACAACAATCAATGACATGGTGCAACAAGGCTACAATGGGACAACAACAATAGCATAGTGCTGCAAACTCATTAGGACAACAGCAAGGTACAACATGCCAAATGAGACAACTAGGCAATGGTGCTTGTTGGAGCATAGAAAATGGGACAGCAGTATGCCAAACATGGAATGGCAATGTCACTAACAGTGGGACAGCAGTATGCCACATGGGACAGTAGTGGCTAGCATGGTGCAACTATGGCACATGGGACAGTTGTGGCAGCATGATGCAACAATGACACATGGGACAACAGTGGCAGCATAAGGTGCAACAGTATGATGTGTGCAGCATGGTTATGAGGTCCAACATAGTGATGATGAGTGCAGCACGGTGAGGTGTCTGCAAGTGGAAGAAAGCCCTCTATGACTTGAAGCAAAACACCCTGGGCTTAGTATGAGAGGATTGATAGTTGTTTGATGAAGTTGAGATTCACTGGGAGTGAAGCCGATCCAAACCATTGCTCGAAGGTTGTGGATGATAGACCTCTCATACCGGCACCTTCTGAGGACAACCTATTTCTGACAAGTGCAAACCCTCTCGTGTGCAGAAGTAACAGGGAGTTGGATTCCGAATGTGGAATGATAAACTGCAAGCCCGTGACTGCCTCGAGGATCTTAACTTTCATAAGTTATATGGTAGTGATGTCGGCCTAATTTCGGAAACGCCTCTGTGTTTCATAAACTCATTCGCGTTGATGTTCTTGGTGAACTTCCGTCCGGACATATGTTTTGTAGTTAGCATGATGAACTCATATATGATTGAGCCTCACTGGATTGGTGACAAGAATCTTCTGAGATATCTTCGGGGCACAATCTCTCATGGATTGAGATACACTGCCGGAAATGTTGAGCTACATGATTATTCGAATGCTGACTGGGCAATCAGTGTGGAGGATCACAAGAGCACTTCTGAGTGTTGGTGCTCTGAGGCAGAAAGCCAACGTGTTGTTTTCTTATTCTTATGTTTTTGGTAGCAGTTTGATGAAGTACACACACATGCATTAATAAGGAGAAGAAGAAGAAGCTAACAAGAAAAAGTAAAAAGACCACAAATTGTTATCAAGTCAAGAAGAATCACACCACACCTAATTGCCCTTGATTTTTCAACATGGAATCAAAGCTAAGGTAACACATCAAGGAAAGGGCATCTCAAGAACACTCATGAAGGAAGGACATCTACAAAAGTTGAAGCATCTAGCCAAGAAGTCTCAATCACTTCAAGGACAAGAAGGTCTACCATCTATCTTTCATCAAGGAAGAATACAAAGAAAGAAGAGCCTTACATAAAAGCACCTATAAGAAGAAAAAATCAAAGAAGGACCTACAAGTCATCAAGAAAATCTCAAGCAAGTCCACTTGGAGAAAACAACTTAGAAAAACATCAAGATCTAAGGAAGGCAAGCCATCAAGTCTTCAAGGAGAAAGCAAGTCCACTACATCTCAAAATCTATCAAGTAAGTATATGTCCCCTTCTGAATATACATCAATGTCTTTTTGCAAGGAAAGCAACAAATTGGTAGGTACCAATAACTTTCTTGCATGGAAGAAGAGGATTGATTTACTTCTCAAGGAGAATGAACTCCTAGAACACATCAAAGGGAATGTTACTATTCCTGCTAAGGAACAAACTCAAGCCTTAGCCAAGTATAATAAGGATGAGACAAGAGCTCAAAGGATTCTAATAGAATCCATCAAAGACTCTCTCATTCCTTATGTCTCCAAACTTGAAACATCAAAAGAAATCTATGATAAACTAGTAGAGCTATTCTCGGTAAGCACAACTGGAGAAGTGATATCTCTACGAAATGAATTATACAAGATGAAGATATCAAAGGAAGGAATAGCTCCCTACTTCATGAAGATCTTTGAGATGAGGGATAAACTTCAAGAGCTAGGGGAAGTCATGTCCGATAGAGAAATGACAACTGTAGTACTCAATGCTCTACCTGAGGATTGGGGCAACTTCACATCAAGCATATATGCCAAGAAGGAAGCCACCCCACTAAGTGAAATGTGGTCTCTATGCAAGATAGAGGAAACAAGACTCAAAGCAAAGGAAGATGTTGGATCAAAGGACCAAGCATTTGCTACCATAGCCAAGAGAAAGGGAAAATTTGGCAAATTTGGTCCATGAAGAACATACAACAAAGATATGTCCAAAATCCAATGCTATGGATGCCAAGAATATGGACACTACAAAAGGAATTGTCCTAAACTAAACAAGTACAACAACAACAAAAGAAAAAGGGAAGAAGCTCACATGACTCAAGAGGTGAAAGAAGAAGAAAAGAAGCAAAAGAAAGAAGATCCTCTGGATCTCTACTATGACTAAGTCAAACTCTTTACTGAAAGTCTTCTTTCAAAGTTTTGAGTAGTATAGGAGCATGTAGGAATAGAATAAAATTGCATGGCTAGAAACATCTTCTAGAATCTAGAAGCATGATGTACATAGAGTTCAAAATACTCATGTAGAAGAAGCATTTATAAATGAGAACAAAATGCATGGTTAGAAATATCTTCTAGAATATAGAAGCATGGTAGATATAGCTCAAGATATTCATGTAGAAGGAGCATACCTAGTGTAGGACCTCATCCACAATGAAAGAAAATTGATCATGATTAAGAATCTTAGAATACCTTCATCATCAAAAGGAAAGAAACATTTGCAGGGTAAGGGTCTTTAGGATCCTACGATGGAATCTTCAAAAGAAGATTCATAAACAAAAGCAGATGTCACATTGGGAATCCCATTCATGGGATTCAAGAAAAGGATGATATGCAGGCAAGCTAAGATGAAGCAAGAAGGGTCACACCAAGGACAACCAAATGAAGCTCAAATGATCAAAGGAGAATCAAGATGAGGCATGTATGCATCAAAGTTTAGTCATGTTATCATATGTATATTATTGAGTCATGGGAATAGTTCTATGACATGAAAGAATCTCTTTCACCAAGGACATGCTCGAAGGGATGTACTACAATGCAATGCATGTCAACAAAAGGAAATACTCACATACAGAGTATAAGATTGCTAACTAAGAAGCTAGTGAAGAAGAAATGCTGACTAGCACTAGAAGCAAGCAATGAAGAAGTGCTCCCACAAAGAGCATAAGGTTGTTGACCAATCTATCCAAAACGAAGCAAATGAAGAAAGAGATCAAGCATGTAAGAACACCATGATCACAAAGAATCATTATCTAACTAAATACTCTCAAGACATCTCCCGAAAGAAGGCATGACAACTCTGGCAAAGGAAGAAAAAGATCAAAGGACCCTTGACACCTATGAAGGCCTTGGAGATATGAAAGGTGTAGATAATTGATTCTACTCTACGAAGATGTCATGATGAAGAAGCCATCCAACAAAAGCAACATTTAATGTTGAAGCAATATCAGGATGAAGTCATGAAGGTCTACTAGATCAAAGCATGGGAACAAGCAAGTACAAAGAAGCATCCATGTGAAGAGTAGTCTGAAGCATATAGACAAGATGAAAAGGAATAACCAAATGACAAGAGAACCTGATATATGACAAGAAGGCCACTTTCCACAAAGGAAGCAATGACATGACAAACCGAGAAGGAAAGTGATCGATGGATGGTGCCCTACCAAGAAGAAGTTCAAACAAAGACTTCATGACATCAAAGGAAGGAAGGAGATCAAGCAGCTGGAGGACCCACGAAGAAGAAGTTGTTGATGAATGGACAAGTCCCTAGCTAAGAGGGAGTTGTAACAAGTTCCCAATTACAAAGGAACTTGGACAAGTACCTTGTCAGAGGATACTTGGGGCATGTCTTCCTCAATTGAGAGGGAGAGATAGACACAACATTCTTGTCTTCACTTGGGAAGAAAGAATGGGAGGATTGGGTAATCATCTGGCATCCGATACTCTTTGAGGATGTGTAGGGCATCCAAGACAAGAGTAGGCAAGAGGACCGATATTCTTTGAGGGCTGGGAACCCAAGTCAAGAATAGTCCTAGAAGGTCATACTCAACAAACACTCGGGTGGGTATGTACCTTGAGAGACAAGGACTAAGGTGTCTATAAGTCACTGGTCTCGCCAACATTGTGCTCTGATCTATTGAGAGATAGAGATGTCAGTCAAGGCCTTCCTGTGGAAACAATGTTGGTTACTATGATTCTATAGCAGATGGATTGCCAATCTGGTTTCTCTTATGTGAATTCTTCAAGATTGAAACATAGCCAAACAACCTGTAATGTTGTATGAATACCTCCCTAGTTAAGAGGGAGTGTTGAAGGAAATGTAACTAGGTTCGGTCTTCATAAATGTACTTTTGATATTTGTATTATTCAAGAAAAGAAATATTTTTTTTCTAATATATGTCAATGTGTTTTTTTCTCACTGAAATAGGTCTAGCACATGTTAAAGTGTTATAGGTGAGTCAAATAGTCAAAAGAAAATGTTGAAGACCTTAAGGGCATGTTACACCATGTATGTTTATGTATTAAAGTCAAGAGAATACCTCCAAGCAAAGTCAACAAGTCTCCTCCAAGCATGTGACACCACCAAAGAAGCAATCCGAGCTAAATATGTCAAGTCGGCTTGCAGTCTTCTAGTCGGCCTTCAAGTCAACCTAAACGAGGGACAATCCTCTATATATAAAGGTTGTCCACTCCCTCACAACGTCAAGCAATCACCTCTGAAATCAGCGAAGGTAGGAAGTAGAGAAAAGGGTGAAGAAGAACGAAGAAAGGGTCTCCTAGTACAGCGAAGGAGGAAGAAATACCAAAGCCTTGAAAGTTTATTCTAGGGCTAAAAGAAAGTCACACGTGCGAAGAAGGAGAGGGTCTCTCTGTTGTCATAGCAGCCCTCTATCACAGTCACATAAACTTCATTATTTAGGCTAAGAACATAGGCCTAAAGGGCCTCCCACTCAAGCGAAGAAGCAAGGAAGAAGAGCGAAGGTAATAGGGTTGTTCTAAAGCCTATTATAGTCACACGTGCAAAGAGAAGGAGGTTGTCTCTGTTGTTAGAACAACCCTCCCATTACAATCATACAAGTTCGTTGGTTGGTGAAGAGAAGGAAGGGATCATCATAAGGAAAGGGTCTCATCAAAGGTATCTCTTCTAGAGCAAGTGCAACAAGATCTAACAACAGTTGGAAGGAGGACGAAGTGCCGGAAGAAGGAAGTGTCAAGGAACAAAGTGTAGAAAGGAGGAAGGACTTGACTTGTGCTTGGAGGATATTCTTGTCAAGGGTCTAGGGTTTGGCATTGATCAATAAGAAGCTTCAATAAGAGAAATTTACTGAAGGGTTTTCCTCTCAAGAGAAAAGAGATTTTGGCCCTGGCAAGGAGCCAACATCTTGTGTTCTTGTTCTTATGTTTTTGGTAGCAGTTTGATGAAGTACACACAGATGCATTAATAAGAAGAAGAAGAATACGCTAACAAGAAAAAGTAAAAAGACTTCACAAATTGTTATCAAGTCAAGAAGAATCACACTGCACCTAATTGCCCTTGATTCTTCAACAGAATAGTCCAAGGAAGGTCATACTCTATGAACACCTAGGTGGGGTATGTACCTTGAGAGACAATGATGATGGTGCCTATAAATCATGTGTCTCGCTAGCATTGTGCTCTGCTCTTGTGGAGATAAAGAGTTATTAGCCAACGCCTTGCTATATGATAATGTTGGTTGATATGATGCTAAAAAAATGGGTTACCAATTGACTCCTCTTATGAGATCACTTCAGATTGACAATATCCATGTACCATTTATGAATACCTCCCTAGTTAAGAGGGAGTGTTGAAAAATGTGTAACTAGGTTCAGTCTTCATAAATATGAAATGTACTTTTGATTCTTATATATTGTAAAATGAAAGAAAATAATAATTATTATTATTATTGGAGCATGGGTTTCATGCTCAAGGACTTTTATTTTATAGGTCAAGCACCCATTGAGTGCCTCTAGGGTTTTTCCTACGTCAAGAAGCCAAAAGAGTCGTTGTCATAAGTTGAAGACACCATCGGGCACATTGTAACTTGTAAAGAAAATTATTTTTGTCATTAAAAGTGTCAAAATACCCTTCAAGACCAAGTCGGCCTGGCAGTTGGGAAGTCGGCCTATTTTGAGGAGCCACATCCACCTTGAGAAGCCTATATAAAGGAGGGAACTCGACCTCCTTGAGACATATTCATCACTCACTCATTCAAGTAAAGGACAAGAGCAAGAAGGCTAGCGAAGAAGCAATAGGACGAAGAAAGATTGTTTTTGGGCTAATTCTCTCTCACACATGTGAAGAAGAGAATCTAGGGTTTGTTGCTTCAAGGTCAAAATTCTCTATCTGCTGGAAGAGGATCAAATCTATTGGAAGAAGGGTCTACTAGGTCACCTACTAGCCCTAGACAATGATGTTGAGAAATCTAGGGCATCAACAGTTAGGTAATTTATCTTTAATTAGTAACTACTTGAGAGTGCTTTTTATAACTTTAGATTAAAATCTTCTTCATTTAAGTTATTAATGTTCTTCTTCATCAAACAACTACCAATGCATGAACATAAATAGACAAGAGACACAGAATGTAGGCTATGAGCCAGGGCCAAAATCTCTCACTCTTTGAGAGGACAGCCTGCACAAATTCTTCTTATAGAGATTCCAATTGACAAATACCAAGACCAAGACCCTTGACATATTAGGCACACCAAGACCAAGACACTAGTTCTCTTTCTTCTTCTCTTTTCTTCTTCTTGACTCCTCTTCCTCTTCGACCTTCTTAACACTGAGATCATCTCCTCAACGAACTGTAGATACACTAGAGCTGGCACCGAACCATGTCAATGTAATGTCACCAAAATGTGACCACTGTAGCAGCACCGAAATACTGTGATAGATCTCAAAGTTGTAGCTCCTTCATAGCACCACACAGTGGTCTCCATAATAGCACCAAGTTGTGGTTTCCTCAAAGGACTGAGTTGTAGTATATATACCTCTATCAAGCGATGTTCGTCCGCTGTAGCACCTAGACCCTTATCTCATGAAACCAAACTTCTGTTTAGCGCTAAAATGATCCTCGCTATCCCTTGAGTTCCTTTTGCAACTTGTCATCCGAATTTGTCTTCTTTTCTTGTCACTATAACCTATACAAATCACATAGATGTCTGAACTTATCTCTGCATTAGGCCACCCGAATTCAGAGATATCCAAACTTGATTACTGCTATTGTTCACCCGTAAATCTCAAAGATATATCCGAACTTCACTGTCGAAATGCGAAGGTCATACACGCATATATATAGTTGTTTGTCTACATAAATAAGTCGACATGATCTATTGAATGGATGTGTCTCCAAAATCACTGAGCCGACATGAGTTTCTACTTCATCTTGAGGCCGACATGAAGAGAACTAATGCTAGTCTTTGGAGGGCTTCATGACAATTCTATAGAATTGTATACATTTGTAATATGCCCAAGAAGGGCTCTTCATACATCACATTGACTCTTTTGACTTTTATGACAAATCCTAAAGGCTCACAATGGGAGCCATCTAAAAATTAAATCCTTGCTCATGAAACCCATGAGTCAAGCGTAAAAACATTTTATTTTTCTTCTTTAAATCAATCATATAAAATCCCAACTACACATGTCATTATGAAGACCGAACCTAGTTACACTTTTCAACACTCCCTCTTAACTAGGGAGGTATTCATAATGGTACTTGGTCATTTTCAATCTGAAGAATTTCTCATAAGAAGAATCAGATTGGTAACCCATTTGTTTAGCATTATATCAACCAACATTGTTACATAGCAAGGCCTTGACTAACAACTCTATCTCTCCACAAGATCAGAGTTCAATGTCGGTGAGACCAATGATTTATAGACACTCTCATCATTGTCTCTCCCGGAATATACCCCACCCAGGTTCTTAGGGTGTGTTCCATCAGGACTATCCTTATCTTGGATTCCCCAATCCTTAAAGAATATCGGTCCTCTACGATTACTCTTATCTTGGATGCCCTATCTCATCCTCAAAAAGCATCAGATGCCAAATGGTTACCCAATCATCCATTCTGTCTTCTCAGGTGAAGACCAAAATGATGTGTCTATCTCTCCCTCTCAATTAGGGAGGACATATCTATTCCAATAAAAGGAATGTACCTAACCTCCTTCTTGGCTTAGGAATTTCCAAGTTTCTTAATTAGGGACCTACAACGAGCTGCTTGAAGAGCTCCTTCCTTCAATGTCATGAATTCCTTTGTCAAAGAGTCTTCATCTTTTGTGACTTATTCATAGGGCACAAACCATTCATCACTTTTATCCATGAGTCAGTCATGTCATCATTCCTTTCATCAGAAAGTGATCCATCAGTCTACATTTGGCCTTGCTTCATGTCATGCTGCCTTCTTCATGCCATATTTTCTGAAAGGATCTTACATCCTTCTATATGGTCCTCTTGGAAGACATCCATAGTTCTTCCCTTGGAAGACCTGCATAAACCCATCCAGATATTTGTTCAAAGATAAGAAATGAACACTTAAATCAAAATTACCTTTGTGATGGTCTTTCATCATGACATCTTCCAATTTGCATCAACATCCTGCATACATGTTGACATATCTCCCAAAGGTATCCATTGTCAAGGGTCTCCATCTTTTTCAGACTTCCATCAGAGTCTTCATATCTTTCTGGGAGATTTCCTAGTCAAATATTCTTGGTCTTCCGAATGTTGATTGCATATCTCAAGATCTCTTCCTTCCTTTCTTCACACATTTCATTCCCATGAGCTTCCAATCTGAGTTCCTCAATTGTAGTCAACCACCTCATACTCCATATGAGGACATATTCTGTTGATTTCATCTAGTGTGACCCATGCCTTCCAGCATTCTTTCAAGGAAGGAGATTCCTTTCCATTGATCATGCTTCACAAGATAGAGCAATGATCCATGTTACCTGCAACCATACAATATGACTTTCTAATATTGAACACATATATACCTCATTTACCTATAGGTCATCTAGGCTTCTTTTAGCAGCTTCCTTAGTCGAAAAGAGTTTCAACCCCTTGATCTGCTTCACCTCTTATGTCATCATAACATCATCCCATGAATTCCGCAAGTTGGAATTCCTGATGAAACACTTGCTTCCTCTTTTGTTTGGTGAACCATCCGATGAAGATTCCATCAGAGAATCTTGAGGATCTTGCATATCCCTATCCAGCAGATGTTTCCTTTTGACTGATGTATGATGAGACTTGTCCTGGATGACTTCTTCCTTTTTCCCATAAGTGTTACTTGAGCTTTCAATGAGGTTCTCAAGAGCAATATCCTTCATAGTTGACTGTCAGACATCCTTCATGTTTCCTATGGTGATGTCACGAGCTCTTACTTCTAATGCTTTTCCTCTTCCTTGGACTTCCTTCTTTCAGCTTCCTCCATTTCTTCAGTGAAATGGACTTCTTCTATGTCTTACTTGTTATTGCCCTTCTTAAGCTTAGGACAATCTTTCCTGTAATGCTCATAGCATTGATTCTTAGTTATGTTCTTCTTTCCTTTCGACAAATGTCTGAATACTTTTTTCCCTCTACCTGTCTTCCTCTATCTAGCATAGAAACCACAAGTTGTTGAATGAGATATCCTTTTATCCTCATAGACGTTTGTCACCTTGTTCATCAATTAATGTATTTAGAACAAAAGAGATTATTTCCTTATCTGAAATCATCTCTCCCAGATCTTGCAGTTGAGATATTATGAAGATATCCCTTCATCCTTTGATACCTTCAATTTGTGTAGATCAGATCTAAGAGATATGACCTTTCTTATTGCATATTCAGAGAATAGTTCTTCCAGCTTATCATATATATCTCTTTGATGTCTCCAATTCTGCTATATGAGGGGACCTTTGACTGATTTCATAAGAATCCCTTGAGCCCTTTGATACCTTTCCATGTATTCAGAGGAGACTTTTCTACTGATATGATCAATGACTTCTTTTTCTTCGAGCACTATGTCTATCCTCCTTTTTCCATGCAAGGAAGTTCGATGACCCAACTAGCTTATAGATCTCCTTGCAAAACGAAGTCATTTTACTAGATTTAGATTATAGAATAAAGATACTTACTTGTTAAGTGAACATGAAATCTTCAACTTGATTTCTTTGTTGATGATGATCGATGAAGATGACTTGATGCTTCTCGGATGATCATTTTTAAGGATAAGGAGGTCCTTGCTTCAACGAGGGGAGACTGCCTTCTTTTGGATGATCTTCTTCCAAATGAAATCCTTGCTTCAATAAAGAGAAGATTGCCCTTTTTATTGCAATGTCTTTCGATCTAGCCTTTTATGGATGAATAGCCTTCAAGATATTTCAACTTCAAGTTGATTGAGATTGGATCCCAGGAATGCTACTTAGGGTTTCGACTTTCTCCAAGATGATGTGATCTTTGTTCTTAAAGTGCTTCTCTTGGATGTCTATACTTTGGGCTACCTTGCTTTGTAGATCTCTTCAACTTGATGAGGGTCTTTGTGGTCTTTTGACGATGACTAGAGGATCCAACACTTTTGCTGGTGTAGACTTCTAGTTTCCTTGATTTGAATGATGATCCCAAGACTTCTTTTGAAGTAAACTTTCTTCTTTGATCTAGGGATTGATTCTTCAATGTAGATCTTTGAACTTTCGCTTTGATATCCTTCGACTTGCTTTGATTACATTCTTGAAACTCGATCCTTGAGTGTCTCTTTGATTAGATGCCCTTCCTTAATTGTCACCTTAGCTCTCACACCATGTTGAGAAATCTAGGGCATCAAGAATTAGGTGATTTCTCTTAAATTAGTAACTGCTTGTGAGTGCTTTTTACAACTTTAGATTAGGATCTTCTTCACTTAAGTTATTAATGTTCTTCTTCATCAAACAGCTACCAATGCATGAACATAAATATACAGGAGACACAGAATGTAGGCTATGATCCAGGGCCAAAACTTCTCTCTCTTTGAGAGGAAAACCCGCACAAATTCTTCTTATAGAGATTCCAATTGACGAATACCAAGACCCTTGACCTATTAGCCACTCCAAGGCCAAGACACTAGTTCTCTGTCTTCTGCTCTTTTCTTCTTCTTGACTCCTCTTCCTCTTCGACCTTCTTAACACTGAGATCATCTCCTCAACGAACTGTAGATACACTAGAGATGGCACTGAAACATGTCAATGTAATGTCACCAAAATGTGACCACTGTAGCAGCACAGAAATACTGTGATAGATCTCAAAACTGTAGCTCCTTCATAGCACCACACAGTGGTCTCCATAATAGCACCGAGTTGTGGTTTCTTCAAAGGACCGAGTTGTAGTATATATACCTCTATCAAACGGTGTTCCTCTGTTGTAGCACCGAGATCCTTATCTCATGAAACCGAACTTTTGTTTAGCCCTAAAATGATCCTCGTTGTCCCTTGAGTTCCTTTTGCAACTTGTCATCTGAATTTGTCTTCTTTTCTTGTCACTGTAACATCCTATATGAATCACAGAGATGTTTGAACTTCTCTCTGCATTAGGCCACCCAAATTCAGAGATATCCGAACTTGATTACAACCATTGTCCACCCGAAAATCTCAGAGATATATCTGAACTGCACTGTCGAAATGCGAAGGTCATACATGCATATATGTAGTTTGTCTACATAAATACGCTGACATGATCTATTGAATGGATGTGTCTCCAAAATAAGTGAGTCGGCATGCATTTCTACTTCATCTTGAGGCTGACTTTAACAGGAAAGCTAGTGCTTGTCTTTGGAGGGCTTCATGACAATGCTCTAGACTTGTATACATTTGTAACATGCCCAAGAAGGGCTCCTCATACATGACATTGACTCTTGAATTTTATGATAAATCCTAAAGGCTCAAATTGGGAGCCATCTAAAATTAAAATCCTTGCTCATGAAACCCATGAGTCAAGCATACAAACACTTTATTTTTCTTATTTACATCAATTACATAAAAACACAATTACACATGTCATTATGAAGACAGAACCTAGTTACACTTTTCAACAAAGGAAGCAAGGCAAGCTTAGTCGATGGGAAGCCTTGGAAGGCTAATTTCGCTCACACGTGTGGATGCAGTAGGAGTTGCAGGGGGGCGAAAATTTTAGACCTATAGTAGAGGCCAAAATTTTGAAGTTGGGGGTCAAAGTTGTGCTGCTAGAAGAAATTTTATTGTGTTTGGTAGTTGTTTGATTATATTCAAATGTAATTGGCAACTAGGGCCAAACTCCATGTGAGTCATCTTATTTATGGTAGCTGATATTTTTCTTGGGTCGCTCTCGTCAAGAGGTGTAGGATTGATCTAAAGATCATCCGA
Organism: Pinus tabuliformis; assembly: GCA_031772625.1. Classification (NCBI taxonomy): domain Eukaryota; kingdom Viridiplantae; phylum Streptophyta; class Pinopsida; order Pinales; family Pinaceae; genus Pinus; species Pinus tabuliformis. The sequence goes on along the minus strand of CM062812.1, from coordinate 600,276,596 downwards.
TTAAGATAAGTATTCATGGAGATAAGAATTTATTTGTGTTATGGGCCAATTCGTCAAGGTTGGCCAGCAACCAAATAACCCCCATCTGTGCTCAACATTATAGTATAAAAGGAGGTAACTTGATAGTCATTTGTACACACACTTCACTCTTGATTTCTCTCCACTTGTTTTGGGTTTTAGTGGAAGAGAAGTCTAAGAGGAGGAAGCCCTAAACGTAGGTCTAGAAGGAGACCCTATTCGCAGTAAAAGAAGGATGCCCTAGCCGCAGGTCTTGTGAAGGTTTGGCCGTAGTTCAAAGGGAGATCTAGTATGGTGAAGGAGGCCCAATAGTTGTCCCTAGACGCAGTCTTATCATACCCTAGATTCCCTAATCTATACATTGTATGAGACAACCCTTAGACGCTGGAAAACAGATACCCTAACTGCAGTAAAGAGGCTCCCTAACTCGTTGTCTAAGGGATGCCCTAACCAGCAAAGAAGGTAGGGACAACGTCAGTGTCTTAGGGCTGTTGGAGCCTCTTGGTGACTGCGTGGAGGGTTGTTCTATGCTACAGCCAAGCCAAGTTTCAAGAAGGGAGCACGCAGGTCTGTGAGGGAAGAAAGAGGTAAGGTATGACAGTTTTGGAGGGTTGTTAGGGTGCAACATAGATCTGTGATAGACCACAGGCGTAGCCACTTCAAAACAGGGTTGCGTGTAGGCTTGAGAGACTGCCATATGCAAAGAACAGTAGCATATGGAGGCAACACTTTACCTTGACTAGGCAGCAATTCTTTGGAGGTTGTTTGTGTGGGTTGATAAGGATTGTTGCAGCATGCACATGCCCTAACCAGGAACAGCAGTATTGCAACATCGATTGTGTAGTGTGTTGGGTCAAAGTTTTGACGCAGTCAACCCTCATCCTATACAGACTTGGAGCAGCATAGCAGGATGTATAGTGCACATAGGAGCAGCAATGAGTACATGTTGTACAGTGCAGCATAGTGCACATAGGAGCAGCAATGCATAGCATGATGTACAGTGCAGCATATGATGGTGCACCATGGTGTAGATCAATGTTGTTGGGCATTGGAGCAGCAATGGGACAGCATGGTTATGATGGGCATATAGCAGCAGCAAGAATGCATACAGCAACAGGATGATGAGGTATTGCCGCATCAAGATGATGTCGTATTGCAGCATCAGGATGATGAGGTATTGCAGCATGCATTTGGGTGCAGCATAGTGCAATGAAGAGCTCAAGATAGTGCAACAGTACAGTGATGGGTACAGTCATGATTGGTGAAGCATGATGAGATGCAGCATAGTGATGATGGGTGCAGCATGGTGCAACACAGTGAGGTGCAGCATGATGATGAGGTGCAACACAATGATAGGTGTAGCATGGTGATGGAGTCACCTTGGAGAATCAATTGAAGCAGCATGTCTTCAACTGAGTTCAGCTACCTCATGTATCATCTTCTTAGAGATGATCTATGCTCTTATTTAGATAAGTCAAAGTGTTGACTTCTGTTGTATATGTACTATCTCTCTCTCTCTCTCTACTAAACTATTGAAGAACATATAAGAAGAATTGATCAAGGGTTTCCCCACATTGGGGTTTGTCCCTAGCTAGCACCACATCTTGTGTCCTCTTGTCTTGGCTTGTCTTCTACGATTTATGTTTATGTTCTATTTGCAATTTACTATTATGCTGATGTGATTGCTAATCTGGAAAAGATATTGAGCTAATCGTGAAAATTGAAATAAATTGCTCTAAGCATAGAACATACATAAAATTAACATGGTATCAGAGCTGAGGTGAAGACAAAGCCCAAGAAAGAGTGAAAGAGCAATCACCGAAGACAACTGGGAAAGGACAAAAGGCTCAATGGATTCCTCATCCCTTCTCAAATTCACCAAGGGTGAAGTCGAAGTAGAGAATATTATCAGAATGACGCAGTGGAAGCTTCTGATAGACTACCTAAAGATCACTTTAATGGGAAGTCGAGATCTAAGGGTGGAAGTAAAGGCAAATGCCTTGTTTGTAATAAGTTCGGCCATTATGCGAAGGAGTGTCTGAATGGTAGGGACACATCACTTGATGATGATAAACAATCATTCCAGCGACATCTTCAATGATTGGAGGAATAACAGTTAATGCGGGACATAAAGGGAATGGCCAACTCTTCAAAGAAATTAAGGATCCCCAGGTATGAAAAATCAAATGTTGTTTCTGATAAGATAAAGAGCATTATATTATATTGGCCCTCTCCTCTAGAATCTTTGCGAATCTGGCTTATTAATTCTAGTGCTTCAAGGCATTTCATCAGATAGAAGGGTGCACTCTCTAATTTGGTAGAGATGGAAACAATCGTGGGATTATACTTGGAGTCAATACCACCTATCTCGGAAAGGGTGTAGGGAATGTTACCCCTCAATTGAATGAGGGTAACTCGATTCATTTATAAGAATCTCCTTATGTACTTGATTGCAAGAAGAACCTAGTGTCCTTTTCGGCAATCGAAGTCAAAGGCTTCATGGTGGCATTCATCAATGGAAAGGTACATCTTTGAAAATAGATTTTTCAAAAATGCTTTTATCCTTGAGTTCAGGATTGGCAATTTGTATCATGTTGTAGGATGGTCCATTGGGGACCATGTCAATTGACACATCTCATCTATAGCACCAGAGGTCTGCGTATTATGTGGCCCCACCAGATGTGAGTCAGATGGTTTGAGATTCATGATCGGGAATCTCATGTATGCAGGTGGAAGAAAGCCCTCTATGGCTTGAAGAAAAACATCCCGAGCTTGATATGAGAGGATTGATAATTGTCTGATGAAGCTAAGATTCACTAGGAGTGAAGTCGATCCAAACCATAGGTTGTGGATGATAGACCTCTCATACTGGCACACTATGAGGACGACCTCTTTCTGACAGGTGCAAACCCTCTCATTTGCAAAAGTAAGAGGGAGTTGGATTCTGGATTTGGAATGGTGAACTGCAAGCTTGTGACTACCTCAATGGATCTTAACTTTCAGAAGTTATGTGGTAAGGATGCCAGACCTGATTTGGGAAATGCCTCTGAGTTTCATAAACTCATTCTAGCATTAATGTTCTTGGTGAACTCCCGTCCGAATATATGTTTTGCAGTTAGCATGTTGAGCTCATATATGGTTGAGCCTCACTGGATTGGTGCCAAGAATCTTCTGAGACATCTTCGGGGCACAATCTCTCATGGATTGAGATACACTGTCGAAAATATGAAGTTGCATGACTATTCGAATGCTGACTGGGCAGGCAGTGTGGAGGATCGCAAGAGCACTTCTAAGTGTTGGTTCTCTTTGGGTTCTACTTCGATATTATGGATGAGCAGGAAGCAGAAGTCAGCTGCTATAAGCACCGCTGACACCGAATACATAGCTACGAGTATGACCTCGTGTGAAGCTGCCTAGTTGAGGAAGCTCTTCCGTGAGCTGTTTAACACATGATGGATACCACCGTGATCTTCTGTGACAACCGGAGGGGGATTCGACTTTGTGGAATCCTGTGTGTTATGATCGCTCCAAGCATATAGACATCATGTACCACTTTATCTGGGATATGATAAATCAATGAGCAAGGAGGCTCCATCACATTGGGACTAATGTGCAGGTCACAAACATTCTATCGAAGCACGAGGGAAAGGTCAAATTTGTGACTTTCCAGAACAACTTGGAGTCGTTGAGAGACCCTCTTATGAGGGTCCTGTATGATGCATGCATTGAGCTCTGGGAGCTCCGGAGGGCTTGGGGTACTTCTTGGAGCAACAAGCGACCACAGGGCAACTCACCCTCCCCTAGTTGTGTGCTGTGTACAGGGTGAATGGTTCAGCCTTCCCCTGTGATACCCCATGGCGACTTGTGGGCAGGATGAGTGGTTCTCCTGCCAAGGCATCCTACCCATGCATTGTGGGACTCATGGGAAGTACCTCTCATTTTGCCAATGAGCATGGAAATGAGGATAGGGACCATAGTAGTACCGATGGACGCATTATGTATCTACCGTACTCCCTATGTTAGGATGACCGATATTGATCTGGGATCAATTGGAACTGACTTCAGGTCAATAAGAGTGATATAGCTCACTCTCTCTTCGAACTTCTCTGGGATCAGTTTGAGTGGTTTCAGACACTCTCTTTTGATATTGATCTGGGATCAATGAAATTGACTTCGGGTCACTGAGAGTGACATAACTCACTCTCTTTTGGAATTGATCTGGGATTAGTAAGAGTGGTATGATACACTCTCTTCATATGGGACTGACTTCGAGTCAATAGAGAATGGTATGAGACATTCTCGATCAATTCTTCTTCTTCATGGTTCAGCAGAGCAGTGCAGGGCACTAATGGCAAAGATAGTACAATCTGGCAGATGGATCAGCAGATGGAGTTCTCCCTAGTTGAGAGGGAATGTTAAAAGTGGCAACTAGGGCCAAACTCCATGTGTGTCATCTTATTTATGGCAGCTGAAATTTTTCTTGGATCCCTCTCATCGAGAGGTGTAGGATTGATCTAAAGATCATCCCATTCCGATAAGTATTCATGGAGATATGAATTTATTTGTGTTATGGGACAATTCGTCAAGGTCGGCCAGCAACCAAATAACCCCCATGTGTGCTCAATGTTTTAGTATAAAAGGAGGTGACTTGATAGTCATTTGTACACACACTTCACTCTTGATTTCTCTCCACTTGTTTTGGGTTTTAGTGGAAGAGAAGTCTAAGAGGAGGAAGCCCTAAACGCAGGTCTAGAAGGAGACCCTATTCGCAGTAAAAGAAGAAAGTCCTAGTCGCAGGTCTTGTGAAGGTTTGGCCACAGTTCAAAGGGAGATCTAGTACGGTGAAGGAGGCCTAACAGTTGTCCCTAAACACAGTCTTATCATACCCTAGATTCCCTAATCTATACGCTATTTGAGACAACCCTTAGACGCTGGAAAAGAGATACCCTAACCACAGTAAAGAGGCTCCCTAACTCGCTGTCTAAAGGATGCCCTAACCAGCAAAGAAGGTAGGGACAACGTGGGTGTCTTAGGGCTATTGGAGCCTCTTGGTGACTGCGTGGAGGGTTGTTCTATGCTACAACCAAGCCGAGTTTGAAGAAGGGAGCACGCAGGTCTGTGAGGGAAGAAAGAGGTAAGGTATGATTGTTTTGGAGGGTTGTTAGGGTGCCGCAGAGATCTGTGGTATGCCGCAGGCCTAGCCACTCCAAAATAGGGCTGTGTGTAGGCTTGAGAGGCTACCATATGCCCAGAACAACAGCATATGGAGGCAACACTTTACCTTGACTAGGCCACAGTTATTTGGAGGTTGTTTGTGTGGGTTGATAAGGATTGTTGCAGCGTGCACATGCCCTAACCAGGAACAGCAATACAACAGTATTGCAGCAGCAATTGTGTAGTGTGTTGGGTCAAAGTTTTGACACAGTCAACCCTCATCCTATACAGACTTGGAGCAGAATAGCAGGATGTATAGTGCACATAGGAGCAACAATGAGTACATGTTGTAGAGTGTAGCATAGTGAACATAGGAGCAACAATGCATAACATGATGTACAGTGCAACATATGATGGTGCAGCATGGTGTAGATCAGTGTTGCTGGACATTGGAGCAGCAATGGGACAACATGGTTATGATGGGCATATAGCAGCAGCGAGAATGCATACAGCAGCAGGATGATGAGGTATTGCAGCATCAGGATGATGTGGTATTGCAGCATCAGGATGATGAGGTATTGCAGCATGCATTTGGGTGCAACATAGTGCAATGAAGAGCTCAACATAGTGCAGCAGTACAGTGATGGGCACAATCATGATTGGTGAAGTGTGATGAGATGCAACTTAGTGATGATGGGTGCAGCATGGTGCATCACAATGAGGTGCAGCATGATGATGAGGTGTAGCACAAGATAGGTGCAGCGTGGTGATGGAGTCACCTTGGAGAATCAGTTGAAGCAGCATGTCTTCAACTGAGTTCAGCTACCTCGTGTATCATCTTCTTAGAGATTATCTATGCTCTTATTTAAATAAGTCAAAGTGTCGACTTCTGTTGTATATGTACTCTCTCTCTCTCTCTCTCTCTCTCTCGCTCTCTCTCTTTGTTGAACTATTGAAGAACATATAAGAAGAATTGATCAAGGGTTTCCCCACATTAGGGTTTGTCCCTGGCTAGCGCCACATCTTGTGTCCTCTTGTCTTGGCTTGTCTTATACAATTTATGTTTATGTTCTATCTGCAATTTACTATTATGTTGATGTGATTGCTAATCTGGAAAAGATATTGAGCTAATTGTGAAAATTGAAATAAATTGCTTTAAGCATAGAACATACCTAAAATTAACAGAAAGAAAAAGTAAAAAGACATCACAAGCAGTTAACATAGAAAGAGAAATCATCTTAACTATTGGCCTATAGATTTCTCAGCACAAACCACCAATAAGTCTAGGGTTTCTATTGCAGGAAACTCAAATGCAACCTACAAAAACTCATATTTATCCTAAAGCATCCATCTAGGTCTAGCCTAGAAAAATTACAAGAAAGTGACTTGTCATCCACAAGGTAAAGGAGACTAAGACAATATGCAAGGTATGCCAAATGTACAAAAAACCATCGAAGATAGTGGGTCATTCCCCAAAATATGAAGTTGCTTAGAATTAAGAAGCTCAATGTCCCTCAAGAAATCCAATGTCCAGACTCAAAATGTGGGCGGTCCACAAGAGTGAAGTTTAAAGGGCCAAATAGGTTGAAGGCTCCTCCAGAACAGGTCATAAGTCCAAGGAGAGGTTTCGAACGTAGACATTCTTGAAAATTGTAGCTAGGTTCGATCTTCATTATGATGTAATTGTAATCATGACATTGTATATTCTTTATAAAGAAAGAAAAAGAAATTATATTTTATTTTTGGAGTATGGGTTTCATACTCAAGTTTGATTCAAAAGCATGTTCTTCGTTCTTTTAGGTCTTCTAGGTCTTTCTAGGATGAATAATATTGTTCATGTGTTATAGTCCCATTTGGACTCATTGTAATGAAGAAAAGTATTTATTTTGTCGAGATAAATCCATGGATAAGCCCAAGACCAAGTCGGCCCAAGGAGCAGATCAAGTGGGCCTAAAGGGAGGGAATTTGACCCTCAAGAAAGGCTATATAAAGGAGTGAAGCTCAACTCATTTGGTCACTCATCTAAAGAAAGTTTGATCTGCAATAGTGAAGGTGAAGAAGAGTAGTTGGGAGGACGATGAAGAAGAGCAGAAGTCGAAGTCTATCAAAGAATCTCTTTCCTTGTCTCGATAGGGTTTGTGAAGTTGCCAATTGTAGGAAGCCGAAATTCTTTAGCAGTTGCAGGAGGCGGAAATTGCAGGACTGAAAATTTGTTGCAGGTGCTGAAATTGCAGCATCAAGGAAGCAATATTGAAGTTCTGAAGTTGTCTCAAGGAAGATCTTGTTGGGGGTTAGCTTTGGGCTTGGAGGGTTTGTTGGTTTTGGTCTTTGGGTCTTGGAAGTCTCTCTTGAAAGTAGGTTCTAAAGAAGAAGAGAAGTGTTTTCTGGGTTTTTCCCCTTGGAGGGGCTTTGCCCTAGGTTGGGGCCTATATCTTGTGTACTCTGTCTCTTTGTGATCTTCATTGTTTTGGTAATAGAACTAAAGAAGTAATAAGGAACCAACTTACATCACAAGTAATTATCATGATAAGGAAAATAAGTTATCATCTACAAGTCTCCATATTTTCCAACATGGTATCAGAGCTAAGGTGCAACGAGGCTGAACATCACATCCTTGTTGGCACTATAATAAGGGTTACAAGGAAGGGTTTCAAGTTTCTTGGAAATATCACTACATCTATCAAGAAATGTCTATTGAAAATCATCTCCAAGCTTGCAAAGGATGTAGCAGATGAAATTTTTTTCTCTACTTTATCCTACACATTCAACAATGAAAATGTATGGGTTATTCACAGTGGTGCCTCCAGATATATCACGGGAGAATGCAGTAAACTACAAACCCTATCTAAGGGAAACTCATCTCATTCTATATAACTTGGAGACAATAAGAGCCATCAAGTGAAAGGCATTAGGTCTACATCATTGGAGCTCGAGTCAAGTGGAAGCATTCACCTCAACAACATTTTATATGTTCCTGGTTTGAAGAAAAACTTACTATCTATTTCTTGTCTAGCGGATAAATGTGATAGAATTTCTTTTGGTGATGGAAAGGTTTTTGTTTGGGGTAAGGGCTCAAGTATCGATGATGCTAGGGTGATTGGGATTTGTAAGGGGCCATTATATAGACTCTATACCTCTGGCCCAAGCTCTCGTACACTTGGATGTGAATCCTTCTAAACTATGGCATAGAAGGTATGGACACATTCACTTTAAGATTTTTCCATCTCTAAATCAAATTGTCAATGGCATCCCCGAATTGAAGGAAGAACATGAAAGGACCTGGAAGGGATATGCTCTAGGGATGAATGTAAAGAAACCATTTGCAAGTAGTGATACTAGGTACAGGAAAGAATATGCTCTAGGGAAGAATGTAAAGAAACCATTTGCAAGTAGTGATACTAGGTATAAGGAAATTTTAGATCTCATACACTTGGATGTATGTGGACCTATGGCAATAAATTCTCTTGGCGGGTATCAGTATTATGTAACCTTCATTGATGATCACTCAAGACTTGGTTATAGCTTCTCAAGAAAGTGCATATCCTTCATGAGATTCAAAAAGATGGCGTTGTGGGAAAGTCATACAACTTCCCTTTCCACATCACAAGGCCATCTCTCCTCATCTCCGAGAAGAATCCACCCATACCTGGTATGAACTCTCCATACTTTTATGCAATATAATCATCTTCACGTTGATCTTCGGTTGTGTGCCTTCCCAAATCGGATGGGCGCGTCTTTGCTGGTCACACCTTGTCTATGCATGTATCGCAACCTGTAAGAATGACATGTGTTGGATCCCCTTGTGCAATCGACTAGTCAGGTAGCTAATCTGACAGTAGCATCAACTCCACAAGAACACATGCACCCAAAAATATGTAATCATTGTCACCTCTTCCATGTCACATAATCTTTGCTCCGACTATGCTCAACATGAAGCGCCATTAAATGGCATCTCAAGCTCCCAGGGGTCTCACCATCTCGAGCAAGTGACCGTAAGTCCATATCCTTCATGAGATTCAAAAAGATGGCGTTGTAGGGAAGTCATACAACTTCCCTTTCAACATCACCCATCTCTCCGCATCTCCGAGAAGAATCCACCCATACCTGGTATGAATCGTCCATACTTTTCTGCAATATAATCCTCTTCACGTTGATCTTCGGCTGTGTGCCTTCCCAAATCGGACGGGCGCGTCTTTGCTGGTCACACCTTGTCTTTGGCTGGAGGAGCCTTGTCTTCGATAGAGCGTGCCCTAGTTGCGTAACCTTGTCATGCTAACTCACCAAGTCGTTCCAATTGTTCAACCGAACTCATCTTGGGCACGCTCTTGATGTGCCTGTCTCACCAAATTCGTTACACCAAACTCATCTCGAGTCCAAGGAGAGGTTTCAAACGTAAGAATATATCTTAAAAATCATGCAAGTGACCTCCAAAAACTGAAATGACCCTCTACAAGTCAAAAATAATCAAGCCATATGTTCCCAAATAGTAACTAGATGCCTCCACAAAGGGTTTGGAGCTCTATTCCTGTGCAAAATAGCTAGAAAGATGATGAAATAGGAGGTCGTTCAGGGATATTCAACACAGAATGTCAATAGATGCCCATGCATGCAAAGTTTGCCATATGGGCCTTGAATGATGTGACCAATGTCATTGCATATGTGTACTACGATGTCAACTATGAAATTTCCCCATGAAATGTGATGCCACATGAACAATCATAGAATCATCTCTGATTGTTCCAAGCCAAAACACGTCGAATACATAAAATGGGGTCTATGCTAAACAAGCTAGATAAGAGTAGTGCTAACCAAGAAGCATAAATGAAATGCAAAAAGCCAAGGACGAATAGTTAGAATTATGATACTTAAAATTCACTAAAGAAAAGAGATGCCTTGATGCTGGAGCTTCTTCAAGGATGTTTCCAAGGTAAGAGTATATCCTCCTAATCATCCAAGCTACCTCGTCAATTGCAAAATAGATGGAAATAAAGATCATATAAAGTGGCAAAGTTCATGAAATACCTATGAAACTACAAGATAGTTATGCCCACCAATAGCTACCTAGGGTGCAAGAGATACAAAGACCTGTGAAGCACCAATGAAGGCAAGATTTGGAAATATGATCACCATGGTAGCTCTAGCATGAGAAGAAGTGACTTTCAAGAGGGAAAAGAAACGGCAATACTATCACAAAACATGCAAACGTGTGAGACGTGATGAACTAGTGACATACCAGCGAAGACAAAAATATCTAACATGAGCATGTAGATGTTGAGAGAATGAGAAAAGAAGAATGAAAACAATAGAAAAGGGTAGCTATAGAAAGAGAGAAATTTGGTTACGACACTAGGGTGGTACTAGCTAAATCAAGAAGAAAAAGATCAGAGGAAGAATGTGTTGGATAAATGATTAAGCAATTCCATAGATACAGTCTACAGGATGCAACAACCAAAACAAACGTTCCTAGGAAGTAACTTGGAAGGAGCATGGTGACTAGTACAATCTTGGAAGAAGTATCTCAAGTTCGGACCACTCATGACAATGACTTAGAGGGAATCAATCACTAGTGAGCTGACCAAAAATAGAGTTGACAAAATGAGAAAATATAGAGGCAAAATAAAATAAAATAAATGAAAATGACTAATTCCGACCATTGCCATGAATGATTCAAAAGTGGGAGACTATTGTTGTATGCTAAAAATTCAAACATGGTAATCTAAATGTCCAAGCAAGGTATATACCTCCACTGATAATATTTTTGGTTTGGCTCAAGGAGAGGCAAACGCAAAACCAACTCCTCAACCTAGAAAAACTACAAGAAAGTCACTCTGCATCCACAAGGTCAAAGAGACTAGGACAATAAGAAAGGTATTCCAAATGTAAACAAAACCATCAAAGAAAGAGGGTCGTTCCCCAAAGGTTGATCTCTTTTAGGATCAACTAGCTCAATATCCCTCCCGAAGGCATGGTATAAGCCTCAAAACATGGTGAGGTTTCCCTCCTAGAAATAACTTCCCTCAGGCAAGCCAATGTCTAGAATCAAAATGTGGGTGTCATGCCTCCAGGGCGCACCTCTGAGTTGTGGGCTTCACGAGTCCCCTAAGGTGTGCAGTACCGATGCACTTTCTCCTCAATGGTGAAGCCAATTTGCGTTTACTAATGCTCATATTATGCCTCTAGCCCATGTACCCTGTACCGAGACTGATATCTTATACTTGCGAAATTACAGTTCAATGAAATCTCAGTACAATAGACACCTTAAAAAAAAACCTCAATTACAGTTTAATTCAATTAACTTTGCTTCAGCTATAATCACATTCATTCATAAACACCACGAATTATGTACAAAAATAACACTTCAATAAACAAGAGGGGTAACTCTCAAAACAATTTCCTAACTGCTCTTTGACTATAAAACTTCAATATACAAAACTTCGGTTCATAATGGAATTTGGTTCAGTTCGGTCAAACTCCAAACATTTCCCTACAACAACCCTTCACTAATACAAATATACAGTAACCGGGTTACAAACACTTCAACTGGCAACCCACAACCAAACCCAAAAACAAAACCAAGTTGCAGCCCTTCGACCTGCACACAACCTTAATACAAAAATACCCCATGGCGTACCACCCTCAACAATACTTCATTCCACAAGCTCGCACAACTTCCTTCCGCAACTTGCTTTAGAGAGCAAGCTCCTTCGTGAGACCCAACTCTCTTCTTCCTTCATTGTCTCCTTCTTGTCTTGCGATGAGAGGTTGTTGATCTTCGGTTGATTGATGTCCTCTCCTCAAATCTTATATATATGAGTCACCCTCCATGAACAGTCGTGTCTCTTCCAAGGGATGTGTTGGTTGGACGTTCGAGCCAACCTTCCTTCGTTCAAGCCAACCATAAACCCCAAATTATGCAGCATCCTTTGTCGCATACAAACTTTCCTTTGGTTCACCTTCGATCATGTGCCTTCACGTCTCAACCTCAGTCGTGTATGTTCTGAACTCAGTCGGGAACGTCTTAGCTGGGCACACCTTGTCGTCAGTCAGGCGCGTCTAAGATGGGCACACCATGTCGTTGGTTGGGTGCATCTCAGCTAGGTGGGCCTTATCTTCGATCAAGTGCACCTCGGCTAGGCACCATCGTCGTGTCAACTCTCCAATTTCTTCCAATCATTCTACTGAACTCATCTCAGGTGTGTTCTTCATGTACTTGTCTCACTGAATTCTTTCCATTGAACTCATCTCGTGCGCGCTCGTTGTGTCGACCAAGCTGTTCCACCTAACTTGGGCTTGCTCGGGTGCCTAGAATATGGCCGTGACATGCCCCCAGCACCCACAGTTCAAGATGGTTGTCGTCCTCAACAACACACACTTGGACAAACTTCTTAACCAAAGCGTGAAGATTGTCATCATAAACAACCTTTGCATCAACTGTATTCATCAATATAAAAAGAATATCCTCTCCAACATATATACCATGTCTATTCATGTATCGCAACCTGTAAGAATGACATGTGTTGGATCCCCTCGTGCAATTGACTAGACAGGTAGCTAATCTGACCATAGCATCAACTCCACAAGAAATCATGCGCCCAAACACATGCAACCATTGTCACCTCTTCCCTATCACACAATATTTCCTCTGATTTTGTTCATCATGAGGCGCCATAAAATGGCATCTCAAGCTCCTAGGGGTCTCACCATCACAAGCAAGTTACAGTGAGCCCATCTCCTTCATGATCTTCAAAAAGATGGTGGTGTGGGGAAGTCATACGACTTCCTTTTCCACATCACAAGGCCATCTCTCTTCATCTCCGAGAAGAATCCACACATACCTGGTATGTGTTGAAAAGTGTAACTAGGTTCGATCTTCATAATGACATGTAATTGTGATTTTATGTAAGGGATGTAAAGAAGAAAAATAAAATTATTGTAATGCTTGCATCATGGGTTTCATGAGCAAGAGATTTTATTTTTAGTCGAGGCTCCCATTGAGAGCCCTTATGGATATTGTCATCTAGTCATAAAAGTCTAAAGAGTCATTGTCATGTAATGAAGGCATGTTACACATTGTAAAGAGTCATACTTGTCTTTGTAAGTAACCCTCCAAGACCTTGTCACTAGCACTCACTCAAGTCAGCCTACAATGAAGAGATAAATCTAGAAGACAAAGTCGGCCTTTCTGCAAGGGATCATGTCAGCCTAAACAGTGATGACCAACGACTACATATACCCATGCTTGGCCTCATTTGGAAGCAAGCAATTCGGTGAAGCAAGTCTAAGAAGAAATGTAACAAACATACGAAAAAAAGAGCCTCTAAATCAATGAAGGAGGAAGAGAAGATAGCGAAGGAAAGGGTCATCATTGGTGCACTGTTTTTGGGCCAAATTACCATATCACGTTCAAGAGATTGCAGATCCAAAGTGGGCAAGGATAGACCGAAGTTTGCAGTCATACAAGCGTTATCAAGTTTTGGAAAGAACTTCACTCTAGGAAGCCGAGTATGGAAGTAAAAGGAGTCTCCCTATTGAGGAGACTATTCAAGGAGCAAAAATCATCTAGGGTTTATGTTGTAAGGCTGCAGACCTACAAGAATAGGTCGAGAATCTGAAGGAAGATGAAAAGAGGAAGACGAAGACGAAAAAAACGAGAAAATATAGAGAGGAAAAAGGAAAAAAATGGAAAAGACTAATTCCCACCATTGGCATGAATGATTCACAAGTGGGAGACTACTATTGCATGCTAAAAATTCAAACATGGTAATCTCATTGTTCAAACAAGTTATATACCTCCACTGATAATATTTTTCGGTTGGCTCAAGTAGAGGCAAATGCAACACCAACTCCTTAGTCTAGAAAATTTACAAGAAAGTCACTTGTCATCCACAAGTTAAAGGAGACTACGACAATAACCAAGGTATGCCAAATGTAAACAAAACCATCGAAGATAGAGGGTCATCCCCCAAAGGGTGAAATCTTGTAGGATCAACAGGCTCAATATCTCCCACGAAGGCATGCTAGAAGCCTCCAAACATGGTGAGGTTTTGCTCCTAGAAATAACTTCCCTCAAGCAAGCCAATGACTAACCCCAAAATCTAGGTGTCACGCCACTAGCGCGCACCTCTAAGGTATGAGATTCCTGAGTCCCCTGAGGTGTACATCACCGACGCGCTTTCTCCTCAATGGTAAACCCAACCTGAGTTTTCTAATGCTCGTACTATGCCCCTAGCCCATGTACCCTATGTCGAGACCGATATCTTATACTTGCGAAATTGGTGTTCAATCAAATCTCACTACAACAACCACTTCAAAGCTTAACTTCAACTATAGGCTACTCCAATTAACTTAAGTTCAGCTATAATGGCATTCATTCATATACAACATGAATCATGTACATAAATAACACTTCAATAATCGAGTTACAACCCTTCAACTAGCAACCAGCGACCTCGTCATAATCCTCATAATCATCCAAGCGACCTCGTCAATTGCAAAATAAATGGAAATAAAGATCATATAAAATGGCAAAGTTCATGAAATACCTATGAAACTACAAGATAGTTATGCCCACCAGTAGCTACCTAGGGTGCAAAAGATACAAAGACCTGTGAAGCACCAATGAAGGCAAGATTTGGAAATATGATCACCATGGTAGCTCTAGCATGAGAAGAATTGACTTTCAAGAGGCAAAAGAAACGGCTACATGAGACAATGCTATCACAAAACAAGCAAAGGTGTGAGACGTGATGAACTAGTGACATACCAGTGACGAAAAAAATATCTAACATGAGTAGAGAAATCACCTAACTATTGATGCCCTAGATTTCTCAACAGTATGAACCCTCCATACTTCTCTATAATATAATTTATCAAAGGTGGCTAGGAACACCAACGCATACTCTCTTCCATCAACTTCATTGAAATTGGATCGTTATGGCCTAGTATATTTGACTTCACTGTTCCATCCCAGGACACATACATCCCTCCATATACATCCTCTTCTCGGTCTTATTCCTCCTCAAAACTCTCAATCCATCTATTAACATCTTCTTCCTCCAAATCGACACAAGGGTGGTACTATCAAAGTCAAGGAGCAAAATATTAGCGGAAAGATTTGTTGGATAAATGATTAATCAATCCCATAGCTGCAGTCTACAGGATGCAACAAACAAAACTAGCATTCCAAGGAAGTAACAAGGAGGAGGGAGCATGTTGACTAGAACCATATAGGAAGAAGTATCTCAAGTTGGGCCCTATTCATGACAATGACTTAAGAGGGAATCAATCACTAGTGAGGTGATCAAAAATAGAGTTAAAAAAACGAGAAAATATAGAGAGGAAAAAAGAAAAAAATGGAAAAGACTAATTCCCACCATTGGCATGAATGATTCACAAGTGGGAGACTACTATTGCATGCTAAAAATTCAAACATGGTAATCTCATTGTCCAAACAAGCTATATACCTCCACTGATAATATTTTTGGGTTGGCTCAAGTAGAGGCAAAGGCAACACCAACTCCTTAGCCTAGAAAATTTACAAGAAAGTCACTTGTCATCCACAAGGTAAAGGAGACTAAGACAATAACCAAGGTATGCCAAATGTAAACAAAACCATCGAAGATAGAGGTCATCCCCCAAAAGATGAAATCTTGTAAGATCAACAGGCTCAATATCCCTCCCGAAGGCATGTTACAAGCCTCAAAACATGGTGAGTTTTTGCTCCTAGAAATAACTTCCCTCAAGCAACCTAATGACTAGCCTCAAAATATGGGTGTCACACCTCTAGCGCGCACCTCTAAGCTATGATATTCCTGAGTCCCCTGAGGTGTAACTGACGCGCTCTCTCCTCAATGGTGAAACCAACTTGAGATTTCTAATGCTCGTACTATGCCTCTACCCAATGTACCCTACGTCAAGACCGATATCTTATACTTGAGAAATTGGTGTTCAATCAAATCTCACTACAACAACCACTTCAAAGCTTAACTTCAACTATAGGTTACTTCAATTAACATAAGTTCAGCTATAATCACATTCATTCATATACAACATGAATCATGTACATAAATAACACTTCAATAAACGAGAGGGGGAACTCCCAAAACAATTTCCCAACTCCTCTTTGACTATAAATTTTCCATACGCAAAACTTCCGTTTAAAATGGACTTCGATTCGGATGGGAGAATCTCCAATTAGTTTGCTACCACAACCCTACACAGATAAAACAATACAATAATCGAGTTACAACCCTTCAACTAGCAACCCGCAACCAAACTCAATAAAAATCCAAGTTTTCGCCCTTCGACCTATAAACAACCTCAATACACAAATACCCCACGTTGTACCACTCTCAGCAATATTGTGTTCCACAAGCTTGCACAACCTTCTTCCACGGCTTGCTTTACAGAGCGAGCTCCTTTTTGAAACCCATCTATCTTCTTCTTTTGTTGTCCCCCTTTCTAGCGATGACATGTTGTTGACCTTCGGTTGATTGATGTTCCAACTCCTTTCCTATCATCTTATATATATGAGTCACCCTCCATGAAACGTTGTGTCTCTTCCAAGGGACATGTTTGTTTGGCATTCGAGCCTATCGTAAACTCCAAATTATGTTGCATCATTTGTCGCATACAAACTTTCCTTCAATTCACTGTCGGTCGTTTGCTATGTTGCACGAAACTTCTAAGAACCCGACATTTTGGGCCGTACCCGTACCCGAAACTTCGTCGAAACCTGACCAAAACTCAACCATCATGTGATCATGTAGAGAATTAATATAGACTTGGTTTTCCTTCTAAATTGTCATCTATGGGTCTTATTCCCTTTTTTCTTGCAAGATAATGTGTTATACACTTACCTATAACCTTTTTTTAGATATACCTACACATATATGACGTTTCAGCTGACGTTTCCATTTTTGGGAGGTGACGTTTCTAAACGTACCTGTTCCGGAAACTCTAAAACATTTCGACGTTCCATGCAACTTAGGTCGTTTGCGTTCGTGTCTCATCCTCGGTCGTGTACCTTTGCAACTCGGGTGGGCGCGTCTCAGCTCGGCATGCCTTCTCTTCGGTCGGGCCTACCTTGTCTTTGGTCAAGTTCACCTCGACTAGGCACCGTCGTCATGTCGACTCTCAAATTTGTTCCAATCACTCCACCAAACTCATCTCAAGTGTGTTCCTCGTGCACTCGTCTCACCAAAGTCTTTCCATCGAACTCGTCTCAGGCGCGCCCTTCACGCCAACCAAGTCGTTCCACCGAACTCGACTCGACCTAACTCAGGTGTGCTCGGGTGCCTAGCCTAAGGGCTTGACATCCTCCCCCACGTCAAAATGGTTGTCGTCCTTGACAATGCACCCCTTGGCAAATTTCTTAACGAAATCCTGAAGACCAACCTCATCATGAACAACCTTCACATCAATTGTCTTCATCAAAACAGAAGAATCTCGTCTCTAACATATATCCCATGCCTATGCATGTATTGCCAACTGTAAGAATGACATGTGTTGGATCCCCTTGTGCAATCGACTAGTCAGGTAGCTAATCTGACAGTAGCATCAACTCCACAAGAACACATGCACCCAAACACGTGCAACCATTGTCACCTCTTCCATGTCACACAATCTTTCCTCCGACTATGCTCAACATGAGGCACCATTAAATGGCATTTCAAGCTCCCAGGGGTCTCACCATCTCGAGCAATTGACAATAAGTCCATATCCTTCATGAGATTCAAAAAGATGATGTTGTCGGGAAGTCATACAACTTCCCTTTCCACATCACAAGGCCATCTCTCCTCATCTCCTAAAAGAATCCACCCATACCTGATATGAACCCTCCATACTTTTCTGCAATATAATCCTCTTCACGTTGATCTTCGGTTGTGTGCCTTCCCAAATTGGATGGGCGCATCCTTTGTGGTCACACCTAGTCTTCGGCTGGAGGAGCCTTGTCTTCGATAGAGCGTGCCCTAGCTGCGTACCCTTCTCGTGCTAACTCACCAAGTCGTTCCAATTGTTCCACCGAACACATCTTGGGCACCCTCTTCTTGTGCGTGTCTCACCAAATTCGTTCCACCGAACTCATCTCGAGTGCACTCTTCGCGTCGTCCAAGTCATTCCACCAAACTTGACTCAACCTAAATCACTAGTGGGAGACTACCATTGCATGCTAGAAATTCGAACATCATAATCTCATTGTCCAAACAAGCTATATACCTCCACTGATAATATTTTTGGGTTGGCTCAAGTAGAGGCAAAGGCAACACCAACTCCCTAGCCTAGAAAATTTACAAGAAAGTCACTTGACATCCACAAGGTAAAGGAGACTACGACAATAACCAAGGTATACCAAATGTAAACAAAACCATCGAAGATAGAGAATCATCCCCCAAAGGATGAAATTTTGTAGGATCAACAAGCTCAATATCCAGCATGAAGGCCTGTTAGAAGCCTCAAAACATGGTGAGGTTTTACTCCTAGAAATAACTTCCCTTAGGCAAGCGAATGACTAGCCTCAAAATCTAGGTGTCACGCCACTAGCGCGCACCTCTAAGCTATGATATTCCTGAGTCCCCTGAGGTGTACAACACCGACACACTTTCCCCTCAATGGTGAAACCAACTTGAGTTTTCTAATGCTCGTACTATGCCTCTAGCCCATGTACCCTATGTTGAGACCGATATCTTATACTTGCGAAATTCGTGTTCAATCAAATCTCACTACAACAGCCACTTCAAAGCTTAACTTCAACTATAGGTTACTTCAATTAACTTAAGTTCAGCTATAATCGCATTCATTCATATACAACATGAATCATGTACATAAATAACACTTCAATAAACGACAGGGGGAACTCCCAAAACAATTTCCCAACTCCTCTTTGACTATAAATTTTCCATACACAAAACTTCGGTTTAAAATGGACTTCGATTCGATTGGGAGGAACTCCAAATAGTTTGCTGCCAAAAACCCTTCACAGATACAACTATACAATAATCGAGTTACAACCCTTCAACTAGCAACAAAACCCAATAAAAATCCAAGTTTTCGCCCTTCAACCTACAAACAACCTCAATACACAAATACCCCACATTGTACCACTCTCAGCAATATTGCGTTCCACAAGCTTGCACAACTTTCTTCCGCAGCTTGCTTTAGAGAGCGACCTCCTCCGTGAGACCCAACTATCTTCTTCTTTCGTTGTGCCCTTTTCTAGCGATGACATGTTGTTGATCTTCGGTTGATTGATGTTCCAACTCCTTTCCTATCATATTTTCTATATGAGTCACCCTCCATCAGACGTCGTGTCTCTTCCAAGGGACGTGTCTGTTGGGCATTCGAGCCAACCATAAACTCCAAATTACGTTGCATCATTTGTCGCATACAAACTTTCCTTCAATTCACTGTCGGTTGTTTGCTATGTTGCACGAAACTTCTAGGAACCCGACGTTTCGGGCCGTACCCGTACCCGAAACTCTGAAACTCGGTGGAAACCTAATCGAAACTCGACCATCATGTGATCATGTAGAGAGTTAATATAGACATGGTTTTCCTTCTAAATTGTCATCTATGGGTCTTATTCCCTTTTTTCTCGCAATATAATGTGTTATTCACTTACTTATAACCTTTTCTTATATATATCTAGACATATATGATGTTTCAGCTGACGTTTCCATTTTTGGGAGGTGACGTTTCTAAACGTACCCGTTCCGGAAACTCTAAAACATTTCGGCGTTCCGTGCAACTTAGGTCATTTGCCTTCGCGTCTCATCCTCGGTTGTGTATCTTAGCAACTCGGGTAGGCGTGTCTCAGCTGGGCACGACTTGTCTTCGGTCGCGTGTACCCTGTATTTGGTCGAGTGCACCTCGTTTAGGCATTGTCGTCGTGTCGACTCTCAAATTTATTCCAATCACTCCACCAAACTCATCTCAAGTGCGTTCCTCGTGCACCCGTCTCACCAAAGTCTTTCCATCAAACTCGTCTCAGGCGCACCCTTCATCCCAACCAAGTCATTCCACTGAACTCGACTCGGCCTAACTCAAGTGTGCTCGGGTGCGTAGCCTAACGACTTGACATCCTCCCCCACGTCAAAATGGTTGTCTTCCTCGAAAATGCACCCCTTGGCAAATTTCCCAACCAAATCTTGAAGACTGACCTCTTCATGAACAACCTTTGCATCCACTGTCTTCATCAATACAGAAGAATCTCGTCTCCGAAATATATCCCATTCCTCTGCATGTATAGCAACCTATAAGAATGACATGAGTTGGATCCCCTTGTGCAATCAACTAGTCAGGTAGCTAATCTGACTATAGCATTAACTCCACAAGAACACATGCACCCAAACACGTGCAACCATTGTCACCTCTTCCATGTCACACAATCTTTCCTCCGACTATGCTCAACATGAGGCGCCATTAAATGGCATCTCAAGCTCCCAGGGGTCTCACCATCTCGAGCAAGTGACAGTAAGTCCATATCCTTCATGAGATTCAAAAAGATGGTGTTGTGGGGAAGTCATACAACTTCCCTTTCCACATCACAAGGCCATCCCTCCTCATCTCCGAGAAGAATCCACCAATACCTGGTATGAACCCCCCATACTTTTCTCCCATATAATCCTCTTCACGTTGATCTTCCATTGTGTGCCTTCCCAAATCGGATGGACGCGTCTTTGTTGGTCACACCTTGTCCTCGGCTGGAGGAGCCTTGTCTTCAATAGAGCGTTCCCTAGTTGGGTACACATGTCGTGCTAACCCACCAAGTCGTTCCATTTGTTCCACCGAACTCATCTTGGGCAAGCTCTTCTTGTGCCTGTCTCACCAAACTCGTTCCACCGAACTCATCTCGAGTGCACTCTTCGTGTTGTCCAAGTCATTCCACCAAACTTAACTCAGCCTAAATCAAGCACATTCGAGTGCCTAAGCCTGAGGGCTTGATATTGGGACATCCGCACGCGTCAGGTGAAAAGGGCCAAATATGTTGAAAGCTCCTCCAAAATAGCTCATAAGTCCAAGGAGAGGTTTCAAACGTAAGAATATATCTTAAAAATCATGCAAGTGACCTCCAAAAATTATGAAATGACCCTCTACAAGTCAAAAATAATCAAGCCACATGTTCCCAAATAGTAACTAGATGTCTCTGCAAAGGGTTTGGAGCTCTATTCCTATGCAAAATAGCTAGAAAGATGATGAAATAGGAGGTCGTTCAAGGATATTCAACACAGAATGTCAACAGATGCCCATGCATGCAAAGTTTGCCTATATGGGCCTTGAATGCTGTGACCAATGTCATCGAATATGTGTACTACATTGTCAACTATGAAATTTCCCAATGAAATGTGATGCCACATGAACAAGCATAGAATCATCTCCGATTGTTCCAACAAGCCAAAACGCGTCGAATACATAAAATGTGTTCTATGCTAAACAAGCCAGATAAGAGTAGTGCTAACCAAGAAGCATAAATGAAATGCAAAAAGCCAAGGAAGAATAGTTAGAATTACGATACTTATAATTCACTGAAGAAAAGAGATGCCTTGATGTTGGAGCTTGTTCAAGGATGTTTCCAAGGTAAGAGTATATCCTCATAATCATCCAAGCGACCTCGTCAATTGCAAAATAGATGGAAATAAAGATCATATAAAGTGGCAAAGTTCATGGAATACATATGAAACTACAAGATAGTTATGCCCACCAGTAGCTACCTAGGGTGCAAGACATACAAAGACCTGTGAAGCACCAATGAAGGCAAGATTTGGAAATATGATCACCACGGTAGATCTAGCATGAGAAGAAGTGACTTTCAAGAGGCAAAAGAAACGGCTACATGAGACAAAACATGGTAATCTAATTGTCCAAGCAAGGTATATACCTCCACTGATAATATTTTTGGTTTGGCTCAAGGAGAGGCAAAGGCAACACCAACTCCTCAGCCTAGAAACATTACAAGAAAGTCACTTTGCCTCCACAAGGTAAAGGAGACTAAGACAATAAGCAATGTATGCCAAATGTAAACAAAACCATCGAAGATAGAGGGTCATTCCCCAAAGGTTGAAGTCTTTTAGGATCAAGTGGCTCGATATCCCTCCCGAAGGCATGGTATAAGCCTCAAAACATGGTGAGGTTTCCCTCCTAGAAATAACTCCTCTCAGGCAAGCCAATGTCTAGCATCAAAATGTGGGTGTCATGCCCCCAAGGCACACCTCTCAGTTGTGAGCTTCTCGAGTCCCCTAAGGTGTGTGCTACCAATGCGCTTTCACCTCAATGGCAAAACCAACTTGCGTTTACTAATGCTCATACTATGCCTCTAGCCAATGTACCCTGTAGCGACACTTATATCTTATACTTGCGAAATTATTGTTCAATGAAATCTCAATACAATAGCCACTTCAAAACTTAACTTCAATTACAGTTTACTTCAATTAACTTAACTTCAGCGATAATCACATTCATTCATAAACACCACTAATTATGTACAGAAATAACACTTCAAACACCACTAATTTTGGACTCCATGTGCTGCACATTGCATAGACCTCACGCTTGAGGATATAGGCAAAATGGAGTGGGTAAAAAACACTGTAGAGCATGCCAAGTGCATTACAAAATACATTTACAACCACTCATGGGTATTGAGCCTAATGATGGAACACTGGGGGCAAAGAGATTGTTAGGCCTGCAATTACGAGATTTGCAACTCACTTCCTCACGTTGCAATGTCTCAATGGTCAACATAAAAACTTGCAGAAAATGTTTTCCTCTAAAGAATGGTCTGAATCTTGGTGGGCTCGTAGACCAGATGGAAAAGACACCAAAAAGAAAGTGTTAGACAGTTATTTTTGGAAAAGGTCTGTAGAGCTTGTGAAAATTACCGAGCCCCTTGTTAAGGTGCTAAGGATGGTGGATGGGGAAAAATTGGCCATGGGCTACATTTATGAGGCTATGGATCAGGCAAAGGAGCAGATACGAGCAGCTTACAAGAACAGGTTAGCTAAATATGGCCGTATATGGGAGATCATTGATAACAGATGGAACAATCAACTCCATCGTCTTATACATGCAGCTGGGTATTTTTTGAACCCAAAGTATCATTATAAAAATCGGCTAGGAGATCTGCATGATGGGGAGGTCAGAGCTGGATTGATTGATTGCTTGGAGCGCATGGTCCCTAGCCATGCAGACCAGTTGGAAATACATAGACAACTCACTGTTTTCACTATGGCAAGTGGTACTTTTGGCAAAAACTTGGCAAAGATGGCAAGAGATGTGGACCAACTAGGTAAACAATTCCAATTTCCAATTTGTTTTTCTTTTCAACTTAAAATTGCTTACATTCTTTACAATTCAAATTATAGACTAAGTTACTAATTAATGTCTTTTTCTTTGCAGCACATTGGTGGGAGTCATTTGGTGGCTAGTGTCCTCAATTGCAAAGGTTTGCAATTAGAGTCCTCAGTCAAACTTGCAGTGCTTCAAGTTGTGAACGCAATTGGTCTGTTTTTGAGCGCATACACACGAAGAAGAGAAACCGTTTGGAACAAAAACAGTTAAATGATCTTGTTTTCGTGCAATACAACCTTCGACTGAGGAGGAACCAAATGATGAGCAAAACACTTGATCTAGACCCCATTGTGTTGGACGATATTGATCCAACATCAGAATGGGTGGAGGAGACTGAAGAACGTGTGTTTGAGGCTGATTTTGATATCGACATGGCTTTAGCGAGGGATGAAGCAGATTATGTGGTGGCATCAGAACCAGGATCAATAGCGGCATCAAGGAAAGGCAACGAACCAATGGAAATAACTAGTCGTGCAGGTCGACAAACTCGTGCTTCCATTAGGTCCACTTATATTGTTATTGGTGGCATTGATACTGAGGTTGCAGATAAGTTGAGGCATCCTCAGACTCTAAACCAGATGATGTCTATGTATCTCCTGATGATGATCTTGTGGCTAGTAGTGGTGATGAACTTGATGATTGATCATGTGTCCGTTGTAGACTTGTGGTAGGCCAATGACCTCATAGCTTGCAGCATTGTTTTTGGACTTTATAGGCCATTTAGAGCCTCATTGCTTATGTATTTTGCTATTTTGTCGATGATATGTATTGCACTTAGTGCCATTTTGATATATTCACCTTTACATGGTATATAAATGAGCAAACTTTGCAAATTTTGTCTTTATTGGCTTGGAATCATGGTTTTAAATCTTAAAAATAGTTTTGTTTCATTAAAAAATAATTATTTAATGTATTTTTTTAAAACCGGTTCGTTTAGACCAAACCAGTCCCAGTTAGACCAGTTCTGGTCGGTAAACTGGTTCATTAGGTGGACCGGTCCGGTCACCAGTTCTGGTTTTAAAAACATTGATACAAATATACAGTAACCGGGTTACAAACACATCAACTAGCAACCCACAACCAAACCCAAAAACATAACCAAGTTGCAGCCCTTCGACCTGCACACAACCCTAATACAAAAATACCCCATGGCGTACCACCCTCAACAATACTTCGTTCCAAAATGTCAATGTAATGTCACCAAAATGTGACCATTGTAGCAGCACCGAAACACTGTGATAGATTTCAAAATTGTAGCTCCTTCATAGCACCACAACCGAAACATTGTGCTAGATTTCAAAATTGTAGCTCCTTCATAGCACCACACAGTGGTCTCCATAATAGCACTGAGTTGTGGTTTCCTCAAAGGACAGAGTTGTAGTATATATACCTCTATTAAACGATGTTCCTCCACTGTAGCACCGAGACCCTTATCTCATGAAACCAAACTTTTGTTTAGTGCTAAAATGATCCTCGCTGTCCCTTGAGTTCCTTTTGCAACTTGTCATCCGAATTTGTCTTCTTTTCTTGTCACTATAACCTCCTATACGAATCACAGAGATGTCTGAACTTATCTCTGCATTAGGCCACCTGAATTCAAAGATATCCAAACTTGATTACTGCCACTGTTCACCCGAAAATCTCAGAGATATATCCGAACTTCACTGTCGAAATGCGAAGGTCATACACACATATATATAGTTTGTCTACATAAATAAGCTGACATGATCTATTGAACGGATGTGTCTCCAAAATAAGTGAGTCGGCATGCATTTCTACTTCATCTTGAGGCCGACTTGAAGAGGAAAACTAGTGCTTGTCTTTGGAGGGCTTCATGACAATGCTCTAGACTTGTATACATTTGTAACATGCCCAAGAAGGGCTCTTCATACATGACATTGACTCTTTTGAATTTTATGATAAATCCTAAAGGCTCAAAATGGGATCCATCTAAAATTAAAATCCTTGCTCATGAAACCCATGAGTCAAGCATACAAACACTTTATTTTTCTTATTTACATCAATTACATAAAAACACAATTACACATGTCATTATGAAGACCGAACCTAGTTACACTTTTCAACAAAGGAAGCAAGGCAAGCTTAGTCGATGGGAAGCCTTGGAAGGCTAATTTCGCTCACACGTGTGGATGCAGTAGCAGTTGCAGGGGGGCGAAAATTTTAGACCTACAATAGAGGTCGAAATTCTGAAGCTGGGGGTCGAAGTTGTGCTGCTGGAAGAGATTTTATTGGGTTTGACTTGGAAAACAGAAGCAAATCATTCAGAAAGGTTGGACTTGGTCTTGGAAGGTATTGGTCTTGGTCTAGAGGTCTTGGAATTCGTCAATTGAAGAATCTATAAGAAGAGAAGAGATTTTGCAGATTTTCCTCTCAAGTGGAGAGATTTTGGCCCTAGCTTGCAGCCTACATTCTGTGTTCTTGTGTATTATTGTTCTTCTTGTTTTGGTAGTTGTTTGATTATATTCGAACATAATAATAAGTGAAGAAGTTAATAAAGTAATTGTTAAAATTGGCAACTAGGGCCAAAACTCCATGTGAGTCATCTTATTTATGGCAGTTGATATTTTTCTTGGATCGCTCTCATCAAGAGGTGTAGGATTGATCTAAAGATCATCCGATTACAATAAGTATTCATGGAGATATGAATTTATTTGTGTTATGGGACAATTCATCAAGGTCGGCCAGCAACCAAATAACCCCCATGTGTGCTCAATGTTTTAGTATAAAAGGAGGTGACTTGATAGTCATTTGTACACACACTTCACTCTTGATTTCTCTCCACTTGTTTTGGGTTTTAGTGGAAGAGAAGTCTAAGAGGAGGAAGCCCTAAACGCAGGTCTAGAAGGAGACCCTATTCGCAGTAAAAGAAGGATGCCCTAGCCGTAGGTCTTGTGAAGGTTTGGCTGCAGTTCAAAGGGAGATCTAGTACGGTGAAGGAGGCCTAACAGTTGTCCCTAAACGCAGTCTTATCATACCCTAGATGCCCTAATCTATACGTTGTTTGAGACAGCCCTTAGACGCTGGAAAAGAGATACCCTAACCGCAGTAAAGAGGCTCCCTAACTCGTTGTCTAAAGGATGCCCTAACCAACAAAGAAGGTAGGGACAACGTGGGTGTCTTAGGGCTGTTGGAGCCTCTTGGTGACTGCGTGGAGGGTTGTTCTATGCTACAGCCAAGCCGAGTTTGAAGAAGGGAGCACGCAGGTCTGTGAGGGAAGAAAGAGGTAAGGTATGACTATTTTGGAGGGCTGTTAGGGTGCCGCAGAGATCTGTGGTAGGCCGCAGGCCTAGCCACTCCAAAACAGGGCTGCGTGTAGGCTTGAGAGGCTGCCATATGCCCAGAACAGCAGCATATGGAGGCAACACTTTACCTTGACTAAGCCACAATTCCAAAACAAGGCTGTGTGTAGCCTTGAGAGACTGCCATATGCCCAGAACAGCAGCATATGGAGGCAACACTTTACCTTGACTAGGCCACAATTATTTGGAGGTTGTTTGTGTGGGTTGATAAGGATTGTTGCAGCGTGCACATGCCCTAACCAGGAACAGCAGTATTGCAGCATTGATTGTGTAGTGTGTTGGGTCAAAGTTTTGACGCAGTCACCCTCATCCTATACAGACTTGGAGCAGCATAGCAGGATGTATAGTGCACATAGGAGCAGCAATGAGTACATGTTGTACAGTGCAGCATAGTGCACATAGGAGAAGCAATACATAGCATGATGTACAGTGCAGCATATGATGGTGCACCATGGTGTAGATCACCATGGTGTAGATCAGTGTTGCTGGGCATTGGAGCAGCAATGGGATAGCATGGTTATGATGGGCATATAGCAGCAGCGAGAATGCATACAGCAACAAGACGATGAGGTATTGTCGCATCAGGATGATGTGGTATTGCAGCATCAAGATGATGAGGTATTGCAGCATAGTACGATGAAGAGCTCAAGATAATGTAGCAGTACAGTGATGGGTACAGTCATGATTGGTGAAGCATGATAAGATGCAGCATAGTGTGCAGCTTGGTGCAGCACAGTGAGTTGCAGCATGATGATGAGGTGCAACACAACGACAGGTGCAGCATGGTGATGGGGTCACCTTGGAGAATCAGTTGAAGCAGCATGTCTTCAACTGAGTTCAACTACCTCATGTATCATCTTCTTAGAGATGATCTATGCTCTTATTTAAAAAGTCAAAGTGTCGACTTCTGTTGTATATGTACTATCTCTCTCTCTCTCTACTAAACTATTGAAGAACATATAAGAAGAATTGATCAAGGGTTTCCCCACATTGGGGTTTGTCCTTGGCTAGTGCCACATCTTGTGTCCTCTTGTCTTGGCTTGTCTTCTGCAATTTATGTTTATGTTCTATCTGCAATTTACTATCATGCCGATGTGATTGCTAATCTGGAAAAGATATTGAGCTAATTGTGAAAATTAAAATAAATTGCTCTAAGCATAGAACATACCTAAAATTAACATGGTATCAAGGCTGAAGTGAAGACAAAGCCCAAGAAAGAGTGAAAGAGCAATCACCGAAGACAGTTGGGAAAGGACAAAAGGCTCAATGGATTCCTCATCCCTCTTCAAATTCACAAAGGGTGAAGTCAAAGCAGAGAATATTATCAGAATGACGCAGCGGAAGCTTCTGATGGCCTACCTAAAGATCACTTTAATGAGAAGTCCAGATCTAAGGGTGGAAGGAAAGGCATATGCCTTGTTTGTAATAAGTTCGGCCATTATGCGAAGGAGTGTCTGAATGGTAGGGACACATTACTTGATGATGATAAACAATCATTCCATGGACATCTTCAATGATCGAAGGAATAACAGTTAATGCGGGACATCAAGGGAATGGCCAACTCTTCAAAGAAATTAAGGATCCCCAGGTATGAAGAATCAAATGTTGTTTCTGATAAGATAAAGAGCATTATATTATATTGGCCCTCTCCTCTAGACTCTTTGGGAATCTGGCTTATTAATTGTAGTGCTTCAAGGCACTTCATCGGATAGAAGGGTGCACTCTCTAATTTGGTAGAGATGGAAACAATCGTGGGATTATACTTGGAGTCAATACCACCTATCCCGGAAAGGGTGTAGGGAATGTTACCCCTCAATTGAATGAGGATAACTCAATTCATTTATAAGAATCTCTTTATGTACTTGATTGCAAGAAGAACCTGGTGTCCTTTTCGGCAATGGAAGTCAAAGGTTTCATGGTGGCATTCATCAATGGAAAGGTACGTGTTTGAAAATAGATTTTTCAAAAATGCTTTTATCCTTGAGTTCAGGATTGGCAATTTGTATCAAGTTGTAGGATGGTCCATTGGGGAACATGTCAATTGACACATCTCATCTATAGCACCGGAGGTCTGCGTATTATGTGGCCCCACCAAATGTGAGTCAGATGGTTTGAGATTCATGATCGGGAATCTCATGTATGCAGGGGGAAGAAAGCCCTCCATAGCTTGAAGAAAAACAACCCGGGCTTGATATGAGAGGATTGATAGTTGTCTAATGAAGCTGAGATTCACTAGTAGTGAAGCCGATCCAAACCATAGGTTGTGGATGATAGACCTCTCATACTGGCACCTTATGAGGACGACCTCTTTCTGACAGGTGCAGACCCTCTCATTTGCAAAAGTAAGAAGGAGTTGGATTTTGAATTTGGAATGGTGAGCTACAAGCTCGTGACTACCTCAATGGATCTTAACTCTCAGAAGTTATGTGGTAAGGATGCCAGACATAATTTGGGAAATGCCTTTGAGTTTCATAAACTCATTCTAGCATTGATGTTCTTGGTGAACTCACGTCCGGATATATGTTTTGCAGTTAGCATGTTGAGCTCATATATGGTTGAGCCTCACTGGATTGGTGCCAAGAATCTTCTGAGACATCTTCGGGGCACAATCTCTCATGGATTGAGATACATTGTCAAAAATATGATGTTGCATGACTATTCGAATGATGACTGGGCAGGCAGTGTGGAGGATAGCAAGAGCACTTCTGAGTGCTGGTTCTCTTTGGGTTCTGCTTCGATATTCTGGATGAGCAGGAAGTCGAAGTCAGCTACTATAAGCACCATTGAGACCGAAGACATAGCTATGAGTATGACCTCGTGTGAAGCTGCCTGGTTGAGGAAGCTCTTCAGTGAGTTGTTTGACACATGATGGATACCATCATGATCTTCTATGACAACCAGAGGGGGATTCGACTATTGAGGAATCTCGTGTGTTATGATCGCTCCAAGCATATAGACATGAGGTACCACTTTATCTCGGATATGATAAATCGATGAGCAAGAAGGCTCCATCGCATTGGCACTGATGTGCAGGTCACAGACATTCTGTCGAAGCACCAGGGAAAGGTCAAATTTGTGACTTTCCAGAATGACTTGGAGTCGTTGAGAGACCCTCTTATGAGGATCTTGTATGATGCATGCATTGAGCTCTGGGAGCTCTGAGGGGGCTTGAGGTACTTCTTGGAGCAACAAGTGACCACAGGGTGACTCACCCTCCCCTAGTGGTGCGCTGTGTATAGGGTGAATGGTTCAGCCTTCCCCTGTGATACCCCGTGGCAACTTGTCGACAGGATGAGTGGTTCTCCTGCCAAGGCATCCTACGCATGCTATCTGGGACTCATGGGATGTACCTATCATTTGGCCAATGAGCATGGAAATGAGGATAGGGACCATAGTAGTACCGATGGACACATCGTGTATCTACCGTACTCCCTATGCTAGGATGACCGATATTGATCTCGGATCAATTCGAACTAACTTCAGGTCAGTAAGAGTGATATAGCTCACTCTCTCTTGGAACTGATCTGGGATCAGTTTGAGTGGTTTGAGACACTCTATTTTGATATTGATCTGGGATCAATGAAACTGACTTCGGGTTAGTATTAGTTTGAGACACTCTCTTTTGATATTGATCTCGGATCAATGAAACTGACTGCGGGTCAGTAAGAGTGACATAACCCACTCTTTTGGAACCGATCTGGGATCAGTAAGAGTGGTATGATACACTCTCTTCATATGGGACTGACTTCGGGTCAATAGAGAATGGTATGATACATTCTCAATCAATTCTTCTTCTTCATGGTTCAGCAGAGCAGAGCAGTGCAAGGCACTGATGGCAGAGATAGTACAAGCAGATGGATCAGCAAATGGAGTTCTCCCTAGTTGAGAGGGAGTGTTAAAAGTGGCAACTAGGGCCAAACTCCATGTGAGTCATCTTATTTATGGCAGCTGATATTTTTCTTGGATCCCTCTCATCGAGAGGTGTAGGATTGATCTAAAGATCATCCGATTCCGATAAGTATTCATGGAGATATGAATTTATTTGTGTTATGGGACAATTCGTCAAGGTCAGCCAGCAACCAAATAACCCCCATGTGTGCTCAACGTTTTAGTATAAAAGGAGGTGACTTGATAGTCATTTGTACACACACTTCACTCTTGATTTCTCTCCACTTGTTTTGGGTTTTAGTGGAAGAGAAATCTAAGAGGAGAAAGCCCTAAACGCAGGTCTAGAAGGAGACCCTATTCGCAGTAAAAGAAGAATGCCCTAGCCGTAGTTCTTGTGAAGGTTTGGCCGCAGTTCAAAGGGAGATCTAGTACGGTGAAGGAGGCCTAACAGTTGTCCCTAAACGCAGTCCTATCATACCCTAGATTCCCTAATCTATATGCTATTTGAGACAACCCCTAGACGCTGGAAAGGATATACCCTAACCGCAGTAAAGAGGCTCCCTAACTCGTTGTCTAAAGGATGCCCTAACCAGCAAAGAAGGTAGGGACAACGTGGGTGTCTTAGGGCTATTGGAGCCTCTTGGTGACTGCATGGAGGGTTGTTCTATGCTACAGCCAAGCCGAGTTTGAAGAAGGGAGCACGCAGGTCTATGAGGGAAGAAAGAGGTAAGGTATCACTGTTTTGGAGGGTCGTTAGGGTGCCGCAGAAATCTGTGGCATGCCGCAAGCCTAGCCACTCCAAAACAGGGCTATGTGTAGGCTTGAGAGGCTGCCACATGCCCAAAACAACAGCATATGGAGGAAACACTTTACCTTGACTAGGCCACAGTTATTTGGAGGTTGTTTGTGTGGGTTGATAAGGATTGTTGCAGCATGCACATGCCCTAACCAAGAAAAGTAGCACAGTAGTATTGCAGTAGTGATTGTGTAGTGTGTTGGGTTAAAGTTTTGATGCAGTCAACCCTCCTCCTATAGAGACTTGGAGCAAAATAGCAAGATGTATAGTGCACATAGGAGCAACAATGAGTACATGTTGTAGAGTGTAGCATAGAGAATATAGGAGCAGCAATGCATAAAATGATGTACAGTGCAGCATGATGTAGATCAATTTTGCTGGACATTGGAGCAGCAATGGGACAACATGGTTATGATGGGCATATAGTAGCAGCGAGAATGCATACAGCAGCAGGATGATGAGGTATTGCAGCATCAAGATGATGTGGTATTGCAGCATCAAGATGATGAGGTATTGCACCATGCATTTGGGTGCAGCATAGTGCAATGAAGGGCTCATCATAGTGCAACAGTACAGTGATGGGTACAATAATGATTGGTGAAGCGTGATGAGATGCAGCATAGTGATGATGGGTGCAACATGGTGCATCACAATGAGGTGCAGCATGATGATGAGGTGTAGCACAATGATAGGTGCAGCATGGTGATGGAGTCACCTTGGAGAATCAGTTGAAGCAGCGTGTCTTCAACTGAGTTCAGCTACCTCATGTATCATCTTCTTATAGGTAATCTATGCTCTTATTTAAATAAGTCAAAGTGTCGACTTCTGTTGTATATGTACTATCTCTCTCTCTCTCTCTCTCTCTCTCTCTCTCTCTCTCTCTCTCTCTCTGCTGAACTATTGAAGAACATATAAGAAGAATTGATCAAGGGTTTCCCCACATTTGGGTTTGTCCCTGGCTAGCACTACATCTTGTGTCCTCTTGTCTTGGCTTGTATTCTGCGATTTATGTTTATGTTCTATCTGCAATTTACTACTACGCTAATGTGATTGCTAATTTGGAAAAGATATTAAGCTAATTGTGAAAATTGAAATAAATTGCTCTAAGCATAGAACATACCTAAAATTAATAGTAAGAAAAAGTAAAAAGACATCACAAGCAGTTAACATAGAAAGAGAAATCATCTTAACTATTGACCTATAGATTTCTCAACACAAACCACCAATAAGTCTAGGGTTTCTATTCCGGGAAACTCAAATGCAACCTACAAAAACTCGTATTTATCCTAAAGCATCTATCTAGGTCTAGCCTAGAAAAATTACAAGAATGTGACTTGTCATCCACAAGGTAAAGGAGACTAAGACAATATGCAAGGTATGCCAAATGTACAAAAAACCATCGAAGATAGCGGGTCATTCCCCAAAATATGAAGTTTCTTAGAATCAAGAAGCTCAATGTCCCTCAAGAAAGCCAATGTCCAACCTCAAAATGTGGGAGGTCCACAAGAGTGAAGTTTAAAGGGCCAAATAGGTTGAAGGCTCCTCCAAAACAGCTCATAAATCCAAGGAGAGGTTTCGAACATAGGCATTCTTGAAAATTGTAGCTAGGTTTGATCTTCATTATGATGTAATTGTAATCATGACATTGTATATTCTTTATAAAGAAAGAAAAAGGAAAGAAAAAGAAATTATATTTTATTTTTGGAGTATGGGTTTCATACTCAAGTTTGATTCAAAGGCATGTTCTTCGTTCTATTAGGTCTTCTAGGTCTTTCTAGGATGAATAATATTGTTCATGTGTTATACACCCATTTGGACTCATTGTAATGAAGAAAAGTATTTATTTTGTCGAGATAAATCCATGGACAAGCCCAAGACCAAGTCGGCCCAAGGAGTAGATCAAGTGGGCCTAAAGGGAGGGAAATTGACCCTCAAGAAAGGCTATATAAAGGAGTGAAGCTCAACTCATTTGGTCACTCATCTAAAGAAAGTTTGATCTGCAATAGTGAAGGTGAAGAAGAGTAGTTGGTAGGATGATGAAGAGGAGCAGAAATCGAAGTCTATCAAAGAATTTCTTTCCTTGCCTCGATATGGTTTGTGAAGCTGCTAGTTGCAGGAAACCGAAATTCTTTAGCAGTTGCAGGAGGCCGAAATTGCAGCACTGAAAATCTGTTGCAGGTGCTGAAATTGCAGCATTGAGGAAGCAATATTGAAGTTCTGAAGTTGTCTCAAGGAAGATCTTGTTGGGGGTTAGCTTTGGGCTTGGAGGGTTTGTTATTTTTGGTCTTTGGGTCTTGGAAGTCTCTCTTGTAAGTAGGATCTAAAGAAGAAGACAAGTGTTTTCTGGGTTTTTCCCCTTGGAGGGGTTTTGCCCTGGCTTGGGGCCTATATCTTGTGTACTCTGTCTCTTTGTGATCTTCATTGTTTTGGTAATTGCTTGATGAATAGAACTAAAGAAGTAATAAAGAACCAACTTACATCACAAGTAATTATCATGATAAGGAAAATAAGTTCTCATCTAAAGTCTCCATATTTTCCAACATGGTATCAGAGCTAAGGTGCAACGAGGCTGAACATCACATCCTTGTTGGCACTGTAATAAGGGTTACAAGGAAGGGTTTCAAGTTTCTTGGAAATATCACTACATCTATCAAGAAATGTCTATTGAAGATCATCTACAAGCTTGCAAAGGATGTAGCAGACAAAATTTTGTTCTCTGCTTTATCCTACACATTCAACGACGAAAATGTATGGGTTATTCACAGTGGTGCCTCCTGATATATGACGAGAGAATGCACTAAACTACAAACCCTATCAAAGGGATACTCATCTCATTCTATAGAACTTGGAGATAATAAGAGCTATCAAGTGAAAGGCATTAGGTCTACATCATTGGAGCTCGAGTCAAGTGGAAGCATTCACCTCTACAATATTTTATATGTTCCTGGTTTGAAAAAAACTTAGTATCTATTTATTGTCTAGGTGATAAAGGCGATAGAATTTCTTTTGGTGATGGAAAGGTTTTTGTTTGGGGTAAGGGCTCAAGTATCGATGATGCTAGGGTAATTGGGATTTGTAAGGGGCCATTATATAGACTCTATACCTCTGGCCCAAGCTCTCGTACACTTGGATGTGAATCCTTCTAAACTATGGCATAGAAGGTATGGACACATTCACTTTAAGATTTTTCCATCTTTAAATCAAATTGTCAATGGCATCCCCGAATTGAAGGAAGAACATGAAGGGACCTGGAAGGGATGTGCTCTAGGGAAGAATGTAAAGAAACCATTTGCAAGTAGTGATACTAGGTATAAGGAAAGAATGTGCTCTAGGGAAGAATGTAAAGAAACCATTTGCAAGTAGTGACACTAGGTATAAGGAAATTTTAGATCTCATACACTCGGATGTATGTGGACCTATGGCAATAAATTCTCTTGCCGGGCAT
Source organism: Pinus tabuliformis (assembly GCA_031772625.1). Taxonomy (NCBI): domain Eukaryota; kingdom Viridiplantae; phylum Streptophyta; class Pinopsida; order Pinales; family Pinaceae; genus Pinus; species Pinus tabuliformis. The sequence continues at coordinate 600,241,630 of CM062812.1, read as the reverse complement.
CAGTATTATGTAACCTTCATTGATGATCACTCAAGCAAGACCTGGTTATAGCTTCTCAAGAACAAGGATGAGGTATTCAAAAAGTTTCAAGATTTCAAGAATGAAGTGGAAAACCTAGCCAAGAGAAATATCAAGACTCGCTAGTCCAATAATGGTGGAGAATACACCTTCAAGGAATTAACTGCTTTATGCAAGGAAGCAAGGATTAAGAGGGAGCTCATTGTTCCTTATAATCTTGAACATAATAGTGTGGCAGAAAGGAAGAATATAACTATTGAAGAATGTGTTATGGCAATGCTACATGATCAAGGTCTCCCTCAATTCCTATGGGTAGAGGCATGCATGACAGCGATCTACTTGCAAAATCGAAGTCCTCGTAGGATTCTCAACAACATGACTCTGGAAGAAGCATTTACAGGAAAGAATCCAGGTGTGGATCATCTCCGAATATTTGGGTGTCATGTGTATATTCATATACCCAAGGACAAAAGAAAGAAGTTAGATCCTACCAATTTAAAGGGCATGTTTGTGTGATATAGTGCTTCATCAAAAGCTTATAGAATCTATATCAAGGATGCTCGTCGAATTGAAGTAAGCAGGGATGTCATCTATGATGATAGCATATCTTACAAGAAATCAAAGGATAAGTCAGTTGACTCTGATGAAGAAGAGATACCTATGTTTGAGGATATCTCTAGGCACAATTATGGTCAAGAGTAGACATCTACTCAAGAAAGTGTTGAAGGTCCTTTTGAACCTATATAACAAGTGATTATTCCAGAAAGTCGAAAGAGGCCTATTTGGTTGAAAACTACTCTTCAAGAAGCAGAAGGACATACAGCATCGGGGACCTCCAGGGAAATTAAAAGAGTGGAGGAATGCTATGTAGGAAGAATACCAATCCATAATGATGAAAGATGTATGGGAGATTGTCCCTAGGCCAAGTGACAAATCTATAGTCACTTCAAAATGGATTTACAAGATAAAGCAAGTTGTAGATGGGAGCATAGACAAATACAAAGCAAGGCTTGTAGCAAGAGGCTTCTCAAAGAAAGAAGGAATTGATTACGAAGAAACCTTTTCTCCCACAGCTAGGTATACAACCATAAGATCATTGGTTTCATTGGCTGCTACTGTGGGATGGAACATCCATCAAATGGATTTCAATACAACTTTCTTGAATGGGACCATCGATGAGGAGGTTTACATTGAGCAGCCTCAAGGATTTCAAATAAATCAAAGGGAGACTCATATTTGCAAATTGAAGAAAGCTCTATAAGGCTTAAAGCAAGCACCTAGGGCTTGGTATGCAAGAATGGATGCATACCTATTGAGACTTGGTTTTATCAATAGTACTGTAGACCCTAACCTATATATCAAGGTGGTCCAGGATGAACTAATTATCATACTCTTGTATGTGCATGATCTACTAGTTACAGGTGTAGAGCATCGGATTCAAGAATTCAAGAAGCAGTTAGAAGCCGAATTCGATATGAAAGATCTTGAGATTATGCATTATTATTTGCGACTACAAGTATGGCAGAAGCCAGGAGAGATATATCTTGGTCATGGTAAGTATGTGATGAAGATTCTTCAAAACTATGACATGATGGATTTCAAGCCTATGATGACTCCTATGATTGCCAATTTAAAGAACAAGTTGAGGAGTTCAGAATCTGTTGATTTGTGGTAGCATCGGACGTGCTCTAGCCATGAAAATTGGTGAAGAGGCTAAGGCTCATAAGATCTCCCAGACCCAGAAATCATTTGGGGAAATTCCACACGATTGGAGAGACATTAAAATAATTAATATTTTTAATGGGGTTCCTAAGTCTAAACTTAGGAAAATTAAAATATTAATGGGTATTTATATAAAAGTGGATGAGAATGTTCTAAATGACATGGATCAAGCCAAATCTAATCTTATTCGTTGATTAGGGACTTAATATCGGCCATTGAAGACTCAACAGGAAAAGTATAAGAGGAGGCTTGAGGGTCAGTTGGAGATACACAATATTGATCAGTCAATTCGATTTTCTAGAGCGAGGTTTGATGAGAGAATCGAACTAGTGATCTGTTGCAGTGAGAGGCAGTTTGGCACGAAGCCGAGAATACATAGCAGAGACGCAAAGATAGTTCCAGAGAGACAACGCAAAGCCTTGGAAGGCTGACGCAGAGGCAACTGGGACTTATGCAGAGGCTGAGGCCAGCGTGTGTGACGCAGAGGTTCAGAGTGTTGACGCAGAGAGCCAAGAGGCTGACGCAGAGGCATCAGTAGCTACACAGAAGCTAGCAGAGATGACGCAGAGCCAAGAGGCAGCACCAGGTGATTTTCGTGGGGCAGACTGAGTGTTGGTGAGCTGAGAGGGTGATGCAGTCCCTATTAGAGTGATGCAGAGCAATGGAGAAGCTTGGAGCATCTTTCGTTGTCCAGCTAAGGAGCTGTCGTAGTTGTTGTGGGATCGTTCATCTATTGACTGATCAGCCGGAATATCTGTCTCCGAGGAGAGGCATTACTGCCGAGGGCATTCTCTGTTGGGTGAGCCATTTTTGGCACCCTAGTTGTATTGAGAAACTGCATAATAACATAACCCTCAATCTGTTGCACCAGTTTTCCCGCATTGGGTTTTTCCGAGGACGATTGTCCAAAAATAACGGTGTCCCTTGTGTGTTTGTCTCAACTATTTCAATTGTTGATCTGTATATGTGTTAAGGCTGCATTTGTGTTTATTTTCGGTATTAATATTTATAAATAACTTGTTGAAAAGAACAAGTAGGAGAAAATAAACCAAATAATGCAGTAGGGATTTCTGACATGACAGACTTAGAAATTTCAACAGAATCTAATCCGACAAATCCTATTTGCTACAGACAATTGACTGGGTCCTTGATGTAACTAGTAAATACAAGATTGGACATTTGTTTTGTAGTAAATGTCTTCAGTCTATTTCAGATGGAAACAAAACATGATGATTCGATTGCAGCCAAGCATATCCCAAGATATTTGCATGCGACTACATATCACTACCTCCGGTCCATTGGTAATGAAGTCCAACTCGTAGAATATACAGATTCAGATTGGGGTGGTAATGAGACAAATGGAAGAAGCACAACAAGTGGATGCTTCAGCCTAGGATCTTCCATGGTCTCATGGAAGAGCAAAGAAAAGGATACATTTTCTTTGAGTAGCATTGAAGTTGAATATGTTGTTGCAAGCGAGGCCTATCGGGAAGCAGTTTGGCTCAAGAAGTTGTTATCAGATTTGGTTGAAGGACTGATTACCCCTACATGGATACATTGTGATAATCAAAGTTGCATAAGATTGACGGAAGACTCGGTGATTCATGCTAAGACGATGCATATAAACAACAAGTACCACTACATCAAAAGTTTGGTATGAGATAGGGTCGTGGAGCTGCACTATCTACCTACAGATGAACAAGTAGCAAACATACTAACTAAAACGTTACCAAACAAGAAGCTTGTGCACCTAAGAAGTAAGCTTGGTTTCATTGATATCTCTTCCCTGATAAAGAGGGAGTGATATCAGATAATTCTTGTCTTTATGGGTAAAGCCCCCTAGCATAATGCTCATAGTTAAAGATGAGTTTGTCCAGATAAGGCCTTCAGGGACAATGCCAGTCATGATAAAGATGCTTGACAAAAGATGGCTTATCAATCTAAACTCTTCTTATGAGAATGCTTCAAGATTTAGATTCTTTGTACCATGAATAACTCTCTAGTTAAGAGGAAGTGTTGAAAATTGTAACTAGGTTCGGTCTTCAGTATGATGTAATTGTAATCGTGACATTGTATATTCTTTATAAAGAAAAAAAAGGAAAGAAAAAAAAATATGTTTTATTTTTGAAGTATGGGTTTTATACTCGAGTTTCAGTCAAAAGCATGTTCTTCATGCTTTTAGGTCATCAAGGTCTTTCTATGTCTTTCTAGGATAAAGAATGATATTGTTCATGTGTCATAGTCCCATTTGGACTCATTGTAATGAAGAAAAATATTTATTTTGTCGAGAAAAAGCCATGGATAAGCCCAAGACCAAGTCGGCCCAATGAGCAGATCAAGTCGGCCTAAAGGGAGGGAATTCGACCCTCAAGAAAGGCTATATAATGGAGTGAAGCTCAAGTCATTTGGTCATTCATCTCAAGCAAGTTCAATCTGCAATTGTGAAGGTGAAGATGAGTAGTTGGGAGGATGAAGAAGAGGAGCAGAAGTCGAAATCTATCAAAGAATATCTTTCCATGTCTCGCTAGGGTTTGTAAAGCTGCCAATTACAGGAAGCAAAACTTTTAAAGTAGTTGCAGGGCACCGAAAATGCAGGACTGAAATTCTGTTGCATGGGCCAAAATTGTAGCATCAAGGAAGCAATATCGAAATTTTGAAGTTGGCTCAAAGGTCTTACTGGGGGATGGCTTTGGGCTTGGAGGGTATGGTTGCTTTGGTCTTTGGGTCTTGGAAGTCTCTTTCGTAAGCAAATTCTAAAGAAAAAGAGAAGCATTTTCTGGATTTTTACCCTGGCTTGGAGCCTATATCATGTGTACTTTTTCTCTTTGTGATTTTCATTCTTTTTGTAATTGCTTGATGAACAAAACTAAATAAGTAATAAAGAACCAACTAACATCACAAGTAATTATCATGATAAGGAAAATAAGATTTAATCTACAATTCTCCATATTTTCCAACAAGAATATATCCTCAAAATCATGCAAGTGACCTCCATAAATGAAGAAATGACACTCTCCAAGTCAAAAATAATGAAGCCACATGTTCTCCAATAGCAAATAGATGTGTCCTCCAAAGGGATTGGAGCTCTATTCCAATGCGAAATAGCTAGAAAGATGATGAAATAGGAGGGAATTCAAGCATATTCAATGTGGAATGACAAGAGGATGCACACGCATGCAAAAATTTCCCAAATGGGTCTTGAATGATGTGACCAACACCTTGGGTTATGTGCATTATCATGTCAACTATGAAATTTCCCAATTAAATGTAATGCCATGTGCACAATCATAGATACATCTCCAATATTCCCAAGACAAAATATGTCGAATACATAAAAGGGGGTTCCATGTTGAACAAGCTAGATAAGAGTAGCATTAAGCAAGAAGCATAAATGAAATGCAAAAAGGCAAGGAAGAATAGTTATAATTATGATACTAATAATTCACTAAAAATATTAAACAAAGAACAAAAACAAAAACAAAAAACAAAAAAACAAAAAAAGGATGTCTTGATGTTGGAGCTTGTTCAAGGATCTCAAATATGTGAAAATGAAAATCTCAATACCAAAATATGTTACAATCCTGCAATGACCCTGCTATAGTTTTACATCTAAGAGAGAAGGTGATACCAACTACTTAACAAGGACATGAGGTGAACAAAATCAAGAGGAAAAAACAAGGGAGGTATTGACACTACTTGAGCACTTGACATGTCAAGAGGAAGCCCATGCATGAAAAAGTTGCCCAAATGTGCCTCGAAAAATGTGACCAATGCCTTGGGATATGTGTACTACCAGCTATGAAATTGCCTTACGAAATGTGACACCACATGACCAATCATAGAGTCATCCCAATGAATTTATGGCCAAAATATGTCAAATCCATAAGAGGGGTGTTCATGCTTAACAAAATAGATAGGAATGGAGTTGTTAAGCAAGCATAAGTGAAATGTATAAAAACCAAGAAAGAAAAGTTAGAAATAATATACTTATATTTAACAAAAGTGGTTTCATCATGTTGTAGCTTGTTGAAGGATGCGGAAGATGTGAGAATGGTAACATAGCTACCAAAATAGGTTATAATCCTACAATGGTCATGTTAGAGTTTCACATTTAGAGGGAGAGAATGTGACGCCAACTCTCTAGCAAGGACATGAGGTGAACAAAATCAACACGAGAAAGCAGTGGACATATTGACGCTACTTTAGCACCATCAAAAACAAAAGGCAGAAATTTCCATATTAAAAAATAAAGGGCATATAAAGGGGAAAAGTTCATAAAATAGCTATGAAGCTAAAATGTAGCTATGCCCACATGTAGCTACCTAGGGTGCAAGTGATATGAAGACAAGTGAAGCGCCAATGGCAAGGTATAAGCCCCAAAACATGGTAAAGTTGTTCTCATAGAAATAAGTTCCATCAACCAAGCCAATGTTTGGCCCAAGAAGTTTAGACTTCCACATGTGTGAAGTGAAAAGGGTCTAAATAGCTGGAAAACGCCTCCAAAAGTGTTCATGCACTCCAACAGAGTGGTTACCAAGGTAGAAAATAAATCCTCATAATAATCCAAGCAATTTGATCAATTGAAAAATAGATGGAAACAAAGGACGTCTAAAGTGGGAAATTTCATGAAATCGTTATGAAACTACTATATAGCTATGCCCACCTGTAGCTACCTAGGGTGTAAAAGATATGAAGACTGGTGAAGCACTGATGAAGGAAATAATTAGAAATACAATCACCATGGTAGCTCTAGCATGAGAAGAAGTGACTTTCAAGAGGCAAAAGCAAAGGCTACATGAGACAATGCTAGCAAAAACCAAGCAAAGGTGTGAGTTGTGATGAGCTAGTGACATACTAGTGAAGACAAAAATATCTAACATGAGTATGTAGATGTTGAGAAAATGAGAAAAGAAGAATGAAAACAATAGAAAAAGGTAGATATAGAAACAAGGAAAATTGCTTGCAACACATGGATAGAACTAGCTAAGTCAAGGAGCAAAAAATTAGAGGCAGGGTGTGTTGGATAAATGATTAAGATATCCCATAGCTGCAGTCTACAAAATGCAACAACCAAAACCAACGTTCTAAGGAAGTAACAAGGAAGAAGGAGCATGGTGTTGAGAAATTAGTGCTAGTAGGATTAGGGTTAGATTTCTCTTTCTTGATAATTACTTGTGAATTATGTTGGCTTATTTTACTTATTTGTAATATTATCATTCATCAAGCAATTACCAAATTATGTGTGCATGAAGATCACAAAAACACAAGACACAATATGTAGGCACTCTCCCAAGGCAAAACCCCTATCTAGGGAAAAACCCAATCAAAAATATCTTCCTTCAATAGTTATTCTGGAGACCCTTCAACCTAGACACAGACCTCCTCCACACCAAGCCAGCCTCTCCTTCTTCGATCCAACCTGTGTTCTAGTAACAACAACACTGTGACCCTAGCAACTTCGACTTGGCAGCTTCCGGCATCAATAACAGCTTTGACTATGACAAGGAGACTTCGATCTCGTAAACTAGCCCACACGAGAGAGACACACACACACCAAAAATTCTGTTTTTATTTTCCCTCCCTCCTTGACCAAACTCGCACCCCTTTTAGCCTCCTTCTTCACCTTTGCACTTTTCTCAGCATCCAACTTCCAGCTTCAGACATCGAGCTATGTCTGAGAGAGTGAGATGGTTAAAATGAAGTCAAACTGCCTTGTATATATAGCCTTCCAATGAGATCGAACTGCCTTCCTTGAGGCCGACTTGGTGTGGAAGTTACATAATTCATTTTTGACTCAAAAATAATTCCTTTTACATTGTTCGAAAGCCCAAGGGTCTCATAAAATATACAATGACTCTAATGACTCTTTCTTAATCCTAGGAGTCCTCAATCTGGACTTTGACTAATAAAATGATGACCCAAGTGTGAAACCCATGCAAGTCACTGTAACAATAATAAAAATTCTTTTGACAAATACATTTTATAAAGACCGGACCTAGTTACATTTTTCAACACTCCCTCTTAACTAGGGAGGTATTCATATGAAAAACCTCAAACTATATGAACTATGAAGAGTTTAGGCACCGCAATGCCACAGGCTAGATTCCTGCCCAGGGAAATCTATCCAATTGGGACTATGATGGATTAAAGCTTTCAGCGTTTCTAGATACCATCAAGCTACTTGCTAACCATCAATCGAAGGATCTAGGTGCATATCCGAGGTCAGAGCTCCATGACCAACACCAGCCTCCCTACTTCATGTACTAGACATCAACACATAGTGTCGGCCAGATGTCCCCCTAGGCAATGTGTCTTACACACAAGGCCTCAACAAATCTCTTCCAAACTTTTATCATCATCAACAAAATCAGAAATATCAACTAAACCAAGAATGCTTCTAAGATATTCAAACTTCTTGTTGGGAAGAGACTTTGTTAGTATATCAGCGACGTGATCGTCTGTCGGGACACACTGTAGCTTCACGATCCCATCCTGCACCAAGTTAGTCATATAGTGGAACTTATTGTTGATATGCCTCATCCTAGCATGAAAAATAGGATCTCCAAACATCTTTATACAACTTTGATTATCACAGATCCAGAGGCCTCTCGCACAAATATGTCAGAAGCTTCCTCAACCATACAGCCTCCTTTCCTACTTCACATGCAGCCACGTACTCTGCTTCAGCACTACTCAAGGCAACAAGATCTTGCTTTCTACTCATCCATGAGTTCATGGCAAATCCCAAACCAAAGCATCCACCGATAGAGCTTCTCCCATCAGTCTCACTGCCACCCAATCAGAATCTGTGAAGCCAATCAACTTGACTTCCTTACTATTGTACTTTAGGAAGTGATGTATCATGCCACAAAGATATCTCAATATATGCTTGGCAGTTATCCAATGATCATGACGAGGCTCCAACTGAAACTGACTAAGGATGTTCACAACAAAGCATATATTTGGCCTAGTATTTACCAGATACATCAGAGAACCTACCAACTAACGATAGGAGGTAGGATCCACGAGACTTGAGTCAGAGCTCCTCAACTTCTTGAGATTGGTGATCATAGGAGTAGTCATGGGCTTGGAATCCATCATCCCAAATTTCTACAACAACTTGATGATGTACTTTCCTTGCCCCAAATATATCTCCCCAAGATTTTGCCATAATTCCAGACCTAGGTAATAATGCATCAGTCCTAGATCCTTCATCTCAAATTCAGCTGCCAGCATCCTCTTACATTCTTGTATTCTACTTTCCACGCCTGTAAAGAATAGATCATCCACAAACAATAGAATAATGACTCGCTCATTATTCACAACCTTGATGAGGAGAATTGGATCAGCGAAACTCTTCACAAACCCAATTCTTAGAAGGTATGCATCCATTCTTGCATACCATGCCCTAGGAGCTTGCTTCAAACCATACAGGGCCTTCTTGAGTCTATAGACATGAGTATCTCTGCCATTTACCTCAAAGCCTTCAGGTTTCTCAATGTATACTTCTTCATCGATGGTCCCATTCAAAAATGTTTTCTTCGCATCCATTTGATGGATATTCCATCCCATTGTAGCAGCCAATGAAACCAAACATCTAATAGTAGTATACATTGCAGTGGGTGCAAAGGTTTCTTCATAATCTACGCCTTCCTTTTGAGAGAAACCCCTTGCAATAAATCTGGCCTTCTATTTATCTATGCTTCCATCAACAGCGTGTTTGATCTTGTAGACCCATTTTGAGGTGACAACTGGTTTGTCACTGGGTCTAAGAATGATTTCCCAAACCACATTCTTCAAGATGGATTGATATTCTTCCTTCGTAGCTTTCTTCCATACTTCTTGATGAGAAACTTCTTCAAATGTAGATGGTTCTGCTTCAATTAGTTTTGTCATATATGCAACATATCTAGAATATCTCTTGGGCCTTTTACTTTCTCTAAAGGTTCCTTTCGCAACTCCATGCCTTTCAGCATCTTCAAGAGTAGTTTTTAACCAATTTGGCCTCTTCCATGTGCTTGGTATGACCACAGGTTGAATAGGCTCACTTGGTCCTTCTTCTTCTTCTTGAATTGTAGAAGGGTTATCAAGTTGTACTTCTTCTTCTTCAAATATGGGTAGATCTTTGTCATCAGAATCAATAGGAATATCCTTCAATCTTTTGCAGGCTTGATTCTCATCAAATATAACATCCCTGCTTACTTCAATGTGTCTCCCTTCCTTGATATAGATTCTATATGCCTTTGAGGAGAGACTATAGCCAACAAAGATCCCTTTGATGCTTGTAGAATCTAGCTTCTTTTGTTTGTCCTTTGGAACGTGGATATAGGCAGGACTCCTAACAATTCGGAGATGATCCACACTTGGCTTCTCCCCTGCGAACGCTTCCTCGAGTGTCATATTATCGAGAATCATATGAGGACTTCTATTTTGAATATATACGGTTGTCATCGCTGCTTCTCCCCACAGAAACTTTGGTAAAGTCTTGATCAAGTAGCATTGTTCGTACACCTTCTTCAATTGTCATATTCTTTCTTTCGGCCACTCCATTTTGTTCAGGATAGTAGCGAACAATAAGCTCCCTCTTAATTCTTGCTTCTTTACAATATGCAATTTGTTGACAACTAATCATGGGGATTGGGCGAACAGTTATAAATAGTGTAAATAATAAATAATGGAAAAGGAAGAGTCATCAAGAGATGAAACCCAAGAGTCACTCCCTCATGTATATAACTATGAGCAATCTAAATGAATAAACAGATTTCATTTGAGGAGTTACCTCTTGGCCTGACATGGTATCAGAGTGAACTCCATTTTTGGCTTCCCTCTCTGCCCTTGTAATTCCCTTCTGCCTATGTTCTGCCTATTTTGCAGAACTGACACCTCTGCCATGCTCTCGAGGCCTAAATCCACCTTCCATACACTGCCTTGTGTGTTTTCTATTCCCTACCTGAACGTTGGCCCAAACTCATATTGATATTTCAGCCTAATAGTAGTGGTTTCACGGCCCTCCCACTTCTGGCACTGTTTGATGTCTTTTCTTACCACCAATTCTTCGCAGATTAAGCAATTTTCGTGTTTCCCCCAAATCCATGACTGCCCTGGGCAACAAGGTGGTTGTTGAAGGTCTCTAGAACGAATTCGTTTACTGGATTCACATCTGGAGTATGGATGAGAATGGGATAGTTACGCATGATCGAGAGTGTTGTGACGGATTTCAAGCCAGCCTCGGCCTCTACGTCTTCGTCGGTGGGGAAGGCAGGTGGGTTGCATTATCACGCTGTCCACGACCTCATCGTAGCAGAGGTATTACCACACCAGAGGTATAAAATGTAGTCTTCAATACGCGGCCATATGCACATGTTTAAATGCTGCCACTGTGCCATATAACTTGGCTCTACCACTCTCGGTTTATATAGCTGCGTTTTTTTACATACATACCACTCCTCTATTTGTGCTCAAAAAGTGGCGTGACTGAAACACCATTGTTCTGGCATTCCACCACTCTCCCCACCGGTTGTATTGTGGTATTGTTACATTGCCTAATCGGTATCAGTGGTATTGCAACGGAATCGTGGCCCAGCAGAAGCGTGGTGCCATCGTGGTGTTGTGGGCCCAACACAGTTTTCGTGGCTCTGACATGGTATCACTCCACCGCTCTGCGTTAACTCCACACCACTCCATACCACTGCACTTTCGTGCCTTAAAGGCCAACCACCATAACGCTGTGATTTTAACACTATGATTTTAACGTTGTCTTTTGGTGTAACCTACCCCATATACACCCTCCTCTCCCATAAACCACCTCCCCCATAAACCACCTCCCCCACATAATACCTTTGTTTGATATATGAGAGTGCAATTTTTATACATATTACTATCAAAAGTACAATTTTATATATTGGCAGCAGAAGATTTTTTTTTACAGTTTTACAATGCATTCATTGATATCTATTGTGGGAGTGGTTCTCACCAGGAAGGAGAACTATCCAGAATGGTCACGGAAGATCAAACACACTCTCATTTTTAATGAGCTGTGGAAAGGAGTGTGTGTTGGAGAAGGAGACAAAGAACCAAGCCTACCTCAGACAAGGAATTTGCCATTTGGGAAAATAAGAACAGCAAGGCTTATGCCTTGATTGCAGCATCAGTAAATGAAGAGGTGAGTCGCCATATTTCGCCATTTTCAAATGCTTTCGAAGCCTTACAAAAACTGAAGGAACTCTATGACTCACACTCTGCACTTGAAGTTGTTCAACTCATGATTAAATTGTTCAGCCTTGAATTACAAAATGATGATCCTCTTGCTCTTGCATCAGAAGTAAAACCTATTATGCATGATATTAAAGTCACTAATGTTGAACTGGACATTCCTCTGATAGCTTTTGTCAAGGCACTTTATCCCACTTACTCAAATTATCTTGAGTCATTGCAAGCAAATGGAAACCTCAAAGAAATTACCTTTGACTCCCTTGTGAATAAATTTGCTGAGAGAGAGAAAGCTTTTGGGAAGAAGACAGCTCCTCAGTCTTCTGAAGACGTTGTGTGCCTTGCACATAGAGAAAAGAATCTTGCTCAAGATTCTTCCAAAGGAAGAGGTGGTTCAAGAGGAAGAGGAAGAGGAAGAAGAAATTTGAGAGGCAGGGGGGGCAGACACTCTCAAGGATAAAAGTCAGATTTTCATTGCATACGTTGCAATAGAGATGGATCACATGATGCATCCACATGAAAGTTGCCTTGGGATAGAATTGAGCAGGAAAGAAATCAACCTAAAGGTAAAACTAATGACAAAGAGAAAGGTAAAGCCCCTGAATCCACTCACTATGTTGTGGCACATTGTAATATTGGAGTAAATGAAGACTTGTTTAATGCTTCACTTGCTTCTTGGGAAAATGATTGGTTGCTTGATTCAGGAGAAACTTGCCACATGACTTTTAGAAGAGATTGTTTTGAAGAATTTACTGACAATGTTGATGGAGCAGTATACTTTGCAGACAAATCAAAACTCAAGCCATCAGGGCTTGGCACAATCAGGCTCAAATTGCCTGGTCTTCCAGACTTTCTTCTGCATGATGTTTTATATCTCCCACAGCTGAGGAGAAACTTGTTGTCCTTGGTCCACATCCGCCAACAAGCACACTCCATTCATATGTTTGATGGCAAGGTTGAGGTGATATAAGCATCAGATCACTCACTTGTAATGACAGGGATAGAAGAAGAAAGGCTTTTCAAGCTGCAAGGTACCTCTGCTCGTGCACAAAATTTCTCATACAATTCTCATTATGATGAAGGTACATTTCCATCAAGTTTATTATGTCATGCTAGATTTGGACACTTGAAATATGACAGCCTTCACTTGTTGAAGAAAAATGGTATTATTGGTTTGCCTACAATTCCTAGGAAACTTAAGTAATGTGATGCTTGCATTCTAGGAAAGCATACCAAACAATCTTTTCATGATTCACATTCCAGAGCACATAAAAAACTTGAACTCATTCATTCAGATTTATGTGGTCCAATATATGTTCCTTCTGCAAATGGAAATAAATATATCATGACATTTATTGATGACTACACCAGAATGTGTTGGGTTTATTTATTGAAGAACAAATCTGATGCTTTTCAAACATTTAAGAACTTTCATACGTGGATTGAAAATGATGCACAATCTCATATTGGCTCTATTCTCACTGATAATGGAAAAGAATACACTTCAAATGAATTTGAAAACTATCTTCGCCAACATGGGATCAAACATCAAACAACTGTGCCTTATAATCCCCAACAGAACGGAGTAGCTGAAAGAATCAATAGGACAATCTTAAATATGGTGCGCTCCATGATGTTTTCCAAGAATGTAAAATTAATGTTTTGGGTTGATGCAGTTCTATGTGTTGTATATGTAAAGAATAGATGTCCATCTAATGCTATTAGAAACAAGACTCCTTATGAAATGTGGTATGGGCACATTCCTTCGATAAAGCATCTCAGGGTCTTTGGTTCCACCTATTATGCCTTGATACCAAAGGTACATAGAAACAAACTTGGTGCAAGGAGTCGTAAGTGTATCTTCTTGGGGTATTCAAACACCTCTAAAGCATATCGTCTCTATGATGAAGTTCATAAAAAGTTTGCTGTATCTAGAGATGTAATCTTCCTTGAATCTTCCAAAGCCGACAATGTTGTTGAGCGGCAACTTGATCGCTTGGATAGATTCACAAATGCAAAATCATTTCAAGAATTTGATAATCAAATTCCACATCTTGAATGGGGGATTCATATACTGGATCAATATGTGGAATCTTCTTCTGAAGCACTCTCTCCCCCACATGAAACTCCAACCACTGATGATACTTTGAGTGATGTGATTGACAGAATTGGGAGACTCAATCTTGATTCAGTCCCAACTCAATCAACCGAGCAACCTGCACCATCTCAGAAAGGTCCCCCAAAGTGGCTAACAAAGACACTTGAAAGTGTTCATCCTAATGAGGTTGGAAAGACAAGAACAAGAAATTCAACAAGGCAAAATGGAGGTGATGTAGATGATTCTGATTCACTTGTTGATATGGATGCTTCTTATGATTGTGAACTGAATTTGTCTACATATTTTGACCAACTTCCTTCAAAGAAGTCGCTTCTCATGATGAAAGGAAAGAAACGATGCAAAAGGAGTATGATGCCTTGATAAAGAATGGCACTTGGAAGCTGGTTGATCCTCCATTGGGAACCAAACCAATTCGCTGCAAGTGGATCTACAAGAACATGTATAAAGCTGATGGCTCACTTGACAAGCACAAAGCCAGACTTGTGGCAAAAGGTTTTGCACAGAAGGAAGAAGTCGATTATGAGGAGACTTTTGCCCCCACAACAAAATGGGCTACCATCCAGACACTCTTTGCCCTAGTAGCTCAGAATGGTTGGAAAGTCCATCAAATGGATGTAAAAACTGCTTTCTTGAATGGAGATCGAAAAGAGAATGTTTTTATGTCCCAGCCTGAAGGATTCGTTGTGAAAGGACATGAACATAAAGTATGCAAACTTGTGAAACCCTTGTATGGCCTCAAGCAAGCACCGCGAGCCTGATATGAAAAATTAACTAAGCATCTTCTGAAACTTAATTTCAAACATTATGATCTTGATGATACAACTTTGTTTGTCAAGAAAGTTGGCAAAACAGTGGTATATCTTGTGGTATATGTAGATGATCTTTTGATGACATGGAACAATGAGAGCTACATTGTATCCATAAAGATGGAATTGAGGAAAGGTTTTGAAATAACTGATTTGGGCTATGTTCATTTCTATCTTGGTATTGAAGTAACTCAACATCCGAAGTCTATATTCCTTTCTCAAAAGAAGTACACTGGAGAACTGTTGAACAAGTTTGGCATGGCTGAATGCGATCCTCTAACTACTCCAATGGAAAAAAAACTTAAAGCTCACATCCATTCAAGGAAAAGAATTTGAGGATGCAAAGAAGTATAGACAGATTGTAGGAAGTCTCAACTACCTGACTACCACCAGACCAGACATTTTGTTTGTTGTTGGAATCCTCTCCAGGTTTCTGCAAAAGCCTTGTGAGGGACATTGGTCTACTGCAAAAAGAGTTCTAAAGTACTTAAAGGGAACTCAAGACTTTGGATTCAAGTAGACACAAGTGGGAAACTTCAACTTGATTGGATACTCTGATTTAGACTAATCACTTCTTATTAATCCTAGGAGTCCTCAATGGGGACTTTGACTAATAAAATGATGACCCAAGCATGAAACCCATGCTTTAATAAGTCATTGTAACAATAATAAAAATTCTTTTGACAAATACATTTTATGAAGACCGAACCTAATTACATTTTTCAACACATGGTGACTAGAACCATCTAGGAAGAAGTATCTCAAGTTGGGCCCTACTCATGAAAATGAGTTAGAGGGAATCAATCACTAGTGAGGTGACCAAAATAGATTTGACAAAAAGAGAAAATATAGAGAGAGAGTCAAAAAGAAAAAAAATGGAACAGACTAATTCCCACCATTAACATGAATGACTCACAAGTGGGAGACTACTATAGCATGCTAAAAATTCAAACATCATAATCTCATTATCCAAGCAAGCTATATACCTCCACTAATAATATTTCTGTGTTGGATCAAGTAGACACAAAGGCAACACCAACTCCTTAGCTTAGAAAAATTACAAGTCGTTTTTCCTCCACAAGGTAAAGGAGACTAAGACAATAAGCAAGGTGTGCCAAATGTAAACAAAACCATTGAAGATAGAGGGTCATCCTCCAAAGGATTAAGTCTTTTAGGATCAAGAAGCTCAATATCCCTCCCGAAGGCATGGTATAAGCCTCAAAACATGGTGAGGTTTTCCTCCTAGAAATAACTTCCCTCAAGCAAGCCAATGTCTAGTCTCAAAATGTGGGTGCCATGCCCCAAAGCCGTACCTCTGAGCTATCAGCTTCCCGAGTTCCCTAAGGTGTCTGGCACCGGCATGCTTTCTCCTCAAGAGCAAACCAACTTGAATTTACTAATTCTCATATTACTCCTCTAGTCCATGTACTCTGTAGCGAGACCAACATCTTATACTTGTGAAATTTGTGTTCAATCAAATCTCAATACAATAGCCACTTCAAAACTTAACTTCAATTACAGTTTACTTCAATTAACTTAACTTTCGCAATAATCCCATTCATTCATAAACAACATGAGTCATGTACAGAAACAACACTTCAATAAATGGGAGGGGGAGCTCCCAAAACGATTTCCCAACAACTCATTGACTATAAAACTTCAAGATACAAAACTTCGGTTTATAATGGACTTCGGTTCGGTTCAGACGAACTCTAAACAATTCGTTGCCACAATCGTTCACTAATACAAACGTACAATAAACGAGTTATAACCCTTCAACTAGTAACCCACAACAAAACCCAATAAATAACCAAGTTGCGGCCCTTCGACCTGCACATAACCTCAATACAAAAATACCCCCCAACGTACCACTCTCAGCAATACTTCGTTCCTCAAACTTGTACCTTCACAACTCGGGAAGGTGCATCTCAACTGAGCGTGCCTTGTATTCGGTTAGGTGCATCTCGGGCCTTGTCTTCAGTCAGGAGCACCTTGGCTAGGCACCCTCATCGTGCCGACTCTTCAATTTGTTCCAATCATTCCACTGAACTCATTTCAAGCGCATTCTTCGTGTGCTCGTCTCACAAAAATCATTCCATCGAACTCATCGCGGGAAATCCCTTTGTGGCAACCAGGTCATTCCACCAAACTCGTCTCGACCTAACTCAAGCATGCCCGAGTACCTGGCTTAAGAGCTTCACATCCTCCTCAACTTTAAAATAGTTGTCGTCCCCGACAACACACCACTAGGAAAACTTCGCATCAACTGTCTTCATCAATACATAACAATCTCATCTCTAACATATATTCTATGTTTATGCATGTATCGCAACCTGTAAGAATGGCATGTGTTAGATCCCCTCGTGCAATCAACTAGTCAGGTAGCTAATCTGACAATTGTGTCAAATCCACACGAATACATGCACCCAAACATGTGCAACCGTTATCACCTCTTCCCTGTCACACAATCTTTCCTGAGTTATTCTCATCATGAGGCGCCATTCAATGGCATCTCAAGGTCCCAAGTGTCTCACCATTTCGACCAAGTGATAGTGACCCCATCTCCTTCATGAGCTTCAAACATATGGTGTGGGTAAGTCATATGACTTCCCTTTCCACATCACAAGGCCATCTCTCCACATCTCCAAGAAGAATCCACCCATACCTGGTACGAACCCTCCATACTTCTCTGCAATATACTTCATCAAATGTGGATAGGAACACCTACCCATACTCTCTTCCATCAACTTCATTGAAACTAGATCGTTATGGCATCGTATATCTGTCTTTACGATTCCATCGTGGTCCATAGACATCCCTCCATCTTCATCCTCTTCTCAGTCTGGATCCATCTCCATCTTTATCAAGTTATTATGATGTGTGTGTTGGAAATGCTGAGAGGGGGGGTGAATCAGTGTTTCTTTTTCAACTATTATCTTACCAGTTAAAACATTTATATTCAGAGCACAAGATGAACAACAAGTATCAATGCTTTTATTAATATAATCTTTGCAATAAAATAAATACAATATACCAATGGTTGCAATCAGTTGCCAAGCACCAACTTGAACTTTTGTGAGGCTCCAACCTCCAGAGCTCCAACTCTGCTTCACCAAGGCAACAATCTTGGACTTAGGAGCACCAACTCCCAAGGACTTCACTCCTAGTTCCTGAGACACCAATCCCAAGGACACCAATCCTTCTTATTTCTGAGGCACCAATCCCAAGGACTCCAATCCTTCTTACTTGTGAGGCTCCAACCTCCAGAGCTCCAACTCTGCTTCACCAAGGCAACAATCTTGGACTTAGGAGCACCAACTCCCAAGGACTTCACTCCTAGTTCCTGAGACACCAATCCCAAGGACACCAATCCTTCTTATTTCTGAGGCGCCAATCCCAAGGACTCCAATCCTTCTTACTTCTGAGGCATCAACCCCAAGGACTACAATCCTTCATACTTCTGAGGCACTAACCCCAAGGGTTCCGACCCAATGTTGTCAAGGCATGTTTGATAGTAATGTTCTGCTCTCAGAACTCTTCTTTACTGAGTTCTGTATGTTTACAACTTCACTGTAGTTTCCATGCTACAGTATCAATGACAGCCAGTCTTCTTATGAAGGAGTCTTTACAACTCTTCATACTATCCACACAGAGTCTCCAATAGCCTTCATGACCTCTAATAATGTCTCCACACAGCTTTAGTGAGTCTACCATTAGCTGCACTAAGCTCTGCATAAGAACTGACTTTCTGTTCAAGCATCTGTTCTAGCTGTCACAATAAATGCTTCAGCATGACTGCTTCTCTACAGGCTACTTCTCCCTTCAAACAATGTTAGATAAAAACTTTATTCATTACATCACAAAATTATTCTTCAGACTGCAATGTATACCTGATTAATTCTTTTATAGGGTAACACAATTCGCTGAGAAGCTCACCCTTCGAATGCCTCCTGTTTTTTTGGTCCTTCGGCCCTTTTCTGTTCTGCTGGACCCTACCGTTGCTTCTGTTCCCTCTAGCTTTTTCAACAACGTTCAACTTTGTTTGTTCTCTGTTTTTGTATCTTCCTGATGCCTCTAACCGTCTGTTTCCTCTTTCCGCTGGCTCTTTGGCTTCCTCCCCAGTCGCTGTAGTTTCCTCTGCCTATTCGGATTAGCCACTGCTTCACGAACACGTTAATACAGAAGAGCAGACCGTATTAAAAAGGAAATGATGCTTATAAACCAATATCAGAGAGAGCCCTTTTTTCCTTTTAATAACATTCATACACAGAACTTTACTGTTAACGGAGAGACCGTACCAATCAGGACGGACCCACATGCCACGTCCCAATCGCAATTGCAATCGGCTTTCGTTCAAGCCTCATAAACTATCGGGAGCGTTTCTTATGCATTTGGGCCTTCAAAACCCCGCACAATATAGATATTCAAATACACAGGAATATATGAAAAAGGACCGAAACACTAAAGGCCAGACTTCAAATTTATTACACACGCATTTATAACTTTATTGGGTCCGCTACATATATCGCAATCGGCAGTCACAGCTTCCCAATGGCCAATAGCCGATTCACCTACGGATGCGATATGATATTAAGCCAAATTTAATGTTGCATCGAGTCCGTAACATATATCACAATCGGCGCTTTCAGGGGTGACACCCCTTTGTATTATTGCGATGGGCATATGCGATATAACATTAAACCATTGCATAATGTTGTCGTCGAGTCCACACATATATGTCACTGTTGGGGATTTCGGGTAGTGGCTCGATGTAGAACCCGTCGATTACAATATCGCTGATATATATATATATATATTTGCCGCCTCTGTACTCCGATATATATATCTTTTCCGCCTTCGATAGTGCATATCGATATAGCTATGTTTTCCGCCTCTGATAGTGTAAATTGCCTTTATGTATAGGTTTTCGATATAACTATGTTTTCCGCCTCTGATAGTGTAAATTGCCTTTATGTATAGGTTTTCGATATAACTATGTCTTCTGCCTCTGATAGTGTAAATTGCCTTTATGTATAGGTTTTCGATATAACTATGTCTTCTGCCTCTGATAGTGTAAATTGCATATATATGTTATATGTTGCTCCGCCTGTATTTGCATGCATATATGGCCTCTGATAGTGTATTTGCATGCATATAACTCTTTTGTGGCATATATTGCTCCCGATAGTGTATTCTGCCTCCTATAACTCTTTTGTGGCATATATTGCTCCCGATAGTGTATTCTTTGGCATCCATTGCTCTAATAGTGTATTCTTTGACATACTTTGCTCCGATAGTTCCCAATAGTGTATTCTTTGGCGTCCATTGCTCCGATAATGTATTCTTCGACATACTTTGCTCCGATAGCTCCTGATAGTGTATTCTTTGGCATCCATTTCTCCGATAGTGTATTCTTTGGTATATATATATATATATATATATATATGACACATATATATATGGCTCCTCCTGTAGCTTCGATAGCTCTGTTTTGCCTCCTCTGGCATGTTAACTCCTCTTTTGATGACTTCTTCCTCTCGGTTCTTCTTGGGCATGTATTACATGCAATGCTCCTCCGATGTGGCTCCTCTTGCTCCAATGTCTTCCTTTGGCTTTGCAATGACCTCCTCTGATGGCTTCTGCCTTTTCCGATATGCCTCTCTTGCTCTGATATTCTGCAATACTCTTAAGCATAAGCGATAGCTTTGATATGCCTCCTTTGTTAACTCCTCCGTTAACAGACTCTTGCTCATGGCTTGGCTATCCTGATGGCCTTGCTCCTGTCTCTTCATGGATCTGTTCTGCTTCCCCTTCATGGATCATCTAGTATCTAGAATATTTCCATTAAATTAAATTCCATATTAAGTTAGATACCTTTTAGGAGCTATTTTAGATGGTTCATTACATGATTATCCAATGAGAAATTATTCCGAAAAAATTATAATCTTAAATTTGCTAAATCATGTTGTAAAACTTCCTTAAAAAACAAGAAATTATA
The DNA here is from genome assembly GCA_031772625.1 of Pinus tabuliformis. Classification (NCBI taxonomy): domain Eukaryota; kingdom Viridiplantae; phylum Streptophyta; class Pinopsida; order Pinales; family Pinaceae; genus Pinus; species Pinus tabuliformis. The sequence goes on along the minus strand of CM062812.1, from coordinate 600,220,758 downwards.
GGAATAAAAAAGTAAAAAACAACAGCATGTTTTAGCAATCCAAACATTTTTTTATGGGTGATTTCTAGGGTTAAAGGCATCAGTAAATCTAGAATTAATAGAACGTGTACTTTTAGAAACTTTAGGAATAGAACAAAACTAATACAATCCAAATGTAAGATAGATTTTACAAGCAAAATGATTTTCCAAGTCAAAACCCATCCAGACCACCAAGAAGTCAAGGTTTACATGGCGGAAACTCAAATGCAACCTACAAAAACTCATATTTATCCTAAAGCATCCTCCTAGATCTAGCCTAGAAAAATTACAAGAAAGTGACTTGTCATCCACAAGGCAAAGGAGACTAAGACAATATGCAAGGTATGCCAAATGTGTAAAAAACCGTCAAAGATAGCAGGTCATTCCCCAAAACATGAAGCCGCTAAGAATCAAGAGGCTCAACGTCCCTATCGAAGGCATGGTATAAGCCTCAAAATATGGTGAGGTCACCCTCCTGAAAATAACTTACCTCAAGAAAGCCAATGTCTAGCCTCAAATGTGGGAGGTCCATGTTGAAGAATGTGTAACTAGGTTCAGTCTTCATAAGTATGAAATATATTCTTGTAAATGATAAAATGAAAACAAATTATTATTGGAGCATGGGTTTCATGCTCAAGTTCTTTTATTTTATAGGTCAAGCACCCATTGTGTGCTTCTAGGATTTTTCCTAAGTTAAAGAGTCATTGTCATATATTGAAGACCCTACGGGCACATTGTATCTTGTAAAAAAAAAAAATATTTTGTCTTTAAAGTGTCGAAATACCTCCAAGATCAAGTCGGCCTACATGAAGAGCCACGTCTACCCCTTGGAAGAGCCTATATATAGAGAGGAACTCGTCCTCCATTCTACACATTCACTCAACTCATTCTATGCGAAGAAGAGGAAGATAAGAAGTGAAAGAAGAGGAGTTCAATCATGGAAGAAGAAGAGAAGGAAAGGCAAGCGTAGGTCTCTTAAGGTGTCTTATTAGCCCTAAGACTCAAGGAAAGGCAAGCGAAGGGAGAAGAAGGCTATTCGAGGGAGATCGAAGTCTCCAAGAGAAGCAGCAGCAGTTGCCGTGAGCCAGAATTTCAGATCTTTAGTGGGAGGTCGAAGTCACTACATCAAGAGATTGAGTTGATCTTGATCTTGGATGGTATCTGTCTGAGACACTAGGTCATGGTATTCGCCAACTGAAGAATCTATAAGAGGAGATTTACGGGTTTCCCCTCAAGAGGAGGGGTTTGGCCTTGGCTTGCAGCCTATATACTGTGTCACTGTTCTTATTGTTTTGGTAGTTGTTTGATGTATCGCACATTGCAATAATAAGGAACAAAGCTAATAAGTAAAAAGGGTAACACAAACAGTTATCAAGTTAAGAGAATTAACCTACTTACTGCCCTATTGAATTCTCAACATGGTATCAGAGCTAAGGTTATCTAAGGGCATCATGAAGATCTCCTCTACAATGAAGAAGTTCATCAAGAAGATTGCAAGCCATCTCAAGAAAGGTATTAAGGAAGCATGGAAATTCTTATTCTCTACAAACAAGGATCAATCAAAGAAAGGGATGAAGGTCTCTTCTCGGCTCTCTCTGGCACATTTCAAGATGAAGACATTTGGGTAATTGCCAGTGGTGCATTAAGGCACGTGACTAGCCTTTGTCCATCAAGGTGTTGCTCACCGAGCTCCAACTTGGACACTATCACGCTGTCCTCCGGACCATAAGTACCCAGTCACATCCACACTTGGTCCACTCTCACGCTGCCCTCCAACAATCCACGAGTGACCAAGTCCACGTTGTAGCATATGCACCTAGCTAGGGCGTCCTCACACCTAGGAGACCCTTACACATGGCTGCCCATAGACTTCTCCAACTCTGCCCTTTGCTCTACAATAGAGGAGCCATTGTACAAATCTAGGCACCAATCTTCACTGTGGACACTGCCCACTGGTTAGGGCTTCCACAGGATGCAATACAATCGATCAAATACTGGTCACACACTATGACCCAACACACATCACTAATGTTTCCCTCGAAGTCTGTTGTTCCTGTTGTCCCTTGACTATTCTGGTTAGGGCAATCTGTAACAAGCCTTCAACCCACTCAACAATCCATAAACAACTTTCCAAAATCTGCGACCTAGGCAAGAAGAGATGCACTTATTGTGGGCTACTATTCTGGGCTCGTTACAGCCCCACAAACTCCCACGCTGCCCTGTTTTCAGGTGGTTAGGTCGGCGGCCTACCACAAATATGACTGTCACCCAACAACCCCCTCAAAACAGGCTTCTCCTTACCTCATTGCTGCCCATATAGACATGCGTGCACCCTTCACCAAACTCGGCTTGTTTGTAGCATAGAACAACCCTCCACGCAGCTACAAAGAGGCTCCAACAGCCCTAAAACTCCCACACTATCCCTCCTTTGTTGCGGCTAGTTAAGAGAATTCTTCCCACAAGGATGCTCTAAGATACACTCAAGGATCCCTCTATTCCTGCAATGAATCCGCACCTTCTTTGGGAGGTAAGACTGCTCCTTGACACCTCCTTGTCACCATGCAATGTGCCCTAGAGCTGCGGCTTTTCCTCACACAGAAATCCGCACTAAAACAGAATTCGGCCTCCCATAAACATGTCCTTCATCCCTTGCGTCCTATCTGCCTCCTCCTTGTCCGATTTCAGAGCTCCTCTCTTAGATGTGTTGTCCTCCCTTGGATGTCTAAATGAATGCTCCCTCACCTTGTATTTATACCAAATCCAAGGGCTCCAATGAATTCATGAAGGGTCATGTCTATTGGACGAATCCTTTTCAAGCCTACATGACTTGACTGTCAAAATACTAATGACAACTTCAAAAATTCATAACTCAAGTTCTAGAGCTCTGATTTGGGTGATTTTCAAAGAGTTGGAATCAGCACGCCAAGCTCTATCACCTCAAATTTTCTCATGCTCAAATTCGTCATGGTTTTGGCCCAAATCCCAATGGGTGCAAAATTCCATGCTTGGGTCTCAAGCCCACAAGCCTACTTGTGCTTTGCACTCCAATCCCCGAACCCTAGGGATTGTAGTACCTCCAAAGCTACACAAAAAGCAACATCTTTTAGGATCAAGAGACTCAATATCCCTCTCAAAGGCACAGTATAAGCCTCAAAACATGGTGAGGTTTCCCTCCTAAAAATAACTTCCCTTAGGTAAGCCAATATCTAGCCTCAAAATGTGGGTGTCATGCCCTAAGGGCGCACCTCTTAGCTATGAGCTTCACGAGTCACCTGAGGTATGTGCCACCAGCTCGCCTCAATTGTGAAACGCACTTGAGTTTACTAATGCTCGTACTATGCATCTAGCCCATGTACCTTGTAGTGAGACCGATATCTAAAACTTGCAACATTCGTGTTCAATCAAATCTCAATACAATAGCCACCTCAATTACAGTTTACTTCAATTAACTTAAATTCAACAATAATCACATTCATTCATAAAAAACACGAATCATGTACAAAAATAACACTTCAATAAACGAGGGGGAACTCACAAAACAATTTCTCAACTTCTCCTTGACAATAAAACTTCAATATACAAAACATCAGTTTATAATGGTATTCGGTTCGGTTGGGCCAAACTCCAAACAGTTCCCTGCCACAACCCTTCACTAATACAAATATACAATAACCAAGTTATAACCCTTCAACTAGCAACCCACAACCAAACCTAATAAATAACCAAGTTGCAACCCTTCGACTTGCACACAACCTCAATACAGAAATACCCCATGGTGTCCCACCCTCAACAATACTTCGTTCGACAAGCTTGCACAACTTCCTTCCATAGCTTGCTTTAGAGAAAGAGCTCCTTCGTGAGACCCAACTCTCTTCTTCCTTCATTGTCTCCTTTTTGTCTTGCAATGAGAGGTTGTTGATCTTCGATTGATTGATGTTCTAACTCCTCTACTCTCATCTTATATATAAATGACTCACCCTCTGTCCTGAACGGTTGCTTCTCTTCGAAGGGACGCATTAGTTGGGCGTTCACCCCGAGCTTGCTTCTTTAGGGCTGATCATGGAGATAGAAAACGACTTAGTTTATGAAACATAACATAAGATGGACATCGTAGGAGAATTGTTATCGCACACTCTTACACCTTAATGCAAAGCCCTCACAAAGGTACAAGTATGAGTCTAACACTGAAATGTTGCCATTCTCACCAAAGGAACTACTTCCCTCTTCTTAATGAAAGAGAAGTCCAACATAAAGGAGTTTTACTAAGTAGAATGTAGGATTCCATGGGAAAACAAAACAAAATCTACAATCACCTATGTTACTACCCAAATGACCATCAATTTATTTGATATGTGTGCTATGACTTATAGTTGTCACTCAAAATAAATCCAGATTTAAGTTAGATACTTTTTTGGACCTACTTTAGATAGTTCATTATATGATTATCCAATGAGAAATTATTCCAAGACAATCATGATCATAAATCTGCTAAACCATGTTGTAAAACTTCCTTAAAAAACAAGAAATTATAGCAATAAAAGTAAAAAACAACAGCATCTTTTAGCAACTTAAACATATTTTTATGAGTAATTTCTAGGGTTAAAGGCATAAGTAAATGTAGAATTAATGTAACATTTACTTTCAGAACAAAATACAACTAATAGAATCCAAATGTAAGATAGCTTTTGACAAGCAAAATGATCTTCCAATTCAAAACCCCTCCAAACCACCAAGAAGTCGAGGTTATCTACGACGAGAGACTCAAATGCAACCTACAAAAACTCATATTTATCCTAAAGCGTCCTCCTAGATCTCGCCTACAAAAATTACATTAAAGTGACTTGTCATCCACAAGATAAAGTAGACTAGAAAATATGCAAGGTATATCAAATGTACATAAAACCATCGAAGATTCCCCACAAGATGAAGTTGTTTAGAGTCAAGAGGCTCAATGTCCCTATCAAGGGCATGGTATAAGCCTCAAAACATGGTGAGGTCGCCCTCCTAAAAATAACTTACCTCAAGAAGGCCAATGTCTAGTCTCAAAATGTGGGAGGTCCACAAACATCAAGTCAAAAGGGATAAATAGGTTGAAAGCTCCTCCAAAACAGCTCATAAGTTCAAGGAGAGGTTTCGAGCGTAGAATATATCCTTAAAATCATGAAAGTGACCTCCACAAATGATGAAATGACCCTCTCCAAGTCAAAAATAAGGAAGCCACATGTTCTCTAATAGCAAGTAGATGTGTCCTCCAAAGGGTTTGGAGCTCTATTCCAATGCAAAATAGGTAGAATGATAATGAAATAGGAGAGCGTTCAAGGATATTCAATGTGGAATGACAAGAGGATCCGCACGCACACAAAAATTGCCCAAACGACCTTGAATGATGTGACCAACACCTTGGGATATGTGTACTATCATGTCAAATACGAAATTGCCCCATGAAATGTGATGCCACGTGAATAATCATAGAATCATCTCCAAGATTCCCAAGACAAAACGTGTCAAATACATAAAAGCGGGTTCCATGCTGAAAAAGCTAGATAAGAGTAGTGTTAAGCAAGAAGCATAAATGAAATGCAAAAAGCCAAGGAAGAATAGTTATAAGCGCGATACTTAAAATTCACTAAACAAAATAGACGTCTTGATGTTGGAGGCCACTGAAGCATGTGAAAAATATGAAGATGGTAATCTCAATACCAAAATAAGTTACAATCCTGCAAGGGCTATGTTATAGTTTTACCTCTTGGATAGAAGGTGACATTAGCTACTTGGTAAGGACAGGAGGTGAACAAAATCAAAACGAAAAAACAAAGGGTGGTATTAACACTTGTTTACCAACTGGCATGTAACGAGGATGTCCATGCATGCAAAAGTGGCCCAAATGTGCCTCGAATAATGTGACCAATGCCTTGGGATATGTGTACTACCACCAATGAAATTGCCTTACGAAATGTGACACCACATGAACAATCATAGAGTCATCCCAAAGAGTCCTTGGCCAAAACGTGTCGAATCCATAAGAGGGGGGTCCATGCTTAACAAAATAGATAGGAATGGTGTTAAGAAGCAAGCATAACTGAAATGCAAAAAAACCAAGCAAGAATAGTTAGAAATATTATACTCATATTTAACAAAAGAGGTGTCTTCATGTTGCAACTTGTTGAAGGATGCGAAAGATGTGAGAATGGTAACATCGCTACCAAAATAGGTTATAATCCTACAATGATCATGTTAGAGTTTTACCTTTAGGAGGGGAGAAGGTGACACTGATGTTAATTTTTTAGATTGTTCTATGTTGTATCAATTACTTTAGCCCAATTTACTTCTTCATTAACAATGCATCCAATTATTAGCAATGTAAACAATCATAAACTGTAACTAAAGATAGAACAATATATGCAAAGATAAAGAAGACAACAGCAAAACCATAAGAGACAGCAGATTGGTCCAAGACTAGGGAAAAACCCCACAAGGGGGAACCCTTTCAAATCTTCTTTTATATTAGATCGTCATAAAAAGTTTTCAGCAGAGAGTACAATGAGCCCAATACATAAACTTGCAATAGAGATTTACAGAGCAGATCTACAAAACCACAGAGAGAAACCCTTGATCCATCTTATCATTGAAGCCAACCGAACGTAACTACCAAACCCTGGATCAAAATACAGGATGCTCCTAGCAAGACTAACTGCGTGCATCTGAAACTTCCTGGACGCTACCTCACACATTGTGTGAGGGCGTCTGTGTCTACCCGAACACTCTCAGGAAGACTGTATCCATGCGTCCCGGGACAAACCCACTCAGATTTGCTCCAAACCCCAATACGCTCTCTTTCAGTTACTGTGCATGTGTCCGGGGCTGCATGGACGCCCTCAAGACCACTCTGTGCGAGCGTCTGCGGATTAATACTGTCTAACCTGCCTCTGAAACCCTGGAGGCTCCCTCCAGACCTTTATGCGAGCGTCTGGGACTTCCTGGACGCTCCCTTAGCCACTCTGTGTGTGCATTCAAGGACGAAAAATCTCAGTTATGTGCCTGCATCTGAGAAATAAAAAACCCTAGATCCGTGCGAGCTTCACCCCTGTGATTTCGGACCCTTGCACAAACTTCTTCCGTCAGACCTGTGCAAACCAAGACAAAATAGAAGAGTAGAAAATGGCTTAATCAATGTGTAGAAATAAGCTTGAGGTCTCTTCTATTTCTAGGCTTCCATGAGGGTCCACTTGGGGTTGAGGCCGACATACCCAATTTCACATGTGCTTAGGGCCAACCCACTCCATTATACATGAGTGAATAAAATAATTCAAAAATCAATTTCCACTTGTGACGAACTAGTGACATACTAGTGAAGACAAAAATATCTAACATGAGTATGTCGATGGTGAGAGAATCAGAAAAGAAGAATGAAAATGATAGAAAAAGGTGGATATAGAAAGAGAGAAAATTGGTTACGAGCGGATATAAAAAGAGAGAAAATTGGTTACGACACTAGGGTGGTACTAGCTAAGTCAAGGAGCAAAAGATTAGAGGATGGATGTATTGGATAAACGATTAAGCAATCCCATAGTTGTAGTCTATAAGATGCAACAACCAAAACCAACGTTCCAAGGAAGTAACAAGGAGGAAGGAGCATGGTGACTAGAACCATCTAGGAAGAAGTATCTCAAGTTGGGCCCTACTCATGACAATGACATAGAGGGAATCAATCACTAGTGAGGTGACCAAAAATAGAGTTGACAATACGAGAAAATGAAAAGAGAGAGGCAAAAAGAAAAAAATGGAAAAGACTAATTCCCACCATTGCCATGAATGATTCACAAGTGGGAGACTAATGTGGCATGCTAAAAATTCAAACATGGTAATCTCATTGTCCAATCAAGCTATATACCTCCATTGATAATATTTTTGGGTTGGCTCAAGTAGAGGCAAAGGAAACACCAACTCCTTAGCCCAAAAAAATTACAAGAAAGTCACTTGTCATCCACAAGGTAAAGGAGGCTAAGACAATAAGCAAGGTATGCCAAATGCAAACAAAACCATCAATTATAGAGGGTCATCTCCCAAAGGATGATTCTTTTAGGATCAAGAGGCTCAATATCCCTCTCCAAGGACCACGTTGCCCATCCGGCTACACATTGCACCCAACACTTGGCATCTTATCCAGAGCCCAAAGGAGGTTTTGTCTCACCCGGGAAGACATGGAAGGGCATGTGTCATCTTCTAGCCCTCATTGATGGAGCATCGACTTGATCGTGAGCCATTTGGAGACCTATGAGATCCAGTTGGAGCCCACAGAGCCCAAATTGGGGTTTGGAGATGTTTTGAAGCATTTGCAGGGCATCCCTTCATCACTTTTCAGGCCCTCACCCTCATTCTCAGCACATGACGCCTCAAAGCTAGAATTGGAGAGCACTCTGCATTGATTACATGGACCTAGGGTATCTCACATCATTCATTATGTTAGGGGCTTCTTCTTTAAGAATTCAAACTCATTAGACTTGTATAAATAAGAGAGACTCTCTCTAATTTTGAATCATCACACTTTGGATTTTTGGCTAGCCTCTTTAGAGATTTTTGGCCTGCAACTTTGTGGAATGATTTGGATCAATCTAACACATTTTGACATTTGGAAAAAATTGCTTTCTCTCTTGGAGCTTCTCTTTGGCAATTTGATGGATGGATATATTCTTCATTATCTTGTAATTATTGTTTAATGCTATAATTCTGACCTAATAAATGTCTAATGCATGGAATATTGTCTATGGTTTTTAATGTGCCCTAATTTTGTTAGAACATTGAAGTTATTGGAAATTTTGCATGTGTAATGAATGGGTGAATGTTCTTGGAGGTTGTTTTGCATATTTCATCCTTAAAACTCTATTTATTCTTTCCTATGAAGTATAAATTCCTAGAGTAGTTGTGAAGTTTCCTCCATTAGGGCTAGCGAAGCTGCCTTTGGGTCTCCTAGAAGAGCGAAGTTCTCAAATCAAGATTATATTTTACTCCAATCCTCCCAACTGCTAGGCACTGGTCCTAAATCCTTGGTGATCACATTATACTTGAAAAACCATTCTTATTTCACCTTTCCTTCACCTCTTTCCTCATCCCTAGGGCTTGGTATGAATTTCATTACGAAGGAGCTTTTGCAAACCCGTTCGGATAGTCTCCTGTGTTGGTCTTTCCTCCAGCTCTCCCCCTAATTTGAGGCAATTATTACGGTGAAAACTCAATATAATTGATGCCCTACCCATCATACCAAGTGGGAACCCTAGTTGTTTTCCTTCAATTTGGGGGTTCTAGAAGGCTTGAGATTTAGTACTTGTTAAAGTATATCACTCATGGCATTTTCTCTTGTTTATCTAGACCTTAGTTGAACTTCTATTTCATCAAATATCACAACCCTAGGCCTCGGGTAATCTTCCTTTCAAGGGGTTTTTCTTGGAAAGTCTTCCTAGCTTCTCCCAAAGCTCGTACTTTCATTGAACCTTTCCTTTGAATGAGCCACCTTGCCTCACTTAAAACCTATCCTAGGAACATCTATCACAAGTGAGGGACACTAAGACTCCTCCTGTTAGTGAAAATATGAGAAGGGAAGGGGGCATTGGTTGTCGTGACAGTGGGCCTTTGTCCCAAGGTGTTGTTGTGCCCTCTAGCTTTAACTCATTTACTACGCCTGCTAGTTTGTGCAGCAGCAGGCCCTACTCATGACAATGACTTAGGGAATCAATCACTAGTGAGGTGACCAAAAATAGAGTTGACAAAATGAGAAAATATAGAGAGAGAAGAGAAAAGAAAAAAAATGGAAAAGACTAATTCCCGCCTTTGCCATGAATGATTCACAAGTGGGATACCTTTATTGCATGCTAAAAATTCAAACATGGTAATCTCATTTCCCAAGCAAGTTATATACTTCCACCAATAATATTTTTGGGTTGGCTCATGCAGAGGAAAAGGCAACACCAACTCCTTAGCCTAGAAAAATTACAAGAAAGTCACTTGTCATCCACAAGGTAAGGGAGACTAAGACAATAAGCAGGGTATGCCAAATGTAAACAAAACCATCGAGGATAGAGGGTCGTCCCCTAGAGGATGAAGTATTTTAGTAGTAAGAGGCTTAATATCCCTCCCAAAGGCATGGTATATGCCTCAAAACATGGTGAGGTTTCCCTCCTAGAGATAACTTCCCTCATGTATGTTGATTTTTAATGTATCTTGGACAAGTGGTTTCCCATGGGTTAGTCTCTACCTAGGGAAAAGTGTCCAAAATAATTTTTTTCCTAAGTGTGACTTTATAAAGTGAAAGTGACTTTATAAGTGGTAAAGTCAATGTTAAATTATAAAGTGAAAAGTGACTTTAGACATAAAGTACAATGTGGGTACTTTATTTAATGGGTGAGTTAAAAAATAGAAAATGAGAATTAAATGCACATTTATTCTCATCCCTTGATCTAAATGAATCTGAGCCATTAGATCTTAGGGTTGCCCAAAAGCCATTTAGGGAAACAAAAGGGGCAAAAGAAAAGAGAGACTACATTCATTCTTCATGAGTAGATTGGAGAAAGGAGGCTGAGAGCTGGAGAAAAGTTCTAAAGGAGAAATTTGTTGCAGCAAGCTGAAGGAGTGATTTCTAGGCAAAGTTGGGCATGGAAATCAAAGTTTAGAAGACAACAGAAGGTACAGTACGAACAACATTGAATACTGTGAGCTGCACGCCATTCATGAGAAATTTTTGAAAAAAAAAAATTGAAAAAAAAATCCATACAATCTGTACAGCGGTATGGAAGTCCGTACAGTCAGTACAGTGCATATTTTCAGCTTCAATTGGGCATGGAAATTGAGGCAAAGTGGGCACAGAAATCGAGGCAAAGTGGGCACAGTTTTCAAGGAGTTTTGGGCTGAAGAGATAAGTTGTATTTTGTTGTTTTGTTTTGTCTGCAAATGTATTTTTCTAGAACTTGAAAGATAAATAAATTTGAAGAGCTCTCTAACAAGATTTCCCGGAGAAGATTGAAAGGGTTTTGCCTGGGTCTAAGTTGACCAAAAATCTATGTGTATTTTTATGTGTGTTGTTGGTCTGGTTATGTCCATATTTATTTTCAACGTGTGTTGACAGTCCCATGTGTTTTAATCTGAAAATTTCATTTCCAGAATTCTATATGTTGAATGTATGTTTATGGGAAAGGGCATTTAACTGAAAGGGAGTGATAAGGTGAAATTAAAACCAAGTTGCAATTGTTGGAAACTTTTTTTAGTCATCAAATTTCAACAAGGCAAGCCAATGTCTATCCGCAAAATTTGGGTGTCATACTCCTAGGGCGCACCTCTGAGTTATGAGCTTACCGAGTCCCCTGAAGTGTGCCACAACAACGTACTTTCTTCTCAATGGTGAAACCAACTTGAGTTTACTAATGCTCGTACTATGCCTCTAGCCCATGTACCCTATAACGAGACTGATATCTTATACTAGTGAAATTAGCGTTCAATAAAATCTCACTACAATAGCCACTTCAAAACTTAACTTGAATTACATTTTACTTCAATTAATTAAGTTTAGTAATAATCGCATTCATTCATAAACAACACGAATCATGTACATAAATAACACCTCGATAAATGAGAGGGGAAACTCCTAAAACGATTTCCCCACTGCTCATTGAGTATAAAACTCCAATACACAACTTTAATTTATAATGGACATTCTCCTGCGTTGGTGTTTCCTCTATCTCTCCCCCTGATTTGAGGCAATTCTCATGGTGAAATTTCAATATAATTGATGCCCTAGCCATCATGCCAAGTGGGAACCCTAGGTGTTATCCTTCAACTTGGGGATTCTAGAAGCCTTGAAATTTAGTACTTGTTATAGTATATCAATCATAACCATTTCTCTTGTCTATCTGGACCTCAGATGAAATTCTATTTCGTCAAATATCACAACCCTAGGCCTTGGGTATTCTTCCTTTCAAGGGGTTTTTCTTGGAAAGTCCAACTAGCTTCTCCCAAAGCTCATACTTTCATTGAACCTTTCCATTGAATGAACCACCTTTCCTCACTTAAAACCTATCCTAGGAACATCTATCACAAGTGCGGGACACTTGGACTCCTCCCGTCGGTGAAAATCTGAGAAGAGAAGGGGACATTGGTTGTGGTGGCAGTGGACCTTTGTCCCAAGGTGTTGTTGTGCCCTCTAGCTTTAGCCTATTTACTACACCTACTAGTTTGTGCAACAACAGGCCCTACTCATGTCAATGACTTAGAGGGAATCAATCACTAGTGAGGTGACCAAAAACAGAGTTGATAAAACAAGAAAATATAGAGAGAGAAGAGAAAAGAAAAAAATGGAAAAGACTAATCCCTGCCATTGCTATGAATGATTCACAAGTGGTATACTTTTATTGCGTGCTAAAAATTCAAACATGGTAATCTCATTGTCCAAGCAAGCTATGTTCTTCCACTGATAATATTTTTGGGTTGGTTCAGGTAAAGGCAAAGGCAACACCAACTCCTTGGCCTAGAAAAATTACAAGAAAGTCACTTGTCATCCACAAGGTAAAGGAGACTAAGACAATAAGTAAGGTATGCCAAATGTAAACAAGACCATTGAAGATAGAGGGTCGTCCCTGTTATAGGCCATTTTGTCGCATCTGGTCAATAGGCCTGCAAACCGGATCAATCATCATCAGTGAACATGTTGTCATCATCCACAAGGCCCTAAGCATAACCTTTCCAAATAACTGAGTTTCTCGGTCTAACTGCTTCAAATGAGTGCTTTTAAGCCCCCTCGCACCCTGCCCCTTTAGAGACCTGTGTTTAGAAAAAGGTTGCTCCTTTCTGCGCCAGCGCTAATCAACAGCAGCTTGCTCCTTGCTGGGGGTGCGTTAATTCTAGAAATTCGAGAAAACTAAAAAGAATCTCGAAGCTTCCTCTTCCAAAAGCTTCCAAGGGTTGTTTTAACCATTTACCTTGCATAAGAAGCTTGAGTCCTATCTGATCCTACCTTGGAGATTTCACCTTTTATCCCTTGAGCTCATCCTCCCATCTTAAGTGGATTTCAAGCCTAGATTGGTAAATGGATAAGAATTCCTAAACCACAATCCCTCTCCTATAAAATTTACTGCCATCTACAACATCAGGGTTCGCTTTTGGAGATTGATCATGCCCTCATGTTTCTGCCTTGAACCTAAGAGAGTCATCATCTTCATGCATTAGGGTGACATTGAGGTGTCCTTTGTGACAAGGAAGGACAAGTCAACTTGGGAAGATCTGTACAAGATCTGCTACTATTCTTGGTTGTAAACTCTCTCCTATTTCTATAAGAGTATCTTGTTTTCCTATATGCGTTGTGTTACATTTACATTTCAATGCCTTGCTAATTCATTGAATAGAGTAATTGAATTATGCTACATAGATATTGTGGATCCTTGGCTTGTTTTAGTTGTATGTACAAGCTAATTATAGCACTCAGAGCTACGATTGGAGCTTACAAGCAAGGAGGAAAGTAAATCTTGCGACAGATTCCAAGTAGGCCTCTTTCCCATTCTTCAATTTCTCTAAGGAAAACTCTATATTCTTTACTTTATGTTGTTCTAGACCAATCTATTAGGTCTAGGGAAGATAATTTTGTCCACAATTATAAATTTTGCACAACAAATTGGTGACTCCGCTGGGAATCGTTTCTTTCTCTTAGTGGTTTCCTTGATCTTAGCCCTTGTTTCACCTCTTGAATAGGCCTTCATTGCCTCACTCAGCTTTGGATTTACCCCAGGAATGCCTTTCTTTGACCTTGAATTGATTTTTTGTGTTGTAATTTGGTCGGATCTGCATCAGCGCTCCCCTTGGTCTGGAGACAAAACGCTGCACTACACCCTAGCCTTCTCTGCACCTGCGTTACAGAGCATTGGTGCAATTTTTGCATCTACTGGCCCCTGTAAGATGCAAAATGAAAAAATTTCATTTTGCGCCTTGCTCTCTGATTTTTATGGTTCCAGCTAGTTTTCCTTCTATCCCTGAGTGTGTCTTGGTCTCTGAAAATCCTTCACTTTGTTTGATTTTGGTTTTTATAGCCTTTGATAAGAATTTGTTTGGATTTTTCTTTGTTCTTGTCAGTTAGGTCATTAGCAAATTGTTGCTTAATCATTGATTGTTTGAAAGAATTGCTATTACAGTCATCATTTTGTATAGTTTCTTTTGTCAGTGATTTAGCAAGCATTTTAGTTTTCATCTCATTTGAAAATAAAGTGGATCGAAAAGAAAAATCTCATGCATTTTGCATTGCATTTAGGGTTTTGTGTGTGAAATTGGAAATTGGAACAACTGCATTAGGGGAATTGACTTAATAAATTTTGTTTGTTGCATCTTGTATGCTACATCACTCTTTGTTCTCTTCCCTCCCATACATAGATTTTCATTGAAAAGAAGATTTTGTTTTGTCATGCTAGATTGCATCTTTAGGATATTAAGGTGAAATTCGCAGTGAGCCTTGAAAATTGAAACATAATTCAAGATAAACTTTAAAATTTATTGAATCAATCTTAAAGAGCATTTGAAACATTAACACAAACATCTAGAGGTTTGGGCTAGAGATGTGTTCCGGCGTCTATAAACATAGGAGCTGTCATTTTCTGTCAGCGTTGCATTTCGGGGGTGATAACCCGTTCCACATACGTAAGTGTATCAAATCGTTGCTCCACACATGAAATGTATATGGGAATGCTCTCATCATACGATTACACATTAGATAACACTAACATAGATTGCACTTCCATGTACAGTCGAGTATATTTTGGAAGTCCACCATAGGTTGTTATCCTCACCTTAGGTAACCAAGTCGGCCACCTTGTATACTGTGATACATCGAACACAGCATTTGGGGAGATTGTCTGCCCATACGTAAATCCTTGGTTCTCCAAGGTGGTATATTGCAATTCATAGTTGCTTGACAAACCTTTATGCCTAGATTACCCTTTTTTATTTACTTTTGTTGTTAATTTTTAAAATTCACTAAACCAATGGGAAAGAACAACAACCTACACTATGTTGTTCGTATAGAATGCAAAATAAGCCTCCTCTTCCACCAACTCTTGGTCATAGTCAGCGGCACAAAAAGACGCAAACTACTGAATCTAGTACTTTGGAAGCTACTACTTCTGGTCCTCCACCTGACATAGATCCACCAGAATCATCATTTCTTGTGAGTACTGAACCCGAGATTACTTCTTCATTTGTTGGTGAGTCTGACACGGTCAAAACAGAAGCACTTGAAATTTCATTACCTGAGGTTATTGAACCTGAATCAGAGACAATGCAACCTGAGGTTATACAACCTGAGGCACCTTAGTTATCTATA
This sequence comes from Pinus tabuliformis, assembly GCA_031772625.1. Classification (NCBI taxonomy): domain Eukaryota; kingdom Viridiplantae; phylum Streptophyta; class Pinopsida; order Pinales; family Pinaceae; genus Pinus; species Pinus tabuliformis. Next base: position 600,205,394 of record CM062812.1, on the reverse strand, counting down.
CATGTTACTTTAGGACCTTCCTCTTCTCTTCCTCTGTCTCAGACCCAACCACAACCTATATATCTTGGACCCAACGGTGAACCCCTTCCACCTGGTCTTGTGAGTATTGAAGAGATTCCTCAGGAAGAGCCTCGACCCTCCTCTCCTATCCATTTGGGAGGGACTCATTTTTATCAGGCCCATCCTTTTCCTTCTCATCATACTCCATCACAAGCTCCTTTGTCTGGTTCTTTTCCTTTCAACTCACCCTTGATTTTCCCTTGACAATCCTCCTTGGGAGAGTTAACCAAGACTGAATCTGCTATGGTTTCTCAGCCTGTATCCACTACTATGACTAAGACAACCCATGTTGCAACTTCATCCATGTTTGTAACATCGCCAGAGACACATTTGTATGGTGGCCTGTCCATCCCGCCTGGTTACCAATCATTGTTTGGTACATTTTCTAGCGTAGCATCCAGTCTGTGGACCTCTCCCATGTCATCTTCTTCTGGAATCCTATCTGGCACTTCTTTGATGAGCGCTACACAATCTTCTCTCTCTCCTCCATCTACACCTACAATTCAGTAGGGCCCTTATGTTAGTGGGTATGGACACCTACAACATCCCAATCCACTTCCTATTGGGAACCCTCCTCTTGGGGGGCAGTTGCCTCAGTATTCCCCTCCTCTTTCAGCAAGGGGCAACCTGTTGCGATATTATTACCATCTCCTCATCAAATATCACAAGTTAGTGCTCAGCCTCATTTGAGTCCTCCACATTCAGGAATGGCTACTAATGTTTGGCAACCTACCTTGCCCGTACAACCTAGTTCGGTTGTGGCTTCATATTTAATCTCTCAACCTGTTCCATCTGCATCTCAGATTCTTGTTCATCAACCTATACCCCAACCTGTTCAAGCTCAAATTAAAGTAAGCCAACCTTCACATGCTGCATCTTTAACTCCACCTATTCCACCGGTATCTGGTGCCTCTCAAGCCCCATTTACCCAACCTTTTTAAGGGAAAGTACAATCTTCACCTCTTGGTCAAGCCATTCCTCAAATTCAAGTGGGTCAAAATGTATATGGTATGGCACAAGCACAACCTAACCAACCTTATGTTGGAATGATGCAAAACCCCACAGGGCAACTGTATCAACCGTATCAACGTATACCTCAAATGCCTTACCACGGTCAGCAAATCCAAACCCAGCCATTTCAACCTTACAAGGCTATCCTGGAGCTGGGCAGCAAGGTTATGTGCATCCCAGTTTTCAGAATCCTCCCTATCCTGGAACACAGATACTCATTGCTCAGGTCATCCAATCTTACCCAGGGTATCCTCCACCGAACCTCAACAGGAAATTGCCATTCGTAGAAATTCTTGAATTTCCAAATCTAACTCGGCTCACCAATGATACCATTGCCCATTCTCCTTGGTGGCCGATTATAGAAGACTCATCTACACACGTTAAGACTTACCATTTGCATTGCTTTTATCTGTTTGTGTCTTTTCCAGCGCACACTTAGCAGTATGGCAACAAAATGGTATATTGAACTACCACGAGCTTTGTTTGATAATTTCAGCACCTTGGCTACCACATTCTTAACGCATTTTCAGCTACCCATTTAATATGAGACTAGAACTGAACTTTTAACGAATTTCAAACACACTGATTCCACTCACATTTCTGATCACATCCATGAGTGAAAACGTCATTGTCATTTGGTTAAAACTTTTGTTCCTAATCAGTTGTTGGCTGAATGGTTTATTAAGTCTCTGTTACCATCCATAACAGAACACATCGCTAAGGGCGTAGTTGTGACCAAAGAGCAGGTAATTGCTAATGCCTAGTATTTGGATCTTATTTATACCCAATCTGGCACGCTCTGTGATAAAATACCAAATGTTCTGTGACCTTCTAGTAAAGAATCACATGTCGCCGATGGTGTGATATGTTCTACTAGCCAGCAGTCGACGAGTAAACCATCTGGTTCGACTCTTGTTGTGGCTACCCAAAACCATCCTTCCACTACTCCTGCAGCTTCTACTTCCGAGATCAATGTTGTTCAATCCTCCAAAGGCAAATCTCAACAACTAGGAAGTAAGAAGAAAGTCAAAGGTAAAAAGAAGAAAGATAATCCTCTGCATGATAAACAAAATAATCAGTCTTCTGAAGAAAAACAGAAACCTCGTTATCCATGCTTGATTTGTAATGAGGAGCATTTCGCTCATGATTGTCCACATCGGGCGGAAGTGGATCAATTCCTTAAGTCATCCACTGCACTCGCCGTGTTGGCAGATCCGTTTCCGAATCAAGAGACCAATATGGTTGCTCGGGATCCTGCTTCCTCTAACTCAGTTTTGATGCTTTCCTCCACTAAGCTGAAAAATGACGTTATGGTGACCACTCAAAATAAAGACTATGGTAATGCAAATCCCTCGAATGGCCAGGCTACTGATCAACCTGCTAGTTCTACCGCATCTCCATCGGACCTTGCTCCAAATGCGTTTCCTACCGAATTGACAATTAAGCCTCCCAAAGGCATTATCCATAAATCTACATTCAACCCTCGTGCAAGAGCTGCTAAGAATTATAACAACGTTGAGGATCTAGCTCAAGCTCCTTTAGTTATGTCAACTCTTGAGGTGTTGCAAAATTGTCCCGCCTAGAAGAAGGCTTTGCTTTCCGCAGTTGGATGTATTGATCCTTCGAATTCCAACCTTGTAGTTTTTAACCATGAAAATTATACACCTCCACTTCCAACCCAATTAGCTTTCATGATTCAAGTTGTTATTTGCAGTAAGAATATCCATCGTTCCATTGTGGACGAAGGAGCCTCAACCTGTATCATGTCACTTTCTTGCTAGAAGGCCATTGGTTCTCCCCAATTGAATCAGTCACCGACTACTCTAAAGGCTTTTGACGGAAGAGGCTTCAAGCCTTGTGGAATTCTGAATTCGTTACAAGTAGAATTAGGCAACAAGACGGTGTCAGTAGAAGTCGAAGTTATAGATGGACCATTAGATTATAACCTTCTACTGGGTCGTACGTGGGTTTATGCTATGGTTGCTGTTGTTTCGACATATTTCAGAATGATTGCTTTCCCTCATAAGGGAGGTATCGTAGCCATTGATCAACTCACTTTCTTTGCCACCAATTCTCAAGTTACTGGAAGCATCCATCTTGTGGGAGAAACCCCTCATCCATATCAACATGTCAAGGTGGGATTGCTTAAGGATTCTTCCCTCATGGGAATATTTTCTCTTCCTCCTCCTTCTCCCAACAACTCTAATCTGATTACCCATGTCAACATGGTATCTTCTTATACTACTTCATCTGATCCTTGGATAGTGCCAGATGCATCTAATATTGACACTTTTGATGAACGCATGTCGGTCAGTCCTATTAGCTCGATTATGAAGCCATTTATTCGAACTGTGCAATACATTCTACTCTCTCCTCTTCGATCAATTGGGTTGATCGTTCCTGAGATTACGTCACATCCTCTAATCCCTTCTCTCGTACATTTTCTACTAATGAGAGCATCATGGAGATCATGATGCCAGATGATGCGTCGTGGGACGATCATCATCATCGTTCCTCCTTGCCAGATTCCTTCGAGGATAATCTTAGTGAACTATATCGGCCCAATGTCGTTGAGATGTCTACAAATTTTGTATCCATCCATGGTATCGATTCTGAGAAGAATTTGTCGAATATTGAAGAGACTATCCCTCTCGATATTTCGATCAAACCCGACATTGTTGAGAATGTACATATCGGTGTGTCTTTCTCTCCTGATGAGATCAAGACCTATAAAGCCCTTTTCCAGGAGTTTCGAGACGTTTTCGCCTGGTCTTATGAAGAGATGTCAAGTATCGATCCAAACATCGTTGTACATGAAATCAAGACATATTCTGATGCTAAACCAGTTTGGCACCGCCTCTGTCCATTCCATCCCAAGAAGGCTGAATGCTAAACCAGTTCGGCAGTGCCTCCATCCATTCCATCCCAAGAAGGTTGTCGCTATTAAAGTTGAAGTTGAAAAACTTCTACACGTTGGTTTCATCTACCCAGTACCTCTAACTGATTGGGTGTCAAACATTGTTCCTGTCATGAAGAAACAAGGAACAATTCGTGTGTGTGTGTCTATTACCGGGACATCAATCGTGCTTGTCCTAAGGACAATTATCCTACCCCGTTCATCGACCAAATTGTTGACGATTGTGCTGGTTGTGAAATATTTTCGTTTATGGATGGCTTTTCTGGCTACAATCAGATCAATATTCTCCCAGTGGACCAACATAAAACCGCATTTATTTGTCCCTGGGGCACATTTGCATATCAAAAACTCCCTTTTGGATTGAAAAATTTTGGGGCTACGTTTCAGAGGGAAATGAATTATGCCTTCCATGACATCAAACACATCATACAACCATACTTGGACGACCTACCTGCTCACTCGAAACATCATGTTGATCATCCGATGCATCTTAGGGCTATATTTTTATGTTGTTGACACTATAAAATTAGGCCCAATCTGCACAAGTGTGTGTTTTGTATCAGCTTCGGTCGATTTCTTGGTTTCGTTGTATCGAAACATGGAATTCGTATTGACCCATTGAAAGTACAGGCGATCCTAGATCTACCTGCTTCTTCTTCCCTTCTTCAGCTTCAATGACTCCAAGGGAAAGATAACTTTCTACAGAGATTCGTTGCCAACTACACCGAATTGACCAAAGGATTTACTCACTTGTTAAAGAAAGGGGTTCCCTTCCATTGGGATGAAACTGCCCAAAAGGTGTTCAATGCCTTGAAAGATGTTCTGATTCGGGCATCCTTGTTGTATCCCCCAGATTACCAACGCGATTATTTCCTGTATCTCGCCACTGCAGTTACTACCATCGCTATATTATTGGTCCAAGAGGACGATGTAGGGATCGAACACCCTATTTATTATTTGAGTCGGAATTTGAATGATACCGAGATCAAATATACTCACATTGAAAAGTTAGCTTTGGCGGTTGTTCAGGTTGTCCAAAGGTTTCGCCACTATATCTTGCTCCGCAAGACTATGGTTGTTTCCGACTGCAACCCCATGACATACATCTTGTCACGACAATTGTTGGGGGGTAAGTACTCCAAATGGATTGTCATCCTTCAGGAGTTCGATTTGGAGTTCATCAAATCCAAGTCGAAGAAATCCTTAGTTTTTGCTGAGCTGATCTGCGACCTTCCCACTGCTGAAACTGAAACAACGTCTGACAATTCTATTCCAGACGAGTTGTTGTTCCTAATCGCATCATTTGACTCGTGGTATGGAGACATTATCATATATCTCCAAACCTAGACTTTCTGGTCCGATACCTCTCGCTCTGACCAGCGACGTATCCGATATCAAGCTAAAAATTATATTATAATCGACGACACCCTTTATCATCGTGATATCGATGTGATATTCCGAAGGTGACTCACTCATGAGGAGGTCGAGAAAGGCTTATACCAACCACTTAACAAGGACACGCGGTGAACAAAATCAAGAGGAAAAAACAAGGGAGGCATTGACACTACACTTGCCATGTCAAGAGGAAGCCCGTGCATGAAAAAGTTGCCCAAATGTGCCTCTAAAAATGTGACCAATGCCTTGGGATATGTGTACTACAACAAGAACTATGAAAATGCCTTACGAAATGTGACACCACATGAACAATCATAGTGTCATCCCCAAGAGTCCCTACTCAAAACATGTTGAATACATAAGAGGGGTTTCTACGCTTAACATGATAGATAGCAATGCCAACACCTTGGGATATGTGTATTATCATGTATACTATGAAATTGCCCCATGAAATGTGATACCACGTGAACAATCATTGAATCATCTGCAAGATTCCCAAGACAAAATGTGTCGAATACATAAAAGGGGATTCCATGTTGAACAAGCTAGATAAGAGTAGTGTTAAGCAAGAAGCATAAATGAAATGCAAAAAGCCAAGGAGGAATAGTTATAATTACGATAATTATAATTCACTAAACAAAACAGATGTCTTGATGTTGGAGCTTGTTGAAGGATGTGAAAGGTGTGAACATGATAATCTCAATACCAAAATAAGATACAATCCTCCAATGACTATGTTATAGTTTTACCTCTAAGAGAGAAGGTGACATTGGCTACTTAGCAACGACGGGAGGTGAACAAAATCAAGACGAAAAAACAAGGGAGATATCGACACTAGTTGAGCACCTTGCATGTAAGGAGGATGCCCATGCATGCAAAAGTTGCCTAAATGTGCCTCGAATAATGTGACCAATGCCTTGGGATATGTGTACTACCACCTATGAAATTGCCTTACGAAATGTGACACCACTTGAACAATCATAGAGTCATCCCAAATAGTCCTTGGCCAAAACATGTCGAATCCATAAGAGTGGGGTCCATGCTTAAAAAAATAGATAGGAATGGTGTTAAGAAGCAAGCATAAGTGAAATGCATAAAAACCAAGGAAGAATAGTTAGAAATATTATACTTATATTTAACAAAAGAGGTGTCTTCATGTTGGAGCTTGTTGAAGGATGCGAAAGATGTGAGAATGGTAACATCGCTACCAAAACAGGTTATAATCCTACAATGGTCATGTTAGAGTTTTACCTTTAAGAGGGTAGAAGGTGACATTAACTCCCCAGCAAGGACACAAGGTGAACAAAATCAAGACAAGAAAACAAGGGATGTATTGACGCAGCTTTAGAACCATCAAAAACAAAAGGCAGAATTTCCATATTAAAAAATAAAGGGCATATAAAGTTGCAAAGTTGATGAAATAGCTATGAAGCTAAGAGGTAGCTATGCTAACATGTACCTACCTAGAAGCACCAAAGGCAGGTTATAAGCCACAAAACATGGTAAGGTTGTTCTCGTAGAAATAAATTCCCTCAACCAAGCCAATGTTTGGCCCTAGAAGTTCAGGCATCCACATGTGTGAATTGAAAAGGGGCAAGAGGTACGAAGACTAGTGAAGTGCCAAAGGCAAGTTATAAGCAACAAAACATGGTAAGGTTGTTCTCGTAGCAATAAATTTCCTCAACCAAGCCAATGTCTGGCCCAAGAAGTTCAGACATCCACATGTGTGAAGTAAAAAGGGTCTAAATAGGTGGACAACACCTCCAAAAGTCTTCATAAGTCCAAGAGAGGGGTTTCAATGGTAAGAATATATCCTCATAATCATCCGAGTGACCTTGTCAATTGCAAAATAGATGGATATAAAGGGCATCTAAAGTGGCAAATCTCATGAAATAGCTATGAAACTACAAGATAGCTATGCCCACCTGTAGCTACCTAGGGTGCAAGAGATAAGAAGACTGGTGAAGCACCAATGAAGGCAAGATTTGGAAATACGATCACCATGGTAGCTCTAGCATGAGAAGAAGTGACTTTCGAAAGGCAAAAGCAAAGGCTACATGAGACAATGCTAGCACAAAACAAGCAAAGGTGTGAGTCGTGATGAGCTAGTGACATACTAGTGAAGACAAAAATATCTAACATGAGTATGTAGATGTTGAGAGAATGAGAAAAGAAGAATGAAAACAATAGAAAAAGGTAGATATAGAATAAGAGAAAATTGGTTACGACACTAGGGTGGTACTAGCTAAGTCAAGGAGCAAAATATTAGAGGAAGGATGTGTTGGATAAGTGATTAAGCAATCCCATAGCTGCAGTCTACAGAATACAACAACCAAAACCAACGTTCCAAGGAAGTAACAAGGAAGAAGGAGCATGTTGACTAGAACCATCTAGGAAGAAGTACCTCAAGTTGGGCCCTGTTACCCACCACATTGTGGGTGATATCCCCAGGAGAAATTCTTCTCCATGATGAGCCTCAGCCGGCAGCCCCTTGATGCCTCCTACTAGCTCGTTGTGCCATTTCTCTGCCACCTGAGCCAGCCATGTGGTCTATCAGCCACCTGTATTGATCGTATGTTTGAAGGTGGGCCTCCCGAATCTAAAGGTATGGCTTGTCATTTGGTAATTGAGTATTGGGTTTACTTATCACGGATACTTTTGGCTGTGGATTGATGGGGGGATTTCGCGGAAAGAGTGGGCTTAGTTTGTGCTCTTGTCCCCTTTATCTCTTTTGGTTGTTACTCTTGGATCTTAGTCCCGTGGGATCTCCTTTATTGACCATTTGGTTCTAGGGTGGTACTACATGGGAAACCCCAAATTTGGGTGTGTGGTCCCGCTCCTTTACACGCACATGTTACTCCCTATCCACTCACTATACCCCATTCATCATTTATGCCACCTGGGTCAACATTCCCATTTTAGGTCCACATAGGGCTATCCCATGTACCCTATACCGAGACCAATATCTTATACTTGCAAAATTGGTGTTCAATCAAATCTCACTACAATAGCCACTTCAAAACAAAACTTTAATTTCAGTTTACTTCAATTATCCTAAGTTCAGCAATAATCGCATTCATTCATAAACAACGCGAATCATGTACAAAAATAACACTCCAATAAACGAGAGGGGGAACTCCCAAAACAATTTCCCAACTGCTCTTTGACTATAAAACCTCAATACACAAAACTTTGGTTTATAAAGAACTTCGGTTCGGTTGGGAGGATCTTCAAACAGTTTGTTGCCACAACCCTTCACAGATACAAATATACAATAACCGAGTTACAACCCCTCAACTAGCAACCCACAACCAAACCCAATAAATAACCAAGTTGTGTCCCTTTGACCTACACACAACCTCAATACACAAATACCCTACGGTGTACCACCCTCGGCAATACTTCGTTCCACAAGCTTGCACAACGTCCTTCCACAACTTGCTTTAGAGAGCGAGCTCCTTCATGAGACCCAACTCTCTTCTTCCTTCATTGTCTACTTCTTTTCTTGCGATGACAGGTTGTTGATCTTCAGTTGATTGATGTTCTAACTCCTCTCCTATCATCTTATATATATAAGTCACCCTCCATGAACAGTCGTGTCTCTTCTAAGGGACGTGTCGGTTGGGCATTCGAGTCACTCTTCCTTCATTTGAGCCAACCATAAACTCCAAATTATGTCACATCATTTGTCGCATACAAACTTTCCTTCAATTCAACGTTAGTCGTGTGCCTTCGCAACTCAGACGGGCACACCTCAGTTGGGCACCCCTTGTCTTCAGTCAAGCGCATCTCGGCTGGGTACGCCTCGGCTAGGCACCCTCGTCGTGTCAACTATCAAATTTGTTCCAATAATTCCACCAAACTCATCTCAGGTGCATTCTTCGTGCGCTCATCTCACCAAACTCTTTCCGTTGAACTCGTCTTGGACACGCCTGTCATGCCAAACAAGTCATTCCACCAAACTCAACTCGGCCTAACTCAAACGTGCTCAGGTGCCTAGCCTAAGGGCTTGAGATCCTCCCCCATGTCAAAATGGTTGTCATCCTCGACAACGCACCCCTCGGCAAATTTCTTAACCAAATCCTGAAGACTATCCTCATCATGAAGAACCTTCACATCAATTGTCTTCATCAATAGAAAAGAATCTCATCTCTGACATATATCCCATGTCTATGCATGTATCGCAACCTGTAAGAATGACATGTGTTGGATCCCCTAGTGCAATCGACTAGTCAGGTAGCTAATCTGGCCGTAGCATCAACTCCACAAGAACACATGCACCCAAACATGTGCAACCATTGTCAGCTCTTTCCATGTCACACAATATTTCCTCCGATTATGCTCAGGCGCCATTCAATGGCATATCAAGCTCTCATGGGTCTCACCATCTCGAGCAAGTGACAGTAAGCCCATCTCCTTCATGAGCTTCAAAAGGATGGTGGTGTGGGGAAGTCATGCAACTTCCCTTTCCACATCACAAGGCCATCTCTCCTCGTCTCTGAGAAGAATCCACCCATACCTAGTATGAACCCTCAATACTTCACTCCAATATACTCCTCTTCACGTTGATCCTCGGTCATGTTCATTCGCAAATCGGAAGGGCGCGTTTCGGCTAGGCGCACCTTGTCTTCGACTGAACGCCCCTTGTCTTCGATAGAGCATCCCTCGGTTGGGTACCCTTGTCGTGCCAACTCACCAAGTCGTTCCAATTGTTCCACCTAACTCATCTTGAGCGCGCTCTTCGTTTGCTCGTCTCACCAAAGTCATACCACAAAACTCATCTCAGACACACTCTTTGTGCCTTCCAATTCATTCCACCAAACTTGACTTGGCCTAACTCAAGCACATTCGAGCGCCTAAGCCTGAGGGCTTGACTGTGGGAGGTCCACACGTGTCAAGTGAAAAGGGCCAAATATGTTGAATGCTCCTCCAAAATAGCTCATAAGTCCAAGGAGAGATTTCGAATGTGAGAATATATCCTAAAAATCATGCAAGTGACCTCCAAAAATTATGAAATGACCCTCTCCAAGTCAGAAAAAATGAAGCCACAGTTCGCAAATAGCAAGTAGATGTGTCCGCAAAGGGTTTGGAGTACTATTCCAGTGAAAAATAGCTAGAAAGATGATGAAATAGAAGGTCGTTCAAGGATATTCAACATGGAATGTCAAGAGGATGCCCATGCATGCAAAATTTGCCTAAATGGGCCTTGAATGATGTGACCAATGTCATGGCATATGTGTACTACCATGTCAACTATGAAATTGCCCTATGAAATGTGATGCCACATGAACGATCATAGAATCATCTCCCATTGTCCCAAGCCAAAAAGTGTCAAATAAATAAAATGGGGTCCACGCTGAGGAAGCTAGATAACAGTAGTGTTAAGCAAGAAGCATAAATGAAATGCAAAAAGCCAAGGAAGAATAGTTATAATTACAATAATTATAATTCACTAAAAAAACAGATGTCTTGATGTTGGAGCTTGTTGAAGGATGTGAAAGATGTGAACATGGTAATCTCAATACCAAAATAAGATACAATCCTACAATGACTATGTTATAGTTTTACCTCTAGGATAGAAGGTAACATCGGCTACTTAGCAAGGAAAGGAGATGAACAAAATCAAGACGAAAAAACAAGGGAGGTATTGACACTAGTTGAGCACCTGGCATGTAAGGAGCATGCCCACGCATGCAAAAGTTGCCCAAATGTCCCTCGAATAATGTGACCGACCCCTTGGGATATGTGTACTACCACCTACGAAATCCCTTTACAAAATGTGACACCACTTGAACAATAATAGACTCATCCCAAAGAGTCCTTGGCCAAAATGTGTCGAATCCGTAAGACAAGGATCCATGCTTAAGAAAATAGATAAGAATGATGTTAAGAAGCAAGCATAAGTGAAATGTATAAAAACAAAGGAAAAATATTTAGAAATATTATACTTATATTTAACAAAACATGTGTCTTCATGTTGCAGCTTGTTGAACGACGCAAAAGATCTAAGAATGGTAACATCGCTACCAAAATAGGTTATAATCCTACAATGGTCATGTTAGAGTTTTACCTTTAGGAGGGTAGAAGGTGACACTGACTCCCTAGCAAGGACACGAGGTGAACAAAATCAAGATGAGAAAACAAGGGACGTATTGACACTGCTTTAGCACCATCAAAAATAAAAGGCAAAAATTTCAATATTAAAAAATAAAGGGCATTTAAAGTGGCAAAGTTGATGAAATAGCTATGAAGCTACGACGTAGCTATGCCCACACGTAGCTACCTATGGTGCAAGAGATACGAAGACTAGTAACACGCCAAAGGAAGGTTATAAGCCCAAAAATAGGGTAAGGTTGTTCTCGTAGAAATAAACTCCTTCAACCAAGCCCCAAAAGTTAAGACGTCCACATGTGTGAAGTGAAAAGGGGCTAAATAGGTGGACAACTCCTCCAAAAGTGTTCATAAGTCCAAGAAAGTGGTTTCCAAGTTAAGAATATATCCTCATTATCATCCAAGCAACCTCGTCAATTGCAAAATAGATGTAAATAAAGGGCATCTAAAGTGGCAAAGTTCATGAAATAGCTATGAAACTACGAGATAGCTATGTCCACCTGTAGCTACCTAGAGTGCAAGAGATACAAAGACTGGTGAAGCACCAATGAAGGCAAGATTTGGAAATACGATCACCATGGTAGCTCTAGCATGAGTAGTGACTTTCGAGAGGCAAAAGCAAAGGCTACATGAGACAATGCTAGCACAAAACAAGCAAAGGTATGAGTTGTGATGAGCTAGTGACATACTAGTGAATCCAAAAATATCTAACATGAGTATGTAGATGTTGAGAGAATGAGAAAAGAAGAAAGAAAACAATAGAAAAAGGTCAATATAAAATGAGGGAAAATTGGTTACGAGACTAGGGTGGTACTAGCTAAGTCGAGGAGCAACAGATTAGATGAAGGACGTGTTGGATAAATGATTAAGCAATCCCATTGCTACAGTCTCCAAGATGCAACAACCAAAACTAATGTTCAAAGGAAGTAACAAGGAGGAGAAAGCATCTTGACAAGAACCATCCAGGAAGAAGTATCTCTGGTTGGGCCCTACTCATGACAATGACTTAGAGGGAATCAATCACTAGCGAGGTGACCAAAAATAGAGTTGAAAAAACAAGAAAATATAGATAAAGAGGCAAAAAGAAAAAAATGGAAAAGACTAATTCCTGACATTGCCATGAATGATTCACAAGTGGGAGACTACTATTGCATGCTAAAAATGCAAACATGGTAATCTCATTGTCCAAGCAAGCTATATACCTCCAATGATAATATTTTTGGGTTGGATCAAGTAGAGGCAAAGGCAACATAAACTCCTTAGCCTAGAAAATTTACAAGAAAGTCACTTGTCATCCACAAGGTAAAGGCGACTAAGACAATAAGCAAGGTATGCCAAACGTAAACAAAACCATCGAAGATAGAGGATCATCCCCCAAAGGATGAAAGCTTTTAGGATCAAGAAGCTCAATATCCCTCCTGAAGGCATGGTATAAGAGCCTCAAGACATGGTGAGGTTTCCCTCCTAGAAATAACTTCCCTCAGGCAAGCCAATGTCTAGCCTCAAAATCTGGGTGTCACGCCACTAGGGCGCACCTCTGAGCTATGAGTTTCCCGAGTCCCCTGAGGTGTGCGGCATCGGCGCGCTTTCTCCTCAATGGTGAAACTAACTAGAGTTTACTAATGCTGGTACTACTATCTTTGGCCCGTGTACCCTATACCAAGACCAATATGTTATACTTGCGAAATTGGTGTTCAATCAAATCTCATTACAATAGCCACTTCAAAACTTAACTTCAATTACAGTTTACTTCAATTAACTTAAGTTCAGCTATAATCGCATACATTCATAAACAACACGAATCATGTATATAAATAACACATCAATAAACGAGAGGGGGAATTCCCAAAACAATTTCCCAACTGTTCTTTGACTATAAAACTTCAATACACAAAACTTCAATTTATAATGGACTTCGATTCAGTTGGGAGGAACTCCAAACAATTCACTGCCACAACCCCTCACAAATACAAATATACAATAACAGAGTTACAACCCTTCAACTAGCAACCCACAGCCAAACCCAATAACTAACCAAGTTGTGGCCCTTCCACCTACAGACAACCTCAATACACAAATTCCCCACGATGTACCACCCTCAGCAATACTGCGTTCCACAAGCTTGCACAACTTCCTTCCGTAGCTTGCTTTAGAGGGCGAGCTCCTTTGTGAGATCCAACTCTCTTCTACCTTCCTTGTCTCTATCTTTTCTTGCAATGACAGGTTGTTGATCTTCGATTGATTGACGTGTTAACTCCTCTACTGTCATCTTATATATATGAGTCACCCTGCATGAACAGTCGTGTCTCTTCCAAGGGACGTGTCGGTTGGGAGTTCGAGTCGACCTTCCTTCGTTCGAGCCGACCATAAACTCCAAATTATGTCGCATCATTTGTCGCATACAAACTTTCCTTCAGTTCACTGTCGGTCGTGTGCATTCACATCTCATCCTCAGTCATGTACATTCGCAACTCAAGCGGGCTCATCTTAGTTGGACACGCCTTGTCTTCGGTCAGGCGTATCTCGGCTTGGCGCGCCCTTTCTTCGGTCGGGTGCACCTCGGCTAGGCACCCTCGTTGTGCCGACTCTCAATATTTTGTTCCAATCACTCCACCAAACTCCTCTCGGGTGTGTTCTTCAACTGCTTGTTTCACCAAAGTCTTTCCATCGAACTCGTCTCGAGTGCACCCTTCGTGCCAACCAAGTCGTTCCACCGAACACGAATCGGCCTAACTCAGCCATGCTTGGGTGCCTAGCCTAAGGGCTTGACATCCTCCCCCATGTCAAAATGATTATCGTCCTCTACAACACACCCCTCGGCAAACTTCTTAACCAAATCCTGAAGACTATCCTCATCATGAAAAACCTTCGCATCAATTGTCTTCATCAATACAAAAGAATCTCATCTCTGACATATATCCCATTGTCTATGCATGTATCGCAACCTGTAAGAATGACATGTGTTGGATCCCCTTGTGCAATTGACTAGTCAGGCAACTAATCTGACCGTAGCATCAACTCCACAAGAACACATGCACCCAAACATATGCAACCATTGTCACCTCTTTCCATGTCACACAATCTTTCCTCTGATTATGCTCATCATGAGGAGCCATTCAATGGCGTCTCAAGCTCCCAGGGGTCTCACCAACTCGAGCAAGTGACAGTAATCCCATCTCCTTCATGACATTCAAAAAGATGGTGGTGTGGAAGTCATACGACTTCCCTTTCCACATCACAAGGCCATCTCTCCTAGTCTCCGAGAAGAATCTACCCATAATACCTAGTATGAACCCTCCATACATTTCTACAATCTACTCCTCTTCACGTTGATCCTCAGTCGTGTGCATTCGCAAATCGAACAGGCGCATCTCGATTAGGCGCACCTTGCCTTTGGCTATGCACCTTGTCTTCGATAGAGCGTGCCTCAGCTGGGTACACTTGATATGCCGATTCACCAATTCGTTCCAATTTTTCCACCGAACTCATTTGGGCACGCTCTTGGTGTGCCCATCTCACCAATGTTGTTCCACCAAACTCATCTTGGGCACACTCTTTGTGTCGTCCAAGTCATTCCACCAAACTTGAAGCGACCTAACTCAAGCACATTCGAGCACCTAAGCCTGAGGGCTTGACTGTGGGAGGGCCAAATATCTTTTAAGCTCCTCCAAAATAGCTCACAAGTCCAAGGAGAGGTTTCGAACGTAAGAATATATCCTAAAAATCATGCAAGCGACCTCCAAAAATTATGAAATGACCCTCTCCAAGTCAAAACCAATGAAGCCACATGTTCGCAAATAGCGGGTAGATGTGTCTGCAAAGGATTTGGAGCTCATTTTTAGTGCAAAATAGCTAGAAAATTGATGAAATAGGAGGTCGTTCAAGGATATTCAACATGGAATGTCAAGAGGATGCCCATGCATGCAAAATTTGCTTAAATGGGCCTTGAATGATGTGACCAATGTCTTCACACGTGTACTACAATGTCAACTATGAAATTGCCCCATGAAATGTGATGCCACGTGAACAATCATATAATCATCTCACATTGTCCCAAGCCAAAACGTGTCGAATACATAAAATGATGTCCATGCTTAACAAGATAGATAAGAGTAGTGTTAAGCAAGAAACATAAATGAAATGCAAAAAGCCAAGGAAGAATAGTTATAATTACGATAATTATAATTCAATGAACAAAACAGATATCTTGATGTTGGAGCTTGTTGAAGGATGTGAAAGATGTGAACATGGTAATCTCAGTACCAAAATAAGATACAATCCTGCAATGACTATGTTATAGTTTTACCTCTAGGAGAGAAGGTGACATCAGCTACTTAGCAAGGACACTAGGTGAACAAAATCAAGACGAAAAAACAAGAGAGGTATTAACAATAGTTGAGCACCTGGCATGTAAGGAGGATGACCATGCATGCAAAAGTTGCCCAAATGTGCCTCAAATGATGTGACCAATGCCTTGGGATAAGTGTACTACCACCTATGAAATTGCCTTACGAAATGTGTCACCACTTGAACAATCGTAGAGTCATCCCAAAGAGTCCTTGGCCAAAATGTGTCGAATCCATAAAAGGGGGGTCCATGCTTAAAAAAATAGATAGGAATGGTGTTAAGAAGCAAGCATAAGTGAAATGCATAAAAACCAAGGAAGAATAGTTAGAAATATTGTACTTATATTTGACAAAAGAGGTGTCTTCATGTTGCAGCTTGTTGAAGGATGCAAAAAATGTGAGAATGATAACATTGCTACCAAAAAAGGTTATAATTCGACAATGGTCATGTTAGAGTTTTACCTTTAGGAGGGTAGAAGGTGACACTGACTCCCTAGCAAGGACACGAGGTGAACAAAATCAATATGAGAAAACAAGGAACATATTGACACTGCTTTAGCACCATCAAAAATAAAATTCAGAAAATTCCATATTAAAAAATACAGGGCATTTAAAGTGGCAAAGTTGACTAAATAGCTATGAAGCTAAGAAGTAGCTATGAAGCTAAGAGGTAGCTATGCCCACATGTAGCTACCTAGGGTGCAAGATATATGAAGACTAGTGAAGTGCTAAAGGCAGGTTATAAGCCCCAAAACAAAGTAAGGTTGTTCTCGTAGAAATAAATTCCCTCAACCAAGCTAATGTCAGGCCCTAGAAGTTCAGACGTCCACATGTGTGAAGTGAAAAGGGGCTAAATAGGTGGACAACTCCTCCAAAAGTGTTCATAAGTCCAATAAGGCAATATTTGGAAATATGATCACCATGGTAGCTCTAGCATGAGAAGATGTGACTTTCGAGAGGCAAAAGCAAAGGCTACATGAGACAATGCTAGCAAAAAACAAGCAAAGGTGTGAGTTGCGAAGAGCTAGTGACATACTAGTGAAGACAAAAATATCTAACATGAATATATAGATGTTGAGAGAATGAGAAAAGAAGAATGAAAACAATAGAAAAAGTTCGATATAGAATGAGAGAAAATTGGTTATGCCACTAGGTTGGTGCTAGCTAAGTCAAGGAGCAAAAGATTAGAGGAAGAATCAAACGAGTCCGCTGAGGTGTGCGACACCGACGCGCTTTCTCCTCACTGATGAAAACAACATGAGTTTATTAATTCTCGTACTATGCCTCTAGCACATGTACCCTATACCCACATGTATCATGTATATAAAAAACACTTCAATAAACAAGAGGGGCAACTCCCAAAAGAATTTCCCAATTGCTCTATGACTATAAAACTTCAATACACAAAACTTCGGTTTATAATGGACTTTGGGTTGGTTGGAAGGAACTCCAAACAGTTTGCTACCACAACCCTTCACAAATACAAATATACAATAACTGAGTTACAACCCTTCAACTAACAACCCACAACCAAACCCAATAAATAACCAAGTTGTGACCCTTCGACCTAGACACAACCTCAATACACAAATACCCCACGGTGTACCACCCTCAACGATACTGTGTTCCACAAGCTTGCACAACTTCCTTCCGCAGCTTGCTTTAGAGAGCGAGCTCCTTTGTGAGACCCAACTCTCTTCTTCCTTTGTTGTCTCATTTTCTTGCAGTAACAGGTTATTAATCTTCGATTGATTGATGTTCTAACTCCTCTCCTATCATCTTATATATATGAGTCACCATCCATGAACAATTGTGTCTCTTCCAAGGGACGTCTCGGTTGGGCGTTCGAGTTGACCATAAACTCCAAATTATGTCGTATCATTTGTCACATACAAGCTTTCCTTCAGTTCATCATCGTTCGTGTGCCTTCACATCTCATCCTTGATCGTGTACCTTCGCAACTCGGGCGGACGCGTCTTAGATCAACAAGCCTTGTCTTTGGTTGGGTGCATCTCAGTTGGACAAGCCTTGTCTTCGGTCGGGTGCGCCTCGGCTAGCCACCCTTGTCGTGCCGAATCTCAAATTTGTTACAATCATTCCACCAAACTCATCTCAGGTGCGTTCTTCGTGTGCTCTTCTCACCAAAGTCTTCCCATCGAACTCGTCATGGTCGTGCCCTCCATGCCAACCAAGTCGTTCCATCAAATGCCACTCGACCTAACTTAGGCATGCTTGGGTGCCTAGCATAAGGGCTTGACATCCTCCCCAAGTCAAAAAGATCGTCGTCCTTGACAAAACACCCCTCGGCAAACTTCTTAAACAAATCCTAAAGACTATCCTCATCATGAACAACCTTTGCATCAACTGTCTTCATCAATACAGAGGAATCTCGTCTCTGACATATATCCCATGTCTACGCATGTATCGCAGCCTATAAGAATGACATGTGTTGGATCCCCTCATGCAATCGACTAGTCAGGTAGCTAATCTGACTGTAGCATCAACTCCACAAGAACACATGCACCCAAACATGTGCAACCATTGTCACCTCTTTCCATATCACACAATCTTTCCTCTCATTATCCTCATCATGAGGCACCATTCAATAGAATTTCAATCTCCCAGGGGTCTCACCATCTCGAGCAAGTGACAGTAATCCCATCTCCTTCATGAGCTTTAAAAAGATGGTGGTGTGGGGAAGTCATACAACTTCCCTTTCAAATCACAAGGCCATCTCTCCTCGTCTTCGAGAAGAATCCACCCATACTTGGTATGAACCCTCCATACCTTTCTGCAATATACTCCTCTTCACGTTGATCCTCGGTCGTGTGCACTCGCAAATTGGACAGGCACGTCTCGACTGGGCACACCTTGTCTTCGACTGGGCGCACCTTGTCTTCGATAGAGAATGCCTCGGCTGGGTACCCTTGTCGTGCCAACTCACCAAGTCGTACCAATTGTTCCACATAACTCATCTTCGGCGCATTTTTCGTGTGCTCGTCTCACCAAAGTCATTCTACTGAACTCATCTCGGGTGCACTCTTCGTGTTGTCCAAGTCATTCCCGCAAACTTCAATAGGCCTAACTCGAGCACATTCGATCGCCTAAGCCTAAGGGCTTGACGGTGGGAGGTCCACATGCGTCAAGTGATAAGGGCCAAATATGTTGAAAGATCCTCCAAAATAGCTTATAACTCTAAGGAGAGATTTTGAACATAAGAATATATCCTAAAAATCATGCAAGTGACCTCCAAAAATTATGAAATGACCCTCTCTAACTCAAAAATAATGAAGCCACATGTCCGCAAATAGCATGTAGATGTGTCCGCAAAGGGTTTGGAGCTCTATTACAGTGCAAAACAACTAGAAAGATGATGAAATAGGAGGTCGTTCAAGGTTAATCAACATTGAATGTCAAGAGGATGCCCATGCAGGCAAAATTTGCCTAAATGGGCCTTGAATGATGTGAACAATGTCGTGGCATATGTGTACTACCATGTCAACCATGAAATTTCCCCATAAAATGTCATGTCACATGAACAATCATAGAATCATCTTCCATTTTCCCAAGCCAAAACGTGTCGAATACATAAAATGGGGTCCATACTTAAAAAGCTAGATAAGAGTAGTGTTAAGCAAGAAGAATAAATGAAATGCAAAAAGCCAAGGAAGAATAGTTAGAATTATGATACTTACAATTCACTGAAAAATAGAGATGTCTTCATGTTGGAGCTTGTTGAAGGATGTGAAAGATGTGAACATGGTAATCTCAATACCAAAATAAGATACAATCCTGCAATGACTATGTTATAGTTTTACCTCTAGGAGAGAAGGTGACATTGGCTACTTAGCAAGGACAGGTGGTGAACAAAATCAAAACGAAAAAACAAGGGAAGTATTGACACTAGTTTAACACCTGGCATGTAAGGAGGATGTGCATACCACCTATGAAATTGCCTTACAAAATGTGACACCACTTGAACAATCATAGAGTTAGCCCAAAGAGTCCTTGGCCAAAACGTGTCGAATCCATAGGAGGGGAACCATCCTCAAAAAAATAGATCGGAATGGTGTTAAGAAGTAAGCATAAGTGAAATGCATAAAAACCAAGGAAGAATAGTTAGAAATATTATACTTATACATAACAAAAGAGGTGTTTTCATGTTGTAGCTTGTTGAAGGATGCAAAAGATGTGACAATGGTAACATCGCTACCAAAATAGGTTATAATCCTAAAATGGTCATGTTAGACTTTTACCTTTAGGAGGGAAGAAGGTGACACTGACTCTCTAGCAAGGACATGAGGTGAACAAAATCAAGACAAGAAAACGAGGGACATATTGACACTGCTTTAGCAACATCAAAAAAAAAAGGCAGAAAATTCCATATTAAAAAATAAATGGCATTTAAGGTGGCAAAGTTGATGAAATAGCTATGAAGCTAAGAGCTAGCTATACCCACATGTAGCTACCTAGGGTGCAAGAGATACGAAGACTAGTGAAGCGCCAAAGGAAGGTTATAAGACCAAAAACATGGTAAGGTTGTTCTCATAGAAATAAATTCCCTCAACCAAGCCAATGTCTGGCCCTAGAAGTTTAGACATCCACATGTGTGAAGTAAAAAGGGGATAAATAGGTGGAGAACTCCTCCAAAAGTGTTCATAAGTCTAAGAGAGGGGTTTCCAATGTAAGAATATATCCTCACCTCATAATCATCCAAGTGACCTCGTCAATTGCAATATATATGGAAATAAAGGGCATCTAAAGTGGCAGAGTTCATGAAATAGCTATGAAAATACGAGATAGTTATGCCCACGTGTAGCTACCTAGGGTGCAAGAGATACGAACACTGGTGAAGCACCAATGAAGGCAAGATTTGGAAATATGATCACCATGGTATCTCTAGCATGAGAAGAAGTGACTTTCGAGAGGTAAAAGCAAAGGCTACATGACACAATGCTAGCACAAAACAAGCAAAGGTGTGAGTTGCGATGAGCTAGTGACATACTAGTGAAGACAAAAATATATAACATGAGTATGTAGATGTTAAGAGAATGATTAAAGATGAATGAAAACAATAGAAAAAGGTCGATATAGAATGAGGGAAAATTGGTTATGACACTAGCTAAGTCAAGGAGCAAAAGATTAGAGGAAGGATGTGTTGGATAAATGATTGAGCAATCCCATAGATGCAGTCTACAGAATGCAACAACCAAAACTAATGTTCCAAGGAAGTAACAAGGAGGAAGGAACATGTTGACTAGAACCATCTAGGAAGAAGTATCTCAAGTTGGACCTTGCTCATGACAATGACTTAGGGAGAATCAATTGCTAGCGAGGTGACCAAAAATAGAGTTGAAAAATGAGAAAATATAGAGAGAGGCAAAAAGAGAAAAATGGAAAAGACTAATTCCCGCCATTGGCATGAATGATTGACAAGTGGGAGACTACTATTGCATGCTAAAAATTCAAACATGGTAATCTCATTGTCCAAGCAATCTATATACCTCCACTAATAATATTTTTGGGTTGGTTCAAGTAGAGGCAAAGCCAACACCAACTCCTTAGCCTAGAAAATTTACAAGAAAGTCACTTGTCATCCACAAGGTAAAGGAGACTAAGACAATAAGCAAGGTATGCCAAATGTAAACAAAACCATTGAAGATAGAGGGTCGTCCCCCAAAAGATGAAACTTTTAGGATCAAGAGGCTCAATATCCCTCCCGAAGGCATGTTATAATCCTCAAAACATGGTAAGGTTTGTGAAAATTTCATCTATCACAGCAACTGAAAATTATTTTTCTAATTGTTAATTTGTTTAACAATTTATCTGTTGTCTGCTACGGAAAATACCAAATAATTCCCAATCTGATTTTCACAAATAAACTGTGGAAGAAAATAGTGCTGGAAACTAAGAAAATCTAGAGCACACACACAAATTTTACACAGTTATTTTTGGACAAATGTCCCCAGAAAAACCCAACTTGGGAAAACCGGTGCAGCAGTGAGGGTTTTTATTATTATGCAGCAGTGAAATTCTGAGTCCAATTTGGATGCCTAACACTAACAATCCACAACAAGAAAATCTGGCAAAGATATTCCCTAAGCAACCCCAACACTCACGCTGCCTACACTTGCGTTCCTGCACTCTCGTTCCTACACTAGGAATAACTCAGCCTCTTATTGTTGCCTCTCCGGATCTGGAAATCATCCTACAGATCACTGTCCCTGCCCCTCACTGACACTGCGTCCCTCTCTGGCTTGAACTCTACTGCTACTAGCTCGATCTGCACAAGGAACTACTGCTCAAGTTTCACATCTCCATCACAAAATCGATCCCTTCTTATATCTTCCTGTTGGGACTCCAACGACCAAGACTAAATCTTAATCGATGGCTCAAATCATTTCTGGAACGATCCATGTTAAGTCTCTAGAGAATTCTCACCTTGACTTAATCGATTCCGATTAATTAATCAGTTTTCCTAAGTTTGGACTTAGGAAACATTAAAAAATAGGTTAATAATCTAATTAATCCATCTCTAGGTGGAATTTCCATAAACGATTTCTAGGTTATGGAGATCTCATGTATTCTAGCCTCTCCACCAAGTTTCGTGACTAGAACACATTCGATGCTACAAAAAACTAACAAGGTTTCCCTCCTAGAAATAACTTCCCTCAGGCAAGCCAATTTCTAGCCTCAAAATATGGGTGTCACACCACCAGGGCGCACCTCTGAGCTATGAGATTCCCGAGTACCCTAAGATATGAGGCACCGGCGCACTTTCTCCTCAATGGTGAAACCAACTTGAGTTTACTAATGCTCGTACTATGCCTCTAGCCTATGTACCCTATTCCGAGACTGGTATCTTAAACTTACGAAATTGATGTTCAATCAAATCTCACTAGAATAGCCACTTCAAAGCTTGACTTCAATTACAGTTTACTTCAATTAACTTAGGTTCAGCTATAATCGCATTCATTCATAAACAACACAAATCATATACATAAATAAAACTTCAATAAACGACGGGGGGGACTCCCAAAACAATTTCCCAACTGCTCTTTCACTATAAAACTTCAATACACAAAACTTCGGTTTATAATGGACTTCGGTTCGGTTGGGAGGAACTCCAAACAGTTCGCTGCCACAACCCTTCACGAATACAAATATACAATAATCAAGTTACAACCCTACAACTAGCAACCCACAACCAAACCCAATAAATATCCAAGTTGCGGCCCTTCGACCTACACACAACCTCAATACACAAATACCCCACGGTGTACCACTCTCAGCAATACTGTGTTCAACGAGCTTGCACAACTTCCTTCCACAACTTGCTTTAGAAAGGGAGCTCATTCGTGAGACCCTACTCTCTTCTTCTTTCGTTGTCTCCTTCTTTTCTAGAGATAAGAGGTTGTTGATCTTTAGTTGATTGATGTTCTAACTACTTTCCTATCATCTTATATATATGAGTCACCCTCCATGAACAGTCGTGTCTCTTCTAAGGGACGTGTCAGTTGGGCACTCGAGCCGTCCTTCCTTCGTTCGATCTGACCATAAACTCCAACTTATGTCCCTTCATTTGTGGCATACAAACTTCAAACTTTCCTTCAATTCATTGTCAGTCATGTGCCTTCGCGTCTCATCCTCAATTGTGTACCTTTGCAACTCGAGCGGGCGCGTCTCTTCTTGGCACGACTTGTCTTCAGTCAAGCGCGTCTCAGCTCGACACGCCTTGTCTTTGGTTGAGTGTGCCTCGGCTAGGCACCCTTGTAGTGTTGACTCTCAAATTTGTTCCAATCATTCCACCAAACTCATCTCATGTGCATTCTTCGTGCATTCGTCTCAGCAAAGTCTTTCCATCGAACTTGTCTCAGGCGCGCCCTTCGTGCCAACCAAGTCGTTCCCCCAAACTTGACTTGGCCTAACTCAGGCGTGCTCGGGTTCCTAGCCTAAAGGCTTGACATCCTCCCCCACGTCAAAATGGTGTTCGTCCTCGACAACACACCCCTCCGCAAATTTCTTAACCAAATCTTGAAGACTGTCCTCATCATGAACAACATTCGCATCAATTGTCTTCATCAATACAAAAGAATCTCGTCTCTGACATATATCCCATGTTTATGCATGTATCACAACCAGTAAGAATGACGTGTTGGACTCCCTCGTGTAATAGACTAGTCATGTAGCTAATCTGACCGTAGTATCAACTCCAAAAGAACACATGCACCCAAACATGTGCAACCATTGTCACCTCTTCCATGTCACACAATCTTTCCTCTAACTATGCTCATTATGAGGCGCCATTAAATGGCATCTCAAGTTGTCTCACCATCTAGAGCAAGTGACAATAAGCCCATCTCCTTCATGAGCTTCAAAAAGATGGTGGTGTGGAGAAGTCATACGACTTCCCTTTCCACATCACAAGTCCATCTCTCCTCGTCTCCGAGAATAATCCACCTATTCCTAATATGAACCATTAATACTTCTCTCCAATATACTCCTCCTCTTTCACGTTGATCCTCGGTCATGTGCCTTCGCAAATCGAACGGGCGCGTCTCGGTTGGGTGCGCCTTCTATTTAGCTGGGTGCGGCTTGTCTTCGATAAAGCGTGCCTCAGCTAGGTGCCCTTGTCGTGCTGACTCACCAAGTCGTTTCAATTGTTCCAGTGAGCTCATCTTGGACACGCTCTTCATGTGCCCATCTCACCAAAGTCGTTCCACCGAACACATCTCGAGCACACTCTTCATGTCATCCAAGTCGTTCCACCAAACTTGACTCGGCCTAACTCGAACACATTCAAGTGCCTAAGCCTGAGCACTTGACGGTGGGAAGTCCACACACGTCATCTGAAAAGGGCCAAATATGTTGAAAGCTCCTCCAAAATAGCTCATAACTCCAAGGATAGGTTTCGAACATAAGAATATATCCTAAAAATCATGCAAGTGACCTCCAAAAATTATGAAATGACCCTCTCCAAGTCAAAAATAATGAAGCCACATGTTCGCAAATAGCAAGTAGATGTGTCCGCTTCGGAGCTCTATTCTAGTGAAAAATAGCTAGAAAGATGATGAAATAGGAGGTCATTCAAGGATATTCAACATGGAATGTCAAGGGGATGCCCATGCATGCAAAATTTCACTAAATGGGCCTTGAATGATGTGACCAATGTCATCGCATATGTGTACTACCATGTCAACTATGAAATTTCCCCACAAAATGTAATGCCACAGGAATAATCATAAAATCAACTCCCATTGTCCCAAGCCAAAACATGTCGAATGTAAAAATTTGTTTTCCCACCCCGGTTTTCAGTTTCACCTTATTTCTCCCATATAGTTAAATGCCCTTTCCCATATCCATACATTCATCATGCTGGAAAAATAAATTTTGTTGAAAACACAAATTTTGGAAATTTTACAGAATGCTGGAAAATGCAGAAATAAAAATCAGCAGGTACAAACAGTCATTTAACACATTTGAACACAGTGATTTTTGGTCAATGTGACCCTGGAAAAACCCCCTACAACTCTTGGGGAAAACCAGTTTGAGAGCTCTTCTTTATTTCTGAAAATGCCTTTTTTTTTACAGTGAGAAATATTCAGCAAAAAATCAGCAAGCAAATTTACAACTTATCTCTTTTCCCGTGCCTCACAGCAAACTGGAAATTACAGCAAACAGGACAGCAATAAATGTTGTACGGCCTCCTCGATTTTCGTGCCCACTTTTAGCATTAAATGTTGTTGTACGACCTGCATTAAATGCGTTGTACGGACTGCAATAAATGTGTTGTACGGACCTCGATTTGCGTGCAGAAAAAAATAGCAAACTGCTCCTCGATTTTTGTGCAAACCACTCCTCGATTTCTGTGCAAACCAGCTGTACAGATTTCTAGAAAATCGTGCCAAAATCTGCCTTTCACTGTGTGCTGAATCAGCTGTACAAATCTGCTCAACTGCTGCCTTGGAATGTGTGCCAAGCTGTTGTCTCCTTCTCCTCCCTGCTCAGAAATCTCTCTTGCTCTCTTGCTCTCTTGCTCTATCTCAATCTGCTCATAAAAGAATGAATGACATTTTCCTCATTTTCCTCCTTTAATCTAACCCTAAGTGACTTTTGGGTGATCCCTAAATCCAATGGCTGAAATAGATTTAGATCTATGGCTGAGATTAAATGCTCATTTAAATCTCACTTTCTATTTTTTAATTCACCCCACTTTAAGAAAGACCCACTTAATCATTTATTTCCAAAGTCACTTTTCCTTTCTAATTTTACATTGACTTTAACAAAGTCACTTTAAAATTAGACTTTAGTAACTTTATCACTTAAAGTCACTTTTAAATTAGATTTAACTTTGTAAAAATTATAAAGTCACTTTAGGAGAAAAATTAAATTCTTTTGGACACTTTTCCCTAAGCCAAAGATCAAAGCCTTAGGGAACCACCTGTCCTCCGGTACCAAATTTCAACACTCCCTCTTACCGAGGAAGGTGTTCCTCACCACACCCATCTTGTCTCTAAAGTGGTCATGCTTACCCCGTGGTAAGGCTTTGGTAAGAATATCTGCAACCTGCTCATCAGTGGAAATATACTCAAGCTTCACAGCTCCCTTCTGAACACAGTCTCTGATGAAATGATATTTGATCCCGATATGCTTTGACCTGTCATGAAATACTGGATTCTCCGTGAGTTTAATGCAACTCTGATTATCACAGTAAATCACTGAAGGTCTCAACGGCTGACCAAATAAGCCAAACAACATCTTGCGAAGCCAAATGGCCTCACAACTAGCTAAACTGGCTGCCATATACTCTGCTTCCGCTAAACTCAATGCTACTGACTGCTGCTTCCGGCTGAACCATGACACTACTGCTGAACCCAACCCAAAACAGCACCCTGAAGTGCTCTTCCTATCAGAAGCACAACCTGCCCAATCAGAATCATTATAATCTGCCAATCTCACTCCATCCCCCTGCCTGTAGTCCAGACCATAATCCACTGTCCCCTGCAAGTACCGCAAAATGTGTTTTGCAGCCACCCAGTGAACCTTCCTAGGCTCACACATAAACTGACTCATCGTGTTGACTGCAAAACAAATATCTGGTCTAGTGTTGACCAAATACATCAAGGAACCAATCAACTGCCTGTACAATGTGGGATCCACCAACTCGGAATCCGAAGCATGAAGCTTCTTCCAGTTGGTGATCATCGGTGTCGACATGGGTCTACAATCCTCCATGTGGAATCTGCTAAAGATGTCCACAATATACTTCCCCTGACCCAGGAAGAAATGCCCCTCCTCCTGCCACACCTCCAAACCCAAAAAGTAATGCATCAAGCCGACGTCCTTCATCTCAAACTCTGTCGCAAGATCTCTCTTGCAGTGCTCTATGAGTCTCTCTGCACCTGTAATGACCAAGTCATCCACATACAGCACCAGAATGAGAGGCTCCTCACCTATCACAATAAAGTAAAGGTTCGGATCTGCCTCACTCTTTGTGAAACCCATCCCCTGCAAGTATGTATCTATCCTGGAGTCCCAAGCTTTGGGAGCTTACTTCAGGCCATAAAGGGCCTTCTTCAGTCTGCACACGTGGGACTCCTTCCCATGCACCTCAAAGCCCTGTGGCTGCTCAATGTACACCTCCTCCTGTATGAAGCCATTGAGAAATGCAGTCTTCACATCCATCTAATGGATCTTCCAACCCATCTCTGCTGCTATCGATATAATGGAGCGGATCGAAGTATATCGAGCCACAGGAGCGAAGGTCTCCTCATAATCAACTCCCTCTACCTGGAAGAACCCTCTAGCCACAAACCTCGCTTTGAATTTCTCGATGCTGCCATCTGCAGCATGCTTTACCTTGTAAAGCCATCTAGAAGTAACCACGGATTTGCCCTTAGGCCTCGACACCACCTCCCAAACATCATTCTTCATGATAGAAGAATACTCCTCCTGCATGGCCTCTCTCCAGACCTGCTGGCTAGCTGCCTCCTCATAGCTAGAAGGCTCAGAGTCAAGGATGCTGGTAGCCATTGCCATATAGCTACAAAACCTCTCAGGTGGTCTACTCTCTCTGACCGGCCTCTTCGGCTCAGCAACAGATGTGGCATCTCTCAAGGTGTCCTAAAGCCACTTGGGCTTCCTCTTCCCTGAGCGCACTTCTCCCACTGGAGAATGAAACTCCTCATCATCATCATCATCAGGGGCCTGAACTCCTGACTGTCTGTCTGTTGTCCTCCTGCCTGCACCTGAACCTGTAGAAGTTGAGGTACCGTGTGAACTGTCCATCAGTGGACTCCCTAGTGAACTGCTCTGCATGCTGCCCGGAGCACCACCCCTCTGGCTCGGTGAGCCACTGCTCACTGACGGACCTGATATCCTCATAGATGTACCTCCTGATCCCCCTGATCCCTGCCCACTGGATCCCTGCGACTGACTCAACTGCTGCTGAGGGTCTGGCTGATCCAGATACTCTAACTCCTGTGACCTCCTGAAGGCCCTGTCCTCCTCGAACTTCACATCCCGCCTAACAACAACTCTCCTCTGTGCAGGAATGTAAATCCGAAAGGCCTTTGAGGTCTCACTGTAGCCCACAAGGATACCCTTCTCTGCAGTGGGCTCTAGTTTGGTCCTCTTCTCCTTGGGTATGTAGGAGTATGTAATGCATCCAAAGATACGAAGATGACCAATATCAGGCTTCTTCCCAGAAAAAGCCTCCTCCGGAGTGGCACGATGCGTACTCCTGTTCTGCAAGTAAACAGCTGTGTTGCAGGCCTCTGCCCACAAGAACAATGGCAACCCCTGATCATGTAACATGGCTTTGGCAACCCCTACGATGGATCTGTTCTTCCTCTCCGCAACCCCGTTCTGCTGGGGGTTGTAAGGAACAGTGAACTCCCTCCTAATGCCTGCCTCCGCACAATAGTCAACAAACTCTCCAAGGGTGTACTCTCCCCCATTGTCCAACCTCAGGGACTTGATCTTCCGACCTGTCTGTGTCTCCACAAGAGCTCTGAACTCCTGAAACCGCTTGAAGACCTCACTCTTGGTCTTCAAGAAATAAATCCAGGTCCTCCTAGAGTGATCATCAATGAATAAAACATAGTACTCATATCCACTCAAGGAAACATGAGACATCCGACCGCTCACATCAGAATGAATCAAATCAAGTATCCCAGTCGCTCTACTGTCACTGCTGGGAAAAGGGGATTTGGCAAATTTGCCCGTCGCACATCCTCTGCAAGTATCAAAGTGATCAGTACTGAAATCTAGCACACCTGTAGTGATCTCCCGCAAGGTCCTTAAGGCTCCATGATACATATGTCCCATCCTGCGGTGCCAAATCTCACACAGCTCAGAACTGCTAGCTTTGCTGTCGATACTACTGCTCAATGCCACAAGGGACTGGAATGCAAACTTGTACACCTTTGCATGGCGTACACCTATCACTCTAGCTGAATCAGCTGGAGTGCCCCTGGGATACATCAACACCTGTCCTCCCCTGAACAGTACCTCATATCCTCTGTCCTCCAAAGCTGATACGGATATGAGGTTCGTCCTCATCCCTGGCACATAAAGAACATCTGTCACTTTCAAGGGAGGTTTGGACTCCCTTTGAAATGTCAGTGTCCCCACCCCGACTGCTCTAACAACTCTGTCATCACCGAGTACTACCTCAATATCAGTGCCACTCTCTGAAATCTCTGAGAAGTACTCACGGACTCCTGTCATGTGACGTGAAGCCCCACTGTCCACATACCAGATATCCGAAGATGCTCCGCTAATCGAGGGAAAAGCATGCTCCCTCTAAACCTGTGTGGCAGGTGATCCTGCACTAGAGGACTCATACGCAGTGAACCCAAACTCCCGATCAAAACGAACTACAAAGTCCTCAACCTCTGCTAAAGCTGCCACGTTCTGGTCCTTCCCCTTCTTCTTCTTCTTCTCCGGACACACAATTGCATGGTGTCCCATCTTTTGACAATTCCAACACTTCACCTTGGAATAGTCCTTCTGTGTGTTACCCTGTTTACCTTTACCTTTGCCTTTGCCCCCACCATTGCTTGTGGAAGCCTGCTTCTTCCCTTTGCCTTTCTTGCCTCCTGCTGACAGTGCTACATCCTCATCCTACTCAACTGGCTTGGCTGCCCCAAGCTGACCTTCCCTGATCTCTGTCTGAATGCAATCATCCCAAAACCTCTCCCATGTGGGAAGGGTCTCACGTGCACAAACCCCATCAGCAAAGTTCATCCATGAACGAGGGAGGCCATTCACTGCAATCCGCACCAACTCAGTGGGTTGAATGGCCTCTCCAATTGCTGCCAACTCATCTCTCACATTAGTAATCTTTGTGAGATATCCAGCTGCACTATCATTACCCATCTTAATGTTCTTCAGCTTCTCCTTCAGGACCATTTTCCGGTTCTCATTGGTACTCTGGTAGAGATTGGACAATGCTGTCCACATCTCATGGGCATTGCTCTTTCCTCTCACATGAGGAATGCAATGGTCTTTGATTCCGTCTAGAATCAGTCTCTTACCCTTGTTGTTCTTTTTATTATAAGCAGCCAACTAAGTAGCATCAGTAGGCACAACAACAGGGTTCTGTGTGGTATGCACCATGATATCCCAGACTTCTGCCTCCTCAAAGATACTCTGCATTCTCTCCTTCCAAACGTTGTAATTTGTATGCCCATCCAACCTATCATCCACCCTCAATCCCAATGACATCCTGCTGTCCTAAAACTGAAAAAATAGCACTGTTGTAGTAAAGATAAAACTGTTGTTTGTGAAAAATCAGCTTGCTGGAATTTTCTGAGTGAAAAATCAACAGGCTATAATTTTCCTCCTTGCTGTCCTAAACTGCAGTTTAGCACTCAAGCTCTGATACCATGTAAAAATTTCTGTTTTCCCACCTCGGTTTTCAGTTTCACCTTATTTCTCCCATATAGTTAAATGCCCTTTCCCATATCCATACATTCAACAAGCTGAAAAAAATAAATTTTGTTGAAAACACAAATTCCGGAAATTTTACAGAATGCTCGAAAATGCAGAAATAAAAATCAGCAGGTACAAACAGTGATTTAACACATTTGAACACAATGATTTTTGGTCAATGTGACCCTAGGAAAACCGCCTACAACTCTTGAGGAAAACCAGTTTGAGAGCTCTTCTTTATTTCTGAAAATGCCTTCTTTTTTTTTTACAGTGAGAAATATTCAGCAAAAATCAGCAAGCAAATTTACAACTTATCTCTTTTCTCATGCCTCACAGCAAACTGGAAATTACAGCAAACAGGACAGCAATAAATGTTGTACGGCCTCCTTGATTTTCGTGCCCACTTTCAGCATTAAATGTTGTTATACAGCCTGCATTAAATGCGTTGTACGGACTGCAATAAATGTGTTGTCTGACCTCGATTTGCGTGCAGAAAAAAATAGCAAACTGCTCCTCGATTTCTGTGCAAACCAGCTGTACGGATTTCTAGAAAATCGTGCCAAAATCTGCCTTTCACTGTGTGCTGAATCAGCTGTACAAATCTGCTCAACTGCTGCCTTGGAATGTGTGCCAAGTTGCTGTCTCCTTCTCCTCCCTGCTCAGAAATCTCTCTTGCTCTCTTGCTCTCTCTCTCTCTCAATCTGCTCATGAAAGAATGAATGACCTTTTCCTCATTTTCCTCCTTTAATCTAACCCTAAGTGACTTTTGGGTGATCCCTAAATCCAATGGCTGAAATAGATTTAGATCTATGGCTAAGATTAAATGCTCATTTAAATCTCACTTTCTATTTTTTAATTCACCCCACTTTAATAAAGACCCACTTAGCGATTTATTTCCAAAGTCACTTTTTCTTTCTAATTTTACATTGACTTTAATAAAGTCACTTTAAAATTAGACTTTAGTAACTTTATCACTTAAAGTCACTTTTAAATTAGATTTAACTTCATAAAAATTATAAAGTCACTTTAGGAGAAAAATTAAATTCTTTTGGACACTTTTCCCTAGGCCAAAGATCAAAGCCTTAGGGAACCACCTGTCCTCCGGTACCAAATTTCAACATCGAATACATAAAATGGGGTCCATGCTAAACAAGCTAAATAAGAGTAGTGTTAAGAACCAAGCATAAATGAAATGCAAAAAGCCAAGGAAGAATAGTTAGAATTATGATACTTATAATTCACTGAAATAAAGAGATGTCTTGATGTTGGAGCTTGTTGAAGGATGTTTCCAAGTTAAGAATATATACTCATAATCATCCAAGCGACCTCATCAATTGCAAAATAGATGGAAATAATGGTCATCTAAAGTGGCAAAGTTCATGAAATAGCTACGAAACTACGAGATAGCTATACCTACCTGTAGCTACCTAGGGTGCAAGAGATACGAAGACTAGTGAAGCACCAATGAAGATAAGATTTGGAAACACAATCACAATGGTATCTCTAGCATGAGAAAAAGTGACTTTTGAGAGGCAAAAGCAGCAGCTACATGAGACAATGTTATCACAAAACAAGCAAAAGTGTGAGTTGTGATGAACTAGTGACATACTTGTGAAGACAAAAGTATCTAAAATGATTATCTAGATGTCGAGAGAATGAAAAAAGAAGAATGAAAATAATAGAAAAAGGTACATATAGAAAGAGAGAAAATTGGTTACGACACTAGTGTGGTACTAGCTAAATCAAGAAGCAAAAGATTAGAGGAAGCATTTGTTGGATAAACGATTAAGAAATCCCATAGCTACAGTATACAAAATGCAACAACCAAAACCAACGTTCAAAGGAAGTAAAAAGGAGGAAGGAAGACTAGAACCATCTAGGAAGAAATATCTCAAGTTGCGCCCACTCATGACAATGACTTAGAGGAAATCAATCACTAGTGAGGTCACCAACAATAGAGTTGACAAAATGAGAAAATATAGAAACAGAGGCAAAAAGAAAAAAAATGGAAAAGATTAAATCCCACCATTTCCATGAATGATTCAGAAGTGGGAGACTACTATTGTATAATAAAATTTCAAACATGGTAATCTAATTGTCCAAGCAAGCTATATACCTCCATTGATAATATTTTTGGTTTGGCTCAAGTAGAGGCAAAGGCAACACCAACTCCTCAGCCTAGAAAAATTACAAGAAGGCCACTTGTCATCCATGAGGTAAAGGAGGCTAAGACAATAAGCAAGGTATGCCAAATGTAAACAAAACCATCGAAGATAGAGAGTCGTCCCCCAAAGGATGAAGTCTTTTAGGATCAAGTGGCTCAATATTCCTCCTGAGGGCATGGTATAAGCCTCAAAACATGGTAAGGTTTAACTCCTAGAAATAACTTCCCTCAGGCTAGCATTAAAATGTGGGTGTCATGCCCCCAGATGCACCTCTGAGCTATGAGCTCCCTGAGTCCGCTAAGGTGTGCGGCACCAGAAACTCTGAAACATTTCGGCGTTCCATACAACTTAGGTCGTTTTCCTTTGCGTCTCATCCTCGATCGTGTACCTTAGCAACTCGGGGCGCGTCTCACCACGGCACGCCTTGTCTTCGGTCGGGCATACCTTGTCTTTGGTCGAGTGCACCTCGGCTAGGCACTGACGTCGTGTCGACTCTCATCTCAGGTGCGTTCCTCGTGCACTCGTCTCACCAAAGTCTTTCCATCGAACTCGTCTCTGGCATGCCCTTCACGCCAACCAAGTCATTCCACCGAACTCGACTCAGCCTAACTCAGGTGTGCTGGGTGCCTAACCTAAGGGCTTGACATCCTCCCCCATGTCAAAATGTTGTCGTCCTCGACAACGCACCCCTCGGCAAATTTCTTAACCAAATCCTGAAGATTGACCTCATTGTGAACAACCTTCACATCAACTGTCTTCATCAATACAGAAGAATCTCGTCTATGACATATATCCCAATGCCGATGCATGTATTGCAACCTATAAGAATGACATGTGTTGGATCCCCTTGTGCAATCGACTAATCAGGTAGCTAATCTGACTATAGCATCAACTCCACAAGAACACATGCACCCAAACATGTGCAACCATTGTCACCTCTTCCATGTTACACAATCTTTCCTCCGACTATGCTCAACATGAGGTGCCATTAAATGGCATCTAAAGCTCCCAGGGGTCTCACCATCTCGATCAAGTGACAGTAAGCCCATCTCCTTCATGAGATTCAAAAAGATGGTGTTGTGGGGAAGTCATACAACTTCCCTTTCCACATCACAAAGGCCATCTCTCCTCATCTCCAAGAAGAATCCACCCATACCTGGTATGAACTCCCCATACTTTTCTGCAATATAGTCCTCTTCACGTTGATCTTTCGTTGTGTGCCTTCCCAAATCGAATGGACGCGTCTTTGTTGGTCACACCTTGTCTTTGGCTGGAGGAGCCTTGTCTTCAATAGAGCATTCCCTAGCTGGGTACCCATGTCGTGCTAACCCACCAAGTCGTTCCAATTGTTCCACCGAACTCATCTTGGGCACGCTCTTCCTGTGCCTGTCTCACCAAATTCGTTCCACCGAACTCATCTCGAGTGCACTCTTCGTGTCGTCCAAGTCATTCCACCAAACTTGACTCGGCCTAAATCAAGCACATTCGAGTGCCTAAGCCTGAGGGCTTGATAGTGGGAGGTCCACACGCGTCAAGTGAAAAAGGCCAAATATGTTGAAAGCTCCTCCAAAATAGCTCATAAGTCCAAGGAGAGGTTTCAAATGTAACAATATATCTTAAAAATCATGCAAGTGACCTCCAAAAATTATGAAATGACCCTCTACAAGTCAAAAATAATGAAGCCACATGTTCCCAAATAGTAACTAGATGTCTCGCAAAGGGTTTGGAGCTCTATTCTTGTGCAAAATAGCTAGAAAGATGATGAAATAGGAGGTCGTTCAAGGATATTCAGCACAAAATGTCAATAGGATGACCATGCATGCAACGTTTGCCTAAATGGGCCTTGAATGATGTCACGAATGTCATTGCATATGTGTACTACCATGTCAACTATGAAATTTCCCCATGAAATGTGATGCTACATGAACAATCATAGAATCATCTCCCATTGTTCCAAGCCAAAAGACGTCGAATACATAAAATGGGGTCTATGCTAAACAAGCGAGATAAGAGTAGTGTTAACCAAAAAGCATAAACGAAATGCAAAAAGCCAAGGAAGAATAGTTAGAATTACGATACTTATAATTCACTGAAGAAAAGAGATGCCTCGACATTGGAGCTTGTTGAAGGATGTTTCCAAGGTAAGAGTATATCCTCATAATCATCCAAGCGACCTCGTCAATTGCAAAATAGATGGAAATAAAGGTCATACAAAGTGGCAAAGTTCATGAAATAGCTATGAAGCTACAAGATAGTTATGCCCACCAGTAGCTACCTAGGGTGCAAGAGATACAAAGCCCTGCGAAGAACCAATGAAGGCAAGATTTGCAAATATGATCACCATGGTAGCTCTAGCATGAGAATAAGTGACTTTCAAGAGGCAAAAGCGACGGCTACATGAGACAACGCTATCACAAAACAAGCAAAGGTCTAAGTTGTGATGAACTAGTGACATACCAGTGAAGACAAAAATATCTAACATGAGTATGTAGATGTTGAGAGAATGAGAAAAGAAAAATGAAAACAATAGAAAAAGGTAGATATAGAAAGAAATAAAATTGGTTACGACACTAGGGTGGTACTAGCTAAATCAAGAAGCAAAAGATTAGAGGAAGAATGTGTTGGATAAATGATTAAGCAATCCCATAGCTACAGTCTACAGGATGCAACAACCAAAACCAACATTCCAAGGAAGTAACGAGGAAGGAGCATGGTGACTAGTACCATCTTGGAAGAAGTATCTCAAGTTGGGCCCACTCATGACAATGACTTAGAGGGAATCAATCACTAGTGAGGTGACCAAAAATAGAGTTGACAAAATGAGAAAATATAGAGAGAGGCAAAATAAAATAAAATAAAATGAAAAGGACTAATTCCTACCATTGCCATGAATGATTCAAAAGTGGGAGACTATTGTTATATGATAAAAATTCGAACATGGTAATCTAATTGTCCAAGCAAGGTATATACCTCGACTAATAATATTTTTGGTTTGGCACAAGTAGAGGCAAAGGCAACACCAACTCCTCAACCTAGAAAAATTACAACAAAGTCACTTGCCATCCACAAGGTAAAGGAGACTAAGACAATAAGCAAGGTATGCCAAATGTAAACAAAACCATCGAAGATAGAGGGTCGTTCGCCAAAGGTTCAACTCTTTTAGGATCAAGTGGCTCAATATCCCTCCCGAACGCATGGTATAAGCCTCAAAACATGGTGAGGTTTCCCTCCTAGAAATAACTTCCCTCAGGCAAGCCAATGTCTAGCATCAAAATGTGGGTGTCATGCCCTCAGGGCGCACCTCTGAGCTGTGAGCTTCCCGAGTCCCCTAAGGTGTGCGGCACCAATGGGCTTTCTCCTCAATGGCGAAACCAACTTGCGTTTACTAATGCTCATACCATGCCTCTAGCCCATGTACCCTGTAGCGAGACTGATATGTTATACTTTGCGAAATTATTGTTCAATGAAATCTCAGTACAATAGCCACTTCAAAACTTACTTCAATTACAGTTTACTTCAATTAACTTAACTTCATCACTAATCACATTCATTCATAAACACCACGAATTATGTACAGAAATAACACTTCAATAAACGAGAGGGGGAACTCTCAAAACAATTTCCTAACTGTTCTTTGACTATAAAACTTCAATATACAAAACTTCGGTATATAATGGACTTTGGTTTGGTTGGGACAAACTCCAAACATTTCCCTACAACAACCCTTCACTAATACAAATATACAGTAACCGGGTTACAAACACTTCAACTAGCAACCCAAAAGAATAAGCAATTTGCAGCCCTTCGACCTACACACAACCTTAATACAAAAATACCCCATGGTGTACCACCCTCAACAATACTTCGTTAATTGATGTCCTCTCCTCTAATGTTATATATATGAGTCACCCTCCATGCACAATCGTGTCTCTTCCAAGGGATGTGTTGGTTAGACGTTCGAGCCAAACTTCCTTTGTTCAAGACGACCATAAACCCCAAATTATGCCATACCATTTGTCGAATACAAACTTTCCTTTGGTTCCCTTCGGTCATGTGCCTTCACGTCTCAGCTTCGGTCACGTACATTCGAAACTCAGGAAGGAACGTCTTAGCTGGACACACCTTGTCGTCAGTCGAGCGTGTCTCAGCTGGGCACACCATGTCGTCGATTAGGTGCATCTCAGCTAGGTGGGCCTTATCTTCGGTCAAGTGCACCTCGACTAGGCACCCTCGTCGTGTTGACTCTCCAATTTCTTCCAATCATTCTACCGAACTCATCTCGGTTGCGTTCTTCGTTTGCTTGTCTCACCGAATTCTTTCCATCGAACTCATCTCGGGTGCATTCTTCATGTGCTTGTCTCACCGAATTCTTTCCATCGAATTGATCTCGGGCGCGCTCTTTGTGTCGACCAAGTCGTTCCACCTAACTCGACTCGCCCTAACTCAGGCATGCTCGGGTGCCTAGAATATGGGCTTGACATCCCCCCCCCCAACTTCAAGATGGTTGTCGTCCTCGACAACACACCCCTGGACAAAGTTCTTAACCAAAGCTTGAAGATTGTCATCATGAACAACCTTTGCATCAACTGTCTTCAACAATACAAAAAGAATCTCATCTCCAACATATATACCATGTCTATTCATGTATCGCAACCTGTAAGAATGACATGTGTTGGATCCCCTCGTGCAATTGACTAGTCAGGTAGCTAATCTGACCGTAGCATCAACTCCACAAGAACACATGCACCCAAACATGTGCAACCATTGTCACCTCTTCCCTGTCATATAATCTTTCCTCCGATTTTGTTCATCATGAGGCGCCATTCAATGGCATCTCAAGCTCCTAGGGGTCTCACCATCCCAAGCAAGTTACAGTGAGCCCATCTCCTTCATGAGCTTCAAAAAGAAGGCGGTGTGGGGAACTCATACGACTTCCCTTTCCACATCACAAGGCCATCTCTCTTAATCTCCGAGAAGAATCCACACATACCTAGTATGTGTTGAAAAGTGTAACTAGGTTCGATCTTCATAATGACATGTAATTGTGATTTTATGTAAGAGATGTAAAGAAGAAAAATAAAATTATTGTAATGCTTGCATCATGGGTTTCATGAGAAAGAGATTTTATTTTTAGTTGAGGCTCCCATTGAGAGCCCTTAGGGATATTGTCATCTAGTCATAAATTTCTAAAGAGTCATTGTCATGTAATGAAGGCATGTTACACATTGTAAAGAGTCATACTTGTCTTTTTAAGTAACCCTCCAAGACCTTGTCACTAGACCTCACTCAAGTCGGCCTACAACGAAGAGAGAAATATAGAAGATGAAGCTGACCTTTCTCCAAGGGATCATGTTGGCCTAAACAGTCATGACCAACGACTATATATACCCATGCTCAGCCTCATTTGGAAGCAAGCAATTCGGTGAAGCAAGTCAAAAAAGAAGTGTGATAAACATACGAAGAAAGAGCCTCTAAATCAATGAAGGAGGAAGAGAAGATAGCGAAGGAAAGGGTCATCATTGGTGGACTGCTTTTGGGCCAGATTACCATCACACGTGCAAGAGATTGCAGATCCAAAGTTGGCAAGGATAGACCGAAGTTTGCAGTCATAAAAGGGTGATCAAGCTTGGGAAAGGACTTCGCTCTAGGAAGCCGAGTAGGGAAGTAAAAGGAGTCTCCCTCTTGAGGAGACTATTCAAGGAGCGAAAAAAAATCTAGGGTTTATGTCGTAAGGTTACAAACCTACAAGAAGAGGCCGAGAATCTGAATGAAGTCGAAAAGAGGAAGAGGAAGAGCAACGTTAAAGAGGAGGCTAGTGACTTGGTCTTGGGAGGCCTCTAGCATCAAAGGTCTTTGTCATGGTCTTGGTATTTGTCAATTGAAGATCTATAAGAAGAATTTCATTTGGGTTTTCCTCTCACAGAGTGAGAGGTTTTGGCCCTACTAATAAGCCTATATACTGTGTCTCTTGTCTCTTTATTGTTCATGATTTGATAATTGTCTTGATGAAAAGAACACAATAATAACTCAAGAAGAGAAGATCGTAATCAAGAAGTAAAAAGACTATCACAAGCAATTATCATAAGTAGAGAAATCACCTAACTATTGATGCCCTAGATTTCTCAACAATATGAACCCTCCATACTTCTCTACAATATAATTTATCAAAGGTGGCTAGGAACACCTACCCATACTCTCTTCCATCAACTTCATCGAAATTGGATCGTTATGGCCTAGTATATTTGACTTCACGGTTCCATCCCAGTCCATGGACATCCCTCCAAATACATCCTCTTCACGGTCTAATTCCTACTCGAAACTCTCAATCCATCTATTAACATCTTCTTCCTCCAAATCGACACAAGGGTGGTACTAGCAAAGTCAAGGAGCAAAATATTAGAGGAAAGATGTGTTGGATAAATGATTAAGCAATCCCGTAGCTACAGTCTACAGGATGCAACAAACAAAACTAGCGTTCCAAGGAAGTAACAAGGAGGAAGGAGCATGTTGACTAGAACCATATAGGAAGAAGTATCTCAAGTTGGGCCCTATTCATGACAATGACTTAAGAGGGAATCAATCACTAGTGTGGTGATCAAAAATAGAGTTAGAAAAAAAAAGAAAAAAAAATGGAAAAGACTAATTCCCGTCATTGGCATGAATGATTCACAAGTGGGAGACTACTATTGCATGCTAAAAATTCAAACATGGTAATCTCATTGTCCAAACAAGCTATATACCTCCACTGATAATATTTTTGGGTTGGCTCAAGTAGAGGCAAAGGCAACACCAACTCCTTAGCCTAGAAAATTTACAAGAAAGTCACTTGTCATCCACAAGGTAAAGGAGACTAAGACAATAAGCAAGGTATGCCAAATGTAAACAAAACCATCAAAGATAGAGGGTCGTCCCCCAAATGATGAAATCTTGTAGGATCAAGAGGCTCGATTGCCCTCCCGAAGGCATGTTATAAGCCTCAAAACATGGTGAGGTTTGCTCCTAGAAATAACTTCCCTCAAGCAAGCCAATGTCTAGCCTCAAAATCTGGGTATCACGCCACTAGCGCGCACCTCTAAGCTATCAGATTCGTGAGTTCCCTCAGGTGTACACCACCGACGTGCTTTCTCCTCAATGGTGAAACCAACTTGAGTTTTCTAATGCTCATACTATGCCTCTAGCCCATGTTCCCTATCTCGAGACCGATATCTTATACTTGCGTAATTGTTGTTCAATCAAATCACACTACACCATCCACTTCAAAGCTTAACTTCAACTATAGTTTACATCAATTAACTTAAGTTCAGCTATAATCGCATTCATTCACATACAACATGAATCATGTACATAAATAACACTTCAATAAATGAGAGGGGGAACTCCCAAAACAATTTCCCAACTCCTCTTTGACAATAAATTTTCCTTACACAAAACTTCAGTTTAAAATGGACTTCGATTTGGTTGGGAGGAACTCCAAATAGTTTGCTTCCACAACCCTTCACAGATACAAATATACAATAATCGAGTTACAACCCTTCAACTAGCAACTTGCAACCAAACCCATAAAAGTCCAAGTTTTTGCCCTTCGACCTACAAACAACCTCAATACACAAATACCCCACGTCGTACCACTCCCAGCAATATTGCGTTCCATAATCTTGCCCAACTTCCTTCTGCGGCTTGCTTTTTTGAGCGAGCTCCTTCGTGAGACCCAACTATCTTCTTCTTTCGTTGTCTCCTTTTCTAGCGATGACATGTTGTTGATCTTCGGTTGATTGATGTTCTAACTCATTTCCTATCATCTTATATATATGAGTCAGCCTCCATGAAACGTCGTATCTCTTCCAAGGAATGTGTCGGTTGGGCATTCGAGCCGACCTTAAACTCCAAAGTATGTCACATCATTTGTTGCATACAAACTTTCCTTCAGTTCATTGTTGGTCATTTGCTATGTTGCACGAAACTTCTAGGAACCCGACGTTTTGGGTTGTACCCGTACTCGAAACTCCAAAACTCGGTCGAAACTTGACCGAAACTCAACCATCATGTGATCATGTAGAGAGTTAATATAGACTTGGTTTTCCTTCTAAATTGTCATCTATGGGTCTTATTCGCTTTTTTCTTGCAAGATAATGTGTTATTCACGTATAACCTTTTTTATATATATCTAGACATATATGACGTTTCAGCGCATGTTTCCATTTTTGGGAGGTGACGTTTCTAAACGTACCCGTTTGGGAAACTCTAAAACGTTTCGGCGTTCCGGGCAACTTAGGTCGTTTGCCTTCGCGTCTCATCCTCAGGCATCTACCTTAGCAACTCGGTGGGTGTGTCTCAGCTTGGCACGCCTTCTCTTCGGTCGAGCGTACCTTGTCTTTGGTCGAGTGCACCTCGGCTAGGCACCGTCGTCGTGTCAACTGTCATCTCAGGTGCGTTCCTCATGCACTCTTCTCAACAAAGTCTTTCCATAGAACTTGTCTTAGGCGCGCACTTCACGCCAACCAAGTCGTTCCACCGAACTCGACTCGGCCTAACTCAGGGGTGCTCGGGTGCCTAGCCTAAGGGCTTGACATCCTCCCCCACGTCAAAATGGTTGTCGTCCTCGACAACGCACCCCTCAACAAATTTCTTAACCAAATCCTGAAGACTGACCTCATCATGAACAACCTTCGCATCAACTGTCTTCATCAATACCGAACATTCTCGTCTCTGAAATATATCCCATGCCTATGCATGTATCGCAACCTGTAAGAATGACACGTGTAGGATCCCCTTGTGCAATCGAATAGTCAGGTAGCTAATCTGACAATAGCATCAAATCCATAAGAACACATGCACCCAAACATGTGCAACCATTGTCACCTCTTCCATGTCTCACACAATCTTTCCTCCGACTATGCTCAACATGAGGTGCCATTTAATGGCATCTCAAGCTCCCAGGGGTCTCACCATCTCGAGCAAGTGACAGTAAGCCCATCTCCTTCATGAGATTCAAAAAGATGGTGTTGTGGGGAAGTCATACAACTTCCCTTTCCACATCACAACGCCATCTCTCCTCATCTCCGAGAAGAATCCACCCATACCTGGTATGAACCCTCCATATTGTTCTACAATATAGTCCTCTTCACGTTGATCTTCGATTGTGTGCCTTACCAAATCGGATAGGCGCGTCTTTGCTGGTCACACCTTGTCCTCGGCTGGAGGAGCCTTGCCTTCAGTAGAGCGTGCCCTAGCTGGGTACCCTTGTCGTGTCAACTCACCAAGTCATTCCAATTTTTCCACCGAACTCATCTTGGGCACGCTCTTCCTGTGCCTGTCTCACCAAATTCGTTCCACCAAACTCATCTCGAGTGCACTCTTCGTGTTGTCCAAGTCATTCCACCAAACTTGACTCAACCTAAATCAAGCACATTCGAGTTCCTAAGCCTGAGGGCTTGATAGTGGGAGGTCCACACGCGTCAAGTGAAAAGGGCCAAATATGTGGAAAGCTCCTCCAAAATAGCTCATAAGTCCAAGGAGAGGTTTCAAACGTAACAATATATCTTAAAAATAATGCAAGTGACCTCCAAAAATTATGAAATGACCCTCTACAAGTCAAAAATAATGAAGCCACATGTTCCCAAATAGTAACTAGATGTCTCCGCAAAGGGTTTGGAGCTCTATTCTTGTGCAAAAGAGCTAGAAAGATGATGAAATAGGAGGTCATTCAAGGATATTCAACACAGAATGTCAATAGGATGCCCATGCATGCAAAGTTTACCTAAATGTGCCTTGAATGATGTGACCAATGTCATCGCATATGTGTACTACCATGTCAACTATGAAATTTCCCCATGAAATGTGATGCCACATGAACAATCATAGAATCATCTCCCATTGTTCCAAGCCAAAACACGTCGAATACATAAAATGGGGTCTATGCTAAACAAGCTAGATAAGAGTAGTGTTAACCAAGAAGCATAAATGAAATGCAAAAAGCCAAGGAAGAATAGTTAGAATTACGATACTTATAATTCACTAAAGAAAAGAGATGCCTTGATGTTGGAGCTTGTTGAAGGATGTTTCCAAGGTAAGAGTATATCCTCATTATCATCCAAGCGACCTCGTCAATTGCAAAATAGATGGAAATAAAGATCATATAAAGTGGAAAAGTTCATGAAATAGTTATGAAACTACAAGATAGTTATGCCCACCAGTAGCTACCTAGGGTGCAAGAGATACAAAGACCTGTGAAGCACCAATGAAGGCAAGATTTGCAAATATGATCACCATGGTAGCTCTAGCATGAAAAGAAGTGACTTTCAAGAGGCAAAAGCAATGGCTACATGAGACAATGCTATCACAAAACCAGCAAAGGTGTGAGTTGTGATGAACTAGTGACATACCAGTGAAGACAAAAATATCTAACATGAGTATGTAGATGTTGAGAGAATGAGAAAAGAAGAATGAAAACAATAGAAAAAGGTAGATATAGAAAGAGAGAAAATTGGTTACGACACTAGGGTGGTACTAGCCAAATCAAGAAGCAAAAGATTAGAGGAAAAATGTGTTGGATAAATGATTAAGCAATCCCATAGCTACAGTCTACAAGATGCAACAACCAAAACCAACGTTCCAAGGAAGTAACGAGGAAGGAGCATGGTGACTAGTACCATCTTGGAAGAAGTATCTCAAGTTGGGCCCACTCATGACAATGACTTAGAGGGAATCAATCACTAGTGAGGTGACCAAAAATAAAGTTGACAAAATGAGAGAATATAGAGGGGCAAAATAAAATAAAAAAGATGAAAAAGACTAATACCTACCATTGCCATGAATGATTCAAAAGTGGGATACTATTGTTGTATGTTGATTTGGGGTAGCATCGGATGTGCTCTAGTCACTAAAATTGGTGGAGAGGCTAAGGCACATGAGATC
Organism: Pinus tabuliformis; assembly: GCA_031772625.1. Lineage (NCBI taxonomy): Eukaryota > Viridiplantae > Streptophyta > Pinopsida > Pinales > Pinaceae > Pinus > Pinus tabuliformis. The sequence goes on along the minus strand of CM062812.1, from coordinate 600,161,538 downwards.
TCCAATACCCAGAAAGGGTTTGGGCATATTTTAAACAGTTTGGGAGATATTAAAATAATTAATATTTTTAATATTTTTAGGGAAGATAAAATATTAATGTGAATTAATATAAAACTATGTTAGAATGGTCCAAAAGTCATGGATCAAGCCAGATCTAATCTTAGTCATTGATTAGGGACTTAATCTCAACCGTTGATTTGTCAACGAGAAAAGTATAAGAGGAGGCTTGAGGGTCACTTGGAGAACACACCAAGAAATCAAGATTTCGACTTTCTGGGGTTGGGTTTGCTGACAAAGTTGAGAGAGTGATCAGAGTTGCCACTGAGGTGCAGTGAATACAGAAACAGAGAGGCAGAGATAGCACTGGAGGATCAGCGCAGTAGCCGGAGAGAGGGACGCAGAACCAGCCAAGGGTTTACGCAGAGCCAGCCAAGGGTTCACGCAGAGCCAACCATGGCTCAAGCAAAGGCAGCCAGGAGCTGCACAGTGCCTCAGAGGGCCAGCGGGCTGACGCAGGCCAAGCCAGAGTGACGCTGGGCCAGAGAGAGGCTAACGCAGTGCCTAGAGGCTGACGCTAGGGTTTCGTGGGGAAGATTGGAGCTGTGGAGTTGTCGGAGTGTTTATCCAAGGTTTCAGCCAGAATATCTGCTTCCGAGTAGAGAGGTACTACTGCTTAGATTTTTTTCTGTTGGGTGAGCCAAATTTGGCACCCAACTTGTATTCTGAAACTGCTTAATAAATGAAACCCTCAGATAACTGCACCGGTTTTCCCGCATTGGGTTTTTCCGGGAACATTAGTCCAAAAACAACGGTGTCACTCGTGTGCTTGTCTCTATTTCCTTCAGTTGATGATCTGTAATGTATTGAGCATGTAGTTGTATTTATTTCCAGTATTTACATGGTAAATAACTTGTTAATTAATAGAACAAGTAGGTAGGAATAAATCAGTAAAGTGCATGAATGGTTTATAACGTGTCAGACTTAGAAATTCCAACATTGTATGATAAAAATTCAAACATGGTAATCTAATTGTCCAAGCAAAGTATATTCCTCCACTGATAATATTTTTCGTTTGGCTCAAGTAGAGGCAAAGGCAACACCAACTCCTCAACCTAGAAAAATTACAAGAAAGTCATGTGGCATCCACAAGGTAAAGGAGACTAAGACAATAAGCAAGATATGCCTCGACTCGGCCTAACTCAGGTGTGATCGGGTGCCTAGCCTAAGGGCTTGACATCCTCCCCCACGTCAAAATGGTTGTCGTCCTCAACAATGCACCCCTCAACAAATTTCTTAACCAAATCTTGAAGACTGACCTCATCATGAACAATCTTTGCATCAACTGTCTTCATCAATATAGAAGAATCTCCTCTCGGACATATATCCCATGCCTATGCATGTATCGCAACCTGTAAGAATGACATGTGTTGGATCCCCTTGTGCAATCGACTCGTCAGGTAGCTAATCTGACTGTAGCATCAACTCCACAAGAACACATGCACCCAAACATGTGCAACCATTGTCACCTCTTCCATGTCACATAATCTTTCCTCCGACTATGCTCAACATGAGGCGCCATTAAATGGCATCTCAAGCTCCCAGGGGTCTCACTATTTCGAGCAAGTGAGAGTAAGCCCATCTCCTTCATGAGATTCAAAAAGATGGTGTTGTGGGGAAGTCATACAACTTCCCTTTCCACATCACAAGGCCATCTCTCCTCATCCCTGAGAAGAATCCACCCATACCTGGTATGAACCCTCCATACTTTTCTGCAATATAATCCTCTTCACGTTGATCTTCGGTTGTGTGCCTTCCCAAATCGGATGGGCGCATCTTTGCTAGTCACACCTTGTCTTTGGCTGGAGGAGCCTTGTCTCCGATAGAGCTTGCCCTAGCTGGGTACCCTTGTCATGCAAACTCACCAAGTCGTTCCAATCGTTCCACCAAACTCATCTTGGGCACGCTCTTCCTGTGCCTGTCTCACCTAATTCGTTCCACCGAACTCATCTCGAGGGCACTCTTCGTGTCTTCCAAGTCATTCCACCAAACTTGACTCAGACTAAATCAAGCACATTCGAGTGCCTAAGCCTGAGGGCTTGATAGTGGGAGGTCCACACGCGTTAGGTGAAAAGGGCCAAATATTTTGAAAGCTTCTCCAAAATAGCTCATAAGTCCAAGGAGAGGTTTCAAACGTAAGAATATATCTTAAAAATCATGCAAGTGACCTCCAAAAATTATGAAATGACCCTCTAGAGGTCAAAAATAATCAAGCCACATGTTCCCAAATAGTAACTAGATGTCTCCGCAAATAGTAACATTGTAATGAAGGCATGTTACACATTGTAAACAGTCATACTTGTCTTTTTAAGTAACCCTCCATGTCCTTGTCACTAGCCCTCACTCAAGTCGGCCTACAACGAAGAGATAAATCTAGAAGATGAAGTCGGCCTTTCTCCAAGGGATCATGTCGACCTAAACAGTCATGACCAACGACTATATATACCCATGCTTGGCCTCATTTGGAAGCAAGCAATTCGGTGAAGCAAGTCTAAGAAGAAGTGTGAGAAACATACGAAGAAAGAGCCTCTAAATCAATGAAGGAGGAAGAGAAGATAGCGAAGGAAAGGGTCATCATTGGTGGACTGTTTTTGGGCCAAATTACCATCACACATGCAAGAGATTGCAGATCCAAAGTTGGCAAGGATAGACCGAAGTTTGCAGTCATACAAGGGTGATCTAGTTTGGGAAAGGACTTCGCTCTAGGAACCCGAGTAGGGAAGTAAAAGGAGTCTCCCTCTTGAGGAGACTATTCTAGGAGCGAAAATCATCTAGGGTTTCTGTTGTAAGGTTGCAGACCTACAAGAAGAGGTCGGGAATCTGAATGAAGCCGAAAAGAGGAAGATAATCTTGTCTCTTTATTGTTCATGATGTGATAATTGTCTTGATGAAAAGAACACAATAATAACTCAAGAAGAGAAGATCGTAATCAAGAAGTAAAAAGACTATCACAATCAATTATCATAACTAGAGAAATCACCTAACTATTGATACCCTAGATTTCTCAACAGTATGAACCCTCCATACTTCTCTACAATATAATTTATCAAAGGTGGGTAGGTACACCTACCCATACTCTCTTCCATCAACTTCATCGAAATTGGATCTTTATGGCCTAGTATATTTGACTTCACGATTCCATCCCAGTCCATGGACATCCCTCCAAATACATCCTCTTCTCGGTCTTATTCCTCCTCGAAACTCTCAATCCATCTATTAACATCTTCTTCCTCCAAATCGACACAAGGGTGGTACTAGCAAAGTCAAGGAGCAAAATATTAGAGGAAAGATGCGTTGGATAAATGATTAAGCAATCCCATAGCTGCAGTCTACAGGATGCAACAAACAAAACTAGCGTTCCAAGGAAGTAACAAGGAGGAGGGAGCATGTTGACTAGAACCATATAGGAAGAAGTATCTCAAGTTGGGCCCTATTCATGACAATGACTTAAGAGGGAATCAATCACTAGTGAGGTGATCAAAAATAGAGTTTAAAAAACGAGAAAATATAGAGAGGAAAAAAGAAAAAAATAGAAAATACTAATTCCCACCATTGGCATGAATGATTCACAAGTGGGAGACTACTATTGCATGCTAAAAATTCAAACATGGTAATCTCATTGTCCAAACAAGCTATATACCTCCACTGATAATATTTTTGGGTTGGCTCAAGTAGAGGCAAAGGCAACACCAACTCCTTAGCCTAGAAAATTTACAAGAAAGTCACTTGTCATCCACAAGGTAAAGGAGACTAAGACAATAACCAAGGTATGCCAAATGTAAACAAAACCATTGAAGATAGAGGGTCATCCCCCAAAGGATGAAATCTTGTAGGATCAACAAGCTCAATATCCCTCCCGAAGGCATGTTATAAGCCTCAAAACATGGTGAGATTTTGCTCCTAGAAATAACTTCCCTCAGGCAAGCCAATGTCTAGCCTCAAAATCTGGGTGTCACGCCACTAGCGTGCACCTCTAAGCTATGAGATTCCTGAGTCCCCTGAGGTGTACAGCACTGACGCACTTTCTCTTGAATGGTGAAACCAACTTGAGTTTTCTAATGCTCATACTATGCCTCTAGTCGATGTACCCTATGTCTGACCGATATCTTATACTTGCGAAATTGGTGTTTAATCAAATCTCACTACAACAGCCACTTCAAAGCGTAACTTCAACTATAGGTTACTTCAATTAACTTAAGTTCAGCTATAATAGCATTCATTCATATACAACATGAATCATGTACATAAATAACACTTCAATAAACGAGAGGGGGAACTCCCAAAACAAATTCCCAACTCCTATTTGACTATAAATTTTCCATACACAAAACTTCGGTTTAAAATGGACTTCGATTTGGTTGGGAGGAACTCCAAATAGTTTACTGCCACAACCCTTCACAGATACAAATATACAATAATCGAGTTACAGCCCTTCAACTAGCAACCCACAACCAAACCCAATAAAAATCCAAGTTTTCGCCCCTCGACCTACAATCAACCTCAATACACAAATACCCCACGTTGTACCACTCTCCAGTGCAAGTCCCTGCATCCATCATCTCTGGCCTATCCGATAAACTCAAAATACCATCTAACAATGTTGTTATCAATTTCGAGTGTTCCATGAGCATGGACTCCACCTAATCCAACCTCTCATGAACCTCATATCCCAGTTGTCCTACCTCCACGCGAATGGCTCCTCTCATGAACCTCATATTATTGTTGTCCTACCTCCACACGAATGGCTATCATCCTACATTCTCCTGCCATAGCTCCCACAGTAGGAACGATCGTTGGCTCCTCCATTCCTGCATGAATGAACAGTTTCCCCAACTGCAGTACCGGCACAACCTCCTACTCAATCATAAACTCTATGCCAAGTACAACTTCATAGTCATCCATTCTAATAATAGTGAAGTCCTCCTTTCCTAGCCAACTTCCAATCTTCATCGGAACATTTGCCGCTATCCCAAGGACTGTGCTTCCTTTTGTATTCACCGCTTTAAAAGATGCATGGGTTGGAAAGAACCTCAGTCCCAATCCTCTAGCCACATCTTCCTTAATGAAGTTGTGAGATGCTCCACTATCCAACATAGCCATCACTAGATTCCTAATTACATCCATCTTCACAAAATTTAGCTTCATCCTTTTTGGATCATGTTTCGACGTAGCTTCCTTCACTGTAGTTGCTCCTAAAACCTGCATAACACCTGATGCACGAGAACCTTATTCTCTCTCTTCCCTCTCGACTTGCTGCAAAGTTATCGCCTTCTGCATTAATGGAAAATGCTTGGTCATGTGCTCTTCACTGCACAACCAACACACAAGAGGTTTCTTCCCCTTCAGAAAGCCACCCGACTTCGTTCCATCTTCCTTCAAAGGCTTCTCTTTCCCTTTATATGCTTTCTTCCTCCTCTTGCCTTGCTCCTTCCCTCGTGTCTTGCATTCACGGTAATCTAGAAGCTTGTCTATAGCAGTGATGGCTTCTTCGAGAGAATAAACCTTCTGCCTCTTTACTTCAACTTGAGCCCATGGTTGCAACCCAATCACAAAATTGAACAACCTATCCTTCTCAACCATATCCAGAAGCTCCAACATCAGACTTGAATACTCCCTCACATGTGCTTGTAGGCTCCGTGTTTGCTTAATGAACTTCACCTTCGCTCTCACACCCCAAGTCTCATCTTGTGGTCCAAAATGAGTTATCAAGGCTTCCTTCATCTTCTCCCATGTGGTGATGTCCTCTATCATGATACCAAAAGTAATTTGTTTTGCTCGCCTTCTCCACCACATCATCGCATATGTTGTTAAGAATGATACAACAATTCTTATTTTCCCCCCTCTGAAGTCACCCCGAATCAGTCCAAGTATTGCTCCATATCGCAAACAAAGTTGCCTAATATATTTGTGTTCCTCGCACCATCGTATGATTTTGGTTCCCTTACTTTCACATGGACAGAATTGTTGAACAAACCCTTCCCAACAACCTCCTTCAAAATTGCTAACTCATCCGTCACAGTACTATAAAAAAGAAGGTTATAGAGAAGATGGTTGTGTCAATTTTCCCGCTATGGGAGAAAGGTTATATAGGGAACGCTATCCTATCCTCTAGATATGGCAAGAATCAACGAATGGTTAGAACTTGGGGGTAACACGAATAGAAATCGACATAATTGTTGATGTTTTTTAAAAATACACTAATACAAACTTTAAAAAATCCACCTAGAATGCTAGTCAATTCTATTTTCTACAACAACCACATGACATTCATGACATAAATCTAGTTTAAATTATATTGACAAATTTAAAGCAAATTTCCCAATTCTTTTTTAAAACAAGCTTCTCTATAAAAAAAATCACAATTATCTTTTATTTTCATTAAATGTATATAACACTAAGGAAGAACATATTTTTTATATATATATATATATATATATATATATATAATGGTTTCTAAAATTCTGAAACAAAATTATAATCTTCAAAGGACAACAAGAACACGAGGACAAGATCAAAAGACTACAAGAACACGGGGACAAGAAAATATATCACAAAGATTAATTTTGGAGTTATAAACAAATTGATGGAGTGAAATTTTCTAAATGTTTCTTTTATTGAAATCTCTAATTTCCTGGCAACCCAGATTGGAGTTATAAACAAATTGATGGAGTGAAATTTTCTAAATGTTTCTTTTATTGAAATCTCTAATTTCGTGGCAACTCAGATGCGGAACGATATCTTTAGTATTTAAAAGTTTATTTTTTGAAGCATCACTTGGACGTATACAATTGTTATTGTTACTCTTACTCTTCCCCAATGGATTTGCAGGGTTTAGAGAGGTGAATGGGCATATTAGAATATGAAGTTGAGGATTGTTTATTAGTCTGACATTGTGGCAAACGTATATGTATCCTACCGAACAATCGAGGTCAATATTACATTAACAGAGCAAGAAAAGAGGAGAAGCAAAGAAAATATGCATACCTAGATATCATTGTGTTGTGAAATGACCAATATTTTTAGGATTCTAATTCCAGTGGAATAAGCTTACTATGAGATGTAATTCTCACTTACATACATAAAAGAATTTCCAGGGTGCATACATACAAGAATCTTTGTTGATATAGGACAAGTAAAACAAAACCACCTAAACTGAGAAAGAGGGTTGGCTTTATTTTCAAGGAAGATTTGAATCAATTTGTAGCTTTTGGAGGCTATAACAGACCTTCACTTTGATGATCAACACAATCATCCCTACCGCCTCAAGTACCATGACAGTTACTACTACAAATTGTTTCATAGGTTTTCGAAGAGCTTATATGGAACAATAATTGATGAGTGAAAGTAAATTTTGAAGGACCCTACTAGGATTCCTCAAGAAAACTTATTGTTGTACATACAGAAGAAGACAGATAAAAGTGATATCAATGTGTGTGTCAGGGAATCACGTATCCATGTTGTTGTGGCAGCTCTAAAATGAAAATAAGACCAATTGAGAGCTACAAAGAAAGTGCAAGATTGGATGAGGGTGACGTCAACAGGTTCCAAAATACATCCCTCCATATACATCCTCTTCTCGGTCTGATTCCTACTCGAAACTCTCAATCAACCTATTAACATCTTCTTCCTCCAAATCAACAAGGGTGGTACTAGCAAAGTCAAGGAGAAAAATATTAGAGGAAAGATGTGTTGGATAAATGATTAAGCAATCCCATAGTTGCAGTCTACAGGATGCAACAAACAAAATTAGTGTTCCAAGAAAGTAACAAGGAGGAGGGAGCATGTTGACTAGAACCATATAGGAAGAAGTATCTCAAGTTGGGTCCTATTCATGACAATGAATTAAGCGGGAATCAATCACTAGTGAGGTGATCAAAAATAGAGTTAAAAAAAGGAGAAAATATAGAGAGGAAAAAAGAAAAAAATGGAAAAGACTAATTCCCACCATTGGCATGAACGACTCACAAGTGGGCGACTACTATTGCATGCTAAAAATTCAAACATGGTAATCTCATTGTAAGCTATATACCTCCACTGATAATATTTTTGGGTTGGCTCAAGTAGAGGCAAAGCCAACACCAACTCCTTAGCCTAGAAAATTTACAAGAAAGTCACTTGTCATCCACCAGGTAAAGGAGACTAAGACAATAAGCAAGGTATGCCAAATGTAAACAAAACCATCGAAGATAGAGGGTCGTCCCCCAAAGGATGAAATCTTGTAGGATCAACAAGCTCAATATCCCTCCCGAAGGCATGTTATAAGCCTCAAAACATGGTGAGGTTTTGTTCCTACAAATAACTTCCCTCAGGCAAGCCAATGTCTAGCATCAAAATTTGGGTGTCACGCCACTAGCGTGCACCTCTAAGCTATGAGATTCTTGAGTCCCTTGAGGTGTACAACACTGATGCGCTTTCTCCTCAATGGTGAAACCAACTTGAGTTTTCTAATGCTCGTACTATGCCTCTAGCCCATGTACCCTATGTCGAGACCGATATCTTATACTTGCGAAATTGGTGTTCAATCAAATCTCACTACAACAGCCACTTCAAAGCTTAACTTCAACTATAGTTTACTTCAATTAACTTAAGTTCAGCTATAATCGCATTCATTCATATACAACATGAATCATGTACATAAATAACACTTCAATAAATGAGAGGGGGAACTCCCAAAACAATTCCCCAACTCCTCTTTGACTATAAATTTTCCACACACAAAAATTCGGTTTAAAATGGACTTCAATTCGGTTGGGAGGAACTCCAAATAGTTTGCTGCCACAACCCTTCACAAATACGAATATAAAATAATCGAGTTACAACCCCTCAACTAGCAACCCGCAACCAAACCCAATAAAATCCAAATTTTCGCCCTTCGACCTACAAACAACCTCAATACACAAATACCACACGTTGTACCACTCTCAGCAATATTGCGTTCCACAAGCTTGCACAACTTCCTTTCGCAGCTTGCTTTAGAGAGTGACCTCCTTCGTGAGACCCAACTATCTTCTTCTTGTTGGCATTATGAGACAAGTGTTGTCCTTGATGGCAAATCACACTGATGACAAATCATAGTGCAGAAGGATAGCAGCAAGGAATTGATGATCAGACTACAAGTATGAAGAGAAAATATATACACGCTGGTTCACTATATACCAAGTCGCGTATACAAGCAGGTTCACTATATACCAAGTCGCGTATACGCAGGTTCGCTATATACCAAGTCGCGTGTACATGCAGGTTGGCTTCAGTAAAAGAGCGTGTATGTGGAAAACTTATCTTTGGTCCGTGGCGGTTATTCCTTGGAAGTTGTGCCTATGGTTTTGGACCATGGTGTCTCGACGGACGTGTTGATCCCTAGTTTTGAAGTTGATGGTATTGGATTTCTATGGTTTTGGCCCGTGGTATTGAGCAAGGCCTAAGGCTATATAAGGAGAAGAAGATCATTAGGCAAATGTATCTGAAAAGTCTTGAATATCTGATGAAGTATTAGATCCAGTATGCAGGTTATGGGTTGATGATGCATTGCTTGATCTGAGCTAAGGAGAGATCTCACCGGTTGATGGAGAACAAGATCTAAGGAGAGATCGGGATCAAATGGTTTGAAATGAACTATCTTTATATGGTTGATTATGCTTATTCTAGATCTGCATACTGACGCAAATAATATTCTATAAGTGTTATAGTATGATTGATGTCTGGTATAGCTGCAAAGTCATAAGAAATAATTTTAGATCTGTACGCGGGTTGGCCTTGGAAAAAGGGCGTATACACGCAGGTTGGGTTCATCCAAGTAGCGTCTACATTGTAAAGCTTGATATTTGAAGTTGCAGATGGGTCTGATGGTTATTGCAGAGTTCTGTGTCTGCTCTGTGCTCTGGTGACTGTGTTGTTGACAGAGTTTCAGTGCTTCAGTAATTGATGATGCAGGTTGTACTACAATGGTGATTGTCTTATGGATCCAGTATGAAAATGTATGAAACGTGGTCCCGGGTAGATCGTAGGCCGGCACCTACGTACTGGTAAACATATCAGCCAGTACAAGAGCAAAGGAGTTGTAGCTCCCTTCCAGGAGCAGCTGAAGAACGAGTAAAGGTTGGAGCATTCTGTAGGCAGGCACCTACGTACTAGTAAATGGATCGGCTAGTACAAGAGCTAAGAGGGTTGTAGCCCTCTGCAGGTTGTAGCCTGCGTGCTAGTAAAGGACTGCACCAGTACATTGTAAAAGAAGTTTCTTATTAAAGGAAGATAGAAACAAATTGCAGCAGGTGGTTTTCACCCACATTGGGTTTCCACCTTATATTATGGTGTTCATGTGTGTGCCTTATGTGTGATGATCTGTTCTGTTATACTGCACCTATTTACTGTTAATATGGGTAATAATGTTCTGATGCACTTACTGAAGATAAGCTAACTGAATCATAAGATTACTGCATGTACGCTAGTTGCCCTTAACAAAGTCGCGTGTATACGCTGATATCCTTAACTAAAGCTGCATGTATGAATCTGAGTATGAAATTGAAAAGTTTTATCTGATCTGATAATACTGATTCACCCCCCCCCCTCTCAGTATTATTTCCAACACTTCTTTCATTGTCTCCTTTTCTAGCGATGACATGTTGTTGATCTTCGGTTGTTTGATGTTCTAACTCCTTTCCTATCATCTTATATATATGAGTCACTCTCCATGAAACGTCGTGTCTCTTCCAAGGGACGTGTCGGTCGGGCATTCGAGCCGACCTTAAACACTAAATTATGTCGCATCATTTGTCGCATACAAACTTTCCTTCAGTTCACTGTGGGTCGTTTGCTATGTTGCACGAAACTTCTAGGAACCCGACATTTCGGTCCGTACCCATACCTGAAACTCCGAAACTCAGTCGAAACTTGACCAAAACTCGACCATCATGTGATCATGTAGAGAGTTAATATAGACTTCGTTTTCCTTCTAAATTGTCATCTATGGGTCTTATTCCCTTTTTTCTTGCAAGATAATGTGTTATTCACTTACCTATAACCTCTTTTATATATATCGAGACATATATGACGTTTCAGCTGACGTTTACATTTTTGGGAGGTGACATTTCTAAACGTACCCGTTTCGTAAACTATGAAACGTTTCGGCGTTTCGTGCAACTTAGGTCGTTTGCCTTCGCGTCTCATCCTCGGTCGTGTACCTTAGCAACTTGGGTGGGCGCGTCTCACCTTGGCACACCTTGTCTTCGGTCGGGTGTACCTTGTCTTTGGTCGAGTGCACATCAGCTAGGCACCGTCATCATGTCGACTCTCAAATTTGTTCCAATCATTCCACCAAACTCATCTCAGCTGCGTTCCTCGTGCACTCGTCTCACAAAAGTCTTTCCATCGAACTCGTCTCAAGTGCGCACTTCACACCAACCAAGTCGTTCCACCGAACTCGACTCGGCCTAACTCAGGTGTGCTCGGGTGCCTAGCCTAAGGGCTTGACATCCTCCCCCACGTCAAAATGGTTGTCGTCCTCGACAACACACCCCTCAGCAAATTTCTTAACCAAATCCTGAAGACTGACCTCATCATGAACAAACTTCGCATCAACTGTCTTCATCAATACAGAAGAATCTCGTCTCCGAAATATATCCCATGCCTATAAGAATGACATGTTTTGGATCCATTGTGCAATCGACTAGTCAGGTAGCTAATTTGACTATAGCATCAACTCCACAAGAACACACGCAAACACAATCTTTCCTCTGACTATGCTCAACATGAGGCGCCATTAAATGGCATCTCAAGCTCCCAGGGGTCTCACCATCTCGAGCAAGTGACAATAAACCCATCTCCTTCATGAGATTCAAAAAGATGGTGTTGTGGGGAAGTCATACAACTTCCCTTTCCATATCACAAGGCCATCTCACATCATCTTCAAGAAGAATCCACCCATACCTGGTATGAACCCTCCATACTTTTCTGCAATATAATCCTCTTCACGTTGATCTTCGGTTGTGTGCCTTCCCAAATTGGATGGGCGCATCTTTGCTGGTCACACTTTGTCTTCAGCTGGAGGAGCCTTGGCTTCGACAAAGCGTGCCCTAGTTGGGTACCCTTGTCGTGCTAACTCACCAAGTCGTTCCAATTGTTCCACCGAACTCATCTTGGGCACGCTCTTCCTATGCATGTCTCACCAAATTCGTTCCACTGAACTCATCTCGAGTGCACTCTTCGTGTCACCCAAGTCATTCCACCAAACTTGACTCTGCTTAAATCAAGCACATTCGAGTGCCTAAGCATGAGGGCTTGATAGTGGGAGGTTTGCACGCGTCAAGTGAAAAGGGCCAAAGATGTTGAAAGCTCCTCCAAAATAGCTCATAAGTCCAAGGAGAGGTTTCAAACGTAAGAACATATCTTAAAAAGCATGCAAGTGACCTATATCATCAACTGTAAAATAGATGGAAATAAAGGTCATATAAAGTGGCAAATTTCATGAAATAGCTATGAAACTACAAGATAGTTATGCCCGCCAATAGCTACCTAGGGTGCAAAAGATACAAAGACCTGTGAAGCACTAATGAAGGCAAGATTTGGAAATATGATCACCATGGTAGCTATAGCATGAGAAGAAGTGACTTTCAAGAGGCAAAAGCAACAGCTACATGAGACAATGCTATCACAAAACAAGCAAAGGTCTGAGTTGTGATGAACTAGTGACATACCAGTGAAGACAAAAATATCTAACATGAGTATGTAGATGTTGAGAGAATGAGAAAAGAAGAATGAAAACAATAGAAAAAGGTAGATATAGAAAGAGAGAAAATTGGTTACGACACTAGGGTGGTACTAGCTAAATCAAGAAGCAAAAGATTAGAGGAAGAATGTGTTGGATAAATGATTAAGCAATCCCATAACTACAGTCTAAAGGATGCAACAACCAAAACCAACGTTCCAAGGAAGTAACGAGGAAGGAGCATGGTGACTAGTACCATCTTGGAAGAAGTATCTCAAGTTGGGCCCACTCATGACAATGACTTAGAGGGAATCAATCACTAGTGAGGTGACCAAAAATAGAGTTGACAAAATGAGAAAATATAGAGAGGTAAAATAAAATAAAATAAATGAAAAAGACTAATTCTTACCATTGCAATGAATGATTCAAAAGTGGGAGACTATTGTTGTATGATAAAAATTCAAACATGGTAATCTAATTGTCCAACCAAGGTATATACCTCCACTTATAATATTTTTGCTTTGGCTCAAGTAGAGGCAAAGGCAACACCAACTAAAGGAGACTAAGACAATAAGCAAGGTATTCCAAATGTAAACAAAACCATCGAAGATATAGGGTCGTTCCCCAAAGGTTGAAGTCTTTTAGGATCAAGTAGCTCAATATCCCTCCCGAAGTATAAGCCTCAAAACATCGTGAGGTTTCCCTCCAAGAAATAGCTTCCCTCAGGCAAGCCAATGTCTAGCATCAAAATGTGGGTGTCATGCCCCTAGGGCACATCTCTGAGTTGTGAGCTTTCCGAGTCCCCTAAGGTGTGCAGTACCAATGCGCTTTCTCCTCAATGGCGAAACCAACTTGCGTTTACTAATGCTCATACTATGCCTCTAGCCCATGTACCCTGTAACGAGACTGATATCTTATACTTGCGAAATTATTGTTCAATGAAATCTCAGTACAATAGCCACTTCAAAACTTAACTTCAATTACAATTTACTTCAATTAACTTAACTTCAGCAATAATCACATTCATTCATAAACACCACGAATTATGTACAGAAATAACACTTCAATAAACGAGAGGAGGAACTCTCAAAACAATTTGCTAACTGCTCTTTGACTATAAAACTTCAATATACAAAACTTCGGTTAATAATGGACTTTGGTTCGGTTCGGCCAAACTCCAAACATTTCCCTACAACAACCCTTCACTAATACAAATATACCGTAACCGAGTCACAAACACTTCAACTAGCAACCCACAACCAAACCCAAAAACATAACCAAGTTGCAGCCCTTCGACCTGCACACAACCTTAATACAAAAATACCCCATGACGTACCACCCTCAACAATACTAATTTCCACAAGCTCGCACAACTTCCTTCCGAAGCTTGCTTAAGAGAGCAAGCTCCTTCATGAGACCCATCTCTCTTCTTCCTTCATTGTCTCCTTCTTGTCTTGCGATGAGAGGTTGTTGATCTTCGGTTGATTGATGTCCTCTCCTCAAATCCTATATATATGAGTCACCCTCCATGAACAGTCGTGTCTCTTCCAAGGGATGTGTTGGTTGGACGTTCGAGCAAAACTTCCTTTGTTCAAGCCGACCATAAACCCCAAATTATGCAGCATCCTTTCTCGCATACAAAATTTCCTTTGGTTCACCTTCGGTCATGTGCCTTCACGTCTCAACCTCGGTCACGTACGTTCCGAACTCAGGCGGAAACGTCTTAGCTGGGCACACCTTGTCGTCAGTCGGGCGCGTCTAAGATGGGCACACCATGTTGTTGGTTCGGTGCATCTCAGATAGGTGGGCCTTATCTTCGATCAGGTGCACCTCAGCTAGGCACCCTCGTCGTGTCGACTCTCCAATTTCTTCCAATCATTCTACCGAACTCATCTCGGGTGCGTTCTTCATGTGCTTGTCTCACCGAATTCTTTCCATCAAACTCATCTCGAGCGCGCTCTTTGTGACGACCAAGCCGTTCCACCTAACTCGACTCTCCCTAACTCAAGCGTGCTCGGGTGCCTAGAATATGGGCTTGACATCCCCCCACCCCCCCCCACTTCAAGATGGTTGTCGTCCTCGACAACACACCCCTGGACAAACTTTTTAACCAAAGCTTGAAGATTGTCATCATAAACAACCTTTGCATCAATTGTATTCATCAATATAAAAAGAATCTCCTCTCCAACATATATACCATGTCTATTCATGTATCGCAACCTGTAAGAATGACATGTGTTGGATCCCCTCGTGCAATTGACTAGTCAGGTAGCTAATCTGACCGTAGCATCAACTCCACAAGAACACATGCACCCAAACACGTGCAACCATTGTCACCTCTTCCCTGTCACACAATATTTCCTCCGATTTTGTTCATCATGAGGCGCCATAAAATGGCATCTCAAGCTCCAGGGGTCTCACCATCACAAGCGAGTTACAGTGAGCCCATCTCCTTCATGAGCTTCAAAAAGATGGTGGTGTGGGGAAGTCATACGACTTCCCTTTCCACATCACAAGGCCATCTCTCTTCATCTCCGAGAAGAATCCACACATACCTGGTATGTATTGAAAAGTGTAACTAGGTTCGATCTTCATAATGACATGTAATTGTGATTTTATATAAGGGATGTAAAGAAGAAAAATAAAATTATTGTAATGCTTGCATCATGGGTTTCATGAGCAAGAGATTTTATTTTTAGTCGAGGCTCCCATTGAGAGCCCTTAGGGATATTGTCATCTAGTCATAAAAGTCTAAAGAGTCATTGTCATGTAATGAAGGCATGTTACACATTGTAAAGAGTCATACTTGTCTTTGTAAGTAACCCTCCAAGACCTTGTCACTAGCCCTCAACCAAGTCGGCCTACAACGAAGAGATAAATCTAGAAGATGAAGTCGGCCTTTCTCCAAGGGATCATGTCGGCCTAAACAGTCATGACCAACGACTATATATACCCATGCTCGGCCTCATTTGGAAGCAAGCAATTCGGTGAAGCAAGTCTAAGAACAAATGTGAGAAACATACGAAGAAAGAGCCTCTAAATCAATGAAGGAGGAAGAGAAGATAGCAAAGGAAGGGTCATCATTGGTGGACTGTTTTTGGGCCAGATTACCATCACACGTGCAAGAGATTGCAGATCCAAAGTTGGCAAGGATAGACCGAAGTTTGCAGTCATACAAGGGTGATCAAGTTTTGGAAAGGACTTCGCTCTAGGAAGCCGAGTAGGGAAGTAAAAGGAGTCTCCCTCTTGAGGAGACTATTCAAGGAGCGAAAATCATCTAGGGTTTATGTTGTAAGGCTGCAGACCTACAAGAAGAGGTCGGGAATCTGAAGGAAGACGAAAAGAGGAAGAGGAAGAGCAGCGTTGAAGAGTAGGCTAGTGACTTGGTCTTGGGAGGCCTCTAGCATCAAAGGTCTTTGTCATGGTCTTGGTATTCATCAATTGAAGATCTATAAGAAGAATTTCGTTTGGGTTTTCCTCTCAAAGAGTGAGAGGTTTTGGCCCTGGCTGACAAGCCTATATACTATGTCTCTTGTCTCTTTATTGTTCATGATTTCATAATTGTCTTGATGAAAATAACACAATAAGAACTCAAGAAGAGAAGATCGTAATCAAGAAGTAAAAAGACTATCACAAGCAATTATCATAAGTACAGAAATCACCTAACTATTGATGCCCTAGATTTCTCAACAGTATGAACCCTCCATACTTCTCTACAATATAATTTATCAAAGGTGGCTAGGAACACCTACCCATACTCTCTTCCATCAACTTCATCGAAATTGGATCGTTATGGCCTAGTATTTTTGACTTCACGGTTCCATCCCATATACATCCTCTTCTCGGTCTTATTCCTCCTCGAAACTCTCAATCCATCTATTAACATCTTCTTCCTCCAAATCGACACAAGGGTGATACTAGAAAAGTTAACGAGCAAAATATTAGTGGAAAGATGTGTTAGATAAATGATTAAGCAATCCCATAGCTGCAGTCTACAGGATGCAACAAACAAAACTAGCGTTCCAAGGAAGTAACAAGGAGGAGGGAGCATGTTGCCTAAAACCATATAGGAAGAAGTATCTCAAGTTGGGCCCTCTTCATGACAATGACTTAAGAGGGAATCAATCACTAGTGAGCTGATCAAAAATAGAGTTTAAAAAACGAGAAAATATAGAGAGGAAAAAAGAAAAAAATGGAAAAGACTAATTCCCACCATTGGCATGAATGATTCACAAGTGGGAGACTACTATTGCATGCTAAAAATTCAAACATGGTAATCTCATTGTCCAAACAAGCTATATACGTCCAATGATAATATTTTTGGGTTGGCTCAAGTAGAGGCAAAGGCAACACCAACTCCTTAGCCTAGAAAATTTACAAGAAAGTCACTTGTCATCCACAAGGTAAAGGAGACTAAGACAATAACCAAGGTATGCCAAATGTAAACAAAACCATCGAAGATAGAGGGTCGTCCCCCAAAGGATGAAATCTTGTAGGATCAACAGGCTCAATATCCCCCACGAAGGCATGTTAGAAGCCTCAAAACATGGTGAGGTTTTGCTCCTAGAAATAACTTCCCTCAGGGAAGCCAATGACTAGCCTTAAAACATGGTGAGGTTTTGCTCCCAGAAATAACTTCCCTCAGGGAAGCCAATGACTAGCCTCAAAATCTTGGTGTCACGCCACTAGCGCGCACCTCTAAGCTATGAGATTCCTGAGTCCCCTGAGGTGTACAACACCAACCTTCTTTCTCCTCAATGGTGAAACCAACTTGAGTTTTCTAATGCTCGTACTATGCCTCTAGCCCATGTACCCTATGTCGAGACCGATATCTTATACTTGCGAAATTGGTGTTCAATCAAATCTCACTACAACAGCCACTTCAAAGCTTAACTTCAACTATAGGTTACTTCAATTAACTTAAGTTCAACTATAATCGCATTCATTCATATACAACATGAATCATGTACATAAATAACACTTCAATAAACGAGAGGGGGAACTCCCAAAACAATTTCCCAACTCCTCTTTGACTATAAATTTTCCATACACAAAACTTCGGTTTAAAATGGACTTTGATTCGGTTGGGAGGAACTCCAAATAGTTTATTGCCACAACCCTTCACAGATACAACTATACAATAATCAAGTTACAATCCTTCAACTAGCAACCCGCAACCAAACCCAATAAAAATCCAAGTTTTCGCCCTTCGACCTACAAACAACCTCAATACACAAGTACCCCACATTGTACCACTCTCAGCAATATTGCATCCACAAGCTTGCACAACTTTCTTCCGCGGCTTGCTTTAGAGAGCGAGCTCCTTCGTGAGACCCAACTATATTCTTCTTTCGTTGTCCCCTTTTCTAGCGATGACATGTTGTTGATCTTCGGTTGATTGATGTTCCAACTCCTTTCCTATCATCTTATATATATGAGTCACCCTCCATGAAATGTCGTGTCTCTTCCAAGGGACATGTCTGTTGGGCATTCAAGCCGACCGTAAACTCCAAATTATGTCGCATCATTTGTCGCATACAAACTTTCCTTCAGTTCATTGTCGGTCGTTTGCTATGTTGCACGAAACTTCTAGGAACCCGACGTTTCGGGCCGTACCCGTACCCGAAACTCTGAAACTCGGTCAAAACCTGACCGAAACTCGACCATCATGTGATCATGTAGAGAGTTAATATAGACTTGGTTTTCCTTCTAAATTGTCATCTATGGGTCTTATTCCCTTTTTTCTTGCAAGATAATGTGTTATTCACTTACTTATAACCTTTTTTATATATATCTAGACATATATGACATTTCAGCTGACGTTTCCATTTTTGGGAGGTGACGTTTCTAAACGTACCCATTCCAGAAACTCTAAAACATTTCAGCGTTCCGTGCAACTTAGGTCGTTTGCCTTCGCGTCTCATCCTCGGTCATGTACCTTAGCAACTCGGGTGGGCGCGTCTCAGCTCGGCACGCCTTGTCTTCGGTCGGGCATACCTTGTCTTTGGTCGAGTGCACCTCGGCTAGGCACCGTCGTCGTGTCGACTCTCAAATTTGTTCCAATCACTCCACCAAACTCATCTCAAGTGTGTTCCTCGTGCACTCGTCTCACCAAAGTCTTTCCATCGAAAACGTCTAAGGCACACCGTTCACGCCAACCAAGTCATTCCATCAAACTCGACTCGACCTAACTCAGGTGTGCTCGAGTGCCTAGCCTAAGGGCTTGACATCCTCCCCCACGTCAAAATGGTTGTCGTCCTCAACAACGCACCCCTTGGCAAATTTCTTAACCAAATCCTGAAGACTGACCTCATCATGAACAACCTTCGCATCAACTGTCTTCATCAATACAGAAGAATCTCGTCTCTGACATATATCCCATGCCTATGCATGTATCGCAACCTGTAAGAATGACATGTGTTGGATCCCCTTGTGCAATCGACTAGTCAGGTAGCTAATCTGACTATAGCATCAACTCCACAAGAACACATGCACCCAAACATGTGCAACCATTGTCACCTCTTCCATGTCACACAATCTTTCCTCCGACTATGCTCAACATGAGGTTCCATTAAATGGCATCTCAAGCTCCCAAGGGTCTCACCATCTCGAGCAAGTGACAGTAAGTCCATATCCTTCATGAGATTCAAAAAGATGGTGTTGTGGGGAAGTCATACAACTTCCCTTTCCACATCACAAGGCCATCTCTCCTCATCTCCGAGAAGAATCCACCCATACCTGGTATGAACCCTCCATACTTTTCTGCAATATAATCCTCTTCACGTTGATCTTCGGTTGTGTGCCTTCCCAAATCGGATGGGCGCGTCTTTGCTGGTCACACCTTGTCTTCGGCTAGAGGAGCCTTGTCCTTGATAGAGTGTGCCCTAGCTGCGTACCCTTGTCATGCTAACTCACCAAGTCATTCCAATTGTTCCACCGAACTCATCTTGGGCACGCTCTTCCTGTGCCTGTCTCACCAAATTCGTTCCACCAAACTCATCTCGAGTGCACTCTTCGCGTCGTCCAAGTCATTCCACCAAACTTGACTCAGCCTAAATCAAGCACATTCGAGTGCCTAAGCCTGAGGGCTTGATAGTGGAAGGTGCGCACGCATAAGGTAAAAAGGGCCAAATATGTTGAAAGCTCCTCCAAAATAGCTCATAAGTCCAAGGAGAGGTTTCAAACGTAAGAATATATCTTAAAAATCATGCAAGTGACCTCCAAAAATTATGAAATGACCCTCTACAAGTCAAAAATAATCAAGCCACATGTTCCCAAATAGTAACTAGATGTCTCCGCAAAGGGTTTGGAGCTCTATTCCTGTGCAAAATAGCTAGAAAGATGATGAAATAGGAGGTCGTTCAAGGATATTCAACACAGAATGTCAACAGATGCCCATGCATGCAAAGTTTGCCTATATGGGCCTTGAATGATGTGACCAATGTCATCGCATATGTGTACTACCATGTCAACTATGAAATTTCCCCATGAAATGTGATGCCACATGAACAATCATAGAATCATCTCCGATTGTTCCAAGCCAAAACGCGTCGAATACATAAAATGGGGTCTATGCTAAACAAGCTAGATAAGAGTAGTGCTAACCAAGAAGCATAAATGAAATGCAAAAAGCCAAGGAAGAATAGTTAGAATTAAGATACTTATAATTCACTGAAGAAAAGAGATGCCTTGATGTTCAACAGATGCCCATGCATGCAAAGTTTGCCTCTATGGGCCTTGAATGGTGTGACCAATGTCATCGCATATGTGTACTACCATGTCAACTATGAAATTTCCCCATGAAATGTGATGCCACATGAACAATCATAGAATCATCTCCGATTGTTCCAAGCCAAAACGCGTCGAATACATAAAATGGGGTCTATGCTAAACAAGCTAGATAAGAGTAGTGTTAACCAAGAAGCATAAATGAAATGCAAAAAGCCAAGGAAGAATAGTTAGAATTACGATACTTATAATTCACTGAAGAAAAGAGATGCCTTGATGTTGGAGCTTGTTGAAGGATGTTTCCAAGGTAAGAGTATATCCTCATAATCATCCAAGCGACCTCGTCAATTGCAAAATAGATGGAAATAAAGATCATATAAAGTGGCAAAGTTCATGAAATACCTATGAAACTACAAGATAGTTATGCCCACCAGTAGCTACCTAGGGTGCAAGAGATACAAAGACCTGTGAAGCACCAATGAAGGCAAGATTTGGAAATATGATCACCATGGTAGCTCTAGCATGAGAAGAAGTGACTTTCAAGAGGCAAAAGAAATGGCTACATGAGACAATGCTATCACAAAACAAGCAAAGGTGTGAGACGTGATGAACTAGTGACATACCAGTGAAGGCAAAAATATCTAACATGAGCATGTAGATGTTGAGAGAATGAGAAATGAAGAATGAAAACAAAAGAAAAAGGTAGATATAAAAAGAGAGAAAATTGGTTACGACACTAGGGTGGTACTAGCTAAATCAAGAAGCAAGATTAGAGGAAGAATGTGTTGGATAAATGATTAAGCAATCCCATAGCTATAGTCTATAGGATGCAACAACCAAAACCAACGTTCCAAGGAAGTAACGAGGAAGGAGCATGGTGACTAGTACCATCTTGGAAGAAGTATCTCAAGTTGGGACCACTCATGACAATGACTTAGAGGGAATCAATCCCTAGTGAGGTGACCAAAATAGAGTTGAAAAAATGAGAAAATATATAGAGGGGAAAAATGAAATAAAATAAATGAAAAAGACTAATTCTGACCATTGCCATGAAGAATTCAAAAGTGGGAGACTATTGTTGTATGATAAAAATTCAAACATGGTAATCTAATTGTCCAAGCAAGGTATATACCTACACTGATAATATTTTTGGTTTGGCTCAAATAGAGGCAAAGGCAACACCAACTCCTCAACCTAGAAAAATTACAAGTAAGTCACTTTGCATCCACAAGGTAATGGAGACTAAGACAATAAGCAAGGTATTCCAAATGTAAACAAAACCATGGAAGATAGAGGGTCGTTCCCCAAAGGTTGAAGTCTTTTAGGATCAAGTGGCTCAATATCCCTCCCAAAGGCATGGTATAAGCCTCAAAACATGGTGAGGTTTCCCTCCTAGAAATAACTTCCCTCAGGCAAGCCTATGTCTGGCATCAAAATGTGGGTGTCATGCCCCCAGGGTGCACCTCTGAGTTGTGAGCTTCCCGAGTCCCCTAAGTTGTGCTGTATTGACTGATATCTTATACCTGCAAATTTACTGTTCAATGAAATCTCAGTACAATAGTCACTTCAAAACTTAACATCAATTACAGTTTACTTCAATTAACTTAACTTCAGCAATAATCACATTCATTCATAAACACCACGAATTATGTACAGAAATAACACTTCAATAAACGAGAGGGGGAACTCTCAAAACAATTTCCTAACTGCTCTTTGACTATAAAACTTCAATATACAAAACTTCGGTTTATAATGGACTTTGGTTCGATTCAGCCAAACTCCAAACATTTCCCTACAACAACCCTTCACTAATACAAATATACAGTAACCGGGTTACAAACACTTCAACTAGCAACCCACAACCAAACCCAAAAACATAACCAAGTTGCAGCCCTTCGACCTGCACACAACCTTAATACAAAAATACCCCATGGCATACCACCCTCAACAATACTTCGTTCCACAAGCTCGCACAACTTCCTTCTGCAACTTGCTTTCAAGAGCAAGCTCCTTCGTGAAACCCAAGTCTCTTCTTCCTTCATTGTCTCCTTCTTGTCTTGCGATGAGAGGTTGTTGATCTTCGGTTGATTGATGTTCTCTCCTCAAATCTTATATATATGAGTCACCCTCCATGAACAGTCATGTCTCTTCCAAGGGATGTGTTGGTTGGACGTTCGAGCCAACCTTCCTTCGTTCAAGTCGACCATAAACCCCAAATTATTCAGCATCCTTTGTCGCATACAAACATTCCTTTGGTTCACCTTCGGTCATGTGCCTTCACATCTCAACCTCGATCGCGTACGTTCCGAACTCAGGCAGGAACGTCTAAGCTCGGCACACCTTGTCGTCAGTGGGGCGCGTCACAAATGGGCACACCATGTCGTCGGTTGGGTGCATCTCAGCTAGGTGGGCCTTATCTTTGATCAGGTGCACCTCGGCTAGGCACCCTCGCCATGTCAACTCTCCAATTTCTTCCAATCATTCTACCGAAATCATCTCGGGTGTGTTCTTCATGTGCTTGTCTCACCAAATTGTTTCCATCGAACTCATCTCGGGCGTGCTCTTTATGTCGACCAAGTCGTTCCACCTAACTCAGGCATGCTCGGGTGCCTAGAATATGGGCTTGACATACCCCCACCCCCCCCACTTCAAGATGGTTATCGTCCTCGACAACACACCCCTGGACAAACTTCTTAACCAAAGCTTGAAGATTGTCATCATAAACAACCTTTACATCAACTGTATTCATCAATATAAAAAGAATCTCCTCTCCAACATATATACCATGTCTATTCATGTATCGCAACCTGTAAGAATGACATGTGTTGGATCCCCTCGTGCAGTTGATTAATCAGGTAGCTATCTGACTGTAGCATCAACTCCATAAGAACACATGCACCCAAACACGTGCAACCATTGTCACCTCTTCCCTGTCACACAATATTTCCTCTGATTTTGTTCATCGTGAGGCGTTATAAAATGGCATCTCAAGATCCTAGGGGTCTCACCATCACAAGCAAGTTATTGTGAGCCCATCTCCTTCATGATCTTCAAAAAGATGGTGGTGTGGGGAAGTCATATGACTTCCCTTTCCACATCACAAGGCCATCTCTCTTCATCTCCGAGAAGAATCCACACATACCTGGTATGTGTTAAAAAGTGTAACTAGGTTCGATCTTCATAATGACATGTAATTCTGATTTTATGTAAGGGATGTAAAGAAGAAAAATAAAATTATTGTAATGCTTGCATCATAGGTTTCATAAAAAAGAAATTTTATTTTTAATCGAGGCTCCCATTGAGAGGCCTTAGGGATATTGTCATCTAGTCATAAAAGTCTAAAGAGTCATTGTCATGTAATGAAGGCATGTTACACATTGTAAAGAGTCATACTTGTCTTTGTAAGTAACCCTCCAAGACCTTGTCACTAGCCCTCACTCAAGTCGGCCTACAATGAAGAGATAAATGTAGAAGATGAAGTCGGCCTTTCTCAATCTTCTTCTCTGTCTTATTCCTGCTCGAAACTCTCAATCCAACTATTAACATCTTCTTCCTCCAAATCAACACAAGGGTGGTACTAGCAAAGTCAAGGAGCAAAATATTAGCAGTCTACAGGATGCAACAAACAAAACTAGCATTCCAAGGAAGTAACAAGGAGGAGGGGGCATGTTGACTAGAACCATATAGGACGAAGTATCACAAGTTGAGCCCTATTCATGACAATGACTTAAGAGGGAATCAATCACTAGTGAGCTGATCAAAAATAGAGTTAAAAAACGAGAAAATATAGAGAGGAAAAAAGAAAAAAATGGAAAAGACCGATTCCCACCATTGGATTCACAAGTGGGAGACTACTATTGCGTGCTAGAAATTCAAACATGGTAATCTCATTTGTCCAAACAAGCTATATACCTCCACTGATAATATTTTTGGGTTGGCTCAAGTACAGGAAAAGGCAACACCAACTCCTTAGCCTAGAAAATTTACAAGAAAGTCACTTGTCATCCACAAGGTAAAGGAGATTACGACAATAACCAAGGTATGCCAAATGTAAACAAAATCATCGAAGATAGAGGGTCTTCCCCCAAAGGATGAAATCTTGTAGGATCAACAGGCTCAATATCCCCCACGAAGGCATGTTCTAAGCCTCAAAACATGGTGAGGTTTTACTCCTAGAAATAACTTCCCTCAGGCAAGCCAATGACTAGCCTCAAAATCTGGGTGTCACGCCACTAGCACGCACCTCTAAGCTATGAGATTCCTGAGTCCCCTAAGGTGTACAGCACCAACGCACTTTCTCCTCAATGGTGAAACCAACTTGAGTTTTCTAATGCTCGTACTATACCTCTAGCCCATCTACCCTATGTCGAGACCAATATCTTATACTTGCGAAATTGGTGTTCAATCAAATCTCACTACAACAACCACTTCAAAGCTTAACTTCAACTATAGGTTACTTCAATTAACTTAAGTTCAGCTATAATCGCATTCATTCATATACAACATGAATCATGTACATAAATAACACTTCAATAAACGAGAGGGGGAACTCCCAAAACAATTTCCCAACTCCTCTTTGATTATAAATTTTCCATAATCAAAACTTCGGTTTAAAATGGTGTTCGATTCGGTTGGGAGGAACTCCAAATAGTTTGTTGCCACAACCCTTCACAAATACAACTATACAATAATCGAGTTACAACCCTTCAACTAGCAACCCGCAACCAAACCCAATAAAAATCCAAGTTTTCGCCCTTCGACCTACAAACAACCTCAATACACAAATACCCCACATTGTACTACTCTTAGCAATATTGCGTTCCACAAGCTTGCACAACTTTCTTCCGCGGCTTGCTTTAGAGAGCGAGCTCCTTCGTGAGACCCAACTATCTTCTTCTTTCGTTGTCCCCTTTTCTAGCGATGACATGTTGTTGATCCTCGATTGATTGATGTTCGAACTCCTTTCCTATCATCTTATATATATGAGTCACCCTCCATGAAACGTCCTCTGTCTTCCAAGGGACGTGTCTGTTGGGCATTCGAGCCGACCGTAAACTCCAAATTATGTCACATCATTTGTCGCATACAAACTTTCCTTCAGTTCATTGTCATTCATTTGCTATGTTGCACGAAACTTCTAGGAACCCGACGTTTCGGGCCGTACCCGTACCCGAAACTCTGAAACTCAGTCGAAACCTGACCGAAACTCGACCATCATGTGATCTTGTAGAGAGTTAATATAGACTTGGTTTTCCTTCTAAATTGTCATCTATGGATCTTATTCCCTTTTTTCTTGCAAGATAATGTGTTATTCACTTACTTATAACCTTTTTTTATATATATCTAGACATATATGACGTTTCAGCTGATGCTTCCATTTTTGGTAGGTGACGTTTCTAAACGTACCCGTTCTGGAAACTCTATAACATTGTGGCGTTCCGTGCAACTCAGGTCGTTTGCCTTCGCGTCTCATCCTCAGTCGTGTACCTTAGCAACTCGAGTGGGCGCGTCTCAGCTCGGCACGCCTTGTCTTCAATCGGGCGTACCTTGTCTTTGGTCAAGTGCACCTCCGCTAGGCACCTTCGTCTTGTCGACTCTCAAATTTGTTCCAATCACTCCACCAAACTCATCTCAAGTGCATTCCTCGTGCACTCGTCTAACCAAAGTCTCTCCATCGAACTCGTCTCAAGCGTGCCCTTCACGCCAACCAAGTCGTTCCACCGAACTCGATTTGGCCTAACTCAGGTATGCTCAGGTGCCTAGCCTAAGGTCTTGACATCCTCCCCCACGTCAAAATGGTTGTCGTCCTCGACAACGTACCCCGACAAATTTCTTAACCAAATCCTGAAGACTGACCTCATCATGAACAACCTTCACATCAACTGTCTTCATCAATACAAAAGAATCTCCTCTCTGACATATATCCCATGCCTATGCATGTATCGCAACCTGTAAGAATGACATGTGTTGGATCCCCTTGTGCAATCGACTAGTCAGGTAGCTAATCTGACTGTAGCATCAACTCCACAAGAACACATGCACCCAAACATGTGCAACCATTGTCACCTCTTCCATGTCACACAATCTCCTCCGACTATGCTCAACATGAGGCGCCATTAAATGGCACCTCAAGCTTCTAGGGGTCTCACCATCTTGAGCAAGTGACAGTAAGTCCATATCCTTCATGAGATTCAAAAAGATGGTGTTGTGGGGAAGTCATACAACTTCCCTTTCCACATCACAAGGCCATCTCTCCTCATCTCCGAGAAGAATACATGGTATGAACCCTCCATACTTTTCTGCAATATAATCCTCTTCACGTTGATCTTCGGTTGTGTGCCTTCCCAAATCGGATGGGCGTGTCTTTGCTGGTCACACCTTGTCTTCGGCTAGAGGAGCCTTGTCTTCGATAGAGCATGCCCTAGCTCCATACCCTTGTCGTGCTAACTCACCAAGTCGTTCCAATTGTTCCAGCGAACTCATCTTGGGCACGCTCTTCCTGTGCCTGTCTCACAAAATTCGTTCCACCGAACACATCTCAAGTGCACTCTTCGCGTCGTCCAAGTCATTCCACCAAACTTGACTCAGCCTAAATCAAGCACATTCGAGTGCCTAAGCCTGAGGGCTTGATAGTGGGAGGTCCGCACGCTTCAGGTGAAAAGGGCCAAATATGTTGAAAGCTTCTCCAAAATAGCTCATAAGTCCAAGGAGAGGATTCAGACGTAAGAATATATCTTAAAAAATCATGCAACTAACCTCCAAAACTTATGAAATGACCCTCTACAAATCAAAAATAATCAAGGCACATGTTCCCAGATAGTAACTAGATGTCTCCACAAAGGGTTTGGAGCTCTATTCCTATGCAAAATAGCTATAAAGATGATGAAATAGGAGGTCATTCCAGGATATTCAATACAGAATGTCAACAAATGCCCATGCATGCAAAGTTTGCCTATCTGGGCCTTGAATGATGTGACCAATGTCATCGCATATGTGTACTACCATGTCAACTATGAAATTTCCCCATGAAATGTGATGCCACATGAACAATCATAGAATCATCTCCGATAGTTCCAAGCCAGAACGCGTCGCATACATAAAATGGTGTCTATGCTACACAAGCTAGATAAGAGTAGTGTTAACCAAGAAGCATAAATGAAATGCAAAAAGCCAAGGAAGAATAGTTAGAATTACGATACTTATAATTCACTGAAGAAAAGAGATGCCTTGATGTTGGAGCTTATTGAAGGATGTTTCCAAGGTAAGAGTATATCCTCGTAATCAACCAAGTGACCTCGTCAATTGAAAAATAGATGGAAATAAAGATCATATAAAGCGGCAAAGTTCATGAAATACTATGAAACTATAAGATAGTTATGCCCACCAGTAGCTACCTAGGGTGCAAGAGATACAAAGACCTGTGAAGCACCAATGAAGGCAAGATTTGGAAATATGATCACCATGGTAGCTCTAGCATGAGAAGAAGTGACTTTCAAGAGGCAAAAGAAACGGCTACATGAGACAATGCTATCACAAAACAAGCAAAGGTGTGAGACGTGATGAACTAGTGACATACCAGTGAAGACAAAAATATCTAACATGAGCATGTAGATGTTGAGAGAATGAGAAAAGAAGAATGAAAACAATAGAAAAAGGTAGATATAGAAAGAGAGAAAATTGGTTACGACACTAGGGTGGTACTAGCTAAATCAAGAAGCAAAAGATTAGAGGAAGAATGTGTTGGATAAATGATTAAGCAATCCCATAGCTACAGTCTACAGGATGCAACAACCAAAACCAACGTTCCAAGGAAGTAACGAGGAAGGAGCATAGTGACTAGAGTACCATCTTGGAAGAAGTATCTCAAGTTGGGACCACTCATGAAAATGACTTAGAGGGAATCAATCACTAGTGAGGTGACCAAAAATAGAGTTGACAAAATGAGAAAATATAGAGAGAGGCAAAATAAAATTAAATAAATGAAAAAGACTAATTCCCACCATTGCCATGAATGATTCAAAAGTAGGAGACTATTGTTGTATGATAAAAATTCAAACATGGTAATCTAATTGTCCAAGCAAGGTATATACCTCCACTGATAATATTTTTGGTTTGGCTCAAGTAGAGGCAAAGGCAACACCAACTCCTCAACCTAGAAAAATTACAAGAAAGTCACTTTGCATCCACAAGGTAAAGGAGACTAAGACAATAAACAAGGTATTCCAAATGTAAACAAAACCATCGAAGATAGAGGGTCGTTCCCCAAAGGTTGAAGTCTTTTAGGATCAAGTGGTTCAATATCCCTCCCGAAGGCATGGTATAAGCCTCAAAACATGGTGAGGTTTCCCTCCTAGAAATAACTTCCCTCAGGCAAGCCAATGTCTAGCATCAAAATGTGGGTGTCATGCCCCCAGGGCGCACCTCTGAGCTGTGAGCTTCCCGAGTCCCCTAAGGTGTGCGGTACCGATGCTTTCTCCTCAATAGCGAAACCAACTTGCGTTTACTAATGCTCATACTATGCCTCTAGCCCATGTACCCTGTAGCGAGACTGATATCTTATACTTGCGAAATTATTGTTCAATGAAATCTCAGTACAATAGCCACTTCAAAACTTAACTTCAATTAGAGTTTACTTCAATTAACTTAACTTCAACAATAATCACATTCATTCATAAACACCACGAATTATGTACAGAAATAACACTTCAATAAAAGAGAGGGGGAACTCTCAAAACAATTTCCTAACTGCTCTTTGACTACAAAACTGCGGTTTATAATGGACTTTGGTTCGATTCGGCCAAACTCCAAACATTTCCCTACAACAACCCTTCACTACTACAAATATACAGTAACCGGGTTACAAACACTTCAACTAGCAACCCACAACCAAACCCAAAAACATAACCAAGTTGCAGCCCTTCGACCTACACACAACCTTAATACAAAAATACCCCATGGCGTACCACCCTCAACAATACTTCGTTCCACAAGCTTGCACAACTTCCTTCCGCAACTTGCTTTCGAGAGCAAGCTCCTACGTGAGACCCAACTCTCTTCTTCCTTCATTGTCTCCTTCTTGTCTTGCAATGAGAGGTTGTTGATCTTCGATTGATTGATGTCCTCTCCTCAAATCTTATATATATGAGTCACCCTCCATGAACAGTCGTGTCTCTTCCAAGGGATGTGTTGGTTGGACGTTCGAGCCAACCTTCCTTCGTTCAAGCCGACCATAAACCCCAAATTATGCAGCATCCTTTGTCGCATACAAACTTTCCTTTGGTTCACCTTCGGTCATGTGCCTTCACATCTCAACCTCGGTCGCGTACGTTGCGAACTTAGGCGGGAACGTCTTAGATGGGCACACCTTGTCATCAGTCGGGCGCGTCTCAGATGGGCACACCATGTCGTCGGTTGGGTGCATCTCAGCTAGGTGGGCCTTATCTTCGATCAGGTGCACCTCGGCTAGGCACCCTCGTCGTGTCGACTCTCCAATTTCTTCCAATCATTCTACCGAACTCATCTCAGGTGCATTCTTCATGTGCTTGTCTCACCGAATTCTTTCCATCGAACTCATCTCGGGCGTGCTCTTTGTGTCGACCAAGCCGTTCCACCTAACTCGACTCGCCCTAACTCAGGCGTGCTCGGATGCCTAGAATATGGGCTTGACATACCCCCACCCCCCCACTTCAAGATGGTTGTCGCCCTCGACAGCACACCCCTGGACAAATTTCTTAGCCAAAGCTTGAAGATTGTCATCATAAACAACCTTTGCATCAATTGTATTCATCAATATAAAAAGAATCTCCTCTCCAACATATATACCATTTCTATTCATGTATCGCAACCTGTAAGAATGACATGTGTTGGATCCCCTCGTGCAATTGACTAGTCAGGTAGCTATCTGACCGTAGCATCAACTCCACAAGAACACATGCACCCAAACACGTGCAACCATTGTCACCTCTTCCCTGTCACACAATATTTCCTCCGATTTTGTTCATCATGAGGCGTCATAAAATGGCATCTCAAGATCCTAGGGGTCTCACCATCACAAGCAAGTTATAGTGAGCCCATCTCCTTCATGATCTTCAAAAAGATGGTGGTGTGGGGAAGTCATACGACTTCCCTTTCCACATCACAAGGCCATCTCTCTTCATCTCCGAGAAGAATCCACACATACCTGGTATGTGTTGAAAAGTGTAACTAGGTTCGATCTTCATAATGACATGTAATTGTGATTTTATGTAAGGGATGTAAAGAAGAAAAATAAAATTATTGTAATGCTTGCATCATGGGTTTCATGAGCAAGAGATTTTATTTTTAGTCGAGGCTCCCATTGAGAGCCCTTAGGGATATTGTCATCTAGTCATAAAAGTCTAAAGAGTCATTGTCATGTAATGAAGGCATGTTACACATTGTAAACAATCATACTTGTCTTTGTAAGTAACCCTCCAAGACCTTGTCACTAGCCCTCACTCAAGTCGGCCTACAACAAAGAGATAAATCTAGAAGATGAAGTCGGCCTTTCTCCAAGGGAACATGTCGGCCTAAACAGTCCTGACCAACGACTATATATACCCATGCTCGGCCTCATTTGGAAGCAAGCAATTCGGTGAAGCAAGTCTAAGAAGAAATGTGAGAAACATACGAAGAAAGAGCCTCTAAATCAATGAAGGAGGAAGAGAAGATAGCGAAGGAAAGGGTCATCATTGGTGGATTGTTTTTGGGCCAGATTACCATCACACGTGCAAGAGACTGCAGATCCAAAGTTGGCAAGGATAGACCGAAGTTTGCAGTCATACAAGGGTTATCAAGTTTTGGAAAGGACTTCGCTCTAGGTAGCCAAGTAGGGAAGTAAAAGGAGTCTCCCTCTTGAGGAGACTATTCAAGGAGCGAAAATCATCTAGGGTTTATGTTGTATGGCTACAAACCTACAAGAACAGGTCGAGACAAAAAGAGGAAGAGGAAGAGCAGCGTTGAAGAGTAGGCTAGTGACTTGGTCTTGGGAGGCCTCTAGCATCATAGGTCTTTGTCATGGTCTTCGTATTCATCAATTGAAGATCTATAAGAAGAATTTCGTTTGGGTTTTCCTCTCAAAGAGGGAGAGGTTTTGGCCCTGACTGACAAGCCTATATACTATGTCTCTTGTCTCTTTATTGTTCATGATTTCATAATTGTCTTGATGAAAATAACACAATAATAACTCAAGAAGAGAAGATCGTAATCAAGAAGTAAAAAGACTATCACAAGCAATTATCATAAGTAGAGAAATCACCTAACTATTGATGTCCTAGATTTCTCAACAGTATGAACCCTCCATACTTCTCTACAATATAATTTATCAAAGGTGGCTAGGAACACCTACCCATACTCTCTTCCATCAACTTCATCGAAATTGGATCGTTATGGCCTAGTATATTTGACTTCACGGTTCCATCCCAATCCACGAACATCCCTCCATATACATCCTCTTCTCGGTCTTATTCCTCCTCGAAACTCTCAATCCATCTATTAACATCTTCCTCCAAATCGACACAAGGGTGATACTAGAAAATTCAACGAGCAAAATATTAGCGGAAAGATGTGTTAGATAAATGATTAAGCAATCCCATAGCTGCAGTCTACAGGATGCAACAAACAAAACTAGCGTTCCAAGGAAGTAACAAGGAGGAGGGAGCATGTTGACTAGAACCATATAGGAAGAAGTATCTCATGTTGGGCCCTATTCATGACAATGACTTAAGAGGGAATCAATCACTAGTGAGGTGATCAAAAATAGAGTTTAAAAAACGAGAAAATATAGAGAGGAAAAAAGAAAAAAATGGAAAAGACTAATTCCCACCATTGGCATGAATGATTCACAAGTGGGAGACTACTATTGCATGCTAAAAATTCAAACATGGTAATCTCATTGTCCAAACAAGCTATATACGTCCAATGATAATATTTTTGGGTTGTCTCAAGTACAGGCAAAGGCAACACCAACTCCTTAGCCTAGAAAATTTACAAGAAAGTCATTTGTCATCCACAAGGTAAAGGAGACTAAGACAATAACCAAGGTATGCCAAATGTAAACAAAACCATTGAAGATAGAGGGTCGTCCCCCAAAGGATGAAATCTTGTAGGATCAACAAGCTCAATATCCCGCCCAAAGGCATGTTATAAGCCTCAAAACATGGTGAGGTTTTGCTCCTAGAAATAACTTCCCTCAGGCAAGCCAATGACTAGCCTCAAAATTTGGGTGTCACGCCACTAGCGCGCACCTCTAAGCTATGAGATTCCTGAGTCCCCTGAGGTGTACATTACCGACACGCTTTCTCCTCAATGGTGAAACCAACTTGAGTTTTCTAATGCTTGTACTATGCCTCTAGCCCATGTACCCTATGTCGAGACCGATATCTTATACTAGCGAAATTGGTGTTCAATCAAATCTCACTACAACATCCACTTCAAAGCTTAACTTCAACTATAGGTTACTTCAATTAACTTAAGTTCTGCTATAATCGCATTCATTCATATACAACATGAATCATTTACATAAATAACACTTCAATAAACGAGAGGGGGAACTCCCAAAACAATTTCCCAACTTCTCTTTGACTATAAATTTTC
The DNA here is from genome assembly GCA_031772625.1 of Pinus tabuliformis. Lineage (NCBI taxonomy): Eukaryota > Viridiplantae > Streptophyta > Pinopsida > Pinales > Pinaceae > Pinus > Pinus tabuliformis. The sequence continues at coordinate 600,128,441 of CM062812.1, read as the reverse complement.
CATACACAAAACTTCGGTTTAAAATGGACTTCAATTCGGTTGGGAGGAACTCCAAATAGTTTGCAAATTTTCCATACACAAAACTTCGGTTTAAAATGGACTTCGATTCGGTTGGGAGGAACTCCAAATAGTTTGCTGCCACAACCCTTCACAGATACAACTATACAATAATCGAGTTACAACCCTTCAACTAGCAACCCGCAACCAAACCCAATAAAAATCCAAGTTTTCGCCCTTCGACCTACAAACAACCTCAATACACAAATACCCCACGTTGTACCACTCTCAGCAATATTGCATTCCACAAGCTTGCACAACTTTCTTCCGCGGCTTGCTTTAGAGAGCGAGCTCCTTCGTGAGACCCAACTATCTTCTTCTTTTGTTGTGCCCTTTTCTAGCGATGACATGTTGTTGATCTTCGATTGATTGATGTTCCAACTCCTTTCCTATCATCTTATATATATGAGTCACCCTCCATGAAACGTCGTGTCTCTTCCAAGGGACGTGTCGGTTGGGCATTCAAGCTGACGCCGAACAATCGAGGTCAATATTACATTAACAGAGCAAGAAAAGAGGGGAAGCAAAGAAAATATGCATACCTAGATATCATTGTGTTGTGAAATGACCAATATTTTTAGGATTCTAATTCCGGTGGAATAAGCTTACTATGAGATGTAATTCTCACTTACATACATAAAAGAATTTCCAGGGTGCATACATACAAGAATCTTTGTTGATATAGGACAAGTAAAACAAAACCAACTAAACTGAGAAAGAGGGTTGGCTTTATTTTCAAGGAAGATTTGAATCAATTTGTAGCTTTTGGAGGCTATAACAGTCCTTCACTTTGATGATCAACACAATCATCCCTACCACCTCAAGTACCACGACAGTTACTACTACAATTTGTTTCATAGGTTTTCGAAGAGCTTATATGGAACAATAATTGATGAGTGAAAGTAAATTTTGAAGGATCCTACTAGGATTCCTCAAGAAAACCTATTGCTGTACGTACAGAAGAAGATAGATAAAAGTGATATCAATGTGTGTCAGGGAATCAGGTATCCATGTTGTTTTGGCAGCTCTAAAATGAAAATAAGAGCAATTGAGAGGTGCAAAGAGAGTGAAAGATTGGATGAGGATGATGTCAATAGGTTCCAAAATGATTGGGGTCTCCAGGAAATGAAAATCGGGATTTCTCATCATGAAGTCCAAACAAACCTGAATAGGAATAGGTTATTTGCCCTGTCTTCAAAGCTGGCTAAGAAGAATGAGTCGTTGTTATTTTCATTAAATGCTTACTCACATATTCATCTACCACGTGCCTAAACGATCATTGGCTTTAAGTTGTGGCGGTGTAATCTAATACAAATACTCTACAGTAGAAGGCAAGAGCTAACCTGCCATGCATTACAATTACTCTTTAAAATGGTCATTGGTAGTCGGAAAGCTTTCATTTACTGTGTTAGCTTTTCCTTCACTCCCCAGCATTGGCATATAGATATTTTCCAAACAACCCTTAGATCTCAAAGTTTCCGACATCTAAAGAGTTGAAAAGGTTGGGCAAAGAAGTGATGGAAAAATCTGAGCAAATTGCCCAAACTAATTTAAATCTGAGTGCTAAATATTTGAAATATGGTGGAAAAAATTGTTGATTGCCTTGGCATCTTGGTACTATTCTTTTCTTCAACTATGAATGCACACTTCGATGCAAAACCCTTTAGCAACGCCTAAATAGCAATAATGTAATTTAGGATAGCAGGGATTGAAAAGAGGGGTTTGAGATTGTACCGTTTTTCATCTACAGTGTGCTCGGCCGGGGTGTGCCAATGGATTTGACGCAATGTGAATCTTTTCCCTTCTATCTCAACACCGCCGGCGCCTTCCGACCAGTTCACCTGATGCAATACAGCCATAGGTGTAAGACAGATCGAACCCTAAACCTTTAGATGGCAAAAGCGTTAAAAGAAGGTTCACTTACTGACCATGATGTCGTGGCCCCTGTTGACAAGGGTTGCTTTTGGAGGGTAATAGATTCTGCGGAGCCTGCCCAGGTTCGGATAAATTATGGCATGTCTCTTCACCACATCGATGGGAGACTGATGCGTCCCGTTCCCGCGGGCCTTCCATTCCTCCTTGAGTTCTCCCCAGTGCTCAGACCCCTTCGGACCCTCTTTGTACTCAAACTCACTCTCGTCCTCTGTTCGTTCACGCCAACAATATCGAGTTTCAGATTAGTTTATGCAGATTTCTATACGAAAATTTAGAAAAACAGAGTTATAAAAGATGGGAGACAGATTACCAGCTTCCTGAGACGATAGTTTATGAAGAGGATGAGGCCATAGTAAGGAAGCGAAACAAAGAATGAGCGGGACAGTAGAAGGTTTGGGTGAAAAGAGGCAAAATATAGAAAACGAAATAACATAAAACCCAGACAATGAAGCTTACCTGGTAGTCAGTTGGCTTCCTCAATCGCCTCGCCGGTTATTTATTTCTTCGATTGGGAGAAGAAGGGGCTGGCGTGTAATGTGATACGGTGGGAAAACAATAAAAATGATAGAATTTCTTTCAACGCTCGTCAGTGACTGGGCTGTGCATCCATGATGCGGAAAGCAGAAACACATCTAAATTAGGTTCTGAATAAATCCTTTAAGAAACCCCGGTGGATGGGCTGTGCATCCATGAAAATAATAATTCCTATCCCACAGCCAATCATCCCTACTCAAGAAAAAATCTCTATAGCAAGAAGAGAATAGATGTAATCGATTAAAAACAGGTGAGGAAATCACGTCAAAACAGGGGAGGAGAGTCAGTTCAATTGCAGGGATGGCAAATTGATAGGGTGGGTCATGGCTTTGATGAGGAAGGATAAGAAAATTCCGCTCTGGAACCAAAACCAAAGAATAAATCATGAATATGAATATAAAATAAAAACAAGAAATATACCTGTCATGGCTGCAACGTTAGTCAGTGACTGAGCTGTGCATCCATCAAAATGAAAATGTATCCTAGATATGGAAATCAGAAACACATCTAAATTAGGTTCTGAATAAATCCTTGAAGATAATAATTCCTATCCCACAGCCAATCATCCCTACTCAACATACATTAGGCACTAAATAGACTGCAAATTGCATATGCAAAATACCAAAGAAGAGAAGAAAATAAATATAATAGGTGGAATACAAAATTAAACAAATCTAACAGACATTATTACAGAAATTTGTTGGAAAAATAAAGTATCCATTACCTGACCCTGCATCCACAAAAGCATGAAAGAATCCCCATAGCTGATCAGCCGCTCCATGAGTGCATTGATTCTTGCAGCCTCCCTGAGTGCATTGATTCTTGCACCAGTGCATCCTTACTCAGCTGGCCTAAAATTAAAATTAAACTCCCAGACTTCGGCTCTTTCATTTCCGTTAGAGAGATTTGAATTAAATTGGTGAGCAGGCGAGGCGAAGGATTTTATAAACGGAGCGGATGGCTTTTTAGTTTTTCCGTTTTAGTGGAAAAAGCTTTTCTCTGTCAATTCTTTCCCTCACGCCCTTCCACCATACTTACTTACGCTCCCACTCTGCAATCCAACGGCGATTATCATCCGGCTGGCTTACACGTGAGAAAATGTATTTATCGTGCGCGTGTTTTCTTGGTTATCTCATCAATCGCTTACTTTCGAAAACTAAGTTGGTGCTTTTTTGGGAATATAAATTTAGTAAGTGCTTTTCCCTTAACGTAAATCAAGTTAAATTTAGTAAGAGCTTTTTCTTTCATGTAAATCAAGGTAAATTTAGTAAGTGTTTTTTCTTGGAATGTAAATTAAGTTGTGTTTTTTTAACGGTATATTATATAATTTCAAAAACTTATACTTACTCTTCAGATTTATGTTTCCACTCATACATAAGAAGTCATGAATTTGTGTATATTTGTGTATAAGTTTGTTTTTTTGTTGAATTTGTGTATATTTGTGTATAAGTTTGTTTTTTGTTTTTTTGGTGGACTTCTCACTTTTTTTAAGTCATTTTCTTTTTTATTTTAGGGATTAGTTTAGTTTGTCATATTATCTTTATAGAATCATTGGAAAATGTTTGTATTCATAATAGAAAGTCACATTTAAAATATATTCATTCATAATCTAAAAAATATTCACTCATAATCAAAAATATTCATTGATTGTAAATTTTTTAGTGGCTAGGGAAAACCTTATCCATCGACAACCTTTGAAACTTTCTGAAGAAACCTTTCTAGTAGTATATCTTCCTCCCCTTGTGTCAGTTGAAGGACTTGTGTACCCTTCCTAGAGAAGGGACATCATTAGCACTAGATTGTGTTTTTTGCTCATTGATGGTCTCTTTGGTTGTAATCACTTCCTCAAACCTATGTTAAAGGTCCATAATCACCATGGAGGTTTTTGATAACCACAAGGAAGAACCCTATGCTACTATGTTTAGATATTTTGCTGGTGGAAAATGCCTGAAGAAGAGTAAGTTTGTGAAAAGAGTTGAGCCATCCCTGAGTGGGATATGCCTCTAGAGTTGAAGAGGAAAGCCATAATGTTGCACAAGGAAGCTCTTATTGAAAAGTTTACTAGTCTTTTTTGCACCCTCAAGAAGTCCAAGCATGGATCTCAAAGCGCCAAGCTATTGTCCCATGTCAAATCTTTGGTTATTATTGTGGCCAAGATTATTATTTGTTTTTATTTGACAACAAGGAAGAACAAGATAAAATATTCAAATCAAGTCCCTGCTTCATCATTTCCAAGGGATAATTCCTTACCCACTAGACCTTGGACTTTGATTCATTCATGGAAATATCAACTATGCTAGTGTGAGTGAGATCGCCACATCTCCCAATCCTTTTATAAGACAAAGATTCTCAAAAATAAATAGGAAACAATTTGGGTCATTATATAGATTGGGCTTATCTTAAAAGGAATATTTACTCTTGTGCTAGAATTTGGTTAGAAATGGATCTACAAAAGGGTATGCCAAAGGCAATCCAATTCAATATGGAGGGTTGGAGCTATGCATAGACCCTTGATGATGATTAAATTCTCTTTAGGTGTAACTCTTGTCATGATTATAGTCACTTTGTAAAAGGTTGTTAAAAAATCCAAGGAACACGACACCATTTAAAGTGGGGCCTTGTTTCCTTAAACAAAGAACATGAATCATATAAACAAGTATCTAGAAGGTATAAGAAGTGATAGCCCAAGGGATATTTGTGTGCAAAAAGACCTCCCAACCAACAACATATTTGGTGTAATTGAGCAAGAATATGAGGAAAAAGAAATGGTGGAAATAAATAAATTTGATCCACCAAATCAAGAGGAACCCACTAGAATCGAAACCCATGAGGACCAACTGGAAGTGGTAGAGAAAATTCCAAAGCCTCGGTCACTGCATTCAATCAAAAGCTCATATATTTCAGTATCAAACAATTTGAAGGCTTCTACACTTGTGGTTTTGACACCCTCCCTGTTACAGGTCATTTTGTCACATCCAATCAAATGGCTGTGAAACGGGATCAATCAACATCCATTGACACTTTGCATTCATCCCCAACAAAGCCAAGAGCATCCTCTCTCCAAAATTTCCAGATTATGGGTTAAACAACTCAAAACCCTAATTTTTGGACCCATCACACTTAGCCTTCATGCAAATTGCATTGTTGCAAGTTGTACACAAAGAAACTACACTGACTAGCGCATGTTGCTTTCACTGCAAGTGCGATGGCCCTTGGAATTCGATAAAAAAAAATAAAAATAAAAATCTAATCTTCTCTTTCTAGAAGCTTCCCAAGTGGTTTTAACTATTTACTATTGGATTATATCTCAAACTCCTACTCTTGAGGCCTTATCTCTTATCCCTATAACTTATCTTCCCTCTAATGTGGATCTAAGTCCTAGAATGGTAAATCCAAAACCACCTCTTTTACCCTATAAATACACTACCTCCCATAGAGTCTAGGTTGGCTTTTGGAGACTCTTAGTTATGCCCTCATGTTGTTGCTTTGTGCCTAAGGATCCATTATCCATCCATGCATTTGAGTTGTGATTGAAGGCTTGCTTTGTGGCAAAGGAAGGACAAGATAGTTGGGATACATCTACAAGTTCAACATTTGAAAGGGTTGTATCTTCTCCTACATTCATTAATATAAAAAGTGTTTTGTTTTCCTATACTTATGTCTCATTTATGCATATGTAGAACAATGTCTTCTTGGCTCATTGTTTAAAGATGTTATTATATGTTATTTGTATATTTTGGTTCTCTTTCATGTTTTAGTTGTTTTGCAGGTTCCATTTTTAGCATTTGGAGTTGGAGTTGGAGCTTACAAGCAAGGAGAAGAGGAGAGCTTGCGTTGGATTCCAGGTAAGTATTTCTTCCATATTCTAAACTCTCTAAGGAAAACATAAGTCATTTTGTCTATGTTGTTTCTAGATCAAGCCACTAGATCTAGGGAGTTTGCTTCTGTCCACATAAGGAAATTATTCGTCAAACAACTTGACGAACATACTAGGGAACGAGATGTTCCTTTAGTGGTTTCCTTTGCCTACTCTTTTAGGACCTTTGAAAATTACTCAATTTGACTTGTTCAAACAATTATCAATCTTAGGAAAGTATAATTATGAGCTTGCTAGGGTTTGTTTTTCGTCTTTTGAGAAAAATCATCCCCAACGATTTTTTGTTCTGAGACAAAGCGACCTAGTGCACTTGTCTCTCTCTGTAAGTGTGATGAATCACACTGGTTATCATATATAGAATGTGATGGTCCTGTAGGATGAAAATATTTGCATTTTTATGCCTTTCTCTCAATTATTTTTTGATTGCAGTGATTTTTCCTGAGTCTCCGAACTGGTCAATGTCTCTGTAAAACCAACAGTCCGTTTAAATTTGAGTGTGATTGTCTTTTGATGAGAGTTTGTTTGTTTTTGTTTCTTCTTGTCAATTAGGGTTTTTTATAACTTCTCCTGATTGTTGATTTGATAAAAGATTTTTGTATTATAGTTTCAGTCTGTGTGAATTCTTTTGATTCAATAATCTAGTTGCATTTCATTTTTCATTGCATTTGAAAATTGAAAAGGAAAATAAAAGAATCTTTTCATTTTCTTCATGCATTAGGGCTTTGAATTGAATTGGAATACACATTTGAAGATCTTAATTAGGAAGTTCTTGTTTGTTGAATCATTGTTTGAAACTTCTTCCTTCCCTTAGATAGATCTTCATTGAACAAAAAAGAGTTCTTTTAATCATGCTAGATGAACCTTGAAACTAAAACTTTAATCAAGATTAACTTTAAAATTTATTCAATTAACCTAAGGAGCATTTGGAACATTAATGACACACATAGTGGTCTAGGTTATAAGACATGTTTCGGTGTCGTTAAACGTAGGAGTTGTCATTACTTGTCAGCATTACATCCTGGGCATGGTTGGTTTTCCACGTACATTGGAGTATACCAGAACGTTCTTCCACGTACCTTCGAGTATTCAGGACTACGCTCCAAATACATCTGAGTATACCGAAATGCCCCCATCATATGGTTACGCATTAGACAACACCACTACGGACTACGCTTCCACGTACCTCTGGGTATATTTTGGAAGTCCCCACTAGGTTGCAATACTACCACAGGTAACTGAATTGGTTGCCTTATTAATTGTGATACACCGAACATAGCATTCAGGGAGATTGCCTGCACATACCAACAACGATATATTGCAGTTCACAGTGACTTGGTAATCCCTTTTAGCTAGTTACCCCTTTTTATTTTTCTAAAATTAATTAATCCACCATGGAAGAACACCCTGAACACCCCAGTCTTTCACGTAGAATGCAAATATTTCCTCCTCTACCTCCAAAGGCAACACCTGGTCATCGTAAGAAAAAGAAAATGCAAATGACCGAACCTGGTGCATTGAAAGCTACCCCTTCTGGAACCACATCTGAGACTAATCAACGAGAATCGTCACCTCCTACCAAACTTGAAATTACATCTTTACAAACTGATGAGCTTGAAGTAGTTGAAATTGAAACTCTTGAGTCATTAGAACCTGAAATCATTGAACCTGAATTTGTATATTCAGACACTTCACAACCTAAGGATATACAACTTGAGGAACCACAAATAACTGAACCAACTACTCCATGAACTTATTCTTCTTTTTCTTTACCTTTATCTCTACCAAAACCTATATTTTTGGGTCCTGACGGAGAACCACTTCCACCTAGTCTTTTGAGTATTGAGGAAATTCCTCAGAAAGAGTCTTCTCGACCTCAATCTCCTGTACAATTGGCAAAGACTCATCTTTATCAAGGTTTTCCTTTTGGTACCCCTGATACTCATTTAGAAGCTCCTTTACATCAAACTCCTTGTTTTAATTCACCTTTGAACTTTTCTCGACAAATTTCTTTGAGAAGTCTAACCATGTGTTGACGGTGTTGGACTCGCTAACATGTCAAGGGGATCTCCCCAGTAAGAAGTCCCAATTAGACCTCAGACCGTTTGGTGTAGGAGTCCGAGCAGTGGGTCGTAAGGTAATACCTTGACCGCGATGTCGCACAGAGGCAAGTAAGATAACTCTATCAGTAGCAAGGTTGTGACTGATGCAGTGAGTTAAGGAAGGTGTATGAGAGGTTCTAACACATAAAGGGGAGATGAGGGTGAAGGTGAGTTCCATGTTGAAAGGGATCAGTCCCAGCTCAGCTAGGAACACACAACACAAAAGGACATGCACAGCTTCCGGTGGAGCAGTCCACTTGGATGTGGCAGTCACAATATACAAGGTAAGATAACATGTACAGCACTCACAGATCAGTCTGTGACGAGTGCAATGGTTGTTACAGCAAGGTTCATGTGAAAGATCTGTCTGGTGTCCGGTAGATCAGTCGACACAGATGGGACAACATTAACAACATATACAACACATTAACAACAAGATTCATATAATTGCATGTGAATCAGTTTATACACAAATATGTAAGTTAAACAACATATATCACTAAGGCAACCAAAACAGTCCAACTATAATAACAACATATGCATGAAAATGTGCTGGCTCTTATTATATAAAAGTGTAAGTTCCAATCATACAGTACATCCATGTAAACCTGCTAGCCCCATCAGTGAAACGTTACAGCCACATCCGCATGCTCCTCCAAAGAGATGTACTAGCTTCGTGCAGTGGAGAAGCCAAGGCGCGTTACAATACTGTCCAAGCCTTCTTCAAGATAGTCTTAGTAGAAGCTTGGCTGACCAAAAGCCTATAAAACGAGTTATGAGGGACTATTTATAGCAAAGGGTGGGGTAACCCTTGACATTCCCCTTTATGACAGTTCAACTACCCTCATGACTCTTCACCTACTCTATGACTGTTACATCCGACTGTTGACACTGACTTACACTTGACATGACTCAACATTACAATGCACATGTACTCATGTGAGACAACATGGCTTGAGAAAGCCTTGCAAGACATCACTGACACTTGGTCCATTGTGGTGAGACCAACTCTTTGACATGCTTGTGATGGTGAAGATGGTGAGCTGACGCCAAGCTTGTTCGTTCGTGATGGTGTGTATGCACCTCGTGGTGACATCTTGCTGAAGCAAACTCTTGCCTCCGTTGCAACCGGTACATTGGTTCGGCCCCTTCATCCAACTCGTTGGCTAACATGCACTTGGTCTTCTTGGGTGCGGCAGAGCCAACAACACACTGATGCATAGTGTCCGTGTTGATCTTCAAGTGTGTGCTGGTGGTCATGCACATCAACTTGCCGAAGTACATGTTTAGCTCCAGTTGGACTTTCTTCTTGTCTTCGCCTTGGTGAGTGTGTTGAATGGGTTGGATTGCATGTGTGTGCACAATGACATGCATGTTGTTGAATCCCTTGCATGCGATCACCAACACTGCTCACCATGTATGCTCTATGTTAGCTACTGGGATGGATCTTTAACTTGTACAGGCGCAGTTTCATCCGTGAGTGCACAATGCGCCCACTATTGTTCTTGATCCTGCTGTAACTCATTTGTCTATCTGTGCAGCTTCATGTTCTTCCTAAGTTGCTGCTTCAGCACATGCAACTCCTTCTTTGTTTCATCTTCTGCCTTTGTGTGATCTTCATGTCACGCCATCACTTCATAGCCGGAGTCTCCAAAGTTGCTTTCATCATCAATGGACGTGCTTGAGCTTGCAACCTTGTTCCACCTCCGTGTTGTCAACAACCCTCCTCTTGCATTCGTTGCATTTGGTATGATGTCTTTAGCTGTTGTTCATGATGCTACTCGTTGTGATGTTGTTGTTGTCATATCTTGATGTCCTTGTCTATGAACAACTTGATGTCTTCGTGGATGGGCAAGTTTGTGGACACTTGATCGACTGCATCCCCAAGTGTGCTATGAACGGTGTCTTCGTCTCTGCTCTCCTGGAAACCATTGTACATGTACTACTGAGAGGCAAATGAACACATGAGATACCTGGAGACATGGAAACACTCATAGCAAGCAATCTGTCAATTGAAAACCAAAATGAACATGAGAACTGACTTGCAACATACCTGGGTGCATAATCATGAAGGTTGCGCAATTTCGGCCGGGAGGTCGGGAGACCGACTGCCAAGATTGCACAAGGCACAGTCCAGTCTGGTTGTTGACTGCTCGGATTGTGCAATGCACAATTCTAGCTGGGAAGGACTGCTGGCCTAGGGACAGATTTGTGCAATTTCTTGGGCCAAGCAGCCACTGTCCTCCAAAAACGCACAAAACAGTCCTGGAGGCTAGTGCTTGGCAGGAATACGCAAATCTGGAGAGGAAGGTGAGCCTTCCTTCCCCATATTGCGCAATGCAGCCTTGGTGAAGGCAGGGTCTGTCCGACTGGCAATTGAAAGAAACTAAGATAGTAAATGCATGGTGACTCTAAGTGATAGCAGAAGTGATTGATGGTGCATGCAAAACATGAATGAAAGATTCAACAAACATATCAACATGCATGTGGGTGAGCTAGTTTGTCGGTTGGGCGAACATCCGTGCAAAACAACTTCATGCATGCGACAGCAGTGAGATAGCAACGAAAACTGAAACAGAGCTAGGATAAGCTGGAATACATGTAAACGACTGCAAGCATTCAAAGAAATCAAGAAAACAGTACTCACGCAAGCAAAAACACAGAAAGCGACAGAAATGCAACACAAGGCATGGGAAGCGGACTTACCCCAAAATAGTTGAGTTGAATGTGTCGACTACTCCTAGATGTGATGTGGGATGTCAGAGCTGCAAGGTTGATGTGAGGAATGAGCTTTGCAGCATCCGACTAATGAGTTTTGATAACATCGAGGTTGTGACGTGCATGCAATAAATGCAACACTTGGTGGGAGGTTTCTAAATTGCTCCTTGCATGTAACCTCCAACTGCTAAACATAGATCCCTGAGACAAGGGATGCCTTTGCATACTGCCTTGGGAGAAGAAGCCTATGCATGCAAGTCTATTTTGCTCGGTCCCGGAGGGAACCGGTCAACTCAACTGCACATGAAAGAGGTTGTTCGACTGCTTGAAGGAAATGCGCATTTTTGGCTGGGAAATGGGGTGACTGCCCAAGAGATTTGCACAATTTCTAGGCAGACCAACTGACTGCTGCCTAGATTTGTGCAAATTCTAGGTTGAGCAGCCTTGTTGGTGAAATTTGCACAAATCCTGTTGGGAGTGTTAGCATGCAGGATTACGCAATCCTGGAGCCCAACAAGCTGCCAGAGAGGATTGCGCAATTTATGGAGGGAAGGTTGGTTGCCCTCCAGAAATGCACAATTTTCAAGGGGAAGTTGCTCAGCCTGCAGCTGGACCAAGTCCGGGTGAACAACTTGTGAGGGGAATGGATCAAGTTGTGACAGATAGGCTGCCTTTGTGCAAGAAAGACACTAAAGCTTGTGAACTTGATGAAGCAAGGAAAGCTGTTGTGAAGGTTGGAAGGGAGGCTCCCAAACGAGGCTAAGGCAAAATTTTGGAGGGTGGTTGTAGCCACTACAACACTTGGTGACACACCGGTAGAACTCCAACTCTCTAAATGGACCTTGTCCGTGAAAAGCAAGTCTAACACCTCCGGAAGTATTGTTCAATTTTCAGCTTATCTTGGTTTCACACTAACTTGATTGTAAGATGTAGCATTTTCCAAACCCTTGGTCGATTGACACACATTCCAAGCCAAGGCAACACAATTGTTTCGATTGGGGTTAAGGGGTATATAGGTGCACAAGCAGTATAGTCGTCAGAGTCTTAGTTTCATCTCTAGTGTTGCTCCACTGCTAACAAGCCTGGACAGTACCCTGGTGGAGTCACATAGGAACCCAAGCATGGCTCTAGTGCCAGCGAGCCTGGTTAGTACCCCAGCGGAGTTACTTGCATCACCTCCCTGCGCAGGAAGCCTTTCTCTTCTTTCTCCTTATTCATTTTTCATTTTGACTTTTTGACTTTTCATTTTTTCATTTTTCACTATGCATATCACTTATTCATTTCAGAGGCGGAAGAGGGATCCAGACTTATTAAGAGCAGAAGAGGTTGTTCCAGTAGAGAAGTCATTTATTGTATCTCTGACGTGCCTGTTAAGGTTTTCCCCCTTACCTTACTCTACTTGACTGAGCTGACAAGGGTTAATCCAAAAACAATCGACTAGAGAAGGTGACACTTGTTAGCGTGCAAGCATTGTGTTTACACCAAGGTTCACTTCGAACAGTACGTATTTTCCTTTGACGTATCATGGAATAAAAGTAACAAGCTCATCATACAGAGGCAAGATGACAAATAACCAAGTAGTGATAATTGTACAAGCCCTCTTGTACTTTACCCAGCTCGCTTCAAGAGTCATACATGGTTTCATGCAAAACTAACCTATGAACGAAACAAGCAAATGAAATAAAAATCAACAAAGCAAGAGCAAGAGCAGAAGCAAAAATGAAAGCGAAGCAAGTAAACAAACAAGCAAACAAAGCACGTAAGCAAACAAGCATGCAAGCAAACAACTGAAAGCAAACACTACTCCTACTCCTACACTAACAGTACATGGGTTGATCACGTGAAGTGATACTTCCAATGCAGCCACCAGCGCATTGTTAGACCCATGTTGGTGAAGGCTTGGTCCGTGAGCAACCCAGTTGTGCGAACCAGCAAGCAAGAAAGATATAACAATGAAGAAAACCACACTTCTTGATTCAAAGTGCCCACAGGACATAAGTGAGTGCATGTGCATGACAGGCAGTCTGCGGACTTATCATGGTGCTGTGTGACACTACGTGCAACTTTGAAGCATAAGCACACTCTTGACAGTGACATGCAAGCAAATGAAAGAAACAAATATAACTTGCGTCACACATGAGTGCTTTCAATGTAAGACTCCTCCAATGCATGTGCAATGGGATCATGCAATTCGAGTGGAGGAAGTAAAATCTGAGTGTTAGATTGATCTTGAGTGCATACAGATGAGTGATGAGGAGCCTTGAGTGTTTGAACAATTTCCTGATCGGAAGCGAAACCAACCTTAGGACAACGAGGGCCTGACATAACCATCAGCTCGGGCTGAAGTGCCTCAACGGTCTGTGGGGTTTCATCTTCGTTGACAGATGGATCTTCGTAGACCAATGGCTTAGATGGATTAACACCAAGTGAATCAACATCGTGATTGGATGATGAGGTGAAGAAATCAGGACAACCAAGATCAGAAAATTTTGGATGTTGGTCGGCATCCTCATGGTTTGATGAATCACACAGAGGGGTAGATGAGGAGGAAGGATGTTCACCCTCTGTGTTTCCAGAAAAAAGCAAATGAAGGATCAAGTGGATTTCCAATGAATGATTGGTCCTCTCCATTTTTGGATGATGGGTTAACATACGGTGTGTCCTGCGAAAGATCAACAATGGGTGCATCCATGGATGAAGACACACATGCAAAATCATGGATGGCAGGTTCACTAACGATGTTAGGAAAGAACGGAGGGGGCTCAGATGGAAGGGATTCATCCTTCGCCGAGTGTTGATGCTCAAGCTCCCACTCATACTCTTCATGAATGACAGCGCATGTTGGTTGTGCAACACCAACTCCTTCAGTGGGTTGTTCCTCGTTCACAACAAGTGAAGAGTCTAGAAGGGACAAACACAAGACAGCTTCATCTGGAGGAACACCTGGGTGCAAAGACGGAGGTCGTAGAAAAGAACGCATATGAGGACTCGAAGGACTCACAACGAGATCTGCACGAAAATTGAGTGAAGTGATGTTGGGAGGGTGTGAAGGATGAATAGGTGTGTGAGCATAATCCTCAACATCACTGGGTAGTGGTGGAGCTGTTGAATAAGAGGAAGGCGGACAATCAGTTGAGACAGTGCCCGCTTCCACATGAGATTATGCAGCTTCATCAACGAAGAATGTTGAGCGAGGGTTGATCTCAAACTTTCTCTTGGGACAGGTAGATTTCTTAAGATAGTACTCGAACCGGTCCCAAAGATAAGCAAATTTCATCTGGCTCCTCGAAGCTTGAAACTGCAAGTCACAGAAGCGCTGCCAAAAATCAATAACGGATTCATGTGGAGCCCTCCGTTGCTGTAACAGTTTCCGGTCAAGATGGTATGGATCAAAATGATAGAACGTGTCTTCAATAAGATCACAAAAGTGCTCAAATGAGTGCATGGTGTCAGCCAGTAGGCTGAGCACCCAACGAAATGGAGATTCACGAAGTGTGTATGCAAGCAGAAAACTAGCTAGTTTGTTAGAAAACTCATCTTCCTCATGAATCATGGAAAGAAAGTTATGTAAGTGCTCAGGATAGGCCACTTCGCCTTCACCATCATACGTGTGAGTGGACAAGAGATCGAAAAGCTTCCCTGAGATGGAGACATCTTCACAATTTGAAAAAAACCTCGGGGGAAGAAGAGTGCAAGACTCCATGAAATATGTGCAAAGGTTCAAAACTCGATGAGAGGACACAACTTGTCATCAGGCCCTCCTTCTAGCGCCATAAATGTTGACGGTGTTGGACCTGCCAACATGTCAAGGGGATCTCCCCGGTAAGAAGCCCCAATTAGATTTCAGACCATTTGGTGTAGGAGTCCCAACAGTGGGTCGTAAGGTAATGCTTTGACTGCGATGTTGCACAGAGGCAAGTAAGATAACTCTGTCAGTAGCAAGGGTGTGACTAATGCAGTGAGTCAAAGAAGGTGTATGATAGGTTCTAACACATAAAGGGTGAGTTCCATGTTGAAAGGGATCAGTCCCAGCTCAGCTAGGAACACACAACACAAAAGGACATGCACAGCTTCCGGTGGAGCAGTCCACTCGGATGTGGCAGTCACAATATACAAGGTAAGATAACATGTACAACACTCACGGATCAGTCTGAGACGAGTGCAATGGTTGTTACAGCAAGGTTCATGTGAAAGATCTGTCTGGTGTCCGGTAGATCAGTCGACACAGATGGGACAACATTAACAACATATACAACACATTAACAACAAGATTCATATAATTGCATGTGAATCAGTTTATACACAAATACATAAGTTAAACAACATATATCAGTAAGGCAACCAGAACAGTCCAACTACAATAACAACATATGCATGAAAATGTGCTGGCTCTTATTATATAAAAGTGTAAGTTCCAATCATACAATACATCCATGTAAACCTACTAGCCCCATCAGTGAAATGTTACAACCACATCCGCCTGCTCCTCCAAAGAGATGTACTAGCTTCGTGCAGTGGAGAAGCCAAGGCACGTTACAATACTGTCCAAGCCTTCTTCAAGATAGTCTTCGTAGAAGCTTGGTTGACCAAAATCCTATACAACGAGTTATGAGGGACTATTTATAGCAAAGGGTGGGGTAATTCTTGACATTCCCCTTTGTGACAGTTCAACTACCCTCATGACTCTTCACCTACTCTATGATTGTTACATCCAACTATTGACACTTGACTTACACTTGACATGACTCAACATTACAATGCACATGTACTCATGTGAGACAACATGGCTTGAGCAAGCCTTGCAAGACATCACTGGCACTTGGTCCGATGTGGTGGGACCAACTCTTTGACATGCTTGTGATGGTGAATATGGTGAGTTGATGCTAAGCTTGGTCATCCGTGATGGTGTGTATGCACTTCATGGTCACATCTCGTTGAAGCAAACTCTTGCCTCCGTTGCAACCGGTGCATTGGTTCGGCCCCTTCATCCAACTCGTTTGCTAACATGCGCATGGTCTTCTTGGGTGCGGCTGAACTAGCAACACACCGATGCATAGTGTCTATGCTGATCTTCAAGTGTGTGTTGGTGGTCATGCACATCAACTTGCCAAAGTACGTGTTCAGCTCAAGTTGGACTTGCTTCTTGTCTTCGCTTTGGTGAGTGTGTTGAATGGGTTGGATTGCATGTGTGCGCACAATGACATGCATGTTGTTGAATCCTTTGTATGCGATCATCAACAATGTTCACCATGTATGCTCCGTGTTAGCTACTGGGATGGATCTTTAACTTGTACGGGCGCAATTTCATCCGTGAGTGCATGATGCGCCCACTGTTGTTCCTGATCCTGCTGTAACTCATTCGTCTATCTGTGCAGCTTCATGTTCTTCCTGAGTTTCTGCTTCAGCACATGCAACTCCTTCTTTGTTCCATCTTCTGCCTTTGGGCGATCTTCATGTCGCCTCGTCTCTTCATAGCCGGAGTCTCCAAAGTTGCTTTCATCATCAATGGACCTGCTTGAGCTTGCAACCTTGTTCTGTGTCCGTGTTGTCAACAACCCTTCTCTTGCATTCGTTGCATTTGGGAAGTTGTCTTCACCTGTTGTTCATGATGCTGCTCGTTGTGATGTTGTTGTTGTCATATCTTGATGTCCTTGTCTACGAACAACTTGATGTCTTTGTGGGTAGGCAAGTCCACGGACACTTGATCGACTGCATCCCCAAGTGTGCTCTGAATGGTGTCTTTGTCTCTGCTCTCCTGGAAACCATTGTACCTATAGTGCTGAGAGGTAGATGAACACCTGGGATACTTGGAGACATGGAAACACCCATAGCAAGCAATCTATCAGTCGAAAGCCAAACTGAACATGAGAACTGACTTTCAACATACCTGGGTGCATGATAATGAAGGTTGCACAATTTTGGCCAAGAGGTTGGGAGACCGATTGCCAAGACTGAACAAGGCATAGTCTGGGTTGTTGGGAGACTGGCTGACTACTAGAACTGCGCAATGCACAGTCCAGTCTGGCTGTTGACTGCTGGGATTGCGCAATGCGCAATTCCAGCTGGGAAGGATTGCAAGCCTAGGGACAAATTTGCGCAAGTTCTTGGGCTAAGTAGCCACTGTCCTCCAGAAATGCGCAAAATAGTCCTGGAGGCCAATGATTGGAAGGAATGCGCAAATCTGGAGAGGAAGATGAGCCTTCCTTCCCCAAATTGTGCAATACAACCTTGGTGAAGGCAGGGTCTGAGCCAAGGTTGGCCCGACTCGCCGACAAGCAACTGAAAGCAACTAAGACAATAAATGCATGGCGACACTAACTGATAGCAGAAGTAATTGACTGTGCATGCAAAACATGAATGAAAGATTCAACAAATAGATCAACATGCATGTGGGTGAGGCAGTTCGTCGGTTAGGCGAACGTCCGTGCAAAACAACTTCATGCATGCGACAATAGTGAGATAGCAACAAAAACTAAAACAGAGCTAGGACAAGCTGGAATACATGTAAATGACAACAAGCATTCAAAGAAATCAAGCAAACAATACTCACACAAGAGAAAACACAAAAAGCGACAGAAATGCAACACAAGGCATGGGAAGCGGGCTTACCCCAAAACAATTGAACTGAATGTGCCGACTGATCCTAGATGGGATGTGGGATGTCAGAGCTGCAAGGTTGATGTGAGGAATGAGCTCTGCAGCGTCCGACTGATGAGTTTTTATAACATCAAGGTTGTGAAGCGCATGCCACAAATATAGGGGAAGCGACACTTGGTGGGAGGTTTCTGAATTGCTCCTTGCATGTAACCTCCAACTGCTAAACATAGATCCCTGAGACAAGGGATGCCTTTACATGCTGCCTTGGGAGAAGCAGCCTATGCATGCAAGTCTATTTTGCTCAGTCCCAAAGGGAATTGGTCAACTTAGCTGCACATGCAAGAGGTTGTTCGATTGCTTGAAGGAAATGCGCATTTCTGGTTGGGAGCTGGGTTGACTGCCCAAGAGATTTGCTCAATTTCTGGGTAGAGAAGCTGAATGCTACCCAGATTTGCGCAAATTCTGGGCTGAGCAGCCTTGCTATGGAAATTTGCACAAATCTTGCTGTGAGTGTTGGCAGGCAGGATTGCGCAATCCTGGATCCTAGCAGGCTGCCAAAGGGGATTGCGCAATTTCTGGAGGGAAGGTTGGTTTCCCTCCAGAAATGCACAATTTTTAAGGGGAAGCTGCTCATCCTGCAGCTGGACCAAGTCCGGGTGAACAACGTGTGAGGGGAATGGATCAAGTAGTGACCGACAGGCTGCCTTTGTGCAAGAAAGACAGTGAAGCTTGTGAACTTGATGAAGCAAGGCAAGCTGCTGTGAAGTTTGTAAGGGAGGCTAAAAAATGAGGCCAAGAAAAATTTTTGGAGGGTGGTTGTAGCTGCTACAACACCATTTATGAGTCAACAATGATTTCTCAACCTATATTTGCTATCATGGGTGAATTGATTGAAGTTGCAACCACTTATATGTTTGCCACTTCACTAGAACTCACCTATATGGTGGTCTGTAAGTGCCACCTGGCTACCATTCATTGTCTGGAACCTTTCTTGGTGTGTCAACTAGTCCTTGGGCTTCTCATTTACCATCTTTATCTGGAATACCATATGTTCCCTCCGTAACAAGCACCTCACAACCTATTTCACCCCAACATCCTTTGGACCAGCAATATGGTGTGTTTCTAAATGGATTAGGACACCTAAAATGACCTACTTTGTCCTATACCAGGTACCCTCACCCTGGAGGAAAGTTTCCTCCGTTCACTCCTTATCCTTCAGCTGGTGGGGAAAATATTGTTGGAATGTTCCCATCTACTGATCAAATGCTACAAGTTGGTGCTTCACCTTATTCGATTCATGTTCCTACGGGTGCCCCTTTTCCAAGAATGGTTTCTCCTCCTTGGAATCCTACCTTTCCAATTCAACCTGGTTTAGTCTTAACTCAAATTTCAACCTCTCAACTGGATTCAGATATGCCTCAGGTTCCTACTTGTCAATTTGTTCAATCCATACCTCAACCTACCTAATTTATGCTTCAAATGAGTCAACTTGTTCAGGTTGTATCCCAAATACAAACTCGTCAAATGGTGTGAAGGATTTCTCAAATCTTGTCTACCTAGTCTATTCAAGGTGTATTACAAACTCCATTTAACCCACTTGGTCAGATTATTCCACAGATGCAAGTTAACCAACCTACTCAAAGCATGCCATAGGTGTCAATAAGTCAGCCTAATATTGGAATGATGCAAATTCCACCTGGGCAATCATTCCAAGGTATCCCACAAATTCCTGTTGGCCAAACAACTATACCACAAATGCTTTATCAAGGCCAACAGATCCAAAGTCATCCTTTCTAATATTACCAAGTTTTTCATGGAATTGGGCAACCTGGTCTCGGTTATCCTGTTTATCAAACTCCTCCTTATCCCGATGGAATGCAAGTGCTCATATGTCAACCCATTCCATCGTATCTAGGATACCCTCCACCACCGGTTAACCTTTATCCACAAGGTCAACCTCCTCAAATGGAATTTAATAGGCAATTTCTATTAATTGCAACGTTAGAGTTACTAGATCTCTCCTGGTTAACGAATGATCTAATTGCCATTCTCCTTGGTGGTCGATTATTCCAACCAAATTTTCGAGTGACATTCTGAAGTTTAATGGAAACCCTGGAGAAGATCCATAAAATCACGTCATGACCTATCATTTATGGTGTTCATCGAACTCCTTAAATGATGACTCCATTTGTTTACGACTTTTCCAGCAAACACTTACTAGTTCAACAACTAAGTTGTATGTTGAATTACCTAGAGCCTCATTTAACAACTTTAATGCATTGGATACCACGTTTCTAACCCATTTCCAATTAACCATATGTTATGAAACTAGTACTGAGCTTTTGACCTCCTTAAAGAAATTTGACTCAACTCATATATCCAACCATATACATGAGTGGAGGCGTCAACGTTGTCTGGTCAAAACTTATATTCTTGATCAGTTATTTACAGAATGGTTCATTAAATCCTTGCTACCTTCTATAATTGAAGACGTTGCCAAAGGTGGAGTTGTTACTGAAGAGCAAGTCATTGCTCGTGCTGAATATTTGGATTTAATTTACACTCAATCCAGCACACTCTATGACAAGATACCCAATGCTCCGCAACCTTCAGATATTGTTCCACCTGCTCCTTCAAATTAATCACATGTTTTTGATGGCGTTATTGGCTCCATTGGTCAACAGTCAGTGAGAAAATATTCTAATCAAACTAATTTGAAATCTTCTCCAACTGTGACCAATCAAATTCACTCTAATAATGCTCATGTGAGTACAATTATAATTTACACTTATGTCATCAAACACCCTTGAACAGTCGCTTGTAGCCGCCAATTACAATTTACACAACCAATTACAATATACTATTCGGAGTATTAAAACTCGAGCATTAACAATATATATATATATCTATATATATATATATATATATATATATATATATATATATATATTTATTTATTTATTTATTTTTTATTTTTTTTAAGTTATTTTTGGAATGTAATTTAAGTTGGTGAGGAATGTAAATTGCAAAGGTTGGTGTATAAATTTAATTAGTGTTTTTTTTTTGGAAGTAAATTAAGTTGTCTTTTTTTTAATATATATATTTTAAATTTATCAAAAGTTTAAATACACATAATGTTTAGAGAATTTTATTAATTAACCTAGATTAATCTTAACTCCGGATCTATCAAATGTCCCCTAAGGAATCAAATCTCTTGAGATGCACATCTCTTTTAGAGTGAAAAGAGATTTGATCCTTCTCAGGGCTTGATAGATTCATAGTTAAAATGGATCTACATTGATTTAATTATTAGCTTTTAAATGAGCTACATTAGAAAACAATACTAGTTAAAATGTTAACATTGCAAGATCTCTACCATACTGGGTCCTAGATTTTTTTATTTTTATTTTTGATGGAATCAAAATGTTAAACATTACAACATATTTACCACACTGGGTTGGAGAGCTCGTCTATGTACAGTAAACATTACAACATCTCCATCATAGTGGACTAGAAAGCACCTCTTCGCCCAATAAGTTTATTTTGGATTTTTGTTAGAGTATAATTTTTATAAAGGAAAAATGTAAAATGATTTTGTATATTTGGGTTATAATATTATGGATTTGTGTATCTTATAGTGAGTGATATTTATCAAATGAAAATGTGCAAATGGATTTTATGTGACTTTTTGATATTATGATGTGTTATATGATATTTGCAAAACAATTTATCTCCTTAATGAAGATGAAATTATATTCATACATCTTAAAATAAATATCAACTTTTAATTAACACAAGTTGAATAGTATGGTTGAAAGGTAATGCTTTTTACATTTTACATTTTTTTTTAATATTAGTGGAGAATTATAATATTTTACAATAGTTAAATATTATGCTTAATTGATGCCTGAAAAATTCAAATCTAATGATCAAATGTTCAACTTACTTCACTTAGATCTCATGTGGCCATATTCCTTCACCTATAACTATTGAATAGAGAGAGATATTGACTCTATGCAATGTTGACTTATAAAATTGGTGATGAAAATGAAGTTCATGCTCAATGGAACTTAATGGTGGACTTATATATTGAGTTGTCAAATGAATTTAACCATACATGTGGTCATCATAACTTTTCTAACCACAATTTGCTCCCAAACATTGAGGTCAAGAGGGGGTGCACTTATCAACGCTATCCATAAGTTTTAAAACTCAGTGAAAATAAAACAACATGTGTGATCTCCTTACTTCTCCCAATGTGGTTTCAAGTGTATAGTTTAAAATCAACAAGAATGGAGGTTTATAGTTTGTCAAGCAAAGTGTTATGTTTAACCCTCCCAAAAGAGGACATCATCATGGTTACATAGATGAGTTGGACATAAGTCAATGGAACAAGCTTTTATCTTTTATTATTATCTATTTTCAGCTTGGTATTCATTGATGGCAATAATTGTTTTTTTTATTAACTAAACATTTTTTAGGGGAGTCATGAATCTAATATTATGCAGTCACACAAAACACAATAGTTTTCTTAACGTAATTGCCTACACATGTATTCCATGGAGCTTGAGCAACTCTCATTCATGAGAACCTGTACAAATAATTCTTATATATAATGACAAAATTGACAATTCTTTAAAGTTTAAAATTCTTGTTAAAAGAAAAACCAATATTTAACTAATTGAAAACTCTTGTCATCATGTATTTTGATCCATCACATGTTAAGGTTCCTCATGTACAATAATATCCTTAAAAGTTAATTAAAACATTCATCATATCTTTATGAGGAATGAAACTTCATGTTGAGAAAAAGGAGAAATACTATACATTTTGGCATTTTCCCCTTTCTAAGTACAAGTCTTCAAGGATATAGTTGCCTAAAAGAAGAAAATGTCACTTTTCAATGTCAATATGTTATTGGACTTTGTAAACAGTAATATATGGGATTTTTGTTTAATAAGAAATCAACCATATAATATTCCATTTATATTATTAGAGTGAATAAAAATATTTTTTATTATGTGTGAGGCATGTTATAAAGTGTTCAAAATTTTCTGGAGGACTAATGCCTAAAGGAAATATTTTAGTGATGGAGTTTTCAAAAATTTCAAGTTTATTTTTTTAATAAAAATTTAGAGTTGAATCAAAAGAAATTATTGTAATGTAATGAATAAAATAGAGTTAAAGTGTTGAGTAATTTTATTAATAACGAAATATTTGAACCAAAGCGGGTAGTAACATAGACGAATATACAACCATAAAAAGAACCCTTAACAAGCCAATGAGTGTTGAACTAGAACATATCTAGTCTCGCAGATATGAAATCTACACCTACCCTCTCGTTATTACAAGTGTGTTTCCTAGACCTGGTTTTGATGTCCTCGAAGCTTCATTCCTAACCAATGTCTTCACAATCTTCTTGTAAGGATCCTTGATTATGGCTCCTTCTTTTGCTTGTTATTCAAAATAAAATTTAAATCTCCTGAATTAATCCTATTAAGAGGATTTGATATAACAACAAACTCTTTGAACAAAGTACCTATAATTATAATTTTCCATGTAATTATTTGGGGCATATGAATTTGTTATTTGAGAGGTGAAATCGACATTGACTTACCTAAAAATTCAATATAATTTATAAAGATATAATACCATTATAAACATATGGTACAATGATATGATATAATTTCATGACATCATGAGATACATTTGTCTTACATTATAATAAATTCAACACCCCTTAATCTTAGTTCTTTTGAAATCCTCCTTATGTATCTTAGCATTTTGTTTATTTCTTGAAGGAGAAGAGTTAGTGTAAGATTTTGTTTTTTAATTAGATATTTTAGACTCTTTATTCTTTCTTGGTCCACTAGGGCCCTTAAACTCCCTTGATAATAACTTCATGATTTGGGGGTTTGATTACTTTCTTCACTAATTTTTCTTACTAAATCACATTTTCCATGAGCCTTGATTTTATTTACTTTAAGTTCCATAGTTTCATCTTTATTTGCTTTTATCCTAGGCTTTTTATGCTACCTTTCATATTCTCTCAAAGAAGATGGGGTAATCTAAGACAATCAAACAGGGTGAAAGCAAATGACAAAGGAATATTCCATCCCTTCATAGGAGAGCTATGCATTTTTCCATCATTATTTGGGTTTCTTAGCAAACCCTTGTGAGAGTGTCATGAAATGGTTACTTACGAGCATTTTTTGTATGAGAACAATATTTGCTAGGATGAATTTCCCCTTCTTACTCATTTTAATGTGTTGGTTTGTTTTATCAATTATCGTTTATTTATTTTCTCAACACCTCATACTTATTTTGAATACATAATACGTCATGAATTTTTCCACGAGTTTATGTATAAGTTTGTCCTTTGTCTTTTGTGGACTTCTAACTTTTTTAAAGTCATCTCCTTCTTCATTTTAGGACCTATTTTAGGTTGTCATATTCTCCATAGAGAATCATTGGAAAATGTTTGTACTCATAACAAAAGTCACATTTAAAATATATTCGCTCATAATCAAGTTTTTAGACATGGATCTAAGATCTTATTTGAATTTTAATCACGAATAAGCCACTTTCATAAATATACTTCAATAGACATTTGAGTGCATGCATATATCCATAATGGCTTCAGATATGTTTATGTATTTTCCAAACATGTTTTTTGTTAGGGATAAGGTTGTTCATTCCATGGTTGTAAGGGAAGAAAGGTAGTATGAGATGAATTATTTGGGACTCCTTCTTCAAGGTCAAAATCCAATGACTAACATTTTTGGTAAAACCCATTATCTATGAGGAGAAAAACCCTCCTTGAAATTTTTATCTTTGTCTAATTTCACTTCAAATAAAAATGAGAAACAAAAATATTTACCATAGTACAAGTGACTTCCCTTTCCTTGTGTGAGTGGAATCCATTAAGCTTCAATATTTGTCCAAAATATCTTTCGATTGCCGAAAGGTGATATAGCGCATGCAAGCCTTTTAATTACGTTTTCAAAACACGCACCTTGATTTAACGCATCGCAATCGGAGATGGATTCGGGTCTTATTACTTATGCTCTTGTAACTTCGCCGATCGCCGATTGTGATATGCCTTATCGCATCGGAGGATTTGAATGTGCCATTAAACATGCGTTGGGTTGTTACCCCCGATTGCCAATAGCGATATCGCATCGGAGAAATGAGGGAGGGTCTTTCATTATACTTGCGATTCGCCTTTCCCGATATCCGATAGTTATTTGCTTTTCGGATCGGAGTAAGTCAATGGTGTTTGTATATGTTTTCCTTATTATTGCGATATGCGATCTTGCAATCGCTTTATCGCAATAATAAAGAACTTTATATTTATTTACAAGACCGACTTTATTTCTATTCAAAAGGTTTATTTTAAAATATATCATTTCTATTGAACCTTTTGATGAGGGTTTTTCTAATGATGAGTTAATACCAATTTATTCACACATCTAAGTTTAGAAGGGACCCATTCCATATTATAATTTTTTAAGTAAAATTTTATGAAATGGGGGGTTGTTGTACAACACAACAGTACCCTTCCTAGAGAAGGGACATTGTTAACACTAGATTTGGTTTTTTCTCATTATGTTCTCTTTGGATGTAATCACTTCCTCAAATCTACATTGAAGGTCCATAATCACCATGGAGTTTTTCGATAACCATAAGGAAGGACCCTATTCTACTATGTTTAGACCTTTTTTTGGTGGAAAATAGTTGAAGCCATCCCCAAGTTGGATATGCCTCTAGAGTTGAAAAGGAAATCCATAATGCTGCACAAGGAAGATCTTATTGAAAAGTTTACAAGACTTTTCTAGACCCTCAAGAAGTCCAAGTATGGATCTCAAAGAACCAAGCTATTGTCCCATGTCAAATCTTTGGTTATTATTGTGGCCAAGATTATTATTTGTTTTTATTTGACATCAAGGAAGAACGGGATAAAATATTCAAATCAAGTCCCTAATTCATCAATTCCAAGGGATAATTCCTTACCCACTAGACCTTGGACTTTGATTCATTTGTGGAAATATCAACTATCCTAGTGTGAGTGATATTTCCACATCTCCCAATCCTTTTATAAGACAAAGATTCTCTTAAATCCAATGGAAACAATTTGGGTCATTATATAAATCAGGCTTATCTTAAAAGGAATATTTACTCTTGTAGTATAATTTGGTTAGAAATAGATCTAGAAAAGGGTGTGTCAAAGGCAATCCAATTCAATATGGAGGGTTGGAGCTACGCATAGACCTTTGATGATGAATAAATTCTCTTTAACTGTAACTCCTGTCATGATTATGGTCACTTTGTAAAAGTTTGTTAAAAAATCCAAGGAACAATACATCATTTGAAGTAGGGCCTTGTTTCCTTAAACAAAAACATGTGTCATATAAACAAGTATCTAGAATGTATAAGAAGTGATAGCCCAAGGGATATTTGTGTGCAAAAAGACCTCCCAACCAACAACATATTTGATGTACTTGAGCAAGAAGACGAGGAAAATGAAATGGTGGAAATAAATAAAATTGATGCACCAAATCAAGAGGAACCCACTAGAATCGAAGCCCATGAGGACTAACTGGAAGTGGTAGAGAAATTTAAAAGACTCATTCACTTTCTTAAATCAAAAGCTCATATTTTTCAGTATCAAACAATTTGAAGACATCTACACTTGTGGTTTTAACACCCTCCCTGTTACAGGTCATTTTGTGACATCCAATCAAATGGCCTTGAAACTGGATCAGTTAACATCCATTAACACTTTTCATTCATCCCATGCAAAGGGAAGAGCATCCTCTCACTAAAAGTTCCAAGAATTATGGGTTAAACAAATAAAAACCCTAATTTTTGGACCCATCGCACTTAGCCTTCATGCAAACTGCATTGTTGCAAGTTGTACATAGAGAAACAACACTGACCAACACATGTTGCTTTCACTGCAAGTGTGATGGCCCATGGAATTCAGTAAAAATAAAAAATAATTTTGAATCTTCTCTTTCTAGAAGCTTCCCGAGTGGTTTTAACTATTTACTGTTTGAATACGTCTTGAACTTCTTCTCTTGAGGTCTTATCTCTTATCCCTAGAAATTATCCTCCCTCTAATGAGGATCTAAGTCCTAGAATGGTAAATCCCAAACAACCTCTTTTACCCTATAAATTCACTACCTCCCATAGAGTATGGGTTGGATTTTGGGGACTCTTATTTATGCCCTCATGTTGTTTCTTTGTGCCGAAGGATCGATTATCCATCCATGCACTTGAGTTGTGATTGAAGGCTTTCTTTGTGGCAAAGGAAAGACAAGATAGTTGGGAGACATCTACAAGGTCAAGATCTGAAAGGGTTGCATCTTCTCCTACATTCATTAATATAAAAAGTGTTTTGTTTTCCTATATATATGTCTCATTTATTCATTTGTAGATCAATGCCTTCTTGGCTCATTGTTTAGAGATGTTAGTATATGTTATTTCTATATTTTGGTTCTTGTGCTTTTTTTAGTTGTTTTGTAGGTTCCACTTTTAGCATTTGGAGTTGGAGCTAGAGCTTACAAGAAAGGAGAAGAGGAGATATTGCGTTGGATTTCATGTAAGTCTTTCTTCCAGATTCTAAACTTTCTAAGGAAAACACAAGCCCTTTTGTCTATGTTTTTTCTAGATCAA
The DNA here is from genome assembly GCA_031772625.1 of Pinus tabuliformis. NCBI lineage: Eukaryota > Viridiplantae > Streptophyta > Pinopsida > Pinales > Pinaceae > Pinus > Pinus tabuliformis. The sequence goes on along the minus strand of CM062812.1, from coordinate 600,100,946 downwards.
GCCACTAGATCTAGGGAGTTTTCTTTTGTCCACAGAAGGAAATTATTCATCAAACAACTTGGCGACCATACTAGGGAATGAGATGCTACTTTAGTTGTTTCCTTTGCCTAGTATTTTAGGACCTTTGAGAATGACTCATTTTGACTTGTTTAGACAGCTATAAGTCTTAGTAAACTATGATTTTGAGCTTGGTAGTGTTCGTTTTTTTCCTTTTGAGTAAAATCAGCCCAAACACACATTTTGTTCTGGTGCAGAGCGACCCAGCCCACTTCTCTCTCTTTGTAAGTGTGATGACTCACATTAGTTGTCATATATAGATTGTGATGGTCCTGTAGGATGCAAAGATTTGCATTTTTATGCTTGTGTCTTAGTTCTTTTTTTATTCCAGTGATTTCCCGTGAGTCTCTCAACTAGTCAATGTCTATGCAATGCCAATAGTCCGTTTAAATTTGAGCCTGATTGGCTTTTGATGAGAGTTTTCTTGTTTTTGTTTCTTCCTATAAATTAGGGTTTTTTATCACTTCACTTGATTGTTGATTTGATAAAATATTTTCATATTACAGTTTCAGTTTGTGTGAATTCTTTTAATTCAATAATCTAGTATCATTTCATTTTTCATTGCATTTGAAAATTGAAAAGGAAAATAAAATTAAAAAAAAATGACTTTCTTCATGCATTAGGGCTTTGAATTGAATTGGAATAGTACATTTGAAGATATTAATTAGGAATTTCTTGTTTGTTGCATCATTGTTTGAAAATTATTCCTTCCCTTAGATAGATCTTGATTGAATGAAAAAGAGTTATTTTAATCATGCTAGTTGTATTATAGGAAGTTCAGGTGAATTCATTTCCCGAGCCTTGAAACTGAAACTTTAATCAAGATAAACTTTGAAATTTATTCAATTAACCCAAGGAGCACTTGGAATATTAATGACACACATAGTGGTCTAGGTTAGAAATCGTGTTCCGGTGTCATTAAACGTAGGCGTTGTTGTTACTTGCCAGCGTTACATCCCGATGATGGTTGGTTTTGACGTACATCGTAGTATATCAAAACATTCTTCCACATACCTTCGAGTATATAGGATGACGCTCCACATACAACTGAGTATATCAAAACGCCCACATCGTACAGTTACACATTAGACAACACTACTACGGATTGCGCGTCCCTGTACCTCCAGGTATATTTTGGAAGTCTGCACTAGGTTGCAATCCTGCCATAGGTAACCAAGTCAGATGCCTTGTTAACTGTGATATGTAGAAAAAATCATTCAGGGACATTGCCTGCACATACCGACAACGGTAAGTAGAAATTCACAATGACTTAGAAAACCCTTTTGCCTAGTTACCCCTTTTATTTTTATTTATGTCTTTATTTTTCTAAAATTAATTAATCCACCATGGAAGAACACCCTGAACAACCCTGTCGTTCGCGTAGAATGCAAATATTGCCTCCTCTACCCCCATGGGAAAAACTTAGTTGTCGTAAGAACAAGAAAATACAAACTACTAAACCTGGTACATTGGAAGCTACCCCTTCTGGAACCACATCTGAGATTAATCAACCAGAAACATCACTTCCTACTGAACCTGAAATTACATCTTTACAAACTGGTGAGTTTGAAGCAGTGGAAATTGAAACTCTTGAGTCATTATAACCTAAAATCATTGAACCTAAATTTGTAAATTCATACACTTTACAACCTGAGGTTATACAACCTAAGGAACCACAAATAAGTAAACCAACTACTTCAAGAACTTATTCTTCTTTTTTTCTGCCTTTATCTCAACCACAACCTGTGTTTTTGGGTCCTGGCAGAGAACCACTTCCACCTCGTCTTTTGAGTATGTAGGAAATTCCTCAGGAAGAGTCTTATTGACCTTGATCTCCTATACGATTTACATAGACTCCTCTTTATCAAAGGCTTTCCTTTTGGTACCCTTAATACTCATTTAGAAGCTCCTTTACATCAAACTCCTCGTTTTAATTCACCTTTGAACTTTCCTCGGAAAATTCCTTTGAGAAGTGTAACCGTGTCTAAGGGAGCGACGATTTCTCGACCTGTATCTTCTATCATGAGTGAATTGACCGAAGTTGTAACAACTTCTATGTTTTCCACTTCACTAGAAAATCACTTGTTTGGTGGTCTGTCAGTGCCACCTGGCTACCAGTCATTGTTTGGAACCTTTTCTGGTGCGTCGACTAGTCCTTGGACTTCTCATTTACCATCTTCATTTGGAATACCATTTGTCCCTCCTTAATGAGCACCTTACAACCTGTTCAACCTATTACACCCCAACCTCCTTTAGAGCAGCAATATGGTGTGTTTCTTAGTGGATTAGGACACCTACAACAACCTACTCCATCCTATACTAGGTACCCTCCCCCTAGGGGGCAGTTTCCTCTATTCACTCCTTATCCTTCAGCTAGGGGTCAACCTGTTGCTAGAATTTTTTCGTTTGCTGATCAAATGCTGCATGTTGGTGCTTTGCCTTATTTGAGTCCTCTTCCTATGGGTTCCCCATTTCCATGAATGGTTGCTCCTCCTTGGAATCCTACCTTTTCTATTCAACTTGGTTTTCTCTAACTCAAATCGCGACCTCTCAACCTACTCCGGTTATGCCTTGGGTTCCTACTTGTCAATTTGTTTTATCCATACCTCAACCCGCCCAAGTTATGCTTCAAATGAGTTAACCTGTTCAGGCTGTATCCAAAATATAAACTAGTCAAATGATACTGGGGATTTCTCAAATTGCCTCTACCCATCTTATTCAAGGTGTATTACAAACTCCATTTAACCCACTTGGTCAGACTATTCCACAGATGCGAGTTAACCAACCTATTCAAAGCATGCCACAGGTGTCAACTAGTTAGCCTAGTATTGGAATGATGCAAATTCCATATGGGCAATCATTCAAAGGCATCCCACAAATTCATGTTGGCCAAACAACTATAGCACAAATACCTTATGAAGGCCAACATATTCAAAGTCAGAATTTCCAATCTTAACAAGGTTTTCATGGAACTAGGCAACTTGGTCTTGGTTATTCTGTTTATCAAACTCCTCCTTATCTCGATGGAATGCAAGTTCCCATAGCTCAACCCATTCCATCGTATCCAAGATACCCTTCACCACCGGTTAACCTTCACCCACAAGGTCAACCTCCTCAAACAAACTTTAATAGGAAATTATTGTTCATTGCAATGCTAGAGTTACCAGATCTCTCTCGGCTAACAAATGGTCTGATTTGACATTATCCTTGGTGGTCGGCTATTCCAACCAAATTTTCAAGTGACATTCCAAAGTTTAACAGAAACCTTTGAGAAGATCCGTGAAATCACATTGTGACCTATCATTTATGGTGTTTGTCGAACTCATTAAATGATGACTCCATTCGTTTACGACTTTTCTAGTGAACTCTTACTAGTTTGGCAGCAAAGTTGTATGTTGAATTGCCTAGAGCTTCATTTAAAAACTTTAATGCATTGGAAACCACGTTCTAGCCCATTTCCAACTACCCATCTGTTACGAAACTGGTACTGAACTTTTGACCTCCTTAAAGCAATATAACTCTACTCATATAATTGTTCATATACATGAGTGGATGTATTTATGTCGTCTGGTCAAAACTTATATTTTTGATCATTTGTTTGCATAATGGTTCATTAAATCCTTGTTTCCTTCTATAATTGAAGACATTGCCAACGACGAAGTTGTTACTGAAGAGAAAGTCATTGCTCATGCTCAATATTTGGATTTAATTTACACTCAATTTGACACACTCTATAGCAAGATACCCAATGCTCCACGACCTTCGGATATTGTTCCACCTGTTCCTTCAAAGGAATCACATGGTGTTGATGTGGTGATTGGTTCCATCAGTCAACAATCAGTGAGCAAATATTCTAATCAAACTAATTCGAAATATGCTCCAATTGTGACCAATCAAAGCCCCTCTAATCTTGCTCCTGTGAGTACTTCCGAGATAAATGTTGTTCAAGCAACCAAAGGCAAATATCAACAACCTAGAAGTAAGAAAAAGGGTAAAGGAAAGAACAAACAGGAAAACCCTCCACAAGATAAGTAGAAGAATCAGTCTCTTGATGAGAAGCATAAGCCTCGTTACCCTTGTCTTATCTGTAATGACGACATTTCACCAAGGATTTTCCATGTCAAGCAGAAATCAATTGATTTTTGAAAGCTCCATCCATTGCACCTCCCACGTTGATAAATCCTTTCCCCAACCAGGAGATGAAAATGGTTTCCCAAGATGCATCCTCTTATTCCCAAAACACTTCCAACGTATTCATGTGTCAGAAAGATGTCTTGGTGGCCACTAGAAACAAAGATTGTGGTAATTTGAATCCTTAAACTAGAAAGGCTACTGATCAACCTTCTAGTTCTACTCCACCCACATATGGTTCTCTCCAAATCGAGAAAATTTCTCTTGAGCTGAAGATTAAACCTCCCAAAGGAGTGATTCGTAAATTATCATTTAACCCCAATGTGAGAGCTGCAAAAAACTATAATATAGTTGAAGATTTAACCCAATATCCTTCAGTTATGTCTACTCTCAAGGTTTTAAAGAACTGTCCTGCTTAGAGGAAATCGGTATTAGCAGCCCTTGGGGGAGTAGCTCCTTCATATTCAAGTCTCGTTTTGTTCAATCATAAAAATTATACACCTAAACTTCCACCCCAACTTGAATTTATGATTCAATTTGTATTTAGAGGAAAAAATGCCTTCCACACCATTATGGACGAAGGTGCCTCTACTTACATCATGTTGATGTCATTTTGGAAAGATTTATGTTCTCCTTCCCTTACTTAGTCACCGACAACACTCAAATATTTTGACGGAAGAGGATTTAAACCTTACGAAAATATCAATTCCTTGCCAGTAGAATTAGCTGGTAAAACAGTCTCGGTAGAAGTCAATGTCATCGATGGACAGTTAGATTACAACCACCTACTAGGACGTACTTGGATTTATGCTATGGAAGTTGTAGTCTCATCTTATTTTCGGATGATTTCCTTCCCCCACCAGAGGGGCATTGTGGCCATTGATCAACTTGCCTTTTTTGCGGTTGATTCCCAGACTATTGGAAACATCCCTCTTTTGGGAAAGACCCCACTACCTTTTGAAAATGTTGGAGTAGGATTATTAAAAGACTCATCCTTAATGGGGAATTCCATGCTTCCTCCTTCTGACATTCCCTCTACGGTGTCTCTTATCAACATGATTTCATTTACTACTATTGCATATGATCCCTGGATAGTGCTTGACAGTTCCAACATTGAATCTTTTGGTGACCTTATGTTGCTCAGCCTCGTTGAGTTATCTTATGAGGCTATTCAACTAGCCCTTTCAACAATTTATGAAAACAATAATTTAGTAAACATGATTGATTATTCCTCTCAAGATCCAGGTTTAGTTTCACATTCTAATCCTTTCGATGACACCTTTTCCACCAATGAAAGCATCATGGAGGTCAGGATGTCAAATGAGAAACCCTGTGATGATATTCATCATCGTTCATCTTTGTTGCCTTAACCCATCACTCTTGAGATTAATTTTCAAGACTTCCCCCCCCCCAAGTTTACTGAGGAACCTCATAATCCCATCTCCATTTATGAAGTGAATTCTAAGAAAAACCTGGAAAATATTGAGGACATTATTCTCCTCGACATTTCAGTTAAGCTTTGGATTACTGAAAATGTCCATATAGTTGCTTCTTTCTCTCTAAACGAGATTAATATTTACAAGGACATTTTTTAGGAATTTTGTGATGTGTTTGCTTGGACATACGAAGAGATACCAGGCATTGATCCCAATATTGTGGTGCACGAAATTAAAACATATCTGAATGCCAAGCCAATTAGACAACGTTTATGTCTGATTCACCCTAAGAAATCTTTTGCGATTAAGGCTGAAGTTGAAAAAAATTTGCATGTTTTTTTATTTATCCTGTACCTTTAACCGATTGGATCACAAACATTGTTCCCGTGATGAAGAAACAAGGTATGATCCAAGTATGTGTTGATTATTGGGATGTTAATAAAGCTTGTCCCAAGGACAGCTACCAACCCCTTTTATCGAAAAAAATTGTTGATGATTTCCTGGGAGTGAAATTTTCTCGTTTATGGATGGCTTCTCTAGCTACAATCAAATCAACATAATCCCATTTGACCAGCATAAGGCTGCATTAATTTTTCCATGGGCTACGTTCTCTTATCGCAATGTTCCTTTCAGTCTGAAGAATGAAAGATCAAGTTTACAATGGGTAATGAATTATGCTTTTCACGATATTAAGCATATCATGCAACCATACCTTGATGATTTTCCTGTCGACTCTAAGAGTCGTTAAGACCCATGCATATTAGAGCAATCTTCTTACGATGTTGACACTATAATGTCCGACTAAACCCACATATATGTGTATTCTGTGTTCAATTTGGTTGACTTCTAGGATTCATTGTCCAAACAAGGAATCTGCATTGATCCCCTAAAACTCTAGGCAATCCTCGATTTTCCAACTCCTTCTCTCATTCAGTTACAATGCCTACAATGGAAGGCTAACTTTATACGACGTTCCATTCCTAATTATGCAAAACTTAGCTAAGGTTTTACTCATTTATTGGAAAAAGGGATTCACTTTCATTGGGATGATACCACTCAAAATGATTTTGATGCCTTGAAGAGTGTATTAGACAAAGTATCATTACTATATCCCCTGTTTATCATCGAGACTATTTCTTATATCTTGTTCTGATTGTTACCACTATCGCTATGGTATTGGTACAAGAGGATGACTTAGGTGACGAACACCCTGTTTATTACTTGAGCCGTAATTTGATTGATATTGAAGCCAAGTACTTCCATGTTGAAATTTTAGCTTTGGAAGTTGTCCAAGTTGTTCATAGATTTTTCCACTATATTTTGCTTTGCAAGATTCTTATGGTTTCTGATTGCAACCCTATGACCTATATCCTGTCACATCAATTATGGGGAAAATACTCGAAGTGGATCGTTATGCTCCAAGAGCTTGATTTGGAGTTCATCAAATCCAAGTCTAAGAAATCTCTAGTATTTTGCAAATTGATTTGCGACCTTCCCTCTTGTACGTCAGAATCAAGAATTGATGATTTTATCCCCGATGAAGCATTGTTTCTGATCGACTCTTCTGATCCCTGGTATGGAGATATCATAATTTATCTCCAAACCCAAAATTTATGACCTGAAACCACTCATTTTGATCAACATTGTATTAGGTACCAGACTCGTCATTATATCATAATTGGCCACACCCTTTATCGGCATGGTATCTACACGATCTTTCGACGATGCCTCACTCATGAGGAGGCCAAGAAAGCTTTGAATGATTCTCATGCTAGAGCGTGCGATGAACATATGTCTGGATATGCTACTGCCCATAAAATCTTACATGTCAGTTACTTTTGGCTGATTATGTTCAGATATTGTATTGTAGTGGTCCAAAAGTGTCACGCATGCTAGATTCATAACCATAAATCTCGTGATCCACCTTCTCCTTTGCATCCAATTGTCGCAAATGGGGCATTAAATTCATGACCTGTAACCTTGGCTCGACCGAGGGGCATGGTTATATAATCGTTGCAGTATATTATTTTACTAAATGGGACGAAGCGATGCCTGCATATGATAACAACGACAAAACTGCTGCAATGTTCCTCTTTAATCACATTATTGCCAGATTTGGTGTGCCACAAGCTATAGTCACAGACCATGGTAAACATTTTCGCAATTACATGATGTCCAAACTGACTGCCAAGTTGGGCTTACAGCATGATAGATCAACTCCCTACTACCCACAGGCCAACGGTCAAGTAGAATCCATTACTAAGGTTTTAAAAACAATGCTTCAACACATGGTAGGGATTCATAAAACGAATTGGCCTTTTACCCACAAGCCAACGGTCAAGTAGAACCCATTAATAAGGTTTTGAAAACAATGCTTCAACACATGGTAGGGATTTTATTTATTTATTATTTATTATTTTGTTTTTTTGTTTTTGTTTTTTGTTTTGTTTTGTTTTGTTTGGTGTTTTTCTATAGCTTTGTCGTCATACCACACCTCTATCTAAACCATGACTAGATTCACACCTTTTGAGTTGGTGTATGGTCTGGAAGTCGTTCTTCCAATTGAATGTGAAATTTCGTCGTTGAAACTTGTCGCCGAACTTCTTCCCACTACCTCTGTTGAAGAAGAACATTTTTTGCACTTAGCTCGTTTAGATGAGACTCGACATGATGTCATGATGGCCAATGAGGCTCACAAAAAACATGTCAAAGCACAATATGACCAAAATGTTAAACCTTGTGCCTTCTTGGAGGGTGGTCTGGTCCTTTTGTATGACCAAGAAGCCAATAAATTAGGAGTTGGGAAACTCGAACTAATGTGGTTATGTCCATATATAGTTAAACATATACTTGCAAAAGGGGGCCTACGAGCTTGTAGACTTTGAAGGAATTCCCTTGGCGCAACCCCAAAATGGGTTGTACCTCAAAAGATACTATGCTTAGAACTTTTCTACATAGTCACTGTGTACATACTATATACGTTTGTTGGTGTGTTCGCAGTGTTTTTTCTTGAGAGTTTTCTACTGCCTCTATTTAACTTGGATTACATTTGATTTGCAGATGTCGGTGTTCCCTCAACCATATGTTGGTTATGCTGATGGTGCTAGTTGTAGTACCCAGAACCTTTCCTCCAGAACATGGGCAATCTATGCTCTTAATGACGAGTTAATGAGTTTGTAAGGAATTTGCATCGGTCACTCAACTAATAATATCGTTGAGTATAGCGCAGTCATCGAACTACTATCTGATTCCATTTTGCATGATATTCATCATTTAGTCGTCAGACTTTATTCACAACTCATGGTGGTACATCTAAATAATGTTTATTCAGTAAGAATTCTAATTATGTTGCGTATGTTTTTGAGAGTTCACCTTTTAGAGAGACATTTTGACTACATTTAATATCAACATGTCCCTCGAAGTATAAATACATTAACAAATGCATTGGCTAATCATATTTTAGACAAACATTTGAAACATTTGTAAATATACAATCATCATCACATATTATACAGGATAGCAGAATAAAGTAGAAAACATCCATAGATGAAATCTGTAAATAGTGTTTGAGTTTTACAAAAATTGTCTCTGAGACACATATGGCTCATGGCCTACAATATCTGAATACATGCAAAAGACAAAATGTGACTTTAAAGCCTTAGTTGACTAATCTCAGTGGTGATTACGGTAACACACAACCGCACAGGAAACCTTGCGCAAAAGTCGGTTGATCCGAGTTGGAACCCCTTGATCTGAACCTAGACAGGAATGCAACAAATTATAGATATAACCATAAATACAGAGATGCAACAGAAATAACTCTTCATTTCATTAATATCAAATACTAAAATATGCTTACAAATAGAATAAAAATAAGACTAGCTTGGGCGATGGTAGCTTATCTCTGAGAAGAGATGTGGTGGCTACATGCCTCTGAACTATGTTACAATGAGGCTCAAAGGCCTATTTATTATTGAGAAATAATGGAAAACCCTAAACATCCAAAAACCTAACCTTAGGAGATGAATCGCCAAAACTATGGGCCCTGTTTGTGTAAGTGGGTACATCAACTTCCCGGGGTCGTAACTCTGGCATACGGTCTCCATTTGACGCACATAATACCTCGTTAGAAAGATCTCTAAGAGAAATACAACTTTTGAGTGTCCAACATTGAGATAAAGAGAATTTTGGCCCTAGTTTTTCCAAAAAAAAAATGTCGTTTAGGGCCTCAAAATGGCTCCAGAAGTTCAGGACCCGAAAAACTGCCAAAAATAGTAAATTGTTATACAATTAAGGAAACTGAAAAACTGAAAGAGACAATGGTGGGGTTCCAAGTGGGATAGGTGGGTGGCCACCAACATCCACCTGGATCACCCCTATAGTGTATATCTATAAACGGATTGAGATATCATCAACCCCAGTATCCGGAACAGGACTAGTCAAGCCCTCCACATGGTGCTCAAACTCAGCTAATGTCTCTGCCAAGTTTGGGTCTCCTAACTCCTCCATCCCCGCCTCATCGAATCTAGCATGTCCCAGTTGCACTCGTGCTCATCGATGAAGTGGGGACATGCCCACTGGTCTCTCTTGTATGATATCTGCATGTAAAACTGATAGTTAATCTCGAATACATTAAAAACAAAAACAAATTGTAAAACTTAAAAAACCAAAAATATCCAAAATGACATTGCTTTTACCTACACCACTCCATTGCTCACCTATAGGTGAAACGAGCTCTAGATCTCCACAGAAATCATCTCCAGCATACAGGTAGCCCTTGATCATAATCAGTTGTTCACACGGTCATCTAAAGAAAGTAGGAGTGAATGTCATCATAGACCCTTTCTGATGTTGAGCCATTAAGTCTACCCATTGCCTCATATGAGGCTCTCTAGGTCTAGGTAGCTCACAGGATATCCGTTGAGGTCGCAGTAATGGTACCCTCTACAAAGTGAATGACACTATGATAGATCCATACCTGGTCTTTTCTCTATTGAGTTGTTCCGTTAGATTGACCAAGACCCCCTCACACCAGTTGAAGATCGTAGATGCCAAGCATTCTAAAGCATACTGCATTCGGGACTTGGTAGCTAAATGTAGAGGAGCATTGTCAACCAACTGAGTAATGGTAAATAGTATTGTATTAAGGGGGAGTTGAATAACATCGTTTATTTCGATTTTCCCATACTTAGTTGCTTGAGAGCGAGGCTAACAATGGATAACTATGTAATTCCGCATTGTCTCTCCACCTCTCCTGTATCCAGATAATGAAATAGGAGACCCTCTACATGAGAACCCTGTTAGAAAATAGATGTCTTCAACATCTATAGTGACAATGTGCTCTCCAATCCTGAATTATTGTCCTTGTACATCCCAGGCTTTTACCAAATATTCTAGCAACTCTAACTGGGCCCTCATGCCTGGAATCTGGAAGAAATTCAGTAACCCATAATTTGTTAAAGCTTGCACTGTTGCTTGATCATTTGCAACAATCATGTCTTGAGCCTGATGCTCCCTTTCTCTCCGGCTTAAAGCCATTTTTACTCCAGTAGATATCTACAAAATAACACGAAAAAATACATAAAATTAGCAATGTGAAAAGTTTTGGGAGAAAACTACTAAAAAACAAAATTTTGGAACCCTTACTGCGCCCATCGCATTGTTCGTTCATGAACAAAGCGGCCCATCACACTTACCCTCCTTGGTAAGTGTGTTGGTTCGCACTAATCAATGTAAACTAAGTTGATCCTTCACACCTCTCGATATAAGAAGAGTGTGATGGGCCTAGGGCGAATTCCAAGTGCCAAAACTTCAAAAAATATTCCCAAAAAATGTATCAAACAAGAAACAAAAACCGTGAAAATGACGAGAAAAGATAGAACTCTTACCTGGAACTAATGGTGCTAGAAATGGTTAACCGGATTGGCTGCAATCACCCGCTGAAGATTCAAAGTACAAACTACTCAAAACATGAAAAAGAAGTTGAGTTATGCCTTCACTGGACTCGTAAAACTATTAAACAATGTTGGACTTGTCAAGCATAACGAGACCAAACCATTCCTTCTCAGGGTTCGTTAAAAATACTCAAAAGGATTCATCCAAAGGATGAGCTTATAGATCAAGCATATGTTATCCTCCTCAAGCTTGTCAAAAATAAAGAGGTACTAGCTAGAAATGGTCGGGAAATTGGGAAAATAGGGCATTAAACCTATTAATGGAAGCGAGTCACTCTTGAACATGATACTCTTTCACTTAATCTCCGTGATTCCTTTGGGTTGGGGAATCTCCTTGCCTCTCTGTTGATCACACCTTATTGAAAGCCTTCATGATGGTTCTTTGAGTCAATGTTTCCAACTCATTATCAGTGTCATCGATATGTTCAAGAGAAAGTCCACCCTCAAGTTACATCTGCTACAATACCCTTAATCCTTACTTCATGTTTGTCGCTCCTAGACTAGCTTTGCATCATCACATTCAATCTCAAATCTTGCTACCTATTTCATGTCATTGATGGGGGATACATTAAGGCCCTCTTGCGATGGGTCGCTTACTGTCAACATCAACACATTATCCAAGATGTTGACTTAGAAACTCCCTTCAGTGCCTTGGAGCTTATATACCTTAATGGTAAGTTTCCTTACTTTTGGCAATAGGTTCTCATCACTGGCCTTCGATCGAAAGATTTTGTGTGGTGTTCGACTTCAGCTCATTTATTTGCACTGCATATATTGTATTGTAGTACCTTGAGGGCCATTATCATTATCAATGGTTCCTCTCACATTTGTTAATAACTTACATCATTGGTCGGTAATCAGATGTTGTCTACCATGTTTGACTCCAACATATTCACATGGTTAGACTTGTACTATCGATTGACGAAGTAGGAGACCTCAGATCTAGTTTCATATATCCGGGATGCAATTTCAGGATTCATACAATATTACAAAGTATGTTGGCTATGATCATTCAGAAAGTTATCCTAGCATGGGTCCACAATCTGTCATCAGTGGACGTGATCCTAATTATTGTACATGTACATGTAAATTGGCTTATATGTTGAGTATGGGCATTCCTACCTCAACAATGATATCATTATGATTATGTATTGTAACAAAGAGTTGATGATCTCAACCAATCTATTATTGATCCAGACTTGTCATATGGTAGAGCACCTCGGTCCTCAACCACTATGTCTTACTTTGTACTTTAGGGGGGAATTTGTTACAGGTCATTTTGTCACATCTAATCAAATGGACTTGAAACTAGATCAATCAACATCCATTAACAATTTGCATTCATCCCCTGCAAAGCCAAGAGCATCCTCTCTCTAAAAGTTCCAAGAATTATGGGTTAAACAAATAAAAACCCTAATTTTTGGACCCATCACACTTAGCCTTCATGCAAACTGCACTATTGCAAGTTGTACACAGAGAAACTACACTGACCAATGCATGTTTCTTTCACTGCAAGTGCGATGGCCCTTGGAATTCGGTAAAAATAAAAAATAATTTTGAATCTTCTCTTTCTAGAAGCTTCTCGAGTGGTTTTAACTATTTAATATCTGATTTAACTATTTACTATCTGATTACTTCTTGAACTCCTACTCTTGAGGTCTTATCTCTTATCCCTAGAACTTATCATCCCTCTAATGTGGATCTAAGTCCTAGAATGGTAAATCCCAAACCACCACTTTTACCCTATAAATTCATTGCCTCCCATGGAGTCTGGGTTGGCTTTTGGAGACTCTTATTTATGCCTCATGTTGTTTCTTTGTGCATAAGGATCGATTATCCATCTGTGCACTTGAGTTGTGATTGAAGGATTGCTTTGTGGAAAAGGAAGGACAATATAGTTGGGAGACATCTACAAGGTCAAGATCTGAAAGGGTTATTTATTCTCCTACATTCATTAATATAAAAAAGTTCTTTGTTTTCCTATACTTATGTCTCTTTTATGCATATGTAGAAAAATGCCCTCTGATATTATTATGCCAATTAATATTTTCCCCTTATCCTTGTCTACTTGATTGGATCAACGTGGAAAACACTGAAACATAAGGAACCGAGTGTAGGAATGAGGTTACTAGAATAGATACAAATATCATGTTTCGACGCAAAGCTTTCCTTACGCAAGTATTATATTTTCCATCAAAACATCATCGACCAAAAGGTGTAACCAAGACGAAGAAGAATGACTAAAAGTTAGCCAAATGTTGTAGTGTCATAAGGCCCTTTTCATTTTTCCACATACATTGGAACCAAAACACACTTACACACAAATATTATACTCAAAACGAAAAGACAAACTAAAAATACTGAACATGACAAACAAACAAAACAACAAAGTATATACATAGGGTAGGGAACAACCCTAGATTGTCATTGAAAATACTATTTCAAATCTTGGCCATTTACAGGAAGAGAGTCAGTCTTCCCATCCACAGACTAGAGGTGATAAGTGTGGTGGCCAAGTTTCTCATGAACAATGAAAGGTTTGATCCACACGGACTAGAACTTGGTGTGTTTCCCCTTCTCTTCATGGGCTTTGTCTCACTTCAATACCAAGTCACACACACTGAATTCCTTCTTCCCCACAGACTTCTTTTCAAACCATCTCTTGATATGGTTCTTATAAAGAACAATTTTTTCTTTCTCTTTCCTCCTTTCTTTCGATAAATTCAAGAGCTTGTTTATCCTACTTTGAGCCAAAAGACAAGGCTTACCCTGAGACTCTTGTGATAGTTTAAGGTAAGGAAAGTGAATGTTCAGAGGTAGGATGGCTTCTTTTCCATATACCAGAAAGTAAGGGGAGGTATTCAAAGAATTTTTAGGCATGACACGGTCAGCCTAAAGAGCGTTCACCGAAGCATTGTGTCAGTTTCTTTGTTTAGAGGAGATAATGTTTTTGATGATGTGAATAAGCTTCTTATTGGTTTACTCGGCAAGACCGCTCCCCTGTGGATAATAGTTAGCTGAATGTTTCAATACAATTCCATTTTCTAATGAAAAATCATAAAGTTTCAGCAATGAGAAGTATGTTTCATTATAAAAAAAAAGTGATGCTAGAATGCCAAACTTATTAATAATGTTCTTCTCGAGGAAGTTGATGACTTCCTGATCATTCACTTGCTTGAGAGGAACCGCTTCTATCCACCGTGTGAGGTAATATATAGAAGTGTTGCTTCGATGAGTGTGGATGGATCTCACTGATAACATCTAAGGCCCATTTTTGGAATGGTTCTTCTACAACAATGGGCTACAATGGGGCAACCAACTTCTTATCTCAACTAGCACATTTCTAACAAATCAGACACGTGCAAGCATAAGCATGGGAATCTTTAAAAAGTGTGGGCCAATAGAAAATGACCCACATAACTTTGTGCACAGTAGTGTCACCAATGAAATCTCCTCCAGCTAGTCCATCTTGGAGGTCACGCAATACCCTTTCTGAATCAGGTGCTTCCAAGAATCTAAGCAAGACCCCTCGTGTACCAATTGATAAGATATAGATTTCAATTTAGTAGCCCTCTTTTGTCTCACTGATAAATGAGAGGGCAAGGTACCATGCTCAATATATTGTCACACATCTGCGTACCAAGAGGTAGATGCATTAATGGGGGTAGCTTGTTTGATATTATACATTTCTATTTCCTGCCCCCACCCAAAAGAATCCAGTGAGGTGGTTTATTTTGTTGCTAGCTAGCATAGACCATGGCCCTTGACAATGTGAACCGATTTGAACTCAAGATCATATTCTTACAAGCTAGTCATCTAGTTCACTTTTCTTTCACCCAACTCTTGTTGAACAAACAACGATCTAACAACTGGGTGTGGCACAAAGATAATAACATGATTCTTCATAAGATAAGGCCTAAAGTGTTTTATCGTCTTGTAGACCGCATTAGCCTATTTATTGATGGTGAAATAATTAAGGTCAGGTCCTTGGAAGTCAACACTCATGAATGATATAGACTTCTCGTTATCCTGATCATCCTTTTGTGTAAGAACGACGGAGAGAGAAGTATCAGAAGCGAAGGTGTACAACAGGAAATCTTTGCTAAAATTTGGATTGTATAACGTTGGCACTTTTAAGATCGCTTTCTTAATAAGGATGAATGCTTCCTTTACCTTTTTACCCCATTTATAGATTGCATCCTTATTTATCATATCTTGCAACGAATTCCCTATCTATGCATAATCATATATGAACTTGTGAAGGAAACTGAGTTTCCCTAAGAAGGATTTGCATAGCTCTCTTGTTCACTGGGAAGGGGATATGAGTAATAGTTCTGACCCATTCGGGGTCCACATTAATCCCTCTCTTTGCGATGATATGGCCCAAGATATTTCCCTTGGACACTGCGAAAATGCTATTCTTGGGATTAAGAGATATCCCATATTTGCGACATGGATCGAAAATTTTCTTTAAATGGCGTAAGTGGTAAAATCTTCTTTTCGAAAATATTGTCACATCATCCAAGTAAACAACAATGCTTTGTCCAATTAAACTACAAAATGTGATGTCCATAGTGCATTGAAAAGTTGCACCTGCATTGATAAGTCCAAAAGGCATTCTTTTAAAAGCAAATGTACCCCACTTGTCTCTAAAAGTTGTCTTATGTTTGTTGGGTTCTGACACCAAAACCTGGTTGTATCCCTAAAATACGTCCAATAATGAAAACATTTCAGACCTCGATACTGTCTATAAAATATATTCCATCGATGTAACTGGATAATTGTCTTTGTCCGAGGTGCGATTCAGATTACAAAAATCCTTCCCCGGACTTCTTCCTTACCGAAACCAAATTTGAGACCCATGTTGAGTGACAAACTTTAAAAATTGTCCGAGCGTCCAACACCTTTCTCAACTCTTTCTGAATGAGGGGCTCAAGAGTCAGATGAAATTTCCGCAGCTTCTGCTGAAAAGGCTTGGCCCCTTCCTCAATTGGAATTAGATGCCGGATAACTCGCGCGTTGTAAGTCTTAAGATCATTGTATGTCCACGCGAAAACATCTTGGTACTGCTTAAAGAGGTCAATGAAAACATGTCTCTCTTGAGGTGTGGTGCAAGTACCGATATTCACAAACTTCAGATTTTCCTCTGAACGAAGGTTTATCTGTTCGTATGACAGGGTCGAGCTATGAGTCTTTGTGTTGACTGGTCCCTTAAAGTGATTTTACAAACCATACATCTTTTCCAATGACACAACACCCTTAGGAATGGGGTTTCCTTTGTTTGCTTGAGTTGCATCCTGCAAAGTTTTATCGTGTTCGTCTTCATCAATGGTTGTGTCTTTGAATAGATCAATGTTCATCATAAAATCTAGTATCTATTGATCGTCATTGAAAACACAAAAAATAGTGATATTATCCGGAACGGATGGCCTATAAATAATTTCAATAGAAAATTCATCCCTTAATGATGACAACCTAGCCATAGCAGTTGCTAATGTATCTTCAAAAACGTTTCAGATTCCAAGGATAGAAACAATATTAAAAACTTGGAATTGTGAAATTAGATGCCATACCTCTTGTTGATAGCTTTTGAGATTAGGTGACACACAGTGTATCGTATTGCGTACTTGACGTGCGGTGATTTCAATGTCACCTATTGATTTGAGCACCTCAACTTTGAGGTTAATGGATTTCTTCAAACCCAAAATGAGTGCTTCATATTCTGCAACCTTGTTGGGGCACTGAAATTCCAAGAGGCAAGAGATCATATGTTTTCTCTATTGCGGGACTCTTAAAATGAAACCAGCTCCAGAGCCCTCCTAAATTTTTGAATCGTCAAAGTATAAGATCCAAATGTTAGAAATGCTAGAGCTATGTTCTATACTACTACTATCTATATCTATTGTACAAAGGTCATTAGCACAAGTTATATTTCGAGAAAGGAGTTCCAACTATGTATCAGGTGGGATGAGTGAAATATGTGTTAGATAACATCTGTGATTTGATTCCAGAAAACAATTTCCAAAAAACACTTCTGCAAAACCCGTTGGTTCATTTTTTTCCCTCAAGTTGTGTCACGGTATGCTTCATGTAGGGCTCTCTTTCAACTCGAATCTAGTTATTTATGCCCTTGTATGGAATCCATAAGTGAGATCAGTCTGTCACAAAGTATCCTTCGAGTTTGTTGGACTAATATCTACTAAGCAGTAAGCCATAAGCTTCGGGAATGTCCACAACTACGATATTTATACACTGGTGAACTCTATGATCAGATGACAAACGAATAATAAAATTGTTGATTTCACCAATTGTCTGGACAAATGATATGTCCAGTTGTATGATCTGTGCATCAGTTTTATCCCATTTAGCATTTATTTTCTTAACAACAGAAAATGGCATAAAATTCGTGGATGCACCAAAATCAACCAAACACTTGTGAACATTATAATTAAATAATTTAAAAGTTAATAAAAATGGAGGGTAGAGAGTGTTAAAACTTAAATTTACAACATTTACAATAGATTTGATAATTTCGTGAGAGATACCAGACATTACCTGAGAAGCATAAACTTATTTACCCGTCGAAGTGTGTGATGAGAGTGCTTGAATAATCAGTTCTCGTTGTCCCATTATCTTTTAGAGCTTGAAGATTAAAATGTTAGCGCGAGCTATTTTCATATCTTCAACAATGTTATAGTCAATGCTTTTTGTCTTAACGGGTTGTGTTGATGAATAAGGTGGTGTAACTTTATCCATTGCAACAGGAGTGGTGGACTTATTCTTATTTCCGCTGGAAGTGTTCTCTATAAATACAAGTTCATGGAGAGTTAAGAAACAAGAAGAAGTAGAACATTGTTATGTTGCCAAAATTCCTCCCTAGCAATTAAGCATTTCATTGAGAAAATAATTCTATCATTGAGAGTGTCTTCTATACTTCTTTGAGAGAGAGAGAGAGAGAGTTTGCAAGGAGATTGAGAAAGGGAATTCCTTGTTGAGGATTTTTTAGCACCATTGCTCAAATAATTCTCTTCAAATGTCTTATAGTCATCAATTGCAACTCTTCTACTTTCAACGGTCAATAAAGAGGACCCTTTTCCTAAACTTTTTTGATTTGTTTGCTTCATTAAGCTTGTTTATATGTTATCTAGTGTAGTTTTTAGTTTATTATTATTTCAAGCATTGTCTCCATTACTTTTAATGTTTTGTTTATCCATGTTTTTCTTTTAACAACATCCAATTACTTGTATGCTCCTTGTAGGTAACAACCAACTCCAAGGACCTGTCTTTGGTACTTGCAAGCAAAAAACACACCAATACAAGATGGCGACTCCACTTGTTGCCTTTATTTGATCTAATGGTTGTTTTGCAAGACCTTTCTCTCCGCATTTTCACTCCATTGTGCCTCTATTAGTTCTCTAGAATTTTTGTAGCCCCCCTTGGACTTGTTTTCGGCCAGGAAAGACCTCTTCTTAATTTTTTTCGTTGATCGTATGACTTTTATCTCAGACAAACACGCGGTTCGCGTACCTGTGTAGAGCATAACCCACCCTGGTTACAAAGAGCTCAAAATTTTGTTGTAATTTTTCTTCCATGAGTGATAGGCAACCTTTAGTGAATTGCCTTCACTTCTACAATTTTTTTACATTTAGTTATATTGTTTAATTGCTTTACTAATCATTATTGGTAGGGTAATTACTTAGTCTTTACTTTCAAAATTTTCATTCCAAACATAGCTTAATTAGGAGAAGAGAAAGTGGCCAATGATCTACAAAAATTTTCAACTTATTTTTCTTATTTTAGACAGATTGATCAAGGGAGGAGTAAGTGGCCACAATATACACATATTTTCAACTAGTTTAGCTATTGTTTCACAAGTCACATAGCTTAATTAGGAGGATAGTAAGTGGCATAAAATCCACAAATATTTTTTACTAAACAAAGCATTTTTTAATTAGAATTGGGACTAGGACCAAGTGTTATTAAAGAAATGGAATAGCCCCTGCTTCCCTTGCATCTTGTAGATGATCTTGGGCTTGCCTCTGAAAGATTTCTTAACACACTTGGTTTTTCCATTTCCTATTTAGGCACACATAATGTAACAGGAAGGAAGTAAGTGGCCCACTATCCACATATTATTTATTTTAATGCAAGGAACAAGCACAACTTAGTGTAAGTAAGGGATTTATTAAAGGATCATCGCATATCCACATCTTTACACACTTTGTATGCTCTCTTTGTCACCTGCAAACACATTGCACTCAACACATTAAGCTACTCTAAAAATTTGTACAAAGGTTATCCAATTTCACCAGCTTTTGTACTTTGTTTATTCTAGCTTAAATTTTCACACCATAAGTGAAGTAAAACTCCCTAAAAGCAACCATAACCTTGAAAACATTAAATTCCCCACAAGGTCTATAAAATAATTTATAGGTCAGGTTAGGACCACTGGGGGTAGGCATCCCACAAGCCTCCATGGTCACATTACAATTTGAAACATAGAAGTTTTCTTTTAGGGTGCTCCAAATCCTTCATCATCCCACAGAAAAGACTACCCGGGCACGCTACAACTTGATTCAGAGGGGGTTTGGCTTAGGTCCTTGTGTGTGCAGTACTATACGAGGCTACCTGACCTATATAGTGCTTGATACTGACGATTGACTACCAAGAAGCTAAAGCCTCAATTACCCCCGTGGGATGAAGGTATCCTAGTGGCCAATTTTAGGGCATATTTTCTTATAGGTGGAGGTGCAGGAAGCACTAAACCCTGTTCATTACCTTGGTTGATTCTTTTGGCTGCTGGAAGCTTCACCAGCTCTTTCAAAACATGGCGCCAATACCTATCAAAAAAGATATATTCGCAAGGGCTAGTTACTTTGAGAGTGGAAAGGATGCATAGGTCTTGTTACGACTTTTTATCATACACAAAATAAACAAAGACCTTTTTTTTTAATTGATCACACAACATAACTTAAAGGGAAAATAACCATTTATTTTTCACTTTGTCTTATGTATATGATTTATTTTCTTTGATACATATCCTCCCTCACCACAAAAGTAAAACACACTCCATTTGACACCATAGGGGACCCAACGGTACCCTGTTGCTATAGGCGCTTCCAAAACCTCCTCCATTATTAGGAGGTGTGCCAAGTATCTCACCATTTCAGTGTAGAATACATCACACAACCACTGTTATTGGTTCATCCTTTATTGGGACAAATTTTATAGGGACCCCTCCCCCTCAGAGTACTTCTTTCACTACCCCTCAGGGGAGTCCACACACCACCCCTCAATGGAGTCCACATACCACCCCTTCGGGGAGTCCACACACTATCCCCCCCTCCTCCCCGGTAGTCCATCTCACACTTCCCAAAAGGGAATTCCTTTGTACATTGTAGTTCAAAATTGTTTTACGATGTCAAACAACACCAAAGTCTCGTTTCTAACTTCCTTAAATCTCCCTGATCTAAGAAAATTGACAAATGACCCCATTGCACATAGTTAGAATTGGCCCCCTATGCTAGCAAAGTTACCCTCAAATACCAAAATTCGAAGGGAAACAGGGGGAATATCTGGGAAACCACATAATGATCTTTCATCTTTGGAGCTCATCCAACAACATCACATATGACTCAATTCGTCTACGACTTTTTCAACGCATGCTCACTCGGCCTACAACAAAATGGTACATAAGCGAAGCATCTGGTTCCCATGGGACCTTTAACTCTCTAGGAAGGTCATTTCTCACTTTCTTCCAGCTCCCAATACGTCATGATACTAGATTAGAGCTACTCAGCCATTTCTGATAAACGTCTACCATACATATCTCAGACCATGTCCATGAATGGCAGAAATGTCGTAGCCTGTGCAAGGTGCACATAAATAAGGACCTACTCCTCGACTTATTTTTGAAATCTCCTACGTCGGATATCTCAAAATATATGGCTTCCACATTTCCATAAAAATAAGAAGTGGAAATCAATAAAGATCAACAATTTGAGCTCATTTATACTCAGTTTGGATACCTCTATCATGTTCCACTTGATGCCCCTCGGCTACAGTCCTTCAGACCAGAGATACTGTTATGCTCTTAACCTGCAAAGTAATACCCAAACATAGAATTTGCGAAGAAAAGATACCGAGAACACAGAATATGCGAAGAAAATATACCCAGAGCACAGAATAGCAATGATTTTATTATTCAGAGAGAAATGTTCACAGGCCTCTTCGAGGGGGCAAACTCCAATAGAGCAGAGCTCGATTACAAAACAAGACGCGATACTCCTCGCAGGGAGTCTCTATCCTTTATATATGACTCATACATGCAATACCACGGGCCAATATCGTGGGTTTTATTAATACCATCTATCTAATACTACCGCCCATTTACCATCTATCTAATACTACCGCCCATTTGCAACTAACTGTGGTCCCGTCATTAATTGCGGGTTAACCACTTACAAATATTAATATGGGCTTTATTGACTCTTGACTATGACGTGATCCCATGACATAAATAAGGGGGTTAGGGTGGGACCCTAACATGCCCTCCCCCTTAAGACTAGCCTTGTCCTCAAGGCTGAAGCTGCGGAAACTGCTGAAGAATAGTGGCTGGTTCCCAAGTTGCATCTTCCGGAGAGGTGTCTTTCCATTTGACGAGGACCTCCTTAATCATGCGGCCACGCAGGTGCTTGTCTCGTGTGTCTAGAACCTATTCAGGTTGAAGCCAGATTGACCCTTCTTCGTCCAATTCAGGTAGGCTGGTTTGAACTCGGCAATTGTTCCCAATCACTTTCTTGAGGCACGATACATGGAAAACTGGGTGGATTTTTGCTGTAGGTGGCAAAGCCAACTTGTAAGCCACTTCTCCAATGCGCTGAATTACTTGGTATGGTCCGTAGAATTTTGGAGAGAGCTTTTGACAACCCTTGTCTTTGAGTGATGTTTGCTTATATGGTTGCAGCCTCAAAAAGACCTGATCCCCTTCTTGAAATTGGCGCTCTGAGCGATGTTGGTCAGCCTGTTGCTTCATACAGTTCTGAGCTTGATGAAGATTCTCGCGCAGATGGGCAAGCATGGTTGCGCGGTGTTGTAGGAGTTGATCCACGACTTGTACTTTGGAGCACCCCATGAGATAAGAAGTAGGGGAAGGCGGAAGTTGTCCATAGACTGCTTCATAGGGAGTCATTTTGGTGGTGGCATGATAGTTGGTGTTATACCACCACTCCGCCAGAGGTAACCACTGTACCCAAAGGTGTTGCTTTTCTGAAGTGAAACACCGAAGGTAGGTTTCTAGACATTTGTTGACGGCTTCGGTTTGACCATCTGTTTGCGGATGATATGAAGTACTGAGTTTGAGTTGAGTGCCTTGTATTCTGAAGAGCTCCTGCCAAAAATTACTGGTGAAGATTGGGTCGCGGTCGGACACAATAGAAGTGGGCATGCCATGCAATTTGAAGATCTGATCCATGAAATTTTGAGCAACCAAAGTTGGTGTAAATGGTTGGGGTAGGGCACAGAAATGAGCATACTTCGACAGTCGGTCCACAACCATCATGATGACTGGCTTGTTCCCAAACTTTGGAAGACCTGTAATGAAATCCATGGAGACCTTCGTCCAAATTGACGCCGGAATGGGCAATGGTTGTAATGTGCCTGGTGTGTTGTCGGTTTCCCCTTTGTGGCGTTGACAGACGTCACATTCTGCTACGAAAGTAAGGATGTCCTGTTTCATGCCGGCCCAAAAAAATGATCTTCTGGTGCGAGCATACGTCTTCTGAAAGCCCGAATGTCCTGCAATGGGAGATGAGTGCAATTCTGCCAAAATGCGACTTTTGAGGGTGGATGTTGGCGATATTACGACTCTGTCCTTGTAGCGAAGAATATCATTCTGCCACGAGTAGCCCTTGCTGGAATTAGGATCTACCGGCAATTGAGAAATGAGTTGGGAGAGCCCGGGATGTGAAAACCATTCCCTGCGAGCCTCTTCAATCCAGTCGGGAATGGGGAGGGAAATTGCGAGCAGAGTACTTTCCTCCTGAAATTGGCACGA
Source organism: Pinus tabuliformis (assembly GCA_031772625.1). NCBI lineage: Eukaryota > Viridiplantae > Streptophyta > Pinopsida > Pinales > Pinaceae > Pinus > Pinus tabuliformis. The sequence continues at coordinate 600,077,313 of CM062812.1, read as the reverse complement.
GAATGCATCTGCTACCCTGTTGTCTTTCCCTTTCTTGTAAATGATCTCATAATCATATCCCAACATTTTGGCTAACCATTTATTTTGTTGTGGGGAAGATAAGCGTTGGTCCAAAAAATATTTAAGACTGTGATGATCTGTGCGGATTTGGAAATGTTGCCCCAACAAGTAAGGTTGCCAGGTCTCGACTGCATGTAAGATGGCCATCATTTCCTTCTCGTAGGTAGATTGGCCCAGATTCCTCCCACTTAGTTGTTGGCTGGTGAAGGCCAATGGTCGCCCTTCCTGCATTAAGACTGCTCCAATACCTGTTCCCGAAGCATCACATTCAATGACAAATGATTTAGTGAAGTCCGGTAGTGCTAAGACAGGAGTGGAACACATGGCGGTTTTGAGAGCGGTAAATGCCTGTTGTGCTTCCTCGTTCCAGAAGAAGGAATTTTTCTTTAGGAGTTGCGTTAGGGGCTTCGCTATGCGGCCATAGTTGCGGACAAATTTACGATAATAGCCTATGAGACCCAAAAATCCTCTCAAGCTTTTCAAGGTCTTAGGTTGAGGCTATTCTTGCATTGCCTGAATCTTTTTGGGGTCCACCTTGACACCTTCACGCCCCACAATGTGGCCCAAATACTCAACTTCTTCCGTGCCAAACGAACACTTAGAAATCTTGACAAATAATTTATGCGTGCGGAGCAGTTGCAAGAGTAGATCTACATGCTGAAGATGTGCCGCCCAAGTGCCACTATAGATGAGGATGTCATCGAAGAAGACAAGGACAAATTTTCTGAGATATGGTTTGATGAGGTGATTCATAAGGCTCTGAAAAGTAGAGGGGGCATTACAGAGACCAAATGGCATGACCAGGAACTCATAATGGCCTTCATGAGTTCTGAAAGTTGTCTTGGGAATGTCGACTTCCTTCATGCGAATTTGGTGGTAGCCTGAGCGAAGATCCAACTTAGTGAAGAATTGAGCCCCATTGAGTTCGTCTAGCAAATCGTCAACCACTGGGATGGGAAATTTATCTTTGACTGTTAACTTATTGAGGGCCCTGAAGTCGGGACACATCCGCCACTCCCCATCTTTCTTGAGGACCATGACCACTGGGGATGAATAAGGACTAATGCTGGGACGAATGACACCTGCTTCCAACAATTCCTTGATGATTTTTTCTATTTCATTCTTTTGGGTGAATGGATATCTGTATGGCCGCACATTTGGGGGTTGGGCCCCTGGAACCAATGTGATGCTATGATCATGTTCCCCTCGCGAGGGTGGAAGCTCATGAGGCTTGTCAAAGACCGTCCGATGTTTATTTAAAATCTGTTGCATCTCAGGATGAATTGGCGGAGACGTGGTGTCTACTACCTGGATGGCATTAAATTGAGCTACCACTCCATGATGGCCCTTTTTTAACAATTTTTCCATCCTATGCGAGCTGATGATAGAGGGGGCTCCCGCCTGTAGTCCACGGAGGGTATGTGTGGAGTTGTTCTGCTTAAAACTCATATATAACTCCTGGAAATCCATTGTGATTGGCCCAAGAGTGTGGAGCCATTCCACGCCTAGGACAATGTCGCAACCCCCCATGTGTATTGCAAATATGTGGGTTTTCAATTGATAATCCCCCATTTGAATTTTGACATTTTCACAGCGACCTTCACATTTCATTGTGCCCCCATCTGCAATCTGGACTTGGAAGTTAGAAACTGCCCGGACGAAACAATGTGCTGCTTCAGCGATCTTTTGATGGATGAAATTATGGGTACTTCCATTATCAATCAAGACTACTACTGGGCGATGTTTAAGAAAACCCCTGATTTTGAGAGTTTGAGGGGAAGAAATTCCTGCCAATGCATTTAGCGAAATAATTGGTTCATCAGATACAATTTCCTTTTGGTTATCTTCTTCGATCTCCTCCGGTTCCTCAAGTGGTGGATCTTCCTCGGTGGAGCTGTAGTCAGTGGCATCTATTTGAAAAAACTTGTGCTCTTTGCATTTATGACCCGGGGAATATTTTTCATCACAGTAGTAACATAGTCCTTGCTTCCTTCTTTCGGCCATTTCTGCAGGTGACACCTTTTGAATCTTAAGTGTCTGAGTCGTATTGGGAGCCTGTGAGGGACGACCTTTAGCGGGGAAGTTGGGGCGGCTGGATTGGGTTGTTAATGCACGTTCCACCTTACGGGCTACCTGGCAAGCCTCTGTCCATGTGGGAGGGTGGTGGAGTAGAACCTGAGCTTTGATGGCTTCTTTAAGACCGCTGATAAAGCATTCCATGTAGAACTCATCTGTGAGACCCCTAGTGCGGAAGGCTAAGGCTTCAAAAGCAGTAATATATTCCTCCACTGTACCCGTATGTCAGAGCTTAGTGAGACGCCCCAAAAAAGAGTCTTCCTGTTCAAAGCGACTGCGAAGAGTTTTGGCAAATTGGGCCCAATCCTGAAAATGTCCATTGCAATGCTGATGCCATTCCTTCCATTGCCATCGTTCATTGTCCAAGTACATGGTGCCCACCATAAGCTTAGTCCCCTCATCTATGATATGATTCAATTGAAAATACTGCTCCATTTGTGCTAGCCATGCGGACATGTGAGAACCGTCAAATTTATGCATATCCAACTTGGGAGGTCGCTGACTAGGTGGTGGATGGGTGTGCCAAACGTGATGAGAGTGGCTAGACTCACCCTCATGGTATTCATGGCCATTATACGCCGCCTCGTGGGCTGGCTCCTTGCCCTTTGGGAGTGCATCATGTATCGCATCATGTATCTGGTTACTTATTCCTTTAAGCTCAAGTTCGATATTCTTCACCGCAGTTTGGAGGGAGTGCACATGGTCTTCAATTTTGTCGATCCTTTCATTGGCCATCGCTTGAGCGCGAGTTTCTACCATACACCAACCTGAGGAAAAAATTGGGACCGCCTAAATTTTTTTTTTACTAAGAAATTGAATGGTACCACCTTGCTCAGCTCGTCGTCCTGATTCTGATGGGCTAGGTCACCAATAAGCGTCCCGGAAGATCTCAGACTTTTTTTTTTTTTGGAAAACTCCTAACGGAGTTTTACTCCTTCCTGATCAATACTGCAGTCGCCAAATCCTCAGAATGTCAATGCCGCCAAAAGTCCTGCGAAAATTATATCCAGGGACAGGAACCCTTCACAACTACTCCGATCTGGTGGATGGAACCCTTCACAACTACTCTGATCTGGTGGATCTGAGAGATCTGAACGGTGGAACAACTGCTGCTGCTGATCTGATGGAGCTGCGGGACTGATGTCGGCTGCTGCTGCACTTGCTGATCTGGAATAGGTGATGTGTGATCCCCCGATAGAAAGGGAACTATGGTCTAGAGGAGTGTCAGGTGCTACAGATCGCAATATACATAAGGGTCTGACAGTAGTACTCGGCCCAATGTTTCAGGGCTCTAACTAAGGAGGATCGACCGTACCCTTAGCCGTACAACCCGACTACCCTATCGTACGGGCGAGTAATCTCTCCGAGTGCTGTTCTCGGTGTACTGTAGCCACAAGACGGCCGAAGGTTTATCTATGGCGAGGTTTCAAGGGAGCTAGGGGGCTTCCTATATACCCAGAGGGTACGTGGAAGACAGTCCGTGCACGGTTCTGTCTAATGCGCTACTACTCGAAGGGGTACCCACAGGGGTTACAAGGGAGTCCAACAGACGTGACCACCTCTTGTATTTCCTGCGTGCATGCCTCCCCAAATCCGCAGGTTTATGCGCTTAACGACATATCCCGTGGTTTAAAGATGCCGGAACACGTCTCTAGCCAAAAAATTTTTTTGCTAAAATTTGGAGATCCCACCGAGCCCTGGAAAGTGCTCTGATACCACTTGTTATGCTCTTAACCTGCAAAGTAATACCCAAACATAGAATTTGCGAAGAAAAGATACCGAGAACACAAAATATGCGAAGAAAATATACCCAGAGCACAGAATAGCAATGATTTTATTATTCAGAGAGAAATGTTCACAGGCCTCTTCGAGGGGGCAACCTCCAATAGAGCAGAGCTCGATTACAAAACAAGACGCGATACTCCTCGCAGGGAGTCTCTATCCTTTATATATGACTCATACATGCAATACCACGGGCCAATATCGTGGGTTTTATTAATACCATCTATCTAATACTACCGCCCATTTACCATCTATCTAATACTACCGCCCATTTGCAACTAACTGTGGTCCCGTCATTAATTGCGGGTTAACCACTTACAAATATTAATATGGGCTTTATTGACTCTTGACTATGACGTGATCCCATGACATAAATAAGGGGGTTAGGGTGGGACCCTAACAGATTCCATGAGCATCAAGTGTTGCAAACGGATTGATTGGAACCATAGCCCAAAATCAACCTGAAAACACTTTTTAGGGGCCTGAAAATGTGTATAGTGGTCCAATCACTTACCAGCCATATAGTACCCCACCTGCAGTACAACCACCATCCAACACGAGATATTATCCCAATCAGCCTGCACCCTCGCAGAATCCTACTATCTCGAGTAACCAATACTCTACCATGCAAAGTGGTCAATACTCTCCCATGCAGGGTGTTCAATACCCTCCCATGCATGGTGGTCAATACCCTCCTCGTGCCGCAGAGGTGGTTTCCACCTCCCAAAGCACTTACACCATCCTAGGACAAGGGAATCTTTACTTCCCATTTACAACAACCCAATAGAGTAACCCCACAACACAACCTAACACTAGGGTTAATTTCATGTAACCTTATTTTCTACAACAACAACAGCCTTTTGAAGAACTGAATATGGCCAACCTACCGAATGCCAACAAAAAGAAAGCAAAGAACAAGAAAAAGGGGAACTTGGGCAGGGGGGAAACAACAAAAAACAACCCTCGCGAGCACTAGATGGGGGAAATCCCCCTAACTGGAACCAAAACAAGGGTCAGAACAACAACAAGAACCCACAAAAGTAGAACAAGAGCCCTAGTCTAAGGAATAATCATGCTTGTGATATTTGTGGGGAATGTGGGCATTATCATTATTGCCTTCAACTCCCCGAATTGAAGAGGATGAAAGATGCCAGGGGGTGGGGGGAAACTGACAACCTGCAATTATGTAGAATCCCTCCCCCCACTAGGGAGTGGTGAATACCTAGCATGAACCCTCCCACCAGCAGTGTCATAATCCTTTTGGATGAAGTTCCAAAAATTCCACCAATCTTGACATTTTCGTAGTAGGAGAAGATGTTCTCCTGCAAACACAAAACCATGACTACAAAACCCCTCTAGAAACCAACCCTTCCATAACAACCACCGTTGTAGCTATGGTACCTTTAACGTTACCTTGAACCTTGGTAGAGACCATTCCACGAATGGTAAAAGGGCCACTACGTTGAGCGGGACATACTTCAAAGGTTGCTCATAGCTACAACATCGTAGATGATCTAGCTAAATACCCATTAGCTATGTCAACATTGGAAGTTTTATAGAGTTTCCCAACTTAATGGAAAGCCCTCTTTTGTGCATTAGGCACAATTGACCCAGTTGATTCTCGTTTGATGGCTTTCGATTTGGATAACGTTACTCCCTTTCTTCCATCGATAGTCACCTTCCAGATTCCAGTCACAATTCATAATATCAACATCCATCGTTGCATCGGTTATGAGGGGGAAACCACATGTATCATGCCCAAATCAGTTTGGAAGAAACTAAGGTCCCTCGAGCTCAAATCATCACCCATTACACTCAGAGCATACGACGGATGGCCCTCGGCCCCCGTAGGACTTTTTCAGGATGTTCCAGTAGAGCTTATCGACAAAATTATTCTCATAGATATAGAAGTTCTTGATTCCCAACTAGATTACAATATCCTGGTAGGTCATAGCTACATGTAGGTGATGACTGCAATAACATATTCAGTGTTTTGTATCATGATGTTCCCCCATGATGGGAAAATCGTTATAATAAATCAACTCACATACTACAAGAAAAGGACGTCCTCTACCCCTGATTGTGTATTACCTTTCGTAGGATCCCACACAGAGGTGATATCTTTTACTGAAGCAGGACTAGGGATATTCAAGGCATCATCACTCCTTGGCACATACTCTAGTGACTCACCTTTAATTGAGGTTGCCCTCGCAACCCCAGTGTGTATGTTGAGTTTGTTAAACACACCTCAACCTCAAGAACTAGTTCAAGAAACCTCGAGTGTTGCGACTACTGACTCAACGTTCCTACCATACACAATCACTCAGACACCTTTCTTTTATGTCCCACCTAGTTTTGTCTCGCACCAAGTCATGGAAACACTGACATTTCCAAATATGGCTTTCACGATACTTGTCTGGTATTTGGCCCCATAGACCATGTTAGCAAAATCAAGTATTACCTTGACAATCATCATTCTTGTAGCCACCCCTCAGGAAACCACCTCAAAATTAACTACACCTACATCAACACTAACAAGTGCCACAAAAAGGGACAAGTAGAAAGGGAAGAAGGTGGAAGCCTCAACCACTTCCTCGTCTAGGGTACCACCACCTTGTGCATTATGTAAAGTATCCAGGCACCCTACCAAATTGTGTTCGGAATTAGAGGAGTTAAAATCTCTTCTTCATGCCCCAAAAATGCTAGTAGCCTCACCTCCACCTTCTGGAGAAAAGGCCACACCAACATGTAATAAGGCATTACACACCAACGATGCATGCACTATATGCGTAGAGTACGGACATTACACACATCACTAAATTCCTCATTATCGAGATGCACTGGGAGCCCTCGCTCAAGCCAATACTGTGACACCATCATCTCCCACCGTGCCAATGGTAGATGATGGGTCCAAAACCATTTATTATGTCTTTGAGGAAGAAGTTGCGGGCCTTATTCATCCTTGCACCCATTGTCACTCTACCTCTCGCCCTCGACCAGTATCCAGAAGGATGACATTCCTAAGACAATATTGCCAAAACCTTCCCACCCTTGTGCCCTATGCGACAGACTAGGCCATTTGATTAATCAATGTTGAGAATTGAGCAAAATCAGAGATATTTTTCTCTTATTGGTCCATATTCCTCGACCTACCCGCTCAAACCATTCTAGACATGCACACAATCATTGTCGCATTTGTTCCCAAGTTCATCACACACAAAACTGTCAATACCTCTCGCGATTTCAAGCAGTAAGAGCAGCCTTGCGTCAAACTAAAATTGAGATTACAAATCCTCCTCCCATTGCTGATACTAAGATCCAGAGGTGGCCCACACCCTTAAATGCCCCACCTCATGACACCAACCATCCCTCGTCATCACGAACTACGAGAAATGTTGATACGCACACCATTTATTACATTAGCACACAACCTTCATTTTGTGTAGTACACACATGCAACATTTGTACCAACAACTTTCATAGTTTAGACACATGTTCTATGTTCCAAACATTTGGACAACTTATCATACAGCACCACCCATTTCAGGTAATCCCTGAACACCATCTTGACATAGAGGAATATGCCTTGACCCCTAGGATGCCAACATTATCTCAGGAACCTTCTCCCACTCATCACCAAGTCACCATCATGGAAATTCTCCCACCACCTGGTGCTGACGATACACAACACTACATAGGATTCATTTCCTCGACCGTAGGAACCCTAAATCATGTTGTATGCTCATCATTTCTTGTTGTCGAGACTGCTTCGTCCACTGCAAAGGTATTACCACCACCAACTATGCAAACCCATCCAATCTGCAGATTGTCAACATAGTTGGGTTCTATGACAACAACCAGCAAGCATTCTCTTATTTGTCAACCAAAACCACTAGGTCCCAATCCCATCCTCACGACTTCCTGCAACCTCTATCACCATTAGAAAATCTTTTTCACTCAGATGAAGATATTTTTGAGGCCTTGATGGAACCAAAGTGTCCTTGGGATGCCATGCATCATTGCTATTTCTTTTTACCCGAGAAAGTATTCTCACCTATTGATGCACCAAGCCACACTTTCTGTACAAAAGAAACAAATGACTTCCCACCACCAGGACAGGTAGATTAGTTCAAAAATCCCATTCATACACTAGATGTATTTGAGGAAGGGAATATGTATAATATCTCACCTATAGTCAAGGTAGATATTTCCACCAAGCCTGACATAGTCAAAGAAATCTCGTTGGGGTCTGCATTCTCCCCAAACGAAGTGGCCTCATACATAGCCCTCTTTTAAGAATATATGGACATATTTGCATGGTCTTACTCAGAAATGCCAGGAATTAGTCCTACAATCGTGGAGCACCACATCGACACATCGCCTGTTGCCTACCCTGTTAGGAAAAATAGCGTCAACTCCACCCCTCTAAAGTATAAGGGATTAAATAAGAAATCAACAAGCTTCATAAGGCCAGTTTCATCTACCCTATCGTTTACACATCTTGGGGTTTCTAACCATGTACCCATCATGAAGAAATAGGGCACCATTTGAGTTTGTACTGACTTTAGAGATATGAACAAGGCATGTCCCAGAGACAATTATCCTACACCCTTCATCAATCAAGTAATTAATGCATGCACCAGACACGAAGTCTTATCCTTGATGGATGGCTTCTCAGGGTGTAACCAGATTAAAATACAACATATCTATCACTACCCCATGGGGCACATTCGCCTATCGAGTATTGCCCTTGGACCTTAAAAACACTGGTGCCACCTTTCAGCGGACCATGAACTATATCTTCCATGATTTTTCTCATCTTATACTAGCCTATGTGGACGACCTTATAGTGCAATCCAAAAATCGCTTTGTAACAACCCTAGGTTAAAAGTTCATGTAATAAAGTTAATAAAGGAAAAATAAGACCAAGGTCATGGGACACATATTCCAAGTTGAATGTTGGGAAAACATTCTAGTGGGAATCACTTGTTGTTTATTATGGCTAAGGAGAAATTGGAAAAGGCTTTGAAAAGGATAAAAGGCATTATTGGCATTTTATTTATGAAAATGAAGGAAAATAGGAGAAGAGGGAGGTGAAAGGTCACAGGTTGCATGTGAGGAGGAAATTGAAGGAAAATAGAGGGAAAATGAAGAAATTAGAGGCATTAATAATAAAAAGGTTTATGAGGATCAATTCACAGCTTTTTCCAGTCTAGCTTTTGGCTGGTTATCCTTTTGTCAATTGAGTTTTGGAATTGGCTTCAGAGAGGAGAAGAGCACCAAGAGGAGAAAGAAAGCAAGCAAGCAAAGGAAAGCAAAGTAAGGACAAGGAAATCAAAGGAAAGAAAGGATCAAGTAAGGAAGGGTTGGATCAAGCAGCTTCAACGGGAATACTTGTAGGTGATAGGTTGCATGTATGATTTCCTAGCTAGTTTTGGCATGCATGTTACATGCATGTGTTTATTTGGTTTATTTGATTTCGCTGACATGGAATTTTTTGGGTTTGAGAGTGGTCTCAGCGTTACCTTTCCATTTTCGAATATCCATGGTGTCATGGGATTAATTCTTGGTTGAGATTTGGATTACCGAATGTTTTTGGATTCGGATGAGGTGGTCTCAGGAAAATCCCAAAGGTTGGCGGTGGAGATGGTTTTCTCTGGGAAGCCCTCAAGAGGAGGGTAGAGACAGGAAAATTCCTCAAGGGATGGTGAAGGACTTGATGGACCTCCAAATTAGGCATAAATTAAGTCCCATCTAACCTTTCTTAGGCACATAAAGTCTATATTAAACCTCTCCTTCTACATTTAATAATGTTTTTTTAGCTTTAATATGTTTATAGGAAGGTTTAGAGGTAATTACATATTATGTGCCTAATATTATTTATTTTTGTAGAATATTGAGATAAAATGGAGTAAATTCTGAATGAGATAATATAGGGACTGGCTCCCTACTACAGGAGGATCAATATTGGATAATAAATGAACAATATATTATGAAATTATTGCACAAATTATGGAGCTCCAATGATTGAGAAAATCTAGGAATGTGCTCCATGTCATTTAATGCAGATTCCTAGTGTTGAGAACTAGATCCACTATTTGAGGGATTTTGGAGGGGAAAGCTTCCTCCTTTCAAGGAGAATGCTTCTTCATCATTTTGTATAAGTACCAATTCGAATTGGCCTATAGGGGCATGTATTTCTTAGTCTTCTTGAGGACAAAACTTGTTATTTAGCAATTCCACTTTCATTTCTAGCAGGGATGTACTTGGATGGATTCAAATAATGAAGTTTGGCGCCATTTTTAGCTTCTAAAGCTTGGTTTCCTTCATAGGACTTTGATTTTCCTTGGGCTTGGCCATTCGAGGAGCCTCATAGCCCTCTTGCCAATTTCTTTATTTCCTTTGAATGCCTTTTTCACTTGCATCTCTTATTTTTGCATTTACTATTCATGTTTCTTTTGTTGTAGGTTACATTGGTTAAATGATTGAAATGATTTTTTATTTTATTTATTTATATTTTATTTTGTATTTATATTTATATTTATATTTTTACTTTTTAATCAGGTTATTTATAGATTCACAAACATGATGCATCCTTAGAACAACTTCGAAAAGTCATATTCACCATTGAGCTACTTGGATTCGTCTACTAGTTCACAAATCCAGAATTTCTGGAAATCCTTTGTAGCAAAATAGTAGTAATTTTCTGCTATTTCTTAGAACGTGTTAATGAGATTCATTTTAGTTGATTCCACTTGATTTCACTTGATTAGGTTAGGCATTTGGTAGTTAACTAGCTCACTAGTTCTTGAATTTACAGTTTTTAGAGTAGTAATTTTCTACTATTTTTTAGCACGTGTTAAAAGGGGTATTTTGGAGTGATTCCCCTTGGAATGGAGTCCTAAGACATCCTAATTAATAGCTAATTTTTTCCCATCCCATTTGCATTTTATTTACTTGGTCATTTAGCAAGTTATCTCACTCTTGTAGCAAAGCAGGGCCTCTTGTAGCACCTCCTATAGCACTCATGTAACACGTGTAAACTTGACCATATTTGCTCCAAAAGCTTGGTTTTTGTAACACCCTCCTCCCATATCTGCCCAAGCAACTGGCCAGCCAGGGTAAACATGCGACGAGAGGCCACTATGATAAGATTCAACCTCCTTGGTGACTTTAAGGAAATGGAATCGACGGAACATTACATACAATGATCCAACATCATCCTAGTAACCTTCAGCGGACAAGTCAGCCACTCAGACTACTTATCTCTGGGTCCTACTGCTATTTGAGAGACTTAGGGGCAGGGTAACGCTCCCTAGACACTGCCCAGGTGAGTTAGTTTCAAGTCTAATGCTCCCCAGACACTGCCCAGGTGCTTTATAACACTTCCCAGACGCTGCCCAGGTGCTTTATAACGCTTCCCAGACACTGGGATATTGTATTTATGACCCAATAAGTGATGAGGCAGCAAAAGACATGAGGAAACAATGGTTCATGGTGATTCTCAGATAAGTATGAGATCCCTACACTTAATTATGTTGTTTACACCTGTAGGTTACATGTTGATGATATGTTTGACGAAATGCCTGTCATGGCTAGTAGGGGTCTGGTTATGATTTTGTTCATATTATTTCTTTTGTATCCTTGTTACCTTGTATCCTTACCAATTCTAAATGATCATTCCATTCTGGGTAGTGTCCCGGGCTTTGGGCCGAAAAAGGTGGCTCAAATCCCAGAATGCTAGCATTAGTGTTGAGACTAACTTGCCTGGGAAGTGTCTGGGAAGCGTAATAAAGCACCTGGTCCATTCAAACACAAGTAAAAACATGCTGAGAGCCAAACATAGCTGCTGACATAAAATGTACATATAACCAGCATAATAGGAACATAAATACAATGGACATATCAACCATCAAAACCCATATATATATCAGTACATTTGCACATGAAAATCAAGGGAATGAATTTCTCATTAATAAATGCAATGAACCAACCGGTGATGGGACTACCACGTTCCACCCGACCATAGATTGGCTGAGCCAAGTTTCTCTTCAGCCAATCACCCTCGTGCCATATTCCAAGCATGAATGTGGGACTCATAAAACACATCAAAAACACCAATCAATGTGGATGCCACTAGAGTTCTTTGCCTGCACCGTGAGGAATTTGAGTGCCTCCTAGTCTCTCAGGCTTTACCGTGCATCCGCAGTCTAATCTAGGGATCACTAGGCCCTACACTGAGACATACTCTCTAGGATTTACTGTGCATTCCATCCTGGAATCACTAGGCCCAACGGAGAAAATCCACCTCTTAGCTTTACCATATATCCTGCCATTCATTGGCAAGGATTCCTAAGCCCACTGAGGCACACAATCTGGCTTTACCGCAACCCACAGTCTAGCTTAGGGATTACTAGGCCAGTGGCTTTGTGCATCCTCAGTCTAGTTCATGGACCACTACCACCATGTGTTTGTCAATTCGGAGATCCACCCCACTCATCTTCGAATCTAATCCAGCCATCCCCCACAAAACGCATGAGAGAACCCATCTCATCAAATTTATCAGGAAATGGCAAGGCTAGGCTAAAAATATTGTCACACCTGGAAAAACCCATGCCATGGTAGAAAAGAAACACATGCAATCCCATGCATGCCAAATCTAGTAAGAAAAATACACATGCAAGTTGATACCTGCAATGAAGCCTACTGTAGCTGCTTGATCCTGCCCTTCCCTGCTTGATCTTTGCTTCCTCTTGCCTTCTTTGCCTTTCTTGCTCCAAGAAAACTCTAAGTGTCCAAGAGTATGAGAGAGAGAGAGAGAGAATAATGAGAGAGCTCCAAAGCTAAACTGACCAAGTCTTGCCCACTGATCCTCAGAAGCCTTTTTATTAATGAGACCTCTATTTTCTTCATTTTCCATTATTTTCCTTCATTTTCCTCCTCACATGCAACATGTGACCTTTCACCTTCCTTTTCTCCTAATTTCCATTATTTTCATAAATAAATGTGCCAAAAATGCCTTTTTCCCTCTTTAATACCTTAGTCATTGCCTTTTCCAATTTCCTTTGCCATAAATAACCAAATGAACACACACTAGGATGTTCTGCCCACCATCCAGCTTGGAATACGTGTCCCATTATCGGTGGTATTTATATATATTTTTACATATAATTTTCCCCAGGGGAGTTACAGAACCCTCCCCCTTGGGGGAACACCATCCTCGGTGTTCTATGACACTTATAACCAACAAGGCTACTGAAAACAAAACATACTTCCCATGGAGCTTTATAACACAGCTCGTTGCAGTATTTACATTGAAAGACCTGCTCAAATCAAAACATCATGACAACATGACAACATACCGCATACTGGAGCTTTATAACATAGCTCATTACGGTATTTACAATAACCACATATACATATCCACACATGCACATTTTCTTAACCAGCAAATAAAGGATACGATGCCCATATCAATCAACAAGGGAATCTAGAGGATCACACCTCCACCCTCAAAGTAATACCAGGATTCACCTCCTTCCCAGGAAGTCTAGAATCCACTACAAAGTCAAATCTGCATCCAATGTTCAGCGCTATAATCTTGCACCACTTGTCCTCTCAGCGAACAGTTACCAGCTCATTGTTCTAGGGCACACTCCCAATGTGCATTTGATTCCATCTGGCAATGCTAATGACCAAATCAAATCAATCCACAACCTTCCCTTCTCTGCTACACAGTCCCTTGGGAATCCGGTCACCTCTTCCGTGCAGTCACTCACCTTCCAAGTTCCATTGGCACCCCCATCCTGGGCAGTCCATCCCTTGGAAAGGCTTCCTCGCATCGGAAGATACAAAGACCAAGGCATATCCCTGCCTTAAAACCATCATACCAGTCATAGCATGCTCATGGAAATCAATGGACACTATTGGGCACCAGTGTCCCACAATGGCCCTGTTCTTGAAGTGCTTTACCAGCATATTGCTGCCTGTTTCAATTCCTTTGTTGCTACTGCTAATTCTTGCAGTTGATTTCAATCACCCAACCGGGCATTTCATGCATTCCTGTACCAAGCACATAACTTCCATTAGATTTGAAATAAATTGACATCATAGCTCATTGGTATTTCATCAATAAGGTACATTTGCAATCCTGTTCACTTCCTGTCACAACAAGTCAAACTAGCATATTTGACCAAATCAACATATATATAGATATCTCATTAGGTTAGCTCAAACACAACCATCATAGATCAAAATCATAAATCACATGTAACCATCATAAACCAAAACCATAGATCACATATAATCATCATATACCATAGTCATAAATCATATGCATAATAAAATTGAAATAAAATGCTGATACTTATCCTTTCATCAATCCTTAGCTTCTACCTTTTTCTTTATTCCGTACGTACTCTGGATTGGTTGCTACACCCAACAAACACCCAACGCCTTCTCCTCAACCATGTGCATAGACACATAGTGTGCATGACACACATAGAACCATACCACACCATGAAATACATGTATCTACACCTAACATACAACGCATACATCTACACCCAGTGTATACAATACAATGCATCCATCTATACCCGATGTGAAATACCACCCAATGCATGTACCTACACAGAGTATCACACAACGTGTACACATGCCACAATACAATGACTACATGATGCACATACATAATACCACATGCCCTCAACACAACATGTATGACATGCACACAGTACCACATGTGCACCAATACCATATGTACCACACGTACACAATACCACCTATACACTGCACCACCTGCACAACATGTCCACAAAATCACATGTACACGGCGCCACCTGCACAACGTGTACACAACACCAAATGTACACTACACCACTGTACAATGTGTACACAATACCACATGTACATAGTACCACACGTACGATGTGTATGCGACACCATATGTACATATCATCACATGCACAACATGTACATAACACCACATGCTCATAGCACGTTATGTACGACATGTACACGACACCACATGCTCACAGCGCCACTTGTACAATCATGCACACAACACCATATATGCATAGCACCATATGTACAACATGCATGCAACACAATGTGTACATAACACTGCATATCCAACATGTACATAGCATCATCCATATACAGCATTGCATATCCAACATGCACAGAGCGCCATATGCACACATGCCACATATACATCATGAAGACAATACAATATGTATACAACACCCCATATGCAATATTCGCACAACCCTATTTGTACCATCCTGTATATAACATTGCATAAATAACATGTACACATGCTACGTATACATAACACCACAAGTGCACATATCATAGATACAACATGTACAACATATACAATGTATGCACAACAATAATACCACACATCCAAAACCACACTGTCCTTACCAAGAAACCTTGCTTCCTGTGTCTTATCCATGCTTGTCTTAGCATGCCGCAGACCACACTGCTTTCACTTTGCTGATGTATCCTTCAACATTACCTGTCATAACATAAAGATAGGCATAATACAAGTATACAATACCAAATCATATCCACATGATACTAACCTCGTATATTTTTTGTGACTGCTCTTCCCAATTGATTCCTCGTAATACCAGGAACCTCTTCATGTCGTTCTCCTGCATAAGCAATCATTCCTCCACAAGAATGATCCCTGACAACCCTGTCAGACAGTAACATAGATACATGGATACATACATACATATATAAATGTTAGCATAAAGTAATCATGATCCTGTCAGACAATGACATAAATACATACATGTATACATATGTAAACATCAACATATCATGATCATAAAATAATTACCAGAGATCAAGGTCAAGGTTAAGATAACTTCCTTTATTCATGCACAACATGCACGATATTGAGAACAAAAATTCCCAACATAGCCAAGGCATCTGACGCCTTAGTTCCATTTACTCTACCTTTTTGGTTACCTTTCTCATGTCTGTACCGCCACCGTCTATTTACCACAATGGACCCAACCAATCCAACCAATTGTCATAGTCTTACCTTCCGCTGCGCTTACTCATGCACAGAGCTTCATATGGGTCTTATATCATCGGTTGGGTACAACACATATCTCCCGATTTCCATCAACTTTCCTCTTTCCCAACCAGTTCCCAAGACTCAAAACATAAAAGGCAAGCCAAGAAACAAAGAAGAAGAAAATCATGAAAACCAATAATAACAATACGACACCACAACCAGAGTGGCAAGGCCTTGCACCAAACATAAACAAAACCACAAATCAAGCTCAAAAAATCATAAAATACCAAAAACACAAGACTAGAACCAAACACCATGATCAATCCCCATGGTTCCTAGTTCATCCAAGGGAAATCTCAACCTGAGCCTTCTTCATGATTCATGGCAATCTCTCTTGCCATGCAACTCCCTGCATCATGTTGTCAGAAACACATAGCTGTCAATGTATAAATAAGCATAACAATACACCAGCTACCTCATCTTTTTGTGCCAAGAACGCTGCTTGCAATTGAACACATCCATGCCATCTCTCAAGGGACTCCAATCCTTTAACAACTCCACATGTAGCTAAAGACTAGCTAATATACCTGTCAAGTACATGTTCATGAATATAACACATATCCACATAATGTCATACAAAATCAAGGTTACGAAGGATTCCTGTGTGCAAAGCACTCATTCATTCAAAATTAGGGTTTCCAAACATAGCCAAAGGAATTCTTTCCCAATTCCTTTCTTTCACCTTTTTACCTTGTTGGAATCGAGGCTTACTATGTGTTGTCACATCACCCATCTATTAGTTATGTAAAGAAATCAACTTTTACCTTGTCATGCTAATACCAAACATGTTTCCTCCAACTTCTCACACATGTAAACCATATGTTCCAAATATCAAGACAATCATATTTATCAATTTGAAATCAACATTTAGCAAAACTGACAATCATGTCATAATCCATAGCCAACTCATAGTCATTAGACATAATGCTACATCTATCACCTACTACACTCAATTACATTTCAATTGTCTCAACAATCATCTTAAAACAAGATCATTGGAACACATACTCATATTAAGCAATTCATCAATCATTCAACCACTTACAATCATACCATGTTAAATAAATAAACTAGGCACCAATGACTCAAACACCAAATAGACGTCATGATCAAACAATCAAGCACAAAATATATGACATAAGAAAACTCATACCTTAATGTATATTAGGGGAGACTATCTTGTCTGCACAATCAATCCATATTAGCATAATATAACTTCACAACATATCAGTTCAAACACAAGTAAGATCATTATATCATATCAATGACTAACTAATATTTTTACATCATAAACTCATAAGCATTTGTCGTTCATGCATAACAATCACATATGTATGATCAATCTAGATTAGTACGACACCATATCAAAATATGTTGGCTCATACCTGAATATTGCAACCATAACCATCTGCATAGGTCAATCCAGGTTAACACAATACATATAACATCAAGATCTTCAATGCAATGAACATAACCATCACACATATGACCAATCCAAATTACGACATCAAGATCTCAATGAAATAACTCTAATCATCAAGTTAATAGCACATAACGACACTAAGCTATATATCATGCTCATCAACAACATAAAACAAAATCGTCAGCTAACTATCATATAACAATCAACAAGTTAACCTATAACATAATCATCAACATATAGCATAATCATGAGGTTATCTAATATAAAACAACAATAGCAATGCATACAACTACAAGGTACTATCATTCTTGACTATTCAACTCATGTGCATATAACTACACTAATCAACTAACATCCCTCATGAATGTAACCATAACGTCAAAATACATCTACATAAACCTAATGCATATAAAAATCCTTAACATACATACCTACATGCCCAACATGCAAACCTGTATGACGACATGCGATCACCTGGAGGTCAAATGCTGCAACTTCACTTTGATGATCTACATCTCCTGCTTTACCTTATTCAACACATTAGCATCATGACATACCACTAGCACCATGATGACCTAAATTGCATAAAATGACTTCACAAGGCATATTTGGCCTACCATTCATGCATAACTATAACCAATACCATACATGCATAACGATTGCATATAGACATATAACACATAAGTACAAAACCATATACACATCCTTCTAGCTAGAGTCCAATCATCAATGCATGACCATATCAACTACACAAACCACGACCTTAGGCATGACAACAACCATTACTCCATTGTACACATTGCCACATGCAACCAACAATATGCATAAGCAATGCCAAACCAACTACCAATACACATAACCGCATGTAGTCTAACATAATCGATCAGTTGTTGTAATCAACCTACAAGACTGATGCATGTAATCAAAATATTAAAAATGTAACCTAACATACAAGGATGTAAGTAGGCGACATAAAATCAACATGTAAGTGACATATAATCCATATGCAACCAGTCACATACACATGACCAATACATTTCACGAATTCAACATCAATTTCTTCATAACAACCATAGTCAATCATCAAGCCAATGCAACATGTATATAAGTGTAAGATACACACATGAAACTGACATGCATGCATGACCAAAACACATTCAACCCATTCAGTCCGAGAGTTGAACCATAAGTATTTCACCTATTCCTGATATTTCTACCGAAAGAGAAGGAAGGGTAAGAACTCAAATAAGCCTTTAGAGAGTAGTGGAGTCTCTATCCTTCTATCCTTAATACACTTGGCCCGGCTAGGAAGAAAGAGCTTTAGATTCACCTCCCCAGACTTAATAGAATAGGAAACAAATAGAAGAGAAACTTAGGTCCACAAGTCTAGGAAAATTTGTATCCCCTCTGGAACTTGAGTGTGGGAAAATGGAGGAAGTTGTTGGCCCCATTGAATGTTTGTGTGATGGGTTACCTTGCTGGCTATGTGTGGTGGCCAACAAGTCTTTTTATACCTTAAAGCTAGGTTCACTAATCTATTTGTGGCTAGGTAGGATCAATGCTAGCCACCAATGCCATGCCTCTATGGTCTTCAAACTACCTGCTACTTGTGATGGCCACCAAGATCTATGTCAATCACAACAATGTTTCCACCGCCTTCACCATCAATTATTCAAAACAGGGACTCATATCCGATTTGGTCATGCTCAAAGATCTATGAGAATAGGTGTTGAAATAATGGAAGACCAATCATTTTCTTTGCATTATGAAAGTTGGTGACAAAAGATAGTGAACATGCAATAAATTGAATACATCTTGAAGATGATACAAAATTTTATGGTTAAGTGGAAACCTTCCATTCACAACTAGATATATATATATCCATGAATACATACTCCATGATCAAGTTGACCTACAAGGGTTGAATCATTAGTAATTTTGTCGCTATCTATGGTGATTTTGTGGTTCTAGTTCTCCAAAATTGGCCATGTTAATCCACAAATATATATAGTAACAACAAAGGAATATAGACAAATAAGAGGAAGACCCATTCTCATGGACAGATGCATATTCAATTGGTTGTAGTAATATTATGGAGGTGCAACAAATGATCCAGATTTAAGTAGGAACACAACAAATTACAGATATAACCATAAATACTCAGATGCAACAAAAATAACACTTCATTTCATTAATATCAAATATTGAAATATGCTTACAAACAGAGTGTAAATAAGACTAGCTCGGGCGATGATAGCTTATCTCTGAGAAGAGATGTGGCGACTACATGCCTCTGAATTAAGTTAAAATGAGGCTCAAGGGCCTTTTTATTATTGAAAAATAAGATAAAACCCTAAACAACCAAAACCCTAACCTGAGGAGATGTAACACCAAGAGTGTATGGGCCCCATTGGGGTAAGTTGGGCAGCCAACTTCTCGGGGTCGTAAATTGGTCATATTATCTCTGTTTGACGCATATGATACCTCGTTGGAAAGATCTCTCCAAGGACTAAAGCTACTAACGTGATTACTTTGAAATCCGTAGATGAATCTTGCCAAGAAAACGTCGATTACGGCCTCAAAACGGCTCCAGAAGTTCAGGACCTGAAAAACTACTAAAAATAGTTAAGAAAACTGCAAAAACTGAAAGAGGTAGTGGTGGGGGTCCACATGGAATAGGTAGGTGGCCACCAACATCCACCTGGAGCATTCCTCCACCCTTAGGAAGAAATGACCTCCATTGCGTTGAGTTCCTCCATGAGATGAGGGAACTTCTGCTGAACTTGGTCCTTGGTGAGCCATTTGCCTTGGTGCAGGAGTTGGCCGGATTTGACAACTCGATACAGCTGGATCTTCTGCTGGTGTGTGTTCTTGATCTACGTGTCCATGATCTGATAAGTTGCAGCTTGTTCCATGTAATGTGGATTTAACTTTGTTGGTGGGAGTTGTTCTGCAATGCCGGATGTGTCCAGTAATGGTGGAAAGTATGGCCGAAGGTGATCCACATTGAACATTGGGTGCAAGCCAAGGAACGGGGGAATGCTAAGCTCAAAAGAATTATCTCCCATAGCCTTGGTGATGGTGTATGGCCCATATCAAAGCAGGCAAATCTTGTGGTGGGGCCCAGCGAGGTGGTCCTTATGCAAATGTAGCCAAACTTTGTTGCCCACCTGGAACTTGTGTGCACTTGATGTTGATCATGCCGCTTCTTGTACTTAGCATTGGCTTTGTCCAATATGTCATGGACCTGTTGGCGGATGTGTTGAATGTGCTCAATGAAGCTATTTGCCTTGTCGGCTTCGGACTGGACATGAGCCGAATCTACCTGGGTCGCTGCAAATGGTATGGCCACATGAATGGGACAAAGTGGTTGGAATCCCAAGCCCACCTGAAAAGGGTTGTGGCCAGTCAAGCTGTGGAGAGCCCGGTTATAGATGTTCTGGACATAGGGGAGGCTCTCATCCCATGTGCATGGATGCTTTGAGTTGTACATGCACAAAATGTGTACGATCATCCTATTGATGACCTCTGTTTGGTCATCAGTTTGGGGATGGAAAGCTGTGGACTTAGTGAGCTTGGTGTCCAGCATCGACCAGAGATTGGAACAAAATGTACTGAGGAACCTGTTGTCCTGATCTGAAGTCATAGATTGTGGGATCCCAAATTTTACCCACACTCGTTCAAAGAAGAGTTTAGCAGTGGCTTCTGATGTGATATTCTACTTGCAGGCTGACATAATGGCCATCTTCGAGAATCTTTCGGTGACCACAAAAACACAGTCGTTGCCATGCTTAGTAGAAGGAAGGAACGACATTTAATCCATGGAGAGGGATTCCCAGGGTCGACTAGGGGTAGGCATCAGAGTATATAGGCCTTGCTTCTTGATGGTTGGTTTGGCAATGGCGCAGGCAGTGTAGGATCTAATGTACTTCCCGACATCCTGTCGAAGATTCGGCCAATAGAAATACTTATGCAGTACTGCCACCATTTTCTCGACCGCGAAATGCCCAACAACCCAATTGCAATGCACTTCCCAAATCATCTTGGCACGCTCGCTTGAAGGAACACAAAGGTGTCCCAGGTGGCATAACAGAGAATCTTGGAGGTAAAAATCTGGAACTTGCTGACCCTCCAAGAGTGTATGGTATGTGTGGCCGAATTCAGGGTCACTTTTGTAGAGAATTGTCCAGCCAGAAGTCTCGTGCCCACAAGAGTTGAGCACAGTGGTTAACGCCGTGATCGGTGGTCAGCTGAGGCAATCTGCAACATTATTGGTGTTGCCCTTCTTGTACATGATATTCAAATGGAATTGTTGCAGGTATGTGGACCACTTCTCATGGCAATCATTCTGCAACTTACCTTGCATTTATATGAACTGTAGGGGTCGGTGGTCTGTGTGGATGATCGTTTCCTTCCCCGAAATATAATGCTTCCATTGTCGGCAGGCCTGCACAATGGAATACATCTCTTTTTCATAAGTGGGATACTTCTAGACTGTTTCTGAAAGTGTCTCATGGTGATATGCCAATTGATGCCCCTATTGAGTGAGGACTACACCAATAACATAGTCATAGGCATCTGTCTCGATCTCAAATGGTCGTTGCAAGTCTGGTAGTGTGAGCACTGGTGCAAAGCAGAGGCAATGTTTCAACCTTGCAAATGCCTTCTCTTGAGATTTAGACCAAAAGAATTTTGCTTTCGCTCCTCCCTTGGTGACTTGACTCAAGGGCCAAGTGATATTAGAGAACCCCAACACGAACCTGCGGTAGAAATTGGCAAGACCCAGAAAGTTGCGGAGCTCCGTCAAAGTGGTTGGGGCTAGCCAATCCCGAATGACTTGGATCTTGGCTGGATCCACATGCACCCCCCGTTCGTTATGAACGTATCCCATATACTGAACCTGGGCCATGCCAAAAGTACATTTCTCCAAATTGGCACACATCTTGTGTTGCCACAATGTTTGGAGAACCTATCGGATGTGGTGGAGGTGCTCTTCCCAACTCTGTCTGAAGATCAAGATGTCATCCAAGTATACCACTACAAATGAGTTGGTGAATGGCAGCAAGATGCCATCCATAAACCTCATGAAGGTTGCAAGAGCATTCGTCAACCCGTTTGACGCGTATTATAACTCATTGGAAAGATATCTCTAAGGACTACAACTTCTGATGCAATTTCTCTAAAATTGCTCGATGAATCTTGCCAAAAAAAACGTCATTTAGGGCCTCAAAATGACTCCAGAAGTTTAGGACCTGAAAAAATGCTAAAAATAGTAAGTTGTGCTACAATTAAGGAAACTAAAAAAACTAAAGGAGGCAGTGGTGGGGGTCCATGTAAAATAGGTAGGTGGCCACCAACATCCACCTGGATCATTCCTCGCCCCTTACAAAGAAATGACCTCCATTGCATTGAGTTCCTCATGAGATACTGGGAGGAATGATCCAGGTGGCCACCAACATCCACCTGGATCATTCCTCCCCCCTTACGAAGCAATGAACTCCATTGCGTTGAGTTCCTCAAAGTAGTTGGGGCTGGCCACTCCCGAATGACTTGGATCTTCGTTGGATCCACATGCACCCCCCATTCATTAATAATGTATCCCAGATATTGAACCTGGGTCATGCCAAAAGTACATTTCTCCAAATTAGCACACAACTTGTGTTTCCGCAATGTTTGGAGAACTTGTCGGATGTGGTGGAGGTGCTCTTCCCAACTCTGGCTGAAGATTAGGATGTCATCCAAGTATACCACTACAAATGAGTTGGTGAATGACCGCAAGATGTCATCCATAAGTCTCATGAAGTTTGCAGGAGAATTCGTCAACCTGAAAGGCATAACCAACCATTTGAAAAGGCCCTCCTTGGATTTGAAGGTAGTCTTCCACACATCGGAGTGTTCAATTGGTACCTGGTGATATCCAGACTTCAAGTCGATCTTTCTGAAATATTTTTTCCCTTGAGTTGGTCCAAAAGGTCATCAATCCGTGGGATCAGGTACCTATTCTAGATAGTGATCTTGTTCAGTGCTCGATAGTCAATACAGAGTCTCCAAGTACCATCCTTCTTCTGTACCAACACGATCAGGCTCCCACAAGGTGATGAACTCTGCTGGATGTGACCTTTCTAGAGCAGCTCCTCAATTTGCCTCTTGATTTCATCATTCTCCAGAACGGAGCTCCGATAGAATGGTCCATTGGGCAACGATGCACCTGGGGAAGATCGATGGAGTGCTTGACCTGACAGTGTAGAGGCACCCCTACGGGGGAGGTGAAGATGTCCTCGTACTCCTTCATGACCTTGTCCGTCTGTTTTTGTCGTGTGGAGGGGCCCTGTTTGGAGGTCGTGGCCACCGTCTTCTTTTTTCCCTAAGGGCATATCATCAGGAAAACAAATTTCCCGGTTTTGGAAATGAGCTTACTGCATTGTTTTGCAGTAAACAGAGAGATGGCGGTAGGCGGTGCTACCTCCAGTATCCTGTACAACTTATTTCCCAAGGTAACAATAACAGCGCAAGGCCTTGACTCATACACAACATGTCGCTTCCACAAGTATGGTTGGCCCAATAAAACATCACAAACATAATGGGGAGCAACGTCACATAATACCTCATCTGTGATGCGCTTGATGTTGTATGGAATGCGACACTGTTGGCTCACGCGAAGATCTCGTCCTTGGTGAAGCCACCCGATGGTGTACGGTTATGGGTGTGCTGTGGTCGATAAGCCCATTAGCTTCATGACCTCTGCTTCAATGAGGTTATTTTGGCTCCCGTTGTCGACAATGAACTATAGGAGCGAACGCTTTACCCACATCACAGAGTGGAAGAGACACTCCACCTCCTCTGGATCTTCGGGTTCCTCCTTCTGGATCTTCGTGGTGGTAATGGCAGCTTTGGGCTCCACATCGATAATCTGCTTCCCTTTGTCATTCCCCTTGTCAGGTTCTAACTCAGAGTCGAAACATGCATCTGATCCCGAAGCCTTTAGCTCGGCACCAATGATTGCTTGGCTCGACACTCACTTGTGTTGTGAGTGGAGCTCTTATGGAACTCACACCACTTTCCCGTGTACTTATTCGGCTTCATAGTGTTGTCCTTTGCTTGTGGCTTTGGCGGGTTATCCCGGGCCATCCCACCTTGGCTTTGTCCTTTGTTTTGTAGTTTGGGGGCACCTTTCCCTTGCTTCGAATTCGTAGATCCAAAGTCTCACTTCTTCTGTTTAAACTTCTGCTTGATCTTGATGTTGTATCAGTATGACATGCTGAGCGCGGAGATGTCTACGAACTCCATCTCATCCTGGATGTATCTATGTAGGCAGCCTCGGTACATAAGTACCAAATG
The DNA here is from genome assembly GCA_031772625.1 of Pinus tabuliformis. Lineage (NCBI taxonomy): Eukaryota > Viridiplantae > Streptophyta > Pinopsida > Pinales > Pinaceae > Pinus > Pinus tabuliformis. The sequence goes on along the minus strand of CM062812.1, from coordinate 600,052,537 downwards.
TTTCTCAGAAAACATTGTTAAATAACAACACATCTTGGTCCCTTCCCTGCCACAATGTGGTCCACTTTATGTATTTGTCCTCATAGCTCTCGATAGGGCAGTACTGCTCCTTGATGGTGTCCCGAACGAATTCCAAGTGGGAGCAGCTGAAAACAGTGAGGTCATATTTTCATCCTTCTGCTCACATTAGGTTTCCCACCAGTCCTTGACGTGGGGGGCGGCTTTGAGAAGAGAAAAAGTAATCTTTTGCTGGCTGGAAAAATCATGAACATAAAAGTATCCTTCTAGAAGATTTAACCATTTATCTACGACGTCTACATCTATTTGGCCCTCAAATATGGGAATGTCAAAGTTTACTTGTACCTTAAAAGGTGTGGAGCCTCCAGAGTGGATGCCGGATGTGGATGCGTCATCGGTGGGCAACCGTTGAAGGATCTAGGCAAAGTTATCCATCATCACATTCCTTTGTTTCTCGAGGGCCTCCTCAAGCAATATTTTGATAGGATCTCTTGCTCCCTCGTCTTTCTTTTCTTCCTCCATGGTCAGTCGTCGGGGTTTGCGAGGCTGATCTTGCAAAGGTTCAACTAGATTTAGCCCTAACTTCTTATATCCCGACCTCGTTGGGGACAACAAAGAAAAATAGAGAAAGAGTAGACCCCTCTGATACCACTGATCTAGATTTAAACAGGAATGCAACAAATTACAGATATAACCATAAATACTTAGATGCAGTAGAAATAACACTTCAATTCATTAATATCCAATATTGAAATATGCTTACAAACAGAATGTAAATAAGATTAGCTCGGGCGATGGTAGCTTATCTCTGAGAAGGAATGTGGTGGCTACATGCCTCTGAACTGAGTTACAATGAGGCTCAAGGGCCTTTTTATTATTGAAAAATAAGAGAAAACCCTGAACAACCAAAACCCTAACCCGAGGAGATGTAACACCAAGAGTTTATGGGCCCCGTTGGGGTTGATTGGGCAGCCAACTTCCCGGGGTCGTAACTTAGTCATATTATCTCCGTTTGACGCGTATGATACCTCGTTGGAAAGATCTCTCCGAGTGCTATAGCTATTGACATGATTTAATTAAAATTGCTAAATGAATCTTGCCAAAAGAAACGTTGTTTAGGGCCTCAAAATGGCTCTGGAAGTTCAGGACCCGAAAAACTGTTAAAAATAGTAAGTTGTGATACAATTAAGGAAATTGAAAAACTAAAAGAGGCAGTGGTGGGAGTCCACATGGAATAGGTGGGTGGCCACCAACATCCACCTAGATCATTCCTCCCCCCTTAGAAAGCAATGGTCTCCATTGCGTTGACTTCCTCCATGAGATGAGGGAACTTCTGTTGAACTTGGTCCCTGGTGAGCCATTTGCCTTGGTGCAGGAGTTGGCCGGCTTTGACAGATCGATATAGCTGGATCTTCTGCTGGCGAGTGTTCTGATCTGCATGTGCATGATCCGATTAGTTGCAATTTGTTCCATGCTGTTTGGATTTACCTCTGTTAGTGTGAGTTGTTCTGCAATGTCGAATGTGTCCAGTAATAGTGGAAAGTATGGATGAAGTCTATCCACATTGAACACTGGGTGCAAGCCAAGGAATGGGGGAATGCTAAGCTAAAAGGCATTATATCCCACAACCTTGGTGATGGTGTATGGCCCACATCGAAGCGGGTGAATCTTGCGGTGGGACCTAGTGAGGCGTTCCTTTTGCAAATATAGGCAAACTTTGTCGCCCACCTAGAACTCGTGTGGCACCCCATGCTGATCATGCAGCTCCTTGTACTTATCATTGGCTTTGTCCAATATGTCATGGACCTATTGGCAGATATGTTGAATGTGCTCGATGAATCTATTTGCCTTGTCGGCTTCGGACTAGACATGAGCCGAATCTGCTTGGGTTGCTGTGAATGGTATGGCCACATCAATTGGACATAGTGGCTGGAATCCCAAACCCACCTGAAAAGGGCTATGGCCAGTCGAGCTGTGGAGAGCCCGATTATACCTGTGCTGGACATAAGGGAGGCTCTTATCCCATGTGCGTGGATAATTTGAGTTGTACATGCGCAAAATGTGTATGATCATCATATTTTGACCTCTGTCTGGTCATCAGTTTGGGGATGGAAAGCTGTGGACTTAGTGAGCTTGGTTTCCAACATCGACTAGAGATTGAACCAAAATGTACTAAGGAACCTTCCGTCCCGATATGAGATGATAGACTGTGGGATCCCAAAGTGTACCCACACTCCTTCAAAGAAGAGTTTAGCAGTGGCTTCTACTGTGATATTCTTCTTGTAGGCCACCATAATGACCATCTTCGAGAATCTGTCGACAACCACAAAAAAACAATCATTGCCATGCTTAGTAGAAGGAAGGCCGGACATGTAATCCATGGAGATGGATTCCCACAGTTGACTAGGGGTGGGTAGCGAAGTATAGAGGATTTTCTTCTTAATGGTCAGTTTGGCAAAGGCGCAGGCAGTGCAGGATCTGATGTACTTCCCGACATCCTATCGAAGAGTCAGCCAATAGAAATACTTCTGTAGTACTGCCACCATTTTGTTGACCCCAAATGCCCAACAACCCGACTGTAGTGCGCTTCCAAAATCATCTTGGCACACTCGCTTGAAGGAACACAAAGGTGTCCCAGGTGGCATAACAAAGAATCTTGGAGGTGAAAATATGGAACTTGCTGACCCTCCAAGAGTGTATGGTATGTGTGGCCGAATTCGGGGTCACTTTTGTAGAGAAGTGGCTAGCCAAAAGTCTCATTCCCACAAGAGTTGAGCACAGTGGTTAACGTCGTGATCGGTGGTTGGCTGAGGCAATCTGCAACATAATTGGTGATACCCTTCTTGTAATTGATATTCAAATGGAACTGTTGCAGGTATGTGGACCACTTATGATGGCAATCATTATGCAACTTCCCTTGCGTCTGTATGAACTGTAGGGGTCGGTGGTCTGTGTGGATGAATGTTTCCTTCCCCAAAATGTAATGCTTCCTTTGTCAGAAGTCTTGAACAATGGAATACATCTCTTTGTCATAAGTGGGATACTCTCAGACCGTGTCTGAAAGTGTCTCACTGTGATATGCCACTAGATGCCCTTGTTGAGTGAGGACTGTCCCAATAGCATAGTCACAGGCATCTGTCTCGATCTCAAATGGTCGTTGCAATTTTGGTAGTGTGAGCACTAGTGGAGAGCAGAGGCGATGTTTCAACTCTGCGAATGCCTTCTGTTGAGATTCAAACCAAAAGAATTTTGCTTTCGCTCCTCCCTTGGTGAATTGAGTCAAGGGCCAAGTGATATGAGAGAACCCCAACAAGAACCTGCGGTAGAAATTGGCACGACCCAGAAAGCTGTGGAGCTCCATCAGAGTGGTTAGGGCTGGCCAATCCCGAATGAATTGGATCTTGGCTGGATCCACATGCACCCCCCATTCATCACTAATGTATCCCATATACTGAACCTAGGTCATGCCAAAAGTACATTTCTCCAAATTGGTACATAACTTGTGTTGTCGCAGTGTTTGGAGACATTGTCGAATGTGGTGGAGGTGCTCTTCCCAACTTTGGCTGAAGAGTAGGATGTCATCCAAGTATACAACTATAAATGAGTTGGTGAATGGCTGCAAGATATCACCCATCAGCCTCATGAAGGTTACAGGAGCATTCGTCAACCCGCAATGCACAACCAACCATTCAAATCGACACTCCTTGGCTTTGAAGGCAGTCTTCCACACATCGGAGGGTTGTATTGGTACTTGGTCATATTCGGACTTTAAGTCAATCTTGATGAAATATTCCCTCCCCTTGAGTTGGTCCAGAAGGTCATCAATCCGTGGGATCGGGTACCTATTCTGGACAATGATCTTGTTCATCGCCCAATAGTCAATACAGAGTCTCCAAGTCCCATCCCTCTTCTGTACCAACATGATTGGGCTCCCACACGGTGATGAACTCGATCGGATGTACCTTTCTGCAACAACTCCTGAATCTGCCTCTTGATTTTCATTCTCCAGAGCGGAGCACCGATAGATTGGTCCATTGGGCAACAACGCACCTGGGGTAGATTGATGGAGTGCTTAACCTGACAGTGTAGAGGCACCCTTGCGGGGGAGGTGAAGATGTCCTCGTACTCCTCCACAACCTTGTCCATATGTTGTTGTGGTGTGGAGGGGCCCTGTCTGGAGGTTGTGGCCACCGTCTTCTTCTTTCCCAGAGGGCATATCATTAGGAAAAAAAATTTGCTAGTTTTGGAAATGAGCTTACTGCATTGTTTTGCAGTAACCAGAGAGATGGCGGTAGGCAATTCTACCTCCGGTATCCTGTATAATTTATTTCCCAAGGTAACAATAACAACACGAGGCCTTGACTCATACACATCATGTTGCTTCCACAAGTATGGTTGGCCTAATAAAACATCACAAACATCAAGGGGAGCAACGTCACATAATACCCCATCCGTGAAGGGCTTGATGTTGTATGGAAGGCAGTATTGTTGGCTCATGCAAAGATCCCATCCTTGGTGAAGCCACCCGATGGTGTACGTTGTGGGTGTGTTGTGGTCGGTAAGCCCATCCGCTTCACGACCTCCGCTGCAATGAGGTTCTTTTTGCTCCTGATGTTGATAATGAACTGTAGCGGGAAACCCTTTACCCACATATCGGAGTGGAAGAGACACTCCTCCTCCTCTGGATCTTCAGGTTCCTCCCTCTGGATCTTCGTGGTGGCAATGGTGGGGTTGGGCTCCACATAGATAATCTACTTCCCTTTATTATTCCCCTTGTCGGGTTATGAGTTGGAACATGCATCTGATTCCGAAGCCTTTAGATCGGCCACCAGTGACTAGTTGGCCTGACACTCACTTATGTTGTGAGTGGAGCTCTTATGGAACTCACACCACTTTCCTATGTCATTCTTCAGCTTCACAGTGTTGTCCTTTTCTTGTGGCTTTGGTGGGTTATCCTGGGCCGTCCCGTCTTGGATTTGTCCTTTGTTTTGAGGTTTGGGGGCACCTTTCCCTTGCTTCGGATTCTTAGATCGAAAATCTCACTTCTTCTGTTTAAACTTTTGCTCGATCTTGATAGCATATCAGTACGCCATGCCGAGCGAGGAGATGTCCAGGAACTCCATCTCGTCCTGGATGTATCTGTGTAGGTGGCCTCGGTACTAAAGTACCAAATGTTTCACAGAATCCTTGATACTCACCTTCATGTGAAGGGTATGAAAAACATTGGTAAATTCTGGCACATCTTGGTCCCTTCCTTGCCGCAGCATGGTCCACTTTATGTATTTGTCCTCATAGCTCCCGACAGGGTATTACTACTCCTTGATGGCATCCCGGAACGAATTCCAAGTGGGAGTGGCTGAAAACAGTGAGAATGTACTTTCATCCTTCTGCTCACAATAGATTTCCCACCAGTCCTTGACGTGGGGGGTGGCTTTGAGAAGAGAAAAAGTAATCTTTTCCTAGCTGGAAAAATCATGAATAGAAAAATATCCTTCTAGTAGATTTAACCATTTATCTATGACGTCTGCATATATTTGGCCCTCAAATATGGAAATGTCAAAGTTTAGTTGTACATTAAAATGTGTGGAGCCTCGAGAGTGGCTGCCGGATGTGGATGCGCCACCGGTGGTCAACCGTTGAATGATCTGAGCAAATTTATCCATCATCGCGTTCCTGTGTTTCTCGAGGGCCTCCTCAAGCAATATTTTGATAGGATCTCCTGCTCCCTCATTTTTCTTTTCTTCCTCCATGGGCGACTGTCGGGGTTTGTGAGGCTGATCTGGAAAAGGTTCAACCAGATCGAGCCCTAACTCCTTATATCCCGACCTCATTGGGGACATGCAAAGAAAAACAGAGAAAGAGAAAAACGCTCTGATACCACTGATTCAGATTTAAATAGGAACACAACAAATTATAGGTATAACCATAAATATTGAGATGCAATATAAATAACACTTCATTTCATTAATATCAAATATTGAAATATGCTTACAAACAGAATGTAAATAAGACTAGCTCCGGCTATGGTAGCTTATCTATGAGAAGATATGTGGTGGCTACATGCCTCTGAATTGAGTTTCAATGAGGCTCAAGGGCCTTTTTATTATTCAACAATAATATAAAACCCTAAAGAACCAAAACCCTAACCTGAGGAGATGTAACACCAAGATTTTATGGGCCCCGTTGGGGTTAGTTGGGCAACCAACTTGCCGGGGTCGTAACTTGGTCATATTATCTTTGTTTGACGTGTATGATACCTAGTTGGAAAGATCTCTCCGAGGACTACAGCTATAGATGTGATTTATTTGAAATCAATAGATGAATCTTGCCAATAAAACATTGTTTAAGGCCTCAAAACGAGTCCGGAAGTTCAGGACCCGAAAAATTGCTAAAATAGTAAGTTGTGCTACAATTAAGGAAATTGAAAAAACTGAAAGAGGTAGTGGTGGGGGTCCACGTGGAATAGGTGAGTGGCCACCAACATCCACCTAGATCATTCCTCCCCCCTTAGGAAGCAATGGTCTCCATTGCGTTGAGTTACTCCATGAGATGAGGGAACTTCTGCTGAACTTGGTACCTGGTGAACCATTTGCCTTGGTGTAGGAGTTGGCTGGGTTTGACAACTTGATACAGATGGATCTTCTACTAGTGAGTGTTCTTGATCTGCATGTCCATGATCCGATTAGTCACAACTTCTTCCATGCATTCTGGAGTTAACTCTATTGGTGTGATTTGTTTTGCAATGTCGGATGTGTCTAGTAATGGTTGAAAGTATGGCCGAAGACGATCGACATTGAACACTGGGTGCAGGCTAAGGAATGGGGGAATGCTAAGATCAAAAGCGTTATCTCCCACAACCTTGGTGATGGTGTATGGCCCATATCGAAGCGAACGAATCTTGTGGTGGGGCCCAGCGAGGCGCTCCTTCTGCAAATGTAGCCAAACTTTGTCGCCCACTTGGAACTTGTGTGGCACCCCATACTGATCATGCTGCTGCTTGTACTTATCATTGGCTTTGTCCAATATGTCATGAAACTGTTGGCAGATGTGTTGAATGAAGCTATTTTCCTTATCGGCTTCGGATTGGACATGAGCCGAATTTGCTTGGGTCACTGAGAATGGTATGGCCACATCAATGGGACATATTGGTTGGAATCCCAAGCCCACTTGAAAAGGTTTGTGGCCAGTTGAGCTGTGGAGATCCCGGTTATAGCTGTGCTAGACATAGGGGAGGCTCTCATCCCATGTACGTGGATGCTTTGAGTTGTACATGCGCAAAATGTGTACGATCATCCTATTGATGACCTCTGTCTGGTCATCAGTTTAGGGATGGAAAGCTGTGGACTTAGTAAGCTTCGTGTCTATCATAAACTAGATATTGGACCAAAATGTATTGAGGACCCTGCTGTCCCAATCTAAGATGATAGACTGTGGGATCCCAAAGTGTACCCACACTCGTTCAAAGAAGAGTTTAGCAGTGACTTATGTTATGATATTCTTCTTGCAGGTCACCATAATGGCCATCTTAGAGAATCTGTCGACGACCACAAAAACACAGTCGTTGCCATGCTTAGTAGAAGGAAGGACGTACATGTAATCCATGGAGATGGATTCCCAAGGTTGACTAGGGTAGGAAAAAAAGTATATGTGCCTTACCTCTTGATGTTCGGTTTGGCAATGACGCAGGTAGTGCATGATCTGATGTACTTCTCGACATCCTGTCGAAGATTTGGCCAATAGAAATAATTCTGTAGCACTGCCAACATTTTCTCAACCCTGAAATTCCCAGTGGCGTAAGTGTAGTGTACTTCCCAAATCATCTTGACACGCTCGCTTGAAGGAACACAAAGGTGTCCCAAGTGGCATAATAGAGAATCTTGGAGGTGAAAATCTGGAACTTGCTGACCCTCCAAGAGTGTATGGTATGTGTGGCTGAATTCGGGGTCACTTTTGTAGAGAAGTGGCCAGCCAGAAGTCTCGTGCCCACAAGAGTTGAGCACAGTGGTTAATGCCGTGATCAGTGGTCGGCTGAGGCAATCTGCAACATTATTGGTGCTACCCTTATTGTACTTGATATTCAAATGGAACTGTTGTAGGTATGTGGACCACATCTGATGGCGATCATTCTGCAACTTCCCTTGCGTTTGTATGAATTGTAGGGGCTGGTGGTTTGTGTGGATGACCATTTCCTTCCCCAAAATGTAATGATTTCATTGTCGGCAGGCCTGCACAATGGAATACATCTCTTTGTCATAAGTGGGATACCTTTAGACTGTGTTTGAAAGTGTCTCATTGTGATATGCCACTGGATGCCCTTGTTGAGTGAGGACTAGCCCAATAGCATAGTCAAAGGCATCTATCTTGATCTCAAATGGTTGTTGCAAGTATGGTAGTGTGAGCACTGGTGCATAGCAGAGGCGATGTTTCAACCCTGCGAATGCATTCTGGTTTGATTTAGACCAAAAGAATTTTGCTTTTGCTCCTCCCTTGGTGACTTGACTCAAGGGCCAAGTAATATGAGAGAACCCCAACACGAACCTGCGGTAGAAATTGGTAAGACCCAAAAAGCTACGGAGCTCCGCAAGAGTGTTTGGGGCTGGCCAATCCCGAATTATTTGGATCTTGGCTGGATCCACATGCACCCCTCATTCATCAATAATATATCCCAAAGACTGAACCTGGGTCATGCCAAAAGTACATTTCTCCAAATTGGCACACAACTTGTGTTGCCGCCGTGTTTGGAGAACCTGTTGGATGTGGTGGAGGTGCTCTTCCCAACTCTGGCTAAAGATGAGGGTGTCATCCAAGTATACCACTACAAATGAGTTGGTGAATGGCTACAAGATGTCATCCATCAACATCATGAAGGTTGCAGGAGCATTCGTCAACCCGAAAGGCATAACCAACCATTCGAAAAGGCCCTCCTTGGCTTTGAAGGCAGTCTTCGACACATCAGAGGGTTCGATTGGTACCTGGTCATATCCAGACTTCAAGTTGATCTTGCTAAAATATTCCCCCCCCTTGAGTTATTCCAAAAGATCATCCATCCGTGGGATCGGGTACCTATTCCGGATAGTGATCTTTTTCAGCACCCGAGAGTCAATACAGAGTCTCCAAGTCCCATCCTTCTTCTGTATGAACACGATCGAGCTCCCATAGGGCGATGAACTCAACCGGATGTGACCTTTCTGTAGTAGCTCCTGAATCTGCCTCTTGATTTCATCGTTCTCCAGAATGGAGTGCCAATAGATTGGTCCATTGGGCAATGACGCACCTGGGGTCAGATCGATGGAGTGCTTGCCCTGACAGTGTAAAGGCACCCCCGTGGGGGAGGTGAAGATGTCCTCGTACTCCTACACGACCTTGTCCATCTGTTGTTGTGATGTGGATGGGCCTTCTCTGGAGGTCATGGCCATTGTCTTTTTATTTACCTGAGTGCGTTTCCTCAGGAAAACAAATTTACCGGTTTTGGAAATGAGCTTACTGCATTGTTTTGCAGTAACCAGAGAGATGGCGGTAGGTGGTGCTACCTCCGGTATCCTGTACAACTTATTTCCCATGGAAACAATAACAGCGCGAGGCCTTGAATCATACACAACATGTCTCTTCCACAAGTATCGTTGGCCTAATAAAACATCAAAAACATTAAGGGGAGAAACACCACAAAATACCTCATCCATGAAGGGCTTGATGTTATATGGAAGGCAACACAGTTGGCTCACGCGAAGATCTCGTCCTTGGTGAATCCACCTGATGGTGTACGGTTGTGGGTGTGTTGTGGTCGGTAAGCCCAACTGCTTCATGACCTCCACTCCAATGAGTTTCTTTTGGCTCCCACTGTTGACAATGAATTGTAGTGGGGCACCCTTTACCCGCATCTCGGAGTGGAAGAGACGCTCCTCCTCCTCTGGATCTTCGTGGTGGCAATGGTGGCATTGGGCTCTACATCGATAATCTGCTTCCCTTTGTCATTTCCCTCGTTGGGTTTTTGACTCAAAGTCAGAACATGCATATGATTCCGAAGCCTTCAGCTCGGTCACCAATGACTGCCTGGCCCAACACTCACTTGTGTTGTGAGTGGAGCTCTTATGGAACTCACACCACATTCCCGTGTCCTTCTTCGGCTTTGCAGTGTTGTTCTTTGCTTGTGGCTTTGTCAAGTTATCTTGGGCCATCCCGCCTTGGATTTGTCCTTTTTCTGCGGTTTGGGGGCACCTTTCCCTTGCTTCGGATTCGTAGATCCAATGTCTCGCTTCTTCTGTTTAAACTTATGCTCGATCTTGACAGTGTATTGGTATGCCGTGCCGAGCGAGGAGATGTCCAAGAACTCCATGTCGTCCTGGATGTATCTGTGTAGGTAGCCTTGGTTCTTAAGTACCAAATGTTTCTCAGAATCCTTGATACCCAACTTCGTGTGAAGGGTAGGAAAAACATTGGTAAATTCTGGCACATCTTGGTACCTTCCCTACCACAGCGCGGTCTACTTTATGTATTTGGCCTCATAGTTCCCGACAGGATAGTACTGCTCCTTGATGGCATCCCGAAATGAATTCCAAGTGGGAGCGGCTGAAAAAATTGAGGTCGTACTTTCATCCTTTTGCTCATAGTTGATTTCCCACCAGTTCTTGACGTGGGGAGCGACTTTGAGAAAAGAAAAAGTAATCTTTTCTCGGCTAGAAAAATCATGAACAAAAAAATATCCTTCTAGTAGATTTAACCATTTATCTATAGCGTCTACATCTATTTGGCCCTCAAATATGGGAATGTCAGAGTATACTTGTACCTTAAAAGGTGTGGAGCCTCCAGAGTGGATGTTGGATGTGGATGCACCGCGGGTGGGCAACCATTGAAGGATCTGGGCAAAGTTATCCATCATTGCGTTCCTTTGTTTCTCGAGGGCCTCCTCAAGCAATATTTTGATAGGATCTCCTCCTCCCTCATCTTTCTTTTCTTCCTCCATGGGCGGTCGTCGGGGTTTGCGAGGTTGATCTTGCAAAGGTTCAACAAGATTGAGCCCTAACTCATATCCCGATCTCATTGGGGACATGCAAAGAAAAACAGAGACATAGCAGACCGCTCTGATACCATAGATCCATATTTAAACCAGAACGCAACAAATTACAGATATAACCATAAATACTAAGATGCAACAGAAATAACACTTCATTTCATTAATATCAAATATTGAAATATGCTTACAAACATAATGTAAATAAGACTAGCTCGGGCGATGGTAGCTTATCTTTGAGAAGAGATGTGGTGGCTACATGCCTCGGAACTGAGTTACAATGATGCTCAAGGGCCTTTTTATTATTGAACAATAAGAGAAAACCCTAAACAACCAAAACCCTAACCCGAGGAGATGTAACACCAAGAGTTTATGGGCCCCGTTGGGGTTAGTTGGGCAGCCAACTTTCCGTGGTTGTAACTTGATCATATTATCTCCTTTTGACACGTATGATACCTCGTTGGAAAGATATCTTTGAGGACTACAACTAATTACCTAATTTTGGTGAAATAGACAAAGGAATCTTTGCCAAAAAAACATCATTTAGGGCCTCAAAACAGCTCCGGAAGTTCACGACCCGAAAAAACTGCTAAAAATAGTAAGTTGTGCTACACTTAAGGAAACTGAAAGAGGTAGTAGTGGGGGTCCATGTGGAATAGGCGGGTGGCCACCAACATACACCTAAATCAACAAAGTACCCAACAATGTTGCATATAACTTGTGCCCATTCCATGTGGCTACATAGATACTCTTGGAGGAAGAGCACGACCTATACAACTACCAATAATCTAAATGGGCATGATACAAGACTCCATTTAGGATTTTTAAGGGTGGTAAGCACTCACTATAAATTCCATACACCACTCCTAAACAATGCCAACAATTTGCAAACAAAATACTTTCCCAATTCAAGGATTGAAAGTAGAAACTCACCAATGGAAGGTAATAACATTGTAACCATTACCATTGATTCCTTTTAAGAAAAGTATGGAATGATCTAGGTTATTCAAACATTAGGCTTATGATTTCTAATCCCCACAATCCACTCCAAGGATAAGAAGAGAGTGGAATTATGTGTATAACCCAATAATTAGAGACGATGACTCCAAGGTTAAAAGAATGTGCACTAGGTTCATAGTTCTTTGCATTTTAATTGGTGAGAAAATAAACCATCACACAATTGAGAGAGGTTTTATTCTTTCAACCAAGCTCAATGTTCAACAACCATTATGTGTCATCAAAGATAGAACCAATGAATTATATTACTACATAAGTCTATAATTGAATAATAATGTGCACATTACCTTAGAATTGAAGCAAGTAATCGAGGTTCAACTTATAAACCTAGTTCATACAACAAATGAAACACACCATAAGACAAATATTTCACCCTAGAAACCCAAATGGGAAATCTAACTTCAAATGGGTCATAGTTTCTTCATTTTGACAATATCTGATTATAATGCTCCTAAGGCTCTCTCTGTCTCTTTCTCTCTACCAAACTAATCCATTGAGAATAAAATACAATAAAAAATAGGGAGATAGGAGGTAAAAGAAAGCCAACAAACATGACCCTTTGTTTCTCATTCCTCAACCTTCTCTCCTAATTTTATTTTTTTAATTCTTTCATTTTTCTATTTCATTCTTATCTTATTCAAGTTATACATTTACATTATTCAAGTTATATATTTACATTGATTCACAATGTTTGCTAACTTTCATACCATGCCTAATTAATTTTGCAATTATTGAGTGTTACACCCATTTCATAACCATTTTAAATTAGATTATCATAAGATTGTTGACATTGAGAGTTAATTTATCCTAGAGAGAGTGAGAGAACCCATTGCCCATGTCATTCTAGAGCCTAGCAATTGTGTAAAATTTACTATGGCTGGGAGGTAAATTGTCTAAATTGTTCCCTGATAACCATTGTTCCCATGTTAATTCTTATTTTCATTTTCTTTCCTACATATTTATTGAAAAAAGAATAAGTTGGGAGTTCTAGAATGTGTCTGTCAGAATATTTGGAATGTTGAGATGAATATTTGATGTGTTTGTAAAAGTATTTGGATGTTGTCATGATTATTTGGTGTTAATTGTTTCAAGTAATTTTATTTGGAAAGGCTTATCTACCTCGTGCTTATGTTAGATAACCCATGTTAAATTTTGTTGTTGTAATGAGTTATCTTGGAAATTTGTGAGTTAAATTTCCTTATTAGATAAGCACTTATAGCCAGATTTTTTCATGGTTGTCTTCATGTGAAATTCCATTTCTACTCAAGTTTAGCAATTATTATAGTAGTTAGTAGACCAGTGATTTTGGGACGAATTTAATGGATGCCATATAATATGTACCTCATTCCCTCAATGGAGTTCACAGACAATGTCCATGAACTTTCTCTACAATATTTTTGATTTCAAGAGCCAACACATTCTCATATTGCCTCCTCGCGGTAAAAGAGCACAATATGTGAATGAAAACCCCACAACTGGGAACCATTTCTATGGTTGTTACACTAATCCATCACGAGATGAAGGCGAGTTATGGACTGTAGAAGCAACTGTGAGAACAACAAAGTGCAAGAATGATGGCATTATAATATTATTGCAAACTTCATTGTCCTCTCGAAGATATCATTGATTAACTTTAGAAACATCTCTCAAGTCAGAAACCCAAAATTATGCAAAAATACATGGCAGGGGGTCTTGGCGGATAAAATATAAACGTCGGGCAAAGATTTCTACTACTCACGAATTCAATCTTTAATCAGCATCTGCATGTCAAGATAAAATGCAATTCTATATATCTCATTTACTTGGCATTGCCTTCAAAGGATCTTCATGATGATTTAATAATGCCTCACAAATCATCTATAATAATTCTTATAATCATGTCGAAAAGGTAAGCCACAAGCATTAGGGGAGTTTTGATGTCTAAAATGGGCCTCCTAAGGAAATTATAAAATAATAGTGGAAATAATAAAATAAGATTTGATTACATCATCAAATTTTAGAGGGAAAAAAGAAAAACCTATTTTTCCAACTCGTATTTTCAACTTATCTCCCTATGGGTTTACTCAAATTTTGAGCAGAAACAATTGTTGGATGCTAGTTGCATTATAAGATCTTCCCTTAGAAAGATCTTCACTGAACAAAAAAGAGTTCTTTTAATCATGCTAGTTGCATTATAGGAAGTTTAGGTGAATTTATTTCATGAGACTTGAAACTAAAACTTTAATCAAGATCAACTTTAAAATTTATTCAAATAACCTAGGAAGCATAAGAGTTGTCGTTAGTTGTCAGCATTACATCCCGAGGATGGTTGGTTTTCCATGTACATTGGAGTATATTAGAATGTTCTTCCACGTCCCTTTGAGTATATAGGACTATGCTCCACGTACATTTGAGTATATTGGAACGCCCCCATCATACGGTTACGCATTAGAAAACACTACTATGGACTGTGCTTCCACGTACCTCTGGGTATATTTTGGAAGTCCCCAATAGGTTGCAATACTACGATAGGTAACTGAGTTGGCTGCCTTGTTAATTGTGGCACACCGAGCATATAATTCATGGAGATTGCTCGCACATACCAATAATGGTATATTACAATTCACAGTGACTTGGTAATCACTTTTAGCTAGTTACCCCTTTCTATTTTTATTTGTGTCTTTATTTTTCTAAAATTAATTAATCCACCATGGAAGAACACCATGAACACCCTAGTCGTTCATGTAGAATGAAAATATTTCCTCCTCTACCTCCAAAGGAAACACCTAGTCATCGTAAGAACAAGAAAACACAAATTACCGAAACTAGTGCATCGAAAGCTACCCCTTCTGGAACCACATCTGAGATTAATCAACAAGAACCCGAAACTAAATCTTTACAAAGTGGCAAGCTTGAAGTAGTTGAAACTGAAACTCTTGAGTCGTTAGAACATGAAATCATTGAACCTAAATTTGTATATTCAAACACTTTACAACCTAAGGATATACAACTTGAGGAACCACAAATAACTGAACCAACTACTCCAGGAACTTATTATTCTTTTTCTTTGCGTTTATCTCAACCACAACCTATGTTTTTGGGTCTTGGCGGAGAACCACTTCCACCTAGTCTTTTGAGTATTGAGGAAATTCCTCAGAAAGAGTCTTCTTGAACTCGATCTACTATAAAATTTGCAAAGACTCCTCTTTATCAAGCTTTTCCTTTTGGTAACCATGATACTCATTTAGAAGCTCCTTTACATCAAAATCCTCATTTTAATTCACCTTTGAACTTTCCTCGACAAATTCCTTTGAGAAGTATAATCATGTATGAGTTAACAATGATTTCTCAACCAATATATTCTATCATGAGTGAATGGACCGAAGTTGCAACAACTTCTATGTTTCCCACTTCACCAGAAACTCACATGTATGGTGGTCCGTAAGTGCCACCTAGCTACCAGTCATTGTCTGGAACCTTTCTTGGTGTGTCGACTATTCATTGGACTTCTCATTTACAATATTCATATGGAATACCATATGTTCCCTCCTTAACAGATGCCTCACGACCTATTCAACCTATTGCACCCAACCTCCTTTGGACCAACAATATGGTGTGTTTCTAAATGGATTAGGACACCAAAAATGACCTACTCTGTCCTATACTGGGTACCCTCCCCCTGGGGGGAAGTTGCCTCCGTTCACTCCTTATCCTTCAACTGGGGGGGAACCTATTGTTGAAATGTTCCCGTCTACTGGTCAAATGCTACAAGTTGGTGCTCCTCCCTGTTTGATTCATCTTCCTATGGGTGCCCCATTTCCAAGAATGATTGCTCCTCCTTGGAATCCTACCTTTCCTATTCAACCTGGTTTGGTATTAACTCAAATGTCGACCTCTCAACCGGCTTCATATATGCCTCAGGTTCCTACTTGTCAATATGTTCAATCCATACCTCAACCTACCTAATTTATGCTTCCAATGAGTCAACTTGTTTAGGCTGTATCCCAAATACAAACTAGTCAAACGGTACTGAAGATTTCTCAAATCTTGTTTACCCAGCTTATTCAAGGTGTATTACAAACCCCATTTAACCCACTTGGTCTAACTATTCCATAGATGCAAGTCAGACAACCTTCTCAAAGCATGCCATAGGTGTTAACCAATCATCCTAATATTGGAATGATGCAAATTCCATATGGGCAATCATTCCAAGGTATCCCACAAATTCCTGTTGGCCAAACAACTATACCACAAATAACTTATCAAGGTCAACAGATCTAAAGTCATCCTTTCTAATCTTACCAAGTTTTTCATGGAATTGGGCAACCTGGTCTCGATTATCCTGTTTATCAAACTCCTCCTTATCCCGACGGAATGCAAGTGTCCATAGCTCAAACCATTCCACCATATCCAGGATACCCTCCACCACCGGTTAACCTTTATGTATAAACTTCTACAAATCTAGCTTTGATACCATGTAGAATTTACTATAGATTTGTAAGCTCATGTAATTTACTAAACCACATGACAAGAATGTACTTCTACTTTCAACCAGTGGAAGTGAATAGATCGATGAAAACAATATGAACAAGAAGAAGACAAATCAATGGCACATAACACAATAAGTTTTCCTGGGGAAAGCCACTGCTCAAAACCTTGCCTATCTATATTGCATTAATCAGAAATCCAAGATGATAATACAATGCTTGTTCTCACAAGAACAATCCCTGCACAAGTATAATCAACTCTCAACTCACAAGCTAGCTCAAGCCAAATCCTTAGCCTATTTTGCAACTCTCCAAGACCCTATTTCCTTGTGCTCTTAGTCAAAGAATTTGGATGAATACAATATGCTCTGCTCAACCTTGAGCTCAACCTGCACAAGTGTTTCCTATCCTCTGCCTGATGACTTCCTTTGGCCAATACTTAGCCAAATTCGTAGCCTTCAAGCTCCTAATTCCTTGTAAATTCCTTAGAGAATTAGCCCGTATTTAAAGGGAAATCCTCACTTCATAATTGTGCAATCCAAACATAGGTCCTCAACTGATTGCATGCATGATCTGTACAACTCGAAAAATCATACAACTGATAGTACATTGTCCCTGCACTCTAGTACCAACTGGGTCTTCCTCTAAACTGACATGCATGAGTTTCTCATGAGTGAATCTTCAGTTAGCTGGATTAGCACCTGAGGATGCACCAGTGCACCAACTCACTACTAATCCTCTACTAGTTCCTCCAACCGTTATAACTAGTTTAACTGTCTATAACTCAGTCAAACTGAGTTATCTAATTACAACTCAAATAAACTCATCCTGGACCCCTAAAATTTAGGGAGAACATATACATGACTTCATAAAGACTTCCAACTCGAAATTCCTAAGTTAACTAAGTCAACTTAAGTTAGTTAACTATTACAAGTTGCTATGAGAAAATAATTTTCAATTAATTCAAGGACAAATTAAATTGTAATTTCTGGATGTTATTTTTAACATTTCTTTTTGTTATTTTCAACACTCCCTCTCAACAAGAAAGGAATTTATCTCTATCCCAATCCTGAACCTTTGGAATGTTCTGCATGCAACACTTCTCTCTAGTGTTGTTTCTACAAAAACTCTTGAAACTAAAAAAGCATCCAACCTGAATCAGTATGATGCATCTGTCACCAAAGTCTC
Source organism: Pinus tabuliformis (assembly GCA_031772625.1). Classification (NCBI taxonomy): domain Eukaryota; kingdom Viridiplantae; phylum Streptophyta; class Pinopsida; order Pinales; family Pinaceae; genus Pinus; species Pinus tabuliformis. The sequence goes on along the minus strand of CM062812.1, from coordinate 600,034,840 downwards.
TGAATGCTACTGCCTCTATCGACTGAAAAATCCGCTCTTCTACTGACTCTGCCTTTCTGCACTGTTGTCAACTCTTCTTTGCGCTCTTCAGTTATCTGACTACTCTAGCCTCTGTCACTTTGATCTCTGACTACATCAATCGCTATTGATTCCTACCGCTACTATGTACTTTGGGCTCCCATAGCAAGGTATGATCCATGAGATAAAACCTCTCAATGGACCCTGCCCAATTTCATCCCTCTTGGGACTATCACTTCACACCGCCCCACCTCACACTTGGAGGTATCGCTGCATGTGCTCCCTTTTCCCACTTGGCTTGAAATTCCACCCTACTGGAGGTCTCTACTTGAGTGGATACCTCCACTTGGTCTCCTCTTTGCTTCTCCAATTGTGGCTACTCCAAAATTGTCTGAGACTGCTTCCAAGGCTTCTTCTGGGGCTGCATGTTGAGAGGTAATTCACTCTCCCTCTCAACCACAAAGTCTCAAACCTTTGCCTTGCTCCTCAAATATTTGCATGCATCTTGTACCTCAAGAGCATACAGTTTCTTGACCCATGAACCTATCTGTTTCACTTGTCCCATGGTGATGTGTCTAAGGAAAACCTTTCCTTACTAAAAATCACATCATAGCCACAATCTTCCAATACCGTGACTGAAACAAGATTCTTCTTTAGTCCTAGAACATACATCACATTTGTGATATTGAGAGGGGAGCCAAACCCCCTCTGAAAGGTAACCGTACCGATCCCGGTAGCTCTATACCTCCCGTCATCTCCAAACTCTATGCTCTGCTTGAGGTCTTTCTCCTCAAAATCACTAAAGAGATCTATGTTCCCCGTCATATGTAACGCGGCACTGCTGTCAAGATACCACACGCCACCCATGACAGTGTTGGCCATGCATGCAATGAGAGTGAAATCAAGCTCGAATTATGAAGCTAGAGCTTCAGCTACTACAGGCTCCTTCTTGCTTGCTTTCTTCTGTGGTCACTTTGTGGCATAGGGCCCATGCTTGTGACAATGAAAACACTTGACTTTCGATAATTACATCTTCTTTTTTCCCACCTCACCTTGGGACTTATTTCCCTTGGCCTTTGTTTCCTAACTCGGTAAGGGAAAGTCCTCTTCTGATTCCTTGGAAGAGGTCCCATCTCTGGTGTTCCGTCAAAACTCCTCTTGTAGCAAATCCAACCACAGTCGTTCCCAACATGGTAGCTTCTCCCTCACATTGACATATTCCTGATAACTATGCCAACTCTTGGGAAGTCCTAGAAGAGCTAGGCTCACCATATCATCCTCAGCAATAGTGATTCCAACACTTCCAAGCTCATCTTGACAATGAGTGAACTTGGTCAAGTAATTTGGAATTGATTCGCTCACCTCCATCTTGATTTTTCAAAGTTTGTCCTTCAGCGCCAAATTCCTATGGTCACTGTTGTTCTGAAATAGGTATGTCAATGCTTTCCACATAGCATACAAATTTTCCTTGCCATGAAGACTTGAGACAATGTGGTCTTGAACTCCCTCAAGGATAATTTGCCTCGCTCTTTCCACACACTTCTTCCATTCGGCCAGATATTTAGCATCAGATTTTGGTGGCTTCAGAATGTCTTTATCAATGAATTCCTTCAAGCCATTATCCTCCAACATGACCTCCATCCTATCCTTCCAGACTATATAATTCGAGCTTCCATCCAAGGCATAATCGATCCACAAATTGTAGAATGCCATCTGCTGATCCTAAAGTGTGTAATGCAAATTCAAATTTCACTTGTAACCCTGAACTCAAAAACTTTGAAATCTCCTCTAGTATTCTTTCTTAAGCTCTGATACCATGTAGAAATTTCTACATGTCTAGCTCTGAGACCATGTATAATTTCGTGTAGATTCAGAAGCTCATGCAATTTACTAAAGCATAGGACACGGATCTACTTCTACTTTCAACCAGCGGAAGCCAATAGATTGATGAAAACAATATGAACAAGTAGAAGACAAATCAATGGAACATAACAAAATTATTTTTCCTGGGGAAATCCACTGGTCAAAACCCCGCCTATCTGTATTGCATTAATCAGAAATCCAAGATGATAATACAATGATTGTTATCACAAGAACAATCCCTGCACAAGTATAATCAACTCTCAACTCACAAGCTAGCTCAAGCCAAATCCTTAGCCTATTCTGCAACTCTCCAAGCCCCTATTTCCTTGCGTTCTTGGTCAAAGAATTTGGAATAATACAATATGCTTTGCTCAACCTCGAGCTCAAATTGCACAAGTATTTCCTATCCTCTGTCTGATGACTTCCTTTGGCCAATACTTAGCTAAATTCCTAGCCTTCAAGAACCTAATTCCTTGCAAAATTCATTAGAGAATTAGCCCGTATTTAAAGGGAAATCCTCACTTCATAATTGCACAATCCAAACATAGGTCCTCAACTGATTGCATGCATGATTTGTACAACTCGAAAAATCATACAACTGATAGTACATTGTCCCTACACTCTAGTCTCAACTGGGTCTTCCTATGAAATTACATGCATGAGTTTCTCATGAGTGAATCTTCTGTTCGAGTAGCACTTGAGGATGCACCTGTGCACCAACTCACTACTAATCCTCTACTTGTTCCTCCAATCGTTAGAACTAGTTTAACTGTCTATAACTCATTCAAACTGAGTTATCTAATTACAACTCAAATAAACTCATCCTGGACCCCTAAAACTTAGGGAGAACATATACATGACTTCAGAAAGACTTCCAACTTGAAATTCCTAAGTTAACTAAGTCAACTTAAGTTAGTTAACTATTACAAGTTGCTATGAGAAAAGAATTTACAAATTAATCCACAATTTAATTCAAGGACAAATTAAATTGGAATTTTTGGATGTTATTTTTAACATTTCTTGTTGCTATTTTCAACACTTTATCCACAAGGTCAACCTCCTCAAATGGAATTTAATAGGAAATTACTATTAATTTCAAGGTTAGAGTTAGCATATCTCTCCTGGTTATCGAATGATATAATTGTCATTCTCTTGGGTGGTCGATTATTCCAACCAAATTTTTGAGTGACATTCTGAAGTTTAATGGAAATCCTGGAGAAGATCCATAAAATCACGTCATGACCTAATTTATGGTGTTCGTCAAACTCCTTAAATGATGACTCCGTTTGTTTACGACTTTTCCAATGAACTCTTACTAATTCGACAGCTAAGTTGCATGTTGAATTACCTAGAGCCTTATTTAACAACTTTAATGCATTGGAAACCATGTTAGAAACCTCTTGAGGTGCAAACCTCTTTTAGAGTGAAAAGAGATTTGATCCTTCTCAGGGCTTGGTAGATTCATAGTTAAAATGGATCTAGGTTGATTTAATTATTAGCTTTTAAATAAGCCACATTAGAAAACAATACCAGTTAAAATTTTAACATTACAAGATCTCTACCATACTGAGTCCTAGAATTTTTTGTTTTTGTTATTTTTATTTTTATTTTTTTTGATGGAATAAAAATGTTAAACATTACAAAATATTTAACACACTGGGTTGGAGAGCTCCTCTCTGGACAATAAACATTACAACATCTGCATCATACTCGACTAGAAAGCACCTCTTCGCCCAATAAGTTTATTTTGGATTTTTGTTAGAGTGTAATTTTTATAAAGGAAAAATGTAAAATGAGTCTGTATATTTGGTTTATAATAATATGGATTTGTATATGTTATAGTGAGTGATATTTATCAAATGAAAATGTGCAAATGGATTATATGTGACCTTTTGATATTATGACGTGTTATATGATATTTGCAAAACAATTTATCTCCTTAATGAAGATGAAATTATATTCATACATCTTATAATAAATATCAGCTTTTAATTAACACAAGTTTAATAGTATGGTTGAAAGGTAATGTTTTTTACATTTTAGATTTTTTTTTTTTTTTTTTTTTTTTTTTTTTTTTTAATATCAGAGGAGAATTATAATATTTTACAATAGTTAAATATTATGCTTAATTGATGCCTGAAAAATTCAAATCTAATGATCAAATGTTCAACTTACTTCACTTAGATCCCATGTGGCCATATTCCTACACCTATAACTGTTGAATAGAGAGAGATATTGACTCTATGCAATGTTGACTTATAAAATTGATGATGAAAATGAAGTTCATGCTCAATGGAACTTAATGGTGGACTTATATATTGAGTTGTCAAATGAATTTAACCATACATGTGGTCATCATAACTTTTCTAACCACAAACCACAACTTGCTCCCAAACATTGAGGTCAAGAGGGGGTGCACTTATCAACACTATCCATAAGTTTTAAAACTCAGTGAAAATAAAACAACATGTGTCATCTCCTTACTTCTCCCAATGCGGTTTCAAGTGTATAGTTTAAAATCAACAAGAATGGAGGTTTATAGTTGGTCAAGCAAAGTGTTATATTTAACCCTCCCAAAAGAGGACATCATCATGGTTACATAGATGAGTTGGACATAAGCCAATGGAACAAGCTTTTATCTTTTATTATTATCTACTTCCATCTTGGTATTCATTGATGGCAATAAATGTTTTTTATTAACTAAACATTTTAAGGGGAGTCATGAATCTAATATTATGCAGTCACACAAAACACAATAGTTTTCTTAACATAATTGCCTACACATGTATTCCATGGAGCTTGAGCAACTCTCATTCATGAGAACCTGTACAAATAATTCTTATATATGATGACAAAACTGACATAATTCTTAAAAGTTTAAAATTCTTGTTAAAAGAAAACCAATATTTAACTAATTGAAAACTCTTGGCATCATGTAATTTGATCCATCACATGTTAAGGTTCCTGCCGTACAATAATATTCTTAAAAGTTAATTAAAACATTCATCATATCTTTATGAGGAATGAAACTTCATGTTGAGAAAAAGGGGAAATACTATACATTTTGGCATCTTCCCCTTTCTTACTACAAGTCTTCAAGGATTAACTATTATAAATGAGGTATAATTTCCTAAAAGAAGAAAATGTCACTTTTCAATGTCAAAATGTTATTGGACTTTGCAAACAATAATATATGGGATTTTTGTTTAATAATAAATCAACCGTATAATATTCCATTTATATTATTAGAGTGTATAAGACTATTTTTTATTATGTGTGAGGCATGTTATAAAGTGTTTAAAATTTTGTGGAGAACTAATGCCTAAAGGAAATATTTTAGTGATGGAGTTTTCAAAATTTTCAAGTTTATTTTTTTAATAAAAATTTAGAGGTGAATCAAAACAAATTATTGCAATGCAATGAATAAAATAGAGTTGAAGTGTTGAGTAATTTTATTGATAATGAAATATTTGAAGCAAAGTGGGTATTAACATAGACAAATATACAACCATAAAAAGAACCCTTAACAAGCCAATGAGTGTTGAACTAGAACATATATAGTCTTGTAGATATGAAATCTACACCTACCCTCTTGTTATTGCAATTGTGTTTCCTAGACCTGGTTTTCATTCCTAACCAATGTCTTCACAATTTTCTTGTAAGGATCCTTGATTGTGGCTCCTTCTTTTGCTTGTTATTCAAAATAAAATTTAAATCTCCCAGATTAATCTTATTAAGAGGATTTGATATAACAACAAATTCTTTGAACAAATTACCTATAGTTATAATTTTCCATGTAATTATTTGGGGCATATGAATTTGTTATTTGAGAGGTGAAATTGACAATGAATTACCTAAAAACTCAATCTAATTTATAAAGATATAATAACATTATAAACATATGGTACAATGATATGATATAATTGCATGACATCATGAGATACATTTAGCTTACATTATAATAAATTCAACACCCCTTAATCTTAGTTCTTTTGAAATCCTTCTTATGAATCTTAGAATTTTGTTTATTTATGGAAGGAGAAGAGTTAGTGTAAGATTTTGTTTTTTAATTAAATATTTTAGACTCTTTATTCTTTCTTGGTCCACCAGGGCCCTTAAACTCCCTTGATAATAACTTCATGATTTTGGGGTTTGATTATTTTCTTCACTATTTTTTCTTACTATTTCACATTTTCCATGAGCCTTGATTTTATTTACTTCAAGTTCCATAGTTTCATATTTCTTTGCTTTTATCCTAGGATTTTTATGCTACCTTTCATATTCTCTCAAAGAAGATGGGGTAATCTAAGACAATCAAATAGGGTGAAAGCAAATGGCAAAGGAAGATTCCATCCCTTCATAGGAGAGCTATGGATTTTTCCATCATTAGTTGCGTTTCTTAGCAAGCCCTTGTGAGAGTGTCATGAAATGGTTACTTACCAACATTTTTTGTATGGGAACAATATTTGCTAGGATGAATTTCCCCTTCTTACTCATTTTAATGTGTTGGTTTGTTTTATCAATTATCAATTCTTTCATCTTATACTTTCTAAAGTCCTTTGTATTTCCCTAGATTTATTTTCTCAACACCTCATACTTATTCTGAATACATAATATGTCATGAATTTTTCCACTAGATTATGTATAAGTTTGTCGTTTGCCTTTTGTGGACTTCTAACTTTTTTCAAGCCATCTCCTTCTTCATTTTAGGACCTATTTTAGGTTGTCATATTCTCCATATAGAATCATTGGAAAGTGTTTGTACTCATTACAAAAGTCACATTTAAAATATATTCGCTCATAATCAAGTTTTTAGACATGTATCTAAGATCTTATTTGAATTTTAATCACAAATAAGCCACTTTCATAAATATACTTCAATAAACATTTGAGTGCATGCATATGTCCATAATGGCTTCAGATATGTTTATGTATTTTCCAAACATGTTTCTTGTTTGGGATAAGGTTGTTCAATCCATGGTTGTTGTTAGGAAACCAACTCACAAAAAGATAGAAAAGATAGATCAACGCCTTATAATTCAGCCTCTTCGAGGGGGAAACCTCCTTTACATTACACAAATGATCAATTCTTGGATGATTCAAATGAAAATACCTCCTTTCTATATATAGGAGTCTAAGGGGTCATAATACAATCATAGCCGACATAACAATAATAATGTAACTACACAATAATAACAATAGTGGGCTTTTATGGGGCACAATAATAAAAATATGGGGACTACCTGGGCACAACAATATAATAAGGGGGTTGTACTAATAACAATAAGGGGTTACACTAGTAGTATAGGGACCTAACATGCCCCTCTCCTTCAAAAAGTGTTGTCCTCAACACTTGAGTAGTTCTTGATGCTCCTGTATAAAATTCTTGTCCTCCCATGTGGAATCTTCAGCTGGTAAGTTCTTCCACTTGATGAGATACTTTGAAATTGATCGATTTCGTAGCTATCGGGTTCTTGTTTCTGTGACTGCTCCAGGCTCCAATATGATTTTTCCTTCCTCGTCAAGTTCTGGCAATATTGTTTGAACTGGGATCTTCTGCAACTTTTGAATGAGTGGCCACACTTCTTCGTCCTTCTTCCATTCATACCTTGTTTTGTTTATCCAATCTGGTTGGATAATAGAAATGACACACAACAATGCTTCCACATCCTCATCCTTTCTTGAGAGTGCATCTGCCACAACATTTTGCTTCCATTTTTTGTAGATGATTTCAAAGTCATAACCCAACATCTTTGTGACCCATTTTTGTTGCTCTTTAGAGGATAATTTTTGTTCTAGAAAGTATTTAATACTATCATGATCCGTTTTTACCTTGAAGTGTCTTCCCATTAGGTAGGTCGCCATTTCTTAAGTGTGTGTAGTATTGCCAACATTTCCTTCTCATAAATAGCTTTCTTGAGGGACAATTGTTTGTATGTATGTAACCATAAAAATACCCAGTCACCTACATCAAAACTTCTTTCATTTTGATGTTGATCTGCCTGTTGTTTCATTCAATTCTGCACCAAAGTGGCGTTATCCTTTAAAAGTTGGAGAACTTGTTGTTGATGCTCGATGTGATCTTTCACTGCTTGAATCTTTTTCTTCTTGATATGTCCTTCTATATTTAGAGTTTGAGGAGTGGTAATTTCTTCCAGTGCATTACAAGATATGGTCGGATTCATTTCTTGATGCTCTATGTGATCTTTCACTTCTTGAACATTCTTCTTCTTAATATGTCCTTCTATCTTAAGATTTTGAGGAGTAGTAATTATTTCCAATGCTTTACAAGATGTGGTCGAATTCATTTCTTCTTTCGCCAGGGTTGGTTCCTGGTGTCTATACTCTTCTTTTGATGTTTCTTGATCCTTTTCGTCCTCCTCCCCACAATCAATGTAAAATAATTTCTTCTCAGCACACTTATGACCTTTAATGTATTTTTTATCACAATTGTAACAAAGCCCTTTTTCTCTTTTTTCTTCCAATTATTGTGGTGTAACCCTTGTAGGTTGTGGAAGGCTAGGAGAAACAACACTTCCATCTTTATAGTTGTGAGGGGTAGACTTCCTTGTTGCCATAATTTTTCTTTCCACTTCGTAACAAAACCCTTTTTCTCTTTTTTCTTCCAATTGTTGTGGTGTTGTTCTAAAGAAGGTGTTTCTCGTTGTATCCTCATAATGCGCTATAATTTCCTCCGTGAAAATTGACCACGTAACAAGTGCTTTACGAGAAAAAATCCCTTTATACCATAAAAATTAATCTTGTTCTAAATATGAAGATGCAATACGTACCTTTTGTAACAGTGGTACACCATGTAGATCAAAATATTTCTCCATCTGTAGTATCCAGTTTACCGGATCCTTGCCATCAAACTTCCTCATCTCGAGTTTTCTTGATTTTAGGAGCTCGATCTTGAAATGACTGTAACTCTGTAATTTCAGATCTCCATGTTCTGAAATTTATTCCTGTTGTATCTCTCTGAGTTCTATTTCTAACCCCACAAGTGTTATTAGACTTTGATTATCCAAGAAAGAGTTATGCCATCTCCCACGGTGACCTGGTTATAGACTAGTTCAGTAGAGCGAACTGGTACGACGTGCCATGTCTCACTGTTTTGACCTTAGTACCTGAAACTGATATACAAAAAACTACAAGCAATACTCTTTCTGAAACTTCTTATGAAATTTCAATCTGATACTCAGAACAAACGTTATGATGATTTTCCCAAGGTGACCTGTTTGGAATGTAATTCGGGGGTCTGCAAAAACCCTCACTTCCTCAGATTATATATCCAAGAATATAGTGATACAAGATCTAAAATCCGGAGCCAAGGTTTAGACCGATTTTGTCTCAAATGGGTTTTTTTAGCTTCTGAAACTTCATAGCGAAAGAGTTATAGTGGAATTCCACGATGACCTATTTTAGATGAAATTCTAGAGCTTGAAAAAACCCTAACTTCCTCAGATCATATCTCCAAAAATATAGCGCGAAAAGATTTGAAATTTAGATGTGAGGTTTAGAACAATTTCTTCTCAAATGGGTTTTTTTTTGTAGATTCTGAAACTTCGTAGCGAAACAGTGATAGTGAAAATTCCACGATGACCTGTTTGAGGCAGTGAAACCCTAGAATCCACAGCTTTGACACCAAATGTTAGGAAACCAGCTCACAAAAATATAGAAAATATAGATCAATGCCTTAGAATTCAGCCTCTTCGAGGGGGCAACCTCCTTTACATTACACAAATGAACAATTCTTGCATGATTCAAATGAAAATACCTCCTTTCTATATATAGGAGTCTAAGAGGTCATAATACAATCAGAGCCGACATAACAATAATAATGTAACTACACAATTATAACAATAGTGGGCTTCTATGGGGCACAATAATAACAATATGGGGACTACCTAGGCATAACGATATAATAAGGGGGTTGTACTAATAACAATAAGGGGTTACACTAGTAGTATAGGGACCTAACAGTTGTAAGGGAAGAAAGGTAGTCCGAGATGAATTATTTGGGACTTCTTCTTCAAGGTTGAAATCCAATGGCTAACTTTTTTGGTAAAACCCATACCTTATTTACTTTACCAAAGAAGGGAATTTATGCAAAAAAATGGGCATTGGTTTAAGAAATCTCACATGTAGGCACATTAGTCCTTCTCTTCTCTTTTCTTGACAAACAAAATAGTTGATTTACCTGTTTAGTATGGTTATTTATTTCTTTTTGCAATAAATATAATCATAACATTTAAGGTTTCTATTTCTTACCTCGCAGGATGGGATTAAGAAGAGAAGGGGATTAAATCATTATTCCCTTACATAAAAAGAATATAAAAAGAGTAAAAAATAATGTAAAAAAAGTTGGAAAATTTAAAATTGAAAGTTATATTAATATAAAATTAGGGAATATATTACTATGAATATATAATATATAATAGTTATGATAAGTTTTATCACCTTCTAGTGAATTTCCTTGATTGTAACTTTTTCAGTGGCTAGGGAAAACCCTATCCATCGACAACCTTTGAAAGTTTTTGAAGAACCCTTTCTGGCAGTATATCTTCATCCCCTTATGTCAGTTGAAGGACTTGTGTACCCTTCCTAGAGAAGGGACATCATTAGCACTATATTGTGGTTTTTTTCTCATTAGTGTTATATTTGGTTGTAATCACTTCCTCAAACCTACATTGAAGGTCCATAATCACCATGGAGTTTCTCGATAACCATAAGGAAGAACCCTATGCTACTATGTTTAGATATTTTGTTGGTGGAAAATGCCTAAATAAGAGTAAGTTTGTGAAAAGAGTTGAAGCCATCCCCGAGTTGGATATTCCTCTAAAGTTGAAGAGGAAAGCCATAATGTTTCACAAGGAAGAACTTATTGAAACATTTACAATAATTTTTTGCACCCTAAAGAATTGCAAGTATGGATCTCAAAGCACCAAGCTATTGTCCCATTTCAAATCTATGGTTATTATTGTGGCCAAGATTATTATTTGTTTTTATTTGACAATTAGGAAGAAAAATATAAAATATTCAAATCAAGTCCCTACTTCATCAATTCCAAGCGATAATTCCTTACCCACCAAACCTTGGACTTGGGTTCATTTGTGGAAATATCAAATATCCTACTGTGAGTGAGATTTCCACATTTCCCAATCCTTTTATAAGACAAAGATTCTCTTAAATCCAAAGGAAAGAATTTGGGTCATTATATAAATCAAGCTTATCTTAGAAGGAATATTTACTCTTGTGCTAGAATTTGGTTAGAAATAGATCTAGAAAAGGGTATGCCAAAGGCAATCCAATTCAATATGGAGGGTTGGAGCTATGAATAGACCCTTAACGATGAATAAATTCTCTTTAGGTGTAACTCCTGTCATGATTATGGTCACCTTGTAAAAGGTTGTTAAAAAATCCAAAGAACAAGACATCATTTGAAGTAGCGCCTTGTTTCCTTAAACAAAGAACATGAGTCATATAAACAAGTATCTAGAAGGTATAAGAAGCGATAGCCCAAGGGATATTTGTGTGCAAAAATACCTCAGAACCGACAACATATTTGGAGTACTTGAGCAAGAATATGAGGAAAATGAAATGGTGGAAATAAATAAAATTGATCCACCAAATCAAGAGAACCCACTAGAATCGAAGCCCATGAGGACCAACTGGAAGTGGTAGAGGAAATTCCAAAGACTCGATCAACGTATTTAATGAAAATCTCATATATTTCAGTATCAAACAATTTGAAGGCATCTACACTTGTGGTTCTAACACCCTCCCTATTACAGGTCATTTTGTCACATCCAACCAAATGGCCTTGAAACTGGATTAATCAACACCCATTGACACTTTTCATCCATCCCCTGCAAAGCCAAGAGCATCATCTCTATAAAAGTTCCAAGAATTATGGGTTAAATAAATAAAAACCCTAATTTTTGGACCCATCGCACTTAACCTTCACGCAAACTGCACTATTGCAAGTTGTACATAGAGAAACAACACTAATCAGTGCATGTTGCTTTCAATGCAAGTTTGATGGCCCATGGAATTCGGTAAAAATAAAAAATAATTTCGAATCTTCTCTTTCTAGAAGCTTTCTGAGTGGTTTTAACTATTTACTATTTGATTACATCTCGAACTCCTACTCTTGAGGTCTTATCTCTTATCCATAGAACTTATCCTCGCTCTAATGTGGATCTAAGTCATAGAAGGTAAGTCCCAAACAACCTCTTTTACCCTATAAATTCATTGCCTCCCATAGAGTATGGGTTGGCTTTTGGAGACTCTTAGTTATGCCCTCATGTTGTTGCTTGACTAAGGATTCATTATCCATCCATGCACTTGAGTTTTGATTGAAGGCTTTCTTTGTGGCAAAGGAAGGACAATATAGTTGGGAGACATCTACAAGGTCAAGATCCGAAAGGGTTGCATCTTCTCCTACATTCATTAATATAAAAATTGCTTTGTTTTCCTATATTTATGTCTCATTTATGCATATGTAGATCAATGCATTCTTGAATTATTGTTTAGAGAAGTTAGTATATGTTATTTGTATATTTTGGTTCTCTTGCTTGTTTTAGTTGTTTTGCAGGTTCCAGTGTTGACATTTGGAGTTGGAGTTGGAGCTTACAAGAAAGGAGAAGAGGAGAGCTTGCGTTGGATTTCAGGTAAGCCTTTCTTCCATATTCTAAACTCTCTAAGGAAAACATAAGCCCTTTTGTCTATGTTGTTTCTAGATCAAGCCACTAGATCTAGAGAGTTTTATTTTGTCCACAAAAAGAAATTATTCGTCAAACAACTTGGTGACCATACTAGGGAATGATATGTTCCTTTAGTGGTTTCCTTTGCCTAGTATTTTAGGACCTTTTAAAATTACTCATTTTGAATTGTTTAGACAATTATCAGACTTGGGAAAGTATACTTTTGAGCTTGGTTGGGTTTGTTTTTTGCCTTTTGAGTATAATCAACCCTAACACAATTTTTGTTCTGAGGCAGAGTGACCCAACCCACTTGTATCTCTTTGTAAGTGTGATGACTCGCATTGGTTGTGATATGTAGATTGTGATGGTCCTGTAGGATGCACATATTTTCATTTTTATGCCTTGCTCTCAGTTATTTTTTGATTGCAGTGATTTTTCGTGAGTCTCTCAACTGGTCAATGTCTCTATAATGCCAACAATACGTTTAAATTTGAGTGTGATTGCCTTTTGATGAGAGTTTGCTTGTTTTTGTTTCTTCTTGTCAATTAGGGTTTTTTATCACTTCGCTTGATTGTTGGTTTGATACAATATTTTCATATTACGTTTCAGTTTGTGTGAATTATTTTAATTCAATAATCCGGTCGCATTTCATTTTTCATTGCATCTGAAAATTGAAAAGGAAAATAAAATAAAAAAATTCATTTTCTTAATGCATTAGGGCTTTGAATTGAATTGGAATAGCGCATTTGAATATCTTAATTAAGAAGTTCTTGTTTGCTGCATCATTGTTTGAAAATTCTTCCTTCCCTTAGATAGATCTTTATTGAATGAAAAAGAGTTATTTTAATCATGCTAGTTTCATTATAGGAAGCTCAGGTGAATTCATTTCCTGAGCCTTGAAACTAAAAATTTAATCAAGATCAAATTTGAAATTTATTCAATTAACCTAAGGACCACTTGGAATATTAATGACACGCATAGTGGTCTAGGCTAGAAAACGTGCTCCGGTGTCGTTAAACATAGGTGTTGTTGTTACTTGTCAGCGTAAACATACCGATGATGGTTGGTTTTCGACGCACATCATAGTATATCAGAATGTTCTTCCACATACCTTTGAGTATGTAGGACGACGCTCCACATACATTTGAGTATATCAAAATGCCCACATCATAAGGTTATGCATTAGACAATACTACTACGGATCGCGCTTCCATGTACCTCCAGGCATATTTTGGATGATGGTTGGTTTTCCACGTACATCGAAGTATATGAGAACATTCTTCCACATACCTTCAAGTATATAGGACGACGCTCCACATATATTTGAGTATATCAGAACACCCACATCATATAGTTACACATTAGACAACACTACTATGGAATACGCTTCCATGTACCTCCAGGTATATTTTGGAAGTCCCCACTAGGTTGCAATCTTGCCATAGGTAACCAAGTCGGACGCCTTGTTAACTGTGATATGCTGAACACAACATTCCAGGAGATTTCCTACACATACCGACAACGGTAGATTGCAGTTCACAGTGACTTGGAAAACCCTTTTTCCTAGTTACCCCTTTTTATTTTTATTTATGTCTTTAGTTTTCTAAAATTAATTAATCCACTATGGAAGAACACCTTGAACACCCTCGTCATTCATGTAGAATGAAAATATTGCCTCTTCTACCTCCAGGGGAAACACCTAGTTGTCGTAAGAACAAGAAAACACAAACTAATGAACCCGGTACATCGGAAGCTACCCTTTCTGGAACCACATATGAGATTAATCAACCAGAAACATCACTTCCTACCGAACCTGAAATTACATCTTTACAAACTGGTGAGTTTGAAGCAGTTGAAACTGAAACTCTTGAGTCATTATAACCTGAAATGATTGAACCTGAATTTGTATATTCAGACACTTTACAACATGAGGAACCATAAATAACTAAACCAACTACTTCAGGAACTTATTCTTCTTTTTTTCTACCTTTATGTCAACCAAAACTTGTGTTTTTAGGTCCTAACAGAGAACCACTTCCACCTCATCTTTTGAGTATTGAGGAAATTCCTCAGGAAGAGTCTTATTGACCTCGATCTCCTGTACAATTTACAAAGACTCCTATTTATCAAGCCTTTCCTTTTGGTACCCTTGATAATCATTTAGAAGATCCTTTACATCAAACTTGTTTTAATTCACCTTTGAAATTTCCTTCGAAAATTCCTTTGAGAAGTCTAACCGTGTCTAAGTTAGCGCTGATTTCTCGACCTGTATCTACGATCATGAGCGAATTGACCGAAGTTGCAATAACTTGTATGCTTGCCACTTCACTAGAAAATCACTTATATGGTGGTCCATTAGTGCGACCTGGCTACCAGTCATTGTCTGCAACCTTTTTTGGTGCGTCGATTAGTCCTTGGACTTCTCATTTACCATCTTCATCTAGAAAACCATTTGTCCCTCCTTAACGAGCGCCTCACAACCTATTCAACCTATTTCGCCCCAAACTCCTTTGGAGAAGCAATATGGTGTGTTTCTAAGTGGATTAGGACACCTACAAAAGCATACTCCATCCTATATTGGGTACCCTCCTCCTAGGGGGAAGTTGCCTCTATTCACTCCTTATCCTTCAGCTGGGGGCCAAACTGTTGCTAGAATTTTCTCGTCTGCTGATCAAATGCTACATGTTGGTGCTCTGCCTTATTCGAGTCCTCTTCCTATGGGTGCCCCATTTCTAGGAATAGTTGCTCCTCCTTGGAATCCTACATTACCTATTCAACTTGGTTTGGTATTAACTCAAATCTAGACCTTTCAACCTACTCTGGCTATGCCTCAAGTTCCTACTTTTCAAACTGTTATATCCATACCTCAACCTGCCCAAGTTATGCTTCAAATGAGTCAACCATTTCAAGCTGTATCCAAAATAAAAACTAGTCAAATGATACCAGGGATTTCTCAAATTCCCTCTACCCATCCTATTCAAGGTGTATTACAAACTCCATTTAACCCACTTGATCAGACTATTCCACAGATTCAAGTTAACCAACATGTTCAAAGCATGCCACAGGTGTCAACTAGTTAGCCTAGTATTGGAATGATGCAATTTCCATCTAGGCAATCATTCCAACGTATCCCAAAAATTCATGTTGGCCAAACAACTATACCACAAATACCTTATCAAGGCTAACATATCCAAAGTCAACCTTTCCAATCTTACCAAGGTTTTCATGGAATTGGGCTGTTGGGTCCCTAATACTAGTGATTACCCCATTACTATTGTAGTTGTATCCCTTATTAATATTGTTGTGCCCCTATTGTCCCCATATTGTTATTATTGTGCCCCATATAATCCATCTATTGTTATTTTTGTGGCTTTATATTATTATTGTTAGGTCGACTGGGTTATATTGTGATTCCTTAGACTCCTATATATGGAAAGGAGGTTTTGTCATTTGAATCATCCAAGAATTGCTCATTTGTGTAATGTAAACGAGGTTGCCCCCTCGAAGAGGTTTAATTCTAAGGCGTTGATCTCTCTTTTCTATCTTTTTGTGCGCTGGTTTCATAACATTTGGTATCAGAGCTTTGGATTCTAGGGTTTCGCTGCTCCAAACAGGTCATCGTGGAAGTTTCGCTATAATTTTTTTTCTGTGATGTTTCAGAAGCTAAAAAAAAACCCATTTGAGAAGAAATCGCGTTGAATCTTGGATCTAAATTTTAGAGGTTTTCGCGCTATATTTGTAGAGATATGATTTGAGGAAGTTGGCCTTTTGTAGACTCCTGAATTACATTCCAAAAAGGTGACCTGGGGAAAATCGTCATAACTTTCTCTCTGAGCATCGGATTGAAATTTCGGAAGAAGGTACAGAAAGAGGACGGATTGTAGTTTCTTGTACATATTTTTCAGAGCCAAAGGTCGAAACAGTGACTTGTGGCACGTCGTACAAGTTCGCTCTACTGAACTAGTCTATAATCAGGTCATCTTGGGAGATTGTGCATAACTCTTCCTTGGAGAATCCAATTTGGATCAGACTGGTGGCATTGGAAAGAGGACACAGAGGGCTACTACAGATCACAATTTCAGAACTGGATGATCCGAAATTGCAGAGATACATCAGATTCAATATCAAGCTTCTACAAAGTGAAAAAAGGTGTGTAGTTTTTTTTTTAAATTTTTGCATAAGCTTGGTTTGAAAAATTAGTTTGAATCGGTAATTGATGCCCCGAGGAAAGAAAATGCAAACACCTAGTAAGAAACCTAAAAGCTCTAGCATGACTCATGAAGAAGAGGAAGAAATGCAACATGATATATCAAAATTACGAGACCAAGTGCAACAAGTGTCACTTGCACAAAAAGCAACAGAATCTAAGATGGATGGTTTAAGAAAAGATGTAGAAGCTAAGATGGATGGTTTAAAGAAAGGTGTAGAAGCTAAGATGGATTGTTTAAAGAAAGGCGTAGAAGCTAAGATGGATGGCATGGATGCTAAGATGAATGGCATGGACACTAAAATTGATGGCATGGATGATAAGATGGAAGAATTGAAGATAAATATGAATACGTTGCTACAAGAAATGGTCACTAATGGTGAAAGGGTAGTAAAGGAAACTCATGATGAGAACAAAAGAAATGTTAATCATGATTCCATAGACTCTAATGTTGGATCGAAGACCCACCATATTCCAAAAATCAATATGAGGAAGTTTGATGGCAAGGATCCCGCAACATAGATATTACAGATGGAGCAATTTTTCGATCTCAATAATGTGCAAAACACACAAAAGGTATATATTGCAACTTTATATTTGGAACCAAATCAGTTTGTATGGTATCAATGGCTTTGCTCTCGTAAACAAATTATCACTTGGGCAATTTTTACGGAAGAATTGACAATACATTATGAAGATACAAAAAGCAACACTTTTTTTAGCCAATTGATAAGTCTCAAAGAAAAGGGTTCAATAATGGAGCACATTGAGGAGGTCCAAAAATTGAACATAAGGGTAAAAAATATTCCAGAGGAGCATAGGACTGATGTGTTCATAGGGACTTTAAAGGATAATATCCAACATGATGTTCACCTTTGGGAACCTGATTCATTAGAGAAGGCATTCAGGTTAGCAAGAAAAATGGAAAGAAAAATTATGGCAATCAAGAAGCATACCACTCACAACTATAAAGATGGAAGTGTTGTTGCCCCTAGTCTTCCACAACCTATAAGGTTGACACCACAACAATTGGAAGAAAAAAGAGCAAAAGGGCTTTGTTACAGTTGTGATCGCAAATACACTAAAGGTCATAAGTGTGCTGAGAAGAAATTATTCTACATAGATTGTGAAGAGGAAGAAGAAAAGGAGCAAGAAAGGTCAAAAGAAGAGGATATACTCCAGGAACAAAGCCTAGATAAATAAGAAATTAATCCGACCATATCTTGTAATGCATTGGCGGGAATTACCACTCCTCAAACCATCAAGATAGAAGGACAAATCAAGAAGAAAAAGGTAATAGTGTTGATTGATTCAGGAAGTACCCACAATTTTATTCATTGTAAGGTAGCAAAAGAATTGAATTGCTTCTTATATCCAGCACCAGAGTGTCAAGTGATGGTTGCAAATGGAGGAACAATAAATTGCTCTGGAAAGTGCCATAATATCAAGCTATCCATGGGAGAATATGTATTGACTAGCCCAATGCTTTCCATTCCAATGGGAGGTGCTGATGTTGTACTAGGAGTCCAATGGCTACAATCCTTGGGTACAATAGCTTTTAATTTTCAAGAACTTTTCATGAAATTTTCTGTGGAAGGAAAGGAAGTTGAATTAAGGGTATTGCAGGGAAACTGGGAAAGATAATCAGCTCTAACGGTATGACAAAGCTTCTAAAAAAGGAAAAAAGAGGTGTAATTGCACAATTATGTTCGCTAAATGTTTCCACATTGGAATCATCTATTTCTCCAGATCTCCAAAAAGTCTTGGACAATCATTCCAAGGTATTTGAGACTCCCAAAGGTCTCCCACCTATTCGTGATCATGATCATGCTATTCATCTGATTCCAGGAAGTGTTCCTCCAAACATCAGGCCGTACAGATATCCCTATGCCCAAAAGAGTGAAATTGAACGTATGGTTGTAGAAATGCTAGAGGCTGGTATAATTCAACCGAGTCAAAGTTCTTTCTCTGCTCCAGTAGTATTGGTGCACAAGAAGGATGGATCATGGCGCATGTGTCCGGATTATAGGGAGCTCAACAAGCTCACTATTAAAGATAAGTTTCCCATTCCTGTCATTGATGAATTACTGGATGAATTGCATGGATCAATTTACTTCACCAAGTTGGATCTTCGTTCAGGATATCATCAAATCAGAATGAAGACTGAAGACATTCCGAAAATAGCATTTAGAACTCATGAGGGTCATTATGAATTTTTGGTCATGCCTTTTGGCCTTACCAATGCACCTTCAACATTTCAAGGTTTGATGAATTCCATTTTCAAACCATTCCTTAGAAATTTTGTGTTAGTATTTTTTGATGATATACTAATCTACAGCAAGTCTTGGAAGGATCATGTTGAACATGTTGACAGGGTGCTACAACTATTGGAGGAGAAACAATTATATGCAAAAAGATCCAAATGTTTCTTTGGAGTACAAGAGGTGGAATATCTGGGTCATATTGTATCTCATGAAGGAGTAAGGAATGGAAAATCCCCACATCCATAAAGCATCTGCGAGGATTTCTCGGGTTGACAGGGTATTATCGCAAGTTTGTTAAGAATTATGGGAGAATAGCAGCACCTCTAACAACATTATTGAAGAAAGATGCATTTTCATGGACTCCAGAAGCAACAAAGGCCTTCGAACATCTTAAAGAGGCAATGTGCCAAGCACCGGTCTTAGCTACACTAGACTTCACAAAAACCTTTATTGTGGAATGTGATGCTTCAGGAAATGGAATTGGTGCTGTTTTAATGCAAGATGAAAGACCCATTGCTTTTGAAAGTCGTCCAATCAAGGGAAAGTTTTTACACAAAGCTATTTATGAGAAGGAAATGTTGGCAATACTCCATGCACTTAAGAAATGGCGACCCTACCTAATGGGAAGACACTTCAAGGTAAAAACGGATCATGATAGCCTTAAATACTTTTTAGAACAAAGATTATCCTCTGAAGAGCAACAAAAGTGGGTCACAAAGATGTTGGGTTATGACTTTGAAATCATCTACAAAAAAGGGAAGCAAAATGTGGTGGCAGATGCACTCTCAAGAAAGGATGAGGATGTGGAAGCATTGTTGTGCGCCATTTCTATTATCCAACCAGATTGGATAAACGAAGCAAGGGAGGAATGGAAGAATGACGAAGAAGTGTGGGCACTTATTCGAAAGTTACAACAAGATTCCAGTACGTCTGATACATTTAGCTGGAAAAATGATTCGTTATGGTACAAAGATCGCTTATACCTCTGTAAGAATTCCCAGCTAAAACAAAAGATTCTTATGGAATTGCACACTTCTCCCTTAGGAGGGCACTCAGGATTTTTAAAAACTTACCACAGGGTTAAGAAGGAATTTTTTTGGGATGGCCTTAAATCAGATATTCAAAAGTTTGTGGCGGAATGTTTGGTTTGCCAACAAAATAAAGTTGAAACAATTAAGACACTGGGTCTATTACAACCTTTATCCATTCCAAGCCAACGTTGGGAGGAGGTTTCAATGGATTTTATCACAGGTTTACCCAAGTCTGAGGGAAAGAGTGTCATCATGGTGGTAGTTGACAGACTTACCAAGTATGCACACTTTTGTGCATTATCACATCCATTTAAAGCCAGTACAGTTTCTACTGCATTTATGGAAACAATTCAAAAGCTACATGGAAACCCAAAGATTATTGTAAGTGACAGAGATCCCATTTTCACTGGAAATTTTTGGACAGAATTATTTTCTTGTCTTGGTACTCAGTTAGCTCATAGCTCATCTTATCATCCTCAATCTGATGGGCAAACTGAGATAGTAAACAAATGTTTGGAAGGATATCTTCGTTGCTTTGTATTTGATAAATAGACACAATGGGTCAAATGGTTGCCTCTGGCTGAATGGTGGTATAACACTTCCTTCCATACAACAACAAAAATGACCCCATTTATGGCACTTTATGGATATCAACCACCATCCATCACATCATATTTAAGAGAAAATTCTAAGGTTCAAGCAGTGGAACATCACATCGAACATCAACAACAAGTCCTCCAACTCTTAAAGGATAACCTCGTGTTGGCACAGAATAGAATGAAACAACAGGCAGATCAACATCGCAGCGAAAGAAGTTTTGATGTAGGTGATTGGGTATTCCTACGGCTACAACCATATAAGCAAATGTCCCTCAAGCAAGCTAAGAAGGATAATAAATTATCACCAAAGTATTATGGTTCGTACAAAGTGTTGCAAAAGATTGGTACTATGGCATACAAATTGGAGCTTCCTGCAGCTTCTCGATTGCACCCAGTTTTCCATGTTTCATGTTTAAAGAAGGTTATAGGCGACAAGCTCCCAGTTCAAACAATATTGCCAGAACTTGACGAGGAAGGAAAAATTATATTGGAACCAGAAGCAGTCACAGAAACAAGAACTCGACAGCTACGAAATCGATCAATTTCGAGTATCTTATCAAGTGGAAGAACTTATCCGCTGAAGATTCCACATGGGAGGATGAGAATTTTATACAGAAGTATCCAGAACTACTCAAGCGTTGAGGACAACACTTTTTTGAAGGAGAGGGGCATGTTGGGTCCCTATAATACTAGTGATTACCCCATTACTATTGTAGTTGTATCCCTTATTAATATTGTTGTGCCCCTATTGTCCCCATATTGTTATTACTGTGCCCCATAGAATCCCTCTATTGTTATTTTTGTGGCTTTATATTATTATTGTTAGGTCGGCTGGGTTATATTGTGACTCCTTAGACTCCTATATATAGAAAGGAGGTTTTGTCATTTGAATCATCCAAGAATTGCTCATTTGTGTAATGTAAAGGAGGTTGCCCCCTCGAAGAGGCTGAATTCTAAGGCGTTGATCTCTCTTTTCTATCTTTTTGTGAGCTGGTTTCATAACATGGGCAACCTGGTATTGGTTATCTTATTTATCAAACTCCTCCTTATCTTGATGGAATGCAAGTGCCCATAACTCAACCCATTCTATCGTATCCAAGATACCCTCCACCATTGGTTAACCTTTACCCACAAGGTCAACCTCCTCAAACAAACTTTAATAGGAAATTAGTGTTCATTGCAACGCTAGAGTTACCAGATCTCTCTCAGCTAACAAATGGTCTAATTTGACATTATCCTTGGTGGTTGGATATTCCAACCAAATTGTCGAGTGACATTCCAAAGTTTAACAGAAACCTTGGAGAAGATCTGTCAAATCACATTGTGACCTATCATTGATGGTTTTCGTCAAACTCCTTAAATGATGACTCCATTCGTTTACGAATTTTCCAGTGAACTCTTACTAGTTTGGCTACCAAGTGGTATGTTTAATTTCCTAGAGCTTCATTTAAAAACGTTAATGCATTGGCAACCACGTTTCTAACCCATTTCCAATTACCCATTCGTTACGAAACGGGTACTGAGCTTTTGACCTCCTAAAGAAATCTGACTCTACTCCTATATCTGATCATATACATGAGTGGATGCGTTGATGTCTTCTGGTTAAAACTTATATCCTTGACCAGTTGTTGGCAAAATGGTTCATTAAATCCTTGTTGCCTTCTATAATTGAAGACATTTCCAACAACGAAGTTGTTACTGAAGAGCAAGTCATTGCTCGTGCTCAATATTTGGATTTAATTTACACTCAATCTGGCACACTCTATGACAAGATACCCAATACACCACGACCTTCGGATATTGTTCCACTTGATCCTTCAAAGGAATCACATGGTGTTGATGGCATGATTGGTTCCATCAATCAACAATCAGTGAGCAAATCTTCTAATCAAACTAATTTGAAATATGCTCCAACTGTGACCAATCATAGCCCCTCTAATCTTGCTCTTGTGAGTACTTTCAAGATAAATGTTGTTCAAGCAACCAAAGGAAAATCTCAATAACCTAGAAGTAAGAAAAAGGGTAAAGGTAAGAAAAAAAAGGAAAACCATCCACAACATAAGCAGAAGAATCAGTCTCCTGACGAGAAGCATAAGCTTTGTTACCTTTGTCTTATCTATAATGATGAGAATTTCACCAAGGATTGTCCACATCAAGTGGAAATCAATCGATTTTTGAAAGCTCCATCCACTGCACCTCCCGTGTTGACAGATCCTTTCCCCAACTAGGAGACAAAAATGGTTTCCCAAGACATATCCTCTTATTCCCAAAACACTTCCAACGTATTCATGTGTCAGAAAGATGTCTCAGTGGCCACTAGAAACAAAGATTATGGTAATCTTAATCCTTCAACTGGAAAGGCTACTGATCAACCTTCTAGTTCTACTCCACCCACATCTGGTCCTCTCCAAATTGAGAAAAATGCTCTTGAGTTGACGATTAAACCTCCCAAAGGGGTGATTTGTAAATCATCATTTAACCCCCATGTGAGAGCTGCACAAAACTATAATATAGTTGAAGATTTAGCCCAATCTCCTTCAGTTATGTCTACTCTCAAGGTTTTGTAGAACTGTCCTGCTCAGAGGAAATCGTTATTAGCAGCCATTGGAGGAGTAGATCCTTCATATTTAGGTCTTGTTGTGTTCAATCACAAGAATTATACACCTAAAATTTTTACCCAACTTGCATTTATGATTCAAGTCGTGGTTAGAGGAAAAAATGCCTTCCACACCATTATAGACGAAGGTGCCTCTACTTGCATCATGTTGATGTCATGTTGGAAAGATTTAGGTTCTCCTTCCCTTACTTAGTCACTGACAACACTCAAATATTTTGATGGAAGAGGATTTAAACCTTATGAAAATATTAATTCCTTGCCAGTAGAATTAGCTGGTAAAATAGTCTTGGTAGAAGTCAATGTCATCGATGGACAGTTAGATTACAACCACTTACTGGGACGTACTTGGATTTATGCAATGGAAGTTGTAGTCTCATCCTATTTTCGAATGATTTCCTTCCCCCACCGGGGGGGCATTGTGGCCATTGATCAACTTGCATTTTTTCTCGCTGATTCCTAGACTACTGGAAACATCCCTCTTGTGGGAAAGACCCCACTACCTTTTGAAAATGTTGGAGTAGGATTATTAAAAGACTCATCCTTAATGGGAAATTACGCACTTCATCCTTCTAACATTCCCTCTACGGTGTCTCTTATCAACATGATTTCGTCTACTATTGTTGCATATGATCCTTGGATAATGCTTGACAGTTCCAACATTGAATCTTTTTGCGACTGTATGTTGCTTGGCCTCATTGAGATAGATTATGAGGCTATTCACCTAACCTGTTCAGCAAATTCTGAAAACAACAACTTATTAAACTTGGTTGAGTATTCCTCTCAAGATTTAGGTTTAGTTTCACATTTTTATCCTTTCGACAACACCTTTTCCACCGACGAAAGCATCATGGAGATCATGATGTCAGATGAGAAACCCTGGGACAATAGTCATCATTTTTCGTCTTTCTTACCTTAACCTGACACTCTTGAGATTAATTTTGAATACTTTTTCTCCCCCAAGTTTACTAAGCAACCTCATAATCCCATCTCCATTTATGAGGTGAATTCTGAGAAAATCCTGGAAAATATTGAGGACACTATTCCCCTCGACATTTCAGTTAAGCCCGAGATTATTGAAAATTTCCATATGGTTACTTCTTGCTCTCCAAACGAGATTAATATTTACAAGGACCTTTTCCAAGAATTTTGTGACGTGCTTGCTTGGACATACAAAGAGATACCAGGCATTGATCCTAATAGTGTGGTGCGCGAAATTAAAACATATCCGAATGCCAAGTGAATTAGAAAATGTTTACGTCTGATTCACCCTAAGAAATCTTTTGCGATTAAGGCAGAAGTTAAAAACTTTTGTGTGTTGTTTTTATTTATCCTTTTCCTTTAACCGATTGGATCTCAAACATTGTTCCCATGATGAAGAAATAGGGTATGATCCGAGTATGTGTTGATTATCGGGATATTAATAAAGCTTGTCCCAAGGACAACTACCCAACCCCTTTTATCGACCAAATTGTTGATGATTGCCCGGAGTGAAATTTTCTCATTTATGGATGGCTTCTCTAGCTACAATCAAATCAACATACTCCCATTTGACCAGCATAAGACTGCGTTGATTTTTCCACGAGGTATGTTTTCTTATCGCAATGTTCCTTTTGGTCTTAAGAATGCAGGAGCAACTTTACAACGGCCAATGAATTATGCTTTTCATGATATTAAGCATATCATGCAACCATACCTTGATGATTTTCCTGCCCACTCTAAGAGTCGTTAGGACCATCCCATGCATCTCAGAGAAATCTTCTTATGATGTCGACACTATAATGTCCGACTAAACCCACATATATGTGTCTTCTGTGTTCAATTTGGTTGACTTCTAGGATTCGTTATCCAAACAAGGAATCCACATTGATCTCCTAAAAGTCCAGGCAATACTTCTCTGATTCAGTTACAATGCCTACAAGGGAAGACTAACTTTATACGAAGTTCCGTTCAAAATTATGCAAAACTTACCAAAGGATTTACTCATTTATTGAAAAAAGGGGTTCCCTTTCATTGGGATGATACCACTCAAAAGGCTTTTGATGCCTTGAAGATTGTATTAGCCCAAAGCATCATTACTATATCCCATGATTATCATCGAGATTATTTCTTGTATCTTGTTGTGACTGTTACCACTATTGTTATGGTATTGGTACAAGAGGATGACTTAGGTGATGAATAACCTGTTTATTACTTGACCTGTAATTTGACCGATATTGAATCCAAGTACTCCCATGTTGAAAAGTTAGCTTTGGAAGTTGTCCAAGTTGTTCATAGATTTTGCCACTATATTTTGCTTCACAAGATTCTTATGGTTTCTGATTGCAACCCTACGACCTATATCCTATCACATCAATTACTACGGGGAAAATACTCGAAAGGAATCGTTATCCTCCAAGAGTTTGATTTGGAGTTCATTAAATCCAAGTCTAAGAAATATCTAGTCTTTGTCAAACTAATTTGTGACCTTCCCTCTTGTACGACAGAATCAATAAATCATGATTTTATCCCCTATGAAACATTGTTTCTGATCAACTCTTCCTATCCATGGTATGGAGATATCATAATTTATCTCGAAACCGAAACTTTGCAGCCTGAAACCACTCATTTTGATCAACATCATATTAGGTACCAAGCTCATCATTATATCATAACTAGCCACACCCTTTATCGACATGGTATCTACATGATCTTCCAATAGTGCCTCACTCACGAGGAGGCCGAGAAAGCTTTGAATGATTCTCATGCTAGAGCGTGCAACAAACATATGTCTGGATATGCTAACGCCCATAAAATCTTAAGTGTCAGTTACTTTTGGCCGATTATGTTCAAAGATTGTATCGTAGTGGTCCAAAAGTGTCACGCATGCTAGATCCATAACCATAAATACTATGATCCACATTCTCCTTTGCATCCAATTGTCATTGTTGGACCCTTTGTCAAATGGGGCATTGACTTCATGACCTGTAACCCTGGGTCGACTGAGGGGCATGGTTACATAATCGTTGCAGTAGATTATTTTACTAAATGGGCTGAAGCGATGACTGCATATGACAACAACGGAAAAACTACTGCAATGTTCCTCTTTAATCACATTATTGCCAGATTT